>CM028132.1:1284511250-1287380000 GCA_016271365.2 Neoceratodus forsteri
GCTCAAGGCCATGGAACCTTCCTCCAGGGGGGAATCTTCGGGAAAGTCACACAGGCACCACGAGAAGCATCGGGGAAAAAGTGAGACCTAGATCTCCCTCTAGGGCCTCGGACTCCCGCAGCTCCGGCTCCAGGTCGGACCGCTCCCCGTCTAGAGCCCACTCTCAGCCTTCCCCGGTTATGGTCAAATCAGCCAAGCGGTTCTTGACTCTGGCCTGCCAAGACCTCCAGGCCCGCTTCTTCTGCTAAGGCCTCGTCCAGGTCAGGGAGCACCACAAGTCCTCATCCGCATTTCGGCCTCCGGCGTCTGGTCAGTCTCCTTGCCGCCCATGCCCCAACACAAGACAAGGCTGACCTCCCTTAAGCAGAGTCGGACCGGCGTCGACCAAAGAATCCTAAACACTCCCGTGAGCCGGCGGCAGTTCGTCACCCGTCGCCGGTCAGGCATTCACCCCCCAGGGACGCCAGCAGGGGGACTGGCATCAGATACCGCAGACAGAAGAACAAACACCGCCGCCTACCGACGTCGGTCAGGAGGCGTTGTCGGAGGAGGAGTCTACTCAGCCCGAAGACCAGGCGGGCGACTCTGGACCCGTCAAGCTCCCATGGGAACCCTCCCCAGAACCGGAGAGGCGGCGCCCGTCCCGGCGACACACCACGGGCCGGTCCGTTGCGGGCCTCAACGCGAAGTGAAGGAGGTCTTCACTTTCTGGTGGGACACCATCAAAGGATGTGGTCACCACGCACCCTCCTCCCACACCCGTGGCACCACCGCGCCTCTGCCCCTCCTTCACCAAAAGGGCAGCAGGCGGACTCTCCCAGGGCCAGTAGCACCTCACTGGGGGCAGATCTACAGAGAAGAGGCTCCCATCTGGGTCTTCTTCCAGGGTCACCCAGCCCAAGAGAGCCAGAAGGCGTCGGTGTCGCCCGTCTATGGGGACTCCAGATCTGACATCTCTGAATGCTCCAGGTCTCCTTCACCGATCAGCATCCCTTCTCCGGACCCACGACCTCCCTAGGTCTCCTCCGGATGACCCCTTGTTTTCTGAGATAATGAGACACATCCAAGAGAACATGGGATGGGATGCGGAGGAACTCGACCCCAAAAGACTACGCCTTGCCCGCTACCTTCAGCAAAAGGATCCCAAGCCTGTGGTAGTGCCACCCTTGGTGGACACCTTCATGGACATCACCAAGGCAGCATGGAAGCGTCCACATTCGACCCCGGCTATGCCGAAGAAGGCTGACCACCTGTACAAGGCCCCAAGGGAGGACCAGTACCTGGCTAACCAGCCTCTGGCCGACTCCCTGGTCATTACAGCCTCTCATGACCGGTCTCAGAGACCGCAACATCTGAGCACGCAGCCACTGGACCCGGAGTCCAAGCAACTGGATGTGCTGGGTAGGCGCACTTACACGGCCGCAACTTGCGCCATTAGATCCTTGAATTACCTGACCCACATGGTTCAGTTCCAGAACGAGCTGTGGGAACAGGGACAGGAACTGGCAGAGAAATTGCCAGATGGTGGCCAAAAAGAGGAACTTCTCCAGCTCCTCCGCACGGGTTCAGATGTGGGGACCCAAGTGCTCCGAGCCACGTACGATTCCGAGGACTCTTCGGCCAGAGCGGCAGCCTCAGGCATATGTCTCCAGAGACACTCATGGCTCCGTGCCTTGGGGTTTACCCCGGACGTCCAGAAAAACATTTTGGACGCCCCCTTTCATGGCGAAGTTTTGTTTGGTGAAGCATCGGAAAAAGCCATCACCAAATTACAGGAAGCTGGGAAGGCTGTTTGATCTGTCCAGGCCATGTACAGATCTAGACTCAGTTCCTTTTGTAGGAACCAGAGTCGTTTTCGCTGCCAGACTCCGAGGCAACAACCTTGTTCTGGTCAGCATCAGAGGTGCTCCTTCTCCCGGAAAGCCCAGGTCAAAACGTCCTCAGGTAGGGGCCAACGTGCTACCAAGTCGGCCCAACCTGCAGGACCCTCTGCTGCCACAGCATGACTCCTTCCTGGCCCCGCCCCTCCCCTCAGGATCAGCGGAAACAAGGTCGGGGTCGCCATGACACCACCTGCCAGGGTGGCTTCGATCACCACCGACAGGTGTGTTCTACAGTTGGTCAAAAAAGGCCACTTTATAGAATTCCTAGACAAGCCCCCACAAGGCCTCCTCTGCTCTCCCGTTACTCGGGTCAGCACGCTCTGCTCATAAAGCAGGAAGTGCTCGCGCTTCTGCAGAAAGAAGCTGTGGAGCACATTCCAGGGAACCAGATAGGAGTAGGCTATTGTTCACACTTCTTCCTGGTTCCAAAGAAGACAGGGGACCTCCATCCAATCTTAGACCTCAGCAACCTCAACATATCGGTCGTTTACAAGCGCTTCCGCATGGTGACCCTCCCGGGACTAATCCCCATGCTGAAGAAGGATGCTTTCTTGGCGTCCCTAGACATGCAGGACGCCTACCTGCACATCCCCATTGCTCAGGCGCACAGGAGGTTCCTGCACTTCGAGTTTCTCGGTCGCCACTACCAGTTTCGAGCACTTCCTTTGGGCTGTCATCAGCACCAAGGGTATTCACCAAGTGCATGGCAGTCATGGCAGCGTCTCTGAGGAGACAGGGTCACTACGTGTTCCCGTACCTGGACGACTGGCTTCTCATGGCCTCCTCCAAGGAGGCATTGCTGCTGGCCATTCAGCACACCCAGGCTCTCTTTCAGTCTCTGGGCATCTTAATCAACTATGAAGTCTCTCCTGGTACCCGTCCCAGAAACTGCAGTTCATAGGCAGTTCTGGACACAGTCAAGGAAAGCCTTTCTTCCGAAGAAAGCCAGAATGCATCTGATCCCTCATAAAGGGACATGTCAGCGAAGAAAACCGTCCGGCCAGGTTGGTCCTTTGCCTGCTCGGACACATGGCTGCGGCCATTCCAAGCTCCCAATGGCCTCACATGTAAGTAACCCAGTGGATGTTAAGGGTGCAGTGGGACCAAAGGCAAGACCATCTGCAGCAGCCAGTCAGAATCACGAAGACCGTGGTTGGGACTGGCAATGGTGGCTAGATCCGGGAACCATCTCAGTGAGGGTTCCCTTCACAGCACCATCCCCGGTGTTAACACTCTCCACAGATGCCTCAGGGCTGGGGTGGGGAGCGCACTTGAACGGGGTGAGGTCTCAGGGAACATGGACTATCCAGGAATCTCATCTCCATATCAACATATTGGAGATAAGGGCGGTCCTTTATGCCCTGCAAGCCTTCCAGTCGGAGATTCCACCCAGTACTTTCCTGTTACAAACAGACAATACTGCCGTGATGTATTACCTCAACAAACAAGGAGGCACACACTCCTACCCCCTTTGCAGAGAGGCCATGAGGGTGTGGGAATGGGTAATACGGCATGGCACAAACCTCATCACAGTTCACATTCCCGGGGTGGACAACACGGTCGCGGACAGCCTGAGTCGTTCCCGGGCCAGAGTCCACGAGTGGGAACTTCTACAGAAGGTGGCAGAGGATCTGTTCCACAGATGGGGTACTCCAGAATTGGATCTATTCGCCTCCCCATCCAGCATAAAACTGCCCAATTTTCTCGCTAGATCCAGGGCCTGGTGTTTTCTGGCGAGGCCGTTGTCCCTCTCCTGGGCGGGCAGATTCCTCTCGCCTTCCTCCTTTCCCATTGATCCAGAGAGTCCTTCTCAGACTTACGTAGGGGAGCCATAGCGCTTATTTTGATAGCGCCTTTTTGGCCCAGACAAATTTGGTTCCCGCTGCTGAATCAGTTGTCCGGAACCTCCGCTTGCTTTACCAATCAGCTCCCACCTGTTGTCTCAGGAGGAGGTTCACTAGTCCACCTGGACTTCGTTCACTGAACCTGCATGCTTGGCTGCAAGAGACATAACCATGTTGTGACACGGGTCTCACCATGAGAGGTGGCAGATACTTTCTGCCATCAGAAAACCCGGCGACACCGCAACATATGCCATGAAATGGCGCAGGTTTTGCCTGTGGTCTCAGGCACGCGGGTTTCTACTCTTAGACTGCCCAGAAGCTGGTTCTGGAGTACCTGCTTTTCCTCTTTCAATCTGGGTTAGCTTACTCCTCGATCAAAGTGCACCTTTGTGCAATCTCAGCTTATCATGCCCCCATAGGCCAACGCATGGTGGCCCAGCTGGATACTACCCATGCCTTTTTAAGAGGGGTCTTCCACCTTAGGCCGCCCATCAGGGATCCCGTCCCTCCTTGGGATTTAACCTTCGTCCTAGAGCAGCTTACGCTGCCACCCTTTGAACCTGCCGCAGATTGCGAGCTATGTTTTCTGTCGTGGAAAATGTTGTTTTTGGTTGCCGTTACTTCGGGGAGAAGAATCTCTGAATTACATGCTCTCATGTGCAAGGAGCCTGATTTAATTTTTCATCAGGACAGGGTGTCCCTGAGGACGAATCCTAAGTTCCTGCCTAAGGTGGTTTCAGCCCTTACTCTTAACCAGGACATTGATGTACCAGTGTACTTTCCTAAGTACGCCAATCGAGGAGAAGCACTGCTTCACACCCTGAATGTTCACAGGTGTCTCAGAAATTATTTGACCAGAACCAAACAGCACCAGAAAGCGGAGCAGCTGTTCGTTTCATTTGCTGAGAGGATGAAAGGGGCCCCAGTTTCGAAACAGACCCTTTCACGCTGGCTCATCCAATGTATTTCTTTTTGCTATGACAAGCGTCAGAAACCCTTACCAGGAGTGGTCAAGGGCCATTCGACAAGAGGAGTGGCTACCTCCTTTGCGGCACTGAAGAACGTTTCTACGTCGGCCATATGTGCTGCAGCCACCTGGAGTTCGGTGCACACTTTTATCAGGCATTATAGCCTGGATATCGCCTCAAGGCGAAGAGCGGGTTTCGGCCTTGCTGTTCTTCAGGGCCTCCTGTCCTAGGCTCAGGACGGGTCTGAATCTCCATATTGCCTCCTCCGATGGCCTTTCAAGGCGCCATTGCTTGGAATCAGTCCTATTTGTAACTCTGCTGCAAGAGTTGCATCAAGAAGATAGTACAGTTACGTAAGAATCTCACCGTAACAGTAGATCTTCGAGAACAGCTCTTGCAGCAGGTACCTTCCTGCCCACCATTCCCCCTTGGAGGAAGTAGGTTCCAGCCTACGCTATCTTTAGGGTTGGAAATGTCGGTTCTTAGTCTCGGCCATCTGATGGCGGGTCCTCGGTCTCCTTTTCTGATGTCATCCAGCAACCGGAAGTCTCCAGCGGGAGAACAGGGGATTCTGGCGGGACCGCCTCCTTATGTACTACGCCTGACGTCGGGGGTGGGACCGACGTCGGAGGCGGTCCCCGCTGAAGACTGCTAGCTAGAAAATTTTCCGTGGGGTCCTGACGCCTGCCGGCTTCAGTCCTAATGGTGTAACCTGCTGCAAGAGCTGTTCTCGAAGATCTGCTGTTACGGTAAGTTCTTACGTAACTGTACTTTCTGACTTACATACATACATACGAACATACGAAGAAGCCAGCAGAAAAAGGCCATTTGGTCTGTCAAGTCTGCTTGTATTGCAGGGTCCACAGCTTGAGCCAATGTCCCCACTCCTCCCATCCTCCCTACCCATGATCCTTACCTTCCCCATGCCAATCCTAGCCTCTCTTAAAGCTGCTCACTTTCTTCAACAAAATAACCTCTTCCGGCAGTGCATTCCAAGTGTCCACCACCCTCTCTGTGAAGAAGTGCTTCCTGACCTCCCTCCAGCTTAAGACTGTGCCCCCTCATGTTATGGTTGCCACTCAGCTTAAAGAGACTCTCCTTGGCAACCTTTCAAGTACTTAAAGGTCCCAATCATGTCCCCTCTCCCTCTCTCTCCTAGGGAGTACATGTTCAATGCCCTCAACATCTCCTCATATGCCTTGCCCTGCTGACCGGCTATCATCTTTGTAGCCCTCCTCTGGACCTTCTCCAGTGGGTTAATGTCCTTTTTGAGGTGTGGGCACCAATACTGAACTCCATACTCTAGATGCGGCCTTACCAGTGACCTGTACAAGGGCAGTATAACCTCCTCTCTCCTACTACTGAACCCCCTAGCTATGCATCCCAGCATCTTGTTTGCTTTTGCTGCTGCTTTCTTGCAATGTGTGGAGTGCTTCAAGTCACTAGTGATCATCACTCCCAGGTCCTTCTCCTCCTCTGATGCACATACTCTGACTCCACCGAGGTAGTGCTCTGTCCTGGGATTCTTGGCTCCAATATGCATAACTGCATTTCTTGGCATTGAAGCCAAGCTGCCAGATCCTGGACCACCTCCCCAGTTTTTCCAAATCTTCCTGTACTGACTTGTATCACTTTCTCTTGTACCAGTGCTGAGAAAGCTTTTGGAGCCAGCAACACATCTTTGAGTTCTAGCAAATGTATGTGCTGAAGATACTCTGCAGCTGACGATGTGCTCTGGGTTGTGTGATCCCCTAGATGGGCACCCCAACCCAGGAGAGATGCATCTGTTGTGAGAACTGAGGGAGACTCTCTCTGGAAAGGAACCCCTTGTCTTAGGTTGGGTTCCTCTTTCCACCACTGGAGAGCTTGTAAGAAAGTCCTTGTTACTGGAATGGGCTTTGAGAAGGGGGCTTTTCTTTTACTCCAGTGAGCCCTGAGGTGGAACTGAATGTCTTTCATTTGGAACCTGGAACCGAGCACTGTGCCTGTGGACACAGCCATATGGCCCAGCAGCTGCATAAACTGCCTTGCAGTTTTGGGTTTGTGCAAGCTGAACATATTTGCAATCAGCTGGAGATGTCTGACCCTGTCCAGAGGCAGAAAGGCCCTGTCTTGCAGGATATTGATCTCTGCCCCTATGAACTGCAGGATTTGTGCAGGAATGAGGACTGATTTCTTGTGATTGATTAGGAATACCAGAGACTCCAAGAGCTCTTGGGTGATCTGTAGATACTGTCTGACCTGGTCTGGTGATTTCTCTACCACCAGCCAGCCGTCCGTTCCAGATAGGGGAAAACTATAACTCCATGCCTTCGAAGGTGTGCCACTACTGCTCCTAGGCACTTTGTGAACACCCTAGGGGCTGAGGAAAGGCCAAAAGGCAGGGTTGAAAACCGGTAATGGCTGGAAGGGAGTCTGAACCTGAGATATTTTCTGTAGGACTCCCTTATGGGGATGTGGAAATAGGCGTCTTTCAAGTCCAGTGATGCTAACCAATCTCCTTTTTGGAGTGTTAGCAGAATTAATGCCAAAGTCATCATTTTGAACTTTGGTTTCTTTAGATGCTTGTTTAAAGCTCTGAGATCCAGTATAGGCCACCACTCCCCGCTTTTCTTTGTGGTTAGGAAGTATCTGGAATAGAAAGTCTTTCCTCTCAGAAGGGTTGGGACAAGTGCTACTGCTTTATCAGTAGCAGGTTTCGAACCTCTGCCTCTAGCAGTGTCTTTTCTGCTAGGGAGGGTGAACTGAAGACCCTGGTCTTTTGAGGATGAAGGGATTTGAAGTCCAGAGACAGATCCTACCCCACCACCTCCAGGACTCACTTGTCTGTGGTGATGTTCAGCCAAGCCTGGATGAAGTGGAACAGTCTGCCTCTGACATGGATACCACCTCTTCCTCATCCTCTGTGTATTCAGTAGTGGTGATGTCCAGGGCATCATCCATCTTCCGAACAAATGTAAAATGGGAGGCGTAGTCCTCATAAACTCTTGGAGGAGAACCAGCCCTGCTCAGGGGACACCTCAGGTTCTGTAGGTTCCCCGTCATCGTCCTCTTCAAAATCAGTATAGACTTCTTCCTCGGGGAAAGAAGATTTTACAGTACTGCCAGCCTGGGGACCCGGAGAAGGGGTAACAGGCTGCTGAGGAGGAACAATAGTCTGTAAGGCCTGGATAACCTTAAAAGCCTGGGCAATTTCCTGAGCCGAAGGCATAGTCAGGCCAGATACAGAAGTCCCCTGTTTGGAAGGCAAGGGTTCACTGTTTTTTAACATTTTAGTCCTTTTTCAGTGAACTGGAGAGTCAGCCAGTTCATTGGTCCTCTTTGTGCCCTTTTCACCCGACTCAGGGGCAGAGGCAACTACAGTTGTGGTTTCACCCACGCTAAAAGGAGGTATCGGCTAGTCACAGCCAGAGGGACCCCAAGGATGAGGAAGCTTCTTTCTCAGCCGTTCAAGGCATTTTTCAATTGTTTTTTCTGGGAATGTCTTACAAATATCACATTCCTCTTTTAAATGGTCATAACCAAGACAGGCCATGCATAAATTATGCTTGTCTGCTTTTGCAAACACTTCCCCACACTGTACACAGTTTTTGAAACTGGGCTCACTGGTTTTCTTTTTAGGTTTCACTGACATAATGTCCAAAAAGGAGAAAAAATAGCAACCGCTAAATAATAAAAACGAGTACAGAGGGGCTGTTCAAAGTAAGGGAGGGGAGGACCACCAGGGGCCACGATATGAGACTGGAGCAAGGAAGGTTCAGGAGGGAGATGAGGAGACACTTTTTTACAGAGAGGGTGGTACCTGGGTGGAATGCGTTACCTGCTGAAGTGGTATGCAGTAGAACAGTGGACTGCTTCAAACGAGGATGGGACAGGACAAGGGGGAGGGTTAATGAAGGGGAACGGTGGAAGGGAAGGGCAGCTGCAGAATAAGGGGTGCTAGCTGCACATTCGAGCAGACTTGATAGACCTCTAGGCCTTTATCTGCTGGTAAATTTTGTATGTTCGTATAAAGCTTTTTTCATTGTTTTTTTTTTTAAAACAAGCGGATGCGGTCGATTCTGGAACTGAGAAGGAACTAGGGGAACCGAACCAATAGGAAAAAAGGGGAACAAGATTACCGGTTCAGTAACCAAAGTTATCGGTTACAAAATATAAATTTAAAACAAAATAAATTTGAAAACTAAGGGATTCTTTAGTCAGAAAACCCCAACCAATAACAAAACTAACCCGGTTCCCCCACGATGATACCGAACCGAGAGGGACCAGGAAAAACAAGTAAACTAAGCTAAAACTAAGATTTAGCAAAACAAATACAACTAGTAGAAGGCAGCAAATGAAAAAATACAGTAAGATATTTGAAGATTTCTTCACGCAGGAGAAAGTTAGATGAACGGTACTCCAAGCGACCAGACTTTTCAGGTGGAGAGAAAAATCTGAGGAGGTTTAGAACACTGGCAGTTAGTAGAGGCAGCATTTGAAAAGTTCTCACGTGCAAAGAATTCCATCATTTGCGTGTGTTCTATTCTCTCGAGGCAGTCCAACCTAGAAGGCTTACTGCAGAAAGTTATGAATACCTGAGTATTACTGGGGTTAGAATGGCCTTTTTCTTTCTTTCACTCTTTGCTTTGCATTTTGACACACTGACCTGTTACTTCTGTTATGACTCGCTTGACTGTTTTTCCACATCTCCTCCTGTACCCTCCACTGCTAGGGCTCTTTTGAGATTTCTACCCATCTCCATAAAGTTAGCCTTCCTGAAATCTAGGATCTTTATCCTTGTATGGCTTGCCTCCTCCACTGTGGCTACCTTAAACCACACTGTCCTGTGGTCGCTGGTACCAAAGGGACTGCCCACCTCCACATCTGTGATCCTGTCCCCATTGGTCAGGACCAAATCCAGTAAACACTCATAATCCAAATGCCTCTCGGAAGAGATGTGTTTTTTAGCAGCACTAACTGGCTCTAGTAGCAGTCTTTGAAGTCCAACAATTCCATTGCTTAACCTTATTTCAGAAAGGATGAGCAGCGGTACATCAAAATAGGGCAGAATATTTTATTCCCTATAAAAGATTCCACACATTTTTTTCAGTTTGGCAGTAAATTTTACCAGTTCCCAAACTTATTAGTATTTTTATGAATGTTTTAATTAAATGTTTTCTCAAGAAAAAAGATAGCTGCCACATTTGGCTTAGAATAGCATTGCAGACCTGGCAAGGATTAGGACTGGGAAGATAAAACAACTAATTGTGTGAAGTATAGGAGGTACCTAGAAATGTAGATGCTATGCTAGTATTTTGCATTGCACTGCTGCTTTAAACTTCAGACATTGAATTTGTCAGTATCAGCAGAAAAACTTACATACTCTTGGAAGAGATCAGCAAAAAACAAAGCAGTTGTTTTCATGAAATGTGGCAGGAAAAGTTTTTTTCAGGTGTTACTCAATATTCCCCAAAGAAGAGATTAGCAGATTTTAGAGAGTTCCTTAAAGTGCTGTGCAAAATAGAAAATGCACAAGTCCCAAATATGTTGAAGCAGCTCATTTACTGGTGCAAAGGACAGCATCTAAACATCCAGCAGACCAGACCTGGGTTTGAATCCCACAGCTTCCACTTGCATACTGTGTGACCCTGAGCAAGTCATTTAACTTCACTGTGCTCCCAGGTTGAGCCTGTAAAAAAGCTTTCAGCTTAGTGTGTCTCACCTGGTTAAATAACTAAAACAAACTAAACTGAAGTGCTGTACTATTTACAAGCGGTTTACCAGCAGAGGCAGATATACAGTCTCTCTAAAGGGCGAGTTTGCAGTTGAGTTCAGTACTGCAATAGCAGGAGTCTAGACCGCTATTACCTCTCTCAGGTGGATTAGCTGCTCAGTACCATGCCCACCTCTGAATATGGTCCTTAGCACAGTGTACTCGCGTGGTGCAGCAGCATAATGCAAGCACAGGGCACAGGCGCAGGACTGAATATAGCACTTAATATAGCGCTGTACACAGACACAGCACAGCGGGGGGAGTGGTGGGCCGGAGAGGGTGGGAGAGAAGGGCACCAGTGAAAGACACAACACAGCAGCAAAGGTATCAGAAGTATTTGTTACAGAACATCAGGGCAATGGCCCATAGAACACAGCAAAAACACAAGAAAAAAAGGGCACCTGCCCAGTATAGATAAAAGTAATATAGGGTATCTGCCTGGTACATATAAAGGGCACCCACAAGAACATATAAAAATGATAATTAAAGAGCATTTGCCCAGCAAATATAAACCAAAACAAGGGCACCCACCCGGTACATAGTAAACAAATGGGCACCGTGCCCATGAGCATTACAGAGTCCACTACCTATTAAGGGACTGCAGGTGGTGGTCGTGGCTGAGTACTGCTGGAAGTCCCTTTATTGTTTGGGTACCCTTCCCCACTCATCTCCCCTGCAGCAGGAGAAGGTAGACTTTCTAGCAGAGGTCATCCCTTCCATCGTGCAAAATTACGTCCTGCTTTCCTGTGGCACCCATGACACCAATGGGAAGAAAAACACTCAACTTAACTTAGTGTCACAGGTGTGGTATAATGTGCATAACAGAAGTACAACTAGCTGACACATGGGCCAGCATGTCACACACAGGTGGATGGAGTCACACAGCCACAGTGGAATGTGCGTGGCATACCAGAGACAGCATTATGGACCTGTATAGTAGGGCACTGCACATACAATGAGTGTGCCATGCAGCAACGGGGAATGACCAAGCCATGCAAGTGACACACGGCACCAGCAGGCATGCCAGATGTGAAAATGCAGCACATGCAGCGGCAGTGCCAAGTGAGAGCATGATGGGCAGTGCAGCGGCCCAAGTGGATGTGAGTTGCACCCACACACCTGAGGCTGTACAGACCAGGCATCCAGCACACAGACCCACACAGGTGTGCAAGACAGCGGACATCCATGAGCCACAGGGCAGGGCCCAGGCACACACAGCAGTGGTACACACTGCACAGCTGTATACAGATGGGACTGCCATGCAGCACTGTGTTCAGCAAGCAGGGTAACATGCAAATGCAGTAGTGTTGTATGTGGGTGGTTACCTGACACACTGTACTGCAGTTATCGTAACACCAGTGTGAGATGCAGAGCTGTGTAGAGGCACCCTCCATCTCAGTACTTTGTGCTTCTACCATAAGTATTGGGGTTCCCCCTCATACAGAGCCTGTGCAGCTCATCAGCTTTGCCAAGACTCAGTGTGTTGAAATGTATGCATGGCAGTGCTGGAATGCTTACACTGTAGAGATCACCGAGCTGGGTAGACACTACCAACTGTGCATCAGAACATCAAACTAGAACATGGTAAGGTACATTTAAAAGCCCATCAATTGTCACCCCTGCTGTGGACTTCAGGCCACATAAGACTGGGCTCTGGTGTGATGTACTGGCATGGCAGCCAGTGCAGATGACACTGGAGATGGTACCAACATGGGCAGGTTGCCATGGGTGCTGTATGTCGCACACGGCGTGCCAGTGTTTCACTTGGGTGTACTGGTTCAAGAGCAGTCAGTGCCTACCACTGCCATATAGATACATGTAACCAGACATGACTGGAGTGGCACAACAGATCTGAAACACCTGGGGCAGTGTATAGTAATGTCACCAGTGTGGTATGCCAAGCCGCAGTAGACACACACACACACACACACAGCATGCCTGTTGCAGTGATGATCAAACCAGTAGACAGCACAGCCCCTAACACACCACAGTGTCAATGGTGGTCCAGTGCCCCAAGGGCCAGGTGAGTATCCCCACTTAAGCGCATAAGTGCTGCCCCCACAGGCATGCATGCATGCAACTGATCGAGACACACATGGACATCCCTGTCCAACCGCATAAGCATGCAGCATACTGTATACATACAACACAGACTGTAAACACACAATGCAGGGTACATGTGTGGATGTGTGACCAAAGGCCGCTCAGCCTCCCTGGTCTCCAGCCTTCTGCCTTCATGGTTGGGTACCCTCTCCCACCATGTGTCATCCTGTCTAGACTTGCGCTCTCCTGGCTGTATGCTGTTGTTTGTTGAGCAGACAAGGTTGACGTTTGATCAGTAGTATGCAGCGAAACACATGGCACATTACCATGAACCCTAAACAGTACACGCTACTAAATACACCAGTACTGTGCCACTGCAGCCACATGTGCATGGTAGCGATGGACAGGACCGTGCCGGGACACATCTCACTATTGTGCACAGCCGCGGTGCACCACGCAGGCAGTTGTGACCCTGGACTGGGCATAGCCTCCACCCTACATACCAGTGTTGTAGCTATGGCCTGGCACTGTGTATGCAAGGACAACGTGGTGCCCCTGTTCCGCTTTCCTCACCACCCATGTCCA
Source organism: Neoceratodus forsteri (assembly GCA_016271365.2). Lineage (NCBI taxonomy): Eukaryota > Metazoa > Chordata > Ceratodontiformes > Ceratodontidae > Neoceratodus > Neoceratodus forsteri. Next base: position 1,284,524,329 of record CM028132.1, read on the forward strand.
ACATAGCCATATATGTCAGCTACACGCCATGTACACCTCATATCACTTAGTAGAATGCATGTAGCCTCAGGTTTCATACAACAGGGACACAGTAGTCATACCATTACAATAGTAGGGGTGGATATCATACTGTAGGTGTAACCAAACACAGCGGCAGGTCTTAGATTGGCGCAACCACTCCAGTACAGCAGTATACCATGAACTATGTGGCACATGCATACCAGCCCCCATGCTACATAACATGGACAGTGTACATGGAACAGGCATTGACTTCTGCAACATGCTGTTCGTTAAACCTAACACCCTGGCTAACTGTACCCCCAGGTCACATGACACAGCACCTATGGGAATACAGTTATGTGTCAGTGTGGTATCACACACCCATGGTGTTGTGGCAAGCAGCATGGCTCCCCAGTGAGTCCTGTATTGTACAGGACAATGGGGCATCAACAGAGACAGTGGCCCCATACACTGCATTGGTTATATAAGACAATACAGCAAATCAGTACCCATAGGACAGAGTAGACTGAACAGATACACATGGGTACATTGCACATTTACTTAGAGACCATAACAAAGCACTCCTATAGCATGGAAACAGTACTGCACCCCAGACACTACTGCAATCATACACACAGCTGCCTGTACTCACCTTGCCTTGGCAAAGTGCCACCATCAACCATGGCCTTCAGCTACTGGAGTTACTTTGGCTCCCTGCAGGTTAGTCATTGAAATGGTGGCAGCAGTGATCCCCCATTGGCGCTATGCCTGTCCTGTGTGCCAGTTGCCACCCCCATCCCCAAACCTCATACCTGGGCCTGTCCGATGCCTCTCCCCCGGCACCCAGCAGCTGCTTCTCCCTGATGCCCACCAGGTTGGCCAGATCAACAACTATCTATTGTGTGCCTGCTGCCTCACCCCTTTGACCCTAGATCTCCTGTCAGATATTACACTGTGATATCCAGCTGCTGTCCGGTCTGCACTGGCTCTGTGTAGTAGGCCAGCCATCAGCACTGCACATTTCGGTGTTTGTGCTGCACTAACGTCAAATAGAGCGGTGCGAGGCATGTTTCTGGATGGGGAATGGCCGGCAGCACGTGGCTAGAACTGAGACGCACATGTGCATGATGCACGTTTTTTTTATTTATTCTTTTTTTTTAACCGGGTACTGTGTATGTGCTGTACTGCATTGCAAATGTGCAATGCCATTGTGTGATGTTATAGTGCACATGCCAGTGCAGCATTATGATGCCGTGAACAACATGCCATCATGTCAGTGCCGCATGGGATGTAACACTAAAGCAAAGATAATGCATTTGAGGAAAACTTGCAGTATTCAAACAGTGTGTATAAATGAGGCTAATTTTGCAGTCTGTGCCCTAAATCCAAATTTGCATGTTATTAGTGGAATGTAGTCAGTCATTTGCATGCCTAATTGTTCCTGGAGCATATAAAAGGAGCAAAGGGCACCACACAGCTTCCACAGAGGTTGCAGGTGGCTAGAGGTAAGTGTATTGTGAAATGGCCTACAGTAGGGACAAGGGTAATCAGAACACTGAGCTTATACTGTATCAGTACTGTACTATTACTGTATCTGCACGTGGCCAGGGGCATCAGGCAGCTTGCTGTGTGTTGGACTCAGCCATGCAGAGGCATGTACGTGTCCTGGCCAGGGGGCACTGGGGCTTGTATGCCACTGTGCCTGTGCTGTGCTGTGTTTATACAATTCCATTGTTGTTCATCCTCCCCATTTCCAACAGGTAGGATGAGTGGCAAAGAAAGCAGTGCTTCTCTGAGGATGAGATGTTGGCCCTACTTGACCAGGGTGCAACTGTTCAACGGAGGGGGACTAGGTCCGAGATACGGCAGGCATGGCACAAGATTACAGAGGTGGCTAATGCTGTAGGAGGAAGGGGGTGGACATGGGAAGTGGTTAAAAAGCAGTCCTGAAGAGGAGGACCAAGGAGGTCATAGGCAGGGCCCGAGCAGACCTCCAAGTCACAAGCAGTGGCCCCAGGACTGTAGAGAGCCCCTAGCCCCTGTAGAACAGGTAATGGCTGATCTTACTTTGAGAGGGCTCTTGCAGTAGGTAATAACCTTGAGGACTGCACCCCGTGGCATCTTGACCACATGGAAACTATAGCTAGCAAGTGTCTGATAGGGGACCGTCCACTCAGTGTCACATGACAGACGTCAGTGTGACACTATATAGTGGGCAGTCCCCACACCCGCCTTCCAGTTCTTTCCTGCCATCTACCTGTGCACATCGGACCTCGAAGAGATTGTTGCTACAGTTCGACCACCATTTCTCGGATAAATATCTCTTTTTTCTTTACTTTGCAGTTAATGCTCGAGTTTTTGCATGTCTTCTCCATTGTCCACCGAGTCACATAAAAACGAGTGTGATTCTTGCAGCACGTAGCTCCCGCACAAGGACTCCCATTCTCTTTGCCTCTTCTGCTTGGGCCCGGAGCATAACGCCGAGGACTATGAGGCCTGCCAAGGATTCATCCAGGCCACACAGAAGCACCGCCAGCAGGCCTTCGAAGCCCATCTCTTAAAGAAGAAGATGGCATCTATGCAAAAAGTTGAGGAGCACTTCTTCCTCGCCCACTGACTCCCACAAACACAAGAAGAAGAGGGACAAAGAGAAGCACCGGAACCAGGATCGGTCCCTCTCTCACCCACGGCCACCCTTGGGTGAACTGCAGCCCTCTTTCTCCGGGAAGACCCGCCGCTGCTACCAAGTCTGGCCCACCTTCCCAGAAGCAGCCCTTGGTCCTCCTGCCGCCACTGGTTATGGTGGCAATAGGCGCCTCAGTAGAGTCCGAGGCTTCCGCCACCCCTAGGCCCATCCCCACCACCAGGTCTCAGCAGGCTGGTGGGGCCAATAAGTCACTCGTCAGTCCCTCCGATGAACACCCGGCCCGGGCCAATGAGTCAGGCTTCAGGGACTCTGGTACCCGCACGGCCAAGGTCGATAATCCAGTCCATGGACCCTCTGATGACCACCCGACCATTCTGCTCATGTCAGGCTCCGTCCCGAGCCCTGATGATGAGAGCCAGCTGCCAGTCTCTGGGCAGCATTCTCTGGTGGGTTCTACACACAGATACACCCCTCTTCTCCTGTTGTGGAGCCACCTCTGCCCTACCCAGACCAGCGGGAGCTAGAGGACGGGGGTCGTCCGTCAGGTGTCGTTCTTTATGAATCATCCCCAGACCTGACGTTGGAGCTTCTGGGTACCCCACAGGACCCTTCCACACCATTTTTTCCAGCAGGACCATCAGCGCTGCCACAGGACTTGCCTCCCGTCTGCCCTGCGCCTGACTTAGTTCCTTTGGATCTTTCTGAGCCAATTTATAGGCCTCCTCAGGGTCCCATGACCCCCACAGTTCCTTCACTGGGGCCTCCTTCGGGCTACCATCCGCCCTGCTACCCGACCTCCCACTATGTTCCTGGGTACCCTCTGCCAGGCTACCAGACGTCAGGTTTCATAACGTAGGGGTATGCGCCTTCGTACCGTTGGACGGGTTACCCGATGCATGGGTACCACATGTCACGATACCAGATGATGGTAGCTGGTCTGTCAACCTCCTCCACTCCCTGTGCCTCCTCTTCAGCCCCAGGTGAACTTTCAGGCCACCCTCCAGTCCTGGTGGTCCGAGACAAAATCTCAGCTTGTCTTGGAGCTAGACAGCCAACACCCGGTGATATCCCTTTCCCCGGTCCACCCGGATCAAACTCCAAGGTCTGTTTCCCAGCTGGAACCACGCCAGTCAACGTCGAGCCTGACGAAAGGTCCTTCGAAGGTCCTGACAACAATTAGTATTCTTCCCAGAACTCAGGAGATCTCTCATTCTGGCATCAGGCCTTCAGATTCTTTGGACTCAGAATCCAAATCCGGGTCTTCCTCTGCGGATTCAGGGTTTGAGACGCCCCCTCTGGAGGAGCCAAAGCTGAAGGAGTCACCCAAATCACCACTGGAGGACCCTTCGTTTGTGGACCTCCTGAAAAAGATTGCAGAGGTCTTCGACTGGAAAACGGATGCACAGGATCCCAAGCGTCAGCAGCTTGCTGAACACCTGGACATCCAGGAGACAACACCTGTCCTCACATCCCCGTGGCTAGAGCCTCACGAGGATTTGGCCTCTGCTGTATGGATGACGCCTTCCTCCATTCCAGCCATAGCGAAGAATACTGATAGGACCTATAGAACCCCAGAGGGTAAGGAGCACCTAAGTGTCCACCCTGAGGCCAACTCTGTAGTCATCACGGCAGCCCACGACAGATCCTCCAAGCCCAAGCTCATGAGCACCTCCCTTCCTGACAAGGAGTCAAGGCAGCTTGATCAGTTTGGGAGAAACTTTTATTCTTCCTCCACTCTGGCCATACGTGCCTTTAACTATGTGACACACATGCTGGTGTACCAAAAATCGCTGTTCAGCCAATGGTAGCCCATCACTGAAGTCATGCCGGACTCTGAGTCCAAGACTGTTTTGGCAGACACCATTAGGTTGGCCAAAGTTGCCTGTCGCCACTCCCTGAGGGCCACCTATGATGCGGTGGACTCCTCAGCCAGGGGCAGCACTATGGCAGTTAGTCTCCAGAGATTTTCCTGGCTCAGGGTGTCAGGCATGGCACCTGATGTCCAGCTGGCTCTCCAGGACGCCCCCTTCCGGGGTTCTGTCCTGTTTAGGAGTGATGCCCAGAATATAATTATCAGCCTCCAGGATAAGGGCAAGGTCTTGAGGTCAGTTCACACCATGTACCATCCTAGATCCAAGGCCAAAATGTCTTTTCATCACCAGACCAAGCACCAGACAAGGCAATAGCAAATGGCCAGACGTCAGACTAAACATCGGGCCCCTTCTGCATCAGCCACTCCTCCTGCCAAAACCCAGAGAGCCTCAGGGGTGGCTCTTCCCATCCCTCCCCCCATCTCTTAACTCATTGCCCGCTCCCTCTCCTCCTCTTCCATCGGGGAGCCGGTGGACGGAAGATTTGCCAGTTACCTGATAGGATGGGAGTTGATAAGACAAGGCCACACTCTAGAGTTTCTCGATAGACCCCCAGACAAACCACCAGGGGTGTCTTATTATCTAAAGGCACACACTCCCCTCATAAAGGAAGAAATCAAGGCTGTTCTGCAGAAAGAAGCAATAGAGCCCATTCCATCAAACCAGGAAGGAAAGGGGTATTACTCCCACTTCTTCCCGATTCCAAAGAAGACGGGAGATTTGCGACCCATCTTGGACCTCAGCACTCTAAACCTGTTCATAGACTACAAACTGTTTTGAATGCTAACTCTCCCAGGTCTGCTCCCTCTCCTGCACAAGGGACAGTGGCTCATTGCCCTGGATATGCAGGATGCCTACCTGCACATCCCGGTCTTTCAGGCCCATCATAGAAACATAGAAACATAGATTTTGACGGCAGATAAGGACTGCTTGGCCCACCCAGTCTGCCCATTTTCCTACCTATTGGATAAGCTGCAGATCCTAGTTAACCAGCAGCCTACTTCTTCCTACCCCCAACCCCTAGAATTGCCTTATGACTGTCCCATGCATGCTTGAATTCCACCACTGTTTTTGACTCCACAACCTCCTCCAGAAGGCCATTCCATGCATCCACAACCCTCTCTGTGAAAAAATACTTCCTTAAATTACCTCTGAGCTGCCCCCTTCTATCTTCACATTGTGCCCCCTTGTTCTTGCACACCTCTTTTTTTGAAAGATGCTACCCTCTTGGACTTTGTTGATTCCCTTGAGATACTTGAAAGTTTCTATCATGTCCCCCCTCTCTCTCCTTTCCTCGAGGCTATACATATTCAGCTCCTTAAGTCTCTCTTCATATGTCTTCCGGTGCAGGCCCTGCACCATTTTAGTTGCCCTCCTCTGGACAGCCTCCATCCTGTCTATATCCTTGCGGAGATTGGGTCTCCAGAACTGCATGCAGTACTCCAGATGGGGTCTCACCAACTGTCTGTACAGAGGGATAATAACTTCCTGTTTTCTGCTGGTTATGCCTCTCCCTATGCATCCCAGTATCCCTCAGCCCTCCTTGCTGCCCCTCTCATTGCTTGCCCACCTTTAGGTCATCTGATATGACTACCCCCAGGTCCCTTTCCATTTTGTTGTTGTTAGTATCTCACCCCCATTGTGTACTCTTCCCTGGGTTTTGTTTTCCCAGGTGCATTACCTGCACTTCTTAGCATTGAATCTAAGCTGCCATACATTTGACCATTCCTCTAACCTTGCCAAGTCCCTTCTCATCCTTTCCACCCCACCTTGTGCATCAACTCTGTTGCAGATCTTTGTGTCATCTGCAAAGAGACATACTTTTCCTTCCAGTCCCTCTGCAATATCGCTTATAAAGACGTTGAAGAGGACCGGTCCTAATACTGAACCCTGTGGTACCCCACTAGTAACCCCCCTTTCTTCAGAGTGGACTCCATTTACTATTACTCTCTGTGTCCTATTCTCCAGCCAATTCTTTACCCAGGCTGTCATCTTGGGACCCACTCCCAGGCTGGCTAACTTGTATAGTCATCTTTTGTGTGGGACTGTGTCAAATGCCTTGCTGAAGTCTAGGTAGGCCATGTCCACAGCCCCTCCCTGATCTACTACTTTGGTCACCCAGTCAAAGAAATCTATCAGATTTGTCTGGCATGACCTTCCGCTGTGAATCCGTGCTGCCTTGGGTCCTGAGCCCTCTGGCCTCTAGATACTCAACAGTTCTTTCCTTCAGAAGTGATTCCATCATTTTCCCTACCACTGAGGTTAAACTAACAGGTCTGTAGTTTTCTGCTTCTGCCTTGCTCCCACTTTTGTGAAGGGAATCACATCTGCCCTTCTCCAGTCCTCGGGTACCACCCATCCTCCATGATTTGTTAAAGAGGGGTAGTCAGTGGTGTCACTGTTCTACCCTTAGTTCTTTAGAATTCTGGGATGAATCCCATCAGGCCCCATTACTTTGTCCACCTTCAGTTTTAAGAGTTCTTTCAGAACCCTTTCTTCTGTAAATGGGCTGGTATCAACTTCTGTATCCAGAGTGTTTCTACTGTTTGTTTTAGGTACCTCCCCCACTTCCTTTGTAAATACTGAGCAAAAATATTTGTTTAGTATCTCTGCCTTTTCACAGTCACCCTCTGCCCACCCTCCCTCCTCTTTATTAAGCCTCACTAGCCCTCCCTTGGTCTTCCTTCGCCTCCTGATGTACCTATAAAAGGTTTTATCCCCCTTCTTAACAGAGTTGGCTATCTTTTCCTCGGTTTGGGCCTTTGCTGTTCTGACTGCCTTCCCAGCTTCCTTTTGCTTTAACTGATACAGTTCCCTGTCCTGCTCCTTCTGTGATTCCTTGTACTTCCTGAATGCTTTCTTTTTCTCTTGAACCTTCACTGCCACTTCCTTTGAGAACCATAGTGGTTTCTTACATCGTTTTGTTTTGTTAATTTGCTTCACACAAAGTCTTGTTACCTCTGTGATGGCAGTTTTTATTATTCCCCATTGTTCTTCCACCCCTCCTTCCTGCCCATTTGCTAGTGCATTCCTTAGGCACTCACCCATTTTGGCAAAGTCAGCCCTCCTAAAGTCCAGTACTTTTGCCTTTGTATGGCTTGACTCTATTGCTGTGTTTTTTGTGAACCATACTGTTCGATGGTCGCTAGTTCCCAGATGGCTACCCACTTCTACATCTGTGATCCTCTCTTCATCTCCATTTGAGAGAACCAGGTCTAAGATTGCTCCCTCTCGAGTGCTACCTCTGTGCTATCATCGCTGCTACCTCAGGTTCTCCTTCAGGATGGCCCTTCTCTTTGGCTTGTCCTCAGCACCCCGGGTGTTTACCAAGTGCCTTGCGGTAGTGGCGGTGGCCCTGAGATGCCAGGGCCCCTACGTGTTCCCCTACCTCAACGACTGGCTTCTGTCAGCCCCGTCAAGGGAGCAGCTGGAACTTTCTCTTTCAGCTACCCTCGTCCTTTTTGCACAAGTGGGAATTATTGTCAGTTATCCCAAGTCCCAACTTGCACCTTCCCAACACCTCCAGTTTATTGGAGCGGTGTTGGACATGGCCCAGGGTATGGCCTCCCTCTCTTTGGACAGAACAGAAACCTTGCAGAAACAGGCTCATTTGGTAGCCTCCAGTAGGTGAGTTCCTGCCAAGTCAGTTCTTCAGCTTCTTGCCCTTATGATAGCGGCCATCCCCACTGTCCCTCTAGCCAGGCTTCACATGCAAATTTAGCAGTGGATGCTCAGAGCACAGTGGGATCCAAGGTCGGGTGACCTAGATCACATGGTCATGGTCTCCAGTTTGATGCAGCGGGATCTCTTATGATGGCAGGATCTCAACAACCTCACCAAGGGGGTTCCATTCCAGTCCCTTTCTGCTACTCAGACTCTGACTACGGATGCATCAGGGGCGGGTTGGGGTGCACACTTAGGGAGCCACAGGACTCAAGGGCTGTGGTCTCCGTCAGAGCTATCTCCGCATATAAATGTGTTAGAGATGAGACCAGTGTTGTATGCTCTTCAAGCCTTCCAGCACTTGTTCCACCAGGGCCCACTGTTAGTCCAGTCATGACAATATGTGCATAGTCCAGTACCTCAACAAGCAAGGGGGCACTTACTTGTGTCCCTTCTGCAGGGAAGTGATGCGGGTGTGGAACTGGGCAATTCTGTGCTGGATACACCTCTCTGTGCTTCACATTCCGGGCGTGCAAACATCCTAGCGGACAGTCTCAGCCCCACCAGAGTAAGAGCCCATGAATGGGAGCTCAAGCAAGCTGTGGTCGATGACATATTCGATCTATGGGGTCGTCCAGACCTGGATCTCTTCGCCTCCCCATACAGCACAGAACTACCCAGGTTTTGCTTGCTTGCTCATTTTGGTGTTTTTTTTGCGAGACGTGCTATCTCTTTGCTGGACAGGGAGGTTTTTGTATGTCTTCCGTCCCTTTCTGGTCCTGCAGAGGGTGTTGCTGAAGCTTCAAGCGGAGCAGGCTCACATGATCCTGATTGCCCAGTATTGGCCTTGACAAATCTGGTTTCCGCTTCTTCAGCAGCTTGCAATGGAGCCTCCAGTTCCCCTGCCCCTTTGTCACACTCTTCTAACTCAGGAGAGGAGCACACTGGTCCATTCAGGACTGAAATCCCTTCACCTTCACGCGTGGCACCTCATGGTATAAATGCTTCATGTTATAGTTTCCTCTAGAGCGGTACAGGTCCTTGGGGAGGCCAGAAAGCCTTCTATGAGGACTATGCGTGCCATGAAATGGAAGTGTTTCTCCATTTGGGCCACTTTGAAGGGTTGGGATCCCTTTTCATGCCCCGTTCCCCAGGTCATGGAGTATTTACTAGACCTCTCTGACCTGGGCCTGAGTTACTCTTCGCTGAAAAGTTTCACCTGTCTGCTATTTCTGCCTACGCACCTTAGTGGAAGACAAAACTATGGCTCAACTGGAAGTTTCAAAAACCTTTCTGAAAGGGATCCTCCACCTGAAACCTACGGTGCGCAGTCCCGTGCCACCTTGGGATCTAAATTTTATTTTGGAAAAACTGATGTTGCCTCCTTTTGAACTGGCTGGTAGTTGTGATATGTGCTATTTATCATGGAAAGCGATCTTTGTAGTTGCAATTACTTCTGCTCGAAGGATTTCTGAGCTTCAGGCCCTGTTGTGTAAGAAGCCTTATTTGATTTTTTACAGAGACCGGGTAGCTCTGCATACCAATCCAAAGTTTTTACCGAAGGTGGTTTCTGAGTTCATTTGAATCAGTCGATTCAACTCCCAGTGTATTATCCTGAGCATTCCAGTCGGGTGAGGCAATTCTGCATACCTTAGATGTTCACAGAATCTTGTGGTATTATACTAAGTGAACTAAGTCTGTCCGGAAGACGGACCAACTTTTTGTTTTATTTGCACCTAAGAGAGAAGGTGCAGCAGTTTCCAAACAGTGTTAATCCAGATGATTGACAAACTGTATTTTTTTCTGCTAGCTACCAGAAGTATGGTAAAACCCACCCGGGGGAGGTTAAGGGGCTTTCTGCCTGGCCCACAAACAGAGCCGGCAAGGGTCAGTGAGTTTTGGGGCAATCACAATACATGAGTCAACCCTGTGTAATGCTCTCATGCTCATGTATGTGCTATGATAAATGTTATCATGTCTATGTATATATTATGCCCAGTGCTTTCCTTTATTGGATATACTCTGCCTCGGGTTGAATGATCCTCCTGTAGTGAAACTCTCTAGCCATGCTCTATTTTCATATGCCTTGCTGTATGTAGACTGCTCTCCCACTGTCATGTCCTGCTACACATGTCCAACTACTGTATTTTGTTATGAATATTTTACCTGTGTATCATGCTATGACCTCTGTATTGTCTGCCTTCAACTTGTAATCCTCCCGGGTCGCACCTGAAAATAGGCACTTGACTGTCTAGTGTGCTTACCTGGTTAACAAAAGCTAAATAAATAAAAAAAAAAAGAAATTCTACCAGAGGCATGGCTGCTCCTACTGCTTGCTTCAGGAACATGTCAGCTGCTGATATTCGTGCGGCGGCGGCCACTTGGAGCTCTGTCCACACTTTCACCAAGCATTACAGTCTGGACATTGCCTCTAGGCGCAGGGCTGGCTTTGGTCTAGCTGTCCTCCAAGGCCTTCTCTCCTAAATTCTCTGCCTTTCTGCAGACCTTTCCTGCCTCCTGTGTTTGTTCCTTCTGATTAACATTGCTTGGGACTCAGTCCTTAAGGTTATTACCTACTGCAAGAGCCCTGTCGAAGTAAGATAGTACAGTTACTTAAGAACTTACTGTAACAGTAGATCTTCGAGAGAGGCTCTTGCAGTAGGTAACCTTTTTCCCCTCCCTCCTTCCCCCAGCTTCTGCTGCTCTTTTCCTTTGACTCTGTCTTGGCTCCTGGAGCCTAATTTTTCCATTCTCCTGTCACTGCCTTTGGAGGTCTCCGGCGGAAGAACTGAAAGGTGGGCCTGGGGACCGCCCACTATATAGTGTCAAGCTGACATCCATCACGTCATATTGGGTGAGTGATGCCCTATCAGACAGTGCTAGCTGAAGTTTCCGTGTGGTCCTGGTGCCAGGGGGTGTAGTCTTCAAGGTTATTACCTACTGCAAGAGCCTCTCTCGAAGATCTACTGTTACAGTAAGTTCTTGTGTAATTGTACTGTACCATGCAGCCTGTTGAGGTAACCAGCATCCTGAGAGGGGGCTATAAAAATCACGTTGGACCAACACAGCCATGTGAGTGACAGTGTTAGCCCCATCACATTGAGCTCGTGTGCACATGCACCAGTGGTGTTGGGGGTTGCATGCTTGTCGGGAGGGGGGTAATGCCATGGAAACTTCGGCCACAGTCAGCCAAGCACAGGATGTACGTCACAGATCTGTTTTCAGCATACACATCCTACCACAACCCTATGCATGCATCCTACATGACCCACAGTACACCACGCACTTGGACCATCCAAGCTGCATATGCTGTCAGTAATGGTGTACCTGCTGGGTGGATTACAGAATGGGTGTAGATCACATGGTGTTCTCCAGGTATCCTGGTGGTGTGGACATCTGTGGGAAACTCCCCTACTGTGCACATGGGTATCATATCTTTTATGATCACTGGTGGTTGGAGGTGAGTGATGGGTACAGCACTAGGAGCGTATGGTCACTGCACTGTATGGGTGGCATATATGTGATGGTATACAGTACACTGGACCTGCATGCTGCCATTTTTGGCCCACAGATTAGCTGCGTTACTCAGTTATGTCACTCTCTTCTCTCAGCAGCACTTTTTCTAGAGGTGTTCATAGACAAGAAGGCTGGGAATGACGTGGTGGAGTTGTGCCGGTCAGATATCCCAGAGAATGACATAATAGGGGAGTTCTCGCGGATGAAGATCTCCGAGTTGAGCTTGGACCAAGAAAAGTCAGTGGTCCATGCTGGCCCCCCTCACTGGATTAACCATCGCTTTTTCACCCGTGAACAGTGCCCCCAGTGCAGCCACTGCAGTGCCATCCCAGGTGCATGCACCTGACATGGCCACCATCTTACTGCCCCAGGCCAATCCTGACAGTCCAGTCACAGCTGTGATGCCCATGACCCAGGTTCCAGGTGCACAATGGGCAAGGGTGCATCCTGACCCTGTCCCATGGGACAGTCCATGTCAGCAACAGGAGGCAGCCGACAGGAAGCTGCTGCGGTGCTCCGTGGAGGCCCGGGGAAGCCTGCAGGCCAAGATGGCTGCATGAGACACATTTTGTTATTGTTTTATTTTTCCTTTTTTCGTTTATCGATTTATTTATTTTCACAGTTTTTGAAACATGGAAACATAGACTTTGACTGTACATAAGGACCACTTGGCGCACCTAGTCTGCCCATTTGCCTACCTATTGGATAAGCTGCAGTCTAGTTAACCAGCAGTCTACTTCCTCCTTACCCCCTCCTATTCCCCCACTATAATTGCCTTATGTCGGTCCCATGCATTCTTGAATTCCCGCACTGTTTTTGACCCAACAACCTCCTCAGGAAAGCTGTTCCATGCATCCACCACCCTCTCCATGAAAAAATACTTCCTCATGTTGCCCCTGAGCCGTCCCCCCTCTACCTTCAAATTGTGCATTCTTGTTCTTGCACATCTCTTTCTCTGGCCAGGAAAGATGCACTTAGTTGAGGCTTGTTTCCAGATGCATTCTGAAAGCACAGAGAAGTTAAGTGACTTGCTCATGGTCACACAGTATGCAAGTGGAGGCTGTTGGATTCAAACCCAGTTCTCCAAATTTGCAGCTCAGTGCTCTTAACTACTTTGCTTTTAACCACTGCACTTTACTGCTTCCCCCAGTGCTGCAGGACCACAAGCAGCCTGCGACATTTGGTAGAATGGAGCGGTCCCTGTTGACTGGCTGGGATGCTGGCTTCAGGAGACTGGAACAGTCACTTGTGGCTAGCTTGGGTGGGGTGGCTGCTGCTGTGCTGGAGGCTGCAGCCATGGTCTCTGCCAATGCAGGTGCCTGCCGCAGTACTGGCTGTTCCAGTGGGGGAGTGACACCCCGTTTCAGACTCTTCAGCATTAGATCACTTCCTGCAGTGTGGGCAGCTGAATGACCAGTTCACTTCACTCATCAGCACTTGGTGGCCAGGTGCCGTGCAACTCTATCCATGGCCTGCTCCTTGGAGGGGTTAGTACCCCATGGGGCCGTAAGCAGCTCACGCCATCCCCACACCTATCTCCCATTGCATAGATGTCCCCGCTACCCAACTGGACACATCGCATGCACCAGCCCCGTGTCCATGACAGTGATACAGGCTGCACTTAGGATGCTCGTTTCACCTGAGTCCTATCTTGGATTTGCTACTTCATGCCCCTCCTACCTAATAACCATGCCCAGCCCCACCTGGATGGCTTCGTGTTTTAATCCTCCTTTGTAACCCCCCTCCACCTGGATGGCTTTTCTTTTATTTCAATCCCCCTTTTTACCCTCTGATGGCTTTTATTTTGTTTCACTCCCCTCTTTGTACCCTCCACTTGGATGGTTTTTATTTTGTTTAATTCTCCCTTTGTAACGCCCCCCCCCCGATGACTTTATGTTTTTAATCTCTGTACAGTATTGTCTTGACATTCTTTTATGACATTTGTAATGCATTTTGTGAAACAATTACTGTCTTCTGTGTGTTGTGTACTCAAAGTCTGGGTCCCACAAGGTCTTCAGTGAGGCGATCTCTGTAGTCCCTGGATCTCCTGGCCATTCTGGGGTCACACCTTTTGAGCTGCTCCCACGTCTGCTGGCTCTGCATCCACTGCAGTGTTTCCCTCTGGGGCCAGAAGGTATATTCGACAGTTGCGTGCCATGTTGCGTAGTATGCAGCAGGCGAGGAATACGGCATAGATCTTCTGGGGGCTGTATTGTACGACAGCACTGGAATGGTCAAGGCATCTGAACTGCATCTTGCACATGCCAAACACTCATGCTATGACATTTCATTTAGCAATGTGTGCCACATTGTGCTTGTCCTCTGCAACAGATGCAGGTCATGGGACAGGTGTTAGCAGCCAGGGACACAGGGGATATGTACTGTCCCTTGTCTAGGAAAAGTGCATTAGTTAGTGATATCAGTGGCAGCTATTTGGGGGGAGGGCCTTGGGCGTATACTCACCAGCGAGGTGCCCATTAGGTATATCCCCACCTTTAAACCTCCGGCACAGAATCGAGTTGCACCATGTGAAGGCATTGTGGGCACTGCTGGGATGCCATGCCAGGACATTGATGATGCAACCTTTTGGATTGCACACCAACTGACAGCTGGAGTGGAAGCCTTTTCTATTCTTATAGGCCCCCACTCCATCCCCTGCTAGTGTACGGATGGCAATATGGATACAGTCAGTAGCACCTAGTACGGCCGGTAGGTGCGTAACGCGATAGAATTGCTGCATGGCTACTGTTTGCTCTGCTGGTGTGGTGGGGAATACGATGAGCTCCCCAGCAAGGGCCAGCAGGGCATCTAGAAATTGACCTGACAGGCGCAAAGTGGCAGACTGTTTGATATCGAAGATTTCACCCACCAGTATCTGGAATGTTCTGGTGGCCAGGAAGCACAGTGCTGCTTTCACCTTGAGCTTTACAGACATCGCATGGCTGCGGTGGGTGTCAGTTAAGAGCTGCTCATGCAGCATCTCACACAGCTGCATGAGCTTGGCCCAGTTGAGCCTGTACCGACCCACAATCCCCACCTCTGGGGGTTCTGTGGGTTAAGATCTGCTTTTTATAGGCCTTAATTGGCACAGCATTAGGCCGTGCTAAATGGTGGTAGCCCAGCCCAAAACCATTGAGTATCGCACTGCACCAAATATTCACATCACTGTTTCTACACTGAAATACATTAAGTGTACACTTAGGCGCTAGCCCATCTGACCGGCACAGCACAGATGGCCGAATATGGCATCCAGTGCATTCGGCCATTTGGACCGGTTGCACCAAGTGCACACCTTATGAATATAGGGTGGAAACAAGTTAGTAGCACCAGAAACAACAGACAAAAAATGCTATTACTTTTTAAAATTAGTCAGGTGTTACTTTTTATTTGTAAAGTGTTTTTTTGTTTTCCTCTGCTTATTGGAAGGTTTTCAGTTCAGAATGAAACATTTTTGAATGTTGTCCGGCTCAGTGGCATGGAGGGCTGAGGTGCTGAGTGTCTTACCTCCTGCCGCACCAGTGACCCAGGTTTGGGAACGAGTCTGGGCAGTTGGGGGTCATCTGGGGAGGAGGGCTGGGAGAGGATTCAGCGGCCGCCAGGCAGCCTTCCTCTCCTGGATCGGGGAGGTTGGCGATAGTGACTCTTGGCTGCCACCTGGTGGAACCATACTGGCTCTTGGCTGCCACGTGGTGAGGCCTGGTGGTAAGCCTGCAAGAGCATCAGGAGGCAGTCAGTGGGCAGGGGAGGGAGTCGCACTCTCAGGATGTACACATGCCTCCATGCACGTACCCTCTTCGAGGAAGCCGCAGCTGGGGACAGAAGACAGAACAAAAGAACCAGGAGGAAAATGGTTAGCACAACGGGGGCATATGATAGCCGTTCACCACACCCCCACCCACCTAGTCGCCGGGGCAACCTGCTGGAACGACTAGATCTCAGGCATGGGGGGAGGATGGCCCACCCCTCCCCCACCATGGGGGGCAGTCCGTGTGGGCCCGAGCCACAAGGTGATTCTCTGAGGAGACTACGGATGCTGGAGGGGAGCAGCAAAGCTGGCAGAAGGGAGCCTTTCCCTGCTGTGGCCAAGGAGTATAAACAAAAGATTTTTGAATGTGATGCTGTGACAGGGTTGAATAAGGCCCTGCCCCATTTGTTATGCAGAAAGAGTTTAAACGCAAGGGTCTGTTCTATCCTCTCCTTTTCTGTCTGTCTGGTTGTGCAACCAAATTTTATTGTGAGACCTAGGAACTGATCACTCTGACGGTTTCGCAGTTCTCCTCCTCTCACTATCTCTTTGCCTTCCCTTGCTATTTCTGTCTTTGCTTCCCCCTTGCACATTTGCATTAATAAAACATAGGTGAATCTTTATGTGAAACTGGGATCCCTTTGAAACTGTATGTAGTTATACTGTAGAAATGACTGAAAAAAGCTGTTTGGAACTCAAGGGGATTAACCTGAGATGCTGGCTTGCGAAATCTCTGCAGAGCTGTGAACAGGAGTTCAGTATTGGTTCACTATGTTCTGTTTATGGCACCTGCAAGGAAACTGACAAGAGCATTCTGTAAACTGACAACAACATTCTGTGAGAAGCAGAACATCTCTTAACGAAGTTCCCAGGCAAAGACTTCTAAAAAGAGAAGCAATGCTTCTTCTAGAGATACATGGAGAGTGAGAAACTGAGATCTGAAATTGAGAAGAAACACTCAAATGAAGGACTATTTTCTCTGTTTGTACTGCCTTTGTAAATAGTTATACTGAATAATTTTTTATTTTTTATTTTGCTGTTATTGAGAAAAATAAAACGTTATTTGCTAATTTTGAAACTGCTCCTGGTTTTCCTATGCTTCCTGGCCTGTGCCTCGATGCCAGATATACAGCAGAATGAATAGGACACAGGAACAGAATTTGTCGGCAGAAAAAAAACTCTTGGCCTACCCAGTCTGCCCATTTTTTCCTACCTCTGCTGTCACTGCAGACCCAACCTGATCTCCATCTGCCTCCCTTCTGCTTTCCTACCAAGATTCATTTGTTACTGTCCCAGGCATGCTTGAAGCCCACCACTGTTTTCGCACCCACTGCCTCTGCGGGAATTTCCCCCCTTCCAGCTTCATTGCTTGTCCCCTTGTTCCCCTGCACCACCTCCTCTGAGAAAAATAGTCTACCCCATACCTTATTCACCCCAGTGAGGTATTTATAGGTCTCTGTCATGTAAATACTGATATGATTATGATACATGTCACAATGAATCTAACATATTACGGTGTAAGTATGCCATCAGCTGAAATGAGTATACTGCATGCTGTTATGGGCTAAACACATGATGAAATGAGTGGGAGATATACCGAAATGAGTACAGCACATAACAAACAAGTATAACGCATGCTGAAATGAATGGAACACATACCGAAATGTGAATGTATACTGAAATTGATCCAACATATACATATAACACATACTATAATAAATGCAACACATACTAAATGTTTTGTAACACAGGAGTAGAACACAGGTGAGTATTGTATGCTAAAATTAGTAGTACACATACCAACACATCAAAAAAGCTAAAGTGCATACTAAGATGAGGACAACATATCCTGAAATGTCTGTAAAACGCACTGAAATGAATAAAACACGTACTGAGAAGCACATGATGTCAGGGAACTATCACAGTGCAGTTAGAAAACTGCATAAGAAATTGCCCTAAAGTTCAATGTGCCTCCTCTGCTCTGCAGCAGGATGTAAGTTTTTCAATTATATTTAATTTTTAGCTGTAAGTATGCAGTTAAATGATTTTTGCAAAAAATATCAGATTGAATAGGCTTATTACTTGTTCAGCTTTAAAGAATAGAAGTAACTATGTACAGTCAGTACAGTTACCCAAAGTAGATAGATTGATCAGTGGAGCAATGAAAAGAGTGACCTTTTGGTGGAGTGCTATAACTGCAGCAGCTGGACAAATATTTTATACAAATGAGTTAAGTTTCAAATATTTCTTGTGGTTACAGAATAAAAAAAAAAAAAACCTTAGCGTTATAAGTAAACTTCTGTTATATTAATATTTGTTCTTGTAAACAGTCATTTTTTGAGTTTCCAGAAAACCTAATAAACACCCATGACTAAAGTGACACAGTCTGCCATCAAGACTAGGGACCTTGGATAATTAAATGAAATAATAATCTGAATTGCAAATTGTAATAAAGAAAACACTGGCACAATAATGCATGTTTTGGAAGCTAATTTTGTTCATATTTCTCTAGAAGCACTATTAATAAGTCAGAAAATTATTAGATTCTCTTGGTGGAGATCTCTTTCATCTGGCCACACCTATGGAACTATTAGCTACCAGGCACTAGGACCACATGGAAACTGTTGCAAGCGGTCCACCCATGACAAAGTAGGTGGCCCCTCCTCTCTCCTCGGTTCATTTCCTGCTGTCAACCATACTGATCAGACTGTTGACAGAAACGCTGCTGCAATAACCACTGTTTTATTTTCTTTTATAGGGAAAGTAATAACTTTTACAGCGATTTTCAATTATTTGTATGTTAACTGAAGGAACTGTCCAAATTGTTCGGTGCTGTGACTGCAGTGAAAAGATCTATACCAGCGACTTCCACGACATCTGTGTCTGTTGCCTAGGCCAGGAGCACAACAAGAAAGCCTGCTCCATTTGCTGGGATTTCAACTCTGCGACCAGGCAATGCCGTAAAGGGGCCCTCAAGAAGCATCATCTCGAGAGAAAAGTGGCCATGATGGAGAAGGAGCCCCGATAGGAAAGTAACCGCCGGATTTTCGGTCCAGCCTGCCAACTCTGGGTCTTCTAAATCCTGCAACAAGTCATCAGGGAGTCACAAACATAAGCCCCCAGGAGAAGGAGAAGCAGAAAACCTCCCCAGTGTATTCCAGGTAGTTTCTCCATACAGCAGGTACAACTTCCTCTATTCCGTAGTCCACTACCATGGTGATGCCGCTCTCCCCCTCCCGGCCGTCAACATGACACCACGGTTGGGCTTGGCGCTGGAACTGCCAGACCTACTACGGCTGGTACATCGCCATCAATGTCTGGGACTCAGCTTCCCACGCTGACTCCTTCAGTCACACCTGTCGACCACACGGTCGCTGACATTCAGGCGATACTGTCATCTTTCATTGACTTGATCAGATGCCTGTTACCCACTCCCCCTGTTCCAGGGGGTCCATCAATGGGGCCTACTACCAATCCCCCATCAACGATGCAAGGTAGACCCTTGCCCAAGCCACCCCCTCGGGTGCTGCTGATGTCACTGGTGCGTTCTCCATTTCCCATTGACCCACTCAACAACGATTACAAGTATAATCCTGACTTAACAATGCAGCATGAGGAGGAAGAGGCTGAGGATTATGCTGAGAACCACTATGATAAGGGCACCAATTCTACAGTGTCCGCTTGCAGTGGTCAGTGGTCCACACTCCAAAGTTCCCACTGGAGGACCCTACTTTCTTCACCATGATGCAGCAATTGCAGGCTGCCATGGACTTTGGCCTAGAAGAGCAGGACATTACCAAGAAAAATGTAATAGATTTTCTGGAGCTGCTCGACTCTCCTCCTATTGTGGTGCCACCTCTCCTTCCTGATTTAGAGGATGCCACCTTTGCTGCCTGGTATAGGCAAAATGTTATTCCAGCCATACCAAGGAAGGCAGATAAAATGTACATGGCCTCTTCTGGGAAGCCATTTCTTGCCTCCCAACCTGAGGCAGACTCTATGGTCATTAATGCTGCCCATGATAGGTCAACAGCATCTAAGCACCTGAGTTCCCATCATCCTGGTAAAGAGTCTGGGAGGCTGGATGTTTTAGGCAAAAGGACCTTTGCCACCTCTTCATTGGGCCTTTATATTGCTAACTACCAGGTCCACATAATAAAGTACCAGAACACCCTCTAGAGAAAGGCAGAGGCACAAGCCTTAACAGAATTCACCTCCAAACAAGAGCTTCTTAAGGTTCTTACTGCTGGGACAGATGTGGGCAAGCATCTGCTTCATATGGCTTATGTCTCAGATGCTCCTGCAAGGGCTGCTGCCTCTTGCATCTGTCTCAGGAGATACTCGTGGCTCAGAGCAGAAGGGTTTGCGATGACGTGCAACAGTCTATTCTCAATGCTGCTTTCAGATGACATAAGCTGTTTGTTTCTGACATCCACGAGACAGTCACTCCACCCTTCAGGACTCAGGCAGAACCCTGAAGTTGGTGCATTCCCTCTACCATACCCAGTCAAGGGGTGAGTATAGTGCTCCTTTTCGTCCAGCTGGTACCAGGCACAACGCAGCAACCAGACAGTAGGGTAGAGGCAAAGGAGCAGGAGTCTTGCCCACCCCAGCACCACCCCAGGTGCCCATTCCGAAGCCCCTCGAGGTGGTGGCACAGGTGGAGTTGCCACAATCAGCTTTGCCTGACTCCTTGTACACCCCCCAACCACCATTACCTTAAACCAGTGGAAAGAGGTGACGACAGATGCCGGGTTCTAGAAATCAAAGAACACGGCCATGCTGTGGAATTTTTGGACACAAAATTGGTAACACACTATCCTCCACAACACCTTCCTCTGCTCCTGGAGGAGATTCAGACTTTACTTCAAAAGAAGGCCATAGAGCCTGTGCCCTTCAAACAAAGGCACATGGGGTGTTACTCTCACTACTTCTTAGTCCCAAAGTGGACAGGAGACCTGTGGCCTATTCTGAATTTCAAAAAGCTGAACAACTTCATAGAGTACAAAGGTAAAATTTAGAATGGTCACCCCATAAGAACTGCTCCCACTTCTGCAGTCAAGGGATTGGATTTGTTCCGTGGATGTGAAGGATGCTTACCTTCATATCAAAATCTGGAAGCCTCACAGAAAATATTGGAGGTTCCTGTTCCAAGGGGAATATTAGCAGTTCTGAGTGTTGCCCTTTGGCTTGTTTTCTGCACCACAGGTCTTTACCAGATGCTTGGCAGTAGTGGCAGCAGCCCTCCGCAGGGAAGGCTTTCATGTTTTCCTCTTAACTGGATGATTGGCTCTAGAAAGCCCACTCCAGGGCTCAGCTCCAGCACACATCAACTTAAACCAGGCAGTTCAATGCTCTGGGGGTCAGTGTCAACATACCCAAATCAGTGATGACCTCTTATCAATGACTGCAATATATAGGATCAGTCTTGGACACTGCTTAGGGTTCAGACAGGGCCCAATGCCAGAGTGCCCAAACCCAACTATTACATGACAGCTGGTATGTCTTAGCCAGGACATTCCTGTGGCTGGTGGGCCTCACGGTAGCAGCCACTGTCACAGTATCATTGGCTAGGCTGCACATGAGAATACCCCAGTGCACCCTAAGAGTCCAGTGGGATGAGCTCACAGATGACCTAGAACAAAGGGTTCTAGTGATATCTCCTGCTTGAAAAGTGCTCAAGTGAATGATGGAACCCAGCAACCTGTTAAAGGTGGTTCCCTTCCTGATCCCCTCCCCTCTTCAGATTCTCACAACAGATGCTTCAGGGATGGGCTGGGGTGCACACTTGGGCTCCCAGCAGACACAGGGTGCAAGGACCCCAGTGGAATACACCTTACATATAAATGTTCCCAAAATGCGAGCTATTCTGTGCGGCCTACAGGCCTTCCAGACCTGTCTGTCCCTGGATCCTCTGCTAGTGCAAATGGACTGTGTACATGTGAGGTACCACATCAACAAGCAAGGGGGGAGTGGGGGAGATTCACTGTTATCCCTTATGCAGAGAAACAATAAGAGTTTGGTATTGGACTCTGGAACACAGTATAGAACTATCAGCAGTGCATGTTCAAGGCCCCCAAAATATCTTGGCAGACAGGCTAATCAGGTCACAGTCCTGAATGGGAACTGCTGACCTCAGTCACCAACAACCTGTTCAACAGATGGGGTCATCCAGAGTTGGACCTTTCTGCATCCCCACACAGCACAAAACTGCCGCTTTTCTGCTCTCTTATTCCAGGGCCTGCAGTTTTATGGCGAGATGCATTGTCCCTCTTTTGGAAAGGGAGGTTCATGTATGCCTTTCCTCCGTTCTCTCTCTCTCATTCAGAGGGTGCTTCTCAAGCTCCAGATAGAGGTGGCAACTCTGATACTCATTGCTCCCTTATGACCTCGACAGATCTGATTCCCCTTACTACAGTAGTTAGCGGTGGAAGCACCAGTTCCTCTGTCCCTGTACAAGGGTCTACTGTAACGGGAACAGGGAACACTGGTCCATCCAGACTTCAGATCTCTTCATTTCCATGACTCCTGAAAACATAGCCATTGCCTGCTTTGGGGTTTCCCAAAAAGTCACTGATGTTCTGGTGGCTGCCAGAAAGCCTTCCACCAGATCCACTTACTCTGTGAAGTGGAAGCAGTTTGCTCTATGGGCCTCTTCTCACCATGTTGATCAATTCACCTGCCCAGTTAACCAAGTTCTGGAGTATTTGCTGTCCTTATCGGATTCAGGCCTGCAGTATTCCTCCATCTGGGTGCACTTGGCTGCCATTTCAGCTTTCCATGTGCCTACTGAGGATCATACGGGTGCCCAGCTGGTGGTGGCATGCATATTCTTAAAAAGGCATTCTACATATTATGCCTCTCATTCATAATCTGATCCCAGCTTGGGACCTGGATTTTGTTTCGGAAAAGTATACTTTGGCTTCTTTTGAGCCAGCCATGACTTGTATCTTACACGTTATTTCTTGCAAAACGTTGTTTCTAGTTGCAGTTACTTCTGCATGAAGGATTTCAAAGCTACGGGCTCTAATGTGTGAGCCTCCGTATTTGATTTTTCCAAAAGACAGGGTGTCTTTATGTACCATTCCTAAGTTTCTACCAAAGGTGGTGTCTGAGTTTACTTTAAATCAAACCATCCACCTGCCAGGTTATTATCCTGAGCATGCCAACCCAGGGGAAGCATTGCTTCATACTCTAGATGTGCATTAAATACTGAGGTACTGTATACACCATATAAAGGACTGCAGAAAGTCCTTGCAGCATTTTGTTTTGTTTGCCCCTGGGAAAGAGGGCGCCTCAGTTTCTAAACAGTGCCTGTCCAAATGGCTAGTGAACTGTATTACTTTCTGTTACAGGAAGTATGGTAAGGAACATCCTGGGATGGTTCGGGGTCATTCCACAAGAGGCATGAGGTGGCTTGGGGTCATTCCACAAGAGGCATGGCCACCTCTGTTGCTTGTTTAAAAAATGTGTCTGCTGCAGACATCTGTGCAGCTCCCACCTGGAGTACTGTCCACACTTTCACTAAACACTGCAGCTCCCACCTGGGTACTGTCCACACTTTCACTAAACATTGCAGCTCCCACCTGGAGTACTGTCCACACTTTCACTAAACACTGCAGCTCCCACCTAGAGTACTGTCCACACTTTCACAAAACACTACAGTCTGGACACTGTCTCTTGGAAAAAGGGCTGGCTTTGGCCTAGCTGTGCTTCAAGTCCTACTTTCTTTAACCTGTAGACTGCACCCACCCAGACTGTTCGCGGGCACTACTGCTTGATACTTGTTCCACAGGTGTGGCCTGATGAAAAAGATATCCTCGAAGAAGATAGAACAGTTATGTACTTACTGTCACAAACCCACTCTTGGGGGTCAGGCCCACTGAGCTCACAGTGCCCACCCTTAAGTGAAATCTGTGATGGGGGGTGGACAGGGATACCCTCCTCATGCTTTTAGAATGCTCGCGGAGATCATGACTGCACCTTTGCCACAAGGACCCAGGGAGCCCCTCTAACTCTGGATAAGGACACAATACTAATCTCAAGTCTTGTAGCTAAATATAAACCCTTCATTGGCTATTACACATACGAGGAAGACCCAGGTGTCACACTCTCTTCGGGGGTAGCAGTGTAAAACCCGTATTGGCCTTCTGCCTACAGGACATGCAACAGCCTGGTTCAAAATCTCTACAGACTCTGGTATTCCCCCTATCCTTGCAGATCCCTTACAGATCCTTTTACATGATTTGGTTGCTACAGTGACATCCCCTTTTGGCAGTAACAATCTGATAACAGATTCACACACAAATATATATAAATCTCACATAGGCAGATTTCTTTAGAAAAACAAATGTTTTATTAAAATTCTTAAATATAGTTACAACTAAAAAGAGACTATACTAATTGGAGTTACAGTATGCAGAAACAAAATGGGAAAATACATACAGAAAAATGCACTAAAACTGTTAGCTGAAAGTCTGCCTTATACTTGCAGTAAATTGAAGTTCAGAAAAGTAGATGAAGGTTCTCAGTTACTTTAGTCCTTGGCAGCTACACTGGGTCTCAGCAGGTTTGTTCCTGGTGTGCGTCAAGCAGTGTGTCCAGATGAAAATGTGTGTTAGACCTGATCTAGGCTGTTTATATACCTGTCTGTGAATAAAGGCTGGCCCTTCCATTTTAGGCCACCGGGTGTCACTTGCGCTTCTCCAACACAATGTTCTGGCTCAATAATTAACCAGTAACATGACTGTTAAAGTTAAAACTTTAATGCATCAGTATATACCCTATAAACTGATTCACAGTATCCTGCTAGAATTTCACACAGGTTTGCTAGAATTTGTTTTCTTTCCTGTTACCTCATAAAATGTGATATACTATAATAGTTTCCTGGGACCAAGCGTTCTGCTACTGAGTGCATGGTTTTATAATCTATAAATGTATTTTAGCATCTCTCTGTTAAAAAAAAAACTGAGAATGCAATCTCAGTTCCTGGTGAGCAGCTGGCCTGCAGGTCAAAAGAAGGTCAAACTCCTTTAAAAAAAAAATCCAGTCTTTTTCTCTAGGTGCCTTGAATCAGCACTGGCATTTTCTTGTCGTACATATACATAGAATTACATAAAAAAATATATACAACAGAATTATATCTACAAATTAGGACTAGCAGTTGGGTTGCTCACCACACTTACCATAACAGCAGATCTTACTTCAAGAGGGCTCTTGCAGTAGATAATAATGAAATAGGACTGCGCCCCCTGGCGTCAGGACCATACGGAAGCTTTTGCCAGCATAGTCTGACGAGGGACCACCCACCGGTCGTCACATGACTGATGTCAGCATGAGCCTATATGGTGTGTGGTCCCCACGTCCTCCCTCCAGTTCTTTCCCGCAATCGACCTGTGCATCATGGTCCACCTAATGCTTGTCATCATCGTAGTGGAACACCCTTCGGATAAGTATTTCTTACCTGAATTGTTTTTTCTTGCTAGTTTGTATGTCGTCCTCTCCAGAGTCACACAAAAACAGCGCAGTTCATGCGGGGTTCAGCTGCCGCACAAAGATCAACATTCGCTGTGTCTGTTCTGCCTCAGGCCTAGTCGCAAAGTTGAGGATTGCAAGGCCTGTGCCCACTTCAGTCAGGCCA
Organism: Neoceratodus forsteri; assembly: GCA_016271365.2. NCBI lineage: Eukaryota > Metazoa > Chordata > Ceratodontiformes > Ceratodontidae > Neoceratodus > Neoceratodus forsteri. The sequence continues at coordinate 1,284,549,411 of CM028132.1, forward strand.
TATGGAAATGTCGCCAGCAAGAACTTCAGGCTCACATTTTGAAAGAAAAGATGGCTTCTATGGAGCAAGAGTTGCAGAAACTCAAGGGCGCATCTTCCTTGACGTCTGATCCTCATAAAAAGGAAAAATGGGACAAAGAGAAGCACCAGGAATCGGAGCATTCCCGCCCTCCCTTGAAGATGCCAGCAGGCTGTTCTTCAGAGGATCGGCCCCCTTCTGGCCAGAAGGTAAGATCCGAGACCACCCCGCGCTCCCGCCTTCTGAGCAGGCTGTGGTGCCCCCGCTGGTTCAGGTGACGGCGGGACCCTTGGGTTCTTCCGAGGCTGCCACTAAGCTTAGGCCCAATACAACCACGGGTCCTAAGTTGGCAGACACGGCCGATAAGTTGATCGTCAGCCCCTCTGACGATCACCCGGCCGGGTTGATAAGTCGTGAGATGGCTCCTCCATCACTCACCCAGTCCACACCGATAAGTTGACCGTCTGCTCCTCTGATGATTGCCCAACATCCTTGCGTCTGTCAGGCTCTGACATGGCACTGCCAGATGACTCCTCAATCCCGGCTGCTGATTTGGATCAGTCGCCGAACCCATCGGAGCTTGCTTGAGCCTTTGTCAGATCCACAGGCTCCAGCATCGGTCCCCATTTCGCTGGGGGTCCCAATGATAGTCGACCTTCGGGTCTGCCGGTGGCTTCTACGCCACTTTTGGTGACACCCGATCTAGCTTCTAGCTCCTCAATGCCCGTAGGTATTCTTGCCTCCATCGGGTCCACCGTCGGGTATTCTTTCATCAGGTGCTCCTCAGGTTTCTATAACGCCGCACCTCACAGAAGCCCCTTTGTCAGGGTTGTCCGAGCTTTCCCGGACTATGACAGACCCAGCTGGCCTCCCTCCCTCAGGTAGGTCACTGCGGTGCTACCCGACAGAGACGACGTCTGGTACTCCTCCACCAGGACTGACATCGGAGTTCCCTTTTCTGGGGCAGTTATCTGGTTTTTCACGGACAAGGCATTTTTCTGGTTGTTATTCTGCCTTTCCTCCGTCAGGGCCGTCTGGTTTCCCTTCATCAGGCCAGTCCTGTCATCGTCCGTCAGGCCCGATGTTGGGATTTCCTTCATCGGCATATTGTACATCGGAGTATCATCCGTCAGCTCCGATGCCTGAATTTGCTTTTCATGGCTTCCCTGGTTCCTGTCCTTCACCAGGTTACCCTCATTATTTTCCTTACCATTTTGGTGGGCAGGGTACCTTTGCTTATGTTCCATCTCCTCCCACTCCACCTCCTCACCAACCACTGGTGGATTTTAGGGAAATTCTTAATTCCTGGTGGTCTGCTATACTACTAAGGACCAATTGGTTTCCGAGTTGGATAGCAAGCGTCCCAATCTGGTTATTGTCAGTCACCCTGCTCCTCTGGCTAGGACACCTTCACCAGACCTTTTGCGTTCTCCTCCGTCAGACCGTGCGTCTGGTCAGACAACCTCTCTGATGACATACGTGCTTTCTAGGGAACCAGATCCTCCTGTTTCTGATGTGCTGGAGGATTCACGGGATTCTGAGCCGGACTTGGAAACCTCCGATAGCATTTCCGGTTTAGTCAGCCCTCCCCACGAGGAACCAGTCCCTCAAGAATCCCCTATGTCCCCTCCTGAAGACCCTTCCTTTGTGGACCTCCTTAGACAGGTGGCGGAGACCCAAGGTTGGAAGTCTGAGTCTCTGGATCCTAACAGACGTAGACTGGCAGAGCATCTTGTCTTCCCTGACACAAGTCACAAGAGTATTAACTCCACCCTGGCTGGAACCCCATGAGGACTTAGCCTCTGCTGTTTGGCAGAGACCCTCTTCTATTTCATCTACAGTGAAAAAAGCTGACCGGGTCTACCGTACCCCTGAAGGAAAAGACCTGCTGAGCGTCCATCCTAAGGCGGACTCAGTGGTCATCACGGTGGCCTATGATAGATCCGCTAAGCCACAACATTTAAACACCTCTCCTCCAGACAAGGAGTCTAAACAAATGGACCAGTTCGGGAGGAAATTTTATTCATCTTTGACTCTGGCTATTTGAGCGTTAAATTATGTCTCGCACATGCTGGAATTTCAGAAGACTTTGTTCCGCCAGCTCAAAACGGATGTTGAGGCCTTACCAGACTCTGAATCGAAGACAGCCCTAGCCACTGCTTTACACATGGCCAAGGTGTCTGGATGCCATTCTTTACAGGCTACCTACTATGCGGTGGATTCCTCCGCTTGGGGTGTTGCCACAGCTGTTAACCTTAGGAGATACTCCTGGTTGAGAGTATCTGGATTGGGCCCTGTTGTTCAGTCGGCCATCCAGGATGCTCCCTTTCAGGAGCCTGTCCCATTTGGTGATGACGCCCAGGACATTATAACTAGCCTGCATTATGGTCTGTTCACACAATGTACCATCCAAAACACCTACAACAATGGTGTCCTTTTCGCCGGCAGAACAGAAGCCAGGTGAAATCTCAGCAAGCACCCAAATGTCAGTTCAAATGTTGGGTTCCCTCTACCTCCACTGGCCCCCAGGCCAAATCGCATAGAGCTGGGGGAGTGGCTCTCCCTAACCCCGCCTCCCAATCCTGACTCGGGGATTGTCCATCCTCCTCCTCCTCCTCTTTTGGAAAAGCAGGTGGGCTGCAGGTTCTCAAGGTTTCTGGGGGGCTGGGAGTCCATCACAACAGACGCTTGGGTGATCCAGTTCATTGGGCTTGGTCACGTACTAGAGTTTCGAGAAGGACCTCCAGAAAATTTGCCAAAGTCTTCTCACTACCCTCGGGCACACATCCCGCTGCTAAGGGAGGAAGTTCAGGCTCTTCTCAGAAAAGGAGCAATAGAGTCTGTACCGGCTGCCCAGATAGGAAAGGGATTTTACTCCCATTTCTTTCTGGTACGCAAAAAGACGGGGGATTTCTGCCCAATTCTGAATCTCAGCCCTCTGAATCTGTACATAGAGTACAAGAGGCTCAGAATGCTGTCCCTTCTAAGTCTGCTACGTCTTCTTTCCCAGGGCCAGTGGCTGTGCAATCTGGACATGAAGGACGCATATCTGCACATCCCTATTTTCGGCCCTCACAGGAGGTTCCTCAGGTTTTGTTTCCAAGGAAAACTCTCCCTTTTCACAGTGCTCCCCTTTGGCCTGTCTTCCGCTCCACAGGTCTTTACCAAGTGCCTGGTGATAGTGGCAGGAGCCTTGAGGTGCCAGGGACATTCTGTTTTTCCTTTCCTTGATGACTGGCTTCAGTCAGTGCCATCGAGGGAAGAACTGGAGTCTCCCTTTCTGCTAACCTGCATCTTTTTCGCACCCTGGGTATTTTGGTCAATTATCCCAAATCCCAGTTGGTCCGGTCCCAGCGCCTTCAGTTTATTGGGGCGGTGTTCGACACAGTGCAGAGCATGGCCTTTCTCCCCCTGGACAGGGCAGATACCCTGATGGATCAGGCCAGGCTGGTTTCTTCCAGTCGTCACATTTCGGCCAGGGCAGTTCTCCACCTCCTAGGCCTCATGGCAGCAGCTATTTCCATGGTTCCATTGGCCAAGCTCTATATGCATGTGACACAATGGACCCTCAGTTCTCAGTGGGATCAGACCACGGACGATCTGGATTGCCCTATTCTGGTGTCCACTCCAATGCAATGAGACTTGTCGTGGTGGCAGGATCCTGGTAATCTTTTGGGAGGGCTCCTTTCCAGACTCCTCCTCACTCTCAGATCCTCACAATGGATGCATCGGAGAGGGGTTGGGGTGCTTATCTGGGACACCCCAGAACCCAGGGTCTGTGGTCCCCTGTGGAACAACATCTGCACATCAATGTGCTGGAGTTGCGGGCAGTGCTTTACACTCTTCAAGCTTTTCAGCACATCCTTCTCCCAGCTGTCCTATTAGTTCAGACAGACAACATGTGCGTGATGTGGTACATCAACAAACGGGAGCACTTGATCCTATCCGCTTTGCAGGGAGGTGATGCTAGTCTGGAATTGGGCAGTGTTGCACATCTGCCTAAGAGCAGTTTATGTCCCAGGAGTGCAAAATGTTCTTGCAGACAGTCTAAGCCGGACCCAGTTCAGTGCTCATGAGTGGGAATTAAAGCAGGATGTTCTAGATCACATCTTCGACCTGTGGGGTCAGCCAGAGATGGATCTTCTAGTCTCTCCCTCAAATGCAAAACTTCCCAAGTTTTGCTCTCTCGTTCCCGGGCCTGGTGTTTTCTGTCTAGATGCGCTGTCTCTTTCTCTTGGACAGGGAGGTTTCTGTATGCCTTTCCTCTGTTACAGAGAGTACTGACCAAGCTGCAGAGCGATGGGGCTCACATGATCCTGATCGCTCCATTATGGCCTTGACAGATTTGGTTCCTACTGCTACACCATCTAGCAGTGGAACCTCCGTTTCCCCTTCCTCTGTCATACAGTCTACTCACTCAGGAGTTGGGCACGCTGGTTCATCCAGGATTGAAGTCCCTTTATCTTCATGCTTAGCTCCTCAAGACATAGCTGCTTCTCGCTTTGGTGTTTCTACCAAGGTAGCTCAAGTTCTGGTGGAGGCTAGGAAGCCATCCACCAGGGCTGCCTACGCCATGAAGTGGAAGCGTTTCTCTGTTTGGACCACTGCAAGAGATCTGGACCCTTTTTTCGTGCCCGGCATCCCAGATCATGGAGTATTTACTTCATCTGTCTGAGCTGGGACTGAGTTACTCTTCCTTGAAGGTGCATTTAGCAGCTGTCTCGGCCTACTATGATCTGGTAGGTACCAAGACAGTGGCTCAAGTTAGAGGTCTCCAAAACCTTTCTCTGAGGTATCCTTCATTTGAAACCCCTGGTACATGCACCTGCACCCCCATGGGATTTGAATTGTCTGTTAGAAAAGCTGACTTTGTCTCCTTTTGAGCCAGCCAGCTCTTGTGAGTTATGTTTTCTGTCTTGGAAAATGTTATTTTTGGTTGCGATTACTTTAGCTCACAGAATTTTGGAGCTTCAGGCCCTTACATGTAAGGAGCCTTATTTGATTTTTCACAGAGACAGAGTAGCTCTGTGTACAAATCCTAAGTTTCTGTCTAAGGTCGTATCAGGAACGACTCTTAATCAGTCTTTCGAGTTGCCGGTGTTTTTCCTCAACCATTGTAATAGAGGTGAAGCCTTGTTACATTCTTTGGATGTCCACAGGATGCTTCGTTATTACACCAGCCAGACAAAAGATATCTGTAAAACATATCAACTTTTTGTTTCCTTTGCCTCCAAAAAGGAAGGTTTTGCAGTTTCCAAACAGTGCTTATCCAAGTGGTTGGCTAACTGCATTATTTTTTGTTACCAGAAGTCTGGTAAGGTCCTCCCAGGTAAAGTCAAACGACACTCTACTAGAGGTATGGCTGCCTCTACTGTATGCTTCCATAACGTTTCTGCTGCAGATATATGTGTGGTAGCAACTTGGAGTTCTGTCCACACTTTCACTAAACATTACAGCCTGGACATTGCTTCTAGGTGCAGAGCTGGGTTTGGACCCGCTGTCCTTCAAGGACTACTGTCCTAATTGTTTCCTCTTTGGGGGATTTGACATGGTTTGTCTCCAGCCTCCCTAGTGTTTCTACCGTCCCATGGACTGTACACTGCTTGGGATTCAGTCCTATTTCGTTATAACCTACTGGAGGAGCCCTCTCGAAGTAAGATAGTACAGTTACGTAAGAACTTACCGTAACAGTAGATCTTTGAGAGAGGTTCTTGCAGTAGGTAATGCTTTCCCACCCACCTTCCCCCTTATTTTTCATTTTTATGCTTTTTCTCCAAGAAGCTATCTCTTCTAGGCTATCAGGATCCTCTGTATTTTTCCTTTTCTCCTGTCTCTGAACATTTTGGTCTCCGGCGGGAGAACTGGTGGGCGGATGCGGGGACCGCCCACTATATAGGCTCACGTTGTCATCAGTCACATTACGACTGGTGGGCGGTCCCCCTCAGACTATGCTGGCAAAAGCTTCCGTGAAGTCCTGACGCCACGGGGCGCAGTCCTATTTTGTTATTACCTACTGCAAGAGACTTTCTCGAAGATCTACTGTTACGGTAAGTCCTTACATAACTGTACTATCTTTGGGGGTATCTTAGTCATCGGGTCACACCATATGAACTTCACTGCTGATGAAGCAAGATCCACAAGGAAGATTTTCAGCAGTACAACTGAGGCTGCCCACTCTGACATCATTTATCGACATCACCAACCCTATATAGCCGTGAGCGGTCCCACTCTCTCCTTAGTTCTTTCCTGCCGTTGACTCGGAAGCTCCCTCGCAGTTTTGAGCCATTTTTGCCTACAGCCTTAATTTGCTTTGTTTTGGTTTAGAGTCTCTTTTTAGTAGAGTCCCCTATCGAGAGTTTATTTTTCTCCTTCCCTCGTCCATTGCTGCCACAGTGGATGGAAGATCGCCTCCACATATTAATTTTCTTCTCTGTGTCTGCCATCTTGGGCCCAACCTCATTGTCTTGGACTGTGAGACTCTGTCAACTTTTTCTCCACCTGCCCTCTGGCACAGAAGAAGGCTCTACAAAAATTCCTAATGGAGCAATTCTAGGCAGGGATCCTCTGGTGTCCTTTCCTCCCTATCGCCGGTGGGTCCTTTGAGCACGCAGGCCTCCGAGGTCCGGGATCAGTCCTCAGGGATTAGTCATCAGACAGACCATGACCAAGACCACTTCCCCCAGTGTTCCTGGTCCTCGATTGCTGTTTCTTCTTTAGGGGGTTCCTCGTCGATGGCTCCGTTGACAACTGGTTCATCGGCAACAGCCCTTCAGTCGTGGCCTGGTGCTTCTCGAGCTCTCAAGGCTCGTCGTTGGGGTCATCGCACTCTGTGCTGGTGATTTCTCCACTGTGGATGATGACTTCTGCCATCGTCGATCTTACTGATGCCTGCTGTGTCGATGACTGGCTCATCAACAACAGCCCACTCGTCACGGCCTGATGCTCCCCAAGGCTTCAGGCTTCGTGCTTTTCCGGGTTCTCAGTCCCATCGACAGGGTCTTTGTGCTCCGTGCCATCCACCCCTCTACCATCGACGCATTCCATCATCGTCAGCCTTGCTGATAGGCTGGCCAAGTTCTCTTCTATCTTGGTCCATCAGCTTGGCACCTTGCAACCTGGTTCACCCATGCTGTCGGCGGGCTTTTCACCTTGGGCCGCCATCAATGCCTTGCTCTTTGGATCCTGAATCTGAGCACATTCACATCGAGATGGGCTACCATTCAGACCTCTTGTTTCTGGAGACAGAAGAAGAGGAGGAGAAAGAACCCCCAACAGGTCCAATGTCTCCTCCTGAGGATTTTACTTTCCTTGCTACGCTGCCCGGTGTTTTGGTCATTAGTCAGCTCAGGATCATCTGAGCTGTACAGGCACCTTAGCACCCTCCCATTCTGATAAGAAACCCCACAAGCTTGTCCTTGGCGGGGCAGGAGGACTTCTGCTTCTTCCGCCTTGGGGCTGAGGATTGCCCTCGATCTCTGCCGCTTGGTGGAATATAAGAGTACTGTGTCAGATAGGCAGTGTGGCTGCCCCAGCCCTTCCTGTTTGCCTTCAAGACATGAGGTTCCCAGGAGGTACAGAGTTTTTCAGCAAGCGCCTCATTAAGGCACTTTGTGATATCTCTAATACAAGTGCCAGAGCTGCTGTTTCAGGCCTTTGCCTTTGGAGGCACACCCTGGTTGCAGTCTCCAGTTTCCCAGCTGATGTCCAATAGAGGATGCTTGATGCCCTTTTATCAGTTCTGATTTGTTGGACCAGTTGTTTGGGACATCATTAACCGGCTGCAGGCATCTAAGAACCTCCTCCACACTTGCCTGCTACCTCCTCCTCAGGTTCAGCAGTCATGCGCCCTAGGAGTGACGGACCAGCTCCTGCTGCTTGTCCCACCTCCACCTAGCAGGGCCCTCCCCTCTTTTGTTCCTCAACCAAGAGGTGGTGGTCAAAGCTCAGTTCTTCCTCCATATTAATTATTGGAGAACCATCTCTTCAGATGCCTGGATCCTTCGGATTATAGACAGGGGTCACACTGTGGAGTTTGTAGAGGTACCTCAGAGACCCCCCCTCAGAACCCTTCACTTCCCCCTGGATGGGGATCTGCAGCCCATACAGGATCTTACTGGTACATCCAGTACAGAATGCTCCATATGGTCACCCTGCTGGGCATGCTGCCCTATCTCTAGTAAGGCAACTGGCTGTGCTCCCTGGACATGCAGGATGCATACCTGCATTTCTCTGACTCTCCACTGCACAGAAGATTTCTGTGGTTCCTCTTTCAGCAGGAGTTCTAGCAGCTCTGCATAATCAATGTCCTGGAGTTATGGCCAGTTTCTTATGCTGTGCAAGCCATCTTCTCCAGGGTCAGCTGTTGATCCAGACAGACAACCACAACGTTGCTGATGACACCAGCCAGCACTGGTGGACCCACTCGTATTCCCTGTGCAGGGAGGTTATGAGAATATGGTACTGGGCCACAGACTACAGTCTCATCCTCCCAGCATGCAAAAAGCTTTGGCCATCTGCCTTTACAGGACTAAGTTCAGCATGCATGAGTGGGAGCTCCTGTCATCTGTCGCCATCTCTTCGCCAGATGGGGTAGTCCAGAGTGGGACCCTGTTTTTGTTTTACGCCCCCCACTCACTGCAAAACTGTCCAGTCTCGGCTCACTACATCCAGGGCCTGGAGTTTTCTGGTTAGACATGTTGTCTTTCTCCTGGAATGGGAGATACGTATTTAGAGAGAGAGAGAGAGAGAGAGAGAGAGATAGCTATATTATTTTTTGTACAAAAATGTATATCTGTATATAGCTAAAAATTACATAAAATTGAAAAGCATACATCCTGCTGCAGAGTAGAAATGTACACTGAAGTTAAGTGCAGCTTCCTATACAGTTTTCTGACTGCATTATGACTGGTCCTTGACATCACGTGCTTCCCAGTATGTGTTATACTCATGTCACTGTATCTTACACACATTTCAGTATGTGCTAGCCTCATTTCAGTATGCACTTTAGCTTTTTTTTATGTGTCAGCACAGTATACTCATTTTATTATGTGTTGTATTCCTTTTGGCATGTGTTGCACAAAGTTTAATATGAGCGACATTTATTTTAGTATGTATTAAATATATGTTTGCATATGTTGGATCACTTTTGGTATATGTTCTCATTTTAGTATGTGTTATATGATTTTGTTAATTTCCTGTACTCACTTCAGTATATCTCCCACTCATTTCATCATGTATTATATCCATTTTGGCATGCATAATACTCATTTCAGCTGGTGTCATGCTAATAATGTGCTGTATTCATTGTGACATGTATTGTACTCCTATCAGCAGTCATATTTTGATACGTGTAATATTCAAGAGGTGCAATTTTGAATTGAATGGCCTCCCATAACTCTTCATGGAAGCAGACATGTGCAGCTCCCCTTTAATACAGCATCGGCACTGTGATGTCACTGATGACCAGTATGCCAGTTTGGCTCTTCTAGGCCAGCATTGATGTCATAGTGCCTATGAGGTAGGAAGGGGAGCAGAATGAGGTATTGTCAGCCTACAGGTTGAGTACTGTTCCAAACATCACACCGGGTTCTGTCAGATAGAAGAATCTTCTGATGTGCAAAAGGAAAAAGAAAAACCATCTCAGATACATGAAGTAGCAGTTAAGGTCATTTAGAGGTTAATATACACTTCAGGCAGTGTATGGACTCTTTAATTCAGAAGCTGACCACTGTACTGTAAAGGAGCTAAAGTAAAGGGAACGGTATTTAACCTACAAGCCTACATTTTTTATAGAAGCTGCTATTTAAATACTGGTTCATATTGCATTCTCGTTGCATCTTTTACTGTCCCTTCAGTAAATTAATTTGGTATTTCTGATTCCTATACCAGTGGTAAGGACTGTTCTAGAACTGTATGATGCAGTTTAGGTCCTTGCTCAGCTCTTCTACTGTTGCCACAATGCACATGCTGGCAGTGTAGCCTAGAGGTTAGAGTAACGAGCTGTGAATGAGCTTGGTACATCCAGCAGACCAGACCTGAGTTTGATTCTCACAACCTCCACTTGCATACTGTGTGACTCGGAGCAAGTCACTTAACCGCCCAGTGCTCTCAGGTCACCCCTGAAAACAGGCACTTGTGCCTAGTGGATCTTACCCGATTACCAACGACTAAAATAAAAAAAAAACATTGTGTTCTACTATAGAACTCAGCTGCTGAGTGGGACATAAACTACATCATAAAGTGCTAAAATGGCACTTTCCACCAGTGTGTAAATCAGAAAATCCTATGATTTTAGTATAAGGCCAATAAAGACAGAACATTAATGGAATGGTCTCCAGTATTTAAAGCACAGCTTCTGTCGGAAAAACTATCAACAAGGTTCAAAGCAGTTCTCCTTTGGGACTTGTGCGTTTTTGCGGAGCATGTTCGTCACCTTAAGAAACTCTCTAAAAGCTGTTAATATGCTCTGTCATGAAATGTTGAGTGACGCCTGTATAAGTTTTCCCCGAGGTATTTTATATATAACATCGTTTTACTTGCAAGTCACTTAAAAAGATCATCACTGGCACTACGGCTCATGTTTACACACAGTATACAGTACGTGCTTGCCTGCTGCCAACTTCATTTTTTTTGTGTGAGAACACTGGATGTCATATAAATGCCTTAATCTTCATTAATACCATGCAGGGTACATAAGCAAGAATTTTTCCAGTTTTCTGGCCGATTACTGGTCAGAGTTTTTAGCTGCTAACGACTATTTGTGTTGCTGACTGTTACATTCCTGCATCTGACATTAGCACATCCTACTCCCACTCAAACCCTAGCTATTAGGTTGGAGCTATGAATTTGCTTTTGCTTTCTTCTATATAAATGTATTGACTTGATATTTTATGATACATGTAGTTTAAACAAAAAGAATAACACACAATATAATAATTTGTTTCCTTAGCATCAGAACCCATGGATGTAGATGATTCCAAAGTGAGGGGCTATATTAAGACGGAATTAATTTCTGTGTCAGAAGTGTAAGTATCCAGATATTTTCTTTCAAAAGTTTATGTTTCAAAAGTTTCACCAGAAAAAGCATGCAGAGCTGGCAACAGCTTGTTTCCACTTAGCCTTCTGGGGCTCTGGGCGCAAATTTTGGAACAACATTAAAGAACCAAATGGAAAATCTGTTTTCCCCTCCCCCCACCTAGCTGCTAGTAAATGGCTTACTCTCCCAGGACCCCCTGTTGATTGCCGATACCCTCAACACTGCATTTTCTGATCTTAGCGGTGTCCTTTCCCCTAACTTCTTCGACCCGGCCCCAGACTTGCCCACCCCTTAAAGCGTCCACCCCCACTTTCAGACTCCGAACAATCACCCCCTATAGGCAAGACCATATTTAACCAAGGCCCTTGGGGAAAATGCGCTTCAGTAGTGACTCGCTGGACCTAAAACTAGTCCTCCTCACCTTAGACACGATTATCTCCCCACTCACTGACATCCTAAACCAGTCCTGCTGTCATTGACAATTCCCCTCTCGCTGGAAAGCAGCTGTCATCACCCCAATATTAAAAAGTGGGGACCGCACTGCCCCGGGCAACTACCCCCCATCTGCATTCTCCCTACCCCCCAAGGTGGTAGAAAAAAATAGTGTCAGATCAACTGTCGGACTACCTCACTAAATACAACCTTCTCTGCCCTGAACAGCATGGTTTCAGGAAGGGCCACAGTACTACAACTGCCCTTCTCGAATACATCACTTTTATAAGCAGAGCCCTTGATAGAGGGCACCTAGTTGGATCTGCCTATATTGACTTAACCAAGACGTTCGACTCTGTCAGCCACACACTCCTAATCCAATCCCTGCATTGCAAGGGCCTGTCCTTGGATGCTACCATGTGGTTTAAAAGCTACCTCAGTGACAGAACCCAGAGGGTCAAGTTAAACTCCACACTCTCGGCCAGTAAACCGGTACTTTCGGGAGTCCCCCAAGGCTCAATACTGGGCTCCCTCCTGTTTAGCATGTACTTGAATACTCTCCCAAAGGCCTGCTCAGGACAAATGCTTCTGTACACTGATGATATGGTTAAATTTGACAGCCACTCGGGACTTCCGGTGGAGTCAATAACCAAGATGGCGGCTTAGTTGAGAGCGCCGCGATCCCCCCTCGCTAAATCCCTGCATTCATCGAGCCTTGCTGTCTTTGGGATCAAGAAAGTAGTGTAACTGCAGGGACTATGGCTAAAACGATTCAAAAATAGCACATTTGTACATAGTAGAAAGTGGGACAGTATAAATCACCAGCCGCGATGTCGGCCCGGGAGACCACCGATTCTGAGCTTTCAGTGGCACCATCCGAAATCCCAGATCAGACAGCAACAGCTCGCAGCAAAATAAAGAATAAACAGGTGAAGCTTGATACCATATACAAAGAATTGCTTGCATTCCGGGTGGAAATAAAGGACACGTATGGTGAGCTGCGTAGGGATGTGGCAAATCTAGAACAACGAACAGATTCCACGGAGAGGCAGATCACTGTTATGGAAAACAGGTGGATGATATCGAGGAGTCTGTCCAAGAATTGCAGGATCAATATGCCCTTCTCCACTCCAGACAAGAGGATGCGGAGAACGGGGCCGACGCAAGAATATACGAATCTACTGCATTCCAGAGGGCTCAGAAGGCCAGGATCTCTCAGAATTCATCACAACTGTTCTGAGAACAGCCTTAGAAATGCCCTCAGATATGCCGCTGGAGTTAGAGCGGGTCCATAGTGTGCTGGGCCTACGCCCTACTGATCCACATGCTAGACCTTGGTCTATTATACTCTGCTTCCTCAGTTATGCAGTAAAAGAAAAGATTTTGACCACAGCATGGCGCAAGGGGAAGATTTTCTTTGGACAAACACAAATTTACCTGGACAACGATTATGCCCCCCAAACTATGCGAAATCTGAGGGCTTATGCTGACATTTTTCCAGTCTTGAAAGAGGCTAATATTAAATTTTCCACCCCTTACCCGGCTCGTCTGCTTGTGCAGCTTCCGACCGGCAGGAAGGAATTCCACTCCGTCGAAGAGGACAGGGAAGAGCTTCTCAAGACGGGGATCCAGATTAAGAAGAAGGCCGAGCTGAGACCTCCGATTTCACTGAGGGTACCCAGATGGCAGACTGTGACTCCACATGAAGAGGGTCGACAAGCTGGAGACCAGAGACTGGACAGTTTGAAGAGCCGGCTTGCTACATTCCGTAGACCTACCCGGGGCAGAACCTGATTTAAACACAGAATACATGGAGAATTACCTTGTGAACCCAGTCTACAGCTAGACCTCTGGAGGTTTTAACTACAGAGACATTCTAATCTGGGAACTGCTCTTGAATTTGGGACATTGCTCTGGGACAATTTCAGGCTGGTACAAATAGGCCTAATATGGAACTCTTTCAATTTATGTTTTTGAGCCAATATGTATGGTTTCATAACCACAAGGAAAGTGCACGAGTAGGAAAGGAGGAGGATTTATGCTACAAATGATGGGAGATGTGTATGATAGCCAAATGTTTATTAAAGAAAGTAATATGAAGCTAAGGGGGGAGCCTCTGATTGCCAAGTTATTAGGCTTATGTTTGATTTAAAAGGGCAGAAAAGTATTTTATTTTGGTTTACTTTTGGAATCCAACTTAACATCGTGCCCATTTCTTGTTTTAACTTTAGAGGGAACTTACACCCTCTGGAGACCCGAGAGCTCTATGCACCCAGATTACCTCCGGTTCCTCCTGTTGGTCTGGAGGAATTTATAGGGAGTATACTCACAATCTCCCCTGCCTTGGAAGTCGTAGTTGATATACAAAGTTTTTGTTTTGAGGTGTGGTTTCTCCTCAATTTACGGTTTATACAGTTAGTTTTACAGCTTATTCAGACTAAGACATTTAAAAATTGTAAAAAATAGTTGATGTGTTTTTTCAGTTGCATTTACGGCTACAGCACGATAGTAGGGTTGACAGTAATGTTCATATCAAGGATCGACTTGTTTTTGGGAGAGAGGGGTATTGCAGAGAACTAGGGGCCCAGAAATATGTAGAAGGAAATTCATTACAGTTTTTCTTCTTTTTTTGGATTCGTAATGCACCCTTCTGTTCGGCAGGTTGATTTGGTGTGGGGGTATGAGAGGTCCTATTGCAGAATAGCCACCTATAATGGAGATCCAAGTAATTAGGACGTTGTCCCTTAATATAAACGGGTTGAATAACCCAATCAAAAGAGCTAGACTCTTCCAATATCTAAGGAAACATTTATCCGATGTTATATATTTGCAGGAGACCCATGTGACAGACGTTGAACATTCTGAATTATCAGGAGGTGGCGGTATCAGGTCTATGCTTTGTCTTTCCCTAAGAGAAAACGACGTGGGGTGGCAATAATGATTCCCCGGACCTCTTCTTTCCACCTATCCTCACAGTTTACTGATTCCCAGGGATGGTATATAATCCTTACGGGGACATTGTATGGGAAACAGGTAACACTGGTAAATGTGTATTTCCCTCCAATGGTGCCTGTAGCAGTATTGAAACGATTCTTTGACAAATTAACTGATAATCTCCAGGGATGTCTGATTATGGGTGGGGATCTTAACCTTACCTTGAACCCCTACATAGATTCATCCTCTCCATATAAACATAGATCTTCCTCTGCCCTGAAATATTTCCGAACTAACTTGGAAGCAATGGCCATGACTGATGTCTGGAGGGTTTTTTATCCATCAACCAGGGGATACACATTTTATTCCCCTCGACATGACTCTCACTCCAGATTGGACTATTTTTTTATTACCCGGGAACATACGGACTATTTACAAGATCTGACTATTGGTCCTAGATTCTTTTCTGACCATTCCCCTCTATTCTTAAAACTAGATTTTAAAATTCCTAAGAAAACCACTGGGTGGCGCCTGAATACCTCATTTTTAAGGGATGAGACCTTTAGAGATTCCTTCAAAGCTAAAATTGCACAGGTAATTGCTGAAAACTCAGGAGTGGAGGTTTCCACATCTATGCTGTGGGACACACTTAAGGTGGTGATTCGTGGTGAGATCATTGCCTATGCAGTGTCTAGGAAAAAAACCTGGGAACGGCAATATGTTAGGCTCCATGGTGAATTGGGAGAGCTACAGGCCCGCGTCCCCTTAACTGAAGAGATTAGGATACAAATGAAGCAAACAAAAGCTAGTCTGCAGAAGCTTTTAGATGGGAAAACACAACAGGCTTTGTTTTATCTGAAATCCTATAGGTTCGAGGGAGGTCCAAAAGGGGCTCAGAACCTGGCTAGAAGACTAAGAGGACAGAGGGCAGCTACATACATTTCACACTTAACTGACCCAACATTTAACACCCAAGTAACTCATACGGAGCAAATAAAAGTTTGTTTTAAGAATTATTATTCTCAGCTGTATACTGCCCCTGTGTCTACTGACCCGGTTAACTTGGAGGAGTTTTTTCGCTCCTTCACTCTTCCCCGTTTACCGGGAGACATGGCGGAGAGACTGAAGAAACCAGTTGGACTAGAAGAACTTAAAAGAGTGTTGACAGACAGCAAAACGTTAAAAACCCCAGGTCCGGATGGAATGCCAGCTGAGTGGTACAAAACGTTTTACAAGCAGATTGCTCCAGTATTGGTTAAGACATTCCAGGAGATACAGGAGGGAGGAATCCCTCCCCCTTCATGGGATTATACTAATATCTCTCCGGTTTTGAAACAGGGAAAACCCCCAGATTAGTTACTTCATATAGACCAATATCCATACTCAATATGGACTATAAGCTGTTCATGTCTATATGGGCCATTAGAATAGAGGACCTGATTCCCGATCTAGTGAATTCAGACCAATTAGGGTTTATCCAAAACCGACAAACATCGGATAATATCCGAAGGACAGTTCACCTCCTTGATTATGTGAACCAGAGATGTATCCCGGCTACCTTGGTCAGTTTGGATGCTGACAAGGCATTCGACCGGGTTAACTGGAGCTTCCTCTGGAGGACCCTGTCTGAGTTTGGGTTTCCAAGGGAGTTTATTTCCCTGCTGCAGAGGATGTATGCTTCCCCAAAGACGTACATCAAGGTGGATGGTCAGCTATCAGATAGGATCCATCTGGTCAGGGGGACTAGGCAGGGTTGCCCACTTTTGCCACTTATGTTTGCTTTAACAGGAAGTTGGGGGGTTTTCCCTGTTTCAAAACCGGAGAGATATTATAATCATATTAGATGACCTTAAGGTTAGCAAGCAATGTGAGAAGGCAGTAGGGAGGGCTGGGGGGATACTGGGATGCATAGGGAGAGGCATCACCAGCAGAAAACAGGAAGTTGTTATCCCTCTGTACAGACAGTTGGTGAGACCCCCTCTGGAGTACTGCATCCAGTTCTGGAGACCCCACCTCCGCAAGGACATAGACAGGATAGAGGCAGTCCAGAGGAGGGCAGCTAAAATGGTGCAGGGTCTGCAAGAGAAGCTACACGAGAGAGACTAAAGGAGCTTAATATGTATACCCTTGAGGAAAGAAGGAGGGGGGGCATGATAGAAACTTTTAGTACCTAAGTGAATCAACAAAGTCCAAGAGGGTAGCATCTTCAGAAAAGAGACGGCAAGAACGAGGGACACAATATAAAGATGGGTGGAAGTGTTCCGGGGCAATGTGAGGAAGTATTTTTCACAGAGAGGGTAGTGGATGCATAGAACAGCATTCCTGAGGAGGTTGTAGGGTCTAAAACTGTGGGAGAATTCAAGAATGCATGGGACAGACATAAGGCAGTTCTTGTGGGGGTAGGAAGAAATAGGCTGTTGGTTACCTAGGATCTGTGGCCTATCCTGTAGGTAGGGAAATGGACAGACTAGGTGGGCCAAGTGGTCCTTATCTGCCGTCAGAGTCTATGTTTCTATGTTTATATATATTGAATCATTGGCAGAGGCCATAAGGCGGAATGCTGACATTCATGGGATACCTTTGTGGGGGAGAGAATTTATTCTCTCATTATATGCCGACAATATACTGCTGACCCTATTAGACCCCGAAAGCTCAGTCCCGGACACTATAGAGGTAGTAGAGAGGATTGCGGAGGTTGCCAGATATAAAATCAATATTCAAAAGAGAGAGATTTTGCCCCTCAACTTTGTCCCATCCCAAGCTCTGAGTACTCAATTACCAGCTAGATGGCGAAATAACAGAATCAGATATCTTGGAGTTATTATTCCCAGAGATTTGGAACTTTTGGAGCTCCTTAATTTGGAGCCTGTGACTATAGCCATAGAACAATTAATGGGGAGGTGGGCACACTTGCCCTATCATTTCATCAGCATATCCAGACTATCCGAATGACCGTGTTTCCAAAGATTCTATATTTTTTTCAAACTTTTACCTTTAACTGCATCCGAATTTTACTTTTCTTCCTGGGATAGAATATTTTCCAGGTTTGTCTGGGTGGGGAAACACCCAAGAATAAAGTGGTCATCCGTACAATTACCTGTTGCTAAAGGAGGTTTACAGCTTCCTAGTTTAAAAGAATACCACAGAGCTGTGACATCTAAGGTTGTTCTTGTATGGCTTAATAGATATATAATGCCCCCGTGGAAATTAGTAGAATTTACCCTGAATGATCTTTATGATATGTTCCCTGTTCTGTTCTCTCCATTAGACTCCATTCCACGCTTTAGGGACTTCACTTGGGGGACCCGTAACACATTAAAAGTATGGTATGAGCTCAGATCAGCCTGGGAACTTGCAGAACTCTCTTATTATTTTAGGCTGGTGACTAAAGAAAAACTGTTCATAGCAGCTCGACAAGACCATACCTGTGAGGAGTGGCATAGATTAGGTCTTTTAATGCTTTATCAATTTTTAGATACTCATGGGGTAATGCCCTTTGCCTCCCTGCATTCTAGATTCTGACTCCCTTTCACACATCATTTCAGATATTTGCAGGTGCACTCATATTTGATGAACTTGGGCTCCACTCAAATGGTACTTCCTTCCCCGAAGCCCACTTTCATGAATTTGGTTATTGAGGCAATAGAGGGAAAACTTCTATCACAATTAATTGGCCTGCTTTATAGAACCCTGAGGGAATACTGGAAGCAGACCACTGAGAATGTTTTGTCTAGATGAAATAAAGAATTAAATATTCAGATTACATGTGACAGATGGCTGGAGCCAATTATTCCGTCTATGAAGGCTTCTTCGGCTCCCTATTGGCTTGAATATACTGTATTTGAAAGTGTTGCATGCATTTCTTTATGTCTCCAAATAAATTGTCTAAATTCCTTCCTGGAAACCTCAGATTGTGTTGAGAGACTGTGGGCAGGTAAGGGCTAATATCTCCCATATTTTTTGTTTGTGCCGGAAAGTTTCACATTATTAGAAAGAAATTGCCAGGAGTCTCCGACTTTTAATTGACTCGGATTTGGTCTTAACAAATCAAATGATCCTGTTATACATTGGGGAAGAGGGTCTAGTGCCTCCGGAAAAGAGTAAACTATATTTGTATTTAGCTGCAGCTAAGAAGGTGATTACCCGCCTATGGCGGACGGCCACAATCCCTACTTTGACTCACTGGCACTCCATAATGTCAGAGATTTATTACCTGGAATGACTCTTTGCTAAAAGAGCTGCTCGCATCCCCCAATTTGAATTATATTGGAGGTCTTGGGTCTTTTATATTTCCCCTATGGATGATTCATTTATCCCCTGAGGTGATAAGCCCCACAATATTTGCGTTTTTCTCTCCCATATTTATGGTAATCAATTACATATAATTTATAGACATTTACTGATCAGAGCTGTTTTTATGAATGTTAAATATAAGCTAGAGAGTCCTGTATTGTATGAATTTCCACTGTATATGTATATCCTATACAATGATACTGCTGTACAGTTGTATTCCTGCTGTAATACTGGTTTGAAAAATAAAGAATATAAAAAAAAAGAAAAATATTTGACAGCCACTTGGACCCCACTCCCTTAAGTCCTCCCTGCAAAGCTCCTTTTCTGAAGCCAAGACCTGGTTCTCAGAGCACTGTCTTGTACTGAATTACAAAAAGGCCAAGGCCATGCTTTTCACTCATAGACAAAATAAGCTTAAAAATTTCCCCCTCAACATCATTAATGTCCTGGGCTCCCCCCTCAACCTTGTATCCACTTTTAAATACCTGGGCATCACCCTTGACTCCTCTCTCACATACCATGATCACATCAATCTGCTTAGCTTAGCTATCAATTCCAGACTAGGTGTCCTACATAGGCACAGGGGTGTCTGCCTCCAGACGTCCTAGGTCTTGCTGTGACATCATCAGTGCCCTCCCTTATTGACTACAGGATTGTTCATTATGGCATGGCAGACCCCACTGCCCTACGTTGAATCACAATCTCCCTAAATAAAGCCTACCAGTTAGTCACTGGATGCAACCGTTGGACACACACCTTTGAGCTCTATAGACACACCAACTGGCTTAACTTTGAAGGCAGACTCGGGTACCAGACCTGTCTCCTTGCTAGGAAGCTCTCCCTAAACACCTCTCCCCCAGGTCATCGCCACCGTGTTCAGCCCTGCACTCAGCCATGGTCTACATGGAGCTCCTTGCTAGCCCCTCTCTCTGTACCCCACTGCAGGACCTCTCTGGGCCAACGTTCCTTCTATTACAGGGTAGATGAATGAAATGCTATTGGCCATCACCCAGGAACAGCGACTAGTCCCATTTAAAACCCTACTCCATGCTGAAATTCTCTCCCACTCCAACTGTAACTGTGCATAGTCCTTCTCCCCCTTGCCTGTGACTATAACATTTTGATTTTCTGTAAATGTTATTGTATATGCTGGATTTATAATGATTTGACACAGGTTAGTCCTTTACACCCTTAAACTGTAACTTGTCCTCATTATATGCCTCTTATTGTATATACTGTCTCTGAACTTGCAATGTATGTATTCTGGTGTGTTCTCTGTATGTTTATTATTGTATATCTTAACATTTCTTGCAATGTATGTATATCGTGTATGTAATGTATATATGACATGGAGCCTTTACAAAGGAGCCCTTGACTCAAAGGTTGTAATTCCAATTCCTTCAATAAATAAATAAAAATAAATTAGATGCATGTAAAGTCAGAAGTAGCTGTTGGTTTAACGTAGGTCCAACCTCCTAATTAGTCGCCACCAACTGCAATCCTCTGCCACCTTCTTCAGGTTTTTATTCCTTTTGGTTTTGCGATCTTTGTTATGTTGTCCTAGCATCTCAGTTTTGGTCTTTCTTATTGCCTCTTTTCCTTTAGTGCTCGCTTCTTGATTTCCTTGGCGATTCACTGCTTGTTTGTCCTCCACACATGCCCAGCCCATCTCTGGATCCTTTCCTTGGCAGTCTCCCTTGAGCTCCTTTGCCCTGTTGACTGCACTTCCTTGTTACTCCATCCTGCCATTGTTTATCTGGGGGCCTCCTCTGACACCTACTATTAAACCTTCCATCATCCTGATCAGTGTCTTGTTCAGTGTTCAGCATTCTCATCCATACAGTGCTCCTTTTTATGTTTCATGCGTCTGCGCACCAATGTTTTGTCAGGTGTTACTAGGGATTCAGGGGTGTGGCACTGCCAAACCCATTGCAGTTCACAAAAGAACAGGCTCAGCAGTCTACACCAGTGTCCACATGCTGTAGCCCTGACATCACTCTCTGCCTGGTGGGCTGAAGCCTTGTGTACTTCAATGGACTGAGCTACTCTAATCAGAGATGGCTTCGGTCCTCTGATTTACATGAAACCAGTCAGCAAACGGCTGAGCGGCTTTTCCGGGTAGGAGCCTGTCGTCCTTTAAAAAAGGAAACCGTTCATCGATGTCTGTTGTAGCTGCCCGTCCCCAGCCCAACCCATATTAATATAATGGCATGGGGCTGCCCAATCCCTCGTGCGGACCCATGACACCGCATCAACAATTTTTATGTCTACGCAACATTACCCCGACACCACTACATCAATCGCAGTTGCGGTCAGGATGGTGCAGGCATGTGAAACCTTCTTGTTTTGTGGGGGACTATGCCCCCCACACCCTCCATGCAGAGGCACCCTCCGCTTTAGGATTCTCATCTCCGAGACAGAGTTGAGTTGGGGATGGAGTGCAGGACCTTTGGGGAAGGGTGCCAGAGTCCCAGGCAGAGTTTATAGTGACATGGCGATGTTGTTTGTATCGACCACATCGCTGTAAAGTTGTCGCTGTAGTGACGGTATACCCCCTTGTGCTAGCTGCTACCCCCACCCTGCCCATTTTAGTCAGGCAGCACCAGGGAGCCCACTCCCAGTGCTGCCAAATATAACTGTGACACTGGGGGGTGCCCAATCCCCCAGCATCCATCACTCGTTTATTTATATTATTATTTAAAACCTATAAAGAAGAAAAAAGTCCATCAGTGTCTGTTGCAGCACCCGCAACTCCCCAAGCCCAGCCCACATTATTAGGCGAGAGAGTGCCCAATCCCCATGCCAGTGATTACCCCCACCCTGCCCATTTTAGTTAGGCAGCACCAGGGAGCCCACTCCCAGTCCTGCTAAATATAACAGTGACACTAGAGGGTGCCCAATCCCCTAGTGTCCGTCCCTCATAACTTTTTTATTTTTGTTTAAAGCCTGTAAAAAGGAAAAAAAATCCATCAATGTCTGTTGCAGCCCCCACCGTAAGCCCCCCCCCCAGCCAAACCCATGATCTTACTTCGAGAGGGCTCTTGCAGTAGGTAATTACATATAGGACTGATGCCGGCTGGCGGCAGGACCCCACGGAAAAATCTCTAGCTAGCAGTCCCTGGCGAGGGACCGCCCCCAGGTCAAGTGACCCGTGTCATATGACGTCGGTATAAAGGCAGTCCCGACCCATGCCTTCCAGTTCTTTCCCGCCAGCACAGGCTGTCAGCGCCGCTTAAGTTCTTACCCGCCAGTCCTGTTACTTCGCCATTTTTTCCCGAAAAAGTTTTCAGTGTAGAACTTTATTCTCCTTTCGTCAGGTGAACGTCGGTTTATGTCGTCCCCTTCAAAGAATAAGTGCGACTTGTGCGGCGCCGAACTGCCTCACAAAGACGGTCACTCCCTCTGCCTTTTCTGCCTAGGCCCCAACCATGCGGTCGACAAGTGTCCGCACTGCCTTCGATTCAACGCAGCCACCCGCAGACGACGCCAGCAGTCCCTCGAGGTCCATCTCCTCAAAAAGAAGGTGTCCGCGATGGAGAAGGAGTTGAAGAAACTTGAGGCAGGCGTTGATCTCCTGAAGGGCACAAGAGCGGGACAAGGAAGGCACGGAGAAGGCCTCCTCCTCGCGACTCCGGCTGGGTCGGCAGCAGTAATCATCCTCCGGGGGATCTCCTGACGGCAGCCTCCAAGGCTTTGGAGGAGGCCGGCCCGCCTGCCGGGTTCACGCTCGAGCCGCGGGTGCCTCCAGGCAAGGCTCCAGCCCCTGGTACCGCCGCGGGCTTGCAGCCTACTGGTGCGGAGCGCCTCCCAGCGTCACCGGGAGAAAGCCGCTAAGATGCTCGACCCTTGAGTAGCACAGCAGTGTCCCCTTGAGACTGGGCCTCTTCCCACCCTTGGCCCGCCTCCGGCGAGGACTCCCGAGTCGGGGCGCCGGCTTTCGTCTGGCGTCCGCCGGGATACGGCCTCTAAGCCACACATCACCGACGTGTGCCGGGCCTCGGAGCCTACGGCAGACTCTGCTTCGCCTGTCATACCAGGTTCCCCGCAGCCTTTGCTGCCGTCAGGGGAGCTCGAGCCCCCCTGCCTGACCCCGGGGAATTTTCTCCTCCATCCCCAGACGAGGCTCGGGATCCTGGGCTACCGTCCGATCCTCTTCCTTCAGAGCCGGATCTGACGCCGGCTCCGATGCCGGTTCTGACACCGGCCCCGCTGACGCCGGTTCTGACACCGGCCCCTCCAATGCCGGCGGGGGAATATACCTCTTCCATCGGGCCATCCACCCCATGGGCCTATCTCAGCGGATCTGCCCATGGAGTACCCGGCTGGGCCGTCTGCTCTGGCAGCTCCTCCAGTGCCTGGTTATCCGCCGTCCTATCCGATGCCGGTTTTCCCAGGTCCTCAGTATCCTGCGCCGCAGTACCCGGCGCTGACTCCTCCGACGCCGCAGTACCCAACGCTGCAGTACCTGGCTCCGGTATTCCTGCAGCCGGGTTACGGATACTCTCCTTACGGATTTAATCCGTACAACTATCCCCCTCCTCCTCCACCACCCCATAGGCCTCCGGTGGATCTTCAGGAGACTCTTGCCTCCTGGTGGGCTGAGGCCAAGGCTCAGCTCACCAGGAGTCTAGAGCCATCTTATGGCAACGGTGCCACCACCAGCTCCCGTATGCCCCAGACGGCATACTCCCTCTCCACTCGGATTCCCTAGCTTTGCCCTCGGGATCCAGAGAGGGGCAGGACACGCGTCCTGGGATTCCCCCTAAGGAACCCGTTCCTCCCCCTGGACGAACTAGGGAGTATTTCTCTGCTTCAAATTCCTCTTCTTCTCTCTCTCGGACTCCTCGGAGGCCTCCAATGGGTGTTCCGAGAAAGACAAGCCCCAGCCGAGGACTCCTCCGAAGTCTCCTCCGGAGGATCCTTCCTTCACGGAGTTGCTCAAAAAGATTCAGGAAGTCCATCAGTGGCACTCCCTAGAGCCAGATCCTCAACGGGTTAAACTCGCCGAACATCTGGACTTGCCCCTTACGTCTTCTACCCTAGTGCCACCCTGGATCGAGCCTGACGCCCACCTTGTTTCCACTATTTGGAAGCAACCGTCGGTGTTAGCCCCACTTCCTAGGAAGTCGAACAGGCTATACCAGGTTCCGGAGGGTGTAGACTTCTTAGACTCTCACCCCTGTGCAGACTCTGTTGTGATTAGCGCCGCTCACGGCCGGTCCGCACACCCGAAACACTTGAGCTCGTCTCCCCCGGATAAGGAATCCCGCCTTCTGGATCAGTATGGAAGGAAGATCTACGCTTCTTCCACACTGGGGATTAGGGCCCTGAATTATGTAGCACATATGGGGATTACCAGAAGGCTGTCCTTACCAGGTGGAATCTAAGATTGACTCCTTGCCTGACTCCCAAGTCAAGCAGGAGTTAGCTGACCTGGTCCGTTCTGCTGCGTTAGCCAGTCGTCACATTCTGGGGATGACCTACGATGCAGTGGACACCGCGGGGCCAGACTCTGCGTTCGCCATAAGTCTTGGCGTCACGCGATGGCTCCGGTGTCAGGTCTGGTCCCGGAGGTGCAGTCAGCAATTCAAGAAGCACCTTTCAGGGGTTCTGTGCTTTTCGGTGGTGATGTCAAGGACATCATCACTGACTTGCAGGAGAAGGGGACGGCACGTAAATCTGTTGATTCAATGTACCGTCCCCATCCCCCACAGCGCCGTCCCTTTCGCAGACGCAGCCGGCCTCAAGAGAAACCTCAGGGAAGGCGGGCCCCCACAGCTGCCAGGCCCCCGCCGCCTAAAAAAGCAACGGGTGCCCCAGCTGCGGCGCTGCCTCACACCACCTGACTCCTTCCCTCTCCCACCACCTCCGGACGCTCCGGTAGGAGGGAGGTTCTCCCTCCACCTTCCGGGTTGGGAGAGGAAAACATCAGATTCATGGGTGCTTCAGATCATAGCAGAGGGGCACTCCATAGAGTTTCTGCAGAAACCTCCACGTCACCCCCCCTGAACTCCTCTTACTCAAGGGACCATCTTCCTTTGGTAAGGGAAGAAATCTCTGCTCTCCTTGCGAAGCAGACTATAGAGCCCGTTCCCCCTCACCTACACGGGACGGGTTACTATTCCCATTTCTTCCTCGTACCAAAGAAGACGGGAGATCTCAGACCCATTCTCGATCTCAGCTCCTTGAACCTATATGTGGAATACAAGAGGTTAAGGATGCTCTCCCTTCAAACCCTCTTGCCCCTGCTTCGGCCGGGCCAATGGCTTTGCGCACTGGATATGCAGGATGCGTACTTGCACATCCCCATTCGCCCTTCGCACCGAAAGTACCTCAGATTTGCATTCCAGGGGGACCACTACCAATTCCGGGCACTCCCTTTTGGTCTTTCCTCGGCTCCCCGAGTCTTTACTAAATGCCTGGCGGTGGTAGCGGCCCACCTGCATACTCTGGGGGTTCAGGTTTTTCCTTACCTGGACGACTGGCTCCTGGCAGCCCCATCCAAGGAGGAACTCCTGCAATTTCTCTCCCTCACCCAGCAGGTTTTCACTGGCCTGGGTATTACCATCAACCATTCCACGTCTCACCTGGATCCTTCACAGAAGCTCCAGTTCATCGGGGCAATCCTCGACACGACAATGTGCAGGGCCTTCCTGCCTCCGGACAGGGGTGCCTCCCTCCAGTCCCAGATTTCCCTCTTATCAGAAAACAGGAGGGTTCCAGTGAGGTCAGTGCTCCGTCTACTGGGGCTTATGGCGGTGGCCATCCTGACGGTCCCGCGCGCGAGCCTCCACATGAGAATCTCTCAGTGGACTCTCCGATCTCAGTGGGATCAACGGATAGACGACCTAGATCATCTCGTTTTGATCTTCTCGCCGATGGTAAGAGACTTGCAGTGGTGGATAGTTCGAGAGAACCTTTTCCGGGGGGTCCCCTTTTTTCATCCTCCCCTCGATCAGACTCTGACCACGGACGCTTCAGGCGAAGGTTGGGGAGCACACCTGGGTCCTCACCGAACCCAGGGCCTATGGTCAAACTTGGAGATAGTTCTCCACATCAACGTGCTCGAGCTTCGAGCAGTGTTGTATGCTCTCCAGGCCCTTCACCAATTCATCCTTCCCGGTCATCTATCTGTCCGAATGGACAACATGTGTGTGGTGTGGTACATCAACAAGCAGGGAAGGACTCTGTCCTACCCGCTGTGCAGGGAAGCGATGAGAGTTTGGGAATGGGCAATGCTTCACAACCTTCACCTCACAGCGATCCATGTTCCGGGAGTCGACAATGTCCTGGCAGACAGACTAAGTTGCACGTCGGCCCTACCACACGAGTGGAAACTGGACTAAAAAGTTCTAAAAAGCATCTTCCAGATTTGGGGGACTCCTCAGATAGACCTGTTCGCCTCCTCCCAAAACGCAAAGCTTCCAGTCTTTTGCTCGCTCGCTCGCTCCAGAGCGAGGCGCTTTCTGGAGCGACGCTCTATCTCTAAGCTGGAAGGACAGATTCGTCTATGCTTTTCCCCCAATTCCTCTGGTCCCTAGTGCGCCACAGAAGCTTGCTTGGAAGGAGCGAGAATGATTCTAATCGCTCCTTTCTGGCCCAGGCAAATCTGGTTCTCTCTTCTACAACAGTACTCAGAGGTTCCTCCTCTTCCTCTTCCTTTATCTCCAGGATTGCTGATCCAGGACTCAAGTCCCTTCAACTTCATGCATGGCTCCTGCAGACCTAGCTCAATCTCGTTTTGGCGTTTCTCCTAAGGTGGCCGAGATTCTGGTGGAGGCTAGAAAACCCTCCACTAGGTCCACCTACGCCATGAAATGGAAAAGATTTTCCATCTGGGCTGCGTCCAGGAACGTGGAGCCCTTTTCCCGTCCTGTGGCCATTCTACTTGAGTACATGCGTCATCTTTTCAACCTGGGTCTCAGTCACTCCTCTTTGAAAGTCCATATGGCGGCTATTTCAGCCTACCATGTCCCTTTCACTGATAAGGCTTTTGCCCAGCTGGAGGTATCCAAAACCTTTCTCAGAGGGGTCCTTCATCTCAGGCCCCCTGTCCGGATTCCAGCTCCCCCTTAGGACTTAAACTTTGTCCTCAAGAAACTTACCCTTCCTCCCTTTGAGCCTGCGGCTTCCGCAGACTTGAAGTTTTTATCATGGAAGACGCTCTTCTTGGTGGCCATTACTTCAGCTCGCAGAATTTCCGAGATCCAGGCCCTGATGTGCAAAATCCCTTATCTGATTTTTCACAAAGAATCAGTGGCTCTTCGCATCGTAATCCTAAGTTTCTCCAAGGTGGTAGCGGAATCTACGTTAAATCAGTCTATTGAATTACCTGCTTTTTTCATGCAGTACTCCAATCAAGGAGAATATCTGCTCCATACCATGGATGTTCACAGGATTCTGAGATACTACACCGATAGGATGAAGGATCTCAGAAAGACTGATCAGTTGTTCGTCTCTTTTGCTCACAAAAGAGAAGGCAATGCTGTCTCTAAGCAATGCCTATCAAAGTGGTTGGCACATTGCATCACCTTCTGCTATGACAAGTACAACAAAACCCTCCCAGGTCAAGTCAGAGGTCACCCACTCTGTGGAGTTGCAGCCCTGTGGCTTGTTTCAAGAACGTGTCTGCGGCAGACATCTGTGCTGCCGCCACTTGGACTTCAGTCCATACCTTTACTAAACATTACAGTTTGGACATTGCCTCTCGCTGTACAGCAGGCTTCGGGTTAGCTGTCTTGTTAGGCCTCCTTTCTTGAGACCTGCTAGATTATTTGCTACTTTCTGGAGTAGTTCCTCCTCCCGGTGCCTTTTCATTTGTTCCAGACTGCTTGGGATTCTGTCCTATATGTAATTACCTACTGCAAGAGCCCTCTCGAAGTAAGATAGTACAGTTACGTAAGAACTTACCGTAACAGTAGATCTTCGAGAGAGGCTCTTGCAGTAGGTAATACCTTCCTGCCCTCCATCCCCCTAGGCTTTTTCAGCTCCTTTTCCAGGAATGGAATCATCCGCTTCTCTCTTGTCTGGGCCTGTGGCGGGAAAGAACTGGAAGGAGGGGGTCCGCGACCGCCCCTTTATATCGATGTCGTATGACGCCGGTCACCTGACGTGGGGGCAGTCCCTGCCAGGGACTGCTAGCTAGAGATTTTCCGTAGTCCTGCTTCCGTCATGTCAGTCCTATATGTAATTACCTACTGCAAGAGCCTCTCTCGAAGATCTACTGTTACGGTAAGTTCTTACGTAACTGTACTTTATTAGGGCATGGTGCTGCTAAATATGACAGTGATACTGGGAGTGCACAATGCCACAGTGTCTGTCCTCATCATTCATTTTTTAATTTATTTCAAACCTATAAAAAGAAAACATCCATCGATGTTTGTTGCAGCCCCTGTCATAATCTGTAAAAAAAAAGTCCATCCATGTCTGTTGCGCCTGCTTTTACCCTGCCTGGCCTCCACTCAGCATTCCCCCCAAGCTTCTCCTTCACCCTGAGGGGCCCAACACCGTAGACCTCTCTGGACCGCAGACATGTCTTCACTTTTCAGCACCTGACCACGAACTGAAGAAATCAGGTATGCGCTTCAGTGCATTTCAGTGAGGTTTTGAATTTAATAGCATAACTTGGCCATTTTTCAACATACCTTTTTTGGAACACCACTTCATGAACAGTGCAAGTCATGTTAGGTAAATCTGTCCTGAAAGGTAATTTTGCTGTCACTACGCAAAATCACGTTTCAAGCAGGAGTTAAACATTTTTCCACAAGTGTTCATGAGGCGAGGTTATAAGAAGGCTGTATTGAAAATTTGGCATAAAAATATTAAACAACGAAGTTATGAGCCTACATTGAAGTTTGCAAACGCAGCCTTGCAACTTTGATATTTTTCAATATTTTGACCCTAGACTTTCAACATAGCCATTTCTTCACAGCACCTCATGATTCTAACAGCTGTCATTTTTCAAATCCAGGCCAAAATGTGTTTTCGCATCCCAAAAGGTGATTTTGCAGTTGCTGCACAAAATCACCCTTCAGGCAGGAGCTGGAAATTTCCCCCACTATTGTTCATGAGTTGTGGTCATAAGAAGGTTATGTTGAAAATGTGGAGTAAAAAGGTTAAAAAAAAAAAAAAAAAAACAATAAAATTATGAGCCTACATTGAAGTTTGTGAATGCAGGCTTGTAACTTTGGTAATTTTCAATATTTTGACCTCGGCTTTTCAACACAGCCATTTCTTCACAGCACCTCATGAATGTGACAGCTGTCATTTTTCAAATCCTAGCCAAAATGTGTTTTCGAATCCTGAAAGGTGATTTTGCAGTCGCTGCTCGAAATCACCTTTCAGGCTGGAGTTGAACATTTTATCTGCACTTGTTTATGAGATGGGGTCATAAGAAGTTTGTGTTGAAAATGTGGGGCCAAAATGTTAAAAAAAAAACAAAAAAAAAACAGTAAAGTTAGGAGCCTGTGTTGGAATTTATGAACGCAGGCTCATAACTTTGCTCATTTTCAATATTTTGACCCCAAACTTTCAACATAGCAATTTTTAAACATCACCTCATAACTATGATATGTCATTTTTAAAATCATGCACAAGATGCGTTTTTGCACCTCTGGTGAGAAATTACATTTCGGCCAGTGTACTATAGATTGTACATCTCATGCCTATAAGGCGAATCCTGAAACAAATCTTTTCGAAAGTTGGGGTCAAAACATTAAAAACCAAAAAGGTTGCTTAACAAGCATCAAACATTCAGCACTGACAAATGCTTGTTATTACTGCAACACTATACACCCTCAGGTTTGTCTTGGTGCTCACTTCCCCTTGTTGCCTTAGAGCTTTGCCAGTGTTATTAAAGGGAACATCCTTGTACCCAGACCCACACATATTGTGTGAGTCTGCTCCCTGATTTGCACTTCTACTGCAGAACAAAAACAAATCTAAAAAAATGTTTTTTCCAATATCTGTTTGATCTGGCCATCCCCCTGTTGAAGCAATTTAAACAAAGCTATTTAGTGGCATCCCACAATCCCCTATGATTGATGTATTGAAGAGCAATCACAAGAGATTCTGTGGGCTGTAATTGGTAACCGTCCTTCAGGTGTGACATTAAACCTAGCTCCCTTCTGACCATCCCTAGTAGCTGTTCATGTGTAACTAAAACATCCCATAGCACAGATTCTAACATTAGGGGATTTTTCGCATGTTCAGGCCAGCATGTAACTGTTGGTAAACTGGGTAAGAAATTGGTTAGGGGATAGGTAACAGAGGGTGGTGGTAAATTAAGTTCACTCTGAGGATAGAAACATAGAATCTGACGGATGATAAGGGTTGCTTGACCCCACCCAGTCTGCTCATTTTTTTTTTCGTTTATCTTCATTTTTACTGCAGACTCTTCTTGATCTACAGATGGGAGCATGACCAGCAGGGTGCCTCTGGGATCAGTGCTGGGACTGGTTCTCTTTAATGTCTTTATAAGTGACATTGCAGAGGAGCTAAAAGGGAAGGCCTGCCTCTTTGCAGATGACACCAAACTCTGCAGTAGGGTGGACACTTGGGGAGGGGGGCATAGTGGAAAGAGTGAGCAGGGACCTGAAAAAACTTCAGTAATCAGGGGTATGGTAACTGGGTTTCAAGGTGAAAAAGTGCAAAATATTGCATTTTGGGCACAGAAACCCAGGGGTGGAATACAGAATGGGGAAGTGGTACTGACAACCACCAAGCAGGAAAGAGACCTGGGGATGATAATCAGATGGCCCGGCAGTGCGAAAAGGCAGTTCAGAGTGCTGGCAGTAATGTTGGGATGCATAGGGAGGGGCATCACCAGCAGAAAGAGGGAGGTGGTGTTGGCTCTGTAGAGATCGATGGTAAGACAGAGTACTGTGTCCAGTTCTGGAGACCACATCTCTGGAAGGACATAGAGTTTAGGTGGTCCAGAGGAGGGCAAATGAAATGGTGCAGGATCTGCATCAGGAGCCCTATGAGGAGAGACTTAAGGACCTAAATATGTACACCCTGGAAAAGAGGATGAAGAGGAGGGATATGCTAGAGACCTTTAAATACCTCATGGGAGTAAAGAAAGTAAAGGAAGAAGGAAGTATTTTTCATAAAAAAAAAAAAAAAAAAAAGGTGCTCAAGAACAAGGGGACATGGTATGACACTGGAGGGAGTAGATTTAGGAGAGATGTGAGGAAGTACTTCTTCACAGAAATTGTGGTGTATTCCTGGAACACCCTTCAAGCAGAAGTAGTTGGACGAAAACAATGGTGGGGTTGACATAAGGGAAGGGAACGTTGTTTAACCAGGAATAGCACACTTAAGTCGAAGCTTGTTTTCGGATGAGACCTGGGAGCGCAAGGAAGTTAAGTGACTTGCTGAGGGTCCCACAGTATGCAAGTTGGGGGTGAGGGATTCAAACTAGGTCTCCATGTTTGCAGCTCAGAGCCTTAAACCACTGCGCTATACTACCTCCATAAGGGAATCTTAGGGGAATGGAAGGGGGAAAAAGAGAAAATGGGCTGGAGATCAAGCAGGATCTGTGGTGATACTGTCGGTAGGGAAAAATGGGCAGACTAAGTGGTCCGAGCGATCCTTATCTGCCTGCAAGTACCGTGTTTGTATGTTTCTATGTAACCTATCCCCAGGACGCACCTGGAAATGAGCTGTCACAGCTCCCTGTGCTTTTCCTGGTCAGAAATTATAAATAAATCACTACATGTGAAATTTTAAAATGTTAATTTTTGCCATTCATTAGTTTCTCTCCTTTCCTGAGATGAAGTACAGGTCACACAACCTTGGTATTGGCTTAAACAGACCCTACGGTATCGACCACAACCACTGACGCCATGGAGAGCCCAAGATGCTTTATACAGATCAGCCAGGCAGAATCCTTATTTCAGATAAATCCTCTTGAAGAGGAAGAACAGAGTCCCAACTTGTGGAAGAATGGTAGAATCATCCAGAAAGGTTCACCCTCAGTGCGTTGTCTGTCATCTGAGAGTACCGAGTCAGCAACATACACTCCCAGGTCTCCACCTGTGGACTTGCCTTTTCAAGCCGTACTCAGGCCCATGCCAATGGTGTTAAAGTTTGAGCTGCTAAGGTGAATAGCTTAAAGAAAGACTTCTCCACCACATCTTCAGCAGTGCTTCCTCCAAATCTTCCATAAATAAGTCTTATCCATAAAGTCCCACATTTTGGTCTCAGATGGAGAGGCGACAGGACCCCAAGGGAACCAGAACTTTTGGAGCTGGTGCCATGGTTGTAGGCATCCATACACACATACATTGTCCACGCATGCTCTGATATACAGCAATGCCAGCCCCACCCACCTCAGTTGCTCCCCCTATGGTCAAAGCACAGTATCTCTTTATTTTCCTCATGGGGGACCAGAACTTCCAGTTTACGTTTAAGTAGTGTTCCAGTCTAGTTTTTTGCCTTCATACTTATAGTATTAAGTATATGCTTTTTGTTTTCAAAATTTATTATTAGTTTTAGTGTAATTTTGTGAAAAAATGTTTCCTCACTAATCTGCTCAATGGAGTTCGAAGGCCGTTATTGCTGGTAGGATGCCTTAACAGGTAAGTTGTTCCAGCTGTGAAGTTGTGTCCAACGATCACTCCTTTCTGGCAAGCGTTCTGGTACCTAGCAGTGTGTTCTCGCACCACAGAGTAAAGGCAGCTTTCCTGGATTCACAAAAATATATGGTCCCAGCTCCATGCACGCTCAGTGTTGGGTTTGAGGGATTGTTAGACCTCAACTTCCCTCCTCTCATAAGAAACATAAAGAAAAGAAGGCGCAAGTTGAGGTCAGGCTCTCACCACTCTGCACTGAGGCCTTCATCTTTGGTGGGCCCAGGTTCTCCACTGTTGTCTCCTGTGACAATATCGGATTTCCTGATGCCCCTTGAGCTGTGCCTCCATCTTTGATTCTCTTCCTGTCTGCCAAAAAGTATTCAGATGAGCAGTTTGGTCATTGGGGCATGCTTATGGATCAATGGATTCAGTGCAGTTTGAAGCTGGTCGTCCTGTTGGCACTACCAATTTTGGTTTTGGTGACACCAGCATCATCAGTGCCACTGTTGGTGCTTCCTTTGGTTCCATAGATGTCAGCGATGTCAACTCTGGAATTAGCGACAAGGCCTGTTGTGGCTCCATTTGCAGAGTCTCTGCCTTAATTTGTGCTAGTGGTGGTGTTGCCCTCAGTGCCAATACCAGTGTCAGTGCTGATGCCTACATCTTAGCCCTGGTGGCACTTTTGGTGCCAACCACATTGCTGCTGTCAGTGCGGACCTCGGTGCTGACACGGACAGTGACAACCTCGGTGCTGCATCTGGTGCCAGTGCTGTTGCCGACATCATCCACACTGCCCCTTTATCTATCTCATCATTCTGATAAGTAATATGATCCAGAGCTCATGGTGGTCAGATACTGACAAAGAGAGTCTCCTGGACCCAGCAGAGTCTGCTCCAGTGCCGCTTGTCAGGATCCCCCAGAACGATCTCTTTTCAAGATCTGCTTAGAAATCTTCACAAGACTCCTAGTTTTGAGGCAGTATCTAATGACTAAACTAGGAGGTATCAGTTTGAATATTTAAATGTGCCTGCCATGCTTGCGTATCTGGTGCCGCAAATCAAGCAGCTCTATAGACTCTCACGGAGGCAACATAAAGCAGACTGGCTTCTATTCCAGGGGTCCCTTGATAGCCAGATAGGAAGTAAGTTGCCCCCCAGGATTAAGCCATAATTTTACACTTTGCCTATAGTGGATGTTGTTCTGATTATGGCTAACAGTGAGAAGGCAGTTGCACCCAAAGAAGCTACTGCTCAGCCTCCTGACACAGAGTCTCCTAGGACTGAAATTATGGACAAAATGATATTTGCTTTGGTCACTTTGGGCCTTCATATTGTAAGCTTCCAAGCCTACTGCTTGATGTATGAGTACTCCTTACTTGGGTCTGCTTTTTTCTCCCAGAGGACAGAGTGGACCATCCACATGGTCTGCTATGTCAGGGAATGCTCCGAAGTGACAGCACATTCCCTTCAGTGAATTTTTAGCCTCCTGGCAGTCATAGAGTTTACAGTGTACCTTGCCAGGCCGCGCACGAGAACATCTTGGTATATTCTCTGCATGCAGTAGTAGCAGGCACCCCATCACTCCATATAGGTGACAAAGCCCTTGGCGTGTTCTTTCCTGTGGTGGTTGGTAAAGGAGAAGCTATAAATGGTTTGAGTTCTTCCTGTTGAATGTTCCGTGTCATAATGGCGACCGCCAAAAGGCGATCGCCGTTAGGATGACATTACATCGCCAAAAATTAGTTTCGGCGATGTGACTTCCTGGTGCCATTTCTTACAATTTTGCATTTTGTGTGGAGGGCTGTACCCCCCGCAGCGAACTTCACCCCTGCACCTCCCTACTTTAGGATTCTCAACTCCGGAAGGTGTCGAGGTGGGTGCAAACTGAGGAAACTGGCCGGGCGAATAAAACGTATTCCTGCGCCCAGACCAACCCAGCACCCTGTCCACCAAAGCTCTAAACCCACCCACTATGCCATGGGGCCAGCTCTGCAGCTCACCACAGCACTACCCTCAAAAAATCCTCCCACTTTCACTGAGCATGCCCACCCCTGCATGCCAAGCATGTAGCAACATCCCATCGCTATATGCACAAAACTCACCCCCCATCCGTTGCCTCTACTTCATCCATAGCCCCATGACTTGTGCCACGCTTGAGTCGCCGTTTTTGTTTACACTCAGTCGCGGTCGCCCATGTCACAGGCTATCCTGTTGGGCAGTTTGCATCAGGTTGTGTGTGTGATTTCATTTGTTGATCTTTAGTTTCTTCAACTCATGAGTGCTATTGTAGAGCCCCAGATAACTGGATAACATGGGGAAAAGGGCCGTTGCTTCAGTCACACTTGATCTGTGAATTGCAAATTAACAGATGTACCAGGTGATATCAGAATTGCCTGTGGACATCAACATTCAAGGTTGTGGATAACCTGCCTAAATTCTTGGCCAGAACTGAGGCTATTAATCTGTAGCCCTGGGCCTAGAATCCAGCAAGCATTTATTGCACTGAGTGCGCGACACCTCTAATGTCTCTGCCACGGCAACTACCTCTGGAATCTGGATGCACAGACATTCCTGGCTCCGAGTTACTAGATTTGCCCCTAATGTACAGTAATCTGTACAGAACTCTCATTTTGGGGGTGATGAACAGTTTGGCCACATTGTGGACTCCACGTTAAATAATCTAAGCACATCCCACCAGACCATACAGTGTATCAAGTCCCTCGGTCTAAACAGCTTAGACGCAGGGGGGCTGCTTTTACAGGGGTTCTCCTTCCTTCCCTTTCTCCTGTGGTGGATGCTGGGGTTACCAGAAGCAGCAGAATATGGGTGCCTGTTTCAAGACCCTGAAGGTTCATGGCTGATGAACAGTACGTCACTCCTCTACTTCCTTCTGACTCAGTTCCTCCCCCTCCTGTTCTACAACTAGTTAGGGGGTACACTCAGGATGTTCCTGCCTCATGGGTGGCACACCAGACAAATGGGATCCTTGGCACTGCGTGTATTGACCAAATGATTTACATTGGTAGCTGCAGTTCTCTGTTGCAAGAAGTTTTGTGTGTTTCCCTATCTGGACAATTGACTCCTGAAGGGGTCCTCTGTATTCCTGATGGTTTACACAGATAGCAGGATAAGATAGTTGCTGGACTACTTCAGTGTTCTAGTCAGTGTATCATAGTCCATTCTTACCCCTTGTCAGAGGTTATAGTACTTGAAAGCCATTCTGAGCACCACTCCATACCTCTCAACCTTTTGACCCCCAAATGTGGAACACTGCCTGTCAAAATGTGGAACAAATGGGCAAAATGTGGAACACTTAATCAAATCTTTACCTAAGAAGCTCAAAACACTGTTAAAATGTTACACTTATGTTCAGAATTTCTGTTATTAATTGAATAATTTATTTGTTCCATCATTTACTATGGATTTTTGCTTAAAAATGTTGACTTTGAATGTGGAACAAGTCCTCACAATGCGGAACAGGGAGCTTTTTTGAAGTAAAATGAGGAACGTTCCTCGTAATGTGGTACAGTTGAGAGGTATGCACCACTCAGGCAAAAGCTTTCTTACCGGAAGATCAGGTGGATGCCATGATAGCTCAGGTGAGTCTGGTTGCCAGAAATGACATGGTCACAGCCAAAACCATGCCCATCATTACCATTCGTGGTGCAGACTGTCTGGGTTCAGGAATGAGCCTGGGCCATCAAAGGGCTGGCTGGGGGGAAGAGAATAGAGTGTCCCAGCAGACGCTCTCATCCTCTGGGGATAGTAATCGAACCCCTTAACAGACTTTTCAGATAGAAACATAGAATTCATCTGCAGAAAAGGACCACTTGGCCAGCCAGTCTACCCAGATGTTTCCTGCCGACTGTGTCTCTTCAGACCCTAACTGGTCTCCAGTGATCCTCTCTCCTCTAATCCTGTGTTCTAATACGCCCCTATGTCTATCCCATGCATGCTTGGAGCCCTCAACTGATTTTGTGATAGGGTGGCACTTGAGACTCTTCCTAAGATGTTGCATAAGATGATGTCTGAAGTTTCCTTGAATGAGTCTGTCAGATTGCCTGTGTTCTTCCCAAACCCACAAAATCTGGGGAAGGTGCTCCTGCAACATCATGCCTTGAGTCGTTAAAGCATGAGGCTACAGGCTGAGTGCGTTCAACACCCAAGAAGTGATGATATTATTACACAGTAACACACACCACTAGAGTAACTTATTGCTATTATATAATGTCTCATTTTTATACAAGAAAAATACTTTAACAGTTTTTAAGCTCTTTTTTTTCTTTCTTTGAGTGTGGAAGCACATTTAAAAAGAAATAAGTTCCTGTGTTTTTTGTCCACTAGGTGGTGCTCTACTTTGCTGGATTGCTTTTGCTTCTGTTGTCCCTCCACCCCCCAACCCCCAAACACACATAGACACACACCCTGGCTGTGTCTCTCTGACGCTCTCATTGTCCACAGTCAGTGAAAGAATGTGTTGAGAATGGCGATGTAATTGTATATGAAAAAAAAACACTTTGAAGAAGTGCCGTACTTCAGTTACTGAGGAGCTGCGAGCTCATGCAAGAAGATGGGCTGAAAGGGAAAGTGAGTTGGAGAAGAGTGGCTTTGTTCTTCCGTTTAGTTGAGAAACTGAAGATCAAAGCCACTCCAATCTTCTTCACTTTTTAGTTCAGAATCACATTTGAGTTCTAGTTTTTTTTTTGTAAATTTTTTCTGTGAAAGTAGAATATTTTCTTATACTTGCAAAGGGAGCATCCAGCCAGCCTGCCGGCGCAGCGGTTGGATTTCTGCTTGCGATGCCAGCGACCCGGGTTTGGGAATGGACCCGGGTCATCGGAGGGGGGGAGAAGGATCGAGCGTCCCCTGGATAGCTCTCCTCCTCTAGGGGGAGGGTGGTGTGTGCTCGGTGCACAGAGCGATGCCCAGCGGAGGCTGGGTGCATCACACAGCACCAGCGCCTTAAGAATTAAGGGGCCGGGCGAACGCTGGCTGTCATTGCACATCCCCACCCCTGCTTACAGGGAGAAAATTCCACCTACGTCCGTTTATGTGAAGCCCTGCCCCCAGGGCTTCA
Organism: Neoceratodus forsteri; assembly: GCA_016271365.2. Classification (NCBI taxonomy): domain Eukaryota; kingdom Metazoa; phylum Chordata; order Ceratodontiformes; family Ceratodontidae; genus Neoceratodus; species Neoceratodus forsteri. The sequence continues at coordinate 1,284,586,773 of CM028132.1, forward strand.
GTCAGCCTCCCAGCCAGTTCTCTGACCAGGATCAATGCTTGCAGTGCCAGTAGGGGAATGGTGCCGCAACCCCACCCCCTGGAGGTAAGCCAGGGGTAACAGGAGAACGCAGGCACAACAGGAGGTGGGAGTCTGGGGGTCTGTGAACAGGGCAGATAATGACGGTCTGTGGACGACAAAAAGTATATTAAATAAAAAAAAAAAATAAACAAAACAATGGGAGCATCCATTAAATATGTGCAAGGCGCTGTTGAACTCAGCTGGGCTTGCATCATTAGCTTCGCTCTGCCAAGCAGTAGGCGAGAAGCCGCAGACTGTTACTTCCATTTCTGTTACTTTTACTTTCTTTAAAAAATGCGGTTTAAATTGGTGGGGAGTGGAGACAGATGCTGATGAGGAGGTATAGATAGATATTTACATTGCTGTAATGAGAGGGGAATGTGAAGCCATCTTGAACTGAGCAGGGAAGAATGTGAAGACTTCAGCTTTGGAGTGGGTTGAGCAGGGAATGAGGGATTTCCTGTAGTGTTCTGCGGTCATCTCCGTGCCTGCCCTAGATATAGTGATGTTACTGTCAGATAACATCACTGTCTCTAGGGCAGTCTGACCAATCAGAACACTGGAATTATTCATGCCATTGTATAAGTCAGTGGCGGCTCTATACCAGGGCAAAACAAAAAATGTTTTGCCGTTCCCCCAAGAGGTACAGATTCTCCTATAGCAATAATGTATCGGTGCCCTGGCTGCCAGATGCTGTGCCCTGGTAACCAGTAGAGGCTTGAGCCGTCACTGTGTACAGTACATGCAAAAACTGCATAGGAACAATTTATGGCTCAAAATGTATTTAATTTACAGATTGTCACTTTTTCTTCCCCATCATTAGTCATCCATCTAGACTTCAGACAACAGAAAACCTTTTACCCATGTCACCTGAGGACTATGCTGAAGTGACACGAGCATTAAGCCCTGCGGAAATTGATACTATGGTAGGTAGAAGATTGTGTATTTTTACCAAGTCTGTCCATTGATCTCCTGCAATAAGTTTATAGGGACTCTTAGAGTGTCTGTTAATGGCTATGACTGTCTCTACACCTGTTCTCAGGAGCAGAAAACTGTGAATGGAATGTGAAGTTTTGTTGCCCTTAAGACGCAAGCACATCATAAGAGACACTCCAAGCATTCCTATAAACTTACTATACATCATCTCTATTTTATGAAGTCAGTCTAAAATGTAAAAAAAAAAAAAAAAAGTGTACATGTAAAATAAACAACCCCCATTTTGAAATGTGGAACATTCAACTTTTTCAGATACTGCCCGTGAAGCACTCTTATTGTTATAAGAGTTTTTCAAGCTCTGGCAAATCCTCTGCACTGATTAGTTGATTTAGAGTTGTTGATTTATAATGCAGTACCAGACTGTTTGGAAAGCTATTGGAAAACCATCAAAAGCAGCCTGTCTTCTGCCTTAAGGTTCCCATGTGACAGTGGTGGGGCTGCTATTTAAAACCTAAACAGTAAGGAAATTGGAGCGTTAAGGTAAAAAAGACATACCTGAGTGAGGGTGCTGAGGTGTTTCTGGGGTTAAAACCAAAGTAATAAATAAGGAAAGTACCCCAACTTAGGTACACTGTCCTGAAGCGAGGAAATTTAATCTAGCACCATGAAATCCTAATGCCATTCTTTGAGAAAGTTTGCTGAAGTTACAATACTTTCGTAAGACCCTTAGGTGGCAGCATTTTTGCAAGAGTGTAACTGAACAGCAGACTGCTGATTGCAAACACGTTGTAGGGGACAATCTGTGAGGCACTCCTGGATCCCCACTTTTCAGTGTGCACCTGTTCAGGTTGCAGCACTGAACCAGAGTTCCTGTTATTCAGCAGTTTGTAAAGACCCAAATTTGGAGTTACTACTTCTTAAATACTACGGTGTCTTGTTATTATTCAGGCTTGTAACTAATCAATTTAACAGGGAGGCTTTTTTTGATATTGACTTCTTCTTTTTATTTTTATATATCTCTCTTTGTGGCTAGCCACTGACTTGACCCAGGGCTGGCAACGCAATAGTGCATTGTGTAACTAGGAAAAAAATTATATTAGGCAGGCGTGGGTACTCTGTGTACCTCTGTACCTCTAAATATAACATCTGCTTTAATGCTGTTAAGATCTAACCCACTACAAATGTGGGTGCGATTGCATACACGGTGTTACTGCCATTTGAATTTACCACTCAGCCCCGCATGCACACAGATGCCAAGATGGCATGCTGGTGCATGCCTGTGACCCTTCATGTGGCTCACAGTGTGGCGGCCACACCATGTGCTGCTCATCACATAACAGTGGGGGCTCCCTCGGAGATGTAGACCCCCACAATCACCTTTCCAGGTAAGTAAACTACCATCTCAAGGTCCAATTTGATCCCCACAATGCAGGGAAAGGGTGCATTGTAGGACTTTAACCCCCCCCCAATCATCCTGTAGTCTGTGCATTTTGGAGTGCCGCCCACCCTTGCCGTTTCGTGAATTGGATCCAAGCTGCAATCTGCGGGTGGCAGGTTTGGTCTGAAGATGTGTAGTGACCTCCGAACCTGTGAAGAAGGCTTCCACATGTCATGAGCCACCCTACACACTCTAGGGATACACTGGGCTCGGTAGAGCAGGCCATAAGCCTAGTCCAGTCTCCGTAATGTTATGAGCAATCCTTTATTGGCAGTCATTCTTGTTCAAATCTCAGTCCAAATGAATAAGTATTTAGTTTTAAAATATACAATATAGCTGAGGTTCAGGCGTTATTCTTTCTCCCCAAAGTAAAGTGCTTAGAAGTGTGTAACCATAATGCATGGCAGTCTCTACAAGGGTTTTCTGGAGGCTGATCTGATTTCCTTGTAAGAGTCAGTGTTCCATTACTACCACGTGGCCTAGTCCCAGGCCACTCTTTTTTACTTGAAATGTGCCACTGTGGGATATGGCACCCCATCACTTTGCTGAAGCTGGTTGGTTTTTCCTTTACAGAGGCAGAAGCTCAGAATACTGTGGGAATTACCTTTATTCCTGTTTACAGAGTTTGCTGTTCATTGAGTAGCATAGATTAAAATATGAATTCTTGCTTCAGAAGCTTACTGTTAAAGAGAGAGCACCCACTACATGAGGGACAGAGAGCTTCTGAGTAGTAAAATGAGGCACTTTGCAATGTGGGTTAGTTCAGTGGCATAATTACTGTATGTGCAACAAGCTCCTCAACTTCTTCTTAAGCTGGAGAACCAGGATTTGATTGATTTAATTCTTGGAGCGTGGATATAGTTCACTTATCCACACGCTGGCAGTTCCACTAGAATAGTCTGATTGGCCGGACATTTTTAAGCTAAGCTCCTCCCACCGCCCAGGTGGTATATCTCCCAACTCTGTCCTGTGACAGCATATCTTTCTTTTCCACTGTAAGAACAGGTCACATCCTTCGAGGCTTTGTTTTAAGTTTTCGAGAGCGCCGTTGGTGAACTTTTCTTCAAAATTTTCAGTTACTTTAGCTGATTCTCTGGGTTCCTTCAACTCCCTATGACAATCGATGATAGATTAGTGGAAGCCAGGATTTAAATTTTGTGTATGCGAACATACGAATGTGCCAGCAGAAACAGACCACCAGGTCTATCTAAGTCTGCTTGAGTGTGCAGCCAACACCCCTAGTCTGCAGCAGCCCCAACCGCCCTCCCTTTTTTCATCCCACTGCCACCCCCTACCCTCACCCTTCCCTGTTCCCTGTCCCATGCCCTTTTGAAGCTATTCACAGATTTACATTATACCACCCATTCTGGTAGGGTGTTCCATTTTGCTACCACCTTCTCTGTGAAATTGTGCCTCCTCATTTCCTTCCTAAATCTTCCCCCTCCATTCTTAGCCCATGCCCCCTGGTGACCCTCCCCCTCCTTAATTTAAAGACCCCATCTGCCCCATCCTTATTGATTCCCCTCAGATACTTGAATGTCTCTATCATGCCCTCCCCCGTCCCTTCTGTCCTCCAGGATGTACATATTTAGGTCTCCCAACCTGCTGTCATAGTCACTCCTCTCCACTCTACATATCTTCTTTGTTGCCCTCCTCTGCACCCCCTCCAGCAGCCTGATATCACACTTTAGGTATGGCCTCCAAAACTGAACCCAATACTCTAAGTACGGCCTTACCAGTGACCTGTAGAGGGGCACGATCACCTCAGTTCGCCTGGACGAAAACTCCCTCGCTATGCACCCCAGCATTTTGTTCGCTTTTGTAGCCGCTGTCCTGCACTGGGCAGTGTTGTTCATGGCCCCTGTTATCATTACCCCAAGGTCCTTCTCCTACTCGGTGATCCCCAGCTTAACCCCCCAGCCAGTATTCTCTCCTTGGGTTCTTCATCCCAAAGTGCATAACCTTACACTTCTTTGCATTGAACCCCAGCTACCACCTCTCAGACCACTCCTCTAGCTTACGTAGGTCCCCCTGCAGCTGCTTCCACCCCTCTTCTGCATCCACCACTGCTCTGATTTTGGTGTCGTCAGCAAACTGACTTATCTTGCTCACCACCCCATATCCAATGTCTGATATGAAGAGCCCAAACAATACTGACCCCAATACAGAGCCCTGTGGCACCCCACTCATCACCGGCCTTGGAGTTGAGAGCTCCCCCTGACCACCACCTGTTACAGCCTCCCATTCAGCCAGCTTGTAATCCAGTTCATCATTTTTGCCCCTACTCCTACACCAGTTAGCTTCCCACCAAGCTGCCCATGAGGCACCGAATCGAAGGCCTTGCTGAAGTCCAAGTAAAGAACATCCACCGCATGACCCTTATCCAGTTCACCTGTCACCCAGTCATAATATTATATCAGGTTTGACAAGACTTCCCTGAAATAAACCCATGCTGCCGCACATCCTGGAGGCCATTGTCCTCCAAGTACGATACCAGTCTTTCCTTTAGTATTGTTTCCATGAGTTTGCACACTATGGAGGTGAGACTTACCGGACGATAATTACCCGGTTCATCCCTTCGCCCGCTCTTATGTAATGGCACTACATATGCCATCCTCCAGTCCAGTGGCACACATCCTGACTCCAGTGAGGTGCTGTACAGATCCGCCAGCGGCTCCACCAACACCTCCGCCATCTCCCTCAGCACCCTGGGGTGGATACCATCTGGCCTTGGTGCCTTGTCTACCTTCAGTGCCCTCAGTCCCTCTAGGACTCTGCTTTCCTCAATTCTTCCATCTGTCGCCTCCTCTCCTCCTGTCCCCACCTTCCCAGCCCATGCTGGTAGTGGTTCCCCCTTTTCTTCTGTGAACACGGAACAAAAGTATTCATTCAGTGCTTCTGCCTGTTCCTCCCCTTTTCCATCCACTCCCCACCCCTTTCTATCCTCACTGTCTCCTTGTACTTTCTTTTCTCCCTGATGTATCTGAAGAAGTCTTTCAACCAACATGAAGTCTTGCTGTATTCTGACTGCCTGCAGTTAGCTCCAGCCTTTAAACTGCCCCGGAGAACAAAGGGTTAACTTTCTATGCAGTGCATAGAATGCTGAGCTCTAGCTCGGTTGAGGTCTCTGTCTGCAGCCCTTTGAAACCCGACCGTCAGATTCTTTACTCCGCCTCACTGAACAGTCGCTCCAGAGATTTCTTCTTTAGCTTGATTCGAAAATCAGTTAAAGTTGTCAGTTTTAAGCCGAATTTGTTCCGCATAGTCGGTTCAGTCTCTGTCTGCGGTACCGTGAGTACTAGATAGGTTTTGTCTGAATTCTGTGTGGAAATTGTAAACTTGTTTTGATCGGTTTGGCTGAACCGATCACTTTTAGTGAATTTTGTTATTTTACCTTAGAGTGTGGTTACCGGTCCTTATCGGTTCTAAAAAAAAAAATTGTTTTGAACTTTTTTTTACGATATCCGTGACACAGTTAGGAACCGATAAGGGAGTTTTGCCTGGCGGTTGCCATAAAAAGGGTAACTTTGGCTAGGTTGTTGATGTCTGAGAAACCCAAGAAGAAAATTGGTCCCACTGGGTTTCAACACTGCAGTGAGTGTGGGGGAGGTCTTTGCTAAGGCACATCTCCACACCACCTGTGTTTATTGTCTGGGGTTTGAACACCTCGATACAGACTGCCAAATTTCTACAACATTTTCCTAAATCTACCATTGAGAAGAGATTAGGTAGACTTGGGGGGGAAAAGGAGACTGAGAAGTCCACTGACCCGGATGGCCAGCCCGGTTCGGCTACGACCAAACCAGAAGGAGTGCCCTCTGACCAGGGCGATACTTCTTCGGGCAAGAGGAGAGCCGATCCTGAGAGGTCGGTTCCTACAAAAAGGAAATGTAAAGAGAAATCGACCGGTTCGGATCCAGAGGTTCATGTTCCGACCGCCGAGGAAGTAGCCAGAGTGATTCAGATTGTGGAATCGCTTTGGCCGGTTCCAACCGATCCAGCACCATTTGGCAGGGGTTCGGATCGGTTGGTTCCCGTTCAAGATTATACCCCTGAAGATTTTTATAAACCGGAGTTTGAGGAAGAGGGGGACTTCGAAGATGATGGTGAAAGTCTGCATGTGCCTGTGGAACCGGACATTTCCCCAGACAGAACTTCTGGTGTTTCCCCTCCTAGGCTTTCTGAGTCCCCTTCCCACTATCTGTTTTAGAGAAAGGTGGCTGAAACCCTCCAGCTTCCTATGGAGGAGGCCATGGAGGATCAGGAGGAGCCTGATTATGTGGAAATGATGGACATCCCAGAGTCCAGGAGACTGTCTATTCCCCTTCACAAATCCTTTGGGAAGCAGACACAGAAAATCCTAGTCTCCCAATTCTGTACCTCCTGTTGACAGAGGGATGGACAAGAGGTACACACTATCAGGCTCAGATATGGAGTTTTTATACCAACAATGCAGCCATGTTGGGGTAGTGCAGACTGCTGCCTGTGACAAGGCAAATATTCCCTTGGCTTCACCCCCAGGCAAAGACTCCAGGAAGATTGATGCCATGGCAAAAAAGCAGTACATGGCATCTTTCTTGGGACTCAGGCAGGCGAACTATATGGCCTATACAGCCAGGTACCAGAAGTCCAGGTGGGACACTGTACTGGCGCTGGCCAAACAGGCCTCCCCCCGGCTGGCCAAGGAGCTGGAGGAGGTGGCTGCTGATGGGAATGAGGCGTCAAAGGTACAATTTCATGCTGCTGTGGACTCCAGTGATGTGTCATCAAGAGTCATGGCTACATCTGTGGCTCTTCGGAGAATGGCTTAGCGCAGATGTGCTAGCCTCTCACAGAACACCCAGGCTAAGGCCATGGATTTTCCTGTAGTGGGTAATTCTCTGTTTGGGGAGCAGACAGAGAATTACATGAAGAAAATGGATGAGTACAGGACCACTTATAGGAGTGCTCAGGCCAAGGAGAGGCAGGCAACTCCTCAAAGGCAGCGATCTAGGGGCAGGGGCAGCCTTTTTACCAATTACAGGCCTCTTCTCCCTTTTCACAGAGGGGGTTCTTCAGAGGGAGAGGCAGAAGGGGGATGAGCAGGGCTGCATCCACTCCTCAGCCTAGGCTCCTGCCAAGCAGACACCCTGATGGGTCTGCCCGGGTCGACTCTCCTGTTCCTGTAGGGGGCAGGCTGGCTTATTTTGTCCAGGACTGGATGTCTGTTACCTCGGACAGGTGGGTCCTGGAAGTAGTAAGCCAGGGACTGGTTCTCAGCTTCAAAAAATTTCCAAAGATGAGAGCCAGATCCTTTCCACCTGCAGGTCTGTCCGAAACCCTTGCCCTAGAGGCAGAGGTTTCATCTCTTCTGGCCTTAAGGGCCCTAGATAGAGTTCCTTCCCTACACTGGGGCAAAGGTCTGTACTCCAGGTACTTCCTTACCCCAAAAAGACGGGAGTGGCACCATCCTAGATCTAAGATACCTGAACAAACTTCTTTAAAACCAAAGTTCAAGATGGTGACTTGGAATAATTCTTCTCTAAAGCCAGGGGACTGGCTAGCCTCCTGGACCTCAAAGATGCCTGCTTTCACATTCCCATCAGGTGCTCCCACAGAAAGTACCACAGGTTTAAGCTGCCCTCAGGCCATTATCAGTTCAAAGCAATGCCCTTTGGCCTAACATCAGCCCCAAGGATTTTCACAAAGTGCCTGGCAGTAGTTGTTGCCTTTTTAAGAAGGCAAAAGATTTCCATTTTTCCATATCTGGATGACTGGCTCATAGTGGGTCAATCTCCAGACCAAGTCACTTCAGACCTGCAAGTGACCCAGCAAGTGCTCACTTCTCTAGGATTTCTTCTCAACCTCCCCAAGTCAGTTCTCGAACCAGTGCAGCTTCTTACCTTCATGGGGCAGAGCTGGATACTGTCAGAGCAAGAGCCTTTCTTCCCCTGGAAAGGGCAGCAGTTGTTATGGAACTGGCTTCTTCCTTCAGCCTTCAGGTATCCCGACCAACAAGGCAGTTCCTTCAGCTCTTCAGCCACATGGCAGCTTCTACAGCAGTGATCCAAGGGGCAAGATTCCTTCCTCAGTGTCAGTGGCTCAGTAGGTAGCACACTCGCCTCTGAGGCCAGGAGATCAGAGGGCTGTGGGTTCAGTTCCCACATCTGGCACTTGAGTTAATATCCCAGTACTGACACTGTAGTGCCGCATGAGAGGGGTGCTGTACTTCTGAGGTACCGTCCTTCGGATGAGACATTAAACCGAGGTCCCATCTGCCTGGATTGGTGGTAGTTCAGGTGGATGTTAAAGATCCCATGGCACATATCGAAAAGAGTAGGGGAATTTCCCCGGTGTCCTGGCCAAATTTCCCTCATTCACTAAAAAATACCACCAACAGCTTAATCTGGTTCAAGGTCAGTTGGCATTCATCTGTATCCCCCTCCCCCGGGTCGTGCCTGAAAATAGGCAGGATTTGTCTAGTGCACTTACCCGGTCAACAAAAACTAAATAAAATAAATAAATAAAATAAATTCCAGATGAGGGACATTCAGTTCCATCTGAGGGCCTTTTGGTCCCAAAGGAAAGATCCCCTTACCAAACTGATTCCAGTGACTCGGACTCTGATCCAAGCTCTTCAATGGTGGCAGGATTAGGGCAATTTAAGGCAAGGGGTCCCATTTGTCACTCGGTCTCATTCGGTGGTCCTTACCATGGATGCTTCCCTTCTGGGCTGGGGAGCCCATCTGGGGGCCCTCACTGCCCAGGGACTGTGGTTCCCTTTGGAATCCCTTCTCCATATCAATCTCCTGGAACTCAGGGCAGTTTTTCTGGCCCTGCACATTTTCTCTCAGTGCAGAACAAGGTGGTTCAGGTCAGAACAGACAATACCACCACCATGTGGTACATCAACAAGCAAGGAGGCACTTGGTCCACGGCCTTGTGCACAGAAGCCATGAAATTGTTGTCCCTGGCTTATTCCCTGCAGACCTCTCTGATAGCAGTCCACCTCCCAGGGAAGGACAATGTGCTAGCAGATGCACTGAGCAGGATCTCCCAAGGCCATCACGAATGGTCCCTGTACCCTCTGGTGTTGAAAGTGATTTTTTTAAAGGTGGGGCACTCCAGAAATAGATCTCTTTGCAGCCCCAGACAACCACCAACTTCCTCTCTTTTGTTGTAGACCCCCAGTCTTGGGCTCAGTCCCTCTGGATGCTCCGATTCTGAACTGGGAAGGGAAATTTCTGTATGCCTTCCCTCCATTTCCTCTACTGTTCAAAGTTCTGGTCAAGATAAGGTCACAATCTTGCAAAGTGATTCTGATTGCTCCACACTGGGCCAGACAGCCTTGGTACCCCCTGTTGCTGTCTCTAGCAGTCCATCTTCCCCTGTCTCTTCCCAGGAATTACAACCTGTTAACCTCCTCTCAGGGGAGGATTTGGTACCCCAATCTTCGGTCTCTCAACCTCAAGGCATGGTTCTTGAAGAGTTAGAGTATGCAGATTTGCATCTGTCTCGGGGGGTCTTGGATATTCTCAAAGCCTCTCGAAAGCTCGCCACCAGAAAGACCTGTAACTCCAAATGGAAGAGATTCAGCATTTGGTGTTCCAAGAAGCATATAATTCCAGATACTGCTGAATTGTCTACAGTTCTGGATTATATGGTCCATCTGAATGGCCTAGGCCTCAGACCAGCTACTCTCAAGGTACACTTGTCAGTTGTTTCTGCTTTTCTGTTAGTGGGGAAATCTTCCTCACTATCATCTCATCCTGTGTTCTGTAAATTTTTCAAGGGATTGCTTCATACCAATCCTCCCTTCAGGGATCCTGCCCCTGCCTGGGACTTAAATGTTTTCATTGCTCAACTTATGCAACCTCCTTTTGAGCCTATGTCCTCAGCAGAGCTAAAGTACTTGACTTGGAAAACTATGTTTTTGGTAGCCATTACCTCTGCCAGACGTATCAGTGATTTGCAAGCCCTGTCAGTGGAACCTGATTTTATATCCTTTCATAGGGATAAAGTGGTCCTTAGAACCAATGGAAGGTTCTTGCCCAAAGTGGTTTCAGACTTCAACTTGAATCAGTCTATGTCTCTTCCTGTCTTCTTCACTGATCACTCTTCCTCAGGAGAGAGGAGGCTACACAGTTTAGATGTTAAAAGCGCTCTTAGCTACTACATAGAGCGTACCAAGGGTCACAGGGTTGCTTCCCTCCAACTGTTCCTCACTTATGGAGAAGTGGGAAAGGGCAGCCCTGCCACCAAGAGAACTATTGCCAGATGGATTGTGTCTTGTATACAGTTCTGCTATGAGAAACTGGGAAAGATTCCACCCTCAGGCCTGAGGGCTCACTCTACAAGAGGTACAGCTGCTTCCCTGGCTGCTGCCAGGGATATCCCTCTCTTAGAAATTTGTCAAGCAGCCACCTGGAAAACAGTCCATACCTTTACCAAGCATTACTCTCTGGATAGCCAGGCTAGGAGTGATGCTTAGTTTGGCACAGCAGTACTTCAGAGCTTATTCCTAAAGTAGGTTCTCTCCCTCCTCCATGGAGGTACTGCTTGGTAGTCTGCAGATAGTCAGAATACAGCAAGACGTCATGTTGTTTGAAGACAAAATTACTCACCTTAGTAATTGCGTTTCTTCTAATGGAGTCTTGCTGCATTCTGACCTTCCTCCCTGCCTCCCCTCTCAGAACATGTTTTTTGGGGAAGTGGGTGGGCAGGTGCAGTGTTGCAACCCAGAGGTGCTTCTTCACACCCTCCCCCTTTTTGTTTGGGTGTTTTTGTTGTATTGTTATCCTTTTTTGGATTGGTTTTTGGTTTTGGGTTTCCTGACTTGAATCTTCCTTGGGGATCCAAAACTCTTGTTGCCAGTTGGCTAGTAAAAATTGTACAATTTCCACATAGGGTAGTTAGTGAGTTTTTGCTCGTAAGAATCTGACGGTTGGGTTTCAAAGGGCTGCAGACAGAGACCTCAACCGAGCTCGAGCTCAGCATTCTATGCACTGCATAGAAAGTTTACCCTTTGTTCTCCGGGGCAGTTTAAAGGCTGGAGCTAACTGCAGATGGTCAGAATACAGCAAGACTCCATTAGAAGAAACACAATTACTAAGGTGAGTAATTTTTTCTTGTGCCCCCCATTAATTCCCTGTGCTAATCTCAGCTCCCTCTGGGCTTTGGCTTTTCTCACTTTTCTGGTCACCTCCCTGGACCATCTTGCATATTCCTCCCTGTCCACTTCCTTCCCTGTCCTCCTAAATCTCTGGTGAGCCACTCGGTTTGCCCTCACCACCTCCACAACCTCGCTGTTCAACCAGCATGGTTTTCTTGCTCTGCTTCTCTTACTCTGTGCCTGGTGCAGGCTTCTGTTCCTCTGTAACCCCCATTTAATAATATCCCATTTCAGCCCACATCCATCTCACGCCTTTTGCCCTCCAGTTTCCCTTCAGTACTTCCTGTATCCTCCCAAAGTCCAACCCCCCCCCCCCCGAAGTTTACCACCTGAGTAGCCGATTTCTCTGGCTTCCCACACATCGTGATATTAAACCACACAGTTTGGTGATCGCTGTTGGATAGTGGGTCCTCTACCTTTATTTCCCTCACTGCCTCCCCATTCGACAATACCAGATCTAAAGTGTTCTTTAGCCTAGTAGGTACAGTAACCAACTGTGTCAGGAGACCCTCCTGGATTGCATCCAGGAGCACTTGCTCCCTAGTACTGGAGGTGACCGGAATGCTCCAGTCAACCCCCAGCAAGTTGAAATCCCCCACGATGATCACCTTCCCTTTCCCACATACCTTTTTGATTTGTCCTGCTAGCTCCCTGTCAAGCTCCTCAGACTGGGCCAGCGGCCTGTATACCACCCCAAACCTCAGTTTCTTACACCTTGAGTCTAGGAGCTGAAGCCAGATTGCCTCTGTTCTCCTTTCTTCTCCCTCGGCCCTTGTGCATTTGATCCTGTCCCTCACATAGACTGCTACCCCACCCACTCCTCCCCTCCTTATGGTCCTTCCTGTACAGTTTGTGTCCTGGGATTGCCAGATCCCAGTCCTGGTGCTCAGTTGCCCACATTTCTGTGACAGCTGCAATATCCACCCTCCACACTGCTAAGAGTGCCTGTAGCTCAGTGGATTTGTTTCCTAGGCTTCTTGCATTCAGTGAGACTACCCTCCATAATGCCCCCTTCCCCTCACTAGCCTCCATCTCGTCCCTTCTACTCCCTCCTTGGCCCCTGAGTCCTTCCTGGTTAGCCTGGGGTAGGCTGTGACTCCACCTATCAGATCCCTGCCTACCTGCTGTCCACTTGGCCAACCCTCCAATCTAGTTTAATCCACCCTTTGTCGCAATATACCTCTCCAGTCTTTGCTTTAATATCTCCTTCCCATCCCCACCTAAGTGCAGCCTATCCCTTGCAAACAGATTGTTATTATCCCAGGTACTTCCCCAGCTGCCCACAACCCCATACCCCTTAGTTCGACACCATTCTACAAACCATGTGTTCAACTCTCTAATCCTCTCCTTTCTCACTGTGCTTGCACAGGGTACTGGGAGCACTTCAGAGAAGGCCATAGACTCCCCAGTCTCCTCACACAACCCTCCCACTTCCTCCGTCCTCTCCCTTGTTACGTCCACTGTTACCCCCACTAGGTAATTTGTCTCCACATGTACCACAATGTGTGGTTTCCTTCTACCTCTCTTTACGCACCTTAGGATTGCCTGTCCTCCCACATCTGCCTTTAACCCTGGTATGGACTCCACCCATATCCAACTGTGCCTCTCCCCCTTGACACCCCATCTGATCCCCTTGAGTATGGAGTCCCCAACACCAGTACACCCCCCTCCTCTTTCCTTGTGCCCATCACCACCCCCCACCCAGGTTCTCATTTTTGGAGCCACTCAAGACTGTGTTTTTACCATGTGCCCTAGTGTCTTCCCCCTGTACCTCCCAATTGAGACCTCTTCCTCTCCTCCTGTTTGACTGCCAACCTCCCTCTCCCTCCTCATCTCTCCGAGTATTATCCCTTCCCGTCACACCATGCTCAATCTCTCCACTAGTAATGCCTATCACTCCCACTTTGTGAGTGCTATCCATTGTGCAGTCACCTCCGGCCTCCTCTTTTCCATGTGTTTCTAGCAAAGTAAACATGTTCCCTATCCCCTTGGACTTACTATGTGCTTTCTCCCCCCTCCTACCTACTGCTGCTCCTCTTTTCCTAGGCTCTGCTAGAGTCCACCTTTCATCAGCTGGCTTCCTATCTAGTTTGCCCCCTCCCTTGACCCACTGATCTTACTTCGAGACACAGCTCTTGCAGCAGGTTACACCATTAGGACTGAAGCTGGCAGGCGCCAGGACCCCACGGAAAATTCTAGCTAGCTATCTTCAGCGGGACTTCACGCCAGGCTATGCAGGAAAAGGGGGCGGTCCCGCCAGATTCCCCAGTTCTTTCCCCGCTGTCGACTTAGCTTGTCTCGACCCTCAGTTACAGTCTAGTGCACTGATGCGTGGTTTAAGTGCTTTCGTGAGACCGATTTTCTTCAAGCAAGACCTTTGCTTGATGTCCTCTGACCTCTGGTCACCCTCCAAGTGTGCTTGCGGAAACAGATCCCTTTAAGAGCCTCACACAGCCTGCGTTGGTGCCTGGGCCCAGACCACGATACCCGGCCTGCCTGCCCTGCCAGGGGTCAACAGTGGACTTTTCCCCGGATCCGTGTCAGAAGGCCTTCAGGCTTTTTGTTGGAGGAAAAGCTGAAGACCATGTCCTCCAAGGGGAATCTTCTTCAAAAATCCCACAAGCACGCCTGGAGAAAAGAAGGAGAAGGCCCTTCCAGGGCTTGAGTCATGCAGCTCGGGTTCTAGGTCCCACCGCCTCCTCCAGGGCCAGCCTCTCAGCCTCCCGCTGTGGTAAGGAAACCTTCTTCTCAGGCTGGTCCGCCAGGCCGCCCTCGCCTCTCTCCAAGGCCTTGCCAAGTCTGGGGAGCGCCACCACCATCACCATACAAGTCGGGTTCCCGCCTCGGCACCCAACGTCCGGCTCTCTGTGCCTCGCAAGACGCTGGAGCTCACGCCCAAAGAGTATTGCAGACCTGACGCCGCGCCGACCATCGTCAGCCGCGCGCCATACCTCCTGGAGCGCACGGCCAGACGGCACTCATCGCCGCCAAACTATCACCCTCAACGGACGCCGGCAGGGGGACGCGTCCGCCCTCCTGAGAAGAGGGCTCTGTCGCCCCCGACCAACGCCGGTCAGGAGACTTTAACTGAGAAGGACCTAACGCAGCCAATGACCAGACGGCGACCCTAGTTTCCGCGAACTCCCAGGGAACCTCGCACATTTCCGAGCCTCTGCGGACGGGCCGGGACCCGACCGACCACCCACCGGCCTCGAGCCGTCATCGGGCCTTTCTTTAGCGGAAGTGAAGGACCTCTTCACCTCCTGGTGGGACACCATAAGGAAGGACATGGTTCCCACTGTTCCTCCTCCTCCTCCGGTTCCTGCACCCCCCCCCCCACCATCGGGGTCGGCAGGCCATTTACCTTCTCCCCGGGAGCCTAGATGCCCTCCCAAGGGGAGACCAGTAAAACGGAGACCTCCGTTGAAATCTTCCTCTGGATCACCCAGCCCCAAGAGATCCAGCAGACACCGACGTTCGCCTTCAACGGAGGGCACGGGATCAGACTACTCTACCTCTAGATCCCCATCTCCACTCTCCATCCCTTCTCGGGACCCACGTGAGATGCCCAAATCTCCTCCGGATGATCCTTCGTTCCTTGATATTATGAGACACATACAAGAGAACATGGGATGGGATGCAGAAGACCTAGACCCCGAAAGGGTTCGCCTTCCAAATATCTTCGGCAGAAGGACCCCAAGCCTGTGGTGGTACCACCCTTGGTGGACACTTTTGTGGATGTCACCAAGGCAGCATGGAAGCGTCCACACTCGCTCCCAGCGATGCCGAAAAAAGCTGATCGTTTGTACAAGGCTCCTAAGGACGACCAGTACTTGACACAGCAGCCTCAGGCCGATTCTCTGGTCATCACAGCCTCACATGACCGGTCACAGAGGCCGCAACATTTGAGCACCCTGCCACCGGACCCAGAGTCCAAGCAGTTGGACGCATTGGGTAGGCTCACGTATGCCTCCGCTACCTGCGCCATCAGATCCTTGAACTATTTAACCCACATGGTTCAGTTCCAGAACGCTTTGTGGGAACAGGGTCTGGAAACAGCTGAAAAATTGCCTGAAGGTGAGCAGAAGGAGAGATGCTTCAGCTCCTCCGCACGGGTTCAGACATGGGAACCCAGTGCTATGAGCAGCTGCATAACCCGCGGACTCATCGGCCTGAGCAGCAGCTTCTGGCGATGCCTCCAGAGACACCTCCTGGTTCAGCGCCTCTGGTTTTACCCTGACGCCCAGAAGAATATTATGGACTCCTTTTGAGGAGAAGTCTTGTTTGGTAATCCTTCAGAGAAGATCATTACCAGACTTCAAGAGGCAGGAAGAAGCGGTAAGGTCGGTTCAGGCCATGTACCGACCCAAGCTTGGTTTCTTCCGTACAGGAACCAAAGCCGTTTACAAATGGTAGACGCAGAGGCAGCAGCCCCGCTCCGCTACACATCAGAGGGGCCCCGGCTTCCGTAGAGCCCAGGGGAAGCAGCCCGCCAGCCGAGGTCAGTGTTCTAAGCAGGCCCAGCCAGCGGGCCCATCTGCCGCCACAGCCTGACTGCTTTCCGGCCCCCGCCCCTCAGGATCAACAGGATATCAAGGTCGGGGGTCGCAGTGCGAACTTCCTGCCGAGATGGCAGGCTATAACCACCGACAGGTGGGTTCTTCAATTGGTCAGTCTAGGCCACTTTATAGAATTCGCAGAAAAGCCACCCTCGAGGCCTCCTTTGCTCTCCCGGTACCCGGGTCAGCACAAAGCTTTGATCTGGCAAGAAGTACTCGGCCAGTGCAAAAGGGAGCGATAGAGTATGTCCCGGAGAACCAGAGAGGACAAGGATATTACTCCCACTTCTTCCTGGTTCCAAAGAAAACAGGGGACCTCCGTCCGATTCTGGACCTCAGCGACCTCAACGTGTCGGTCGCCTACAAGAGATTCCGCATGGCGACTCTTCCGGGTCTTATTCCCATGCTGAAACAGGACGCCTTTTTAGCGTCTCTAGACATGCAGGACGCATACCTGCATATCCCTATGGCTCAGGCGCACATGAGGTTCCTGCGCTTCAAGTTTCTCGACCACCACCTTCAGTTCCGAGCCCTTCCGTTCGGACTGTCTTCCACACCAAGGGTCTTTACCAAGTGCATGGCAGTCGTGGCAGCGTCTCTGAGGAGACAGGGCCATTATGTGTTCCCGTACCTGGACGACTGGCTTCTCATGGCCGCCTCCAGAGAGGCGTTGCTACATGCGATTCAGAGCACCCAGGACCTGTTCCGGTCTCTGGGCATCCACATAAATTATGAGAAGTCTCTCCTGGTACCGTCGCAGAAACTGCAGTTTATAGGTGCAGTACTGGACACTGTTCAGGAAGAGCTTTCTTCCGGCCGACAGAGGCGGAGCGCATCAGATCCCTCATAAGGAATTTATCGTCGAACAAGATCGTACCTGCCAGGTTGGTCCTTCGCTTGCTCGGACACATGGCTGCGGCCATTCCTACTGTCCCTTTGCAAGGCTCCACATGCGGGTAACTCAGTGGATGCTCAAAGTGCAATGGGACCAAAGGCAAGACCACTTGCAGCATCCGGTCAGAATCACGAATTCCGTGATTCGAGACTGGCAGTGGTGGCTAGTCCCAGGGTCGCTCTCCACGGGCGTCCCGTTCGTAGCGCCGTCCCCGGAGGTAACCCTCACCACGGACGCCTCAGGTCTTGGGTGGGGGGCACACCTGGACGGGGTAAAGTCCCAGGGTACGTGGACCCAGATGGAAGCTCATCTTCATATCAATGTCCTAGAGATGAGAGCGGTTCTCTATGCCCTGCAGGCCTTTCAGTCAGTAATCCCACCGTGTACTCTTCTGCTTCAGACAGACAACACGGCGGTGATGTATTACCTCAACAAACAAGGAGGCGCACACTCTTATCCCCGTTGCAGGGAAGCCATGAGGGTGTGGGATTGGGTAATCGGACACGGCGCAAATCTGATCACTGTGCACGTTCCCGGGGTGGGCAACACGATTGCAGACGGCCTGAGTCGATCCCAGGCCAGAGTCCACGAGTGGGAACTTCTTCAAGAGGTAGCAGAGGATCTGTTTCTTCGATGGGGAATTCCAGAACTAGACTCGTTCGCATCCCCATCCATCTCAAAACTGCCCAATTTTTGCTCACTAGATCCAGGGCCTGGTGTTTTCTGGCGAGACGCGTTATCCCTCTCCTGGGCGAACAGATTCCTCTACGCTTTCCCTCCCTTCCCGTTGATCCAGAGAGTTCTTTTCAAACTGCGCAGGGAGCACGCACTCATGATCCTGCTGGCCCCGTTCTGGCCCAGACAGATCTGGTTCCCTTTGTTGGTGCAACTATCTCGGGAAGCCCCGCTCCCGTTGCTGCTCAGCTCCCACCTTCTGTCTCAGGAGAAAGGTTCACTTGTCCATCCGGACCTACGTTCATTGAACCTGCATGCTTGGCTCCTAGAGACATAGCCATCTTGTGTCACAGGGTCTCGCAAGAGGTTGCAGAGATCCTTTCTGCAGCCAGAAAGCCGGCAACACATGCGACGTACGCCATGAAATGGCACCGTTTTTGTTTATGGTCGCGAGCACGCGATTTTTCCCCTTTAGGTTGTCCTGTGGGAGTAATTTTGGATTATCTGCTCTCCCTCTTTCATTCAGGTCTAGCCTACTCCTCTATTAAGGTGCACCTCTGTGCCATTTCGGCCTATCACCTCCCGGTGGGACATCGTACGGTGGCTCAGTTGGACACCTCTCGGGAATTTCTTAGGGGAGTGTTACACCTTAGGCCTCCTATTAGGGACCCTGTGCCTCCATGGGATCTGCTCTTTGTCCTGGAACAGCTCACGCTCCCCCCCCTTTGAACCTGCCGCGGATTGCGAGTTACGTTTTCTGTCGTGGAAAACGTTGTTTTTAGTTGCTGTTACTTCGGCGAGAAGAATATCTGAACTTCACGGTCTTATGTGCAAAGAGCCTTATTTAGTTTTCCACCGGGACAGAGTATCCCTGAGGACGAACTCTACATTTTTGCCTAAGGTGGTTTCTTCACTCACTCTGAACCAGGATATTGATCTTCCGGTCTACTTCCCGAGTTGCTCGAATAGAGGAGAGGCTCTGCTTCACACCCTGGATGTTCACCGCAGCCTGAGGTATTACCTCAACAGAACTAAATCTTTTCGTAGTTCTGAGCAGCTTCTTCCTTCTCTGAGAGAATGATGGGCCAACCCGTATCAAACAGTTCCTTTCTCGCTGGCTTGTCCAGTGTATTTCTTACTGTTATGATATAAAACAAAAGCCCCTCCCGGTCACAGTCCGGGGTCATTCTACTAGAGGTGTGGCCACCTCCTTTGCAGCACTCAGAAACGTCTCCACCTCTGCTATATGTGCTGCAGCCACTTGGAGTTCTGTGCATACCTTTATCAGGCATTATAGCCTGGACATCGCCTCGGGCGAAGGGCTGGTTTCGGCCTGGCGTTGCTACAGGGTCTCCTGTCCTAGGTTCAGGACCTGGAATTCATTTCCTATTTTCCTCCTCCCGGAATTTCTGGCAGCGTTACTGCTTGGGAATCAGTCCTAATGGTGTAACCTGCCGCAAGAGCTGTGTCTCGAAGTAAGATAGTACAGTTACGTAAGAACTTACCATAACAGTAGATCTTCGAGAACAGCTCTTGCAGCAGGTACCTTCCCGCCCACCTTCCCCCTTGGAGGAGGCATGGCTCAGTCTTTCTGAGCAGGGATTTATACCTTTCTGTCTTCTGACGGCGAATCCTCGGTCTCCCATTTCGATGTCAGCCTGCGGCCGGAAGTCTCCGGCGGGAGAACTGGGGAATCTGGCGGGACCGCCCCCTTTTGTACCACGCCTGACGTCGGAGGCGGGACCGACGTCGGGGGCGGTCCCTGCTGAAGATAGCTAGCTAGAATTTTTCCGTGGGGTCCTGACGCCTGCCGGCTTCAGTCCTAATGGTGTAACCTGCTGCAAGAGCTGTTCTCGAAGATCTACTGTTACGGTAAGTCCTTACGTAACTGTACTTTCCGTCTCTGTGGTGCCCCCACAGTGCTTTCAGATGTCAGCCCTCCTACCGATGAAATCCACCCCTCATCCCACAACCTCCCCAGCTCCCTGCCCAGCCACTGAACCTGTTCCTTGAGCCTCCTTAGCCTGTGGCATATTGGGCACCCTTCTAGCCTCCACAGTATGTTCATCTGCATTGCTGCCCCACAACCACTGCACCCAACAATCCTACCCATGATCCACACTACCTATACAGCCTCTGTACACTAACTATCTCTACAGCAAGTAGAATTAAGTAATCCTAGCACAGCCTCTAACAGAAATACCGGATATATTCCAGTTGAAGGCCCCCACAATATCCACCTATCCCACTAATCAGCAACTCACTGTGGATGCAGTACTCCTATTTGAGATCTGCCTATGCTTTTCCCTACCCCTTGGCTACAGTATTGGATAGGAGTAAATGAGATGAACCTGAAGCCCCTTCCTCCAATTGCAGGACAGGCATTCCCCTATAAATGAGCTGTGATCTGGGGAGGGAGGGAGGGTGGGGAGAGGTGGGATTAGGGCCCACACCTGACTCTCATGAGAATATATCAGCCCTGTGTCTGCACCTCGAAGCACTGCAGCCTCCTCTGGAGGATGATCCCACCCAAACACAGTTAACAGACCTCAACTACAATGTCCAACACACCGAAATGGAAGCTAAAAAACAACTTTAAATCAACTTACAAACACACTCAGCAGCTACAAGCTCTTTCTCCCACTTCTCTAGCTGCAGATTGACTCAGATGGCAGTTCACCACACCTCTAACAGCACTAATCCCTGAAATATGATACCTGCACTTACAGGCCAGAGAGCAACAGTTAAACCCACAATCACCAATTTGTCTGCTACACTCTCTTAATCCTGCCCAAACAAATTTAAAAGCACTCAAAAAAAAAGGCAGTTAAGACAGACCTTAACTACAATGTCCAACCCACCGAAATGGAAGCTAAAAAACTACATTAAATCAACTTACAAACACAGCAGCTACAAGCCCTTTCTCACACTTCTCCTGCCAACAGAAGATGTCTGTCATTGACAACAGGTACATGTGTTGCCTGGGCAGGCAAAACGACATGACTGTGTGTGGGCACTGCTTAAGAATGATTCCTGAATCCCTCAACAGGAAGTTCCAGCTATCGCTTGATTGGCCTTTGGAACAGGATCCGAAGGACCATCTTAAGGACTGCAAGAAGGTCTCAGCTGCAGCTGGGCTGGCTGAACAGCTTGCTGCCCTCAAGGCAGAAGCAGTGGTAGCTGCGGTGGGCACCCTACTTAATCTTGGCAGTGTTTACTGGGGCCAGTGTCGGAGGATCATTTACCGGAGAGTACTGGTAGATGTCTGGCCCTCCAAACCTTGGAGGAGAACCCTGCCTCCCGTGGTACTAAAAGCAAGCACCGCCAGTGCCAGCTGTGTGGCTGGGAGCGATCGAGGTCCTCCGGTCCCTTGACTTGCCTGACCACTTGACAGCTGTTGAGTGCTTCTTGACTGGGGGGGGCAGGTTAGGCAGGTGGAGAGTTGTTTGGTTCTCCTGTTGACCTGGTTGACTTCAACTCCGGTTAGGCAGGCTGCCAAGATCTTTCTTGAGCCTGTGAACCAGTTGTCAGACAAGGTAGATGATTTGATCTCGCAAACTCCGGTGCTCCCTGTCCTCATCCAGGAGGACATGGCATGGTCAGTGTCCCCATTGGGACCTCAATGGGAGCAGCCAGCACTGGAGGTCAGTTCTTCTGTGCCCATGTTGCTGAATGTGGGCAGGCACATGGTCTACAGCAAACCACCAGAAGGCCCTTCTTGTCATCGACCAGCTGGTTGATTATTAAGGTCATGGTCAAGATTGCAGTCGAGGCATTCCCACTCTCAGTCCCGCTAAACCAGGAGGCGTTGCCATTCCTCGTCCTCCTCCTGGTGAGGAGAGTCACCACTGATGCTACGAGGAGCTCCTCTGGCAAATGGGCCATTGTGGGGCAAAGTAGGGTTCTATTTCCTGGACCTCTGGTTGCTGCCAGTGGTACCTCTGCTGGTCTACAACAGGTAAGTGCACCCTGCAGCTGCTTGTCCACCTCTTCGGGTGAATCTGCCACCACTGCAACCAAAGGTGGGCGCTTTCACTAAGGAGGATGGTTGCTTGGCCACCAGCTTGCCAGGCCAGTTGTTGATGAGGATTACTCTGCAAGAAGATAGCCAGGAGGTTCATGGCAAGACATGGCCATGGGTCTTCTTTGAGGAGTCCTCGGATGGCTCAGATCTTGAGTCCATGGCCTCCTCTGGGACTCCCCTCCTTGACCATGGCTTAGTCGAGAAACTTTCAACCAAGCATGTCCCGGTGTCCTTGGGGGCGCTTCTCTGATTTATCTCGGAGTCTATGTTGGTCTTGCTTGAGCCAGTCCAAAAGAGGGCTAAGTACCCCCCTCATGGATATTCTATATCAGAACAAATCCCCCCAAGGGGTTGCCTTCGCTTTGGCTGAGGCTATTTTGGGAGTGGCACTGGAGCTTTACCAGCATCCAGCATCCTGCCTGGCATCTTCTGCCCGCATGATCCACAAGTATGCGGTCCCCATGGGTTCCCTTTCAAGGTTTTTGAACCACCCCTTCATGGAGGGGTTGGTCAGATTCAGTTTTCCGAAATCTAAACACCAGGGGAACATGGACAAGCCTCTAGACAAGGACTCCCATCACAGAGGCAACAAGCTTTTGTGTGAAGCAAATAAATCAAAACAAAAGAAAAAAAACACTACGGTTCTCAAAAGAAATGGCGGGGAAGGTAAGGGAGAAGAAGATAGCATTCAGGAAGTGTAAGGAAATACAGAAGGAACAGGACAGAGAACTGTACCAGTTAAAGTAGAAGGAAGCGGGAAAGGCAGTCAGAATAGCAAAGGCCCAAACCAAAGAAAAGATAGCCAACTCGGTTAAGAAGGGCGATAAAACTTTTTATAGGTACATTAGGGAGCAAAGATAGACTAAGGCAGGGATACTGAGGATGAATAAAGAGGAAGGTGGTTGGGCAGAGAGTGACAGTGAAAAAGCAGGGATACTGAATGAATACTTCTGCTCAGTATTCACAGTGGAAAAGCAGGGGGAGATACCTAATCCAGTCAGTAGAAGCACTCTGGATAGCGGGGTTGATGTTAGTTCTTTCACAGAAGAAAGGGTTCTGAAAAAACTTTTAAAACTGAAGGTGGGTAAAGCAATGGGGCCTGATGGGATTCACCCCAGAATTCTAAAAGAACTAAAGGAAGAACTAGTAACACCACTGACTAAGGCTTTTTAATAAATCATGGGAGGATGGTGTGGTACCTGAGGACTGGAGGAGGGTGGATCTGATTCCCCTTCACAAAAGTGGGAGCAAGACAGAGGCAGGAAACTACAAACCTGTCAGTTTGACCTCAGTGGTAGGGAAAATGATGGAATCACTTCTGATGGAAAGAATTGTTGAGTACCTAGAGGCCAGTGGGGCACAGGACCCAAGGCAGCATGGATTCACAGTGGGAAGGTCATGTCAGACAAATCTAATTAATTTCTTTGGCTGAGTGACCAAAGTAGTAGACCAGGGAGGGGCTGTGGACATGGCCTACCTAGACTTTAGACTTTAGCAAGGCATTTGACACAGTCCTGCACAAAAGATTCATAAACAAATTAGTCAGCCTGGGAATGGGTCCCAGGGTGGTAGCTTGGGTAAAACACTGGCTGGACAACAGGACACAGTAGGTAATAGTAAGTGGAGTCCACAGTGAAGAAAGGGGGGTTACTAGTGGGGTACCACAGGGTTCAGTACTGGGGCCGGTCCTTTTTAATGTCTTTATAAGTGACATTGCAGAGGGACTGGAAGGGAAGTATGTCTCTTTGCAGATGACACAAAGATCTACAACAGGGTTGATATGCAAGGTGGGATGGAAAGGATGAAAAGGGACTTGGCAAGGTTGGAGGAATGGTCAAATGTATGGCAGCTTAGATTCAGTGCAAAGAAGTAATGCACCTGGGAAACAAAAACCCAGGGGAAGAGTACACAATGGGGGTTGAGATCCTGACAGCAACAAAAATGGAAAGGGACCTGGGGGTAATCATGTCAGATGACCTAAAGGTTGTCCAGCAATGTGAGAGGGCAGTAAGGAGGCCTGGGGGGATACTGGGATGCATAGGGAGAGGCATCACCAGTAGATAACAGAAAGTTCTAGGAGCGTGGATATTTTGTTCATCCACACTCTTTGGCATGTCCCCTTCCACTTTAAATCTTGCCGGAAGTCTTCAAGCTGGCTCCTCCTACCCACCCAGGTGGTATATACCTCGGCTTCGCCCCATGACACCAGATCTTCCTTTCCGCTGGAAGATTGAGGTTGCCTCCCTCATGCTCATGCATTTTGTAGGCCCTGGCTTTCAAAACTTCGGTTTTACCGAAATTAAAAATTGTTCGAGTTAGCGATCGCATTTTCGCATCTTCTGTTATGGAGAAATCTTCCTAGATTTCATTGGTGTCCTTGCGGACAAAAAATGTTGAGCACCGATCCCCACCTCACGTACGTCTATTGCCTCGGTGTCGGCCATGACACCTCGTCCTGCAGCTTTTGTTTGGCCTTCCATCCCAATGTGCTGGACGACCGTCTTGCACGTTTGAAACTGGGGAGACAGGAGAAGAGGAACCCTCCGGTGAAGTCCAAGGAGGCTAGGTGGGTGGTTTCCATGGCTGCAGGATCTGCCGAGCAATTGGAACACATGCAAGTGTTCGAGGAAGAAGCCGCTCGTGCTGCGGACTCTCGAAGCTTCTTCGTTCCGCTCAACCTGGGCTCCACCTTCTCAGGTTCCTTCAGGGAATTGTACCAGTCTCTTCCCACTAGGGGAGAGGCGCCTGTGGGCTCACACTCCTCCTGATCCCACAAGCGGGAGAAGGGACAGAGCAAGTCTTCGTATAGGTGAAGGCGCTCTTGGGACTGGGAGAGGTCTCCGTGTCAGGAGCATGCAGTCTCGAGCTCGGACGAGATTGCTTCTTTGGCCACTGGCTTCTCGAACCTTCTGTCAGGCCATCCGACCGAGGATGCAGCCGATGAGGTCAAGATTGTTCTTGACCCAATTGACCCACTGTCGCCGGCCCCAGTCGACGACTCCTTAGAGAGGACTCTAGTCCTTCTCTTCCCTGGTGAGGAGACCCAGCCCACTGGTATCCCCATCGAGGACCCGGTTCCGGACCCCCGGCAGTCGCTGGTCCCGCCAATGTCTCCCAAGTGACCGAATCTGCCCACCCGATCTCGGTCAAGGTCTAGAAGCCCCTCGTCCGAAAGGCCGAGGAAGAGCCATAAGCGATCCAAAAAGAGGCAACACCATCAGTCGTCCTCATCCTCCTCGGATGAGGAGAGGCTCCGGCGGAAACTCCGTCGGTGCTACGAGGACCTCATGTGGCAACAGCTGATCTTGTCCGGGCACAAATCTACTCCGGCTCCTACCCTGGCCATTACTTGGCTTTCGCCTCCTAGGCCGAAGCCGACCCCTTCAGAGCCAAAATCTTCGGTACCCCCACCCGTGGGGCTGGCGAGACCACCTGTTCGGCCTAAACCGGCCTCTCCACCAGTTGTGATGGAACTGCCACCTAAGCAGCCTGTGGGAGGGGCTCCTTCCAAAGAAGACAGACCGGACACCAGGCTTCACCTGGCATTTGTTGGTCATGGTCACCCTAGACCACCCTCGGAGTGTCGAGCGTGATTTGGGCGGCAGGCCGCTGCATCCGGATTCGTCTGATTCAGACATCACCGGACATCATTCTCATCCTGGGGATGATGAATCGTCTGTTGGCTTAGGGATGGAGGAAGGTCCTTCCTCCTTTTTATGGATCCTTCACCTCATCTCTGATTCCACAGGGATGCCCCTGGAGCCCATCCGGAAAAAGACTGAGTACCCTCTTACGAACATCCTGAAAAGAGGGGATACTCCGACAGAGGCCTTTCCTGTGACCGAGGCCATTGTTGGTCCAGCTCCATTTGCCCGCATGGCCTGCAAGTACGCAGTGCCCATGGGATCCCTAGCGGGGTTCACAGAGCACCCTTCAGCTGAGAGCCTGGTGACCACCTCTGTGTTCAGGCGTACTGGCAGTTCTGCAAACATGGACCAACCTCCCAATAAAGAGTCCAAGCTCTTGGACCATTTGGCGAGGAAGGTCTATGCAGCCTTCTCCTTAGGCCGTCATCAGGCAAGTTCGGCCGTCATCAAGGCGCACTTCTCTCACGCCCTTCTTGGGTCATTAGATGAGGTCCTCCCGTATCTCCCCATAGACATGCAGACCACGGTCAAGCAGGTGTGAGACCAAGGCCAAGCTGTTGCCAAACAGCAGCTCCAGACGGCCTTGGGCATTGGGGACTCTTGTGTCCACTCGATGGCCGCCGCAGTTGCCTCTCACCACAGGGCTTGACTGAGTCTCTCCTCCTTCCCAGCGGATACTCAGCACAAATTGTCTGATGTGCCCTTCCTCGGGGACTGACTTGTTCGGCCCAGGAGTGGCCGGTCACCTCCAGCGCATAGAGCAGTCCAGTGCCACCTTGGATGCTACTTCTGCTAAGAGTTCTTTGGGCAAGAACCAGCAGAAGAAGAAGAAGCCTTTTCAGCACTCTTCCCCTGCGGTTCAGCAGTCCTCCTTTCAAGGGGGACAGCAGCACCAGCATCCACAGCAGGCTCAAGCTTGGTGCCCTTGGCCCAAGCCTGGACCCCAACAGGCCAGTAAAGGAGGCTCAGGCTCAGGTTCTGAAGCCTCCTCCTCCTCCAAGCCTGCCCAATGATGGGGTGGGGGCTGCCACCACTACTCCCGTCATGCCAGACCTTGGTCCTCCCGTGAGGGGCTGGCTCCGTCATGTCCTTTCCGCCTGGTCCGTCATCATGTTGGACAGGTGGGTTCTCGAAGTGGTCGGTCAGGGACTGTCTCTAGAATTTGAGCAGTACCCTTCCAGCCAAGCCCGTGCCCCTCGGGAAGAATGGATTTCTGTGCACACCCAGTCGGCTCTTCGAGATGACATCGCTCAGCAGCTCCTCAAGGAGGCAGTAGCTCCAGTGGCGGATCCTCCAGCAGACCCAGGTTTTGTCTCCAGGTACTTCCTGGTGCCCAAGCGGATGGGGGCTGGCACCCCATTCTAGATCTTCACGACCTGAATCAATATCTCAGGTCACGCACCTTTCGGATGGTCAGTCTGTCCCAGATCATACCATCCTTGGAGCGAAACATGTGCTTCTGTTCACTGGATCTGTAGGACGCGCTCTTTCATGTCCCAATCCATCCATCTCATCAGCGGTTCCTCCGCTTCAGGGTCGAAGGGACCCTGTACGAGTTCCCAGCCATGCCATTCAGCCTGTCATCGGCCCCATGGGTCTTCACCAAAAGCATTGCTGTGGTGCCCACCCATCTACAGTGTCGGGGAAGGGCAGAATTTACCCCTACCTCAATGATTGACTCCTAGCAGGTTCCACCCAGCAGGAGGTAGAGAGGTCCAGGGATCTGGCCCTCCAGACCTGCTCTCAACTTGGCCTCTGGTGTCTTCTCAGGTGATGGGCTTCTTCGGGGCAAAGCTCGACTTTTGTCAAGCCAGAGCTCGGCTCCCGGCGGACAGGGTGGAGGTTCTTTCCTCCTTTGCCCAACCATTTCTGTTGGGCACTTGCGCCCATGCCCGGGACTTTCTGCGTCTTCTGGGTTACATGGTGGCATGCACCTTCGTGGTCCGTTGGGCCCAGCTGCACATGCGCCCCCTCCAGTGGGGGCTGGCCACCCATTGGACTCAGAGCCACGGTCATTTCGACCAGCTGATCACTGTAACCTAGAAGATGTGGGGCGCTCTTCAATGGTGGACTGCAACAGACCGGTTGCAGGAAGGGATCCCGTTTGTCTGCCCCAAGACAACGGTCATTCTTATGACCGATGCCTCTCTCATGGGCTGGGGAGCCCACATGGGGGACAAAAGGGCCCATGGACTCTGGACCCCCAAGGAGTCCTGATGCCACATCAACCTGTTGGAGCTCAGAGCAGTTAGACTGGCACTGTCAGCTTTCACTCCTGAGCTCTGGGGTCAAGTTGTTCAAGTCCAGATGGACAATACCATGACCATGTACTACCTCAACAAACAGGGCAGCACACATTCCTGTCTGCTGTGCAAGGAGGCGCTTCGCATCTGGACCCTTGGGAGCCGATTGGAGGAGGATCTCCTAGCCATCCACGTGGCAAGAGCCTCGAACCGTCTGGTGGATTCTCTCAACCGCTTGGGCCAGACATCTCACGAATGGTTTCTCCATCCAGAGGTAGCTTACAGCCTGTTCTCCCATTGGGGCAAACTGCTGGTGGACCTGTTTGCCTCCAGGGAAAACACCAAGCTAAGGCTGTTTCATGTCCGGCCCCCTCAGCAGGGCTCGCTGCAGGGGGATGCCTTCTCGAGGTCTTGGACCCCAGGCCTCCTCTACGCCTTCCCTCCATTTCCCTTGATCCACAAGGTGCTCCTCAAGGTGAGGAGGGACAAGGCAAAGGTGATCCTGGTAGCCCCAGACTGGCCACGCCAGTTCTGGTATTCAGATCTCCTCAGCCTCAGCTGCAGGCCCCTGGAGCGGCTTTGTAAACGCCCGGACCTGATATCACTCAGTCAGGGGAAGGTATTCCATCCGGACCTTCAACCCCTGCACCTCACAGCCTGGTACCTGCGCGACTAGAGTTCCAGGCTTTGGGTCTTTCCGAAGATGTCTATACCATGGTGGAGGCATCTAGAAAGGAATGGAAAAGGTTTTCCATTTGGTGTCAGGGCAAGGGCCTGGACCCTTTGTCCTGTCCAGTGGCTAACATTCTGTACTACCTTTGGTCTCTGTCCAAAAGGGGTCTATAGTCATCGACCCTTAGGGTGCACCTGGCAGCCATCTCTGCTTACCGGGCGCGGGCCGGTCAGACAATGTTGGTGCAGAAGACAGTGGTCGGGCACTATTTCAAAGGCCTGGATCACATATCCCCTCCGGTGCGTGAACCTCCACCTCCATGGGATCTACTGCTGGTACTTGCAAAGCTCAAGGGCAAGCCATTCGAACCGATGCATAAGTGTGCCTTGTCACATTTGTCATGGAAGACGGCCTTCCTGGTGGCTATCACGTCTGCCAGAAGGACAGGGGAACTCCAGGTGCTTTCGGTGGAGTCCCCTTATCTGGTCTTCCACAGGGACAAGGTCGTCCTACACCCCCAACCGAAATTCCTTCCAATGGTGGTGTCAGAGTTTCATTTTAACCAGGTGTTGACTCTGCTAGTATACTACCCTAATTACATCTCGGAGGCCGAGTACAAGCTCCATACCTTGGACCTGAAACGTGCTCTCTCCTTTTACAAGGAGAGGACAACGGAATTTCGGGGAGAGGTTCACTAGCTGTTTGTCACCTACACTGAAGCCACTTCCAGCAGACCGGCAGTGAAGTGGACTATTGCAAGATAAATTACATCATGCATAGGTCTGTGCTATGAGTTGGCGAGCAAGGAGCCTCCCAGAGGGATAAGAGCTCATTCTGCCTGCCATACTGCTGCATCGGTGGCTGCTTTCAGGGACATCCCTATCCAGGAAATCTGCTGGGCTGCTACCTGGAAGTCAATAATCACCTTCATCACCCACTATCACATCGACCTTGAGTCATGCCGGGATGCTGGTTTTGGGGCTTCAGTTCTCCAATCTCTGTTACCTAAGTAGGGGATGTGCACCTTGCCTCTGTGCCTATAAAAGGGGTGGTTCCTAACAGACTCCATTCATTTTCCCGACGGCTTCAGCTCACATAGCAGCTAGCTTAATCTTCTGCAAGCAGCCTTCGACAGGAATTGAACCAGTACATATATAGCTTGGGGTGCCTGAGCTCTATCATGGCGCCGTGTTCATGTGTTCCTTGCCTCGGTTTCTGGTAACGTGCTGAGGTCTGGTTACGTTCTTTATGGAAGTAAAAGACTTCCCTATTATATACCCTTATATGTTGACGGGTCTGCTCCCCCCATCAACGGAGCACTTGGACGATATTTTGTCATCAACGGGGCTGCTCCCCCGTCGACAGAGCACATGGGTTCTCGCCCATCGCCGACGGGCTGTCCCCCAAGTCGCCGAGCATCTATATTTTCTGTCATCAACGGGCTGCTTCCTCCGCTGATGGAGGCTTTGGATATTCACCCATTGTTGACAGGACTGCTCTGTCGTCGACTGGGCTATTCCCCCCTTTGACGGAGCAACTACGTTTCACTATATTGTCAATGAGTTACATTCCACCATTGACTGAGCATATGAGGTTTCACCCATCGTTGACAAGGCTGCTCCCCCGTCAATGGAGCATCTATGTTTCAGTCTCTTGTCGACAGAATGCATTCCCCCATCGATGGTGCCTATGGGTTTTTCACCCATCATTGACGGAACTGCTCTATCGTCGGAGCATCTGTGTTTCTCTATTTTGTTGATGTGTTGCACTCCCCCACCGACAGAACATATGGGGTTACCCCTCTCGTCGACGGGATGCTTTTCCCCGTTGACAGAGCACTTGGGTTCACACCCATCATCGACAGGATGCTTTCCCCTGTCAACGGAGCACCTGGTTTTCTTCCGTCGTCGATGGAGATGATTTCTCCTCATCGACGAAGCACCTGGATTTCATCCATCGTCAACGGGGCTGGTCCCCCCCATCGACGGAGCATATGGGTTACCACCCATTTTCGACGGGGCTATTCCCCCCCCCAGTCGATGGTGCTCAGGGAATTTACTTCCACATGAATGGGATAACTCTCCTGCTGAAAGTACTCATGTATTTTACTCATTTATTAATGGGGCTCAGACCCCTCCTGTCGATGACACCCTTGCTTTCCGTGCTGGGCTTTCTCTCGACGGTGCCTGCTTCTTTCTACCTCCCATCAATAGGGAGCTTCTGACATGACGACGGAGTGCTCAATTATGCTCCCCCATTAATGGGCCATATTCTAATGTCGATGACACAGGCTTTTATCATTGGAAGCTATTTCTCCATCAGTGGAGGTTATTGTTTGGACGTCCGCCCATTGAGGGCCACCTAAAACTTGATGACTAGAATGTCTCATTGCTTCCTCTATTTTGCCCATGAGGATTCCTCCCCATACAGTGGAATCCCACCTCATGCACATGGAGGCACAGCAATATATTTTACCCCATGTGTCTGGCATTTTCCAGGGTCATATCACCCCTGATGCTATTGTCCAGCTAATCTGAATATTCAGATACTGAGTTATATGATCAACATGTGATATACTAGCATGTTTTGGACATTTGTCACCTCCTTCACCTAGACCAGGGGCTTATAGCACCCATATCGTGCCTCATGTGCTCCTGTTCAGCCTTTATATAAACCATTGCATAATGGGCTCACACTCCATTTCCAGGCGATAACCCGTCTAGCACTTTGCATGACTTAATTACCTCAGGTGGACTACTGCAGAGGTTTTTTTTCCCCAGCTAAAAGCACATTCACTACCTTAATGCCTTTTGGCCTATGATAATGCCTATACATCTATAATTCCCATGTCTGTTGCTCTGCTCTTTCCAGGGGCCCTTCATGATAACCATGGGAGTAGTCTGCCTTTATCATGTGCTTTCAAAGGGATCAAAAGGAGGTGCATATTTACTGTAATTACAGCTCCTTTTTTGCATTTGCAAAGTGGGCCAGATGCTGAGGTGCCACAGCACCCCCCACAGTCCTTTTGTTGTGCAGATTTAGTCAGTGACGCTCAGGAACGCTTGTTTCTTCCTTTATTAACTGCTGCACCCTCCTCTGTCTCTCTCCAGCCTGCAATTCCCACCCCACAGCACCCAGCTGAGCGCCGGGGCTGCACTCCGCCAGCAGGCAGTCGGCACCCAGTCAACCAGGGAACCACGAGGTCGAGGAACAGCGAGGGAGCACTCGGGAAAGGCGCAAAGTTTTGCCCACCGCGCCTTCCCCCTCTTTGTGTGTTACTTTATAGGCATCTTCCCGACAAAATCTCTTCCCCGGCCCCAGCATTTTTCTAAACCAACAGACAGTCACACCGGCTTGCTGATCCAACCAACCAGCAACTTCACTACTCCCCGACAGCCAACTACCAATATCTCTTTCAGAATGGGGAGTTTACTTCTGATACTCCTTTCACTATCAGCCATAGGGTTCCACAAAGAAGATGTCCCTATCATACAAAGTAGGGTGATCCATCCGCCCAGTCTCTCTGAACCATCCCCTTTGGCTGACACTCAAACCCTCACATATGCTCTACCATTGCTGCATCGACTACAGTGGTATAATCACCATAAAGAGACACATACCACCACATATGTATTTCAATCAAGGCTCCACTGCTGGTTATACAGATCCCCCCCTAAGCCTAAGCGCCAAACTGCTACTTGGTGTCTCGACACATTTCCTTAAACCTACAGGGAGCACCCCAAAAAAAGAGCGGCAACAGAATAAAAGGAGGACCAAAGACAGCCCCCTCTCCCTGTCACTGGCAGCCCTCATGAAACTCCTGCTCTTTCTATTGCTCTGTATTGGTAATGTGGAAATCAACCCTGGACCTCCTGAATGTATCACCTCTCCATCAGACCTAACCTCAATTAAAGGCCTCAGTTTCCTGCATATTAATGTACGCAGTCTGTTGAAAAAACTTACATTGATACAAGCCTGGGTTGCCCATACCTTGCCAGACTTTCTCGTGGTATCTGAAACATGGCTCAAACCCACCACAGCTGACAGGGATGTTAACCTACCTATCAGCTATTCAGAGCTGATCGCCAAACAAGGGGAGGTGGAGTAGCCATATATGCAAAATCTGGTATAGCTGTATCCTGTATTGCTGCAACATCTATGCCCAAGGAGTTTGAATGCCTATCCCTAAAAGTCTCTCTCCCCAATACAGCAGCTTTTCAACTAATTGGATGCTACAGACCCCCCTCTGCTGAACACATGCTCTTATCCCACCTGGGGAACCTGGTCAAGCCCAGTACTGAATAAGTCATTATTCTAGGTGACCTGAATTTCAACTGGCTCATCCTGGCAGCTACACCTCTGGTATCATTCTGTGACACATATGGGTTCACACAGCTAATTAATGAACCAACAAGAATTAATGCAAGGAATAGTAATAACAGCACACTACTTGATATCGTGCTAGTGAGTAAACCACATCTATTCACACATGCTGGAGTGCTTCTCTGCGATATAAGTGACCACTGCCCCATCGCAGGGGTAAGATCCACCAGCATAACAAATCCTGCAAAATTCATCATGAGGAGATCCAAGAAAAACATCAATATCGAAGGATATTTGCATGATCTAGCTTGCTCTCCACACTGGAAAGAGTTTTATCTTGCACATTCTGTAGAAAAAGCTCAGCAGGTGCTAAATAGCATTATAATAAATGCCCTCAACACCCATGCCCCAATCTCTAGTATCCGAATAAAAAACAAATCCTGTCGTTGGTTTTCAGTTGACCTCAAAGCTGCACTGCTGGAGAGAGACAAACTCTGGAAAATGGCAAGAAAAACTAAGAATGCAAATGATTGGATGATTTTAGGAAAGCCAGGAATAGATGCACCAAGAAAGTTAGGGATGCAAGGCTGCCTTCTACCTGGCGAGCTCGACTCCTCCTACCATAATCCTGCTAGGTTTTGGGGCACCATCTAGGTATGGTGGGCAGGGCAGGCTAACAACCCCTTCCAACTCAACTACACAACAGTTATGGCCCTATCAGCTGGCAAAATGGAAATCCTGGATGCATTCAATAACCACTTCACAATGGCTGGCCTTGCCTTTGACACTTCTCCAGCTAACCTGATGAGGAACAATTAAGCTCCCATTACACTGGTGATCAAAGAGTTGACTCTTCCTTTAGCTTCAAACCTATACTGTTGAAACAAGTTGAGGATCTATTATGGCATCTGGATACCAAAAAGTGCAGGAGCAGACCTCTGGACCCCTTCTTTCTAAAGATTGCGTGCCATGTACTTGCAGTCCCCCTAACACACCTCTTTAACCTTTCCCTAAACTCTGGCTCTATTCCCACACTGTGGAAGACAGCCCAAGTGGTCCCCCTTCTAAAATCAGGGGACCCTATGGAGCTTAATAATTACAGGCCCATTTCCATTCTACCAGTGCTATCCAAGATGCTGGAGAAATTAGTGAGTAATCAGCTAAGGGAATATCTTGACAATGCTAACCTCTTAAATCCAGCTCAATCTGGATTCAGGGCCAAGCATAGCACTATCACTGCATTAGCCAAGGTCACAAATGACTGGCAAACCGAATTGGATAAAAAGAATAATGTCTGTGCAGTATTCCTGGACCTGAGCAAAGCATCTGATACTGTGGACCATGAGCTACTCTCATCCCTGCACTCCCTTGGCCTACATCCACCCTCCCTTAAGTGGTTCAGATGCTACCTCACCGGTAGGTCACAGCAGGTAAAAGCTGAAGGTGACCTATCCCCATTAAAACCACTGTCAAGAGGAGTCCCCCAAGGTTCTATTCTGGGTCCTGTCCTTTTTGCCATTTATATAAATAACATTGATTCAACCCTTACCAATTCCTCAGTACACCTCTTTGCTGATGACACTGTGCTGTATGTCAGCAACCCTTCGCCTGCAGTTGCTCGTGAAATCTTACAAACAGAATTCTCCTTGTTACAACATCAGTTACTCGAGAAAAAGCTTCTGTTAAATGCAAAGAAAACTAAAGCAATGATGATCACAAATCAAAACTCCACCAGCACATCCTCTTCAATCACTCTCCCCCAGCTATGCACTATACTTGGAGAAAATCTGGAGTATGTTGAAAACTTCAAATACCTAGGCGTGTGGATTGACAGCAGACTCGACTTCACTCGTCATTTAGAAGAACTGTTAAAAAAGCTTCGCCAAAGGCTTGGCCTTCTCTATAGATTAAAACCCTTCCTTAACAGAGGCTCAAAGATGAGGTTAGTCAGGCCATTTTTTTATCAGTTGTTGACTATGCAGACTTCCTTTATAGTCACTGCCCCATCTCCTACCTTCACAAGTTGGATACCTTATATCATAGAGCAATAAGGTTCATTACAGATCTGCCATATAATACCCATCATTGCTCTCTTTATGATGCAGTTGGATGGGTTTCCCTTCATATCAGAAGGAGCAGAAATGCAGCACTATGGATTTACAGAGCTTTATCAAAACAACTTCCAAACTATATCCTGGATTGCTTCACCCAGACCATTCCTAGCTCCTATGCCCTAAGAAGCAACAACATCATCCTGCTCAAAGTGCCCAAATTCAACACCAGGCTAGGGAGGGCAGCAATCAGCTATTCTCTAGCTATAGCATGGAACACCCTACAAAAATCTCTAAAACTGTCCATTATCATTCCATTTGCATCCTTTAAACAGCATTGTACAGTCTTCTTCACAGAGAAATGCAGTTGCTACCACTAGAGCTAGAATTGTCACCTCACAAATCTCACTTCCAAACCATATATGGCATATTCCTTCCAGACAGGCACCTCCATCTTATGGCACCCAATATTTCCTTCACCATCCTAGTATTCATTATGTTGTGTGTCTGCCATGGCCCCCATTAGGATATGTACTGTATATACTGTAAATATTAGCTTAACTTTCCTGTAACCGAGTTTACCATGTGAATTCACTGTACATCATTGTGTTATAAACATTATTTTCCTCTGTATGTATAACTGTCTTATAACGTGTATGATGTATCTGTTGTGTATCAACTATTGAACCTTGACCTTATCAGGTCCATCTTGTAAATGAGCCTTGCTCACTGATGTTCGCCTGAATAAATAAAGATTTGATGATGATGATGATGATGATATCCCCAATACTGGACAATCTTTAGCGGACGCCTTGTATGGGTCTTTCTGATCATCTCTTCGGGCTCCCACATGCCCTTTCATTGCACACAACCTCTACCCAGGAATATTAATAATCCCAAGTTATACATAGGGCAAGTGGTTTTAAGCCCACTGTGCATTTAAGTCTCTTGCCTTGAATGTTGCCATGTGGCCTTTGCCTCCATGCCATTCTGGACCATTACTCATATGTCTGTTTCCTTCAAACAGACTCTCAGAGGAATCATCAAATTAATGATATGTGAGATTTCTGACGTGTTGCTATAAAGCACTCACTATTGACATGTCCCAACCCTGACCGGGTTCTGCATTGGGCGAGAGTTTCACCCCACTGTGCATTTAAGTCTCTTGCCTTGAATGTTGCCATGCGGCTTTGCCTCCATGCCATACTGGACTGTCACTCATATGTCTGTTTCCTTCCAACAGACCCTCAGAGGAATCATCAAATCAATGATATGTGAGATTTCTGACGTGTTGCTATAAAGCACTCACTATTGACACATCCCAGCCCTGACCGGGTTCTGCATTGGGTGAGAGTTTCACCCCACTGTGCATTTAAGTCTCTTGCCTTGAATGTTGCCATGCGGCTTTGCCTCCATGCCATTCTGGACCGTTGCTCATATGTCTGTTTTTTGCCATCAGACCTTAGGAGGGTTCATCATATTAATGTCATGTTACAAATCTGAAGTCTTGCCATAAAGCAAAAAAAAAAAAACACATCCTGACCCTGCCCGGGTCTCTGTTTTGATCCTGTATCACTGAAAGTCCTTAGGCACAAAGAACTTCCAGCTCATGGCTTATTTAAAACAAACAAAAAAAACTGTATGGTCTGCTTTCCCAAGCCTACTGCTTGAGGACCCTCTTGTGAATGACATCATTACCACTACTTCTTCCAGTGGCTAAAAGTTTTGCCATTTTGCTGATCCACAGCTTTACCTCCATATATGGATGTGTTTGCAATGTCAGAACTACACCACACACATTTCCAATGCTTTTCCAAGGGCTCATGAGTACTATTCCTAAATGGTTACATTTGTATCTTTCTAAATATATAACTGGCAATTTTGTAGCCTTCATGATTGCTACTCTGTAACGCATCTATTATTAACTGGCTACATAATACTTCATATTTCATTACTCAGCAGACCTCTCTTTGATGCTTTCCTGAGCAGCCACAATGTTGCAGTTTTGAACTAGACAATTTTTTTTTCATTTGACTTTCCTTTTCAGCCATGAGCTCATTACACATGCTCTTCAGCAATTTCAACTGATTATTCGCTGCATAAATCAGCTAATTGTACATTTCTGTCATATGTGTAGTAGGATATGGTTGATCAGAATATTCCTCAGGGGCATGTTATACTTATATTACTGTTCACCTTCCCCTTTTTTCACATGGGGATCTGCCTGCTTTTCAACTAACCCTAATTTCAGAGTCATCCAGGTATTTGTAAAGTTTACCTCTAATCACTGAGGACAAAAGTTGCATGATATGAATCTGACCTTTCCCGTTCCATATCCTTGGGCTACAAGCCATTGGAATCTTGCCGATCCCTCCATTATATAGATACAGCCATTACATGGCTTATTACGATAATAGATACAATATACCCTAATTGGGTCTTGTTCGGGTGAACCCCTCAGGAGAACACTACCTATGACCATTTGCTTGTTGATAACGCTGAATTTATCACTGACATTATAATGCAGTTGCCTGGTGTATTATCCAGACCTCTACCAGGCCATATAACTAAGATACTGCCTTTAGACACTTCCCGGTCCCTTGACCTCGCCACTCTATAAGGCACAATGCCATAGCTGGCCTTCCCACTGGCATATAACTGCTTGGGAATCTCCCAGAAGTAATGACCTACTGCAAGAGTCCATTCTGTAGAAGGTAGTGCAGTTACTTAAGATCTTACCATAACAGTAGATCTTCGAGGAATGTATCTTGCAGTAGGTAGCTTCTCACCCTCCGTCCCCCTGCCATCTGTAACAGGGAAAACACAAATAGGGTTGGAATAAGATGACACCTCAGTTTCTCTTGGTCCCTCTCCATTGCGAGCTGAAACTGGCGGGGAATGGAGTCTGTCAGGAACCACACACTTTTATAGGCATAGCCTAGGAAGTGATGTCGTGTGGGTGGTCCCTGGTGTGGAGACTGCTGGTAGAAGCAGCCATGTGATAGCGCCACCTGCTGGGAACTCCCAGAAGTAAAGACCTACTGCAAGAGACATTCCTCGAAGATCTATTGTTATGGTAAGGTGTTATGTAACTGCACTATCTAGGAGTGGTATATGTTGTTCATCCACATGGACCCACCTGACCTCCCTGGCTGCGGATGCACACAAACTGGCTTCCAGCAGGCTAAGATCTGGCATCATGGGGTGGAGCCGAGGTATATACCACCCTGGGTGGGTGAGAGGAGCCAGCTTGAAGAATTCCAGCAAGATTTAAAGTGGAAGGGAACATGCCAAAGAGTGTGGATGAATAACATATACCACTCCTAGAACTACTGTTACAGGTGAGTAACCTGTTCTTGTTGGCCCTCTGTACAGACAGTTGGTAAGACCACATCTGGAGTGCTGTGTACAGTTTTGGAGTCACCATCTCCGCAAAGACATAGACAGGGTGGAGGCTGTCCAGAGGAGGGCAACCAAAATGGTGCAGGGTCTGCGCCAGAAGACATATGAAGAAAGACTAAAGGAGCGTAAGATCTATAGCCTCGAGGAAAGGAGGGAGAGGGGGGACATGATAGAAACTTTCAAATACCTCAAGGGAATCAGTAAAGTCCAAGAGGGTAGCATCTTTCAGAAAAAGAGATGTGCAAGAACAAGGGGGCACAATTTGAAGATAGAGGGGAGGCGGCTCAGAGGTAATGTGAGGAAGTATTTCTTCACAAAGAGGGTTGTAGATGCATGGAACTGCCTTCCTGAGGTGGTTGTAGAGTCAAAAACAGTGGGGGAATTTAAGAATGCATGGGACAGACATAAGACAGTTCTAGTGGGGGTAGGAGGAAGTAGGCTATTGGTTAACTAGGATCTGCAGCTTATCCATTAGGTAGGGAAATGGATGGGCCTTGCAGTCCTTATCTGCCATCAACTTCTATGTTTCCATGTATCATGGTAAAAATTCAAAAAGGTACACAATAAAAACACAAAAAGACAAAATTTTACTGTTAGTGATGTTTATTGTGCAAGCAGTAACAGGACAAAACAGATGGCAAAGCCCCAGTGCTTCGAACCCCTGCGGATTCTTCATCGGGGAGGGGTGACTCAAGCCATGCATTTCACATTTATAGATGCATTCTTAAAGGCATACAGTCACACAGATATCCCATAAGTACAATGAAAAAGTGCAACAGAATACTTTAGCAAACGCATCATTAAACTGCTGATAAAGTAAAATAACAACAGGTTGCTCAGAGGTAAGTAATCTAACAGATGTCCCAAAAGTTAAAGATAGTGTAGCCAAAATACTATAAAAATTTTAAATAGCACAATAAACAGCAGTGAGCAGTATAATTTTGCCTTTGTATGTCTCTTTGTGCAGCTTTTTTGAATTTTTGCTCAGTTCTTGTTTTGGGGTACTGCATTTCTCCCCAATCACCTTACAGCTTTTGTTTTGTGTAGCTATATCGTGGTGATGGGCAACTTCGGTCTCTCTCTGATGGGAGTGTTTGTTGTAGTCCTTCCTCACCTCCCTGTTGAACAACATTTGGCTGAGCAACTCATCAAAGGCCAGTGTCGGTCACTGGCTAAACATCAGTGTCATCGAGGCA
This sequence comes from Neoceratodus forsteri, assembly GCA_016271365.2. Taxonomy (NCBI): domain Eukaryota; kingdom Metazoa; phylum Chordata; order Ceratodontiformes; family Ceratodontidae; genus Neoceratodus; species Neoceratodus forsteri. The sequence continues at coordinate 1,284,626,046 of CM028132.1, forward strand.
CAGGTCAGGAAGCGTAGGAAAACCAGTAGCAGTTAAAAAAATTTGCAACAGGAGTTTTATTATGAATAACAGTAAAATAAAAAAATTGTTCAGAATGACTGTTTACAAAGCAGAATAAACAGAGAAGATTCATCAGAGTTTTCCTTCAATCTCTGTATGTGTCTCCTGCAAGAAGTTGCAGCTTGTTTTTATAAGTCCTTGCAATCCCCCTTCTTAACAAGCATCCTGTTTTTTTTCTAAAATGTTTTTGTAAATATCAGGCATGTGCAGCTAGAACACAATGTCCCGGAACTGAGGTCCCTTTTCCACAGCTTCTGCAAAAGGCTTAAACATTGCATTTCAGGTTAACCCCTTTAGTTACCAAATAGCTTTTTGCAATCATCTCAAACTATAATTACATACATTTCAACAGTAACACTATATAATTTCTAAATAAAGGGATCCCAATATCAGTTACATTTTCACATAATTATTTGCATGTAATATATATATTGCATATAATATACAGTATATGATGGAAGAACTGAGGCAAGTAGAGTCCTAGAGGGATTGAGGGCACCGAAGGTAGACAAGGCACCAGGGCTGGATGGTATCCACCCCAGGGTGTTGAGGGAGTTGGCGGAGGTGTTGGCGGAGCCACTGGCGGATCTGTAAAGCACCTCACTGGAGTCGGGATGTGTGCCACTGGACTGGAGGATGGCACATGTAGTGCCATTACACAAGAGTGGACCAAGGGATGAACCGGGTAATTATCACCCTGTAAGTCTCAACCTCCATAGTGTGCAAACTCATGGAGACAATATTAAAGGAAAGACTGGTGTCGTACCTGGAGGACAGTGGCCTCGGATGGGCAGCATGGTTTGTTTAGGAAGTCTTGTCAAACCAACCTGATACAATATTATGACTGGGTGACAGGTGAGCTGGATAAGGGTCATGTGGTGGATGTTCTTTACTTGGACTTCAGCAAGGCCTTCGATTCTGTGCCTCATGGGCGGCTTGGGGGGAAGCTAACTGGAGTAGGGGTAGGGGTAGGGGCAAAATGATGAACTGGATTACAAGCTGGCTGAGTGGGAAGCTGCAGCGAGTTGTGGTGAGAGGGGAGCTCTCATCTCCAAGGCCTGTGACAAGTGGGGTGCCACAGGGCTCTGTGTTGGGGCCAGTATTGTTCGGGCTCTTCATATTATTCATTGCACATGGGGTGGTGAGCAAGATAAGTCTATTCGCTGACAACACCAAAATCGGAGCAGTGGTGAATGGAGAGGAGGGATGGAAGCAGCTGCAGGGCGACCTAAGCAAGCTAGAGGAGTGGTCAGAGAGGTGGCAGCTGGAGTTGAATGCAAAGAAGTGTAAAGTTATGCACTTTGGGGTGAAGAACCCAAGGAGAGAATACTGGCCCGGAAGGGTTAAGCTGGGATCACTGAGGAGAAGGACCTAGGGGTAATGATAACAGGGACCATGGACAACACTGCCCAGTGCAGGAGAGTGGCTGCAAAAGTGAACAAAATGATGGGGTGCATAGCGAGGGTTTTTTTTTTTCCAAGCAAAAAGGGGTGATCTTTCCCCTCTACAGGTCGCTGGTAAGGCTGCATTTAGAGTATTGTGTGCAGTTTTGGAGGCCATACCTAAAGCGTGATATCAGGCTACTGGAGGGGATGCAGAGGAGGGCAACAAAGATATGTGGAATGGAAGGGACAGACTATGACAACAGGCTGAGAGCCCGGAATATGTACACCCTGGAGGATAGAAGGGACAGGGGTGACATGATAAAGACATTCAAGTATCTAAGGGGAATCAATAAGGATGGGGCAGATGGGGTCTTTAAGTTAAGGAGGGGGAGGGTCACCAGGGGCGTGCGCTAAGAATAGAGGGGAAGATTTAGGAAGGAAATGAGGAGACACTATTTCACAGAGAGGTGGTAGCAAATGGAACACCCTACCAGAATGGATGGTATCATGTAATTCTGTGAACAGTTTCAAAAGGCATGGGTTAGGAACAGGGTGAATGAGGGTGGGGAGGTGGGGGCAGTGGGATGACACAATGGAGGGGGTGGCAGCTGCAAATCATAAGCAGCATGCACACTTGAGCAGACTTAGATAGGTGGTCTGTTTCTGCTGGCACATTCATATGTTTATATACCAGCAGATATATAAGGGGGAAAAGACAGAAACAGCAAGGGAAGGTTGAGAGACAGTGAGAGGCAAAGAACTGCAAGACTGTCGGGGTGCTCAAATCCTAGGTCCCACAGGAAAGTTTGGTTGTGTAACCAGACAGACAAGAGACAGGAAAGGAAAGAACAAAACAGATCCCTGCATTCAAACTCTTCATAACAACTGGGACAGGGTCCTATTCAACCCTGTCACAATCAGCTCCAGGCAGCCTTGAACATGGGCAACTCTTGTGCCCGTGCCGTGGCAGTGGTTGTCTCCATGTGCCACAGGCCTGGCTGCATTTGTACACCTTCACAGTGGACACCTAACACAAGCTGACCGATGTCCCTTTTTTGGGCACTGACCTATTTGGCCCTAGGATGGAAGGACATCTCACCCGCGTTGAAAAGTCCAGTGCCACCCTGGATTCTAGGGACGTGGATATGTTGTTCATCCACACTTCTTGGCATGTCTCTTTCCCCTTTAATTCATAGATTTCATAGATTTTCATACATGTATACAAGCAAATAGACTTGCGTCCGTAAACCTTGCCCATTATACCTAATATCAAAACTCAATTTTCATATCTCCACAATGTAGGTCAAAATTATTTTTAAATAGGTTCATGTTCCCACTATCTATAACTGCCCTAGGTAAGGCATTCCAAGGAGTAACCACATGCCGGAAGTTCTTCAAGCTGGCTCCTCCTACCCAGCCGGGTGGTATAACCCTCGGCTCTGCCCCATGATGCCAGATCTTCCTTTCCACTGGAAGATTCAGGTTGCCTCCTCTCTGCTACCGTGTTTTGTAGGCCTTGGCTTCGATTTCTTCAGATCCTCTGAAGATTAAACTTGTTCAAGCTAGCAATTGTGACTTTTGCTGTTCGATTATGGAACATAAATCTTCCCCTGGTTTTCACTGGTGCCCGTGAGGCCAGAAAATGTCACGTACAGACCCACATACCGCATGTGTCTACTGCTTGGGTGTCGGCCATGACACCCAGGCATGCAAGATATGTCTCACTTTTCACCCAAATGTCCTCAACGATTGTCTCGCCCTGCTCAAGTTGAGCAGGCCCGAGAAACGGAATCCACTGGTGAAATCCAAGGACGCCTGGTGGGCAGTCTCCGTGGCTGCAGGATCCGCCGAGCAGTTAGAACAAATGCAGGCCTTCGAGGAAGAGGCAGTGCGGGCCATGGAGCTCTCCTCTCAGCCAGTTTTCGTTCCACTCAACCTGGGCTCCACGTCCTTGGGTTTCTTTCGGAAGATGTGCCTATCTCTCTCCGTCAAGGGTGAGGGACCTTCGAGCTCGCATACCTCATGGTCCCGTAAAAAGGACAAGGAACTGAGAGATTCTTCGTCTCGGCAAAGATGTTCTTTGGGATCAAGAGCAATCTTAGTCACAAGAATCTCTGGTCGAGACTGCTTCTTCGGTCGCCAGCTTCTCGGCTTTGCCGACTGGTCAGCCGGCTGAGGTCTCAATCGACGATGCGGTGGAGAGCACTCTCAACCCTGTCGATCTGTTGTCGCTCGACGAGGCTGACAGCTCACTTACCTGGATCCCGGTCCTGCCTCTTCCTGATGAGGAAACCCAGCCTGCTGGCAATCCCATCGAGGAACCGGTCCCTGATCCGGAAAAATCACCGGTTCTCCTGGTGTCCCCTGAACGACCCACTTGGCCAGTCCGATCAAGGTCTAGATCTCGACCCCCTCAACTGACAGGCCAAAGAAGGCGCATAAGCACTCTAAAAAGAGGCAACGCCGCTGTTCATCTTCATCCTCCTGGGATGAGGAGAGGCTTAGTCGAAAACTCTGTCGACCACCCCGGCCATTACTTGGCTTTCACCTCCCAGGCTGAAGGTGACTTCATTGGAACCGGTAAAATTGGTTCTTCTGTCTGCAAAGCTGGTAAAACCTGCCCTGGTTCTGCCAAAATCGTTCTGTCCACCAATAGTGGTGGAGCCGACACCTAAACAGCCTTCAGGAGGGGCTCCAACGAAGGAATCTTGGACGGTTCGGGGTCTTCCTTACAGGATATTGGTCAGCCTCATGCCTGACCGCCCCAGGCATATGCAAGGGGACCTTGGTGGCCGACCGATTTATCAGGATACCTCGAATTCTGATGACAGACCTCCACTTTCATCTGCAGGATGTAGAGTCGGTGGGTAGTCGGTCGACGGAGGAGGGCCCTTCGTCATTTTGGGGAATTCTCCACGTTATCTCTGAATCCATGGGGATGCCCCTGGAGTCCTGTCCAGAAACAGGCAGAGTACCCTCTTACAGATATTCTTAAAAGAGGGGTTACCCCTACGGAAGCCTTCCCAGTGGCTGAGGCTATTGGAGGCCCAGTTTTGGAGCGCTGGCAGCATCCTGCCTTCTGCCAGGCACCATCTGCCCGGATGGCCCACAAGTATGTGGTGCCCATTGGGTCCCTCTCGGGGTTCACAGAACATCCCTCGGTGGATGGGTTAGTGACCGCTTCTGTGTTCAGACGCACAGGCAGCTCTGCCGTCATCATGGCACACTTCTCCCATGCCCATCTGGGCTCCTTGGATGAAGTTCTCCCGCACCTCCCAGCAGACCTTCAGACTACGGTTAAGCAGGTCTGGGACCAGGGTCGAGCTGTTGCCAAGCAACAACTACAGATGGCCTTGGACCTTGGGGACTCTTGCGCCCGTTCAGTGGCAGCCGTGGTTGCCATGCACTGCAGGGCTTGGCTGAGGCTTTCCACCTTTACGGTGGATACCCAGCACAAACTCACTGATGATCCTTTCTTGGGTACCGATCTCTTCAGCCCAGGTGTGGATGGTCACCTTCAGCGAACTGAGCAGTCCAGTGCCACCTTAGACTCTGCTACTTCTGCTCAAAAGGATGCCCCTGGCTCCAAGAAACAGCAGAAGAAGAAGCCTTTTCAACACCGTGCTCCTGCAGCCAAGCAGCCCTCTTTCTAGGATGGTCAGCAACAGCAGGCATAAACTTGGCACCCTCGGCCCAAGTCTGGGCCTCCAGCGGCCCGCCGCAGACAGGGAGATCGGGGTTCAGACAGGTTAAAATCTGGACCCTCTTCCTCCAAGCCTGCCCAGTGATGAGAAAGGGGCTGCCCCCCCCATTCCCATCATGCCAGCTCTAGATCCTCCCATGCAGGACCTGTTCCATCACTTTCTTTCCGCCTGGTCTGCTGTTACCACAGACAGGTGGGTCTTAAAAGTGGTCAGCCAGGGTCTGCCTCTAGAGTTCAAGCAGTACTCTCCCTGCCGAGCCTGCGCCCCACAAGAGGAGAGAGTATCAGCCCAAACTCGGTTGGCTCTGAGAGACGACATAGTCCAACTCCTCCTTGAGGATGCAGTGGTTCAAGTGGCAGATCCTTCAGTCAACCCAGGGTTAGTTTCCAGGCACTTCCTGGTCCCGAAGTGGACAGGGGGCTGGCACCCCTATTCTAGATCTGCATGACCTGAATCAGTTTCTCAGGCCATACACCTTCAGGATGAGTAACTCTGTCACAGATCATACCATCCCTGGAGCAAAACATGTGGTTCTGCTCACTGGATCTCTGGGACACATTTTTTCACGTCCCAGTCCGTCCATCTCACCAGCGGTTCCTCCACTTCAGAGCAGAGGGAACCCTATACGAGTTCTGAGCCATGCCATTTGGCCTGTTGTCGGACCCATGGGTCTTCACCAAATGCATTGCAGTGTTGGCAGCCCATCTCTGGCGTCGAGGGGTCAGTGTATACCCTTACTTCGACGATTGGCTCTTAGCAGGTTCCACCCAGCAAGAGGTGGAGAGGTCCAGGGACACAGCCCTCCAGACCTGCTCTCAACATGGCCTCCTGATCAACAGGGACAAGTCGGAGCTTGTACCATAGAAACATAGAATTTGACGGCAGATAAGGACCGCTTGGCCCACCCAGTCTGCCCATTTCCCTACCTGATGGATAAGCTGCAGATCCTAGTTAACCAGCAGCCTACTTCTTCCTACCCCCTCCCCCTAGAATTGCCTTATAACTGTCCCATGCATGCTTGAATTCCACCACTGTTTTTGACTCCACAACCTCCTCTGGAAGGCTGTTCCAAGCATCCACAACCTCTCTGTGAAAAATACTTCCTTAAATTACCTCTGAGCCGCCCCCTTCTATCTTCAAATTGTGCCCCTTGTTCTTGCACTCCTCTTTTTGAAAGATGCTACCCTCTTGGACTTTGTTGATTCCCTTGAGGTACTTGAAAGTTTCTATCATGTCCCCCTCTCCTCCTTTCTCGAGGCTATACATATTAAGCTCCTTAAGTCTCACTTCATATGTCTTCCGGTGCAGACCCTGCACCATTTTAGTTGCCCTCCTCTGGACAGCTTCCATCCTGTCTATGTCTTTGTGGAGATTGGGTCTCCAGAACTGCACGCAGTACTCCAGATGTGGTCTCACCAGCTGTCTGTACAGAGGGATAATAACTTCTTGTTTTCTGCTGGTGATGCCTCTCCCTATGCATCCCAGTATCCCCTCAGCCCTCCTTGCTGCCCTCTCACATTGCTTGCCCACCTTTAGGTCATCTGATATGACTACCCCCAGGTCCCTTTCCATTTTTGTTGTTGTTAGTATCTCACCCCCCATTGTGTACTCTTCCCCTGGGTTTTTGTTTCCCAGGTGCATTACCTTGCACTTCTTAGCATTGAATCTAAGCTGCCATACATTTGACCATTCCTCTAACCTTGCCAAGTCCCTTCTCATCCTTTCCACCCCACCTTGTGCATCAACTCTGTTGCAGATCTTTGTGTCATCTGCAAAGAGACATACTTTTCCTTCCAGTCCCTCTGCAATGTCGCTTATAAAGACATTGAAGAGGACCGGTGATATGTTTCATTTGGGCAGAGCTAGAGCATGGCTCCCAGCGGTCAGGGCGGAGATTCTCTCCTTCTTTTCCCAATCATTTCTGGTTGGGCACTTGTGCCCTGCCCGGGAATTTCTGCACCTTCTGGGGTACATGGCGGCCTGCACCACTGTGGTCCGATGGGCCCAGTGGCACATGCGCCCCCTACAATGGGAGCTGGCCGACTAGTGGACTCAGTGCCACAGTCACTTCAACCAGCTGATCACTGTGACTCAGAGGATGTGGGATGCTCTCCAGTGGTGGACCATCCTAGACCATCTGCAGGAAGGGATGCCGTTTGTCCGCCCTGAGCCAATGGTAGTCCTCACGACCGATGCCTCTCTAATGGGCTGGGGAGCCCACATGGGGAACAACAGGGCCCACGGGTTCTGGACCCCCGAGGAATCCTGTTATCATATCAACCTGTTGGAGCTCAGAGTGGTCAGACTAGCATTGTCCGCATTCGCTCAGCAGCTTCGGGGTCAAGTGGTTCAAGGCCAGATGGACAATACCACAACCATGTACTGCATCAACAAACAGGGCAGCATGCACTCCCAGCTGCTGTGCAGGGAAGCACTCCGCATCTGGACACTTGTGAGCTGACTGGAGGCAGATCTCCTAGCCATCCATGTGGCAGGAGCCTCAAACTAACTGGCGGATGCTCTCAGCCGTGTAGGCGAGACATCCCATGAGTGGTCTCTCCATCCAGAGGTAGCTCACAGCCTGTTCTCCCACTGGGGGAAATTGATGGTGGACCTGTTTGCCTCCAAGGAAAACACCAAGCTGAGGCTCTTTCATGCCCGCCCCGCACAGTGGGGCTCACTGCAAGGGGATGCCTTCTCAAGGCTGTGGACCCCAGGCCTCTTCTTTGCCTTACCTCCATTTCCCTTGATCTACAAGGTGCTTCACAAGGTGAGAAGGGACAGGGCGCAGGTGATCCTGGTAGCCCCAGACTGGCCCCACCAGTTATAGTATCCAGAACTTCTCAGGCTCAGCAACAGGCTCGCGAGCCGTCATCCAGCACACCCGGACCTGATTTCAGTCAATCAGGGGAAGGTATACCATCCAGACCTTCAACCTGCACCTGACAGCATGGTACCAGGCTTTGGATCTTTCTGAGGATGTACTCACAGCAGTGGATGCATCCAGGAAGGAGTCAACCAGAAAGTGCTATGCCTTCAAATGGAAAAGATTTTCCATTTGGTGTCAGAGCAAGGGCCTGGACCCTCTGTCCTGTCCTGTGGCTAGCATTTGAGACTACCTTTGGTCTCTGTCCAAAAGGGTCTTTGGTCTTCGACCCTTAAGGTGCACCTGGCAGCCATCTCTGCTTACCGGGAACGGGCCAGTCAGCAGATGGGGGCACAGGAGACGGTGGTCTGGCGCTTTTTCAATGGCTTAGATCACATTACTGCTGGCCTTAGCAAAATTCATGGGCAAGCCATTCAAACCAAAGCGCAAGTGTGAGCTATCTTACTGCTGGCCTTAGCAAAACTCATGGGCAAGCCATTCAAACCAATGCGCAAGTGTGAGCTATCACACTTGTTGTGGAAGACCCCTTTCCTGGTGGCTATCACGTCAGCCAGAAGGACTGGGGAGCTCCAAGTGCTTTTGGTGGAGTCTTCTTACCTGGTCTTCCACAGGGACAAGGTTGTCCTGCACCCCAACCCGCAGTTCCTCCCAAAGGTGGTGCTAGAGTTTCACCTTAATCAGGTATTGACTCTGCCTGTGTTCTACCCGAACTACACCTCGGATGCCGAATACAGGCTCCATACTTTGGACCCGAGATGAGCTTTCTCCTTTTACAAGGAGAGAACGGCGGAAATTCGGGGAGAGGTTTGCCAGCTGTTTGTCATCTATGCTGAAGCCACTTCTGGCAGACCTGCAGCAAAGTTGGATGATTGGCAGATGAATTAATTCTTGCATTGATCTCTGCTACAGGTTGGCGGGTAGGGAGCTTCCCGTAGGGCTAAGGGCTCATTCCACAGACCATACCGCTGCGTCGGTGGCTGCTTCCAGGGACATCCCTACCCAGGAAATCTGCTGGGCTGCTACCTGGAAGACAGCGAACACTTTCTTCACACACCACCACATCGACCTTGAGTCACACCAGGATGCTGGTTTTGGGGCTTCAGTTCTCCAGTCTTTGTTCCCTAAGTACAGGTGTGAACCTTGCTTCCCTCCTTCCGGAGAACTGCTAGGAGTCTGCCAAGAGTTGTGGATGAACAACATATCTACGTCCCTAGAAAAACAGGTTACTCACCTGTAATAGTGGTTCTAGGAGTGGTATATGTTGTTCATCCACACTGATCCACCCAACCTCCCTGGCTGCGACACACAAACCTGGCTTCCAGCGGGCAAAGATCTGGCGTCATGGGGTGGAGCCGAGGGTTATACCACCCGGATGGGTGGGAGGAGCCAGCTAGAAGACCTTCTGGTAAGAAGAGGAAAAGGACATGCCTAGAAGTGTGGACGAACAACATATACCACTCCTAGAACTACTGTTACAGATGAATAACCTGTTTTTCTAGGATCGTGGATATGTTGTTCGTCCACACTTATTGGCATGTCCCCTTCCGCTTTAAATCTCACTAGAAGTCTTCAAGCTGGCTCCTCCCACCCACCCAAGTGGTATATACCTTGGCTACGCCCCATGACGCCAGATCTTCCTTTCCGCTGGAAGATTCAGGTTGCCTCCCTTGTGCCCACGCATTTCGTAGGCCCTGGCTTTCAAACCTTTGGTTTTACCGAAAATTCGCATTATTTGCGTTAGCGATCGCAAGTTTGCAGCTTCGATCATGGAAGATAAATCTTTCCCCAAACTTCATCAGTGCCCCTGCGGCCAGAAGATGTCGCGTACCGATCCCCATACCGTGTGCGTTCACTGCCTTGGTGTCGGCCATGACACCTCGTCTTGCAGTCTCTGTTTGGCATTCCATCCCAATGTCCTCGATGACCGTCTCAGACACCTGATACTGGGGAGGCCAGAGAAGAGTAACCCTCTGGTGAAATCCAAGGAGGCTCGGTGGGCGGTTTCCACGGCTATGGGATCCGCTGAGCAGTTGAAATTCATGCAAACATTTGAGAATCATGTGGCTTGTGCCACAGAATCTTCTCAGAGATTTTTCATTCGGCTCAACCTGGGCTCCACATTCTCTGGTTCCTTCTGGTAGTTGTGCCAGTCTCTCCCTACCAAGGGAGAGGTGCCTGCGGGCTCACACTTCTCTCGATACCATAAGCAGGAAAAGGGTTTGCGTGCCTCTCATCTCGACTAAGACGGTCCTGGGAGCGATCTTGGTCCCAGGAACATGTGGTCTCGACCTCTGTCAAGATCGCCTCTTTGGCCGCCGGTTTTTCAGACTTGTCGTCAAGCCAGCCTACCGAAGGTCTGGTTGATGACGTGGAAATAGTCATCATAGAAACATAGAATTTGACGGCAGATAAGGACCGCTTGCCTCACCTAGTCTGCCCATTTCCCTACCTAATGGATAAGCTGCAGATCCTAGTTAACCAGCAGCCTACTTCTTTCTACCCCCACCCCCTAGAATTGCCTTATGGCTGTCCCATGCATGCTTGAATTCAATCACTGTTTTTGACTCCACAACCTCCTCTGGAAGGCCGTTCCATGCATCCACAACCCTCTCTGTGAAAAAATACTTCCTTACATTACCTCTTAGCCGCCCCCCATCTTCAAATTGTGACCCCTTGTTCTTGCACACCTCTTTTGAAAGATGCTCACTCTTGGACTTTGTTGATTTCTTGAGGTACTTGAATGTTTCTACCATGTCCCCCTCCCTCCTTTCCTCTAGGCTATACATATTAAGCTCCTTTAGTCTCTCTTCATATGTCTTCCGGTGCAGACCCTGCACCATTTTAGTTGCCCTCCTCTGGATAGCTTCCATCTTGTCTATGTCCTTGCGGAGATTGGGTCTCCAGAACTGCACGCAACACTCCAGATGGGGTCTCACCAGCTGTCTGTACAGAGGAATAACAACTTCCTGTTTTCTACTGGTGATGCCTCTCCCTATGCATCCCAGTATCCCCTCAGCCCTCCTTACTGCCCTCTCACATTGCTTGCCCACCTTTAAGTCATCTGATATGACTACCCCAGGTCCCTTTCCATTTTTGTTGTTGTTAGTATCTCACCCCCCATTGTGTACTCTTCCCCTGGGTTTTTGTTTTACAGGTGCATTACCTTGCACTTCTTAGCATTAAATCTAATTTGTCGACGACTTCGATTGATGACTCCTTGGAGAGGACTCCGGTTCTCGTTTTTCCCTGATGAGGAGACCCAGCCTGCTGGAGTCCAAATCGAGGAACCGGTCCTGGACTCTGGGAAGTCACCGGTCCCGCCGATGTCTCTCAACCGACCGAGTCGGCCTGCTCGATCTCGATCGAGATCTAGGACCCCCTCGACCGATAGGCCGAGAAAGAGCCAAAAGTGCTCTAAAAAGAGGCGATGCCATCGGTCGTCCCTGTTCTCCTCGGATGAGGAGAGGTTCCGGCGGACACTCCGTCAGCGCTATGAGGACCACATGTGGCAGCAGCTGATTATGTCTGGGCATAAGCCTACCATGGCTTCCACCCCAGCCATTACTTGGCTTTCGCCTCCCAGGCTGAAGCCGTCTCCTTTGGAACCGACCAGATCTGTTCCCCAGCCCGCGAAGCTGGCAAGACCACTTGTTCAGCCCAAAACTGTCTCCCCATCTATTGTGGTGGAACCACCGCCTAAACAGCCTGTGGAAGGGTCTCCTTCCAAGGAAGACAGACTGGACACCAGGCTTCCTCGGCGTTTGTTGGTCACAGTCACCCCAGACCGCTCCCAGCAAGTCGAAGGTGACCTGGGCGGTAGGCCGTTGTATCCGGATTCCTCTGATTCGGACATCACCGGTTTACATTCACATCCAGGTGATGATGAATTGACCGGTAGCCTGGAGACGGAGGAAGTTTCCTTGTCTTTTCAAGGGATCCTCCACCTCATCTCTGAGTCTACAAGGATGCCTCTGGAGCCCATCCAGAAAAAGGCGGAGTACCCTCTTATGGACATCCTTAAGAGAGGGGATACCCCGACTGAGGCCTTTTCTGTAGCTGAGGCCATTGTTGGCCCAGCCTTCGAACTGTAACAGCATCCTGCCTCTTGTCCAGCACCATCTGCCCGCATGGCCCGCAAGTACACGCTGCCCATGGGTTCCCTCGTGGGGTTCACAGAACACCCTTCAGCCGAGAAGCTGGTGACTGCCTCTGTTTAAGCATACTAGCAGTTCTGCCGACACTGGCCGACCTCCTGATAATGAGTCCAAGCTTTTGGACCATTCAACCAGGAAGGTCTGTGCGGCTTCCTCCTTGGGCCTTCATCAGGCAAGTTCGGCTGTCATCATGGCACACTTCTCGCATGCCCTTCTCGGGTCTTTGAATAAAGTCCTCCCACATCTCCCCGTGGACATGCAGACCACGGTCAAGCAGGTCCGGGACCAGAGCCGAGCTTTCGCCAAACAGCAGCTTCAGACAGCCCTGGACATTGGGGATTCTTATGCCTGCTCGATGGCTGCCGAGGTTGCTTCTTGTCACAGGGCTTGGCTGAGGCTCTTCTCCTTTCCGGCAGATACCCAGCACAAGCTAGCTGATGTGCCCTTCCTCGGGACTGACTTGTTCGGCCCAGGAGTGGCCGGTCACCTTCAGCACATTGAGCAGTCCAGTGCCACCTTGGACTCTACTTCTGCCAAGAGTTCTTTGGGCATGAACCAGCAGAAGAAGAAGAAGCCCTTTCGGCATTCTTCCCCTGCGGCTCAGCAGTCCTCCTTTCAAGGCGGACAGCAGCACCAGCACTAACAGCAGGCTCAAGCTTGGCACCCTCGGCCCAAGCCCGGACCCCAACAGGCCCGTAAAGGAGGCCGAGGTTCAGGTCTTGGAGCCTCCTCCTCTAAGCCTGCTCAGTGACGGGGCCGGGGCTGTGAACCCCCTCTCCCATCATGCCAGCACTGGGTCCTCCCGGGGGTGGGGCCAGCTCCACCACTTTCTTTCCGCCTGGTCCATTATCACCATGGACAGGTGGGTTCTGGAAGTGGTCGGTCAGGGACTGCCTCTGGAATTCGAGCAGTACCCTCCAAGTCGAGCCCGCGCCCCTCAGGAGGAACAGATATCCGCTCGCACCCAGTGGGCTCTCAGAGATGACATCACTCAGCTCCTCCTCAAGGAGGCAGTAGCTCCAGTGGTGGATCCTCCAGCAGACCCAGGCTTTGTCTCCAGGTAGTTCCTGGTGCCCAGGCGGACAGGGGGCTAGCGCCCTATTCTAGACCTGCATGACCGGAATCAATATCTCAGGTCACGCACCTTTCAGATGGTCACTCTGTCCCAGATCATACCATCCTTGGAGCGAAACATGTGGTTCTGTTCACTGGATCTACAGGATGCGTTCTTTCACGTCCCAATCTGATCGTCCCATCAGCGGGTTTCTCCACTTCAGGGTTGAAGGGACTCTGTACGAGTTCCGAGCTATGCCGTTCAGCCTGTCATAGGCCCATTGGGTCTTCACCAAATGCATTGCAGTGGTGGCGGCCCATTTCGGGCATCGGGGAGGGGTCAGGATTTTTCCTTACCTCAACAATTGGCTCCTAGCAGGATCCATCCAACAGGAGGTGGAGAGGTCCAGGGACCTGGCCCTCCAGACCTGCTTCCAACTCGGCCTCCTGATCAACAAGGCCAAGTCAGAACTCTTGCTGTCTCAGGTGATGGGCTTCACTGGGGCAGAGCTAGACTCTTTGTCAGCCAGAGCTCGGCTCCCAACAGATAGGGTGGAGATTCCTTTCTCCTTTGCCCAATCATTTCTGGTTGGGCACTTGCATCCTGCCCGGGACTTTCTGCGCCTTCTGGGTTACATGGCTGCATGCACTTCAGTGGTCCGTTGGGCCCGGCTGCACATGCACCCCCTCCAGTGGGAACTGGCGGTCCAGTGGACTCAGTGCCATGGTAATTTCGACCAGCTGATGACTGTAACCCAGAAGATGTGGGATGCTCTCCAGTGGTGGACCGCTCCAGACCAGTTGCAGGAAGGGATCCCGTTTGTCCGTCCTGAGCCGACGGTCATCCTCATGACCAATGCCTGTCTCATGGGCGGGGGGGCCCACTTGGGGGACGAAAGGGCCCATGGGCTCTGAACCCCTGAGGAGTCCCAATGCTACATTAACCTGTTGGAGCTCAGAGCAGTCAGACTGGCACTGTCAGCTTTCGTTCGCTCCTCAGCTCCGGGACAAGTGGTTCAAGTCCAGGCAGACAATACCACAGCCACATACTACCTCAACAAACAGGGCGACATGCACTACCATCTGCTGTGCAAGGAGGCGCTCCACATCTGGACCCTCATGAGCTGACTGGAGGCGTAGCTCCTAGCCATCCATGTGGCAGGAGCCTCGAACCATCTGGCGGATGCTTTCAGCCACTTAGGCCAGACATCCCACGAGTGGTCTCTCCATCCAGAGGTAGCTTAGTCTGTTCTCCCATTGGGGCAAACTGATGGTGGACCCGTTTGCCTCCAAGGAAAACACCAAGCTGCGGCTGTTTCATGCCCACCCCCCTCAGCTGGGCTCGCTGCAGGGGGATGCCTTCTCAAGGCCGTGGACCACAGGCCTCCTCTATGCCTTCCCTCCATTTCCCTTGATCCACAAGGTGTTTACTCAAGGTGAGGAAGGACAAGGCGAAGGTGATTCTGGTAGCCCCAGACTGGCCGCACCAGTTCTGGTATCCAGATCTCCTCAGCCTCAGCTACAGGCCCCCGGTGTGGCTTTGCACACGCCCAGACCTGATATCACTCAGTCAGGGCAAGGTATTCCATTTGAACCTTCAATCCCTGCACCTCACAGCCTGGTACCTGAGCGGCTAGAGTTCCAGGCTTTGGGTCTTTCCGAAGATGTCTACACCATGGTGGAGGCATCCAGAAAGGAATCGACCAGGAAATGTTATGCCTTCAGATGGAAAAGGTTTCCCATTTGGTGTCAGGGCAAGGGCCTGGACCCTCTGTCCTGTCCAGTGGCTAACATTCTCGACTACCTTTGATCTCTCTCTAAAGGGGGTCTACGGTCATCGACCCTTAGGGTGCACCTGGCAGCCATCTCTGCTTACTGGGTGCGGGCTGGTCAGCCGACGGTGGCACAGGAGACAATGGTTAGGCGCTTTTTCAAAGGCCTGGATCACATATCCCCTCCGGTGCATGAACCTGCACCTCCGTGGGCTTTACTGCTGCTACTGGCAAAGCCCACGGGCAAGCCATTCGAACCACTGCACAAGTGTGAGCTGTCACACTTGTGGAAGATGGCCTTCCTGGTGGCTATCACGTCTGCCAGAAGGACAGGGGAGCTCCGGGCACTTTCGGTGGACTCCCCTTATCTGATCTTCCACAGGGACAAGGTTATCCTACATACCCACCGGAAATTCCTTCCGAAGGTGGTGTCAGAGTTTCACCTTAACCAGGTGTTGGCTCTGCCGGTATACTAACCTCATTACACCTCGGAGGCCAAGTACAGACTCCATACTTTGGATCCGAGACCTGCTCTCTCCTACTATAAGGAAAGGACGGTGGAAATTCGGGGAGAGGTTCATCAGCTGTTTGTCACCTACACTGAAACCCTTCTGGCAGGCCTGCAGCTAAATGGACCATTGCCAGGTGGATTACATCATGCATAGGTCTATGCTATGAGTTGGCGGGCAAGGAGCCTCCCAAAGGGATAAGAGCTCATTCTGCCTGCCATACTGCTGCATCCATGGCTGCTTCCAGGACATCCCTATCCAGGAAATCTGTCGGGCTGCTACCTGGAAGTCAGCAAACACCTTCATCACCCACTACCACATCGACCTTGAGTCACGCCGGAATGTTGGTTTTGGGGCCTCAGTTCTCCAATCTCTGTTCCCCTAAGTAGGGGGTGTGCGCCTTGCCTCCCTTCTCCCAGAGAACTGCTAGGAGCCTGCCAATAAGTGTAGATGAACAACATATCCACGATCCTGGAAAAACAGGTTACTCACCTGTAACAGTATTTCTAGAAGTGGTATATGTTGTTCATCCACACGGACCCACCCGAGCTTCCTCGGCTGTGTACACACACAACCTGGCTTCCAGTGGGCTAAGATCTGGCATCATGGGGTGGAGCTGAGGTATATACCACCCGGGTGGGTGGGAGGAGCCAGCTTGAAGACTTGTGGTGAGATTTAAAGTGGAAGGGGACATGCCAATAAGTGTGGATGAACAACATATACTACTCCTAGAACTACTGTTACAGGTGAGTAACCTGTTTTTCTGTGACATCATCCCAGAAAGACCAGAAAAAGAAGCCTATGAAACAGACCTTCCAGTCACAACCTCCTTGGCAGCTACTCCAGCAGGGGCAATTCCAGGGCTGGTGCCCCAAGCTATACCCAACTGCCAGGGGCCAAAAAAATGGTGGGGGCAGGGGTAGAATTGTCCCTCAGGCAACAGCTGCTGATGCCCCCTCAAAAGCTGCCAGTGACAGGTTAGGGGGCATCGTCCCTCCACCTGACATATCCTTGCCTGCTTTCCTGGACAGAGGCTGGCTGCATCACTCCTTGCCACGTTGGTCCACTATCACAGTGGAAAAGTGAGGGTTGGACATGATGGGCAGAGGACTGCCTCTTGACTTCGAAGATCTCCTGCCTTACTGCCTCCATGTGCCCCGAGAGTCCAGGGTGTCATCAGACATGCTGTTCGCCCTTCAGGTGGACATTGCTCAGTTACTTACAAAAGGGGCAGTAGCCTGTGTCCTGAATGTCCTGGCCAGTCAGGGTTATGTCTCTAGGTACTTACTGATCCTGAAACAGAGAAACGGATGGGGGGCTGGTGCACCATACTTAATCTGCATGATCTGAACCACTTTATAAGAAAACACAAGTTCTGAATGATCACTCTGAATCAGATTATTCCATCACTGGAGCAAAACATGTGATTCTACTCCTTAGACCTCAGGACAAATTTTTCCACAGTCCTGTCCATCCATCTCAGCATCGTTGCCTTCGGTTTCAAGCAGGAAAGGCCTTGTACCAGTTCCAGGTCTTGCCCTTTGGCCTTTCCTCATCGCCCAGGGTCTTCACCAAATTCATGGCAGTGGTGGCATCCCACCTGCAGTGCCACAGGGTAAGAGTGTACCCTTACCTTGATGACTGGCTATTAGCTGGTCCATCCAGAGAGGCTGTGGAGTGGTCCAGCGATGTGTCTCTCCAGATTTGCTGAGACTTGAGCCTGTTGGTCAACCCAGACAAGTTCATATTGGTACCACAGCAGGTGATCATCAGGGCAGAATTTGACTCCCTATGGACTAAGGCCCTTCTCCCCATGAACTGAGCACTGGATCTTACCGCTTTTGCCCAATCACTTTACAGTGTGGTTCAATATAATGATGGCTACAGAACTGAACCACACAAGAACAAGGGTCCTGGATTTCAGAAGGGATGATTTTATAAAGACTGGTGAATGCCTCAGGGATGAACTGGAGGGGGTGATGACCTAGGTGGGGTGGCAGAACAATGGGAGAAACTAAAAGGGGGCATAGTGAAGGCAACAAACCTATACGTCAAACAAGTGGATAAGAGGAAAAAGAGACAGACTGCTAAGGTTCTCGAAAGAGATAGCTGAAAAGGTTAAGGCTAAAAGGGTGTCATTCATAAGATACAAGGAAACGGGGGAGGAGGATAAGGGGGTCACAAGAAACAGAGGGGAGCAGGGAAAGCAGTAAGGAGAGCAAATTCACAAACTGAAGAGAAAATAGCCCAAGCAGTAGAGAAAGGGGACGAGACATTTTTTAGGTAAGTACGGAAAACAGGAAAACCAGGGGAGGGATTGTGAGATTAAAAAGGGATGATGGGGCTAGTGTAGAGGAGGACCAGGAAAGGGCAGACGTCCTGAACAAATACTCTTCATTGTTCACAGTGGAGGGAAAAGGGGATGGGCCACAAAAAAGTAACAGGATCTCTGAAGGAAGAGAGGTATACACTAGTCTTTTTCAGGGGAGAGAATCCTAAAAGGACTCGCTAATCTGAAAGTGGACACATCAATGTGTCCAGATGGGGTACATCCAAGGATACTGAGGGACATACTTCTCAACCTCCTGCCTCATAAATCGGGGACAAAAGACCAAAATCAGGGACACATCTTCAAAACTGGTCATATCTACTCAGGAACCTGGTAGAATAAGGGGCTTAATGTAAAATGCATTTTCTAAGGAAGAACAAATCTGTAACTTTAATGTTTAACATTATTGTGTGCTTAAAACCCCTACTGTTTGGTCATGGTAACACAATTTTTAGGAGGGACAGAGTAAAATTTTGAGATAAAATCAGGGACGTCCCTGAAAATCAGGGACAGTTGAGAGGTATGCTGAGGGAGCTCGGGGTGATACTGACTGCACTTTTGACAGTGCTGTTCAACAGCTCACTCAAAACAGGTGTGGTTCTGGAGGACTCCAGACGTAGTCCTACTTCATAAAAGTGGTAGTAGGGAGGAGGCTGGCAATTATAGACTAGTCAGCCTGACATCTGTCGTGGGAAAGTTAATGGAATCACTGTTGATACAAGCTGTCCTGGGGAAAGGAGAGGTAATAGAGGTGGTGGAAGAACAATGGGAGAAACCGAAAGGAGCCATAGTGGGGATAACAAACCAATGCGTTAGGACAGTGGCCAAAGGGAAAAGAAGAAGGAAACCACTATGGTTCTCTAAGGAGGTGAGGGACAAAGTCAAGGGTAAAAGACTGAGTTCCAGGAAATATAAGGTGACCCAAAGGGAGGAGGACAGGGAGATGTACTTTAAATGTCTAAGGGAAGCAGGGAAGGCTGTTAGGAGAGCTAAGGCGCAGACAGAGGAGGGTTTAGCATGGTCTGTGAAAAAGGGGGACAAGGCATTTTATAGGTACATCAGTGAAAGAAGAAAAAACAGGGAGGTTTGTGACGCTCAAAGGGGAGGAGGGAGAGTGTAAGGAGGGGGATCTGGACAAGGCAGAAATACTGAACAAATACTTCTGCTCAGTATTCACTAGAGAGGAGGAGGGTCAAGGACCACAGATGGGTAGCAGAGGCAGTGGGGGGGGGGACACCAGTCCATTCACAGTGGAGAGAGTTCTGGAAGAACTCACAAAGCAGAAGGTGGATAAGGCCATGGGGCCAGATGGCGTCCACCCGAGGATATTAACGGAGCTGCGAAGGGAACTGTCAGTGCCTCTGGCAGCCCTGTTGACAGAGTCACTCAACATGGGTGTGGTTTCAGGGGACTGGAGGAGGGCACATGTGGTCCCACTGCACAAATGCGGCCGTAGGGAGGAGGCGGGGAACTATAGGCCAGTCAGCCTCACCTCAGTGGCGGGAAAGATCATAGAGACACGGAAGAAAGAAAGGATAGTGGCAGACCTGGAATCCAGGGGTGCCCATGATCTGAGGCAACACGGATTCACAGCAGGAAGATCATGTCAAAGGAATCTGATAGATTTTTTTGATTGGCTGACTAGGGAAGTAAATCAGGGAGGGGCAGTACATGTCGCCTACCTAGATTCACTAAAAATATCACCAACAGCTTAATGTGGTTGGCATTCATCTGTATCCCCCTCCACCAGGTCGTGCCTGAAAATGGGCAGAATTTGTCGAGCGCACTTACCCGGACAAAAAAAAATTAAATAGATTTCAGCAAAGCCTTCAACACATCCCACATAGAAGGCTGATTAACAAGATGGGTAGTCTGGGCATGGAGACAAGGTTGTGAACTGGGCTAGGAACTGGTTAACAGACAGGAGACAGAGGGTGGTGGTAAATGGGGTACAATCTGAGGAGTGGGGAGTGATCAACGGAGTACCACAGGGATCAGTACTGGAAACAGTCCTGTTCAGTATCTTCATTAGTGACATTGCAGAGGGGCTGGAAGGACAGATCTGCTTGTTTGCAGATGACACCAAGATCTGCAACAGGGTGGATACTGCAGAAGGGGTGCATAAAATGAAGAGGGACCTGAAGAAGCCTGAAAAATGGTTGGAGATGTGGCAACTTAGGTTCAATGCAAAAAAGTGTAAAATAATGTATCTTGATAGAGGGAACCCTGGGGAGAGCTACAGGTTGGAGGGGAGGATCTAACTGTCACCAAGGAGGAAATGGACCCAGGGGTTATCATCTCTGATGACCTTAAGGTATCAAAGTAGTGCGCAAAGGCAGCAGGGAGGGCCAGTGGCATGCTGGGGTGTCTAGGCAGCGGCATCACTAGCAGGAGGCGGGAGGTGGTGAAGCTATTGTATAAAACATTGGTAAGGCCTCACCTGGAGTTTTGTGTGCAGTTCTGGAGGCCACACCTGCACAAGGACATAAACAAGGTGGAGACTATCCAGAGAAGGACAACAAAGATGGTGCAGGGCTTGCACCACAAAACATATGAGGAGAGACTAGGGGACCTCAATATGTACTCACTGGAGGAGAGGAGAGAGCGCGGTGGGGGGGGGACATGATTGAAATGTTCAAGTACTTCAGGGGCATAAACAAGGCGCAGGTGGGGGACCTTTTCCAATGTAGAAACAGTACTAGAACAAGGGGCATGATATGAAATTGGAGGGGGGTAAATAAAGAGGTAATGTGAGGACGTTTTTCTACACAGAAAAGGTTGTGGACGCTTGGAATAGTCTGCCACACAAGGTAGTGGGGACAAGCACAGTGGAGGGGTTTAAGCATCCCTGGGACAGGCACAAGGGAACCTTGAGAGGGGAGGGAGTGATGAAAAGCCATTGATCACATAGGGTCAGTGGCCACATACAATGTATAGGGCTTATAGGCAGACTGGATGGGCCTGGCGGTCCTTATCTTCCGACAATTTCTATGCATCTGTGAAGGTGGGGAGACCCAAGATGGCATGGATTCTTGGGTGGGAGGTCATGTCTAACAAATCTGATAGATTTCTTTGATTGGGTGACCAAGGAATTAGATCAGGGTGGAGCAGTCGATGTGGGCTACCTAGACGTCAGTAAGGCACTGGACTCAGTTCCACACAGAAGACTATTAAACAAGCTGAGTAGCCTAGGAGTGGGTCAAAAGGTGTTTAAACTGGGTAGGAAATTGGTTAGGGGACAGGTATAAGAGGGTGGCGGTCACTCCAAGGAGGGGAGGCTGACCAGCGTGGTGCCTCAGGGATCGGTGCTGGTACCAGTTCTCTTTAATGTCTTTTTATGTGACACTGCAGAGAATCTGGTGGGGAAAGTTTGTCTATTGGCAGATGACACCAAAATCTGAAGTAGGGTGGGTACTGTGTGTGTGTGTGTTTGTGTGTGTGTAGGATAAACAGAGGACCTTGAAAACTTGAGTAGTAGTCACAAGTATGGCAGCTGGGTTTTAATGTGAAAAAGTGCAGAATAATGTACTTGGGGCAGAGTACAAAAGGGTGGAGTGCAATTGATGACCACCAAGCAAGTGAAAGACCAAGGGGTTATAATCTCTGACGACCTAAAGATGGACAAGCAATGCGACAAAGCAGTTGGGAGGGCTAGTATGATGCTGGGATGCATAGGAAGATGTATCACCAGCAGAAGGAGGAAGGTGGTGCTGCCCTTGTATAGATCACTGGTAATACCTCACTTCCAATACTGCCACATCTTAGAAAGAATATTGACAGAGTGAAGGCTGTCCAAAGGAGAGCAACTAAAAGGGTATGGGTCCTGCATCACAAGCCCTATGATGAGAGACCAAAGGAACTAGTACACCCTGGAAGGGGGGGTGGGATATGATAGAAATCTTTAAATATCTCACAAGGATACACGAGGTACAGGAAGGATGTTTCAGAAAAAAAGATGCACAAAAACAAGGGGACATGCTGTGAAGCTGGGGGTAGACTTAGGAGAGATGTGAGGAAATACTTCTTCACAGAAAGGGTAGTGGATTTGTGGAATAGCCTACCATCTGAGGTGTTGGGGGTAATAACAGTGATGGGGTTCATGAATGCGTGGGATATGCATAAGGGGATCTTGGTGAAAAGAAGTGGGGGGAAGGGAAAAGAGCTGGAGATCAAGTAGGGTCTACGATGATACTGTAGGTAGGGAAAATGGGAAGACTGGGTGGGTAAAGCAGTTCTTATCTGCTGACAGACAGAACAGTTATGTAAGAGCTTACCGTAACAGTAGATCTTCCAGGGGATCTCAGTCATCAGGTCTCACCATAGGAACTTCACCGTCGGTGAAGCAGGATCCACATGGAAGATTTTCGGCAGTACAACTGGGGCTGCCCACACCAACATCATGTGACGACGTCACCAACCCTATAAAGGCATGAGCGGCCCCGCTCCCTCCTTAGTTCTTTGCCCTGGAGACAAAGGGAGCATAGCTCTAGCCAAGGGGGACCGAGGCGAGAGAGGGGTACCCAGGCCAAAAAGAAAGGCTGGATATACTTTACCAGATAGCCAGTTCTAGAAAAGAGCTCCCCAGAAGGGGAATGGTGGGAGGGAACTAGACCTGATGACTGAGATACCCTCAAAGATCTACCGTTACAGTAAGTTCTTATGTAACCATTTTGTCTTCTTCGGGGGTGTCTCAGTCATCGGGTCTCACCATAGGAACGAGTCCCAAGCAGTTACAGGTGCAAGCAAACAGTCTGGGAGGAAGGTCAGCCATAAACTTAAGACAGGAGGCACTGCAGCACAACCATGCCAAATCCTGCACAGGCTTTAGAGGCAATGTCCAGACTGTAGTGCTTGGCACAAGTGTGGATGGTATTGCAGGTGGCACCTGCACAAATGTAAGCTGCTGAGACCCCTTGGAAAACGAGCTACAGAGGTAGCCATGCCTTTTGTGGAATAAGCTTTGACAGCTCCAGGCAGTTTTTTTGCCATACTTGTAACAGAACACAATGCAGTTAGCCAACCATTTAGACAAACATTGTTTGGAAACCTGAACGACCTCTACCTGGGGTGAAAGAAACTAACAACTGCTTTGACTTTCTACATTCCTTGGTTTGGAGCTGGTAGTATTTCAAAGTTGTGTGCACATCTAACATATGGAGCAGTGCTTCCCCTGTGTTGGCACGCCCAGGAAAATAAATGAGACGGTGGATAGATTGGTTCAGTGTAAACTGAGACACCACCTTAGGAAGAAATGTAGGATTCGTGTGAAAAGACTTTGTGGAAAAACCAATAAGGCTCCTCATACCAGAGGGCCCGAAGCTCTGAAATTCTTCAAGCAGAAGTAACGGCAACTAAAAATAACACTTTCCAGAAGAGAAAGTGTAGCTTGCATGTTGCGGCTGGCTCAAAAGGAGACTGGATCGACTTAATACAAAATGAAATTCAAATCCCAAGCCAGGAGAGGGGAATGGATTGGAGGTTTCAGATGCAGGATGCCCCTCAAAAAGGTACGTGAGACATCCAGCTGAGCTATGGTACAGTCATCCACGGGCTCATGAAAGGCTGAGATAGCTGAAAGGTGCACCTTGAGGGAGGAATACTGGAAACCTGAGTCAGACAGAGAAATCGGGTAGTCCAGGATTTGGTTCACCGGACAGGTGAAGGGGTCCAGATTATGCTTGGCAGCCCATATGGCAAACAGCTTCCACTTCATGGCATAAGTGACTCGGGTGGAAGACTTTCGGGCAGCCACTAAGACGTCCACCACTCTGCTGGAAATGCCAAATCTGGTAATGGCTACGTCCTCAGGAGCTAAGCGTGCAGATGTAGGGACCTGAGGTTGGGATAGACCAGAGTTCCCTTGTCCTGGGTCAGCAGATTCCTGCAGAGGGGGAGAAGGAGAGGAGGGTCCTCTGTCAGCTGCTGTAGAAAAGGAAACCATATCTGGTGGGGCCAGAATGGGCCTACCAGGATCTTGGTGGCCCCCTCCATCTGCAGCTTAACACCCTTTGTGTCAGAGGAAACGGGGGTGGGGGGAGGCGTAAAAGAAACCTCCAGCTCCAGGAGCGGGACAACACATCTCATCAGAAGACTCCAGGCCCTGGATCTAGCGAGCAGAAATTGGGCAGTTTTGTGTTGAGTGGGGATGCAGAAAGGTCCAACTCTGAGTGACCACATCTGTGGAATAGTTCTTCTACGACGGATGAGAGGAGTTCCTACTTGTGCATGCTGGAGTGAGTCTGGCTGAGGCTGTCCGCCAGAGTGTTTAGCACTCCTGGGATGTGGACCACCGAAAGAGTCAGGCTATTGTCCAATGTCCAGTACCACACTCTCATGGTCTCCCTGCACAGGGCATAGGAATGTGTTCCCCCTGCTTGTTGATATAGTACACTACACTGAGGTTGTCTGGTCGAATCAGCAACTGCCCCGGGAGAAGTTGGCTCTGAAAGGCCCACATGGCATACAGAACTGCCCGCATCTCCAGAACATTGATATGCAGGGAGACTTCGATCTGGGACCAAGAACCCTGAGTTTGAAAGGGACCCAGGTGAGCCTCCCAGCCCATACTGGATGTATCGTGGTGAGGATTTGATGTGGAGATGAAATCTGGAATGGAACTTCTTGCCGAAGATTCAGGGGATCCATCCACCACAGGAGTACTTTGCAGACTGGGGAAGAGACCAGCACTGACTGATTGAAATCATCCGTATGCTGGTCCCACTGAACTCTGGGAATCCACTGGAGAGTGCGCATAATGAGCCTGGCCAGTGGAATGGTGGGTATGGCCACCACCATGAGACCCAGCAGTCTCCGGTACATCTTGATCGGGATGTAATGACTCTGGGTCATCTCCTAAGCCTGAGCAATAAGGCATTCTGCCCTGGCCTGAGGGAGAAAGGCCTTCTCCATGCCAAATCTAGAACCACCCCCATGCATTGCAGACTTTGGGATGGCGCCATGACCGACTTGGGCAGACTGATGATAATGCCCAGGGAAAGAAACAGTTGGAGAGTTCTCTCTCTAAGGTCCCCAGAAGCAATTCTCTGGATGGGGCCTTTAGGAGCCAATTGTCCAGGTATGGGAAAACGTACATTCCCTCCCTTCTGAGGGCCACAGCTACTGCTGCTAAGCACTTGATAAAGATCCACAGCACAGAGGCCAACCCTAAGGGCAGCATCTTGAACTGGTAAATCTCGCCCTGAAAAAGGAACCGGAGAAACTTGCTGTGTGGAGGAAACACTGGGATGTGCAGGTATGCATCCTGCATGTTCAGCGAACACAGACTGTCATCTTGAGAAGAGGCATCAGACCTGGCAGTTAC
Organism: Neoceratodus forsteri; assembly: GCA_016271365.2. Taxonomy (NCBI): domain Eukaryota; kingdom Metazoa; phylum Chordata; order Ceratodontiformes; family Ceratodontidae; genus Neoceratodus; species Neoceratodus forsteri. The sequence goes on from CM028132.1 coordinate 1,284,651,220, forward strand.
CATTCCAAACTTTTTGTACTGGACATACAGATTGAGGTCCTTTAAGTCTAAGATGGGTCTCAGATCTCTGGTCTTTTCGGGGACCAGGAAAAACCTGGAATGAAACCCCTTGTTCCCCTGGGCACTGACTGTGTGGCCTGCTTGTGCAGAAGGGACTGTACCTCCTCCCAGGCCCCCAGTTGGGGGGCAAAGGGGGAGTTTCTGGGGGTTGCTGTGTGAGCTCCAGAGTGTGAACCCTTTCTATGATTTGCAGAATCCAGGCATCTGCTGTAATGGTTCTCCATTGATTGGGATGGAGGGAGAACTGAACTCCGGCCACCACCTCTTGGTCGGAGACCAGAAGAGGGGGTTTGGCAAGGAGTTAAGCGGAGGCGGATCCAGCAGCTGGGGATGGTCCCTCACTTCTAGAATGCTTGACCACAGCTCCAGTAGTGGAGGGAGCGGGCAAAGCAGTGGAGGCTCTGTGTGTACCTTGTGGCCAAAAGGCTGCCCTGGTCTATTGGATGCCCTCAGGAAAAGGAGGGCACTGCCTGTTCTTAGGTTGCATATGGTAGTGAACAGATTTCAGAGCCCTACCAGATGCCTGTAGGTCATTGATGATGTTCTGGACATCTGGACCAAAAAACTTAAGAGTCATTAAAGGGGGCATAAAGCACCTTCTGCTAAACATCAGCAGCAAATCCAGAGACCCTCGGCTGGGAGTGCCTACGTAGGCAAATGCAAGTGGCAGTAGCCCTGGCAGTAGTCTCCAAAATATCATAGAGAGCCTGCAGGAGGTGTTTGCTAATGTACTCAGCGGCCCGCAAGCATTTGAGCATCTCCTGCTTCTGTGTACCTTCTGGGAGGGCTTGGACAGTAGCTTTGCCCTTCCAGTTAGTATTTTGGTACTTTACTATGTGGGACAGGTAATTCGCAATCCTCAACCCTAGGGTGGAGGAGGCATAAACCCTCTTACCCCAAAGGTCAATTCTGCATGACTCCTTGTCAGGGCGGAGGGAGCTGAAGTGCTTAGGTGCCTTAGGCTCGTCATGAGCTGCCTTAATAACCACTGAATCAGTTTCAGGCTGGGCAGCATAATAAGGAATACCCTGGGGGGGGCGTGATAAAGTTTATCTGTCCTACAGGGCATGGCTGGCACCAAGTTAGGCCTGTGCCAGGCTGCTCTAATGGCATTCGTCAGAGCAGGCAAAATAGGAATGATCTTGGGAGGAGACTCCGGGATCTTCAGGAAGTCGAATAAATCCTTCCTGGTGACATCCTCTTCCTCAGTGCGGGACCCCATAGCTGAGGACAGCTGCTTCATAATATTGAAGAAGGTGGGGTCCTCTGGAGGAAACCTAGGGATGTGCGTGGCAGAGTCCTTGCTGATAGAAAAAGCAGTTGGCCTTTCAGAAGAAAGGTGGTCTTCCTCCTCTTCTTCCTCATCTGGAAGAATGAGATCAGGATGATACTCCTCTTCGAGGTCTAGGTCCAACATCTGAGGGACCGACGATGGCCCAAGGGGGACTGCCCATGGCCATCTAGGAGGAATCAATGACGAAGCTGCCATCGACGGCACCGGAGATGAATGCCTAAAGGCACCAAGCTGGTGAACAATCACCGAAGTAAATTTACATAAGATCGATGGGGGGAGGGGGTGGGTCTGCGGCACAGGTAGCAGTGACCCATCTGAGGGACCTTGAGGAGATGAAGAAGCAGCAACCCGATGGCCTGGACTAGGATCAGGCCTCTTAGGAAGAGCAGTTAACGATGAGCCCATCGTTGATGAAGGAGGGGCTGATGACCCAGAGGTCAGTGGCCGACTGCCCTGGGTATTGGGCAGAGGCTCTGTTAGTATGGGTCTGGTGGGCACAGAGACCTGGACAGTGGACCTATGCATGGGTGCAGCCGCAACTGACTAAGAACCCTCGGACGAAGGAGAGGAGGCCATCGGGGAGCGAGACCACCACCAGGGGAACAGTCCCGATCTTGGTCCTTTTTGTGACTTTTACCCGAGAACTTGTCTCAAGCCTTAGAGGCCTGGGAGCTCGAAAATCCTGCTGGCGACTGATAGGCTGGTACTCCACAAGATCCCTGCCCAGAACTGACTACCTGCTGCTCCATTCAAAATTTTTTGAGAGCCTTTTTGCATCGCCTGAGGGTTGTTTGATTAAACGTCTGGCAGAGCTCACAGTCCGAGACTTCATGGTCAGGCCCAATACAGCAGACAGAGAAGGAAAGTGTTCATCTGTGGAGGCAATCTTCTTTCTGCAGCAGCGATGGAAGAGAGAAGTCGAAGGATTAACTCTCGATATAAGCAAAATAAAGGAATCTTTTTTTTTAAAAAAAGAGATTCCAAGGTAAATGAAAAGAAAAAGTCAAAGGCTGAAAAAGGCGAGAAACTATAACAGAGCTTCCGCGGAGACCTGTAAGAGCAAGTCGACAGTGGAAAAGAACTGAGGCAGGAGCGGGGCCTTTATAGGGTTAGTGAAGTTGTCACTTGATGTCGGCGTGGGAGGCCCCAGTTGTATTGCTGAAAATCTTCCGTGTTGATTCTGTTTCACCGATGGTGAAGTTCCTATGGTGAGACATGATGACTGAAATACCCCCGAATAAAGATTTTATGTTTCTATCATTTCAGGTTGGGCTCACGTGCCCTGCTTGGGATTTCCTTAGGCTGCTGGACTGCGGTACATGGCATCCTGCATCAGCGTGGTCTGTTGGGCCCACTGGCAGATGCGCTACCTCCAGTGGGAGTTGAACCATCAGTGGTTCCTGAGCCTATGCCACTTGGATCAGCCAGTCACAGAGATCCAGACAATGTGGGATGCAGTCCACTGGTAGCTGATCCCAGCAAAACTGGAGGAAGGAATCCCATTTATCCACCAAGAACCGACTGTCACACTAACGACATACGTGTCTCTGGTGGGATGGGGAGCATACCTGGGAGATCACAGAGCCCATGGGTTCTGGTCACCTTAGGAGTCCGTCACCACATAAACCTGCTGGAGCTCTGTGCAGTGTGTTTGGCTGTGATGGAATTCACTCCGCTAGTCAGAGGTTAGGTTGTGCAGGTCCAGACGGACAACGCCACAATCATGTTCTACCTGAACATGCAGGGTGGAACTCACTCCCTTCCCTTGTGTCAGAAGGCACTCTGCACCCAAATACTTATGTGCAGCCTGAGTGCAGATCTCCTGACGATTCATGTCGCAGGAGAAAGCAGTCTGCTGGTGGACTCTCTCAGTCAGGTAAGACAGATGTCGCACGAATGGTCCCTGCATCAGGAGGCGGTGAACCACCTGTTCTCCCAAGGGGGCACTTCCTAGATGGTACTGTTTGCCTGCTGGAAGAATGCCAAATTGAGGTTGTTTTGTGCCCACCCTCTGTAGTCAGGAACACTGCTTGAGGATGCTTTCACGAAGCCTTGGACCCTAAGTCTTATATATATATATATGCCTTCCCTCCCTTCCCCTTGATCCACTAGGTCATGGTCAAGGCCCAGAAGGACAAGACATGGATGATCCCGAGAGCTCCAGGTTGGCCTCTGCTAACCGGGCATGGGTTAGTATACAGAAGGTGGCCCAGGAGAAACATGGTCAGGTGCTTTTCCATAGGTCTGGACCACCTGTCTCCTACAGTGCTTGAACCTTCTCCACCGTGGGACTTACTGCTGGTTTTGGCAATGTTCATGGCAAGTCTTTTGAGCCAATGCACAGGTGTGCAATGGCACACCTGTCTTGGGAGACAGCCTTCCTGGTGGCTATTACGTCATCCAGAAAGGCTAGGGAACTCCAGACACTCTCAATGGAGTCTTCTTATGTGGTCTTCCATAGGGAGAAAGTTATCCTCACCCCAACCCAAAGTTCCTCCTGAAGGTGGTATCAGAGTTTCACCTTAACCAGGTGATTAAGCTGCCGGTGGATTTCACCAGCCCATCTTTGGAGACTGACCACAAGCTCCATACCCTGGATCTGTGGAGGACACTCTCTTATTATAGTGAGTGCATGGCTGGAGTTCAGAGACAGGCTTGCCAGCTGTTTGTAACTGGGTAAGGCCCACTAGGCACAAGTGCTTGTTTCCAGGGGTGATCTGGGAGCACTGGAGAGATTAAGTAACTTTCTCAGAATCACACAGTATGCAAGTGGAGGTTCTGGAAATCAAACCCAGGTTTGCTAGATGTACCACGCTCATTCATTGCTCGTTACTCTAACATCTAGGCTATACTGCCAGCAGTCACTTACACTGAAGCTACGCCTGGGAGACCAGCAGTAAAGTGGACGATTGCCAGGTGGCTCACATCCTGCATCGACCTCTGCTATAGGTTGGCTGGTGTGGACCCTCACATACAGCTTAGGGCCCATTCCACCAAACATACCGCTGCCTCGGTGGCTGCTTCCAGGGACGTCCATATCCAGGAAATCTGCAGGGCAGCTACTTGGAAGTCAGCACACACGATAATTTCCTACTACCACATCGACCTTGAGTCACGCCAGGATGCTGGTTTGGGACCTTGGTTCTCCAGTCTCAGTTCACAAAGTTGGAGTGTGCGCCTTGCCCTGTCCTCCTGAACTGCTAGGAGTCTGCCACAGTATGGACAACTGAGCCATATCCACATCCCTAGAAAAATATGTTACTCACCTGTAAATGTAGATCTTCCATGGAGTGGTCTCTTGCAGTAGGTCAAACTTTTGGGTATCCAGCAGAGGTCGCTGTGGTGCACGGCAGATCTTCTAGCAGTTTTTCACTAGGGACCGCCCACATATGACATCAGCTTCCTGTTTCCTATATAAGTGTGGGCGGTCCCTGGTATCCTCAGTTCATTTTCCCGCCGTCTTCAGCTCGCGCAGCAGCTAGTGCAACTTCTGCGTAGGAGTCATCGACGAGTCCACTGATTCTTCAAAGAAACAAGCTTTATTTTGTTCCTGCTGTTGCGGTAGGAAGATATACCGCTTTGACAATCACATACTTTGTGTAAGGTGTCTGGGACCCACACACGACACCAATTCCTGTAGTTTATGTTAGGAATTTAATCAGGCAACTCGTCGACGATGGTTGCTTAAAAATCAACATCTTTTGATGAAGCAGAAAATGTCTTTCTTGGGAAATCAGGGGGCTCATGCCAAGGGCCCCTCCTCTTCTGGTTCTCGTTCCAGGCAGAAAAAGGAAAAGGAGAAACCTTCCTCATACTCCCTGCCTCGTCGCCCATCGACGGCCACCGTTTCTGGTGTCCCTCCATCGCTGGGGCATCATTCAGACACTTCTCTGTCAATGGGGGCTCATACCGACTCATCGATGGCACTTTCCAGCACTGTAAATACGAACATATGAAATTTGCCAGCAGATAAAGGCCTAGAGGTCTATCAAGTCTGCTCGAATGTGCAGCTAGCACCCCTTATTCTGCAGCTGCCCCTCCCTTCCACCCTTCCCCTTCATTAACCCTCCGCCTTGTCCTGTCCCATCCTCATTTGAAGCAGTCCACTGTTCTACTGCATACCACTTCAGCAGGTAGCGCATTCCACCCAGCCACCACCCTCTCTGTAAAAAAGTGTCTCTCATCTCCTCCTGAACCTTCCTCGCTCCAGTCTCATATCATGGCCCCTGGTGGCCCTTCCTCCTTACTTTGAACAGCCCTCTGTACCCGTCTTGTTTATTCCTTTCATGTATTTAAAGGTTTCAATCATGTCACCCTGTCTGTCCTCTCCTCCAGAGAGTACATGTTCAACTCCTTCAACCTCCTCTCGTATAAGTCCCCCAGCCCCTTGATCATCTTTGTCGCCTGCTGCACCCTCCAGTAACTTAATGTCCTCTTCAGATACGGACGCCAGTACTGCACGCAGTACTCCAGGTGTGGTCTAACTAATGACCTATACAGTGGCAGAATCACCTCCTCCCTCCTCGAGGATATACCCCTTGCAATACAACCCAGCATTTTTTGGCCTTTGCAGCTGCCTTCCTACATTGTGCCGAGTTGTTCATTGACCCTGTAATGAGCACCCCCAGATCCTTCTCCTCCTCTGTCTGGGCTAGCTGCACTCCCCCCAGCAGGTAACTCCTCCTTGGGTTCTTCGTCCCAAAATGCAGCACCTTGCACTTTTTGGCATTAAAGCCCAGTTGCCAGTTCAAATGCAGTTCAAATAGTGACTGCTCCATCGACGGAGGCTTATACCCTCTCGTTGACAATGCTTTCCAGTGCTTTGCATGCAGTTAAATATACTGCTGCTCTGTCGATGGGGGCTCCTCTCCCGTCGACGGCATCTGACAGTTTAGCTGAAAATAACCCATTTTCCACTGCATGCCCATCAATGAGATGCCACATTCCTCAGGGGAAACCTATGGCTTACGCCTTATTGACTGCTCCTCCACCTACACAGGTGGCTTCTTATAGGGATCAGGCCGACAGAGATCGGGACCCTGGTCTTTACCACCCGGGGCAAAACCTGCTCATGCTACATGTCCCATTCCCTCTATCACCCCTCTTGTTTCCCAACATGCCCCCTTTCTCACACACCCTCCTTCCCAGGAACAGGACCTCACCAACGTAGTTCAACAGGTCTTGCATGCCATGTGACATTCTCAGCCCTCTGAAGAGCTGAGTGATCCCACCCGATCTCCTCTCCCTCCTTCGCCTAAAAGATTTCATAGCGACAGGGATTCTGTCCACCCTGGTCTCCTCCATTCATCAAGGACTATTTGTCAGATGACCAAGATTTGCTGCCTGATTTCACCGGTGATCTTGAGGATGAAAAGTTTCAAGATTTGGATTTTCTTAATCCTAAATTCCCCTATTCTGAAATTTCTTCCCTGGATGAGGATCTGCTTCTCCCTTTGGCAGTCTCACCCCCAGACAGCCTGACCTTTAGTGAGATGATGGCTTAAATCCAAAAAGTCATTGGATTCTCCACTACTGAACATGACAAACAATGTAAGGATATGGCACAATATATTGAATTACCTGAGGAGCCTGTCTTAATGGTTTCCCCACTAATTCCAATTTACCAGAATGCCATGCTGGCTGCTTGGCATCCACCTTCAGCTATTATGGCTGTTACCCGCAAAAGCAGATCATCTATATCAGGCTCCTCTGGACCACCCTTTTCTGTCTAGTATTCCAGAGGCGGATTCTGTGGTCATTACTGCCGCTAATGACCGTACTAAAAAACCCAAGCACATGAACTCCTTAGCCCCTGATGAGGAATACCGAAGAATTGACTATCTGGCGGGGGGGGGGGTCTTTTCCTCAGGTGCTATGAATATCAGAATCTTGAACTACATGGGTCATGTGATTAAATATCAATGTACCCTGGGGTCCTTTGCCATTGAGCTTATCAATAAACTCCCTCCCAAGACAGGGATAAATTATTGGCTACAGTGACAATTAATAATTTTATCTCCCGTCACCTTCTCAGGTCAGGATATGATGCAGGAGATACCTCAGCCCGACTATCAGCCACTGGTATCACTCTGCGTCATTATGCCTGGCTTTGCATTTCAGGCTTTGCACCTGATGTACAACATAAAGTAGCTAATGCCCCCTTTAACGGGTCCAAGCTGTTTGGGCCAGGTACTTAAACTTTACTGGATGACTTACAGGCATCAAGCAGAACCCTCCATATGGTACATGGCATGTATCATACTCCAGCTACAACCTACCGTACTCAACGCTCCTCTTATTCCAAAAGAGGAAAAATACAAAGGTAATAATGGCAGCTTCGGAGGTCATGCTCAATTCACCAGAGACAACACCTCTGCCGCTTGGGGTGCCCGCTCCCGCCCTTCAGGCAGAGCTCTGCAACCTGCCTCCCAGTGACCCACTAGGGCTTTTTCCCCTGCCTCCTCGACCAGGCCTTGGAGGCTGTGGGGTGTCCTTTTGCCCTCCATCTGTAGGCCTGGCAAACGATCACTTCCAACAATTGGGCACTTCAGATTATACAGAAGGGTCATACTTTGGGGTTTCTCTCCACCCCACGCCCTTACCCCTCCATGGCAGATTCATTATCCTCCAGATCATATACCCATCTTACAGGAGGAATTGACGGTCCTGTTGACCAAACAGGACATTGTACCAGTGCCCCTTCTGGGACAGCAAATGGGATTTTACTCCCACTTCTTTCTGGTACCCAAGCAAATGGGAGACCTAAGATCAATACTGGATCTCAGACAACTGAATCTTTACATTCAGTGCAAGTGTTTCCGCATGATCACTCTACCTGCCATCATGCCAATCCTGAAACAGCGAGACTGGCTTTGCACCTTAGACATGAAGGATGCCTACCTTCATATTCCCATCCACCCTGCCCATCACAGATTTTTGCACTTCTACCTACTGTGTCAAAATTATCAGTTTTGGACACTCCCTTTCGGCATCTCATCGGCCCCCAGAGTGTTCATTAAGTGCCTAGCGGTGGTAGCAGCAGCCTTATGAAGAGAAGGGCACTTCATCTTTCCATATCTAGACGATTGGCTAATAAAAGCAGACTCCAAAGTAACTCTGCTCGCCTCTCTAGATGCTGCCTTGAAACTGTTTGCAGATCTGGGAATCATTGTCAGTTGGCCAAGGTCCAGTCCAAATCCGACACAGTTTCTCCAATACATCAGAGCTGTTCTAGATGCAGTTACAGCCAGGACTTACCTCCTGCCTGCTTGGCAGGACACGCTTATAGCTGTGGCATTAGATATTCACACTCAGAAAATAGTCACAGCCAGACAAATGCTGCATCTTCTGGGTCACATGTCCACTGCCATCCCTGTGGTGGCCTGCGCTCGTCTCCACATGAGACCTGTCCAATGGACCCTCCAGAATAACAGGACAGTTTGAAGACAGAATCAGGGTCACTCCCTGTCTGAAATCTTCCCTGACATGGTAGACAATAAGAATCAACCTGAATCAAGGAATGCCTTTCCGATCCTCCCCCCATGCAAACGTTGACCACGAATGCTTCCTTACAGGGCTGGGGAGCACACTTCGGTCCTTATCAGACCCAAGGCCAATGGCTTGCTCCTCCCATCTGTCTCATATCAATCTCTTAGATATGAGAGCGGTCCATCTAGCCCTCCAGGCATTCCGGCCCTATCTCGAGCCAGGATTGTTACTGATCCAATCAGACAACACTGCAGTAGTGTTCTGCCTCAACAAGCGAGGGGGTACGAAGTCTCGCACCCTATTCAGGGAGACCCTTGCAGTTTGGCAAGAGGCCATACAGCAACAATTGATGCTAACAGCTGTCCATCTACCCGGACATTGGAACCAGTTAGCTGACTGGCTAAGTCGCCAGTCTACAACTCACAAATGGACACTTCACGAGCAAGTGCTTCAAGAAATCTTCGACTTATGGGGCACTCCACAGATGGATCTGTTTGACTCCCCAGAGAATTACCGTCTTCCCAGGTATTTTTCCATTATGACAAACAGAAAGGGACAATCTATAGATACCCTGTACCAACCCTAGACAGGTCTGTTCTTATATGCTTTCCACCCCATCCCTCTCCTGCAATGGGCTCTACTGAAACTAAAGTTGGAGCCAGCCACAATGATTCTCATAGCCCCCATGTGGCCCACCAGACACGGTTTCCCCAACTCCTACAACTGTCAGTCTGGGACGCTGTCCCATTGTGTATCAGACCAGACCTCTTGACTCAGTGTCACGGGTCTCTTGTACGCCCCAGCCTGAAGGCTCTACACCTTCATGCTTGGCTCCAGAGGACGCTTTCATAACTCGCTTACAAGTGTCATCTCCAGTTGCCAATATTATCTTGGCCTCCCATAAGCCAGCAACAAGAGCAACATACAATTCCAAATGGAAATGCTTTTCCATATGGTCAGCCTCTCAATCTTTGGACCCTTATTCTTGTCCACTGACGAGGGTTCTGGACTACTTGGCCTCACTATCTGAGTATGGTCTAAGTTGTTATTCCATCAGAGTCCACTTGGTGGCCATCTTAGCTTTCCATGAGCCGCTGGATGGCAGGTCACTGTACCAACATCATCTAGCTAAGATGTTTTTGAAAGGAATGTTACATATTAATCCTCCTATTAGAAAACCCACTCCTCTGTGGGATCTCAGTTTTATGATACAAAAATTGACCCTTGAGCCATTTGAGCCAGCTGCCATTTGTGAAGTCCATTTTCTTTCATGGAAAACCCTATTTCTAGTAGCTATCACTTTCATTTAATGTATTTCCGAGCTCCATGCCCTCATGTGTAGGGAACCTTACTTGATTTTCCACAAGGACTGGGTGGTCCTTCATACCAACCCTTTCTTCCTAAAGTAGTCTTCGAACATACTTTAAATCAGTCCTTGGAGCTTCCAGTCTACTATCCAGACTACTCCAGTTAGAGTGAACATCTCCTACATACTTTGGATGTCCACCGTATACTACGCTACTATACTAATCAGACACAATTGATTAGAAAGAGATCTTAACTGTTCGTCTCTTTTGCCTCAGGTCGCAAGGGCCTCCCAGTGGCGACACGTACTCTTTTATCCTGGTTGGTGCATTGTATTTAGTTTTGTTGCAAAAAATACAACAGGTCTTTACCTGGACCTTCCAAGCCCACTTCACTAGAGCTATGGTCACCACTGCGGCTTGCTTTAAGGGAGCCTCCATTTCAGATATCTGCAATGTAGCTACCTTGGTCCACGATCCATACATTCACAAGGCACTACAATCTGGATAGTGCCTCATGAAGTAGGATGGCCTTCGGCCGAGTAGTCCTACAAGGTCTCTTATAATTGTCCTCCCATCTGGGCCTTACCGCTTGGGATTCATCCCAAAAGTATTACCTACTGCAAGTGACCACTCCGTGGAAGATAGTATAGTTAAGTAAAAACTTACCATAACAGTAGATCTTTGAGGAGCGTCTCTTGCAGTAGGTCAGTTCCCACCCTCCATGCTCCTCCTCCTTCTTCTCTGAGAGAGCAACTTCTGGTCCAGTGATTAGGGTTGGGACTCCTTTTGGTACCTCGGCTTCCCCTCGGTCCTCGCTTTGTGAGCTGAATCCGGCAGGGGAAGTTGGGAACTGAGGATACCAGGGACCGCCCATACTTAGGAAACAGGAAACCGATGTCATGTTTCTGATTTTAGAACTCTGAACTGACTGGCTGTGTTTGAGAAGAGCTCCCAAAGCTAAGTGCATTTTGATATAATTTTCAGTTTAAAAAATTGTTTTGTTTTATGTAAATTTAGGTGATTGTGAAAGACAACTCTGTAGGCTCCAGGAAGATATAAAATTTGTGTGGTAGATATTTGTTGGAAGTCAGAAGGATCAACACATTTATTTAGTGTGATCTTTCTACTCTGATGTGGTTAATTTTAATACTATAGTTTAAACCCTTTCTGTATGTGCCTTTGGTGGTGTCTGATATTGAGAACCTAAGTGTCAATTGTGGGTATCCTGTCTGTTTTGGTAGGTACTTTATTTTCTTTGTTAAACAGCTGAGTATACCTATTGCCTAATACTTTATAGTACATTGTATCTTTTTTGCTCAGTCTCTGATTTTTCTCTTCTTTCTCCAATGTTTTAGAACTGTTTATTGTGGCAGAGGTGTGATACTGTGTTCTTTCTTGTAGTTCAAGGTGCTTTTGGAACTGCTGATTTCTATTGGTTTAAACTACTACATTTTTTTATCTATTTTAAAAAAAAAGCTACATCAACTTGGTTTGTTGTCACCTGTTTGTTGTTGCTAAGTAGCAGATGTTTTTGCATTGTGCTCTGATTCTGTGATAGAATCTGTATTAGTAGAAGGTAAATTATTGTGATTGTAGTTACCTTTTGATGGTAAGGATAAAGAGGTGAGATAGAAGTGTATGTATTTTCAAATATTATAGAGGAACAGTGGCAGGATTTTTAGGACAGTAAATTAATAAAAAGGGAACTAGGAGAGCTTCAGTAGCAGACAAGTAGTGGAATAGCAGTATAATGGGAGTGGTGAAATGCAGTGGCTGTGGGGCAGCCATATTCAGGCAGATCTTCTGGACACTGAGGTGCTGCCCTATCTGCATGCATCTTTCTGGACTCGCGGGATGAGGTAGCCAGACTCAGAGCGAAGTAAACTGGGTCAGGAGTACCATCACCCCTATCCAGAGACCACTCAGTCCAATGCAGCTGCCTCAAAGGATGCAGAGAACGAGGAGTACTTGGATGACAGTGGGCTCAGGGAGGGTTAGACCAGTCAGGCAGAGGCACATCCCAGATCCTATTCCACTCAAGATCTCATATGCCACACTGCCAAGCAGGGACAACCAAATAGAGGTACCCAGAGAAATGGAAGGAAAGGATGTGGAGGTTAGCCAAGTGCAAAAGATGGAGATTAGCACCCAGGAGGTGGATAGGCAGAATAGGGGCAAAATCAGCAGAAGGGCAGACAGCAAGGTGAACCAGGGATAAAGGACAACCAAGGAAGGGGCTGGAGAGAACAGCAAACAGTCTAGGAGGTCAAATCATGGAAAGTCATGTGTGCAAATGCCAGGAGCCTTAGCAACAAGATGGAAGATCTGGAGGCTGTCATGGTGCAGTCAGACCTGGACATTGTGGCCATCACTGAAACCTGGTGTAATGATAACCACGACTGGGAGTTGGCCATACCTGGCTACAACATATTCAGAAGAGACAGGGCAGGCAGGAAGGGAGGAGGAGTGGCACTGTATCTGAAAAATGACATAAGGGCCACAGAGATCCAGGAGGAACAAAATGGGGGAGAGATACTGTGGGTTAAGCTGGAAAGGAGAATGGGGCCAGCCATCTGCACAGGTGTGGTCTATAGACCACCAGCCCAGGAGGAAGAAACAGATAGGGAGCTGATGCTAGCCATCCAGAGGATGGCAGACAAGGGTGAGGTAGTACTGGTTGGAGACTTCAATATTCCAGACGTGGACTGGAGCATCCCAGCAGCAGCATCAACTAGGAGCAGATTTATCCTGGACTCCCCTTCAGGGTGCCTTCCTCAAGCAACGGGTCATGGAACCAACTCGGCAGAAGGCAATACTGGACCTTGTGCTCACAAACAGGGACAGTGTGATGGGGGTAAGAGTGGGGGAGCAGCTGGGGAACAGTGACCACCAGTCACTGTGGTTTGAAATCACAGAAAGAGCAGAACCAAACCACACAAAAACACGTATCCTGGATTTTAGGGGGGCAAACTTTGAGAAAATGGGGAGATACTTGAAAGAGGCATTAAGGGGGGAATGGGGCAGGAATCAGGGGTTGAGGAACAGTGGGAAGTATTTAAAATGGGGATTACAAGAGCAACAGAATTATGTATTAAGCAGGTTAGCAAAAGGAAAAGGAAGAGGAGACCATTATGGTTTTCCAAAGATGTAGCAAAGAAAGTGAAAGCCAAAAAGATTGCATTCAGGCAATACAAAAAGACACAGGCAGAAGGGGATAGGAGGAGTACCAGGAGAAGCAAAGGGAGGCAGGGAGGTCAGTAAGGGAAGCCAAAGCTCAGACAGAAGAACACATTGCAAAATCAGTGGGTAGAGGGACAAAACCTTTACAGGTACATAAGGAAAAAGAAAGGCAAAGGGGGATAGTGAGACTGAAGGGGGAGGATGGGGGCTGTGTCGAGGATGACAACAGTAAAGCTGACATACTGAACAGGTATTTCTGCTCAGTCTTTACTGAGGAAGAGGAGGGTAATGGGTCTGAATGGAGTACAAGGGGTGAGAATGGTGCAGAAATGGACACAAGTCCCTTTACACGAGAAAGGGTCCTGAAGGAACTGGAAGTAATAAGAGTTGATAAAGCAGTGGGGCCAGATGGGGTGCACCCCAGGATCCTTAAAGAACTAAGAGAGGTGGTGGCTGAACCTCTTGCTATCCTGTTTAGCCGATCACTAGAAACAGGGGAGGTACCCAAAGACTGGAGGATAGCAGATGTAGTCCCCTTATACAAAAGTGGGAACAAAGAGGAAGCGGGGAACTACAGACCAGTCAGCCTCACCTCGGTAGTGGGAAGATCATGGAAGCACTACTGAAGGAGAGATTGGTGGAACATCTGGCTGTCAATGGACTACAGGACCCAAGGCAGCATGGTTTCACCAGGGAAGGTCATGCTCAGACCAACCTCATTGAATTTTTGACTGGGTGACTAGGAGGTGGATCAGGGGAGGGCAGTGACATGGCCTATCTGGACTTCAGCAAGGCCTTTGACACTGTGCCACATAGAAGACTATTGCACAAACTGGGGAATATGGTGTGGGCAGGACAGTAGTGCGGTGGGTAGGTAACTGGCTGGGCAGCAGGACACAGAGGGTGGTGGTAAATGGCTGTCACTCCACAGAGGGAAGAGTGACCAGTGGGGTACCACAGGGATCAGTGCTGGGACCGGTACTATTCAATATCTTCATCAGTGACATTGCGCAGGACCTAGAAGGCAGAATTTCACTGTTCGGATGACACAAAGCTCTGTAACAGAGTAGACACACCAGAGGGTGTAGACAGAATGAGAAGGACCTGCAGAAACTTGAAGAATGGTCAGGATTTGGCAGTTGAAATTCAATGCAAGGAAGTGCAAGATAATGCATATGGGGCACAAAAACCCTGGCACAATATATCAGTTGGGGGTGAGGATATAGCATGCACCAAGCAGGAAGGGATCTTGGAGTTATCATCTGATAACCTCAAGGCAGGAAACAGTGTGACAAGGCAGCAGGTAAAGCAAATAGGATGCTGGGATGCATAGGCAGGGGCATCACCAGCAGGAAAAGGGAGGTCATAATTCCACTATACAAGACACTAGTGAGGCCGCACCTGGAGTACACTGTGCAGTTCTGGAGACCTTACCTACGTAAGGACATAGACAGGGTAGAGAAGGTTCAGAGGAGGGCAACAAAGATGGTGCATGGATTGCATCACAAGTCCTATGAGGACAGGTTGAAGGCACTGAACATGTACTCCCTGGAGGAGAGGAGGGAGAGAGGGGATATGATAGAGACATACAAGTATCTTACAGGGAGGAACAGGGTGCAGGAATGCACTATTTTTAAGCGAAAAAGATGTTCCAGGACTAGAGGGCATGGGATGAAGTTGGAGGGAGGACGATTCAGAGGAAACGCGAGGAAGAATTTCTTCACAGAACGGGTGGTGGACAAGTGGAACACCCTGCCAGAGGAAGTGGTGGGGGCTGAAACAATCACGGGAGTTAAGAATGCATGGGATAGACATAAAGGAATTCTGGAGGTCGGGTAAGGGGCAACAGACTTCCTGGAAAACATAAACTGAACTTACAAACTTAAATGGGCAGACTGGGTGGGCCATAGGCCCTTATCTGCCGACACTGTCTATGTATCTATGTATCTGTGTATCTATGTATGGACGGTCCCTGGTGAAAAACTGCTAGAAGAGCTGCCATGCACCACAGCAACCTCTGCTCTGATACCTAAAAGTATTACCTACTGCAAGACACACTCCTCAAAGATCTACTGTTACGGTAAGTTTTTACGTAACTGTACTTTCTAGGAGTGGTATATGGTTTACATCCACACAACCGCCCCGGCCTCCCCAGCAAGTGGCACATGGATTCCTTCTTCCAGCGTGCAAGCTCTGATGTCATGGGGTGGAGTCGGGGGATATAACACCCTGGGGGTGGGAGTAGCTTAGCTTAAAGGCATACGGCCAATCGTACCATTCCGGTAGAACTGCCAGAATGTGGATATGAACCAGATACCAATCCCAGAACTACAGTTACAGGTGAGTAACCTTTTTTTTCCGTATTGCTCCACATTTTCAATGGGTATTACTTGGGGTGATCAGGGAAGGGAGGGTCCAATATACATCAGAGACATAGAATACAACATGTGACAAGGGCAGTGAGGGGGGAGGGGGGTCCACTAGACACAGGGGCATGTGGCTGCAGTACAGTCACCATGCCTTCAGGGATGGGGGTGCAGCCTTAGCACTGTGTTAAGACTTTTTTCTGGCAGCCGTAAACTGTGCTGATCTATGGTCTGTTCTGCACCACTGAAACTGAGTATTTATCGCTGCACTGTTATACATTAGGGACTCCCTCATTTGCATTGGCGCAGTGGTATGGTTAGCACGATCGTGCTGCCAGGTTTGGGCAGCACTCCGGGGGGCCTCTGAATATGGCCCCTGTCCCAGGAGCACTGGCACTAATCCAGGTTAGTGCAGGTGCTAACTGGGTTAGTCCTGTGCTAAACATTTGAGCATGGGGCCCCATAAGTCTAATTAATTATTCATAAAGTCAGTGAGCACTGTGACTGGCTGCTGTACTGGGCACTAATTCCTTAGGAATATCCAGTATAGCTTAGAGCAGTCAGTGCACGTGTATGTTAGATGTCTTTTTTTGTTCAAGGCAGTTTGTTGTAAACCTAAGGCGATTAAACTTATGATCACAATAATGCACTTGCAAGTAGGCATTTCCTAGGAATTAATGCTCTTGGTGGGGCTAATGGCCCTCCACTGTGCCTGGGCCACCAACTCCCCCAGCCGGGCATTAATCCCTAGGAAAGGCTGCTTTATTAATATTCAAATTCATGAGTGTAGTTTCTTTATTTATGTTTGCTTTCAAAAAAATAAACACTGAAAAGGTTTCTCGATGTTTTCTCATCATGCATTTTTTTCCTTTTTTCAGATGAATTCTGCATATTCAACCTAATCCTGAACGTGGCCTTGGACTTTTTTTGCAGCACCCTTCCTTCTATTTAACGATGCTGTTTATGTCAGTTTTAGATCTGAATTTTTATTCTTGAACAGTTTCTTGACGTTGCAAAAATATCCTAAGAGATGTCTGTGCTTTGACACCTGATGAAGAGCGAGTAAGCAACCATCTGTCTCATCGTAATGTTTTTACTTGTTTGGGTTTGCTGTGCTGCAGAATGTGTGCAGTAGCATTTGTGAATCCAAAGCCAGGTGCTTCTTTTTTGCAGAATGCTTTTCCATCACTAAATGAGGTGCTCCACACCTCAGTCAGCAACACCCCTCTTTCGTCTGACCTTTTGGGGTTTTCTGGTGTCATTGTGAGGAGACTGGACCCAGTAATGTGGAACTGCTGGAACCCATCTCTGTTGGTATTGCAAGGGTGTGCCATGCCTACACTGGAGTGCGTTGCGCTTTCGCTGGAGAGGGCATGCCATATGCCGATGTCTCTCAATCATATGAATAACTAGCACGTGATATCGGGGCAGTGTTTTGATCCTAGAGGCATTTTGGACAAGGAAGGAAGAAGACGGTTTTGTTTTTAATGCCATCTCAAGGTACTACAGTAGATGCACATTGCTGTTTTCTCAAAAAATGAGGAAAGCCACAGTCACTTAAGCTTAGTTTGTTGCATATCCTGATAATCAACATGACAAAGCAAGTTTCAGTGTAACTAAGCTGTGCTTTGGCATAAAAAACATTTTGCCAGTGTACCTTTATGTAAGATAGCACTTTATTATTTGTTGCAAATCTAACTTGTGTTGGGCTTATTTACACCAACAAACTTTGTCTTTCAGCTGCTTTACTCAGTATTTCAAAAGCTTGGTATTTTTCTCTGAAACTTGTTTTATTACGTTTTTTTGGTACCTTAGTTGTATGTGTGTCTATACAACACAATTGAGGGATCATGTCAATAAAAAATAACTTAAGTGTTGTGTCAGTTATTCAATAAATGTATTGATTAAAAATAAAATCTTGGAGTTTTGTGTCAAGACAAAATGGTAGACCGGGGAGATGTGCGGCACCTTCCCAGTTACAGTAGTCCTCATGTCATTTTGTGCATCAGGAGATGAAGCTGACCAATCCTAAGGGCAATGCAAAGTGGCAAACGATGCCCCATAATGAAAGTTAAAAACTTCCACGAGTCTAAATTTGGAAACCATTCCTGTCTGTTGGAAGTCAAACTATTTCCCTGGTCCAGATTTTGCAGTTCAGTACTCTAAAGGGTCTGCTTTTTTTTCTTCATTTTAATATACTACTGGTAAAAATATCTCATTCTTTAAAAAAAAAAAAATATATGGTACTGTACTTCCATGCCTATAAAATTGTAAATCACCTTAATTTTTTTTTTCTCTTTGAGAAGTCAAATACTGAGATCTTCCAGGAATCGGTCTTCACCGTTGATTCACACTAGTGGGTCTTAACTGGAGGCGCTAGGTCCCAGTAGGAGACAGAACTTTTCAGGAGGGCTGGCACCGAGATAAGTTGCATTCATGTGCAGTATTGCAAGACTGGCTCATGCTGCATGGCTTACCTCAGCACCAGCCTTCAGATGCTTCAGCTCCTTTTTTCCCCTGCCAAGTGCATATCAGTGATTATGTTGCTGAATGTCGAGAGTCAGAACTTCACGTCTGTACAACAGCAGCATTCAGTTCTCTCAGTTTTAGTGTTTAAAGCTAGAGTTTATTTTTGTGTCTGTTTAGTGATTTTACAAAAATATTTCTGTCAGTTTTCTCACAGCCCTTTCAAGTCTGTGGCAGATGGCCATAGAAGACAAATGGTAGGGGCCATCTCAGGCAGGCTGCTGTGGCAGCAGGGCTGTGTCTGGTTCATTTTCTCCACTGGGGAAGGGTACTGACCACAGGCAGTCCTGCGCTCAGACAGTCCTCCTGAAAGCACAAACGTGCCAGTCTGTTCCCAATTCTGGTTGGCTTCTTGGCACCACTCAGCCTTGAGTTCTTTCTCTTCTCTTCAGAAGGGGAACAAAATGAAAATTACGTACTCACCGTAATTCTTGCTCTTTCTAGATGTCATCAACATTCATTACTGGTGGGTATCAGCCAGAGGCGCCAGACACTGCGGCAGCTTATAGCTTTAAGCTTTTCTCTGGAGGAGGGGTCAGCATTGGAGACAGAGCCACCCTCGAGGTCGACATACTACATGGCACACGTTGGTTGGCCAGTAACGACAGAGCCACCCTCTAGGTCGAGATACTACATGGCACACGCTGGTTGGCCAGTAACAAGATGCCAGCCCCCGCAGCCTCCTCAGTTCTGCTCACTGGAGCAAGTACAAGGTAAAGAGAAAAAAGGAGGGAGGGTGGGGTAAGGGAGCCCAAGGGATAGAAAAAGGAAAGGATATAAACTGAAACTCTAAGGCCAACCACAGGAGGCAAGGTAAGGGCTCTAGGGTGTTTTTGGGCAGGGGAGAACCCACCCACTCTGCAGGCCAAAAGGTGGAGAAAGAAGAGGGAGGGGAAAGAGAAAGGGAAGGGAGGAAGGGAAAAAAGGAGAGAGAAAAGTGTGTGTGGGGGGTGGAGCATGAGAGGAACGAAGTCTGGATCCCAGAAGGGAAAAACATCCCTATAAGGGAGGTAGAGAAGTATTCCTGTGGACCAAGAGAGAGAGAAATGACCTGCTCCAGGAGAGGAGTGGGCCTAGGTCCAACCGAGCAGAGGTAGGCCCTTTAAGGAGTGGCTTGGTAAAAATCCCCATAGCCTCTAAGAAAGAGAGAGCTAGGGGGAGTCGAGCAAGAAATGGCTGTCCTTCAGGCAGAAGTACAGAAGATGCCTGTCCTCCCCACTTTCCAAGTTGCTGCTTTTTATTTTAATGGTCAGCACAGGAAAAGGTCTCAAAAGAGTCTCCCCCCACCCCCCGCGGAGGGGTGGGAAAAAAACCCTGGGCAAGGTCATCATGGACAAGGAGGTGCACCTGGCTTAAGTTATCTGGTATGGCTTCTGAACTAGAAAGCGAAACGCCTCAGACCTACCACCACAGGCAAAGTGATGTGGGGTGGAAGGAGAGAAGGGAGCAAGGAATCCTTGGAAGGGGAGGTCTGTGGGGACCTTGTCCTGTGGGTAACCTGGAGTTGAGTTACCGCAAAAGGGAAAAGAAGGACCAGGCCAAAAGGCTCCACTAGAGGAGAGGATAGGACATAAGGGCCCCCAGGGCTCACAAACCAAAGGACAGGGACTCAAGGGTGCCAAGAGGTGACCTCTGAAATTGCTCAATCATGGAGACCATACTAAAGGAAAGGTTGGTGGAATATCTAGAGGAGCATGGTCTCCAGAAAGAGAGGCAGCATGGGTTCATTTGGGGGGGGGGGGAGATTGTGTCAAATCTGATTAACTTCTTTGTGTCACTAAGTAGACAGAGGCCAAGCAGTAGACATTCTCTAGCTTGATTTTAGCAAGGCCTTTGACTATGTGCCCCACAAAAGGTTGATCAGGAAGTTGATGGATCTCAGGGTTGGGGAAAGTTAGCCAGATGGGTGGATAACTGGCTAAAGGACAGAACCCAGAAGGTGGCTGTGGGGGGAGAGTTATCTGGCACCAGAGCAGTAACCAGTGGGGTCCTGCAGGGTTCGTTGCTGGGCCAGTATTGTTCAATGTCTTCATCAATGACACTGGAGATGGCATTAAGGGCAAAATGTGCCTATTCACGGATGACACCAAGCTCTGTGGGAGAGTGGACACAGCTGAAGAGATACAGGACCTACAGGAAGATCTGGAAAAGCTGGGAAGGTGGTCTAGGATCTGGCAGCTTGGCTTCAATGCCAAGAAATGCAAAGTTATGCATATTGGAGTCAAGAATCCCAGGACAGAGTACTACCTGGGTGGAGTCCGAGTATCTGCATCACAGGAGGAGAAGGACTTGGGAGTGATGATCACTAGTGACCTGAAGCACTCCATGCAGTGCAAGAAAACAGCAACAAAGACAAACGATGCTGGGATGCATATCTAGGGGGATCAGTAGTAGGAGAGAGGAGGTTATACTGCCCTTGTACAGGTCACTGGTAAGACATCTAGAGTATGGAGTTCAGTACTGGTGCCCACACCTCAAAAAGGACAGTAACCTGCTGGAGAAGATCTAGAGGAGGGCTACAGAGATGATAGCTGGTCAGCAGGGTAAGGCATACAAAGAGAGATTAAGGGCACTGAACATTTACTCCCTGGAAGACAGGAGAGAGAGAGAGGGGAGATGATTGGGACCGTCAGACACTTAAAAGGGATAAATAAGGTTGATAAAGGGAGTCTCTTTAAGCTAAGTGGCAACCATAACATGAGGGGGCACAGTCTTAAGCTGGATGGTGAGAGGTTTAGGAGGGAGATCAGGAAGCGCTTCACAGAGAGGGTAGTGGACACTTGGAATGCGCTGCCGGAAGAGGTCATCTCATTGAAGACAGGGCAGCTTTAAGGGAGGCTGGGATAGGCATGGGGAAGGTAAGGATCATGGGTAGGGTGGATGGGAGGGAGGGAGGGCAGGGACATTAGCTCAAGCTGTGGACCCTGCAGTATGAGCAGATTTGATAGACCAAATGGCCTGCTGACTTCTTCGTATGTTCATATGTGCATGGGACCTTGGCATGAGGAACAGCCAATGGTTACCCATCTAAGAGATGGAGGAAAAACCCTTGATGCATGCCGCTGTCCCAAGAGGAAGAGTCCTCTGTCCAAAACAGCTCAGAGCCCTGGGAGCCCACGAGAGAAAGGGAGAGCATCCTTACTTGCCTTCTTCCCAGATGCCCTTAGAGCAGAGCTCAGCGTGCCAGGAGGTGCCAGAAAGTAGTCTCCCAGAGGGACAAGTCCAACAGATAGGCGGCACCGCCCAGCGGTCTGGTCATGAGGGGATGGTGGTAGGGAAGCAGTAATGAATGAAGATATCTGGGGAGATAAAGAATTACGGTGAGTACATAATTTTTATTTCTTCCGTAGATCAGTCTTCACCATTCATTACTGGTGGGTGAGTACCAAGCACCACGAAGTGATGCTGACACCTCCCTGAGGGCAGAAGTTTCTCTCAGCCTCCTATGGGGGAGAACACAGAGAGGAGGGAGCCCCTTACGGGCCTGGTGAGGCCCAAGACTGGTCAGGATGAGGTGGAGACTCCCGATTCCTGGGAGATGGGAGGCACCTCACCGTGCAGGAGAAGAAATGGGCCCTCTGTAAGGGATAGGCAATTATTCTACACTGAGCCTGGGGTGATTACCTTGAAAGACAAAGCAATGCCATCTGCCTGAAGTAGATTGCAGTTCCTGCCAGTCTGGAAGCTACCTCACTGGTGTCATAAGACACCCTTGCTTGTGTCTTGCTAGCTCCAGACCATGGGCAGAAAGGCTAATGGCCTGCCTGGTTACCTCTGAGTCAGGAAAGGATGCCAGGAGCTGACCCAGCATCATCCACAGATGCCTAGCATAGGCAGACTGGTGTGCCTAGTGCAACGAGACTCGCAGAAGAAGGTGTGCCACTGAGAAGAACCATCTACCCATGCGATCGAACTCAGCCGAGTCAGACTACGGGGACCGGTCATGCCTTGGGCGATAATGCCCAGAGGGAATGTCCACGGGCTCCACTTCCAAAGAGGGGTGGGACATAGCACCTGGAGACCCGAGGGGTGTGCAGTACCTGGACTGACAGTTCCTTGGGGCTGGAGAAGGGGCAGAGGGATAATGCAAGTACCTAATTGACTCTTCCATGAAGGGTTGAGGCCATGGAGGGATGACAAGGTTGTCGGCGCTAAACTTCCCTAGGAAAGCGTGAGTCACATGGGCAGGACTGCAGCTCACAAAATTGGAAAGATGGAGCTCATCCAGCATCCCTGACAGGAATTGCTAATAGCTGGTGAGATCAGCATTGGATGATGGATGGGAGGGATCCCCTTTCTTGGAGGAGGAAGATGAGGCTGAGGAGCCCGGTTCAGAGACCAGTGCAGCTGGTGGTTCAGGTCTAAAAATGACCACAACCAGGGCTCTAAGATGACAAGGAATGCAACTGCCAATGCCCTGAACTGTTCCCAGGTCATGGGCTATAAAGGGCCAAAGAAGCCTGGGAGAGGAGGAGAGGAGCTCTGGCTGGCCAGACTAGGACATTTGCTAGGGCTGCAAGATCGAGCAGGGTACCCCTCCTGGGGGAGTGGGCTGTGTAACTCACTCACCGATGGATGCCCAACCAGATGGGTGGACAGGGTGGTGCCCTTGGGGGAGGACCCCCAGAGGGGGTGATAGTCGGTCTGGTCCTTGTGGGCATCCCCTGACCCCATCAGTTCTGGGGAGGAGAGAAGGGAAGGATCAGCACTTCGGCTCCTGCCAGAGCTACCAACTGCTCTGGAAAAAGGCCTCCACACTGCCCTCCACCTCCCCATCCCCATCTCACCAGACAGGGACCTTCTCCTTGGTGGGGCCCCTAATACCAGGAGTTACGGTGTCTGAGACAGCCCCAGCACCAGAAGTGGTGCCAAAATATATCCCAGAACTTGCCCCAGTACTGGAATCTGTTCCAGCACCATGAACAGCGTCGGAATCGGTACCGGACCCCGACCCAGCACCGCCCTCCGTGTTGATGACCTTCTTGGTTTGCAGGCAGTGCTGGAGGATGCAGAAGCAGCCCCAGGAAGGGTGGCAGCAGACTCCATAGAACCAGAGACCCTATGGCTTTGTGGAGGAGAGTTCCGGGACTCCAAGGAGCTTGGCAGCCAGTCGGGTGCATTCCGATACTCCTCCAAAGGGGAGATCAAGGAGATCTCCAGAGAGGCTACTCCCAACATTCTCCCTGTCCCGGCATAGTGAACAGTGCTGGAAGGAGACCCAGTGCCAACACCGGCACTGCCTTGCTCACCAACATCGGGGCGGTGCTGGGAGCCAGCATGGCACCAGAAGGCAGCACCGAGGGCTCCACCAGCTTAGGCCAAGCATGTAGCTGCAACTGCGACACCAGGGACATCTGTGCTCCCGATGGGGCAATGGACTGCAAGGGGTGCTCAGCCGACCCCCCCCCCAGAAGAGGCCAACTATCCCACCGACCCCTCACATAGGCCTCCTGTCCCAGTGAGACTAGGACTTGCAGAGGCCTGCTCCCCCTCGGTATGTATAGTACTGGAGGGAGACCCGGGGGAAGGGCCCAACGACCTGGCCTTGACATCCCGAGAACACTGCCACCCTCTGAAGGTGAGAGGTTTTCCACCCATCTTCAACGCACGCACTTTGAGGACCCGGCAGTCCATGGAGAAGCAGGTGTTGACCACATCCAGGGCTCTAAGATGTAACGGACTCAGGCAGTTAAGACAGCAGTCGTGGTGATCTGTTATGGTGATCAGCTTGCCACAGAGACACCGATGCATAGGGGCATGCACCGCCTTGGATTTAGAAGAAGATCCCGAACCGGACATGACCACATGGACAACTTAAAACAAAGCACAGTACCTGACGCCGCACTTAATGACTGTAAAGAAATAAAAAGAGAGGTTTTACTTGCTTTTAATGAAGATCGGTGTCGAATAATATGGCAGCAGCAGAACTGACGCAGCTCAAAATCTGGAACATGCTTCAGCTCCCACAGAAATCTAACCTCAACTGCAGGAAAAGAACTAAGGAGATTGAGGGGCCAGCATTGGTTACCGGCCAACCCGCGAGCACCACGTTGTACATCAGCCTCGAGGGTGACGGCATCTCCTACGTCAGCCCCTCCTCCAGAGAAAAGCTTAACATTATAAGTTCCTACGGGGTCTGGTGCCTCCAGCTGATACCCACCAGTAATGAATGGTGAAGATTGATCTAGAGAAGATCTGTACCACTCAAGGTCACCCTCTGTGAAGTCTGCTGTGACATCCTCAGTCTACCAGAGTTATTGGCCCTCACCAGCACCGTCAGCATCACCGGGGGCCTCTGGTTTTAAGAGGTCGAGGTCTCACGTCCAGAGTTCCCCTCTGTCTGTACATGGGGATCTCAGTGGGCAATTCCACCCTTGGGTAGCTCTTTGGAGCAGTTGGTGCAGTGCCAGGCTTGCGTGTCTCTGCCGGTGCAGCTGGTCCCTGGCCATTCAATGTCAGTGGAAATGGAGCACTAGATGGGACCCTCAAACCTGGCAGAACTCTGGCAACAGCCTCTGGGTCCTTGCCGGTGACTGCACTGCCAACTCCTGGCCCTGGCCTGGTGCCAGGCATCCCCAGCACCAGATTCGGTTCCTGTTCGGGTGCCACCTGCAGCACTGGCCCCATGACCTTGGAGTCATTGACAGTGGGGTTGGCACTAGTGCCAGTTTTGGGCTCTGCAGAGCCTGGCCTGGTGCCAGTTCCAGCACCACCCTCAGCACTGAGGATCTTACCCAAGTCAGTCTTCACCATTCATCATGATTGGGTCTAGGCCAGAGGTCTGGACTCTCAGTGGGAGCTTGTCTCTTAAGAATTTTGAAGTCGGGGAGCTGACGTCGGAGACTGCACCACACATGAGACAGATGTATTATGTGGTGCTCATGGACTGGCCTATAACCGACGTCGGTTCACCCACTTCCTCAGTTCTGTTTTTCCCACCTTTGAGGAAGGATCCCTGCGAGGGAGTCTCACAGCAACTGCATCAGCTCTGTTCCGCATTTCTTGGCCTACTCAATGCCGTACTTCATTGATGTTATAAGTTTTGGCATCGTTTGCAGCGACAATTTTACAAGTTTTCTCAGTGCAGTATTTAGTCTTCTTCACCTTGTTTTCTTTACTGTCAGCAGCAATGTCGGGTCCAGAGCCTAAAAAGTTTTCAAAAAAAGCGGGAGTTGCCCCCATGTGTCAGTGTCCCTATGGCAACTCCATGACCATTTCTGACCCACACAGCCGCTGTTTTCCTGTTTGGGTCCCTACCATGCTATGGATGAGTGCAGCGCCTGTTTTTCGATGGACTACCACACTGTTGTTACCTGCATGGTGATGTTGGGGAGAGACCCTCAACCTTTGGTGGATGGCATCGTACTCAGGACACCAAAACAAGGTCTTTGGGCTCCTCCCCTGAGCCACTCCCTGGTTCGATATGGACCACTGGAGAAAAGACCCCCTCTGTTTGTAATCTTGCTGGAACAAGGGGTCTTAGTGTGGGGTTGGTGGGGCGCTTGTCTCCCTTGGGAAAGGGGGGGGTGACTGAGCACCCTTTGCAGTCTGGTGCCTCCTCGGAGGCTCGGATGTCCCCAGGTGTGGTACTGCAGTTATATGCTTGGCCTGCACCGGCGGTCTGGGTGCCAGTGAGTGAGACAGCACCAATTGTGCACCCTCTGACGTCGCTCTCAGTGCTGGAGGGCCTAGAGTCTAGGGAGTAGCCAGCCTGGAGATCTCCATGATCTTGCCCTCCTTCTCGGAGAGCGAGGATCAGGATGACCGTGACTGGTTGCTTGGCTCTTGAGGAGCCCCTGAATGCTTCCCAGGTAAGTTCGAGGCCTTCAGTCAGTTTGGAGCCTGAGGGCTCTCCCCTCGGTGCCACCCACGGTGCCGACTCACCTAAGCCTCCCGGCACCATGGACTTTCTTAGTCTCAGCCAGGACAATTCTGGCAGTGGCGGTGCCAATTGGAGACTCAGCACCATCTCCAGCGCCAAGTCTGCTTCTGCCACTTCTTTGCCGACAGACGTGGGCTCAGGTGCTGCGGTCGAAGCCGGGAGAGAGTCTGGACTCGTCTTCTGTGCAACTCGGTTATCTCCTTCTCCTGCTAGCCCCGACTCTTCTTCAAGGCCTTTTATGAGGGGCAGGTCCCTTTCTTGTGGGGCAGGGTTGGTGCCACATTCCATCCCTGGAGCATTTAGGAGCTCAGGGAAGAGCCGTACTGCTGACTTATCTTTGCTTTCCCCTCCTCTTAGAGGGGGTCCTACGGCTGATGGGGACAGGGGCCACTCAAATGGCACTGTATGGCTCCATTCTTCTCATCTGGGGATTCCCTCCAAGTGCTCCACCCCGCTTGCCTCGCTGCTGTTGGGCGCTCTGCAGTGGGTGGGATAGGCAGCGCCCCTTTCTTTTGGAAGGGGTTCCCTGCGTGATCCTGTAGCCCTTGCAGAGGACCTCCTCTGGTTCACTAGAATTCTCCTCCTCCTCCGCCCTCCCCTGACCTGGGACAAGTTCAGGGAATCAGTGGCTGGATTTCCAAGGTACCTAACGGCAATTCACAAGGATATTTTTAGACCTCAAACTCCTGCGCCGCCTCCTACCAAACCCAGCTCCTCCAAGTCTTCCACTGAGGAAGAGGATTCTTCCCTTCCCTACTTTGCTGATGCGGACTTTACTTCATCTCAGCGCTTCCTAGCAGAGATGTTGGAGGAGCTGCACATTTCCCACTTCGCCAGACAACCCTACTCATACGACACTGGCATTCCTGGGGGAATTCAGTGCTGACCACCTGGTCATACCTCCCTGCCATTCGTGGAGACTTCATACGGTGTCTGGCAACATCCCACTGCCCCAGCTCCTGCCACTAGGGACTGTATGTGCAGGTGTGCTCCTGTGGGGTTTCCAGGTGCCATGTCTCACCCCTGTTTGTGAGTAGAACTCCCCCTCCGGGTATTGTCACCTTCGGCATGACCACCCCCGAGTTTGATTTGGATGAGTTTGACTGCTGAGGAAGAAGTGTGTTTGTGGTGGCATGCCTTCTCCTATGTATTGCAGCTTTTCAGGCTCACCAGATAGCCTACGGAAGGCACCTCTAGATGTTGCTAGGTCAACTCCTCGCTTCTATGCCTGACTGTGAGGAAACCCAACAAGCCATTAGCCTTTCCATGCGTGGCTTGGAGATGGCCAGACACCTCTACAGAGTGGCGTGCAATGGTAATGAGGTGGCATCCAGGATGGTCAGAACCTCAGTCTGCATAAGGTGGATGTGTTGCTTCACTTGTCGCAGCTGTCACCCTTGGCCTGGCGTAGGGTGCTATCCTCACCATTCCGGGGGCCCACTTCTCTCGCAGGGCAAGGCATGAGCTACAGAGGCATCTTCCATCTCCCAGGGCTCAGGAGTCTCTGCCTGCCCTTGACTGTTCGCGGGCCCCACCAGGCCTGTAAGGGGTCCCCACCTCCTGTGTTTCCCCCGAGAGGCTGAGGGATCTGTTTCCCTCAGGGTTTGCCAGTTCAACATTCAAACCCATTCGTGATGAATGGTGAAGACTGACTTGGGTAAGAGATGAAAATTAGGTACTCATCGTAATTCTTGATCTTACTTCAAGAAACAGCTTTTGCAGCAGGTTACACCATTAGGACTGAAGCCAGCAGGCGCCAGGACCCCACAGAAATTTTCTAGCTAGCAGTATCCAGTGGGAACCCACCGCGGCCCCGCCCCCGAAGTCAGGCATCATACAAAAGGGGGCGGTCCCCCAGAATCCCCAGTTCTTTTCCCACCATTGACTCTCCAGCATCGGCCTCACGTTCCCACTCTAGCGAACGACGCCTAGAACTTTCAGCGTTTTATCTCTAAATGTTGGCATCTCCAACTCCTTCCTCGGAAGGACGTCCCTCCAAGTGTGCCTGCGGCAAACAGATCCCTTTCAAGGATCTACATTCATCCTGTCTGCGGTGCTTGTATCGTCAATATTCATCACGACATCCCACCCACCATCCCCTATCACCAGGCGCTGGGCAGTGCCTCCGTACCCTTTTTTCATTTTCCCTTGATTCAGCCTTCAAGAGTTTGGATGTGAGTGGGGATGGTTTTTCCTTGGCAAACCCTGCCTGCCTTTCAAGGTTGGGTTCCTCCTTTCCTTTCTGTTGATTCCACTTTGTTTCATAAAACAAAAAAAAAAGGGGGCGGAGGGAGACTTCAGAGGAGCAGAAGGAAGGTGGAGCAGAAATATTCTTTCTGTCTCTTCCTCTCCCCCCTTCCCTCATGTCAGCCTTTTCTCCCAGAAGGGATTTTTCTTCAGTAGGTCTGGCAGGTGGGCATATTCTGTAGGAGATACCTTCTATATTTCTGTCCCCTGCTGTCTTCCTACCTAATCCCTATGCTTCTCTGGAGGGGTTTCAATAAAAGAAAATATGGAGGGAAAGCGGTGGTTCTTGAGAGCCACTATGTGGTGATCACCAGTCTCGTGATCCCTTGTCCCCCCATTTGCTTGCCTCCCTTACCTACCCAGCCTCTCCATTCCTGGACCCTCAGTTTAAAAAAAAAAAAAAAAAAAGGATGGAAACTACTGTAGTGCAGGCCCCATCTCTTTCTGCCTCCTTTCTTGCTCCTGTGTGAATTCATACTCTTGCATCTTTGCTTTATAAAGGAGGTTATGTTCTTCTTTGGGCCTCAGTTCTGGTAGGAGTATTGGCTGTTTAACTCTTATCCTCTCAGAGGAATATCTGCCTGACGGGGGGGGCAGTGGGGGAGAGGACTAACTACTGCTTCTCTCTTTCACTCTCTCTCTTTCTTCTTTATCTCTAGGACTGCCCAGTGCTGTGGCCATCACTGACCAACCTAAGTCCCTCTTTAAAACTATAATTTTTCTTTTAGTTGGCCCTTTTTAGGGCTGCATGGGCAGAACCCTGCAGTCCTCTTGGGAGTACTAAAAAAAACAGCTTGCAAACAACCTCGTGAGGTGACAAGTCACCTCCACCTGTCCATGCTCGCACTACCTTTTTTGTTTGTTTTTACCCCACCTGATGGACAACTGTATCTGTGGTTGGCATAACCCCCCACCTGACCTCCCTCTCTTCACCCCCAGGATGTAACAGTGGCACTGGGGTGCTAATCCCCAGTGCAGAAATACTTGTCCCCCCACTACTGCGCATGTGCACCTCTGGATACTAATGCTTTTATATATATATATATATATATATATATATATATATATATATATACACACACACACACACACACACATATATACATACACACCCTCCCTGTAAAAAGAAAATGGTCCAGCAATGTCTTTTGTGGCCGTAGCTGTCCCCACGGACCCTCCCACTCAGCAACCCCCCAAGCCCTTATTTATTTAAACATTTGGCTACTGGGAAAGGCACACTGAGCCAAGGCTCGATTCCAGGTGCGATCCGGGATAGAGGGTAAAGGAATACAACATTAACATGTACCAAAATAAGCCACTTTACAACATGTTAAACACAACGGTTAGGTATAGCAGTGATAGTTACAGTTACATAGGTACAACATTACCGAGCCACTTTACAGCATGTTAAACACAACGGTTAGGTACAGCAGTGCCAGTTACAGTTAACATAGGTACAACATTAACGAGCCACTTTACAGCATGTTAAACACAACGGTTAGGTATAGCAGTGCCAGTTACAGTTACATAGGTACAACATTAACGAGCCACTTTACAGCATGTTAAACACAAGGGTTAGGTATAGCAGTGCCGGTTACAGTTACATAGGTACAACATTAACGAGCCACTTTACAGCATGTTAAACACAAGGGTTAGGCATAGCAGTGCCAGTTACAGTTACATAGGTGCAACATTAACAAGCCACTTTACAGCATGTTAAACACAACGGTTAGGTACAGCAGTGCCAGTTACAGTTACATAGGTGCAACATTAACGAGATACTTTACAGCATGTTAAACACAACGGTTAGGTACAGCAGTGCCAGATACAGTTACATAGGTGCAATATTAACGAGTCACTTTACAGCATGTTAAACACAAGGGTTAGGTATAGCAGTGCCAGTTACAGTTACATAGGTACAACATTAATAAGCCACTTTACAGCATGTTAAACACAATGGTTAGGTATAGCAGTGCCAGATACAGTTACATAGGTACAACATTAACAAGCCACTTTACAGCATGTTAAACACAACGGTTAAGTATAGCAGTGCCAGATACAGTTACATAGGTACAACATTAACGAGCCACTTTACAGCATGTTAAACACAACGGTTAGGTATAGCAGTGCCAGTTACATAGGTACAACATTGAGTAACAAGCCACTTTACACAGAGAATAAAGTATGGGGTGGTGTGTGTAACAAGATTTTACACACACCTGAGGGGTTGGATGGCATATAAACCCTGAGAGTGAAGCTTGAGGGGTTTATCCAGGTATCCAACCCTGATGGCGTGTGTAAAATTCGAGTTTACACACACCACCCCATATTTTATTTTATATAATTGCTGGGTTAGGCTTTTTCACCACAGCCAATTATATAAAATAAATGGTCTGGTGCGGCTGCAATCTGGATGATGTTTAGCCGAGTCCTTGATCGCTTAGCAGCAGTTTACTTTTTCTTGTTCTGTTGTTCCCTTTACGGTGTAATTTTTGTTAGGAGTTTTTTTTTTTTTAAATAGTTACCACCTAGAGATAGTGGCGGTGGTGCAGTTTCGACCGACGAAGAAATCTGGTGGCGAGCGGTGAAAACCCGGAAGAGCTGTAGGTTAGGCATGCGCATAGCAAGGGAAACCGTGTGCATGTTTGCCGTTATAAAACGCTCCTTTATAACTGCAAATTAAGCCACGGTTTCCCTATGGGAAAAAGCGTAACCCAGTTATTATAGCATGTTAAACACAACGGTTCGGTATAGCAGTGCCAGTTACATAGGTACAACATTAACAAGCTACTTTACAGCATGTTAAACACAACAGTTAGGTATAGCAGAACCAGATACAGTTACATAGGTACAACATTAACGAGCCACTTTACAACATGGTAAACACAACGGTTGGGTATAGCAGTGCCAGTTACAGTTACATAGGTACAACATTAACGAGTAACAAGCCACTTTACAGCATTGTTAAACACAAAGGTTTGGTATCGCAGTGCCAAATATAGTTACACAGATCAGGAGTCCAGTGCCATAATCCTCACTGGACTGCAGACACTCTTCTCTCTTCAAAGCTGGACCATGAACAGAAGAAGCAGGTATGCGCTTCAATGTATTTCAAGGGAATGAAAAATGTTACAGGTTCCCTGGTACTGTAACATGCCCTGTGTGTCCTGCAGCTCCTCCACCCAACTGCCTGCCTGCAGCCTCACTCACTCCAGGTCAGTGGTTCTGCCTACCACAATAAATCATGGCTACTTCTGCTTGCATAAAAATCCAACTTTTCTGAGATCTAGTTAAGCAATAAGGCATGACCAGGGGTTAGATTAGCAGTCTGTTAATCACTCCCTATGGGTGTAATGTGGCACAAGGTGCAGCTGAGTGCCATATTACCCCTCGGGGATGATTAACTGCCTGTTAATCTAACTCCTGGGAGTACCTTATTACTATTAAAAAAAAAATTATAAAAGAAAAGTGTTAAAAGTATGCCTTTTGAATGTTTTCCTAATTTAGATGGAGATGTTTAATACAATAGTTCTTCCATCAACAGTTTAAGAATGCTGGTTCAAAATCAGAATGCAGCATTCCAGTCATTCAGCAGTGCTAGAGGATGGAATGCTGACAGGAAGAATCCATGTTCCATGGTGATCAGGCTGTACATGACAATATAACATGGATTAATGTAACGCTGTTGGAATCCTAACAGCCAATCAGATTGCAGCATTTCTGAGACCCTTTTTATAATATGCAGTAAGAGTGCTCATGGGGTGGGGGATTAACATTTAAAACTAGTGACTCAATACTCCACGTGCTTGTGGTCAATGAGACGTAAAGAAGCACCTCCTCGTGCAGTGCAAGGCTAAGTTTCTGTGAAAGTGCGCTGAGATTAAACACCCTACACGTTTTTAAATTACATTGTCACCTGTTGATGCTGTCATTCAGTGACATCAAATGTTGAGACAAATTAGCAACAAGCCAAGTAAGACCTTAACTGCTGTTTGTCAATATCATGCAGTTTAGGAATGTGTATGTAGGTTCTTGTTTATCACCGGTTCAAGAGATTCAGCATCAAACTGCAGGAGCTACTTCTTTTGGTTTTGCTGGCTGCCAGCATCTAGAGCAGTGAGTCCTTATTTTTAAATGACCTGACAGGGCTGCAAATGTTTTACAGATGCTAACAGGGTGCAAAGTCCATTTATCCTCTGCAGAACACTTTTATCAAGATCTTCCTGGACATAAGTCTCCACCACTCATTCACACTAATAGGGAACTGCGCCAGAGGCACTAAGACCCAGCGGGAGCAAACTTTTTGCTAGAGGGTCGACGCCAGAGATGGAGCCACAAGGAGCGGCACTGCGAGCCTTAGCTTGTGTGGTAATGACTTTCTCAACGTCGACCCTCCAACTGCCTCAGTTCCTTTTTTCCAGCCGAGTGCACTTCAGTGACGACATCGCTTGCCCGCCGGGAGTCAAACTAGCAGCATAGTTTTTCAGTTTTATTGTTTTGTAGTAATATCTCGAATAAAGTATCGCTTAGTTTATTATTATTTATCGAAGTCTCGGCCTACATTGACTGAGTCGACCATGAGCGGGTCAGGTGACGGCAGGGAGACTTCGTATGAAAGCTGTTCAGTCAGCCGGGCTGGGTCCGGTCCGCCGCCTTCTCCGGAGGGGGGGTCTGACAATGGACAGTCCAATGCCCGAGGGGGTGGGCAGTCCCCTCGAAAGCACAAAAGTAAACGGTCGCATTCTCGGCACCATTCGGCCTCGAGCTCTTCTTCAGCCCACAGGTCAAAAAAGAGAAGGCATCACTCAAGGTCGCCTTTAATATATCTGCGTGTAGACAGTCAGTTATTGGGGCTTGTTGCCGTCTCCTCCTTAGAGTCGCCAGCTTTGTTTCTGGTACGTCTTCGACATCGGACCCCTACCCCGCCCTCTGGTAGGTCTTCAGATGAGCAGTTTCATCAGTGGGCTGTTCTTATGGAGCAGTGGGCTCGGAGGTTGGTCCAGCTGCCTGGCCCAGTCACTCAGAGGCCTTTGGGTTTTCTGGGAGATCAGGCAGGGCGGTTGGACCTCCCTAGATGCGCGGCACTACCTTCGGTGCCGTCGACTCTGTGCTTAGGAGTTCTCCCCTCACATGGCTGCAGCGCAGGGGGCCACACCGATGCCTTTATCTCCTGGTCTTCATCCTTCTTTTTCCTCAAATCCTGTTTTTTGGAGTCTTGGGATGTTTTCGACGCCCTCAGCATCAGTGGCACGCTCGGCGCCATCTTTGGTGCTGATGCGTCTGTCGGCACCGTTGAGTATCACGGCGCCATGCTCTTTCTCAGTGCCATCCTCGGCGCCATGTGCCTTGTTGGCGCCGTCCTCAGTGCCATACCCGTTGGTGCCATGTGGCTTCTTGGCACCATGTGGCCTCTCGGCGCCATCTTTGGCGCCGTGCGCTTCGTCGGCGCCGTGCTTTTCTTCGGCGTCAAGGCCGGTTAGGACATCATCCAGCCTTCAGGACTCCTTCAACCCTTTTCCTTCCTCATTTCCTTCTGATTTTCACTCCTTTCCTGTCCATGCAGTCCCTCCCGGACTGTCAGGAGATGACATTGAGCCTGACCCCAGATCTTAGACTGGGTGATGATGTGGAAGGAACAGGATCTAGTTTTGCCGAAGAGCCTGTGGTCGAGGACCTGTCTTTTAAGTCTCTGCTGAAAAATTTGATTTCCTCTCTTTCTCTCCAAACTACAGATATCAATCCTGGGAAACTGTTAAGACTCCAGTACCTTCATGTTCTGGAGATCCCTATGGATTTGACTTCTCTGGTACAGCCCTCCTTTGAGACGCTGTCTCAAATGGTATGGAATAATCCTGCTCTCATTCCTTCTGTGGCTAAGGCCATAGATAGAAAATACTCTGCCCCCAAGGATCGACCCATTTTGGCATCCCAAGCCTTTGCAGATCCTATTGTAGTCTTGGCAGAGAATGATAAGGTCGTCCTTCCCCAGACTACTACAGCTCGACCTGTTAACAAAGAATCTCATAAGATAGACACTTTAGGTAAGAGAGTCTTAGCTGCTTCCACTCTAGGCATGCGTATTGCCAGCTACCAAGGCTATTTCTGTCAATATGAGTATATCCTTTGGCATTCACTCAAACAAATGGTTGAAGCTCTACCGGAGTCGGACACAAATTCAGAGCTTCTTCAAACCATAACCAGGGGTATCGAGTCCAACAACCAGCAGGTTAAAGCAGCTATGGACGCGTTCGATACTGCTTCCCGAGCGGCGGCGGCAGGCATTTGTACCCGCCGCCATTCCTGGCTGCGCACTTCAGGTTTTACGAATGATGCACAGCAACAGGTAATGGTGTTGCCTTTCGACGGTGTGTATCTTTTCGGCCCTCAAGTGGAACAGGCTCTAGAGGCTACACAAAAGACTAGGTCATCCTTTAAATTGGCTTGACCTCCTCCTGTCCCCTCTCGAGGGGGTGTTAATAAATGCCAGTTTCATAACCGTCAGTCCTTTCGAGGCAAAGGCAGGGGAAGTTTTAGTAAAAACCAAGCCCCCCAGCCTCAAAAGAAAATGCAGCAGAAGGCGCAGGGACCCAAAGCACCCAGTGACGACTTCTGAGTTGTTGGCCCAAGTCCCACCTCAGCTGCCTGAGGTGGACTATTCCTCAGTGGTGGGAGATCATCTGACTTACTTCTACAATCAGTGAAAGTCCATAACCTTGGATAAATGAGTCCTCCGGATAATCCGTGAAGGGTATTCATTCAATTTTAAGGAGACCCCTCTGGATCATCCCCCCCAGATGACAGCCCAGGCTGTCAGCTCTTCAGTCAGATCTTCTCACCTCCGAGATACAGGGCCTTCTAAACAACAGGGCAGTGGAAGTAGTTCCGCTGGATCAACGGAACACAGGGTTCTACTCCCATTACTTTCTGGTTCCAAAGAAAAGTGGGGGCATGCGTCCCATTTTGGACCTCAGAAAACTAAACAAATTCCTTCCCAAAGAGAAATTCAAAATGATATCACTAGGAACCCTGTTACCTTTGCTTTATCAACACGACTGGTTAGCCTCCCTGGACATGCAGGATGCTTACCAGCACATTCTATTCACCCAAAGCATCACAAATACCTAAGGTTCGTGGCTTTGGGACAGCATTATCAGTTCAGAGTCCTGCCCTTTGGGCTGTCCTCTGCGCCACAAGTTTTTACAAAGTGTTGTGCAATTCTCGCAGCGCATCTCAGAAAAATCGGAATACAAGTGTTCCCATATCTGGACGATTGGCTTCTAGCAAGTCCTTCCAGACAGGGAACTCTAGACACCGTGGCCACGGCTTCACACTTTCTCACGTCCATGGGAGTCCCGCTAAACCTCAAAAAATCGCAGCTGCAGCCCTCCCAGAGGCTCCTTTTCATAGGAACTCTTCTGGACACCTCTTGTGTGAAAGCATTTGTTCCAGAGGACAGGAGGAGCAATATCCTTCAGATGGCCCGATACATCGGGGGAAAGCAGCATTGTTTCAGCTCTCTTGATGCAACGGATGCTGGGTCTCATGGCATCCTTGGTGTTCACCATACCCCTAGCACGCCTCCACATGAGAACCTCTCAATGGATGCTCAGCACTCAGTGGTCCCCGATCACTCACCCTCAGTCCTTTCTCATCAAGGTGACAGAATCTCTGAAGAGATCACTCACCTGGTGGTCGCAAGAAGACAATCTTCTAGAAGGGTATCCCCTTTGCTCCTCTGGATCATCAGATTTCTATTACCACAGATGTGTCCCTGATGAGGTGGGGAGTGGTCAGACTCTCCACATTCAAGGCACCTGGACTCAGGATGAGTCCCAGCTTCACATTAATGTCTTAGAGATGAGAGCCGTGCTTTATGCAGTCCGAGCTTTGAAGGACATTCTCTATCACAAGAACATTCTCCTTCAAACAGGCAACAAAGCAGTGATGTATTACTTCAACAAGCAGGGCGGTGCTCACTCTTACCCCTTATGCAGGGAAGATATGAGAGTGTGGGAATGGTGCTCGGAGCACAAGGCTCTAATTCAAATGGTCTACCTGCCAGGAGTGCTGAATGAACTGGCAGACCGTCTCAGCAGAACAGAGACAGATCCTCACGAATGGTCTCTCGACTCAACCATAGTTCAGTCAATATTCGCAGAGTGGGGAACTCCAGACCTGGACCTTTTTGCATCCCCACTCAACACAAAACTGCCTCTCTTCTGCTCCAGAAATCCAGGGCCTGGCATTTTCTGTCAGGATGTGTTCAGGCTGCAGTGGACAAAACGCTTTCTATACGCCTTTCCGCCTCTTCCTCTAATTCAGAAGGTACTTCTCAAGTTCGAGTCCCAGGGGGACAAAATGATCCTCATTGCTCCCTTCTGGCCTCGACAGATGTGGTTTCCATTACTCAACAGTATGTCAGAAGCTCCTCCGAAACCACTTCCCCTTCAGACGAACCTTCTGACTCAGGGGCCTGTGGTACATCCCAACCTGAGGTCGCTTCACCTTCATGCTTGACTCCTGAAGAGATAGAAGTGAACAGGTTCAATGTCTCTCGCAGGGTTTCAGATATTCTTCTGGCTGCATGCAAGCCAGCCACTAGGAAAACTTACACAGCCAAATGGAAGCGTTTTTTGCTCTGGTGTGCAAAATCTTCTTTGAATCCTTTTTCCTGCCCACCAGATAAAGTTTTAGAGTACCTCTTAGACCTCTCAAATTCAGGTCTGCAATGCTCTACAGTTAAGGTTCACCTTTGTGCCATTTCAGCTTATCATGAGCAGTAATTTCCTTGTCACTGGCTCAGTTACCTGTGGTTAAGAGGTTTCTTGAGGGAATTCTGCATACCAGACTTCCTATAAGACATCCAGTCACAGCCTGGGACATTAATCTTGTGCTAGACATGCTCACTCAAAAACCTTTCGAGCCTCTACCTGTGAGCTAAAATTTCTCACTTAGAAAACGGCCTTCCTAGTGGCCATTACCTCAGCCCGCAGGGTCTCTGAGATACATGCCTTGGTCACAGACCCTCCGTATACTGTGTTTCATAAAGACAAAGTAGTCCTTAGAACCCATCCTAAGTTTCTCCCTAAGTTTGTTTCAGAATTCCATCTAAACCAACCTTTGGTCCTTCCTACTTACTTTGCGAACTTCCAAAATGAAGGAGAGCATTCTCTTTATTCCTTGGACATCAAAAGAGCTTTGCGTTTCTATCTAGATAGAACAAAAGACTTTCGAAAAGCTCAACAACTGTTTGTTTCCTTCAGCGAGACCCGGCTGGGTCAACCTGTCGCTATCAGATGTATTTCAGCATGGCTGGTGGCATGCCTTCTCCACTGTTATTCCATGGCGCAGGTTAAGCTGGAGGGCAGAGTGTACGCTCACTCTACAAGAGCGGTCATGGCATCCCTAGCAGAAATCCGCAATGTGCCCATTGCAGATATTTGCAATGCGGCTACCTGGAGCTCAGTGCATACTTTCGGCAAACACTATGCCCTGGATGTCAATGCCAGACAACATCTTTCTTTTGGTAGAACCATCCTTAATGGACTCCTGTCCTAAAACTTTGAGCTCTTGGTCTCTCCTGCCACCCTCTCAGGGGATTATTATCTCGGTACTCTCCCATTAGTGTGAATGAGTGGTGGAGACTTATGTCCAGGAAGATATGGAAATTACGTACCTACCGTAATTCTTGATCTTCTTGGATGAGTCTCCACCACTCATTCACACGCCCACCCTCCATCCCCCGAGCTCACCTCTGCTGTTGGTCTTCGTTCCCTCAATCTTTAGGCTGTGAAGACTTCTTTGTTGACCCTTCTTATACGTGTCTTCTGGACTATCTTATGTCCGGTTTTTGGTTAGGCTATCCTTCTAGGCTAGTTACGCTGCACCTCCTCGGAAAAAAAGGTACTGAGGCGGTTGGAGGGTCGACGCCGAGATAGTCATTACCACACAAGCTGAGGCTCGCGGTACCACTCCTCGTGGCTCTATCTCTGGCGCCGACCCTCTAGCAAAAAAGTTTGCTCCCGCTAGGTCCTAGTGCCTCTGGCGCAGTTCCCTATTAGTGTGAATGAGTGGTGGAGACTCGTCCAAGAAGATCAAGAATGACGGTAGGTACGTAATTTCCATTTCTTGACTCTTTTTCATTCTGTATGCCACTTTAAGTCTTTCATGACAAAATAATGTAGAGGGACACTGTACCCCCCCTTCCCCACACACACAGGATGATTTGGCATCTTTAAACATAATGTGGGATTAAAATACAATTCTGTGTTTCCGTGCTCTGAGCAAGGTTTAGTATTTTTAGTTTGCTTTTGCTGTTACAGCTGACTGGGAGCAAGTTCAATACAACTGAACTATGGCACCCCACTTTTTAATTTTTTTTAACTATACCTCAGGTACCTAAATTACTGACACATGAATTCAAACCTTGTGCTTGTGGCTATATCTTGTATCTGCTAACACACTTTGTCATGTACTTGTCAACTTGGTATAATTCTTAATTGTGTGTGTTGAACATTTATCTTTCCCTCTAGGTACATGTAACTAAGTCCGGGTCGCCCCTGAAAAAGGGACTGTTGTGGTCTCAGTGGGCTTACCTGGTCACCAAAATTTAAATAAATACCTTATTGGCAGGTCTTAAACACAGGATTATGTTCTGTGCTTAAGACACTTACAACCCCCTACATTAGTTTAAAAGGTCTAAATGTGGCCTCTTGGAGATTGGCAGTGTCCCTTTAATGGTGTTTAAACTTTACTTCAGAATGTTTGAAAAAAGGTAGGGCATACAATGCTTTCACTAAACAATAAACTATTGAGAAAGTTGGTGTTCTTGGAATAAAAACAGTACCATAGGAAGTCTGCTTTTGTAAACATTCAGTAGAAACAGACTAAGGAATGATGTTTGATAGTTCTGGTTATTTTTTTTTGGTGGGGGGCGGGCTAGTACTAGTAGGACCAATTGCCGATTTGACTAAATTTGATAAATATAGCTTTATTTTAAACTATTTGGGCTGGATATTCAAACTGCCCCCAAAAAGTGCGTAATAGCAGGAGCAAGCACAAGTCCATTGCGCCCATGTGCAATAGACGCGATATTCAAAAAGGAGCAAGCCAAATTGTGCTAACAGCCAACGTCTGAATATCGCACAACTTGCGCCATAGCCCAACTAGGAAGGGGAAGCTAAGCAGATATGATGCGCTATAGTGCAACAAGGGCTGCCCAGCTGAGCAGCCCAGAGGCGCCATAGCGCAAGCATGGAGCCCCCCAGCAGCAGAGCAATGGAACTGCACAACCAGGGAGGTAGGTAGGTAGGGGCCCACCACCCATGCCACAGATGGGCACAGGAACACACTACAGAACTGGCAATGCACCCCCACACCCCAAGCACAGCACAACTGGTGGAGGGATGGAATATCCACCAGCCCATGGGGACAAGCAAACAAAGCACAGCTGGGCCATGGTGCCCCATCACACCCACCAGCAAGCTGAGACTGCCACACAAGGAGGGCGGACCACCCCATGGCACAGCAGCCCCCCCGTGCACAGCACACCCTGCACCATGACCCCAAGACACCCCCCATGAGCAGTGACCACCACTGCAGGAATCCTCATGCATACCACCACCCCCACTGTCACACTGCAACCTCGTGTACCACAGAATCATACAAGCTAGATCCACCATGAGCACCCAGCAGTGGGTGGCAGCACACGGCAATGCAACAACGGCAGACACAGTGCCAACATGCACAATCCCCCTGAGGCACAGCTGAGAGACTGAACATGTGTTGCCACAAGAGGTACCCCACACAGGAAAGGGGCATGACCCTGACACCACTGCCATTGATACAGCACCCTGCACAGTAGACAAGTGTCACAGCGTGACCCACCACGAGCCACAGCAGCCAGCACAGACACCCACAGTGGTGCGTGGAAGCATGCAGCACACCGGATGCAACACAGTGCAGGGGCAAACACACACCCATACCCTCGGGGATACTAACACGGGGATGCAGTAGTGTGGCAACCAAGCCCCCAGTGTGGGCCCATGTAAACTGTGCACACACAGCCTGCAGTCCACCATGGCACAGGGGTGACACCCACCCTGTGCATGAACTGTGGCCCTGTATGCCACCATCATATGCCTGGATCACAAGTCACAGACAGTGGTGCACAGCCCTGCAACACACACAAGCCACAGCATGGAGGTGGGACAGCAACTGCGGAGGCCACAGTGTCACCCGAGGCAAACATGCACCACACCAGTGACAGGAGGCAACCCAGCATTGTGACGGTCACAGTGGATGACCTGCAGGGACAGCCACCACTGACAAGGCAGCAGACCTTGCAGGCCACAGACATGCAAGGGTGTTGGCTGCACAGGCCAAGGACAGGTTGACAGGGGCACAATGGACACAGAGCAGGCACCATGGACCACTGCACACAGTAATGCACAGAGAACAACACACACCACAGATACCTACTGATAGCCACTCCCACACCAGAGACACTTCCCCATGCACACACACACACACATACCCATGACTGAACCACCCCAGATGCCATGCACACCACTGCAACTGAGCACCTATAACCAGCTGCAAATCAGAGACCACCACAGTATTCATATCAAAATACCTGTATTAGAAAATATATAACAACAACAACAACTATTTACAAATATTTACAAACATGGGGTGGAGGGACAGGAACAAGGTGGGGTGGGTAAGGGGCAGGGGTGAACAATTGGGAGAGGGAAGGTGGGGTGTGAGGGTCGGTCAAAGGGGGAGGTTGTCCATGGTCACTGGCATCCAGCCTGGTCCTCCGCTGCCTGGGGCCGTTCCCAGGGTCACATCCTCCTCCTCACCCCATGCCGATGGAGATCCCTCAGGATGGCAAGGGACTCTTGCGCCACGCGCACCAGAACCTGGATGGACCGCTCAATCCGCAGGAGTACCCGCACACCTAGGACAAGGGATCAGAGTCAATGGGTGTGACTGTCCATCCACCTGCAGCCCACCCATTATGCATGGCATACAGCCATGTGCCACGCTCCTGTGATGGTGTGCACCCACCCACAGTGACCGTGTCCACAAGACATGCCCAACCAGGCAGCAACAGCCATGTGTACCACTGCACACACACACCGCCCATGTCCAGCACAGCACAACCAAGGCCATACAGTAATGTGGCTATGCGGTGGGCAGGCAGTGCCACAGCCATGTACCCAGTGCACGCATGGACCACCATTGATGCACTCCCAGACATGCAGTGCCACTGGACAGTGCTGACTGTCACATGTCACGTGCATGGTAGTGGTGTCCATGGATGGTGGCCATGCCCTGCTTCCCACCCTGTCACACAGCATGCAATAGCAATCATGGTGTCATGGCACTCACCCTCATCGGGTTGTTGCTGGCGTTGGGGTTGGTCCCCGACACGCCCCCGTGCAGCGTCCACCACCCTCTGTTGCTGCTCTGTAACCCTCCTTCACTCTGCCATGCCTGTGGGAGACAAAAGGAGAAAAACACATCAGTACAAACCCAAAGCATAATCCCCCTGCCCCAATGTGTGTGCCCACCCACCCAGCCAGACCCATCCATCCCATACCCTGTAAACACCGCCACAGCCAACCCTAGACCATCCCTCCCCTATGTGCTGGACACATAAGACAGTGTTACCCATATGGACCATACAAGTGTGTAGACGTATCACCCACCTGGACGAGGCACCACGCCCTTCCTGGCATGCGACCGCAGATGTGCCAGTAGCTCCGGCTCCCTCCATCTCAGGTCCCCATACCAGTGCCTGCACTGCTCGGCCATCCTCCTGCGGCCAGTGTCCGCCTCTTGCCAGACCTGGGTCCTGGCCCTGTCCAGTGGCACCTCAGCAAACAGTGGGCCATAGTGTGGCTCCACAATGGCCAGAAGGTTGGCCAGCTCAAAGGCACTCCACTGAGGGTCTCTCTTGCGTGTTATCTCTAGTGCTATAGTAGGCAGTATGGCACTCCGCAGCACGGCAACCCCACATGGAAGTGCTGTGCAGTACATCGCCGCCATTTCCTATCGCGCTGTCAGTACAGCGCCGCCATTCCCTATCACGCTGTCGCCGAACAGCGTGATAGAGCTGCAGCCATGCCAGACATATTGAGCCAAAGGGCAAAGGTCGGGCACAGGGTCATGGGTCTCTGGCGCAAGGCCACGCACAGCGCCTTCGGACGTCTATGCGTCTAGCGTGATTGGTTGCCTGTGT
Organism: Neoceratodus forsteri; assembly: GCA_016271365.2. Classification (NCBI taxonomy): domain Eukaryota; kingdom Metazoa; phylum Chordata; order Ceratodontiformes; family Ceratodontidae; genus Neoceratodus; species Neoceratodus forsteri. The sequence continues at coordinate 1,284,693,818 of CM028132.1, forward strand.
GCCATCGTCACAGCAAACTATTGCACAGTTGTGCCACAGCGCCATGTAGTGACCCTCGCCGTAGTGCCACTGGCACAATGGTGGCCGTGCCCTGAATTGCCTACCGTTCACAGCACATCATCAGCGTGGCAGACACCTGCGTAAGCTACCTGGGCATGTGCAGTGCGGTGTACTACGCAGCCACAGAACTGCGCCACTGGCTCAGCACATTCAATACAATTGCGCAAAGCGCAACAACGCGATATTCAGCTGTCATATGCAGATCATCTGATCAGCCATTCAATGGCGCAGCAGCGCAATTTGCATCTCATTAAAGTTGCTCCACACCTAATTTGCATGGATTGCGCTATTAAAATGCGACACTGTTCTGCAGTGGCTATATTCGGTTACCGCAGTTTATAGGTGAGTTGCATGCTGTGTGGTGTTCTGGACTGTGGTCTCAGGGACTTGCTTTGTACTGCACTGTCACAGGTAACCACTGTCACCCATACAGGCTGAAACATGACCGAGCAAGGACTGGGTGAGGAGGACGATGGTGGGCGGAAGAGGAGGCCCAATTTTACTAAAGCCGAGATGGAGGCATTCTTCGAGGCCTACCTGGATCAGGAGCCACTGCTCAGTGGATGGCGGGGCACCCCTCAGGCCCATGCTACTGCATGGGAGGGGGTGGCATGTGCCGTCAACCTGCACAGCAGCCACCAGCGCTCTGTGCAGGGGTGTAAGAAGAAGATGGGTACCGACAGGAGGAGGGTGAAGGAGAAGGAGGCTGCCATCAGGGCGGCACGTGCTGCAACAGGCGGGGGCCAGCCGGAGGTAGTGCAGCTGACTCGGCAGAGGACATGCTCACTGCAAGCATGCAGCGCAGTGCCATTGAGGGCGTTCCAGGAGGTGGCTTCCAGACAGGTGGTAGCCCATCACTGCATGGTACATCATGGTCTGTTGGGGGGGAAGGTAGATCACATGCACTAACGTGTCCTTACTTTCTGTTACAGATCCTGCACGTCTGCAGGGGTCAGCGGTGGAGGGCCTGTCCACTGCGGACAGCCATCTGGAGTTGGAGGAGGGACCATCCACCTCCGCAGGTAGCTGGCGTGCATTGCAACAGTGGGTCCACCTGGCTGTCAATACTGATGTCATTGAGACAGGTGTGGGGGAGGCCCTTCCTGTGTCTCAGCGGTCTGGCATCCAAGCATGCCAGCATGCTGTGGCTGTGGCACAGACCTGCACCATTGATGATGCAACGACCATTATGGGCAGTGACATGTGTGTCACGGAATGGACACACAGCAGGCCAGCTCACGCCCATGGACCTGGTTGGTTCCGACGTGTGTGCCAGCATGTCAGCACAGTCCCAGGCTGCGCCTGTCAGCACCGGTGGCTGGTCAGGTCAGTGGCACTGTTGCGGCCACAGCGGTAGAACAACCAATCCCTTGGGCACAGCAGGCGGAGGGGCAGCAGCAGCAGCCACCCACCGGGACTGGGGGTACAGGGTTCAGCGGTGGCGTCTGTGCACCACCTGTGGACTTGCCCATACCTGGTCCCAGTGAGCAGCACTCACCCTCAAGGGGTGCTGAACATCAGGCCCTTCCATACCCTGAGGGACAGGTTGCCGAGGTGGCAGATGACCTCTTTGACGAGCACACCCGCCTGCTGCAGGCATCAGTACAGCAGCAGATGTGGCTTGCAACGTCCGTGGAGGCACTGTGTGTGGCTCTGGAGCGGGTCGAGGAGCGACACAGCAGGGACACCAATAGGATCCTGTCACGGATTGACCATTTGCAGGAGGATGTGACCGCTGCCATTGACAGGCTAACACAGGCGTTGGTCACTGTCATGGCCACAATGGGCACACAGTCAGGTGCCCATGTGTCACTCACACCGTGCAGTTCGCTATCCACTCCCCGTTCCCGGCGTCGTATGACACCCACCCTGTCGACGCAGGGGTCAGCTGTGGGCATCCCGAGCACTCCTGGTGCAGGTATGCTCGGTATGCTGCAGACACCTGTGCGGGCACGGTCGCGTTCACACATTGGAACCCCTGGTGGACCATCGGTGCCACCCCATGAGGCCCGTGCTCAGCCTGCCAGTGCTGCTGGGTCTCGGCGGGGCCGCCCACGCATCCGAGGTGGATGTGGCACTGTGCCGCAAGACTGACCTGTCTCCCAGTGCGGGCCCTGTCTGGTGCTGCCCTGTGTGCATTGTATGTTTTGGTGGCAGTGCACCGTGGGTGCCCAGCCAGACATGCAGACACACGGTCCACTGCACACCCTCCCGACTGCTGTCCACAGGTCCGTGTGCATGATGATGCCTGCATTGCGCTGTACACCAAAGTGCGATGGTGCCCAGCATCTGACACACGCACATAGACAGTCAGTGGACGTGGTGGCCTGTGGACATGTGTGTTGCTAGTGTCTGTGTTCTGGCTCTGTTTTGCACCTGACCTCTGTGCACTTTGTGCCTATTGTGTGCGTGTGTGTGTGTCTGTCCATGTGGCGTGTTACTGTTCACCCCTCCTGGTTGTATGTGTGTGCTTCTGTGCCCTCGCCACTTCCCTTGCCGTCATGCACCCCTCGTGTGTTTCCAATAGATACGTGGTTGTGCACTAGCCAATGGCGGCACATGGCCCCATGACTTACCTGTGTTGGCTGGAAGTGCTCTCTGTGATGGTGTCCCAGTGCAGCTGGGCCAGCCGGATCAGTCGGGGGTCCCGTCGTCCAAGGGGGGCTGCCCATCCCCATCGTCACCGGCGTCACCGTCGTCCCCATCGCTGTCCCCCTCTTTGACCTGTACGGCTATCCCACAGTCTTTGGCCATGTTGTGCAGGATACAACAGGCCAGGAATATCCCACAGGCCTTTGAGGGCCTATACTGTAGAGCACCGCCAGAGGTGTTCAGGCAATGGAAATGCGCCTTCAGCATCCCAAACACCCGCTCAAAGATGTTGCATGTGGTGGCATGTGCCTCATTGAAGCATTGCTGCGATGGGGTCATGGGCCACCGGTAGGGTGTGAGCAGCCAGGGACGGAGTGGGTATCCACTGTCACCTGTGTGGAGATAGTGGAGGTTAGTGTCTTGTTCAGGCTCAGACTGTCCCAAACCCTGTGTGCCACACCCATGGCATCTCTGGCTTACCCCCCGTTGCCCACGATTTGTCAGTTCTACATGCATACTCACCCACTAGATGACCTGTGGGGATGTCCCCACTCTCAAATCGATGGCACAGTGCTGACTGGTACCATATGAAGGAATCATGTGCTCCCCCAGGGTGCGTGGCACAGACATTGATGATGCGCCCACTGGCATCACACACCACCTGACAGTTGACACTGGCATATCCCTTCTGATTCATGTAGGTGGCCCCATCGGGGCCAGATGGCATGCAAATGGCCACATGGGTGCAGTCTATCGCCCCTAGCACGCCAGGCATACGTGCTACCCTGTGGAACTCCTGTATGTTTACTGTGTGCTCTGCCATGGTGCTGGGGAAATGGATGTACTCTGCAGCATGTGGCAGCAGTGCACTGAGGAATTGGGTGAGGATGCGTGATGTGGCCGACTGTGTTATGCCTGTGGTGTCCCCTGTTGGTCTCTGGAAGGTACCCGTGGTGAGCAAGCACATGCAGGCTGTTACCTTTGTCTCCACTGACAGTGTGTGACTCCGTCATGTGGGTGCCTGCATCACATCACTGCACAGCTCACAGAGCCACCTCAGTATTGCCCTGTTCAGGCGGTACCGGCCCACAATCTCGACATCTGAGTACAGCTCAAAGCTGGTGCGGGCTCGGTACTGCCTGTTGGGGGCGTACCACCGACGGGCCCTTCCACGGCCACGTCCCCCTGCAGCATGCCTTCTCACCCCACTCATTACAGCTTCCATGTGGAAGGTGGCACTGTCCATGTCCCTGGCTTGTGCCCCCCCCCAGCTGTTGTTGCTTTGTTCCCCCGCTGTCCTGACTGCTACCTCCACTGCACCGGGTACACCTACTGGCCTCTGCTCTCTGCTCTCTGTGGCCCCACACACCTTCCCCTTGCCCCATTCTGTTGTCTTGTTTCCCTGGCCTGCCCTCTTTCTCCCTCTTGCTCTGTCTCTCTCCCTGCCTCATGTGGCTTCCCTGTAGCGTTCTTGCGCCTCTTCCTTGCTCTTTTTTATCTTGGCTCATTTCTGCTATGGCGCAACTTCCGCCTGCTCCACTGTTGCACATTGCGCAAGTCTTTGAACATCGCTCTGCGCACTTTATGTATGGTTCCACCCCCTTCGATTGCGCATGCCTTCATTATCATTGCGCTGTTGCTCAGCATGTTTTCAGTGGCGCAACTGCCTCCTGCTTAATATCGCAGAATGGCTCATTTTCTGACTTGCGCATTGCGCAACCCTTTTGAATATCCGGCCCTTGGTATTTATTTTTTATTATTTTACAGTGTTTTTTTCTCTACATAAATATAGCTTCAACTGTCACTCAAACATTGCTGTGTCTAAGTATCGGCTTCCTTTCAGTTCCAAAGAACAACTGTGCAGTTCTGGTGGCAAGTTTTCTTTCAGTAAGAACAATATGGTTTTCATTCCTAATGTTCCTAGATGAGCCCCAGATACAGTCCCTATACCACACAGTATGCTTTTTACTTCAAGCTGTTTGGCTGGTGATGTTTAGCACTGAATGACTGTGTGTAGAACACTGAAAATTCCCATGAAGAAGTGATGCAAACTTTTCACAAATATTGTTTATAAGCTAATGAGTTAGAATTAATCTTTATAGCCCTTTTACACTGATCACCCACGGTTAAATTAGTCTTAATGGTTTACCTCTCTGCAACCTGCCACTGGGAAAAATACTTTTTTGTAATGCACTTAACAGGTTGCACACTGTGATGTACCTCTACAGATAAAACATCTTGTTTATGAAAGGATCTTGGGGGGGAATCAGCATAGAGGAGTTATAACAAATATTATCCCAGGCAGACAGGCACACATTTAGGTAAAATGGGTGCACTAAATACAGATAAGATGCAGCACGTAACAGATATGAACTAGTGTATGATGGGTGCACTGAATACAGATAACATGCAGCTATAACAGATATGAACCTAGTGTATGATATATAAAAATGGGTGCACGGAATACTGACTGTAATTCTGAAGGTGTTATTTATGTACTACAGCGTCCATGTGACAGACTGTATGTGGGGCAAACTAAAAGAGCCCTAAAAAAGAGAATCCTGGAACATAAGGGCGATATTAGGAATAGGGATGAACACTCACCAGTAGCTCTACATTTTAATAAAGAAGCACATACAGGTGCTTCGTTAAGATTTTGGGGACTGGAAGTAATACGACCATCTCCTAGGGGTGGTGACTATGGACAACAATTAAAGCAGAAATGAAATGGATTTTTCTTTTAAACATATTAGACCCAAATATTGGAATGAACATAGACTGTAACTGGCAAGCATGTTTGTAACTGAACTTTAAATAAATGACCTCAAAAAAAATTTTTTAGGTTGGAAACTTTGGAGTGCTTTAAGACTAGAGTAAAATTGGTGCTCGAAAATTAATGGAGTTGGCTAATGATGACTAATAAAGTGACTGAATGAAACGATTAAGTAATTTTGTCCCATCTTTGCAACAACCCTTTTTGCACATAAGTACATTTTGTATATATAAGGAATGTTAAATATAAGAACTTGGTTTAATTATCAACATGTTTGTATTATGATATAAGGTTCAATATTGTTTTGAATATTGTGATGAGTTGAGTTTTTTCCCTTTGATCAAAAGTTATAATTAAATATGTAAGACTTCTGTAAATTGAGTAGATGGTCTGTCTGTATCTGAATGGTCCTGATATTTATATTATGTGAAGTGGCAGGCAGCACATCGAAAACAGGGTTAAAATGTATTTGAGCCTGCTCGGACTAACCGCACCTCCAATATAGTGGGGGAGAATGTATTACTGCTTAGCAACACTCTCATCATCACGAGAGCTACACGAAGTGCAGCGTCACTTTGACGGTAAATCCAAGCAGGCTCAAGAGGAAAGCCGCACCTCACTGAGCTTGGGCAGCACGGAGAATGCCATTGTTTGTAACCTTACCGACTGGAGACTTAAAAGTACATATTTTAGGATATAGTGCATCGGGTGCTTTTATTAAGACACATTTTTTTTGAAAGCCTTCTAAGAAATGACCTGAACCTACAGAAGGTAGGAAATAATGCTCACTGCACATACACTGAAGGTATAGATCCTCTCTTTATGTTTTCAACTAAAATTGGGAAACAAAGGATTCAAAATGCAGGTATTTCAAATAAGGTTTTATATTTAAGGTTTCAAGTGGCAAGAGGTGACAAAAAGACACAGAGAGCTTTGTAGCCTACATATGCACGAAAACAGATAGTTGGTCTCAGGTAAGCATTTGTTTTGTGGATTTAAACCTCCTGGTACAAGTTAAAAATAATAATATATATATTTTTAATAGAATTGATCTAATCTGAACATTTTTTCTTTTTCAAAGGTACTAATTAAATAGGGATCTAAAAGAAGTTGTACACATTTTATTGTGTGGATTTCCACACAGAAGAAAAATAAAAATACCAAATACAGCTCATTTGTGAGGTATGTGAGCAGTTAAGGGGTGTCAAGTATTCATTATACTGAAGTGAAAATTAAAGCATTTTGGCCCAGTAATTGATTGTGCTGCAGCCTTTGATTTTAAAACATTGTTGTCTTTGATTTGTATATTTTTAGGAAGAAACAGTTTGAGCTGAGAAGATGTTGATATTTTTTAATACAGAACAGACAACAGATTATATTAGGGTAAATCTGAGTCAGATTTCATATAAAATGAACAATAACAAAAAAAAATTGTATGAAATTGAGTACTTAAAGTGAATAATATGTATGTTGTTTATGTTTTAAATAGATATAAAAAAAAAAACAATGAACAAGCTCTGAGGAGCGAAACGTAGGGGATTTCATGGAAAGAAAAGAAAAAATAAAAAGCCTTTAAAATAACCTCGATTGGTGAAGGATTTTTTTGGTCAAGAGAAACCACAACTCCCTGCATGTTAAGTGGATGTATATTTTTTGTATGGTAATACACCTTCAATGGAGTTTAAGGAAAAAAATACCATTTCCCAGTTGTTCCTTCTTTAGTTGCACTGAATACAGATAAGATGCAGCATATAACAGATATGAACTAGTGTATGCTATAAAAATGGGTGCACTGAATACAGATAAGATGCAGTTATAACAGATATGAACTAGTGTATGGTATATAAAAATGGGTGCACTGACTACAGATAAAATGCAGCTGTAACAGATAGACTAGTGTATGATATATAAAACATGGGGGTGCTAAATAAGATAAGATGCAGCATATAACATATGCACCAGTGTATGATATATAAAAATGGGTGCACTGAATAAGAAAGATAAGATGCAGCTATAACAGATATGAACTAGTGTATGGTATATAACAAGCATTTGTCAGTGCCGAATGTTGCTTGCTTCTATGTGCTGTTTAGGTATTTGGAAGTCATTGGAGTGCAAATATTGAAAATTTGCGAACTTACGAGCGTGCGTAGGAACTGCGCAACGCACGCTCGTAAAACAGACATTGTTAGGAAATTTTTCATGAATTTTCAACATAGCCATTTTATTACCTCTGCTCATGAATGGTGTCACTGTGATTTTGTTAATGTGTCCCATACATTGAGTTTGCACACCGACTGCGCCATTGTGCGCTACATGGGCGGAAACACGTTTTGGGCAGCATGTGAAAAATGACAGCTGTACTGCTCATAAGGAGGTGTGGTAAAATGGCAGTGTTGAAAATCTGGAGTGGAAATATTGAAAATTCGCAAACCTACGAGCGTGCATGGGAACTGTGCAACGCACACTCGTAAACCAGTCATTTTTAGGAATTCTTTCACCAAATTTTCAACACTGCCATTTTAAGATCTCTGCTCATGAACAGTGACACTGTTATTTTCTTAATGTGTCCCATACACTGAGTTCGCACACCGACTGCGCCATTGTGCGCTACATGGACGGAAACATGTTTTGGGCAGGATGTGAAAAATGACAGCTGTACTGCTCATGAGGAGGTGTGGTAAAATGGCAATGTTGAAAATCTGGAGTGAAAATATTGAAAATTTGTGAACTTATGAGCCCGCGTAGGAACTGCGCAACGCACGCTCGTAAAACAGTCATTTTTAGGAATTTTTTCACCAAATTTTCAATATAGCCATTTTAAGACCTCTGCTCATGAACAGTGTCACTGTGATTTTCTTAATTTGTCCCTATACTGATTTTGCACACCACCGCGCCATTCGCCCAAGGGCGGAAAAACATTTTGGGTGAGATGTGAAAATGACAGCTGTACTGCTCATAAGAAGGTGTGGTAAAATGGCAATGTTGAAAATCTGGAGTGAAAATATTGAAATTTCACGAACTTACAAGCCTGCGTGAGGAACTGCGCAGAACGACACTCAGAAAAATAGTTTTTTGGATTTATTTGGCTCAACATGAAGTATTTTCATGAATGATGTCACTGTCATGGTGGTAGTTCAGGCCTGAAGGGTGATTTCGTACGTCACTGCATGAAATCACCCTTCGGGCCCGAATAACGCCATGACAGTGACATCATTCATGAGAAGGGGTCCCAAAAACCCCATGTTGAAAATTTGGTGCAAAAATTCCCAAAAATGTCTGAGATATGCAACAAAGTTGAACCCCCTATCTAGCCCATTATACAGCTTACCGGCATTTCCTCAGTTCGCAGTCGGCTTTGAAGAGTGCAGACGTGTTCCCGGTCCACCGAAGATCATCGCGCCGGAGTCCAGAGGTAAGTATGGGGGTGAGGGGGTGTGGGAGGCTGGGTGCGCAATGGGTGGGTGCAGGTTGTGGGAGGGGGGTCGAGACGCGCCGCTGGGACCGCTTTTTGTTTTATAGTTTAAAAAAAAAAGACGCCGTGGACGCTTGCCACGCTGGGGTGGGCTCCCAGCTTGGCACAAGGATGGGGGCCATTCAGCCGACGGGGATTGGGCACCCCGGCCGCCAAAGGACTGTTTGCTGCACCAACTACTGGGGACGATTTGCGCTCAGCCGACGTGGGATTGGGCACCCCGTCAGCTATACAGTGTGTGTGGCACGCACGCCTGGCGTGAGAAGGGGGGGGAGCTATGTTTATCGCTGCTCACTGAACCGTAGCTCCTCTTTTCAACTGTATGCCACTGCATTTTGGAGCGTGTCATAGACAGCTCCAAAATGTATTGGCTTACAGGGGCCGCGCCTGCCAGCTCACTGACTGAATTGGAGGAGGAGGTGACACACCTCCGAAATCTCCGATGATGGCACTATGTTTCTCGCACATGCGTGCAAGCAACATAAAAATGGGTGCACTGAATAAGAAAGATATGAACTAGTGCCTTGTATATAAGAATGGGTGCACTAAATAAGATAAGATGCAGCTACAACAGATATGAACTAGTGTATAATATATAAAAAAGGGGTGCACTGAATACAGATAAGATGCAGCATATAACAGATGTGAACTAGTGTATGACCGATATGAACTAGTGTATGGTATGCAAAAATGGGTGCACTGAATAAAATAAGATGCAGCCGTAACATATGAACTAGTGTATGGTATATAAAACATGGGTGCACTGAATACAGACAAAATGCAGCTTATAACAGATATGAACTAGTGTATAATAAATAAATGGGTGCACTAACTACAGATCAGATGCAGCCTATAACAGATACAATTATAATATATAAGACATGGGTGAACTGAATACAGACAAGATGCAGCACATAATGGGCACGAACGTCTGTATGATATGTAAAAATTGGGGAGTAAATAAAGATAAGATGCAGCCATGTAACAGATACAAACTAGTGTATAATATATAAGCTGCATATGTAGTTTAAAAGGTCAATGTAGAAGTAATGCATGAGGAGGAGGAGGAGGAGGAGGAGGAAAAAAATGGGCAATATTGCTCAGGGCAGATGACTGATGGTCTGGAAGGTGAGCAGTGGATAAGTGCTGGCCACCATCTGACGTGTATGGCATGGGAGGCTAGAGGGGTTCCATTGGATGTTAGGGATAACATTTATAATAGAAACATGCACAGGCGGAGAGACCACTAGATCATGTTGGAGTTATTTGTCATATTTTCAACACCCCCATAGCAACATATTCACTGGGAGACCTTAAGCAGGTCACTGCACTTCCCGGTGCGCCACTCAGCTGTGGAACCTTGTTGAATCAGGTCATCACTGCACTCACTGCACACATACTGTATGGTGGTGTATGATTGTGAGGCAAAGTCATAACAAGGTTGTGTGGAAAACTTTGTGTAAAAATATTAAAAAAAAACGATTTTCAATATTTTTACCCCAGATTCCTCTCCTGCAGCCCTATCGGCTCTGGACAGAGTTTATCTTTAGTTCCTCCTCCTCTCTTGTCTACCTATACCTTGGCCTCTCTTGCCCTTCCCTCCCTTGCCCTATTCTTTCTCTTCCTCTCCTGGCAGACAGTTGAGCAGGTGGGGGAGCTGGCGTCGGTTATGGGCCAGTCTGTGAGCACCACGTAATACTTCTGCCTTCTGGGTGGTGGCATCTCTAATGTCGGCTTCTCCGACTTCAAAATTCTTAGAGACAAGCTCCTGTTGAGAGTCCAGACCTCTGGCCTGGACCTAATCCTGATGAATGGTGAAAATACTTGGGAAGATCAAGAATTACAGTGAGTACATCATTTTCATTTGTCCTTGATACTGAATTCAGCTCCAGTTCTAGCATCACTCCTGTCACCGGCCCCCTCATCCTTGGGGCTGGTGTCACTGGTGTTGCCGGGGCCATGTTCTGGATTAGAGACACTGTGATCCACCCCCCTCTACACCACTCCGTCCAGGGAGGATGTAGATGAAGATGAGTCTGACCCCGACATATTTCTTCTGAGGGCGGTGTTGATGATGTCTTAGCCTGTACTGTTCGGACCCAGGCACTCATGCTGTGCCCCAGGAGGATCTAACTTCTAGGCTTTGCTCAGAGACATGATTCTACACTTTACTTTGAGCCTACAGTCATTGATCAAGGTAAATATATCTGTCTGCAGTGGTTAAATGTTTCTACCATGCCAGTCAATTTAGTTCCTCCTATTCCACCTGCATTTCGAACCCTGTCTGATGCAGTCTAAAGTAAGCCTGCTTTAATACCATTTGTCTGCAAGCAGACATAGATATATATATATATATATATATATATATACAAAATCACACATGCCCACACAATGCAAGGCATCATGGGCTGTATATGCAAATCACCACAGACTGTTATGCTGGTCCAACTTTAAGCAGAATTGCATGGTGCCGAAAGGCCTCTCACACAGTTTGCAAAGAGTGCTAACAGAAGACATAGACACGTGTTTCATCCTACCAGGACTCATCAGTATGCCTCGTCTGTTTGACTCCCCAGTGGAATGGACCAGCTACCCTAAGACAGTGTGTTTTGGATATGTTGTGGTGAACCCATTAAAATAAAAAACTATTTAAAAGACAAAGAACCTCTGTGCGCAAACACTGGGGCAAGGGTTAACCCAAAGGGCATTTGGCTGGGAAGCCAAGTTTCAAGAAAATACAAAATCACACATGCCCACACAATGCAAAGCATCATGGGCTGCATATGCAAATCACCACAGAATGTTATGCTGGTCCAACTTTAAGCAGAATTGCATGGTGCCGAAAGGCCTCTCACACAGTTTGCAAAGGGTGCTAACAGAAGACATAGACACGTGTTTCGTCCTACCAGGACTCATCAGTATGCCTCGTCTGTTTGACACCCCAGTGGAATGGACCAGCTACCCTAAGACAGTGTGTCTTGGATATGTTGTGGTGAACCCATTAAAATAAAAAACTATTTAAAAGACAAAGAACCTCTGCGCAAACACTGTGTTTAGCTACAGAGGTTCTTTGTCTTATATATATATATATATATATATACACACACACACACAACTATATAAATAAAATATACACTGCCCATACATGGTTCATTGTATGTTTCTCAATCTTAGCTGACGCCATTGTTATTCTACCTGAGAAAATCAAGACCACCCCCCCAACATCACTGCACACCTTCCTATGAGGATCACATAAGTTTGATACTATAGAAAACTGGGCCTGCGCAGCACATCCCCTAGGCATGTGGACTGCTTGCTACAGTACCACGGCATTTTCCTAATATGATCATACCCTTTGGAGCTCTCTCTCATTGCTGGCAGAATACCTGCTAAATTTCTGGAGTAAACAAAAATTCTGCTGACTGCCACACATGGAATTAAGTCCAATGGTAATCAGCTCTAAGCTTGGATACCCCTCCTTCTGATTCCATTTGGCCACTGCGGGCATCTGCATCAGAAGGCATTTTTGGCTAAAAACTGCTGATTCTTTCACAGGTGGCATATACCCCTAACTCAACCTCAGAAACCTGGTTGGTTTCTTGGATCCAGAAATTTACAATTATTTCTCCCAGGATTGGTTAGCTCCCTGAATATGCAGGATGCATACCAGCACGTTCTTGTACACACTAGCCACCTCAGATATCTCTGATTCTTTGTGCTGGGGCAGCTTTACCAGTTCAGAGTCTTGCACTTTGGGCTCTTCTTGGCACCTTGAGTCTGTAAAAACTGCTTTGCTGTGCACCTGGGAAAGACAGGACTCCGGGTTTACCCATACCTGGACATTTGGCTGATAACCAGTCCATCCAGGCAGGAGGTGGAACAAGCAGTGGCCACGGCCGCTCAGTTCCTCACCTCCAAGAGAGGTCTCAGCTCCAACCCACACAGCAACTGCTGTGCACCGGAGTTCTGGATACTACCAAGGCCCGAACCTTTATTCCAGAGAGCAGAATGCAGGCATTACTTCAGATGGCATGCTACTTCATGGAGTGCAAAACTGCACAAGCTCTTCATGCAATGCATGCTAGGTCTGACAGCCTCCTCAGTGTTTACAGTGCCCCAGCACAGTTGCATGTGAGAACAACTTAGTGGATGCTCAGTGCACAGTGGTCACAAGCATCACATCCTCAGACCTACCCCATTCAGGTGACCAAACCCCTGGTTTGGTCACTCACATGGTGGTCAGTGGTGGACAGTTTCCTCCAGGGCTTTTCCTTCTCCCAACCGAAGCCTCAGGTGACTCTTACCATGGATGCCTCCCTGTTGGGATGGGGGCCGACTGTCAGGGTCTCCAAACACAAGGTGTCTGGGACCCATCAGAGACTTATCTCCACATCAATGTGTTGAAGATGCATGCTGTTTTGTATGGCCTGGCTGTCCAGACTGAAGTTGGTGGAGCTGGTGCGGAGGAGGCCCTGCCCATGTCCCAGCATGACAGCGTCCATGGATGCCAGCATGCTGAGACTCGGACTGGTGCCGGATCCATCACCGATGATGATGGAGCTCACATCATGGACAGTGATATGTATGGGCTGCAGGATGGCTCCACAGCAGGTAACAGCACGGGCATAGCCGTGGGTAGTGCCACCATTGAGGCCTGCATGACATCACAGTCCCAGCCTGTGCCTGTCTGCACCAGTGGGGCAGCACTGGTGTGCATCCAGGACAGTGGGGCTGTGGCGGCCGTTGCGGCGGCACCGTTGAGCCCTGTCGAGCGGCGGCTGGAGGGGCAGTGTCACCAATCGGCCAACGGTGATGGGGGGACAGTGTCGGGGGTGGCGTCAGTGCACTGCGTGTGGCCATTCCCCGGCAAGGCTCTGGTGTGCAGCACCCATCATCAATGGGTGATGCCCAGCAGGGCCAGGAACACCATGAGGGATGTCATGCGGATCCGGCGGATGACCTCTTTGATGAGCACAGCTGACTACTCCAGGCTTCCGTGGATCAGCAGTCACAGCTTGTCAGGGCAGTGGACGCACTCAGTGCAGTTCTGCACCAGGCAGAGGAGCGGCGCAGCAGAGACCATGCTCTGATCCTGGCAGAGATGGCCCGGCAGGGGGAAGAGCTGTCATGGCCACATTGGGAACACAGTTTGTTGCCCATGCACCGCAGACACCACGCAGTGACATGTTTTATTTTCTCAGAAGAAGCCAGAAGGGGAAGGAAGGAAACATATTAAATTCAGTGCTTTAGAGTAACTGGTAATTGCTATTTTTCTTTTAAACTTAGATTGTGGGCTTTTAGTGACACTGTACATTCTTTGTTGTCTTTACTTAGAATTGATTTTGGGCTGTTGAAAATTTAAAACGTAGTGGTGGTGTAATTCTGTGCTGTCTTTAATTGCTGCAAAATTTTCGCCCCCTCCCTCCCCTTCCCCCAAATCTTAATTATATGCCCTGTTAAATCTGATTGACAGGAGCTAAACACAGGGTATAGTAAGGGGTGTGAAGTAGGAGGGGCATAAGGGGAAAGAAGCCCACCCTCAGCACGACAAGTATTTTGACTCATTTATTTATTTATTGTTTTTTTTTTTTTTTAAAGAAAATTATCTGAGGATCAGCAGCAGGATTTTTAGGACAGTAAATTAATAAAACGGGAACTAGGAGAGCTTCAGTAGCAGACAAGTAGTGGAATAGCAGTATAACTGCAGTATAATGTGGGGAGTGGTGCAATGCAGTGGCTGTGGGGCAGCCATATTCAGGCAGACCTTCTGGACACTGAGGTGCTGCCCTATCTGCATGTATCTCTCTGGACTGCGGGATGAGGTAGCCAGACTCAGAGTGGAAGTAAACTGGGTCAGTAGTACCATCACCCCTATCCAGAGACCACCCAGTCCAATGCAACTGCCTCAAAGGATGCTGAGAACGAGGAGCACTTGGATGACAGTGGGCTCAGGGAGGGTTAGAGTGGTCAGACAGAGGCACATCCCAGATCTTATTCCACTCAAGAACTCATATGCCACACTGGCAAATGAGGACAACCAAATAGAGGTACCAGAGAAGTGGAAGGAAAGGATGGAGGTTAGCCAAGGAGGTGACCCTCAGCGGGAAAGCAGTGGACCCCAGGAGGAGGAGGAGGAGGAAGTGAATCCTGGTGGGGGACTCCATCATAAGAGGGATCCAGCTAGGAACACAGGAGGGGGAGGACAGGGAGGTGAGGTGCCTACCAGGTGCCACGGCATGGAGGGATGGAAGGAAGATCCTGGGGATCACTGGGAAGGCAAGCCGGGAGGGTGAGCTGGATGTCATTATCCACCTACTGTAGGTACTAATGACCTGGCAAATGGGGAGCCAAAGGAAGTTCAGGAAGAGTTTAGGAAATTGGGGAGGGGTCTCAAGCAAGTAGCTAATTCTGTCACTTTCTCAGAGGTACTACCTGTGAGAGGCAAGGGAGAGCATAGGAGTGCATGTAACAGGAACATTAACTCAAGGTTGAAGAACTGGTGCTGTGAGGAAGGGTTTGGATTCATTGGTGACTGGGGACCCACCTGGAGGGATGGAGGTTTGTTCAAGCCTGACGGCCTGCATCCATCCTGGAGGGGAATCCAAGCACTCAATGATAAGTTTAAATGCTACATTGACAAGCATTTAAACTAGCAAAGGGGGATGGCAGGCCAGCAAGGAGGGTACCTACTTGCTCACCCCCCACAGCTAGCAGTGGAACCAGTGAACCAGTGGAGTGGCTATCTCTTCAAAGCAGTGTGTAAAAGATGGAGATTAGTGCTCAAGAGGTGGATAGGCAGAAAAGGGGCAAAACTCAGCAGAAGGGCAGACAGCAAGGAGAACCAGGGATAAAGGACAACCAAGGAAGGGGCTGGAGTAGAACAGCGAAACAGTCTAGGGAGGTCAAATCATGGAAAGCCATGTGTGCAAATGCCAGGAGCCTTAGCAACAAGATGGAAGATCTGGAGGCTGTCATGGTGCAGTCAGACCTGGACATTGTGCCATCACTGAAACCTGGTGTAATGATAACCATGACTGGAGTTGGCCATACCTGGCTACAACATATTCAGAAGAGCCAGAGCAGACAGGAAGGAGGAGGAGGCACTGTATGAAAAATGACATAAGGGCCACAGAGAACCAGGAGGAACAAAATGGGGGAGAGATACTGTGGGTTAAGCTGGAAAGGAAAATGGGGACAGCCATCCACACAGGTGTGGTCTATAGACCACCAGCCCAGGAGGAAGAAACAGATAGGGAGCTGATGCTAGCCATCCAAAGGATGGCAGACAAGGGTGAGGTAGTACTGGTTGGAGACTTCAATATTCCAGACGGGACTGGAGCATCCCAGCAGCAGCATCAACTAGGAGCAGATTTATCCTGACTCCCTTCAGGTGCCTTCCTCAAGCAACTGGTCATGGAACCAACTCGGCAGAAGGCAATACTGGACCTTGTGCTCACAAACAGGGACAGTGTGATGGGGGTAACAGTGGGGGAGCACCTGGGGAACAGTGACCACCAGTCGTGGTTTGAAATCACAGAAAGAGCAGAACCAAACCACACAAAAACACGTATCCTGGATTTTAGGGGGGCAGACTTTGGGAAAATGGGGAGATACTTGAAAGAGGCATTAAGGGGAATGGGACAGGAATCAGGGGTTGAAGAGCAGGGTATATAAAATGGGGATTACAAGAACAACAGAATTATGCATTAAGCAGGTTAGCAAGAGGAAAAGGAAGAGGAGACCATTATGGTTTTCCAAAGAGGTAGCAAAAAAGTGAAAGCCAAAAAGATTGCATTCAGGCAATACAAAAAGACACAGGCAGAAGGGGATAGGAGAAGTACCAGGAGAAGCAAAGGAGGCAGGAGGTCGTAAGGAAGCCAAAGCTCAGACAGAAGAACACATTGCAAAATCAGTGGGTAGAGGGGACAAAATCTTTTACAGGTACATAAGTGAAAAAAGAAAGACAAAGGGAGGGATAGTGAGACTGAAGGGGGAGGATGGGGACTGAGTGGAGGATGACAACAGTAAAGCTGACATAGTGAACAGGTATTTCTGCTCAGTCTTTACTGAGAAAGTGGAGGGTAATGGGTCTGAAGGGAGTACAAGGGGTGAGAATGGTGCAGAAATGGACACAAGTCCCTTTACACGAGAAAGGGTCCTGAAGGAACTGGAAGTAATAAAGAGTTGATAAAGCAATGGGACCAGATGGGGTGCACCCCAGGGTCCTTAAAGAACTAAGAGAGGCTGTGGCTGAACCTCTGGCTATCCTGTTTAGCCGATCACTGGAAACAGGGGAGGTACCCAAAGACTGGAGGACAGCAGATGTAGTCCCCTTATACAAAAGCGGGAACAAAGAGGAAGCAGGGAACTACAGACCAGTCAGCCTCACCTCCGGTACTGGGGAAGATCATGGAAGCACTACTGAAGGAGAGATTGGTGGAACATCTGGTTGTCAATGGACTACAGGACCCAAGGCAGCATGGTTTCACCAGGGGAGGTCATGTCAGACCAACCTCGTTGAATTTTTGACTGGGTGACTAGGGAGGTGGATCGGAGGGCAGTGGACATGGCCTATCTGGACTTCAAGGCCTTTGACACTGTGCCACATAGAAGACTACTACACAAACTGGGGAATATGGGTGGGTGGACAGTAGTGTGGTGGGTAGGTAAGTGGCTGGGTGGTAGGACACAGAGGTGGTGGTAAATGGCTGTCACTCCACAGAGGGAAGAGTGACCAGTGGGTACCACAGGATCAGTGCTGGGACTGGTCCTATTCAACATCTTCATCAGTGACATTGCGCAGGACCCAGAAGGCAGAATTTCACTGTTCGCTGATGACACAAAGCTCTGTAACAGAGTAGACACACCAGAGGGTGTAGACAGAATGAGAAGCGACCTGCACAAACTTGAAGAATGGTCAGGGGTTTGGCAGTTGAAATTCAATGCAAAGAAGTGCAAGATAATGCATATGGGGCACAAAAACCCTGGCACAATATATCAGTTGGGGGGTGAGGATATAGCATGCACCAAACAGGAAAGGGATCTTGGGGTTATCATCTCTGATGACCTCAAGGTAGGGAAACAGTGTGACAAGGCAGCAGGTAAAGCAAATAGGATGCTGGGATGTATAGGCAGGGGCATCACCAGCAGGAAAAGGGAGGTCATAATTCCGCTATACAAGACACTAGTGAGGCCCCACCTGGAGTACAGTGTAGTTCTGGAGACCATACCCACGTAAGGACATAGACAGGGTAGAGAAGGTTCAGAGGAGGCAACAAAGATGGTGCATGGATTGCATCACAAGTCCTATGAAGACAGGTTGAAGGAACTGAACATGTACTTCCTGGAGGAGAGGAGGGAGAGAGGGGATATGATAGAGACATACAAATATCTCACAGGGAGGAACAGGGTGCAGGAATACACTATTTTTAAGCAAAAAAGATGTACCAGGACTAGAGGGTATGGGATGAAGTTGGAGGGAGGACGATTCAGAGGAAACACGAGGAAGAATTTCTTCACAGAACAGGTGGTGAACAAGTGGAACACCCTGCCAGAGGAAGTGGTGGGGGCTGAAACAATCACGGGATTTAAGAATGCATGGGATAGACATAAAGGAATTCTGGAGGTCAGGTAAGGGCAACAGACTTTGTAGGAAAACATAAACTGAACTTACAAGCTCAAATGGGCAGACTGGGTGGTCATAGGCCCTTATCTGCCGACACTGTCTCATGTATCTATGTATGTCCACCCCAATTCCCGCATCGCGCACACCCTCCATGTCGCACTCCAGGTTCAGCTGTGGGCATCCCAAGCACGCCTGGCGCAGGCAGTTTGGTGAGCCGACACCGCTCGAGCACACCGCTGCCCCGCAAAGGCCACCCCTGGGGGACCGTCCGTGCCACCCCACAAGGCCAATGGTCAGCCTGTCATGGCTGGCAGGTTTCGGCAGGGCTGCCCACACATCCATTGTGGCTGTGGCACTGTGCCGCGTGACTGACCTGTCTCCCACCATGGCTACTGTCTGATGCTGCCCTGTGTGCAGTGTGTTGTTTAACGTGTAATGCATGGGTGGGGTACCCAGCCCTGCACACACACACACGGTCCATGTGCACACCCTCCTGGCTGCTGGCCGCTGTGGCGTGTGCATGATGATGCCTGCATTGTGCTGTCTGCCACTGTGCAATGGTGCCCAGCGTCTGAGACACGCATAATGATGGGCACTGGGCATGATCGTCTGTGGATGTGTATGTGGCTAGGGGTGGCGGTTGGGGTCGGCGTACCTCCTACCCTTTGTGCATGTTTTGTGGGGTGTGTGTGTGTGTGTATGCGTGACTGTGTGCCGTATTAGGCCTTACCCATCCCTGACGGCGTGTCTGGTTCCACGCTCAGCCAGTTCCCTTTCTGCCATGCGCCCCTGGGGTTTGTCCATGTGAGTTTGTGGGTTGCGCCCTTGCCACTGGTGGTTGCACATGGCCCATGACTTACCTGGGTTGGTTGAAGTGCTCCTCTGTGATGGTGTCCCGGTGCAGCTGCGACATCCGGATCAGTAGGGGGTCCCTTCGCCCATGGGGGGACTGCCCATCACCATCTGCACTGGCGTCCTCATCGTCCCCATCGCTGTCCCCCTCTTCGACCTCTACAGCTATCCCACAGTCGTTGGCCATGTTGTGCAGGATGCAACAGGCCAGGAGTAGCTTGCAGGCCTTCGAGGGGCTGTACTGTAGGGCACCACCAGACATGTCCAGGCAACGGAAACGTGCCTTCAGCATCCCGAACACCCACTCTATGACACTGCATGTGGTGGCATGTGCCTCATTGTACCGTTGCTGCTATGGGGTCGCGGGCCGCCGGTATGGTGTGAGCAGCCAGGGACAGAGTGGATAGCCACTGTCACCTGTGTGTAGAGGGTGGACATTAGTTTGGTGATCAGCATCACCCTGCCATGGCACCTCTGACTATGCTCCCCCCCCAAGATCCATGTCATCCTGCGTGATTTGCATACTCACCCACTAGGTGGCCAGTGGGGATGTCCCCACTCTCGAACCTGTGGCACAGTGCAGACTGGTGCCAGATGAAGGCATCATGTGCTCCCCCAGGGTGCGTGGCACAGACATTGGTTATGTGCCCCCTAGCATCGCACACCACCTAGCAGTTGATACTGGTATAGCCCTTCCGGTTGATGTATGTGGCACCTTCCGGGCCAGGTGGCGTGCGGATGGCCACATGGGTGCAGTCAATGACCCCGAGCACGTCAGGCATACGTGCTACCCTGTGGAACTCTTGTATGTGTGCTGTGCACTCCACTGGTGTGCTGGGGAAATGGATGTACTCTGCAGCATGTGGCAGCAGTGCGCTGAGGAATTGTGTGAGTGGGCATGACGTGGCCGACTGGGTTATGCCTGTTGTGTCCCCTGTTGATCTCTGGAAGGTGCCCGTGGTGAGCAGGCACATGACAGCTGTTACCTTTGTCTCCACTGACAGAGCATGGCTCCGTTGTGTGGGTGCCTGCATCTCATCACTGCACAGCTCACAGAGCCACCTCAGGATCGCCTGGTTCAGGCGGTCCCGGCCCACAATCTCTGTGTCACTGTAGTGCTCGAAGCTGGTGCAGGCTCTGTACCACCTGTTGGGGGCATACCACTGACAGGCCCTTCCACGGCTGTGCCCCCCTGCTGCCTGCCTTCTCACAACCCCTCATTACCGCCTCCATCTGAAAGATGGCACTGGCCATGTCCCTGGCTCGTGTTCCCCCCTCCGGCAGCTGTTATTCTGTTCCCCCCACTGTCCTTTGTGATACTCCCCCTGCACCGTGAACACCTCCGAGCTTTGGCTGTCCTGCCCACTGCCACTGCTCTCAGTCCACTGTGGCACAGGCTCCTCACTCCTGTCCTGTTGCTCTATGTTCCCAGGTGTGCCCTGTCCTGCTCCTTTCCAGTCCCACTCACTGCTTCCCTCTCTTCTGTAGCTGTCACCTTGCTCCCACCTCTGGCTTCCCTATGGCGTTCTTGCACCTCTCTCTTGTTCCTTTTTATTTTGGATCATTTCCACTATCGCGCAACTTCCACTTGCTCCCTTATTGCGCATGGCGCACGCTGTTGAATATCGCACTGCGCCACTTATTCATGGTTCTTCCCCCTACGGTTGCGCAAGCATTCATTACCATTGCGCTCTTGCACATTGCAATTTGGGGGGGGGCGCAGCTGCCTCCCGCTGAATATCGTAGATTGGCGATTTTGGACTTCCATATACACATCTCGTTGGCAAGATGATGCAACCCTTTGACTATCTGGGCCATAGTACAAAAACATGAAGCACATTCAGTACAAAGTAACACATTTCATACCAACAATATATATCCTATATAGACATTATATCTATCTAATTACAAAAAAGACACTCATCTATGTTACAGTCATTACAGAGTGAACACAGTTTACACAAATTGTAGCAAAAATATATGTCCATCCAGATTTATGTTTATGGTTACGTTAATAATTAAAAAAGTTTTCAACAACAATTATACTGTTATTCCAGCAAAATATAATTTATGTTGGTTATTCGTTATTAACATTAAAATCATTAAAATGCAACACTATAAAAACAGTTGTGATGGCCTTCGGCTCTGCTCAGAAGCTGGCCAAACTATCCTCACCACCCTCCTTCACCGCTCTAGATGGGACCATAATCTCGACAGTGGACAGCTACAATTACCTGGGAGTATGGCTGGACCCCAAACTAGACTTCTCTCTCCACCTCAGCTCTATTCACAGAAAGCTCTGTCCCAAACTAGGCATGTTGCACAGGCACACACTGTCTCTCCCTCCCTATCAGGAGAGAAATAATATCCAAGCTTATCCTACCATCCTTCGACTATGCCGGTGTGGTCTATAGCACAGCCACCCAGTCCTCCCTGACCAAACTAGACCCCCTTTTCCATGCCTTTTGCCGCTATGCCTCTAACTTCCCATACAGAATGCATCACTGCCTCCTTTATACTGTAAGGCTGTCTCGCCCCCATTGGCTTGCTCATTGTGTATCCTTTGCTGCCAAGCTCTGGTTCCATACTCTCCCTTCCTATCTCTCCTCTCTTTTATCCCCTGCTCGGGCTATGCCCTCCACTCTCACAGCCCCCGCTTGTTCTCCCTATCAACCCCACATTCTCTCGCAGGTCAACAAGCCTTTACATACCACTTTCCTGCTTTGTGGAACTCACCACCCCTCACTGTTCGCAGCCTGGCAACCCCGGCATCTATTAAAACTACTTCAGATGTCTCCCCCTTCCCTCTCCCACTCACCCCCCTAAACCTTGCACCCTTCCCCATCCACCTCCCTGTCCGCACCTGCACCTGTTCTCTCTCTCTCTCTCTCCGGTGGTACCCTAGGACGTACTCATTCAACCCCAGCCATAGTTCCCTTCCTGTCGCAGGCTCCTCTGCCACTTATTTTACCCTATCACAATTACTAGGTATTTTCCTTTGCAGAAATATTGTCTTGCCTAGTCACTACTGCTATGTACCCATCTCACCCCTCCCAGCTGCAGCTACTTGTGCTGTCCAACATAACTGCTGCTCCCTTGTCTTTATAATTTTGTGCACTGTATATTGTGACACTTCTTTTGTTCATTCCACTCTGTAACATTTGTATTTTGTAACCTTTGTATATGTGGCATACATTGTTTATACCATTCCTGTAATATTTGTATATTGTACCCATGCCCTGCCCCAGGTCACACCTGGAATCGAGCCTCAGCTCAGTGTGCCTTTCCCGGTTATCAACTTTTAAATAAAAAATAAATTAAAACTTCTGGGAGAAGAAGTTCTTCAGATACGATGGACTACACCTGACCAAGGAAGGGATCAGAGAGCTGGGACAGAAGTCTGACATCTAGAGTGGACATTTAAAACTGACGGGAGGAGGAGCTTGGTGCAAAGGAACCCATCAATGACATAAATGATGGGAACTTAGCCATCACTCCCCCTCAAATAGGAAATATACACAGAAATTGGAAGAGAACTCACAAGAGACGCAAGAATAGTGTAAATTACCAAAAGAACCAGGAAGAAGAAAATAGTAGTGTGCCTGCTGGGAGCACAGGAGGGAGGGGTATAGGGAAAGGTTTGACGACAGTAGGGGAAAGGATAAGAGGGGAGGTAGTAAAACTTGGAAGACCATGTGCACGAATGCCTGCAGCCTGGGAAATAAAATCCCGGACCTAGTGGCCTTGATGGCAGAGGCAGATCTGGACATTGTCGCTGTTACCGAGATGTGGTACACACAGGGAACCATGACTGGGACACATCCATACTAGGGTATACCGTATTCAGAAAAGACAGGGTGGGTAAAAAGGGAGGAATTGCTATCTATATCAGGGAGGGAATTAAATCTACTGAGGTTCAGGGAATGCTGGAGGGGGCGGAGACACTGTGGCTCACCCTGGAAACGGCACCACCATTCTCACTGGCGTGATCTTCACAGACCACCGGCACAAGGGGAAGAGCTGGATAGGGTTATAGTGGAAGCCAACCACAAAATGGCAGCTAAAGGGGAAGTACTGCTGGTGGGGGACTTCAATTTGCCGGATGTTAACTGGATCACCCATGCTGCAGCCACAGCAAGGAGCAGAAACATCCTGGATGCCCTGCATGGGGCATGCCTCAAATGGCTAGTGGTAGAGCCCACCTGGGAGGGAGGGAGGGATGGAGGGAGTGACAGACCTGGTGCTCACCAATGGGGACAGAGTTACAGATGTAAGAGTAGGTAGCCACCTGGGGTCCAGTGATCATCGTACAGTGTGGTTCAATGTGAGAACTGTGGAGGACACAAATCACACGTCAACAAGAGTCTTGGATTTCAGATGGGCCGACTTTGCCAAAATGCGGGAATGTCTGAAGAAAACCCTGGCAGGGGAGGGGGAAAGGTGGGTGTAGAGGAACAGTGGAGGAATCTTAGGGGATCAATATCAGAAGTAACAAACCTTCGCGTTAGGCAATTAAGCAAAAACAAAGAGAAAGATAAAACCACTATGGTTCACAAAGGAAGTGGCCAGGAAGGTAAGAGACAAAAGGTAGGCATTCAAGTACAAGGAAACGCAGAGGGAGGAAGACAGGGGATGGTATCTGGAAAAAGAGGTAGGCAGGGAAAGCAGTCAGGTGCGCAAAGCTGCAGACAGAGGAAAACATAGCCCAGGCAGTAAAACAAGGGGACAAAACCTTTTTCAGGTACTTTAGTGAAAGAAAAAAGGCCAGCGGCGGGATCGTGAGGATAAAAAGGGAAGAAGGGGGTGTGCAGAGTGAGACCTAGAAAAATCAACAATCCAAAACAAATATTTTAGTTCAGTTTTTAACAGAAGAAGGGAAGAAGAGGGTTCACAGATAGGCGATAGATGCACCACTGGAAGGGAGGTGGACACCAGTCCTTTCGTGGAGTAGAGTCCTAAAGGAACTCACAAATCTGAAGGTGGACAAGGCAATGAGGCCAGATGGAATACAACCCAGAATATTAGAAGAACTTAGAAATGTACTGGCAGCTCCACTAGCGGCCCTGTTCAACAAATCACCAGAAACAGGTGTGGCTCCGGAGGACTGGAGAAGGGAAAATGTAGTCCCTCTCTGCAAAAATGGGACTAGTTTGGAAATTACAGACTAGTCAGCCTGACCTCGGTCTCAAAGGTGAATACAGAATAGAGAAGACAATTTGTCCATGCTGCTCACCTTGCTTAATATTTGTACCCTGTAATTCCAATACCTACGTAGTATTCATCCAATTTGGTCTTAAATGCGGTCATATCCCTGCTGCCCACTACATGGAATGGTAATGAATTCCAAAATGTTACCACTCTTTGAGTATACCAGTGTGCCCTCCTATTACTATAACAAAGATCACCCCATAGCTGTAATGTGGGTGCTCTACTGTCATATGCTAGCTGTTTCAGCCTGACTCCCAGACTTTCCCATAAATCATCATTGGTCAGAGCACAAAACACCATACACATATCTTCTTGCAATCTACGAGAATATATCCCTAATTTGAGTAGCCTTTGGTTATAATTATTATCTTTGAGTTTGCTTATGGATCTTGTGGCTCTGTGCTGAATCCCCTCAAGTGCATTTATCATAGTTTTAGTGCCAGGTGCCCAAAATTGGTGGTGGGGATATTAATGGAATCACTGCTAAAGGAAAGGATTAAAATATATCTTGAATCCAGAGGAGCACAGGAACTGAGGTGCATGGGTTCACAGCAGGAAGGTCATGGCAAACAAATCTGATAGATTTCTTTGACTGAATGACCAGGGAAGTAGATCAGGGAGGGGCAGTGGATGTGGCCTACCTGGATTTCAGCAAGGCCTTTAGCACCGTCCCATATAGGAGGCTCGTTAACAAGTTGGGCAGTCTGGGAGTGGAACCCAGGGTGGTAAACTGAGTCAGAAATTGGTTAAGCAGTCGGACACAGAGAGTGGTGGTAAACGAGGTTCAATCTGGAGAGAGGGGGGTGGCCGGTGGGGTGCCACAGGGGTCAGTGCTGGGGCCAGTCCTCTTTAATGTCTTCATAAGCGACATTGCAGAGGGGCTGCAAGGGAAGGTATGCCTCTTTGCAGATGACACTAAGATCTGCAACAGGGTTAACACTCCAGGGGGGTGAAGAAAATGAGAAGGGACCTATGTAAGCTTGAGGAGTGGTCAAGAGTGTGGCAGCTAAGATTCAGTGCAAAGAAATGCAAAATCGTGCATTTGTGACACAGAAATCCAGGAGTGGAGTACATTGTTGGGGGGGGTACTAACAGCCACCAAACAAGAAAGGGACCTAGGTCTAATCATGTCTGATGACCTGAAGGTGACCGAGCAATGTGGGAATGCTGTGAGAAGAGCCAGTGGAATGCTGGGATGCATAGGGAGGTGGATCACCAGCAGGAAAAAAGAGGTGGTGATGCCACTGTGCAGATCATTGGTGAGATCTCGTCTGAAGTACTGTGTGCAGTTCTGGAGGCTGCATCTCCAGAAGGACATAAACAGAGTAGAGGCAATTCAGAGAAGGGCAACAAAAATGGTGCAAGGGCTGCACCAGAAGTCATATGACGAGAGACTAGAGGTCCTCGATATGTATTTGCTCGAGGTAAGGGGGGGGGATATGATGGAGACTTTTAAATACTTCAAGGGTATAAACAAGGTACAGGAGGGTAGCATCTTTCAGAAGAGAAGGTGTTCCAGGATAAGGGGTCATGATATGAGGCTTGAGGGGGGCAGGCTGCAGGGTAATGTCAGTAAGTATTTATTCACAGATAGGATGGTGGATGCATGGAACAGCCTCCCTATGGAGGTAGGGGTGAAAACAGTGGGGGCATTTAAGAATGCATGGGATAAACATAAGCGAACCCTAGTGATAGTGAAGAAAGGGTAAGCCATGGATCAGCTAGGGTGTGTAATATATGCAATAGGTAGGGAAAATGGGCAGACTAGGTGGGCCAAGCGGTCCTTATCTGCTGGCAATCTCTGTTTTGGTTTTTAATATAGTTTTTTTCTGGAGGAGCTGGCAGGTGGCTATGGCTTCCCCTTCAGGAGAGCTTGTCGACTCTCCCTGGAAACTCCCTATGGTTACCCCTCCCCCGTGACAGGTCCAGGCCGGGGGTGAGGAGTGCCGGTTTTCTCCCGTCCCTCCCGATAGCCAATATCCAGACCCCAGGGCTCTGTGCAGGTGCAGTTGGGGCCATCACAGAGCCTGCCAGCTCCATTTTCAAGTTTACACCCATCCCCCCCTCCCTGTCCGACGCTGAACGTCGGAGACATGCCACCCAACCCGTATTCCCATCTAGCCATCACTAGAGGGCGATCAGCGGGATGACAATCCCTCCCTCCCCCGAGAGAGGAGAGCAGTCCTCCGGATGCTCAATCTTCTCTTGCCCCTGCTGACCCCCAGCAGCCCTGGCATGTTCCCAAGCCCGGGTCACCGGCATGGTGCGAGGTGTGGCATCGAATGCCTCAACTCTTAGCGCCACCAGGCTGGCTTCAAATTCTATGTTATCTTTCAGGATGCATTCAAATTGCAATGGCAAAATCTATTTCTAGGGGCGTGGATATGGTGTTCTATCCACACTTCAGGCAGTATTCCTTTCCCCTTTAAGGCTTGCTGGAACGTCTTCAAGCTGGCTCCTCCAACCCACCTGGATGATAACTCCCTCGGCACTGCTCTGTGACATCAGATCTCCCTTTCCACTTGCAGAAGAAGAAGGTTCCCTCCTTACCGCCCTCATGTTGAGAAGGCCCTTTGCTTATTAAAACAGAATTTTCAAAAAATATTTGTCTTCAGGCTACTCCTTTTTGTCTCCGGCATGGACAATGCGAAATCTGCACTGGGATTCTTTAAATGTGCCTGCAGGCAGAAGATGTCTTGGACCGAACGCACACCATGTGTGTCTACTGCCTGGGCCATGAGCACGATCCTCAGGCATGCAGACTGTGCCGCACTTTTCATCCATCCATGCTAGAGGATTGCCATATCTGCCTGCTTCTGGGTTGTCTGGATGATTGGGATCTGCATGTCAAATCGAAAGATGCCCATCAGGTGGCCTCCATGGCGGCGGGGTCCACCAACCAACTCGTGGCATTTGAGGAAGCCGCAGCCCGACTGCAGCTCAGGCTTCCTTAGCTTCGGCCTTTTTGCCCCTCTCTCTGGGTGCCTTTACAGGGGCATTCAAAGATTTGTGCCAGGCCCTTCCTACCCATGGGCAAGGCCTCTCAGGCTCTACGTCAAGGTCAAAACCTAAGAAAGAGGCCAAGAAATGGTCTCGCCATCGATCATGAGATCGTGAGTGTTCTTGGGCCTCCAATTCCTGCACTTCTCCGGAGGTTCTGACTTCGGTCGATTCCTCAGCCCTGGCCGCCAGCCCCACTTTGTTAGTCAAGACGCAGGTCAATTTTTCATCCGAGATATTCCTCAAGTCAGTTGACCCATTGTCACCAGAAGAGGCTGACACCTCTCTTTCTAGGACCCCGGTCCTAACGCTCACTCAAGGAGGGACAGACCAGTCCGCTGATATGCCGTCTCTCACCCAAGAGCTTCTGGACCCAGAGTAGACCCAGCTCTCACCTTGGAGACCTGCCATTGGCAGCCACCATGATCAAGGTCGTGGTCCTGCTTTCGAAGTCCTGAGTCAAGCAGCCCGTGTTGACATAGACGCTCATGCTCTTAACACCCGGGCAAGTGACGCTGCTGCTATTTCTCATCCTCCTCAGGCGAGAGGCTACGGCACAAGCTGTATCAGCACTATGAGGACTTGATGTGGCAACAGCTCATTTTCACCAGGGCAAAGCCCATCCTGGATCCGACCCCAGCCATTTACATGGCTTTCACCACAGAGGCCGCATCTTTCTCTGCTTTGGCAGGAGCTAACCTGTCAGGTTCTCGCTCGGCCTCCCTGATCCTAATGGAGTCACCGCCAAAACACCTGAAGTCCAGCACTCCAACTAAGGAGGCCCGCCAGGCCTCAGGTTTTTCTCATCGGCTGTCAGTCACCATTTCCCGTGACCAACCCCATAGGGTTAGCAGGGATTGAGGTGGTCAACTTTTAATGATTCTTTGGAATCAGAAGGTTTCTCTTTGCACTCCCGTCCAGTGGACCTGGAGTCGGCCAAAGACCTGTCGGCAGAGCAAGGCCCCACTTCTTATATGGGTCTTCTCCACCTGATCTTGGAATCCATGGGTCTCCCGATGAAGCCTGTTCAGAAGCGGACTCGGTACCTCCTTACCGAGATCCTTGACCAAGGTGACTTCCCTTGGGAAGGCTTCCTGGTACCAGAGGCCATTCTTGGCCCTGCCTTGGAGCTGTGGCAGCATTTGGCCTCTCGCGCTGCACCATCAGCCTGGATAGCCCTCAAGTATGCGGTCCCTACCGGTTCCCTTTCGGGATTCACAGAGCACCCCTTAGCTGAGGGTTTGATGGCCGACTCTGTGTTCTGGTGCATGGGCAATGTGGGTGATGTTAACAAACCTTCTGACAAGGAGTCCAAAAAATCAGACCATATTGGGAAGACAGTCTATGCTGCCTCCTCTCTCGGTCTTCGGCAAGTGAGTTTGGCCCTTCTAATGGCCCACTTCTCCCATGCCCTTTTGGGCACGCTTGACAAGGTGCTTCCTCATCTCCCAGCAGACCTAGAGACCATGGTCAGGTAGGTCTGGGATCAAAGCAGAGCGGTGGCTAAACAACAGTTCCAGACTGCCATGGACATAGGCGACTCTTGCACCAGATCCAAGGCAGCTGCACTGACCATGTGCAGCAGGGCTTGGCTGTGCATCTTGACTTTCACATTGGATACCCAGCACAAGCTGGCAGATGTCCCCTTTCTGGGTACTGATCTGTTCGGGCCCAAGGTTGATGGACACCTCACCCGCATTGAAAAGTCCAATGCCACCCTGGACTCAGTGACATCCACCCAGAGGGATCCCAAGAGCTCCAAACAGCAAAAGAAGAAGCCCTTTCAGCCTTTCTTTACCCCTGCAGCCAAACCACCCCAGGCTCAGGCCTGGTGCCCATGACTGAAGTCTCTGGCCACAGTCATCCATAGGCCACAAGGCCAAGGCCCCAGCAGTTTCTCAACCAGTCCTTCCTCTGCCTCCCAGCCTGCCCAGTGATGGGATGGGGGTGCCTTCTCCATTCCCATCCTGTCTCCCATGGGTCCTCCTGTGGGGGGCCAGCTCCACCACCTCCTTTCCACCTGGTCTGCTGTCACCACAGAAATGTGGGTCCTTCAGGTGGTCAATCAGGATCTGCTTCTTGAGTTCGAGACTTTCCCACCTTGCCATGCCCATGTCCCATGGGAGGACATAGTGTCCGTCAACATCCTGTTGGCTCTTTGGGATGACATTGCCTAGCTCCTCCACAAGGAGCTTGTGGCTCCTGTCACAGACTCTCCGGAACACTCAGGGTTTGTCTTCAGGTACTTCCTGGAGCCAAAATGGACAGGGGCTGGCACCCCATTTTAGATCTACACAACCTGAACAAGTTTCTCAGGCCATGCACCTTCAGGATGGTTACTCTGTCCTTGATTGTACCATCTCTTGAGCAGGATATGTGGTTCTTCTCTCTGGATCTTCAAGACGCGTACTTCCACATCCCAATCTATCCGTCCCGCTGCCGATTCCTTTGGTTCTGCATGGAGGGGATCCTCTACGAGTTTCAGGCCATGCCATCTGGCCTCTCCTTGGCCCACAGGGTCTTGCCTAAATGCATTGCAGTGGTGGCAGCTTACCTGAGGTGCCGAGGGGTCCGTGTATACCTCTACCTGGACAACTGGCTAATTGTGGGTCCCTCCAGGCAGAAGTTGGAGTGGTCCAGAGATCTGGCCCTCCAGATCTGCATCTCTCTTGGCCTCCTGGTCAATGAGGCCAAATCAAAACTCATGGCTTCGCAGGTGATTTACTTTAGCGGGGTAGATCTCGATTCTTGCAGAGCTGGGGCTCAACTCCCAGTGGACAGGGCAGTGGTTCTCTCCTCCTTTGCCCGATCATTAAAGGTTGGGCATTTGCATCCTGCTCGGGACATCCTGTGCCTCCGAGGATATATGGTGGCGCACACCAGCGTGGCCCATTGGCCCCTGCTGGAGAATGTGCTCTATCCAGTGGGACCTAGGCCGCCAATGGTCTCAGTGCAAGGGCCACTTCAGCCAGTTGGTCACTGTGACCCAGCCGATGTGGGACACCCTCCAGTGACTGTAAGTCCCCGAACATCTGCAGGAAAGGATCCTGTTTGTCCACCCAGAGACGATGGTCATTCTGATGACCGATGCCTCTCTCTCATGGGCTGGGGTGACCATCTGGGGGAACACAGAGTCCATGGGCTCTTGACCCCCAAGGAGTCCCGGTGCCACATCAACCTACTGCAGCTTTGGGCAGTTTGGTTGGTGCAGACAGCCTTTGCTCCGCACATTCGGGGTCAGGTCATTCAGGTCCAGAAGGACAACACCACGACATCTACCATCTCAGCAAACAAGGTGGGACACACTCCCTTCTTCTGTGTAGGGAAGCTCTCCACGTTTGGACCCTTGTGCGCAACCTGGAGGCCAATCTCCTGGCCATCCATGTGGCCAGTGCCTCCAACCAGCTGGCGGATTCTCTGAGCCATATGGATGAGGCATCCCATGAGTGGTTTCTCCACCTGGAGGTAGTACACTGCCTGTTCTCCCTGTGGAGCACCCCTCTGATGGATTTGTTTACCTCCAGGGAGAACGCAAAGCTCAGGCTGTACTGTTCCTGCCCCTCTCTGCATGGAATGCTGCAGGGGGATGCCTTTTCCAGGCCCTGGACCCTGGGCCTTCTCTATGCCTTCCCTCTATTTCCCTTGATCCACAAGGTGTTGCTGGGACAAGGCATGGATGATCCTGGTGGCTCTGTACTGGCCGCGCCAGTTCTGGTACCCTGATCTCAACCTCAGCTGCAGGCTCCCAAGGTGTCTCACTGTACAACCGGACCTGCTCTTGTGCAATCAGGGGAAGGTACTCCACCCAGACCTTCAATCCTTGCACCTGACAGCCTGGTTCCTGAGCGGCTAGAGTTCCAGGCTTTGAGTATCTCCAAAGATGTCCTCAACGTGGTCGAGGATTCTTGGAAGGAGTCAACCCGAAAATGCTATGCCTTCAAATGGAAGAGGTTCTCCATTTCATGCCAGGGCAAGGGGCCTTATCTTGTCCAGTGGCTAGCATTCTCGACTATTTATTAATTTATTGAAATGTTTCACCAGGAAGGGCACACTGAACAACAAGTTGCTCGTCTCACGGTGCATCCTGGGGGAAAGGGCACAAGGGAAAACATAGAAACATAGAAACATAGAAGCTGACGGCAGATAAGGACCGCAAGGCCCATCCAGTCTGCCCATTTCTTTTTCTACCTTATAAACGTGCCATCGGCCTTTGCTCTGTCAGTGGCCTATCTATTCATAGTCATTTGTATTGCTCCCTTATGCCTATCCCATGCCTGTTTGAAGCCCTGCACTGTATTCATAGCCACCACTTCTTGTGGTAAGCCATTCCATGCATCCACCACCCTTTCTGTGAAAAAGAATTTCCTCACATTCCCCCTTAATCGGCCTCCCTCTAATCTCATTCTGTGTCCTCTTGTCCTGCTATTTTTCTTATATTTAAACATGTTAGACTCTTTCACCTTGTTTATGCCCTTAAGGTGTTTGAATGCCTCGATCATATCACCTCTCTCTCCTTTGCTCAAGGGTATACATATTGAGCTCTGTTAATCTGTCCTCATATGTCTTCTGATGCAGTCCCTGCACCATTTTGGTTGCCCTTCTCTGGACTGCCTCAATTTGGTTAATGTCCATGTGAAGGTGTGGCCTCCAATACTGCACGCAGTACTCCAGATGGGGCCTAACCAGTGTCTTGTAAAGAGGGATTATTACCTCCCTCTTACGACTTGTGATACCCCTACTAATACACCCTAACACCCCTAGCCTTACCTACTGCTTTAGAGGTCTGTTTGATGATTTTAGGTCATCAGTGATGATGATGCCCAAGTCTCTTTCTTCCTTTGTGACTGCTAGCAACTCCCTCCCAGCCTATAGGTGGCTTCAGGGTTCTCTTCCCTATGTGCATGATTTTGCACTTCTTGCATTAAACCCAGTTGCCACTCTTCTGACTATTCTGCTAGTTTATCCAGATCTCTTCTCATTCTGCCCACCCCATCTGGATCATCTACTCTGTTGCAGATCTTGGTGTCATCTGCAAACAGACAAGCCTTACCTTCTAGTCCATCTGCAAGGTCACTAATGAAGATGTTGAAGAGGACTGGCCCCAGGACTGATCCCTGAGGTACCCCACTTGTGACTTGCATCTCTTCTGACTGTATACCATTTACCACCACTCTCTGTTTTCTGCCGGTCAACCAGTTTGCCACCCAGTTGACCAACTTCTGACCCACCCCGAGCCTACCCAGCTTATTTATCAATCTTCTATGTGGAACAGTGTCAAAAGCTTTGCTGAAGTCAAGGTAGGCGACATCAACTGCTCCCCTTGGTCCACCACTCTGGTTACCCAGTCAAAGAAATCTATGAGATTAGTTTGACAGGACCTTCCTTTGTAAACCCATGCTGTCTTGGATCCTGTGCCCCTATGGATTCCAGGTGTTGCACTATCCTTTCCTTAAGGAGTGCCTCCATAATCTTGCCCACTACTGAGGTAAGACTGACCGGTCTGTAGTTCCCCGCCTCCTCCCTGCTACCACTCTTGTGGAGCCGGATCACATGAGCCCTTCTCCAGTCTTCTGGGACCTCTCCTGTGCTCAGAGACTCACTAAACAATTCTGCTAATGGCTCTGCTAGTTCCTCCTTTAGCTCCTTAAGTACCCTGGGATGTATGCCATCAAACATACATACAGTCCAAAAATTAAATTTGATTATACAATTAAAGCAGGTACAGAGTGTGCATAAATGAAGATTACATAAGAATAAAATAAAATGTTCATAATAAGTGCAACATAGGGATGCTAATACAGTAATACACCTGTGAACAGATAACTGCAACTGTTAAGAGTATACAAATGTAAAAACAAAAACAAGGTGCTGCATCAACTTGTGGTCTGAAAGCAAAACAAAATAATTATATTAAATGCATGCTGAAAATAGAAAATAGAGTTAAAAATCGACATTTCGACCATAGGTTTTTTCAGGAAATTTCTCCAAAAAAAGGAAAAGCAAAGTTAGTGTAGATGAGAGGTAAAATAAGAAATATGTATGTGGGGAAAGAAAAAAGGGGGAGGCTCTGGGAGAAGAAGTCATAAGTGGCAAGATAAAGACAGAATCTGGAATACAAAAAGGTGATGATGGGCATGACAAGGCATAAAGGCAGTGAATGAGCTAGAGAAGTCCCCAGGTAGGGATTAACTAATGGCCTAGTAAGAAGGCTGAAAGGTGACACATGTGGGGGAAGGAGACATAGATGGAGACATCTGTGGAAATGAAAATAGATGTGTACAGACACAAACAGACTTTAAGGAAAAGAAGGGGTGGCTGAAAGATATTACTAGAAAATAAGTCTATTATTTAAACCGGAGGGCTGCTGGGAACCAAGGTGGACAATCAGCTTGGTTTCCATGTTTTTTCTGTGGTCAGAATCCCAGAAGCTCTGCTGAAGGACACAAACAGAAAGATAATGGACACTGTGTTCCCTGGAGATAACGTGGGATACAATGGGTTTATCAGTGTCTCCATTCCTGACTGCCCTGTAGTGTTCCCTGAAATGGTCAGGAAGGCATCTACCAGTTTCTCCGATGTAAATAGCTGCACACTTCCTGCAAAGAATACAATATACCACATTAGTGAAAGTGCATGAGAACTCCTTGGTGATGTGAAAAACACCTGTGGGCCGCTGAATTACAGTCATACGAGAAACAAATTTGGAAGTATAGCAACAAGTTCTGTTGCAAGGTTTGGTACCTGGTGGGGAGGAACTGTTAGGAGTAGGTAGGCTGCTTCTTACCAGGAGATTCCGCAACTAGAGTGGCCAGCGGTAGGAGGCAATAGGTGGTTCTGTAAAGGAAGCACTAATGTTGGGTTCAGTTTGTAAAATAGTAAAGTTACTGGTGATCCTGTGAAAAGAAGGTGTACTCTGATGGAAGGGAAGCACTAGTGGAATTCGTCATTGTTCTTGCATGACAGTATCCTTCCTATTGGGGTCAAGGTTACAGGACATGTTACTGACCCGGGAGAGTGCTCTGTCCACTGTGCTTTTAGGGTATCCCCTGTTAATAAAAAAAACTATGCATTATTTGGGCCTGCTCAGCAAAATCATCATCTTCACTGCATAATCTGTAAAGTCTAAGAAACTGTGAATATATGGCAGGCCATTCTTTACATGTTCAGGATGGAAGGAGTTGTGGAGGAAGAAACTCTGTGAGTCAGTAGGTTCATAATAAACTGATGTCATCAGACCAGTGTTCTGCACTGGCAGTTTGATATCCAGAAAAGGCAGTCTAGAGGAGGATACTTCAACAGTGTATCGAAGGGAAGGGTGGGCCTTGGTAAACTTGTCCAAGAAGATTTGGAGGGTCTCTCTGGAGCAGGAGGTAGTCCCCACATAGTTGTCTATGTAGCGTTTGTACAATTCAGGCATAGTCCCTGGGAATGAGAGAAAAAAATGTTCCTCCACCCGATCCACAAACAGATTGGCAAAGCTGGGACCCATCTTGGTACCCATGGCAACTGCACTGACCTGCTGAAAAAAACTTATTAAAAGAAAAAGCATTGAATTTAAGAACAAGTTCTGCCAGATGGATTAGTGTGTGTGTGTGTGTGTGTCTGCTGGCTGTCACACTTATTCAGAACATGCTGCAAAGCTGTCAGGCTATCACTGTGGGAGATCACTGTGTATAGAGATTAGATGTCCATGGTGAAGATGAGCTGATGGGAGCCATTGAATCTGAACCTGTCAAATAACTGGAGAGCATGGTTAGTGTCTTTAACATAGGAGGGCAGGGATTCAACGAGTGGTCTCATGAGGCTGTCCAAAAATGCAGAGATGTGGGGCAGGAGCAGGCAGACACAATAGGACATCTAGGATTACCTGTTCTGTGGATTTTGGGAAGGAGATAAAACCTGGATGTCCAAGGATGCTGAACTATGAGTCTCTTAGCTGAAACAGGGAGCTCTTTGTTTTCAGTAGCAGAGGTGATGGTGGTGGTAACCTCAGTCCGATAGTCTGCAGTGGGGTCCTGGGGAAGAGAAGAGTAAAACCTGGTGTCTGAGAGTTGCTGTGTGGCTTCAGTGATGTATAGCTCCTTTTGCCAGACCACAACAGCACCTCCCTTATCAGTTGGTTTAATAACAATGTCATTCCTACATTGCAGAGATCTGAGGGCTGCAAGCTCACCAATTGTCAGGTTAGAGTGGTTGTGCCTGCAATAAAAATTGAAGTTAGTGGTGTTTTCCATGCATTGGTTAACAAAATAATCAACAGCAGCAAAATGTCCTGGGGGGGGGGCGGGGGTCCTTGCACTATGTTGAAGATTGATGTAATTGATTATTCTGGTAGCACTGTCATCTGCAGAAACAGGAGTCTCATTAGAAAAATGAGCTGTAAGTCATACTCTGTGATAGAAGCGCTGCAGATCAACTTGAACCTGGGGTGCATCGAGATGCGTGGGTGTGGGCACAAAAGAGAGACCTTTGCTAAGGAGAGATCACTCATCTTGTGTCGGGGAGATCTAGAGGAATACAAAATACCAAATTGTTAGGTTGTGTCTGACTCAAGGGCTCATGTTGGTTGCTGATCTGTTGGGAGAGAGACTGGAGTTTGGCAGATTTGGTATCCTTTAGGAACTGAAAGAGAGTGAGTTAAGGTGCTAGATGCAGTGGTTAATAAAAGGAAGGTTGTGTGAAGCTGTTTGCTGCAGGAAATCTTTTTGCCTTTGGATGGTTTTGTACACAGAAATCAGTTGTTTCTTAATGGAATGAATGGTGTTCACGATAGATTTCCTAGAGAAAGTTTTCAAAAGCTTATTAGTGGAGGAAACCTGTATCTGAAACCCAAATGAACAAGGGTGGGATTTCAAACAGAAGCCTTGTACAGAGTTTAGTCTTAGAGCAAATAGCAGAAAATAATTCAAGAGAAGACTTAGAAAAATGAAAAGGGAGTGCAGACATAGATGAAATAAAGGAGCGTCGGAGAGAATTGAGAAGAGATTTCAGAGTAGGCATAGTGGGTTGCAGCAAATGTAGCACACAAAATGTAAAAACAAGAACAAGGTGTTGCGCCAGCATGTGGTCTGAAAGCAAAAGCTAATTTTTCTTATGAGACTCATGTTCCTGCAGATGATGACAGTACTACCAGAATAATCAATGACATCAATTTCCAACGTAGTGCGAGGTCCACCCCCCTCCCCCAGAACGTTTTGCTGCTGTGGATTATTTTGTTAACCAATGCATGGAAAACACCACTAACTTCAATTTTCATTGCAGGCACAACCACTCTAACCTGACAACTGGTGAGCTTGCAGCCCTCAGATCTCTGCAATGCAAGAATGACATTGTTATTAAACCAGCTGATAAGGGGAGTGCAGTTGTGCTCTGGCAAAAGGAGCTATACATCACTGAAGCCAGACAGCAACTCTCCGACACAAGGTTTTACTCTTTTTTTCCCCAGGACCCCACTGCAGACTATCAGACTGAGGTTACCACCACCATCACCTCTGCTATTGAAAACAAAGAGCTCCCTATTTCAGCTAAGAGAGAGAGAGCTCAGGATCCTTGGGCATCCAGGTTTTATCTCCTTCCCAAAATCCACAAAACAGGTAATCCTAGATGTCCTATTGTGTCTGCCTGCTTCTGCCCCACATCCCACATCTCTGCATTTTTGGACAGCCTCATGAGACCACTCATTGAATCCCTTCCCAACTACGTTAAAGACATCAACCATGCTCTCCAGTCATTTGACAGGTTCAGATTCAATGGCTCCCATCAGCTCATCTTCACCATGGACATCAAATCTCTATACACAGTGATCCCCCACAATGATGGCCTGACAGCTTTGCAGCGTGTTCTGTACAAGTGTGACGTCCAGCAGCCATACACACACTAACCCAAAAATAACTCTTTATCCCCCCCTGGCTGCTGGAGGTCTGAATCCAAGCACGGAAGAAGGAGACTACTGAAGACTACAGGAAGTTCCTGTCCCAGAACAGGAAGGGTGACAGTTGTAAGGGCACATAGGCAGTACGAAAGAAATTGTAAAAATACATAGAGGGAGGAGACAGTAAACATACAAAACAACAGGAGAGGGGACACAAAATAAGTCAAGATGGGAGTGGTGCAGTGCAATGGCTGTGGGGCAACAGTGTTCCGGGAGACATTCTGGAGGCTCCGATGCTGCCCTGTTTGCAGGCACCTCTCTGGTCTGAGAGAGGAGGTTGACCATCTCCAGGCTGACCTGGCTAGGATTCGTGAAACTTCTTCCCCCACCCAGGGACCACCAGGACAACCACCGTTACCTCAGAGGTTGCCAAGAAGGAGGAGTGGTTGGACCAAGGTGGGCTCAGGGAGGGAGAGGGTGGTGGAACAGAGGTGCATCCCTCCAGTTGTACCTCTCCACAATTCATATGCTGTTCTGGCAAAGAGTGGTTCCTCTGTGGAGGCACCTGCAGTGGAGACCAAGGAGGATGCTGGGAACCTCCACAAAGGTGACCCACAGGAGGGTGGCACGGGACCCCACAGGGGAAGGAAACAACTCCTGGAGGGGACTCAATCATTAGGGGGTAGAAGTGGGGGAGGAAGGGGATAGGGAGGTAAGGTGCCTGCCTGGTGCCATGGCTTGGAGGGACAGAGGCGATCCTCAGGATCGCAAGGAGCAGCTACTGCGAGGGAGGGAGGGAGCTGGATGTGTTGTCCACCCTAGGGACAAATGACCTGGTTGTAAATGGGATCAGGCGGTGCAAGGAGGAGTTTGTGGAGTTGGGGAGGGCCTTAGACAAGTAGCATGTACGGTAACCTTCTCGGAGGTGCTGCCTGTCTATGGCAAGGATGATACTAGGGTATTCCGCACCATGGGATTCAATGAATGGTTGAAAAACTGGTGTGGAGCTCAGGGTTTTGGCTTCATTGGGGACTGGGGAGCCACCTGGAGGGATGCAGGCTTAGATTGGTACAATGGTCTGCATCTGTCCGGGGGGGGGACCCAGAATCCTAGGTGACAGGTTTAAATGCTTCATTGGCAAGCATTTAAACTAGCCAAGGGGGGAGGCACTGAAAAGGAGCAGGAAAATCCCAGCATCCCCCCACAAAGCACAGTAGTTAGAGTGGTAAACACCAAGGTAGAGAAGT
The DNA here is from genome assembly GCA_016271365.2 of Neoceratodus forsteri. NCBI lineage: Eukaryota > Metazoa > Chordata > Ceratodontiformes > Ceratodontidae > Neoceratodus > Neoceratodus forsteri. Next base: position 1,284,732,521 of record CM028132.1, read on the forward strand.
CAGTAGGGTGCAGGACAGGGATAAATGCAGAAAAAGGTGTTATGCAGGGATGGGGCTAAAAGGGGTAAGGCCATAAAAAACAAATGGAAGGTGATGAGTACCAATGCCCGCAGTCTGTGCAACAAGCTCCCTGAACTAGTGGCCTTGATGGAAGAGGGATGCCTGGATATTGTGGCAGTCACTGAAACATGGTACACAGAGAACCATGAGTGGGATGTCAACATACCAGGATACACAGTCTACAGGAGGGACAGGGTGGGTAAAAGAGAAGGAGGAGGAGTAGCTCTCTATATAAGGGAAGGGAAGGGATTAAAGCAACAGAACTAAAGAGTAAACAGGAAGTTGATGAGTCATTATGGGTCACCCTGGAGACAGGAAATGGCACCACAGTCTGCATGGGGGTTGTGTACAGACCCCATCTCAGGGGGAGGAAATGGATAAGGAAATAATAGAAGGCATCCTTAAAATGGCAGAAAAAGGGGAGATATTGTTTATGGGGGACCTGAATATGCCAGATGTTAACTGGAGTACCTTTGCTGCAGGCACATCCAAGAGCAGGGTTATTCTTGATGCCCTACAGGGGGCATGCCTCAGACAGCTAGTGTTGGAACCCACTCAGAAGGGAGCAATCTTAGACCTGGTACTCTCAAATGGGGAAGGAGAAAGGATCTCCGATTTAGAAGTGGGTAGCCATCTGGGAACAAGTGACCACCAAACAGTGTAGTTCAAAATAAACACAGCCATAGAGTCAAGCCATACAAAAACAAGAGTATTGGACTTTAGGAAGGCTGACTTTGGGAAAATGAGAAAGTGCCTCAGAAAAGCACTAACAAATGGGCAAGAAGGAGGGGTGGAGGAACAATGGGGAATAATCAAAACAGCCATCACAGAGGCAACAAGCCTTTGTGTGAAACAAATCAATAAAACAAAACGAAGGAAAAAAACCACTATGGTTCTCAAAAGAGGTGGCAGGGATGGTTAACGGGAAAAGGATAGCATTCAGGAAATATAAGGAAACACAGAAGGAGCAGGACAGAGAACTTATCAGTTAAAGCAGAAGGAGGCAGAGAAGGCAGTCAGAATAGCAAAGGCACAAACTGAGGAACAGATAGCCAGCTCTGTTTAGAAGGGGATAAAACCTTTTATAGGTACATTAGGGAGTGAAGAAAGACGAAGGGAAGGACACAGAGACTTAATAAAGGGGAAGGAATGTGGGCAGAGGGTGACAGTGAAAAAGCAGGGATACTGAATTAATATTTCTGCTCAGTATTCACAACGGATGTGGAGGGGAGGTACCTAAACCAAACCAGAGAGAAACACTGAATAGGGGGGTCGATATCAGTCCATTCACAGAAGAAAGGATTTTAAAAGAACTCTTGAAACTGAGGGTGGACAAAGCAATGGGGCCTGATGGGATTCATCCAAGAATACTAAAAGAACTAAGGGTAGAACTAGTAACACCACTGACTACATTCTTTAACAAATCATGGGAGCATGGAGTGGTACCTGAGGACTGGAGGAGGGTAAATGTGATTCCACTTCACAAAAGTGGGAGCAGGGCAGAGGCAGGAAACTACAGACCAGTTAGTTTTACCTCAGTGGTAGGGAAAATGATAGAATCACTTCTGAAGTAAAGAATTGTTGAGTACCTAGAGGCCAGTGGGGTACAGGACCCAAGGCAGCATGGTTTCACAGCAGGAAGGTCATGTCAGATGAACCTAATAGATTTCTTTGACTGGGTGACCAAAGTAGTAGACCAGGGAGGGGCAGTGGATATGGCCTACCTAGATTTTAGCAAAGCATTCGACACAGTCTCACACAAAAGATTAATATACAAGTTAACCCAGCCTTGGAGTGGGTCCCAAGGTGGTAACCTGGATAAAAAACTGGCTGGACAACAGGATGCAAAGGGTAATAGTAAACAGAGTCCACAGTGAAGAAAGGAGGGTAACTAGCGGGGTACCACAGAGTTCGGTACTGGGACTGGTCCTCTTTAATATCTTTATAAGTGACATTGGAGAGCACCTGGAAGGAAAGGTATGTCTCTTTGCAGATGACACAAAGATCTGCAACAGGGTTGATACACAAGGTGGGGTGGAAAGGATGAAAAGGGACTTGGCAAGGTTGGAGGAATGGTTAAATATGTGGCAGCTCAGATGCAATGCAAAGAAGTGCAAGGTAATGCATCTGGGAAACAAAAAACCCAGGGGAAGAGTACACAATGGGGGGTGAGTTAATAACAACAAAAATCGAAAGAGACCTAGGAGTAATTATATCAGATGACCTAAAGGTGGGCAAGCAATGTGAGAAGACAGTAAGGAGGGCTAGGGGGGATACTGGGATGCATAGGGAGAGGCATCAACAGTAGAAAACAGGAAGTTGTTATCCCTCTCTACAGACAGTTAGTGAGACCCAACCTGGAGTACCCCGCGTGCAATTCTGGAGACCACATCTCCGCAAAGACATAGACAGAGTGGTGGCTATTCAGAAGAGGGCAACCAAAATGGTGCAAGGTCTGCACCAGAAGACATACGAGGAGAGATTAAAGCAGCTTAATATGTATACCCTTGAGGAAAGGAGGGAGAGGGGGGACATGATAGAAACTTTCAAGTATCTCAAGGGGAAATAACAAGGTACAAGAGGGTAGTATCTTTTAGAAGAAGAGATGTGCAAGAACAAGGGGGCACAATTTGAAGATGGGGAGGATGGCTCAGAGGTAATGTTAGAAAGAACTTTTTCACAGAGAGGGTTGTGGATGCATGGAACTGCCTTCCTGAGGAGGTTGTGGAGTCAGGAACTGTGGGAGAATTCAATAATGCATGGGACAGGCATAAGGCAATTCTAGTGGGGGGTAGGAGGAAGTAAGCTGTTGATTAACTAGAATCTGCAGCTTATCTATCAGGTAGGGAAATGGGCAGACTGAATGGGCCAAGCGGTCCTTATCTGCCATCAAATTCTATGTTTCTATTTTTCTATTTAGCAAAACTTGTTCTTAAACTCACTGCTTTTTCTTTTAATAATAGTTTTTTTCAGCAGGTCAGTGGAGTTGCCATGGGTGCAAAGATGGGTCCCAACTTTGCTAATCTGTTTGTGGGTTGGATAGAGGAACATTTTTTTTCTCTCATTCACAGGGACTGTGCCTGAACTCTACAAATGCTACATAGACAACTGTGTGAGGGCTACCTTCTGCTTCAGAGAGACCTTCCAAATCTTCTTGGACAAGTTTACCATGGCCCATCATTCCCTTCATTACACTGTTGAAGTATCCTCCTCTACACTGCCTTTTCTGGATATCAAACTGTCAGTGCAGAACACCGGTCTGAAGACATCAGTTTATCACAAACTCACTGACTCACACAGTTTCCTCCTCTACAACTCCTTCCATCCTAAACATGTAAAGAATAGCCTGCCATATATTCACAGTTTCTTAAGACTTTGCAGGTTATGCAGTGAAGAAGATGATTTTGCTGAGCAGGCCCAAATAATGCAGTTTTTTTTTTTATTAACAGGGGATACCCTAAAAGCACAGTGGACAGAGCACTCTCCCAGGTCAGTAACATGCCCTGTAACCTTGACCCCCATAGGAAGGATACTGTCACGCAAGAACGACAACGAATTCCACTAGTGCTTCCCTTCCATCAGAGTACACCTTCTCTTCACAGGATCATCACCAGTAACTTTCCTATTTTGCAAACTGACCCTAACATTGGTGCTTCCTTTACAGAACCAGCTAATGCCTCCTACCGCCGGCCACCCAACCTGCGGAATCTCCTGGTAAGAAGCCGCCTACCTACTCCTAACAGTTCCTCCCCACCAGGTACCAAACCTTGCAACAGAACTTGCTGCTATACCTGCGCATTTATTTCTAGTGTGACTGACATTGAGGGGTCCACAGATGTTTTCCATATCACCAAGGAGTTTTCATGCACCTTCACTAATGTGGTGTATTGTATTCTTTGCAAGAAGTGTGCAGCTATTTACATCGGAGAAACCGGTAGACTCCTTGCTGACCGTTTCAGGGAACACTACAGGGCAGTCAGGAATGGAGACACTGATAAACCCAGTGTGTCCCACTTTATCTCCAGGGACCACAGTGTCAATGATCTTTTTGTCTGTGTCCTTCAGCAGGGCTTCTGACCATTAAACAAACATGGAAACCAAGCTGATCATCCGCCTTGGTGCCCAGCAGCCCTCCGGTTTAAATGATAGACTTACTGTATAGCAGGTTATATTGGCGTCCAATATATTTAGTGGATGTAGACCTTGTAGACCTTGTTTATATGTTGGCACCCGATATATTTAGCGGCTGCTGTACCTGTAGTTACGGTCTGGTACACTAATGTAATCAGCCTCGCATTGACACTAAGCTGCGGCTGATTTGAATCTAATGTTTGACTTAATGCCTGTCTCCTCCGACCGTGCACCTACAGTATTTCCCCTGTCTGAAAGGTACTGTACTTACAGGAGGATGTCGCTCTTGAAGTGGATGCAATCATCCCAGTCCTCACAAGTGAAGCGTAAATACCCTATGGACGCCAGTACTGTCTCAGGGTCGGAGCTTGCTGAGTGCTCCGGGGTGGAGCCCACTGTGACAGAGTTTGTTGCTCGCGAACTCGCTGGAACCTCAGCTGGGACAGCAACTCCACCTGTGAAGAAAAAACACACTGGCTACACAATTTATGCACCGGAGATCCGGTACAAGTTTAGGAAATATGCCGTGGAGAACAGGGTTATGGCGGCCGTGCGACATTATAATGCCACAACAGGTTGCACGATAAATGAGAGTTCCATCAGGAACTTTAAAGCAGACTACTTGGCACAGCTCAGAAAAACACCAGACCCTACTTCCATGTCTCCTGTCCTCCCTACAAAACCCCGAGGGCGTCCAACTCACTTGGAAAGTGAGCTGGAAGAACAGCTAAAATCTATAGTTAAAAATTTACGACTAGAAGGTGCAGTTGTAAACGCCGGGGTTATTCTTGCAATAGCTATAGGAATAGTGAAGGCTAACAGTCCACAGCTACTGACCGAAAATGGTGGTCATCTAACCCTTAGTAGCAAATGGGCCTGGGGGTTTCTAAACCGCATTGGCTACAGCAAAAGAAAAGGCACCAAAACGGGGCGAAAGAAGCCGATAGATTTTGAAAATCTAAAGGCCACTTTTCTTTCATATATAGCCACTGCTTGTGCACAAGAGCTGATCCCACCACAGTTGGTCATAAACTTGGATGAAACAGGGGTCAATATGATTCCTGTTTCTGAATGGACGATGGAGGTGACAGGGTCAAAACAGGTACAGGTGACTGGATTAGGGGATAAGAGACAAATTTCTGTTGTCCTCGCCTGTTGCCTTGATGGTGATTAACTCCCTCCGTAACTCATCTATAAGGGCAAGACTGCTGTGTCACACCCAAAGCATGCATTTCCCAATTAGTGGAGTATAACTCATTCTGACAGTCACTGGGCCAATGAAGTCATGACCATTGATTTCACTGATACTGTGTTAGTACCCTACATCAAGAGCATCACTGCAGAGCTGTCATTGCCCACAGAGCAGAAGTCCTTACTTGTTTTAGACCTGTATCGAGTGTATACTACTGAAAATGTGCTCCTGCAATTGGAATAGTTAAACTTTATTCCAATCTACGTTCCGGCATCTTGCACTGACTCACTTCAGCCTTTGGATGTCAGTGTAAATAAAATTTTCAAGGACCTACTCAAGAAAGAATTCACCAACTGGTATGCATGCATTGTGTTGGAGAGGTTGGTAGCAGGAGGCACTGACAGTTTAACATCCGATCTCCGACTGCTAAACCTAAAAGAACACCACGCTCGGTGGAAGGAGACTACGATCACCTCCTTGCAAGGAAGATGAGCAGACATCATATGAGGATTTCATGAGGCTGGGATACTTGACACCCACCACAACTGCCTGAGTGAGTACAGTATTTTTATATTATTGTATTCAGATGATGGTGGCAGGTACCAAATAGAGCAAACACTAAGTCAACTTTCTGCTTCTTTCAGATACAGTACCACAAGGTGAAGCAAGAGCCAAAAGAAGCAGAAGCCGAAAATAGGACATACCGCACTAGTAACATAAGCATACTGCATCTAAACGGACTTTTGGCTCTTTTTTTTTTCACTTTGGTGTTTTTTTTGGGGTTTTTTTTAGTCACATCTAATTAAATTGAATAAAATAAATACACGCATTACAGAATTAACCTGCTTTGTAGTTCTTTTAGCTCATGTAGATGCAGTACCTGGCTGGATAGCTGAGTGAAGCAGTGGAACGTTAAAATGAGAATTTTAGCGGTCTGTTAAATTTAACTCATGTTAATGGGTCCGCTAATAGCGCTAAGTTTATCGGACCGCTAATATAAACTACTATACAGTATTTTCTACTAATATCTTTCAGCCACCCCTTCTTTTACCTAAAATCTGTTTGTATCTGTACACATCTATTTTCATTTTCCACATATGTCTCCATCTATATCTCCTTCCCCCACATTTGTCACCGTTCTGCTTTCCTACTAGGCCCTGTTAATTAGTCTCCACCAGGGGACTTCTCTAGCTCGTTCACTGAAATTATTTTATTTATTTATTTATTGAAGATATTGGATTTACAACCTTTGAGTCATAGACTCATTTACAAAGGCTCCACGTCTGAGAACAATACAGAACAATAAGCAGAATGCAGTAAACAAAAGACAAAAAAACAGGGCATGAACAGTACAATCAATAAGGAGGATGAGGCCCATACAATTAGGTAGCTATACAAGTCCAACTAAGGAGCTTGTAGTTGTCAAGGTGCAAGCAGTCGGGAACCCCACATTGTCATTAACACAGTCAATAGTGCGTAAGAGAGCAGTATACATATTGTGACATGTTGTCATAGATATAGTCAATAATGCGCAACGAGCAGTATACAACAACAGCAGGGAATAAAACTTTAACACACACTCTCTCAATGTACTACTGGTTGTACTAACTGTTTATGTGCAACAGCTGGCATTATGGCTTGTCACTCCCACCATCACCTTTTTGTTTTCCAGATTCTGTCTTTATCTTGCCATTTACTAGACTGGGTTTACTCTACCGGCTCCGTTAGCACGTGACTAAAGAGGCCCTCTATGCCGCTGTTCAAAGCTCCATCATCTCCCAGATTGACTATGGTCTTGTAATCTATGGCACTGCCACTACCTCGACACTCAGAAGGATTACCACCACCCTTAACAAGGCCTGTCGACTCATCACTGGGGCCGAGCGGCTCACACACACCTGTGACCTCTACTCACAAGCTAACTGCTTCAACTTGATGATAGAATATAGTACCAAACCTGTGTGGTTGCAAAGAAAATCCAGTTGGGAATTGCACCCCTCCGGGATCTGTTCACTCCTTCAAACAAAAACCAGCTCCAGAATTACCAGGGGATCAAAGCCACAGCTGTTCCGTATCCTCCGCTGCCGCACAGCCATTGTCCAGCATTCATTCGCCTACAGGGCACCCACTTGGTTTAACGGTCTTGCCAATGATACTATCAATACCACTGGGCTAGGGGCCTTCAAATCCAGGCTCCGAAACACCCTGGTCGCTTCCAGCATCTGTGACTGTCATGGATAATGCTATGCAACACCGCTCCACTGCTGCTCTCCCATACCTAGCACCTTTACATAATGCACTTGCCCTAGTTGGCCTCTGCCCATCCGCTCTTCTGCATCTGACAATGCCACCAGCCTGGCTGCTCTCACCCCACAATCCCCCCTCCTCCATATCCTTACCTGCCCCCCTCTCTCCTCTCTCCTCATTTTCTTACCTCCCACTTTCTGCCCCACCCCTTTCATTCTAACACCCACCTTTCCCTTTTTGTCCTCTTTCTTTCCATTTTACCCTCACCCTTGTCTGTTCGAATTTAACTTGTGATCCTGTACCCTTATTTGTGAAAGAAATGTCTATTGTTACGTGATACCAATGTCTTGACATGGAACCTCTGTAAAAGAGCCCTGGGCTCAAAGGTAACTTGTAATCCTAGAATTGAAATAAATAAATTTATCACATCTTCTCCCAGAGCCTTCCTCTTTTTTCTTTACACACACACACACACACACACACACACACACACACAGTCCTTATTTTACCTCTTCTCTACACTAACTTTGCTTTTTTTTCTTTTAGATATTTCCTGAAGAAGACCTATAGTCAGAATGTCAATTTTTAACTCTATTTTCTATTTGCAGCGTGCATTTAATATAACCATTTTGTTTTGCTGTTAGAGTACACGCTTTGTCTGAGTGAGATAAAGCATAGAACCAGCTTTGGTCCCTCTCTCAGGCAGGCCTTCGGTCAACGACCCTTAAGGTACACCTGGTAGCCATCTCTGCTTACTGAGCACAGGCTGATATGCAGTCAGTGGCACAGGTGGTCTGCCGCTTCTTCTACGGCCTTGACCACATTTCCCCTCTGGTGAGTGAACCACCACCATCTTGGGACCTGTTGCTGGTATTGGCAATGTTCATGGACAAGCCATTCGAACTGATGCACAGGTGTGAGATGTCACACCTGTCATGGAAGACTGCCTTCCTGGTGGCTATCACATCAGCCAGAAGGATCAGAGAGCTTCAGGTGCTTTCAGTGGAGTCTCCTTACCTGGTCTTCCACAGGGACAAGGTTGTCCTTCGCCCCAACCCAAAATTCCTCCAAAAGGTTGTGTCAGATTTTTACCTTAACCAGGTGATTAATCTCCTTGAGTACATCACCAACCACACCTTGGAGGCTGAGCACAGGCTCCATACTCTGGACCTGCAGCAAGTCGCTAACCTATTATAAGGAGTGCACAGCTGGAGTTCGGGGAGAGGTTCAACAGCTATTTGTCACCTACGCTGAAGCTGCACCTGGCAGACCGGCAGCTAAGTTGACGATAGGCAGGTGGATTGTTTCTTGCACCGACCACTGCTATAGGTTAGCGGGTAGGAAGCCTCCTGTAGGGCTAAGGGCTCGTTCCACCCATCATACCACTGCCTTGGTGGCTGCTTCCAGGGACACCCCTATCCAGGAAATCTGCAGGGCTGCCACCTGGAAGTCAGCAGACACCTTCATCTCCCACTACCACATCGACTTTGAGTCATGCTGGGATGCTGGTTTTTGTGGCCTCAGATCTCCAATATCTGTTCCCTAAATAGGGTGTGTGTGCCTTGCCACCTCCTCCCAGAGAACTGCTAGGAGTCTGCCAGCAGTGTGGCTAGAACACCGTATGCACGTCCCTACAAAAACAGGTTACTCATCTGTAACAGTAGTTCTAGGAATGGTATATGATGTTCATTCACACTGATCCACCCTACTACCCCTGGCAAGTGGCACACTGGTCTTGCTTCCAGCGGGCAAGATCTGACGTCATGGTGCGGTGTTGAGGGAGTTACCACCCGGGTGGGTGGGAGGAGCCAACTTGAAGATGTTTGGCAAGCCTTAAAGGGGAAAGGAATACTAGCTGAAGTGTGGATGAACACCATATACCACTCCTAGAACTACTGTTCCAGGTGAGTAACCTATTTTTTATTTGCATTCCCACCAGTCCCTTTACTGCAGAGGGTACTGCTTAAACTGGAGGCACATGGGGGCAAGATGATACTGATCACCCCCCACTGGCCTCAACAGATATAGTCAGTGAACTGAGGATTCTTCCACTGAGGATGGACTTACTGATTCAGGGTCACTTGGTCCTTCCCAACCTGCACTCCCTTCACCTTCAGGCCTGGCCCCTGAAGATAGAAGTGAACAGGTACAAGGTATCTCAGGTCCATGTAATACTTTTGGCTGCCTGTAAACCTTCCACTAGGAAGACTTACATAGCCAAATGGAAATGTTTCTCCATCTGGTGCTCCAGAAACCGTATGGACTCTTATGGGTGCCTACCTTAGTAGGTTCTGGAGTACTTGCTGGACCTTTCCGATGCTGACCTACAATATTCCCCAGTTTAGGTTCACTTGTGTGCTATTTCTTTTTTTCCAATTCTTTTTTCTCTCTGGTCACAGCCTGCGGAGCCTTTCTCAGGCATCCTGCCTGTTCCTGCCCGCCTGAGGTCCTTTCACCCCGAAGCCTCCTCTCTCCCCTGCCTCCATCTGCTGCCAGTACTCCCAGCTTAACCCCTCCAGGTGGGGTTGCCCCTTCTCTTGGGCACTCTTCAAGTCAGACCCTGGCTGCAGTGGTGGGACCCGGGTGGAGAAACTGAGAGACTGGATGAGCTGGACCTGGCAGTGGGCATGGGGGTCAGGTGCCATCACCTACCCCGCAGAGCCGTTTTTTTTCTGTGTTCTCCCTATTGCTTCTCCCCACCCCCCCCTTGCATCGGCACTCCCGACGTCAGGCGCACGGCAATCCTGCCGATGTCAGCCACATTGATTTGTGTTGTCTGCATACTGCAGCACTCCCGATCTCCACCGGGAGGCGCTGGTATGCCAGACGATCCCCAGCCCTCCCCCTGGGAGAGGAGAGCTGTCCGTCAGACGCTCAATCCTCTCCCTCCCCTGCCGACCCCTGTCGGCCCAGTTTCGTTCCCGAACCCGGGTAGCCGGTGTGGCGCGACACTTGTGTGCTATTTCTGCATACCATGAGCCCATCGGTACGCTCTACCTGGCACAGCTGCCACTGTTTAAGAGGTTCCTTAAGGGCATCTTACACACAAGGCCTTACTAGCCTTGTGTGAGATAACAATACAATTAACTGTTCTCAATTAGGCACCTTTGAAGTATGCTTATAACACTGGCTTGCACTAAAGAATATCTGTAAATGTCATTGAACACTGTGGTTCATATTTTTGTAAGGCATGGTTGTTAATCATCTATGTTGTTTAATGTAAACAGTACTGTTTTGTCTCTGTACTTGGCGTAAGTGTAAATGGGCAGGCTACTCATCTGCACCTGAAAAGACGTCTATGTGACTGCTGGTTGATATGTTTGTAATTTACTTTCATTCTGTTCTCCTCTTCCCCAGGTCGCACCTTGAAATAAGCCTTGGCTGTGTGTGCCTTTCCCAGCTACCAGTTTTCAAATAAATAAAATAAATGCTCAGTTGAAAGCCTTTGAGCCCCTTGTGACATGTGAGCTAAGTTTGTAACTTGGAACACAGCATTCTATTGGCCATCACTTCTACTTGCAGAGAGTCTTAAATCCATGCCATGGTCACATATCCTTCATATACTGTTTTCCACAAGAACAAGATAGTTTTCTCTGTGTTGCTTACCTGCTTTACCAACTTCTGATCCCAATCAAAAGGAAAGTACAATTACGTAAGAACTTACCGTAACAGTAGATCTTTGAGAGGAGCTCTTGCAGCCAGTAATACCATTAGGACTAATGCCATTAGGATCACATGGAAAACTTGTAGCTAGCAGTCTTAGGCGGGGGACTGCCCCCAACGTCAGCTTTGCCCGACATCCGGCGTGGTATATAGGGGCGGTCCCCCGGTGCCATCTCAGTTCTCCCGCCGGAGACCCAGCTAACACAATATTGGAGAACCGAGCTGGAATTCCCCCACCTAGTACAGGTGAAAAACTCAGATATCTGGGGGATGGAGGGTGGGAAAGCCACCTGCTGCAAGAGCTCCTCTCGAAGATCTACGGTTACAGTAAATTCTTACGTAACTGTACTATCTAACTTCGAGGGTCGAGCTCTTGCAGCATGTAACACCATTAGGACTAAGTCCCAAGCAGTACCCAAAGATAGGCCCAGGTCTGAGCAGGAGGTGGTAGAGAAAAACTGAAACATAGGCAGATGCTGAGTATTCTAGGAGAGTAGGCCCTGAAGGATGGCTAGTCCAAAACCTGCTCTCCTCCTAGAAGCAATGTCTAGGCTGTAATGCCTGATGAAGGTATGGACTGTGCTCCATGTTGAAGCAGCACAAATTTCTGCTGAAGAGACATTCCTTAGGGAAGCAAAGCAAGTAGCCACTGCCCTGGTGGAGTGGCTCTTAAAGGGACCTGGAAGGGGTTTGCCATGGTGTTGGTAGCAAAAGGAAATACAGTGCACTAGCCAATGGGCTAGAGGCTGCATAGAGACAGGAGCCCCTGTCATCCTTTTTGCAAAGGAGATGGACAACTGGTCCATGTTTCTGGTCTTTAAGCTGTCGACTGCTGAAGAAGACGTCTGTGGAGCCGAACAACGTGGGTCGATGGCATGAAAAGAACTGAGATGGTGCCAGGGGACTGCCCCCTTTATACCACGCCAGACGTCAGACGGAGCCGATGTCAGGGGCGGTCCCCTGCCTCAGACTGCTAGCTACAAATTTTCCGTGGGCTCCTAATGCCTGACGGCATTAGTCCTAATTGTATTACCTGCTACAAGAGCTCCACTGTTGAAGTTAGATCAGCCTATTACAATCAAGTGCATTTCTGCCTGGATAGTGAGCTGTCTATGCCATTGCTAAGCCATGGTTCAGGAGCTAGAAGGTCAGGTATGTGCTCATTCCACTAGAGTAGTTGCCACATCCCTGGCAGAGATTCGCTCTGTACCTAGAGGTGATATCTGCAGAGCTGCTACTTGGTGCACAGTGCACACCTTTGTTCAGCACTATGCTCTGGATATCCATGCCAGGCAGTATGCCTCCTTTGGCAGCACAATCCTGAATTGACATCTGTCCTGAGTAAGCCCATGGCTCCTGCCACCCTAGTGTGGGGAATTTGTCTGAGTTTGGTACTCTGACTCACTAGTGTGAATCAGTGGTGAAGACTGATTCCTGAAGATATGAAAATTATGTACTTACCATAATTGCTGAGCTTCACCATTGATTCACATGCCCACCTGCCATCCTCCAGGCTCACTCCAGTACGTTTCTTTGGTCTTCACCCCTTTTTCTTGGTTTGGGTTGTGAAGACACTGTGTTACTGGTTTGCTGACCCTTCTTTAAGGGTTGCCAGTGTTCTCTTATGCCCTTAGATTAAGTGCATAAATACTTGTTAGGTTATGACACACCTCCTTGGTAAAAAAGGTACTGAGGCGGTTGAGGGCAGGTGCCCAGGTAAGCCATGCAGTGTGAGGCAGTCTCATGGTGCTGCGCATGCAAGCAGCTTACCTCAGCGCTAGCCCTCCTGAAAAGTTCTAGCTCCTGCTGGGTCCTAGCGCCTAGTGGTGAAGATATTTTTAGAAGATAAACAATTACAGCTGAATGCGCAATTTTCATTTGCCCTATGTTAAGTGGAAAAGTAGTTGCTGTATACCTACAGTATAAGTCTAACCTACCTTCCCATGCCAGAAGTTTTTTTTTTTTTAATGAAGGTTAGATAATCTTAATTCAAGTCAATGAAAACACTGCCTGCTCCTTCCCACTCTCTCGAGATGATAGATCTTCTTTCATGAGGCCACACCTATGGAACTATAGCTGTCAGGCTCTAGGACCACACGGAAACGTTCTGCAAGGAGTTCACTAGGGGTCACCCATGACAACGTCTTACGTTGGTGCTCACTATATAAATGTGGGCGAATCTGTCTCTCCTCAATTCTATTCCCACCATCCACCATAACCCGTCGGACCTACCACGGAAACGTCATTGCTTTTGACTTTTTTCCTTTTTCTCACCTAAGTTAGTAATAATTTTTTATAAAGTGATTTTTGACGTTGTGTATGTCGACTACAGAAGTGCCAAAACTCTTTAAATATTGTGAGTGTGGCGTAAAGATTTACAATGATGACTCGTGCAAAGTCTTTGCTACTGTCTCAGCACAGCCCACAACATCAAGCCCTATCTGATCTGCAGAAAATTCAACAAAGCTACACAGCAATGCAGGGAGAAAGCCTTGGAAACCCACCTTTTGAAGCAGCAGGTGGCCAGGATGGAGCAGAAGTGCAGGGAGAAGAGTGCTACTGTATTGTCAGCCCGGTTCTCTGGCTCCCAGTCCTTGAAGTCCCAGGAAAAATCCTTGGACCACAAGCACAAACACCAGGAGAGGGGGAAGGTAAAGCAAGGCCTCCCCGGCTTGTTCCCAGTCACCTCTTCATAAGAAAGCCAAAGCGACTGCTCCAGCACCATTGACTGTGGCTGTAGCAATGCCATCAGCTGCTCCGGCCATCAACACACAGACTGGGCAGGCTTCCAATACCACCAGATCCTATACAGCTGATGAGATGCCGTTGACATCTGGGGCAATACTTTCCTCGTCGACACCCATCAGCGGTCCCACAGACACAAACACGGGCATCAGTGTGCAGGCTGTTCTCACATCCTTCACAGACTTTCTTAAGTGCCTGCTACCTCCACCCCTATACAGGGGACTGTATTGATGGGGTCTGCATGCCTGATCCCAGCATTGACACCAGGCAGGTCAATGTGCCAGATACCCTCTAGGCAGTAGATGGCTTCTTCTTCCTCCTTGTGTCCTCCTGAGCATGTCAACGAAGATCAGGAGAATAATCCTGAACTCATTATGGAGGAGAAGGAACAGGATGGGGAGGACTGTGGAGACCACTATGAAAGGACCAGTTCCACAGCTTCTACTGCCAGTGAAAACTCTCTGGTCTATACCCCCAGGTTTCCAACTGAAGACCCCTGCTTCACCACTGTCATGCAGTAGCTTTAATTAGCAATGGGATTTGAGGCTGAGGAGCACGACACCACTAAGAGGAACTTAACAAAATGCCTGGAATTCACTGACTCCCCACCAGTAGTCATCCCTCCCCTCCTGCCAGCCCTGGAGGATGTCACAATGGCTGCCTGGCGCAGGCCTAATATGACACCTGACATCCCAAGAAAGGAAGATAAGCTGCACCAAGCCCCTTCAGGTAAATCTTTCTTTACTGGACTGCCTGAGGCTGACTCTATAGAAATAAATGCAGCCCAAGATAGATCGAAGGCCCCAGAGCATCTCAGCTCCCTCCTTCCCTCCTGACAAGAAGTCTAGGAGACTTGATGTCTTGAGCAAAAGAACTTTTGCTTCTGCCACTCTGGGCTTAAGGACTGCAAACTACCAGGCCCATATGGTAAAATACCAAAATACCCTTTGGAGAAAGGCCAAGGCAGCTTCCCAGGCCCTCCCAGAGGGTGCCCCCGAGCAAGAGATTTGAAGGACTCTACAGGTAGTGCCAATGGGGCAAATACGTACTTTGTTCCACCTGTGACATTTCTGGTTCCTCTGCCATATGCCTCAGAAGACATTCCTGGCTGACAGTGGCTGGATTTGCCAGTGACGTGCAGCAATCCATCCTTAATGCCCCTTTTAAGGGACAGAAACTCTTTGGAGCAGATGTTCAAGACATTCTCTCCAATGTACAGGCTTCAGGCAAAACCCTGAAATAGTACAGTTATGTAAGAACTTACCATAACAGTAGATCTTCGAGCCCAGCCCGGTGGCGCTGAGGGTTGAGGCACTGGACGTCACATCTCACACCACGCCGGTGACCCAGGTTCGGGAACAAGCCAGGGCTGGCAGGGGAAGGAGAGAGATTGAGCATCCGCCAACAGCTCTCTCTTAACGGGAGGGTATGTGAAGCGCTTGCTCTAGGGCAACCTCTGGCGGTGGCTGGAGGATTGCCAGTGGAGCAGTGCGGCGTAATGCCTGGGATCGCCACGGCACTCACGCCTTGTTGACCAGGTCATGGGAGGGGGTACAACAAGCAGAAATACCTTCCACCATTGGTGAGATGATGGTGGCCGAGGACTCTTCTACCATCCCATCTGCCAGCCCAACACGCTCCAGATCTTCCTCCAAGTCGACCCGATGACACCAAGGTAGGCACTTCACACTTAGGAGGTTACCACCGTGGGAGGGTGGAATCAGCCCTGGAGATGGTACCGGGGTTGAGCCTGCCTGGGGTCTTTCAGGGGAGGAGATCAAGGGGAGATGCAAGGGTTCAGGCTGGTAGTCGGGCGGACTCCATATGGGCACTCCTGAAGGATGCCTGGGGAGTGGATGCAGAAATAAAGTAAAAAAAAAAAAACAGTAGATCTTCGAGAGGAGCTCTTGCAGCAGGTAATACACTTAGGACTAATGCCACCAGGCATTTGGACCCCACGGAAAAATCTTCTAGCTAGTGGTCTGTAGCGAGGCCACGCCCCGTCCAGCTATGCCGACGTCAGACGTGGTATAAAAGGGGCGGACCCTAGGCGCCATCTCAGTTCCCCGCCGGAGACCCGGTTGGAAAGATTGGAGAACCAAGAAGGAACTCCCCTAATGGAGAGAAGAGTATGTGAACTACTGACCTGGGGAATGGAGGGTGGGAAAGTCACCTGCTGCAAGAGCTCCTCTCGAAGATCTACTGTTACGGTACGTTCTTACGTAACTGTACTACCTGACTTCCAGGTGGAGCTCTTGCAGCAAGTAATACACTTAGGACTGAGTCCCAAGCAATAACCCATATAGGCCCAGATCAGAAGGGTGGAGGAATGACTGGATTAGAGGAAAGTCTGCCCTCCTAAGAGATCATTCCCTATAGGACAGCCAATCCAAAGCCTGCTCTCCTCCTAGAGGCCATGTCCAGACTGTAGTGCCTAATAAAGGTATGGACTGTGCTCCAAGTGGCTTCAGCACACAAGTCTGCTGCTGAAACATTCTTCAAAGAGGCAAAAGAAGTGGCAACAGCCCTGGTGGAATGACCCTTAACCGAGCCCAGTAATGGTTTGCCATGATGTTGGTAGCAAAACTTGATGCAATGTACTAACCACTTGGTTAGAGTCTGTTTGGTGACAGGATCCTCTGCCTTTCGTTGAGTGAAAGCAATGAACAACTGGTCCATTTTTCAAACAGAACAAGTTTGGTCCAAATAATAACAAAGAACTGTGAACATCCAGAGTGTGTAACAGGGCCTCCCCCAATTGGAAAACTCTGGATAATACACCAGAAGTTGAATGTCCTGGTTCAGCGTTTGTGTGGACACCACTTTCGATAGGAATTTGGGATTGATACGCAGCTACACCCTGTCCCTGTGAAACACAAGGTAAGGCTACTTGCACATCAGGGCCTGGAGCTTGGAAATTCTCTGAGCAGAAGTAATGACAACTAAAAATAACATCTTCCAGGAAAGGAGGTGTAGCTCGCATGTCACGGCTGGTTCAAAAGGGGGCAGGGTGAGCTTTTCTAGAACAAAAAGAAGATCCCAAGGAGGGATGGGGTCCTTCCTCAGGGGTCTGATATGTATAACTCCCCTAAGGAAAATCTTGCATACATCCAGCTGTGCCAGAGTCCTTTCTCCCACATGGGCATGGTAGGCCAAAAGAGCACAGAGGTGCACCTTAAAGGGGCACTGTCAGCTTTTCCCCTCAGTTATCATTTATTTTATAGTAGTGGCACTCTAGGCACATGCCTGTGTAGATGCTTTTGTAGAATGCCCCTGCATAAAAGAAAACACAATCCGTGTACCTGTTTTCAATTCCATCTGTCCCACATTAAAATTCCCTGCCCACCGGAAGCAGATTGGTGGAAAGAACACGCAGAATGTGCGTTTATCGAAGTATTAAGTTAATATTCTATTTAACTTATTCTTATCACAGGCTGTATCGAAGGTTCTTCTGGTTATTGTAACAAACAAGCACTGGTCAGTAGCAAATAGTTCGAATCTGATGCCGAAAACCCGTGCATGCGCAATAGTGGTACATTCTAGTACGTGATGTGGATCTATCGTCCGGGCACTATTGCGCATGCGCGGGATTTCGGCATCAGATTCAAATAATATTTTGCTACTAAACGAGTGCTCGTTTTTTTGTTACAATTACCAGAAGCACCTTAAAATAACTCGATGCACTGGATCATGTGGTTGTTGGAATGGGGATGTTAAAATGTGAATGTTGGCACAGCGCTCCTGGTAGATGCGTGTTCTCGTCACCAATCTGCTTCTGGTGGGCAGGGAATTTTAATGCGGGACAGATGGAATTGAAAAGGATGCTAATTTATTAAAAACAAGTACACAGATTGTGTTTTCTTTTATGCAAGGGCATTTACAAAAGCATTTACACAGGCATGTGCCTAGAGAGCCACTACTATAAAATAAACGATAACTGAGGGGAAAAGCTGACAGTGCCCCTTTAATCGATGAGTAACTAAGACCCAGATCAGGAAGGTGGAGAAGGTACTCCAGCACGTGCTTAACTGAGCACGCTAGAGGATCTAAGGATCTGGCTGCCTCCCACAGACAGAAACGTTTACACTTCATGGCATAAGTCACCCTAGTGGAGCGTTTCTTAGTTGCCACTAGGATCTCTGCCACTCTCTTTGAGACTCCCAATCTCTCCTCTGCTAGGACTGCAGGAGCCAGACATGCAGGTGGAGAGTTCGAAGGGAAGGGTGGACGAGCGTCCCTGTTCCTGGAAGAGCAAGTGAGTGGAAAGAGACAGCGGTACAGGAGGTCCCATGGCCAGCTGCTGTAGCAGAGGAAATCAGATCTGTCGAGGCCAAAGAGGAGCTACCAGAATCATTCTGGCCCCCTTTGACTGCAGTTTGAGCAGTACTCTCTGAACCAGAGGGAAGGGAGGAAATGCATACAGAAACTTCCCCACCCAGGAGAGGAACAATGTGTCTTGCCAGAAAACACCAGTCCCTGGATCTAGCGAGCAAAAATTTGGTAGTTTGCTGTTGCACAGGGATGCAAAGAGGTCCAAATCTGGACGGCCCCATCTTACCAAGAGGTCGTCTGCTACATCTTGAAGCAACTCCCACTCATGGTTCAGGGAATGAGAATGACTCAGACTGTCGGCGAGAATGTTCTGACTTCCTGGCATGTGAACTGCTAGGAGAAACAGATCGTGTTCTACTGCTCAGTCCCAGATTGTCATGGCCTCTCTGTATAGGGGGTATGATCGCGTGCCCCCTTGCATGTTCAGGTAAAAGACTACCGGGGTATTGTCTGACTGAATTGACAGTAGACCTCGGGAGAACTGATCCTGGAAGGCCTGGAGGGCATATAAAACAGCCCTCTTATCCAGTACATTGGTATGGAGAGATCTTTCGATGGCAGACCATGATCCTCGTGTCTGCTGCTCATTTAGGTGAGCACCCAGCCTGGTCCCGTGGTGTCCGTGGTGACAGTCTGTATTGGACTTGGCCTCTGAAAAGGGACTCCCTGCTCTAGGTGAGTCAGGTCTTACCACCACTGAAGGAAGCAATGAACTGCTTCCGATATTCGGATGGGATGGTCCAAGTCGTCTGCACCCTGGTCCTATTGGACCCTGAGGTGCCATTGTAGGGTCCTCATATTCAGATGGGAAAGACAGACCGTGGCTATGGTGGCTGCCATATGTCCCAACATATGTCCCAACAGTTGCAGAACTACCCTAGCGGAGACCTGGTGTGTGGTCTGAACATTCCGAGACAGAGCGCAAAGCCGAAGCACTCTGTCTCCCGGCAGAAATGTTCTGCCTTGCTGGGTGTCGAGCACCGCTCCAATGTATTAAAGCCATTGGGAGGGCCAGGGCGGAGATTTCAGCCAGTCTAGGGTGATGCCAAGACACAGGAATAACTGCTACTTTTCCCGGAGTGTGCCCATAAGCTGATCTTCCATCAGTGCGGACAGCAGCCAGTCATCGAGGCAGGGGTAGACAAAGTGCCCTCTCCTCCTCAACGCTACAGCTATCACTGCTAAGCATTTGGTAAATACTCTGGGGGCCGATGACAGGCCGAAGGGGAGCACCCTGAACTGGTAGTGCTGATCTCGGAACAGGAAGCGAAGAAACTTCCTGTGCGAGGGCAGGACCTTTATGTACATGTAGGCATCCTTCATGTCCAGGGAGCATAGCCAATCCCCTTGGTGTAGAAGGGGGAAGAGGCTTGCTAGGGTCACCATCCAAAACCTCTTGTATAGGACAAACTCGTTGAGGTGGCTGAGGTCTAGAATGGGGCAAAGATTTCCCATTTTCTTGGGCACCAAGAAAAAATGTGAGTAGAAGCCTTTTCCCTATTGGGAGGGCCGGACTGGCTGGATGGCCTTCTTCTGGAGGAGAGACTGAATCTCGTTCCAGGAGAAGGGCATGGCTGGCTGAACAGTGGGATGGAACTGGAGGGTTGTCTAGGAGTATGTTCAGAAATTATATGGCGTAACTCTTCTGAATGACCTGCAGGACCCACTGGTTGGAACTGATGTTGCTCCATTCTGAAAGGTAGAGGGAGAATTTCCCCCCTACCTGTTCCCCCCTTGAGGACTGATGACTGGGGGGAGGCAGTTGAGAGTCATGCAGTACCTTGAGGGGCGGGAGCGGGATGTCTGGGAGCTTTAGGGTGCTTTGGGCCTTGGGCTCTGGGCTGAGGGGTTGACCACGGCACTTGAAACCCTTGCCGTGGAACTGGCGGGTTCCCTGCTGGCTATGGGGCCTGTGAAAAGGATGGTTACATGCCAGTTGTGGCTCAGATTTGTACATCTTGTGTACATCTGCCACAGCTTTGCCTGAATCTTGAAGGCCTTTCATGATTCCCTCAACCTCCTGGCCAAAAAGGACCGAGCCCTGGAAAGGGAGATCCAAGATTGCATCTTGGAAGTCCTGGCAAAAGCCGGCCACCCTGAGCCACGCATGTCAGCGCAGACAGAATCCTTATGCTGCTGCTCTTGCTGCCATGTCCGCGGAGTCATAAGAACAGCAGAGGACATGTTTGTCGACATCCATTCCTGATTGGACATAAGCTAAAAGCTTGTTTTTGGTGTCCGAATTGGGTTGGGTCTTTATCAGATCCATAGTCTTCTCCCACAGCGACTTTTGGTACATGACCATGTGGACCATGAAGTTCAAAGAGTGAATGGCCCCCTTGGCCAGGGAATAAACCTTTCTACCTCAGTGATCTAGCTTTTTGGACTCTGTGTCCGGAGGCTGGGAGCTGAGGTGTTTGGGTTGGGTGAGTCTACCGTGGGCAGTGGCTAGAACCATGGAGTCAGCCTTTGGGTGCTCCCCCAGAAAAGGTTCATCTTTCAGCAGCTTGTACAACCAATCTGCCTTCCGAGGCACAGCCGAGGTGGAGGACGGCCTCTTCCAGGTGAGCCTAGTCATATCTTGAAAGGGCTCCACTAGAGGGGGTATCACCAGTGGTTTTGGGTCCCTGGCTCCCAGAAATCTTGCCAGCCTTTTTCTTTCTGGGTCCAGTTTCTCCATATCCCACTGATAAATATTCTGGATGAGCCTCATAATGTCAAGGAAAGAAGGATCATCAGGTGGAGATCTGGGAGAATCCTTTGGTCATGGGGAAGGGGGATGGTAGTCCTCATCCTCTGATGACTCAGGGGATGAATCCCCTGCGTCGTCCTCAGATGTAGATGATGGGTGGCCACTGGAGGAGGGGACAATGGCTGGCCTTTGCCTTCTTTTCCCTCTACGACTGGGAGGTGGGCGGGAGCCCTTACCTGCCGCCTTGTCTGGGGTTGGAGGAGGAGGTGGTGGGATTTCCTTGGCAGAGGGATCTGGAGGTCTGTACAGAAGATCCCCTTTCACAGTATTCCACCAGGAATTGAAAAGAGCCCCGACATCCGCCAAGGGGACGACCGGAGAAGGGGGCGTTGGAGCCGAAGGACCTGGCGTCGGGAGCATCCGGTACAGGAATCCACTCTGGGGAGACTGCCCTGGCTATGTCTGGCTGTAGGTTAGGCTCTGTGTGAACAGGAGAGCGGTCATCTGACCCTATGTCCAGTGTGTTCTGAGCCTCATCAGGCGACCGGTCATCTGGAGAGAGGTTGGGTGCCTGGTTGCTAGCCGGTGACTGCCTTTTGTCGGGCGAATGGGCACTGCCTTCCAGCGAGGCCGCCCAGGCTGGGGGACGCTTGTCACTGGCTTGAGAGTTCCCCTTAGCCAGAGGCAGAGGTGTCCACAGGTGGACAGTCTCCTGTTGCCTGGAGGAGTCATTCGACCTTCTGTGTTTGTCGGACGATCCGCTGGGTTTATGGCCTGACTCCTTAGGCCTACCAACAGGCAACTGCCCCTCCTGGGCCGACCCATGAGAAGACTTATGGGGCCAGTGAGCCAGGGGGACTTGGGCGTGTTGTTGCCCCAAGGACGAAGACTGCTCTCTGGGCTTTTCGCTAACAGAAGAGGACATCTTCTTGGAGCTGGTCCCAGCAAAGGCTGGGGGGACCGACCCTGACCTCCCGCCGGAGGCCAAGGAAGAAACTCAATGAGAAGACTTCAGGCAGGATTCTGATCTGGCCATATCTTTTTCCCGTGAGTGGTGTTTCCCTGCAGGCTTCTCTCGGTGGGGAGACTCCTTCATGGGTGAAGAAGAGCTGGGTCCCGATGGGGATTTCTGCATGGTGGCTATTTTTTGCTCCAGCAGATAGGCCTTCATTGTTTTTATTATTCTTATCCTCATCTTGTTGTTGAATTTTTGCAGTGCGGTCAGTTGTCGGGCCGATGGTTGGGGCCTAGGCAGATCAGGCAGACCTTGTGGCTGTCTTTGGCCAGGATCTGCTGGCTGCACTGGCACTTCGACTTTCGTCGCTGTGGGGAAGGCGAAGACATGCAAGAGGACTTAGATTGAAAAAGAACAATTATCGAAAAAACTGCTTTTTTGTGCAAGAAATAGAGGCGATCGGCTGCTAATGTGAGGCGTCCATGGAGCTGAACTAAGCAGGTCGACGGTGGGAAAATAACTGAGATGGCACTGGGGGTCCACCCCTTTTATACCACATCTGACGTCAGGCGGAGCCGTTGGGGGCGGGCCCCCACTACAGACTGCTAGCTAGAAGATTTTTCCGTGGGGTCCTAATGCCTGGCGGCATGGTCCTAAGTGTATTAGCTGCTGCAAGAGCTCCACCTCTAAGTCAGATCTGTCGATTCTATGTACCATACTCAAACTCAGACTAGGCAGAGAGTGCCATTTCATCTAGCCACTACAAGGCATAGATCTGCCACTAGACAACAGAGTAAGGGAGGGCAGCAGCACTCTTGCCTCCATCATGTGCAGCCTCAGGTGTCACTTCAAAAGCCCCTAGAGATGCCACTGCAGCAGCAGCTACATCAACAAGCTTGGCATAACTCCTACGACCACTCCCCAACCCCCACCTCCAGGGACAGTGGTCGGGGGTTGCCTTACCCTCCACCTGAACAGTGGAGAAAGGTAACTTTGAATGGTTGGGTCCTACAAATAATTGCACAGGGTCATGCTCTAGAGCTTCTGGAATCACCTCCAGATCATTCCCCAGTGCCTTCACATTATCCCCCAGGTCACATTTCAGTGCTCCTGGAGGAAATTCACAACCTACTTCAGAAAAGGGCAATAGAACCTGTTCCAGTGGAACAAATGATTACAGGCTTCAACTCTTGGTACTTCCTGGTTCCAAAGTGGACAGGAGACCCGAGACCTATTCTAAACCTCAGGGACCTGAACTTCTTCACAGAATATAAGATTTCAAAATGATCACACTACACTGCTTGGGCAAGGGGACTGGATTTGTTCTCTGGATATGCAGGATGCATACATGCATATCACAATTTGCAAATCCCACAGGAAATATCAGAGATTCCTGTTTCAGGGAGAACACTACCAGTTCAGGGCATTGCCATTTGCCTTGTCATCTGCACCACCCGGTATTTGGTGTGTCAGTGGCTCAGTAGGTAGCACACTCACCTCTGAGGCCGGGAGATCAGAGGGCTGTGGGTTCAGTTCCCACATCTGGCGCTTGGGTTAATATCCCAGTAATGACACTGTAATGCAGCATGAGAGGGGTGCTGCATTTCTGAGGTGCCGTCTTTCGGATGAGATGTTAAACCGAGGTCCCATCTGCCTGGATTGGTGGTAGTTCAGGTGGATGTTAAAGATCCCATGGCACTTATCGAAAAGAGTAGGGGAAATTTTATTGACAGAAAACATAACATCACAAGAAATCATACAAACAGATAATATATCTTATGTTGTTCTTTAACATAGTGTTGAGGGAAAAAAACAAAGACGACCCAATAGAAACTAAATACATCATATAGAAATAAAATTTTTCCAAAATAAATCAACTTTTGATTTAGAGAAAGAACTTAAATCCCTGGTTTTAACAGAAAGTAAACCCTGTTCAATTTGAATAAACAAAGTGTTCGACAACACATTTAATTGTTGAAAGATAAACTGACATCTAGCTTACCAAAGATAATATTGTATGAAAGCAAAAAACATTTAAGGTGCTCCTATGATAACGTCTCCAAGAGCCAGTATAATTACCTAAAACTATAGTTTGATATACATTACCCAAAAGAGGAGATTCCAGTGAATAGAAGCATCTTGCCAAAATTTTTGACTAAAAGGGCAGGAGACAAAAAAATGAACCATAGTTTCTTCACAGTTGATACATGTGTTTCTTAAACAGAATCTTTCAGTGGTAGGTTTGTATTTTAAATTACCTCGGACCCCTAATTTCCCTTGTATAGATAACCATACAATATCCCAGATGAAAGGGGGTACTCTAAAATCAGTCAATTTCCTAATAGCATAAATCATTTGTGTAGGTACACATTCTGGGAACAGGGGAATACATTTCTGTACTTCAAATACCATGAAATTATAAAAAGTTTTCCTTGAAAAAGTAAGCAATTTTGGAAGTGATATTTTCCATTGTTGTAATTTCTTAAATGTAAGAACTCCATATGACGGCAAAAAGCGTCTACCAAGTATTTTAGGAGGAAACAGGGACCATTTATTTAAATAGACAGACCACAAAGATTTGGACCATTTTGCCAAGTCTTAGTGTCATTAGACCATAAGTATGAGAAAGAATCAAATAAAAAATGGAATGGTAAAAATAATAGGATTAATCATTCCTAGGCCTCCTTTAGTAATTGGGAAGGTAATGGTCCCCAAGACTGGGTTTAATCTATTACCCCATAACATTTGGAAAAAAATACTTAACAGCCTAGATTCTAGATTAATAGGGGGCGGAAACACATAACTTAAATATAAAAAAATTGGTAACACAAACTTCTTTATAATAATAACCCTCTTCTTTTTGCCAAATTTCCATCCCTTCCATCTGTGAATCTTAAATTCTCCAATGTATAATTGTTTCTCCCAGTTGTATGTCGCTAGATCACCAGTTCCAAACCAAATTCCTAAAATCTTACGGTGTGATGATTCTACAGGAATATTTGCAATATTAGTTGGATCTGAGTTTGTAGGTTGTAAAATAAAAATGAAACTTTTTCCCATATTTAGTTGGGCTCCTGATAATGTCTCAAAATGAGAAAATGTAGATAGGGCCCTTAGTAATGAAGGTATATCTCTTAGGAGCAAGGTAATATCATCTGCATATGCAGTTATTTTTTCCAGTGGTAAACCAGGGGAAGGAGATAAACCTATAATATTTGTATCCCAAACAATTTGTCTGATAATGGGATCCAGGGCAAAAGAATATAGAAGTGGGCTTAAAGGGCATCCCTGCCTTACTCCAATTGATATAGGTATTTCTGTCCCAAATAAATTGTTAACCATGGGAATGCAGTTAGCTTGTCTATATAAGGTTGAAATCCAGTGTACAAAAGGAGATGGGATTCCATATCACAAAAGCACTGAGAATAGGTATTTATGATTAACTCGGTCGAAAGCTTTGGTTTGATCCAAGGCTACAATGTACCCTGAAATCTGTTTCTTACTACTTAGTTCAAATAATTCTCGTAAGAGGTATAAATTATGTTGGATTTTCCTATGGGGGATGGCACATGTTTGGGCTGGGTGAATTAGTTTTTCGGCCACTAACAGTAGTCTGTTATTCAAAATTTTAGTAAGTATTTTATAATCACTATTTAATAAACTTAAAGGCCTCCAGTTCATTATTGAAGCCTTGTCTCCTGATTTATATAGAAAAAATAATAGTGAAGTATTAAAACCAAGCAATTCACTAGAGGAGAATAACAAAAAATTAAATATTTTAGGCAAAAAATATATCATATAGGGAAGAAAAAGTTTATAAAACTCATTGGGTAGGCCATCCCACCCTGGTGTCGTGTCCTTACTTAATTGTTGAATTGCTAATTCAACTTCTTGTGGTGTAATTGGTTGTATCAACGGTATCAGTTTAGTTCTAGGCAGTTCAGGAACAGGGGCCGTAAAGAAGGAAAAATCCCAGAGGTCTTGACACCTCTGAATTTTTAAAAGATGTTTCCACATAGTCTTGAACTATAGCTAGTATGTCCATATCCTTTGTGAATATAACTCCAGTAGTTGCCCGTAAGTGGGTCATAAGAGTGGTTTCTAATCTATGTTTACATGCTGTAAAGGGATCCGAGGCTGGGGTAGTTTTGATCCCAAATTTAAACTCTAGTTCTAGGATTTAGCTCTGTCATATTGATATTCTTTCATTTGTTCCTTCAATAGTTTAATTTGGGAGAGCAAACCTTGATTATTTTTAAATCAAATGACATTAGTTTATATAATTGGTTCTGACTAAGTAAATATTTTATATATTTGGAATTAGCTTTAATTTTGCCAAAGAGACAAATAGCTTTTAATTCCCGTTTGTGTCCATCCACCAACGTAGAGGGTCAGAATATGCACAAAATACTGAATCTCTATATGCAAATAAATTATCAGTTTTAGTTTTAAAGGATAAATCATCAAACAGTGATATATTAAGTCTCCAGCGGTTATATTTAGAATATATTTTTGGTGAAAGAAATTGTAAGTGAAAGGAGCAAAATAAAATGTTATGATCAGAAAATTCCGTGGGTTGAGAATAACATACATTGGGTGTAAATGTTTAGAGAACAAAACATGTCTATTCTAGTAGCATAAATAAATCTATGATATGTAGCACCATTATCATTAGGGTGTAGTTTCCGGAAAGCATCCTGCATATTGGAAACGTCTTAAAGTTTGTTTTAAAGCATTGAATCACAATATATCTTCTTTTGTTTAATTGTAGCTACAGGTATGTCTAAAGAGCAATTAAAATCCCCTCCCCAAATAACATGTCGTTTAGTAAAAAGAAAGGGTTTAATATCACCAAATAAGTCTACCCTAGCAGATTTGGTTTGTGGTGCATAAATGTTAATAAGTCGAAAAGAAAAATCTCTTATGGAACAATCTAGGATTAAGGTTCTACCTGGACTGACATCTATTAAACGAATAATGTGGACATTAGTGGTTTTAAATAAAATACCAATCCCATCTGCAATATCTGTGCTGAAGGACCAAAAGAAGGCCCCAGTACCATCTCTTAAGTACCTCTATTTCTTTAAATGAAGAAATATGGCATTCCTGCAAAAAAGACATCTACAGGCAAGGTTGATAAGTGTGACAGAACAGAGATTTGTTTTTATATGTTTTAAACTTCTGACATTAAGAGATAAAAGTTGTAGTGTAGACATCAAGCATTTCAAGTCAGCCTATTCCCCTTTGAATTATCATTTGCTTTCCTTTTTACCTTTTACTTTTTTGTCTTTCATAATCTCTATCAACTTTCCATCCTCATCCTCAGTAATCATCTCAGATCTATGAGATGTGTTTGATTCTAAATCCGATTCTCCAGATCTTCTTGCAGTGGCAAAAGATATTAGATGTTGGAAGAGGCAGGAATAGACATTTTAAAGACGATCTAGTAAACCTCTTTCCTTTCATAGTTTCAAAATCTGTTTTTGGGGTGGCATGTTAGCTTCAGCTATGCTAGACTCAATTCTATGGTCCTGAGATACTTTGGGAACCTGAACAGTTGTTTTTGTTACTGGTGTGATGATTGGTGTTGTGTCTGCAGACGGCCCGGCTTATGAGTTCTATCCTGTGCTTGAAGTACTAATTCTCATGGTTCCAACCTCTGTTTTATTACGCTTTGGCCCAGGGACATTGGTGGAAGGCATGTCCCTTTTCATCGCAGAGGTTGCATTGGAATATGTTCTGGCATAAATCCATCGAATGACCAAAACCTCCACAAAGTGAACATTTCATCATTTCACAGGAACTGCTAATATGAGACCGTGAGCCACATTTATAACAGGCTCTAGGTTGACCGTTATAAAAAACTACACCCCTATCTTTTCCCAGGAAAAAACTGTTAGGGAGATGAATTATATCTGAATTAACTTGAAATAATTTCACTTTAAATTTCCAACTCCCGTCCAAATACCCTCTAAAATCAACAAGGCCTCAGGGGCCTAAAATATCGCATTGTTTTTGCATCCAGTGATAAATGTCACTAACATTCACTCCTTCATTCCTAAACATTACTGTGACGTATCTAATTTGTGGTCTAGTTAAAGGAATGGCTAGAAAAGGTAACCATAAAGGAGTGTTTTTCAGATTTGAGTATTTTTCCCAAAATTTTTCCAAGCTATTGTTTGTTCGAAAACTTATGTCAAAAGAATCTTCTCCGGAGACATGAATAAGTGCAAAAAAATCAGATGGGGAAAAAAACATAGTGTTTTTAAGCAAAGTATTAACTATATAGTATCTATCAGGGTGCAAATCTAAACCTCCCTATATCGTAATCTCACAGCTTCTCCTGGGAGCCTGCTCAAGCTTTGCCTGAAAAGGTCTGCCATAGAAACTCGTGGAGGAGGTAAATTATTTACTGTTTCGGTTCAGCATTTTCTTTTATTCCTTTATGTATTTTAGTTTTATCCCCCACTGAAGGAAACTTGGAGCTACTAGTAGCTTCCTTGTCCTGCAATACTCGGTGTACACCTTTAGTAGTATTAAAGTCACTACCTGAGCTCAGTATGGTGGCATGCTTCGGTGATGTATAGGCGACCGGTGTCCATTCAGGATTAGGGGTCCAAATTCCCGCCTCGCTTTTAATCCAACCTGCATTCATAAGGGAATCCTCTTCTGACCAGTCTGTTATTTCTGAGTCCTGGGTCTGTATTTTAAATTGTTTTTTTAT
Source organism: Neoceratodus forsteri (assembly GCA_016271365.2). Lineage (NCBI taxonomy): Eukaryota > Metazoa > Chordata > Ceratodontiformes > Ceratodontidae > Neoceratodus > Neoceratodus forsteri. The sequence goes on from CM028132.1 coordinate 1,284,761,262, forward strand.
TGCTTGCGATGCTGTCAGCGTCGTTTTGGATTTCTCAGCATTTTTCTGTAGCGGCGGATCGCATATGGGTGCACCCGGAAATGCGTTACACTGACTGTCCTCCGTGTGGAAAACCGCTGTCTCTGAGACCAAAGTTCCCTGAAAAACGGACGAATCCTGGGTCTCAAATTTATTCACAGTACCTTTTTGCAGAGTTTCCTCCATATCTTCCGAATTCTGCCTCCTCTTGTCTGTTCCAGAATGGTTGACTGGCAACTCCGGAGCGGCGGTAACATCCATGTTACAAACTTCAGGTATAGAGGCATTTACCATTCTTTGGCTCCCGTTTGCATGCGTACAAGCCTGCAGTGCCCCCTGAAGTAAATCGTCATCTGTCTCTGTAGCCATCCTTGGTCGCGATTCCAACTCCTGCATACCGACAGGCAGAGCGCCTGCCTGAACGTCCTCCTCCATGGCTGCTCTATGATATCGCAAAGAGTAGGGGAATTTCCCCGGTGTCCTGGCCAAATTTCCCTCATTCACTAAAAATACCACCAACAGCTTAATCTGGTTCAAGGTCAGTTGGCATTCATCTGTATCCCCCTCCCCCGGGTCGTGCCTGAAAATAGGCAGGATTTGTCTAGTGCACTTACCCGGTCAACAAAAGCGAAATAAATAAAAATTTACCAAATGTTTAGCAGTAGTGGCAGCAGCCATCTGCAGAGAAGGCCTATGTGTCTTTCTATACCTGGATGACTGGCTTCTCAAAGGCCCTTCCAAGAAGCCAGCCCGGTGGCACTGAGGGTTGAAGTGCTGGATGCCACACCTTGTGCCACACCAGCGACCTGGGTTCAGGAATGAGCTCGGGTAATTGGGAGTCAGCAGGGGCAGGAGAGGATTGAGCGTCTCCTGAGGGAGGGTAGGTTGTGGCTCCCGCTACCATTGCGGCTCCCAGTGGAGACTGGGGGCATCGCAACTAGTGAGAACAAGTAGAGAGGGTTGAGGCTGCGGCAGACATCCTGCAGGCGGGTGCGGGAGCATGCCTGTACACGCTGGATGTCATTGTATGTCCGAGCCTCGCAGGAAAAAGTATCATGGTCCCTGGTAGGCGAAGGTGGGTCGAGTGGCCGACCTCCACGCCCAGCGCCGGGTCCTGCAGTCTGCCTCTGGTGCCCCATCTGCTGCCTGGTCAACCAACTAAATTACAGAAAGGTCACTAGGAGGAGTCAGCAGTCTTGCCCTGGGGGGCTTAGATCCAGGGGGTTGGAAGATCACAGCGAGCGGAGTGGAGGCTCCCTCTGCCGGCAAGGTAGGCTGAGGATGTCAGGTGGGGCGGGATAAGGTCTGGCCGGGTGTCCCTCCGGAGAGAGTCTGGGTAATCAGAGAGGGGTGGATAAATAGTGTACAAAAAAAAAAGGCCCTTCTAAGGAACAACAGTTACATACCCTAGAATGCACCAGACATCTATTCAGTGCTCTAGGGATCATGATCAATGTGCCAAAGTCAGTCCTGTTCCTTTCCAAGAGCTGCAGTATATAGGGACAGTTTTGGACAAGCCCAAGGCCTAGCCTTCCTGACACAGGACAGGGCAGAGCATCTGATGCCACATGCCCAGGAGGTCTACAACAGGTATGTCACAGCAAGAACATTCCTGAGACTCCTGGGCCTCATGGCAAAGGCTGTTACCACAGTACCCGCTGGCCCAGCTGCATATGAGAATCCCACATTGGACACAGAGTTCAGTGGGACCAACAGACGGATATCCTAGAACAACAAGTTCTAGTGGCCTCTCCTATTTGAAAAGTGCTCCAGTGGTGGATGGATCCCAACCACTTGATGAAGGGGGTACCCTTCCTAATTCCCTCACCACAGATGCCTCGGGAGTGCACTGGGGGTGCACCTAGGCCCTCACCAGATGCAAGGCACATGGACAAAAGTGGAGAGCACCCTCCACATAAATGTCCTAGAAATGAGAGCAGTCCTGTATGGCCTACAGGCTTTCCAGGCCCACCTATCCCCGGGTCATCAGTTAATCCAAACAGATAACATAAGAGTGATGCACTACATCAACAAACAGGGAAGGACTCCTATCTCCTGTGTAGGGAGGCAATGACAGTCTGGTACTGGACTCTGCAGCACGGTCTAGAACTATCCACAGTGCATGTTCCAGGCGTCCAAAATGTCTTGGTAGATAGGCTAAGCAGGTTACCGTACAGGATGCGTAAGTGTGAACTGCTGACCTCAGTGGCAGAAGTCCTGTTTGACAGGTGGGGTCATCTAGAATTGGACCTTTTTTGCGTTCCCACACAAAGCAAAATTGCCACATTTCTGTTTGCATGCTCCAGAGCCTAGAGTTTTCTGGTGAGATGTGTTGTCCCACTCTTGGAAAGGGAGGTTTCTGCATGCCTTCCCTCCCTTCCCTCTAATTCAGAGGGTACAAATCAAACTGCAAATGGAGGTGGCAACACTCATAATTGCCCCAATGTGGCCTCATCAGATTTGGTTCCATCTGCTTCAACAGCTAGCAGTGGAACCTCCTGTACCTCTGTCATTATGCCAGGATCTGCTGTCCCAGGAACAGGGAACTCTGGTACATCCAGATCTCAAGTCTCTCCACCTTCATGCAATACTCCTGAAGACATAGCCATTGCTCAGTTTGGAGTGTCTGAAGAGGTGGCTGATGTCTTGGTGGCTGTCAGAAAACCTTCCACCAGAGCCACTTACTCCATGAAATGGAAGCGGATTGCCTTGTGGACCACTTCCCACAAATTGGATCCATTTACTTGCACAGTAAACCAGGTTCTAGAGTATTTGCTGTCCTTATCTGATGCAGGCCTACAATACTCCTCTGTTTAAGTGCACTTGGCGGCCATTTCACATACCTAGTGATGGTCATATGGTTGCCCAGCAGGAGGTGGCCTGTACATTTCTGAGGGGCATCCTGCATTTGAAACCTCCAATCCACAATCCCATCTCAGCCTGGGATTTGAACTTTGTGTTAGAGAAGCTTACTTTGGCTCCTTTTGAGCCAGCCACAACTTGCACTCTACGCTTTTTTGTCATGGAAAGTGTTATTTTTGGTTGCCATTACTTCTGCTCGAAGTATTTCTGAGCTTCAGACTCTTATGTGCAAGCCTCCTTATTTCATTTTTTCACAAAGACAAAGTCTGTGTACCAACCCTAAGTTCTTGCCAAAAGTGGTGTCTGAGTCAACCCTGAATCAAACTATCCACTACCCAGTTTATTTTCTTGAGCATGTCAATCCATGGGAAGCATTGCTCCACACTTTAGGTGTACATAGAATACTGGGTATTATGTCAACCATAGGAAGGACTGCAGGAAGTCCTCTCAGCTTTTTGTTTCCTTCACCCCTGGGAAACGGGGTGTTCCAGTTTCAAAACAGTGTTTGTCCAAATGGTTGGCCACCTGCATTATTTTCTGTTACAGGAAGTACGGTAAGGAGCTTCCTGGCGCTGTTTGTGGCAACTCCACTACAGGTATGGCCACTTCAGTTGCTTGTTTCAGGAATATGTCTGCTGCTGAGATTTGTGCAGCTACCACCTGGAGTACTATCCACACCGTGACTAAACATTACAGTCTGGACATTGCCGCAATGAGAAGGGCAGGCTTTGGCCTGGCTGTGCTTCAGGGCCTGCTTTCTTTGGCCTGTAGGCTCCAGCCCCTCAGACTGTTTTTATGGTCAGTACTGCTTTGTACTTATTCCATAGGTGTGACCTGATGAAAGAGATACCCTTGAAGAAGATAGAACAGTTGGGGTGGCGCTGAGGAGTGAGGCGCAGGATGCCTTACCTCATGCTATGCTGGTGACCCGGGTTAGTGAACGATCTCAGGTCATCGGGGTGCCAGCGTGGGGGAAGGGAGGAGCAGTATTGAGTGGATCCGGTAGGCTGCACTCCTCTCCTGAGGGTGGTGGGGTGAGCTGTCGCCCTTCCATAGTTCTGCTCCCACTGGATGGAGGTCCAGTGGGAAACATACGTGGAGAGGGTGGCAAGGACGGGAGGGCGGAAAAAATTACCATAGTAATCTTGTTTCTTCCAGGGTATTCTCCAATATTCAGAACTCTTGCAGTTATCCCTTAAAGTAGAGTTTCTCGGAGATCGAATGTATGCTAATTCATCATTGGCTCATGCTAATTTTCAAATGCTGCCATTATCAACTGCTTCAGATTTCATGGAGAGCCTACAAGGACAGGACCTGCCAATAACTATAGCTATCTAATAGTAACAGTAATAATACTACTACTACTGCTACTAATAATAATAATAACAATAAAACAACCTAATCAAATTCTTCAAATGGGTTAGAAAAAATATACCCCTCAAGCTTCAAACCGATTTCAACAAAATCCAACACTGGTTCAATACCAACTAACTCTCCCTAAATGCCAAGAAAACTGTCTCTATGTCTTTTGGCACTAGACAGCGTCTATCTAAACTCACCCCCCCCCCCGATCTTCCATACCCTAAATAACGTCATCCTTGATGAAGTGCCCTCCTTCAGGTATCTAGGGGTTTGGCTCGATCGCTACCTCTCCTTTTCCACACACATGGATGCCATCATTTCAAAACTGCGCCCAAAACTTGGTGCCCTCTACAGAAACCGCACTAGTCTCCCGCTACCTGTCAGACGTGAAATAGTCCAGAAAATGATTCTACCCTCCTTCGACTACTGGGATGTCATTTACAGCTCTGCCTCTAAAACCACCCTAGCCAGACTTGACTCCCTCTTTAATGCTTTCTGCTGCTTTGCCCTCGATGCCCCCCCCCACTCACATCACTGCGAGTTCTACCATTCGCTGGCCCTGCCATCCCTGAGTAACCGGCGCCTAATTCATAGTGTTAAATTTGCTTCCAACTTCTGGCTCGGCTTCCTCCCACCCTGCTTCGTATCCTCCCTATCTTCCCCACCTACCCCCACCCATGACCTCAGGTCCACTGATGATAAGCTATTAGTCATCCCCCACCGAAGGACCACCGCTGACCAATCGGCCTTCTCTTACTTCTTCTGTAAACTCTGGAACAGCCTGCCAGCCCAGATCCGCCATTCTTCATCCAAACACTCCCTATCCTTTGCCCTCACTAATTTCCTTGCACCAAATTGCAACTGCCCCGACCTCCCCCACCCCGATAGCCTCTCTTCCCCATCCCCCCCTTAGCGCCTGACCAGCGGCTCGGCCTTCGCCTAATTGTCTGGCTTATACACTACCCTATGCACTTACACCCTCACTCTTACTCACTCTCACTCCTACTATCTCCCTTCCCTCCCTCCTTCCTAATTAACCTATGCTCTTCAGCCTTACTCACAGCTACTCACTCCACTCTCCTTCCCTACTACCTCACCTAAACCACCCCACTACACACCTAATGCTTACTAGTCCACTCCTCCTCTACCCCCTATCTTCGCTTTCCAACTCCTACTGTCAACTTGGTGCATCTCGCTTCAGCTCAAGTTCTGATACTGGCACTCAAGTTCTGTTACTGGTACTTTGGTTCTGTTACTGGCACTTATATAATTCATGTATTGCCTCGATGTGTACCCATGATATGTATACCCTGTCCTTGATGATCATGTTCTGTACTGTTCTCCTTATGTAACAAGTTCAAATGTAATCCCACCCAACTATGTACATTATCTGTATTTGCTCTGCTGTTAATTCAACTATTGTATGTATACCTGCCTCCTCTGTAACCCCTCCCCCCAGGTCACACCATGATACGAGCATCTTTTTGCTCAGTGTGACTTTCCTGGTGAAACATTTTCAATAAATAAATAGATAAAAAAATGTCAGCTTCACCTGAAGAAGGGGAAACCAATGCCCAACAGGGCTCAAAAAACAGACATGCCAGTATGTGGCACCCTCATATATGCTTACTCAGTTTGGATTTCAGAGGCTAAAGGTTCTAGAAGGGGAGACAGGGTGGGCAAGTTCTGAATATTGGAGAATACACTGGAAGAAACAAGATTACTATGGTAAATAATTTTTTCCTCTCACCCCAGGAATTCTCCAATATTCATAACTCATGTAGACTACAAAGCAGTGCCTTTGGAGGTGGGCACAGAACCTACTTTGGAAATAGACTCTGCAAGATTTCTGTGCCAAACCTGGCATCACTTCTGGACTGTGTGTCCAGGCTGTAATGCTTTGTAAAGATGTGTACTGTTCTCTAGGTAGCTGCTTTACAGATATCCACTAATGGGACATCTCTGATAGCTGCTATGGTAGCAGCTGTGCCTCTTGTAGAATGAGCCCTCAGCCCTGCTGGAGGCTTTTTCCCAGCCTTGGAATAGCAAAACTGAATGTACTGAACTATCCAGTGAGAAATAGATCTTTTAGATGCTGGATTTCCTTTTCCCACATCCCCATACATCTGGAACAGCTGCTTTCTGTCCTGTCTGTGGTCCTTAGTAGCCATCATGTAGTAGCTAAGTGCTCATTTGACATCCAAGCTATGGAGTCTGCATTCACCTGAACTAGAATGTCCAGTGAAACATACTGGTAGAGTAATAGACTGGTTTAGATGGAAATAAGAAACCACCTTGGGAAGAAATGTCCTATTTGTTCGCAGGACCACCTTATCTTTGTGGAATGAAATATAGTCCTGATCAATGCATAAAGCTTGAAGTTCACTGATCCTTCTTGCAGAAGTTATTGCTACTAGGAAAACTGTTTTCCATGTGACATATTTCAAATGAGCTGATGCCATAGGCTCAAAAGGAGGACCCATGAGCTTGGCTATACAGACATTCAGATCCCATGCTGGCACCGGTTCCCTATGAGGGGGGTGTGTGCAAATGGGCAAGACCTTTGAAAAATCTCTTGAATATAGGATTTGATGCCAAACAGGCACCCTTTCCAGCTGAAATGTAGGCAGACACTCAAGCTAGGTGGACCTTTAGGGAAGTGGGCTGCAAGCCCAAGGAATGTAAATGAATGAGATAGTCCAGCAGTGCAGGGATCCCTGCCTTTGCTGGTACCACATCACTGTTGGCACACCAAATGGAAAACCATTTCCATTTTGAGGCATATGTTTTCTTAGTGGATGGCTTTCTGTAACCCTTTAAGACAACCAAAACACTGTCTGAGAGATGCAAGCCTGCATACTTTTAAGTCCTCAAGAGCCATGCCTTAAGTCTGAAGGATCTGAGGTTCGGATACAGAATCCTCCCTTGATTGAAGGTTAAAAGGTTGTGCCTCCAGGGAAGGTGCATGGATCTGGCTACAGACATGGAGAGCAGCACAGAGTACCATGGCTGCCTGGGCCAATCTGGTGCTATCAATATCATTGATGCTGGTTGGGATCTGAGCTTGATCAAAACTCTGAGCACCAAAGGAAACGGAGGGAAGGCATACAGGTGCATGCCTGACCAATCCAAGGCTGGAGCATCCATGGGAATTCCACTTGAAAAAAAGTTTGGCATTCAGGAAAAGTAATTTAACAGGCAAATGCCATGTTTATTGCACAAGGTGTTTGGCAGAATAACCTCTTCCCCAGTGCTTCGACCCATAATATGGGTCTTCCTCAAGGGCGTATCATCCATGGGAATTGTCCTCTGGGCTGGTGGCTTGCAACGGTACTTTGGCAGGTGGTGGCTTTCGTGGGATGCAAAGAGATCTATCTCAGGGATTCCCCACCTTCTTAAAATCACTTTCACCACCTGTCTGTTCAGGGATCATTTGTGATGGGCTTGGTTGATCTGACTCAGAGCATCTGCTATGGTATTGTCCTTTCCTGGCAGATGAATGGCCCTAAGGGAGACTTCCAGAGAGTAAGCCATGCTCTATATTTTCATAGCCTCTGTGCAGAAAGGGTTTAACCTCGTACCTCCCTGCTTGTTTATGTAATACATTGTAGTGGTAGTGTCTGTTCTGATCTGTACCACCTTTCCCTGCAGAAGTGGTGTAAAGGTCTTTAGTGCCAACAACACTGCTCTGAGCTCCAGTAGGTTGATGTGCTGAAGTGACTCTGCACTTGACCATAAACCGTGGGTGGTGTGATCCCCTGATGAACCCCCCACCCTAGTAGTGATGCACCTGTTATGAGAATCACTGATGGTGCTCTTGCTAGAAGGGAACCCCTTCCCTTAGGTTGGCTTCCTCTTTCCACCACTGAAGGGCCAGGATTAGTGTTTTTGTTACTGGAATCAACTTTGAGAGAGGATCCCTTCTTTGATACTAGTGAGCCCTGAGGTGGAACTGAATGTCTCGCATCTGGAATCTGCAGTCTGAGACTGTGCCTGTGGCTTCAGCCATGTGGCCCAGCAACTTGCAGTTTTTGTGACCTGTTCAGGCTGAAGGAACTTGCCAACTGAACAATACTTCTCACCTTGACTGAGGGTAGATAGGCCTTGCCCTCCAGGGTATTCAACTCTGCTCCTATGAATTGCAGCACGTGTGCAGGTAGGAGGACAGATATTTTGAGGTTTATCAGGAACCCTAAGGACTCCAAGAGGCCCTGGGTAAACTGAAGGTTTTCCTTTGTCATCTAATATGGAAATACTGAAAAAACCCAGCCTTCGCAGGTGAGCTACCACTACTGCCAAACATTTTGTGAACACCCTTGGATCCAAAGTCAGATTGAATGGCAGTACTGAGAACTGGTAATAACCTGAAGGGAGTCTGAATCAGAGATATTTTCTGTGAGACTCCCTTATGGGGATGTGGAAATAGGCATCTTTTAGGTCCAGGGATGCCAACCAATCTCCTTTCTGGAGCACTGGCAGTATCATTGCCAATCTTACCATTTTGAACTTTGGCTTTGTCAGATGTTTGTTTTACATTCTAAGGTCTAGGATGGGCCGCCACTCCCCATTTTTCTTTGTGGTGAGAAAGTACCTTGAGTAAAAACCTCTTCCCTTTTACTGTGGAGGAACATGCTCCACTGCTTTTAATGGTAGCAGGTTTTGAACCTCCTTTTCCAGTAGCTTCCTTTCTGCTATGGAAGCTGGCTTGAACACTCTAGATCTTAGATTTAGGAAGAATTTGAAACTTAGGGACAACCCCTGACTCACTACTTCCAGGACCCACTTGTCTGTGGTGATATTTTTCCAAGCCTGAAAGTAATGAGCCAGTCTGCACCCCCCAATGGTAGTGGGGAGGCAGCCTTGACAATGGAGTCAGGGAGTCTGTTTAGTTTGGGGCTGAGCCTGGCCAGTCTGGGAACCTCATCTGGACCCCCTTCTGCCCCTGAAGTACCCTGTTTGCTGTGGGTACTGCTGGTAGTGTGGCACAGCCTGAGCCTGGTAAAAAGGCCTGCTGCAGAGAGATCTGCCCCGCCTCCCCTTCCAAAAGGCTTTGTGGAAGGAGATGGCCATTCTTTAGCAGAGTTGCTCTTATAAGTGGCCTTGTATTCATCCACCTTTTTCATATAGGTCTCTGTCTTGTCCCCAAAAGAGTGAATTATTTTCTGTGGGAAAATCCACAGCTTTATTTTGAGTGTCTTGAATGAGGTTTGTGGCTCTGAGCCAAGTAAACATCCTCAAACATGCAGAATTTGCCATCCATCTGGCAGCAGTGTCATCTGAGTCATCTGCCATCTGGAACTGGTACTTAGCAGCCTCCAACGCACAACTCGCAGTCGCGGCCAAATCCTCTGAGAGGCCAGACTGTGCTTTCTTGGACAAATCCAGAATAGATTGCCACAGTAACTTCTGGTACTGTGCTGCATATGCTTGATAGCTGGCCTGTCTAATTGCCAAGGAGGCAGAGACACCCTTTTTGCCATGCTATCCATTTTTCTAGAATCTTTCTCAGGAGGGTGGGAGGCTAAAAGCACTTTTGCTCTGTCACAAGCTGCTGTTTGTACCAATCCCTGATGATCAGGATAGGTGAATAGAAATTCAGCCCCATCCCTGTCAAGTTGGTACTTCTTCTCCACCCTTTTATCTACAGGGGAGATAGAATGAGGAGTCTGCAGGATTTTAAAAGCATCCTTTTTGAACAACTTCTAGATAGGGAGCAACAGCTTTTTTGTAGGTGTGAGCCCCATCATTTCAAGGTATTCAGCCTCATCATCTTCTACTGCCTCACTAGTAGTGAGGTCTAAAGCATCAACCATTTTTCTAACAAAAGAAAAATGTGAAGAAAAATCCTCGGTTATTCTAGGAGGGGAATCAAACTCCTGTTCAGGGGAGACTTCTAGTTTAATACCTTCTTCCTCCTCAGCCCTTAGACATTCCTGGCTTGAGGGCTGTGCAGAAGGGGTAGCTTGCTTTGATAAGGTTTGTCCCTGGATGGGGGGGACAGGGACTGGTGCCAACTTCTGTAAAGCTTGAATGACCTTCAGGGCTTGAGCAATTTCCTCAGGTGAAGACTTTAACACAGACTCAGTCGAAGTCCTCTTAGGCCGACTGGTAGGGGGTTCAATATGTTTTGTCTTTTTTGATTTTTTTCAAAGGACCGGGGAGTTAGCCGGTTCTGCAGATCTTCCGCCTGGTGCACCCTTGTCAGGGGTGGTAAGAACAGTATCTGCGGTTTCACCCACTTGTTATGAGGATGTAGGCTGGTCAGAGCCTAAGGAAGCCTTTTGCAACTTTTTCTGCAACCTCTCCTTACATTTTTCCACTGTTTTAGGTGGAAAGGTTTTACAAATGTCACATTCTGCAGAAAAATTATCCTGGCCAAGGCAGACAAAACACAAGGAGTGTTTGTCAGCTTTGGCAAATACTTCCCCACACTGGGTACAATTTTTGAAGCCAGGTTCACCAGTTCTCTTCTTTGGTTTATCTGACATAATGTAAACCGGTAGAAAAAAGAAACCAGAATAAGATTTTTAAAGCGTTAGACTGGCCAAAATTTCTGGCATCAATAAATTCAGAATTTGGATCAGCATATCCCCAATCAGCCCTGTGTCAAAAATGAGATCTCTAAGTTACTTTGTTTAAAAGTTACAAGTAATTGTGCAACCCAAAATTCACTGCCTGTTCAAAAAAGCAAGTTTAAGTGAAGAGTTACTGATGATGTCATAACCAGAACTTGCAGCCTAGTTCTCCAAGAAGCTACCTTGTAGGATTTATTTCTCTCATGTTACATAACACCACAGTTGTAGTAAACATCTGAAAATGGAAAGCTGACACTGAGTGAGTCAGCACACGCATTTCCACAATGTAAAGATGCAAGCTGCAATACTTCAGAAAGTGGCGGGGAGGGAAGGGTTGGAATGCAGTGGCAAATATGACTTTAGAAAACTGCAGGTATGAGATTTTGAAATGGCACCAGGTTGCAATTGTGGAATGCAGCAATAACAATCTCAAAAAGTAGCTGGAACATACAATATTGGAATGTGGCACGGATGCTAAAAATCATAATGTGGTGGTTTCATATATAGAATGTGTCAGAGATACACAGTTTTGAAATGCAGGAGACACATAGTTGAAGGCAGCAGGGATATGTAATTTTGTAATGTGTCAAGGATGCATAAATTTGGCACGTGGCCGTGACGCATAATTTCAAAATGTGGCTGGGATGCTTGAGTTCAGATTGAGGTGGCAACTTGCATTTTTATAGTGTGGCATAGACACGGAATCTCAGAATGTGGCGGTGATGCAGTTTCAGAATGTGGCAGTCACATACAATTTCAGAATGAGTCAGGGATACATAATTCTCAAATGTGGCTCGGTCATGCAATTTCTGAATGTGGCAGTGACACTCATTTTCAGAATGTGGGGGGGGTGACATGCGATTTTGGTATATAGTGGGGATGCACATTTTCAGAATGTGACAATGATGAGCAATTTTGGGACTGTGGCAGGAAGGTACAATTTTAGAATGTGGTGGAGCCATGTAATTTTGGAATGTGGCAGTAACACACAATTTTGGAATGCAGCGCTGACACAAAATTTTGGAATGCAGCAATGACGTACAATTTTGGAATGTGGCCATGATGCACAACTTTGGAATGTTAGCAGTGATGATGTATAGTTTTCAGAATGTGGTGGTGACATGCAGTTTTGGAATTTGGCAGTGTCACATAATTTCAGAATGAGGTGATGACTGTTAATTTCAGAATGTGTCAGTGATGCCCAATTTCAGAAGGTGGCAGTGATGATGCATAGTTTCAGAATGTGGTGGTGATGTTCAGTTTCGGAATGTGGCACAGACACACAATGTCGGAAGGAGGTGATGATGATCAATTTCAGAATGTGGCAGTGATAATGTACAGTTTCAGAATGTGGTGGTAATACGAACATACAAACATATGAAGAATGCCAGTAGACACAGGCCTGATGGTCTATCTAGTCTGCTCGAGTGTGCAGCTAGCAGTCTGTTACACTGCAGCTACTCCCCCTTCTCTTACCTGCATATCCAATTTCATGCCCATATTAGCTGTTACCTCTCCCCTCAGTGCCTCATTGGTGACCTTCCCTCTGACTTTGTCCCATCCCCTCTTCAAACTGCCCACCTTCTCAAACAGTGCATTCCACCATCACCACTCTCCCCATGAAATAGTGCCTTCTCATTTCCCTTCTGAATCTACCAGCCTCTAACTTTAGATTGCGCCCCTAGTGTCCCTCCCTCTCCTTAATCTTAAAATGCCCTCTGTACCATCTTTATTTATGCCTTTCATATATTTGAAGGTTTATATCATCTCCCCTCTATCCCTCCATTCCTCCATGAAGTACATGTCGAGCTCCCTCAGTCTCTCCTTGTAGGGCTTGTCCTCCATACTGAGGTTCATCTTGGTTGCTCTGTGTTGGACCCCCTTCAGCAATTTAACATCTTTCTTTAAATAGGGGCCCCAGAACTGCACACAGTACTCCAGGTATGGCCTCACCAATGACCTGCATAGTGGCAGAATGACCTCCCCTCTTCTGGATGTGATTCCTCTGGCAATACACCCCAGCATTTTATTAGCCTTAGCTGCCACTTTTCTGCGCCGCGCTGAATGGTTCCATTGCCATGTTATCACTCCAAGATCTTTTTCCTCCTCTGTAGGGCATAACTGTACCCTCCAGTCGGTAATGATTCCGTGATGCACAATTTTGGAATATGGCAGACACACACAGTTTCAGAATGAAGCGGTGATGTACAATTTCCGAATGTGGCAGACACACCCAATTTTAGAATGTGGCGATGATCAATTTTGGAATGTGATGATGACACACAGTTTCAGAATTCAGCAGTGGTGCACAGTTTTGGAATGTAGTGGTGATGCACAGATTTGTGATGTGGCAGTGATGCATAATTTCAGAATGTGGCAGTCATGCACAATTTTGGAATGTGTTAGTGATGCACAATTTTGGAAAGTGGCAGTGATGCACAATTTAGAAATTTGGCAGTGATGCACAATTTAAGAATGTGGTTGTGAGACAATTTTAGAATGTGGCATTGAATCACAGCCTGGGAATATAGCAAGGATGTCCAATTTTGGAATGTGGCTGGGATGCATAAATTTAGAATGTGTCTGGGACGCACAGTGTCAGAATGTAGTGAGGATGTGATGCACAATTTTGAAATGTGGTGGGTGTGTTCTGTTACATTCCGACTGTGTGAATCCCCACTATATTTCAAAATTGCCAGTCCCTGTCAAATTCCTCAATGTGTGTTCCTGTTACATTTCATGACTGAGTGTCCCACCACATTTTGAGATGGTATATCCCTGCCACATTCCAAGATGTCATGTCTCCCCCCATTTTAAAATTGTGTAACATCTTGACATTTTATACTTTAGTTCAGTGCTGCATTCCAAAACCACCTCCTAACATGTTCTAAAGCACAGTACCATGCACGTGAACATTCTGGAAATGCAAGCACTGCAGCCGACCCTATATCAGTTTTTTTTTAATAAACATAGAAACATAGAAGTTGACGGCAGATAAGGACCGCAAGGCCCATCCAGTCTGCCCATTTCTTTTTCTACCTTATAAATGTGCCATCGGCCTTTGCTCTGTCAGTGGCCTATCTATTCATAGTCATTTGTATTGCTTCCTTATGCCTATCCCATGCCTGTTTGAAGCCCTGCACTGTATTCATAGCCACCACTTTGTGGTAAGCCATTCCATGCATCCACCACCTTTCTGTGAAAAGAATTTCCTCACATTCCCCTTAATCGGCCTCCCTCTAATCTCATGCTGTGTCCTCTTGTCCTGCTATTTTTCTTATATTTAAACATGTTAGACTCTTTCACCTTGTTTATGCCCTTAAGGTGTTTGAATGCCTCGATCATATCACCTCTCTCCCTCCTTTGCTCAAGGGTATACATGTTGAGCTCCGTTAATCTGTCCTCATATGTCTTCTGATGCAGTCCCTGCACCATTTTGGTTGCCCTTCTCTGGACTGCCTCAATTTGGTTAATGTCCTTGTGAAGGTGTGGCCTCCAATACTGCACGCAGTACTCCAGATGGGGCCTAACCAGTGTCTTGTACAGAGGGATTATTACCTCCCTCTTACGACTTGTGATACCCCTACTAATACACCTAACACCCCCTAGCCTTACCTACTGCTTTAGAGGTCTGCTTGGATGATTTTAGGTCATCAGTGATGATGATGCCAAGTCTCTTTCTTCCTTTGTGACTGCTAGCAACTCCCTCCCAGCCTATAGGTGGCTTCAGGGTTCTCTTCCCTATGTGCATGATTTTGCACTTCTTTGCATTAAATCCCAGTTGCCACTCTTCTGACCATTCTGCTAGTTTATCCAGATCTCTTCTCATTCTGCCCACCCCATCTGGATCATCTACTCTGTTGCAGATCTTGGTGTCATCTGCAAACAGACAAGCCTTACCCTCTAGTCCATCTGCAAGGTCACTAATGAAGATGTTGAAGAGGACTGGCCCCAGGACTGATCCTGAGGTACCCCACTTGTGACTTGCATCTCTTCTGACTGTATACCATTTACCACCACTCTCTGTTTTCTGCCCGTCAACCAGTTTGCCACCCAGTTGACCAACTTCTGACCCAACCCGAGCCTACCCAGCTTATTTATCAATCTTCTATGTGGAACAGTGTCAAAAGCTTTGCTGAAGTCAAGGTAGGCGACATCAACTGCTCCCCCTTGGTCCACCACACAACTAATTACTTCAGTTATAGTTTCTTCAACTTTGGAGAAATAGGCCCTGTAAGGTTGCTGACAGGGAAGACTAGGCTGTGAGTTCTGGTTATGACATCATCAGTGGTTCTTCACTGAAACTGCATTTTTTGAACAGGGAGTGAAATTAGGGTTACAAAATAGCTCATAACTTTAAAATAAAGTAACACAGAAACCTAATTTTTGGTATGAGAGTTATTGGGGGGGTGCTGATTCTAATTCTGCAATGTAGCACTTTTGGCCAGACTCCCTCTTTAAATTTGAAAGTATTTTTTGCGGTTGGTTCCGGAATCGATGAAAGTTCCGATAAGAACCGAGAACCGGTACCAAATGAACCGAGGCTATCGGTTGCTTTTTTACAACTTATCGGTAAATTTTAAAATAATATATATAAATTAAACTACTAACCGGAGTTTTAGATTAAAAAAACACTGGAAATAGAGCTTAAGACTTGGCTCCCCCGCTGTTATTCCGAACCTGGAGAAACTGAGAAATAATACAAAAAAATTAAAAACTGAACGGTTGACAAATTAACAAAAGATAAAGGCAGAAAATGAAAAAATATGAAAAAGATACTTAAGTTCTTTGAGTTTGGCATGTCAGGAAAGACTGATGAGGAGAGCACTCTGAGGCATCTGTACTTGTCAGGCAGAGAATGAAATCTGAAGAAGTAGAACACTGGCAGTTGATAAGTGCAGCATCTGAAAATCAGCATGAGCCAATGATGATTCCATCGTTAAGCTTGCGTTCTATATCCAGGCAGCTCTACTTAAAGGAATAACTGCAAGAGTTCTGAAAATTGGAGAATTCCTGGGGTGAGAAGGGGCCGAGCTGGCGCCATGGTGTGTGTGCCGGGGCCTCGTGCGGGTGGGGTAAAACTGACGAAAAAACTACCATAAAAGAAATAATTAAAAAGAAGAAAATAGAACAGTGACGTACTTACTGTAACAGTAGATCTTTGAGAGAATCTCTTTCATCTGGCTATGCTCACCCACCCTCCATCCCCCTCGTGGTCTAGGGCTCTGGAGTTCCCAGTCTCCTGCTTCAGAATAGTCTGCCTGCTGCTTCCTGCCTCATCTGTTAGGCAGAGCCACAGGTTCTCTCCTTGTTCCCTATAGGGAGGTCCTCCAAGTATGATCTCTGGCAGGGAACTGAGGAGGGACGAGGTCACCCACATTTATATAGTGAGCACCAATATAAGACGTCATCATGGGTGGCCCCTAGTGGACTGCTTGCAAAAAGTTTCTGTGTGGTCCTAGAGCCTGATGGCTATA
The DNA here is from genome assembly GCA_016271365.2 of Neoceratodus forsteri. Taxonomy (NCBI): domain Eukaryota; kingdom Metazoa; phylum Chordata; order Ceratodontiformes; family Ceratodontidae; genus Neoceratodus; species Neoceratodus forsteri. The sequence continues at coordinate 1,284,777,556 of CM028132.1, forward strand.
GTTCCATAGGTGCGGCCTGGTGAAAGAGATTCTCTCGAAGAGGTACTGTTAAGGTAAGTACGAAACTGTTTTCTTTGTAAGGAGGCAGTATAGCGCAGTAGGTTAAGGCTCTGAGCTGCAGATCTGGAGACCTGGGTTTGAATCCCACAGCCGCCTAGGTACATACTGTGTGGTCCTGAGCAAGTCACTTAACTTCCTTGTGCTCCCAGATCGCATCTGGAAACAAGCTTCAGCTTAGTGTGCTAATCCTGGTTAAACAATGTTCCCTTTCCCTTTCTTCCCCCTTATGCAATGTGTTGGGGAAGCTAGGAAGTCCTCCTTTGTAAGTTAACACATAAGGAGCCTGTTAGAATGCAGCCTCAAGCTTACAGCCAGAAAATTAAGCCAGAGGCTTTGTTAGAACAGGCCCTGTACACTAAATTTAAACGGGAAGACTTCCTGCTCTCCTCCAATGTATCAAAGAAGAGGTTAAAACTTGAATCTCCAACTTCATTTTTATAGACCTGTAGTCAGGGCTTGGGGGGAGGAGGCAGGTGAATTTTCAGTGACTTGATATAGGGTTTTATAATTCTTATTTAACAAAAACTCTGTCATGGGGAGCTCAGTAAAGCTAATAAGAATACAGCAGTTAATGGTAGTTACTAGTTTGCTGTATAAGGAATACTCTAGCTCTTTAAGAGACTCAAATGTGTTGTGGAAGACATTACGGAGGGTACATGTTTTACTTCTAACAGAGGCAAGAAGAAACCGTAAACATACTCCATCACATCAGTAGATTAAAAAAAATGTCACTTAAACATTACCCTCAACCAGTGCTCCAGAGAAGGTGAGTAATGGCCTATCCCCCCCCCTTTAAGAAATACTCTTCAGAAAATGTTTTTAAGGAGTACTGATACTCATACCAACAATTAGAAGTGGTGCACACTTCATTGAATAGTGTGCTTCGTAACACTGCTCCAAAGGCTCAGAGCTGTGCTTCACTGGTGCAGTTTCGGTGCCCAAAGTAAGACAGGGCAGTCAGCTCAAGAACACAAATCACCAGTCCCCAGACAGATACCAAGCACACTAAGCTGAAAATAGGAATCCAAAAATTCAAATCGCTTGTTGCAAGATTCAGCTTTATTTAAAGAGAATCAATCCTGAAAATTTCAAAACTCCTGCCAAAATAAGAGGAAGCTTCCTTACCACAGTGGGAGCTCATCTGCATAAAAAACAGCCTTTGAAATTATGGCTCCAAGGGAAGGTTTTGTAAATTGCCCCTGAGGAGCTAGTGGCACAATCCCTTTCCACTTTCTTGTTGCTGGTCACACTCCATTTTATGACAAAGCAAAAGGGAGCGTGCAGGGGGCACACACCACTGAAGTGTATGGAGTGTGATTTCAAAGTACAGTTTTTTGTCATTTAAGTGGCCATTTGTTAAAATTGGAGCCATGGTTTAACTAACAAGAGTTTTATTAGTTGAACCCTGGCTCCAGTACAAATGACCATAAATATAAAAACTATTTAAATCCACGCTCCATACACTTGAATGGGGCGCACTCTACAGCTCTCCCTATTACGGCATCCGAAAATGTTGGAGCACAGGGGTGTGGCCAGCAACAGGGAAGTGGAAAGGGATCACTCTGCTAGCCCCTCCAGGGCAATTTACGATACCTTCCTTTCTTCTGGGGCATAATTTCAAAAGCCATTTTTTGAGCTGAGTATCTCCTGCGGAGGTAAGGGAGTTTCCTCTTATTTTGGTGCAGCACCGAGATTTTTAGCAGATTCACAGTGGACTCAAAAAAATGCATTTCTTAATGGGTACAAAATTTCCTTACCAGTCCTTGACTGCTCCTGCCCTAGCCACGCAGCTTCAACTCTGTCAGAGTCTTCATCAGGGGTGTCACTGAGCAGTGAAGGACTGGTGAGGGGATTTTAGTACCCTGCATTAAATGCATTTTTAATTGAGTCTACTGTGAATCTGCTAAGAATCTCACTCCAGTGAGCTTTAAATAAAGCCAAATCTTACAATATGCTATTTGGATTTTTGGACTCCTATTTTCAACTTATTGTGCTTGGTAGCTCTCTGGGACTGGTGCTACATAACACTGTTGCTTCTTCAAAAGCAGGTTTTTTTTTCCAGGTTTGAGGCAGCTGTATACACCCAAATTTTATTGTAGTCACCATATTTCAAAACTGGTGACTAAACCCCTCTTACCGGTCTACGTTATCTGGACCACTACCCCCAGTGGTCCAGATACGCACATATGCACAGCATGCATGATACGGGTAGTGACAGTAATTGTTTCTTTTTTCTTGGGGATGGTGTGCCTCACATGTTTCTCAGTCCCTCATTCCTTTGAGCTTTACAGCAACAGCCCTGCTGCCCACTCACCTTGCAGACAGTCCCAGTCACCTCTCCCCAGGTCCTCCAGCACCTCAAGACCAGAGTTACTCTTCTTTGATGGGACTCCACTTACTCTCCTGGCTAGGGTAGAACATGCCCCTTTGTTGGTGGTGCTGGCAGGGGTGACGGTGCTGGGGGGGGTGGATGACATGGGGAGACTCAAGGAGTGGGCCATCATCCTGCAAACCGAGGCACCCATTTTCCCCTCCGAGTCTCTCTCTTTAACCACCTCCCACTGAAGTGTAACTCTCTCCAGGGAGCACAGTGTCTTCATGAAAGCTCCTTTGTCCTCCCTGCTAGCCCCCACTCCAAATGACTGAGCTTGGGGCACGAACCCAGGTCAGCAGCATGCCAGAGCCGGACCCCCCCACTCAGCACCATTGAATGGGTGTCATTGTTTTTTAAAGTACACTGTTACACAATCTTCCAAACTTGGCACAAGCAAGGGGCAGTGGCACCTCACCTTCCATTCACCAGACTTTCTGAGGCTCTGCCAAGGAGGTCTCCCTGTGTCCCTGACAAGTTCTGCAGCTCTACTAAGGCTGAAGCAAGAAATTCCAATTAGACATGTCACACCTACTGTTCCTTTAGCTGTCCCTACTTTTCCTTGAATTGTCAGCATGTGGGAGCGCAAATCATAATTGGGAACCCAGAGTGCACAAGTTTTCAGTGTGAGGAACACCTAGGGCCCAATGTCAAGACCCCCTTGGAAACAAAGGCTTTAGAGGGTTTTAAAGCATGACTCTACTGTACAAGACAAAAAAATGCCAGACTTTTCCAATTAAACTTATTTGCATTTATTATACCATAAATAAAGCAGTGCCCCATCTGATCAGACTAATCAAAATAAATATCTTGCATTGCCAGCAACACTTACAGTTCAAGTAACTTAGTAACTTTTAAAGGTTAAGATTGAATGCGACAAGCCAACACATTTAGAACTAAGTCCCAAAAGGGATATGGGATTCAACACCAAAGCCACAGTCACATGACGTGCTGTGTCACACTGCAGTCCTCATTCTTGCCAGCCCAGCTCTGCTCTGTACTGAGCAAGAGGTCTCCATTTGATTCCCATTCAAACTAAGCCCAGCATGGGATCGGGGGGGACAGGAAAACGAAACTGTCAACATACTGTATAACAGCAGCGCAGTAGGTATTGTAAACTTAGAAAACAGTGATGTCTACATGGTACAGTACATAATACTTTTCCATCCATCCATACATGTAATTATGCACTTGACCTAGCAATGTGATTCTGAAATAGTTTTCATACCGAGAGTAAAATCCCATACATATGTGACCATGATCTAGCACCAGTTGAGCAGGTTAAGGTTTTAGGCTGTCAACAGCTTTACAAGCAATACACATTATTCAGAGAGCAAAGCCTTAAAGATCGCTAAGTTTGCAGCTTCAAACAGCTGAAAAAATCCCTCTTACTTGTGTGGGAGTTTAGCAGTAAATACTGTATAATTTTTAGCAGTCCCATATTGGGAAGGGAAGCGATCACATTTGGGCTCGGAGATGCTGACTGCCCAATCTCTTCCACTCCCCTTTGTGCCTGCTTTGTTCCGGTGCACATCCATTTTGTGACATCTAAGCTCGGACACTCAGCACTGAAAGAAAAAAAACATTTGGAGCATCTTTTTTTCCATGTTTTAGAGTAATGTTTGGTAAAAAAAATTAAGGCCATCATTCAGCTACCTTGTTAGCTGAGTGGTGGCTTCAATTTTTACCAAATGACATTCCAAGATATATTCAAAAAAAGATACCCCTATCGCTTTAGTTCTTTCCAAACTAAGATGTCACAAAATATCTGAGCGCGGGAGGAAAGCAGGCACACTGATAAATGGAGGGGATCGGGCAGTCAGCTCCGAGCTCAGTTATAATCGCTTTCCATCCCAATATGGGGTTAATAAAAATGATATATTTACAACTGAACTCCTACAAAGGTAAGGACGCTTTGTGGGCTTGGGGTTTATTTTTTTAAAGTGCGCATGACAGGTGTTTTTCAATCTTGTAATATAAGGAGGCAAGATAGCCTACTGGCTAGAGGCCAGATCTGTGAACCTGGAGACTCAACACAGATTTCAATCCCCAAACACCACTTACTGTGTGACCCTGAGCAAGTTACTTAACCTCTTTGTGCTTAAATCTTTCTCTGTACCTTACTGCTCTGTGCACACCTAATGTCTGCTGCCAACTGTTCCTGGGTTGTAAAACAGAGATACAGAGTGTATGAAAGGCATTACATAAAACCAAATTCCTTTTCTTATATGCAAAACTGTGTTACAAAACAATTGATGTGGAACCTTAAAACTTTTGCCCATCTAACTTTCTGTCTACTTATCCCATGGTTATCACATTGGCAGGGTTTTCAGTCCCCTTCCAAAGAGAGGTGGCATGCCAAATCTCCAGTTCCTACACCTAAAGACAGATGATCCACTGGAAATTATGATTTTATATCAGAACAGCTACTTGAAGCATACCTAAACTCCTTCATTTGGAATAAAATATTTTACAAAAATGGCTTTATTTTATTTGGAAAATGTTTCACCAGGAAAGATGACATGAGCTGAGAACAGCTCATTTCCATAAGCATCCTGGGGCAGGGGAGTACAATGTTGGGAGAGCAGCAAAGGCAATAACAATACAAGAGCATTTCAGTACATGAGCAATACAATGCAGAGCAATTACAAAACAAGGCCATAGCCATGTGTACAGGTACGGTCCGAGTGGCTTAGACAGTCGGTACAGGTATAAAGAACAGAGAGCGGCAATTGATTAATTGTGCGGGAGCAGTACATTACAAGAGTAGCACATTACAATGAGTTAACACAAACCTAGATTGAGATAGAGCAGGGGTTGTAGCAACCTGAGAGCAGGAGATCCCCCATAGGGGGCAGACAAACAGATGAAGTGCTATGCATATAAGTTGAGTATCAGTGGTGAAGTGCTTTTGGGCCTACAGGAGAGCAGAAGTGGAGCGAGAGAAGAGTTGGGAGGGTGATGATTCAAGGGTAGGGGTAGAAGGGGGACACCTAGTAACAAACAACTTCAGGACCTTGTGGGATACAGGACTAGGCAGTGGGAGGGGATGCAGGGGCTGGAGGCAGGAGTGAGACAGGAAGTGAGATATGGCGGCTGAAGAAGTTGTGGGGAGGGGAGACAGGAAAAAGGGAAAACAGGGGCAGCCTAGAACCAGAAACCCTTCAGGATGCAGAGAAATCCTGCGAAGGGAACCGGCCAGTCAGCAGGTGGTGGTGGTGGGGGGGAGGGGAGGGCATGGAGGGAGAAAAGTGAAAGGAGGTGTGACAGATACTGGAGGGAACTGAAGATAGGTGGGTAGAAGAAGAATCTGCTGAGTAGGGGGGAAACAGGGGGGTTAGAGACAAGTGTAGTTTGAGGAATAGAAGTTGAGTAGAGCTAAGATGATAGAGTACATGGATGAGGAGAACTGGATGGGGGTGGCAGGGAGTTCCAAAGCTTTGGGAAACGATAGGCGATAGGGTGGTGAAGGAAAAGATACTGTTTACATTGGTGCTAAACCGCATTTATGCAATTAACATGAATGTAGTTTCATAGCATTTAGAGTGTAAATAACAGTCCACCGGTTTTAAAAAAGCCCGCCCAAGCTGGTCCCCGAAACAGCTGAAAACATGAAACCTGATGACATCAATGAAGAAAGAGTGTTAGCTCTCAGTCAGTGCTGAGTGCATATTTACTACACTCTTGTATGTAAGCTATAATAAAACAACAGAGTGTGCATTAAATTATTTTAATAAACAGCCAGCATTTTTATGCACAGAAAACAACAGTTTTATTCTGCGTTACAACCTCCCATTTGATATTTTCAATTATAACCGGGAGGTTGTAATCAGCGCCTGTCCACCCAGCTCGCGCTAATCTCAGCGCAAGCTAAGTAACCCACTCTCAATCGCCTGAATGGACTTCCTCGCAGGGAAAGCACTCAGCCAGAAAACATTAGAAAACCTCAGAAAACCACATAAAAACAAAGAAAATAAAACTGACATCCTGTAAAGAAAAAAGAAAACAAATATGGAATCTAGCTTCGACCTCACAGACATACCTAGCCAGGGAGACTTCATTTCCAAAAACAAAAACATGCTGCAAAAATATGCTGGCCATTAATTAAATAAAATAATGTACAGGTGGGTGTCTGTAACCCAGAATTTTACATACACCCTCGGTGTGGGCTGCTTGCATAAACCCCTTGGGCTCTGCCCTCGGGGTTTATGTAGCATTCAACACCTGAGGTGTGTGTAAAATTCTGGTTACACACACTCACCCATAATTTATTCTATATTTATAAAATGGCAAGATGAAATCCAACAAGGCTGGCCCAGTGGCACTGAGGGTTAAGGCGCTGGATGCCACACCTCATGACATGCCAGCTACCCAGGTTTGGGAGCGACCTCGGGTGCTGGGGGTCAGCTGGGGAGGAGAAAGAAGACTGAGCATCCTAAGAACTGCTCTCCTTCTCCGGGGAGGGTGGGAGGATCGACCGCAGTTGTACTGGCTCCTGGCGGCAGCTGGGTGCTGGTGCAAAGCCACGGTCCTCTGTTGGGGTCGACGCAGGGTGACACCGGACTTGCTGGGTGCGGGCGCACGCACGGAGAGTCCTTGGCATTATTGCATGCCTGCGCCATGGAGGAGGACACACACAGGAAAAATCAAGCCAGTCCCCATGCGTGATGACAGTTGGATCTGGTGCTGCCACATCAGTCGCACCCACAGCAGCTCCCCTGGTGTGTCTGCCCTCGGTCTTCTGCGGCGTGGGGGGTACCCGCCGTGATGTGGTTAAGGAGAGGTAGGACATAGAGGTTTCTCTGAGCTCCTGGCTATGATGGGGGTGGCGGCTGAGGAGATAGCAGGATGGATGAGGGAACCATATGGACATCCCTCAGCCCAAGGAACAGGCATAGAAAATGTATAACTAAAAAAAAAAAAGATGAAATCCAACAATCTAATTGGCAAAGATCAGTCACATAACTGTGCAGTGATGTTACCCACCGCACAGTCAGTCTGCCCTTAGCCAGCTAACATATCTCTACGCTGCTGAACCTCTGTAAAAACTGTGGCAGCCATATTTTCCCCTCGTTAAGGGCAGCATGATGTGAACACCCAGTTATGTTCAAAGTTGCTCCATATACAAGACAAAAACATGCCTGTTTTTTTTTCTGAAAATTTCTTTTCTATTCCCAATTTTAAACAAGTGAATGGCAGTTCCAAAAAAATGGAAACAGTGGTTGCTGAAAGACGCGAGCAGAGATCATGTTTTCACTCGCAATCACTGTCTCATTCCTCTACTCAGTTCAAAACACACTACACAAAACACAGCTCCACATATATAATGAAAATAAATGAAAGTTTTAGAGACTGTTGTGTGCGAGTGTAAAATACCACAAAGATGGGAATGTCGTTCACTGAAAGCCGCAAGTGGAAATTGCGCTTTCACTTTCATTCCCGAATGCTGTCCTGTTCTTCTCCCTAATTCAAAGTATAGATTCACAAAAGACAGCTTAACAAATATAATGAAATAAACTGTAAGGGACACTTTTAGAGACTGTTGCCTGTCTGTATTGGTGGGGACAGACTGCCTGTAAAACATTAAAACTACCCGAACTACAAGTATGGCAGCCTCATGCCAACAAACTACTAAAGTAAAGGCAAAAATACAATGCAGTTCCAGCAGGCAGAGGGACACTTGAGCAATTTTATACATACATTTTTTTATCTTTTACATGTCTTTTCAAGATTATTTGAATTACTATACATGTTAAAAAAAAGCCATCTTATAAGTGCAATAAGACACTCCAGGGTGTGTGCTGTGCTAGATCACCACATTTCCTGGGTGGTTGAAGGCACCCTGCCTGCAGCCTTGTGCCTCACAACGCACCTGGGGCATGTGATGATCTAGCACAATGCACACCCTGTCGTGTCTTACTGTTAGCTGAAATGCATAGTCCAAGGTTGTGAGACGTGAAGTGTAATGTGAATTATGTTTATTAATAAACAAGCTGTTTTTAAAAAACTTTTTATGTAATTTGCAAAAACAGTAGCACCAATACGAGTGATAATATTATATTCAGCATGGTAATTTAGGAGGATATCATTTTGCATAATGCTAACAGGATTCAAACTATACACCTACAGCATACTGCAATTCATTTTATCATAAGGCATCTAAAGCAACAGGCTAAAAGGTGTTGATGGGTAGTCATAAGTAATGATCTGAGAAGCAGCCAAGGAATTTTATTCGTGTCGTGTTAGTAAGATTGGGGAAAGGGTGGGAAGCAAAAGGAGGATTTCTAGCAGCTATGGAAGATGTGGTGCACAGAAGGGAGTTGAGATGCAGCACCCTTTTTCGGAGTGTTCTACAGAATAAAGCTATGACCTTGATAGTTTAAAAAAAAATATCTTCAAGAAATTACTGCAGTTAAAAAAAACACCCATTCCAACTGATTATTCTCCCAACCCAAAACACTGGTGACAGCGGATGCCAGCACTTACCCACTGCTTACCTCCACGGTTGGTCGCCCTCTGACTCATGCAAGTACTGCAGTGTTACTACATATAGGGACAGTATATTGCTATAGTACTTGCCGGACATCTTTGAAAAATTACAAACCTGCCATATATGTGTGACAGGGTTGAATAAGGCCCTGCCCCATTTGTTATGCAGAAAGAGTTAAATGCAAAGGTCTGTTCTATCCTCTCCTTTTCTGTCTCTTCTCTGCCTGGTTGCGCAACCAAATTTTCTTGTGAGACCTAGGAACTGATCACTCTGATGGTTTTGCAATTCTCTGCCTCTCGCTACATCTCTGCCTTTTTACTATTTCTGTCTTTTCTTCCTCTTGCATATCTGCAATTATAAAAAATATATGTGAATCTCTGTGTAAAATTGTAAGTGATACTGGGATCCCTCTGTTTGAAATGTATATAGTTAATATTGTTGAAATGATTGCAAAGCTATTTGGAACTCAATGGTTTAACCTGAGATGCTGGTTTGCAAAATCTCTCCAGAGCTGTTAACAAGAGGTCAGTTCTGGGTCATTATGTTCTTTTTGCTGCACCTGTGAGAAAATGACAAGAATATTTTAGGAAAACCAGGATGTCTGGTAATGAGCGGAGGTTGCAAAGACTTATAAAAAGAGCAGCAATGCTTTTGCTAAAAACAGACCGAGAGACTGAGATTTGAGATCAAGAAGAAACACTCAGAAGAAGGACTTTCTTTTCTTTGTTTGAACTGCCTTTGTAAATAATTTTTGGTTCCTAGTTGCATAATTGTGCAACACTAGAGAAAGGAGTGCGTGTGGCTGTAAGGAAATTCCTCAGACATTTTAACCAGTGAGCCTGTAGCTTAACGGTTAGAGCACTGGAACGGCATACTAGAGATCTGAGGTTCAAATCCCAGTAGGCCACACTTTTCCTTTCTCATTTCCATCCTTGATTTAAAAATATGTATACCTTGCAGGGGTTAAACTGCACTGAGAGAAAGTGGTATTTCTAATATTTGTAAATAAGGGATATGCGGGGGGGTGCGACTGTGTGATACAGCATTTATCTTGTGTAGTTGCCATTGACCTCAAGTAACCTCACGAATGGCGGAGCCACGAGTGATGGTTATGAGAGGGCAATGGCAACTATACAAAATAAATGCTGCATCACACAGTTGCCCCCTGCATATTTCATTTATGCAATAGGGGTGGTGGACATTGTATGACAGCTCAGGTGTTTATGCTGAGTGTAGTTTTTATACTTTTTTTTAATTTTCAGCAATGTGTAGGTTTTTATTTTTTCCATGGGTTTCTTTCTGCTTGTTAGTTGGTATGTGGCCATGATGTTCTTCTGAAAGCATGCCCACTGACTGGTGGAGGGAGCGGGATTTAAAAAAAATAAAAAGTGAAGGAAACATGGGGGCTTTCGTTAGTGAGTGTGGCGTTTCCCAGGACTGCTGTAATATACTGAGCAGGATTAAGTTTTATTTGTGAGTTATCGGCCATTTTTTTTTTTAGAAAGATCAGAATTTCTTTCATGGTGTTTGCTTTGCAGTCAGGGGAGGTACAGAAGATGTCGATGGAAGCGGTTGTTATTGAAAGCGGCGAAGGCAGAGCATCCAGTGGAGCTGCAGTGAGAGACTGGAGTGGAACAGAAATGAAAACAAATTTATTTTTAAAAAGGTATGGCTGGCCCAGTGGCGCTGAGGGTTGAGGCGCTGGATGCCACATCTCACGCCATGCTGGCGACCCGGGTTCGAACATGAGCCCAGGACACCAGAGGTCAGCAGGGGAGGGATAGGAGAGGGATCCAGGGTTCCATTGCTCTGTAGTGGCCCCTGGTGATGACTTGGGGGGTGCTACTAGAGCAGTGTAGCAAGGGGGGAGGAGCCGGGTACAGCAGATGTCGACTACGTGCCTGGATTTCATTGCACACCAGCACTCCGCAAGAAGGAAAATTGAAAACTGGGCTCCAGGTCCAGCAGCATGAGCTTCCGACCTCCGCTGCCCAACCCAAATGGTGCCTCCTCATCCAGATCCTGCTCCGGTGGGTTGAGCTGGGTAGCTCCTCACCACCCCGCCATAGGGGGTAATCCGTGGGGGTAATGAGGAGGATGGCCTGTTGTTGGGTGTCAGGGCTAGGGGTTCGGTTGGGATGTCAACGCTGACCAGTGCCCCAGGGGAGAAAAAGGAAAAGAAAATAAATAAAAAGGTATGACATTATTCTGCAGTCCAAGTTTTCTCTTGACATGTTTTGGCTGCGAGTTTAGCTGATGAGCAGGGAGGTTTGTTAGAGGGGGAGGGGGGCAGTACTGCAGAACGTGGAAGAAACGGAGAAGTAGTGCCAATGGGAGGGAGACTGCTGACGAAGGAACTGTGTGGATAAATACAGTGTGATGTAGTCACTGTGTGGATAAATAAATGTATACACACAGTGACTCAGATAAACAGATTTATCACACTCCGTTTATCTGGACATCTGTTGCATGAATAGTTATACCAAGCTATTTTTATTTTTCGTTTTACTGTTACTGATAATAAAACACTCATTGCGAATTTTACAACTGCTCCTGGTTTTCCTATGCTTCTAGCCCTGTGCCTCGATGACAATATGACTACAGTATACATGTCGATATATACTGATAAGCTACTGACATAACTCAAAATGTATGAATGCATGGAAACAGTATTTGTAGGACTTATTTTTGCCAATCTGACTCAAAGATTTCATTAAAAATTATCATTTCCTAGCTTTGCCAGTTCCAAAGTTAACCCTTTCTAAGCATCATTTTTACAAAACAGGCACATTTTAAACCACTGGAGCTATAAACGTAATATTTATTTTATTCTGATGAAAACAAGGATGATTAGGGTTTGCCTGAGGTGAAAGTGAAATGTTTGCAGTGCAATTAGAAGTATAATAGGAAGGCATAGAAGGGTAAAAACTCACATGAATCATAAAGAATTTAAGATTACTAAGACAGATCCAAAATTCATAAAAAGTTTACATTTTATATTCCTAAACATTTTAAATATACAAGTTCATATTGCAATTGATGACCCCAAAATGTTAATTGTGAATCAATTGATTATCGGACATTGATTATCAGATATATACAATTGAACTGATTTGGTGCATATCAAATTAGTTGTCGAAAGATACTAGTGGTTGTTCCATGAAAGAACACATCTTTTTTTTTTTTTTTTTTTATTAAATTGATGGAACACTCATTTTGTCTGCTCCCTTCCTCCCCAAACAACCACCCTACAACCAAAAATGCACCCTTCCTTCCCAGCTGGATGCCAGCAGATACATTACCTGTACGTGTCAGTTGGTGCCAGCTGTGAAGGAAGGGTGTGTTTATGATTGCAGGGCAGATGCCATACAGAGAAGAAGAACTCTTATTAGCAAGGACGTATTACAGACAGCTTCCTTCATGGGACTGAAAAATCTGGTGGACCAGGAACATCGTGGGATCATTTTTGTTTTAAAAAACATGGAGAAGAATATGGGGCCTCAATATTACCAGGAACATTGTGAAGGCATATCGCATCACTCCCAGACATCATCAGCCATCGGAAGACTTGCCTCGTACTATACTGGCTATTACTACTGGACAGCATATTCGGGACAAAGTTCTGGTTACAGCTAAGCGTAAAGGGTCTGTGACTTTAGAATCTGGTGAAAAAGTACACTGTTTCCCAGACCTGAGTTTTTCCACTCGCCAGTGCTGCAAGTCATTTGATGCAGTTCGATTTGGGCTACGTGCTTTGAGGGTCACTCATGCGCTACAAGTTCCAGTGCGACTCAGGATCCACTATGCAGGTAAAAGCTATCTTTATTCTGATCCTGCTAAAGCAGGGAAACTATTAACTTTGTTCCAAAAAGACTCTGCCCAACAAGAAACCAGTAATAAGCTTAATGATGGGGACTGAGACAATAAAAACAACATCAAAAAGTTTCATAAGCTAGTCTCCACGTGGCTGACTTAAAGATAACTGCATCACAGTTCTGTTAAGATTTTGAGTTTGTGTTATGAAAGAATTGTACTACTGCTACTTTTAGAGTAGATTTCAAACAGAACTAAGCTAGTAATGTTAAAAGGTGATGTTTGCCTTAATTAAGTTTAATTAGACTCATGTATGGGATTTGTCTGAGGGTAAGTGCAGGAAAGATTCTCACTGGGCTTCTGCTGGGAATGTTGAAATAATTTATCGCGGCATGTGGACAATAATGCTGCGTTTAGCGGCATTAAGTGCAATTTAAGGCACAAGGACTCAATTATTGGATGAACTTATTTGCATTGGATGTCCACGTTCTTGCTGCAAGGCTATTTAGTATTATACTGTTTTTTCTAACAATGAAGAAATCTGCCCTTACTTGATGTAACTATGGATGATGAGTATGCTATCCTAGTTATTCAATGTCAAATTCAAAGTTTTCTGTACTCAAATCCAAGGGTGGACTTTCTTGTATGTCTGTACTATGAAAAGTAATAAAAACAAAGTATAAAAAAACCTAAAAAAAAAAAACATGGAGATGAGACAGGAAGGGGGAATCGGTGGGGGCTAAGAGCCGACCGTTTTTTATGAAGTGAGGGAGTCTTTTTTGGGGACATTTGGAGATTCATAGTGGGACTGGACTGCAATTGATCAAACGGCCTCTAGACAACCAAGTATTTACCAAAAAGGGTGTTTCATCAATGTAGTAATCAGTTGGAAAGGGTAGTTTAAACTCCAGTCTTTTCAATTCTTTATACTCACACTGCCTAGGCTGATGCCCCTTAAGCTGGTCTCCCTAGCCTCATCATCCATTTCCTCCATGTCCCTATGACGTACCCCATGGTAGGGCTGTCAGAGCTGGCCGCTTCCCTCTGATGACTAAATACAACAGTGGAGGAGGGTGCCTTGGTTGGCACTGGGGGGCCTGCATGGGATTGACATCATCCTGCAGCAGCTGGCATTTTCTCTTGCTATCCCCACCCCTCTAAGATGGCAGCACAATGTGAACCACAGGTGCACACAACAGGCATGTGCAGGAGAACACCCTGTGTCCTCCCACCAACTGCCAAGTCTGCTTTGCTGTGCCGCTGGTGTGAAACCAAAGGACAGCTGGCGCACAGGGCTATGGTTGCCCTTCCCTTCCACTCAAGCTTCTTCCCCCAGCTGGTTGCCAAGAATTCATGCTCATTCCAGCACCAAGGCCCCCAGCGTAGCAAGCAGCAACTCTGCTGCGCCAACAGGTTAGCCTGTTTGAACTGCAGTAATTTCTGGGAGATTTAAAAAAAATGATCAAAACCATAGCTTTACCTTATGTATTAGTAAAACTAATTCACATGCTGTCGTGAGTTTGATCAGTTTTTTTCAAAGTGTGCATCAAATTCAACACATGCAGGGGTGCAGCAAATCTGTACTTGATACTGATTAGACAGCTGGTGGATCTCTCTTCATTGTCATCATCACGTGGCACGTTGTCAGCCATTTTAGGGAGCAGCTAGAGCAGTCTTTTCTAAATGGGACAGCTGTTGTTTACATTCTTCAGCTGCTTTGAAACTATATATGCTCATTACATAAATGCACTTTTAGCACCAATGTCAACAGCAGCCTTTCCTTTACAACCCTATCAAGCCATTTTTGTAAAACCTTTTATGGTATATTGAGGGGTTTAGGTATCCTTCAACTCACTGTCAGATGATGTTCTTTGCTGGTCACAGCAGCAGGGAACCAGTTAGTAGTGAATGACCCAACTCATGGTTTTAAAATACAAGAGCACTGATCAAACTTGTTGAATAAATACTAGACGACAACCTAATTAAATACTAGTTAATACAGAAAAAAATATATCTTATGCAGCATATTGTGAAAACATTGTAACCTTATTCATCATTAAAGATTGCCATTTAAAATGCATTGGTCATCAGCTTTCAGAAGAAAAATGCAGAGAAAAGTAATACAAAACATACCAACAGATGCTCATCAAGAACAAACTACAGTACAATCTGCAATAAACTGTCATGCCAATGAGTTGGTTTTACATTGTTTCTTAAGAGCTGGCAATGCACTGGCAACTCATATTGTGTTGTCTCACAGCACTTCACTGGCTCAAGACCAAATTTTATGAAATATTTTTGCAGCTCGACCAAATGCATCTGCAGTTCAATCACAAATGAACACAAAATCGAGTTGCAGCTGTTAAGCAACAGTTTTTGTAAAGCTTTGTGCTGGACCCAGCAACACCAATGCAAGTAACTGAAAAGTGCAAAGGTAACTAACTCACTGGTGAGACAGTTTAAAGTGAACTGTACTGTAGTGTACTGTAGCTGTAACGTTTGACATGGAGTTGACTTACACCTTTCACATTGTTCAGAATGCTGGCAGCAGTTGAAATTGTATGTCCAACAATGTACAGTATACATTACACAGAATACATACACTGCAAAGATAGAAGACATCCCAGTATATACAGTACAATTATTAGCATTAAAGCTACAAGTAAATGCAGAGTTCAAGTAAAGTTCTGTGCATATTCAAGCTGTCACAACAGTAGATTATATTTTATACTGACTAAGTCGCAACAGACACAAGCCACTGGGCTACATCTCACAATATTTCTGGAGAAACCCCATTTCCAAGAAAGTTTCAAAACACCACTTTCACCTTGTACACACAATGGATAAATGGGTAGAGAACACAACACACGGATTTGTTCTTTCTTCTTAATATACAGTACTAATGTGCCAACACTCACACACGTAAGTACACATCTCAACACTGATCTGCAAGTCAAATTATTTGCAGCTGGGTGTTGCTGATGTTGTTACAGCATTCCCTCCAGATTTTTTTCCTCCGTTTTTCCTTTCCCGTTGTTGGAATTATCCGGGGGAGTGTAATTGTTCTGATACGACTGGAGGATTTCTACGACATCATGGTGTCCAAAATGAATGGCCTCATCCATTGGAGTGTTACCCCATCTGCAAATAACACATACAACATCTGTGGGAACAGTACGTAACAGGACACAGGTAAATTAGCTTGAGAAACATGGTCCTCTCTTTTTATTGTTACTGGTGAATGCTGTCTCCTTTTAATAGAGTGTGGAGGAATTTCTTTTATATATATATATAATCTTTCTTTTTATGCATACATATAGAGTGGATTACATATAAAGTAAAGTGTGTTATAACATATATATATATATTATAATTATAATATATAAGCTGCTAGTGTAGTTGAATATAGCCAGGTCTGAGTAGAAGCTAAGGGTCATTATAAGTTTGTAAGAATTGCAAGGCAAGCAGAAGGCAATAGCTCATGCTGGCTGAAACCAGTTACTTAAAGTTGTGAAAAATAGCAGTTTAGATAAAGCTGAACAGAACTGATGGTACCAGCCTGGATAGCAAGCTTGGGCAGGGTTGGGCAAGAAGCAGAGATAAGAACATGTAGTCACATTGAAATCAAGCTGTACGGTACCATGGAGTGAGTGAAACTCATTGTTTCTATTAGGTTAGCTTGACCCAGGTGTATGTATTAAGCAGTGATGAAATAAGCCAGTGGAAAAATACCTAATGCTTCAATGTGTTTTCTTCTGTTACATTGCTGAGAACTTTGATTGGCTAATACTGAAATGTTGATGTTTTTCCAAAATGAGAGAGTGTTATAAAATACTGTGTAAACCTTTGTTCGGGGAGCTCTTGCCTTTGCTTGAGGCTCCCACACATGTGTACAGACAATAAACTGAGTTTATTGGAATAACCATTAGGTGGTTATTGAGTATATAGAATTTAAGGTAAAGTATATACAGTAAAGAATCTACGACCACAGTTTTTGGCGTAGTAAGCAGGATAGCTTCACTTCTCCGTGTCACACTGTGATCGGACTGACAAGTCCCAGCCTCAGGGAAGGTGGCCCCGGAGGTTTAAGTCCCACCATCGTGTGCGCCTTGGGAGCGGTGACAGTCATCAGTTACTGTTTCTAGGTGCAGGGGTGGCACCAAGAGTGCTAAGGGGCACTCGGCGTCAGGGGACGCCCGTAAAAAGTAAGAGTGCTAAGGGGCACTCGAGTGCTAAGGGGCACTCGGCGTCAGGGGACGCCCGTAAAAAGTAAGAGTGCTGGGTGGGCACTCGGCATCAGGGGATGCCCGAAAAAGTAGGAGTGTTGGGTGGGCACTCCAAGACCGGTTAGGCGCCTTTTAGGGACTACAATGGGAAATACGGGGGACCTCTACCAGATGGATCTCAACCTAGTACTGTTAGAGATTTTTTGTTGTATTTTAAACTGCAAACCAGGGCTCTGGAAAAGACTTGTTTGGCAGGTTACTAAAATAGCCAAAACAAAACATTTGAAAGGTTAATAGCTGCAGTGTTTGAAATTATCATGAAGGTCCTGCAGTCAGTTTTCTTACTCAGACTTGTGTATCGGAAAAGAAGAAAAATACCTTGGCACGGGGTAAGTCTGAATTTTTTTTATTCAAAGTTGTTTTATGTTTGTCTGTTTTATTTCTGTGTCGTATACTAAACAAGGTAATGCTCCGTTTCTTGTGCATCTAGCTTATATCTGTGTTCTGTAATTATGTTCTGTTGTCAAGGTTGCGAGATAGGATTGACTGCCTTCAGTGCACAACATGTTACAGTGAAAAAAAAAAAAAAAGAAAAAGTTTCTTTGCCTCATAGCTGACTGTTTTAATTGGTTTTATTTTTAATGAAACATTTGTGCTGCCTAGATAGGGTCAGTGAAGAACTTTAGTATGTAGTTGTTGGTCGGAGCAGGTAGTGTTGAAGGTGAAGAGATATGACGTCATAGATTGCAATGTGCAGAAAGATTTGTAGTTTGCAAGCAACGTGCCAAGCCACTGCTAGGTGAAAATGTAATGTGTTAACAGCTATAAATGGCTATATCATACTTCTAGTTAAAACCAGAAACTTTTTGCAAAATGGCAGAGTGCCATATTTTGGCTATGCCCCAGAAGGTGTAACCATGTTATACAAGATGTGTTCACTTACAGATGGTACGTTGTGTTGTGTTTTAAAGGTGTTGAAGGAGTTATTAGAATGTGTTTAAAAGTGTTTTGTTCTGGAAAGATTTGGCATGGTGATATGTATAAATGTGTTGGTTTAAAAATTGTCAGTGTTACAAGACAGGCAGGAGGCAGCTATATATCTAAAACACCAGAGTTTTCTAATGAAACTATGGGCATTACCTCAGCAAATTGGTGTGAAACAATGTCAGTCTTATTTTGTGTTAAGTATTTCTTTTGTGTATGTGTATGTGTGTGTACTGTCTTGGCCAGCAGTTTTATTGTAAAGATATTTAATATCAGTAGTGTTCAAGGACACTAAAAAAATAAATAACTGGGTTTGAACGACCCTTGCATGTAAACTGTGACCTTTTGCACGTTATTTGACCTTCTTGTGTTTCAACATTTTATGTTACTACCAGTTCAAACTTGATGTGTATTCCATACCTAAAGCACAACTTTTCACACAAAATGTATGTTTTCATGAAAGCACACCAAGAGTGAACCATGTAATTTGACTTTTTATTGCAAAACTAGTATTCTAAGTGAAGAGGAACAAACTTTTCTTCTCCTCTCATGGCTTCTGACTTGCAACCAACACAGGCAATACTCCAGCTGGAAGGAGAATTATTCATCATCTCCCATATTTTATTATATATATATATGTAGCTTTTGAAAAAGGACTATTACAGCTGTTTTGAGAGTCTACCATCTACAGTTAAAAAACAATGGTTTTGGTTTTATGTGTGACCATGGTGTGTCGTTTTTTTTTGTCTTTTTGAAATGCATTCTAAGAGATACGTACGTACGGTATTACCATCAATCTGGATTTTTTATAAACTCAGCTGACATTTTGTCATGCTTAGGATAAGGGAACCGGGGACGCTTGGCTTCTTTTATCCTATGGAAATAATCTTGTTTATTTTTTAAACTGGTGTGTGTTTGTTTTGTTTGTCTGTGTTTCTTCTCTTTCTTCTAGAGAAAAAGTTCCCCATCTTTATAGTAAGGTATAAACTTACTAAACTAATTGTAATATTATCTTGTTATAATTTAAAGTGTAGTAGGTGGGATCATGTCCCATCCACAGCTAACCTTTTATTGCTACAGTATTCGAGCTGTCTCTTTCACTTGAGCTGTCTCTTCCACCAGTAGGAGCTTGGGGGAGGGTAAGCTACCCTTCCTCTATCCCTTCCAGTGTAATACCCACAAAGGTTGCAAGGTACATCACTGGTCCCCCAAAGGGGTAAATAAAGAAAATGTATATTTGCCAATAATTGTTTCTTATTTACAGGTTTAAAAAAAAAAAAAAAAGACCCAAGGTATTTTAACAGCATAACCCAGCCCAAGCCCTTCTGTTTTTTCTAGTGCAAACAGTTAAATCTCACACCTATTATTGGTACAAGGGTTTCTGCCCTCAGCAAGTAATCTGTTACACTGGAGGGTAGAGTTGTGTATGTATGTCCACACATATTCATTCTTTTGATTGTCTTTTCAGCATTCTTATCCTGTTAAAACAACTGCAAGCAACTTTTGTCATTGCCTTACAGCAATGAATGCATTTTCAACCAGTAAATTCACAGTACTCTAACATTTCTGGATTCTAAGCTAAGTTTACAGTTTATATTTGTTGTTTAAAATGTATGTTATGCATTATGCTCAATACTAAAATTGTTCTATTGCAAACACTAATGTTTCACGTTTATGTTAATGTTTTGATATACATCTTGCTACACTGTATCATGTGTGTATTCAGAAAAGTGTTCCACATGTATAACGTTTTAATGCTCATAACAAACCTAAATACTGGGACCAGCATTGCTGACCCACCTACAATATGTTCCAAAGCAAAATCAAAAGTAAATTAATGCTCTGTTTGTCTTATTACTCACAGGTACCCCTAAAGAATGAGTGTACTCATTCAGGTTTTGTCATTTAAATTTTAACAGTTATAATATGCAAAATTTAGATTGTACTCCAAACCTATGCTTCAAGCCTTATCTCACTCAGTACTTTAAAGTATGTCACTATACAGGGTAAAAAGGTAGACCTTTTCACGTGTCACAGGTGCAATAGGCACTGTTATTAAATTGACATAGGCCAACAACATATGTATTTGCCCCACTAATTGCATTATGTAAGGCATATTGTTATGAACAATATGTTTGAGCGTGTAACCCATTAAGCAGGTTAGCAAGAAAAAAGAAAAAGGGACCATTATGGTTTTCCAAAAGGTAGCAAAGAAAGTGAAAGCCAAAAGATATGCATTCAGGCAATACAAAAGACACAGGCAGAAGGGGATAGGGAGAAGTACCAGGAGAAACAAAGGGAGGCAGGAAAGTCAGTAAGGAAGCCAAAGCTCAGACAGAAGAACACATTGCAAAATCAGTGGTTAAAGGGACAAAACCTTTTACAGGTACATAAGTAAAAAAAAAAAAGGACAAGAGAGGATAGTGAGACTAAAGGGGAGGATGGGAGTCGCGTGGAGGATGACAACAGTAAAGCTGACATATTGAACAGGTATTTCTGCTCAGTCTTCACTGAGGAAGAGGGGTAATGGGTCTGAAGGAGTACAAGGGGTGAGAATGGTGCAGAAATGGATTGCATCACAAGTCCTATGAAACAAGTTGAAGGAACTAAACATGCACTCCCTGGAGGAGAGGAGGAGAGAGGATATGATAAGAGACATACAAGTATCTTACAGGGAGAAACAGAGTGCAGGAAAACACTATTTTAAGTGAAAAAGATGTTCCAGGACTAGAGGGCATGGGATGAAGTTGGAGGGAGGACGATTCAGAGGAAACATGAGAAAGAATTTCTTCACAGAACAGGTGGTGGACAAGTGGAACACCCTGCCAGAGGAAGTGGTGGGGGCTGAAACAATCACGGGATTTAAGAATGCATGGGATAGACATAAAGGAATTCTAGAGGTCAGGGGTAAGGGAAAACAAACTAAACTTACAAGCTCAAATGGGCAGACTGGGTGGGCCATAGGCCCTTATCTGCTGACACTGTCTATGTATCTATGTATTGTAACATTACAGGATTTTATAACTCAGGTCTCCGTCAGGCCTGCTTGCAACAGACAGGGAAATAATGTTCATCACTGTCATAACTGCTGTGATTTAAAGCAGAGAGGTAACCATAACATTGTCATGATTTACAGATGGTCAAATGGTATAATTGAACCTCGGCCTGCACCCCCAGGTGTCGGTTAATGTCCCATTTTATTTTTATTTTCTAATTGCCAGAATTTAGGCTCTGTCACACCACTCTTTACAAAACAAAGTAAATGGTTTAAAGATTGTTATTTATGTGTTTTAACTCAGTGTCTAACACACTTTGCAAGTTTACGCAGGTTTCCACGGTGTGCACACACAAGATCTCCACGTTCAACAGCAGTAACCTCTGCAAGTGTAATGTTTTCAGCGAAATTACACCTATTTGTAGAACTTTAAATCAACTAAAGAAGGTCCAGTCAGTTCAGACTCTGCAACCAAGCTTATTGTTTCTGCTTACTATGAAGTTAAGTCTGGGGAAGGGGCACTCCCCAACTCCAGCGAGAAGATTCTGCTTCAATTGACCTTCAAGCAATACATCCATTTTCTTCGCTGCTGCTTGTTCCAAACATGGCTGGTACTTTCTACAACCCTATTGCTCTGTTATGGACTGTGTTCTTAATGGTTTATTGTCAATTGTTACCTTTTTATGGACTGTTAATCTTTATGCTGGGGTGTAATCAACTACGACAAAACAAATGCCATGCCAGTGTGTGTGTGTGACTACTCCATTAAAAGGACTTAATGCACCCTGGCCAGTGTGTCTACTAATCAGCCAGCCAGCAAAATGAACACTGACTTTTCTACTATGCTGGTGTTTTGTTTTTAAATTACTGTCTGCATTGCCCCATATGCCTTGTGGGGTTACCACCATTCTGCAAATGACATTTCATCTGTACTGTAACTACATCAACCTGTGGATACTTATATGAACTTTATGGACTGTTATGTTTTAAAAGGACTTATCTGTCAAGAGACATTATCAATAGATTCTTCAATCAAGCTCTAAGGGTGTGCCACACCTCAACACAAGGTAGCATCTACCTTATTCACTCTCAAAGTGAATTCCATGAACTCTTTTTCATCAACAAAATTGTTATGTTATATTGTGTTATATGTGGTGTCACATGTTAGCATTTTTTCACATATTTCAATTGTGGTGTTGACATCCCTCAATTCTGTATTATGTTTTACAAACTCACCATTGTGTTCCATCTGTAACTCCATGCCTTAACTATCTGTATGCTGGGAACCAGTTTTAAATCATATAAATAAAAAGGGGGGTGGTTAGTTGATACAGAGTATCAAAAGGGGAGTGGAAGAATTTCTTTTATATATATATAATCTTTCTTTTTATGCATACATATAGAGTGGATTACATATAAAGTAAAGTGTGTTATAACATATATATATATTATAATTATAATATATAAGCTGCTAGTGTAGTTGAATATAGCCAGGTCTGAGTAGAAGCTAAGGGTCATTATAAGTTTGTAAGAATTGCAAGGCAAGCAGAAGGCAATAGCTCATGCTGGCTGAAACCAGTTACTTAAAGTTGTGAAAAATAGCAGTTTAGATAAAGCTGAACAGAACTGATGGTACCAGCCTGGATAGCAAGCTTGGGCAGGGTTGGGCAGAAGCAGAGATAAGACATGTAGTCACATTGAAATCAAGCTATGCGGTACCATGGGTGAGTGAAAACTCATTGTTTCTATTAGGTTAGCTTGACCCAGGTGTATGTATTAAGCAGTGATGAAATAAGCCAGTGGAAAAATACCTAATGCTTCAATGTGTTTTCTTCTGTTACATTGCTGAGAACTTTGATTGGCTAATACTGAAATGTTGATGTTTTTCCAAAATGAGAGAGTGTTATAAAATACTGTGTAAACCTTTGTTCAGGGAGCTCTTGCCTTTAGCCGAGGCTCCCACACATGTGTGTACAGACAATAAACTGAGTTTATTGGAATAACCATTGGGTGTGGTTATTGAGTATATAGAATTTAAGGTAAAGTATATACAGTAAAGAGAATCTGCGACCACAAGAGCTACATTTTTCCAACTCCCAGTTTGTTACCCATTGAAAAGTGTCAAGCCTAAAGCCCATTTCCCCATCAGTATGAAAATCAACCTCAATATTTCTTCTTTTGGGAGCTGGAGGCAGATTTTTATGGGGCTTGCTTTAGGTGGGAGATGTGGTACTGCAGCCTTATAGTGAGGCACCTTCTTATTCTGCAGATGAAAGACACTGTCACTAATGCAATTTCAGCGAATCAATGTGCAGAACCACTGTGCCTCTTATCCTGTGTGCAGTCTGCTTTCATGCAGGAGCATTAGGAAGCAATGCTCCATTTTAGTGGCAGGGGGAGGAGGCACAATAAAAAGAAAATGACATTAAATTTATTATAAATCATGCCAACTAAACTACAGTGATTTATAATAAGATAACAGGTTCTCAGAGGGATGTCTCTTACAGTATACTACGACTCCTCTCCTGAAGTGTGGGCTGACAGAAGTGCTCGGCTTTGCAGTCCTCTTACCCAAGCCTCAGGCTCGGAGTCTCTTATTTTTTATTCTTTTTTTCATTTTACTTGTAGATTGAAGAAAACGATTGAGCGCATGTGCTTATTCACAAAGGTTCCATCATAACAGATGATGACAGACATTAAGCAGCCCAGCAGGAGCCTAGTCTTTCACAATCGAATAGCAGTAATATACAAAGTATATTTACAACAATTAGCAATATTTTATAACAATTAGCAAAGTAAAACATGGAGGTCAGAGTTTAAGGCAATTCTACTAACAATGTTGGGCTAACAGTAGCAGAGCTTAGGAGATACAAGCAGTATAAAGATAGCAGGCTGAACCAAGGTGACACAGGTAGTAGTTAGTTGAAGCAACATCAGACAGAGCTGAGAGTGAGCTCATTTTTTACGGCTTTCTTAAAGAGTGAAATTTTGGGGAGCCCTGTGAATCAGGGAGTTGATTTAGCCATTGGGCAGCACAGCTAGCAAACAATCACCTTCCCAGATAGGTTTTATGAAATGAGACTGAACGGGCCTGCCTGGCCATATTCCTCATAGAGTATTGGTTGTAGACCGGCAGAAGAGGGCTCCTATTGCAGGTGGGGTTAGGTCAAGCAGTGCTTTCTTGACCAGCAGAACAGGCTGGAATATAAGCCAGACCTGAAAGGGTAGCCAGTTGGTAAGTGCATAGAGAGAGCAGCTATGAGAGCATCTGTCAGACCCAATAACAAACCAGCAGGCTTTGTTGCGTACAACCCTTACCCTTCCAAGAACTGTGTCATTAGCCACCCTGTAGACTGGGCGACCACAATCAAGGAGCAGGATGACAGTGCTAGAGACGGCCAGGAGTCTTGCCTCAGGGGCAAGATTCAGTCATTGCCAGAAGAGTGCTCCTAGCTTTCTATTGACAATGTTTGTAATATTGTTAATGTGTTCAGAAAATGAGAGAGTATCATCAAGGGTGACATCCAAGTACTTGAAGGATTCACCTGTTCCAGAGTGGCTCCAACAGTGTTATGAATAACCAGGGGAGGGACCTTTTTCTTAAGGTGTGCTCCAATGAACAACATGATTTTCATTTTTTTTATAGTGTAGGATGAGCTTATTTTGTTTAAACCAACACTCAAGGGACTCAAAGCTGTTTTGTAAGTCGCAGGTGAGTACCCAATGCAGAGGATTGCTGTTGAAGATCACAGCGTCATCAGCATAAGGCAGCATCCTTAAGTGAGGACAAGCTTCAGGAAGACCATTAACAAACAGGCTAAAGAGGAGGTGGGCAAGTATTGACCGTTGCAGGACCCCAACTGTGACGCTCTTTGCATCAGAAAGTAGTCTGTCAATCCTAACTCTCTGTGAATATCCAGTGAGGTAACAGCAAAACCACAAAACTGTTTCAGAGGAGAGGCCCAGGGAGTAGAGCCTGTTAAGTAATAGTGAACGGTTCACGAGGTTGAATGCTTTGGTGAGATCTACAGTATGTAGGTGGCCCCAACCAAATGACCATAATCCAGGGCCTCGTACAGATGGTCAGCGTATTCAATGAGGGTTGTTACAGTACTATGAAGCTTCCTAAAGCCATGTTGCTGGTTACAGAGCAAGTTCTTATTAAGGTAGGAGACAAGCTGGTCGGAGACTATTCCTTCCAGTGCCTTGGATAGGGGAGAGAGAATCGAGATGGGCCGTAGTTGGAAGCGCTGGTACAGTCCCCACTTTTATGGACTGGTGCTTCTATGGCTACAAGAAAAAAATATATATATAAACAGTGTTCTGTCTTTGTCTTTTCACTAGCTTATGACAACTCACCTCGCATGGGGTTTAGTTACTTGTGCTGCTGACATTTTCCTGTACCAGTCTGATCACTGAATATTTCTGCCTACTCTGTAAAATTACCCTGGAATGTTGCTCGGATGTTTGCCGGGCTACTAATGGCAAAGGTTACTGTTCTCCAGGTTTCATGCCTAGCATATTCCATAATCTGTCTGTTTCTCCCTAGGATGTTGTATTGGGAATTTGCAGGGCTATCTGCGTAATTAGTTAGGGCACTCAGGCTCCATACTGTCTCTTTGAGTTGGGTGTCACTGGGCACTGCTGAGTCAAAATCTGAAATGGTGACCCCCAGGCCTACTAGGGAAGGTGTCCTGTCCTCCTCACCTCGAGCTGCCCTCTCCATTGGTCTCCTCGCTGGCCTTTTTCTCTCCCTAACGGCCATAGACTCTTCTCAGTTGTATGGGGACCACTGGTGGATGACTGCCCCTCATGAGGTGTTTGATTTCACCTTCTCTAACCTTCTAGTTCATGACAGACTGCCTCCCTGCCCTACCAGCTGTCTCGACCGCAGATGCCTTCTGGGTACCATCATGGTGAGAAGACGTCTGACCTGTAGGCCCTCGGTCAGAGGTACCCCTTCCCCTATCAGGCTTCTCCCCTGGCTCTTCCTAGTGATATTGGCCCTTGCTGGTGACATTGAGCTAAACCCTGGTCCTGCCTTCAGGCCTTTTCTAGCCCAGAAAGTTGGAAATTGGGAAAGGGGTTAAAAATTGCTCACCTTAACATTCGCAGTCTACTACCCAATCTTGACGAACTATCTGCCTGGGTCGTCCACTGTAGGCATTACAGAGTCCTGGCTGAAACCCTCAATACCAGACTCAGCCTGTGCACTTCCTGGATATGAGTTTATTAGAGATGATCGGCCAGGAAAGAAGCAAGGGGGTGGTATCCTAATTTACTATAAGAGTCATCTGAAAGTATCTGAGGTAATCCATCAGCAGTCCTCCCTGTCTTCCTGTGAGCTGCTGCACGTTGTGTTGTTACTTGGAAATACAAAGAAGCTACATGTTGTTTGCACATACAGTCCCCCTAAGGGTGGTCTGCCTGGGCTCACCCACCTCCTGGATACCACTGGTCCTTATGTTGGGGATAATGAACTTTTGATCCTGGGTGATGTGAGCTTAAACTGGACAGGAGGTAACTAAGCAATTTGAACCTCTGTTAACAAGTCTTGCCCTGTCTCAGCTTATCCAGGAGTCCACTAGATGGACTGCTAATGGTGGAACTAGCTCCCTACTGGACTGGGTACTATCAAACTGTCCAGATAGGATCAGCTCTGCAGGAACCCTACCTGACTCCATCTCAGATCACACCCTGGTGTTTTGCGTGTGGAAAGTCCCTTCACCAAAAATTCCCCACAAGATCATTCAGGTTAGGGATTTCTCTGGGTTTGATCTGGGGTCATTTCATGAGGATCTGAGGATCACTGACTGGTCAGAAGTGCTTAGTACCCATGACTTCTCTACAGCCATATCCCAGTTTCTCACTGTTTTTGGCACCCTGTAGGACAAACATGCCCCCCTTATTAGGTGGAGAGTAAGGAGGTCTGCCTCAAAATGGCTGCACGGGAGTCTCTTAGCCCTCATGTGTGCAAGTGACAAGTGTTGGGCTCATTTCAAAAGCACGTTGGATCAGCCCCTCTTCCATCAGTATAGGAAGCTTAGAAATGAGTGCAGAAAAGCCATCAGGGCAGCAAAAAGTGACTACTGTAAATCTGCCCTGTTTAGCTCTGCTAAGGACTCACGCAGGTTCTGGAGGAACATAAAAAACTTAGTCAGCGGCTCCTCCAACTCTGGAGTATCTGAAATGATCATTGGTGGGTCAAGTTGTAATAATCCACTTATGACTGCTAATGCTGACTTGTCTGCCCTTACCTCCCTTTTCCCTGCTGCTGAGAACATCGGCAGCCCTTCGGGACGATCACTCCTCTCGCCCATTATTTTGTCTCAGGGCTGTGTCTGTCATGGAGAAGCAGAGACTCCTCTCTGGTCTCTCTCCACACTCCAGCTCTGGCCATGATAACATGGAGCCCAAGCTTCTGAACCTGGGTGCCCCCTTCATTGCCATCCCACTGGCACATATCTTCAACCTGTCCCTTGCCACTGGTGTTATCCCTGACATTTGGAAAGTAGCAAGGATTGTCCCCATTCTGAAAGAAAGGGAGCCCCAAAGTCCTGGACTACTATCATCCAATTGCTATCCTATCTCCTGGACTACTATCATCCAATTGCTATCCTATCGGCCATTAGTAAACCCTTAGTGAAAGCTGTGACTGAACAGCTCACAGAATACATTCAGGCTCATAAGTTGCTGTCCCCTGCACAGCATGGCTATCGAAAATGGTATGGCACGTCCACGGCCCTGGTCTCAGTCTCTACTAGCATCAGGGCGGCCATGGACCAGGGCGAACTCTCTGGGGCTATGTTTATAGACTTATCTAAGACCTTTGACCTTGTGGACCATGTATTACTTTGCTCACAGATGCAGTCCCTTGGCCTGTTCCCTCCTGCCTTGAATTGGCTTAGAAACTACCTCCAAGGCAGAATACAGCAGACTAAATTCAACAAGGTCCTCTTTGACCCCACTCCGGTGACCTCTGGCATCCCACAGGGATCAGTTTTGGGGCCTCTTCTCTTTTCTGCATTTGTTAACAACCTCCCTGCTGCTGCTTCCAACTGCAGTGCTACCCTGTATGCTGATGATCTTGTCATCCTTGCACACACCCGGGACATTGGGGTTCTCAACTTTCAGCTGAGTGAGGCCTTTAAGAATATTCAGTCCTGGGTAATGACTCAAAAGCTAGTCCTCAATCTAAAGAAAACTCAGGCCATGCTTTTTGGGTCAGTTGCCAAGATCAAGGCCTCCCCTGTCCCTCTATGTGTCAGTGGTGTTGACGGCTCTCTCCTCTTAACCACGGTTTCAATAAAATACTTTGAAGTGATACTTGACCCCCAACTTGACATGGGGTGTCACTTCTAAATGTGTGCAGAACCGTAAACTGCAAACTGGGTCTTGCCTACAGGGCAAAGAAAAATTTGATGTCAGCAGTTCTCTTGGCGTTGGCCAGAGGTGTGCTGCTCTCTTCACTTAGCCATGGCCTTCTCCTGTTCGCTAGCACCTCCAAGGTCCACCTTGCTCGATGGAACACGACCTACAACATCTGTCACTTTGCCCTGGCAGCCCCACTCTCACCCATCATTGTAAATTATACAACAAACTGGGCTGACTTTCCCCCGCCAATCACTTGAAATATGGGTTGGGCTGCTTCATAGGAAAGGTGCTCAGAACCGGAACCCCTCCAGGGCTGGGACAGCTCCTCAAGCCTGCTGAATCTTCCTACTCCCTCAGGTCTCATTGTCCTGGGGTGTTCAAAGTTCCTTATACTTGAACCCTAATGGGGGAAAAGGGGCTTTGCTATGTGTGCTCTGAGACTATGGAACTCCCTTCCAGACCACGTTCGTACCTCCTCCTCCCACCTGAGCCTCCAGAATTCCCTGTGCGGGCACTTGAAACTGTCCTCTGTATGTGGGTGTCCTAAGCCACCCTAATCAGGTCTCCAAATTGGTCTCATCCAATCCACTGCCCACTGCCCTTTAACTCTGGGAAGCACCTGATTGCTTGCTATCTGCTTATGAATTATGTGACCCTTGTAAAAGGGTCACTTATACAACGTAATTGCCATTGAATGTCTTAATCTATTTATTCTGTACGTATATGTATATTTTACCTATTACTGCTCACTGTACACTATCTGTTCATCTTGCTCTCCTGTAACTATGTACATTGCCCTCTTGTTCTTATGCACCTTATTTGAGCCTGTATTTTTCACTGTACTCTCTCTCTCTCTCTCCCCGGTTGTACCTGAAAATAGGCATACAGCTTGTCTAGTGTACCTACCTGGTCCCCAAAAGCTAAACAAATAAATAAATTGTGACTTTCCAGACCTGTGGGAACTGTGAAAATTGCAGAGAAAAATTGAAAATCCTGGTCAGGGGAATTACCAATTCATCAAGAGCAAGGGCCAATGGTTTAATGTCTATCATGTCGTTCCCTGCTCTTGTTTTCCCTAGAACTCTTCTTATCTATTTGAGGGTTTCTTTGGGGGTGACATATTTATAGCAGAATTTGGGAAGGTCATGGTTAAACTGCCCAGTGCCTTCATCATCACTGTCAACATGCCCCCATGTCAGTAGGGAGAACTGAGCTTAAATCAGAGCTGAGGTTATTTGCAATATCAGAAGGGGAGGAGGACATTTTCCCACTGGAGATGAGCATTGTTGGTGGAGATGTGTCACTGCTTCCAAGTATGTCCTTTAAGTTGTCACAAAATTTCTTCTCATTGCTCCATTTCTTTTTTTTTTTTGTTTTTTTTTGCTGGTCTCTGTAGAATGCTGCTTTGGCCTGTCTTACCTCCCTGGTACACTTATTGTGGGCCTTAGCTCACTTGGAGAGCCAGTGGCCTTGGCTCGACACCAGCAATTACTTCTGGCATGCATTAGAGCAAGTAGAGGTGGAATGATCCAGCCTACTGATGTTCCTTTGATCGTGTGCTTTCTGGGTGGGGCGAATATGTTACAGGCTTCTATGAATTGGGCTATGAAGCAATCAGTGCCAAATTAATGTGAGGGATGGCATCCAAGTTACTCCAGTCAGCCAATGCCAGATGTGACTTAAAGGCCCTAATCAAGCCCTTGCATAGTACCCTGCTAAAAATGATTTTGGGGGGATTTTTGGTGCTGCGCTGACCATTTGCAAAGGACTGGTGAATGGTCACTGACAGCATCAGGCAGAACATGGACATAATTAGTCTCTCATGGTGTGTGGTTAGGACCCAGTCAATTAGGGATTTAGATCCAGTTTTGTAGTTGACATGAGTGTGGTCATTCCCCACTTGTGTTAGAAAGAGGCTAGAAACCAGGTCCTTGTGAACTGAGCTTGATCTACAGCAGCTGCTCAGTTGATATACCATAAGAAACATCTCTCAGAGCCCTATTAACTTATAGTATAACCCTGTTTGATCAGTGTAAGACATCGCTGACATTTGGCTAGGTGACCCTTTTAAAAAAAGTTTATAGTGTTTTTTTTTAAAATGTAGTCACCGCAACATATTTATTTATATCTTCTGATGCTTTCTCACATTGGAAGATTTGGGGTTACTATGTAGAAATGAGGATTTTAAGTAATGCAAGTAGACCCCTTTGAAAACACATTTTCATAATTATAAAACTTTTTTTTCACTGTGAATGATGGAAGCTGCAGCAGGTGATGGTAATGAGATGACACTTGATTAGCTAAGAGACATCTTGTAGATCACACTTACTTACACAACAATCCTATCAGTGCTATCTGTTTTGCTTTTATATGAAATAAAAATATTTAAAAATGTCCTAAATGGGGAGGGATGGCCAGCAGCTGACTGCACAAGTCACTCTACAGAGGAGTTCTCACCACAAATCCAGTTAAGTGAATAAGCTCGATTTTTGTAGGTGTCATTTCTCTTTGTCCCCTGGTTGGATGAATCTACTAGGTAACCTTGTCCTCCATCCATCCTCCATCCCCACACCTCCACATTATGGACCATCGCTGCTCACCCCCATAGCATAGCCCCAGTGGCAGGGCACCCCTCATCTTCCCCGCCAGGACCGGGTCCAGTATGTGCGACAATGTCCTCTGGAGGTGGCACGTTCCGATGAATGGCCATCAAGCCGCACAATCAGGGCCACTCTTTTTCCTGATTTTTCTCCCCTTGTGGTGAGGAGGCATGCATGACACCAGCGGAGATAGCACGCACGTGTCTGCATGTGTTCCTCCACGAGTCTGCCCCTCTCTCTGGCCCCTTATCTGCAGCATCAGTGCACCACCCCTCCCAGTCACCAGGGGCCAGTTCTATGCCGAATACTGTCAACCCACCCGGCCCGGAGGAGGGTAGCCCCTCGGACACTTAATCCTTCTCCTTTCCTGCCGACCCCCAGCAACCCGTGCTCATTCCTGAACATGGGTCGCCAGCATGGCACAAGGTAAGGCATCCAGTACTTCAACCCTCAGTGCCACTGGGCCGGCTGAAGAATCTCGATTTTTTTTATTGTCTGAAAGGTTGTTCAACAGCAGCAGACTGTACTCCTTGTCCTGCTTCGAGTAACATAAAATGGAACCAGTTTAAAATGGGTAAACCTTGACAAGCCATCGTGCAGGACAGCATGATGTCCAAGCAAGGCAAGCTGCAAGAAGCAATAGGGAGGAGCAGCCATAAGGTAACTAAGGAGGAACAGCTGATGAATGCGGCCTTGCTGCAGGTGATTCAAGACCTCAATACATAAATGGAGAGTGTTATTAATAAATTTTCAACTATGGATGTTAACCCACCTCTGTAGCAAACATTGTATGTGATTCTGTGAACAAATCAGCAACAGTGACTGGAATTACTGCAGAAACTTAAATTATTAAGGCTCTGACTAGAACACTTAGAGCATACGGCACTACTGGGTATGTGAGACTAATTGAAGTTCCAGAAGGAGGAGAAGGGTCGGACCGTCTCATCTACCAAAAATTTAATAAATTCCAGCTTGGGTCTCAACCTAGGTGTCAGCGTGGCTCAGTTGGTAGCACATCCGCCTCTGCACCAGAAGGTCGTGGGTTCTCGTCCCACACCGGGATTGGACTTGCACCTAAAAATTGCTGGCATCCGAGTGCAGTATTGGGGGATACTGTACTGCTGGGGTATGCCGTCCTTCGGATGAGACGTTAAACCGAGGTCCCTTCTGCCCATCCTGGTGTTGCCCTGGTGGGTGTCCAGGTGGAAGTAAAAGAACCCAGGGCACTCTTCACAAAGAGTAGGGAACATTCCCGGTGTCCTGGCCAACATTCCCCTTCCCATAAAACCGGTTCATGCAATTATCCAGGCTGTGTGTGGGTGATGATGTGTGATATGGCCGCCACCACACATTCAGTCACTTCACTACCAGTCTACCATTGCTTGTAAAGTGCTTTGGATATATGAAAAGCGCTATATAAATACTGATTCTTCTTCTTCTTCTAGATGGAAAGCTCACTAAAACGTATAAAGTAACCCCTCCTCGATGAGCAACCTCAGATCATTCTTATTGTGACTGTGGGTTTGCACATAAAAGAGGATGTTTTTCTTCCATCTTCTGTTCTTCTGCCTGACTCTCAGGTGGCCCTATCCAGCAGCTAGCCCATCCCCCACCCACCTAACCCAGGATCTCTACCTCTTGAACCTCCGTGGGTGGGTGAATGCCTTGTCAGGTGGTACTGAGCCTGTGAGCTACACCGCCATCATCCAGCCATCCAAGCTGTTTTTACCACAGCTTTTCTCCCCTGGCCAGCATGCATGCTATGGCGTGTACGTACTGCACGAAGATGTAGTATGTCTCAGTGACCTGCACCCAGCCCACCAGATAGGCAAACATGGGTCCACCACCTAACCTCCACTAGGTGACAGCTGAGCAGTAGTACACACTATGCCTCCTCCTTGAAGAAGGACAGCCATTGCGAGATACTCAATCCTCATTTCCCTGGCCGGCCTCTGAGTGACCCCTAGTTTGTTGCCAAATCCTGCTTGTTGGGGGAGGGAAGCCTCCTGCCACAGCTCGCCATGCCACTCATCTGGGCAAAAAAGGACATTTTGAGTGCAGCTGAAAGGAAGGGCCATGTGCATATGGAGGCTGGCACCCAGATACATTACTTTCCTGATCTAAGTTTCACTACAAGGTGGAGAAGGAAAAGTTTTGAGGCAGTGTGAAATGAAGTTTGGACACTTGGGAGTGTCTCATGCACTCCAGTTTCCTGCATTTCTCTGTATCAATTATGCAAGAAAACTTTTCTTTACTCTGACTCCTCAGAAACTGACAAGAGACTTGATGCCGTAAAACAAGACTTTATATGACAAGACCAAAAGGGAGCTTCTCAGGGTGAGGACTGATCAGGTCTGGTACCACCACTAATTAACTTGTTTTGTGTGAAACACTTGTTCAAAGTTTTTTTTTTTTTTGCCAGGAGACAGACATTAAGCTGAAAGCTTGTTTACAGGTGCAACCTGGGAGCACAAGGAAGTTAAGTGACTTGCTCAGGGTCACACAGTATGCAAGTGAGGGCTGTGGGATTCAAACCCAGGTCTCCAAGTTTACAGCTCAGAGCCTTAAACCACTGCGCTACACTGCCTCCAAAAATGTTTGCTTAATGGTACTACATGGGTAGCGGGCTGAGAGGATCCCAATGTTAACACTCCTGGGGCTAGATGTTCAGAAGACAGTGCGGGTGCTAATGGGTTTACACCTGCGCTTCCTGGGTTTACGTATGTTTTTGAGGTGGGGGTCTATATTCAGAGGACTCTATAGTGCAGGCTAAACCCATTAGCACCCAGGTTCTAACATAACCCTGTGCCCATACAACTGAAGGGGTCCCCTCCTGCATAACGGTGCAGCAGCATTTTCAAAGGTTTGCGATGGCAGAAAACAGGGAACATGACAATTTGTACCAGTCATTTTGCTCTGCAACAACTTGCCCAGGGCTGTTAACTCTGGTGTCAGTTGGCTCCCCGCATTAATTCGCCCCCTGACAATTTGCCACATCATATTGTACTATACTCCAACAACAATTACAGTACAGCTTTCACTTCTGCAACCCTCGAGCACATTGCCTCATCTGGTGGGAGAACTGCACCCACGTGGAGTTTATTTTGTAATATTTATGCTGGGCTTGAATTGTCCAGGGATGAATTGATATGGAAACCAACTGACACCGGAGCTAATAGTTCGGGGTAAGCTGTCGTGGAGTGAAATGACAAGAACAAATTGTGACATAGTCCAGAAAACTGCACCCAAAGTGGAGTTATTTACTGCCACTAAAAATAATGGCTTAATCAGGTGCTAAGCCTGCCCCACCACCCCACCAATGGTAGGATGGCTGTACTGCAGCTGCCCACCCCTGGCTGCTGACACAACAGTAAGGTTTCAGGCCCTGGTATCTAGTGGCAACCTCTCACCCCAGCACCCATCCCATACAGGTTACACAACTCCCTGGTGTCTAGTCGCACCCCCCACAACCCATTTTGTATTGTGTCACACAACTCCCTGGTGCCTAGTGGCACCCCACCCCCGATCACTCATCCCGTATATTTGACATGTATCCCTAGTGTCCAGTGGCACCCTCCAATCACCCATTCTCTAAATTTGCCATCTCTCGCATGTGTCTAGTGGTATCCCCCCACCCCTGAACACCCCTTGAGTAAATCTGCCACTCCTCCCTAGTGTCTAGTAGCACCCCCCCACTCCCCGATCACCCATTCCATCTACCCTATACCAGCCCTGGTGTCCAGTGGTATCCCACCCACCGAATATATATACAACAAGTAGTTCATACAGCTTAGATAGGCTAGTGCTGATGAAACAAAGGCATGGAGTATGCGTGCTCAGTGCAGCTCATACAGCAGTTGGCCAAGGAGGTGAGAGAAGAGCTGTGCTGGTTGCTGTATCAGGATGCAACACACATCCCTGGACATGCTGATAAGCTGGGGTGGAATGGGTTATGTTCAGTGTATGGGAAAGTGGGCTGGGTGCCAGGGTACCACTGGACACCATGGATAGCATAGGTACATGGAACGGATGATTGGGGGGGCATTAGACTCAGGATACATGTCAAATGTACAGGATGATGATCGGGGGTGGGGTGACAGCAAACACCAGGGAGTTGTGTGACACTATAGAGTGGGTTGTCAGGGAGTGTCCCTAGTAACTAGGGATAACTGTATAATACATGGGATGGGTGCTCGGGTTGTGTGCCACTAGACACCAGGGAGAGATGGCAGAGTTACAGAATAGGTGATTGGGGGGTGAAGGGTGGCACTACACACTAAGGAGTTATATAGCATTATCTCACAGGACAGGTGATTAGGGGTGGTGGGTGCCATTAGACACCAGGGAGATATCATGGGCTAGGTATTCGGGGGGGGAGGCTCTGGACACCAGAGAGATATATAATCTCAAGGGATGAGGGATCAAGGGGGGAGGCAAGAGGTGCCACTAGACACTGGGAAGATATCTACTTTCCTGGGATGGGAGTTCGGGGGGGGGGGAGTGAGGCAGTGTCACTGGATACCAGGGATGATGTGGCAGGTGCCACAGGATAAGCGGTAAAGGGCCTCCACTCCCCATGCAAATGAGCCTATAATGGTAATGCTAATGGCCCCTTAATGTCTTGCATGCCCAAGTAAGCATCCTGGCTCTCAGAGCTATCCAGTCCCAGAGCATAATATCTTGTGGGTTGGATACAGCGCAGGTCCATGTCGGGGCAGCGTAGTTTGACTTAGCGCTACAAGGACATGGGCGATATTCAGTCAGATAATGCCAGTTTGCAATCTGACTGAATATAGTAGCCTCTGGGTGGGCACAGGCATGATGCAAACCTCTGTACCGCACTTGCACCCGTTTTCGAATATCTAGCCCCTGAGGTTTTATCCAGTGATGTTGAAGGAGCTGTATCACCTCATTTGAAATAAAATTTATGACTGGGGAATGCATGGTGGGGGCACTTGATGCTAGAGGGGAGCTGACAGCATGAAAATGGCCACCACTTCACGCAAGGCAGCAGCATGCTACATGCACACACCGATCAGCTCCTAAACACAAAGTCATTTTAAGTCAGGGATCCAGCCATCAGGTGTAATTTTGCTTCCAAAATAACACAACTTCTCTAACATGCCAAAGTTAAGTTATATTTGTGTATGCCTTGTTCAACTAGCTGCTTAGATAAAAAGTTCCAGACTGTCTGAAGTTAAATATTCAAATTTATACTGTTTGGTTCACTTCGTAATTCTGTTTGTAATGCCATGCTTGTATAAGCTGGTGGGGGTTCTGAACTTCTGTAGAGATGCCTTATACATTGTTACTATATAATTAAGCAATAATACACGACAGGGTGTGGTATATCATAGGATATTGTCACGCCTTGGGTGCGTTATGAGGCACAAGGGTGCACGCCGAGTATCTCCTGAACCTGAGAAGTGATGATATCCCATGATATATCACACCTTGGAGTGTATTATTGATATTAGGAACTGGATCCACATGTGCAGTAATAAAAAAAGATGTTTAAAAGCAAAAGGTTGTCATAATTATTATTTTTTTTGAGTGTAGATGTACATTTAACGAAAAGTTCCTTTATTATTTGTTATGGTCACTAGGTGGCACTGTTTGCGGTTAGTGATAGATGTGGTGGGAAGTCGCAGTAGGTGGCTGGAGCAGGTGGGACAGATTTTTCAAACAGACCTGGGCTGTGCGTACCTGTGGTGAATTCTACCTTCTGCTAATGAAGACAGTCTGCTTCGCCGCTGGCAGCAGCACCAGAAAATGGATCACGTCTGAGGGACAGCAGCAAGAATGGTGAGGTTGTGATTCCTCTGTAGTAGCAGGCAGGTGTTTGGCTGCAAGGGGCTGTTGTGGTACAGGGAGATATTTGTTCATGAGTAGCCGTTGCTCTATCTTGATCAGGGTGGTGGTGTTGTGGCAGTTTCATATGGAGAGCAAAGTACTTTTGCAAATGCAACAGTCAGCAGCAGTTATGTTGTAAGAGGGGCAGGCTTGTGAGGATTTTCTGTGCTTTGTTTTTCTTTTCAACAGGGGCTGTTTCGAGGTCTGACTCGCTCTGCCCCATGGCAGGCATTCTGCTGGCCTTGTGTCAAGAGTAGTGATGGATGCGGGGAACACTGTGGTTGGAGGAATTTCTTTGTTGTGAGTGAGGAGGCTGCTGGCTAGATATTTTTTGAAGCCGTGATTATGTTGTGGGATTTAATCACGACTTCAAATACCTCTCAGCCAATCAGCTTCTTTCATTTTTGACATCCAGTTCATAATTCTAGTTTATACACAAACTTTTAATGTCACAGTAGCAAAGTAATTATGTGCAAAAGGCATAGCACAAACTTGTAGGCCATGGTCACTACTGCAAGGGCTAATAAGGACAAATCCTGTTACTGGTAACTCAGTACTTCATGTATTTCACATGTCCTCCACTGGATGTAACGCAGGATGAAGGGTGTCATTTATTCTGATTTAAAGATTTCCTGATCTATTATCCTGTACTTAGAGCTAAAGTCAAGGTGCTATCAAATGTACCGTCTGTGTGTTTGAAACCTAATAAAAATAAATTAAAAAAGTGTCCTAACATTTTTTCCCCACAAAAGTCTTTCTGTTGATATAGTATATATATTTCCCTTACAGTATACTGAAGCAATATACTGTCTCTGCTTCTTTCTGTCTATATAGTGGAAATGCATTCTTAGTATATTGATATACAATAGTAAAAGTGCATTTTCACAAAACAGTACACTGATGTGTATACTATAGGTCAACCTGACTGCAAGCTTTCATTTAAAAAACAAACTTTGTTTCTAGACCCAATGGTTCCAAAGTTATCAATTTCTAAAGAAAACTTCTTTAAAAAGGCCTAACTTTTCCTAGGAGGACTGTGAAGACAAAATAGGAAGCAAGAAGTAATGGGGAGAGGAAAAGGGGAACCAGACAGCAGCTAGTTGCAGGAGCCAATAAGGACAGAGAGGTTGGTAGGTGCACAGAAACCTCTTGCAACACTTTTGCAACAGTCCCCCAGTTACCGCTTATACTGTAAATACTGTACAGGCATTTGTGGGGCTGTGGGGTGTGCTGATCAGGTGAACACTGACACTGGGGGACTGTGACCGTCATGAGATCATATCAGGAGAAGGCGACATGGTGGAATGGGGAAAGGCAGGAGGTACCACTGGAGAAGAAGGGACAGGAATACAGTGGGGGTATGGATTGGGGACAGACCTAATAAAAGAGCCACAGGCCAAAAAGCAGGCCTATGGTATGGAGTTGTGGGCGTAAAGCCGATGGGCCACACCGTCAGGTGCATGCATGCATGTATGTTATAGTTATGTATGCTGTTACGGTGCGCAGACCAGGTTTGCACACAGTAACAGCTGGATAGGTTAATTTAAACAATAACTCCACAAAAGAAGAAAACTAAGGCACTCACTCTCTGCAGCTTCTCTGCATGTAGCACACAAATCTATATCCAGACCAGTAGCCAGTAGGCAAACAATTCTCTATTAAAGTGCTTGTGTGCTCCAGTGCTCATCGGTGATGAACTCAGCTGTTAGGACCCCTTGGGTCCACAACTGATCAATACTGGAGCACACACTGTTTGTCTAAAAGCCGCTGGTCTGCACATACATCTGTGTGCTACATGCCAAGAAGCTAGTGGAACGTGAGACAATCATTTTTTTTTCTTTTTGCATAGTTGTTTATAGATGGCACGTCTGTAGTTCCTAGTTTGACCTGGTTTCTTCTGTAATTTAAATAACAGTATCTTTGTCAGGGGTCTGCGCGTCTCTGCTCTCCAGTGCAGATACTCCCTTTTTAGTATTTGCTAACCTATAGGTCAGCGCAATGGTGCATAATTTGTGTACCCCTTTTGGGTCCATAAATTTACAACGGAAAACTGGAACCACTGCTTTTTTTTTGGGTGGGGGGAGTAACCGTAGTTCTAGAAAGGGTATATGGTTCACATCCACACTCTGGCAGTTCCACTGGAAGGTGATGAGTGGCCGGAACATCTTTAAGCTAAGCTTCTTCCACCATCCATGCGGATATATCCCCCAACTCCACCCCATGACGTCAGGTCTTGCATGCTGGAAGCAGGATCAAATGCCACTTGTCAGGGGAGACTGGGTGGGTTGTGTGGTTGTGAATCAAATATTACTCCTAGAAAGTACAGTTGTGTACTTACCATAATGGTAGATCTTTGAGAGAATCTCTTGCAGCAGATAATACACTTGGGTTATCGCCAGAGGGAGCTCTTCTGCATGGCAGGCTTTCCCAGCAGGCTTTACCTCGGGGCTGCCCACAGAGTGACCTCATCAATGTGTGACTATATAAGAGTGGACGGCCCCAGGCATCCTCAGTTCCTTTGCTGGCTTCAGCTGATATGTGAATTGAGGGAACCGAGGTGTTCTAGGAACTTTCCTCTTCAAGGTGTGAAGTGGCCCTATCTACCAAGATGGCCGCCAGGCTGGGTGAGCCGATCCTATCAGCGTTATGCCGTGAGCTATGAGTTTTATTTTAGAGCATTTTACTGTGAGTGTTTTATTGTTTTTACTTATTTCTGTTCCCAGTTTACTATTTCTGTTCTCGGTTTAATATTCGAAATAAGTTTGGACAATTTGAACAGCTTGTTGGACACTGTTAATTGAGCGTTCCTTTTTCGGGTTCCATGGTCTGAGTGCCATTTATCAGGTTTTACGGTTTTGAGTGCCGATTTTCTCAGGGAAGTTACCAGGATTGTTTTCCCTGTTTGCCTGACATTTGGACTTGGTCTGTGGGACGGATTTTAGAGGAGGAGCCCTTTATCGAAAGGAATCTTGGGCTTGGTGGTCTTCGTAGAGGGAGTTTTTCCAAAGAAACCGCTTCTGTCATCTCCTGGCTACCGTGAACTGCTCTTGCTGTTGTCTGCCTATTGTCTGTTTAGTGAAGAACTGGGGGTCCCAGCTGATCATCACTGGGCTGTGGAGACTATAGTATTGATACGATCTCGTTTGTGTGGGGCTACCTGCTGACTATCTGTTGATGTGGAAGCGGGGGTCTATTCTGTTCCTAGGTGTTCCATCGCCGGATTTCTCGCTGCGCAAGAGTCGGGGTTGTGCCAGTGGGGAGCCGACTGGCTAGGCTTGGGCTTTGAGGTCTTCGGGGAATTGGCCGGTGGGCTGTTTCTCATTGAAGACCGGAACTACAGCGGGAGCATATTCCTGGCGGTGGTTTTCCTGGGTCAGATTATTTGGGCCCCTGCTAGCGTTTCTGGTGGCTCACGAACTTGGTCTCTGCTTATTTTGAGAGCTTGATACCCCACTTGAAGACCTATAAGAAGACTCGTCTGGATAAAGTCCTGGACTTTGGTTACGGTCAGATTTTGATGAGTTATATCTGGAAACAGTGAAAATGCACTTTATTTTGTTAACAATATTTATGGCTCTGTCTTCTATGTGAGAGGTAGTTTGGTCAGAGCCTTTTGCTTCAAATTTGCCTGGTTAATTTGTTTTTTATTATTTTTAGTTTAAACCTGCCTTCGTGAGAGGTTGTGCAGGGGGATATTTTGCTGTACTGTTCCTTGTGAGTAACTTGAGTACCTGGACTATTATCCGTCTCACCTAGCCGTGAGTTCTTTTATGCCTTTGTGAGAGACTGTGCAGATCAGATACCATGTGACATCTTTTGGCTAAGTGTGAACTTTTTATTAGTTTTTATTTTATTGTTTTCCTCTACTCCCTGGTCATGAGAGAACTGGGGGGGGGGTGTTTTGTATTTCTAAGTTTGAATTGTCTGAGCTGATTTTGATATATTTATATTTATATTATTTTTAAGAAGTTTTTTTTGTTGGGTCTGATTTAATTTTTCTTTGAGGTGGGGATAGTAATTTTATTTTGGTTTAGTTTAGGATTATATGTTTAGTTAGACTTATTCTGGGGGTTTATCTAATTTTAAGTTTAAATATTCTGTATTACTGTTTTGGTTTAGTTGTACTGTAGCGGCATGTGTTGGCCTACAATCCCCATGGTGGTGCGCTATTCATCCTCCTCTCTTCATGCCCTCCGCCCTTTTTATCCTCCCCCTCTCCATTATGACACATACCAGCGTTGTAGAGCACTGGGAATTGCTCGAAGGAGAGGGAGGAGGGTGGGGGGCTGTGAACCAGGGAGGATGGACGAGGGGGGACTTCGTATCTGGGTAGTTAGATCTAGAAGGCGCCCCGGGGTGAAATGGAACCCAGACCGTGGTTCACCCTGTCTGGCGCCCATACCCAAGGGCACTACGGAATCAGGTAGTCAGATGGGCTTGACAGCCTCCGAGGTTCGTTCAACTCGGGCGGTGTTATGCAATGCTAGGTCCGTCAGAAACAAGACCGGCATTATTGCTGATCTTGTTGGTTCGGTGGACTTAGCTTGCATCACTGATACCTGGCTGGATGAAAATCCAGGCCCCACGTTGGAAGCCATGACTCTGGCCGGGTACTCGGTGATACACCACCCAAGATTGGACCGCAGGGTGGGGGTTGCAGTCTGTTTTAAGACGGAATTGGACCTCACGAGTGTGGTAGTGGGGGAGGCTGAGTCCTTTGAGTGTACAGTGGTAGCGGGTGTTGGCGTTCGAATCGTACTCATCTACCGTCCACCAGGAGATGGGAAACGGTTCTTACAGGAAGTGGCAGACTTCATCGTTGACATGTCGTTGGAGTCGCCCAGATTGATGGTTCTGGGTGACTTTAACGCCTGGGTCGACGATGAACTCTCCTAATTGGTAATCACTTCCTCCAATTAGTGACTTCTTTGGGCTTTACACAGTGGTTTTCCACTGCTACCCACATAAACCTGGACACTCCTTGACAGTCTTTCTCCTAGGGATTGATATTACTGATCTGGGGTGGAACCAGTCATGTGGTCAGACCACTACACCGTGAGGTTCAATTTTAGCACCCCCCTGAGAAGGCCTACCCCTGTGGAGATGGTGAGGTACCGCCCTTTATGGGATATTACTCCCCAAGGCCTTGCGGTGGTTCTTGACCTCTCGTCCCCCACGTTGGCGAGCAGTAGTCAAGACCTTGGTGATGGCCTATAATAGGGCTGTTACGTGGCTCTGATACTATTGCTCCTGTTCAGTATCATCGCCTCCCTTCTTCCCAAGGCACCCTGGTTTGATGGGACATTGAGGGAGATGTGGAGACAGGGGCGAAGATTAGAACGCTGCTGGTGCAGATCTACCCTTGATGCCGACCGCCTTAAATCGATAGACCATTACTCTGTCTATCAATCTGCAATTTCCCATAAGAAGGCAGAATTCCTGTCCAGGGAGATTGCAGCTGCTAGGAATCGACCGGCACAGCTTTTTCGAACTGTGGACAGGCTGTGCAACCCAGCTTGTCTACAAGTTCGGAGAGCTTTTTTGCTATTAGAGTGTGAGGAGCTCGCTCGTTTCTTCTCTAATAAGGTGCCCGACATCAGGGCGAGCCTGCCTCCAGTGGCTTCTAAGGGGGATGCGGTTGAACAGTGTGAGTTCACAGTGCCTCAGTTTTCTTGGTGTTCCTTCAACAGACCTGACTTTGTGCATATCATGAGGATTATCCATGGTGTGCACTCTACGAGCTGTAGTTTGGATCCTGGACCGACTTCCCTAATATTGGGTTGTTGTGACATCATCGGTCCAATCCTTGTGCAAATAGTCTGGTGCTCCCTGGAGTCGGGCGAGTTTCCTAGCTCCCTGACAGAGGCGGTGGTGACACCGCTCTTGAAGAAAGCTACCTTGGACCCAGACTGTTTCACAAACTACAGACCCATCTCAAACCTACCCTTTATTGGCAAGGTGATTGAGAAAGTAGTGGCGGTTCAATTGGAGAACCATTTAACCATCCATGACATCTACGAACCCTTCCAATCCGGTTTTTGTAAAAGACATAGCACCGAGACTATACATAGATACATAGATACACAGACAGTGTCAGCAGATAAGGGCCTATGGCCCACCCAGTCTGCCCATTTGAGCTCGTAAGTTCATTTTATGTTTTCGTAGAAGTCTGTTGCCTACCCCTGACCTCCAGAATTCCTTTATGTCTATCCCATGCATTCTTAAATCCCGTGATTGTTTCAGCCCCCACCACTTCCTCTGGCAGGGTGTTCCACTTGTCCACCACCCGTTCTGTGAAGAAATTCTTCCTCATTTTTCCTCTGAATAGTCCTCCCTCCAGCTTCATCCCATGCCCTCTAGTCCTGGAACATCTTTTTTGCTTAAAAATAGTGCATTCCTGCACCCTGTTCCTCCCTGTAAGACACTTGTATGTCTATCATATCCCCTCTCTCCCTCCTCTCCTCCAGGGAGTACATGTTCAGTTCCGTCAACCTGTCTTCATAGGACTTGTGATGCAATCCATGCACCATGACTGTGCTGGTTCGGGTGCTTAATGATCTCCTGAGGGCGAGAGACCAGAAGAGACGTTCTATTCTAGTTCTTCTCGATCTCTCATCAGCCTTTGACACCGTGGATCACGTGGTGTTGTTAGCAGGCCTGAGACAGATCTGCGGAATATTGGGAATCGTCCTCAGATGGTTCACCTCATTCCTCACTGGGAGATCACAAAGAGTCATGTTCGGGCCTTTTTCCTCTGGCCCAACTCCTTTGTTGTGTGGGGTGCCTCAGGGTTCTGTGCTATCTCCCATGTTATTCACGGTGTATATGCTGCCCCTCGGAGACATTATAAGACGCTATAAGCTGAGGTTTCACTGCTATGCAGATGATACCCAGCTATACCTGTCTTTTGCTCCTGACCAGGATGGAGCTCTCTCTGTGTTTAACAACTGTCTGAAAGAAATCCAGGATTGGATGGATTCTAGTTGGCTGAAGTTGAACTCAGAAAAGACAGAGGTTTTGGTAGTGGATCCGGGTTATCGGATAGAGAGGCCGCCTGTTGGTGCACCCTCAAGAATTTTTCTTGGGGGTGTGTCACTTCCGACCTCTGAACGGGTGCGTAACCTAGGGGTTATCTTGGATGACAGGCTGACACTACAGTCACAGGTGTCAGCAGTCGTCAAGACTTCACTTTTACCATCTTAGGAATATCGCTAGAGTGAAGCACCTTGTTCCGTTTGACTCGTTACCAATGTTGGTCCACGCCTTCGTGTCCTTGCATTTGGACTACTGCAACTCCCTGTATTTTGGGTTTTCTGGGGTTGAAATCCGCCGCCTTCAGCTAGTGCAGAATGCAGCAGCCCGGGTTTTGAC
The DNA here is from genome assembly GCA_016271365.2 of Neoceratodus forsteri. Taxonomy (NCBI): domain Eukaryota; kingdom Metazoa; phylum Chordata; order Ceratodontiformes; family Ceratodontidae; genus Neoceratodus; species Neoceratodus forsteri. The sequence goes on from CM028132.1 coordinate 1,284,821,693, forward strand.
TGGGACAAGCAGGTCTTGCCACATCTCCCCAGTGCTGCGCTATCTGCACTGGCTTCCCGTTCAGTGGCGGATCACCTTTAAAGTCTGTCTACTGACTTTTAAAGCCCTACACGATCAGGGTCCAGCCTATCTGAAAGATCTTCTGGCTCCTTACTGCCCGGGCCGATTGCTCCACTCAGCTGACGAGGGGTTGCTAGAGATTCCAAGAGTGAGCCTAAATTCATCTGGTTGCAGGGCTTTTTTCTATGCTGCTCCCACTCTTTGGAATTCTCTACCCCGTCAGTTGGCGTGCACTACTCATGGAGAATTTAAGAGGTCTAAAACTCATTTGTATCAGTCTGCCTACTTGGATTATTGATTGTGTTGTATTATTGATGAGATTGAAGTTTTATCTGTGTTTTATTATGTTTGTACAGCGCCTTGACAATTTGAAAGGCGTTTAGAAATAAAATTTATTATTATTATTATTATATGTGAGGATGTACAAAAAATTTGTTCTCTTTGAGAAGAAAGGGGGAAGGAGGGAAGGAACGCATCTGCTGCAAGAAATTCTCTTGAAGATCTACTGTTATAGTAAGTAAGCAACTGTACTATCCTCTTCAAGCATATCTCTTACAGCAGGTAATACACTTGGGATGAGTCCCAAGCAGTAATATCAGAAGGGTGGATGAGTACAATAAAAGGACCCACCACACGGACGAAGGCCATGTGGCGGCGAGAGGCTATTATCCTGAAGGTATGGATTGTGGACCATATGGCTACATTACATATATCTGTAATGGACACTCCCATAAAGCAAGTAGCTGTGGCAGCTATGGCTCTCGTAGAGTGCATATGGACAGGGTCAGGTAGTTGTTTGTTGTACTTGTAGAACGTAAAACAGTTAGCCAGCCACGTGGAAAGGGAGTGTTTTGCAACAGGGAGCCTTTCCCTAGACTGGACTAAGGACACAAAGAAGTGTATTGTCATTCTGAGTGGCGTATGTTTTGAGTAGTAGCATCTGAGCACCCTGTGTGCACTGAAAGTGTGTAGAAGTGATACCCCCAGACTGGAAAGTTCAGAGCAATAACAGGTAGCTCAGAGGATGTTCCGAAACAACTGCTGGGAAAAGGAGGGGTTGAGGCATAAGGAAATTCTCTCTTTGTAGAAAATAAGGTAAGATTATTTGTACCTCAAGAGTCTGAAGTTTATAAAGACATGTGACAGAAGTCACCCTCAGAATAAATGGAGGTTTCCGTGAAAGAAAACAAAGGTCGCACTTGTTCAAAGTAAATTGTCCAGAATGACAAGTAAGGGCTCCACTATGGAGCAGGATGTCTAATTGGGGCTGAAGATGGAACACTCGCCCCCGAGAAAAACATTGTTACCAAGTGATGTTGTTAAATTAGGTGGTCTTCAAGTGGTTCATGAAAGCCCGGGATGGAGGTCAGGTGAACTCCAGGGGCAGAGTAGCTCAGGCACATAGCCGTGAGCGAGGATAAACATTCCAAGACTTGTAGCACTGGACATAAAAAAAGGGTCCAAGGGCTGAGAAGTAGCCCATATGGAAAAATCATTATCATTTTAAGTTATAGGTTCATATGGTAGAAAGTTTGCGGGATGCCAGCAGAATGTTTACCATTTGTAAGAAGACCTGGAGATGAGATATAAAAAGCATCTGCAGGAGCCACTCGTGGAGATGGAAGGAATCCACAGTGGGTGGCGTGACCTACCTCTGTTAGATCTGGTCTGATGGGTAACAGCAGTGGGTTTGCCACCGTTAAGTGTTGTAGTAATCAGAGCCAAACCTGACCAGACCACAGGGAGCAATAAGGATCATTGGTGCCAGGTGTAATGTGATAACTGTCTACTTATGTGCATATAATTTTGATATAAATATATGTTTTAGACTTCTGCTTAGGAAACAGGCCAAGCAGCAAAGCCTCATGGAACATAGGATTTCAAAACAGAGGAAAGAGGGGTCTGCACTCTCACTGACCCAGTGGATAAACTAATTAAGAGCTTCCTTTTGTGACATCTACCTGTCAGAGCCTGTCTTAGCTGCTATAACAGGTTGTAAAACCAGCCACTGCTTTGAACCTAGGAAATTAGCCATAAAAGACTGCATTTTTACGACATCAGGTGGGAAGCCAGTTCTGTTGGATGCCTGTGACAATTCACACAGCTAAGAGAAATGTTTTTCAGGATGTTTTTCTGAAGATCAAAGGGGGAATGCTCTGATGAGAGAGACTGTTTATTATAATTTAATATTGCCATCTTTGAAGATTTCAAGCAAGCAATAGGATGTCATCATTTTGGGTATACTTGGTCATGTTACAAATTAATTACAGAACTTACAGTGACCTCATGTGCTGTGACATCACAAGGAGGTTGGAACTTTAACTTGGAATATTGCCAAGCTGTCTGAAGGGACTGTGGCTCACTCTTATTCCAACTTTGAAAGACCACACACACTTGTGTTCTGGACTTAAGGGCACTTGTGTCAAGAATAGGCAACACCCAACTGAAAACTGAGTCAGAACTAGTAATTCAGTTACAAGGCATTTTGGTTTTGTAATTTCCATTTCTTTTTGACTATAAGCATTAATGTACATATGTTCTGAGTTTTGTATTTATTTACTATATTAAATTTTTGTAAACTTTTGGTTTTCCTTAATCCTGCCTGGGACATTTTCTCATTCTGAGTGTAATGCTGGGACAGTGTTGATAACTCTGACAGAACTGTTAAAGTGCTTATAGTGTGTCACCATATGCAGCAAGGTAAGGAAAATACCTAGGTCTCAATTGAGTCAGAAGGGGGATTGTGAACCAGGTTGTGTGCCCACTGGGTTAAGTACTGCACTGCTTTCCCTGAAGAGGGTGTGATATTTGGACCTGTTTCCTGGGTGTGCTAGCTAAAAAGGGTTCATATTGACCCTTAGACTTAAGACTGGTAGTTGCTCAGACCCAAAACAGACAGGAGGGTTTCCCTGTTTGTCTCCTGGTCACATATTGCACTTCGAGGTTGGGCACTATGGGAGCAGAGTGCCTGACTCCCAGAGCGCATTTGTGACAGATTTGGTTAGCAGTGGTGCGATCTAAAATATTTGGTTCGCAGTGCTGCAATCAAAAAGATTTGTTTGCATACTGTGAAATTATTTGGTGACACAAGCACTAACAGTCCAGTGTGTCAGATTGATAAACAGTAACAGTTCACACACAAAACAAGGCAGTGATTTACAAAAAAAAAGAAATCTATCAGTTTGGCTACAGTCTAAGTTTCCTACCTGTTTTATTTTTTTATCGGATGCAAGCTAGTGTAACCGTAGATTAGGGAAGAAGATGGCTTTCACCTACAGTGAGTACACTGCAGAATACCTGAGGCAGTTGTGTCAAGAAAGCGGAGTCTGTTGTGAGGAGTGAAACAAACAGCACCTCGTGGAGGCTCTTGTGGCAGATGATGCACACGCGACTGCCTGGGGCCTTGGGTCACAATCGGTGACTGAAAGGGACCAGACCTTGGACGTGGTGGTGCCAGAGTCTATAGCAGTGTCCAGTCCCAGGGAGGAGGGCAGTGAGACCAGTGAGAACTGGGAGCCACAGCACCAGGGGAGGGTCACCGCAATGCTGGAGCCAGACGGGGATCAGGCTGCAGCTAGTGTTGAGGAAAATGGAGTTGGAATTCGAACAGAGGAAGTTCCAGATGGAGCTGGAGAAGCAAGAAAGAGAAAACCAGCTTTGGAAAGAGGTAGAGGAGAAAGAGCAACAGCTTCAGAGAAAGGCCGAGTGAGAGGAGAGCGAGCATCAGAGGAAATCTGAACTGGAGAAGCTACAACTCCTGAGACCAGTGCCAGAGAAGGTAAGTGGCATGGGCGAATCTTGGACTCCAGGACTAGCTTACAAGTTAAATTCTAAACTGATAGCTGAATTTAAAGAGGGGGAGGATATGGATGCATTTTTAAATTCATTTGAAAAGGTATGCATTCAGGCAAAAATTCCCAGAGAGTCCTCGAGCTTCCAGCTATCCCTGCTGCTTACTGGTAAAGCCCATGACACATTGGGTCAAATGGACAATCAGGACAGTAATGATTATGGCAAATTTAAAGCTGCATTGTTAAAAAGTACGACTTGACAGTTGAAGCATACAGCAATAAGTTCCATAAGCTCAAGAGAAGCCCTCACATGAGCTACGAGGAGCAAGCCACAAAACAATGTCAGTTTTTGAAATGTTGGTGGGAAAAGATAAAAGCAGACTCTGTAGAGAAAATTGAGGATGATGTACTTTTGGAGCAGTTCTGTTGGGCTTGCCCAGCAGAGCTGAAAACCTGGCTAGAGGACCGAAATACGAAAACAGTGCAGGAGGCTGCCGAGCTCTCAGACTGCTATGCCAGGAGCAGGCCTGCTCTGAAAGAGAGTGGGGCAGGCATGGCAGTGCAGAAAAGGGAAAAATGTGTCTTCAGGGTAGATAAAACCCTCACTGTCTCCCTAGAAAGTGGGCAGGCCCAGGTTACAAAGAAAGGAATTGCCTGATAAAAGAAATAATGAATGATGGTTTTGCAAACAGCCTGGGCATATTGCAAGACAGTGTCCTAAAAAGGCACAGAGTACACAAAATGGTGCTGGGAAAGAGATGTTTTTTTTTGCATATCCCTGAAAGCATGCCAGTAGACATGAGGGAGCACATACACCCAGTTACTGTGAAGGGTGCAAACCCATGGGTTAAGGGACATGGGGGCATCCCTTACTTTGGTAAAACGGGATTTGGTTGAGCCTGAACGGCTTATACCCAATCAGTTTGTACAGGACGGGGATTCAGTGGGGAAGAGAAAACTCTGCCACTTGCTATTGTTCTCCTGGACTGGGGTGAGACATGAGAGACTGTGAAAAAGGTTGCAGTGGCAGAAAATCTGGCCCTGGATGCGATTATAGGGATCAATCTCCAAAAGGGGTGGTGTGTGCAGTTACCTGAAGTCAGGTGGCAAAGGCAGATCGCAGTTCCCTGGACCCCACAGAAGCCCCTGTGGAAAACACTGGGAGGCTGGTTCCCCAGTCTGTATCTCCTGATATGGAGAATAGTGGAAGGGGGGTAGAAACTCCCCAGGTAGCAGTTAACAAAACTGCTACAGAAGATTACTCTGAGGAAGGAGGGGTAACAAATTGTCAGAGAGCTAGGGATCCTAGTTTAGGAACTGAAGGGGACCTGTCCCATGCCTTGGAAATGTGTAAAGATTTTGCAGCTGCTCAGAAAAATGACCCTGGTTTAGAGAGGCAGAGGGCTTGGGTAGAATCTGATGGGACACAGGGAGGTGACAGGAGACACAGAGTGTATTGCGACAATGGACTGTTGTATACGCAGGATGAAAGGACAAAAGGGAGGGGTGATGGGCAGGCAGCTTGTCGTTCCCCAGGGGTACCATGAATGGTTGCTCAAGATTGCTCATGATATCCCCATGTGTGGACATCTAAATTGCACGCACTACACAGCGACTGGCCCAGAATTTCTATTGGCCCAACTTCACCCGGCAGGTGAAGGAATACTGCAGGTCTTGTCACTGGTGCCAAGAAATAGGGAAGGCGAGTAGTAAAACTCAAGCCACCCTAATTCCCTTGCCCATAGTGGAGAAGCCATTCCAGAGGGCAGGAATGGATATTGTGGGGCCTTTGAATACCCTCCGCTCCTCCAGGAAGAGGTTTATCCTAACAGTGGTGAATTATGCCACCTGATACCCAGAGGCAGTCGCCCTATCCTCACTAAGGACAGACAAAGTGGCAGATGCCTTGCTAGAGATTTTCTCCCATGTCGGGTTCCCGCAGAAAGTTATCACTGATCGAGGGGGTTCCTTCATGTCGGACTTAATGAAGTGTTTGTGGGAGAAGTGTGGGGTGGTGCAGAGGCGCACAACACTTTATCACCCGCAAGCCAATGGGCCCCTGGAAAGGTTTAATGGTACCCTTAAATCGATGCTCCAAGCATTTGCTGAACAGTAAGGAAGGGACTGGGACAAATACCTTCCCCACCTGCTGTTTGCATACAGGAAGGTGCCCCAAGAGTCAACAGGGTTCTCCCCCACATAGAAACATAGAATTTGACGTCAGATAAGGACCGCTTGGCCCACCCAGTCTGCCCATTTCCCTACCTACTGGATAAGCTGCAGATCCTAGTTAACCAGCAGCCTACTTCTTCCTACCCCCACCCCCCAGAATTATTATTATCTTATATGGATGCAGGGTGTGTGGGCCTCTAGACTTGATCCGGGAGGACTGGGAAGGCAAACATGCCACCCAGGGAACTCCCATAGTGGATTATGTCCTTAAGTTTAGGGAAAAGCTGAAGGAGCTTATGGGAACAGCCCAGAGCAACCTGGCAGCTGCCCAGCAGAAGCAAAAAGTATGGTACGACCGCAGAGCCAGAGCTCGCTTGTACACCGTGGGTCAGAAGGTCACGGTCCTAATCCCAGTCCGGAAAGATAAGCTGCAGGCCAAGTGGGCAGGACCATATAAAGTAGTCAGACAAGTGAATGACGTAAATTGCATTGTAGAACTGCCTGACAGGAGACATATCCAAAGGATATACCATGTCAACATGATAGGTGGCTTGAGCATCATACCATTGGGTTCAGTTTCATGGCGCCCCAGGAGGCTTTCCCCTATGGAGATGGTCCGATACCGTCCTTTGAGGGGTGTATCTCCCGATGGCCTGATGGCGGTGTAGGACCTATCGGGTATGCCGAGTGAATGCATGGATCCAGGGTATCTGGTACTAGCCTATAATAAGGCAGTGACAGAGGCCCTGGATTCCATTGCTCTTGTTCGTGTTCGCCCTCTCACTCTTCGCCCCAGGTCTCCTTGGTTTGATGAGACCTTGAGGGAGTTGAGGAGAGTCAGACGAAGGTTAGAGAGGCGCTGGCAGAGGTCGGGCCTGGTGTGTGACAGACTTAGTTTAATGGACCACTGTTTGGTCTATCAATCAGCAATTACCCATAAGAAGGCAGAATTCCTGTCCATGGAAATTGCTGCTGCACGGAATTGACCAGCTCAGCTTTTCCGGACTGTAGACAGACTCTGCAATCCACTCTGTCTTCAGCCTGGAAACGCTTTTTTCACAAGAGTGGTGTGAGGAGATTGCTTGATTCTTCATGGATAAGATTGCCATGATCAGGTCCGATATCTGCCTGACCCTCTCTCAAGGGAGTAGCGATGTTCATCAGGAGACGTCGGACGCTCAGTTTGTGTGGTACAACTTCAGCCGGCCCACAATTAGTGATATTGTGATGGTTATCCAGTCATTATGTCCGACCAACTGCAGTTTGGATCCGGGCCCCACGCACCTTTTAATTGGTTGTGTGGATACCATCGGCCTGGTCCTTGCCGAGATTGTCTGGTTGTCCTTGGAGAGGGGGATCTTTCCAGAACCCCTGAAGGAGGCTGTGGTTTGGCCCCTTCTTTTAAGAAGTCCTCCTTGGACCCGGACTGTCTGGCTAACTACAGGCCTGTCTCTAACCTACCCTTTGTGGGTAAGTTTATTGAGAAGGTGGTGGCGTCACAGTTGGATGACCATTTGACCAGCCACAATATTTATGATTCTCTCCAGTCCGGATTTAGGAAGAGACATAGTATGGAGACAGCCCTTGTTTGGGTACTAAATTACCTCCTAATAGCGAGAGATCAAAAGACTCGTTCCGTCTTGGTCCTTCTTGACCTCTCTGCGGCATTTGACACCGTGGACCATGGCATGCTGTGGGATCGCCTGTGGTTTGTCTGTGGAATTTCAGGGTCACTCCTCAGATGGTTTCAATCTTTCCTCGAGGGTAGGACCCAGAGGGCGGTGTCTGGGTTTTTTTCCCCAGCTCCATTTTCCCTATCCTGTGGGGGTACCGCAGGGATCCATCTTGGTGCCCATGTTGTTTGCAGTGTATATGCTGCCATTGGGAGTGATTATTAGACGGTACGGCTTGAGTTTTCATTGCTATGCAGATGATACTCAGCTGTACATGTCTTTTGTGCCTGATCAGGATGATGCTGTCTCGGTATTTAACAGCTGTCTAGCCGAAATCCAGGACTGGATGAATGTGAGCTGGCTGCGGTTGAATCCCAAAAAAACTGAGGTGCTGGTTGTGGACCTAGGTCGTCGTGAGGTGGGTGTGTTAGCAGGTTCTCCTTTGGGTCTATGGCTTGGAGGTATCCAGCTAACTACCTCAGACCAGGTGCGGAACCTGGGCATTATGCTTGATGACTGCCTGACCCTAAAATTGCAGGTGTCGGCAGTTGTCAAAACCTCTTTTTACCATCTGAGGAATATCGCCCGCGTAAAGCACCTGGTTCCTCCCGATGATCTTCCAACATTGGTTCACGCTTTTGTTGCCTCCCGCCTTAACTACTGCAATGCCTTTTACCTAGAGCTCCCGGGGGTTGATATCCACCGCTTGCAGCTAGTGCAGAATGCGGCAGCCAGGCTTTTGACTGGTACCTTTAGGACCAGTCATATAATGCCTATGCTCCGCTGACTGCACTGGCTGCTGATACAGTGGTGGATCACCTTCAAGGGTGCGTTGTTAACCTGTAATGCCCTACACGATCAGGGACTCAGTTACCTGAAAGATCTCCTTCACCTCTACTGTCCCCTCCGCCCTCTCCGATCCACCAATGAGGATTTGCTAGAGATTCCCAGGGTTCATTTACAAACATCTGGGGCAAGGGCATTTAGTTTTATGGCCCCGACCCTGTGGAAAGTACAGTTACGTAAGAACTTACCGTAACAGTAGATCTTCGAGAACAGCTCTTGCAGCAGGTTACACCATTAGGACTGAAGCCGTCAGGCATCAGGACCCCACGGAAATTTTCTAGCTAGCGGTCTTCAGCAGGGACCGCCTCCGAAGTTGGTCCCGCCCCCGACGTCAGGCGTAGTACATAAGGAGGCAGTCCCGCCACAATCCCCAGTTCTCCCGCCGCTGGCTGACATCAGAAGAGGAGACCAAGGATCCGCCATCAGATGGCCAAGACTAAAAACAAATCATTCCATCCTGGAAGATGGATTTTGGCTATAACCTATCTCCTCCAAAGGGGGAATGGTGGGCGGGAAGGTACCTGCTGCAAGAGCTATTCTTGAAGATCTACTGTTACGGTAAGTTCTTACGTAACTGTACTATCTTACTTCGAGATACAGCTCTTGCAGCAGGTTACACCATTAGGACTGATTCCGAAGCAATAGCGACAATCTTACGCCATCGGGAGGAGGAAAGCAGAGATTACAACCCTGCCCGAGCCTAGGACAGAAGTCCCTGGAGGACGGCAAGGCTGAAGCCTGCCCTTCGCCTTGAAGCGATATCCAGGCTGTAATGCCTAATAAAGGTATGCACCGAGCTCCAGGTACCTGCAGCACAAATAGCTGAAGTGGAAACATTCTTCAGCGCTTCAAAGGAGGTGGCCACTCCTCTGGTAGAATGACCCTTGACCACGCCTGGCAAGGGCTTGTTGCGCTTGTCATAACAGAAAGAGATGCACTGAATGAGCCAACGTGAAAGGGACTGTTTAGAAACTGGGGCTCCTTTCATCCTCTCAGCAAAGGAGACAAACAGCTGATCCGCTTTCTGGTACTGTTTGGTTCTGGTCAGATAATATCTGAGACATCTGTGCACATCCAGGGTGTGAAGTAGTGCTTCTCCTCGATTGGTGTACTTGGGAAAGTACACTGGTAAGTTGATATCCTGATTAAGGGTAAGGGCTGAAACCACCTTAGGCAGAAACTTAGGATTTGTCCTCAGGGATACTCTGTCCTGGTGGAAAATTAGATAAGGCTCTTTGCACATGAGTGCATGTAATTCGGAGATTCTTCTCGCCGAAGTAACTGCAACTAAAAACAACGTTCTCCAAGGTAGAAAACGTAGCTCGCAATCCACGGCTGGTTCAAAAGGTGGCAGCGTAAGCTGCTCCAGGACAAAGGGCAAGTCCCAAGGAGGAACCAGGTCCTTGACAGATGGCCTAAGGTGGAGGACCCCCCTTAAAAAGGCACGAGTAGTGTCCAATTGAGCCACCATGCCATGGCCTATGGGGGCATGATAAGCCGAAATTGCACACAAATGCACCTTAACCGAGGAGTAAGCTAGCCCGATTGGAAAAGTGAAAGCTAGGTATTCCAGAACCACTTCTCAGGACAGTCTGAGGCGCGAGAAACCGCGCGTTTGAGCCCATAAACAAAACCTGCGCCACTTCATGGCGTATGTTGTGTGCGTTGCCGGTTTTCTAGCGGCAGAAAGTACTTCTGCCACTTCTTGAGAGACCCCGTGTTGCATCATGGCTATGTCTCTAGGAGCCAGGCATGTAGGTTCAATGAGCGTAAGTCCGGATGACCTAGTGAACCCTCCTCCTGAGACAACAGATGGGAGCTGATTGGCAAAGGAAGCGGAGGTTCCTGGGATAGCTGATGTAGAAGCGGGAACCAGATTTGCCTGGGCCAGAAAGGCACTACTAAGATAAGTGTCATGTGCTCCCTGTGAAGTTTGAGAAGAACTCTCTGGATCAACGGGAAAGGAGGGACGGCATAGAGGAATCTGCCTGCCCAGGAGAGGGACAACGCGTCTCGCCAGAAAACACCAGGCCCTGGATCTAGCGAGCAAATATTGGGCAGTTTTGCATTGGATGGGGACGCGAAAAGATCCAATTCTGGAGAGCCCCATCTGTGGAACAGATCCTTTGCCACCTCCTGTAGAAGTTCCCACTCATGGACTCTGGCCTGAGACCGACTCAGGCTGTCTGCGATGGTATTGTCCACCCCGGGGACATGAACTGCAATAAGGTTTGCGCCGTGTCATATTACCCACTCCCACACTCTCATAGCCTCCCTGCAAAGGGGGTAGGAGTGCGTGCCTCCTTGTTTGTTGAGGTAATACATCACCACAGTATTGTCTGTTTGCAACAGGACAGTACTCAGTGGGATCTCCGACTGGAAGACTTGCAGGGCGTAAAGGACAGCCCTCATCTCCAGTATGTTGATGTGGAGATGAGATTCCTGGATTGTCCATGTGCCGAGACCTCACCCAGTTCAGGTGCGCTCCCCACCCCAGCCCTGAGGCGACTGTGGAGAGAGTTACTGCCGGAGACGGCGCTGAGAAGGGAACTCCCTTGGAGAGGTTTTCCGGGTCTAGCCACCATTGTCAGTCCCGAATCACGGCCTTCATGATCCGAACTGGCTGCTGCAGATGGTCTTGCCTTTGGTCCCACTGCACCCTCAACATCCACTGGGTTATCTGCATGTGGAGCCTTGCCATTGGGACTGTTGGAATGGCCGCAGCCATGTGACCGAGCAGGCGAAGGACCAGTCTGGCCGGGACAGTCTTCTTTGCTGACAGGTCCCTTATGAGGGACCGAATGCATTCCGCTCTGTCCTCGGGAAGAAAGACTCCTCCCTTGACAGTGTCCAGAACTGCCCCTATGAACTGCAGTTTCTGGGACGGTACTAGGAGAGACTTCTCGTAGTTGATGAGGATGCCCAGAGACTGAAAAAGGGTCTGGGTACGCTGAATGGCCATCAACAATGCCTCCTTGGAGGGGGCCATGAGAAGCCAATCATCCAGGTACGGGAACATGTAGTGGCCCTGTCTCCTCAGAGACGCTGCCACAACTGCCATGCACTTGGTAAATACACGAGGTGCTGATGACAGCCTGAAGGGAAGCGCTCGGAACTGATAATGGCGGCCGTGAAACTCAAAGCGCAGGAATCTCCTGTGCACTCAAGCAATAGGGATGTGCAGGTAAGCATCCTGCATGTCCAGGGACGCCAAGAAGGCATCCTTCTTCAGCATGGGGATTAGACCCGGAAGGGTCACCATGCAGAAGCACTTGTAGACGACCTACAGATTGAAGTTGCTGAGGTCCAAAATTGGACGGAGGTCCCCTGTTTTCTTTGGAACCAGGAGGAAGTGCGAATAGTATCCTACCCCTCTCTGGTTCTCTGGAACATGCTCCAAAGCTTCCTTTTCTAGAAGCGTGAGCACTTCCTGCTGTATAAGCAGGGCATGCTGACCCGAGTAGCTGGAAAGCAGAGGAGGCCTTGTGGGCGGGTTGTCTATGAATTCTATATAATGGCCTTTTCCGACCAACTGAAGCACCCACCTGTCGGTGGTGATCGACCGCCACCCTGGCAGGTAGCACGCGATGCGACCCCCGACCTTGGTTTCCCGTTGATCCTGAGGAGGGGCGGGGGCTGGGAAGGAGTCATGCTGTGGCAGCATTGGATCCTGCAGGTTGGGCTGACTTTGTGATGCATTGGCCTCTGCCTGAGGATGTCTTAGCCTGGGCTTTCCGGGTGAAGGAGCCCCTTTGTTGCTGGCCGGAATGTGGCTGTTGCTTTTGAATCCGGCTGCAAAAACGACTCTGGTTCCTGTGAAAGCAACTGAGACGAGACCTGTACATAGCCTGCACAGATCTAACTGCCTTCCCAGCTTCCTGCAGTTTGGTGATCACCTTCTCCGAGGCCTCACCAAACAGAACTTCGCCATGGTAAGGGGCGTCCATGATATTCTTCTGGACATCCGGGGTAAACCCGGAGACATGGAGCCAAGACTGTCTCTGGAGACACACGTCTGAGGTTGCAGCTCTGGCCGAAGAGTCCGTAGAGTCGTATGCGGCTCTAAGCACCTGGGTCCCCACGTCCGAACCCATACGGAGGAGTTGCAACAGTTCCTCCTTTTGGCCACCGTCTGGCATTTTTTCAACTAGGTCCCGTCCCTGCTCACATAATGCGTTCTGGAACTGAACCATATGGGTGAGGTAATTCAACGACCTAATGGCGCAAGTCGCAGCTGCATACGTGCGCCTACCCAGGAGATCCAACTGTTTGGACTCCGGGTCTGGTGGCTGTGTACTCAAGTGCTGCAGTTTTTGGGACCAGTTGTGTGAGGCTGTAATGACCAGGGAGTCAGCCAGAGGATGGTTTGCCAGGCACCGGTCCTCCCTTGGGGCCTTGTACAGGTTGTCAGCCTTCTTCAGCACTGCCGGAGTCAAATGTGGACGATTCCACGCAACCTTGGTGACGTCCACGAAGGTGTCCACCAAGGGTGGCACTACCACAGGCATGGGGTCTTTTTGCGGAAGGTAGCGGGCAAGGCGTAATCTCTCGGGGTCTAGCTCTTCAGCGTCCCACCCCATGTTCTCCTGGATATGCCTCATGATCTCGTCAAACGAGGGGTCATCCGGAGGAGACCTGGGAAGGTTGCATGGGTCCGGAGAAGGGACGCTGATTGGAGAAGGAGATCTGGAGCACACAGAGGTGTCAGATCTGGAGTCCTCCCCAGACAGGGTATACCGACACCGTCTGGGTCTCTTGGGGCTGGGGGACCCTGAAGTGGATCTTGAAGGAGGCCTTCTCCTGTCCGAAGATCTGCCCCTAGGAGGGGATGCTGGCTCCTGGAGGGCCGATGCCCATCCTGCTGACACCCTGGGTGGAGGTGGGGGCGCAGACGCTGGAGGGGTAGCCGGCGTAGGAGGAGGTTGTGAGGTGACCACATCCTTCTTGATGGTGTCCCACCAGAAGGTGAAGAGCTCCTTCACCTCTGCCAAATTCAGGCCGGACTACAGGCCTGGCGCCAGTGGCCTGTTGTCGGGGCCAGGCGTCGGGTCCCCGGGGGTCTCCTGCTCCGGGGAGGGTTCCCGTGGGAGCTCGATGGGACCGGAGTCGCCCACCTGTTCCTCGGGCTGGGTAGTGTCCTACTCCGACTCCTTCCGACCGACGTCAGTAGGCGGTGGTGTGGTTCTTCCTTCTGCAATGGCCGATGCCGGTTCCCCAGCTGACGTCTTCAGGGGCGAACGCCTGACTGGCGACGGGTGCCGTACAGTAGCCGGTTCTCGGGAGTGCCTATGTAGTTTGGCCGGCATCGGGTGGACCAACGTCAGGTCCAACATCTGCTTCAGGGAGGTCAGCTCCTTGGTCTTGCGCTGGGGTGGCGGTGGTTGGGAGACAGACCTGACGTCGGAGTCCGGACAACATGAGGAAGACTTGTGGTGCTCCCCAGACCTGGACGAGGCCTTGGATGGAGTGGATGAAGATACAGGCCTGGAGGTCTTGACAGGCTGCAGAGAGGAGGAACCACTGGCCGATCTAACGAGGACCGGGAGAGGCTGAGAGCGAGCCCTAGAGGGAGAACAATCAGACCTGGAGCCGGAGCTGCGGGACTCCGAGGCCCTGGAAGGGGATCTGGGTCTCTCCTTCTCCCGGTGCTTTTCACGATGTCTAATGGACTTCTCGGACGACTCCCCCTTGGAGGAAGGATCTCGATCCATAGCCTTGAGTTTTTCCTCAAGAAGAAAGGCTTGAAGGGCCTTCTGGCGGCGGATCCTTGTGCGGCTATTGAAGCCCTGGCAGAAGGAGTAGGCCTGGGTGTCATGGTCTGGGCCCAGACAGCACACACAGGCCGAGTGAGGATCTTTAAAAGGGGATCTGCTTGCCGCAGGCACACTTCGACGAATGGCCCTCCAAAGAGGTGTTCGGAGAGGACATCAGATGAATCAGTGAAGAAAGTAGAAGGCTGAAGTTTCCTGGTCGTCGCGCTAGAAAGTGACTGAGAGGCCGCTGCTGTGAAGTCGACGGCGGGAAAAGAACTGGGGATTGTGGTGGGACCGCCTCCTTATGTACTACGCCTGACGTCGGAGGCGGTCCCCGCTGAAGACTGCTACCTATAAAATTTCCGTGGGGTCCTGACGCCTGACGGCTTCAGTCCTAATGGTGTAACCTGCTGCAAGAGCTGTATCTCGAAATAAGATTTCTCTACTTCATCGAGTATGAGATTGCCTGATAGTGCAAAAGCTTTAAAGTTGCTTTGAAGACGCATCTTTTTGGCCTGGCATTTTTTAACTACTAAAGCTGCTATTGTATTTGTTAGTTTCAATTTTATTTGGATATTTATAAAAATGTGCGTGGTTTTATTGTACAGGCACCTTGGTTTGGAAAGGTGCCTTTTATAAATAAAGTCTGATTTGATTTGATGAAGCCATATGCAAACACTGCTGACATGGTCTTTGTAGTGTGTAGTCCTGGGGAGGGGATGAACGAGGAAGACCCTCTTCTGGACTTTCTGGAAGAAAGCAAGTGGGAGTCCTCTATGGAGGCAATCAAAATGTCACCCCAGTTGACCCCGGACCAGATCCAGGAAGTAAGGGAGGTTTTAGCAAACTTTGCCCCATTGTTTAATGCCAAGCCTGGACTAATCCCCTTAGTGACACACGATGTAGATACGGGGACGCAAGCGCCCATACGGCGAACAGCATATCAGGTGTCTGAGGCTGTCCTAAAGGACATTAGGAGGGAGGTGGAGGAAATGCTGGATATAGGGGTAATCCAGAAATCCCACAGAGCCTGGACCTCACCCGTAGTCCTCGTTCCCAAACCGGATGGCTCCATTTGTTTTTGTGTGGACTATCGTGGACTCAATGCAGTCACAAAGTCGGACGCCCACCAAAGCCATAGATGGACAAACTACTGGACAAGTTGGGAGGGGTGACATTCCTTACCACTATTAACCTGATGAAAGGATATTGGCAGGTGGAGTTAACTGTCAGAGCTAGGGAGAGGTTGGCCTTCATCACTTTGATAGGGTTATTTGAGTTCAAGGTAATGCCTTTCAGAATGAAGAATGTCCCTGCCACCTTCCAAAGGTTGGTGAACCAGGTGTTTAAAGGTACTGAAGAGTATGCTGTGGCGTACCTGGACGATACTGCCATATTCAGTGCCAGCTGAAAGGAACACCTGTCCCACCTTAGGGAAGTGTTGGGCAGGATACAGAGAGCAGGGCTCACTATAAAAGCTGAAAAGTGACAGGTGACCATGGCTGAGGTGGTATACCTAGAGCATGCAGTAGGGCAGGGACAGCTCTGTCCTAATCAAGCAAAGACTGAGGCAATCAAGGCGTGGTCCAGACCTGAAACACAGAAAGTTTGAAGTTTTCTAGGGACCGCAGGGTACTACAGAAAATTTGTATCAAACTACAATGCCCTGGCAACTCCCCTATCTGGCCCGCTAAAGAAAATAATGCCTAAAATGGTAAAATGGGAACCAGCCTGTAAACGAGCCTTTACATGGCTAAAGGAGGCACTGTGCGGTGCTCCTGTATTAGCCAGTCCAGACTACAGTAAACCATTTGTAGTCCAGACAGATGCTTCAGATGTGGGTATTGGGGCAGTACTTAGCCAGACTTCTAACCAAGGGAAAGATCACCCAGTAGTGTACCTCAGTAAGAAATGACTTCCCAGGGAGCAGGTTTATTCTACAGTGGAGAAAGAATGCCTTGCAATGGTATGGGCACTGAAGAAATTAAAACCATACCTATACAGGTGGCACTTTGAGGTGCAAACAGATCATAACCCCTGGTTTGGCGGGCACAAATGGGTAAAACAAACGGTAGGCTTTTAAGATGGAGCTTTGCCTTGCAGGGTTACGACATGACTGTCACTCACAGGGCAGGGGTAGCAAACACAGATTGGTTATCCCAACAGAGCACTGAACTGAATTTGGGGAACTCATCCCATGCCTAGGAATAGATTCCTCCAAGTTCAATCTAGGAGGGAGGAGTGTAATGTGATAACTGTCTACTAGTAACGTGCATATAATTTTGATATAAATATATGTATTAGACTTCTGCTTAGGAAACAGGCCAAGCAGCAAAGCCTCATGGAACATGGGATTTTAAAACAGAGGAAAGAGGGGTCTGCACTCTCACTGACCCAGTGGATAAACTAATTAAGAGCTTCCTTTTTGACATCTACCTGTCAGAACCTGTGTTAGCTGCTATGACAGGTTGTAAAACCAGCCACTGCTTTGAACCTAGGAAACTAGCCATAAAAAAGTGCATTTTTATGACATCAGGAGGGAAGCCAGTTCTGTTGGATGCCTGTGACAATTCACACAGCTCAGAGAAATGTTTTTCAGGATGTTTTTCTGAAGATCAAAGAGGGAATGCTCTGATGAAAGAGACTGTTATAATTTAATGTTGCTATCTTTGTAGATTTCAAGCAAGCAATAGGATGACACCATTTTGAATATACTTGGTCATGTTACAAATTAATTACAGGACTAACAGTAACCTCATGTGCTGTGACATCACAAGGAGGTTGGAACTTTAACTTGGAATAGTGCCAAGCTGTCTGAAGGGATTGTGGCTCACTCTTATTCCAACTTTGAAAGACCACACACTCTTGTGTTCTGGACTTGAGGGCACTTCTGTCAAGAATAGGTAACACCCAATTGAAAACTGAGTTAGAACTAGTAATTCAGTTACAAGGCATTTTGTTTTTGTAATTTCCATTTCTTTTTGACTGTAAGCATTAATGTATATATATATATGTTCTGTGTTTTGTATTTATTTACTAATTTTAATTTTAGTAAACTTTTGTTTTTCCTTAATCCTGCCTGGGACATTTTCTCATTTTGAGTGTGAATGCTAGGACAGTGTTGATAATTCTGACATAACTGTGAAAGTGCTCATAGTGTGTCACCTTATGCAGCAAGTTAAGGATATATCTAGGTCTTAACTGAGTCAGAAGGGGGATCATGAACCAGGTTGTGTGCCCGCTGGGTTAAGTATTGCACTGCTTTCCCTGAAGAGGGTGTGACATTTGGACCTGTCACCTGGGCGTGCTAGCTAAAAATGGTCCATATTGACTCCCGGACTCGAGACTGGTAGTTACTCAGACCCAAAACAGACAGGAGAGTTTTCCTGTTTGTCTCCTGTCCACATATTGCACTGCAAGGTTGGACACTGTGGGAGCAGAGGGCCTGACCTCTGGAGTGCATTTATGACACCAGGTGCAACTTAAATTAGCGTACTGTGCAGGAGGGGGAAGGGAGGGATGGCAGAGAAATAGAGTCCTGTCCAAGGGCAGGACAGGGCAGTGATAGGAAGTCCCCGTTTTTCGGGAAGGGACGGAAGGCCCAGAGGACAAGCCACATTTTTCATGTTGAAAAGATTTGCATGAAATGAGGCAGAGCCTGGGACTCGTCCTCGAGTTTTAAATGGACTGAGATGTGCACCCAGCCATTGGGAAAGTCTCAGTAATTAATGTCTGTGATGGCGGCAGGGATTGAAAGGAGCACCCTGACAGATATGGGATCGGCAGGCTCACCAATTAAAGGTAGTTCAGAGGTGTAGAGGGACCCAAACTCAAACCTCGAGGGAATTCGATTTTTGATGCCTCTGACTTTGTAGTGCATACTGGTCAAGCCATATGCATAGTGTTGTGTGGGTTCCGGTCTTTGAGATGGCCATTGCCATATGTCTCAAAAAGTAGTTGTCTTATTGATGCATATTGGGCCTCTTGAGTGTGAATGGCCAGGGACATAAATAAGGTTTGACTGTCTTCTGGTAAGTAGGCTCCAACCAGCACCGGTGTCCAAGAAAAGGCCGATGTATTGGAGACAGCGGGTGAGGATCGGAAGGGAAGAAGGCCAATTTTCTGTAATCCTCTAAGCTTTAAATAGTGTCAGAAGGGCTTGTAGGGAGAAAGAAAGAGAGGCCTACAAGTCTGCCACGAAAAGTCAATTGTCCAGGTATACTTGGAACTATACTTGGATTTTAAGTCAGGCAGAAGACTTTATTTGACCATAGTGTTTGACTCCCCTAATCAAGGGGTTTATATCCCTAGCCTTAGTAGATATTCATCAAGCCTATGGCATCAGGGTCAACAACCTCAGGAGGAAGTTTATTCCAAATACTCACAATTCTATTACTAAAAAATGTCTACTCCTATTATTATGTGGATAAAGTTAGCTTAATTTGTTTACTATGGCTCCTAAGACTTAAGTTTTGAGCTGAATAACATATGCCCAGTTCTTCCAGCATCTCTGCATCTTTAGAAATTCGAAACATATAAAGCAAGTCCCCTCTTAGTCGTCTCTTCTCCAAACTATACAGATTCAAGGACTGCAGTCTATCCTCATAAGACACACCAGTCATCCCCCTAATCATTCTAGTCACTCTTCGTTGAACTCTCTCAATGGCATTTATATATCTCCTCAAGTAAGGAGTCCACAGGGGACTACAGTAATCTAAATGTGGTTGAACCAGTGCTCCATACAAGGGCATGATACAAGCTCTGTGTCTTGATACAAATGAATGCTGTATCATACTAATAATTCTGTTAGTTTTGGTTACCATTTCTTTACAATGGACTGAAAAAGTAAGGTCTTTATTAATAAGGATACCTAGATCCTTTTGCTGAGTTACTGATTTAAAAATTTGGTTATTAAGGTAATAATTTTCATGTGTATTATTAGCCCCTAAATGCAATATAACGCATTTATTTACATTAAATTGCATTTCACTTCGGGCTGCTAATCTCTGTAGTTGTAACAAGTCATACTGTAATTCATTTACCTTCTGCATATTCCCTACATTAGCACACAATTTGGAATCATCAGCAAGTTTAATTCAATAATTTTTTAGTGTTTCATTCATATCATATATAAATAGGTTGAACAAAACTGGCCCCAGGACAGATCCCTGAGGTACCCCACTACTGACTGATCCCTGCTCAGAGTGCTAGCCTCTCAGTCTTACTTTCTGGGTTCTATCATGCAACCAGTTTCTTACCCAACTGATAATACATTGGTACCCAATTTCACCATTTTATTTATCAAAAGTGAGTGTCACCATATGTCCCTTATAATTTGAGAATCTGAAGATTCATTGATCCCACGTGGTATAATGTGTTCGGCAAGGTAGGCCAGATGGCGTCAGGCTGTGTTAGTTGGTAAGGAGCTCATATGTATAGGCTTGTTAGCACAATCATAAGCAGCAGGGACAGCCACAGAACCTGCATCCAGGGTGTCTACAAGGAAGGGCTGGTCCACTGGAGCTTGGTATAGGTGATCTGCCTGTCTTGATATGGCATGCCCTTTGAAGGGTGGTTCCAGGCAGGTATGACTGCATTGGTGAGCAGCGTCTCAGTAATAAAGTAAAAGAGGAGGTCTTGGAAAGAGGCAGAGGACTGGCATTGTAAAGAGAATACTCTTCTAACACTTCTTCAGAGTTATCTGCCAGAAGAAGAATCTACCTCCCTAAAATAAGGAGATATGTTAGGAGGAC
Source organism: Neoceratodus forsteri (assembly GCA_016271365.2). NCBI lineage: Eukaryota > Metazoa > Chordata > Ceratodontiformes > Ceratodontidae > Neoceratodus > Neoceratodus forsteri. Next base: position 1,284,841,741 of record CM028132.1, read on the forward strand.
AGTCCAATCCAAATGGAAACTTGTTGGAGGGGAAATAGGTGAGTGTGACCGCTAGAAAGATTCCCTGAGAATGGAGGTCTGAGTATCTATCATGACCTGTAAAAAAATTTTCTGAGCGACAGTAGCCATGTGTATAGAAGACAACGTGGTGATGGGGGTTGCCTGTCTTACAGGGAATCATAGGAATCAAAGATGATGCAAGTCTCTGTATACACAGAAGTCTGGAGCCTGGGGTGTATAAACCAGGATCCCTGGGTTGTAGTGGTCAGCTGTGCTCTTATGGATACCTGGTTGAAAAGGAGGAGAAATGCCCGTATGGGTAAAGTTTTTATCCTTCAGCGCAGAGCTCGAAGCCATCATTGGCGGGAAAGTAGATGCCGAGGATGGGCCTAAAATGAGGAATCTTCAATGGATCTGCTAATCAGCTGAGACAACTGCTAAAAAGGGGCATTGGTGATGGTGTACACTGGCAGCAGTGGCCATTGACGACAGCTAGACCCGGGAGGGCAAGAGAAGTACTCCATGGCCCAGCAATGCCGAAATGATGAAGGCATCTTATGGTGCAATATTGATGATGTACATTGGTGGTAGTGGTCATCAACAAGCGCAATCCAGAAGATGAGAAGTATGATGTCCCATCCTGGTAAAAAACAAATGAGAGTTACTGCAAGCAATATTGATGAAGACACCATCGATGACGAAATCAGCTTGAGGGACACCATCAACGGTGTGCACTGGTAACAGTAGCCACCGATAAGAACAAGTCTGGGAAGGATGAGGAGTACTGCTTCACAGCCTGCTGATGGTATGGTGCACTATTGACAGTGCACTGGAAATAGTGGCGTCGATGAGTGCAAACAACGTCAACAAAAGTGTAAGTATCGTCGACGAGGAAGGTATCTTTATGGTGTATTGTCGATGGTGTGCACTGGAAAAAGTGGCAGTAGACGCGAGTAACCAAGAAGATGAGTATTGCTCCTCATCAAGATGATGTTATAGTGTCCCATCGATGGTGTGTGCTGGTAACAGTGGCCGTTGATGAGAACAAGTATGAGTAAGAGGAGGAATATCGCTACACATCGAGCTAAAGTAATGGTGTCCCATCAATGGTGAACACTGGAAAAGTGTCAGTTGATGAGACCAACCTTAAGGAAGATGAGGAGTATTGCTCCACATCCAAATGATTGTAAGGTGCCCTGTCAACAGGGTGCACTGGTAACAGTGGCCGTCGATGAGAGCAACCATGAGAAAGATGAGGAGTATTGCTCCACATCTAGATGATGGTATGGTGCTCCGTTGACGGTGCGCAGTGGCTGTCAACGAGAGCAACCACGAGCAAGATAAGGCGTATTGAACCACATCCAAAATGATGGTAAGGTGCCCCATCAACAGTGTGCACTGGTAACAGTGGCCGCTGACAAGAGCAACCCTAAGAAAAGACTAGGAGTATTGCTCCAAGTCTTACTATAAGGTGAAAAAAAAAGTTGTTAGTCACAAAGTAGGCAGGTTTTGTCGATGAAGAAGGATAATCATTGGCAAAGGTGGGAACGGTGAGAAACACCATTCCTAGGTCGAGGTCTCGTCAATGAACTGAATGCACTGGAAAGAAACTGCTGCTGTGCGGGCTGAAGACGGCAAAAAAATTAACTAAGGATGCCTGGGGTCGCTCACTCTTATATAGTCACACAGTGATGAGGTCACTCCGTGGGCGGCCCCTAGGCAAAGACTGCTGAGAAAGCCTGCCATGCACAACAGCGCCCTCTGGCGATAACCCAAGTGTATTACCTGCTGCAAGAGATTTGCTCAAAGAAGATCTACAGTTACAAGTGAGTAACCTATATTCTTCTATGGATGTGGATGTGGTTCACTCATCCACACTCTGGTAGATTCTTAGCAGTTCTCTGGGAGGAGGGGGCAAGGTGTGCACCCCTATTTGGTGAACAGAGACTGGAGAATCATCCCAGCATGACTCAAGGTCAATGCAGTAGTGGGAAATAAAAGTATGTGCTGACTTCCAGGTAGCAGCCCTACAGATCTGTATATCCCTGCACGCAGCAACCAAGGCAGCACTGTGTCTGGTGGAATGAACCCGAATCCCAATGGGAGGCTCCCAACAGCCACCCATAGCAGAGGTTGATGCAAGATATGATATACCTTCCAATCATTTGCTTTGCTACCGGTCTGCCAGGTGCGGCTTCACCATAGGTGACAAACAGCAAGACAGCCTGTCCCCAAAGTCCAGCCATACACTCTACATAATATGAGAGCATTCTCTGCAGGTCCAGAGTATGGAGCCTGTGGTGGTCTCTGAAGTAGGGCTGGTAAAGTATACTGGTAAGTTAGTCCCTGGTAAAGGGGAAACTCTGATACCACCTTCAGGAAGAACTGCAGGTTGTGGTGAAGGATGACTTTGTCAAGAGTCCACCGACAGCGCCTAGAGCTCCCAAATCCTTCTGGCAGATGTAATCGCCACCAGGAAGGCTGTCTTCCATGACAGGTGTGACAACTCACACGTGCATTGGCTTGAATGGCTTGCCCATGAGCATAGCCAGGATCAGCAGTAAGTCCCACGGTGGAGGCAGATCACGCACTGGAGGGAACAAGTGGTCAAGGCCCTTGAAAAAGCTCCTGACCACCTTCTCCTGGGCCACCACAGCATACCAGCCCATGCATAGTAGGCAGAGATGGCTGTCAGGTGCACCTTAAGGATTGCCACAGTCCCAGCTGGGAAAGGGACCCGAGCTAGTCCAAAGAGCTAGCAACCGGGCAGGCAATTGGATCAAGCCCTTTGCCCTGGCACTAAATGGAAAATCTCTTCCATTTAAAGGCACAGCACCTACAAGTTGACTCCATTCTGGATGCCTCCACAACATGGAGGACATCCTTGGAAAAACCTAAGGCCTGGAACTCCAGCCTCTCAGGAACCAGGCCATGAGATGCAGGGCCTGAAGAGCTGGGTGCAGGACCATCCCCCCAAATTCTGATCAGCAGGTCTGGGCAGAGAGGCAGTTGCCACAGAGACTGGCTGCTGAGGCTAAGGAGATCTAGGCACCAGAACTGCCTTGGCCAGTCTGGAGCTATCAGGATCTTACATGCCTTGTCCTGGGATCCGGTCAAAATAGCGTGTGCAAAATCGCTTGCTGGAGTCCAGTGCCTTGTGAGTCAAAATAAGCGCAATGACATTAACGCTTGTGACAGTATAGCGCGAGTCAAAATAGCGTTGCATTTTTAAAAGTACAACCTGTCCTCTCCAGATTCCACATTTTTTAACTTTAAAAACACTAAAAGCACTACTAGTCCTCTTGCTAAACCTGATAAACACTGCGTTCAGTCTGTGGGATTCAAACCCAGGTTTCCGATTGGGTCAGGGGTTCCACAATGCCTAATTGCCTAATTAAGGATGACATAAAACAAGTGACCCTTAGTGTAAAAATTCAGATGTGTTACACTTTGACATCATGTCTGATGTGCGCTCCATTGTTAGCCAAAAAGGCAAGGAGCTTGCTGTGCTGGATGGGTTCCTATACCGTAGAGAACATGTAACCCAAGAAAAAGCATACTACAAATGCCTGCAGTATGACAAAGGACGCTGCGGTGCATGTCTACATTTGCTGGGTAGTACGTTGCTAAAGAAACTGGGTGAGCATAATCATGTACCAGACCCAGCTGAGGTTGCTGTGAAGGAGGCAGTGGCCAGTATGAAGAAGAGAGCAGAAACTACTTGTGAGAGCACGCATCAGATTGTGGCATCTGGTGTTTCTGAATTATCTCCTTCTGTGTCATCACAACTACCATCAATGTCTCTTATAAAGCGTACTGTTCGACGAAACAGAATGGCCACTGCACGTCCACCCCCTGACCCAGAGGACACTGCCACACTTGTTATACCAGTGGAGTTTACTACCTCAATTCGAAATGAAAAGTTTTTACTGTTTGACTCTGGTCCCAGCAGTGACAGAATTTTAATATTTTCCACACATCAGGACATGGCATTCCTGCAGGCAAGTAATCATTGGTTTGCAGACGGGACCTTTAAATGTAGAGGAATTGCATACAACTTTCAGCTTCAGGCTTAAACAATGATGTCCCATTAGAAGTTCAAATGCAATGCTAATAATGCTACTAATGCTACTAATGAATGTTTTATTTTAAGTTGATTAATAAAGATATTTTTGCTGTACCTGAGATGAGTTGTCACTAGTTTGTTGCTACGCTAGCTCTGAACAGGAAGTTTATGTGTGCAGGGGAGTAGCAGTGTGTAACACATGTGCACCAGCTATTTAGGAGTAATGCACTTCCCTAATACAAGACAGGATTGACATGAATCAGGCGTGAAAGGTAGGACAACTAGTTTGCTGATAGTTGTGGCGCTATAGCAGAGACGCGGTTATTGCACCGCACTATTATTGTTAGACACTATTTAGTACGTGCTATAGTTGCACACGCGATACTGCATGCGCGATTTTGACAGTGATCCCCTTGTCCTTCCTGATGCCAGCCAGTACTCTGTGGATCAAGGGGAAGGTAAAAAAAAGTCATGCAAGACCCGGGGTCCAGGGATTTACAAAGGCATCCCCTATCAGTGACCTAGACTGTGGAGGGCGGGAACAAAACAGCCTCAGTTTGGCATTTTCACTGCAGACATACAAGGTCCACTCAGGGTGAGCCCCACGGTGGAAACAAGTGGTTCACCACCTCCTAATTCACAGACCACTTGTGCGACATCTCTCCTACCTGGCTATGAGTGTCTGCTAGCTGGCTGTTCTCCCCCTCGATATGAATCGCTAGGAGACTGGCACCCAGGCTGTGCATGAGGGTCCATGTGCAGAGTGCCTTCTAACACAAAGGAAGGGAGTATGTGCCACCTTGTCTGTTCAGGTAAAACATGGTTGTGGTGTCTGTCTGGACTTGAATGACCTGACCCCTGACTAGCAGAACAAATTCTGTCACAGCCAGGGGCACTGCATGGAGCTCCAGCAGGTTAGTGGGACTCCCTGGGTGACCAAATCCCATGGGCAATGTGGTCCCACAGTTACACTCCCCACTCTATCAGAGACATGTCCATCATCAGCATAATGGTCAGCTTTGGGTAGACAAATGGGATTCCTTCCTCCAGGTGATCTGGGACCAGCCACCACTGGATGGCACTCCACATTGGCTGGGTCACTAAGATCAGCTGGTCCAAGTGGCCTAGATGCTAGGATAACTGATGGCCCAGCTCCCACTGAAGGTGGCGCATCTTCCAACAGGCCCAATGGGCCACGATGGTACAGGATGCCATGTAGCCCTGCAACCTCATGATATTCCAGGCAAACAACAAGAGCTCAACTTGAAATGATTAGGCAAAGGAGGTTAAATCCTGTGCCCGGTCTGCAGGAAGGCGGGTCTGTGTGGAGTCAAGCTCTGCCCCGATGACCTTGATCACCTGTTTGGTACCATTTCAGACTTGTCCAGGTTTACCAACAGGCCCAAGACTCGGCAGGTCTGGACAGTCAGGGCTATGGATCTCTCCAAGGCCTCTCTTGATGGATTGGCTACCAGCCAGTAGTTCTGGTAGGGGTACACACTGACCCCTAGGCACCGCAGCTGGGATGCCACCACCACTGCCATGCATTTGGTGAAGACCCTTCAAGCTGAGGAAAGGCCAAATGGCAGGACCTGGAACTGGTACAGGACCCCTTCCACTCAGAAACAGAGGTAGCAGCAGTGGAATCTGTGGACGGAATGTGGAAGAACACATCCTGGAGGTTCAGGGAGCAAAACCATTTGTTCTACTCCAGGAACGATATAATCTGGCTCAGAGTGACCATACGGAATTTGAGGTTCTGCATGTACTGATTAAGATCGTGAAGATCCAGTATGGGGCGCCAGCCTCTCATCCATTTCAGGATCAGTAAGTTCCTGGACACACAACCCTGACTGGCCAGGGTGTCCAGGACATGGGCTATGGCTCCTTTTGCAAGGACCTGAGCAATGTGCTCCCTGAGGGCAGACAGCATGTCCTGGGACACTCCAAACTCTTGAGATGTGTGAGGTGGTACAGCAAAAGATCCCTGAAGCCCAGAGACAGTCCTCTGTCCACTACATCCAGCATCCACTTGTCCGTTGTGACAGCAGACCAATGTAGCAAGAAGTAACATAGCCGGCCTCCGACAGAGAGAGCAGTTAGGGACAGGGCTGGTGGAGGGGTGAACCCCCTAACCCATCCCAAGGCAGCTTTTGTGGGGGAACCGGTGGCTGCTGCTGGAGGGTCACCACTACTGCTGCTCTCCCACTCTTTGGACCTTGGCCCCTGGACTTCTGCATGGGGTGTCAGGCCTGAAGCTGTCCCTGCTGGGGCTGCTGCCAGGGAGGCTGTGACTGAAAGGACCTGAACTGGAAAGCCTGTATCTTAGACTTCTTTTTGTGGACCTTCTGGGATGACTCATAGAATCAAAAGACAGGACTTGTCAATACTAGTGAGCTGTCCCTCCATGCCAGAGCCAAAGAGTTTGGTGCCCAGAAAGCAGACATCAGCCAATCTCTGTTGGGTGTCAGCTGTGAAGATGGACAAGTGCAGTCAAGCCCTGCAATGCATGGGGACAGCCACTGCCACCACATGGGTGCAAGAGTCGCCCATGTCCAAAGCAGTCTGGAGCTGGTGTTTAGCCAGCAATTGACCGTGGTCTCTGATGAGTTCCACCACCACCCACTGCTCTGGGTGGAGGTGGGAGAGAATGATATCAAACATTCCTAGGACAGGTGGGGTAGCTGGGAGCTCGGGGGAGGAACATAAGATTGTGCTCTATGCTGATGATATGTTGTTGTTTGTTCGGGACCCAGACAGGTCTGTCCCACCACTGTTAGAAGTGATAAAGGAATTTGCCACCTTCTCCGGTTATAAAATTAATATTCACAAATCTGAAATTATGTTGTGGGGAAATTTGGAGAGGGAGCATGGGGAAACGGGATGGGGTTTGAGAAAGGCAGAAGGGGAATTTACATACTTAGGTATTCGAATAGGCCATGAACTGAACCAGCTGTATAAACTTAATTATGGGCTGATGGTACAGAGTGTGGAGCAAGAGTTAAGAAGATGGAGGGGCCTCCCACTGCCTTGGATGGGGCGAATAAATCTATTACAGATGAACACGCTACCACGTATCTTATATCTGATGCAGATGTTACCGGAGAGATTTAATAAGAAGGATGTTAAAAGACTAGAAAGAGCCTTCTTGGGGTTTTTATGGGGCGGGAAGAGGCCCAGGGTGAGTCTCTGCAGGCTCCAAGCAGACTTGGATAGAGGGGGACTGAACTTTCCAGATGTTAGGATTTACCCATTGGCCATGCAGTATAGATTGATAGCGGATTGGGTGAATAGACCGCAGGGAGCCAGGTGGTTGGACTTAGAGGAGGGGGGGGTAAGGCTGTTTGCATTTTGAGGATAGAAGGAAAGAAAGCGTGTCGTGATCGTGACCCTAATCCCTGCTGGTTTCAGTGCTGGATAGTTGGGAGCAACTTCGGAAAAGGATGGGGGAGAGTATAAAAGAAGAGACATTGTTGCTTCCACTTAGAGGGAACCCTGAGTTTTTAGCTGGTATGGAAGACACTGAGTTTCAGCGGTGGGAAGAAAAGGGGTGAAGTGTGTTGGAGATTTTTGGAGGGTAAGTGGGGAAGGGGTAGGGGCAGAGTTGAGAGGGGAGAAGGGGTTAGGTAGGTTCCGGGTCTTTCAGGCAACAGACTATGCCAAGAACATTAGGAAAAGCCGGGGGAAGGACTCACCCCTCGAGGAGGTTGAGCAATTAGTGCTTAGTACCTTTGTTTTTATCCCTGGACTCAGTAGAGTGGTTTGTGTAGGAGCAGTGGTCTAGTACATTGTGGTGTTGGTTGACTTACTATAAAGGGCAGTACTCACCAGGGTGGTGGAGTAGTGGTGTAATTGATTGTTTCTAACAGTCACCAGTGGTTGTGGCCTACCCACCCACCTACCCCTCACCCCACCACCCCAGGTGTGGCATTTCCTTTATAGCCAAGGTTCTGACATCACTTCCTCAACAGGTCTTGGAGCAGAACTGTCATATTCTTAATTACCCAGCACAATGCATAAAGCATAAGTATACATACACCAAAAAAAAAAAAATTGTATATTACTCATTGTATATTATAAGGAAGAGGGACATGTGGGGAGTGGTGCAATGCACTGGCTGTGAGGCAGCAATTTTCCAGGAAACATTCTGGAACCTGCATTGCTGCCCTATTTGCAGGCAACTGTCAGCTCTGAGGGAGGAGGTTGCCCACCTCCAGGCTGAACTGGCAAGGACTAAGGAGGACTCCCCACCCAAAGAGCACCAGTTCCACAACCACTGCCTCAGAGGTTGCCATGTGTGAGAGCAGATGGACCACAGTAGGTTCTGGGAGGGTGAGGGTGGTGGAACAGAGGCGCAGCCTCCGAGTTACACCTCTACACAAATCATATATGAGTCTAGCAAATCAAGGTTCCTCTATGATGACACCCTCATTTGGAGACCAAGAAGAATGCTGGGGACATCACAAGGGAGACCCACAAAAGAGTGGCAAGGGACAACACAAGGGAAAGAAACAGCTTCTGATAGGGACTCAATTGTTAGGGGTAGACCTGGGGAAGGAGAGGAGAGGAAGTAAGGTGCTTGCCTGGTGCCATGGCTTGGATGGACAGGCGAATCCTCAGGATTGTAGAAGCAGCATCACAGGAGAGGAAACTAGATATCATAGTCCACCTCGGGACAAATGACCTAGCTAGGCATGAGATCAGTGCAGTACAGGATGAATTTGTGGAGTTGGGGAGGGCCTCAGACAGGTAGCAAACACGTAACCTTCTCAGAGGTGCTGCCAGTCCATGGCAGGGTGAGGCTAGGTACTGCACAGATGTGGTTTAATGAATGGTTGCAAAACTGGTGCAGAGCACAGGGCTTTGGCTTCATTGGGGACTGGGGGTCCACCTGGAGAATGAAGGTCTATACTGGCATGATGGTCTGCATCTTTCCAGGAAGAACACGCTCCTAGGTGACAGGTTTAAAGGCTTCCATGGCAAGCTTTTACACTAGCCAAGGGGAGGTGCTGATGGGAAACAGGAAAGTTCAAGCCTCCCCACATGAGGCATGGCAGGTAGTAGAGCAACGCTGAGGTATAGAGCTTGACAGAGGGCAGGACAGGAGTAAATGGAAAAATGGACAAGGGCAATAAGAGCAGGGATGGGGAAAAAGGAAAAAGCCAACATTAAATGGAGGGCAATGGTACCAATGCCCGTAGTCTGGAAACAAGCTTCCAGAGCTAGTAGCCCTGATGGAAGTGGAACACTTGGATATTGTGCAGTCACAGAAACATGGTACACGGAGAACCATGACTGGGATGTCAACATACCAGGGTACACAATCTACAGAAGGGACAGGGAGGGTAAAGAGGAGGTGGAGTAGCTCTCTACATAAGGGAAGGGATCAAAGTAACAGAACTAAAGGTAAAGGGGAGGACAAGAGGAACTCTGGGTCACATTGGAGACAGGAATGGCATCACAATCCGCTGGGGTTGTATACAGACCCCGTCTAAGGGGAAATGGACAAGAAAATGATAGAGGCAATTTCAAAATGGCTGAAAAGGAGATACTGTTGATGGGGACCTGAATATGCCAGATGTTAACTGGAGCAGCATGGACTGCAGCCACATCCAAAGAGCAGGGTCATTCTGATGCCCTACAGGAGCATGCCCTTAGACAGCTAGTGGTGGAACCCACTCGGGAGGGAGCAATATTAGACTTGGTACTCTCAAATGGAGAGGATCACAAACTTAGAAGTCAGTAGACACCTGGGAACAAGCGACCACTGCACAGTGTCTTCACAATAAACACAACCATGGAGACAAGCCATACAAATACAAGGATACTGGACTTTAGAAGGGCTGACTTTGGCAAAATGGGTGAATACCTGAGGAATGCATTAGCAAATGGCCAGAAAGGAGGGGTGGAAGAACAATGGAGAAAAATCAAAACTGCCATCATGGAGGCAACAAGCCTTTGTGTGAAACAAATAAAGAAAACAAAGCGGAATAAAAAACCACTATGGCTCTCAAAAGAAGTGTCAGGGAAGGTTAAGGAGAAAAAGGCTGCATTCAAAAAGTATAAGGAATCACAGACAGAGCACGACAGGGAACTGTATCAATTAAAGCAGAAAGAAGTGGGGAAGGCAGTCAGAAAAGCAAAGGCCCAAACCGAGGAAAGGATAGCCAACTCAGTTAAGAAGGGGGATAAAACCTTTTATAGGTACATTAGGGAACATAGAAAGGTTAAGGGAGGGATAGGGAAGATTAATAAAGGAGAGGGAGGTGGGCAGAGGAGACAGTGAAAGGCAGAGATAATGAATGAATACTTTTGCTCAGTATTCACAAAGAAGAAAGGAGGAGTTACCTAAACCAAACAGTAGAAGCACTCTGGATAGTGGGGTTGATACCAGTCCATTTAAAGAAGAAAGAGTACTGAAAGAACTTCTAAAATTCAAGGTGGACAAAGCAATGGGGCCTGACGGGATTCACCCTAGAATCCTAAAAGAGCTAAGGGAGGACCTAGTGACACCACTAACCACACTTTTTAACAAATCATGGGAAGATGGGGTGGTACCTGAGGACTGGAGGAGGGCAGATGTGATTCCCCTTCACAAAAGTGGGAGCAAGGCTGAAGCAGGAAACTACAGACCTGTTAGTTTGACCTCAGTGGTGGGGAAAATGATGGAATCACTTCTGAAAGAAAGAATTGTTGAGTACCTAGAGGCCAGCGGGGCACTGGACCCAAAGCAGGAAGGTCATGTCAGACAAATCTAATCGATTTCTTTGACTGGGTGACCAAAGTAATAGACCAGGGAGGGGCTGTGGATATGGCCTACCTAGACTTTAGCAAGGCATTTGACACAGTCTCGCACAAAATATTAATAATCAAGTTAGCCAGCCTGGGAGTGGGTCCCAGGGTGGTAGCCTGGGTAGAAAACTGGCTGCACAACAGGACACAGAAGGTAATAGTGAATGGAACACATTCTGAAGAAAGGGGGGTTACTAGTGGAGTACCTCAGGGCTCAGTACTGGATCCAGTCCTCTTTAACGTCTTTATAGGTGACATTGTAGAGGGTCTGGAAGGAAAGGTATGCCTCTTTGTGGATGACACAAAGATCTGTAACAGAGTTGATACACAAGGGGGTAGAAAGGATGAGAAGGGACTTGGCAAGGTTGGAGGAATGGTCAGACATAAGGCAACTTAGATTCAATGCAAAGAAGTGCAAAGTAATGCACCTGGGAAATAAAAATCCAGGAGAAGAGTACACAATAGCAGGAGGTACTAACAACAACAATAATGGAAAGGGATCTGGGTGTAGTCATATCAGATGACCTAAAGGTGGGTATGCAATGTGAGAAGTCAGTAGGAAAGCCAGGGGATACTGGGATGCATAGGGAGGGCATCGCAAGTAGAAAAAGAGAAGTGGTTATCCCTCTATACAGACAGTTGGTGAGACCCCATCTGGAGTACTGCGTGCAGTTTTGGAGACCTCATCTACGCAAGGACATAGACAGGATGGAAGCAGTCCAGAGGAGGGCAACTAAAATGGTGCAGGGTCTACATCAGAAACCATATGAAAAGAGACTGAGAGAGCTTAATATACATAGATACATAGACAGTGTCGGCAGATAAGGGCCTATGGCCCACCCAGTCTGCCCATTTGAGCTTGTAAGTTCAGTTTGTTTTCCTAGAAGTCTGTTGCCCCTTACCCCTGACCTCCAGAATTCCTTTATGTCTATCCCATGCATTCTTAAATCCTGTGATTGTTTCAGCCCCCACCACTTCCTCTGGCAGGGTGTTCCACTTGTCCACCACCTCGTTCTGTGAAGAAATTCTTTCTCATGTTTCCTCTGAATCATCCTCCCTCCAACTTCATCCCATGCCCTCTAGTTCTGGAACATCTTTTAGCTTAAAATAGTGTTTACCTGCACCCTGTTCCTCTCTGTAAGATACTTGTATGTCTCTATCATATCCCTCTCTCCTCCTCTCCTCCAGGAGTACATGTTCAGTTCCTTCAACCTGTCTTCATAGGACTTGTGATGCAATCCATGCACCATCTTTGTTGCCCTCCTCTGAACCTTCTCTACCCTGTCTATGTCCATACGTAGGTATGGTCTCCAGAACTGTACACTGTACTCCAGGTGGGGCCTCACTAGTGTCTTGAATAGCGGAATTATGACCTCCCTTTTCCTGCTGGTAATGCCACTGCCTATACATCCCAGCATCCTATTTGCTTTACCTGCTGCCTTGTCACACTGTTTCCCTACCTTGAGGTCATCAGAGATGATAACCCCAAGATCCCTTTCCTGCTTGGTGCATGCTATATCCTCACCCCCCAACTGATATATTGTGCCAGGGTTTTTGTGCCCCATATGCATTATCTTGCACTTCTTTGCATTGAATTTCAACTGCCAAACCCCTGACCATTCTTCAAGTTTCTGCAGGTCGCTTCTCATTCTGTCTACACCTCTGGTGTGTCTACTCTGTTACAGAGCTTTGTGTCATCAGCGAACAGTGAAATTCTGCCTTCTAGGTCCTGCATACATGTCACTGATGAAGATGTTGAATAGGACGGTCCCAGCACTGATCCCTGTGGTACCCCACTGGTCACTCTTCCCTCTGTGGAGTGACAGCCATTTACCACCACCCTCTGTGTCCTGCCACCCAGCCAGTTACCTACCCACCACACTACTGTCCTGCCCACCCATATTCCCCAGTTTGTGTAATAGTCTTCTATGTGGCACAGTGTCAAAGGCCTTGCTGAAGTCCAGATAGGCCATGTCCACTGCCCTCCCCTGATCCACCTCCCTAGTCACCCAGTCAAAAAATTCAATGAGGTTGGTCTGACATGACCTCCCCCTAGTGAAACCATGCTGCCTTGGGTCCTGTAGTCCACTGACAACCAGATGTTCCACCAATCTCTCCTTCAGTAGTGCTTCCATGATCTTCCCCACTACCGAGGTGAGGCTGACTAGTCTGTAGTTCCCTGCTTCCTCTTTGTTCCCACTTTTGTATAAGGGGACTACATCTGCTGTCCTCCAGTCTTTGGGTACCTCCCCTGTTTCCAGTGATCGGCTAAACAGGATAGCCAGAGGTTCAGCCACCACTCTCTTAGTTCTTTAAGGACCCTGGGGTGCACCCATCTGGCCCCATTGCTTTATCAACTCTTATTACTTCCAGTTCCTTCAGGACCCTTTCTGTGTAAAGGGACTTGTGTCCATTCTGCACCATTCTCACCCTTGTACTCCTTCAGACCCATTACCTCCTCTTCCTCAGTAAAGACTGAGCAGAAATACCTGTTCAGTATGTCAGCTTTACTGTTGTCATCCTACACGGCCCCATCCTCCCGTTCAGTCTCACTATCCCTCCTTTGTCTTTCTTTTTTCACTTATGTACCTGTAAAGGTTTGTCCCTCTACCCACTGATTTTGCAATGTGTTCTTCTGTCTGAGCTTTGGCTTCCCTTACTGACCTCCTGCATCCCTTTGCTTCTCCTGGTACTTCTCCCTATCCCCTTCTGCCTGTGTCTTTTGTATTGCCTGAATGCAATCTTTTTGGCTTTCACTTTCTTTGCTACCTCTTGGAAAACCATAATGGTCTCCTCTTCCTTTTCCTCTTGCTAACCTGCTTAATACATAATTCTGTTGTTCTTGTAATCCTATTTTAAATACTGCCCTGTTCCTCAACCCCGATTCCTGTCCCATTCCCTTAATGCCTCTTTCAAGTATCTCCCCATTTTCCCAAGTCTGCCCCCTAAAATCCAGGATACGTGTTTTGTGTGGTTTGGTTCTGCTCTTTCTGTGATTTCAAACCACAATGACTGGTGGTCACTGTTTCCCAGGTGCTCCCCACTGTTACCCCCATCACACTGTCCCTGTTTGTGAGCACAAGGTCCAGTATTGCCTTCTGCGAGTTGGTTCCACGACCAGTTGCTTGAGGAAGGCACCCTGAGGAGTCCAGGATAAATCTGCTCCTAGTTGATGCTGCTGCTGCTGGATGCTCAGTCCACGTCTGGAATATTGAAGTCTCCACCAGTACTACCTCACCCTTGTCTGCCATCCTTTGGATGGCTAGCATCAACTCCTATCTGTTTCTTCCTCCTGGGCTGGTGGTCTATAGACCACACCTGTGCGGATGGCTGTCCCCATTTTCCTTTCCAGCTTAACCCACAGTACCTCTCCCCCATTTTGTTCCTCCTGGATCTCTGTGGCCCTTATATCATTTTTCACATACAGTGCCACTCCTCCTCCCTTCCTGCCTGCTCTGTCTCTTCTGAATATGTTGTAGCCAGGTATGTATACCCTTGATGAAAGGAAGGACGGGGGGACATGATAGAAACTTTTAAGTACCTCAAGGGAATCAACAAAGTCCAGGAGGGTAGCATCTTTCAGAAAAAGAGATGTGTAAGAACAAGGGGGCACAATTTAAAGTTAGAGGGAGGATGGCTCAGGGGTAATGTGAGGAAATTCTTTTTCACGGAGAGAGTGGTGGACGCATGGAACCGCCTTCCTGGAGAGGTTGTGGGGTCTAAAACAGTGGAAGAATTCAAACATGCATGGGACAGACATAAGGCAATTATATTGGGGGGTTGCAGGAAATAGGCTGTTGGTTAACTAGAATCTGCAGCTTATCCAGTAGGTAGGGAAATGGGCAGACTGGGTGGGCCAAGTGGTCCTTATCTGCCGTCAAAGTCTATGTTTCAGGCGAAGGGTATTATAGGAAGGGCAGCGAAGGTGGGGCGGAAACATGGTCTGTCTTTGGTTTGTAAAACTAGAGCACTCTGGAGTAGGGACCTTGGAAAAGAGATCCCTGACCAGGGCTGGGAGGTACTGTTACAACAACATAAGGGCCTATTGATTTGTAATAAATACCAGGAATCTTTTTATAAGTTTCTACATAGGATGTACTGCCCCCCGAATTTGGTACATAAGTATCGTCCGGAGATCTCACCCCTATGTAAAAGGTGCAAAACTGAAGTTGGTACCTGGAACACTTTCTCACTGTCTGCGGCTGCAACCTACCTACTCCCTAGCGACCCTCAAAGTCTCCTGGGCCTCAAACTCCTCACCTATTGGAGCTATGGAGGTCTAAACCTCTACCCTCTTTCTCTACAATGATGCACCTTATGTTTAATTGTCTCCTGGTCTGACTATTCTGACCTAAACTGTAAAGTACCTTAGCTACCACCATGTATAGTCTGTCTTATTTTGAGCCATTTTTCTGTACATTAATATCTGTGTCTGTGTTTGCTTGCCATTATGTTCCCCATGGTTTTCCCCCAGGTCGCATCTGGAAACGAGCGGCTAGTCGGTCAGTATGCCTGCCTGGTTAAACTCTTAAATAAATAAATAAATATACATTGTTTCTGGGAGTGTCAACAACTGGCGCAATTCTAGGAAGGTGTGGCTAAAGAAGTAGGTAAGGTGCTGGGAGGGCATGTAGGGAAAAATCTGTTTTTTCTTTTATTCGGAGTAGATGATTCAGTGGAGGAGGAGTGGGAACCCCTTCCGAGATGGGTGAGAGTTCTGGTTGCAATGGCTAGGCATTGTATATTAAATACATGGATTTCAGGGGATATCCCTACCCTGCAGCAATGGAGGAACTTGAGCCTGCAGGCTCTCGGCATGGAGAAGCTATATTATATAGCGAAAAACAGGGAAGAGCAATTTTGGGCAATATGGGGTGCATATGTATTTTCGCTCTCCCCTGTTGAAAGGGAAATTATGGAAAAAGGGTTGAAGAGTTTAAGGGTGTGGCTTGGAATGCCGGGAGGCTGGAGGTCTAAGGGGAGGCGGGGTGAAAGGTCAATGGGGAAAAGAAGAGGGGAAAACGGACTAACGGAGAAGCCCGTGGTTGGGGTACTATGAACCAAAGAGGTAGTATGAACCTTGGAGTTATTTTTTATTTTTTTTTTTTTTTACCAATTATTTTACCAGGCGAGACACACTAAGCTGAAAGCTTGTTTGCAGGTGCAACCTGGGAGCACGAGGAAGTTAAGTGACTTGCTCAGGGTCACACAGTATGCAAGTGGGGGCTGTGGGATTCAAACCCAGGTCTCCAGATTTGCAGCTTAGAGTCTTAAACCATTGCGCCATACTGCCTCCTATTGTAAAATCAAGATCGATGACTGAGCGATGGGTGTACAGAAGAGAAGGCATGGATGGCAAGAGAGATGAGTAAAGGGGAGGGGGGACTTCACGAGGCAGTGTGTGTGGTTTTTCTTTTTTCTTTCTTCTTCACCCTTTTAGGGGGAAGGGGGATAAGGGGATTAATGTGAATGGACTAAGACAAATTGAATATATGTATGTACATGTGGTGGTAATATGGAAAAGTCAAACAATAAACATATTATGCAAAAAAAAAAAAAATTCCTAGGACAGGATGCCAATAATTAACCATCATAACAGCACGGTTAGCCTGATGGAGGCCTAGGGTAGCTGCAGTGTACACCGTTTTTGTGGCATGGTCAGTCTAGTGGGATTCCTTGTTCAGATGCTTGTCCACATTCCCCTTGTGTCCAGGCTTATGGAACACTGAATTCATGACCAGACCTTCAGCCAAAGGGTGGTCAGAAAACCCAGAAAGAGAATCCGTAAGGACCATGTACTTGTGGACCATGCAGACTGAGGGTGCTGGGCAGGATGTTGGATGCTGCCAGAGCTTCAGGGCTGGTCCCAGAATGGCCTTTGCCACTGGGAAGGCAACCTCTGGGGATTCATCCTGGTTCAAAATGTCCATAAGAAGGTACTTGGCCCTCAGCTAGATTGGCTCCAGTGAGATCGACATGGACTCCATGATAAGCTGGAGCAGCGTACTGAAAGACACCAACCCATGGTCAGTAGAAGGCTCCTCAGCCAAGCCATGGTCAAAGAGCAGAGCCCCAAAGGAAGCCATGGACTCTTGGACTGTTGTCAAAGGACTCATCAAAGGCAGCCCTTGACTGTTTCTCTTCAGGAACCTCCCTGGAATTATCACTTGGGGTAACCTTCTCCTACAACTGGCCTAGCAAACTGGAAGCTGAACAGCCAGCCTCCTTGTTTGGAGCGTCGACTAGCAGCTGTTGGAGAGGCGGTTCCACCATGATCAGCAAAGGGGCAGACGGGGGAGCACCTATGGAACCTGGGTCAGTGAGGCAACCACAGTCTGCTGTCAGGGGACCAAAGCTCTACCCTGCCCCACAATAACCCATTACTGCCAGAGGAACTACTCATAGCACTGGCGTATCTTCCATTGGTGCCTTTTCTCACCCAACAATGAGGAGGGCAAGGAGTGTTGATGGGGGCACTTCCCGATTGAGAGGGATAAAAAAGGGGCAAACGCCTCCACCGTGACCTCGACCATCTAGTTGATGGCAAGACGGATCTTCCTGAGGTTGGCTGTAGATAACATGCCTACCCACATTAAGCAACAACGGCATCTAAGACTGGACCCTGGGTGGAGGCTTGTCCCTGGTAGGGTTGAACAGGGTCACTGATCAATCCGCCTCCTCTAGAGTGAGGATCAGGTGCAGCAGGGTCTGTGAGGTCATCTCCTTGGCTCATCCAACAAGAAATCGACGAGGTCGAGAAAAATCTTGATGACTTGGTTGACCGAAGTCAAGGCTGTCTGGCTGAATGGCAGGGCAAAAGAGCCTGCAACCTACTTGATCAGCCACTCGGCCAAGGAGCACTCAACAGCCATCAAGCAGCCAGGTGAATCGAGGGACCGGGAGGACTACGATCTCTCCCTGTCCCACGACCAGCGACGGTGGTGAGAAGATTTCTTGGTTTTGGTCTTTAACTTAGAGCCACAGTGGGGAGGGCCCTTCTCCACTGTCTGCAGGGACATGCACATATCACGGAACTGGTCCGTGAAGGTCCCTCGGATGCTGGCCCAGGTGGGAACAGTGCTGAGACAGAGGAGGTGCCCTGCAGTGGCAGTTGTCACTTCCACCTCAAGGGTAGTAAACTGTGCAGCAGACCCGGCTGCTGCCAAAGCTTTTTTGCAGTCCTTAGGGTGATCCTTCAGAGCCTGTTCCGAAGGTCATCCCAGCGCAAGCCAGAACTTTCTGTCACTGAAGGACTCAGAAAGTATGGAAAGTTAAAGGCTGCACCCAGTCATGTCATGTTGCCAGCCCAGACAGTACACACACGTCATGTGAATTGGTGACTGACATCTGACAGCATTCCATCACTGTTCCCAAAGACTGAGTCAAAAGAACCGTGGAACAAAACAAAACAGAGCTTTGAAAACTTAGGAAACAAGGGTTTGCCAATGGTACAGAGAATATCCTAAGCAGAGCACGAAAGAGGTGACTTGTTTTCCCAGCAAAAAGATCCGACAACATGGGGTGGAGTCAGGGATCTATCCACCCTGTTAGTGGGAGGAGCTTACCTTAAAGATGTTCTGGCCACTTATCGCCTTCCAGTGGAACTGCCAGAGTGTGGATTAATGAACTCTATCCACACATCTAGAAATGAAAATTATGTACTCGCTGCAACTGTTGACCTTCCTGAATATCTTCACCATTGATTCATACATATGGATCATAGTTTGGGAGGCACTAGGACCCTGCAGGAGCTTTTTCCTCTAGGGAGGGGGCCTATGTTGGCTACTGGCACCACTCGTGTGCAGCACGCTGACCAATAACTGTTATCAGGTCCCTAGAAACAGAAACACAAAATTTGCTAGCAGATAAGGACCGCTTTGCCCACCTAGTCTGCCCATTATTCCGACCTACAGTATCATTGCAGATCTCGCTTGATCTCTGGTTCATTTTCCCTCCACTCCCCCTTCCTTTCCCTACGATTCCCTTATGCCTAGCCCATGCATTCTTGAACCCTACCACTGTTTACACCCCAACCACCTCTCCTGGAAGGCTCACACACCTTAGGTCTGTGTGCCAGGAGAGAAATAAAGAGAGTTAAGAGACTTTCTAGCCCAATGGGATAGTAAATGGATACAGGATATAAAATAAACAATAGAACCCAACCACCAACTTAGAAACTAAGGGTTGGGCCTACTAGGTGGCACAAGGGTGGTGGGTCTGAAGAAAGAGCCAGAGCCTTATCACTAGCAAGACAGAGAGAGGGCAGTGACAAGTAAAAAGATAGGTCAGCAACACAGAGCAAATGACTCTGGCAGAAGTAGCAGAGGGTGTGGCCCAGTTTGGGACCACATGCTAATAAGATGGCAAGAAGTGCCAAAAAATGGAATATGACACCTGGACTTCCAAAAGGTAATAGCTCTATGCTACAAGGTCAGTTTGAGTAAATTTGAGAGTAAACTCACAACCCTGTAAGCTCTTGGAATACAGAAAGGAGAAAGTAGCATAGGAGTTGCAGGACTATCAGCTGTGGGAAGCCAAGATGTGGATATCTCCTCTGACTTTCTATCGAAAGAGTGGCCAACCCCAACTCAGAGAGAAGAGACAGGGGATAGAAACAAACTTAAAAATTCGAACATGAGGAGGAACATGCCCTGCTTCTCTCTGCAAGCACAAGGATGTTCCCTGTGTGAGGCTTGAACATAAGTCCAAACAAGTGAATTGCACCTCTACATAGCCAGAGCATTAGCTCAGTGGACTTATGTATGGATAGTGCCAGGGCACATGTTGCACATAGCAACTAACAGTTACATGCCCTGTTGGGGATACAACCCCCCCCCCGGGCAGGGAGAAAAATGGAGGGAAGATCGCCACCTACCCAGTAAATGGGGGGAGCCAAAGGTCCGCCACTCACTTTTTTTTGCTTTCTTTTGGTGATGGCTGGCACTAGGGTGCCCAACCCTATTTTCTTTTAAACATGAAATAGTCACCTGAAAGGGCCACTGCAGAGGAGACAGAGGTAACATTACTACTAGAACCCACAGGGTGAGCTGCCAGAGGCCCTGGCTTACAGCTGAGTGGGACAGAAAGGTGACCCTTAACAAAAACCTCAACAAACCAGTAACAGTGGCTTCACAGCCCTCCCTCCCGAGGCCCATGGAGCTACTGCAGCAAGAATTTAAGGCACCAAGCTCCAGTGTTGTCCCTCACTCTAAGCCCTCGCTTCCGAGGCCCACTGAGCTGCTGCAGCAAGAATTCAAGTCAGCAAGCTCCAGCATGGTCCCCTCACACAAAGACCTACCTCCCAAGGCCCATGAAGTTGCTGCAGCAAGAATTCAAGGCAGCAAGCTCCAGCATTGTCCCCTCACACTAAGCCTTCCCTCCCTCCTGAGGCCAACGGAGCTGCTGCAGTAAGAATTCAAGGCAGCAAGCTCCGGTGTTGTCCCCGCACACAAAGCCCTCCCTCTTGAGGCCCACGGAGCTGCTGCAGCAAGAATTCAAGGTAGCAAGCTTCGTTGTTGTCCCCTCACACAAAGCCCTCCCTCCCTCCCGAGGCCCACAGAGCTGCTGCAGCAAAAATTCAAGGTAGCAAGCTCCGGCGTTGTCCCCTCACACAAAGTCCTCCCTCCCGAGGCCCACGGAGCTGCTGCAGCAAGAATTCAAGGTAGCAAGCTCCAGCATTGTCCCCTCACACTAAGCCCTCCCTCCCTCCTGAGGCCAACGGAGCTGCTGCAGTAAGAATTCATAGGCCTATGGTGATCATGTGATATGTCACATGAGTAGCTGTACTTATTTCTGAGTCCCCATTTCTCCACTTGCAGGCTATACTTTCCCACCACTAGGAGTTGTTAGTGTGCCACTCTAAACAGGATGTATTCCCCAGCTGGCCCAGTCCCACCTTTCTATTTAAAATGATCTCCCAAGCCAAGGCAAAAAAGTACCTCTCACAAGTTTTCAGTAAAACTAGCATAGGTAGTGATACACTTGATCTCAAGCTTGTTGCCCTTACCCTTGATGAGATACTACCACCCCTCACCAGGATTCTGAACCTCTCGCTTATCAATGGAAAACTCCAGCAGGCATAGAAAGTAGCTGTGGTCACCCATTTTAAAAAGTGGAGACAGAGCAAGTCACACCAATTACAGGCCGATCTCTATTCTCCCCCCTCTTTCAAAAGCACTAGAACGTATTGTTGATGACCAGCTTGTTGACCACCTAGACAAATACCGGTTGCAATACCCGGAGCAGCATGGCTTCAGAAGACAACACAGTACCACCACTGCTTTGGTGGAGTTCACAGGCTACATTCATGATGCTCTTGACCATGGGCTAATGGTGGGGGTGACTTATATCGACCTCACTAAGGCCTTTGAAATGGTCAATCTTGAACTGCTACTGAACCAGTTAGCCCACACGAGAGTATCACCTGAATCAGTGGGGTGTTTCAAGAGTTACCTTTCTGGGAGAATACAGCAAGTGAAAATCACTGATGCCCTCTCCGATTGTCGGGATGTATATACAGGTGTACCCCAAGGGTCAATCCTGGGTCCCCTGCTTTTTAGCCGGTTCTTAAACCACCTCCCACTAGCAGGTCAGGATAAGGTCCTCCTATATGCTGATGATGCGGTGTTATATTCCAGCCGCTCAGACCCAGTGATGCTGGAAAAACGGATGCAGCTACATTTCTCAGCTGTAGAGGCCTGGTTTCTCAGTTCAAAACTCTTGTTAAACTATAAAAAAAACAAAACTGTTGTTTGCCTCCCCCACACAACCGTCATAGATCCCATCAATTAAATATAGTGAACAATCATTACGCCCCTCTAGAAATGGTCCAGAGTTTTAAATATTTAGGGGTCACCCTGGATAGTTCACTCACATTCTCTCAACACACAGACTTTTAGTAGCCAAGGCAATTAATGCCAAAATTGGCCAATTAGACAGGCATAAGTATTGCCTAATGGATGGAACCCTAAAACTAGTCGTGACCTGTTCAGTCTTATCCGTGATTGATTATAGACTGGTAGTTTATGGTGCTGCAACTGACAGCCTTCAAGAGAATAAAGCTGGCCCTCAACAAAGCCTATCGGCTTATCCTTGATGCACCCAATCTTATGCACACCTGTGATCTCTACTCCCAATATGGGTGGCTACATTTGCACTGCAGAACGTAGTACCAGGTATGCCTGCCAGCTGAAAAATCCACTTTAGGACTTACACCCTCTGGAGTTCAAGGCCTCCTCTGCCCTATCAATAATACCAGAATTATAAGAGGGTCTAATAACCAGGCATTAAAAGTCCGTTTCCGTTGCACCTCCCAGGGTCAGCAATCCTTCGAATACTGTGCACCCCACTGGCTAAACTCTCTCTGTGAAGACCTGCTAGCAGAATCTAAACTCAGCCCATTTAAGGCTAAACGTTATGCCTATTTTGCTACACTAAGTAGATGTGACTGTAACCTCTAATCTGCTCCTGCCCATCTCAGACCCCATCTACACTTCCCTTAATCCAATATTCTTCAACCATCTCATCTTGCTCTCTTGCTCTTTCCTCCTCCACCCACCTCCTCAGCCCAACCTGTCACCCCCCCCTCCACCTGATCTCACCCCCCTCCCACAACTCTCCTCATCCAGGAACTTAGGACAAGGTCTCACTGGCTGCTCCAGTTTTCCCCCACAAACTATCCCTATGACCTTCCTCACCTAACCAGCACTCTCCCTGCACCCCTGCAAATGAAAATTACGTACCTACTGTAATTCTTGATCTTTCTGTGTATCTTCACCATTCATAACTACTGAGTACTGTGTCAGAGCTAGGACCCTGCGGGAAACGTTTTTTTTTTCTCTCTATGGGCGGCGTCAATGCAGGGACGGCACCACCCTCGAGGCCGACGTTCCACGTGGCGTTCGCAGGTTGGCAGTTATCTGTCATCGACTCCACCCTAGCCTCAGTTCTGAGATGCTGGAGAGTGAAGGAAAAGGGATGGAGGGTGGGGCAAGGGAGTCCAAGGGATAGATAAAAGGAAAGGATATAAAAAAACCAAAAGGAGAAATAAATGACAGATAGGAAAGAAAGGAGCAGACTAGATTTAGGGGACTGGGAGAAAGGGGGCCCCAATCTGTGGAAGAGGAAGTAGGGATGGAAAAGAGAAAGAAGAAAAGAGGGGGAAGGAGAGGACTGCACCCCTGGCAAGATGGACCTGGACTCCTAGTATTTGAGCAAGTTGATAGCAGACAAGAATCATCTGGACCACCCAGTCTTGTCTATTTAAAGAGAAGCTACCAAGGAAGCAAAGCCTGAAGTTCAGTAAGCAGCAGTAGCCCCAAGAGGAGCCAAAAACTTTTAGGGAGAAGGAGTTCCAGGTAGATAAGGGCGCATCAATACCCCTCCCCGCAGATAAGGGGAGAATCCCTAAAAAGGTAAGGAGGGATTAGTCCAAAGGGACATCCAAAATAAGGAAAAACAAGAGGCTTGAGAAGGGGGTGGGAGTCCGTCCGTTCCTCCACCCACACTCCAGATTTAAGAGAGTGGGGAGAAGCCAAAGGCGAACGAGAGAGAGGAAGGACCCCCACTCACCCCAAAAAAAACTTATAGGAAGTAACTCCTCCCTGTGCGTCTTCAGGATCCCCTGCCTCCTGACTACAAGGGAAAGGGGAGAGGGAGAGAGAGAGAGAGAGAGAGAGGAGTTGGAACAATAGGGAGACACACGGGGGAAGGGGGGTCCAGAGACTGAGGCCCCAGGGTGAAGGTGGGCAGGATTTAGTGATGCATGGTGAAGATACACAGAAAGATCAAGAATTATGGTAGGTTCATAATTTTCATTTCTTATCTGTGTCAATCTTCACCATTCATCACTACTAGGTGAATACCAAGCCCCCCAAAGGGGGCCCAATGCGTCCCCTAGCCTCCAGTGGGGAAGACACCGGAGGGGAGAATCCTTACAGACCTGGGGAGGCCTGAGACTGGTCCGGGTGAGATGGGGAACCCCTAGTGGCAGAGGGAAAGCACCCTGAAAGCCACCGTCTCACCCTGCGGGAGAAAAGGTGGGTTCTCCGGTTAGCGGAGGAAATCACCCCACGCCGGGCCAGGGGTGACAACCGGGATAAGCAAAGCCATGCCATCCACCTAATGCAGATCGCTGTCCCTATAACTCTGGAGCCTACCTCATTGGCATCATAAGATGCCCTTGCTTGGTGCCTTGCTAACTGAAGGCCGTGAGCAGAGAGGGCGATGGCTTGCCTGATTTCCTCCGCATCAGGCATTGAGGCTAGGAGCTGTCCTAGCCTGGACAACAAGAAAGTACAGTTACATAAGAACTTACCTGGCAGGTGCCAGGACCCCACAGAAAACTTGTAGCTAGCAGTCTGGGGCAGGGGCCGCCCCTCCGGCGTCCAACACCACCTGCCGTCCTATGTGGTATAAAGGGGTCAGTCCCCTGGCGCCACCCCAGTTCTCCTGCTGGAGACCCGTTGATAGAATTTGGAGATGCAGGTAGCAAAATGTCTGCATCCTGGTTGGATGGAAACCAAGAATAATGATAATAATCGCCTAAGCTATCCTGAGGGAAGGAGGGTGGGAAAGCCACCTGGTGCAAGAGCTCCTCTCGAAGATCTACTGTTATGGTAAGTTCTTACGTAACTGTACTATCTGTCTTCGGGGGTGGAGCTCTTGCAGCAGGTAATATCATTAGGACAGAGTCCCAAGCAGTACACAAAGATAGGCCCAGGTCTGACAGGTCAGAAGGGGATGTATATAAAGATGGAGCGGACATCTTATAAGAGAAGGCATTGCAGGACTGCTAGTTCGAAACCTGTTCTCCTTCTAGAGGCAATGTTCAGGCTATAATGCCTGATGAAGGTGTGGACAGAGGACCACATGGCAACCGCATAAAATATCAGCTGAAGAGACGTTCTTCAGGGCCGCAAATGAAGATGCCACCGCTCTGGTGGAATGACCCTTAATAGCACCCGGGAGAGGTCTGTTGTGGTGCTGATAACAGAATGTAATGCAGTGCACTAACCAACGGGCTAGTGTCTGTTTGGAGACAGGAGCTCCTAACATTCACTTCGTGAAAGAAATGAACAACTGGTCTGATTTCCTAGAGGAGCGAGTCCTGTGAAGATAGTACCGCAAAATGTGATAACATCCAGGGTGTGCAACCGTGCTTCACCGTGGTTGGAAGAAATCGAGTAATATACTGGAACGTTGATATCCTGGTTCAGAGTCAGAAAGGATACCACCTTCGGCATAAATCTGGGGTTTGTGCGCAAATTCACCCTGTCCCTGTGAAAGACTATGTAAGGTTCTTTACACATCAGAGCCTGGAGTTCCAAAACCCTTTGAGCGGAGGTGATGGCCACCAAGAGGAGAGTCTTCCAAGAGAGGAAGCACAGCTCTCAAGAAGCTGCCAGTCGAAAGGAGGAAGCATGAGTTTTTCCAGAACTAAGAGGCGGTCCCAAGGAGTAGCGATATCCCTCTTGGGAGGTCTGATGTGTAATACCCCTTGCAGGAAGGTCTTGCAGGCATTCAGTTGGGCTAAAGCTTTGTCTCTGATAGGGCTATGATATGCGGAGACCGCACACATATGCACCCTGATTGAGAAATAACTCAATTCCAAATTGAACAGGTGTCGGAGATACTCTAACATGTGCCTGACTTGGCAACGCAGGGTGTCTAGGGAACGTGCAATAGCTCATAAGCAGGAGCGTTTCCATTTCAGAGCATACGTGGCTCTGATAGAAGGCTTCCTGGCTGCTACCAGAATTTCAGCCACGCTGCTTGACACTCGTAATCTCTCTTCCACTAAGACTGCAGGAGCCAAGCATGTGTAACCCCCCTGCAAATGGGGGTTCCCAGAAGTCTTCTGGGAGCTTGCTTGAATACTCCAAGCCTGAATGGTGTTTGGCGTTTAAGCCGTTTATCTGTGAGTGCTTTTAGAACCTCTGGTACTGTCTCTTTAAGAGCTGTCTGCCTGCAGACATAATTAATTTGGATGGGGGTCTGTGTGTTTCTCTGTTTGAATCCCGCTCAAGCTGCTGCCCAATCGCTCCGTTTCTGCCATCGCTAAGTGGGCAGAAGGAGCACTTTTCAAAGGTGTAACTGTTTGCCAGAAATCATTTAGAGTAATAACTAAAATACAGTTTGTCTAACCTGCTTTTCTTTGCGGTCAGAACTGTGTTTGCCTAGCCCTCCATTCTGGTTTTGAACTGCTGAACTGGACCAATCAGTGTGGGGGGGGACCTTTGAAATGGAGCCTGCTGCTGGCAGATCAGAACTTGGACTCTCATTGTGGAGCCAGCCACCTATGTACTGTATGGCCAATGCCTCTGGGAATTGTAGTTTGGACTTCGGCGCCTTTTTGCACCAACAGGGGGAGTCTGATTGTGAGTGACAGCCAAACCAGCCAAATGAACTGGGAGGAAATCAAAGGAAATGCCCGGCTCTGTCTACTGGAAAGTCAGATGAGTTGAGACAGTGAAGAGAGAAGGCGCTATTAGCTTCTGCGCTGTATAGTTTCACACGGGAAGCGCATGTAAGGCCCTGAGTTTCGGTCTGCAGCCTGTGCAAGCGCCCGTTTGGATTGAATTTGACCTGTGAGGAGAATCAAGAAGATCTGAAGAGCAGAAACCAGGCTCACCCTGTAGAAGACTAGAATAATTGCTGAATCGCGCTCGGTCTGTCAGGAACTGAAGCTGCTGTGTGTTCTCCCGGGTATCGTGCAGTAATTGCGATCGGGATAGAGAAGCAGCCTGCCTGGTATAGTACTTTCCTTTTACATATAAATGTGTGTAGTGCTTGTGGGGAATCGCATTTCAAATCCCCTGTACAGTGCATTGAGTGCATGAAGCTGGAAGTAAACCCCAGCTTAATCCAGACTACATCCATTTGCTCTACACTGCAGTGGGGTCCAGTCACAAGGACCTTGTCCACATGGTCTACTCCTCCTGGCAATCCAGGACAATCTGCCTTCCATCCAGTTCCCAGCACTGAGTTTGTGAGTACAAAGCAGGGTAGCTCCCTGCCATCTGTTTATCGAATTGCAAGTGTGTCATCTAATTGTTGCTTTTTTTTCATTTCTTCACGAACTGAGCCAACCGGCTTCAGATTACAATTTGTGTACTGTGCAAGTGTTTTTTTCCATCATAGGGCCCCAACCAGCTGCACTGATCCTGGCTACCCCACCCCATCCTGGGTACCCAGTGAAAGTGACAATTTGGGACTCTGAATATGCGTACAGTACTGTGATTATTAATGTGTTTAACCTAATTAACCTGATTTCCCCCGGTCTTTGTTACAGCTCCTTAAATAAATCAGATCTGTTTATTTCAGCAAAGTTACACTGACTGAGGTATTCGTTTATGTTAAAGTATTGTACTGTGGTTTTTGCACTGTATCATCTTGTTTTAAAGGGGGTCCCCAGAGTCCAGTCGACAGAGCTAGTCCTGGGGTTAAGTGTACATTGTGAAGATATTCCTGATGTACTGGATGGGCCACTAGAGGGAAGAAAGGGGGGTTACAGTGTCCCAGAGGGCTGTGACCAAGTTAGTTTAACTACTGCAAACTCTGACCTCTGGGTGGAGGGCACTCACCATTGGACCTAGGCCCCTCACCCTCTTAGTAGTTAAGCAGGCAGGGGTAGTAGCCCTTGGGATAGCGCCACTTAGGGGTTACACATGCAAGTGAAGAGAGCAAAGAGCAGGATGGACGAGAGTCCCCTGTTCCTGACAGAGCTAGTGAGTGTTGAGTTGCAACTGAACTGGGGGTTCCAGAGACAGTTACTGGAGCAGCGGATACCAAATTTGACGAGGCCACAGAGGAGCCACCAGAATCATGCTGGCTGCCTCTGACTGCAGTTTGAGCAGTACTCTCTGAATGAGGGGAAAAGGAGGGAAGGCATAAAGGAACTTCCCTGTACAGGAGAGGGACAATGCGTCTTGCCAGAAAACACCAGTCCCTGGAGCAAGCGAGCAAAAATTGTGCAGTTTGGCATTGCATGGGGATGCAAAGAGGTCCAACTCTGGCTGGTCCCACGTGTCCGAAGAGGTTATCTATGACATCTTGGAGCAATTTCCACTCATGATTCTGAGAGGAAGAGTGGCTGAGACTGTTGGCGAGAATGTTCTGGACTTCTGGCAGGTGAACTGCGGTGAGGTCAAGACTGTGTTCTACTTCCCAGTCCCAAACTCTTATGGCTTCTCTTCAAAGGGGGTATGAGTGAGTTCCCTCTTGTTTGTTGATGTAGAAGACCACAGGTGTGCTGTCTGTCTGCACCAGAAGAAGACCCGGCTGAAGCTGGTTTCTGAATGCCAAGAATGCATTCAGTACTACTCTCATTTCTAGTACATTGATATGAAGAGAGCATTCAGTGACAGACCAGGACTCCCGGGTCCTGTGGTCCCCTAGATGAACCCCCCATCCTGACAGAGAGGCATCTATGGTCAGGGTCTGAAGTGGTGGGGGTCTGTAGAAAGGAACACTGCTGCTTAGATTGTCCGTGCAGAGCCACCATTCCAGAGAATGGTGAATTGCTCGAGAGATCCGGATTTGGGAATCCAGATTGTCCACCAACTGGTCCCACTGTACCCTGAGGTACCACTGAAGTGCCCTCATACGGAGCCTGACTAAGGGAACTGTGGCGATGGCCACCGCCATGTGACCCAGAAGCTGCCAGGACCACACTTGCAGGGAAGGATGGGTGCCGTTAGAGGCTTCTGGCTACCCCCTAAAGGCTTTCTTCTCTGTCCTGGGGCAGAAAACCCCTTCCCTGTATGATGTCCAGGATGGCTCCGATGAACTGCAGCTGCTGTGTTGGCCAGGGGTGCGACTTCGGCCAGTTGATTGTGATGCCCAGGGATGAAAACAGAGCCCGTGTTTTTGTGAGAGCAATTAAAAGCTCCTCCTCCTCTGAATGAGCAGAGAGGAGCCAATCGTCCAAGTGGGGGTAGACAAAGATGCCTCGCCTGCAGAGGGCCGCTACCACTGCTAGGCACTTGGTGAATACCCTGGGTGCTGACGAGAGGCCAAAGGGCAGAACTCTGAATTGGTAATGCTTGTCTCTGAAGCAGAACCACAGAAAACGCCTGTGGGGCTTCAGAACCTTGACATGCAGATAGGCGTCCTGCATATCTAGGGAGCATAGCCAGTCTCCTTGCTGGAGCAGGGGGAAGAGGGATCCCAGGGTGACCAAGCAGAACCTCTGGTATTTCACAGAGAGGTTTAGCTGGCTGAGGTCCAAAATGCAACGAAGATCTCCCATCTTCTTTGGAACGAGGAAGAAGCGAGAGTAGAAACTTTTCCCTCTCTGGGCAGTCTGGGCAGCTGGGACCCTTTGAATAGCTCTTTTGTCTAGGAGCTGTTGGATCTCTCCTTCCAGGAGGAGACTGTGGTGTGGTGGACAATGGAACAGTGGGGGGGAGGGCTGTCCGGTGGGATAGAGATGAATTCTATCGAATACCCTATCCGAATGGTATCCAGTACCCATTGGTCGGTAGTGATTATGGACCACTCAAGTGGGTAAAGCGCAAACCGCCCTCCTACTTGCTTGTTCTGCTTGTCCCAGAGAGGAGGAGGGCAGCAGTGGGAGTCAGGTAGAGGGGGTAGGAGGGCCCGGAGCCCTGGGAGCTTTAGGCTGCTTAGGGCCCTGGGAAACTTGAGAGGCAGGGTTTCCCAGTCTCTTAAATCCCTTTCCCTGGGATTGCTTGCCAGTATGTCCTTGATTTTGATGCTGACGAAAAAGACATCGGCGAGTTGCTTGAGGTTGGGACTCGCACATCCGATGTATGTCCACCACTGCTCTCCCCTATTCTTGCAGCTGTTTCACCATCTACTCCACCTCAGGGCTGAAGAGCACTGCGGCCCTGAAAAGAGAATCCAGGATAGCATCCTGAAGATCTTGCTGGAAACCAGTAAGTCTGAGCCAGGACTGCCGTCTCATACATATGCCTGATGCCGCAGCCCTGGAGGCCATATCCACGTTGTCATAAGAACACTGGAGGGCATGCTTGTCCAGGTCCAAGCCCGACTGTGCACAGGCCAAAATCTCCTGTTTGGAGTCAGTCAGGGAGAGTCTTTACCAGGTCCATGGTCTTTCTCCACAGGGATTGTTGGTAGGAGATCATATGGGCCATGAAATTCAGTGACCTGATGGACCCAGTTGCTGAGGAAAGAACCTTTCATCCCCAGCTGTCTAGTTTCTTCGAGACAGGGTCTGGGGGCTGGGAGCTTAAATGCTTCGGTTGGGTCCCCCTTCTGTGGGCAGCCATAAGGGCTAAGGAATTTGCCTTAGGTTGTTCTGCCAGGAATGGTTCCAATTTGGGAGGTTTGTAGAGTCTGTTTGCCTTCCTCAGAACTGCCAGAATAGATGACGGTGTCCACCAAGTGAGGCGAGTGACGTCCTGGAAAGGTTTCTACGAATGGAAGGATGACCAAGGTTTTCTCCTAGGCACTTAGCCAGATGTTTACACTCCAGGTCTAGGGCCTTGTTATCCCAATCGTACATTGTCTGAATGTGCCTCATTATGTTGAGGAAAGAAGGATCATCTGGGGGGACCATGGAGAGTCCCTGGGTCCAGGAGAGGGAGGTAAAGACCTGTCCTCTGAGGAGTCCGAGTCGTCGCCTGCCTCATCTGAGGAGGACGTATGTGGGGGTGATGAAGGAGATGGAGAAGAAGACCATGCCCTTCATTTCCCCTTTGTACATGGAGTTGTGTGCTCATCTGGTTGATCCTTATGAACATACGAAATTTGCCAGCAGATAAAGGCCTAGAGGTCTATCAAGTCTGCTCAAATGTGCAGCTAGCACCCCTTATTCTGTTGCTGCCCCTCCCTTCCACCCTTCCCCTTCATTAATCCTCCCCCTTGTCCTGTCCCATCCTCATCTGAAGCTGTCCACTGTTCTACTGCATACCACTTCAGCAGGTAACGCATTCCACCCAGCCACCACCCTCTCTGTAAAAAAGTGTCTCCTCATCTCCCTCCTGAACCTTCCTCGCTCCAGTCTCATATCATGGCCCCTGGTGGCCCTCCCCTCCCTTACTTTGAACAGCCCCTCTGTACCAGTCTTGTTTATTCCTTTCATGTATTTTAAGGTTTCAATCATGTCACCCCTGTCTCTCCTCTCCTCCAGTGAGTACATGTTCAACTCCTTCAACCTCCTCTCGTATGATAAGTCCCCCAGCCCCTTGATCATCTTTATCGCTCTGCGCTGTACCCTGTCCAGTAACTTAATGTCCCTCTTCAGATACGGACACCAGTACTGCACACAGTACTCCAGGTGTGGTCTAACTAATGACCTATACAGTGGCAGAATCACCTCCTCCCTCCTCGAGGATATACCCCTTGCAATACAACCCAGCATTTTGTTGGCCTTTGCAGCTGCCTTCCTACATTATGCTGAGTTGTTCATTGACCCTGTAATGAGCACACCAGATCCTTCTCCTCCTCTGTGTGAGCTAGCTGCATCCTAGCTGTTCTCCTCATGGGTTCTTCATCCCAAAATGCAGTACCTTGCACTTTTTGGCATTAAAGCCCAGTTGCCAGGTGTCTGATCAGGTTTCAAGCTTTGCCAGATCATCCTGCAACCCCTGCCATCCTCCTAGGTCATCCACCACCGCGCCTATCTTGGTATCATCAGCAAACAGACTGATCTTGCCTTGATGTCCCATGATATGTCTGCAATGAATATCCCAAACAACACTGGTCCCAACACCGAGCCCTGTGGAACACCGTTCGTCACTGCCCTTGGGTGTGAGAGCTCCCCACCCACCACCACCCTCTGTTGCCTTCCCTGCAGCCAGTTTCCTACCCATCTCACCAGCTTTGCACCCGCCCTGTGCCTACTAACTTCCTTCCCAGCCTTCCATGTGGCACTGAGTCGAATGCCTTACTGAAGTCCAGAAACAGGACATCCACTGCATGGCCCCTGTCCAGTTGCCTAGTTACCCAGTCATAGTACTCGACCAGGTTGGTTTGGCAGGATCTGCCACATATGAAGCCATGCTGTCTGCTGTCCTGTAGTCCTTTGGCCTCTAGGAGGGCCACCAGCCTCTCCTTCAGGATAATCTCCATTAGCTTACCCACGATGGATGTGAGGCTCACTGGTCTGTAGTTTCCTGGTTCATCCTTGGGGCCACTCTTGTGGAGGGAGCACCACATGAGCCATCCTCCAGTCCTGAGGTACACACCCGAATGTAGTGAGGCATTAAATAGGTCTGCCAAAGGTCCTGCAAGGACCTCTGCCACTCCTTCAGTACCCTCGGGTGGATGCCATCTGGGCCTGGTGCCTTGTCCACCCTCAGTGCCTTCAAACCCTCTCGAACTCCTCTCCATGATTTCCCCATCTGTCCTCCCCCCCCGCTTCTGCCATTTCTCCCACCTTGGGTGTCACCCCTCTCTTCTCTTTAGTAAATACTGAGCAGAAGTACTCATTTAGTGCTTCCGCCTTATCGCACCCTGCTTCCACCCAACCCCCCTCCTTCCTAATCCTTACTATGTGGTCATTACATCTCCTTTTCTCCCCGATGTACTTAAAGAAGTCCTTCTCCCCCTTCTTAATGCCTTGTGCGAGCCTGAGTTCCGTAGATGCTTTGGCTCCCCTTACTGCCCTTGTCACCTCCTTCAATTCTGTCAAGTACTCCTCCCTGTCCTCCCCCCTCCCTGTTTTCTTGTACTTCCTAAAGGCAGCTCTTTTCCTCCTTACCTTTTCCATGATCTCCTTGCTCAACCAGATCAGTTTCTTAGCCCTAGCCTTCTTGCTCTGGGCTTTGCAGCAAGTTTTGGTTGCCTCCACTATCCCCGGCTTTATGAGCTCCCACCGCTGGTTAGTGTCCATACTAGATTGAATTCTGGCCAGGTACCCTTTTACCACTTCCCCCATCCTCCCAAAGTCGGTCCTCCTGAAGTCTGGGGTAGGAGGAGGACTCATAGGTGGTGGAGTGGGGACCTTGTCTGGAGGTCTGTAAAGAAGGTCCCCTCTGACAGCATTCCACCAGGTGGTGAACAAATTGTGTATATCCACCACTGGGACGACCGCTGGAGCCAGCGTCGGGTCAGAGGAACTGGGCGTCGGGTCCTTGGGAACGGGTGTCTGGGGGTCACGTACCTCTATAGGGTTGGCAGGCGTCGGGTCTGGTAGGCTGGCGTCTGAAGGCGGGCGAGCGGTGTCCTGGGGAGTATCAGCTGGCGTCTGGCCTGTAGGTGTAGGGGCAGACGGCTGAGCCTCATCTGGCGACTGCCCCTGTCTGGCGTTGGGGAGTGGGTCGTCGGGGTAGGCGAGCAGCTAGGTGGGCGGACGTCTGGTGAAGGTCGCACCTTAGCCTTGGGGGGGAGGCATCCAAGCCTGGGCATCCCCCTGCCTACCAGAATGTTCTTCAGAACGTTTCCTCTTCTCTGAGGAGCTGGGCCTGTCCTGAGCCCTAGTCAGGCCTTCCTGGGTCGACTCTGTGGATTTATTTATTTTATTTCATTTTATTTTATTTTGTTTTTGTTGACCGGGTAAGTGCACTAGACAAATCCTGCCTATTTTCAGGCACGACCCGGGGGAGGGGGATACAGATGAATACCAGCTGACCTTGAATCAGATTAAGCTGTTGGTGGTATTATTAGTGAGGTCGGTGGGCCAGGGAAGAAGAGCGATGTCCTATTGAGACCGACTCCCAGTGACAACCCTGGGGTGGGGGGGAGCGGACTTAGAGGAGCAGGATGATTCAGTTGCTGGGACTGAACCCGATCTTTTTGAAGAAGAAGATGACACCTGTTTGGCTGGTGATGGATGGCAGGATTCAGACCTGGCCCGATCTTTCTCCTTGTGATGCTTCCCTGCTTCCCACAAGGCCTTATCCTTGGGAGGGGATTCTCTAGTGGGAGAGGATGAGCTGACTCCAGAACCTCGCTGCATGGCCGCAAGCTTTTTCTCAAGGAGGAAGGTCTTCAAGGCGTGAGCTCTCCTGGCGTGCATCTTCTGATTAAACTTCTGGCAGTGGCTGCAGGAATCAGGCTGCTGTTCTGGGCCTAGGCAGATGAGGCAGGCCACATGGCCGTCTTTAACTGGAATCTGCTTCCCGCAGGCACACTTAGATTTTCACCACGGTGGAGAAGGCGACGACATAAACAAGGTGAAAAGAAGATTACTATTTAAAAATAAAGAAACTACTTGTCTGAGTTCGAGCTGTTGACTGCAGAGAGAGGCATCCATGGAGTCGAACTACGCTGGTCGATGGCAGGAAAAGAACTGGGGTGGCGCCCTTTATACCACATAGGATGTCAGGTGGTGCCGACGTTGGGGGCTGTCCCCTGCCTCAAACTGCTAGCTACAAGTTTTCCATGGGGTCGCTTCAGTCCTAATGGTATTACCTGCTGCAAGAGCTCCACCCTCGAAGACAGATCCTGTCATAGGAAGCATAGTGGGCCTGATGTGCAGCTATAGAAAGAAGGATCCGTGCAGAATAGAAGGTTCTTCTCCCTCAGAAATCCAAATCCGCAGTGTACAAGTCTGGGGGTCGGTCACGAGGTGTCCAGGCATGTCAAACCTGAAGGGGGATGAGGTAAGGTACCTGGAGACCCGGGAGGGGCGCAATACCGCTGGCATAGGTCCCTCGGGGCTGGAACAGTGGAGAAGGGACACTGCCAAAGCCGATGTGACACCTCCTGGAAGGGGATAGGCCAGGCGGGAACCACCAGGTCGGGCGCACTGTACTCAACTAAGAAGGTTCGCGTCACATGCCCAGGATTGCTCACAGGGGACGGGGTGAGATGGAGCTCATCCAGCATCCTCGCAAGGAAGCGCTGATATGAAGAAAGATCAGACTCTCGGGAGATGTGGACAGATAATTCCTCTCCCTCTGAGGAGGAGGATGACGAGCTCAGAGATTCAGGGTTCGACTGCACGGAGGCATGGTGGAACACCTGCTGGTCAAAGGTAGGTAGGGAAATGTGCAACCGAACCTCTGAACTGTTCCCAGTTAAGAGGTCTTGTAGGACCTGGAATACCTGGGATAGCCAGGGATGGAGGCAGAGGCACGGGAGCCAAGCTCCTAGCAGCAGAAGAATGGCCTCTGTAAGGGCAGTAGGGCCTACAGGAAGCTCCCAACATGGAGGGATGGGAGGGAGGGAGATCCGGAGGTCCCAGCAGCTAACAACTGTTCAACTGAGTTGGAACAGTCATAGCTATGCCCATGAAAAGAAATCCCATGAGGTGACTGGGACCATGTGAGTCCAGAAGAACAGCCCCTAACCTCCAAAGTTGAGGTCCCTCTCGAAGAGCTTTCCAGGGAAGGGTGAGGATCCACACTATGGCTCCTCCCAGAACCCAGACGGGTCCCAGTGAGGATGCGCTGCGCCAAACCCTGACCCTCTCGACCCTTCAGACTCCAAGAGAGCCCTCTTCCTCATAGCCACTAGCCTAGGCAACTGACAACCCATGGTAGACTCCGCAGAATCCACCCAGGGTACAGAATCCTCCCACTCTTGGGGTGCCCCGGGCTGTCCAAAACTCAGACTGTCCACACACACCAAGGAAGAGGGTGCCCCAGCTGAAGGAACAGATGTGTCAGTGGCCCCGGGTTGCATGACAGAGGTCACGTGGACCACTACCAGCTGGTCAGTCCCACTGACCCCAGAACCGGCTGACCCACAGAGGGAGGCTGAGTGGGGGCCGAGGTGCTAGACACTGAGGGATTGGAAGATTCTGAAGAATCCAGAAGCCAATCTGGATCAGAGCCAGAGTCCCCCTCCAAGGAGGAAGACACAGAGCTCGATGCCAGATGACTCCCTAATTCGAACTAGTTCCTGGACCGTGAGCTGGACCACCCTCAGCCCCGGCACTGCAGGCAGCACTGGAACCAAGTGCGGCACCGCGCCCGACACTGTGGTCCTCCCCGGCACCGCGAGCAGCACCAGAGTTAGAAATGACATCAAGCGTGGTGCCGCACTTCTCCCCAGTGCCTTGAACAGCACTGGAGTTGAAGGTGGCACCAGCCGCAGTGCTGCCCACTTCCCCGGTGCTGCAAATGGCATCGGAGTCAAGGTGGCACCGACCACGGTGCTGTCCCCTGCCCCAGTGCCGCGAATGCCACTGGAGTCAGAACCGGCACTGACCCCAGTCCCAGTGCCACACACGGCACCAAGACTGGAAACAGCCCCAGCGTCAGCACCTCCCATGGCACTGCCAACATCCCAGGCACCATGAACAGCACCAGGAGCAAAAGCAAAGCCAAGGGACAGCCCAGCACTGGCCATGGTGCCACCCAGGCCTCCAACACCGTGAACAGCACCAGAATCAAGGGCAGCACCACCAGACACACCGAGGACGGTGCCGGCCTGGGGCCCAGAGGCCCCAGGACATAACACTGGGGGACCCTTTACCTTTGAAGAGAGTGACACCAAGCGGTGCCTCAGTGCCCCTGAGAGGGGCAGACTGGGCCTCCTGCACCGTGGAAGGAGCCCCCGCCGTGGCAAGGTTGGAAGAGGTGGAGGCCCCTCCTCCATGGGCCATATAGGACCAGAAGGGGACCTGGAGGAAGGGTCAAGAGTCCTGACCTTGGCCCACCGACTGCTAACCCGCCCCCCAAAAGTTGGCAGTGCACGTCCGTCTTTAAACGCGCACATCTCAACAACTCAATGGTCTATCAAGAAGCAGGCGTCGCAGTTGTCCATGTCATGGACTGGACCGAGGCAGGAAAGGCAACGGTCATGCTGGCCCATCACGGAATAAAGGTGGCCACAGGGGCACCAACACATTGGTGGCTGCCCCGCCTTCGACGACTTCTTGTCTCTGGGACGAGACATGACCACACAGTAAAGCAACAGAAAACGGAACGCGACGCCACTTAGAAATAATGGAAATGGTCTTACCGGCACCAGGAGCGACATCAAGCAGGACGAAACAGAACTGAAAACTAACTGGCGAAACTAGACCGCGAAACACCAACTACGCACTTGCTTGAAGTCTCCACAAGAGGTCTACACTCAACGGCGGGAGAAGAACAACTGAGGCTGGGGCAGAGTCAACGACAGATAACTGCCAACCTGTGAGCGCCACATGGAACCTCGGCCTCGAGGGTGATGCCATCCCTGCGTCGACTCCACCCACAGAGGGAAAAAATAAAAAATCTCCCACGGGGTCCTAGCTTCAGCAGAGTGACCAGCTGTGATCAGTGGTGAAGACTGACACAGATAATATCCTGCTTTCCTCCCATACTAGGCCTCCTCTCCACTCCTGCCTAGAACTTTCAAAGCACTTCTGCTATTCGTGTACGAAGATGTCTTATATTGTACTATTTTTGTTTGAACTTCATTGTTGTATAAATAATGTATGTAATCACCATCTGATTGTTCTGTAACACTGCCTGTTTTGCTTACTGTCCTTGTCAAGATGTGGAACCTTTGTAAATGAGCTCACAACTCAAAGGTTTTAATCCAAGACTTCAATAAATAAATAAACCATCAAACCAAGAACAGTGGTGAAGTCTGGAGTGAGCATGGGGGATGGTGTGTGTGTGTCATAATCAATGGCGAAGGCCCAGTGGCGCTGAGGGTTGAGGCACTGGATGCCACACCTCGCCAGCACCAGCGACCGGGTTCGGAGCGGACTCGGGTCGGTAGGGGTTGGTCGGGGGAGGGAGGCTTGAGCATCCCAACGGACGCTCTCCTCTCTCGGGGAGGGATACCAGGGGCGCTACGTGCTCCTGGCGTCCTGAGAGAACCGGTGGTGCACCGGCTCTCGAGGGGTTGGCAGCTCCATTTATCGGAGTCAGGGAGGAGGAGGGATGCTGTTAGGTGCTTAGGAGAGACGTGCGTCAGCACGTCACCTCTTTGAACTTATGTCCTCGCGCCAGCATTCCAGGGGGCCGGGAAACAAGGGACACAGAAAAACGGAAAAACTCCCTCGGCGGTCCTAGATGACGGCTGCCCCAAGCCATTCAGACCACCACTAATTCTCAGGACAGACCCCAATGTGCAGGTAGGCGGTAGAAGGAGAAGCACTCTAGAGGCAGATCCCTAGGTCAGGGGGCTGAAATGGGATGGACGGCCCGAAGGAGTGGACACCGAGGGCAGGCAAGAGGGGATAAAAAAGAAAGTAAAAAAAAAAAGAATCAATGGTGAAGATATTCAGGTACGTCAATAATTACAGTTTCATGTCTTCCTTGAATTAACCTTTACCACTGATTCATACATATATGTCAGAGTGCCAAGCTTACCGATTAGAGAGGAGCAGGCTCACCCTCAGGATTAAGTCACCCTCAGCCCTCTGCATGGGGAAGAACACCGAAGGGTAGGGACTCCTCATTGGCCTAGTGAGGCCTGAGACCATTCAGATTTAGACAGGAGGTAAAAATGCCCCCCAAGTTCCCACCTGACTCTCGAGGAGAAAAAGTGAGTCCCCTGGATCTGGGAGATTAGCACCTTTGGCAGGGCCAGAGGTGCCAGCTGAGAAAGGTGAAGATATGCCATCTGCCAAATGCAGACTCCTGTCCCCGCCAGCCTGGAGGCCACCTCACTGGCATAATAAGATGCCACTGTCTGGTACCATGACAATGCCAGTCCCTTGGCAGAAAGGTAGATGACTAACTCTAATGGTGACATGGCAGCTAAGCTGTCAGGTGCGCTTTATTGTTGAGATGCACATAACAGTGTGGGCTGCAATGAAAATCTTCCTCCCCAATGCTTCTGTCTGCACAGAGTCTGTATCAGGAGGTCAGTCATGCACTAAGTTCAGTATGCAGATCTTGACGGTATGGCAGTCCATCAAAAACCAGGCATCATAAGAATCTGTGTCACGTTTTAGGCCAAGGCAGGCTCAGCAAACCTGTTGTCGGTCCTTCACCATGATTGATTTCCCACAGGAACACCAATGCATAATCAGGGCCTTTTTGGGCCCCTTACCATAGGTGCCGGGTTGTATGGGCCCATGGGGCATTGGCCCCATCAATATTTATTGAGCTGGGCTGAGCCCCAGCAATATTTTCCAGTGCTGCTGCCTGCCTTGACTTTTCCCCCTTAATTGTGGCTCATGGTGTGTGCCCTCTGCTGCTGTAAGTCAGTGACCCATGGCCGGCTGCCGGCATGCTTCACCCCCGTGTTTAATTTGCTGGCTGCGGGGGCACAGCACATTATTTAAAATTTGCGCCTTTTGCTTGTCAACCCCCACCCAATCATCGTGTGACACTCTGTGACTGCTTAAGTTCTGGTTGGTTGGCAGTCAGTGTCATTTTACAATTTGCCAGCATTGCCGGCGTTTGCCGCAACTGTGATTGGCATGGGGGAGGATGTATTCGGCGCCATAAGCGTGTATTTTGGTGTTGTGAGGTCAGGTGGCGTGCTGGGGAGAGAGATGAGAAAGACGATCGACGAGTCCATGATGAGAGAAACGATCGCGACAGTTGGGCGCCAGTCAACAAAGCAACAGCAAGCAACCTTTCGGCTTCTACTGGCCCGATTTGGAGTCGGGTCATCATGGTGCGTCGCTGACAGTCAGGAATCCAGGTCTCCGGGAAGAGAGAAGAGCAGCCAGCAGCAGCAGCAGACGAGAGGTGAGGTGGTGCTGGTGTCTTGTCTGGTCGATGTGTAGTGGTCCAGGGGGCAGCCAGTGTGATTCCGGTCCGAGAGGGAGAGGGCCCGCCTGAGGTGATTGGTGAGTGAGCCGGTGCAGCTGCCAGCATCAAGAGCCATGACATGGCCACGGAGCTGCCTGCAAACTTGGGATTGTAACTAGTAAGCGTAAACTAATGTCAGCCATTAGTTACAGAGAGACTTATTATTCAGAAAATGCATTTTACTCTAACTCCCTAGAGCACCCTGACAGGATATCACCAGTTTTAAGCTATGTCCCTGATTTATTTTTTTTTTTTTTTTAAGCATGCCCTCCCTGACTTATGAGACAAGGGGTTAAGAGAGATGTAAATGATTCATTTTATTATTGTCATGTTAAGTAGCACTGACTGAAGAGGAGGTGCAGACTGCTATTCCACTCATAAAGGGGCAAAGGTTTATTTATTTATTTTTAGTGAGGTGGTAGAACAAATTTGGGGTTTGGAGGTCTGGGTGACATCAATCCAAAAACTGTACTCCTTGAATATGTTTTTTTTGGGGTGGAGTGGTGGTAGGCATTAAACTTTCCGGGCACCGGGTGGGTCAGAACTAAAATTAACTTTACAAACAGATCCTTGTCCCTTCTGCAGTGCTTCAAGGGAGCCGAAGGAATAAACTGCTTGTTGTGGCCAAATCTCATTATCTGATGAAAAGAGAACCTGATAAACATTTATTGACCCAGGCAGGGAATCGGGCCTTAATATGGAGGAACACTTGGAAAACAAGCAGTTTAATAGGACATCTGAAGCTTAGCCTCTGCCCAATTACATCTCCTGATCATCTAATTCAGGAAATACTTGAAGTATGGGCAGCCAGTGGTCTGTTAGGGGTGAACTGATTATACATTTTTTCTGTACAATGTGGACATTGTTTGATGCATCCCTTTGCCTCCCTTGCTAGACCATATAGCTTATTGTTTGCCTCTATATCTATGTAGTGCAGACTCAAGGTCTTGGACCAAATGTGGTAGCCATAACATGCTGGAGTGTGAGAACTTGGAATATATCCATGTTTCTCTAATCATGTCATCTTTAAGATCTGATAAATATTATCTTCCAGTGATTTAATGAGCTAAGATACCCTACCCAGAAATGGCTGTCATATAAATGTTTTCTATTTTGAAATTCTGGTTGCTCCATATGGGTTGGAATAGGTACGG
Source organism: Neoceratodus forsteri (assembly GCA_016271365.2). NCBI lineage: Eukaryota > Metazoa > Chordata > Ceratodontiformes > Ceratodontidae > Neoceratodus > Neoceratodus forsteri. Next base: position 1,284,882,336 of record CM028132.1, read on the forward strand.
GGTTTTGCTTTTTGAAGGTTATGAGGTTATGTTGCAGCTTACATATGCACACTGAGTTCCCAGTTGGGGTGTGCATAGGTGTCCTACAGCGTTTGCAGAATTAATGAATTTCCTTCTTGGTGGAAATGGTGGCGGGGAGGGGTTAGAAGAGAACAAGTGCCGAGTTACTGCAGTGCCTGCATTGGAGAGTGGAGAAAATCTGTGTCTGACCAATTGATTTCTTTATAGCTTGTTCATCAGAGGTTCACTTTCAGCTTCTGGGGGTGGGTCTGGACAAATGTGGGGTGGAGGGGTAATTTTATTGTAATGGTTTAAAGAGGTGTGGCTGACCAAACCTTTGATTTTTACGGCATGTTCAGTTTATTTGGGGGCTTGCTGCTGGGGCAGGGTGTCTGGATGAGTTTAAAAAAAAAGGGAGGTTATTTTAATGGTTAACGTGCCAAACTGGCTAGAGAAAGAGCACTGTGAGAGGACTGAATTTGATATTTGACTACAAAGTTCTTGTCCAATACTAGTAACAGGATGGTGGAAACTGGTTGGGGGTTGGGGGGACAGTGCACAAACTGGATACAAGCATTGTGAATATTCAATTAGAAAATGTCTGCCAATGCTGAAGTCTACTTCTGACTAGTCGAATGTATGGTCTTTTTCTGCTGGCACATTCATATATTCATATTCCCTGGGAACCATTTTAGTTACCCTACTCTGGACTGCCTCCATACTGTATGTTATTGCGGAGATGGGGTCTCCAGAAGTTTTATACTGGTGGTGCCTCTCCCTATGCATTCCAGTATTCCTCCAACCCTCCTTACTGCCTTCTCACATTACCTGGCTACCATAACATTAGGTCATCTGGTGTGACTACAGGTCTCTTTCCATTTTTTTATTCTTGGTACCCCCTCTCACTGTGTACTCTTCAGGGTTTTTGTTTCCTAGGTGTATAATGTTGCACTTCTTTGCAGTGAATCTAGTTTAGAGTTTGTGAAGATGTCTTTTTAAGCTCTACAGAGCTCATCATTCCTGGCTGCCTGAAATTTTGGTTATGGTCCAGCAATCTCTGCAAAAGGGGCTAACAATAAGAATGTGAACTCCTCTTCCTTATACAAAAATATTGGGCTCTAGAGCTCATCCTGTGTGGCCGCTTCAATCTTTGCTCATCCAGACTTCAGTCTGCAGCAAAAGCTAAGGGAAATAGACTGAACTCCTCCATTTTGCCAGGCTCCTGTAAATATGTGTCTAAGACCTTGTGTGGCTGCCTGCATTTTGTACAGCTGAGTCTCATAGTCCAACTGCAGCTAAGCAAATGCCTGATGCATTTTTATTTCTGGCCTATTGTTGAGTATAGATTGTTTTTCTACATTTGCTTTATGGATCAAAACAGGTGTGTGGATTTGGATACTGAAGTAATCTTATGTCCTGTGTTATGTGTAGATATTTTTCTGCAACTAAGTCAAAGTACTACAAATCCTTGGTTCCTACAAGGTTTTTTTTTTGTGTCCAGCCCTGTGATTTAGCTACAGGGAGTCTGTCACAGTTTAAGCAAGATAGGCAATCATGGTTTAACTACACCAGCTTGTGAACTAGGGATAAAGTTTTCATCCAGAGCCAACTACTGTGTAACATTGGGCAAGTCACAGTAAAATCCTAGTGCTAGTCCACCTAGATACATATTCAGGGTTCATTTCAGACATTTATCTTGATGGAATAATTGAGCCATTGGATAGAAAAAGTAAAGGTCAAATGAAAAAAACAATCGGCTGGGCTTGTATTTGCATGAGTAAAATGGTGGTCAGTACACTGACCCTGGCTGTCCTCCGGTAAGGAATATATTATTAGTATGTTGTGAGCCACATGGATGGTAACTGTCCTGACAGCCAGGAGTGATAGAGAGATGACACAGATGACTTCTAGAGCTTTACAGTTAACCACAAAATGAACCACAGTAATCCAGGGCTTCTCCGGGCCTAGCTTCCCTCAGATCCCTAATATCTGGCTGGCTGCAGGGTAAAATCATGCTTCAGTTCTGTATGTGAGGTTAGCAAAATGTTGACATTAGCCTGGCCTATGTTAAGATGACAGGTGATGGCTACAATCAATGTATGTATCAGTTATAATGAATATCAGCATTTTGCTAACCTCACATACAGAATAGTACTATGTATTCACCCTACAGCCAGACACCATCATTTTAGAGCAAGGGGGTAGAATAGAGCTAAGATAAGATTTATGTAGCATCAAAATAAACCAGGAAATGCACCGCAGAGCATCTAGCAAGAGTAACAGTCCATTAAAAAAAAAAAAAAAAAACACCACTTGAGAAAATCCTGGTTGGGGCCTACCAGCACCCAAAACCCTATTATCTGACTGGCTACAGGGTGAATAAATACTTCTGTTCTGTACCCAAGGAATAAAATGCTAACATTCATTGCCTGGCCTATGTCAAGCCAGCAGGTGACAGCTGCAGACAATAAATATATCACTTGTACGACAATCAGCTTTTTGCTAACCTCATGTAAAGAATACAAGTTTATAGTGTATAGTGGAATGTTGTTCTGTATAGAATTCCATCCCTTTCAAAATGCTGTTCTATCAGAGTTCCAAGGTCATGGAATGCTGAGACTGCAAGAGTCAGTTTCATTTTGAAAGCAAAAGAACTCACAAAACACATTTTTCACACAGTACTATACACTATAAAAAATACAGGATGAGCAACTCTATGCACAACCAGTGTGTTTTGCCACCTCAGGGTTCTGATTCGCATGGAGGGAATCAGAATCCCTCTGTGGCAGAACACACTGGTGCTGCATAGTTGCCCATCCAGTATTCTCTATGTATTCAACCTGCAGCCAGACAATGCATAAGTTTAGAGCAAGGGGGTAGAGGAGAGCTAAGATAGGGAGTTATTTAGCTTCACAATAAGCCAGAAAATGCATCACAGAGCATCTAGAACCCCATGGCTTCTGGGGACCTGGCTGCCCCCAGACCCCCAGCTTTTTTGAAGAAGCCAGATTCCAAAATAAGAACCTCCTTGTAAAAATTCTGCCAATGGCCTTGGGGTACATTACTACGGCTCTGATATTTGTGCCTGTCTTGAACTGGAGCACAGATCACTTTCCATGAGCTGCCACTGTGGTCTGTACCTATGTCATATTGGTCCCCAGTCACATCTTTCCACCATGAGAACTGGCTAGCCTTGGAAGCTAAATATTAAAGTTTGAGATCTGGGAGTTGAAGACACCCTTGTGGTTTACTGGGAGTCATTCTGCTATATGATCTCATGGCAGTCATTCCATTCCATAAACATTCTAAGTGTGGATTACCACCAGACAGAATACTGTAAGGGGGAGTTGCTGCCCATGGCAAATGTTTGCTGCTCTTTGTAAATCTAGTCCATGCACTTGCTAGAGACAGTGATTTATTCAAACCTCAGTGTCTATAATTCAGTCCTGTCTGCTAAAGTGTGCTCCACATTTTGATGCACAGAACAGAATAATCAGACAAGAATGAAGTGACCTTTGGAAAACCTTTTTTTATTTCCAGGTCAAAAGCAGACTAGGTCTACAGAGCTGCAGCTCTCTTGAATCTGGTTGCTTTGGTTACATCACAACTAGCTACCAAATCAAGCAGGCATTATTACAGGTGTGGTATTCTATGTAGGAATATTTCAGGTCTACTGTTGTATCTGGGGATAGGGGCTTAACACGCAGACCCCCACATTATGATACAAAGTGCTCTGCTCCCATAGATCCCTGGTGGTCGTGGGGTTGATCTCTGACCCCCAGCCCATGGGTGTAGGGCTTTGACCCCTAGAACCCCAGTGTTTCACCTCTGACCTTGGGCCAGGGGGCCGGGTTTGACCCCTGACCCCCACCAAAAATTTTATAAACCTGGCTCCTATGCCCCTTGCTCTTTTTCTTGGACCTGGACAAATAAAATGAAGGCGACACTGTGAAAGAATAACTGGACGATGTTGCAGTAAATGTTTGATGATACCTGAAGAGAGGTGCCGTTTTCCATGATGGGCACTCAACGGCAGGAAAAACAGAACTGAGGTGTGCGAGGGAGTCACCAATGGTTATTTGCCGGTGCTAGGCACCACATGGGTACATCCTGCATGCGAGTGGCATCAGTAGCTGATGTCAGCTCCCTCCCTAGAATAAAAAAGCTCCTGTGGGGTCCTAGGGTCTCCGGCCCTAGACCCATATGTATGAATTAATGTTGAAGACTGATTCAGGGAAGCAGCAGCACAGATAATAGTAGGAAAGGAGTATTTACTCCTATTTTTCCATGATTTACTTCCACTGCCTGATTTTAGGAATTTGTTTCCCACCTTCTCCATTTAAAATCATGTTCGGTATGCATGCACAGAAGTAGCATCATGTGATGCCTGCTGACACAGAACCACACAGACTGGAAGCAGTGATGTGAGGACAGAAGAGCATCAGTATGAACTGTGCATACTCAATACTAAAGACTGTGTCAGAATTTGCTCACTGACTGGCCAGAAGGGTTGTTTTGATATAACATTAACCTGGAAAATAGCTGTCAGTAGCGGTGAAGTGCTGATAACCTCATGACAATATCAGGCAAAGAGCCAGTAGCAGGCTGCAGGAGCCTGGTACCTAATGAGTTTTGAGATTTGGTAGTGGTGGGGGCGGACTGGTCTGTGGATGGCATTACTACCATATAGATGAAAACACTATCGGGCTGAGAAAACTAGCAGTAAATACTCATAGTCCTAAAAATTATCTGGACCCCTAAACAGAAGATCTGTTTTTTGGCTTTCTTAATGAAGATGACGTTCATAATTACTTGATATGTTATGGAACAGCACTAACCTGTCCTTGGGCACAGGATTTACTTTGCAGGCTTCCAGTAAAAAGCGAACCACTTCCACGTGACCTGCAAAACAAAATCCAGAAGTTACATTCTTTTCTTACGCTATAACTGTTACTTGCCTGGACATAACATTAAGCACTGATGGCATTGACAAAAATGAGGAAAAAGAGACACATTGCTATTTTAACCTATTGGGTATGTAACTGAGGCAGAGGGACTAAAACATCATTTTGCATTATAAACCACAACATCATTTTTAGCATTATAGATTGTGGGAGCATCATATTAAACTCCCTGACAATGCACAGTACTTCCTTCAGTTGCGTGGGAGGTGCTCTTCTTGCCACGAGAGTACCTCACACATTCACACTGTGACCGTCTTCCGATAACCACCGCTTGCGCTGTATAAATGGACCCTCAAGAAAGTATATTTTTTTAAATGGTGCCATGATCTATAATAGCTTTATAGGGGCACTAGGAAAAGGAGTGTCACCTCTTATGTAGACCTGCTCGCCTTCAGTTCACAGTTCTCTTGCCCTAAAAACATGCAAGGCGTCACTCTTATATCCATAAGTAAGTAAACTTCATTTATTTGGTGCCTAATCCCAGAGGCTCTGGGCACCTTACAGGAGGTGTGAAAGTTACGCAAACAAATACACATAGGGTCAACACACAACAATTAAAAATCAGTAACAAATACCAATAAAATCAGCTGCAACTAGTTAAATAAGATCTAGCCAAAGCCGATACCGCTGTGATGGGCTAGCAAATGACCAAAGTTACATGTATGCATAGAAAATATTGAACGCCTGGGTGTAACTTGGCCATTTTTTGGAGGTGTTGCACCAAATTGTCAACATGGCCTTTTTGGGACCCCACCTCATGAAGAGTGCCAGTGTCATTCTGTTCACTTGTCCTGAAAGGTGATTTTGCAGAGTGACCAAGCCATTCTGTGCCACAGGTGCGAAAACACATTTCGAGCAGGACATGAAAAATGACAGCTGTACTGTTAATAAGGAGGTGTGCAAAAATGGCAATGTTGAAAATCTGGAGTGAAAATATAAAAAATTGGTGTAGTTAGAAGCGTGCAAAGAAACTGTGCAACACATGCTCGTAACGCAGTCATGTTTTAGAATTTTTTCACTAGATTTGGAACATGGTTTTTGGGACCCCACCTGATAAACAGTATTACTGTCATTTCGTTAATCAGTACCAAATGGTGATTCCGGCAGCAACCATGTAATCACCTTTTGGGACCGAGAATCTAAATGACAGTAAATAGTACCGTAAGGTGGGGTCCCAAGAACCCCATGTTGAAAATTTGAGGCCAAAATTCCAAAAAATGGCTAACTTATCAACATAAGTTGAAAACCCCACTGACTACCAGTATAGCATGCTTACCTTTGATTCTTCAGTTTGCGGCTTGGCTTTGAAGAGTGCAGACGTGTAATAGTCCAGAGAAGATTACAGCGCTGACCTCCAGAGGTAAGTATGGGGTAAGGGGGGGATGCGGGAGGTGGGTGCTCTGTGGGACGGTAGGGATGGGGAGAGAGGATGACGATGAGGGACCATTTTCTTTTTTACAGGCGGAAAAAAAAATCACGTCTGGGGACAGTTTTCTTTATTTACAGGAAAAAAAACATACATTTGGGCACACTGGGATGGGCTCCCAGTGTACCACATGAGTTGTTGGGGGGGTACATGATGCTGACAGAGGGATTGGGCACCCCAATGTCAGCACGGGAAAAAAAAGGGAAAAGAAAACATACATTTGGGCACATTGTGGTGGGCTTCCAGAGTGCCATGAGTTGGGGGGGGGCACATGATGCCGATACGGGGATTGGGCACCCTGATGCCGGGGTGGGGACCACATACATTTGGGCACACAGGGGTGGGCTCCCAGTGTGCCATATAAGTTGGGGGGGTACATAATGCCAAAACAGGGATTGGGCACCCCAATGTCAGTGCAGGGACGGGGAAAAGAGGAAGCGGGGAGGGCAGCAGCAGTGGGAGGGTGCGGGATGGTGTTCTTTGCTGCTGTTCCTGGGAGGGAGCAGGGAGGACAGGAGCAGTGGGAGGGTGTGGGAAGAGTGTCATCTGAAAGATGGCAGCAATAATGCAACTGCGCATGCACGACACTCGCATGCATAGCTGCAGTGATTGGCATGTTGCCATTCACAACATGGCACGCCAGCGGAACTGCACATGCGCTCGAGTTGCACATGTGCAGTTCTTGCCCCAGAATGCAGAAATAACAGCCAAAATAGTGCGGCTATTATTCTGTAATGGCTGACCGTGGTGGAGTGTCTCAAGTGTTGTTGGACTTTCAGAAGGATACTTCCAAAAGTCCAGTGGAAGGTTCCACAATCTGCCATTTTTGTAAGCTACCATCAATCCCAAAATGGCTGTAGGCTCTGCCTACAGCTGTAAAATGGCCTATTTAAAAAGGTGGGCTTTGAGACCCTTCTTAAAAACCTCCACCGAGGGTTACCTCCCTCAGAGATCTGGGGAGCATGTTCCAGAGGATCAGGCTGGCCACCTCGAATGCACAATTCCCTGAGGTTTTTAGACTGGCCCTCGGTGAAGGAGTGAAGGGAATGCAGCAGCAGGGCAGGGGTCAGAAGGCCACTCAGGTAGCCAGGGCCTGAGCCATATAGGGCCTTACAGGTGAGCAAGCCTACCCTGAAGATGATCCTCCACCTGACAGGCAGCCAGTGCAGATCTCGCAGGATCGGGGTCACATGACAGGACCTAGGCAGGCCAGTCAGCAACCTGGCCACTGCATTCTGCATTAGCTGCAGTCAATGGAGGTGCTCTCCACTGAACCCGAAGTAAAGAGTGTTACAGTAGTCCAGCCCTGACGTAACAAAGGCATGTACCAGCATTGGCAGGTCAGCAGGAGGATTCAGGGGTTTAATCCGGATGACATTCCTTATGTGGTAAAGACCACTGAGCTTCAACTGTCAAACTGTCATCAAGGATGATGCCCAGATTTCTCACCCTAGTGGATGCCACCAATGGAGTGGGCCCACGGAACAACCCTGTTCCTGACCCGACAGCAACCACATCATGCTGGTGACCAGGCTCGATCACCAGTACCGATGTCTTGTTGGGGTTCAGTTGCAGCCAGTTAGAGGACTTCCAGCACTGGATCTCGGCCAGACAGTTGTTTAGCACCTCCGTGCTATTACTTGTCCGGCAGCAAAAGACATATACAGCAGGGTATTATCTGCCCAACAGTGAAAACCAAGAGTGTAACATCTAACGAGCTCACCCAGGGATAGCATGTACACCGCGTACAACATCTGTGACAAGATCGAACCTTGAGGAACTCCTCAGGTCAGGAGCCTTGGACAGGAGGAGAAATTCCCCATCACTACCCATTGCGTCCTGCACATAAGAAAGGACTCAAACCAGTGGATGACAGTACCGGCAAGTGCACAATGCTCTCTAAGGTGATCTAGAAGCACAATGTGGTCCACGATGTCAAATGCTGACTAGAGATCTAGGAGAACGAGAACAGACTGATCTTCTCTATCTCTCACCCTGGCCAATTCCATCTCAGTGCTATGCCTTGCCTGAAATCCAGACTGGAATGGCTTGCAGATGTCATAGGTCACATGATGTGCCTTGAGCTGCAGAGCCACCACTTTCTCAACAACCTTCACCAGGAATGGGAGGTTGGAGACAGGTCAAGAATTCACCAAGATGTCAGGGTTGAGTGACGGTTTCTTCAAAAAGGGCCTCACCAACACCTCCTTCAAGGCGTTGGGGGGGAAGCCCTCCAAGAGCGAGCACCGGACTGTCTTAGTGAACACTGGACCAATGGACTCAGCACATCCCACTATTAGATGAGTTGGGCCCGGGTCCCATTCACAAAAGGTGGGACACAACTTCGAGATTACCTCCACGACCTCAGCCACTCCCTGCCAAAACTCTCTCCAGACAATAGGAGTGCCTCTGCTTACGTAAGGCACACCACTGCAGGATTGATCTTGTCCCACTGGGTAGGTCCTGGACCAAATGGAGATCACCCTGTCAGAGAAGAACTGAGCAAACTTTTTGCACAAAACAACTGTAAAAGTTTTTTTCAGCTGTAGGCAGGCAGGACGTAACAGCCTGTCTACAGTCTGAAATAGCAGAGCTGGTCTGTTCATCCCTGCAGCAATCTCCCCGGACAGGAACTCTGCCTTCTTATGGTTGATTGCCTTTTGACAGTCACCGTAGTGGGCTCTCAAAGCCAGTTTATCTTCCACGGACCAGGTCCTCCACCAGTAATGCTCCAACTTCATCACCTTGAGAGCCCCACCAAACCACAGGGATCTCAAGTGAGAAGACTGTGTTATATACGAACTGGTGGAATGGCATAGAGTGCCTTGGCAACAGCCCTATTATAGGCTGTCACCGCCTTGCCCCTGCCAACCGCACATGCAGCACTCACACCAGAAAAGTCCACCACCGCCAAAAGTCCCCCTGGGGACAATCCCTTCAATGGGTGGTGGCAGACCATCTTAACAGGGGAAGGACTATCAGGGGGGTGGGCAAAACAAGAACTTACCGTGCAGTGAATACCAACTCCAAGGCATGGCCATTATTGTGAGTTGCAGAAGCAACTGCTTGTGCGAGGCCCAGTGATGTCATTAACTGGAGGAAGTCATGTCCAAAATGCAACAGTTCATCATCAAGCCAGGTGCTGAAGTCACCCAGAATTGGTCATCTGGGTGATTCCAACAACCTATCGGCAATGAAATATTACAATTACGTACTAACCATAATTCCTGATCTTTCCCTGTATCTTCACCATTCATCACTGGTGGGTAGTGAGCTGAAGGATCAGGACCCTCGGGGGCTTTTTTTTTTTTTTGCAAGAGGAGGAGTTGACGTTGAGATGGCACCACCCTCGAGGCTGATGTAATATGAGGCACTCACAGGTTGGACAGTAACCGTCGTCGATGCCTCCTCAGCCCCAGTTCTGCACGCCTGAGAGGGACAAAGAAGTAAGGAGGGTGGGCAAGGGAGCCCGAGGGACAGCAAAAGGAAAGGATATAAAACCAAAGGAGGAATATGCCAAAGAGAGGACAGGAAAGGAGGAAGCCTAAGGGATTGGGAGAGTAGGGCCCCAATCTCTGGGTGAAAAGGAATGGGTGGAATATGGAGGGATAGGAGGATAGAAGAAGAAGCAAGGAGGAGGAGGAGGAGGAGAAACCATCCTTGAGACACTGCACTGGACTGCTCTGGAGAATTATGCCACAGGTCGAGCAGATAGGCCAGAGGATGAAGGCAAGGCCTCAAGAGGATGGCACTAATTTAGGGGAGCAGAAGCAGGACAAATCAGAGGCAGGAGAAAGGCTAAGGACAGGTCGGTGTCTCCCCCCACCTGCAAAAGAACTGAGCCAGAATAACCAGCTTAAAGGCTCTGGAGAAAAACCCCAGGTGATTGGAACTTAGTTATTTGGTGGTGGGGTGTACATAACATACACTCCAGAAGGAGGGTAAAAACAACCACAAGGAGGCACAAGAGGTTGGAGGATAACTGAGGGAACCACCAGAGTCCCTACCTGCCACCAGACTCCCTCAAGAGGCACAAGACGGCCCGGTGGCGCTGAGGGTTAAGGTGCTAGCTGCCTCACCTCGCGCCATGCCGATGAACCAGGTTTGGGAATGAGCCCGGGAGGTCAGTGGTCGGCAGGGGCGGGTAGGGATGAAGTGTCTGTGTGACGGCTCTCCCTTCCCGGGGGGGGGGACTTAGGGATGGCATCGCTCTTGAGCGACCCCTGACGATGGCCAGGGGTAGCTATAAGGCAACGGGGGCAGAGGTCAGCGGACGCTGGTCATCAATGCACGTCCGAGCTCCGTGGGGGGGGAAACAAAGCAAGTAAAAATCCCTAGAGTGCCTGACAGGCGATGGCAGGTCCAGTGGTCGGTCCCCACGTCCAATGCCAGTCTTCCAGTTTCCCAGAGTATCTCCCTGCTCCCTGTCGCCTCTACATTGCAGATAGGGTGCCAGAGGAGTCGGCGGTCCTGCCCCATGGAGACTCAGAGCCGTGGGGGGTTGGATGGCCAGGTGGTGTGGCAAGGGAGGTGGAGTCTGGAGGCTTCAGGCGGACGGGAAAAAGACCGAACCACGTGCCCTGCCGGAGAAAGTTCAGGTTCTCCGGAGTAGGAGGATAAAGAAAGTTAAAAAAAAAAAAAAAAAAAAAAAAAAAAAGGCACAAGAGGGAGCCAGAAAAAAAAAAAACAGGAGCTACCTGGGCTGAGAGGGGGCTCTGGCAGTTCCCAACAGCAGCAACCCTCCCTGTCCGCCCACCCAGAGGAAAAAAAAACTGACCCCTAAGGGGTGGGGGTAGAAGATGCTGGAAATGGACCAAGGTCCAAATAGGAGACAAACAGGGAGAAGGAGAATTGCCCACTGACTGAGGCCTGAGAGGGGAAGGTGGGCTGGATTCAGTGATGAATGGTGAAGATACACAGAAAGATCAGGAATTACAGTAGGTATGTAATTTTCTTATCTTGTCTGTGTCAATCTTCACCATTCATTACTGGTGGATGATTACCGAGGCCCAGAATCTACCAAAGGGGCAAAGTCTCTTGGCCTCCAGTGGGGGAGGCACCAGAGGAGGGAACCCTAGCAGGCCTGGCTAGGCCTGAGGCTGGTCTGGGTGAGGCAAGGTTCTCCTAGCAGGAGAAGGAAGGCACCCCTGAAGCTCTCACCTCACCCTAAGGGAAAAAAGATGGGTTCCCCGGAAAGAGAGGGCAGTCACCCTAAGCCAGGCAAGGGGTGATGACTGGGAGAGACGAAGCCACGTGTCTGCCTAATGCAGATCGTTGTCCCCACCAACCTGGAAGCCACCTCACTGGCATCATACAATGCCCTTGCTTGGTGCTTCACTAGCTCCAGGCCCTGTGCGGAGAGGGCAATGGTCTGTCCGGTTGCCTCTGGATCAGGCAAATATGCTAGGACCTGACCTAGCAGGGACCATAAATGCCTGTTGTAGGCAGCATGGTGGGCCTGATGAGAAGAGATACACAAAAGGAGTCATGTCAAAAGAGAAAGTTCTCCTCCTCCAAAAATCCAACTCAGCTGAGTTGGATTCTGGGGGTCGATCATGCTGTGGGCTTCTATGCCTAGTGGGTGTGTCCAGGAGAGTCACTCCCGACAGGTGGTGACGCAAGGCTCCTGGAGACCCAAGGGGGCACGATACCTCTGGCAGAGGTCCCTTGGGGCTGGTGGCTGGTTTGAGGGATGTCGCCAGGCCTGGTACAACACCTCCCAAAAGGGATTAGGCCAGGTGGTAACCATCAGGTTGGCCACACTGAACTCGCCTAAGAAGGTGTGCACCAACCGGTCAGTAGTGCGTTCACCAAGGGTGGAAAAATGGAGCTTGTCGAGCAACCCTGATAGGAAGTGCTGATAGCTGGGAAGATCAGCTGCTGGGGATAGGTGGATAGAAGAGTCCTCTCCCTCAGAAGAAGAAGACAAGGGAGCCGACGAGTCCAGAGAGCCAGGTTCCAGCTGCATAGGGGAGTGGTGAAGCACCTCCTGGTCCATGGACTGATAATAAGCAGGGAACAGTGCAGCCATGGACCTGAACTGTTCCCAGGTGAGGGGCTCCATAGTACTGGAGTGACCCGGGAATGGGGGAAGAGAAGGCAGAGGCAAAGGGACCAGGCACTTCCGAGGAAGGGCACAACCTCTGCCCAGGCTAAGGGACCTGCCAGGAGACCTCAAAGAGGACGAGATCTGGTGGTTCTGGCAGACAAAGGCCACTCAACAGAGCTGGAGCGGCCAGAGTTGAGCCCGACAGAAGAAATTCCCCCCCCACGAGGTGACTGGGGCCGCATGAGCCCAGAAGGGTGACCCCTAACCTCTGAAGATAAGGTTCTTCTTGAGGAGACCTCAGGGTAGAAGATCGGACCAGCGCTGCGACTCCTCTCTGAACCCCGACAGGTTCCGAGGAAAGGGCGCCGCCCTGAAACCAACCTCCTCAACCCTTTCCACTCTGAGAGAGGCCTCTTCCTCGTAATCAGCTAAGGCAAATGACACCCCACAGCCACCTCCTGAGAGACAGCCAGAGGAGTAGTACCCTCCCCTACCTGAGGTGCTCCAGCCAACCCAGAAGTAGGGTCAGCAAGAACAACCACTGGAGGGGGTATGCCTCCCAAGATGATAGATGGATCACCAACTTCATGCTGTCCTGAGGCACCACCCCGGGGCACCAGAGGACTGTTTGGAGCCACCGACCCCAGAATTGATCGAAACCATCCGCTCCATGGGAGGGGGATAAACTGGAGCTGCTGCACTGGACGTAGAGGAATCGGCGGACTCCTGAGAATTTGGAAGCCAGTCTGGGTCAGCCTCAGAATCATCCTCCCCAGAGGAGGCCCGAACCCAGACTACTCCCTGATCCCTCTCAGCCGCGGTGCCATGAGGGACACTGTGAACTGGCCTTGTGCTGCCCACAGCACCGCCCCCATCCCTGGCACCGTGAACAGTGCCGGAGGCTGACCGCACACCCAGCGCCACCCCTATCCTCGGCACCAAATCAGGGGCGGCACCGGCAGGTGGCACCGAGGACAGCACCGGTCTGGGCCTGGAGGCCTCAAACCAGAATGCCGGGGAAGCTCTCACCTCTGAGGAGGCAACTACCTGAACGGTGCCTCTCACCTGACCCCCAAGGGGGCCAGGCTGGGTCTCCTGCACCATGGAAGCAGTTTCCGCCGCGGTAATGCTGGAACTGGCACAAACCCCCTCCTCTGTGGGCTGTCTAGGGGAAGGTACCTGGAGGAAGGACTGAGAACCCTGCTTCTGGCGACCCATGTATGTGCCTGTCCCTCGAAAGTCGGTGGCACACATCTGACCTTCAGTGAGCGTAACTCCAGAACACGGCGATCCATGGAGAAACAGGTGTTGCATCTGTCCATATCGTGGTTCGGTCCCAAGCAGGTAAGGCAGCGGTCATGCTGATCCATGATGGAGTAAAGTCAGCCGAAGGGACACTGACACATCAGAGGCCGACCTGCCCGCAAAGATTTTTTTCTTGTCCCCTAAACCAGACATGACCGGACAGAAAAACCAAAACCAAAAACAGCACATGGCGTCGATGAGAAATAAATTGGAGAGATCTTACAAGTCGACACTGAGGATGGAGCAGCAGAACTAGGACTGTAGAAACTAAACGACGAACTAGGCCACAGAGATAATGGCGTACCATGTGAGGTTGTGCTCACTCGATGTTGGGAGAAGCAGAACTGGTGCTGAGGAGGCGTCGATGACGGTTATTGTCCAACCTGCCTCGAGGGCGGCGCCGTCTCGATGTCAACTCCTCCTCTTGCAAAAATAAAAAGCTCCCACAGGGTCCTGATCCTCCGGCTCACTACCCACCAGTGATAAATGGTGAAGGCTGACACAGACTAGATCCGTGACTTCCTGCAGGAATTCTTCCCCATGCCCAGGAGGATGGTAAACAAGGAGAATCCTGCAACCAGCACCTGGACCCCCATGCACCACCACACATTCAAACAAGGCCCTCCTAGCTCCCCTATAGTAAACTTATTAATCTGGATTATTTGCAAACATTCCAGACATTCTCATAACCATATGATAGTCTCTTATCCAAAATTCTAAAGTTCTGAGTTTAGTTGACATAGATTCCCACATTTCTCACAGTTTCTCTATTTTTCTTCAAAGTAAAACATTTTGATTTTAATTTCAATTTTCATTTCTTTGGAACAGACATCTAACATGATTTATAATATATTTATCTATTCAGCTATGACTTATCTTATGGTTATGAGTTATGTGTTTTCAAGTCCTTTACGTGCCAGACCTGGTCAACTTCATACGAACATACGAAATTTGCCAGCAGATAAAGGCCTAGAGGTCTATCAAGTCTGCTCGAATGTGCAGCTAGCACCCCTTATTCTGCAGCTTCCCCTTCCTTCCATACTGCAGTTCTCTCCCCCAAGGAACTTGGGAAGGTATTCTTATAACCATAACAGACATCACTAACTGTACATATAACCATACACTGATCATATTACAGGATGGGTGATCGGGATCGAAGGGTGTCACTAGACACAAGGGATAAGGTAATTGTATATGGGATGGGTGCTTGGGGGTTGGGGGTGCCACTAGACACCAGGGATAAGGTTCCCATATACAGGATGGGTGACTGAGGTGGGGGTGCCACTAGACACCAGGCATAAGGTTCTCATATATGGGATGGGTAACTGGGTGGGGTAGGGGGTGCCACTAGACACCAGGTACAAGGTGATCATATATGGGACAAGTGATCAGGGGGGGGTGCCACTAGACACCAGGGATAAGGTTCTCATACACGGGATGGTTAATTGGGGGGGGGTACTGGACACAAGGGATGGCGTGTCCAGTGGTCACAGGATGGCATCAAATGAGCCTCCACTCAACAAGCAAATGCGTCCATAATGGGCATGCTAATGGTCCCATAGTGCCTTGCATGTCCAATGGGCTCATCTATATGGTGTGGCTGAAAATAGCCACCGTGGCTGCACACAAGGGTCTAAGTTGAGAGGGCCTCCCAACACACAGGAAGGGAGTGCATGCTACCCTGCCTGTTCAGGCAGAACATGGTTATGGTGTTGTCTGTCAGGACTTGCATGACCTGACCCCTGACTAGGGGGGCAAATTCTGTCAGAACTAGCAACACAGCATGGAGCACCAGCAGGCTGATGTGGTGATGAACTCCCTGCATAAGCAGAACCCATGGGTCCTGGGGTCCCTTAGATGCACTCCCCAACCCACCAGAGACGTGTCCATTGCGAAAGTGACAGACGGTTCTGAGCGAACAAACGGGACTCCTTACCCCACATGTTCTGAGATCAGACCCCAACGGATGTCACTCCACATTGGCTGGGTCACTGTGACCAGGTGGTCCAGGTGTTCTAGGCGTTGGGACCACTGACAGCCCAACTCGCACTGCAAGCACTGCATCCGCCTGCGAGCCCACTGGACCATGCTGGTGCAAAATGCCATGTATCCCAGCAGCCTCAGGAAGTTCAAGGCAGGGTGCAAGCACCCAACCTGAAATGGTCGAGTAAAACAGGTAAGATCCAATGCCCAGTCTGCAGCATGGCGGGCCTTGGCCCGGAGGAAGTATAACTCTGCCCCAATGCAAAGAATCACCTGTAAGGGGATCAGTTCGGATCTGGCTGGGTTGACCAAGAGGCCCAAGCCTCTGCAAGTCTGGACAGCCAGGTTCCTGGAATGCTCCACTGCCTGTCTGGATGGCCTGGCTATCAGCCAGTCATCCAGGTAGGAATAAATCCTGACATCCTTGCACCACAGGAATGCTACCACCTCTGCCATGCACTTGGTGAAGACCTTCAGTGCAGAGGAAAGGCCGAATACCATGACCTTGGAACTGATAGAGCACCCCTTCTGTGTGAAACCAGAGGTAACACCAGCGGGATGGATGGACTGGGATGTAGAACAACATGTCTTGGAAGTCCAGGGAACAGAACCACATGCCCGGCTCCAAGGATGGTATGATCTGGTTCAGCGTGACCATCCTGAAATGGAAATTACATACCATTATTCTTGATCTTCTTGGACAAGTCTTCACCATTTATTCATACTGCTGGGTTCAAGCCAGAGGTACCGGGACCCTGCAGGAGCCAACACTCTTCAGGTGGGCCGGCGCCAAGATAGGACCACGCATGCATGGCACCACAAGGCTGGCTTGCACTGTGTAGGCTATCTTACCATCAACCCTCCAACTGCCTCAGTACCTTTTTTTAACAAGGAGGTGCAGCGTATTCCGAGAAACACCTAACCTAACAAGAGCATAAGATAGCCCTTCTGACATACATAAGGGTCAACCAGAACAATGTCTTCACAGTCCAAACCAAAACAAGGAAGCCAAAGATTAGAACAGATTGAGTGAGCTCAGGGGATGGTGAGTGGGCGTATGAATAAATGGAGAAGATTTGTTCAAGAAGATCAAGAATTATGGTGAGTATGTAATTTCCATATCTTCCTGGACTTAAGTCGTCACCATTTATTCATACTGCTGGGTTAGAGTATCAAGCTAAAACCAGTTCCTCCGAGCAGGGCGGTAGGAGACAGAGCTCACTCAGGACAGAAGTCCCTTAAGGATTGTCCTGCCAAAAGAAGCATGCTGTCTGGCATGGACATCCAGAGCATAGTGCTTAATGAAATTATGCACTGAGCTCCAAGTAGCTGCTTTGCAAATATCAGCAATGGGAAAAGATCAGATCTCTGCCAAAGGCGCAGCAACAGCTCTGGTAGAGTGGGCACGCACTTGGCCTTCCAACTTGACCTGTGCCATAGAGTAACGGTGGTGAAGGCATGCCACTATCCAAGCAGAAATGCACTTAATGGAAACTGGCTGACCGAGCCGGGCAGCACTGAAGGACACAAAGAGCTGTTTGGATTTATGGATGTCCTTGGTTCCATTGATGTAGAACTGAAGGGATTTTTTAACTTACAGGGAGTGAAGGGTGTGCTTCCTTTCATTCTTGAAGTTAGGGAAATAAGTAGCCAGTACTGACTGACATCTTCCAGGACTTGGAGGGTATACAGGACTGCCCTCATCTCCAGAATGTTGATATGGAGGTGCAGCTCTGCTTGGGTCCAAAGTCCCTGAGTGCGAAGGCCCTGGCTGTGGGTTCCCTAGCCAAGGAGAGATGCAGCTGTAGTGATGGTTATCTCAGATTCCGGTGGAGCAAAAGGGAGACTTGATGCAGGTTGTCCTCTTGTGTCTACCATGCAAGGATGTGTTGTTGGGGCCGCTATGTGCTGAGCATCCACTGAGTAGTTCTCATGTGCAGTCGAGCCAGAGACACTGTGAAGATGGAAGAGGCCATGAGGCCTAACATCCATTGCATGGAGCAAGCCTGGACAGGGTTGTTTTCCATGAAGAAGTGTGCAATCTGAAGGATGTTGTTCCTTCTGTCTTCTGAGAGAAAGGCCCTTGCTTTTGTGGTGTCTAAGAGGGCCCCCTATAAAGAGGAGTTGCTGTGAGGGTTGAAGCTGCGACTTTTCAAGGTTCAGCAGAACCTCCATGAAAGTCAGGAACTGAGATGCTGTGGCCACTGTTCTCTGTGTATCCTGTCTGGGCGGGCTTGCTAAGAACCAGTCGTCCAGGTAGGGAAAGCCCTGAACGCCGAGCTTTCGAATGTGCACTGTGAGAAATGCAAAGCACTCTGTAAAGACTTGAAGCATTGAGGACAGCCCAAAGGGCAGGACTTTGAATTGGTAATGTTGACCCAAGGCCACATAGCGGAGGAACTTGTAGTGGTTTGGGTACACTGGAATATGTTGGTAGGCATCTTGCATGTTCAGGGATGCCAGCCAGTCTTACTGTTTGAGAAGTGGTAGAAGTGTCCCCAGGGAGACCATCTTGAAATTCTTGCTGTACAAGAACTTGTTCAGCTTCCTGAGATTGAAAATGGGGCGTATACCCCTTGTCTTTTTGGTACCAGAAAGTAATGGGAATAGAAGCCTGTGTTTCGATCTGCCCAGGGAACTACATCCACTGCCCTGTTTTTGAGGAGGCCTGTTATCTCTGAGGTGAGAAGGTCTGACTGAGCAGCTGAAAGTGTGTGTTGGCGCTCTGGCGGAAGGTCTGGTGGGTTCGCTATAAAATTTAGCAAGTACCCCTTCTGAACTATCCTGAAAAGCCACTTGTCTGTGGTAATAGACTTCCACCAGCTGTAGAATTGAGTCAGATGTCCTCCCACTGCCAAGGAAAGGCCCACCTTGGGCAGCTGAGGCAGAAACAGGGACAGATTCTAAGAGGAAGGCATTGGGCGCTTTCAGGCCCTGTGTCTCTTGCAGCATTTTCATTTGCAGCTGAGGGGACTGGTGTTTGTTCGGGGCTCCTCTGCCTCTTCCTCAAAAAGGTTGTCTGTTACGAAAGAACTGACAGTTTCTGCCTCTCTAAGGGCCTCGAGGAGCCGGTCTGGCTGTCATGATGGCAGTCCTAGTTTTCTGAGATGCCTCCAGGGCTTGTTCCACCTGTTGTCGGAACAGATAGGTACCGTCAAAGGGGACATTCTTGAGCCATGCCAGCAACCTGGGTTCAGGAACAGACTTGGGGTGTCTGGGGCTGGCAGGAGATGGAGAGGATTGAGCATCTGGAGGACTGCTCTCCTCTCCTGGGATGGGTTGCCTGGATAGCCTCGCTCTGTAGCGGCCCCCGGTAGACACCGGGAGCACTACAAGAGTGACGCAGCAGGGGAACCAGGAAAACATGAAAATGGCATGCATGCCGTCTGGATGATGGTGGCCCCACCTCCCCGCACCTCTCAGCAACAATGCCTCCAGGCTGCATTTGCACACTCCATGAAGATGTAAAGGACTGCCTATGTGCACTCTGGTCCTCCCTCCCAATGCTCCCAGGTGGGTAAGGGCCCCCCCTAGCAAAGAGATACGTCCAGGACAAGAAGATGTCGGAGCAGCAGGACGGCAGGCTGGTGGGAGGTAACGGCAGGACTGGCCGCCTGAAGGAGAGGACAACTGTTTGAGTGTAGGAGGAGGTACAAAAGAATGTATAAAAAAAAAGGGGGACATTCATAACCTGCTGTTGGGTACCTGAGGAAAGATCGGATGTCAGTGTTGCCAAGGCACAGGTCAGGAAGCATAGGAAGACCAGGAGCAGTAATAAAATTCGCAAGCAATGTTTTTATTATTATTATTAATAGTAAAATAAAAATGTAAATCGTTCAGTAGAACTACTTACAAAGGCAGTACAAACAGAGAAAACAAAGTCCTTCATCTGAGGGTTTCTTTCCAAATCCAAATCTCAGTCTCTGTCTCTTACTCTCTCTATCAAAAGCACTGCTGCTCTTTTTATAAGTCTTTGCCTGGGAACTTGTTAAGAGGCATCCTGTTTTTCCCAAAGTGTTCTTGCCGGTTTCATTGAAGAGCAGGCTTGCAAATAGAACAATGTCCCAAACTGGCCCCCTGTTAACAGCTCTGCAAAAGAGTTTGCAAAAAAGCCTGAGAGGTGCTTAAACTGCCCCTCAAGTTAACCCCTAAATTCTAAATAGCTATTTGCAATCATTTCAACAGTATAACTATATACATTTCAAACAAAGGAATCCCAGTATCACTTACAGTTTCACACAAAGATTCACATATATTTTATAACTGCAGACATGCAAGGGGGAAGAAAAGGCAGAAACAGCAAATGAAGGCAGCAAGATAGTGAGAGGCGGACAATCGCAAGACCATCAGAGTGATCAGTTCCTAAGTCTCACGAGAACATTTGGTTGCACAACCAGACAGACAAGCGACAGAAAAGGAGAGGATTGAGCAGATCCTTGCATTCAACTCTTTCTGCATAACAAAGGTGACTGAGCCTTTTTCAGCCCTGTCATATACCGCCCCCTTTAAGAGGGAACCCGTTTAAAAAAAAAATAAGGTTTCCAAAACTTGCTTTTAATTCTCTTCCAACATTCCCTTATAACCTTTTACCTTTCTGCGCATACGCAGTCTCTCTTAACAACCACTACAGCAAATAGTTAAGTTTAAACTCACACATCGTTTTAACTTTCTGAATTCCCAATTCTAATGTTTCTACTTTATCAGCGTAGCCATTAACATTGCAACAAAACCATTATACTGTTACCTGTTTATTTGTTTTCTTTATGTCTCTCCCAGCCCTCCATCCATGAGCCAGTTCACCACTTCTGTTCAGGTTTTCACCATCAGCATAATTTCCTTTACTGCCCAAAAGTCATATCTCTGCCACTCCATAGTGTCTCTATTAGGTGCACTACTGCCAGTCAGACCTGCTCTTTGTTGTATAGCCCACCATTGGAAGAAGACAGACAGGCTTTCAAGTTCTGTCCCTACCTCCTTTTTTTCCATCACTGGTTCAGGCTGTACAGTCTCAGTCTGGACTTTTGATTCTGTTTCTAGTTTAGCTGCCATTCTTCTGATAGTCACTCCTGAGCTTGCTATTGCAGGGTCCATGCCTCTTTCTATGCTTCTCTGGTACTAGGTCTAGTGCCCACACACAAAACTTCTGGCTTAGAGTATGCACGGCATAAATCCCACTTCTCACACCATCTGTTATCGAGGCACAGGTCAGGAAGCATAGGAAGACCATGAGCAGTTGTAAAATTTGCAAGTAGCATTTTATTATTATCAATAACAGTAAAATAAAAATTAAAATTGATCAGTATAACTATTTTCAAAGGCAGTACAAACAGAAATTACAAAGTCCTTTGTCTGAGGGTTTCTTTTCTATTCCAAATCTCATTCTCTGTCTTTCACCCACTCTAGCAAAAGCATTGCTGCTCTTTTTATAAGTCTTTGCCTGGGAACTTGGTTTCTCTGCATAGCAGGCTTGCCAATAGAACAATGTCCCAAGCTGTCTCACTGCTGACAGCTCTGCAAAAGAGTTTGCAAACAAGTCTGTGAGGAGCTCAAACTGTGTCTGAGATTAACCCCTAAATTCTAAATAGCTTTTTGCAATCATTTCAACAGTATAACTATATACATTTCAAGCAAAGGGATCCCAGTATCACTTACAGTGTCATACAGAGATTCACATATTTTTCATAATCACAGAAATACAAGGGGTAAGAAAAGAGAGAAACAGCAAGTGAAGGCAGAGAGACAGCGAGAGGAGGAGAATCACAAGACCATCAGAGTGATCGGTTCCTAAGTCTCATGAGAATATCTGGTTGCACAACCAGACAGACAAGAGACAGGAAAGGACAGAACAGATCCTTGAATTTAACTCTTTTTGCATAACAAAGTGGACTGGTCCCTTTTCAACCCTATCACATACCCTGGAACCTGTTCTAAAAAAACAGGTTTCCAAAACTTGCTTTTAATTCTCTTTCAGCATTCCCTTATAACCTTTTACAGTTCTGCGCATATGCAGTATCTCTTTTTCCATAACAACAACTAAAGCAAACAGTTAAGTTTAAACCCAGACATTTTTTTAACTTTCTGAATTCTCAATTCCAACATTTCTACTTTATCAGTTTAGCCATTAACATTGCTGCAAAACCATTATACTGTTACCTGCTTATCTCTTTTCTTTATAGCTCTCCCAGCCCTGGAGAGAGCATACCTATTTTCCCAGAATGCCACCTCTTTCTCTAGGTGGTCTTCCTTTCTTGGCCTTTGTGTTCTCCTGGTCTCCAGAAAGTTAAAGGTTTATTTCTGCATAGTAAATGCACCCTTCTCTTTGGGGACTATAGCCAACATTAACTGGCAGGCAACGCAAGACTTACGGTAGGTCACTACCTGCCTGTTGACTCCTGGCCAGTAAAAATGTGGCAGAAGGTTTGACAGAGTTTCTCTCTTACTTAGATGCCTTCCACTGTGATCAGTATGTGCGCACTGTATCACCTGCATCCAACACTTGGTGGGAATAACCACCTGCTCTTTTATCTTGTTTAACCTGGGGTTAGGATATAACCTGCGTAATACTCCTTTCTTCAAAACATAATGGGGACTGGCTCTGTTAACCACCCCAGGACCAATACATACACCATCAATACTTTTCACATACTGGTGTAACCTGCAAACATGGCTATCCCCATTTTGTAGCATACCCCAGTCTCTGAATCTCCAGGGAATCCCTGGTTTAGCAAAAAGGTCGGTCCCTTCAGCCATCTCACAGGCTTTTCCTCACCTTTCAATCCCTCTACTAAAGGGGTCATCCCTCCATCTTGGATCACATGATCTGCATCTCGAGGTGTCCTTTCTTCTCTACCATGATCAAGCACCTCTTCAGTGGCAGTCTCTACGCCACTCACACCTGATCCTCCAGGACCCGGCACCAGGCATTCCTCCAACTCCGATTCTGGATCAACAAGGTAGCACCCAGGAAACACAGGAAGCTCCAAATTTTCCATCTCCAACTTGAGTATCATGGCTCTGAATTGGTACTCTGTACTGTGACTGGACTCTTTCTGACCTCTGTCTAAAACAGATGGGGCCTCTCCTCTCAACACTGTCCAAACTGTTCAAGGGCTTGTCTTTTCCGGCAGACTCAAAATGCTGCCCCTGATGGTTTACTGGGACCCCTGGGTATTTCTGCTCAGCCTCCATCTGGGAGCAAGACATTTTGCTCCATGAAATAGTGCTCCCAACAGTTCACTCCTGTCTGCTTCGCTCCCTCACATCAACACTCCACGTCATTTTGCTCCCGCAGTGAACATTGAAAACATTGGCTCCCGCAGTAAAAAAAAAAAAAAAGCAACTTGAAGCAACAAGCACAGTCTATTTTCCCTCAGTAACACTAGTAGCACCAATATAGCAACACTGCCTCCTGCTGTTAAAAAAATACAGCAGCATGAAGCAACAAGTAACAGCAACATTGGCTAGTGTATTGAAAACATTGTCAACTTGTGTATCTTTAACTAATGTGTTAGTCCAGCCTGTAACTATTCTGGATCTGTTACAATCACCCTATACTACTCGGAACCTGTTAAAGCACCTTTGTC
Organism: Neoceratodus forsteri; assembly: GCA_016271365.2. Lineage (NCBI taxonomy): Eukaryota > Metazoa > Chordata > Ceratodontiformes > Ceratodontidae > Neoceratodus > Neoceratodus forsteri. Next base: position 1,284,905,646 of record CM028132.1, read on the forward strand.
TGTGCTCCTACTTGTATTGAATGTAACCCCCAGGTCGCATCTGGAAACGAGTGGTCCCAGCTCAGTATGCTTATCTGGTAAATCTCTTAAATAAATAACCATTTATCAAAGTTTAGCAAACTTTCTTACCTTACCTTTCTTCAGTCTCACCAATAATTACGTGATGTGTTGCCATGGGAATCTGTTGGTCACCTTGAGGATGAGTCATGTGACTCTATGTGCCAGTAAACAAGGAAGTGCAAGGAAATAATCCATACGAAGTTCAGAGCAAGTGAAGAACGCCTAAAAACAACTTTATTGAGGTAAAAACTTTAAAATCCTGAAGTTGATGCAGTCAGTGAGGGTTCAATAATCAAAACAGTGAGCCACACCATATAGGAATTCCTCTGTTGTATGATCATCGCATTTCTCAACCACATATTCTAATCGAGAAGCATTGTCCTTATAGTCCTGTTTGGAGGCATTTGGTGCATTTCTAGTGATTATTTGTTCTATTTTAGCATCCCCATGGAACACTTCAGCTGCATTGTTTGTTTTGGCCCTTTTGTCCCTCACAGTGTCACTGTGGTTCCAAAGTGTAATTGCAAACTGAGGTGCTCTGCGTCCTGTACCATATCGATTCCTCCTCCCGACCCAGGTATCCTCAAAATAATCGATAATAGGCTCAAATTCAGTTGGAAAAACATTCAAGGACTCGTCAGTAATGTCCTTGAAATGAGCCCCAACCTGGTTGGGAGGGTAAAATGCAAGTGCTGGCAGACAACGACATTTGATGGAAAACTCGCTGTCCTGCACATATCGTTGCCCCAGTCCCTCCATCTGAATTTTCCTATATATGCACTGGGCAAAGTGGAAGAAGCACCCACTTGCCGTGCACTAGAAAATTGTGTTTTAAAGGCTTGCAGAGTTGATTTTTTATAGTCAGTCATTATGACTTTAGGGTCAAGCTGAGGATTGAGTTCTTTGATTGCAGCTAACATCCTCTCATAGGTTTCTCTGCATTTACCTGGCAAAAGGGCAAAGATGGCAGGGTGCATGCTACCAAAGTACTCACCGATGATGACATACATTTGGTGAAACAGCAGGGGTGCCACACTGAAGGTACCATCAGCAAACCAATAAGGACACTGCTCAAGGAAATCTAAGTTCGACTGCATACCGCACACCAAGATTCTGTCTGCCCGACTTCCGGTTCCGGTATGTCAGGGTGAGCAAGCAGATGGAGAGGCTCCTGCCTACATCAAAAATAAGAGAGTGCTGAACCCTCCTCTACAGCTTGAATCTTGCAAACTGACAAAAGATATAGCTGGGGTTTGCACTCCGTCAACTAGTGATAGCAAAAAATAGCTGCAATTGGTTCCAGCCCATCGCCGATTTGACCGACGTAGAAGACTGCATGTCTGACGAGGCGACTTGCAGCTAAATGTCTTAGTTTGGGAAGAAACTACAACTTCATCTCACTCAAAGGGCCCAAAAGCCTCCAGAGCCCAACAATGAAGCCATACTTCAGGTGATTCCAGAATTCCATAGCGAGGTCCGAGAGTCTCTAAAAGACATTCGAACTGAACTGGGAGTACTGCAAGGCCAAGTGGCAGAAGCGGACCTCCATATATCCCGGAATACTACTAGGCTGGATGAGCTTCAGGGGACCATTAAAATTCTCGCAGCTGAGCAGCTAGCCATCTCCCTATGTCAAGAGGATGCAGAGAACCGTGGCAGGAGGAGGGATATTCGTATTTTCAGTCTCCCTGAAGATGAAGAGGGGAACGACCCCAGAGCCTTCGCTGATTACCTACTGCACTTCGTACTCAACTTAGAGCCTGACTCTCAGATCCATGTGGTGAGAGCTCATCGAGCCCTAGGCCCTAAACCCTCAGGCCCTGGGGCAAGGCCACGCTCTTTTGTCATTCGAATGTTGAGCTACCAAAACAAGGAGACCCTTCTACGAAAAGCATGGCAGGGGGCAAAGTAATGTGGATCCAACAGCATTTTCTTTTTGATAATGACTATGCCCCTTGTACCCAGAAACAACGCAGGGATTATAGCTTGCTGTTTCCTGCACTTCAGTCCCAAAAGATTAGATTTCGTACCCCCTATCCAGCTAAACTCACAGTATTCCTCTCCATGGGCCAGCTGACTTATACCTCGGCTTCTGAGGCAACAGCAGATCTTTTGGCTAGAGGCATCATCTTGGATAAGACTGCTGAAGTGGTGAAAACACGACAGAACCAGATGGAGAAGACAGAGCGATCTAGACACTCACATGCGTCATCGTTGCCACTTGACGAAATCCTAAAGAAATTGCAGCAGTATAGGAATCCTACTTTACCAACGTGCACTGCCCTCCTGGATTGGTAGATATAACAAAATCTCCCATTTGGGGGCTTGATTTTCCTATGCTGGGAACGGGGATGGTAGGGGGGTGGTCGGAGTGGGATGCTGCTGGGGGTTGAGGGAGAGAGAGTGCTCCTAATACAGTCCAGGCATTTAAAACACTTTTTATATCTATGATTTGGCACTAGAATGCCCTTTAGACTTCTTCTCTGTTCTCAGATGGTGGGGTAGATCCCAGGCTGGAGTACGGACATGGAAGTTTCCCCCCCTTTTTTCCAGCACCTTCATTGGCAGTGTCTCCTCCCCTCTGCCGCCTCCCCCCCCCATTTAACAGTAGAAAACTATGACTGGGCTGCTATCTGTTGGAGGGAGAGATTGGACATGATGGTCATACCTCAATTACAAGAGGTGCATATAGAACAATAGTTACTGGACTTTCTTGAGAGACAAGAAAAATGGGGTGTTCATTTTGGACATTTTAATCTCCCATGCTTATGTCATTCCGTAGTTTTCGATAGAAAGGCGAGCTGGGTTTGGTTGCCCAGCAACTGAATTGGGGGGGGGGGATAACCTACAGACCGGATTATAATAAATGTCTGATTGCTATTGTTAAACCTTCTCTCCACAACAGATGTGAATATTGCCAACCTTCTATTAAGGGGATAGGCATATTGCCTCTCCTGGGGTATGTCTGGACATAGAACCCAGTTATACTGGTTCCATTTTGGAGAGGTATTTATGCCGCTCCATCAAGGGGCTTCTCCACTAAACTCAGGGATAGTAAACCCTGAGTGTGCTATTGAGGCCCCACATCTGTCCCCTGTCCCCTTTTCATGAGGTAGGGGAAGGATATCCCAGGGGGAGCTCAGAATGAGCACCTCCCACTTGGGAGTCATTGTGTATATAGTTTTTGTTATGGTTACTCAGGCTCCTTGTAGTGAGGGTCCACAAATTATAACTGTGGTAGTTTACCCCAGAGTGTTCAAACTTTTACTTTGGTACAGTGGGGTTGGGAGGATTTCGGAACTTCCTTTGGGTGTCAAGAAGCTCGACAACAGGTATTATGGGTTTATGGTTGCTATCTGTACTTACTTTTAGGCCCATATATTTTACAAACTAAGATACCATTTACTACTACTTTTGGAACCCTTATAGGTAATTTTATAGCACTGTTTAATAGTTTGATAAACAAGGAGAGTATTGGGGGAGGGGAAGGAGAGAAAAACATTACACACATCTAGACTGTTGGATAATCAAATATGTTTTATTGGTTATAGTTATAAATCACAGTCAGCAGATATCTCTTTTCTTGCAGCTGGACCGCCACATTTGGGGGAGTGTGGTCTGAAGTTTCTTATACCGCCCTGGGGAAGGGGGGAAATGAATCCTGGTTACAACTTCAGAAATTCTGTACGATGCCAGTTAATCCGGTTAAGTTTTTATCACATAATGTCAGTGGTCTCCATGACCCCATTAAAAGGGCCCGCCTCATGCAACATCTTAAGAGGCAGGGGGCGGATCTTAATTTTCTCCAGGAAACTCACCTCTCGGATGCGGAGCACCTCAAGTTAACCTGGGGAGGCAGATACAAGGTGATTGCTTCTTCGCACCTGAGGGGTAGAAAGAGAGGTGCGGCTATTTTGATTCCCCACACTACTCCCCTAGAAATTTTACAGACACATATTGATGCTCAAGGGAGGTATGTGATTATTAAGGGCCTTTTGTATAGTCAGAGGGTCACTTTGGCCAGTGTCTACTTACCCCCCAGACAAAATTCCCTACTTTCCTGGGATTTATTACAACCTTGTTAGATCTCCAAGGTCAAATGATCCTTGGGGGAGACCTTAATCTAACCTTGCTGCCCCATGTGGACTGTTCCAATCCGCAGAGACATCGGAACTCATCCACTGCTAAACAGTTTAGAAATACCATGGACCATTTGGGGTTGATAAGACGTGTGGAGGTGCCTATTTCCTTCTTCCCCTGGCTACACTTACTATTCTCCCAGATTTAAGTCTTATTCTAGATTGGACTATTTTATTACTACATGTGAAAATTTGACATCAGTCCAAGAGATATCAATAGACCCGATGGTCCTCTCGGACCACCATCCCTTAATGTTGAAGATGGATATGGGTAGGGAAAAGAAACAAACCCTCTGGAGATTGAACTCCTTGACCCTAGCTGATAAGTGATTTCAGGTCGAAATCAGATCTAGACTCCCCCTTTTCTTTTCGGAAAATGCCTCGTTGGATATTTCTGAGGCTATCCAATGGGATGCGATGAAGGCAACTATCAGAGGGGAAGTAATAGCCTATTCCACCAAAAAATATAAAGAAAGAGATGCTAAATACCGTGGACTCTCTGAGTGGCTTCTGAACTATCAGATGTTGTTTAGAGAGGGTGATACGGAGGTTGAAAGGCTGATCAAAGATATAAAGGCCGCATTGCAAAAAATTATAGATAATAAGGTCCATCTTGTTATCTTCGACAAACAGTCCATGAGAGCGGGCCAAGAGGGACCAGGAAGTTGGCTCAGAGGCTCAGGTCACATAGACGCACTGCCACTATTTTGAAACTTAAAAACTTAACTATAGGGAAGGTTCATCACTCAGACGAACATATACTCCAGGCATTTTCATCCTACTATGCCAAATTATATTCAGTGGAGGAACCTTTAAACCTCCTGACCCCCTCACAATTTCTAAATCAAGCTACTCTCCCAAATCAGTGATTTAAAAGCCCCCATCTCCCAGGCTGAGATAATTACAACAATTACAAATCTTAATATGGGTCGTTGCCCAGGACCAGATGGTCACACATCAGAATGGTATAAGATGTTTATTCAGGAAATTACCCCCAAAACTCATGCTTTATTTACTGAAGTCTTTCAGGGTGGCACCCCTCCTCCATCCTGGGACTTCGCAACAATTGCCCCAATACCCAAGCCCCAGAAGGACCTCTCGGATCCTAGATCTTATCAACCCATCTCCATATTAAACGTGGACTATAAAATCTACACGGCCATTTTGGCCTCCAGGTTGGAATCTATTATTCCACAAATTATACACCCTGACCAGTCTGGATTTATCAAAAACAGGAGTACTATGGATAATATTTGCTGAACAGTAGTTCTCCAAGAATATGTCTATACCATGAAAATCCCATCTGTATTTATTAGCCTTGACGCCGAGAAGGCTTTTGACCGTGTTTCATGGTCCTTTTTGTGGGACACCCTAGTGGCATTTCACTTCCCCTCCTCATTTATCACAAGTTTAATTAACCTTTATAGGTCTCCAAGGGCTTATATACGAGCCAATGGGGCTCTATCCTCTTCGTTCCATTTGAGTAGGGGTACACGGCAGAGTTGCCCCCTGTCTCCCTATCTCTTTGCAATATATCTTGAGCCCCCTGGCCTCTGTCTTGAGATCTTCATCCCAGATAGAGGGCATACCCATAGGTCAACAGGAATACACAATTAATATGTTTGCTGATGATATATTACTAACATTATTGTCCCCTAATACTTCAATTCCTTCAGTCTGGAAAGTTTTGACCTGGTTTGAGAAAATAGCTAGATTTAAACTAAATCTGTCTAAAATGGAAATTTTGACATTCAATTTTAAACCTTCTCAGCAACTTAAGAAGGCCTTTCCCTTTAAATGGCATTCCATTAAAATTAAATACATGGGTCTTCATATACCTAAGGACCCAGCTGTCATGGAAATGATAAATTATGAACCCATCTCATTACAAATCCAGTTGGATCTTGATAGGTGGACTTCTGGTATATTTTCTATCAGTGAATTGAAATTATTCATATATTCTTCCTCGTCTCCTGTACTTGATCCGGAATGTCCCCTTCTTTCCCTCGACTTTGTACCTTAAATCATGGAATAGAATGATAGCAGGTTTTATATGGGGTAAGGGACACCCAAGAATAAGGTTATCCATCCTTAAGTTATCATGGCCCAGGGAAGTTTTAATTTGCCAGACTTCAACCTATGCGCAAGGGCAGCATTTCTAAGAATACTGTGGCTGGCGGGATCTTATGTTTCGCCTTGGAAAACTATCGAATTTCATTTAAATGATCTATTTGTTATTAATAGAATATTATTTTCCTCTGACAAGAGATCAGTGTCAGCCTCGGCCCTCACGAAGGTTGCCTCTCCGTTTTTTAGACTGTGGCGGCGTATGAGAAGGTCCCAACCAAGACATATCATTTATGAGTACTGCAAGTTAATTTCCCAGGATGAAACTTTTGCCCCTATTCATATGGCTAATGCCTTTTCCACTTGGAGACAGATGGGATTATCCTCATGTCTTCCAGTTTCTTTCTCCCCATGGGATTCTTCCCTTTGAAAAACTACAATCTCAATATAATCTTCGGGACTCAGATTTATTTAGATACTTCCAAGTCCGTAACCATATACTGTGAAACAGAGGCCTTCAGGTTAAAATACCCTCCCCTCTTCCTGATTTATTAAAAGTACTTATTGAAGCTATCAGAGGAAATTTGGGTACTCACATTATAGTACAGCTTTACAGGGGGTTGAGGAGTGAGTAGTTAGAATCCACGGCTTCAATCTTACAAGAATGGAATAGAGATTTGTCTCTAGAGGTTTCTCTTGAGGCTTGGCTGAGATCGGCACTACAAGCTATAAAGATTACATCATCTCCTCATTGAAGGAATTTGCTTGTAAGTGCCGTTCCCGAATTTTCAGGGCTTCAGCGATACTCCTAAAGTTTCTACCAGAAAAATATGGAAGATGCTGAAGAGAGAGTGCGGGTGTCCTAGGGCCTCATTGGGTCATGCGTTTTGGCTGTGCCCTTTGTTGATGCCCTTTTGGCTCTCTCTTCAGATGGAACTTTCTGGGATATTCAATGAGCCGGTGGAGTTAATGGCCGAACAAATTATACTAGGGATCTTTCTGGACCACACTCCCCCATGGTACAAGATGCTCCTTCTGGTCTGCCTTTTGGCAGCTAAAAAAGCTATAACTCATAGGTGGATGTCAACTCTGATTCCTACAGTCCAAGAATGGAGAATTATCATGTCTGATATATACTGTTCTGAAAGTTTCAATGCTAAAATACAAAATAAGGGTCCCTCTTACCTGTTAAATGGCAGCGGTGGGTTCTTCACCAATTAACAGTGGACCCCACCTTCTGCCCATAATTCTTCCCTTATTGTGGGTTGTCATACCTGAGTTTCTCACCTAGCAAGTAATGGAGTGGGAGGGGGAGTTAAGGAGGGGTCAAATTGACCTGGACTTCCTCTTATACTTCACCTATATTACGAGATGAAGGAAATCACAAATACACTCCTTTATACCTTGGTGATTATTTGGATACCTTTTAAAACTATAGGATTAATCCCCTTTCCTTGACATTATTAATTGGGGTGCAACATGGAGATGGACTAGTTATTATATATCACTACCTGGTTTACTGATCTCATAGGACAAATTTCTTACCCTCAGAGATTAATGATTCTGCTGCAAAAATAATGCTACCATTGTAAACATTTATAAATTAACTGTAACCCTTTTCTTACTTGCAATGTGTGTAATGAAAACTTTTAATAAAAAGAAATTAAAAAAAAAAAGATTCTGTCTGGACCAGGCCCACTATCATATAGGAGGAAGCTTACTTCACATCCCGCACTGGTTTTAAAAGTAGTATAACTATGTGGGACCACTAGACTGGTTAAGTCCCGGGGGCTGCATGGTGCTCCATGCATACGGCTGTATTGTGCACTTGAGGTTCTTATCAACCACTGTGCCCTGTGCAGCCAAAGAAACGACTTCCTTGCAGTGCAATAGCACCTGGACAATGCTGTCCTGGGTAGCAACTGCATGAACCTTTGCACGAGTAAGTGCTTCCACCATCTCCACTGCTGCTGGGTCGGGAGCGTGGGTGTGCTCACTGAATGTTGCGATGATGATTGGCACATCGTAACTCTCAGTGTGCACCCTGGCATTGCATATCTTTTCTTTTTTCACTGCAAGCTCGCACTGCCAGATTGACTTTCCATTAAACCCACACTTGTGGTGGGTATAAATGTAATTGTTGGTGTCCACAAGCTTCTTCTTGCCTCTCACAGACTGAATGAACTTGGCCGTTTTCAGAAAACACCAAACAAAGGCTTCAGAAGCAACACCATTTTATGCAATGATTGCCCGATTGAACACCAGGACAGAATCAATTATATAAAGAAAAGGATGATATAGTGTTTTGAATAATCGACTATGAGTGGGAGCAGAACATAACAGGGAGCGAATTGTCAGGGGATGAAACTAATGGGAGTGAACTGACACAGGAGCTGGATGTGGGGAGCGAAATGTAATACATCCCCTCCATCCATCCTTCCGTGAGCCAGTTCACCAGTTCTGTTCAGGTTTTCATCATCAGCATAATTTCCTTTACTGCCCAAAAGTCATATCTCTGCCAGTCCATAGTGTCTCTGTTAGGTGCACTACTGCCAGTCAGACCTGCTCTTTGTTGTATAGCCCACCATTTGAAGAAGGTAGACAGGCTTTCATGTTCTGTCCCTTCCTCCTTTTCTTCCATCACTGGTTCTGGCTGTACAGTCTCAGTCTGGACTTTTGTTTCTGCTTCTAGTTTGGCTGCCATTCTTCTGATAGTCACTCCTGGGCTTGCTGTTGCAGGATCCATGCCTTCTTCTATGCTTCCCTGGTACTAGGCCTAGTACTCACGCACAAAACTTCTGGCTTAGAGTATGCATGGTGTAAATCCCACTTCTCACACCATCTGTTATCGAGGCACAGGTCAGAAAGCATAGGAAGACCAGGAGCAGTTGTAAAATTCACAAGTAGCGTTTTATTATTATCAATAACAGTAAAATAAAAAGTAAAATTGTTCAGTAGAACTATTTACAAAGGCAGTATAAACAGACAAATCAAAGTCCTTCATCTGAGGGTTTCTTTCCTATTCCAAATCTCTATTTCTGTCTCTCACTCTCTCTAGAAAAAGCATTTCTGCTCTTTTTATAAGCCTTTGCCTGGGAAGTCATTAAGAGACATCCTGTTGTTCACAAAATGTTCTTGCCAATTTCTCTGTAGAGCAGGCCTGCCAATAGAATAGTGTCCCAAACTGGTTCCCTGCTGACAGCTCTGCAAAAGAGTCTGCAAACAAGTCTGTGAGGAGCTCAAACTGCATCTGAGGTTAACCCCATAAATTCTAAACAGATTTTGCAATCACTTCAACAGTATAAACAAAGGGATCCCAGTATCACTTACAGTTTCACACAAAGATTCATATATATTTTATAACCAAAGAAATGCAAGGGGTAAGAAAAAACAGAAACAGCAAGTGAAAGCAGAGAGCTAGAGAGAGGCAGAGAATTGCAAGACCGTCAGAGTGGTCAGTTCCTAGGTCTCACGAGAACATCTGTTTGTGCAACCAGACAGATAAGAGACAGAAAAGTAGAGGATAGAACAGATCCTTGCATTTAATTCTTTCTGCATAGCAAAGGGGACAGGGCCTTTTTCAATTCTGTCACAGTCCGGAGCCAGGATGTCTTCTAATACAGATTCCAGCAGTGGCCGCTCTGGAAGCGGTATTCTATGCATCCATAGCCACTTTCAGCTGATGACTACTGGATTCTGTTCCATGGGTAACAGTTCGAAGAATTTCAAGCTTGAAGTCAGACTCTGGTAGATTCTCAAGTTCAGAAAGTTATAACCGTGAACTGGTAGATTCTCCGCAAGAGACTTAAGCAAGGTCCAGAGGACATACTGATACTGTGAGAAGTGTCCTTGACAGCTGTCTATACACATGCCCAGCACTGCGGCTGCATAAGCCCTCTTTCACATACTGCCTGTCTTGCAAGATTCCTTGTTGATAGGGCGTGCTGTTATTTCTTGCAGTAAGACAGCTTTGTCCTTCTCTGCAAGAATAACAAGTGCATCCGCAACTGGTTGTGAAGCTAGAATAGGTCTCTCTTTAGGATGGACATATTTCCGATCTGTGGACTTGCAAACAGAAGCAATAGAAGCCAGCCTAGCCCACACAACCTTGGAGAGAGTCTCAAAGACTGGGGGAACAGGAGGCATAAGGTTCACTGGGATACTGGGGACATGAAGCCATTCAAGACACATGAGCTTTCCTGGGTCTAAAGAAGAGGTTTGTAGAGTCTGTAGAGCCAGAGTTGCCTGCATGTTCCTTAACAGAGATTAAAAGAAAAGTCCTCTTGAGGGACAGAAGTCAGAACTGTCGGCTTATTGTCCAGATTGTAGAAAGAGTCTTCAACCCCCTCTTCAAAAATGATGAGGTCACAGTCAGACTTGTCTTGCTCCATATCCCCCTCAGAGGGGGAGGGTGGAAGAGGTGTGGAACCCAAAAGGCCGAGACCAGGCCTAGGAACAGGAAAAACAGGTGATACTGGGACCAGCGCTGGAGACGGCACCTGATCCAGCACAGGAGGTGGCACCGGGTCTAGCATCCAACCCAGGCCTAGAAGAGGAAGAAGGGGTGGGGTATGGTACCTGTGCCAGTCCCTGCAAGGAACCAAAATGAGGGGGGTAGGCACGTGGAACTGGTGTCGGTGACGCGATCACTGGCAAGGGAAGGGATTCTGTTGCTGGAGTCGAACGCTCCTCCTGACCATCATGGATCTGGACAGAGCCGATGAAGGCCTCTCACCCATGGACACTGAGAACTTCTTGGCCGACATACCAAAGGGCAGCCTTGAGTGGTACTGTTTCTTCTCCTTCCAATGGGAAGAGGAAGAATTCAAGGCACAGCTGTGCCGGGTCAACGAACTAGATCGGAAACAGGCCTGCTTCTTTTTGTGTTTTTGGGAGGACTGCCCTCCATATCAAACACCGGACTTCCCATGTTCGGACCCCCGGAGAGGGCGGCAGACCAGGCACAACCAAGCTGCCACAGCAGCCCTCTAAAGGAGACACCCTACCATCATCATCACTGTCCACGGCCAACTCCTTTGGTTGGTAAGGCTGTCGAAGAAAAATAATAAAACTTTTTCTTTTAACTACAGAAAATAGCAAATGCACTAAAACTGAATGACAACTAAATGCTGCTGTTGTATAGACATGAAAATCTGACTCCTGGCGGGCAAGCAACATCACTGAAGCACACTTGACAGCAGGAAAAAAGGAACTGAGGCAGTTGGAGTGTCAATGCCAAGAAAGCCTATATGGCGCAATCCAGCCTTGTGGTTCTGCCCATGCGCTGTCCTACCTCTGTGCTGGCCCTCCTGAAGATTTTTGGCTCCCACAGGGACCCAGTGCCTCCAGTTTAAACCCAGCAGTATGAATAAATGGTGAAGACTTAAGTACAGGAAGATCTTGTGCTTCCTGAGAAACTGATTTAAATTGAAAAGATCCAGTATGGGACACCAGCCCCCTGTCCATTTAGGGCCAGGAAGTACCTGGACATGTACCCTGACTTGCCAGGGAGTCTGGCACATGAGCTATGGCTCCTTCTGTGAGGAGCTGAGCAACATCCTCCCTGAGAGCGGACATGTCCTGTGACATTGAGGACTCCCTTGGAGCATGGGATCGGTAAGGTGGGAGAGCCTTGAAGTCAAGAGGCAACCCTCTGCTGACTCCCTAGAGAATCCACTTGTGTATCGTAATAACAGACCAGTGAGGCCAGAAGTGGTGATGTTGAACCCCCACAGGAAGTTGGGTCAGGGAATGGACAGGTGGGAGGTGGACACCCTTGATCCACTACTGGACAGTTTGGGGGGGCTGAACCAACCACTATGGCTGGAGGGGCACCACATCCCCTACCCCTGCCTCTTTTTGGCCCCTGCCATGGGAACTTGGCTTTGGGACACCAGGCTTGAAACTACCCCTAATGGGGCTGTTGTTGCCTAGACTGCTGTGGCTGAAAGAGCAGAAACTGAAAGGTCCTTTTCTTTTACTTCTGACCTGTCAGGTCCTTTTGGGATGAAATCACAGAATCTAGGGTGATAGTTAACTTCTCCATCCTAAATAGATGCACATCCACCCCTGGGCAGAAGAGGTCAATGCCCAACTTATGCTGAGTGCCCGCTATGAAAGTGGAGATCCTCAACCAGGCCCTGTGATGCATCATGATGGCCATGGCCATGGCAGTGGTGCAGGAATCACCAATGTCCAAAGCCATATGGAGCTAGTGTTTACCTAGCACTTGACTTCGGTCTCTGATGACCTTTACTGGGAACTCCATGTCAGCAGACAGGTAAGAAAGGACAGTATTAAGCACTCCCAGCACTGAGTGACCAAAGTATGCCATCAGCAGGGTGTAACTCACTCGACAGAGACCAAGACAAGACACGGCATAGACTTTATTAGCTGAGTGGTCAAGATTTTTCGATCCCTTGTTGGGGGAGCTTGTCCATGTCACCAGTATTACCTGATTTCCATATGATCAAGTCAGCAACCAGACCTCTGGCTGAGGGGTGGTCAGAAAATCCAGATAGAGAGCTGGTAGCAACTGCATATTTGTGAACAATACAGGCAGTGGTTGCTGGGTAGGACACTGGATGCTGCCAAAGTTCCAGAGCTGGCGATCTGTGGGGAAGGCAACCACAGTGATTCATCCTTGTCCAGGTTGTCAGTAAAAGGGTAATTAGCCTTTTTTCTGAAGTGGTTCCAAAGAAACCTCCATGGACTCCAACATAAGTTGGAGAACAGCCCCAAAAGGCACCTGCCTGCGGTTGGTGTTCAGTTCTTCGACCAATTCCCAGTTGAACTTATGCATCCTTGAAGACTACATAGAGGACACATCAGAGTCAAAGGATTCATCGAAGATGGCCTTCATTCGTTCCGCCTATGAATCACTCTGGAGTCATCCAAGTGGGTGATTTCCACAGATAACTTGCCTGGCAAGCCGGCTGCCGCATGGGAGACCTTAGAAGGATCCCCCCACTGGCTGCTGTGGAGGCAGTTCAACCTGCAATGGTGGAGAGACACATCTTGGCAACAGCTGTCTCAAAATGACTGGCATGGGCTTGACTGGCACTGGCCAGTCGACCATGTGGTCAGGGGTACAGCCCTACCCTGCCCCACCAGAGGACCTCCTCATAGCACCACTGCATTCGCCGGCAGAGTCTCTCATCATACGAGGCTGAAAAGCGTCAATGGCGATGCCTTCCGGTCAAGTGGGACTGAGAACTCAAGGAACACCTCGACCTGGATCTTGATCTTGACCGTCGACCCAGAGGCCGATGTCGAGGAGATGGAGCTGGAGGTGCTATATACACCACAGGCACCAGTTTCAAAAGCAAAAGGCAACAACTGATGAATTGCTGATTATTTTATGGTATTGTATGTTATTCTGTTTTGTATTGTTATATGTTTTTTGTCCGGGTCGGACCTGAAGAAGGGCTTTTGCCCAGTGTCCTTACCAGGTTAACAAATTTATAAATAAAAATAAAATAAATGATCTCCAGTGGAGGCTGATCCTGAGCGGAAATGGCTGGGGATGCCAACCGTTCCATGTCTTCCTGAGTGAAGACCAGGATAACCAGGGTCTTGGAGAGTGACTCTTCATCGAGCCCCTCCAACAAAAGGTCAAGGGGGTCAAGAAAAATCTCAGCCACCTGCTTTACCAGTGTCAAGGTCATCAAGCCCGAGGGGCGTACCATGAAGCTTGCGACTATCGTCGAGGCACAGGTCAGGAAGCACAGGAAAACCAGGAGCAGTTGTAAAATTCGTAAATAGTGTTTTATGATTAATAAATAACAGCAAAATAAAAAAAAATGGTTCAATATAACTATTTACAATAGCAGTACAAATATTAAAAACAGAGTCCTGCTGATTTTTTTCTTCTCAATTTCAAATCTTAGTCTCTGTCTCTCTCTCTTGCACAAGCATTGCTTCTCTTTTTATAAGTCTGTGCCTGGGAAACTCATTAAGATAACAGAATGTTTCTCACACAGTGTTCTTGTAGGTGCAGCAAAAAGAACATAATGACCCAGAACTGGCCTCTTGTTTACAGCATCTCAGAGAGTTTGGAAACCAGCTTCTCAGGTTAAACCTTTGAGTTCCAAATAGCTTTTTGCAATCATTTCAACAGTATAACTATATACAGTTTTAAACAAAGGTATGCCAGTATCAGTGACATTTCCACATAAAGATTCACATATATTTTTATACCCGCAGATATGCAAGAGGGAAGAAAAGACAAACAGCGAGAGGCAGAGAATTGTGAAACCGTTGGAATGACCAGTTCCTAGGTCTCACAAGAAAATTTGGTTGTGCAACCAGACAGAAAAGGAGAGGACAGAACAGACCCGTGTATTTCACCTCATTCTGCATAACAAATGAGGCATGGCCCTATTCAACCGTCATAGTAGTGACCTGTCCCTCAACCAAAGTGGGCTCAGCCAAAGCTGATCGCCTGGGAAACTTTGAGCAGTCAGTGGAGTCAAGAAAGTGGGAGAAGTGTGATTTCTCCCAGTCCCACGACTGATGGTAGTGCTTCTTGGGTTTATGCTTTTTACTGTGGTGGGTAGGGCTCTCCTGAAAGATCTGGAGGGCCAGACACATCTCAAGAAACTCTCTCATGAAGGATGCTCTGATGCTGGCCCCAGCCGGGAGTGGCACCGAGGCCAATGAGGTGCTGACCGTGGCCTTCACCGCCACCTCTTCCTTAGATGCAACTTGGTACACTGACCCCATCATAGCGGAAGCTGCCTTGTGACCACCTTTAGGCCACAGTTTATGGTCACAGTCAGTCAGCTGAGAAGACGAACCTGGCAGTCTTCTACAGATGATGGGAGCATCGTCTGGCAAAGGCCACAACTTATGACATCGCGTGTCATCCCTAGGTAGTACAGGCACATGTGTGGGTCCATCTGCGACATCTTTTGCCAGAATGTGGCACATCGCTTAAAGCCAGGAATGGGTTTCCCTTCCTCGCATTCCATCACCAGAGCATCTGACAAGATCAGAATCGAGGAATATACTTTGAATTGAAAATTAAGAGGAAAAAACACAAATTTTGCCAATGGTGCATTTTTAATGGGCCCGACAGTGCATGGAGCTGTGAAGGAGGAGACCCAATTCTTCCAGTGGAATGGAAAATCTGAGGTCATAGGGAGGAGCAGAGGGATATAACAGTCGGGTGGTGGCAGGAGCTTTTCTTAAAGACATTCCAGTGAATCAGCTCTTAAGGAAGAACTGCCAGTGTGCGGACAAGCAGACCATATCCACTCTCCTAGAATTACATTTTTGTCACTACTGTTTTGGCCCTGAGCTCTCAGAGTTACATCAATCCATGGAAACAGCATGATGTTATTTTAGATGCAGCAGTTTTCTTCCTGCTAAAATAGGTGCATTGAATGCAGTGGTTCATACAAATGAATTCTGTCACCAAAAATTAATATATTTCTTTTTTTTAATAAATACATTTTCATAAAGGTCTGGGGTCAAAATAATTAGAAACTAAGGATGACCATGACATAGAAGTACTGTGGGCCTCGAGGACGGGAGCAGCAGTGAAAAAAAGCACACAGGTATGACACCTTGATAGTGTAACTTTTCTTTGCCTTCAACGCAGTTTCTGTTGCTAGAAGTAAAATGAGAGTATCCAGGCATGGGCAGGCACTTCAAATTTCTGAAATGGACCTGTGGGAAATGTAACTTTATTTGAAATCACAATTTATAATTGTAAATATTATACTTGATGAAATATGGCAGTAAACAACGTGATGGGAAAACATGATTTATGTAAATTTTTGTTTTATAATGCCTCTAGCCTTATCAATTTTAAGGGACATGCAACCTTTTGGGGCATCATATGCATTCTGCTTTGTTTCTGTAGAATTTGCTAATGTTGCTGGTTGCTTTTCATCTCCATTTTTTCTTACTAAAGTAGAAAATATTCCATTGATGTAATCATATTCAAACATGTTTTTTAATTCTTGAATTTCTCTCACTGCATGCGTCCTGAACTTTAGGAGCACCCATACACAGTCCAGCCACTCACAATGCTGTAGTTTGCAACTACTGCATAAAGAGTGGCTAGACTGTGTGGGGAAGGGGCTCCAAGTTTCAGGACAGATGCAATGAGAGTTTATCGAGGATGGTAAACAAAAACAGGTTACTCACCTGTAACAGTGGTTCTAGGAGTGGCATATGTTGTTCATCAACACTGTTTGGCATGTCCTTTACCTTTAAGATTCTTGCTGGAAGGTCTAAAAGCTGGCTCCTCCCACCCACCCACATGGTATTTGCCTCGGCTCTGCCCCTTGATGCCAGATCTTGCCCACTGGAAGCAGATGGTTGTGCAAAGCTGGGGAGGTCGGGTGGGTTTGTGTGGATGAACATATACCACTCCTAGAAAGTACAGTTACGTAAGAACTTACTGTAACAGTAGATCTTCAAGAGAGGCTCTTGCAGTAGGTAATTACATATAGGACTGACACCGGCCGCGGCAGGACCCCATGGAAAAATTTCTAGCTAGCAGTCCCTGACGAGGGACCGCCCCCACGTCAGGTGACCGGGCCATGCCGATGTCGGTATAAAGGAGGTCCCGGACGCCCGCCTTCCAGTTCTTTCCTGCCACAGGCCCGGACGAGAGGCAGCTGATATTCCCTCGATGGAAAAGGAGCTGAAAAGCCTAGGGGGATGGAGGCGGGAAGTAGACCATCCTCAGAGCCTCTCAAGATCTACTGTTACTGGTAAGTTCTACGTAACTGTACTATCTTACTTCGAGAGGGCTCTTGCAGTAGGTAATTACACATAGGACAGAATCCCAAGCAGTCTGGAACAAAGGAAAAGGCACCGGGAGGAGGTACTACTCCAAGAAGTAGCAAGGAAAACCTTACAAGCCTCAAGAAAGGAGGCTTTGCAAGACAGCTAACCCGCAGCCTGCTCTACGGCGAGAGGCAATGTCCAAACTGTAATGTTTAGTAAAGGTATGGACGGAAGTCCAAGTTGCGACAGCACAGATGTCTGCTGCAGAAACGTTCTTGAAACAAGCCGCAGAGGCTGCTACTGCATGAGTGGAGTGACCTCTGACTTGACTCAGTAGGGTCTTGTTGTACTTGTCATAACAGAAAGTGATGCAATGGGCCAACCATTTTGATAGGCATTGCTTAAAGACAGCATTGCCTTCTCTTTTGTGAGCAAAAGAGACAAACAACTGATCAGTCTTTCTGAGATCCTTCGTCCTGTCAGTGTAGTATCTCAGAATCCTGTGAACATCCATGGTATGGAGCAGGTATTCTCCTTGATTGGAGTACTGCGTGAAGAAGGCAGGTAATTCAATAGACTGATTCAAGGTAGATTCCCTACTCACCTTGGGAGAAACTTAGGATTCGTGCGAAGAGCTACTCGTTCTTTGTGGAAAATCAGATAAGGGATTTTGCACATCAGGGCCTGGAGCTCGGAAATTCTGCGAGCAGAAGTAATGGCCACCAAGAAGAGCGTCTTCCACGATAAAAACTTCAAGTCTGCAGAAGCCGCAGGCTCAAAGGGAGGAAGGGTAAGTTTCTCGAGGACAAAGTTTAAGTCCCAAGGGGGAGCTGGAGTCCAGATAGGGGCCTGAGATGAAGGACTCCTCTGAGGAAAGTTTTGGATACCTCCAGCTGGGCAAATGCCTTATCAGTGAAAGGGACATGGTAGGCTAAAATAGCCGCCATATGGACTTTCAAAGAGGAGTGACTGAGACCCTGGTCGAAAAGATGATGCATGTACTCAAGCAGAAAGGTCACAGGACAGGAAAAGGGCTCCACGTTCCTGGACGCAGCCCAGATGGACAATCTTTTCCATTTCATGGCGTAGGTGGACCTAGTGGAGGGTTTTCTAGCCTCCACGAGAATCTCGGCCACCTTAGAGGAAACGCCAAAACGAGATTGAGCTAGGTCTGCAGGAGCCATGCATGAAGTTGAAGGGACTTGAGTCCCAGATGAACCAGGTTCCCCTGATCCTGGGTCAGCAATCCTGGAGATAAAGGAAGAGGAGGAACCTCTGAGTATTGTTGTAGAAGAGAGAACCAAATTTGCCTGGGCCAGAAAGGAGCGATCAGAATCATTCTTGCTCCTTCCAAAGCAAGCTTCTGCAGCACACGAGGGACCAGAGGAATAGGGGGAAAAGCATAGACGAATCTGTCCTTCCAGCTTAGAGATGCGCGCTCCAGAGCGCCGCCTCGGAGCGAGCGAGCAAAAGATTGGAAGCCTGCGCTTTGGGAGGAGGCTAACAGGTCTATCTGAGGAGTCCCCAAATCTGGAAGATGCTTTCTAGAACTTTTAAGTCTAATTCCCTCGTGTGGAAGAGCCGACGAGCGACTTAGTCTGTCTGACAGGACATTATCGACTCGAAACATGGATCGCCGTGAGGTGAAGGTTGTGGCGTTGCCCATTCCCAAACCCTCATCACTTCCCGGCACAGCGGGTAGGACCGAGTCCCTCCTGCTTGTTGATGTACCACACCATGCACATGTTGTCCGTTTGGACAGCTAGGTGACCGGGAAGGATGTATTGGTGAAGGGCCTGGAGAGCATACAGCACTGCTCGAAGCTCGAGCACGTTGATGTGGAGAACTAACTCCAACTTTGACCATAGGCCCTGGGTTTGGTGAGGACCCAGATGGACTCCCCAACCTTCGCCTGATGCATCTGTGGTCAGAGTCTGATCGAGGGGAGGATGAAAAAAGGGGACCCCCCCAGAACAGGTTCTCTCGAACCATCCACCACTGCAAGTCTCTAACCATCGGCGAGGAGATCAGAACCAGATGAGCTAGGTCGTCTACCCGTTGATCCCACTGAGATTGGAGAGTCCACAGAGAGATTCTCATGTGGAGGTGTGCGCGTGGAACCGTCGGGATGGCCGACGCCATAAGCCCCAGTAGACGGAGCAACGACCACCGGAACCCTCCTGTGTTCTGATAGGAGGGAAATCTGGGACTGGAGGGAGGCCCCCCTGTCCGGAGGCAGGAAGGCCTTGCACATTGTCGTGTCGAAGATTGCTCCGATGAACTGGAGCCTCTGTGAAGGATCCAAGTGAGACTTGGAATGGTTGATGGTGATACCCAGGCCAGTGAAAACCTGCTGGGTGAGAGAGAGAGAAAATGCAGGAGATCCTCCCTGGATGGGGCCGCCAGGAGCCAGTCGTCCAGGTAGGGAAAACCTGAACTCCCAAAGTACGCAGGTGGGCTGCTACCACCGCCAGGCATTTGGTAAAAACTCGGGGAGCCGAGGAAAGACCAAGGGGCGCCCGAAGTGGTAGTGGTCCCCCTGGAATGCAAACCTGAGGTACTTTGGTGCGAAGGGTGAATGGGGATTGCAGATGCATCCTGCATATCCAATGCACAAAACCATTGGCCCAGCTGAAGCAGGGCAAGAGGGTTTGAAGGGAGAGCATCCTGAACCTCTTGTATTCCACATATAGGTTCAGGGAGCTGAGATCGAGAATGGGTCTGAGATCTCCCATCTTCTTTGGTACGAGGAAGAAATGGGAATAGTAACCCGTCCCGTGGAGGTGAGGGGGGACGGGCTCTATAGCCTGCTTCGCAAGGAGAGCAGCGATTTCTTCCCTGACCAAAGGAAGATAGTCCCTTGAGTAAGAGGAGTTCAGAGGGGGGTGACGTGGAGGTTTCTGCAGAAACTCTATGGAGTGCCCCTCTGCTATGATCTGAAGCACCCATGAATCCGATGTTATCCTCTCCCAACCCGGAAGGTGGAGGGAGAACCTCCCTCCTACCGGTTCCTCCAGGACGTCTGGAGGCGGTGGGAGAGGGAAGGAGTCAGATGGTGTGAGGCAGCGCTGCAGCTGGGGCACCCGTTGCTTTTTTGGGCGGCGGGGGCCTGGCAGCTGTGGGGGCCCGATGTTTAGTGGCCCGCCTTCCCTGAGGTTTCGCTTGAGGCCGGCTGCGTCGGCGAAAGGGATGGCGCTGTGGGGGATGGGGACGGTACATTGAATCATCAGATTTAAGTGCTGTCCCCTTCTCCTGCAAGTCAGTGATGATGTCCTTGACATCACCACCGAAAAGCACAGAACCCCTGAAAGGTATTTCTTGAATTGCTGACTGCACCTCCGGGACCAGACCTGACAAACGGAGCCATGCATGACGCCGAAGACTTACGGCGAACACAGAGCTCCATCCTGCGGTGTCCACTGCATCGTAGGTCGTCCTCAGAATATGACGACTGGCCGAACGAGCAGAACGGACCAGGTTGGCTAACTCCTGCTTGACTTGAGAGTCAGGCAAGGAGTCAATCTTGGATTCTGCCTGGGTAAGGACAGCCTTCTGGTAATCCCCCATATGTGCTACATAATTTAGGGCCCTGATTCCCAGTGTGGAAGAAGTATAGATCTTCCTTCCACACTGATCCAGAAAGCGAGATTCATTATCCGAGGGAGACAAGCTCAAATGTTTGGGGTGTGCTGACCGGCCGTGAGCGGCGCTAATCACAACCGAGTCTGCACAGGGGTGAGAGTCTAAAAAGTCTACACCCTCTGGAGCCTGGTATAGCCTGTTAGACTTCCGAGGAAGTGGGGCTAAAGCCGATGGTTGTTTCCAAATAGTGGAAACAAGGTGGGCATGAGGCTCGATCCAGGGTGGCACTAGAGTAGGAGCTGTAAGGGGCAAGTCCAGATGTTCAGCGAGTTTAACCCGTTGAGGATCTGGCTCTAAGGAATGCCACTGATGGACTTCCTGGATCTTCCTGAGCAACTCCGTGAAGGAAGGATCCTCCAGAGGAGACTTCGGAGGAGTCCTCGGTCAGGGTTTGGACGGACAGCACGGCTCGTCGTCTTTCTCGGAACAGCCATCGGAGGCCTCCGAGGAGTCCGAGAGAGAAGAAGAAGAGGAATTTGAAGCAGAGTAAGACTCTCTAGCTCGTCTAGGGGGAGGAACGGGTTCCTTAGGGGGGATCCCTTGACGCGTGTCCTGCCCCTCTCTGGATCCCGAGGGCAAAGCCCGGGAATCCGGAGGTGGAGAGGGAGTGTGCCGTCTGGGGTGTACAGGAGCCAGTGGTGGCACCGACGCCATAAGACAGGGCTCAACTTCCTTGGTGAGCTGAGCCTTGGCCTCAGCCCACCAGGAGGCCAGAGTCTCCTAGAGATCCACCGGCCGCCTAGGGGGTGGTGGAGGAGGAGGTGGAGGGGGATAGTTGTCCGGATGAAATCTGTAGGAAAAGTATCCATAACCCGGCTGCGGGAAGACCGGAGCCGGGTACTGCGGCGTCAGGTACTGCAGCGTCGGTGGAGTCGGCGACGGGTACTGCGGTGCAGGATACTGTGGACCTGGGGAAACCAGCGTCGGATAGGATGGCGGATCCCCAGGCACTGGAGGAGCTGCCGGAGCAGACGGCCCAGCCGGGTACTCCACGGTCGGATCAACCGTGATAGGCTCATTGGGAGGAGGGCCTGATGGAAGAGGAATATCCCCTGCCAGCGTCGGAGGGGCCGGTGTCGGAACCAGCATCGGCGGGGCCGGTATTGAGCCGGCACCGGGGCCGGCGTCGGAGCCGGCGTCAGGGCTGCCGACGTCAGATCCGGCTCTGTATGAAGAGGATCGGATGGTAGCCCAGGATCCCGAGCCTCGTCCGGGGACGGAGGAGAAAAATCCCCGGGGTCGGGCAGGGGACTCGGCTTCTGACGGCAGCGAAGGCTGCGGGAACCTGGCAGACAGACGAAGCAGGGTCTGCCAGAGTTCTGCTGCCCGGGCGACGCCGGAAGGGCCGATATGTGACTTAGGCCGATACCCGCGGACGATCGGAGGAGCTAACGTCCGACTTCAGGGGTCCCTCGTCGGAGACGGGCCGAGGATGAGAAGAGGCCCGGTCCGATGGGGACACTGCCGTGAGCCGCCCCAAAGGGTCGGGTGTCTTAGTGGCCTTCTCCCGGCAGACGGCGGAGGAGCCGACGTCCGGCTTATGGGAGGCGCCCGCACCAGTAGGCCGCAAGCCTGCGGTGGTACTGGGGGCTGGAGCCTCCTTTTGCCCGGAGGCACCCGGCGGGTTCGAACGTGAACCCGACGGGCGGGCCGACGCCTCCTCCAAAGCCTTGGAGGCTGCCGTCGGGCGATCCCCCGGAGGGGATGTTACCTTACCCGTGACTCCAGCTGGAGTCGTGGAGGAGGAGGCCTTCTCCCGGTGCCTTTCCTTGTCCCACTTCTTGTGCTCTTCAGGGGAGGTCGACACCTGCTGAAGTTTCTTCAACTCCTTCTCCATCGCGGACATCTTTTTCTTAAGGAGATGGGCTTCGAGAGACTGCTGGCGTCGTCTGCGGGTGGCCGCGTTGAAATGAAGGCAGTGCGGACACTTCTCGACCACGTGGTCAGGGCCTAAACAGAAAAGGCAGAGGGAGTGACCGTCTTTGTGAGGCAGTTGGGTGCCACACGAGTCGCACTTATTTTTTGAAGGAGACGACATATACCGACGTTCACCTGACGATAGAAAATGTAAAATACAAAATACTGAAACTTTTCGGAAAAACCGACAAAATAACAGGACTGAACGATAGAACTTCACCGCGAGGTGCTGCACGAGCTGAAGGCGGGAAAGAACTGGAAGGCGGGCGTCCGGGACCGCCCCTTTATACCGATGTCGCATGACGCCAGTCACCTGACGTGGGAGGGTCCCTCGCCAGGGACTGCTAGCTAGAAATTTTTCCGTGGGGTCCTGCCGCCGGCCAGCGTCAGTCCTATATCTAATTACCTACTGCAAGAGCCCTCTCAAAGTAAGATCTACTGTTACCGATGAGTAACCCATTTTTCCAGGATCATGGATATGTTGTTCTATCCACACTGTTTGGCAGACTCCTAGCAGTTCTCCGGGAGGAGGGAGGCAAGGAGTCCCCCCCCCAATTAGGGAACAGAGACTGGAGAACTGAGAACTGAGGCCCCAAAACCAGCATCCCGGCGTGACACAATGTCAACGTGGTAATAGGAAATGAAGGTGTTTGCTGACTTCCAGGTAGCAGCCCTGCAGATATTCTGGATAGGAATGTCCCTAGAAGCAGCCACCGACTCAGCAGTATGGTGGGTGGAATGAGCTCTTATCTCTACAGGAGGCTCCTTGCCCGCCAACCGATAGCAGAGATCAATGCAAGATGTAATCCATCTGCCAATCGTCGGCCTGGCTGCAGGTCTGCCAGGTGTGGCTTCAGCATAGGTGACAAACAGCTAGTGAAACTCTCCCCGAACTTCAGCCGTACGCTCCTTGTAATAAGAGAGCGCTCATCTCAGGTCCAAAGTATGGAGTCTGTACTCAGCCTCTGAGGTGTAACTGGGGTAGTACACCGGCAGAGTCATCACCTGGATCAGGTGAAACTCTGACATAACCTTCGGAAGGAACTGCGGGCTGGGGCACAGGACAACCTTGACCCTGTGGAAGACCAGATAGGGAGACTCAACAGAGAGCACATGTAGTACCCCAGTCCTTCTGGCTGACGTGATAGCCACCAAGAAGGTGGTCTTCCACGACACATGTGATATCTCACACATGTGCATCAGTTTGAATGGCTTGCCCATGAGCTCTGCCAGCACCAGCAGTAGATCCCACAGTGGTGGTGGTTCACACAACGGAGGGGAAATGTGGTCGAGACCTTTAAAGAAACACCGGACCACCTTATCCTTTGCCACTGTCTGCTGACTGGCCCATGCCTGATAAGCAGAGATGGCTGCCAGGTGCACCTTAAGTGTTGTAGACGGAGACCCCCTTTGGAGAGAGACCAAAGGTAGTAGAGGATGCTAGCCACCAGACAGGACAAAGGGTCCAGGCCTTCCCTATAACCAAATGGAGAATCTCTTCTATTTGAAGGCATAGCACATCCTGGTCAACTCGTTCCTAGATGCCTCAACTACATTGAGTACATCGTCAGAGAGACCTAAATCCTGGAACTCTAGCCGCTAAGAAACCAGGCTGTCAGGTGCAGGGATTGAAGGTCTGGGTGGAGGACCCTCCCCTGATTGACTGAGATCAGATCCAGGCATGCTGGAAGACACCTTGGGAGCCTGTTGCTGAGGCTGAGGAGATCGGGGTACCAAACTGGCGAGACCAGTCCAGTACCACCAGGATCGCCTGTGCCTTGTCCTTCCTGACCTTGAGGAGCATCATGTGGATCAAGGGTAGCGGAGAGAAGGCACAGAAGAGGCCAGGGGTCCATGACCTTGAGAAGGCATCCGCCTGCAGCAAGCCCTACTGAGGGGGAGGGCATGAAACAGCCTCAGCTTGGTGTTCTCCCTGGAGGCAAACAGGTCCACCTGAGGGGTATCCCACTGGGAGAACAAGCTGTGTACTACCTCCAGATGGAGAGATCACTCGTGGGATGCCTCACCCACATGGCTGAAGGTGTCCGCCAGTTGATTTGAGGCTCCTGCCAAATGGATGGCTAGGAGATCTGCCTCCAGTCAGCTCACGAGGCTCCAGATACGGAATGCTTCCCTGCACAGAGGCCAAGAGTGCATGCCACCCTGCTTGTTGAGATAGTACATGGTCATGATATTGTCCGTCTGGACCTGCACCACTTGACTCTGAAGCAATGGAGTGAATGCAGTCAGCGCCAGCGAACTGCTCGAAGCTCCAGCAGGTTGATGTGACATTGGGATTCCTCGGGGGTCCAGAGCCCATGGACTCTGATTCCCACATGTGGGCACCCCAGCCCATGACAGAGGCATCGATCGTAAGAACGACCGTCGGCTTGGGGCAGACAAACGGGATCCCCTCCTGCAGATGTTCTAGGATCGTCCACCACTGGAGAGTGTCCCATATCTTCTGGGTCACTGTGACCAGCTGATCGAAATGACCATGATGCTGAGTCCACTAACCAGCCACTCCTATTGAAGGGGGTGCATATGTCACCAGGCCCAATCGGACCATGGAGGTGCATGCCACCATGTAACCCAGAAGACGCAGGAAGTCCCGGGCAGGGCAGAAGTGCCCAACCAGAAATGATTGGGCAAAGGAGGAGAGAACCTCTGCCTTGTCCACTGGAAGCTTGGCTCTGGCTTGGCAAGATTCGAGCTCTACCCTGATGAAGCAGGTCACCTGCGAAGGCACGAGTTACGACTTGGTCTCATTGATGAGGAGACCAAGTTCGATGCATGTCTGGAGGGATCTCTCCACCTCCTGTTTGGAGGGACCCGCTATGAGCCAATAATCGAGATGGGGTACACAGACCTTTTCGGCAGAATGGTCCAGCTTTCTGGACTCTTTGTCCAGAGGTCTACTGGTGTCCTCCGAATTATCCTAGTGCCAGAACACAGACTCGGTCACCATCCCCTCAGCCGAGGGGGTATTCTGTGAATCCCGAAAGGGAGCAGATGGGAACCGCGTATTTGCGGGCCATCCAGGCTGGGGGCACAGGGCAGGAGGCTGGGTGCTGCCACAGTTCCAAGTCCGGGTCAACAATGGCTTTGGCCACAGGGAAGACCTCCATCGAAGAATCCCCTCTTTTGAGAATATCAGTGAGGGGGTATTTGGCCCGTTTCTGAACGGGCTCCAGCGGCATTAGCGGAGACTCGGAGATGAGACGGAGGATGC
This sequence comes from Neoceratodus forsteri, assembly GCA_016271365.2. Classification (NCBI taxonomy): domain Eukaryota; kingdom Metazoa; phylum Chordata; order Ceratodontiformes; family Ceratodontidae; genus Neoceratodus; species Neoceratodus forsteri. The sequence goes on from CM028132.1 coordinate 1,284,931,446, forward strand.
CCATGAAGGACACAGGACCTTCTTCCATCAAGAGACTCCTGATGGATTCTTTGTCCAGGGGACGAGAATGCAAATCAGAGTCCTCGGACTCCGAGTAGATCAGCCGACCACCCATGTCACTTTGGACCCGCCGAGGGACAGCTGGGAGTAAGGGTGACAGACAACCTGTGCGGAGCCCTTGAACAGCTGAGACTCCTTGGCAGGAGCCCTGGAGGGAGGCTGCTTAGGTGGTGGCTCCACCAGAATCAGTAGACAGCCCGGTTCTGGCCAAGCCAGGAGGGTCTTCACCGGCTCCACGTGTGGAGGGGCGGTGTTGACTGGCTCCTGAGGGGTCGGCATCAGCCTAGAGGGTGACAGCCAAGTGATGGCTAGTGTGGAAGCCACGGTTGACTTCAAACCAGACATAATTAACTGTTGCCACGTCAAGTCCTCGTAGTGTCAGCGCAGTTTGCGTCGAAGCCTCTCCTCTTCCGAGGAGGACGAGGATGAATGGCGGTGGCGCCGCTTTTTAGATCGCTAATGCGATTTCTTCAGCCTATTGGTCGAAGGAGTCCGAGACCTCAACCTTGGCCACTGGGGGGACCATCGGGGGTGCTCAGGAGGAGCCGGGGAGAACCGTGGCTCCCCCAGGTCAGGGATAGAAACCGTAAAGAGGTTCCCAGTAGGCTGGGTTTCCTCTTCAGTGGGTTCGGTCAGGACTGGGGTCCTGAATAAGGAATTGTTGGCCTCATCCTGTGACAATGGGTCGACGGGGTCAAGAACAGTCCTGACTGTGTCATTGTCCCACGTCTTAGTCGGCTGGCCTGATGGAGGTATCGTGAAGCCAGTGGCCGAGGCTGCAATCTCGACTGAAGTTGAAACAGCAGATTCTCGGGACTGAGATCTCTCTCTCTCTCTCTCTCTCTCTCTCTCTCGATTCCAGGAAAGTAGTCGATGAGACAAACCTTCCTTCAACTCCTTATACCTTTTACAAAAGAGTGAGATGTGCAGGCCCAAAGGGCCCTCCTCTTTGGTCTGAAGACACTGGCAAATCTCCTTGAAAGATCCTGAAAGGTGGAGCCCAAATTGAGCGGGATGAAGACTGACATGGAAGAGGACTGGTCAGCGGCCTGAGCCGCCGCCTCCTCGAAGACCTTCATCTGCTCAAGTTGCTCAGTGGACCCCGCAGCCGTGGAGACCACCCAATGAGCTTCTTTCGATTTGATCGACGGGTTCCATTTCTCCGGTCTGCCGAGCTGAAGACATGCGAGACGATCATCCAAAACACTGGGTTGGAATGCGTAACAGAAGTAGCAGGACTGGGTGTCATGGGCATGGCCGAGGCAGTAGACGCACAAGGCATGCATGTTGATGCGGGACATTTTCTGCCTGAACGGGCAGTGGCGGAACTCAGGCGAGGACTTGTCCTCCATCACGGTCGTGATCGTGAAGTGATGGGGAGAAATTTGAACAAGTTTAATTATGGGTAAATCTGAAGATTTGTTCGCCAGGGCCTACTCAACGCGGTAGCAATGATGAGGGAACCTGAATCTTCCAGCAGAAAGGAAGATTTGGCATCAAGGGGTGAGCTGAGGCATGTACCACCTGGGTTGGTGGGAGGAGCCAGCTTGTAGACCTTCCGGCAAGAATCTTAAAGGGAAAGGACATGCCAGTGTGGATAGAACAACATATCCACGATCCTAGAAATAGGTTTAGGTTTTATCTGGTAACTTCAATATGGTTGACAGTTAGTTCTACATTTTTATTAAGAAAAAGGAGCCAGATTCAGTTCAAAGCAATCAGCCCACACACAAATTCTACAGAAGCTGAGCAGTCCTCACATGTATTTTTCAACCTACAGTACGGACAATTTGAGACTTGAGGGGGATTGGGTACCAAAACTGCTCAGTTTTTGTTTCTGGCATTCTTTCATCAAAATAACTCAAATTCATTATTTCACAATGAGGGACACAATAATCATAAAAAAAAAAAAAAAAAAGATTACTACTGAAAAGGATCTGAACCCATTTAGATTTTGGAGAAAGCTTTCTTATCATTTTGTTAGATCAAAACAGCTACAGTACTGCAAGGTTTAAAACAAAATTTTACATAGGACCTTACAGTTAGATTGCTTGGGGGGAGGGGAGAGTACAGTATAATAGCATTACCTTCTGCTGCACCAACATGCAAAGCTGTTCAGGAGTCATAGTCTCTCTGTTCCATATCCATGGATGACAAAGCAAACCTGAAAACATAAGGCAAGACCATCATGCTTGATCTGCGTAAACCAGTGCAAACTTGTACACTAATTCTGAATCTTTACATTTTTTTTAAAGCATATCACTACTTAAAGCAGCAGGTAAAGTACAGTTACGTAACAACTTACCGTAACAGTAGATCTTCGAGAGAAGCTCTTGCAGCAGGTTCCACAATTAGGACTGAAGCCACCTGGCGGTGGTTCCGGTAATTTTTCCTTCCAGCAGTACCGACATGGGAACGCCTCCCACCAACGTCGGCTCCACCCCCAGCGCCGCCCTATATAAGGGAGGAGTTCCCCATGTGCTCCAGTTCTTGTACGCCCCAGTCAGGCAGAATCTGGCAACAGGCAATGGTCAGAAGTATGATTGTTAGTAAATAATCCCTCAAAGGAGGGAAGACCAGCCTGAAAAGGACCTGATCCCTGGGGGAAGGAAAGTGGGAAATATACCTGCTGCAAGAGCTTCTCTTGAAGATCTACTGTTACGGTAAGTTCTTACGTAACTGTACTATCTTACTTAGAGAGGAAGCTCTTGCAGCAGGTTCCACAATTAGGACTGAGACCCAAGCAGTATAAACAAATAACAACCCCTGGAAGGGGGAACAGTAAGGAGAGAAACAGCAGGAGAAAGGAGGGTCCCTCAGGAAACCAGGCTTTGCAGAACTGCGAGGCCAAACCCTGCTCTGAGTCTGGAAACACTGTCAAGGCTGTAATGCCTGACGAAGGTATAAACAGAACTCTAGGTAGTGGCAGCACAAAAATCGGCTGCTGGAACCCTCTTCAGTGCCGTGAAAGAAGCAACGACTAGCTCTGGTAGAATGAGCTCTAACTGGTCCCGGGGTCGACCTGTTGTGCTTCTCATAGCCAAAGGTAATACAATGAACCAACCAGTGCGAAAGCATCTGTTTGGTGACCGGGCGACCTAAGGACCGTTGGGCAAAGGACACAAAAAGCTGATCAGATTTCCTGTCCCCTTTGATCCTAGCCAGAGAACATCGGAGGGCCCTGTGGACATCCAAGGAGTGAAGCAGGGCTTCCCCCCTATTAGAATGCTCTGGGTAATATACCGGGAGCTGAACCGATTGATTCAGAGTGAGCTCAGAAACTACTTTTGGCAGAAACTTCGGATTAGTGCGGAGATCAGCCCTGCCCTTGTGAAAGACAAGGTAATATTCTTTACACATGACGGCTTGAAGTTCTGGAATGTGCCCCGCCGAAGTGATAGCTACCAAAAGCAAGGTCTTCCAGGATAGTAGAGGGAACTCAGACTCCATGGCTGGTTCAAAGGGAGGAAGAGTGAGCTTCTCCAGGATGAAAAGGAGATCCCGGGAGGAACAGGATCCCTGATGGGAGGTCTGATATGAAGAATACCGCACAAAAAGTCCTTGGAAACCTCCATCTGAGCCACCGTCTTATCCGAAACAGGGAAGTGATAAGCGGAGATGGCGGCCAGGTGCACTTTGATGGAGGAATAGCTGAGACCTTTCTCTGAAAGAGAAAGCAGATATTCTAGGACAGAATTAACCAGACAGACCAATGGGTCCATCCTCTTGGCTGTGGCCCAGATACAAAAACGTTTCCACTTCATAGCATAAGTGGCCCTGGTGGCAGGTTCGTGCACCTCTACCAGCACTTGTACAATTTGATCGGACACCCCAAATCTGACTTTAGCTAGGTCCTGAGTAGCCAGGCATGCAGGTGAAGAGAATGCAGATTCGGGTGTATGAGGGACCCACTGTCCTGTGACAGGAGGTGAGATCATAGTGGAAGAGGCAGCAGAGGCTCTGCCACTGAACACTGGAGTAAGAAAAACCAGAGGGTTCTGACTGTGCTTTGAGGAGAACCTTCTGTAATAGTGGGAAAGGAGGGAATGCATATAGAAACCTCCCTTTCCAGCAGAGGGGCAATGCGTCTTGCCAAAAAGCTCCAGGCTCTTGACCTAGCGAGCAGAAATTGGGCAGTTTTGTGTTGAATCGTGATGCGAAGAGATCCACGTCTGGCATCCCCCAGTGACAGAAGATGTGATCTGCGACAACTTGAAGCAGCTCTCATTCATGGACTTGTGATTTTGTCCTGCTGAGCGTATCGGCTAGTATGTTTTGTTCCCCGGGAACATGTACTGCCGTCAGAAAGAGCTGGTGCTCCACAGCCCAGTCCTACACTCGCATAGCTTACCTGCAGAGGGGGTAAGAGTGTGTCCTGCCCTATTTGTTGATGTAGAACATCACCAAAGTGTTGTCCATCTGTACCAAGAGGTGGACCGGCACTAGGACCGAGACCAGGGCTTGGCGGGCATAAAGGACCACTCTCAGCTCCAGAACATTGATATGCAGATCTTCCTCTATTGGGGACCAGGAACCCTGGGCGAGATGTGTCTCCAAATGAGCGCCCCACCCCGCGGACGACGTGTCCGTAGTCAGAATCTGGGATGGTGCCCCTACTTGGAAGGTGATGCCCACCAGCAAATATTTGGACAACATCCACCAGTGTAACTCCCGGCGGACTGGCTCCGAGATCCTGATGGAGGCATCCAGACTGTCTGATGTCTGATCCCACTGGACTCTTAGGGACCACTGGATGGTTCTCATGCACAGACGCACCAGAGGAACCAAAACTATGGCGGCAGCCATATGTCCCAACAGCCTGAGAAGGAGTCTTGCCAGAACTCTTGAGGCTGAAGAGATTTGAGACGCCAAGACCTGAATGTGACCCGCTCTGTCGGAGGGAAGAAGAACCTTCCCGAGAGTGGTATCCAGAAGAGCTCTGATGAATTGTAGAATCTGGGCTGGGAGCAAATGAGATTTGTCCCTGTTGATGGTGATCCCCAAGTGCTGAAACAGCGAGATAGAATCCCTAATAGTTTTCAACAGGTGAGACCTGGAGGGGGCCAGGAGAAGCCAATCGTCCAGATAGGGGACCACAAAGTGGCCCTGTCTCCATAGTGCCGCAGCCACTACTGCCAGGCACTTGGTGAAGACTCTGGGAGCTGAAGAGAGTCCGAAGGGAAGGACTCAAAACTGATAGTCCTTGTCTTCGAACCTGAACCTTAGGAATCTTCGATGGTTCCTGGCAATAGGGCTATGCAGGTAGGGGTCCTGCATGTCCAAGGATGCCAACCAGTCTGCTGCCAAGATGAGCGGAAGGAGAGTGGGAAGGGAAACCATCCTGAATCTCTTGTAAGAGACCCATTGGTTTAGATCACTGAGGTCCAGAATGGGTCTACGATCTCCCGACTTCTTCAGAACTAGAAAGAAGTGGGAGAAAAACCTCTCTCTCTTTTGGCCAATGACACCAGCTTGATGGCATTTTTGTCCAGAAGGGATAATATCTCCCTTCTGACCAGCACTCGGTGTTCCCTTGGATAACAGGATGGGGGCGGTGGTCTGTCCGGTGGAATGGAGTAGAACTCTATTGAGTGCCTGAACTCCACGAGATCGAGTACCCACTGGTCAGAGGTCACTTGATCCCACGCATCCGCGTAGAGGGAAAAGCAGCCTCCGACCAGCTCCCCTGACTGAATGTCTAAGGAAGGAGGGTAGCCTGGATAGTCAGGCGGTGGGAGGGGGAGGGAGGGCAGCAGTGGCTGCTTTGGCCTGTCTAGAGACGGAGGCAGAAGATCCTCTGGCTCCTCCTCTATGACTGAAGCCACCATGCTGTGAATGCTGTTGGAAGTGAGGCTGCTGAGGCTGATGTCCCCCAGGGCCACGAAAACGAGGCTTACGAGCTTGCCCGTTTTGGGCGGTACATAGAGTGCATGGATCGGATAGCCTTGCTGGAGTCCTGCAACCTGGTGATGATCTGCTCCGTGTCTTTGCCAAAGAGCATGAAGCCCTTGAAGGAAGCATCCAGTATGTTGGTCTGGACATCTGGATCGAACTCAGAAACCCAAAGCCACGCATGGCGTTGAAGGCAAATGCCAGTGGCACCGCTCTAGAGGAGGTGTCTGTGGAGTCACAGGCCGACAGCAGAACATGGGTGCCCACGTCTGAGCCGGTCTGTAATAGCTTAGCAAGCTCTGCCTGCTGAGGGCAATCGGGCATGCGCTGCACTATGTCCAATCCCTGTTCCCACAGGGCGTTCTGGAATTAGACCATGTGTGTCAGGAAATTTAGGCTCCTGATACTGCAGGTGGCAGCAGAGTACACCTTACGGCCCATAGAATCCAGCTGCTTTGATTATCTGTCAGGTGGCTGGATGCTCAGGTGTTTGGGCATCTGTGAACAGTCATGAGCCACTGAAATCACCACAGAGTCCGCTGCGGGTAGTTCGTCCCAAAAGGGTGGTCCAAAGGTGCCCGGTAGAGCCTATGTGCCTTTTTAGGCATGGCAGAGGAGTAATGAGGTCACTTCAGGTTGTGTGGGTGACATCCTGAAAGGTGTCGACCATGGGAGAGATGACCACCAGCTTCAGGTCTTTTTGGTGGAGGTATTTAGCCAACCGCAGTCGCTCGGGGTCCAGGGCCTCAGTGTCCCAACCCATGTTGGCCTGGATGTGCCTCATCACCTCTTTGAAGCTTGGATCATCAGGAGGGGATTTGGGGAGTCCCTCCGAGTCCCCTAGGTCTGGCTCTATGTTGGAGTCTGGACTTGAAGAGTCCAAATCCCCATAGAAGTCTGGCATGGAAGAGGAAGGGGATCTGTGCCTCTTCCTTTTGCACCTCCTGTCTGGCGAAGGAGAGGGAGAATGGGAGGAGAGTACAGTTACGTAAGAACTTACCGTAACAGTAGATCTTCGAGAGAGGCTCTTGCAGTAGGTAATCACAAATAGGACTGGCGCTGATGGCAGCAGGACTACGAAAAAACTTCTGGCTAGCAGTCCCTGGGCGAGGGACCGCCCCCACGTGTCAGGGTGACCGCGCCATCTGACGCCGGGTATAAAAGGGCGGTCCCGGACGCCCGCCTTCTAGTTCTTTTCCCACCACAGGCCGGAAGGTCTGGACAAGAAAGCAGATATTTCCCTCAATGGAAAGGGCTGAAAAGCCTGAGGGGATGGAGGGCAGGAAGGTATTACCTACTGCAAGAGCCTCTCGAAGATCTACTGTTACTGTAAGTTCTTACATAACTGTACTATCTTACTTGAGAGGGCTCTTGCAGTAGGTAACAACAATAGGACAGAATCCAAGCAGTCTGGAACAAAAGAAAAGGCACCGGGAGGAGGAACTACTCCAAAGTAGTAAAAGCTTGCAAACCTCAAGAAAGGAGGCCCTGCAAGACCGCTAACGAAGCCTGCTCTGAGCGAGAGGCAATGTCAAACTGTAATGTTTAGTAAATGTATGGACAGAAGTCAAGTGGCTGGCAGCACAGATGTCTGCCGCAGACACATTCTTGAAACAAGCACAGAGGCTGCCACTCCTCGAGTAGAGTAGCCTCTGACTTGACTCACGAAGGGGTCTTGTGGCTTGTCATGACAGAAAGTGATGCAATGAGCTAACCACTTTGATAGGCATTGCTGGAGACAGCATTGCCTTCCCTTTGTGAGCAAAAGGCAGAACAACTGATCATCCTTCTGAGATCCTTCATCCTATCGATGTAGTATCTCAGAATCCTGTGGACATCCATGGTATGGAGCAAGTATTCTCCTTGGTTGGAGTACTGCATGAAGAAAGCAGGTAATTCAATAGACTGATTTAAGGTAGACTCTGCTACCACCTTCGGGAGAAACTTAGGATTCATGCGAAGAGCTACTCGTTCTTTGTGAAAAATCAGATAAGGGATTTTGCACATCAGGGCCTGGAGCTCGGAAATTCTGCGAGCAGAAGTAATGGCCACCAAGAAGAGCGTCTTCCATGATAAAAACTTCAAGTCTGCGGAGGCCACAGGCTCAAAGGGAGGAAGGGTAAGTTTCTCGAGGACAAAGTTTAAGTCCCAAGGAGGAGCTGGAGTCCTGACAGGGGGCCAGAGATGAAGGACCCCTCTGAGGAAAATTTTGGATACCTCCAGCTGGGCAAATGCCTTATCAGTGAAAGGGACCTGGTAGGCTGAAATAGCCGCCATATGGACTTTCAAAGAGGAGTGACTGAGACCCAGGTTGAAAAGATGACGCATGTACTCGAGTAGAATGGTCACAGGACAGGAAAAGGGCTCCACATTCCTGGATGCAGCCCAGATGGAAAATCTTTTCCATTTCATGGCATAGGTGGACCTAGTGGAGGGTTTTCTAGCTTCCACCAGAATCTCGGCCACCTTAGGAGAAACGCCAAAATGAGATTGAGCTAGGTCTGCAGGAGCCATGCATGAAGTTGAAGGGACTTGAATCCCGGATGGACCAGGGTCCCCTGATCCTGGATCAGCAGTCCTGGAGATAAAGGAAGAGGAAGAGGAGGAACCTCTGAGTATTGTTGTAGAAGAAAGAACCAGATTTGCCTGGGCCAGAAAGGAGCGATCAGAATCATTCTCACTCCTTCCAAAGCAAGCTTCTGCAGCACATGAGGGACCAGAGGAATTGGGGGAAAAGCATAGACGAATCTGTCCTTCCAGCTTAGAGATAGAGCGTCGCTCCAGAAAGCGCCTCGCTCTGGAGCGAGCGAGCAAAAGATTGGAAGCTTTGCGTTTTGGGAGGAGGCGAACAGGTCTATCTGAGGAGTCCCCAAATCTGGAAGATGCTTTTTAGAACTTTTTCGTCCAGTTCCCACTCATGTGGTAGAGCCGACGAGCGACTTAGCCTGTCTGCCAGGACATTGTCGACTCCCGGAACATGGATCGCCGTGAGGTGAAGGTTGTGAAGTGTTGCCCATTCCCAAACCCTCATCGCTTCCCTGCACAGCGGGTAGGACCGAGTCCCTCCCTGCTTGTTGATGTACCACACCATGCACATGTTGTCCGTTTGGACAGCTAGGTGACCGGGAAGGATGTATTGGTGAAGGGCCTGGAGAGCATACAGCACTGCTTGAAGCTCGAGCACGTTGATGTGGAGAACTAACTCCAACTTTGACCATAGGCCCTGGGTTCGGTGAGGACCCAGATGGGCTCCCCAACCTTCGCCTGATGTGTCCGTGGTCAGAGTCTGATCGAGGGAGGATGAAAAAGGGAACCCTGGAATAGGTTCTCTCGAACCATCCACCATTGCAAGTCTCTAACCATCGGCGAGGAGATCAGAACCAGATGATCTAGGTCGTCTACCTGTTGATCCCACTGAGATCGGAGAGTCCACTGAGAGATTCTCGTGTGGAGGCATGCGCGTGGAACTGTCGGGATGGCCACCGCCATAAGCCCCAGTAGATGGAGCACTGACCTCGCTGGAACCCTCCTGAGTTCCGATAGGAGGGAAATCTGGGACTGAAGGGAGGCCCCCCTGTCCGGAGGCAGGAAGGCCTTGCACACTGTTGTGTTGAGGATTGCCCCAATGAACTGGAGCCTCTGTGAAGGATCCAGGTGAGACTTGGAATGGTTGATGGTAATACCCAGGCCAGTGAAAACCTGCTGGGTGAGGGAGATAAAATGCAGGAGTTCCTCCCTGGACGGGGCCGCCAGGAGCCAGTCGTCCAGGTAGGGAAAAACCTGAACTCCCAAAGTACGCAGGTGGGCCGCTACCACCGCCAGGCATTTGGAAAAGACTCGGGGAGCCGAGGAAAGACCAAAAGGGAGCGCCCGGAATTGGTAGTGGTCCCTCTGGAACGCAAACCTGAGGTACTTTCGGTGCGAAGGGCGAATGGGGATGTGCATGTACGCATCCTGCATATCCAGTGCACAAAGCCATTGGCCCGGCCGAAGCAGGGGCAAGAGGGTTTGAAGGGAGAGCATCCTGAACCTCTTGTGTTCTACATATAGGTTCAGGGAGCTGAGATCGAGAATGGGTCTGAGATCTCCCGCCTTCTTTGGTACGAGGAAGAAATGGGAATAGTAACCTGTCCCGTGGAGGTGAGGAGGGACGGGCTCTATAGCCTGCTTCGCAAGGAGAGCAGAGATTTCTTCCCTGACCAAAGGAAGATGGTCCCTTAAGTAAGAGGAGTTCAGAGTGGGGTGACGTGGAGGTTTCTGCAGAAACTCTATGGAGTGCCCCTCTGCTAAGATTTGAAGCAGAGTAAGACTCCCTAGCTCGTCTAGGGGGAGGAACAGGTTCCTTAGGGGGAATCCCAGGACGCGTGTCCTGCCCCTCTCTGGATCCCGAGGCAAAGCCCGGGAATCCGGAGGTGGAGAGGGAGTGTGCAGGGTCTGGGCGTACACGGGGCGGTGGTGGCACCGTCGCCGTGGTGCACTCTCGACTTCCTTGGTGAGCTGAGCCTTGGCCTCAGCCCACTAGAGGCAAGAGTCTCCTGGAGATCCACTGGCGCCTAGGGGCGGTGGAGGAGGAGGAGGAGGGGATAGTTGTACGGATGAAATCCGTAGGGAGAGTATCCATATCCTGGCTGCGGGAATACCGGAGCCGGATACTGCCGCGTCGGGTACTGCAGCGTCGGAGGAGTCGGCGCCGGGGAACTGCGGCGCAGGATACTGTGGGCCTGGGAAAACCAGCGTTGGATAGGATGGCGGATACCCAGGCACTGGAGGAGCTGCCGGAGCAGACGGCCCAGCTGGGTACTCCACGGGCAGATCAACCGGGATAGGCCCGTGGGGTGGAGGGCCCGATGGAAGAGGAGTATCCCCCACCGGCGTCACAGGGGCCGGTGTCGGGGCTGGCGTCGGGGGAGCCTGCACTGGGGCTGGCGTCAGGGCTGCCGATGTCAGATCCGGCTCTGTAGGAAGAGGATCGGATGGTAGTCCAGGATCCCGAGCCTCGTCTGGGGATGGAGGAGAAAAATCCCGGGGTCGGGCAGGGGGGACTCGGGCTCCCCTGAGGGCAGTGAAGGCTGCGGCGAACCTGGTATGACAGATGAAGCAGGGTCTGCCGTAGGCTCCGAGGCCCGGCACATGTCGGAGGAGCCGACGTGTGACTTAGAGGCCGAATCTCAGCGGATGCCAGAGGAGCCGGCGTACGACTTTGGGGGTTCCTCGTTGGAGATGGGCCAAGGATGGGAAGAGGCCCGGTCCGATGGGGACACAGCCGTGCGCCACCCCGAAGGGTCAGGCGTCTTAGCGGCCTTCTCCCAGCAGACGTCGGAGGAGCCGACGTCCGGCTTATGGGAGGTGCCCGCAGCAGTAGGCCGCAAGCCTGTGGGCGGTACTGGGGCTGGAGCCTCCTTTTGCTAGAAGGCGCACGGCGGGCCGAACTCGAACCCGACGGGCGGGCCAATACCTCCTCCGAAGCCTTGGAGGCTGCCATCGGGTGAGCCCCCGGAGAGGATGTTACCTTGCCCGCAACTCCAGCCGGAGCCCCAGAGAAGGAGGCTTTCTCCCGGTGCCTTTCCTTGTCCCGCTTCTTGTGCCCTTCAGGGGAGGTCAACGCCTGCCAAAGTTTCTTCAACTCCTTCTCCATTGCGGACATCTTCTTCTTGAGGAGATGGGCTTCGAGAGACTGCTGGCGTCGTCTGCGGGTGGCCGCGTTGAAATGTAGGCAGTGCGGACACTTATCGACCGCGTGGTCGGGGCCTAAACAGAAAAGGCAGAGGGAGTGACCGTCTTTGTGAGGCAGTTGGGCGCCGCACGAGTCACACTTATTTTTTGAAGGGGACGACATATACCGACGTTTACCTGACGATAGAAAATATAAAATATAAAATACCAAATACTACAAAACTTTTGGAAAAAATGACAAAGTAACAGGACTGGCGATAGGGCGCACCGAGGCGCTGCCGCGAGCTAACGGCGGGAAGAACTGGAAGCGGGCGTCCGGAGACCCCTTTATACCGACGTCAGATGATGCCGGGTCACCTGGCGGGGGGCGGTCCCTCGCCAGGGACTGCTAGCTAGAAATTTTTCCGTGGGGTCCTGCCGCCAGCCGGCGTCAGTCCAATTTGTTATTACCTACTGCAAGAGCCCTCTCGTAGTAAGATCTACTGGATTTTGTCCTCCTTGCCTTCTTCGTACGTTTTTTAGGACGGGGTTCCTCATCCGCCCCACCGTCCACCGGTTCAACGTTAATAGGATCTGGAACCAGGACCAGTGTGGAGGGGGGGTGTGCCCACTGGTAGGTCTTTTTTAACTGTGTCCCAGCAGTGGGAGAAAAGCTCCTTCACTTGTGAAAGATTCAACCTAGGTGAACCAGGCGTAGGAGGAGGAGCACCCGAGCCCGAGCCAGCGTCTGTCCTGCCGTCAGGGGGTACCAGCGTCGGATCTGCACCCTTATCTACCAACGTAGGCCTAAGCGGGGACATCAGAGCGGCATCAGCACCTCCGTCGTCAGGGTCCAGCGTCAGGCAGGCCGGCAACCGAGGAGAAGGTGTGCCAGTGCTGATGTCGGGAATCGCTGGGGTGGTTGTCGTCAGTTGGACAATGACCGGCGGCGGAATAACCGTCGCCAGGACAGGGGCCAGAGGGGCCACGGGTGGTTGTCGGTCCGGCATCCACTTATCTTTATGTGCCGATGGGCGTCCTTCAAAGGTGTGAACCTTGTGATGGTTGACTTTATGACTGGTGGACTTCTCGACCGAGAGCCAGTCTGTAGCCGGGGGCGGGCGCCGGTTGGAGTCACATGGTTTTGGCGGCAAGGATGAGGTCCTGCTGCCAGAAGACCCAGAGGCCTTGCTCGACTCCTGGGAGTCGGCCTTCGAGGAAGAGGCCGAGCGGGAGGAGGCCTTACCTGTGCCCATTGAGGAAACCTTCTCAGTGGGCTGAAGTACCTTCAGGGGCTGAAGAGTGGTTCCGGAAGGCTTGGGCACAGTAGAGGACGGCTTAAGGGCCATGAGACGGGAGTCATGCCCCAAAGACCTGGACTTCGAGCCCAAAGACTTGGACCTAGAGTGAGACCTTCCTCTGTCCTGACCCCGGTGCTTGTGTGTCTGTGGTGGGTGGGTGGATAGTCAGATTCCCTCGAGGAAGAGGCCCGTTCCATGGTGGCAAGTTTGGTCTCAGCAAGGTAGGCCATGAGGGACTTCTGACACCTGATCCAAGTACGAGAATTAAAGGCCTGACAATGAGGACAGGCGTCGGTGTCGTGGTCGGGCCCGAGACAGTTAAGACATGCCGAATGACCGTCTTTGGCAGGAATCTGCCACCCACAAGTGCACTTGTTGAGGTGAGAAGAGGACATACTGTAGAAGCAAGTGAACAATATTTGCATCGGTGGAGTAGAAGCGATCAGTACTACTGACGGTAACCGAGTGAACTATCCCTGACCATGCGGCGGGAAAGAACTGCATGGGAACTCCTCCGTTATACAGGGCGACGCCGGGGATGGAACCGACGTCGGCGGAGGGGCGTTCCCATGTCAGTACTGCTGGAAGAAAAAACTGCCAGAACCGCCGCCAGGTGGCGTCAGACCTACTTGTGGAACCTGCTGCAAGAACTTCCTCTCAAAGTAAGATTGTGTGTTTTTAATTAGCTGGACAGAGTTATCTTTTAGTAACAGCAATAGCACAACCAAGTGCAAAACATGCAATGTTTTTTGTTGTTGTTACTTTCTGTCTATGCCATCTTTAATCTCCAGCTTCCATCTCTGTCTGGAGCACTCATGGCCGATCCTCCCCCCCCACCTGTGCCTGCCCTTCCTCCATTTAATCCTGGCTTGCCCCTCTCAGGCAGGGATGGGTTGGGGGCTTTGCCCTCAAACTTCCTGTCTTGTAAGACAGTGCCCTGACAGGGGTGTGGGGCAAAGTTATACTGTAATGGGGTTCACTGTCGTGGTAGCTGGGGCCATTTTCACTTTTTTTTCTTTCTCTCCCTAGGATGTCATGTGCCATGTCAATGGTGCACACACGTGAGGCATGTCATATGCTAATTCCCTCCCTCTACCCTCCAACCACACTGCCACATGAGGTCACTCAGATGCAGTGTCGTGGCAGAGAATGGAACCCTCTGACCCCAGAGAAGGACAGTCCTCTCTGGGATGCTCGAGCCTGCTCCCCCGGCTGGTCCCAGACAACTCAAGCTCGGTCCGGAACTGGTATCTTTGGTGTTGCGAGCAGTAGAGCTACTGCTGTGCCAACATGACAGCCCTAACATTCAGCTTCTAATTAAATCGCTGGCCACCAGTTTAAGTAAAAATACTGAAGAGTGGCCTGGTGGCGCTGAGGGTTGAGGCGCTGGATGCCGCACCTTGATGGTGACCCGGGTTTGGGAACAGACTTGGGCCACCAGGGGAGGGAAGGGATTGAGCATCTGAAGGACTGCTCTCCCTTCCCAGGAAGGGATCTGGGCCTAGCACCGCTCCTTGGTGGCCCCTGGTAGAGATCAGGGGCAGTGTCAAGAACATGTGGTGCAGAGAAGAGGGAGTGGAACTACGGCAGACATCGGCATATTGGTGCCAGGACACCTTATTCAATGTCCACTCTCCAGGGCGGCAACCAGCAGGCAAAAACCCTCGGAGGAACAGGGAGGTGACGAAGGCTCCAGAGACCTACCCCAGCACCAGACCATCTCTCCATCGGTCCTCCAGGGCTCTCAACCAGGACCAACCCTCTAATCGTAGAAAGGCTGCCAGGTAGGTGGGCAGGCCTTCCCCAGGGGTAATCTGGGAGGTTTGAAGGTCTTGGGAAAGGGTCCCGGGGAAAGAGGTCTCAGGTGGGGAGTAGAGGCGATGGTTGAGTGGGCACCTCTGGAAGATGCCATGGCCTACGAGTGAATAAATAAAGTGTAAAAAAAAAATATACTGAAGAGGTGCCGAGAGCAGAACTACCACTCCAGTGTTCTGTTTACCGACCAAAGTGGTCACCACGGCCCATGAATCATACCTATTACAGTGACACATTAAAGAGCACTGAGGGTTGAGGTGCTGGACGCCACACCTCGCTCCATGTCGGCAACCTGGGTTCGGGAATGAGCCCGGGCCATCGGAGGTCGGCAGGGAGGGAGAGGATTGAGCATCCGAGGACAGCTCTCCTCTCCCAGGAGGGAGGGGGGTACCTGCTCGGTGCCTGACTGGCCTCTGGTGGAAGCTGGAGGCATAGCAGGAACATGAGTGTACAGAGAGGGTTGGGAATGGCAGACGTCGGCAAAGATGCCTTGACGTCGGGGCGTAGGCCACTCCCCTAGAACATCGGAAAAGACCCTGCTGTGCTCCCAGTAGACAGAGCACCAGGCCGCGATCTCCAATGCCCCTACCTGACCTGGTACCAGCATCCCAACGAGACCAAGAAGGACTTCGGGGGACGCCCCCACCCCATACCTGCCTGGGGGATACAGCTACGGCTACATGGGGGATGGACTGCACCAGGCTCCAGGTAAGAGGGTGGAGACTAAAAGGCCCTAGGTGTCTCCCGAAGAGTGGGAGCGTTGCGGGGTAGGGGGAGTATAAAGAGTAAGCAAAAAAAAAAAAAAAGGAGCACTGATCATGCTGAACTTATGAGAAGCAAAGAAAAAGACAGAAGCAGCCTTATTGTACCTCCATCTAAGGCAGCTAGTGTAACTTATAACATTATTTAATTACTGAGTTAAAAAAAGTAAAATCCCAGCTGGCCTGGTGGCGCTGAAGGTTGAGGCGCTGGTCGCCATACCAGTGACCCAGGTTAGGGAATGAGCTCCGGCCTCTGGGGGGAGGGAGAGGGAGGGAGAGAGGATTGAGCATCTGGAGGACTGCTCTCCTCTCTCTCGGGGATGGAGACAAATCTTCCCGCTCACTGACTGCCCTCCAGCAGTGGTTGGAGGGCAGTACGGGTCAGGAGGATGGAAGCCTACATCCTTATGTCGGCAAGGAGGGGGATGGGTGAAAACTGGAAGAAAATTGAGCCTGGAGGTTCGATGATGGCCTGCCACTCCCGGGAGCAGCCCCAGAATCTGGATTGGGTCTCTGGGAGGGGGGGGAGAAGCCAGCAACCTCCTCCCAGCGCCACTGCAGGGGATAATCTGGGGCTGCCTAGTACAGGAGTGGTGGGGACCGGAGAGAGTCCCTCCATCGGGAGGGCTGAAGTTGCCTGCCAGGGCTCCAGGGGCGAAAAAAATGTAAATTAAAAAAAAAAGTAAAAGCCACTCCACACTACATTCTCAGTGGTGCAACCCCAAGCTTCAAAAGTCACAGCAAAAACCAAAAAGAGAGCAGTCATCTTCAACAGCTCATGATGAAAAACTGATTGCTCAGACAATACTGATTTTGCTGGACCTTAGAACTAACACTTTGGATAACGTGTGGTGACTTGCATGTTTAATGAATTTGCTGCTGCCATATACTTGCAATAAATCTGCACTTTTAAGCAGGAACAGCAACATCTGAGCAATCGTTTTTTCATCATAGAAACACAGACAATGATGGCAGAATAAGACCAAGTTCCTATAATCCCTGGAACCTACTGCTCCTCCAGGGTACTAACCCTCCTCATCCTCTCTATATTCTCCTCCTTGGTCCTGTTGCCCCATAACCACTATTCACTTCATTATGTCCTAGCTCAGCTTGAATCCATTGTTTCCGCACCCACCACTTCAGCTGACAGACTGTTCCAAGGTTCTACCAACTGTTCCACAAAGTAGTACTTCCTCACATCTCTCCTGAACCTACCTCCTGTTAATTTCTATTCATGTCCACATGAGTGTGAATTGATATTCAGGCTAAATAGTTCCCCACAGTTCACTTTAATTCCTTCAAGGAACCTGAAAGTCCCTATCATATCTCCCCTCTCACTTCTGGTCTCCGGTGAGCTGGTCATCAGCTGTTGGAGGTGAGTGCTCCCTTCTTTGTTTTTGTTGTGATTATTTAATTTCTGTATTTTCAGGAGGGAAGGAATGTTATATTGGCTCGAGGAGTTGGTATCCTGAACCTTTCTACTTTCTGGTTCACAGCCCAGCCCTGATGCTGGGACACTGTGCGATGCAAAACTGAAGAGAATGGGGGTGTCTTTTAACTTACATGCTTTTATAAAATGGGCATCAAACTCCCCGGATTCTGAGTGATCGAGAGACTTGTTTTCACCAATTGCCTTGAGTGACTGTAACCAATGGGGACAGAACACAACAGCAAAAGTGTTTTCCCATGTTTGAATGGCGCAAGAGAGAATGCCATATCCATGATCTGGAACAAATGATGGCCAGGTTGAGACTATGGGAAAGTAAACACCAGGAGATGTGAAGTACCTGGCAGCAGTGGGACTCCGGAGAATTGCTGTAATAAGAGTCTCCCACAGCTGACAACCTCTACGTCAAACATCCTATCCTTTCTGATTGCTCTTATCACAGTATTCATGCTCTAGGGCCATATTAGAGGGCTATACCCCGACACAGTCTTCCCTTGAGTGCAGGGCTTGGGGAAGCTGTTATTATCACTGAGTCGCTATCGGTCTTGTATTTACTGATCAGCCCCACCACACTAACGCCACCTTTTTTTGAAAAAAAAATTATGAATTGAAAAAGACAGTGCACTTTGTTTACTTTGCAACTTTTAAGTTTATATTTATCTACCAGCTGCAAATTGATTCAGAGTATTTTCCTTCTCCTAAAGTATACCAGGAATATGTTAAGTGTGACCTAAGCAATCACAGTTGTTAACTAGCAATACTGCTCATCAAATTGAACGACCACCAGGAGGCAGTTCTCTGCTGTTTGCTTTAGTTCGGAAGCTGATTATTTGTCTGTGAGTCCAAGGCAGATGACCACGTGTCCGCTTGGTCCACAACAATTTTAGCTGGGTTAAAGACAGCTCTTACTATTACTATATAATTTTTTTTTCAACCATATAATTGTTTTTACCAGCTTCAATGTGTACCGATGGTTAGTTGCAGATTCAGTGTTCGGGTAAATGTTTTTAAGTGTTTAATACCGAATAAACAGTATTTGTTCTTTCTTTTATCCTTTTTAGTCGTACTTTATAATCATATATAGGTGCTCTCTTATGAAGCTTCGCAGGTATTGCGGGGAGGGAATGGAGTGCTAACAATATTGTTTTCTATATTATGTTTGGTATGGGATCATATTAACCTCAGTGTTGGGCTACACCTTTTTGGGCCACCTTTTTTCTGGGAATGATCGCCTCACTCTTGTGGGGTGCAGCTATCTTGGATGCAGCTTCTGACGCTGTGGTATTATCCCCATCTCTTTACACCAGCCTGCCTAGGTTACGTTGATCAACTGTATTCCACTAAATGGCTCCTTGAATGTAGCACTGTATGCCTGGTAGACAGTACTGAAATATATACAGTTCTCTGGGTAATCTCCGAGGGTATAAGAGGTCAGGCTACATGCCCGCTCTGTGCTACCAGTCTGAAAATACAGCCAGGCAATATGTGTGTCAACAGTGAGGAAAGCCAACAAAATGTTAAAATTGCGAGAATATTACAAAACTTTAGTAAAGTAAGCATTGAAAATGGGAGCGAAATGGTGAAAGTGAGTGACATACAGCTCAGGAAGAGCCACACTACAGGATGCTACAGCGAGTACTGAGACAGCCAGAGAAATGAACTTAACATTTAACAAGGAATGGAACAAACTTTTACAGCGTTAAGGCAGGTATCATGTTTAAAGCAAGGTGATATAAATAAAATACAAAAAAGGAGGTGGAACAAGCAGCAGTACTTATGTGTTTGGTAGAATGCAATCAGATGTGACTTGAATCAAGAAGAACAAGCATTCGTCTGTGCCGAATGTTTGCTTGCTGGCATTAGCAATTGAAGTGCGGAGTTAGACAGATGCAGTATAGGAATGGCATTGAAGTACTGAACTGATGCCAACTCCATCCTCACCCTGCAGAGATGGACAGGCATTGGGGTGTGCCTCTGGGCTGTCGTCCATGATGGTCACGACATTTCACCTCACCCTACCCTTCAGATACTGACAAGTGTTGAGGTGTGCCTTGGGGTGTTTGGGCTTTACATTCACCTCATTCCATATGGAAATACACTGAAATGGGTGCAGTATAAGAGAATGGGGTGAACTCTGGGAGCAAAGAGTCCCAGGTGCACCACGATGCCTATCACTGGCTGCATGGTGGGGGGGGGTGGAATGGCATGAGCATTACTGTCGACAATCCTAAGTCATACCCTTGATGCCTGTCTTAGTATTTTTACTCCACGTTTTCCACATGAGCTTTTTTTTTTTTTTTTTTTGTCGACTCTCTTTCCCTCCGGTCACGGATCGGGGAACTCTCTCAGGCATCCCATCCTTTATGCCTGCCCGCCTGAAATCCGCTGCGGTCTGTAGCTCTCACCCCCCCCCACTGCCAGCACCCCCGGTTTAGCCCACCCAGAGAGGGTATCCCGACTCCAACTTGAGCTCCTTAGAAGGCAGGCTCTGGCAATGGGTAGGGCCTGAGGTGGAGGAGCTATGAGGCCCCAGCCGAGTCCGATCCGGCACTAAGCGTGGAGGATAGGTGCCGTCGCCTATCCCTCTGATCTGGGTTTTTCCGTTTTCTTGGCTAATGTACGTTCCCCAACATGGGATGTGCAGTGCTGCTCAGCCTGCAGCGAGGGTGCTCTCACCCTGCGTCCAGAGAGCAGCTGCCCCAACGTCAACCCCACTGATTATTAGCTCGGTGCGTAGCAGTGCCGCCAGTCTCCACTGGGGGCCGCTGCTGCACCGGGCTACCCCTGGATCCCTCCCGAGGAGGAGAGCAGTCCTCGGATGCTCGATCCTCTCTCCCTGCCGACCCCAGCAGTCCGGGCTCGTTCCCGAACCCGGGTCGCCAGCGTGACGCAAGGTGTGGCATCCAGCGCCTCAACCCTCAGCGCCACCAGGCCGGCCTCACATGAGCTTTTTGTGACCTCACTGCATGAACAGTGATACTATCAGTTCTTTAGGCGAAAGGTGATTTTGCACAGCAACTGTGCCATTTGGCACCACAGGTGCGGAGACACATTTCGAACAGGACGTGAAAAGTGATAGGTGTACTGTTCATGAGGAGGTGTAAAAAATGGCACTGTTGAAAATCTGGAGTGAAAATATACAAAAACTGGTGAAGCCATGAGCATGTGTAGAAACTGCGCAATGTACACCCATAACGTATTAGTCTGGGAACTTTTTACAGCAGATTTTCAACATAGGCACTTTGGGACCTCCGCTCATGAACAGTGTCACTGTGATGTTCTTAATCTGTCCCGAACAATAATTTCCTACAGCAAACGTGCTGTTCTGCACCAGAAGTGCGAAAACACGTTTCAGCCAGGTGTGAAAAATGACTGCTGTACTGTTCATATGTTTGTGAACTTACGATGCAGGTGTGTGGAAACTGCACAATGGATGCTCGTAACAGAGTCATTTTATGGACTTTTGTAACCAAATTTTAAACATAGCCATTTTAACAACTTTGCTCATGAACAGTGTCACTGTGATCTTCGTAATGTGTCCCAAACATTGATTTTGCACAGCGACCACAGTCCACCTGCCCCAAACAGGGCTTGCACCTGCAATGCACTGCAGCATGGTGGTAGGGGGACTGCAGCCGATGCAAGCTGCATCCTGTGATTCACAGGCATCACCTGGCAGGAGAAATTCTAAGTGTCCTTAGACCAGCCAGGGCAGCCGTAAGGGGACTTAAGACATTCTCCCCTGGGTGACATGCCTGTGTGTGGCATACCATGGGTGATGGTTCACACATCATACACCCCAGAGTGTGGTCTCGTATGTGTTGCCCCCGTCCTAGTGGTCCAATGGCACCCCTCACAGCTCCCCGATGCCACCTATATACCATGTTGGTACCCTGTCCTGTTGCAGCTCTCCAGATCCCCGATGCCTACCCTATCAGTGCTATTGCAGCACCAACATATGGTGGTACAGTGCCCACCCATGCCCCAGCAGGTGGTGCCCAAACTCCCCTTACACCAGTGCAGACTGCTCTCCAGTGCCCAGTACATCCCACCACTCACCTCTGTGGCCAGGCACCAATTGCACCAAACATGGTGGGGGGACATCAACCCATCAGGTTGGGTCCACATGCCCATTACCTAATGGGACGGGGGTCCTGTGTTAGTTTCTGGTGGCCCGCGGTGAACCTGTGCAGTGCGCCAGGGGTTTGCCACAGGGTTCTGGGCAGTGCTAGCGTGGGGACTTAGCCAGTGGGACCCCTCCTGTACCTGAATCAGGTGCAGGGCCCCTGGTGCACCAGGCATTGGTGCAAGATGATGCTTGCCAAGCTTGTGCCAGACGCAGGCCCCTATGAGAATCGGGTCCATGCAGTATAGGAATGGCAGTGAAGTACTGAACTGACACTAACCCCACCCCCACCCTGCAGAGATGGCCAGCCACTGGAGTATGCCTTTGGGTCGTTGCCCATAGCGGTCACGGCATTTCCCTTCACCCTACCCTGCAGACACTGACAAGTGTCGAGGTGTGCCTTGGGTGTTCGGGCTTTACTCATCTCATTCCATAAGGTAATATGCTGAAATGGGTGCAGTATAGGAGAATGGGATGGATTCTGGGGCCAAAGAGTCCAAGGCACACCTCAAAGCCTGTCACTGGCTGCAGGGTGCGGGTTGGGTGTGGAATGGCATGAGCATTACTGTTGACGATCCCAAGTCATATCCCTGACAGCTGTAGGACATTATGGTTGAAAACCCTAACACCCTGGCCGGTTCTTGGTATTTTTACTCCAAGTTTTCAACATGGGCTTTTTGTGATCCCACCGCATGAACAGAGACACTATCAGTTTGTTAGCTGAAAGGTGGTTTTGCACAGCAACTGCAGCATTTGGCGCCACAGGTGTGAAAACACATTTCTAACAGGATGTGAAAAATGACAGCTGTACTACTCATGAGGGGGCGTTAAAAATTGCCATGTTTTGAAAATCTGTAATGAAAATATTAAAAAAACTAGTGAAGTCATGAGTGTGCATAGAAACTGCGCAAAGCACACCCGTAATGTAATTCGTTTGGGGATTTTTTACAGCAGAGTTTCAACAAAGGCATTTTGGGACCTCCACTCATGAACAGTGTCACTGCGATTTTCTTAATCTATCCCAAACACTGATTTTCCATAGCGACCATGCAATTCTGCGCCAGAAGTGTGAAAACACATTTCAGCCAGGCTGTGAAAAATGACAGCTGTACTGTTGATAAGGAGGTGTGGAAAAATGCCGATGTTGAAAATCTGGACTGAAAAGATTATGAATTTGTGAACGTACGAGGGTGCGTGGAAATTGCACGATGTACACTCGTCACACAGTCATTTTATGGTCTTTTGTCACCAAATTTTTAAGATAGCCAGTTTAAGACCTCTGCTCATGAACAGTGTCACTGTGATTTTCTTAATCTGTCCCGAACATTGATTTCGCACACCGACCATGCCATTGTATGCTACATGTCTGAAAACACATATGGGGCGAAATGTGAAAAATGACAGCTGTATTGTTCATAAGGAGGTGCAGGAAAATGGCAATGCTGACAATGTGGAGTGAAAATATTGCACATGTGCGAAGTTATGAGCATGCGTGGAAACTGCACAACGCATGCTCGTAACACAGTCATTTCATGGACTTTTGTCACCAAATGTTCAACATAGGCATTTTAGCACCTCTGCTAATGTACAGTGTCACTGTGATTTTCGTAATGTGTCCCGAACATGGATTTCCCACGGTGACCGCGCTATTCTGCCCCGGAACTGAGAAAACACATTTTGGGCAGGATGTGAAAAATGACAGCTGTACTGTTCATAAGGAGCTGTGTAAAAATGTCAATGTTGAAAATCTGAAGTGAAAATATTATAAATGCGTGAACTTATGAACGTGCATGCCAACTGCGCGATGCACGCTCGTAACACAGTAATTTTATGGAGTATTGTCACCAAATTTTCAACATAGGCATTTTTAGACCTCTGCTAATGAACAGTGTCACTGCCATTTTCGTAATCTGTCCCAAACACTGATTTCCAACAGCGACCATGCTATTCTGCGCTGGAAGTGCGAAAACATATTTCAGGCAGGATGTGAAAAATGACAGCTGTTCTGTTCATAAGAAGGTGCAAAAAAATGGCAATGTTGTAAGTCTGGTGTGAAAAAATTGCAAATGTGCGATGTTACGAGCGTGCGTGGAAACTGCACAACGCACGCTCGTAATACAGTCATGTTATGGACTTTTGGCACCAAATGTTCAACATAGGCATTTTAGCACCTTTGCTAATGAACAGTGTCACTGTCATTTTCTTAATGTGTCCCGAACACAGATTTCTTACAGCGACCGTGCTATTCTGCGCCGGAAGTGTGAAAACACATTTCGGCCAGGATGTGAAAAATGACAGGTGTACTAATCATAAGGAGCTGCGGAAAAATGGCAATATTGACAATCTGGAGTAAAAATATTGCAAATGTGCAAAGTTATGAGCATGCGTGGAAACTGCACATCGCACACTCGTAATACAGTCATTTCATGGACTTTTGTCACCAAATTTTCAACATAGGCATTTTAGGACCTCTGCTACTGAACAGTGTCACTGTGATTTTTGTAATGTGTCTGCAACACTGACTTCCCACGGTGACCACACTATTCTGCGCTGGAACTGCGAAAACACATTTGGGCAGGATGTTCATAAGGAGGTGCATAAAAATGGCAATGTTGAAAATCTGGAGAGAAAATATTATAAATGCATGAACTTACTAGCGTGCATTCAAACTGCGCAATGCACGCTTTATAACACAGTCATTTTATGGAGTATTGTCACCAAATTTTCAACATAGGCATTTTAGGACTTCTGCTAATGAACAATGTAACTGTTGTTTTCAAAATCTGTCCCAAACACTGATTTCCCACAGCGACCATGCTATTCTGCACCGGAAGTATGAAAACACATTTCAGGCAGGATGTAAAAAATGACAGCTGTACTGTTCACAAGGAGGTGTGGAAAAATGCCAATGTTGAAAATGTAGCGTGAAAATATTGCAAATTTGCAAAGCTACGAGCATGCGTAGCAACTGCACAACGCATAAGTAAAACAGTAATTTTTTTGGATTTTTTCCACCAAATTTGCAACACAGGCCTTCTGAAAGCCCACCTCATGAACACTTGCACTGTCGTTTCGTTAATCGGTCTCTAAAGGTGATTCCACACAGTGACCATGTAATCACCTTTCCGGGCCAATTAACACCATGACAGTGGCAGAATTCATGAGGAGGGGTCCCATAAACCCCATGTTGAAAATTTGGTGCCAAAATTCCAAAAAATGCCTGAGATATGCATCAAAGTTGAAAAAAAACATTTGTATTCCATTATACAGCTTACTGGCATATTCTCAGTTCACAGTTGGCTTTGAAGAGTGCATACATGTTCCCGGCCCACCGAAGATCATCACACCAGACTCCAGAGATAAGTATGGGGTGGGGAGGTGGGGTGCACAGAGGGTGGGTGCAGGTTCAGGGATGGTCACCGGACTCGACGCGGGACTGTTTTCTGCTTTGCAGATAAAAAAAAAAGAAAAACATCACAGGACCGATTTCCATTTACAGGGTTATTTGGCACACTGAGGTGGGCCCCCAGTGTGCCACCCTGTTGATTTTTTTTGGGGGGGCTGTAGCCGATGGGGGATTGGGCACCCCCGTCGGCACATGGGGTAGGAGCAAGAGCTGAGTGGGACTGGGCACCCCCTCGGCACAAACCGAATGTTTTTTGGGGGAGGGGGGATATTAGACAGGGAGTGGGCTCCCCATCGCAAATGACAGAGGGGAAATGCGCCTGACGGGATTGGGCCCTCGTCGGCAAAACAATATTTCAGTGGGGGCAAGAGCCGAGCGGGGCACCGCAGAACCCGAATGTTTTTTGGGATATTATGCTGATGGGGAGTGGGCTACCCCATCGGTTTTTATTGTTTTTTTTTTTTTTTTTTAAGTGTTTCACCAGGAAGGCACACTAAATGGGGGGGGGGGAGCTGGTGGCTTGCAACTCTGTAATTGGCTGCTGCAGTCAGGGAGCGTACTGAACAGCTGATTGCATACTGACGGGGCACTCCCTGATTGCAGAGGATCAATTCCTTTGATGTAGTGGCCTGCTTGTTTAACTGTGGTGATCCAGGGCATGCTCCTCTATTGGCCAGGCAGAGACCAGCCCCTGAATGGGCTGCTGCCATTCGGCACAACACTGCCGCACCTCCACAACTCCTTTGTAAAGAAAGCTGATGCAATGTGTTTCTTGCACATGTGTGCAAGCAAACACAAAAATGCAAAAGTTTTGTTTCTTTAACAAGGAACTTAAATACTTTTTGATTTTAATTTTACAGTTCCCCAGAAGAATCCTTTACAGACAAAACGTTGGGAAGGAACTTAGTACACTGGAATTAATAAAAGAAAAAGGGATTTATAAATCAAGAAGGTGTAAGAGTATTTTTTTGCAAGAGCAGGCAACAACCTCAGCATTTGGCATTGGTAGCCAGTATTGACTGTATGATGTTGTTTTATTTTTTTAAAACAATAAAATATTTAAAAAAAAGGATAGCGCACATGAGGATGGATTACAGATCTTGAACATGTATTCGTTGAAACATACAAGTTTATACATGGGGTAAAGATGAAATAGAATTGTATACAGTAAAAGCCATCCCAGGGCACAACTGTGAATTGGCTGGGGTAAATTCAAAAAAGACGCGAGGGGGTTCTACTTCACAGAGAGGGTAGTAGAGAGCTGTAAAAGCTTGTTCAGCAAGGTGGAAAACACTGGCAGTTTGATGGGTGAGGGACAGATTCGGGGGTTGGGGTTGTTTGGGGATACAGGAAGACCTGGTCTACAGTAGGCAAATGCCACTGTGGGTCATTACATATGGACAGGATAGACTGGTTGGGCCTTGGACTTTTTTTGTCTTCAGCATTCGGTTTCTATATTACAGTACTTGCTGTCAGCCATGGAATATGCCAGCTGTGTATACCACAGTGAATCTAAAACACTAAGACAAACACTGTATTGTTTAATAGATTCTGCAGATTTATTTCACCCACTTATAGGGATATTTATCATTGTGTAAATACAAAGAATCTAGAATTAAATGGCAGAAGGCGATGCTGCAGGTACAGCCTTTTACATACACTTGGTCTTGAAACCCTGTCAGTCCATTTTCATGAACATATTGCTAGCTACTATGCACGTAGCAATCAATTAACCAAACTCGTAATTCCCAGTGCCAAAACTAAACAAGGATTTAGGTAAATTCCAGTAGTTGCTCTTTCCATCTGGAAACTTCTGCCAGCAGATCTACGAGGCACAGTCTCACAACGTAGTCAAAGCAAAGTTGCAAAATCATCTTGATCCCATTGTTTAATGTAGATATTTGATCAGACTTTAATTATATATGTGCTGCGGTAAGTTATGTTTTGAGTCTCTGTACCTGGTATCAGGGCGTATGTTTTGTATTTGGCAACTGAATGTATGATTGTCCAGATTCTCTACTTTGCATTTCCATTCGGACACACTTGACAGCAAGCAGTGCTCCGATGTGCTTTCTCAATAATATTTTTAAATAAATAAGTGGAATATACTCAGCAGCAGTGCATGATTACCTGATTCTCACTAAATTATTGTTAGTGACTACTCAGGTATACTTTCCTGCTACCAACTCTAGGAACACTTTTAATCCCACTCAGAATTCATCTTACCAAAATCAGTGATAGCATAGACTATTGGGTATGCGTAGACCTACGCTATTAGCGTAGAGCTCAAGTTCCACTATTTGGTACAGTTGCCGTTACTTATTAGTTTATTTGGATTGGGGTTTGCCCCCACACCACCCTGTAACAAAAAAGGGGGTGGGTGGGGGGCAAAGCCCCCCAACTTAAATAAACTGAAAACCAAGTAAGGCACGTGATCAAAACCGCACTGTATTCAGGAAGATTTTATGGTAAGCTTCCTGGGTGTACCTGATATTCTACACTATCACCCCAAAAGCCATGCTTTCTGCTGACAGTACTGACCAATATTTCAAAGCCAGAGAGATCAGCTCTCCCACATAAGCCTTGTAGGTTGTCATAATCAGCTGTGAAAAGGGTTGACGGCCAAGGTAATGAAACTGCTATCTTTATGCTGGTCCTAGGCTTCTATCTGGACACAGTCCCAAAGTAAGTCTGCAACTCAGATGTGTTATTTCAAGCTCACTGAACAAAATGCTCACCTGTTCTTGTTAAAGAGTTTACACCTGGGGAATTGTGTGTGGGGGGGAGGATACTGCAACTGACTGCTATGGAGGCATTTTGCTGGGGGCAACGGAGGAAAAATTCAGAATTAAAGCAGCAGTGCATGTTAGCAGTGAAAATGTTGACCACTACTTTCAATTCCACTTTAGACTGCCCCTTATCTCTTATTTTGTAGGATACTTATTTTGCCCCATTTAAAAGGGAAACATCCATCAGTATGTGCCCTACACAAAGCTGGCCCAGCGACGCAACGGTAGTGCAACTGCTAGTGATGTAGCTGACCCAGGTTCAGGAATGAGCCTGGATCGTCAGAGGGCCGACAGGGGAAGGTGGATGGAGAATCCCATAAGATGTTGTCCTCCTTCGGGAAGGGAGGGGATCACAGTTGGTGGTGTAGGCAAAGTGTAGCAGCAGGGGTTGGAGATGGCTGAATGGCTAGACAGGTGCTTCTGCCTTGTGTGAGGCATGCCTGTCAGCCAGCATCCCTGGGTGGGGAAGAAAACATGAAAATGCAGCCATGCTTCACGATGATTCCAGGGCAGCTCACAGACCCCACACTCCATCGACTCAGGCTCACTCCAGGAGCACCAAGAATGGCCTATGAGAGGGACCTTGTCCAGTCTGAGGAGCTCCACAGTGGGAGTAGATACCATGAGGCATACTCCTGGGGTCAAGGTAAACCCTTGGAGAAGGTTGCAGTGATGGGGTTGGGGCTGCCTAGATCACCAAGAAGGACTGACACCAGCCGAGGGGGAGAAAAAATAGAAAGTAAAACAAACAAAAAAAACCCCCAAAAATACATGCCACACACCTTAGTGTGGGGGCAGTCCATGATTAGGCTTTTTCCCTTAAAAGTGTGTGAGGGAGAAAGAGTACCCACTCTGCGCACAGTTACGGTAGTGCTACAAAACAAATCGATAATGTGCAGGGAATAAAATGGTGCCCCGAGAGACAATGTACACTAAAAAATGCTGGCTTAAGCATCTTCTCAGTCACCAAATACTTTACTGTAGCAAGGCTTCTTCAATATGTGCAAAATCCAGGTAAAATACAAGGCAGAAATCAAAGTGCTAAAGCCAGTACAGCAATAGCAAACAAAGAGCTAGCATCACAACACAGTGATGAACAGGAACTGATGTGTTGCTCCGGCTGGACAGGGCTTTCCGTGGCTGACATCACAGCTGTCTATACTTAGTCTTGGTGTGGCAATGGGACTGGTGAAGGACAAACCAGAGCTATTAATAGCTACTACTATTATTAGTCTAACTACACTCCTCCAGCTCATCGCCAGCTCTGACGTCAGCCACAGGAGGTTCTGAGATGTGCCCCAGAGGAACGCTTTACAAAATGTTGGGCGGGGACCTCAGGATCAACCAGATAAAAAGAACATTAACAAAGCACAGTTCAGGAAGAAGTTTACTTTTCAGGTGAAAAGCCTAATTGGGGACTGCCCCATACAAAGGTGAGGGGCACACACTGATAGCCGTTTACCTTTAAATCTGCTTCAGCACATTTATTTTATTACATATGAAATAATAAAAGTAGCGCTACTTTTTATATGGCTCAGTCCAGGTTTCCATCAGTACTGCTTGTTGTTTTTGAACATTTACTGATTGCCATCACTCTTCTTGTGATTAAACGAAACTGGCATTTAGCAGATAGTGCTCCCTGACCATTTGGAACACTAGAGATACAGACACAGCTAACTGTCAAACCCATGTCTCAGCTGTTTGTGATTGACAGCTTTGAGTCACATGAACACTGTTACACAGCTCCAGTTATACATGTGTAACAACCCTCTCCTCCTAGTTCTGGGAGAAGGCCTGTTTACTAGAATGCCAGACCATGGAGCCTACCTACTGATGGAGTCTCTGGCAGCCACTGGGGGAAGCTACAGTGCCAGTTGTGGGGTGTTGGTAGATGTATGTCAGGAAGGCATAGTGACAAGAGGGTACAGGTGTACCTCCATGGCACCCCTGCCTCAAGTCACCTGTCAGGCTGCCTGATGAAGCAAGGATCCCTCACTAGTAGTAGCTGTCTGTGAATCAAGTGTGATTATGAACAACAGAACTCCTTATCCAGTTGTCTCCAGGGAGGGACACCACAACAGTGGTGAAAACACAGGGGATTTTGGAGTCTGAGGCCATTTAGAGTAGATCACCAATAATTGAGTTGGAGTACAAGGAATCACAGGGAGGGAGTAACCTAAGGGGCTGCCCCTCAAGGAAAGTTCTTGATAGCCTTGCGGCACACACATACCTTATGGGTGTTACTCTTTTGTGGGGGTTTGCGATATCTATCTCGCTACTGTGAAGAGAAAAAAAAGATACTGCCAGCACTGCTAAAGATGGTGAGAGTTCTGGTGTCAGATATTGAGATACTGATGCCAATACAAGATATACCTACCAGTATGTCGGGGAATCCCACGTTGGGAAGTGAATCAGAGATGCTGCCTCTGGCAGAGGGCCTGGGGAGACTACCAACTGTTGCCAGATAGCAGACTGAGGAATGTACCACAACACCATCCAGTGAGAGTAAGAGTCTGGTAAGGGTTGGGTGCTCAGAGATGGGGTGGCCATGGCCCTTAGCCAGTAGGTTCTGGCTAAAAGTCCCAAAACTGGTGTTGCCTCCTGCACACCAGCAAACCTGACGCCAAGGTGTTACTGTCTGTGTTAAATGTGCGTGACCCAAAATGATTAACAAGATGGAAGATCATACTCTTGCTAGGTTTAGTAAAGGGATATTACGTTAAACTGTTAGGGTCTTTATTCCAAATCCCCCATAATATCTCCATAAGTGACTGAAGGTGTACTACACCTAAGGCATGGTGTGGGGATGCCTACCAAGTTACCCACAGAAAACCAAACAGGAACTGCACTCCCAAAACTAGAAATAAAACACATGTGCAAAAATGCAATTTTAAAGCTTTGCTAGCTTAATCAAACAGTGTGCAGAGTCAGCTGGACCACAAACACCACTCACTCCGGCACTTCGGATCCAAGCCCTTTGTCAGGGGGTGCCAGGGCGAGTGGTATTTGTGGTCCAACTGACTCTGCACACTGATTAAGTTATTAAAGCTTTAAAATTGTATTTTTTGCGTGTGTGCTTTATTCCTAGTTTTGGAGTGCAGTTCCTATTTGGTTTTATGTTTTGGGCTTGCCACCCTGGTAACTGCACCTACCGTGTTCAGGGGAGGTTCGTGATCTTTGTTTGGAATTTTGTTCAAGTCACCCACAGGATGGAGAGTTACATAAGTTCTTTTTCACAGTTGGCAACTGCAGAATGAATGAATTAAAGAGCAGCTGACATGTTCAGTGTAGGCAACTCAGCCTAAAGAGTTGCCTACCCAAGGAGCTAATATAGCCTACAATTTAATTTTTTTGTTCGGTAGTTAAAACTGGACTTACATTTTAATGCCTGGCTCATAACTTTCGAGTATTGGCCGTGAGGCCACCAAGTGCTGCAGCCCCGCTTTTAAAAATAGCATTTTGATGACATGAGGTAGGGAAAGGGGCTACATGGGCACTGTATATATAGAACAGTGAAACTGGGGGAGGGGAGATGTCTAAACATATATACCGTATCTTTGTTTCCATATGGGGCTGTAATATTTTAGATTTCTATCAATTTTTGGAATGTCATAAGATCGGGGTACTACCAAGCAAACTCTCATCATTTTGCAGGAAAATGAAAAGATCAGTTACGTAAGAACTTACAGTAACAGCAGATCTTTGAGGGGATCTCAGTCATCAGGTCACACCATAGGAATGTCACCGTCGGTAAAGCAGGATCCACACGGAAGATTTTCAGCAGTACAACTGGGGCCGCCCAAGCCGTCGACATCCGTTGATGTCATCAACCCTATGAAGGTGTGCGCGGCCCTGCTCCCTCCTCAGTTCTTTCCCTCGGAGACAGAGGGAGTAAAGCTCCAACCATGGGACACTGAGGAGAGAGAGAGGTGCCCAGGCATATATGGTAGGTTGGAAACACCAGACAGCCAGTTCCAGTACAAGAGCCCCAAGAAGGGGGATGGTGGGAGGGAAAGCAGACATGATGACTGGGATCCCCTCGAAGATCTACTGTTAAGGTAAATTCTTACAAAACTGTTCAGTCTTCTTTGGGGGTATCTCAGTCATCAGGTCATACTGTAGGAACAAGTCCCAAGCAGTGACAGGTGCAAACAGACATTCTGGGAAGAAGACCAACCATAAACTTAAGACAGGAGGCCCTGCAGCACAGCCCTGCTGAAACCTGTACAGGCTCTTGAGGCAATATCAGACTGTAGTTGCTTGATGAAAGTATGGACGGTACTCCAGGTGGCAGCCACACAGATGTCAGTGGCAGTGACCCCTCGTAAACAAGCCATAGAGGTAGCCATGCCCCTTGTGGAATGAGCTTTACCCGCTTCCAGGCAATTTTTTGACGTACTGTACTTGTAGCAGAACACAATGCAATTTGCCAAACATTTGGATAAACATTGCTTAGAAACTGAAGAGCCCTCTCTACCTGGCACGAAGTAAACAAGTGCTTCAACTTTCTACACTCCTTGGCGTGAAGCAGGTAGTACTTCAAAGTTCTGCGCACATCTAACATATGGAGCAGTGCTTCCCCTGGATTGGCACACTCAGGAAAATAAACAGGAAGGAGGATAGATTGGTTAAGTGTGAACTCAGAGGTGTGGCTTAAACGCTGGCAAGATGGCAGCTTAAATCTATTGCTCCATCCTTCCTAGGACCTAATGGCTTACTTCATGCTGTGATTTGGAGCCATCCTAAGTCAAGATTCATGAGGTGAGAAAGCTGAAACACCCAAGAGCACATAAATGCTACTGATTTGGAGATAATGCCACTAGAAGAGGTGCCAGTGTGAGGAAAGAAACAGAAGATCATAGGGCTGACCTTGAGGTACGGGAAGCAAAGCGCCACCCTTAAGCAACAACAGCCCAGTATAACGCAGAGCTGCAGAAAGCCTCCAATACATTGTGGGACTTACCTCTAGCTAAGACTGCAGCTCTCGATTACTGAATGGAGCCTAATTGTGTGGTGAATCCTCCTCAAACAGCCAGAGTACAACTGCACAGATGAAAACCCCTATTACAGTCGGGCAAGTGCTGTCATTGGAAAGACAGCTGCACTGGGAAGTATGGCCTCCTCCTTAAAACCACCATCAGCCAACAGCCTGGGCGAGATGCTGGGATCCATTGGAATGCCTATCCTGGTGTCTGACTCACTCTCCTATGTCACCACAATGCTGAAAGCCCTGCTGGTGCAAGTGGATGATACCAGCAAAGCATTAACTGGACATTGTTTTTATTTATTGAAATGATTCACCAGGAAGGCACACTGAGCAACAGGTTGCTCGTCTCCCGGTGCGACCTGGGGGGAAGGGGTACAATAGGGATGAGATATTTTACATTCAAGTTACAAAGATCAACATCGCACACAATTAATTAAGGCAGTTGTTACATATGTAATTTGTGAGAACAATTAATAAGTGCAATGGTAATAAGTGAACAAGTGTTATTGTGCAATAAGGGGTGAAGGAGAGAGAGGATGAGATGACAGATAGTGCAGAGTCATGTCCTGGGGAGACCCCATTCAGGATGCAGGGAACCCTGCAAGGGGACAAGGGACTAGAGTAGAGATTAGAGAGAGAAAAAGAGAGAGAGGGAGTAAGTGTGATTAACATGTGGGAAGGGAAATAAGGCCTGACCCAAAAAGAGAACCCTTCATGATGCAATGAACCCTGCAAGGGGGCAGGGAAGTTCAGGCGATTGTAAACTCTCCTGCAGTTAGGCATTGTAATTATAGAGGGCTAGTGAGAGGGAGGGAATGATAAATAACACCTGGGAGGGGATGAGGACTGATCCAAGGAACCCTTCATGATGCTGGGGACCTTGCAAAGGGACCTGAGAGGCCAAGGATGGGTAGATGAGGGAAGAAAAGGTGGCAAGCTTAGGCACTATAGGACCCCTTCAGTATGCTGAGAACCCTACAAGAGGAGTGTGAAGGCTAGGGAAAAAGGGGGAGAGAGCAGGGGAAGAGAGAAAAGTATGAGAACTAGCACCTAGGAGGGGCTTGGGTCAGTAGAGTCGACAGAGGCATTGGGTAAATTCCGAAGGGGGATGAACTGTAAGGAGCAAGACAAAGGAAATTAAGGTCGGGTCATGACAGGAACCGTTAGGTGCAAAATAGTTGGAGAGAGCAGTGTTGATGGAATAGAGGGAGAAGTGTCGGATTTGGGGAGGTACAGAGTTCCATGTTTTAGGGAAACGGTGAGAGTGGTAGATCTGAGGGAGTGGGAAGGAGGACGGGGTGTTATAAATTAGGGAGAGGTAGGAAGGGAGTTCACCCAGCCAGGGTGTTTAGCGGTGAATTTAGCGTAGTATGAGAAGCATCTATTTGTAAGAGAGGGGAAGGAAAGGGCTCGATAGAGGTCACAGTGGTGGGTGCTAGAGGGAGCAGCAAGGGCAAAATGGCAGAAGGAGTTGAAGAGAGTCTCCAGTCTGGTTAGTGAGGACTTAGGAGCAGCACCATAGACTACATCGCAGTAGTCAAAAATGGGGAGGATCATCTTCTGGACAAACTCACGCCTAGCTGCAGGAGGGATGCAACTGCGGTTCCTGAACAAGTCACCGAGTTTGGGTTGCAATTCTTTCTGGATGGCATCAGTGTGTTCAGAGAAGTTGAGGTGCTGGTCTAACCAAATCCCAAGGTATCTGAAGGATGAGGCGTCCTCAAGTAAAGTCCCATCAAGAGTGCAGAAAGTGGGCAGGGAGGGAAGCCCAGAGAGTGTCTCTGCCTTGTGCCAAAGGTCATGGAGACTGTCGTCTTGGTGCTGAGGAATAATTGATGGTTTGCAAACCAGAGCTGGACCTTGTTGAAGTCATGCTGCAAGCTGGATGTAACCTCAGCTGGGCATGAGCCAGATGCATACAGGACAGTATCATCAGCTTACATGTGTATGGCAGAGGGGGAGCACATAGATGGCAGGTCATTAAGGAAGATGGAAAATAGAAGGGGACCAAGCACGAAGCCCTGAGGGATGCCAGTGCAGATCGGGAGGGGTGGCAAGATGGCATCTGTAGTCTTAACTGATTGGGTTCTACCAGTAAGGTAGGCCTTAAACCAGTTAGTGGCAGAAGGGGTTAGACAGCAGATGAGAGGGAACCAAGAAGAAGAGAGTGGGAAACAGTGTCAAAAGCCTTGGTAAGGTCGACAAATGTGACAGGTGATTTGGCCATTGTCCATCCTGGAGAGGATGGAGTCAATGAGGTGAAATAGGGAGGTGGTGGTAGAGTGTTTTTTCCTGAAACCAGATTGGAACAGGGTGAAGAAGGAGGTATCAGATAGAAAGGAGGTGAGTTGAGAGAGGACTAGATGTTCTTGTAGTTTGGCTAGGGTGGGGAGTAGCAAGATGGGGCGATAGTTGCCAGGGGATGCGGGGTCTCCACCTTTAGGTAGCGGGAGGACCACTGCATGCCTCCATGTGGTAGGGACATCAGAGGTTGAGAAGGAGAGATTTAAGATTAAAGAGAGGGGGTATGCAATGGCCGGGGCTGAGAGAGAGAGAGGAGTTTAGGGTCATGGTCATCTGGAGAAGATCCTTTTGAGGGGTTGATGGCAAGGACGGCATTCAGAGTATCGGTGGGAGAGACTGAAGAGAATGAGAAGGAGGGGTGTGGGGAAATAGGAAGTGGAGCGTTTTATTTGGGAGGGGAGGCTAGAGGGGCAGCCATGACATTTGAGGGGGGAAGGGTAATTAGGGAGGGACTTCAGCAGTTCAGTTGCACAGGAGGTATAACAGGAGTTAAATTCCGCAGCTATGGTATGGGAGTCGGCTACACGATTGCCATTTACCTTTAGCACTGGGGAAGGTGGCGGGACTGAGGGGTAAAAAGGGTATGAACCACCTTCCAGAACTTGGTAGAGGATTTTATGTTAGTGAGGAAAGCATTTTTGAAGTAATCGGACTTGGCTAGCCTTGTTGCCCTAGTACAGGCATTTTGGAGCTTACGGTATTCCGTGAGGTCACTAGGAAGCTGGGTGGATTTGTGGTGCTTCCAGGCATGATCTCTGGCCCTACGACAAGCTAAGAGTTCAGGAGTAATCCATGGTAGGTGGTTACCCCTAACCCTGGTTTGTTTGAGAGGGGCAAAACAAAGGTGTTCCAGTTTGCAAGGAATATTTCTTTGAAGTAGGCTAGAGCCTTATCAGCTGAGAGGTAGGAGACTAAGGGAGACCAGTCAGAGAGAGAGAGAGAGGTTGTGCAGGAGAGGTTCAAGGTCTAGGAATTTGAAGGAGCGAAGTTGCACAGTTTTATACAGAGATTTTGGTCTGTGGATTTTCCTGACAATGAATATTGGGTTGTGGTTGCTGAGAGCCTGTGGGAGGATGCCAGAGCTAATTACTCTGTGGGGGTGGGTGGTAAAAGCCCAGTTGATCAGGGAGTGATTTTGTGTGTTTTGGTTAGTGCGGGTGAGTTCCAAGATCAATTGCCAGAGGTTCAGGGCTCCAAGATCATTACATATTTTGGATGTCTTGGGAGACAGCCAGTTTAAGTTAAGGTCGCCTAAGACGTATAGTTCACCAGCGCGAGAAAGGGCTGTGATGGAGGTTATGAGGTCGAGAGCAACAGGGGGCTGGACTTTGGGCGACAGTAAATGCCAGCTATAAAGATGGGGAGGGTGAAGGGCAAAGTTAAATGAATAGCCAGTGTGTCGCGCAATGCTGGGCTAGTGGATGAATGAATAATAGAATATTGCAGGGTGGTAAGAATGTACATGGTGATGCCACCACCTCTACCTGCTTGGTCTTGCCTCAGGAGGGAGTAGCCAGGAATGGAGACCGAGAGACCCGGGATTGTGCTCTTTAGTCAAGTTTCCGTGATGATCAGTGTGTCAGGTTTTAGAGTGGCCACCATGGTTTATAGAAGGTCGATTTTTTGCAACAAACTGCATCTAATTAGATGAAGGATCTTGAAACCCTTCGGGAAGACAGCGGGAGCAATAGAAGGGGCCGAGGTAGATAATGGAGCATTCAGGGCATGAGACGCAGAAGGACCAGGGTTGGGGGTGGATATCTCCACAGGACAGCAAGAGTTAGGATGAGGAAGTGAAGCTTGGGGCATTTAGAGTTAGATGTCAAGGAACCAGTGAAACTGGCAGGGTAGTGCGCATGACAGTAGGGGAGCAGGAGATGAAGAGCAGCAAAGAAGGGTGGGACAGTTTGTAATGAAGCATGAGGGAGAGAGGGAGAATATGACCATAGTTCAAAGGGTGGGGAGTGAGTGATAGTAAGGATGAAAGTAGGGGTTTGGAGATAGGAGGGTGTAGAAGGCAAGTTATTCAGCATTTGCGAGTAGAGACCAATCGGAGGGGTTAGGGAACGTACTAGGAGTAGAGAAAGGGGGAGAGAAAGAGTTTCATGTTGCAGGGCATGTGTAACAATATGATCTCTATATAAGAGCAACAATTCTGCAAGTAGGAGTAAGAAAAAAAGGAAAAAGATAGGAGGAGCAAGGCGAGGGATGCTAGGTCTAATTGTCTTTATTTAACAGATACTTAACTAGAGAAAAGGAGAGGTATCTATGTGAACAACAAGCAGGGATCGCTTTAGATAAAGATTGTGTCCCTCTAGTGACAGTACAGTATAACTTGCTAATGGGAAAAATTTGATCTATAACATTTGCTAAAATTACTGATTGAGCTAAGAATTCAAGATATTAAATACTTTGTACTACAACAGTTGCTAACTGAACTACTGGGCTGAGAATGCAAATAAAAAAAAATAGAGGCAGTAGTTACTGCTGAAAGCAGAGCTAGATAGAAGGAGAGAAGTCAGTCCAGTCAGTCAGCAGAGAAAAGGTTTTAGTGTCCAATGAAGGGCCATTTTCTGCCAGAGTGCACTAATCAACTGTGCCGCTTAGGATCCAAGCACCCAGCTGAAGCAGTTACTTGGACAGACTTCGGGGCAGGCGGGCAGAGATAGTGACTGTGGCCAGCTGGTAGGAATGCCGGAGCCACAGCTGTAGCAGAGATGCCCGCTCAGGGGCAGTCCAGGACAGCTTTTGGGGCAGGCAGGCAGAGATGGTGACTGTGGCTGGCTGCAGCTGATGTTAGACGTCTTGAGGATCAGGTCCATATGGCAGAGCAACGGACCGAGGAGCTGAAGTGCCGGCAACACAAAGCTTGGCAAAAGCTGCAGGAGCATGAGGCCATGCTCAATAAACTATGGGAAAGAGTGGAGGACCAGAAAAGTCGGGGACACTGCAATAACATTAGGATCCTGGGCGTCCCTGAGGGGCTGGAGGGACCAAACATTGAGTGCTTCCTCAACGAGTTTATTCCAAGACTGCTAGGAGACAGATGGAGGTGACCTGTCAATGTGAAGAGGGCGCACAGGACCAGGGGCAAAGCCGGCCCTCCAGACTCCTCACCACGCCCCTTCATAGCATATCTGCTAAGACACTCAGTCAAGAAGCGGGTATTAAGAGCAGCCAGAGACATGGGGAGACATCAGCTGGAGGGGACCACATATTTCTTTCTATTGTGATTTTTCACACGAAGTGGCAATGAAACAAATACAGGTTACTCACCTGTAACAGGAGTTCTAGGAATGGTATATGTTGTTCATCCACACTGTCTGGCAGGTATCCTTGCCGCTTTAAATCTTGCCGGAAGGTCTTCAAGCTGGCTCCTCCCACCCACCCAGTGGTAAAACTCTCGGCTCCGCCCCATGACGCCAGATCTGGCCCGCTGGAAGCTCAGGTTGTGCGTCGAGGCCGGGGAGGTCGGATTATGTGGATGAACAACATATACCATTCCTAGAACTCCTGTTACAGGTGAGTAACCTGTATTTCTGGGGACATGGATATGTTGTTCATCCACACTGTCTGGCAGACTCCTAGCAGTTCTCCGGGAGGAGAGAGGCAAGGCGCACACCCCCTACTTAGGGAACAGAGACTGGAGAACCGAGGCCCCAAAACCGGCATCCTGGCATGACTCAAGGTCGATGTGGTAATGGGTGATGAAGGTGTGTGCTGACTTCCATGTAGCAGCCCTGCAGATTTCCTGGATAGGGACATCCCTGGAAGCACCACCGATGCAGCAGTATGGCAGGTAGAATGAGCTCTTATCCCTCTGGGAGGCTCCATGCCCGCCAACTTATAGCAGAGATCTATGCAGGTGACCCACCTGCCTATCGTCCGCTTGGCTGCAGGTCTGCCAGGTGCGGCTTCAGCATAGGAGACAAACAGCTGGCGAACCTCTCCCCGAATTTCAGCCGTGCGTTCCTTATAGTAAGTGAGTGCCCTTCTAGGGTCCAGAGTATGGAGCCTATATTCGGCCTCCGAGGTGTGATTGGGGTAGAACACCGGCAGAGTCAACACCTGGTTAAGGTGAAACTCCGACACCACCTTCGGAAGGAATTTCGGGTGGGGGCGCAGGACAACCTTGTCCCTGTGGAAGACCAGGTAAGGAGACTCGATGCAGAGCGCCTGGAGCTCTCCCATCCTTCTGGCTGACGTGATAGCCACCAAGAAGGTGGTCTTCCACGACAGGTGAGAGAGATCACACCTGTGCATTGGTTCGAATGGCTTGCCCATGAGCTTTGCCAGTACCAGCAGTAGATCCCACGGAGGTGGAGGTTCTCGCACCGGAGGGGAAATGTGATCAAGGCCTTTGAAAAAGCGCCAGACCACCTTCTCCTGCGCCACCGACTGCTTCCGGCCCACGCCCGGTAAGCAGAGATGGCTGCCAGGTGCACCTTAAGGGTCGTCGACCTAAGCCCTTGCTGAGAAAGGGACCACAGGTAGTCCAATATGCTCGCCAAGGAACAGGAGGAAGAGTCAAGGCCCTTGCCCTGGCACCAAATGGAAAATCTCTTCCATTTGAAGGCGTAGCATTTTCTGGTCGACTCCTTACGGGATGCCTCAACTACGTTGAGGACCTCGTCGGAAAGACCCAAGGCCTGGAACTCTAGCCGCTCAGGAACCAGGCCATCAGGTGCAGGGATTGAAGGTCCAGATGGAACACCTTCCCCTGATTGACTGAGAGCAGGTCCGGGCGAGCTGGAAGCTGCCTCGGGAGCCTGGAGCTGAGGCTGAGGAGATCTGGGTACCAATACTGGCGGGGCCAGTCTGGGGCTATCAGAATCACCTGCGCCTTGTCCCTCCTTGCTTTGAGAAGCACCTTGTGCATCAAGGGGAACAGGGGAAAGGCATAGAAGAGGCCCGGGGTCCACGGCCTCGAGAAGGCATCCCCCTGCAGCGATCCCTGCTGAGGGGGGCGGGCATGGAACAGCCTCAGCTTCGCATTCTCCCTGGAGGCAAACAGGTCCACCTGAGGTGTGCCCCAATGGGAGAATAGATCTTGTACTACCTCCGGCAGGAGAGATCACTCGTGGGACGCAGCCCCTATCTGGCTTAGGGCATCGGCCAGGGTGTTGGAGGCTCCTGCCACATGAATGGCTAGGAGATCTGCCTCCAGGATGCGCACGAGTGACCAGATGCGGAGAGCTTCCTTGCATAGAAGCATGGAGCGCGTCCCGCCCTGGCTGTTTAGATAGTACATGGTCGTGGTATTGTCCGTCTGGACCCGGACCACTTGACCCCAAAGAAACGGAGCAAAGGCGGTGAGAGCTAGGCGGACCGCCTGGAGCTCCAGCAGGTTGATGTGGCATCGGGACACCCGCGGGGACCAGAGGCCGTGCGCTCGGTGTTCCCCCAGATGGGCACCCCAACCCATCAGAGAGGCATCAGTCGATAGAGAGACCGTCGGCTCGGGGCGGACAAACGGGATGCCCTCCTGCAGATGAACTGGAACGGTCCACCACTGGAGAGCATTCCACATCCCCTGGGTCACCGTCACTAGCTGGTCCAATGGATCGCAGCGTTGGGACCACTGGCTGGCCAGCCCCCACTGAAGGGGGCGCATGCACAGGCCGCCATGAGACCCAGGAGGCGCAGGAAGTCCCGGGCAGGGCGCGATTGCCCAACCAGAAATGATTGGGCAAAGGAGGAAAGAACCTCGGCCCTGTCCGCCGGGAGCCGTGCTCTGGCTCGAAGAGAGTCGAGCTCTGCCCCGATGAAAAGAATCACCTGCTTTGGCTCGAGTTCCAACTTGGCCTCGTTGATGAGGAGGCCGACCTGAGAGCAAACCTGGAGGGCCAGATCTCTGGACCGCTCCACCTCCTGTCTGGAGGGGGCTGCTATCAGCCAATCATCCAGGTAAGGGTAAACCCGACCCCTCGGTGCCGCAGGAATGCTGTCACCACTGCCATGCATTTGGTGAAGACCCTGGGAGCTGGAGATAAGCCGAAGGGCATGGCTTGGAACTCGAAAAGGGATCCCTCCGCTCGAAAGCGAAGGAACCTCTGATGTGACGGACGGATAGGGACGTGAAAGAACGCATCCTGCAGGTCCAGAGAGCAGAACCACATGCCGTGTTCCAAGGATGGTATTATCTGAGCCAGAGTGACCATCCTGAAGGTTCGAGACCTTAGGAACTTGTTTAGGTCATGTAGGTCGAGAATGGGGCGCCAGCCCCCCGTCCGTTTCGGAACCAGGAAGTACCTGGACACGAACCCTGGGTCTGAGGGAGGGTCCGCCACCTCTCTGATCACCTCCTTCTCGAGGAGGAGGAGAGCGATGTCGGCTCGGCGAGCCGACAGCGAGGCTTCAGACCCCGAGGCCCCCCGAGGTGCGACGGCTCTGAAGGGTGGGGCCTGCTCGAACTCCAGAGGCAGACCCTTTCCCACCACCTCCACACCACCGTCTGTGGTGATAACGGACCAGGCAGAAAGAAAGTGGCGGCCGCCCACGGGGGCACCTGGGTGAGGCGACGGGGTTGGGGCGACACCCTCAACCCGTCACTGGGCAGGCTTGGAGGAAGGACCGGCGAGGACCTCCAGGGCCTTACCTCCCTGCTTCCTGGAGGAGGAAGCCGAGGCTTGGGTTTGGGATGCCAAGCTGGTGCCTGCTGGCCCTGGCGTTGCTGGGCGGATGTGCTGGGCGCAGAGGGACTAAAAGGCTTAGGGCTGCGGTCTGCGGCCTTTGTCCTTCTGTGCGGATGAGACCGAGTCCAAGGTAGCATTAGACTTCTCGATCCTCTGCAGGTGACCTTCCACCCCAGGGCAGAAGAGGTCGGTCCCCAGGAAGGGGACATCCGCCAACTTGTGCTGGGTATCCGAGGTGAAGGTGGATATCCTCAGCCATGCCCGACGACGTATAGCCACTGCGGCCACTACTGACCTGGCACAAGAGTCCCCAATGTCCAGAGCAGTCTGAAGCTGCTGTTTGGCCACTGCCCTGCCCTGGTCCTGCACCTGCCTAACCGTGGTCTGCAGGTCCCCCGGAAGATGAGGAACTACCTCGTCCAGGGAGCCCAACAGGGCATGAGAGAAATGTGCCATAAGTACGGCCGAACTGGCCTGACGAAGGCCGAGGGAGGACGCAGCGTAGACTTTGCACCCGGCATAGTCCAATTTCTTGGACTCCTTGTCGGGAGGTTTGTCCATGTCCCTAGCGTTCCCGGCGCGCCGGAAAACGCTGTCGGTAACTAGCCCCTCGGCTGAGGGGTGTTCCGAAAAACTGGACAAGGAACCGGTAGGGACCGCATACTTCCTGGCCATCCTGGCCGAGGGCGCAGGACAGGAAGCAGGGTGTTGCCAGAGCTCCAAGGCCGGGCCCACTATGGCCTCGGCCACCAGAAAGGCCTCCGTAGGGGAATCCCCTCGGTCCAGTATCTCCGTGAGGGGATACCTGGCCCGCTTAGACACAGGTTCGAGCTTCATCCCGGTAGACTCCGAGATGAGCCGAAGCAATCCCAGAAAGGATGAAGGGCTATCGTCCATCGATTGACCTCCAGAGGACTCCAAGTCTACCCGCCTGAAGAAAAGGGAGGAATTGCTGTCGGACTCTGAAGAATCCGCAAAGAGCTGCCTCGGGCCTGAGCCACCCTCCACCTGCCGAGGTCGATCGGGAGTGAGGGTAACAGACAGCCTATGGGGCAGTCCCTGAGCCGACCGAGAATTCTTGGTCGGAGCCCCAAATAACGGCTGTGGAGGTGGAGGTTCCACCGGAATCGGTGGAGCAGTGGTTTTGGCGAACAACCGCCTGGGAACAGGCCTCGGTAAGTCGGGGGTTGTTTCGCTGCTCGGTGACAGCCACTTAATGGCGGGAAGGCAACGGCATTGGCTTGTTCCCGTCAGAAGGAGCTGTTGCCACATGAGGTCCTCGTATCGTCGACGCCATCACGTCGAAGCCTCCCTCGTCCGAGGAGGGAGGGGCCGAGGGGGCAGCGTGACGCCCAGCACTGCGGTGCCAAGACCGAGACCGCCTATGGCCAGGATTCGGCTGGACCTGAAGAAGTCCGAGATCGGAGCTCGGCTTTTCCAAGGGTGGTGCAGGGAGGGGACGGGGGGAACCGGCTCTCCCCTCGGCTCGGAGGGTTCACCTGAGAGCTCTGGAACCGGAGGCACTGGCAAGCCCACGGGATCCTCAACTCCCACCGAAGGAACCTGGGAGAGAGGATTCTCGGCTTCGCCTGGCGACAACCCGTCCAATGGGTCGAGAAAAATCTCGACTGCGTCGACGGGAGTCTCGGTCAACTGACCTGACAGGGACACCGTGAGACCAGTGGCCGAAGCCGAACGATCGACCGAAGTCGATGGCCGACAACTCGGGGAGAGGGACCTTTCCCGCTCCCAAGAGCGTCGACGGAGGGACTTACCCTTGTCTTTCTTTTTGGACCGAGAAGAAGGTCCAGCAGACGTTGGTCCCTCTCCCTTAGTGGAGAGGGACAGACAAAGCTCCTTAAAGGAAGCTGTATAAGAGGAACCCAGGGAGAGCGGGATAAATGCCGCGGCCGAGGAAGATGCGGCCCGCGCCGCCTCCTCTTCGAGGGTGATCATCTGCTCTAGCGATCCCTGAGCCCGCGCATGAAACGCCGACCGGGCCTCTTTTGACTTCACCGGAGGAACATTTCTGGGATGCCCCAGTTGTAAACGGGCAGCACGGTCTTCGAGGACGTAGGCTGAGAAGGAAGAGCACAGGTCGCAAGCCTGCGGGTCATGCTCAAGGCCTAAACAGTAGACACGTGGAGTGCGGATCCATCCGAGACATCTTCTGCCCGCAAGGGCATCTCCGAAAACCGGGAGTCGATTTGTCCATCGCAGCCGCGAGGGATAGAAGACCGAAGTCTAGAAATGCAAAAACTTTTAAATTCGCAAAACCGAAGAATTAGGAACCAGTCTTATACGCAGAGCGTTAAGGAGGGAACCTGAGCTTCCAAGCAGTAAGGAAGATCTGGCGTCATGGGGCGGAGCCGAGAGTTTTACCACCCGGGTGGGTGGGAGGAGCCAGCTTGAAGACCTTCCGGCAAGATTTAAAGCGGCAAGGATACCTGCCAGACAGTGTGGATGAACAACATATCCATGTCCCTAGAAAAGACATTTACCCCTACTGGGAAGATTCTGAGAGACAATAGCTTTAAATACCATTTCAGAGGGCTTGCCACACTCCAGATATCCAAGAAGGTAAAGAATTGCTGGCTGACTCACCCCACGAAGTCTCCTTATGGCTTAAGCAACATTGGCCTGCAACTACCAGTGGGACTTCATCCCTCAGAAGCTTCTGGACCCCAGAAGGGCCCACACCAGTCAGAGGGAATGGGAGGAAGGAAAACCAAAGTCATAGGGACCAATATCAAGGGCCCACAGGTCTATCCCACGGACTCCCCAGCTCGCCCACAGGAGCGGGCAGGCTGCCACTTTCCAAAAACAAGGCCCGGCCAATGCAGCAAAACAGCAGTAATTGTCAGAAAAGGAGAAAGTTGCACCAGGAAGAACCCCCCCCACCCCTTGGAGCAATGCTCCAGGCACAGATCTTGGAGCTGCCCTCGTAAGGAAACCCGAGCCCTCAGTTTCCCAGCTCCCCCAGCAGAACTGCCCATGAAGACTCTTCCAGTGAAGATGGGCGTGAAGGAGACCAGGACCAGTTCATTGATCCAATGGACATCACTGCACTGATTGACAGGGCGGACACTGTGGAGAACAATCTGAAAACTCAGGATTGACCGAGCAACAAGATGCACATCTGGGGCCAGTGGAACCAGGCCTGAGGTCGTTCGCTGAGATGGCGGGAACATTAAGAT
Organism: Neoceratodus forsteri; assembly: GCA_016271365.2. Classification (NCBI taxonomy): domain Eukaryota; kingdom Metazoa; phylum Chordata; order Ceratodontiformes; family Ceratodontidae; genus Neoceratodus; species Neoceratodus forsteri. Next base: position 1,284,975,818 of record CM028132.1, read on the forward strand.
TCCCTTGCAGTGAGGAGACCCCCACTCGAACTGTTTTGCCAGCCACAGAGGGATGAGGCATTTCAGAAATATCGGAAGAGGGCTAGACTCACTTACAAGGACATTCTATGCTAAGTGCTACTGTTTCTGTCTCTTCTGAACTTTCTGCTGACCAATAACACTGTTTTTTTTTTCCTAACAGAGGTTTGCAGGGGGTATAATTTGGCCTTGATTTTGTCAGGCTAGGAGGGGGTGGCGTCTGATTTGGGAGGAGGGCATACAGGCGCAGCCTGCAAAACTGCTCCTCCTCTCGGGCAAGTTTCCAGGACCCCCTCAACTACAGGAGAGGCAGACCATGTACAAGTTGGGGATCCCACATAGCAATGTTAGTGGGTGAAGGAGAGCAGAGGAGTTTCCTCTTTGCCACACTAGCAGCTTGGTCTGCCCTCCCTTCAAGGAATGTGCTCCAACACAGATGGGGACCCCTAGGGCACCACTCAACCCGAATTAGAAGGTTATCATGAGGAGCCCTTAAGGGGAACCAGAAGGAGGGTGAAGGAGCACCTTCACTCCCACATGGAACAGAGACCTGCAGGCTTGCACATTGGGACACAACTTACTGGCACCTCTCATGGCACTGTCTCTCTCTCCCCATTAAACATCCCCTCGCACTCCAGTAGATTCATATTCTGCAGCCCCTCCTCCCAAGTTATTGGGGTTGAGGTCAAAGGGAATGGGACTGGGATAGGAGGGAGGCCTAGGGGAAGGCACTCCTCATTGGTATGTTATCACAAGTTTAATGATTGTTATGTTGTATGTTTGCTTCAATGGTTTTTGCATTTACAATATATGGTTTATCAGTATCTCGGGTTTCAGGATGGGGAGGACCCCTCCCCCGAATATCTTATTGGTTTTCACTGTTTATTGATGTTTATTATGGGATTCTCTCCTGGGTCACACCTTGGGGTGGAACTGGTCCAGAGTAGGGTGGGTCATAACGTATTTTAAGTACACAACCACCCCAACTGGACACCAACTGGAATCATTAGGTCAAAACCTCGGTCCTCCTTTGCACCTAATGTCAGTGTCCTTTGTGATTTCACAGTTTGTAGTTGCAGTACAACAGAATACCAGATAGTGGGGGGCAGCCTGATATCTATCTGACCTATCAATTCAGTTACAGACGATCAACACACTCTCCCTCTCCCCTTGGGGTCACCAACCTAAGGTGGAGAGACATTGGGGATCTAAAGAACCTAGGGTGATTCAGTGTCTCTGAACAGAGAGAGTTGTACCTGGCCTCCCCATCACAGACGCTTGTAAGAGGGTAACAACAATCACAGTCAATTTGGACCAGACCAATACCTACCTAAGTGCAGAACATTCACATTATCTCTTTTTCTTCTCTCTTTTTGTCATAACGGAAGAAGTAACTCAAGTATCAAGTATCTGGAGGCCATCCCACCTCGTCTGACTACAGGTTCCGGGATCCCCCCCTTCTCCCCCTCTTCAACCTGCCCTCATCCCAGGCAGACATTTGCTCTTTGGTCCAGTGGCAGTAGCCCAACCCAAGGTTTGGACACCTGGAAGGTAAGTGGAATTGGGTGTTAAAAGGCGGGAGGTGATGACAAATAACATGCAACAGAGGTGGAGATGTGTCTCCTGGAACGTGAAAGGCCTCAATCATTCGGCGAAGAGAACTAAGGTCTTACAACACCTCAGGTCCCTTCACATGCAGGTTACTCTTATCCAGGAGACACATTTCACTGCCAGGACGGTACAGTGGCTTAGGAAAATGTGGGTGGGTCAGGTGGTGGCGAGCTCGGTATCTTCCAAGTCAAGGGGAGTTGCCATTTAGATTCACAAAGTGATCCAATAGACAGAGGAGACAGTTAAGGTATACAATCAGGGCCGCTGGGTTGCTGCCCAATTTGCGTACCCGGGGGCAAGGTAGTAGCAGTAGTGAATACATATGGGCCTAATTCAGACCCGGCAGAATTCTTCCCACAAATCAGCCAAACCCTAACACAACTTACGAAGATGCACCAGGAATACGTGTTATCATGGGCGGGGAGTTTAATCTTGTAGAGAACATATTCCTGGATAAATCACACCCTATCCTTCAGTCGCACCCCAAAGCCAGGGCAGCACCACAGGATATGAAGGCAGAATGGGGCCTGATGGACCCTTGGTGGAGAGACAACCCCACAGGAAGGGGATTATACCTTCTTCTCTCTGGTACACAATACCCACAGCCATATTGACTTCTGGACGGCCAACCAAGCTGCGGTGCAAGGTATCTATAACACCACTATTGAGAACATACAGTACTTGTCTCTGACCATGCGCCCATTACCTGCTGCTTCCTTCCCCAAGGAAGTAGACCCTCCTCTCCCAGGTGGAGATGCAACCACTACTCCTGCAGGATAAGGCATTCTGCTCTCAGATGCAAGCTGAGGCCAAAGTCTACTTCCAGATCAACTCTGAGAGGGAGGTGGGAGCTGGCACTGTATGGGAAGCTTTTAAAGCAGTGTTAAGGGAGTGCATCATAGCCTCCTCGACTGCACAAAACAAAGCTCGTCAGGAAAAGGTTTTAAGATTACAATCTGACCTGGCTGAGCTAGAGGGGAGATTTAAAGTATCAGACCCCACCGATAACATCCTCTTGACTTCCATCTTAGGGCTGAAGTATAAAATAAACACCCTCCTGCAGTGCAAGGCAGAGTGGCAGCTTCTCAGTGTGAAACATAAATTCTGGGAAGGTGGTGACAGGGGGGCAAATTGCTAGCTTACCAGTTATGGAAACAGCAAGCCTCCACACAGATTCACGCACTAAGGGACCATACTGGGAATACGGTCACTGATCTTGAAGGCATAAATGAAATAATGAGACAGTACTACCAGGCCCTTTATGAATCCAAGACCCCACAAGGGACATGGGCCTAGCTAGGGAAATGGAGGATCTCTGCAGTTCTGCCCCTCTACCCCATCTGTCCATGGAGAACATTCAGTGGCTGGACACACCCGTCTATGCCAGAACTCGAGCTGCTAAGATGCAACTCTCCAAAGGGAAGGCACCAGGGATGGATGGCATGATGGTACAGCTCTACCAAATGCTAGGGGATGAGGCAGCATCACCACTCCTGAAGGTGCTGCAAGAGGCACATGGCAGGGGCACACTCCCCCCAACTATGACAGAGGCAATAGTTACCCTTCTGCCAAAAAGTCCACAGACCCACTCAAATGCACCAGTTTCCACCCACTCTCTCTCCTATCTGTTGACACCAAGATTGTGGTGAAAGTTCTGGCCAACAGGCTGGTGTATGTCCTGCCCTCTCTGATACACCCCTCCCAGGCGGGGTTCAGCAAGGGCAAGACCAGGGCGGACAATCAAAGGCTGGTGCTCAACCTGAAATGGCAGGACCTACAGTCCCATACACCAATGGCCACTTTAGCCATCAATTTCTCCAAAGCTTTTGATTTGGTAGAATGGGATTATCTCCAAAACATTCTCGAAGTGTATGTCTTTGGCCCCCACTTTCACAGGTGGACAACCACCCTTTATAATACCCCAATGGCTAGGATCCTCACCAACAAGAATGTCTCTTCAGCATTCAAACTAAAGAGAGGCACCCAACAAATGTGCCCTCTCTCCCCCCCTACTGTTTCTAATAACTCTGGACCCCTTGGCAAGGAAACTGCTGGACTCCCCAGAGATACATGATATACAGGTGAAAGGCAAGGAGTACTTAGTTAACTCCTATGTAGATGACCTTCTCCTGACTCTCTCCAACCCTAGACAGTCGCTGCCAAGGGTACTGGAGACCCTACAGGAGTTTGCACACCTCTCAGGACTCCAGATCAACCAAAAAAAGGCACTGCTTTCTCCTCTCAGCCTCGCCTATTCCAAGGAGTGCCTCCAGGGTGACACCATTGGGTAGGCATCCCAAGGGTTCTCTTACCTGGGAGTAACCATAACAGCAAGGTGGAGGGAGCTTGTAGATGCAAATGTTAACCTGTTATAACCTCACTGATGGCTCAGGCCCAAGCTTTCACTGCAAGGGAAGATTGAGGCGGTGAGAATGTTTTTGCTCCCCAGGGTATCTGACCTACTTCACAATCGCCCCATCATACCCTCCCCAAAGCTATTCCAATCTATGGACAAACTTGTAGCCACCGTCCTCTGGGAGGGGAAGACTCCTCAATGGGGGAGGAACAGACTGAGGGCACAGTGGTCCAAGGGAGGCCTTGGTCTCCCCTGGTTCCAGGGCTACTACCTAGCATACAGGATGGCTCAGGCCACAAAGTGGTTCGCCCCTACTCCCCAAAGCATGCCTCTATGGGTATCTCTGGAGCTCGACATGGTGGGAAAATGGAAATTACGTACTTACCGTAATTCTTGATCTTCTTGGATGGAGTCTCCATCAGTCATTCACACTAATGGGAGTACGGCGGAGGCACTAGGACCCTGTGGGAGCAAAAATCTTAGGAGGGCTGGCACCGGGAAAGGACCGCGCATGCATGGCACCGCGAGACTAGCTTGCACCGTATAGGCTATCTCAGCGTCGACCCTCCAACCGCCTCAGTACCTTTTCGACCGAGGAGGTGCAGCGTGACTAATGAAAGAAAACCTGTCCCTAACCTCCGGGCATGTGAAGGCCTGGATGACCCCTATAAGAAGGGTCAAATGAACAATGTCTTCACAGCCCAAACAACAAGGTAGTGAAGACCAAAAACAGAATGAGTGAGCTCAGGGGATGGTGGGTGGGTGTGTGAATGAGTGGTGGAGACTCTGTCCAAGAAGATCAAGAATTATGGTGAGTACGAAATTTCCATATCTTCCTGGACTCAAGTCTCCACCACTCATTCACACTAATGGGAGAGTACCAAGCTAAAAATCAACCCACCCCGAGTAGGGCAGTTGGAGACAGAGCTCACTCAGAATGGAAGTCCAAAAGGACTGTCCTGCCAAGAAAGAGAGCTGTCTGGTATGGACATCGAGAACATAGTGCTTTACAAAGGTATGCACTGAACTCCAACTCACAGCCTTGCAGATGACTGCAACAGGTATATTACGAATCTCCGCCAGGAAGCCGCAACCGCTCTGACAGAGTGGTATGAATCCAGCCTTTCAACTTGCCTGTGACATGGATTAGTAGTGTCGGAGACATGCTACTAACCAAGCCGAAAACATCTCGTGGCAAGAAGTTGACCCAGCCGAGGCATGCTGAAGATACAATAGCTGTTCAGATGTGATTCTAATCGTTCTGTCGATGAAGAATCGCAGAACCGTCCTAACATCCAGAGAGTGAAGGGAGCGCTCCCCTTCCTTCTTTTTTTTTTTAAATTCAAGTTTATTGAAGTTCCAGGTATACATAAAAATTTCATATTCTCAGGTTTCTTACATTTCACTTATTTCAGTATTGTAGGCTCTTTACAATTACCATAGATCATTTTATTCAGGTTAGTTTATACTTTGACTTCAATCAATTTCTACAACAGATTCCAGAGACCCTTTTGCATCACCCCTAATCTATTTATCAGGCTTCCCTTACACAATAGTATGTCAACTAGGCCTAGTATGACCTTTCTTCTGGGATTTCCTTTATTCTGATTACCTCTAACCAACACCCCCCTCCCCCCGTGTGTCCACCCCCTTCCTCACAATTCTCCTTGTCGCGCTCCCAACCACATTATCCACCTGGTCCATCTGTTTAAAAAAACTTATGATCTGGAGTTAATCTTGCGTGTTAGTTCCTCCATATCTTGGAGTTCCCCGACCACCTCACACCAATGGTCTAATTGCAGTGGGGCCGGCTGTAGCCACTTTCTTGTAATGGCTTTATGAGCCGATGTAATCAGAATATTCCATAAATAAATTTGGTCCTTGCTCTTCACTCCCTTGGGTGCTAACCCCAGTATTAGATGCTTGTTTTCAAGGGGCTCTTCCAGAGGAAATACGTTTTCTAGAGCTCCCTTGCTTTCTCTCCAAAATTGTGTCAAGTTCGGGCAGGTCTCCATAATGTGTAGACGGTGAGCTGGTTCCGATTCACAGTTTCTCCAGCACGCTGGAGTATGTCCCTTATTCCACCTATTCTTCATCACCGGAGTGATGAAGAAGTGTGACCTAACTTTCCAAGCAAATTCTTTCCATCTCTGGAAGTAAGTTGTGTGGTGTGCCTGGTAAAAAATGGATTCCCACTCTCTTCCTAATAACTGTTCCCCCAGCTCATTTTCCTATCTATTCTTAAGATTGGCCGAGTGTAAAGCCCCCTTGTGTCTAAGTGTGCCATAAATAGCAAAGCTTTGTCCCTTACTTGTTTGAGAGGTCATAATTTCATTGACTACAGCCTGTAATTTCTGCGGGCAAGTCAGGAGGCCATGCAGCCTCTGAAGGTCCTGAATGTGGATTCTAATTTGTAGATACCTGAAATGATCTGCATTCCTCAACTGGTACTGTGTCTTAATATCTATGAATTCCCGTATCTTATCCCCATCCACGAATTGCTCCAGGGAGTTCAGACCCAACCTGCTCCATTTCCTAAAAGTTAAGTCTTGCTTCGCTGGCTCGAAGTCTACATCCCAGGCAAATTTCCTCAGAAGCCACAGCTCCCCAAGGCACTTATGCTTTGTCCAGAGTCTATAGACTGCCACCAGGGTATTTCTGACTGCACTATAATGTTAGACCTTTCTCCTGTACCCAGAGTTTGGGGGTAAATAATCTTGCTTCTAAAGGGGTGCCCTCCGTGACCTCCCCCTCTATGTATTTCCATAATGCTTGATAGCCTGGAGCGGACCAAAGAAGAGCACTATGAAGGTGGGGTGCTAAGAACTAATCTTCCAAGTTAGGAACCGCTCGTCCCCCATCCTTCTTGTTGGCATGGAGCAGCTGGGCCTTCACTCTGGGTTTTTTGTTGGCCCATATGAATGTCATAATGATTTTTTGCCAATTCTTAAACTGAGCTGGGGGAATTCTAACCATGAGGTACTGAAATAAATATAAAAACCTAGGTAATACATTCATAGATACTGTTTCTATTCTAGAGTGTAATGGCAGATTTAGCAGTTCCCATTTTACAATATCTCGATTGATCTGTGTAAATAAAGGATCAAAACTGTTAGTAAACAAATTATTTAAGTTCTTAGGAATATATGTCCCCAGGTATTTAATTTTGGGAGAGTTCCATCGGAGGGGAAAGAGGTGGTCTATCCAGGGGAGGGTGTCTAATAGAATTTTAGGGCTTCTGTTTTGCTTTTGTTTAAGTCATACTCAGAGAGTGTGCCAAATCTAGTCAATAAGTCCCAGACTCTAGGTAGGGATACCTCCGAGTTCGTTATGTAAAGTAGTATGTCGTCCGCATATAATGATATTTTGTGTTCTTTATTTCCAAGTATTCCCATTATATGGGTGTCTTCTCTGATTGCCTGTACTAGGGGCTCGATACATATTGCAAAAAGAAGTGGTGACAATGGGCAGCCCTGGCAAGTTCCTCTACCCAGGGTAAACCTTTGTGAGATACCTCCATTAATTCTGACGCATGCCTGTGAGGCTGCATAAAGAGATTTTACTGCTTCCAAGAAAGGTCCAGGGAAACCCATCCTCTCCAGAAGAGCAAACAAAAAGCTCCAATCCACTCCATCAAACACCTTCTCAGCGTCTAAACTGAGTAGGCAAGCTGGGGTACGGTGTTTATTTATCAGATCTATTATATTAATTGTTCTTCTGACTCCCTCTTGGGCCTGTCTCCCTCCAATAAACCCAGTCTGGTCTAATTTTATAATCTGTGTTAATAATGGGTTTATTCTTTTCACCAAAATGGCCGTGAGGATTATATAGTCAACATTTAAAAGTGAGATAGGTCTATAGGAGCTACATTCCTTAGGGTCTTTTCCCTCCTTGGGGATTACTGTAATAGTGGCATAGTTCCAGGAAGGTGGAACTGCCTCCCCCTTGAGCCAGGTCAATTCAAAGACCCTTTTCATGAGGGCTGTGACCTCTGTGGCAAACACCTTATAAAACTCACTACTAAAGCCGTCTGGGCCTGGACAGTTACCTGGTTTCAAGTTCTGGATTGTGACCATTATCTCCATTGTAGATATTGGAGCCATCAGTGTCCTAGCCTGGGTCATATTTAGTTTGGGCAATCCTAAACCCCTCAAAAAATTGGCTGCGTCTTCCACCGGAGTCACCTTTGTTGCCCTATATAAAGTCTTGTAGTACGATACAAAGGAATCTGTTATATGTTCCCATTTGTGTTGCAGTGCTCCAGAACTAGGGTCTCTTATACCTGTTATTGTAGCCCTAGCTGCCCTCTGTCTTAGACGGTATGCTGTTTAGCTGCCTTAGACCCCCCCATAATATTTCTGTTTTAAATAATGTAGGGCCCGTTCTGTTTCGATTTTTATTAACCCCTGTATTTTATTTTTTGTTGCTTTTATTTCAGTGTCTCTCTCTCTCTTTATTCCACTGCAGTTTTTGCTGTTTCCAAAGACCTTAATTGAGTCAGGAGGCTCTGCTTATGTTTGAGCCTTTCTTTTTTTTTCAAGGAGGCAAGAGAGATCAACTTTCCTCTCACCATGGTCTTAACTGTGTCCCATAAAATTTGAACTGTTGTACCTGGTTTGTCATTGATCTTTACCGTACTTTTAATAACCTTCTTTATTTCTTTCATGATGTCTCCGTCTCTCAGTAAGCTTGTGTTTAGTCTCCAGAGTGTGGGTTTTCTGGGTAACTGAAGGTCCATTTCCAGAAATATAGGTTGATGGTCCGAGACGATAGCAGAACCCACCCACATCTCCTGACAGAGGGAGACATCCTTGTCAAAGAAAAATAATCTATCCAGTCTGGAGTATGTTTTATATCGGGGTGAGTAATAGGTGAAATCTTTAGAGGTCAGGTATTTTTCCCTCCATATACAGTATCTACAATTCCTGCGTCCTTTAGAAGTCTGGAGACCTGGGATGCAACCCGTCTCTCCTGAGCATAGCTCTCAACTGTCCCTGATTTTCAGGGATGTCCCTGATTTTGCCTTAAAATTTTACTCTGTCCCTTCTAAAAATTGTGTTTCTGTGACCAAATGGTGGGGGGCTGTAGGAACAAAAGAATGTCAAACATTAAAGTTACCTATTTGTTCTTCCTTAGAAAATGCATTTTACACTAAGCCCCTTATTCTAGCAGCTTCCTGAGTGGTTATCACCAATTGTGAAGATGTGTCCCTGATTTTGGTCTGTTGTCCCTGATTGTTTAAGCCTTGTCCCTGATTTATGAGGCAGGAGGTTGAGAGGTATGTTCCTGAGTGGGGATACCAGAAGTGGTGTCCCATCTTCTATTGAAAATTAGGTTCCAATCTCCCCCAGCTATCACAATTCCTCTTGCCTTTTGTGTCACTAACTGCAATAAGTCTGCATAGAAAATAGTCGGAGACCCTGGAGGGGCATATACGTTAACCAATGTGACCCACAGGTCTTGTATTTTCCCTATCAAAATGAGATATCGTGCTCCTTCATCGGCCATCACCTCAACCTCTTCAAATGGGAGTTTGTCTGACATTAGTATAGCCACTCCCCTTTTTCTACCCTTTTCTAGTGAGGCTTGGTAAACAATAGGGAAACCCCTAGTTTTAAACTTCAATGCTTCCGTTGGGGTTAGGTGTGTTTCTTGTAGAAAATTAATTACACATTGTTGGGTTCTAATACATTTCTGTATTTGCTTCCTCTTCATGGGGTGGTTAACCCCATTAATATAATAACTTAAGATGTTTGTATTTATTGTAGCCATTTCTATGAACTATAAGGGTCCATAACTCATTGAAGGGTTTTCCCACCTTCTCTGGCCTAGTATATATGTTACATCTATCTCCTCTAACCTTTTGACAATGTTGATTAAGCCTCTTGATAAATATTACTTTTCCCATTCTGACATCCTGAGCAATATGATACTGTTGTCTTATTTTCCAGGTATACCTATCTTGCTTCTTTAACAATTGTGCATTTTCCAATACAATTTTAACTGGTAAAAACAGTTCCAACTTTCTCCACAAGATGGGAGTACAACTTGCATAAATGCTCCAGCCCTAATTTGCTTAGCTGGAAGTTTAAATTGCTTCAAACTTGGTGGGGTGTGGGACCAGGTCAAGCCCCCACAATTATATTTTAATGAGAGAATTAAGATCTGCTTTAAACAAAAGCTGATAAAGAGTGGTGGCTCAGTTGCTTGGATTCCCTCTCTTAGGAGATAATTATGATTTAGTTGGGAAGCCTCACAACTTCTTAGTGTTTGACTTCCTAGGTCAACACAAGAAAAGGGTTTCTTGCAATGAGTTTCCCTTAGACGAATTTGTCCTCCCCAGTATGTTATGGGGTATTGCCATTTTATGGGGACCAGTTGGGGTCGAAGCCCCTTCCCGTGGCTAATGATTAGTTACAGCAGAAGAAGTAGCCCAGTCATATTATATTTATCCAACCTCTTCTTAGGCACTTCAGCTAAAAAAAAAAGAACTAAAAAAGAGAGGGGGGATTAACCATATGTAATCTGTTGTCTGTGTTTTTGGTTTAATTCATCCCCCTTTCCTTAATTGTGCATCCACATTATTCAAACCCCATCCCCTTTCCTTGTTTATCTTGTGTCCTTATTATACAGCCATCAATGGCATGTCCCAAATCAGATTCGTTCTGTCTCAAAGCATAACAAAAGTAACCTGCTCCCTGTTCTCTTCAGGGTGCCCTGTAAGATCAGAGGCCTCTCCCTATATTCAGAAAACCATGTTTTAAGCGTTCATGAGAAGTCTAGAGTGCCCCCGAAGTACAGCGAGCATGCCTCAGACTATGCATTGTTATACTTTGCTTAATAGTTTATATTTGAGTAATCTAGGGCCATTCAAAGTAGTCCCACATCCCCTTCCCCTTTCAGCATCCCCCGATCCCATCTCTCTTAGTACAGTACCTGGATGGTGTATCCAATGGGTTCGTTGCGTGGGGGGGGGCATCTAAAAGATTAATAAGCTTTTTAAATTTTTCACCAGTCCTTCAAGTGTTCGCCTTGGAGATAGATGCCTGTGCTTCAGATCGATCTCTTTTCTTGCTCGCTAAAATAGTGTTTATCTGCACTGGGGAGCTGTAATGCTTCAACATGGCACGACGTCAGTCCTGAAGGACGAGGAAGCAGTTTCTGTGTTTAGGCCCACCATTGGTGATCTTTGAGCCACAGACCAGGCCAATCTGATCAGCTCCTTTTCCAGGCATTCCTTGGCAAGGTGTGGGACCGGAATTCCTATATTCTCGAGGTATCGGATCGCTGCTAGCAGGTCTTCAAAAGTTTTCTGTCCACTCTCCATCTCAATCCTTAGGCATGCTGGGTATAGAATTTGAGCTTTAAGATTTTTGGCTCGTAGTTGTTTTAAGATCGACCATAAGGTTTTCCGGCTCTCCTGCACTACTGTAGTGTAATCATTGTCAATTTGTATGCAGTGTTCTTTGTATTGGAGTGTTGTTTTCCTTCAAGCTTGTTTGAGAATAGAAGAAGAAGAAGAAGAATCAGCATTTATATAGCGCTTTTCATACACAGTATCCCAAAGCACTTTACAAGCATTGCTAGACTGGTAGTGAAGTGACTGAATGTGTGGTGGCGGCCATATCGCACATCATCACCCACACACAGCCTGGATAATTGCATGAACTGGCTTTTATGGGAAGGGGAATGTTGGCCAGGACACCGGGAATGTTCCCTGCTCTTTGCGAAGAGTGCCCTGGGTTCTTTTACTTCCACCTGGACACCCACCAGGACAACACCAGGATGGGCAGAAGGGACCTCGGTTTAACGTCTCATCCGAAGGATGGCACACCCCAGCAGTACAGCACCCCCCAATACTGCACTCGGATGCCAGTGATATTTAGGTGCAAGTCCAATCCCGGTGTGGGACGAGAACCCATGACCTTCTGGTCCACAGGCGGATGTGCTACCAACTGAGCCACTCTGACACCCAGAGAGAATATCCTCTTTAGTATTGCAGGACGTCATTTTAGCGACGAATGAGCGAGGACTGGCCCTGGATTGGTAGGTCTGCGCACAAGAGAGCGGTGTGCCCGGTCCATGGCCAGGTCGTAAGTGGGTGGAAGGTTCAAGGCCTCTCTCAGCACTCCTTGAAGGAAAGTAATCAGGTCGCCATGTCTTTCCTCTGCTCCCTCCGGTACTCCATACACTCTAATATTTTGCCTACGGCTCCCCTCTAAATTGTCAAGTTTGGTGGTTAATTCCCTCTCCCTTGCCATAAGAAATAGCAAAAGGCGGTCATGGCAGTCAGCCTGCTCTGAAACGTTAGTGAGGCCGATTTCCAGTTGGTCTGCATGGTGTTCAATTTTATTGATATCGTCCCATAACTCGTCTAGGGTGTTGTCAATTTTTTTAACTGTTCTCTGTGTCTGGAGGATAGAGGTTACAAGTTGGAAACAATCTTCTCCCTCTGTGGCCGTCATTTCTATGTCTGGATCATCTCCCACAGTTTCCAGCTGCAAACCCCATTTTTCAAGCTGCAGCATGGAATTCAGTTTCTGTACAGGGGTCTTCAGATTCTTCAGTAATAGTCCTTTCAATCAGGTTACTTTCGCTGGAGATTGCATTATTTTAAGATGTGGATGCCAGGAGATTGCTCTTAGGGTGAGGTGGAGCTCTGAGCTAAGCCGCCATTCAACCCGCTGACATCACCAGAAGTCCTCCCCTTCCTTCTGAAGTTAACAGAGCAAAACTTGACTAACAGTAATTGAGCTAGTGACAAGATGTCTACTGGCTCAAAATAGACTGAAAATGCTCAGAAGTGTACCTTCACTGCCGAGTATGGCCGGCCCGCGACTGACAGGTCCAAGAGGCACTCCAACACCTTTTTTAAAAAAAAAATTTATTGGGTTCATATTCTCACTTACATAGCCTTTCGAATCAGTCAGTTCATCTTACAGAATTTCACATACAAATAATAGCATATAAGGAGGATACAAATAGACTCATTGCCTTATTTCAGCCTGATACATCATATATTCCACTTTGATATAAGGAAGTTCCTTTTGCTTTTTGCCTTCCTTTTACTATGACAGACAGTCTCTCTTCTCCGGTGTTTAATAATTCATGACATTAAATTCTTTATCTCTTAGATGATGAAATCCATTCTTATCTTAATTCACATATTGAATTCAGTGTAAATTTTGAGCTTCACTCCCCAGTCTCCAACTGTTGTAAGGTGTTAGTTACCCCTTTCAGGTTTCTCACCCCAGCCCCCAGTTCTTAAGACTAATACCCCTTGCTTACATGTAGTCCTCTATGGGACAAAAGTCCATGTACTGTTCTAGTTGGTATGTCACCCATTTTCGCCATTGACTGTCGAAATTCTCAATTCTATCTAGAAGTCTGGTGGAGAGGCATTCCAGGGCATATATCTCCCTAGTTAGAGCCAGCCATGCCGCCTTGGAAGGGTACTTATTGGTGAACCATAATCTTGTAATAGTCTTATGGGCTGCTATGATTAATTTGGTGATTTGTTTAAGTACCTTCTTGTCAATTCGAAACCCAGCTGGTTTAATAAATGTTAATATGTAAGTTGGGGTAAATAGTTCAGGAGTCCCATATGTTGCCACTAGCTCCCCAATGACCTCAGTCCAAAAGTTCACCACCCCTGGACAAAACCAGAGGACATGACTCTGATCTGCCATATTGCCCCCACAGCCCCTCCAGCATTCTCCCCTTGTTATTTCTTCATATTTGGCTAGTACGGCTGGGGTCCTGAAAAAGCAAGACCTGAGCCTCCAAATGTATTCCCTCCAATATGGTGAGGGTAATGTTTTAAATGCTGGTAGTGCTGACTTTGTCCATACTAATTCATTTATTTCCACTTGTAACTCTTCTGACCATCTGATTCTAACAGAGTTTGTCAAGTCTCCCTTTCTCTCATTAAGTGCCTTAACAATTTTGCTAATTAAGTGTTCTGAAGTAGTTCCCGTGATATGAGCCTGTATTAATTGTAATAGTTGTGTGGGACATTCTATCAAGGCCGCCAGTGGACCTTCATGAGGGAGTAGATGAGATTTAACATGTAAATAAGATATAAAGTACATTTAGGGAAGATTATATTTTGCTTGCAAGGAAATAAAGGGGTGCAATCCAGTGACCCCCACCAAATGATAAATATAGTATACCCCATACCATTGCCATTTTGCCAAGTAGGGCCCCATTGGACCACTGCTGAAATCGGCATTAAAAGCCAATGCTCCCAATAACAGCCTCTCAGGGAAAGTTAATAAGTCATTAAAGAGTTTAAGCCAGTTTTTTAGGGTCTCCCTGGTGAATTTTGGGTAGTTTACAAGCGTACGGCATTTGAGTGGGTTGCTGAAAAGATGTTCTTGGGGGTTGTACAAATCTCCCTATGTTAATTCTAGTTGTTTCCAGAGGGCCTCATACTGTGGATTTATCTACTGTAACTGAGACCACTTTTAACTGGGCTGCCATTGCATATTGTTATGAGGGCTGGGAGATTTAGGCCACCTTTCTCCCTAGCCAGCTGTAGCACAGTATATCTAATTCTAGGGGGTTTGCCTCTCCAGATAAAGCGAGAAATTATTTTATCCTATGCCTGGAAGTAGATTTTAGAGGGGAGGAATGCTAGGGTCTGGAAAGAAAAAACAGTATCCGGGAGAACATGTTTTGTTTGATAGTTTCTATTCTACTCAAGAAACTTAAAGGGAGTGGAGACCACTTAGATACAGTAGGTCTTCAGTCAGTTTTAGTGTCAGGGGTTCTAAATTTAGCATTTCAGTGTGTATAGGGTTTCTTGTCAGCTTTATTCCCAGATATCACATCTCTTGTCTGTGCCATTTAAATGAAAATTCTTTTTTAAGCTTGGTAGAGGGGGCAAAATTATAGGTTAGTACTTCCATTTTTGTTTTATTTATTTTATATCCAGTTATTTCACCAAAGGCTTGTAGTTGTTCCCAAATTGCTGAGATTGATGACTCAGGATCTATTATGGTTAACAAGATATCATCAGCAAAAAGTGATATATTCTGCTGCCGTCCCCCTAATGGAATACCCTCTATCACTTGACTGGACCTAATGGCTATTGCCAAGGGTTCGAGGTAAAGTTCAAATAAAAGCAGGGACAAGGGGCATTCCTGCCATGTCCCTCTGGACAACTGAAATGTGTCCAACAGGGCCCCATCTACCCTAACATTTGCTTTAGGAGAGGTATATGTATTTTGTAGCTGCCTTATAAACTGAGCTGGGAAACCAAAGTGAAAGAGAGTCTGCCATAGAAATGGCCAACTGACCCTATCGAATGCCTTTTCGGTGTCAAGTCCTAATAGTACTAACGGAATTTCTCTAGAGAAGGCATAGTCTACTAGCAAGTGAGTACGTCTAATAGCATCCTGTGCTTGCCTGCCTTTAATAAAACCCATCTAGTCTGGGTCTATAATATTTGGAAGCAGATGGTCTATTCTGGATGCCATAAAGACATAAACATCTTGTAGTCATAGTTTAGCATAGAGATGGGGCGATATGGGTGTTTGGGGTCTTTCTGGGGTTTAAGAATTGCTGCTATAACTGCATATTGCCAAGTAGGAGAGAGAGGTTCTCCGGTCTGAATCGCTTGGAGGGCCGGGATCATAAAGGGCAAGAGAGATTTTTTAAATTTGTTATAAAAATCAGAAGGGTAGCCGTCTGGGCCCAGGGTCTTCAGCGTTGAAGTTTTTTTAAGCACTTGAAGTAGCACTCCTTCCCCAATCAGTGTCAAAAGAGTCTGCTTGGTCTGAGCTAATTTGTGGTATAGGCAGGTTAGCCAAATAGGCTTCAATCCTATCTGGGGAAGCCTCCTGGTCTGTAGTATAGAGGTCCCAATAAAACTGCATTAGAATATGTCTAACCTTTTTTGGGCTCGAGACAGTCTTCCCTGTTTTGGGGTTTAACATAGTCACTACACAGGTTCTGGCTCTGTGTTCCCGAAGCTTTCTTGCTAAATTTCTCGAGGCTTTGGGCTCCCCCCCCATGAGATCGTAGTTTTAGATAAAATAGTTTTTGTTCTGTTTGCTGATCCAAGATCTTTTGTAACTTTTGTTTGGTGGACCTAATATTCATCTGGATCTATGGGTCCCTCTGGTCAGGCCAATGTTGTAGATGGAGCAAATCCTCCTGCAGTTTCCTGACCTCGCTCTCCCATTCTCTTTATTTCTTGCTGAATACTGAATGATTTTCCCCCTTAAAACTACTTTTAATGTATCCCACAGTCTCGTTGGAGAGACATCAGGTTGAGAGTTATTTTGTTTGATTCTGGGAATGGCCTCTTGGATCACCTTTAAGAACTCTGGACCCCTAAGATGAAAAAGGTTTGAACGACAATATGTTTTTTTTAAATATGCCCTCAAATCCATTTTAACATACAAAGGCGCGTGGTCAGACAGAAAGGTACCTCAGTGCCAAACATAACACAGAGTCTAGATGTTTAAACAGGCTTCTCCCCCAAAGTGCGGGGTTCGATGAGTATATTCCCTTGTTTTAGGAAAACAATGCCTCCAGGTGTCAACAATGCCCAAAGTGGAAACTGTTTGTTTGGTGTAATTTTGGAGTGGATTCGTTCTGTGGGATTGTGGTCTAGCTGAGTCTAATGAGGGGTCCATCGTGATGTTTTAATCTCTCCCCATCAAGAGTTGCCCATCTAAAACTGACAGTAACTGAGAAAAAAATCCCACTGCTAGGCTTTTTGGCGATCCCGGTTGGAAATATACCGATGCCAGCATGACAGGTCTTGAATATAGCTTTCCTGTCACGATGACGTAATGGCCACCCGGGTCCACCACCTCCACTTCCTTCTCGAAGGGCACTCCATTTGGTAGCATTATCATCACCCCTCCTTCTCCCTTTTTGGTAACAGATCCACGGTCGGGAGCGTAAAAACCGAATGGCACCAAATAAATGTAACATACTAGTGAAGACTATATTGTACATTTCAAGTTGAAAAAACACACATTTATTTAATTAATCTCTAGTCTTCACATACAAATAGTGACATCTGGTGCAAAAAACAGAGTGCTGTAACAGACAAAACACCCCTAGCGCCTCGACTCCCACTCTTCAGCAGCCACTGTGTATCCAAATCTCTGGAATGTTTTGTGCTCTTCTGAGGACAAGTGCATTCCTGTAATAATATAATATCTGGTTGTTTTTTTTTAATAAACTGGAATAAGTGGGAATGTTTAATTGGATTGCCCATGCCATTTATATTCAAGGATACAATCAAAGATTTTCTATCCATTTTTACCACCTAGTAAAGGCTGTATGACAATAGCAGCTTTTTTAGAGCTTTTTCCTATATGAGCTTCGGTGTCTATTTGTAGTAATGGATGTGAATTGCCCGATTTTAATATTCTGTGCTGTATGGCCTTTCTACTCTCTCCACAGGCGGCACCCTCCCACTTTACAAGAGGCCAATACCATGCTGTTCTTGTGACTGGAGAAGCTATCTTGTTCATTTCTGTTCCTCCCTTATCTATCTTAATTTGCCTAAATTGTCGGACTAATACGAGGCCCTGAAACCCATTACTAAACCAACTCAAAACATCAACATGTAACCCCTAGATGGCGCTATCCCAGGGGCTACTACCCCTGCCTGATTTGCCACTAACAGGTTGAGGGGCCTGGATCTAATGGCGGGTGCCTCCACCCAGAGGTCAGGGTTTGCAATAGTTAAACTTACTTGGTCACAGCCCTCTGGGACACTGCAACCCCCCTTTCTTCCCACTAGTAGCCCACAATATGTCAGAATTACATACAGTATACACTTACCCCAGGACTAGTTCCGGCACTGGGACCTCCTGTGAAATAAGATACAGTGCAACAATCACAGTACAGTACTTTAACATGAGACAAATACCTCAGGCAGTATAACTTTGCTGAAACAAGCAGCTCTGATTTATTGAGGGATATAACAAGGACAGGGGAAATCAGGTTAATTAGCTTATCACTTTACTATCTACCTATGGCATTAGTGGCCTATCCCTACCAGTTACTGTCCCTGGGTACCCAAGCCCTAGTGGCTAGTCCAAACTGTGGCAGCTGGTAGGGGCCCTTTCACACAGTGAAAAGAAAAATTAGTTTAAACAGTCAGCAGTACAGTGATTCCATTTGGATTTAATGTGGCAATTCAACAGGGAGTGACCCTGAATTAGTACTCACGACCTCCAAACAAGATAGGGTCCTTCAACATCAGCAGGGCTACTCTTGAGCTCCACGAGACTCTTCACACATTTATATGGTAAAAAGAAAGTACTATACCAGGCAGGCTGCTTCTCTATCGATGCAATTACTGCACAATACCGGGAGAACACACAGCAGATTCAGTTCCTGACAGACCGAGTGCAATTCAACAGTTTCTCCAGTCTTCTACAGGGTGAGCCTGGTTTCTACTCTTCAGAGATCCTTTGATTCTTTTCACAGGACGGATTCAGTCCTAACAAGCAGTTACACAAGCTGCAGACCGGAACTCTGGGCCTTACACACGTTTTTTGACTGAAACTGTGCACTGAAGGAGCACAGGGTTTCTTTCCCTTCACTGCCAGATCTAAACTGAAACTCCAACAGACAAAACCGGGCACTTCCTTTGAGTTCCTCCCAGTTCTTGACTGGATTGGCTGTCACTCACAATAGACTGCTGCTGTTGGTCCAAAAAGGCCAAGTCTAAAACTACATCTCCCAGAGTCACTGCCCATACAATCCTCTTGTGGCTGGCTCAGATTATGAGTCCAAGTTCTGATTCATCCAAGGCACCATTTTAGAGCTAGCCACCCACACTGATTGGTCCAGTTCAGCAGTTCAAAACCAGAATGGGGAACTAGGCAAACACAGTTCTGACTGTAAAGAAAGCAGGTTAGACAAACTGTATTTTCATTATTACTCTAAATTATTTCTGGCAAACAGTTACATCTTTCAGATAGGTTCCCTTTGTACTCCTAGTGACTGCAAAAATGGAGTGAATTGGCAGCAGCTCGAGTGGTGCTCAAACAGAGAAGCACACAGTCCCCCCATACAAACTAATTATGTCTGCAAGCAGACAGCTCTTAAAGAGACAGTACCAGAGGCTCTAAAAACACTCACTGATAAATGGCTTAAACGCCAAACACCATTCAGGCTTTGAGCATTCAAGCAAGCTCCTGGAAGTCTTTTGGGAACCCCCATTTGCAGGGGGGTTACAAACATATAAATTCACAATTCCTACTTGCAGGCGTAAAACTTTAAACAAGGTGCTGTTAATTCGCTAAGTTTCTAAATTTGTATTGTTCAGTATGTCGTAGCACCAAATAGTAACTGTCTGCCAACCGGGCAGTAACTGAAATAATACTTTCCGATGAGACAGATTCCAATTTTCGCTGGCCATTGCAGAACATTTAAATAGCTCCCAAGGTACGGAGAGGAAATATTCCCCTCCTGTATTAGAGCAGTTGGAAGCCCCCTGTGGGGGAGTATCATAGTGAAGCCATGGGCCCCCAGCACCACTGTTTCCCTGGTTCCTAGTGGTGCAACAGGCCGCACTGGAGATACTTACAAGGAGCAGCGACCACCAGAGAATGGCCTCTGCATTCCCCTTCTCCAGTGTGGTCATAATCTTCGTCAACCGCTCAGAGAGGTTTCTCCAACTGACGGAGGGTCAAGTGTGTGTTCAGACTGACAATAAAGAAAAACATTTATTCAACCCTCCTCTCCTGGGCTACAAATAACATGTTCACTTTGAATTATGTGAATGTCTGCAAAGTTTCCGGGGGGGGGGGACAGATAATAGACCCTCTTCCCAGTTACAGCTAGGGAACATCAAGAGATCTTCCTCTCCCCCTTACTAGTAAACTAGTCACTAGTCACCAACTCCCTGACTATTTAAGGCATACCCCCAAACACGCAGAATAAGGTACACCGTTAGGAAAGGTTAAAGTCCCTCTTGGATCCTTCTCATCCATCACACAGGTGCAGTCCTTTGAAATCTTTGCAAGAGCTTCTTGACGTCTTCTAGGGTTGCCTGGCCCTGTCTCTTTCTCGTGCTGGAATCTCTTATAGTGTCCCAAGTTGTATCTCGCAGATCTTGTTGTACTTTTCTGGTTGTGAGGCCATCTGAGGGAGGCAGCACTAGTCCCTTAGCCTGTAGTACTTTGGTTGCTTCTTCTGGAGTCTCAAATGTTTGCGGGCCATCTGCAAACATAAATGTTAATTGAGCTGTGTACGGGGTTGTAAATTTGAGTTGCTGTTGCTTTAAGAGGTGCAGTAGTGGAGCATAGGCCCTCCGTTGGGTTCCGGGGAGTAATCGTTATCGAAGTATATTTGTTTTTCCTTGAACTTGGTTTCCTTTATTCTCCAGGCTCTGGTAAGAATTGTTTGCTTGGTAGCATAGTTCAGAAATTTCAGAATTATGGATCATGGCTGCAGGTCTGCTTGGGCAGGTTTCTGCGCGAGGGTCCTATGTACCCTCTCAATTTCAAGCGTGTAATCTGGATCGAGTTGAAGGGATTCTTGGAGAAGGGTTTCCTATGAATTTTGGCATATCCTTCCCCTCTGCGCCTTCGGGGATCCCATGGATACGCATATTGTTCCTGCATGATCTATTTTCTAAGTCCTCACATTCATCCCTCAGAGTTTGCTGCTCGTCTAGGAGGTGTACGACCATGCGTTCAAGCCTATCTGTTTGTACATCTATTTCAGTATGTTGAGCTTCTATTTCTGCTACTCTTGTGGCCAGTTTACTCTTTTCAGATGCAAGTTCAGTCCTAAAGGTGCATACCTCAGTTTGGAAGTCCTGCAGTTTATTCAGTATTGTAGCATTGCTTGGTTGTAGGGTGGAGGCCCCTGTGGAGTGCACTACGTCATACTGGTTGTCTGTAGAGCCCGTGATGAATCCAGCTGAATCCTTAGTGCTGGAGGTACAAGCATTTCTCTTTTCACCGCCCATTCACTGTTGTGAATTTCCCTAGTAATTTCTTTGCCTTCTGTTAGTTAAATATGTATGGGAGAGTCAGTTTGTAGCCCAGGGTGACTGGAGAAGTTCTTTACCCTTGCATCCCTAGTGGTGACGTCACCGGAAGTCCAGGCACTCCAACACCTTACTTGGTGGGCAACCGAAGGGTCCAGATTGGACTTGCACACCAGATGGAGAAGGGTTTCTACTTAGCCACATAAGCCTTCCTGGTGGAAGGCCTATGCATGACTTCGAAGACATCTGTGATGGTCTGGGAAAAACCAGAGCTTATCCACTTCGATTTCCTCTGGGCCCGGCATGGAGATGAGGGGAGCGCAGGCTAGGATGGGCTAAAGTCCCAGTGTCAGAGGGTCCGCTCATAGAGGTAGTCACTTCGGGAGAACTTTTGACAGACTGTAGATCAATGCAAATCAATCTGCCAAGGCCAGTCTGGGATGATGAAAATCATCCTGTTCCCCCTGTGCATACAACTTGATCAGCACCCTCTGTATTAAGGAAAGAGGAGGAAAACATACAGGAAGCATCTTCAATATTGCAGTGAACACATCCTGACAGAAAACACCACAGTCAGGATTTCTGCTGCAGGATATATATATATTTTTTTTTTATAAATATCATTTTTATTGGTATTTTAACTTATTTACACATAAGTCAGTCAGACCATCAACCGTAGTTAAAAAATACATAAATTTCAGAATCAGACTCGGCGAGTATATAGTGCCCATAACATAATAATACATTCCAGATCCTAAATAGAGTAGTTCTTACTTTTAGTCACTTTGGCTCCACATTCGGCATGTTAGTGCCCAGGCCCTTCAGTCTGAAGTATCAACCTATCTTAGTCTATGCAGGGTAACCCATAATCTACTACTTATAAGGTCACAAAAACACAGTGTAACTGTAGTACAAGTCTCGGGCATTAGTAATACTTGTCCCCCAGCAGGGGCTGGTGAGAGGTGCCCCAGAAGGGGACCCCTAGTAATGGGTCCATCCCCCACAACCAGGACACCCGGGAACCACGGGAGGAGTGAGAAACCAGGACACCCGGGAACCAACGGGAAGAGTGAGATCTGCTGCAGGATACAGGCAGTTCTGCATTGAGAGGGGACGCCAAAGGACCAGGTCCGAACTGTCCCATTCATCAAAAGCGACTGCATGAAATCTGAACTGACGCATCGTACTCAAGGTACCACTCTCACAGCCTCACGGCCCTACTGCGGGGGAAGGGCACCCCACCCTGTTTGCTGATGTAATACATCACAGCTTGTCATCCTTCCAAAGTAAGAACACTTCACGGCAGGGGGCAACTCCAGGACTCTGCCTATAAGATAAATCATCTCTAAGAAATTTATGACAAGACGAGCATCCTTCTGGCTCCACACCTGAGTGTGGAGGCCTTGGCAGTAAGTCCCCCACGGAGTTTGTCCGAGGCTCTGTCATCTTGTATGGAAGATTGTGGATGCACTGTTGGAGACCACTACTTGCTGTGGAGGACAACTTGAGTCCAAGCATCCGCTCAACCAAAAAAAAAAGGGCAATTAGAGTCATTTTCTGTATTGTAAAGAGCCATCTAAGATATAATTTCTCCCGTCCTCTGGAACTAAGCTGACACCTTGGAGGCATCCAGGAGGGCTCCTAAGAAGAGGAGCTGTTGGGAAGATGAACTGGCACCTTCCCCGAACCTGGAGAAAACAACTGAGGAGCTGTGGCGACTGCTCCCTGTGCCTCTTAACTGGAAGGGCTGGCTAGGAGTCAAATGTCCAGGAAGTGAAGACTTGGACACCGAGATTTTGGGGAACTGTTCCCTGAACAGGAACTTGTTGAACCTTCCAAGGTCAACAAATGGGTGCATGCCATCTATTACCTTGGAACCAGAAGCAATGAAAATAGGAACCTGTGCTCCATTCCACTGTGGAATGATTTTTACTGCCCAATACCCACAGAGGCCCTGTATCTCAGGAGCAGAGAGAGTGCAACTGACAGGCCAACAGACTGACTGCTGTCTGGGTGGAAAGTGTGGGGAAAGCTGTGAATCTGGGAGAATATCCCTTTCAGACAATCCTTATGACCTATAGGTCCACTGTAACAGACTTCCACTGGTTGTAAAAACCGAATTAGATGCCCATCCCACCCGGAGTCGCCCCCCCCCCAGACAGCGGGGGTGGGTCTGGGCTGGATCTACAGAGGTTAGTATAGGGCGGTTTTGAATTCTGTGCCCTGTACTGTGTTCTCTTAAGAGTCTGAGGGGTTGGTTCCTGAAAAGGGCACCTAGTTCACTACATTGACAGGACTGCTTGTCACCAGGATGTCGTGTAGTTTAAATGGCAGCCTTATTGTTCTGAGAGGACTTTAGTCCAACAAATAAGCACAGTCAAGGAGATGTTAACCACCTGCTGCCAGCGGCATCTGCCCTAGAGGCAGAGACGTAGGTGTCCATAAAAGCTTTAGCTGATTATTGGGCTATATGCCCCTAGCAATGGAGCGTTAGAGTTCAGGAGGCTCCTAACCATTGCATTAAGTGTGTTCCACAGGGTGTACTCATACTGAGGAATGTAGAAACTCAAGACATAGGAGTCTGCTTTGGTCCACAGATGAATACTGAAAAGTTATGGTGGCCCCCATATCCCTGAGGAAAGAAAACTGGAAAGAAGATCTTCCATCACACTGATACAGAGGGTTTGCATTCCAGCCCATAAAATGAGTCATCCACTGCGTCTTCGACATAGCAAAAGAGAGAGAGAGACTCCTCCAGATCCACTTCTACCCCAAAATAACCTCCAAGGGCAGGTCAGGACCAGGAAGACGCCACCACCTGGATCTAGGAAGAGATCAGCGCCATCCACGGTGCCAGCACCATACAAGGTGCCACACCCACTGATGGTGCCGACTGGTGCCACCAACACCACCGCATGGCACCATCAATTCACAGTGGTGCCAATGCTGCCGTACAGCACTGTGAATGGCACAGGCACCGGAAGGTGACACCGCACCACATGGCGCTGCCTAAGGTGGCAGCACCCAAAGCACCAGCACTGGACATGGTACCACACAGAGCAGGCATAACGTATGGCATCAGAATTGCTACTGGACCTAGACCTGAAGTAAGGGGAGAAGGAAGCAATACCCATGCTGGCCCCTGCAGAAAAAAGTGGGAGAAGGGTAAGCACGAGGAGTCGACATCGATGGCATTAGCACCATAAAGGGCACCACACATGTTCTGGTCTGGGAGACCCAGGCGCGGCCCAGCGGGCTCAAGTTCCAAAGGCCCCGGACCCAGGACCACTAGCCAAGACAACTGGCAGATGCCATACCCCCTGCTCTAAAGAACGTCCCAGAGGTGAAACTGCTCACCAGAATCCCATCAAGGGCAGAGATGGGAACTGGTGTCGAAGATCACAGCCGTTAAGAGTGAAGCCACAAGGGAACCCACCAGAGTCGGTTCAGGCTAACTGCTCTCAATCACAGATGATCAAGGAAGAAGAGCTCGAGGTCAAGCGAAGCCGGGACCCAGAACCGCTATATTTGTGCAATGGGCCGACTGTCCTCCCACTGAGCACTGGACTGCCTGTGGTCGAACCCTCCCTCCGAAAAGGGCAGCAGACCAGACACAGCTCCACTGCCATCACAGCTTTCAAACGAAGTCTCCCTACCATCACCGCTACCATCAAAGGTCGACTCTGTTGATGGCAGACTGAGAATAACTTCTTCATTTTCTTTTTTTTTTTTTTAAAGAAAAGAACACTAAAAATGGTAAGTTAAGTGAATACTGAATGGCTATATAGCTGCTGTGATACAGACGAAGACTAGACTCCCGGCAAGCGAGCGTCATCATCATCATCGAAGCACATTCAACGGCTGGAGAAAAGGAACTGAGGTAGTTGGAGGGTCGATGCTGAGATAGCCTATACGGCGCGAGCTAGTCTGGCGGCACCGTGCATGTGTGGTCCTATCCCGGCACTCCTGAAGATTTTTGGCTCCTTCGTGGTCCTAGCACCTCCGGCGTACTCCCATTAGTGTGAATGAGTGGTCGAGACTTGAGTCCAGGAAGATCAAGTGGCTGGGCTCCCTGTTAAGGGCAGTGAAACCACCTCAGACATCCATGTCACCCATCCTGGTAGAAATTGGGAGGGCCTGGTGCACTTGCATGTCACTGACAAAAACACCCAGACCAGCCTGGAATCCCCCCTTTGGGCTCAAACCCTTTGGGACAACCAGCAGCTGTTGATAGATAAGAAACTGATCCACTGGCAGTCCTGGTTGAGTAAAGGGATGCGCCTAATCAGGTATATGTGCCTGCCTGGCTTAGACGTGATGATGTCCTTTGCCCAACTCCAAGAAAAGTTTAGCCTCCAAACCAGGACTTCTGGAGATATCTCCAAATGCGCAGTGCAATCCAGGCACTGCAGGCACACTGGGGTCAGGACTCTAAGTGGACATGGCTGAGTACCCTCCATGAACCTACAAGACAGAAGGGGCTAGCAGGGAAGATATGCAAGGCTCTAAGAGACTCCCAACTAGACAGTACCGAGAAAAGTAGGCTAAGGTAGGAGCAGGAAACTCAAATGGCTATCCCCCTGACTTGTGGGTACAATGTCTTAAAGCAATTCATTTGTGCTACACGGACTCTTGCAGTCAGGTGCTGCAACTGAAAATTCTTCTGAGATGGTATAGGACCCCAGCCCAACTCCAATCAATAGGCCTCTTGCAGCATGCCCAGTGTTGGAGATGTCAAAATAGCCTGGCACACCTACTGCATCTACTCTGGCAATGTCCAAAATTGACAAAATTCTGGGTAGAAGTCTTCAAGGACTGCTCCAAAGTGGTGGGAATGGAGATTAGGTGAGAGTATCCGCTTCTGTTTTTGGGTGACACTTCCTCACTAGACCCCCCACTACGCCTCTGAAAAACTGGGTATGTGGAGGCAACCACAACCCCCGTCTACATTGACCTGGCATGCAGCCCTTGCTAAATTGGCTACATTCAAGTGACTTCCTACTGTAACTTGAATCAAACACCTAAGTTTTATAAGAAATGGGATGCATACTTACATTCACACCTCTGCACAGTTCTCCCCACTCCGCCTGGCAACCACCTTTCTGAATGTTCGTAACACCTATTCTGCTACATCTCTCTGTGACTAGGAAGGCTCTGGCCTCACCAGATAGGTAGGTTATATGACAATAGGTCTGATTAATATTAACCAAGGTTTCTAAACTGTAGATGACCTGGGGGTCTTGAAGAACCCCCCCCCTTTCTTATCATAGTGGTTAGTACAAGTATGTAATAGTAGGCATGATTAAAAATGCTAGACTGCCCCTCCAACTCTAACTTGGACTTATTGGTACCTCTTTATAAGATACTGCTTGGGAGGCTGTTCTCTAGTGGAAATGTATCCTGAAGTACTGTTAAAATGTGTATATATGAGTTTGGGGACTCCTCATTGGAGGACCCATGATATTTTGTTTTAGCTGTTACTTCTGCTTATAAAAACTGAAAAACTCAATAAAACCTTTTATGATATAAAAAAAAAATGTCAACTCAGAGACCACCTTAGGGAGAAACTTAGGATATGTGTGCAAAGACACCCCGTCTTTGTGAAAAATCAAATAAGGCTCCTCACACCAGAGGGCCTGAAGCTCTGAAATTCTTCGAGCAGAAGTAATGGCAACTAAAAATAATGTTTCCCATTAAAGAAAGTGTAGCTCGCAAATTGCAGCTGGCTCAAAAGGAGACAGGGTCAACTTCTACAAAACAAAATTAAAATACCACGTCGGGACAGGAGTACGGATTGGGGGCATTCAAATGCAGGATGCCCCTTAAAAAGGTATGGGAGAAACTGAGCTGAGCTATCGTGCGGTCACCCACGTGCTCATGAAAGGCCGAAATAGCCAAAAGGTGCACCCTGAGGGAGGAGTATTGGAGAACTGAGTCAGACAGAGAGATCAGGTAGTCCAGGATCTGGCTCATTGAACAGGTGAAAGGGTTCAGATTATGTTTGGCAGCACAGATGGCAAACCACTTCCACTTCATGGCATATGTGGCTCACGTGGAAGGCTTCTGGGCAGCCACCAGGACGTCAGCCACTCTGTTGGACATCCTAAACCTGGTGATAGCTATGTCCTCAGGAGCCAAGCATGCAGATGGGCATGCTGCAGGAGGGATCCAAGGTTGGGATGGACCAGGATCCCCTGAGCCTGGGTCAGCAGATTCCTGCAAAGGGGAAGTGGAACCGGAGGTTCCTCCGACAACTGCTGTAGCAGGGGGAACCATATCTGGCAGGGCCAGAATGGAGCTATGAGAATTATACTGGCTCCCTCCATCTGCAATTTGATGAGGACCCTCTGAATTAGAAGGAATGGAGGAAATGCGTAAAGAAACCTCCTGCTCCAAGAGAGGGACAATGTGTCTTGCAAGATCTCCTTCGACCCTACCGCCCTCTCCACCCACTCCGCTCCGCTGACGAGGGATTGCTAGAGATTCACAGGGTTCATCTTCAGTCATCTGGGGCCAGAGCTTTTTCTTTCATGGCCCCAACCCTGTGAAATTCTCTACCTCGTCAGATTAGAGAGTGCCTGTCCACGGAATCATTTAAGGCGTCTCAGAAGAGTTATCTATTTGAATTAGCATTTGAATAGGTTTATTGCTGCTTTTTATTGTTTTTATGTTATTATTTATTATGTAAGATGTTATTTTGTACTTGCGTTTTGATATGTTGAAAAGCACATTATAAATAAACTTTGATTTGATTTTGATTTGATTTGTGTCTTGCCAAAAAACTCAAAACCCTGGATCGAGTGAACAAAAATTGGGCAGTTTTGCATTGAGCAGAGACGCAAAAAGATCCAACTCTGGATGACCCCATCTGTCAAATAACTCTTCCATGACAGATGAGAGGAACTCCCACTCACGCATGCTGGACTGAGTCTGGCTGAGGTTGTCTGCCAGAGTGTTTAACATGCCTGGGATGTGTACCGCCAAGAGTGTCAGACCGTCATCTAACACCCAATGCCACACCCTCATGGCCTCCCTGCATAGGGGTATGAATGAGTCCCACCCCCCCCGCTTGTTGATGCAGTACATTACACTGAGATTGTCTGACTACACCAGCTGTTGACCCAGAGGAAGGTGGTCCTGAAAGGCCTGCATGGCGTGCAGCACCACCTGTATCTCCAGGATATTGATATGCAGGGAGGCCTCAATCTGAGACCAGGAACCCTGAGTTTGAAACGGACCCAGGTGAGCTCCCCAGTCTGACCCAGAGGCAACTGTGATGAGGATCTGCTGAGGAGGAGATATCTGGAGAAGATATCTGGCATGGAACTCCTTGCAACAAGTTCAAGGGGTCCATCCACCACTGGAGTACTTTGCGGACTGGCTAGGAGACCAATTGATCTAACTCATCCATGCGTTGGTCCCATTGTACTCAAAGAGTCCACTGGAGAATGCGCATATGGAGTCTGGCCAATGGAACAGTGGAAATGGCAGCCACCATTAGACCCAACAGTCTCAGGTACACCCTGGCAGGACTCAAACGGCTCTGGGCCACCTCCTGAGATGGGCTATAAGGCAGTCCGCTCTGTTCTGTGGTAGGAAAGCCTTCCCCTGCAGTAAGCCTAGAACTGCCCGTCTTTGGGATGGCACCAAAACTAACTTGGGCAGACTGACTGTAATGCCCAAGGAAAGGAACAACTGGAGAGTTCTCTCGAGAGTTCACAGGAGCTGCTCCCTGGACAGGGCCTTTAGGAGCCAATCATCCAGGCACGGGAAAACGTACAGTCCCTCCTTTCTGAGGACTGCAGCTACTGCTGCTAAGCACTTGGTAAAGACCTGCAGTGCAGAGGACAAGCCAAAGGGCAGCACCTTGAACTGGTAATGCTCGCCCTGAAACAGAAAATAAAGAAACCTCCTGTGAGGAGGGAAGACCGAGATGTGCAGGTAGGCTTCTTGTATGTCCAGTGAACACAGCCAGTCACCTGTCCTGAGAAGAGGCATCAGGCATGGCAAAGTTACCATCCTGAACTTTCTGTACTGGATGTACAGATTGAGGTCCTTTAGATCAAAGATGGGCCTCAGGTCTCTGGTCTTCTTGGGGGCCAGGAAAAACCTGGACTACAACCCCCTGTTTCTCTGGCACCTGGGTACTAACTCAATGGCTTACTTGTGCAGAAGAGACTGTACCTCCTCCCGGAGAACAGACAAGTGAGCTGGGAGGTAAGTGGAGGGCAGGGGAGGGGTTTCTGGGGGCTGCTTGATGAGCTCCAGTGTGTGACCCCTTTCTATGAGTTGTAGAAACCAGGCATCTGAAGTTACGGTTCTCCATTGATTTAGATGGAGGGAGAACAGACCTCCGACCACCACCTCTTGATCAGGGACCGGGGGGAGGGGTCTGGCAAGGAGTCAAAAAGAGGCAGATCCAGCTATGGGGGCTGACCCATCACTTAATGGACGCTTGGCCACAGCTCCTGCATTGGAGGGAGTGGGCAAGGCAGCTGAGCTCCTTTGTTTGCCCTGGGGCTGAGCAGTTCCTCCAGGTCTAATGGATGTCTTGCAAAAAAGAGGGCAATGTCTACCCTTAGGCTGCATATGGCAGAGGGAGTGGACATACTTTACAGCCCTGCTGGAAGCCTGTAAATCATTAATGCTGTCCTGGACACCAGGCCCAAAGAGCTTAGTGCCATTAAAAGGGGCATTAAGCACCTTCTGCTGAACATCAGCAGCAAAGCCAGAGACCCTCAACCAAGAGTGCCTATGTAGGCAGATGCTGATGGCAGCAGCCCTGGCAATACTGTCAGAGATATCATAGAGGGCCCTGAGGAGGTGCTTGCTAACATCCTCAGCAATCTGCAAGCACTTGAGAACCTTCTGCTTCTGTATGCCATCTGGGAGGGACTGAGCGGCAGCTTTGCCCTTCTTGCAGTTGGTATTCTGGTATTTTACCATATGAGACAGGTAACTGGCAATCCTCAGCCCAAGGGTGGAGAAGGCATAAACCCTCTTGCCCCAAAGGTCTATTCTATGAGACTCTTTGTCCAGGGGAAGAGAACTAAGGTGCTTAGGTGCCTTAGACCTGTCATGAGCTGCCTTGATGACCATGGTCTCTGGCTGGGCAGCATAAAAAGGAAACCCCTGGGGAGCATGATAAAGTTTATCTATCCTGCGGTGCATAGCTGGCACCATGTCTGGTCTGTGCCAGGCTGCAGTGGAAGCATTTCTCAATGCAGGTAAAATAGAAGGAATGATCTTTGGCGGAGACTCTGGTATTTCCAAAAAGTCCACCAGATCCTTTCTGGTGATGTCTTCCTGCTCACTATGGAAATCCATGGCAGAGGACAATTGTTTCATCACATTGAACAATGTGGGGTCCTCAGGAGGAGACCTGGGGATATGCGTGACAGAGTCTTCACTAACAGAAGAGGCTGTGGACCTGTCTGAGGTAAAGACCTCCACTTCTTCAGGAAGAATGAGGTCAGGGTGGTACTCCTCCTCGATGTTGACCTCTTCCAACTCCAGGTCCAATGACGGAGGCACCGACAATGGCTTGTGGGGAGTTTCCCGCAGCCTACAAGAAGACATCAATGCTGAGGCTGTCATCGACGACGCTGGGGAAGTGGGCCTGTATGTGCCCAACTGATGAATGATCACCGAGATAAATTTGGTTCAGGTCAACGACCGCTGAGGGCTGTGTCAGGGGGGGGATCAGTGGTACAGAGATCGATGACCCGCCTGATGGGCCCTGTGAACCCAAAGAGCCTATAGCCCTGGAAGGAGAGGGGTCAGGCCTCAATGGGAGAGCCATCAACAACAGCCCGAAAGTCGATGACCAGCCATCCTGAACACTGGGTGGATGCACTGTCGGTATGGGTCTGGAGGGCACAGAGACCTGGATAGCAACTTTGTGCATCGGTACCGTTGCAACTGATGAGAAACCCCCAGATGAAGAAACAGAGGCCGTTGGGGAATGAGACGGCTGCCGGGGGGAGCAGTCCCGCTTTACCCCCCCAGAAGACCTGTCTTGGGCCTTAGAGGCCTGGAAGCTCGATGACCCTGCCGGCGACTGGACCCCTTCCTGGAACTGGCTGCTTGTTGTTCCATTAAGAAATTGTTCAAAACCTTTTTGCATCACCTGAGGGTTGGTTAATTAAACTTCTGGCAGAGCTCACAGTCTGAAATTTCATGGTCAGGCCCAAGACAGCAGACACAGAGAGAATGGTTGTTTGAGGAGCAATCTTCTTTCTGCAGCGGCAGTGACAGAAAAGAGAGGTCGAAGGATTAACTCTCGACATAAACAAAATAAATGAATCTCATCTCAAAAAGAGATTGTAAAAGTACTAGGAAAGAAAAAAGCCATAGGCAAAATGGCGAAAAACTGCATTGGAGCTTCTGTGGAGACCCATGCGAACAAGTCAATGGCGGGAAAGAACTGAGGAGGGAGTGGGTCCGCTCACGCCTTTATAGGGTTGAAGACATCGACAGATGTTGGAGGCATGAGCAGCCCCAGTTGTACTGCTGAAAATCTTCCGTGTGGATCCTGCTTCACTGAAAGTGACATTCCTATGATGTAACCTGATGACTGAGATACACCCGAAGAAGATCATCTCTCTAACGTAGGGTTGTTTTAATTCTTTGGATAGTTTGAGTTGCTCACATACTTAACAAAATGCTTTTGGACAGGTGACCAGTGTTTTCCCACAAATATCCTATGAGACTACTGTGTTTAAAGTGAGAGTGTACCTTCTGAGGGGTCAGGGTGCCATTTCAAATGGGTTATTCTGTTCCACCACATGGTTCTCTATGTCTTGTAATCCTGAAGGTTATACTTCCGATTGTGTTGAACTATATAAATCTGTGCTTTTATTACAAAACACAGACATGGTGAAAAAAAAAATAACAAAATCCTATTGTATATTGCGGGAGAGGCAGGATTCCAATTTGGTTCTTACACTTGTAACCAGAGATGTTCTAAGCACACTGTATTTTACAACCCATAGAGTGACTTGTATCTGAATTGTGTATTATCTATAAATAAAGCTGCCCTTACATTTTTGTAATCTCTCCTGCCTCTAAAAATATTACTAATGTTATAGGATGCTGGGATGTATAGGCAGGGGCATCACCAGCAGGAAAAGGGAGGTCATAATTCCGCTATACAAGACACTAGTGAGGCCCCACCTGGAGTACAGTGTACAGTTCTGGAGACCATACCTACGTAAGGACATAGACAGGGTTGAGAAGGTTCAGAGGAGGGCAACAAAGATGGTGCATGGGTTGCATCACAAGTCCTATGAAGATAGGTTGAAGGAACTGAACATGTACTCCCTGGAGGAGAGGAGGGAGAGAGAGGATATGATAGAGACATACAAGTATCTTACAGGAGGAACAGGGTGCAGGAAAACACTATTTTTAAGCGAAAAGATGTTTCAGAACTAGAGGCATGGGATGAAGTTGGAGGGAGGGCGATTCAGAGAAACATGAGAAGAATTTCTTCTAGAACGAGGTGGTGGACAAGTGGAACACCCTGCCAGAGAGAGTGGTGGGGGCTGAAACAATCACAGGATTTAAGAATGCATGGGATAGACATAAAGGAATTCTAGAGGTCAGGGGTAAGGGGAAATAGACTTCTAGGAAAACAAACTGAACTTACAAGCTCAAATGGGCAGACTAGGTGGGCCATAGGCCCTTATCTGCCGACACTATCTATGTATCTATGTTATTATTCATGTTACGGCTGTATAGGTATCACTGGAGAATTTCAATAATGTTTACCAATATGCATGAGACAAACGTCTTGGAGAAAGCTGTAACCTTTTACACAAGGACCATTTGAAGCACTCACTAGAACCAGACAGGTCCAGTCTGCAATATCAGTTCAATGCCAGCACACCCTGCCCTGAATCACGACAGGGGACCTCAACATAGGTTTTTCTAAAACATCTTTTATAATTGGGGACTTGCCTGGAAAATATTTGGAGGAACCTCCTCTCCCACTGAAAGGGTTTTGCATGTACTAAATGTAGACACATGGAGTAATGTGAAAAATGTATTTATGATCCTAAAATATTTAGACACAGCTACCCCTATTGTTGCATGCAAAAATCAATAATGTTTTGGCTGCAAATTGTTTAACATTCTGATGGCGCCATCTGCTGGCCTTCACAAAACCACATTAGGCTGAACAGTTTGTTTTCTGACTGCACATTTAGGTATTCTTTATAAAAATCAAAATATGTACCAAAAACAAACAAACAAAAAAAAAACCTGTTGGTGTGTTATGCTAGATCGTATGAAATTAGAACTCTTTTCTCCAGTACCATGGACTTACCTTCTAAGTGCAGATACATCCCCAGTGAATGCCGCAAACAGGAGATTTATCACCGATTTTACCTGGAAAGACACAAGTGTTAGAAGCATACTACAACACAAAACAAACAAAAATTACCAAACAGAAACTGGTCTATTAATTTCCTTTCCTTGCTCCTGTGAAAGAACAGATTAATGTGACTTAAAAGGCATTATGGCTATTTGCCAGTAGCAAGTGCAAACTGTTTATTTTAACACTCTGGGACCAGAAATCAATACACAGTTAAATGCTTGTCCACGCTAGGTAAAAGTAATTTATTTCAGGGCCTTAGATGTGCACAGTTCAGAAGGAAAAATTACTCACCGTAGTAATACTGTTTCTTCCAAAGGGGTCCCTCAGTATACTTAAGAACTACAATCATTCCCCTGGAATGAGCCACCCTGGAGCTTTAGAATTTATGCTAATTACAGAACTTAGAATGAAATTCAAACTCTGCTGTGTGGTCACGCTCACCCCTACATTCTAATGTCAGATTCATTTCTAAAGCTAGAGTGAGCAGTGGCCACTAAAACTAGCTAAATGGCTATCAAAAATATATAATGGATACATAGCAGGGACCCGTTGAATATATGATTTATTTTTCACAAGAGCTGTTTGACCTTGCCCAAGGACAAATGTCGGGAGTGAAAATAAATAATTTATTCAACAAAGTCTCTGTTGCGTATTTCATTTATGCAATAGGTAGGGACCTTGTGTCTTTCATTTTATTTTAAATAAGGTTTTATTTCTTTTTTTTATTCAGACGTTATGTGGGCTTTTTTTGTGAGTAAAAGCTCTTTCACTTTTAAGGAGTGCTATTGCCATGGATGCCACGTCATGACACCAGCACTGGCATCAGTATATCCCCGCTGATTGAAATTTTCTGAAAGCCACTGGCTTAAACCAGAGAATAATGGCATCCATCATTAGCAAGGGAGTGAGCGGAGCAGTTTTCAGTGATAGCTTCAGTTTACTGTATGTGTCCAGAGAAGCTGCAGTTGGGGATATCTTTTTTGTGTTAAATGTGTGTGTGTGTGTGTGTGTTTAAAATATGGAGAGTGAGGCTTCTGTATTTGTTTCTGTTGGATTGATTCTGTAGGCATGTCAGCTGCTGGGACTGGAAGGGGGCCACCAAATCTGGAGTGTGCAGGTGGCCAAGAAAGCATTAGGAAAAGTGAATCCAGAGCAACAAAGAAAAAGGGACAGAAAAATGAAAATCAGGTACACGACTGCATTTCCACAAGCTGTTCTGCTGGGAGAAGGAGACTGAAAGAGAAAGGAATGGCACGTGGGTTGGAAGATCTTAAGTGAGCATATGAGCGGACGGCTGGGAAAGAGAACATGTACTGTAGTGGGTTTAAGAAATTTATTTTAACATAGCTAATTTTAAAATAACTAAAATGAGGTTTCATATCTAGTATGTTTTGTGTGATCTGTAGAGTTCTTTAGTAGCTGCTGCAGGGTCTCAAAGGAATTATGACTCTAGTTGTTTTTTGTTGGGAGGGTTCATTCTACAGTATTGCTGTTAGTCTGTATGGCAGTCTGTAAGATGTAGTAGTAGTGCTGGCAGGCGGTGGGGGGGTGGGGAATGACATGTCTACTATATATAGATAAAATTTATACAACAGCAGTGAAAATGAATTTATACAATGGTTTCTAAGCCATGCCTACTGCATAAAACAAATTATTGAATAAAATTTGTAAAACTGTTTCAACATGGCATAACAATTTAAAAAATGGTATGAAAATCTTAACTAGCTGAGGTCACTGAGAGAAGAGAGTTCCGGCTCAGCTCACCTCGGTATAGCTATAAATATCATACAAGGAAGGAGCTAGATCCAATTCTGCCATCAATTAACCCAAAACTTGACTGAATCAAAAAAGCACACTCACCAGAATTAACAGTAATATTTCCAAAACATCTTTTATTTGTTTTGGTTACTTCAACCAGAAACGTATCCAATGTTTTGTGAATAACCTCCTTCATCAGGGAGAACTGGCTAGTATATAAAAAATCTATAGCAAGAAATGTATGTATTTTCAGTATAAAATATAACAATATTAAATCCAGTTTGAATAAACAAAGCCATAATACCAACCTGCACTCACTTTTTAAGCTGTGGTGCACAGACACTATAGTATACTTCTGTCCATTTTGAAAATTAATGACATTTAATCTCCTGCATTTATAATAATACAAATCTTACACATTTTATTAACATAATGCAAAGAAATATTAAAAAAAATATATTTTTTACACTTCATCTTAGGTAAAAAATGAATGGTTAAATAACATCCATCTTTCCTAATACACTATACAAAAACACCAAAAGTGTACCCAACACTTACATCTTTACTAAATAATAAAGGTACTCCAAGGTACTCCATTCATATTCTTAGTAATAGTGTGCTCCCATGCTCAAACATAGCCATGCATTTCTATGTTCTATTTAAGTGTTTAAGATAGCGATCTGTCACTTACCTATTCAAATTCTCCACTGCATTCCCCCCTCCTCACTTGCAGGGCCTGCTCAACCCTAGGGCACATGGCCATGACACAAGGTCCTCAGCTAGCTGTCCCCTGGCTATCCCAAGAGGTACACACCAATTCTGGCAGGTGTTCCTTTAAATACTCTGCCCCGCACCTAGGGAACACTCTCCCAGCTAACCTGGTCAACAAGCCGTCTCTTCAAGGCTTCAAGTTGGGCCTCAAAGTTTACCTCCTGGAACTCAGCCTCTGTGGCTACAATCGTTAGCCCCCACATAGTTCCCCTTCCTACATAGGTCTTACCGTGACTATGGTACTCCTTGCTCATTTTTATGATAGTATCTACTGTGTCTAATGCTACCCCAGTGTATTGTGTCAAAGGTATAACTGATAATGTCATTTGTAATTACTGCCATTACAATGTATGTAACAATTGCAACCACTGAATGTTGTCCAATGTGTGAAAGTATGTTTTTATGCAACTAATCCCGGGTCGCCCTAGAAAAAGGGACCACTGGTCTCAGTAGGCTCACCCCGTTACCAAAATTTAAATAAATAAATAGTTTTTATATTTAAATGTCAAAGTTGGACCCCATCTATACCTATACTCAGAGAAAACAGTATTTTAATCTTCCTCACCCTTTAATTAGCATTTTAACATTTCAGTATATGGTACTTTGCTTACCACTTCTTAATGTGAGGTCCCACCTGGCTCCCACATCTGCTCCTTATGCAGAGAGCAACAAACGGCATCAAGGCTGCTATTTTTATAGTAGTGGTAGGATCAGGACCATGATGGAATCTAAATAAACTTTAATCAATTTTCCACCCAAACCTCGTGCAAATCTTCATTAGGTCATACTAAACAGTTTTCTATAGCAAGCACAACCTGCAGACTAAAAAGACACTTGCTCTACCTTTAATCAACACAGCAAGTGTCACTGAATTTTTTATAATGTTTGCTGCTCCTGATGGTTGCATTTTTTCAGCTAATGCTACACTAATAAATACTAATAAGTAAACTTAAATGACACCTGCTGTCACAAAGTTTTTTCTATTTACAGCTCCCAATATTCACTATATGAAAATCAATTTTATAATCGGTTTGCTGCACCCAATGGTTGCTTTTTTTTTCAACCCATGCTAAAACACTAACACATACTAATATGTAAATCTAAATGACACTTGCTGCACCAAAGTATTTTCTATTCATAGTTTCCAATGTTTGTTATATGAAAACTGATTTTAAAACCCTGTAAATGCAACTATGAAGAATCCTTTGTCCAACTAGATGAGGACCCTGACCCTGAAAATGAAATCACCAGCCAGCATAAACTAATACAAATAATAAACTGATGGTAGCAGAGCATGAATACCAATAGAAAATACCCCCTCAGAACAGAGAGGTTGAAGTGGTCATGGGTATAACCCTCCACTAATGCCCTAAAAACAAGTGACCAACCTATTCCAACTCCTATTTTAGAGAATGGGAGTCCAATTGACACCCTCATTCAAACCATATTTAGAGTTTGTGGACTCAAATCTGTCTGTATAATATGTTTGTCCGAGAAGCAATTTTTTCATCAAAATTTCCTATTAGGAGAAATGGATGTTATTTAAACCATTTTTTTACATAAGCTAAAGCGGGAAAAATATACATATATTTTTTGCAATATTTATTTTCATTATGTTAATAAAATGTGTGGAATTTATATTATAAATGCAGGAGATTAAATGTCATAATTAATCTTCAGAATAAACAGAAGATAGACATATACTATAGTGTCTGTGCACTACAGCACAGAAAACAAAGTGTAATTGATTCAGATGAAATTCAGACACCACTTTAGGGAGGATGTTTCTGTTAGTTCTTAGGACTACGAAGAAAACTGGAAGTGTAACTGACCGATTTAGATGAAATTCTGACACCACTTTAGGAAGGAAGTTTCTGTTAGTTCTTAGGACTAGAAAGAAAACTGGAAGTGTGACTTATTCAGATGAAATTCAGACACCACTTTAGGGAAGAATTTTCTGTTCGTTCCTAGGACTACAGTGTACCTTGTCCCTGTGAAATACGATATAGTTGGGATTTGTGCAGAGGGCTTTCAACTCACTCACCCTTCTGGCAGATATGAGTGCCACCAGGAAAACTGCTTTCCAGGTGACATACTTCAAAGCAACAATTGCCATGGGCCCAAAAGGAGTCCATCAGCTTGGCAGTGCACAGATTCAGGTCCGGGGGCAGGATCACTTACTGGAAGGTACAAGTGATTAAGACCTTTAAAGAATCTTTTGAAAATGGACTGTGAGGCCACTGATCTGTTGTTGCCAGCTGAAACCTAAGCCAACACTGCTGCCAAATGAACCTTCAGAGTTGAGGGCCTGATGCCCTTAAAATGGAGATGGACCAGGTAGTCCAGGACTGTAGCTAGACTTGCTTGCAATGAGTTGAGCTGTCTAAGTGAACACCAAAAAAAGTATTTTCCACTTTGAGGCACAAGTTCTTGTTGTTGTTACTTTCCTGAAAACCTTAAGCATGTCCATAACCTTCTCAGACAGACAGTCCAAAGAACTCTAGCTTTTCAAGAACTGTGCTCTTAGATGCAGAGTTCTCCGATCTGGGAATGTCATCCAGCCCTGAGACAATGTTAGGAGATTGTCTCTCAGGGGCAGGTTGATAGGATCTCTGTTGGAGAGGGGCAGGAGCAGGGAGTACTAACTGCCTGACCCAGTCTGGAAGGATGAGAATCATTGTTGCTAACTCCCTCCTCAGTTTGAGCAGTGCTCTCAGCAAAAGTGGGAAAGGTGGGAAGACATAAAGAAGCTTCCCTGACCAGTTGAGGACTAGAGGATCCCCTGGGACAGTACCCACCGATGGGGGTCTGCAGCAAAACAGGGAGAGCTGGTTGTTCTCCCAAGATGTCAACAGGTCGATTTCTGGTGTACCCCACCTTCTGAACACTCTCATTAACACCTGCTGGTTCAGGGCCCATTCATGATTTCCCTGGCTGATTCTGCTCAGGGAATCTGCCAGCACATTGTGCTTCCCTAGCAGGTGTACTGCAGAAAAGCTGAACCTCCAAGGAGTATGCTAGGTTCTGTGTGCTTCTGTGCAAGGCTTTTAAGAACCTGTTCCTCCCTGTTTATGTACTATATAATTGTCGTGTTGTCTGTCCTGATCTGGACAGACAGACCTCTGGTGTTGGAGGAAAAAGCCTGCACTGCCAGGTACACTGACCTGAGCTCCAGGGGATTTATGTGTTCCTGAGTCTCCTGTGTACTCCACATACCACTGGAGGTCCTCAAGGTGGGCACCCCAGCCCAGGAGGCAGGCATCGGTTGTGAGTATGGCCATAGGTGATTGCTGAAGGAGGGGAACTCCCTCTCTGAGGTTGCATTCATGCTTCCCTCATTTAAGTGCCCTTAGCAGAGACTTTGTGGCAGGCACTAGTTCTGAAAGTGGATATCTCCTCTAGGACCAATGGTTCCTTAGGTGGCACTGGATATCTCTCATTTGGAATCTAACACCTGGTATCACTGCGGTGCATGGTGCCATATGCCCCAACAAATGCAAGAAATCCCTTGCAGGTCTGGGATGACCTGCCTTGAAGGATTTTGCAGCTGCAATCAGATCTGCTACCCTTGCCTGGGGAAGGAATGCCTTCCCTTGCAGGGTATCTAGTTCTGCACCTATGAAGTCAAAAACCTGAACTGGGTCTGTTTGTGATTTTTGTACATTTATGAGGAAACCCAAGTCCTCCAGGGTGCCTTTTGTCAGAAGAAGAGAGGACATGGCCTCCTGGTGTGATTTCCCTGAGACTAGCCAGTTGCCTGGAGAGGGAAAACCACTACCTCCTTCCTCCTCAGATGTCCTGCCACCATGGTTAGGCACTTCATGAGCACACTTGGTGCAGAGGATCGGCCGAAGGGAAGGGAAATTACCTATCCTGAATCTGAGGTATTTTCTGTGGCTGGGTCTGACTGGTATGTGAAAGCAGGTATCTTTTAAATCCACTGACCCTAGCCAGTCTACTTTCTGCAGTGATGGGATCACTGAACCCAGTGTTACCATCCTGAACTTTTCTTTCTTTAAGTGTTTGTTCAGATATCTCAGGTCTAAAATGGGTCACCATTCCCCATTTGTCTTGTGGGTCAGGAAGTATCTTGAGTAAAGTCCCTTTCCCCATTGTGAGGGAAGAACCCTTTCCACTGCATTTACTTGCAGTAACATTTTTTACCTCCATCTCCAACATGATTCTTTCTGTTGGAGTGTGAGTAGAAGACTCTGTGTTACTGCAGTCATGGGAATTTTCTGACAGGCAGGAACAGACCCTGACTATTTCCAGGACCCACTTGTCTGTGGATACTTTTGTCCATTCCTGTAAACAGTAAGTCAGCCTGTGCAGACTTGTCAGGGTTTTTCTTAATCTGAGCCTTGGAGACCAGTTGTGCAGCTACAGGCCTGGAGCCCCTTCTACCCCTACCTCTGAAGAAACCACGCTGTGGATGGTAGTCATGGATAATGTAAGCATGGGGAAAGTATCCTCTACCTCCACCTCCCTTACAGAAGGCCTGTAGGAAGTGGAGGCCTTTTCCTTTTCAGTGTTGCTCTTGTAGGTGGTCTTTATTCATCTGCCTTCTTCATGTAAGTCTCTGTCTTGTCACCAGTGACCCACCCTACGCAAGGAAACTCCATTGCGTTTGAGTGTCCTGGGATAGAAACATAGAATTTGATGGCAGATAAGGACCGCTTGGCCCACCTAGTCTGCCCATTTTCCTACCTAACAGATAAGCTGCAGATCCTAGTTAACCAACAGCTTACTTCCTCCTACCCCCCACTAGGACTGCCTTATGTCTGTCCCATGCATTCTTGAATTCCCCACTGTTCTTGACTCACGACCTCCTCGGGAGGCTGTTCCATGCATCCACAACCTCTCTGTGAAAAATACTTCCTCACATTACCTCTGAGCCGTTTCCCCTCTATCTTCAAATTGTGCCCCCTTGTTCTTGCACATCTCTTCTTCTGAAAGATGCCACCCTCTCGGACTTTGTTGATTCCCTTGAGGTACTTGAAAGTTTCTATCATGTCCCCTCTCTCCCTTCTTTCCGCAAGGGTATACATATTAAGCTCCTTTAGTCTTTCTTCGTATGTCTTCTGGTGCAGACCCTGCACCATTTTGGTTGCCCTTCTCTGGACAGCCTCCACTCTGTCTGTGTCTTTGCAGAGATGGGGTCTCCAGAACTGCACACAGTACTCCAGATGGGGTCTCACCAACTGTCTGTACAGAGGGATAACAACTTCCTGTTTTCTACTACTGATGCCTCTCCCTATGCAACCCAGTATCCCCCCAGCCTTCCTTACTGCAGTCTCACATTGCTTGCCCACCTTTAGGTCATCTGATATAATTACCCCCAGGTCCCTTTCCATTTTTACTGTTGTCAGTAGCTCACCCCCCATTGTGTACTCTTCCCCTGGGTTTTTGTTTCCCAGGTGCATTACCTGGCACTTCTTTGCATTGAATCTGAGCTGCCATACATTTGACCATTCCTCCAACCTTGCCGAGTCCCTTCTCATCCTTTCCACTCCATCTGGTGTATCAACCCTGTTGCAGATCTTTGTGTCGTCTGCAAAGAGACATACTTTTCCTTCCAGTTCCTCTGCAATGTCACTTATAAAGACATTAAAAAGGACCGGTCCCAGTACTGAACCCTGCGGTACCCACTAGTAACCCTCCTTTCTTCACTGTGGACTCCATTTACTACTAACCTTTGCGTCCTGTTGTCTAGCCAATTTTTTATCCAGGCTACCACCTTGGGACCCACTCCAAGGCTGGCTAACTTGTGTATTAATCTTTTGTGTGGGACTGTATCAAATGCCTTGCTAAAATCTAGGTAAGCCATGTCCACAGCCCCTCCCTGGTCTACTACTTTGGTCACCCAGTCAAAGAAATCTATTAGATTCGTCTGACACAACCTTCCCATCGTGAATCCATGCTGCCTTGGGTCCTGTGCCCACTGGCCTCTAGGTACTCAACAATTCTTTCCTTCAGAAGTGATTCCATCATTTTACCTACCACTGAGGTCAAACTAACTGGTCTGTAGTTTTCTGCCTCTGTCCTGCTCCCACTTTTGTGAAGAGAATCACATCCACCCTCCTCCAGTCCTCAGGTACCACCCCATCCTCCCATGATTTGTTAAAGAGAGTAGTCAGCAGTGCCATTAGTTCTACCTTAGTTCTTTTAGAATTCTTGGGGAATCCCATCAGGCCCCATTGCTTTGTCCACCTTCAATTTTATTAGTTCTTTCAGAACCCTTTCTTCTGTAAATGGACTGGTATCGACCTCCGTCTTCAGAGTGTTTCTCTTGTTTGGTTTAGGTACCTCCCCCTCCTCTTCCTTTGTGAATACCGAGCAGAAATATTACGTTCAGTATCCCTGCTTTTCACTGTCACCCTCTACCCACATTCCTCCCTTTATTAAGCCTCAGTATCCCTCCTTTGGTCTTTCTTAGCTCCCTAATGTACCTATAAAAGGTCTTATCCCCCTTCTTAACAGAGTTGGCTATCCTTTCCTCGGTTTGGGCCTTTGCTATTCTGACTGCCTTCCCAGCCTCCTTCTGCTTTAACTGATAAAGTTCTCTGTCCTGCTCCTTCTGTGTTTCCTTATATTTCCTGAATGCTATCCTTTTCTCCTTAACCTTCCCTGCCACCTCTTTTGAGAACCATAGCGTTTTTTTTCCTTCGTTGTGTTTTGTTGATTTGCTTTACACAAAGGCTTGTTGCCTCTGTGATGGCTGTTTTGATTACTCCTCATTGTTTCTCCACCCCTCCTTCTTGCCTGTTTGCTAGTACTTTTCTGAGGCACTCTCTCATTTTCTCAAAGTCAGCCCTCCTAAAGTCTAATACTCTTGCTTTTGTATGGCTTGATTGTATGTCTGTGTTTATCGTGAACCACACTGTTTGGTGGTCGCTTGTTCCCAGATGGCTACCTACTTCTAAATCTGAGATTCTTTCTCTGTCCCCATTTGAGAGTACCAGGTCTAAGATTGCTCCCTCCCGAGTGGGTTCCAATACTAGCTGCCTGAGGTATGCCCCCTGTAGGGCATCAAGAATGACCCTGCTCTTGAATGTGCCTGCAGCAAAGGTGCTCCAGTTAACATCTGGCATATTCAGGTTCCTCCATCAACAATATCTCCCCTTTTTCTGCCATTCTAAGGAAGCCTTCTATCAATTCCTTGTCCATTCCCTCCCCCTGAGATGGGGGTCTGTATACAACCCCCATGTGGATTGTGGTGCCATTTCCTGTCTCCAGGGTGACCCATAGTGTCTCATCTGCTCCCTGTTTACTCTTTAGTTCTGTTGCTTTGATCCCTTCCTTTACATAGAGAGCTAATCCTCCTCCTCTTTTACCCTCCCTGTCCCTCCTGTAGATTGTGTATCCTGGTATGTTGACATCCCAGTCATGGTTCTCTGTGTACCATGTTTCTATGACTGCCACAACATCCAGGCAACCCTCTCCCATCAAGGCCACTAGTTCAGGGAGCTTGTCACACAGACTACGGGCATTGGTACTCATCACCTTCCACTTTTTGATGGCCTTACCCCTTTTAGCCCCATTCCTGTCCTTACTGCCTTTGCCTTTTTTTACATTTACCTCTGTCCTGTTCCCTAATGACTTCTCTACCTTGGTGTTTACCTCACTAATTACTGTGTTTTGTGGGGGGAGGATGGGATTTCCCTGCTCCTTTTCAGTGCCTCCTCCCTTGGCTAGTTTAAATGCTTGCCAATGAAGCATTTAAACCTCTCACCTAGGATCCTGGTTCCCCTCCTGGACAGATGCAGACCATCGCACCAGTATAGGTCTGCATCCCTTCAGGTGGCTCCCCAGTCCCCAATGAAGCCAAACCCCTGAGCTCCACACCAGTTTTTCAACCATTCAATGAATTCCTTGGTGAGGAGTACCCTAGCATCACCCTTGCCATAGACAGGCAGCACCTCCAAGAAGGTTAAAAATATGTGCTACTTGTCTAAGGTCCCTCCCCAACTCTACAAACTCCTCCTGCACTGCTCTGATCCCATCCCTAGCCAGGTCATTTGTCCCTAGGTGGACAATGACATCCAGCTCCCTCCCTCCCTTGTGCAGCTGCTCCCACAATCCTGAGGATTCGCTTCCTGTCCCTCCATGCCGTGGTGCCAGGTTGCTAGTTCTAAGCCAGGCAAACCTTCTTAAGGACACTGCATGTGCCATGACGCTCAATGCAGTGTCATTAGTGTCCACTGCCATATGGATCCTGTACTTTGTGGCATCTATGGCTGCCCTTGCTATGCCAGCCAAATCCTGTGCCAAGTTACCAGTAGCCTTCTCACTCATTCTCGCATGGAGTTCCAAAGGGCTTTTTTGGTACTGAGCTATGTAGGCCAAGTATGCTGCCTGCCTTAACAGCAGAGAGGCTGAAGTATGAACTTTTCTGCCCATGCTGTCCAACTTTCTGGAATCTTTCTCAGGAGGCTGGGAGGAAAGGGGCACCTTGGCCTTGTCGCATGTGGCAGTCCGGACCATGACCTCATGATCAGGGTGAGAGTACAGGTATTCAGAACCCTGTTTGTCTACCTGATACTCTTTCCCAATTTTCGTATCTATGCCAGCAGGAAGCACCAAGTTTGGTCGCAGTAAATCTGTCGGCCACCCACACAGCGACGGCACAATACCAATGCAGATACTGTGCCGCCCAAGCCCTCAGTATTCTCTGTGGGGGGGCTATGCCCTCCACACCCCCCATGAGCCCCCCACACCCCACGAACTTTAGGATTCTCAACGCCAGGTCAGAGTTGGTCCAGTGAGGGGGCAGGACACTGTGGGAAAGCGAAACATAGAAACAGACTATTATAGCGACTGTCACTGTAGTGGTCATTTTCTGTGTGTTTTGGCGTCGGGGAGTCGGGCAAAGGGGGGGGCCACCCATGCCAACAGCTGAGGTGGGTGCTGACATGATTTTACAGGTGGCCTTCTTGAGGGATTTGTTACTGGGCAGTAGCATCCTTTTTGTGGGAGTTAAGGCCATCATATCGATAGGTTCCACCTCATCCTCATCTTCCTCAATCTCTTGTGAGGTGATACTGAGTGTGTTTACCACATGCCTCACAAAAGTATAGTATGAGGTATA
Source organism: Neoceratodus forsteri (assembly GCA_016271365.2). Lineage (NCBI taxonomy): Eukaryota > Metazoa > Chordata > Ceratodontiformes > Ceratodontidae > Neoceratodus > Neoceratodus forsteri. The sequence continues at coordinate 1,285,020,771 of CM028132.1, forward strand.
GTCATCTGAAGGTCAAAGAGAGGAGCCAGACTTTTTATTTCAGAGAAACATCTGGTTCTGTGGGATGTCCCTCATCCTCTTTCACAGTATAATTCAACCCCCTCCTCCACAGGCACTGGGAACGGAACCGGGGGGCAGGTATGTTCATGAAATTTCCCATAGCCTGGAATACCGGCAGGAATTATCACACCTTAGTCATGTCTGCTGCTGAGGGCATTTGATTTGTGTTTACTGGTGGCTCCTTATCTTCATCAGGAGAGGGACAGCAACATGGTTTTTTGGCTTTTTTTTTGTTGACAGGCACAGTCTCTGGTGTCTGCTCAGAAGGTCTTTTATTTTTGTTGAATTCAGGGTTCCCCCTTTCAGACACCCTGATTTCTGAACCATCTTTTGCAGCCTTTTCTTTCTTGTCTGTCCCCTCTGACAGGGACTGCTGCTTGTTCTGAACGTCTGGACACTCATCTGAGCCTTTAGGTGACATGAAGACAGACTGAGAATCCAGGATGTCTTCTAATGTTTTAGCCCTTTTCTTTTATGTTTTAGGGCAAAATTTAATACAAAGCTCACAAATGACAAAATCGTGATCAAGACTCAGGCACCTTAAACACAACTGGTGGCAGTCTGCCTTAGCCTGGAGTTGAACAAGAACAGTTACGTAAGAACTTACCGTAACAGCAGATCTTCTAAAGAATCTGTTTTATCAGGCCACACTTTTGGAACAATTCCCGCATCAGCATTCTGCTTCTCCGTCCAGCGGAGTAAATGTGCCGCCTCTGGCCACAGCGGCTGTAATGGAGTATGAATGGAGAGGATTCACCCCCAGATGCTGTTTTTTCCCTTCCCTGTGGGAAAACCTACACCAAGACTACTGTCTTAGTGGAAGCGAACATGCTCCGCAACATCCCCCTCCACAATGCCTAGTCTACTGCACCACCACCTGTACTCCTACAGGTGGCAATAATACAGCAAAGCTATGCAACCCTCTCTCCCCAGAGAAGGACAGCCTCTGTTGGGACACTCAGTACCCCCCCTCCCAATGCCCCTAGCTCGCTCTCAAACCTGAGTTGTGGGCATTGAGAGCAGCACAATTCTACATTTTTAGTAAAGCAATAATGCTCAAATGACCAGGCATTTTCAGGAGTTAATACCCCGGATGACAAATGAAGATGTGTCAGGGACCATTATTCCCAGATTGGATGTTTTAAGACTTTGGAAATGCCCAGTTATGAGGGCATTATTGCAGCTGTAATTCAAGAAAATGTTAGTCTTACCTCTCCAAATTGTGGTACGACTCACTGTCCTGCAACCTCTCCTCTCTTCTTACTCTTCCTCCCTCCAGTCTTCTGATTCCTGTTACTCTGTCATCCCCCTAGTCAAAACCTCTGTTGGATAATCTGCCTTCTCCTTCCATCTCCCTTTTCCTCTGGAACAGATCTCTTTGACGCTCTATTCCTCCATTTCCTCTGGATCACACCCATTTGGCTCTCTGTGCTTCCCTCTCCTCTGGATCATATCCCTTCTGACCCTATGCACCTCCCCTCCTCTGGAACACATGCCTTTGACACTCTTCTCCTCCCTCTCCTCTGGAACACATCTCTTTGACTCTCTGTTCCTCCCCTCCTCTGGAACACCTCCCTTTAGATTGCTGATCCTCCCTCTTCTCTGGGACACATCCCTTTGGTTCTCTGTTTCTCCCTCTCCTTTGGAACACATCCTTTTGACTCTCTGCTCCTCCCTCTCCTCTGGAACAAATCCATTTGACCTCTGCTCCTCCCTCTCCTCTGGAATGCATCCCTTTGGCTTTCTGTTCCCCTCTACTCTGGAACACATCCCTTTGGCTCTCTGCTCCTCCCCCTACTATGGAATGCTGGCTCTCTGCTCCTCACTCATCTTCCTCAACTTTATCTTTCCAATTATTTACCCAGCATAACCAAGCTCTTTTTCAGTGAGGTCCTGCTAATACCCATTTCTACAGCTGGAGGGACAGAAGCCATGGAAGGTTAAGTAATTTGGGTCACAGACTGAGTATCTGGCTCTAGTAGGGCTTGAACCTGTGATTTCTTGGTTCCCAACCTGGTGCTCTAACCACTAGACTGCACTACCTTCAAAGCTGTCCTCCATGACCTTTCCACTCACACCTGCTCCTGCAATGAATCTACCCCTTCTTCCTTCTACCCCTTGTCCTTTGTCTCTTCTGCCCTTTTTTGGACAGCCCTGCCTGCCATGTGCTCCTCCTTGTTAAGCCTGTCCCTTCTCTGTACAACCGTACAAACTGCTGTCATCCCCATATCACCTCTGCTTCAGGACCCCCCACCACTTTGAAGTGTTTACCGTACGCAGCCTTCTCTCTAAGGCACAACAGGGGTGCACTGTAGTGGGATAATGGCCCACTGTACGTGACAGGTTGAAGTGCAAGATGAATCAGAGTGCTTCACCACCCAATAAGGGCCATTATCCCAAAAAATTATCCCACAACACACCCCCAAGAGTGCCTTGTTGCAATGATAAAATGGATCCTTCTAAGAATATGTAAATAGATTTATAAAAAACAGGTAATTGGTTATTCAAACTGGTAAAAGGAGAAACAAAAACAGAAAGAAGGAACAAAGGAGTTCTTTTGAGTTGTTGCAGTATTACAGGTTGGCCTTTAGGTAGCACCAGTGCAGCATGGAAAAATGAAAATTACGTACTTACTGTAATTCTTGATTTTCTAGGAATATCTTCACCATTTATTCACGCTAATGGGCCTAGGCCGGGAGGCACTAGGACCCCCGAGAGTCAAAACTTTCAAGGGGGGGCCAACACCGATGTAAGTCGTGCGTATGCAAGGCACCACGAGAGTAGCTCACAGCACTAGGCTTACCTCAACCCCAGCCCCCAAACGCCTCAGTTCCTTTTTTGCCAAGGAGGTGCAGTATAACCTAACTACTGGTCATGCACTTATACTAATGGCATAAGAAGTCCTGATGGCCTGTGCAACAGTGGTCAGTATGAGAGTAATATAGTGTCTCCACAGTTCAAACACTGAACAAGGGAGAAGACCAATAAGATACTGGAGTGATCTCGGGGGATGGCAGGGTGGGTGTGTGAATAAATGGTGAAGATATTCCTAGAAGATCAAGAATTATGGTAAGTACATAATTTTCATATCTTCCAGGAATGTATCTTCACCATTTATTCACACTAATGGGTCGGAGTACAAGCTGAGATAGAATCCCTGGGGTAGGGTGGTACGAGTGAAGAGCCCACTCATGCCTGAAGACCATACAGGACAGTCCTGTCAAGCAGTATACTGCCTGGAAATGGCCATGCAGCATACCGCATGGCAGTGACATGCAGGGCATAGTGCACAACTAAAATGTGCACTGCGACCCCAGTTATAGCTTTGCAAAGCATCACTGACAGTCACAGAATGAACCTCTGCTAGGGACACGACAACTGCAATAGTGACGTTGCTGCGACTTGGCCTTTCAACATAACCTAGTCATGGCAAAGCAGAGGTGTGGATAGCTCACAATCCAGGTAGAATGCACTTGAGTGGAGTAGGCTGGGTCTTTCAACTGAAAGCAAGGAGACCAAAAAACATTTGGATTGTCTGAAATTCTAGTTTTGTGCAAGTAAGAAGTGAGGACCCCTGAACATTCAGAGAATGGGAAGAGAGTGCTCTCCGCTATTCTGGAAGCTGGCAAATAGGTGGACAGCACAGTGGCAGATTCAGAGAGAACTCCGATGCCACTTTAGGAAGAAACTTACTGAGTTAGAGCACTACCTTTTCCTGTGGGAAACAGTAAAAGGGGAATCTGAGATCAGGAGATGGTTTCAGACAACCTGTAAGCAGAAGAGATTACCCCTAGAAGCTGCCAAGTAGAAATTTAGCTCACAAATCACAAATGGCTCAAAGAGCTTGTGATGAACATGTCTAGCACAAGGTTGATATCCAGGCAACCACCAGCTTCTGGAGAGGGGCCTAATGTGTAAAAATGCCCTAGGTACTGCAGGGATGGAATAGAAGACCCTGAGGCAACCTGTCCGATCTGAAAGAAAGGATCCTCTGTTGGCTGAGCAAAAGCCTGATTAACACAGAAAGCACATCTGCCAAGGCACAGGGTGCAATCAAATGTGTTTAGCAGAGTGTAGCGGTCAGTATGTAATAGACGCCGGATCCTCTGCTCCAGGCCCTCTCTTCACACTCTCATAGCTTTTTAAGAAACAAGGTAAGAGAGTGCTCTCTGTTTGTTCGTGAAATACAAGGTAGACTGTCATCTGTTCTGAAAAAGACTGTTTTGTAGCTGTAGAGATCCAGCAGGGCTGGCAGGCTACACAAACAGTTCGCATGTGCAACATACTGAAGTGGAGAAGGTACTCTGTTGGATGGGCTGCAGACATCTTGTGATTAAAACCCTGGAAGAGGGCTACCCAACAGGGGGCCTCCGAAGAATGAGTTGCTCAGGGTTTCGGATGGGAAAAGGGAAACTGTGGAGGAGACTGTTCTCCACTGGCTGACAATGAGTGATCAAACCAGGGGCTTGATCAGCTGCCATAAGGCCCAGGATGGGTTGCAATGAATGTGCATAAACAGAGCTGCTGTCCGAAACGCAAAATGCAGGGTAACTTGGAACCCTAACATTTCAGGTGCACTGTGAGCTCAGGGGCAGTGCCTAGAAGCTTGCATATCTAGGGAGCTAACCAATCTTGGAGAATAAAAGAACTGGTGACTGCTTGGAAAAATCCTGTATGTGGCAGTCAGCAGAATCCCCACCCCTTTTTTTTTTAACCCCTGTACCAGGCTTCTTCATCCAGACCTGCTGACCAGACAACAGGGGAAGACCCTGTACCTGGATCTTCAGTCCATGCACCTCCTGGCCTGGTTCCTCAGCGGCTAGAGTTCCAGGCCCTGGGTCTCTCGGAAGATGTGTTCCATGTTGTGCTGGCCTCCCAAAAGGAGTCAACTCACTGATGCTATGCATTTAAATGGAAAAAGTCCTCTATTTGATGCCATAGCAAGGAGCTTGATCCCCTTGCCTGCCCTGTGGCCAGTATCCTGAAGTATCTCTGGTCCAGAGAAACAGAAAAAAAGATGGCAGAAGGAGAACAAGGGTCCTTATAGTCTGCCCATATCTTCCTTGGACCTTCTCAGATCCCAAGACCTAACCCCCCCATTCTGCCTAATGCCTCCTGTTGCTCCAGTTGTTTTTGATCATGCTTTAGACTTCTCTCACCCCAGCTTGAATGATGTCACAGACTTTGCTTCCGCTACCTCAGCTGGCAGTTTATTCCATGGCTCCATGAGTCTTTCTGTAAAACAGTGATCTTTGGGGGCATCTCAGCCATCAGGTCACACCATAGGAACTTCACTGCTGGTGAAGCAGGATCCACACAGAAGATTTTCAGCAGTACAAAAGGGGCAGTCCACGCCAACATCATCTGTCAATGTCACCAACCCTGTATAGGTGTGAGCAGCCTTGCTCCCTCCACAGTTCTTTCCCACCATCGACTTGGTCTGCATGGGTCTCCACGGAAGCTCTGACACAGTTTTGCACCTTTTTTGCATTTTACTTAGTTTCAGAATCTTTTCTCTTTAGAGATTCCTCTTCTGAAAGTTTTTTCTTTTTTCCTCGTCGCTGCCGCAATGAGAGGAATTTTCGCCTCTCCAGAGGTATTTCTATCCCTTTTTGTGTCTGCTGTCTTGGGCCTGACCTCATAGGGAACTGCAAGTCTCAGCAGAAGTCTGTTCTCCTTGCCCTCAAGTGCAGAAGAAGGCTCTTCAGCTTCCTTATATGGTGCAGTTGCTGTGCAGGGACTGGCTAGGGTTCTTGCCTTCCCATCACTGGCGGGTTCTTCGTGCAATGCCCAGGACCAGTCCTTGGGGGATCTGTCTCCTGGCTGGCCATGACCAGGACTGCTTCCCTCACTATTCCTGGCCTCTAAGGGCTTCTTCTTCAGGGAGTTCCTCTTTGATGGTTTTGGCCTCGAGGATCACTGTCCAGGTCTTTGCCCTTATCAGACCCATACTGACAGCGCAGTCGCCCACTTCACTGGGCATCAGACTGCAGCCTCTCAGGTATGATCCTCCCCAGTGTTCCCAACCCTTGTGGCTCCTTCCTCTTCAGGGGATCCCTTGTCAGTGGCTCCGGCCTCATCGAGGTTCACTGTCCAGGTCTTTGCTCCTACCAGACCCATACTGACAGCATTGCTGTCTGCTTTGCTGTGCGACAATTCACAGATTTTAGGGTCGGCAACCCCTGCCCCGTTGACGACTGGTTCATCGGCAGATGCCTTTCCAGGGCCTGGGTTTGGCCCTTTGGGCTCTCCAGCCCATCAATGGGGTAGTTGTGCTCTGTGCCACTGATCCCCCTGCCATCGATGATGCCTTCTTTAACTGTCGGCTCTTTGGGTTCCTACTCCGACGATTGGCTTGTTGGTGGTAGCCCTCCTGTTGGGGCCTGTCATTTCTCCAAGCCCAGGGCTTTGGGCCTTTCAGGCTTTTCTAGGCTCATAGACAGGGTTGTTGTACATTAGCCACTGACCCCGCTGCCGTCTATGATGCTTTCTACAATCGCTGACCTTGAGGGTACCTATTCCTTCGACACCTGGTTTGTCGATGACGGTCCTCCCATTGTGGCCTAATGTCTCTCTAGGCCCCCAGCTTTGTTTTTTTTCATGCTCTCTGAACCCGTTGACTGGTTGCCGTGCCCTGTACTTTCGACACCTTTACTGTCAGCGACCTTCCGGTCCCTGCCTTTTCGCTGATGAACTTGTCCACAACAGCTCTCCCATTGTGGCCTGATGCTTTTCCTAGGCCCCAGGCTTTGGTCTTTTTGAATTCTCAAATTCCATCAAAGAGGGTTGTCTACTGTGCTCCTCCACAGCCATTGACATTCTAACGTCATTGACTTTGTTGGTACTTCTGGTCAAGTTTTCCATAACCCTGGCCTGTAGCCTTGCATTGCATCATGGTTCACTTGTGCCAACGGGCTATTCCCAGCAGGCCACCATTGACGCCCTACACTTGGATGTTATGAGCACGGTGCAGCTGCAGTGGACTACCTTCCAATCCTCTTTGTGCCAGCAGCAGACAATGAGATAGCAAGCCCCTCTTCGGCCAGGTCCACTGCATCCTCACTGAGAGAGGACTCCACTGAGCATACTTTGCATCTCTTCCTGAGGACTTTGCCTCCTTTTCTAGGCCACCCAGTCACTTCCTGCAGCTGTTTCCATTTAGGTGGCTCATGAGTGGTCTACAGTGCCCAGACACCTTAGCTTCTTCCCCCACCCCGATGAGGCATCCCGCAGGTGTGACCTTGGAGGCAAGAGGGTTTCTGCTTCTTCTGCCTTTGGGCTGAGAATTACCTATTATCTTTCTCACTGGGTGGTGTATCAAAGAATATCAGCAAGAGTGGCGAAACTCAAAAAAGCAAAACTCAGCATAAACCCCCCAAGAAAATAAAGAATAAACAAACCAACATGGAAATGAGTATGCAGCATAAGCTAGAGTCCATGGCACTAACCCCAGGACTTTGTGTCTTCTTGTGACCCTTCGTCGGGGGTGTGGCCAAGGGTGCAAAGGGATTCATTTTATTTTCAAATCTTAAAGTGGAACACACATAAAAAATCTTTGTGATATAAATTCAGTCATTACCAAATGCACTCCCAGCATGTGGTAAGGCACAAACTTAATGTACAATATTTCACTGTCAACCCTGTGTGAGTTAAAAAACATTACTTTCCATGTTAAATAAACACTGACATACATTTTATTTTATTTTTATTTAGTTTTTGTTGACCAGGTAAGTGCACTAGACAAATCCTGCCTATTTTCAGGCACGACCCGGGGGAGGGGGATACAGATGAATGCCAACTGACCTTGAACCAGATTAAGCTGTTGGTGGTATTTTTTTTGTGAATGGAGGAAATTTGGCCATTGCACTGGGGAAATTCCTCTCTTTTCGAGAAGTGCCATGGGATCTTTAACATCCACCTGAACAGGCAGATGGGACCTCGGTTTATTGGAATCTGAACAAAGCAGCCATGCTGAAATAAAAAGAGCGGGGTGGGGAGGGGGTTAAGGAAAGGAAAAGAGAAAGTCTTAAACCAAGTCATACAAAAGCTAAGAGCTCATAAATACAGTTATTAAAGAGATTCTTCTAAAATGAATCTGCAACTATCAAATGAGTGCAGAAAACATATGAATAACACTTAGAAGAAAAGATATGTTCAAACTATTATTAAATGTTAATCAAAAAACTGTATCAGACTCAAAAGAGCAAAACACGGTAAAGTGCTCTTGCTTCCAAAAGTGAAGAAAGGAAGGGGAAGGGGTAGGAAGGAAGGGAAAGAAGAAAGGAAAGGCATGGAACCTCAACAAGAAGAAAAGATAAAAAAGATTAAAAACCTTTAAAAACCTTATAGCCTAAGACATGTATAACATATAATGCTGTCACAGAAACAGATACATTTCTCTGTACAAAATTGCATTATAGAAATGGGATAATATCTAAACAGTCATTCAAACCATTGAGAATCAACGCCTTTAACAAATAGATCCATTTTGCCTCACATCTGGATAATCTTCCTACTCTATCCCCGCCTCTGGGGTTCGCTTTAATGTAGTTAATGCCCATGCATTCAAAATCCACAGTATTCTTATTATGAAAATATGCAAAGTGTACACCAATCAGTGTATTGGGTTCAGGTCTAATAATAGAACGTATCTGCTCTTGCATCCTTTCCTTCAGAGCTCGTTTTGTTCTTCCCACATAAAGCATGGGGCATGTACATTTAACAATATATACCACATAATGGTTGAACAGTAAATAAATTCTGTGATCCTAGCCTGCTTTTCAATAAGGGGATGTGAAAGCATCTCACCCTGGATGCAGAAACAGCATATATTGCATGAACTACAACAAAACCTACCAGTTGGTTTAGATGGCATCCAATAAGGTCTTAAATCTGTGTGTTCTTTTTCATAACAGCTCTGTGTAAGATAATCACCTACATTTCTCCCCCTTCTGTATGTAATTCTGGGCTTTTCTCCCACTGCTTTGCTCAGAAGAGGGTCTCTCTTAAGGACATGCCAGTATTTTAAAATAATATCTGAGACCTTATGTGCAACCCTATTAAACTGTGTCACAAACGTGACTGGCTGTTCAGCATTTTTGTCTTTTGATTTAGGGACCAGCAATTTATTTCTGTCTAAATTCCTAGCCCTAGCAAAGGCCTGATCTACTATTGCCTCAGAATACCCTCTCTGTAATAATCTCAGCTCACCTCCTTGCTTCTCAAAATCACTCATATCAGAACAATTCTGCCTGATTCTCACGAATTGACCATAGGAAATCCCTCATGTGACATGTTTGAGGTGAGCACTTTCTGCATGAAGCAGCATGTTTCCTGAACACTGAAGTAGTAATCCCTTTTCCCTCCATCCCTTCCAAAGTGAGATCCAAAAAGGTAGTCTTATTCAAATCGATTGAACAGGTAAATTTCACACCCAAATCATTAATATTTAAGAATTCAACAAAATTTGATGCTGATACTACATCCCCTATCCAACCCACTAACAAACTGTCTATAAACCTGCCCCAGAAAGCAATCTGGGGCAGGAATTCACCATTGTTTCCTCCTCCTACAAGGCCATAAATAAATTAGTGTAGGAGGGCACCATTGTTGTACCCATGGCGGTACTTCTCATCTGAATATAATATTTACGATCAAAAATAATATAGTTACTATTTAGCAGTAATCTAATAGCCTGTCAGATAAAGTCATGCGGAAAATCAGGTGCTATACTGTTGTTCCTTAAATGGTTCTCTATCGCTGTTAAACCCAAGTCATGTCTAATGTACGTGTACAGACTCATCACATCAATGGTAGTCCATACATAATCCACGGACCAGACCAACCCCTCTAATTTCAAAAGGACATCCCCAGAGTCACGAATATATGACTGCTGCTTCACTACCAATTGTTTCAAAAAATAAGCCACAAAAATGGGCAGCTTTTCATTTAAAGAGCCATTACTCGAGAAAATGGGGCATCCTAGGGGGTTGATCTGGTCCTTGTAGATCTTAAGTAAAACGTAAATAGTGAGTACTGTGGGATGTTCCACCCTCATGTACTACTCTTTTTCAGTTATATATCCTTCCACTACAGACACATGTAAAAACAAATCAATTTCGGTTTTAAACATCGTTGTTGGATACTCATCTAGTCTCCTGTAACTAATATAGTCATCCAGCTGTCTATTATATTTCTGCCTCATACTTTTGTTTATCCATTACTATAACTTTGCCCCCTTTATCCGCTTTTTTATTTCTATATCTTTCATTTGTTTTAATTCTTCCAGAGCTTTTTGTTCCTCTTGGGTAAGATTTTGTTTCTCGGGGGGTCATTTAGATGAAAACAACAGTTCAAAGTCTTGTAGTACCAGAGACTGATATGTCATAGGTGCTACAGAGGAAAAAGCCTGTGGGTTGAAAGTAGATTTGGGCCTAAATTGAGTTCTAGACTTCTTTCTTGTATCCATAAATCCATCCGTTGGTGTAATGGCCATCCCAGCTGACCGAATGGCTGATGTTTGAGAAAAAGCCTCCACTCCGACATGGTTTACTTCAGACTCAGTCAAAAGATCCATCAAGGCTTGCAGAGTATTCATGTCTGGGAGGGTATTTATATTTTCAACTAAACCCAACCCCATGTCTCTTTTTGGCAATAATATTTTTTGAGTCTTAACTTGCGGAAAAATTTCCTCAGATCGATGCAGCTTTCAAATTGATGGACCTTTGGATCAGGAACAAAAATAAGTCCTCTTCCTAACACATTCAGGTGGTTCTCATTCAGTTCTTTTTTTGAAATATTTAGGACTTCTGTGCCCTGCTGTGTAAATTCTCTTCAACAGTCCCTGTTCTGTTTACTTCCTCCTCTTCTCCCTCAGTGTGTGTTAAATTTTATTTTTACCGTTTTTTTGAAGGTTGTGACTTTTGTATAGAAAAAGTGACTTGTTTGTGTTTTGTGTTTCTTGATTTTGCCTATGGGGGGCTGAATTTCCTTTGTTTTTATTCCTGCTTCTGCCCCTGGACTGAGATCTCCTGCTTGACTGTGACCTTCCTTTTGACCTCCCTCTATTGTTTGTTACTTGATGTCTCTGCCAAGGAAAAACCTGTTTGGATTCGTAATCTCTTGACTCCCGAAACGGCTTAGTCTACTTTCTTTCACTTACCTCCTTTTCATATGTTAAAAGTTTTTTGTTCAAATTGGCTTGGCTGTTGTATCAAGGGACTGTTTGTTAGAAAGGCAAGGCAGCTGCTTAAGCCCTTCCTGTTTGCCCTGAAGACGAAGGGGTTATTCGGTGCTTGGCCAATGCAGAACATTGTAATGAGAGGTCTACCTCAGCACTGCTGATTATACCTGCCAGCACAGAGGGACTCACTCGTGTCTCCCTATGCAGGGCATTCATGAGAGTATGGTATGGGATCATAGTGCTCAGTCTCATCCCACCAGCAGACCACGTCCCAGGTATGTGATGCACGCTGGCCGTCAGCTTCTGCAGGACTTCGTCCAGCATGCCCGAGTGGGAGCTCCTATCATCCATAGCATCCTCCTCTCGATGGATAGGGAGGTCCAGAGCAGGACATTTTTTCTGTTTCCCTACACAACGCAACCTGCCAAGTCCGTGCTTGCTACAGCTGGGACCTAGAGGTCTCTAGCGAGAAGTGTAGTCCCTCTCCTAGAATGGAAGATTCTGCTATGCCTCTCCTCTGTTTCAGTGGGTGCTTATTAAGCTCCACGTGGAAGGGACCAGCTTGGTCCTGATACCCCTAGCATGGCCATGGCAGATTTGTGTTTCTGCCGCTGCAACAGCAGGTGTGGGTTTCTCTGGTCCCTTCGCTTCTCTGCAGGGACCTGCTGCTGCAAGATCCGGGAACCCCGGTTGATCCCAATTTCAAAACCTGTATCTGCATGCTTGGCTTCTGAAGTCTTAGCCTCGCCCAGCTGGATGTGTCACTGCAGGCAGCAGGCATTCTTGTTGCAGCTTGAAACCCTTTGCTAGGACCAGTTTTGAATGCAGTGGTAAAGATTTATCCTCAGAGTGGCCAAGCATCAAATGAACCCCTTTTCCTGCTCAGCGAACTAGGTTCTGGACTACCTAGTGGCCCTTCCAGACTCTGGTCTTGGTACTTCCCCATCAAGGTGTACGTCTTAGCTATCAGCCTTTTATGAGCCAGTCGGTGACCACAGTTTTTGGCTCAGTTGGAGGTGTCCCATACTCTTCTCAAGGATATTCTGCATTTGACATCCCAATCCATTTCCCGTTCCGGCTTGGAGTCTGAGTCTTGCTTTGGGGCAAAACTGACCTTGCCTCTGAGACAGCCACGACTTGAGGACTATGCTTTCCTTCTTGGAAAGTACTCTTTTTAAAGGGTTATTGCTTCTACTCGGAGATTCTCTGAGCTTCGGTGCTTTGGTGAGAAGATCTCTCTTTGATTCCCCATGAAGGTTTTTGTGCACTAGCCCTAAGTCTCTACCTGCAATGGGTGTTTGACCTAATTGGCCCTACCCATCTGCTGGACAGTCTATTCCTGGCATTGCTCATTAAGACATGCTAGACATGCGCAGATTTCTGAAGTATTGTCTGCTTTGGACTCAAAAGCACAGAAAGTCAAAGCAGCTTTTTGCTCCTTTCGCCACAGGTAAAAAGGGTGCTCTGGATCTTCCTGGACTTTTAAGTCTTCACTGTTTAGTCAAACATCTGGGTTCTATGCCAGAGGTGCTAGGACCCCACGGGAGCCAAAAATCTTCATGAGGGTCAGTGCTGAGATAGGACTGTGCATGCACGGCACCACAAGACTGGCTCACACCGTATAGGCTATCTCGGCATCAACCCTCCAACCGAGTCAGTTCTTTCTTTCCTCACTGTCGAGTGCACTTCAGTGATGTCGCTCGCCTGCCAGGAGTCAAAACTTCATGTCTATATGACAGCAGCACTAGTTGTTCAGTTTTGTTAGTTTTACTGTTATTCTTTATTATTTAAAAAAAAAAAAAGAAAGAATTTCTCTCAGCCCTGCCCACTGATGGAGTCGACCATGGACGGTCTCAGTGAGGGTAGGGATGCTTCTGTGGGAGGCTGCTCTGGCAGCGAGACTGTGTCTGATCAGCCACCCTCTTGGGCTGTCCAACTACAGGCAGTCTGGGAGGGAGGACAGTCCTCACATAGACACAAAAAATGGGCCCATTCTCGATCCAGGTCAGGGACCTGGTGCCGCTCAACCTCGTGGTCTTCCTCTTCCCGTTGGAAGAAGAAGAAATGGTACAACTCAAGGTCACCCTCTGATATGTCTGTCAGGGAGTCTCCGGTAGTCAAGAGCCCTCTGGGTTCCCCGGTGGCTTCTGCGCTAAATGGCCTAGACTCTCACCACCAGAGCCCTTCTCTGTCCTCTTGCGGAGTTTCTGGTGGACAGTTTGTCATTGGGCCGCTCTTACGGATCAGTGGGTTCAGTGTCTGGCTCATTTGCCCTTGCTGGCGGACCCAGTGCCTGGGCCTTCGGGCCTCAGCACCGCTGGGCTGCAGCTGGAACTTTCGAACCAGAATCTGCATTCAGTGCCTTCTCCGGTGCCTTGACGCTGGCCCCATGTGCCTCTCCCCCTCACTCTGTTTTTCCCACAGGGGCTGACACATGTATCTACCCCCTCCTCCTCTTTTTCCAGGGATGGCCGGTTACCAGGCTCTTCGGTGCCACGTGCAGCATTGGAGTTATCGGTGCCACCTTCAGTGTGGCACCGTTGGCTTCAGTTCTGCATGCGGTGCCATCAGCTTCAATGCCGTGTACGGTGCTGTCGGCTTTGGTGCCGGGCTCATTCCGAAGATAGTGTCGCTGGTATATCCCTTGCGGTGCAATTCCTGATTTTTCCGGGGTGGATATGGAGCTTGACAAGTCAGATCCTGACCTCATCATTTCTGACAATGGCAACAATGACTCATTTTACAGCTTGGATGAGAAGCCCTCACTTCCAATTGAACCCGTAGTTGAATATATGAACATACGAAAACTGCCAGCAGAATAAGACCATTTGGTCTATCGAGTCTGCTCGATTATGCAGCTAGCAACCCTATTCTGCAGCTGCCCCTCCCTCCCTGCACCCCCCTCCCTTGATTCTCCCTTTTGCCCTGTCCCAGCCCCTCTTGAAGCATCCCACTGTTTTATAGGCCACCAACTCTGCTGGTAGCACGTGCCACTCTGCCACCACCCTCTCTGTAAAAAAGTGCCTTCTCAATTCCTTCCTAATCCTTCCACCCTCTAATCTCATATCGAGTGTCCCTACCCACCCTCTCCTTGAATAGTCCCTCCATGCCTGTCCTATTTATTCCTCTCATGCACTTGAAGATCTTGAGCATATCCCCCCTGTCCTTCTCTCCTCCAGTGAGTACATGTTTAACTCTCTTAGTCTACTTTCATATGCTAACTCCCCCAGACCCTGGATCATCTTTGTTGCTCTGCGTTGCAGCCCTGCCAGTAATCTAATGTCCCTCTTTAGGTATGGGCACCAGTACTGCATGCAGTACTCCAGGTGTGGTCTAACCAGCAATCTATATAGTGGCAGAATCACCTCCCCCTCCTTGAGGTTATACCCCTTGCGATACAGCCCAACATTTTGTTGGCCATTGCTGCTGCCTTCCTACACTGCACACAGTTCATTGCTCCCGTAATAAGCACCCCCAGATCCTTCTCCTCCTCAGTCTCAGCTAGCTGTACTTCCCCCAGATGGTAGTTTCTCCTTGGATTCTTAACCCCGAAATGCAGCACCTTGCATTTCTTGGCATTGACTCCCAGTTGCCAGGTGTCCGACCACCTCTCCAGCCTTGCCAGATCTTCCTGCAAACCCTGCCACCCCCCTAGGTCATCCACCACTGCTCCCATCTTTGTGTCATCTGCAAATAGATATCTTGCTCTTGATGCCCGCCAAAATGTCTGCAAAAAATATCCCAAATAACACTTGCTCCAGCACCGACCCCTGGGGAACCCTGCTCGTCACTGCCCTTGGGAATGAGAGTTCCCCTTCCACCACCACCCTCTGCTGCCTTCCATGAAACCAGTTCTCCACTCATCCCACCAATTTTGCCTCCACCCCTGTGCCCTTTAGCTTACTTCCAAGTCTCCCATGCGGCACTGAATCGAATGCTTTACTGAAGTCCAGGTACAGGACATCCACCGCATGGCCCTTGTCCATTTGCCTAGTCACCCAGTCATAGTATTCTACTAGATTGTTCTGGCAGGATCTGCCCTTGACAAAGCCATGCTGTCTACTGCCCTGTAACCCACTGACCTCAGGCAGGGTCACTAGCCTCTCCTTCATGATTGTCTCCATTAGTTTCCCCATGATGGACGTAAGGCTCACTGGTCTATAGTTCCTCAGATCATCCCTGGGGTCGCTCTTATGGAGGGGAACCACGTGAGCCATCCTCCAGTCTTGAGGTATACACCCTAAGTCCAGTGAGGCATTAACTAGGTCTGCCAAGGGGCCTGCTAGGACCTCCACAAGCTCTTTCAGTACCCTAGGATATACGCCATCTGGCCCTGGTACCTTGTCCACTCTCAGTGCCCTTAACCCCTCTAGCACTCTACCTTCTGTGATTTCCCTGTCCGTCACCCCCTTCCCCTCTGTTCATATTCTCCCCCCACCTTGGGTATCCCCCCCTTCTCCTTAGTAAAAACCAAGCAGAAGTAGTCGTTAAGTGCTTCTGCCTTTTCGCTTCCCTTTTCCAACCATCGCCCCTCCCTCTTAATCCTTACTATCTGGTTCTTACAATTCCTTTACTCCCTGATGTACCTTAAGAAGTCTTTCTCCTCTTCTTTAATGCCCTGTGCCAGCCTGAGTTCCCTGGATGCCTTGGCTGCCCTTACCACCCTGGTCACTTCCTTCAGGTACTCCTCCCTGTTCTCTACCCTCCCAGTTTTCTTGTATCTCTTATAGGTGGCTCTTTTCTTCCTAACCCTGTCTACGACTCTCTTGCTTATCCAGCTAGGTTTCTTCACCCTAGCCCTTTTACTCTGGGCCTTGCTGCAGGATTTAGTTGCCTTTTACTATCCCTAGCTTTATGAGCTTCCACCTCTGAGTCACATCCAGGAACCCTTGTACCACTTCACCCATCCTTTTGAAGTCAGCCTTTCTAAAGTCCAGGACCTTTGTGCCAGATGCACCCCTCTCCTTACCCATCTGCAATTGGAACAATACTGTCCTATGGTCACTTCCTGCCAGTGGTTCTTGCACCTGCAGATCCTTCACCCACTCCCCGTTAGTCAGCACGAGGTCAAGGGTGTTTGTTTCCCTAGTTGGTTCGCCGACCATCTGCATCAGGAAGTTATCCTGGAAGGCGTCCAGCATTACCTGTTCCCTTCTGCACTTGGTGGCTGGTATACCCCAATCCACTCCCGGCAGGTTGAAGTCCCCTACTATGACCACCCCCTTCCCGCAGTTCCTCTGGATCTGTCCCACCAGTACCTTATCTATCTCTTCTGATTGGGAGGGCAGCTTGTACACCATTCCCAACCTTAGTGTCCTATTTTTGGGATCCTGGATTTGCATCCACAGTGACTCTGTGTCTCCCTCCTCCCTTACACACTTTAGTCCCTCTCTCATGTAGAGCGCCACCCCTCCCCCTTTCCCCTTAACTCTATCCTTGCAGAATAATCTGTATCCTGGAACCACCAGGTCCCAGTCACAGTATTGGGTGGCCCATGTCTCAGTGATGGCCGCCATGTCTACCCCTCCCTCTACTATGAGAGTCTGTAGTTCCGCTATTTTATTCCCCAGGCATCTAGCATTTAATAAGGCCATCCTCCATCCCCTTCCTTTCTCCTCTCTCCCTCCTGCCGTTCCTTTATGGCACCCTCTGTAGTACTTGCCCTTAGTCTTATTTCATTATTATGGCGGGGGTAAGCCCACATGGTTTCCCATCCCAAGGCCTCTGAGTACCTCTATCCCTCATGCTACCCCTCTTTCCTAGTTTAAATTCTCCTTAATGTACTCACCAATCCTTTGCTTCAGTACGTTCTTTCCCTCCTCGCTTAAGTGCAGCCTATCTTTAGCGTACAGACTGCTGTCTTCCCAGATCACCCCACTCTCCTACCAGCCCATACTCTTTTCCCTGACACCAGGTTCCCAACCATTCATTAAATTCCTGAATTCTCAGTTTTCTTGCTGTACTTGCCCTGGGAACTGGAAGTACCTCAGAGAAAGTAACTGATCTTCCTACCCCCTCGCAAACTGGTCCTAGTTCATCAAACCTCCTCTTCACTTCATGTACCATCCCATCAACCACGTCATTCGTCCACAAGTGCAGAATTAGGTGAGGTTTTTCCCTGTCCCTTGTGGCACACTTTAGAACAGATTGCCCCACCCCTACCACTGTCATTCCTGGCATGGCCTCCACCCAAACCCAACTGTGCCTCTCTCCCTTGCTAACCCACCTGACCCCTCTTAGTACTGAATCCCCTAATACTAAGATTCCACCCCTTTCTCCCTCATCTTTCTTCCCACCTCCCCCCTCTCTTTTCTTCTTTGTCCTCCTGCATCTTGTTACCTCCTTGTGCCCGTTTTACTTCCCTCATCAGTACTCCCCTCTTTGCCCATTCCATCCTGACACTTTTCAGTCACTCCTCCATACTCACCCCCCCATCATTTGTCTCTTCATTACTATGGAGTGCTCTTCCACAGTTCCTTCTCCTGATCTGTCATCTCTGTCAAGGGCCAGTACCTACCTGTTGTGTAACTATGCTCATTTACGCTGGCACCCGTGCCCTTTGCGCCCGTCTCCTGTACTGGTGCCACCCCTCTTGGTCCCCAGTGTGGTCTGCTCTCCCCACCTCCTATCCCTATCTTCATCTCATCTTCTGTCCTGAAGACCTGTCTTTCCAATGGGTTCTGCTCTGGCTCTACAGACCTCTGATGTAGACCCAGGAAGGCTTTTGCAACTCGAATTTCTCCACATTCCTAACATTCCAAAGAACCTTATACCTCCTGTACCACCCTGTTTTGAGACCTTTTCATAGGTGGTGTGGGAGAAGCCAGCTCTAATTCCTTCCATGGCCAAATCCACAGACCAAAAGTATGTCCCCTCCAAGGAGAGACCTTTCTTTGCAACACAACCCATCGCAGATGCTCTGATTGTCCTCACAGAGAATGACATGGCTGTTCTCCCTCAGGGTCAACAGCTCGTCCTATCAACATGGAATCTCATAAAATTGATACCTTGGGGAAACGAGCTTTTGCTGCCGCAACCTGGGCATGCAGATTGCAAGTTATCAGGGGCATTTCTCTCAGTATAAGCACATCCTTTGTAACTCCCTCAAGGCCTTAGTGGAGAACCTCCAGAGTCTGACTCCAAAGTGGAACTGCTGCAGATTATTACCGGGGCTTAGAGTCCAACAGACATCAGCTCAAAGCTTCTATGAATGCCTATGACACTGCCTTCAGAGGTCTATGCCAAGCGACACTCCTGGCTTAGAACATCAGAATTTTTTTTCTGATGCTCAATAGCAGGTTATGAATGTTCTCTTTAATGGTTCTCACCTGTTGGGCACTCAAGTGGAGCAAGCTCTAGAGGCTGCTCAGAAAACCAGGACTGCCATCAAGACAGCCAGGCCAGCTCCTTCCGCCCTTCAAAGGGGAGGGAACTGTCATCAGTTTCGTAACAGGCAGTCCTTTTGAGGTAAGGGCTGAGGAGCCTTTAATAAAAGAAAATGCAGCAGAAGGCACACAGCCTGAAAGCGCTAAGTGCCACTCTCTGAAATATTGGCCTGGATCCCCCCTCAATTGCCCGAGATGGATCTACCCTCAGCAGTGGGAGGCCATCTGACTCACTTTTACAGCCAATGGCAGTCAGTTACAACAGACAAGTGGGTCCTCTGGATTATCCAGGAGGGGTACTCCCTCAACCTGTCAGAAATACCCCCTGAATGTCCACCAAAGCAGCAGCAGTCTCCTCACTATACAGTTAAGACCTTCTCACTTCAGAGATTCAGGGCCTACTTTGAAACAGGGCAGTGGAGCTAGTTCCCTGGGAAGAAAGGAATACAGGGCTCTACTCCCTTTACTCTACTTTGGGAGGCAGTATTGCGCAGTGGTTTAAGGCTCTGAGCTACAAATCTGGTGACATCCAGCAGACCAGACCTGGGTTTGAATCCCGCACCTTCCACTTGCATACTGTGTGACCCTGAGCAAGTCACTTAACTTCCCTGTGCTCCCAGGTCACTCCTTTAAAAAGCTTTCAGCTTAGTGTACTACTTCCTGTTAAACAACTAAAAAAATAAATAAATAAAATACTCCCATTACTTTCTAGGCAAAAAGAAGACAGGCGGCATGCGCCCTATTCTCGACCTCAGAAAGCTGAACAAGTATTTGTTCAGGGAGAAGTTCAAGATGGTCTCCTTAGGGACTCTTCTACCACTTCTCCAGCAGCATGACTGGCTTGCATCCCTGGACATGCAGGACGCTTACCAGCATGTTCCAGGCACCCAGTCACCACAAGTACCTCCACTTTATGGCCTTGGGTCAGCACTACCAGTTCAGAATCCTGCTCTTTGGGCTCTCCTTGGCACCTCGAGTCTTTACAGAGTGTTTCACAGTTCTCACCATACACCTTCGAAGGCTGGGCATCCAAGTCTTTCCCTACCTGGACGATTGGCTCATCGCCAGTCTGTCAAGGGAACAGACTCAAGAGGCAGTATCCATGGGAGTACTGCTGAACTTGGAAAAGTCACAGCTTCAAGCCTTTCAGCAGCTCCCCTTCATAGGAGCCCTCCTGTATACCTCCAAAGCGAGGGCCTTCCTCCTGGAGGACAGGAGGAGTGATATTCTCCAGATGGCTTGCTTCATCAGAGAAAACAACCCTGTAAGAGCCCACTCCATGCAGCAGATGCTGGGCCTAATGGCCTCTTCTGTCTTCACAGTGCCTCTGGCTCGATTACACATGAGGACCACTCAAAGGATGCTCAGCATGCAGTGGTCCCCTATGAAACATCTGTAGTCTTATCCCATAAAAGTGACAGAACCTCTAACAAGGTCACTTGCATGGTGGATTCAGGAGGGCAGCCTTCTTCAAGGTCTCCCCATTGCCCCACCGGAGTCTCAGAAAAACATCACCATGGATGCACCTCTGCTTGGGTGGGGGGCTCACTGCCAGGACCTCCACACTCAAGGAGTGTGGACTCACGAGGAATCTCATCTGCACATCAATGTTTTGGAAATTAGAGCAGTCCTGTACACTCTTTGAGCCCTAGAGAAAGTTCTCTGTCACAAAGTAATTCTTCTTCAGATGGACAACAAGGTGGTGATGTATTACATCAACAAGCAGGGAGGAGTGCACTCTTACCTCATTTAGGGAAGCAATGAGGGTATGGGAATTGCATCTGGAACACAGTGCTCTGATCCAGGCAGTTTACCTATCAGGAGCCCAGAACAATCTAGTGGACCACCTCAGCAGGACAGAGGCGGACCTTCATGAGTGGTTGCTCGTACCAGTTGTCATGATGTCGATCTTCAACTAGTGGGGCAGTCCGGATGTGGACTTTTTTGCATCCCTACACAATGCAAAACTGCCTCTATTTTGCTCCAGTAATCCAGAACCTGGCGTTTTCTGTCAGGATGCGGTCAGATTGTGGTGGACAAGATGCTTTCTGTATGCATTTCCCCTGCTACCCCTAATTCAGAGGGTGCTGCTCAGATTAGAGGCAAAGGGAGGCAAGATGATCTTAATTACACCATACTGGCCTCTTCAGATCTGGTTTCCATTGATCAACAAATTGTCGGACTGTCCTCCGAGGCAACTACCTCTACAGATGAACTTCCTGACACAGGGATCTCTAGTTCAACCCAATCTACACTCCTTTCATCTCCATGCCTGGCTCCTGAGGAGACAGAGGTGAGCAGGTTTAAAGTTTCTCAGAGAATTTTCCAGACTCTCTTGGCAACGTGTAAGCTCTCCACCAGGAAAACATACGCAGCTAAATGGAA
Organism: Neoceratodus forsteri; assembly: GCA_016271365.2. NCBI lineage: Eukaryota > Metazoa > Chordata > Ceratodontiformes > Ceratodontidae > Neoceratodus > Neoceratodus forsteri. The sequence continues at coordinate 1,285,041,783 of CM028132.1, forward strand.
GTGCTTTTCGATTTGGTGTGCTAAGATCCCCCTGGAACCTTTCTGATGCCCACCGAATAAAGTTTTACAGAACCTGTTAGACCTTTCAAATGCAGGGCTGCAATAGTCTATGGTCAAGGTACATCTCTGTGCACTTTCTGCCGTTCATTAGCCAGTCCAGAACATGTTCTTGGCTCAGCTTCCTTTGTTCAAAAGATTCCTCAAGGGTATTCTGCATACTAGGTCCCCAGTTAGGAAGTCAGTTGCTGCCTCGGATATTAATCTCGTGCTGGATATGCTCACTCGTAAAACATTTGAGCCTCTAGCCATGTACGATTTGAAGTTCCTGACCTGGAAGACTGCCTTCTTGGTGGCCATCACTTCTGCTTATAGGGTCTGTGAGATACATGCTCTTGTCACAGACCCTCTGTACACAGTCTTTCACAAAGACAAAGTGGTAATCCGCACTCACCCTAAATTCCTAACAATGTGGTTTCAGATTTCCACCTCAACCAGCTCTTGGTTCTGCTGATTTACTTTGCTAACTTCCAAAATGAAGGGGAATGCACCCTTCATTCCCTGGATGTTAAGAGCGCCCTGCGATTCCACATCGATAGAACTAGGGACATCCGTCAGGCAAAGCAACTCTTCGTCTCTTTCATCGTGGCCCAGCTTGGTCAGCTGGTATCCATTAGACGCGTCTCTGCTTGGATACTGGCATGCCTTCGCCATTGTTATTCCATGGCACAGACTAAGTTGGAAAGCCAGGTATGTGCCCACTTAACTATAGCGGTTGCTGCGTCTGTGACAAAGATGAAAAAGTTACTTACCATAGTAACCTTATTTCTCCCAGGGGATACTCCAATATTCATAACTCTTCAGCAGCTCAGAGATAGAATGCTATGCAAATGATGGAGTAATTGGCATGAGCCACTTTTCAAATTCTGCTACCTTTCAACTGCCTACATTCTAGCCCTCAGATTTTGTGGATGCCTGCAAGACAGGCCCCAAAATTTAAAATATATAAAATTCTAACTTCAAAATTTTCCCACCCAAACCTCCAACTGGAGGAAATATAAAAACTATCATAACAAGCCCACAAGTTCCTATGTCAGAATCACCTGAAAAGGAGAAAACGCAACAACAAGTTCTAATAAAAGTAGAATGTGGCATGCAAACACTAAGGTACAGCATGGAATACAGAGGCAACTGGTTCTTAAAATGGGGAGGCAGGGTGGGAGAGTTATGAATACTGGAGTATCCCCTGGGAGAAATAAGGTTACTATGGTAAGTAACTTTTTCTTCTCACCCCAGGAATACTCCAATATTCCTAACTCTTCTGCAGACTAAAAAGCAGTACCTTACAAGGCGGGAAGAACCTATTTTGGAAACAGGCTCTGCAGGACAGCTGTACCAAACCTGGCATCAGCCCTAGCCTGCATATCCAAGCTGTAATGCTTGACAAATATGTGTACTGTTCGCCAGGTTGCTGCTTTACAGATATCCACCAAGGGTACATCCCTTGCAGCTGCACCCCTTGTGGAGTGGGCTCTAAGCCCTGCTGGAGCTTCCTTGCCCATCTTTGAATAGCAAAATTGGATGCACTGAACAATCCAACGAGAAATGGACCTTTTACAGGCTGGATTACTCTTTCCCACATCCCCACAAGTGAGGAAAAGTTGTGTTCTGTCCTGCCTGTGGGGCTTAGTGGCTGTCATGTAGTAGCTCAAAGCTCTTTTGACATCCAGGATATGCAGCCTACGTTCACCAGAAGAAGAATGGTCAGTGAAGAACACTGGCAAAGTGATAGATTGGTTCAAATGGAAGCCTGAAACCACTTTGGGAAGAAATTTCCTATTTGTCTGAAGGACTACCTTATCCCTGTGGAAGGAAATGTAGTCCTTTTCAATGCATAAAGCCTGGAGCTCACTAATTCTTCTAGCTGAAGTAATGGCCACTAGAATCACTGTTTTCCATGTGACATACATAGATACATAGACAGTGTCAGCAGATAAGGGCCTATGGCCCACCTAGTCTGCCCATTTGAGCTTGTAAGTTCAGTTTGTTTTCCTAGAAGTCTGTTTCCCCTTACCCCTGCCCTCTAGAATTCCTTTATGTCTATCCCATGCATTCTTAAATCCCGTGATTGTTTCAGTCCCCACCACTTCCTCTGGCAGGGTGTTCCACTTGTCCACCACCGTTCTGTGAAGAAATTCTTTCTCATGTTTCCTCTGAATAGTCCTCCTCCAACTTCATCCCATGCCTCTAGTCCTGAAACATCTTTTCGCTTAAAATAGTGTTTTCCTGCACCCTGTTCCTCCCTGTAAGATACTTGTATGTCTCTATCATATCCCCGCTCTCCCTCCTCTCCTCCAGGGAGTACATGTTCAGTTCCTTCAACCTGTCTTCATAGGACTTGTGATACAACCCATGCACCATCTTTGTTGCCCTCCTCTGAACCTTCTCTACCCTGTCTATGTCCTTACGTAGGTATGGTCTCCAGAACTGTACACTGTACTCCAGGTGGGGCCTCACTAGTGTCTTGTATAGCGGAATTATGACCTCCCTTTTCCTGCTGGTGATGCCCCTGCCTATACATCCCAGCATCCTATTTGCTTTACCTGATGCCTTGTCACACTGTTTCCCTACCTTGGGTCATCAGAGATGACAACCCCAAGATCCTGCTCTGCTTGGTGCATGCTATATCCTCACCCCCAATTGATATATTGTGCCAGGGTTTTTGTCCCCATATGCATTATCTTGCACTTCTTTGCACTGAATTTCAACTGACAAACCCTTGACCATTCTTCAAGTTTCTGCAGGTCCCTTCTCATTCTGTCTACACCCTCTGGTGTGTCTACTCTGTTACAGAGCTTTGTGTCATCAGCGAACAGTGAAATTCTGCCTTCTAGATCCTGTGCAATGTCACTGATGAAGATGTTGAATAGGACGGTCCCAGCACTGATCCCTGTGGTACCCACTGCTTACTTCCCTCTGTGGAGTGACAGCCATTTACCACCACCCTCTGTGTCCTGCCACCCAGCCAGTTACACCCACCACACTACTGTCCTGCCCACACCCATATTCCCCAGTTTGTGTAATAGTCTTCTATGTGGCACAGTGTCAAAGGCCTTGCTGAAGTCCAGATAGGCCATGTCCACTGCCCTCCTGATCCACCTCCCTAGTCACCCAGTCAAAAAATTCAATGAGGTTGGTCTGACATGACCTCCCCCTGGTCAAACCATGCTACCTTGGGTCCTGTAGTCCATTGACAACCAGATGTTCCACCAATCTCTCCTTCAGTAGTGCTTCCATGATCTTCCCCACTACCGAGGTGAGGCTGACTGGTCTGTAGTTCCCTGCTTCCTCTTTGTTCCCACTTTTGTATAAGGGACTACATCTGCTGTCTCCAGTCTTTGGGTACCTCCCTGTTTCCAGTGATTGGCTGAACAGGATAGCCAGAGGTTCAGCCACCACCTCTCTTAGTTCTTTAAGGACCCTGGGGTGCACCCCATCTGGCCCCATTGCTTTATCAGCTCTTATTACTTCCAGTTCCTTCAGGACCCTTTCTCGTGTAAAGGGACGTGTGTCCATTTCTGCACCATTCTCACCCCTTGTACTCCCTTCAGACCCATTACCCCCTCTTCCTTAGTAAAGACTGAGCAGAAATACCTGTTCAATATGTCAGCTTTATTGTTGTCATCCTCCACGCGGCTCCCATCCTCCCCCTTCAGTCTCACTATCCTCCCTTTGTCTTTCTTTTCACTTATGTACCTGTAAAAGGTTTTGTCCCCTTTACCCACTGATTTTGCAATGTGTTCTTCTGTCTGAGCTTTGGCTTCCCTTACTGACTTCCCTGCCTCCCTCCCTTTGTTTCTCCTGGTACTTCTCCCTATCCCCTTCTGCCTGTGTCTTTTGTATTGCCTGAATGCAATCTTTTGGCTTTCACTTTCTTTGCTACCTCTTTGGAAAATCATAATGGTCTCCTCTTCCTTTTCCTCTTGCTAACCTGCTTAATGCATAATTCTGTTGTTCTTATAATCCCCATTTTAAATACTGCCCACTGTTCCTCAACCCCTGATTCCTGTCCCATTCCCCTTAATGCCTCTTTCAAGTATCTCCCATTTTCCCAAAGTCTGCCCCCCTAAAATCCAGGATACGTGTTTTTGTGTGGTTTGGTTCTGCTCTTTCTGTGATTTCAAACCACAATGACTGGTGGTCACTGTTCCCCAGGTGCTCCCCCACTGTTACCCCCATCACAATGTCCCTGTTTGTGAGCACAAGGTCCAGTATTGCCTTCTGCCGAGTTGGTTCCATGACCAGTTGCTTGAGGAAGGCACCCTGAAGGGAGTCCAGGATAAATCTGCTCCTAGTTGATGCTGCTGCTGGGATGCTCCAGTCCACGTCTGGTATATTGAAGTCTCCAACCAGTACTACCTCACCCTTGTCTGCCATCCTTTGGATGGCTAGCATCAGCTCCCTATCTGTTTCTTCCTCCTGGGCTGGTGGTCTATAGACCACACCTGTGCGGATGGCTGGACCCATTTTCCTTTCTAGCTTAACCCACAGTGTCTCTCCCCCATTTTGTTCCTCCTGGATCTGTGTGGCCCTTATGTCATTTTCACATACAGTGCCACTCCTCCTCCTTCCTGCCTGCTCTGTCTCTTCTGAATATGTTGTAGCCAGGTATGGCCATCTCCCAGTCATGGTTATCATTACACCAGGTTTCAGTGATGGCCACAATGTCCAGGTCTGACTGTACCATGACAGCCTCCAGATCTTCCATCTTGTTGCTAAGGCTCCTGGCATTCGCACACATGGCTTTCCATGATTTGACCTCCCTAGACTGCTTCACTGTTCTGCTCCAGCCCCTTCATTGGTTGTCATTTATCCCTGGTTCTCCTTGCTGTCTGCCCTTCTGCTGAATTTTGCCCTTTTCTGTATCCACCTTTTGGACACTAATCTCCATCTTTCACTGCTTTGCAGAATAGCCACTCCTCTGGTTCACTGGTTCCACTACTAGCTGTGGGGGTGAGCAAGTAGGTACCGTCCTTGCTGGCCTGCCACCCCCCTTTGCTAGTTTAAATGCTTGTCAATGTAGCATTTAAACTTATCATTGAGTGCTTGGATTCCCCTCCAGGATGGATGCAGGCCGTCAGGCTTGAACAAACCTCCATCTCTCAGGTGGGTCCCCAGTCACCAATGAATCAAACCCTTCCTCACAGCACCAGTTCTTCAACCATGAGTTAAAGTTCCTGGTGCATGCACTCTGCTCTCCTTGCCTCTCACAGGTAGTACTTCTGAGAAAGTGACGAAGTAGCTACTTGCTTGAGACCCCCCCAGTTTCCTAAACTCTTCCTGAACTTCCTTTGGCTCCCATTTGCCAAGTCATTAGTACCTAGGTGGATAATGACATCCAGCTCACCCTCCCGTCTTGCCTTCCCAGTGATCCCCAGTATCTTCCTTCCATCCCTCCATGCCGTGGCACCTGGTAGGCACCTCACCTCCCTGTCCTCCCCTCCTGTGTTCCTAGCTGGATCCCTCTTCGATGGAGTCCCCACCAGGGTTCACTTCCTCCTCCTCTGGGGTCCACTGCTTTCCCACTGAGGTCACCTCCTTGCCTAACCTCCACATCCTTTCCTTCCACTTCCTGGGTACCTCTATTTGGTTGTCCTCATTTGCCAGTGTGGCATATGAGTTCTTGAGAAGGAATAGGATCTGAGATGTGCCTCTGCCTGACTGCTAACCCTCCCTGAGCCCACTGTCATCCAAGTGCTCCTCGTTCTCGGCATCCTTTGAGGCAGCTGCATTGGACTGGGTGGTCCCTGGATAGGGGTGATGGTACTCCTGACCCAGTTTACTTCCGCTCTGAGTCTGGCTACCTCATCCCGCAGTCCAGAGAGATGCATGCAGATAGGGCAGCACCTCAGTGTCCAGAAGGTCTGCCTGAATATGGCTGCCCCACAGCCACTGCATTGTACCACTCCCCACATTATACTGCAATTCCACTACTTCAAGGGTGCTGAAAACATAGGCTCAAAGGCAGGGGCCATGAGTTAAGCAATGCAAATATTAAGGTCCCAAGCTAGCACCGGTTCCCTTACCAGTGGATACATATGTGAAAGGCCCTTTAAGAACCTTTTAGAAATGGGATTTGATGCCAAAGAAACAGACTTGCAGGCAGAAGCACAGGCCGAGACTGAAGCCAAATGAATCTTCAGTGTAGAAGGCTGCAAGCCCGAGGAATGTAAGTAGACCAGGTAGTCCAGTACCCCTAGCACTCCTGCCTGGGTTGGCACCATACTCCTACTAAAGCACCAAATAGAAAGCCCCTTCCACTTTGCAGCATAGGTTTTTTTGGTAGAGGATTTCCTGTATCCTTTTAAAACATCCATAACTGATTCAGAAAGATGTAAACCAGCATACTCTAGGTCCTCAAGAGCCAAGCTTTAAGCCTGAGTGACATGAGGTTTGGATACAGGAGCCTCCCCTGGTTGGAGGTCAGAAGATTGTGCCTCCTGGGAAGGTGTAGTTGTTTGTCCACTGGCATGGACAGTAACAGGGAGCACCATGGCCGCCTGACCCAGTCTGGGGCTATCAGAATCATTGTTGCTGGCTGAGACCTGAGTTTTAACAGCACCCTGTATACAAGGGGAAATGGAGAGAATGCATACAGGAATTTCCCTGACCAATCCAGAATAAGGGCATCCAGAGGAACCGTGTCCACTATTGGAGGTCTGCAACAGAACTAAGGTAAGTGATGATTCTGATGAGAGGCAAAGAGATCTATTTGTGGGGTGCCCCACCTCCTGAATAAGGTCTGTACCACTTGCCTGTTCAAGGACCAATCGTGATGGTCCTGGCTGATTCAACTCAGGGCATCGCCAGAACATTGTCCTTACCTGGCAGATGAATGGCCTGAAGTGAGGAGCCCAGTGAGTAAGCTAGGGTCCAAATTCTCATAGCCTCCATGCAAAGGAGGCTTCACCTTGTTCCCCCTTGCTTGTTTATGCAGTACACGGTGGAAGTGTTGTCTGTTCTGACTTGCACTACCTTTCCCTGTATAAGTGGTTTGAAAGCTTGCATTGCCAGAAACACTGCCCTGAGCTCTAACAAGTTTATGTGTAAAAGAGCCTCTGCACTTGACCAAGTGCCCTGGGTAGTATGCTCTGCTAGACGAGCCCTCCAGCCCAGGAGGGATGCATATGTTGTGAGAATCATCGAAGGAAGTTCTTTTTGGAAATGGACCCCTTCTCTGAGGTTGGCTTCCTCTTTCCACCACTGAAGAGCTTGGATAAATATTTTTGTTACAGGAACGAGCTTTGACAGGGAATCCTTTTCGTTGGCACCAATGAGCTCTTAAGTGAAACTGGATGTCCCTCATCTGAAACCTGGAGCCCAACACAGTGCCTGTTGCAGTTGCCATGTGGCCCATGAGTTGAAGAAAATGCCTTGCAGGCCTTGGGACATTGAGCCTGAAAGAGCCTGCCAACTGCAGGATGCTTTTTACCCTGTCTCTGGGCAGAAAGGCTCTGCCCACTTTGGCATTCAATCTGCTCCTATGAAGTACAGAATTTGAGAGGGAATTAGAACTGATTTTTCTAGGTGTAAGAGAAAACCCAGAGACTCCAGAAGTTGCTGAGTGAGTTGGAGATGCTCTATTAACTGTTGTGGTAACTTTCCCACCACCAACCACTCGTCTAGATAAGGGAATACTGAAACACCTTGCCTTCACAAGAGTGCCACTACCACAGCCATACACTTTGAACACCCTTGGTGCTGAAGTGAGACCGAAGGGAAGAGCTGAGAACTGATAGTGACCTGATAGGAATCTGAACCTGAGAAACTTTCTGTGAGACTCCCTTATGGGGATATGGAAATAAGCATCTTTTATGTCCAATGATGCCAGCCAATCTCCTTTTCGGAGTGCTGGCAGAATCAGAGACAGTTACCATTCTGAACTTTGGTTTTGCTAGGAACCTGTTGAGGACCCTGAGATCCAAGATAGGCCGCAGCTCTCCATTTTTCTTTGGTGTGAGAAAATACCTTGAGTACAGTCCTTTTCCCCTTTGATGCAGAGGCACTGGTTCCACTGTTTTTAGTGAAAGGAGGTGTTTCACCTCTTTTTCCAGCCTTTTACTTTCCAGGAGGGAAGCTGGTTTGAAAATTCTGATTTTTTTGAACATGGGAGGACTTGAAACTTAGAGACAGGCCTTGACCCACTATCTCCAGAACCCACTTGTCTGTGGTGATGGTTTTCCAATTCTGGAAAAAATGGGTCAGCCTGCCCCCTACTGGCAAAGGAGAGGCAGCCTGATCGATGAAGTCAAGAGTCCTTCTTGGATTGGGGCTGAGACTGATGTTAGGAGTCTAAACAATAAACTCAAGGAATTTATATATTTAATGGAGAAAGATGACATAAAGATTGCTATATTAACGGAAACCTGGTGGGAAGACAGTGATAAATGGGATAAAAATCTACCTGGATATATAACATATACAAAATCTAGAACTTACAGAAAGGGAGGTGGTGTGGCAATTTATGTCCATTGAGTCCATTCAAAGCATGGAAATATATGAAGGAGATCTAAATATTGAACATTTAACTATAAAGATTATGCCCCATAATGCCCCCAAAATCATTCTTAGAGCTTTGTATCGCCCTCCCTTTATTAACAGAGAAAATGACCAAGACAACCTGGAGTACCTAGATCTCCTAAGTCTAACAGATAATAACATTATACTGGGAGACTTGAATCTTCCAGGATTTGACTGGACAAATCAGATAGCAGCAAGGGGTATTGAAAGAGAATACCTAGAGAAGTTTAACCAATTGGGATTGAACCAGTTGGTAACTGTAAACACTAGGGCAAATAATATTTATTTATTTTATTTTATTTAGTTTTTGTTGACCGGGTAAGTGCACTAGACAAATCCTGCCTATTTTCAGGCACGACCCGGGGGAGGGGGATACAGATGAATGCCAACTGACCTTGAACCAGATTAAGTTGGTGGTATTTTTTTAGTGAATGAGAGAAATTTGGCCAGGACACCGGGGAAATTCCCCTACTCTTTTCGATAAGTGCCATGGGATCTTTAACATCCACTTGAAGTACCACCAATCCAGGCAGATGGGACCTCGGTTTAACGTCTCACCCGAAAGATGGCACCTCAGAAGTGCAGCACCCCTCTCATGCTGCACTACAGTGTCAGTACTGGGATATTAACCCAAGTGCCAGATGTGGGAACTGAACCCACAGCCCTCTGATCTCCCAGCCTCAGAGGCGAGTGTGCTACCTACTGAGCCACTGACACTGACAAATATATTGGATATAGTATTAACCAATATGGGACCTAAAGTAATGAATATCAAAGTGGGCCCCCCAATATCTAGTAGTGACCATAACACTGTTTTTTTTCCAGATAAAAGATGTATCCATTCACCATGGTGGTAAAATTAAAATTCCAAATTTAAAAAAAAACAAATTAGAAAATTAGACAGGCATTACATGTATGGGATTGGACTACTGATTCTTCTAAATTGACAATGGATGAGATGTGAGATACTCTAGTGAATAAAATAAAAGAGACATCAGATCAGTATGTACCATGTATAATAAAAAATTCTAAGCAGGGTGAAACTCCCAAATGGTTTAACGTGAAAATAAAAAGACAAATCAAACAAAAACATAAAGACCCAGATATTCAAAAGGGCTGCACATGGCGCAACAGTGTAGCGCCATGCACAACCCACTGATGTGCCCAGCGCGATATTCAAAAGGGAAAAGTGCGCTGCACAAATCCTGATGCACCGGAGCGCATCAGTAATGTATGGAGGCACAGGTGGGGGGCGTGCCCATGCATAACCTGCACAGCCCGATATTCAGCCCGGGATGTGCAGAGCCATGCATGCGTAACCCCTACTTGCACCCGCACAAAGTTAAGCCAAAAAAAAAAGGAACAAACGATGGCCACTCACAGGTCAGCTGCCGCATTGCAGGGCGCAATATGGCAGCTGCCACCTGTGAGTTCCTGCCACACCTGGTGGCTCCCCCCATGCCCCATCACGGGCATCTGTGTAAAGGAACCCCCCCCCAATATCCCTGGTGGTCCAGTGGACCGAGTGTTGCCGATCATGGGCATCTGGTTAAATAACCCCGTCCTATATCCCTGGTGGTCAGTGGACCACTATGTTCCCGATTGTGGGCATTTGTCTACAAAAAATCCTCTTCTAATATCCTGGTGGTCCAGTGGACGCTATGTGCCCGATCGCGGGCATCTGTTTAAATCCCCGCCAATATCCTTGGTGGTCCAGTGGACCGCACTCTGCCCGATGCGGTCATCTGTAAAACATAAAAGGACCTATTACCTGGTGGTCTAGTGTACCCCTCCCACCCACCCACTAAGCCCCACCGCCCGCTCCCCCAGTCAGCGGTAGGCGGGGAGCCACCCGCCCTGCCGCCCCGCCCCACCGACTGACCACTCGGTGGGACTGCATGCCCATGGTTCACAGTGTGAGCCAATGGACGTAGTAGCTACTGTATTACACAGTCCAGATATGTGAATGAATCATTCACATATCTGGAATGTGTAGACGGCACGGGCTGCACGTCAGCTGGCTCACGCCAGAACCACAGGGTGTGCAGCCCACCGAGCTGTCAGTCGGAGGGGTGGCGGGCGCAGGCGGGTGGGTGCTGCCACCGCCGGCTGACCGGGGAGCGGGCGGGGCCCAGTGGGCGGGTGGGAGGGGGGCACTAGACCACCAGGGTAATAGGTCCTTTTATGTTTTACAGATGCCCGCGATTGGGCAGGCGTACACTGACCACCAGGGATATTTGCCGGGGATTTAAACAGATGCCCGATCGTCCACTGACCACCAGGGATATTGGATGGGGCAGGGTTATTATACCAATGCCCGCGATCGGGCACATAGTGGTCCACTGGACCACCAGGGATATTAGATGAGGATTTTTTTTGTAGACAAATGCCCGCGATCGGGCACATAGCGGTCCACTGGACCACCAGGGATATAGGACGGGGGGGGGTTTATTTCAGCAGATGCCCGCAATCGGGCAGCACTCGGTCCACTGGACCACCAGGGATATTACATGAGCAATTTTGTTTTAGACAAATGCCTGCGATCGGGTTGCAGGGGGCATCGGTCCCCGACGGCTGCTGCCTGGCAGGGCACCAGGCGCAAGTCGTCGGGGATCGGCGCACCTGCATACTAATGGGATGAGAATGGGACCATAATGACATGCAAATGGCCCCATGTGCATCTTGCATAAATTATGGACTCATTTGCATGTCCCTTTTGAATATCGCAGGTGCTGTGAATGGCGCAATCGCACTTGTGCTAGCGCATCTCCGTGCTCCACTCTGGCCACTTGCGCTGGTGCAGTGCCACTGTGCCATGCACAGTGGGGGTAGCCAGGGTGCGATATTCAAAGCTGCTGAGCCATAGCGCAGCTCCGTTGAATATCGCCCAGGCCACACCCCTGCACAACCAAGTTGAGCTGCACCCAGACTTGCGCCACAGCCTGGCGCAGTTTGAATATCTGGGCCAAAATGTACAAATTATCTAAGTTAGATACTATCTTTCCAAATACAGAGAGCAGACAAAAAGGGTTAAAAAATTAATCAAAGATGCAAAAGCAAATTATGAGAAAAGTCTGGCAACAAGAAGCAAAAACAATTATAAGGCTTTTTACGCTTATGGAAATAACAAAAAGGGAAATGAAAAAATAATAGGCCCCTTTAAAGACGAAGGTGGAAATATTCTGGGGGAACAAGCAAATGGCTGAGGTATTAAATACTTTTTTTGGTACTGTATTTAACCCAAAAGATACATCTAGGAAGGATATGAGATATAGTACAGCGGAAGAGATCAAAATACAAATTGATGTTAATAATGTTCTGGATAGATTAAAGAAGATCAAAACAAATAAATCACCTGGACCAGAAAACATCCACCCTAGGCTTATTTCAGAAATATCAAGCGAAATAGCTCAACCATTAGCTTTTTTTTTCAAAAATCACTGGATAAGAGGGAAGTTATAAAAAAATGGTGGGAGGCACACGTGGTCCCAATTTTAAAAAAAGGCAAAAAGGACATTCCAGAAAATTATAGACCTGTGAGTTTGACATCAACAATGGGAAAGATACTGGAAAATATTATTAAAGAACAAATCGATCTCTACTTGACTGAAAAAAAGTTGTTAGATCATTGTCAGCATGGGTTCACTAAATCAAGATCTTGTCAGACCAATTTATTACACTTTTATGAAAATGTAAGCAAACATTTGGATTCAGGGGAAATCAGTTGATGTAATCCAATTGGACTTTTCAAAAGCATTTGACAAGCTGCCACATGATAAGTTAGTTAAATCTCTTTTTTTCTACAGGCATAAATACATATTTAGTTAACTGGATAGCAGATTGGTTACAAGAAAGAAAACAGAGAGTTCTAATGAGAGGTGAACTGTCTGATTGGATTGATGTGTCTAGTGGGGTTCCACGGGGGTTGGTGTTGGGTCCCTGTTTGTTTAATTTATATATTTCAACCTTGCAGTGTAATTTGGAAAATATCTGGATAACCAAATTTGCAGAAGATTGTAGGGTAGGGGCAGTTGTAAACTCAGATTTAGATAGAATTAGACTTCAGGAAATACATACATTGAGAGATGGACAGAAGAACATCAGCTCAAATTAAATGAGGACAAATGTATTGTCCTACATATGGGCAGAAAAAAGTAAGAATTTAAATATACTATAAATAACAAATATTTGAAACCGTCTATAAAAGAAAGGGATTTGGGTGTCATTATAAGTAAAGATTTTACCTTTAATGCCCAATGTGATCAGATTGTTAAAAATGCAAATAAGATTTTGAATTGTATCCTGAGACACATATCTAGCAGAAGTAGGGAGGTTTTGGTCAACCTATATGGATCGTTTGGTGAGATCTCAGTTGGAGTATTGCTCCCAGGTTTGGAGTCCCTATACAAGGGGGGAGATTGAGAGATTAGAACAAGTCCAGAGAAGGGCGACAAGATCCATAGTAGGAATGAGAGATAAGACATACAGGGACAGATTGGTGGAGCTAAATTTATATTCCCTTGCTTACAGAAGATGGAGTGGTGATATGATTCTGGTTTACAGATCAATCCAAGATGGTAAACTTAGATCGGAACTGGGACTTGAACTATGTGGTAAAATCTACAATATGAGATCTCATGATAAACAGCTATAACAATTTAGGTGGACTGTATTAAAGAGAAAAAACTGGTTTAGTCAACGTGTGGTTCCTTACTGGAACTATCTTCCTCGGGAGATAGCAAATAGTCCCTCTTTAGATATATTTAAAAATAGATTGGATACTTATAGCAAACTTAGGGTTATTGATTATTAAAATGTTTTTTCTCCTCATTGCAAGCTATTTAAGGACGAAAGTCTAATTTTTCCTTTGTGGCTACTATGATACTATGATACTGGGCACCACGCCTGGCACCTTTTCTACCCCTACCCCTGAAATACACTTGCTGTGGGTATTGGGATGTCTGAGGAAGTACCATGGCCTGGAATGAAATTGCCTGTCCCTGCCTCCCCTACTGAAGGGTCTAGAGGAGGTAGAGGCTCTTTCCTTTGCAGAATTGCTACGAAAGTGGCCATATACTCATCCACCTTCTTCATGTAGGCCTCTGTATGGCTGCCAAATAGGGAACTGCCCTCCATAGGAAAATCCAGAGTCTTATTCTGGGTATCCTGTATGAGGTTTGTGGCTCTCAACCAAGCAAACCTTCTCTGTGTGATGGTATTTGCCATCCACCTTGCAGCAGTCTCATTACTGTCTGCTGCCATTTGGAACTGGTATTTGGCAGCTTCCAGGCCAAACCTAGCAGTTTCAGCTAGATCTGCCGAAAGAGGAGACGATGCTTTCTCAGCCATGTCTAGGACAGAAAACGTAATGCACCTGGGAAACAAAAACCCAGGGGAAGAGCACACAATGGGGGGTGAGATACTGACAACAACAAAAATGGAAAGGGACCTGGGGATAGCCATATCAGATGACCTAAAGGTGGGCCAGAATGTGAGAAGGCAGTAAGGAGGGCTGGGGGGATATTGGGATGCACAGGGGAGAGGCATCACCAGTAGAACACAGGAAGTTGTTGGCCCTCTGTACAGAGAGTTGGTAAGACCACATCTGGAGTACTGTGTACAGTTCTGGTGACCCCATCTTTGCAAAGACATAGACAGGGTGGAGGCTGTCCACAGGAGGGCAACCAAATGGTGCAGGGTCTGCACCAGAAGACATATGAAGAAAGACTAAAGGAGTTTAAGATGTATAGCCTTGAGGAAAGGAGGGAGAGGGGGGACATGATAGAAACTTTCAAATACCTCAAGGGAATCAACGATGTCCAAGAGGGTAGCATCTTTCAGAAAAAGAGATGTGCAAGAACAAGGAGGCACAATTTGAAGATAGGGGGGAATGGCTCAGAGGTAACGTGAGGAAGTATTTCTTCACAGAGAGGGTTGCAGAAGCATGGAACGGCCTTCCTGAGGAGATCGTAGAGTCAAAAACAGTGGGGGAATTCAAGAATGCATGGGACAGACATAAGGCAATTCTAGTGGGGGGTAGGGGGAAGTAGGCTGTTGGATAACTAGGATCTGCAGCTTATCTGTTAGGTAGGGAAATGGGCAGACTAGGTGGGCAAAGCGGTCCTTATCTGCCATCAAATTCTATGTTTCTATGTTTTGCGGCAGGCGCCTTCAAGAATCACGTTTGCCGCAAAGTCTGAAGCAACTCACAGGTTGCATCAAACACACTGTTGCATATCCACTGCGGCAGCGCAACTCACTCCAGAATTGGCCCCATTGTTTCAGATAACCCTTTTTACATGTGTCAATCGGGCTAGCTTATGCCCTTGTTAGGTTAGGTTTTCCTAGTTTTATTGTGCTGCAACCCCTCAGTAAAAAAAGGTACTGAGGCAGTTGGGGGGTCAACAGTGAGATTACCTATTCAGCGTGAGCCAGTCCTGCAGTGCCACCCATGCACCTATGTCGGCTCTGACCTTCCTAAAGATTTTTGGCTCCCATGGGTTCCTAGCGCCTCCAGCGTGAAACCAAGAAGTGTGACTAAATGGTGAAGACTTGTCCAAGAAGATCAAGAATTACAGTAGGTATGTAATTTTCATTTTTGCTGAGTTAATGGCCTAGCTGAAAGTACCTATCAGCCAATCCAGTGTAAGGAATTTTTTTATAGAGGGTTCTGGCCCCAGGTGGACATCATGTGCCAACTTCAGGTGTTTCACCTGGTCCTCCCCAGCTCCATGTGCCACTTCCCCCACCATCATGCCATGTCATATACAGTGACTGGTGCACATTATATTTTTCCCAGTTTACTCCCTCGTTCCCTCCAATGCCTGGCACACAACATGCGTCCTCACACACACCCCTCAAGTGCATATAGTGTTGCCCTGTAGGAGAGATAAGCTCCCTCTGGCCTTTGTAGGGTTGGTACAGTGCTGGCACTTAGGCGCCTCCTTCCCCTGGCTGGAGGTGAGCACCACCTCAGTGCCCCCACCCTAACTCCCCGAGTTCGCTCCCAAACTTGGGTCACTGGCATGAAAACACATAGCCATCAGTCATCCCGTCAAGATATTATCTATTCATTTCATAATGCACCTTATTTCATTTGTTGTAATTTCACTAACTTGTTTAATTTGCATTACTTTGTTTTATTTACTTAATTGGCATCTAGTTTCTATTATTTAATCACTGTATTCCTATTTCATTGCTTTTCTGTAAATATTGTTTTTCTTGTATAGTTCCCACTTCATTTGTTTTTGACGTGTACTATTTGCCGTACTCCTCCCTCCTACCTGGAAATGAGCCTTGGATAAGCGTGCCTCTCCCAGTCATTATATAAACAAATGTAATTTTGGTTAGTTTTCTACTTATAACTTGTTGATCTCAGGACTCACACTGAAACAGACAGGCATTGAGGAAGTGGTCTCATCATGACACCACCTGTGTGTGTGATGGGACCATAGGTAAGCTGAACTCTCTTCGATGTTTTGTGTTCTTTTTTTTTTTTTGTTCCTTATTTTTAAATATTCTGTTCCTCTTAGCTGTATCGGCATTTCAAAGACAGCACGTGGTGCAATAACCAATCAGAAGTTGCTTATGCCTCACTAATAAGAGGCTCGCAGTATAACCTAGAGGTTAGAGTAATAAGATGTGCATGAGCTTGTTACACCTTGCAGACCTGAGTTTGATACCCAGAACTTCCACTTGCATACTGTGTGACCCTAAGGAAATCAATTAACTGCCCCCAGTTCTTTGGGTCACCCTTGAAAACAGGCCTTGTGCCTAGTGGACCTTACCTGGTTACCAAAAGAATTAAAAAAATAATTATTCATGAGGCTTATAATCTTATATAAATCTAAAGCCCCTGAAGATTTCCAGTCTTGATATTCAAATATGGCCTACTATTTGTAAACCCAATCTGTGTGATCAAGAAATGTGTGTAGTGTGCCATCTGTGAAACATTTACGAAACTTGCTCAAAGTTGGGGAGGAAAATTCCCAGTCCACTGCGCTTTGCTCATTCAATGGGGAGATTTTGCATAAAAGTTCAAGCCCCACTAGAGTCATGAATTAGAACGTATATGGACTGATATATCAGTCCACGGCGCAGCAAGGAAGCAGTATTTGTTAGCGGGGAAAAAAATTATATCTAAATATTTTGTAACAATGTATTTCTGGCAAAAAACATCACTATGTCCATTTTCTTTCCATTTCATGTCATTCTTAGACTGAAATATGTGGCTTTAAAGTTTTCAAAAGTTCCCGCACTCCTGCCATGCCCGCTATGAAAAAAGTAAACATCCTGGTGTGATGTGCTATTTGCCATACACATTGTTTTAATTTACTTATTGAATTTTGTTAACTGTGTGGGCCCGCTGAAACAAAAAGTCCCTTTTTTAGAGGTGACCATGAATTAGTTACATAGATACACAGCAGAGAAGATACGGAAACATATGGCAAAACAGAGTACAGATATACACTATATATACATAGGAATACAAGCAATTAGCAACAAGCGTACGTAAAGCAACAAAGCAGAAACAGACTAACACAGATCAAAACAGGCCAATTTGCACGACTGGTAGTAGAGATGCCAAAAATATAGGCAGTTTATTACAGTTCAGAGGCATAACAACAATGTCCTGTACATCCTAGGGTCACTGGAAATAAAGAAACAGCAGCTATAGGTCAGCGTATACAGGAAAATTGACTTTGTTCAAGTAAGTACACTTTTAGCCCTTTTTTAAAACCTCCAAGTGAGGAACTGCTTTGGAGGGATGCAGGGAGAGCATTCCAGAGGGAAGGGGCTGAGCTGTTAAAGGATTGCTTCCCCCTGCACTGTATCTCACCCTAGGGGTATCAAGTAGCATACAGCCAGAGGACAGGAGCAATTTGGGCTTTGGAATGAGAACATCTTGAAGGCGGGGTGGGGGGGGGGCCTGGGCCCTTGACAAGCTTGTAAGCAAGGCAGAGAAGAGGATACTCAAGTCTGTCTTCCAGCGAAGGCCAGTTCAGGGAACTGAAGGCTTTGCACTGATGTTCCCTTTTATTTATTTAACTTTTGTTCACTGGGTACGTACAATGAGCTATGGCCCTTTTTCATGTACGACGCAGGGCCATATTTACAAACAGCCAAGATGTTAATAAAAATACTTAAATACCTACATCCTGGGTCATGCCTGAAAATAGTCTTTTGGCTAGTGCACCTACCAGGTAAACAAAAACTAAATAAAAATAGATAAAACATGCAATATGCAGGATAAGCTTAGTAACAAAATCATATCAAAACTACGTAAAACATTTCCAATACAGTTGTTTTAAAATATACATTACAATATGACTGGCTGCTTTGCTGCTGGAGCCAGTCATATTGTAAAGGACACTGAGCTTACTGCGCTCAGCACTTCTTAAGGACTGGAGAACTAGGGCACCATATTACGAGAGGGAACAGAGTACTACTGGCAATATCAGCCAGGATTCTGTGCTTAAGTAGTTACCTAGATGGAAGAATAACCCAGTCTTTTGAAGAATGGATTTTGAAACAATTTGTGTAGGTTCTAAAGGTAACTAATTGGTTTAGATAAGCTCCAAGGTACTTTATAGCCTCAATTACCTTGATGTGGGGTCCCACTGAGGCGGACAGGGTGAGCATGTGCTGCCTTGTTGCACCCAGGTGCCTAACCGAAAACAAAATGGCCTTAGTAACCAATGGCATGACAAGCGGTCAAGACCAAGCTTCTTAAAGGAGAAGTCTCCTGAAAAGCTTTATAAAGTAGTTATCAATACAATAAATATATATTTCAGTACCTTGTGGTGTGATGTGTGGTTATTTCTCATTGATCGCAACATTTAAGCAGTGCTCATTCAGTAATTTTCTCCATAAAATCGTATTCTCCCGTTTGATTAATGTTGAAGTCGGTGCCATGTTCTGGCTGTGCATGCACTTTAGTGGTTGTTTGCACTAGAGATACATGTCATTGCCGCAACACCTCTTCCCTGAGTCACACTGTGCTTGCTGAATATAAGCGCACAGTTGATCTGAAACTACGTTGTTTGTTACTGTGCCTGAAGGCAGTTAAAAGTAATTATTTTCATAAAGTGTTATTAATTAAATAAAGTCTACCTCTTGTGTAGCCGTACATTGCGTGTCATCCCTGGGAACGGCAGATATTTTGAAGTGACAGCCACCCGCCCTAAAAAGTGTGTATCTGGGTGCCACATGTTGTGTATTGTGTATGTCTGTTTATTGTTAGAACGTCCATCGCCTTATTTGTCCAACCTGAACCAAATCCATGTCTCAAATAATCATTTTAATTTATACTGTGTGGTTATATTATTGTCTTAGTACTCTGACACACATTAGTGTCACATAGTCTTCCTGTCTGCACTTAGCAATGATCGTTCCGCATCCTGCGCCCTGCTAGTCCTCGCATGTGTCTCATGCAGCTTTATATTACCCCCTTTATATTCCATCTGTAATGTAAAAAGTCCTGCAGATCATGATCTCCATATGGTTTTATACAGTGTTATATTTTATGTTTGAGTTTGTCCTCTGACCACACCGGTGCATGATATTTTCTCAAAGTTGGTGTCATTGCTTGTAGCATCAGAAGCCTATAATGAACTGATTATGTTGTTCCAGTAATCAGTATTAGTACTGCAAAGATGCATATGCTGTGCTACCAATGTGATTTATAAAACTCTTTTTTTTTGACCGTTCCCAAAAAGTACAGTTTTGTAAGAACTTACCGTAACAGTAGATCTTCGAGAGAAGCTCTTGCAGCAGGTAACACTTGTAGGACTGACGCCACCTGGCGGAAGATCTTGGCAATTCTTTTTTCCAGCAGTACCTAGGGGACCGCCCTCCCGATGTCAGCTCTACCCCCGATGTCACCCAGTATAAAGGGAGGAGATGGTCCCCATGTGCTCCAGTTCTTGCACGCCCAATGCAGGCCCGCATGAGGCAACATATGGAAATAAAGCAATACAGCAAAGGCTAATCTTGTCCATGCAGCGAAAAAGGTCATGGCAATAGCAGGAGAGACCTGGTCCCGTGGGAAAGGAGAGAGGGAAATTCATATCTGCTGCAAGAGCTTCTCTCGAAGATCTACTGTTACAGTAAGTTCTTACGTAACTGTACTATCTTACTTCGCGAGTAAACTCTTGCAGCAGGTAACACTTGTAGGGCTGATTTCCAAGCACTATAAACTAAAGACAGCCCTCAGGAGGAGAAAGGAAAGGCAGACACACCGGAAACAGGAGGAATCCCTCAAGAGATCAGGCCGTGCAGGACCGCAAGGCCAAATCCTGCTCGTCACCTGGAAATGATGTCCAAGCTGTAGTGCCTGACGAAAGTATTAACAGAGCGCCAAGCGGCGGCCGCACAGATGTCTGCAGCTGACACCCTTTTCATGGCTGCAAAAGAAGCAGTGACAGCCCTGGTGGAATGTGTCTTAACAGAGCCTAGAAGGGATTTATCATGCTTCTGGTAACAGAAAGAAATACAGTTCACTAGCCAACGTGAGAGCGTTTGCTTGGTAACCAGTGCCCCAAGGACCTGTCCGCAAAGGAAATGAACAACTGATCGGATTTCCTGGCCTCCTTCATTCTGGACAGGTAGCAACATAAAGCCCTGTGCACATCTAAAGTGTGCAAAAGCACTTCCCCTTTGTTAGAATACTCTGGATAATAAACCGGAAGTTGAACTGACTGGTTGAGTGTGAGCTCTGAAACTACCTTCGGCAGAAATTTGGGATTGGTATGAAGGTCCACCCTATCTTTGTGAAAAATCAAATAGGGTTCCTTACACATCAAGGCATGAAGCTCTGAGATGTGTCTTGCCGAGGCTATGGCTACTAAAAGTAGCACTTTCCAAGAAAGAAAATGGAGTTCACAGCTCATAGTTCAAAGGGAGAAAGCGTAAGCTTCTCCAGAACGAAAAGCAAGTCCCAAGGAGGTACAGGATCCTGAATGGGAGGTCTGATGTGTAAAATGCCTTGAAGGAAGGCCTTAGACACCTCCAACTAAGCCACCGTTCTATTGTGTATGAGATGGTGATAAGCAGACACAGCGGTCAGGTGTACCTTAATGGAGGAGTAACTTAAACCTGACTCCGACAGTGATAGCAGGTATTCCAAGACGGTAGTAACCGGACAGACCAGAGGATCCACTTTCCTGGTGGTGGCCCAGAGACAGAAGCATTTCCATTTCATGGCGTACGTGGCACTGGTGGTGGGCTTATGTGCCTCAAACAGAACTTGTGCTACTTTATCTGAAACCCCAAATCTGAATTTTGCTAGGTCTTGAGGAGCCAAGCATGCAGGTGAAGGGAGCACAGGTTGGGATGAACCAAAGCCCCATTGTCCTGTGAAAGTAACTGGGTCGACACTGGAAGAGGAACAGGAAGGTCCACCATCAAACGCCATAGTAAGGAGAACCAAATCTGCTTGGGCCATAGGGAAGCTATCAGGATCATGATAACCCTCTCTGAGCTTTGAGTATCATCCTCTGTATCAGTGGGAAGGGGGGAAGGTGTAAAGAAACCTTCCCCTCCAGGACAGAAACATAGAAACATAGAATTTGACGGCAGATAAGGACCGCTTGGCCCACCCAGTCTGCCCATTTCCTTACCTAATGGATAAGCTGCAGATCCTAGTTAACCAGCAGCCTACTTCTACCTACCCCCAACCCCTAGAATTGCCTTATGACTGTCCCATGCATGCTTGAATTCCACCACTGTTTTGACTCACAACCTCCTCCGAGCCGTTCCATCATCCACAACCCTCTCTGTGAAAAATACTTCGTAAATTACCTCTGAGCACCCCCATCTTCAAATTGTGCCCCTTGTTCTTGCACCTCTTTTTGGAAAGATGCTACCCTCTTGGACTTTGTTGATTCCTTGAGGTACTTGAAAGTTTCTATCATGTCCCCCCTCTCCCTCCTTTCCTCGAGGCTATACATATTAAGCTCCTTAAGTCTCTCTTCATATGTCTTCCGGTGCAGACCCTGCACCATTTTAGTTGCCCTCCTCTGGACAGCTTCCATCCTGTCTATGTCTTTGCGGAGATTGGGTCTCCAGAACTGCACGTAGTACTCCAGATGGGGTCTCACCAACTGTGAGAATCTGTTTCCCACCCAGCACATTTATAGTATGTTGGTACATATATGGTACTAGCCATGGATCCACATACTGTCAGCAGTCGATGTTGGGGTGGAAAACACCATAAGTATCAGCGTATACATCAGACTATTTGAGGAGTTGTGCACTGGGCAGCAAGAAGGGCAGTTGCAACACAAAATGTTCAAAATAGGGTAACCTAGGAAGTTGTTATCCCTCTGTACAGACAGTTAGTGAGACCCCATCTGGAGTACTGCATGCAATTCTGGAGACCCCATCTCTGCAAAGACATAGACAAAGTGGAGGCTGTTCAGAGGAGGGCAACTAAAATGGTGCAAGGTCTGCACCAGAAGACATACGAGGAGAGACTAAAGCAGCTTAATATGTATAACCTTGAGGAAAGGGGGGGGGGGACATGATAGAAACTTTCAAGTATCTCAAGGGAATTAACAAAGTACAAGAGGGTAGTATCTTTCAGAAGAAGAGATGTGGAAGAACAAGGGAGCACAATTTGAAGATAGAGGGGGCATGGCTCTGAGGTAATGTGAGGAAGTATTTTTTCATGGAGAGGGTTGTGGATGCATGGAACAGCCTTCCTGAGGAGGTTGTGGAGTCAAAAACTGTGGTGGAATTCAAGAATGCATGGGACAGCCATAAGGCAAGTCTAGGGAGTGGGGGTAGGAAGACCTAGGCTGTTGGTTAACTAGGATCTGCAGCTTATCCTCTAGGTAGGGAAATGGGCAGACTGGGTGGGCCCAGCGGTTCTTATCTGCCGACAAATTCTATGTTTCTATGTTTTGAAAGTTATGGCAAGTCAACAAACATGGCTGCTATAAATGTTCCTAAAAAAAAAAAAAAAACTTCTGGGAGGCAGGGATATCAAAATGTGCTATGTTCTGACTGCTGAAAGGGTTCCCAGACGTGGTTGTCGCTCCATAAGCAGCTGGTTTCTGAACCTTCTTGGCCAATCAGGTTGCAGAAAACTCCCTGCCTATTTTATCATTTTCAATAAAGTAAAACATTTTTCTTTTAAACTCTATCTTTAGTTTTAAAAAACGGAACTCTTCAACATGAGTTATAATATGTTTATATGTACAGTTCATGTTCTTATGATTAAACATGTCTTCTCAGGTCCTTTGTGTGTGAAAACTGCCAAGCTTCGCTCCATAGTTCTCTCACTCAAAGAATTTAAGAATGCACTCTTGAGAGACACTGTAATTGTACATATAAAAATATATTATATGATCACCATCAGCACTAATTTTAATCATTGCGGAGATGGAGCTGCATGTGAAGATCTATTATAACCATTACAGGAACTTAAGTGCAAAGTTTGAAAAAGTTGAATTGAAAATGAGTGTATTTGTTGAAAACCAGATTTGAATGTTTTACTTTCTATTGATAATATTTAGATGGACACTTTGAGTGGCAGTTTTTGTCTTACTGGGGTGTCAGGACAGGGTATTCACCTGTGATTACTTGTTCTCCCACCAAACAACTCACAAGGAGACACTCATACCTGTAACAGGCACATTCTGTGTCCCTATAAATATGTATAGGATTATAAAATGGATAATTGGTCAAAAGTCAGTTAAAGTCATGATGGTATCCCAGTACAGTAACATTATGGTTGGGAAATTATCTAACAAGAAACCTAAATAAAAAGTTATTCTTCACAGGTTAGGCCACACTTGGAGTACTGCGTGCAGTACTGGTGCCCATACCTAACTAGAGGGACATTAAGTTACTGCAGGGGGTGCAGCGCAGGGCAACAAAGATGATCCAGGGACTAGGGGACATACCCTACATGAGCAGGCTGAGGGAGTTGAACATGTATTCACTGGAGGAGAGGAGCCATGGGGGGATATGATTGAAACCTTCAAGTACATGAAGGGAATAAACAAGACAGTCACGGAGAGACTACTGAAGTTAAGGGGGGTGGGGACACTCGAGGTCACGATCTCAGACTGGAGGGGGGAAGGTTCAGGAGGGAAATGAGAAGACACTTTTTTACGGAAAGAGTGGTGTCTGGGTGGAACGCGTTGCCCGTGGAAGTGGTATCCTGTAGAACAGTGGACTGCTTCAAAAGAGTAAGGGATAGGGTAAGAGGGAGGGTCAGGGGAGGGAGGGACAGCTGCAGTATAAGGGTTGCTAGCTGCACACTCAAGCAGACTCGACAGACCATAGGGCCTTTATCCGTTGGCAAATTTGCATGTTTACATGTTTGTAATTATTCTTTTAATTCTATAGGGACAATTTTATAAGCACAGTAAGGTACTCCAGTACGTGATTTATACTGGTTAACATCACTTCTTTGGTGGTTAAAAGCACTCAGTGTGTCATGTGCCTCTCTATATACCCGAGGTGTGACCATATCCTTGCATTACACACACCTGTCAAGTCTTATTGTTTAAGTGTCTCATATAAATATTACAACTCTGCAATTCAGAGCATGCCATAACTTTAAGTTGATTAGGACAGTAATAAAGCAGCAGCAACCGTGGCTATGGTGTCCTCTGAATTAAAACTCTCATTTAGCGAATTGAGTGATCCACGCTTGACCCAGAATTTTTCAAGAGGATAGCAATTTTGTCCAGGGAGTAGCACTTTCCCTGAAAAATGTAAAATGTCCCCTTTAAATCTCAACTTAGGCTAAAACAGCTATTGTTTGCTGGCCCATGGGGGTAGGGTGCTATTTTGCTACATATCTGGATCTGCTAGTGGGATAATCTGAGTCAAGAAAATCCCGATGAAATTCAAGGTATACAAAATGCAGCCCTAACCTCTGAATAACCGCAAACAAGTTACAAAAGCACATTTCCAACAATTATTTAACACAGACATAACAAATGTACAGGCTAAGACTATGAATGAAGTGCAAAAATATCAGAAAGAACTGGGCAGTGAGAATACAAAAGGACCTCTAAATGGCAAAGGTTAACTAAAAGAATTTTAAGCTGCCAAGTACTGCATTTATATCTAAGCCAGTTCTGTTTGTCCATTAGACAAGCATACAGATCCTCGTATAAAAGAGGCAGTTTAATAAATATTAGAAGTAAACTACAGACATATGCATAGCAACAGCTCTGGAATTCTGATTTTAGTCTAGTCAATAATGTTGAATTCAGACCAGCAAATAAAACCCTATGAGTACAGCAAGAAAATGAAGCTGTGCAGGTATAAGCCCACTTCTGCAGTCTAGGGGATATTTGAGTAATGACACTTTGCTCTCAAGGAGGGGCAGTACACCACAAATGCTTTTGTGAAGATGGAATTTTGGGTCTGGGGACTGGAACCAGTGTGGACTGGGGCACCATTAGTCACATTAATAGTTACAAACATAACTGCCCACACCATCTGCAGGCTTACTTGGTCTTGCTCAACGTCTGGCTTTAGGTAGAAATGTGTGGTGCTAAAAGGCCTCTGAAACAATCTGCTAAGGTTACCATGATGCTTTGCATTACTGGGGTGTGTGTAACTTTGGTATTTCTTTGAAACTTGGCGTTAGTGCCAATGCCCTTCCTGGGCAACCTTTGCTTCAGTGCTTTTGCATGGAAGTTCTAGTCTTTTATATTTCGTTTCCCATATGAAACATAGAAGCTGATGGCAGATAAGGACCGCAAGGCCCATCCAGTCTGACCATTTTGTCTACCTTATGAATGTTCCATAGGCCTGTACTCTGTCAATGGTCTATCTATTCATACTCATCTGTATTGCTTACTTACGTCTACCCCATGCCTGTTTGAAGCCCTGCACTGTATTCATATCTACCACTTCCTGAGGTAGGCCATTCCATATATCCACCACCCTTATTGTAAAAAAGAACTTCCTCGCATTACCCCTTAATCGGCCTCCCTCTAATCTCATGCTGTGTACTCATGCACATGTACTTCTGCTCAGTATTCACGATGGAAAAGCAGGGGGAAATACCTAATCCGGTCAACAGAAGCACTCTGGATAGGGGGGTTGATATTAGTCCTTTCACAGAAGAAAGGGTTCTGAAAGAATTCTTAAAACTGAAGGTGGATAAAGCAATGGGGCCTGATGGAATTCACCCCAGAATTCTAAAAGAACTAAGGGAAGAACTAGTAACACCACTGACTACCCTTTTTAATAAATCATGGGAGGATGGTGTGGTACCTGAGGACTGGAGGAGGGCAGATGTGATTCCCCCTTCACAAAAGTGGGAGCAAGACAGAGGCAGGAAACTACAGACCTGTCAGTTTGACCTCAGTGGTAGGGGAAAATGATGGAATCACTTCGGAAGGAAAGAACTGTTGAGTACCTAGATAGAGGCCAGTGGGGCAAAGGACCCAAGGCAGCATGGGTTCACAGCGGGAAGGTCATGTCAGACAAATCTAATTGATCTCTTTGACTGGGTGACCAAAGCAGTAGACCAGGGAGGGGCTGTGGACATGGCCTACCTAGACTTTAGCAAGGCATTTGACACAGTCCCGCACAAAAGATTAATAAACAAATTAGCCAGCCTGGGAGTGGGTCCCAGGGTGGTAGCCTGGGGTAAAACACTGGTTGGACAACAGGACACAGCGGGTAATAGTAAATGGAGTCCACAGTGAAGAAAGGAGGGTTACTAGTGGGGTACCGCAGGGTTCAGTACTGGGGCCGGTCCTTTTTAATGTCTTTACAAGTGACATTGCAGAGGGACTGGAAGGGAAAGTATGTCTCTTTGCAGAAGGCACAAAGATCTGCAACAGGGTTGATACACAATGTGGGGTGGAAAGGATGAAAAGGGACTTGGCAAGGTTGGAGGAATGGTCAAATGTATGGCAGCTTAGATTCAATGCAAAGAAGTGCAAAGTAATGCACCTGGGAAACAAAAACCCAGGGGAAGAGTACACAATGGGGGGTGAGATACTGACAACAAAAATGGAAAGGGACCTGGGGGTAGTCATATCAAATGACTTAAAAGTGGGCCAACAATGTGAGAAGGCAGTAAGGAGGGCTGGGGGGATACTGGGATGCATAGGGAGAGGCATCACCAGTAGAAAACAGTAAGTTGTTGGCCCTCTGGACAGACAGCTGGTAAGACCACATCTGGAGTACTGTGTACAGTTCTGGAGACCCCATCTCCACAAAGACATAGACAGGGTGGAGGCTGTCCAGAGGAGGGCAACCAAAATGATGCAGGGTCTGCATCAGAAGACATATGAAGAAAGACTAAAGGAACTAAAGATGTATAGCCTTGAGGAAAGGAGGGAGAGAGAACATGATAGAAACTTTCAAATACCTCAAAGGAATCAACAAAGTCCAAGAGGTAGCATCTTTCAGAAAAGAGATGTGCAAAACAAGGGGCACAATTTGAAGAAAGGGGGATGGCTCAGAGGTAATGTGAGGAAGTATTTCTTCACAGAGAGGGTTGTGGATACATGGAACAGCCTTCCTGAGGAGGTCATAGAGTCAAAAACAGTGGGGGAATTCAAGAATGCATGGGACAGACATAAGGCAATTCTAGTGGTGGGTAGGAGGAAGCAGGCTGTTGGTTAACTAGGATCTGCAGCTTATCTGTTAGGTAGGGAAATGGGCAGACTAGGTGGGCCAAGTGGTCCTTATCTGCCATCAAATTCTATGTTTCTATGTGTCCTCTTGTTCACTATTTTTCTTATATTGAAACATGTTAGACTCCTTCACCTTGTTACTGCCCTTCAGATGTTTTGAATGTTTTGATCATATCACCTCTCTCCCTCCTTTGCTCTAGGGTATACATATTGAGCTCCATTAATCTGTCCTCATATTTTTCCTGACGCAGTCCCTGCACCATTTTTGTTGCCCTTCTCTGGACTGCCTCTATTTTGTTAATGTCCTTGTGCTGGTGCGGCCTCCAGTACTGCACGCAGTACTCCAGATGGGGCCTAACCAGTGTCTTGTAAAGAGGGATTATTACCTCCCTCTTACGACTTGCGATACCCCTGCTAATACACCCCAACATCCCTCTAACCTTACCTACTGCTTTAGTGGTCTGCTTGGATGATTTCAGGTCATCTGTGATGATGATGCCCAAGTCTCTTTCCTCCCTTGTGATTGCCAGCAACTCCCCTCCCAACCTATAGGTGGCTTCAAGGTTTCTCTTCCCTATGTGCATGACCTTGCACTTATTTGCATTAAACCCCTGTTGCCACTCATCCGACCATTTTGCCAGTTTATCCAGATCTCTTCTCATTCTGCCCACCCCAACTGGATCATCTACTCTGTTGCAGATCCTGGTGTCATCTGCAAAGAGACAAACCTTACCCTCCAGTCCATCTGCAATGTCACTGATGAAGATACTGAAGAGGATAGGCCCCAGGACTGATCCCTGAGGAACTCCACTTGTGACTTGCATCTCTTCTGACTGTATACCATTTACTACCACTCTCTGTTTTCTGTTTGCCAACCAGTTTATCACCCAGTTGACCAACTTCTGACCCACCCGAGCCTACGCAGCTTACTAATCAACCTTCTATGTGGAACAATATCGAAAGCTTTGCTGAAGTCAAGGTAGGCGACATCAATTGCACCCCCTTGGTCCACCACTCTGATTACCCAGTCAAAGAAATCTATTAGATTAGTCTGACAAGACCTTCCTGTTGTAAACCCATGCTGTCTTGGATAATGTGCTCCTATGGATTCCAGGGGTTGCACTATCCTTTCCTTAAGGAGTGCCTTCATACTCTTGCCCACTACTGAGATAAGACTAATTGGTCTGTAGTTCCCTGCCTCCTCCCTTCTACCACTCTTGTGGAGTGGAATCACATGAGCCCTTCTCCGGTCTTCTGGCACCTCTTCTGTGCTCAGAGACTCACTAAACAGTTCTGATAATGGCTCTGCTAGTTCCACCCTTAGCCCTTTTAGTACCCTGGGATGTATGCCATCAGGTCCCATTGCCTTGTCCACCATGAGCTTAACGAGCTCTTGTAGGACCCTTTCTTTTGTGAAGTGACTAGTGCACACCCCCCCGTGTCCATGGTGCTGAGCTGTGGGCCCTGCCCTACCTTCTCAGTAAATACTGAGCAGAAGTATCTATTTAGGATAGATGCTTTTTCCTTGAGTCCTCCTCCTCCACACCCCCCTTATCCCCTTTGATCTTAGCAATACCCCCTCTGGACGTTCTCCTTTCACTAATGTATCTATAGAAAGTCTTGTCCCCTTCTTTTACTGCTTGTGCTAGTGTTTCCTCAGTTTGGGCCTTTGCCTGCCTTACAGCTTTCCCTGCTTCCCTTAGGGAAGTTTGGTATGCCTCCCTATCTTCTTCCCACTTCGTTCCCTTATATTTTCTTAAGGCCAGCCTTTTGGCTCTGACCTTTTTTGCTACTAATGCTTTGTAGGTGCATCAGATTGGATCAGTACTGGGCATCTAAATACTTTTACATGGTTTACAACTTATGCAATTTATTTATCTGTGTGTTTCAAGAATATCTACTAGCCGGCTTGCCAGATTGCTTGATGACTGGGAAGCCATGTGCCATGGCAATGTTCCAAGTTCACTTCTCAACCTAGGAACATTAAGGTATGATCCAAGAAGAATGCAGAAGCATCCCCATCAGATGCTCCCCTCGTTCTGCTCCTGGTTAGCTGGGTATGTGGAGTCAGTGAAGACTGCCTCCTGGTGGTCTCAAGGGAGAATCTTATGATCTCATGCATGTTACTTTAGCACGTTGCCTATGTTATGTTTCCGTCATTCTTGTACAAAGTCTATAAAATGGCAAGACCTTTGACAAAGTGGCAGTTCTGGTGTAACTGGCAACATATGGCTCAAGGCCTCCTGAAAAGGTTAATGTCTTTAATCTCTAGCACAAGAAATGGGCTTCTCTGTATACAGGCAGTCTGAGCTGACTGAGGCCTTTCCTTGATGAAAATCACATCTAATTATTTACCAGTTTAGGCCAAAAATGCATACTGAGGTGTAATGGCTGATTTTCAGGTGTAATGGGGGAGAAAGAAACAGTACAGAAAGCTGATCATAAACAGGCAAACACATTGGTAAATAATTTATAAAATGCACTACAATACAGAGCAAGGAAAGGGAAAATAATTACAGAGGAGTGGCTAGGGAACAACAACAGGACAATTCTATAAAAAAAGCTGGTGACAGACATTCAGTGCCTTGCACTGTCATTGATCCCAAGGCTGTACATGCTGGATCGTGCTCTGTAGCATGCGTGCAACACTATAATGTTTCCAATGAAGGGGGGGAACCAAGTTCAACGGAGCGTGTTGCGTATCGGACGGCATTAGGCACGACACCATTGAGGTCCTCTGCGCTGATGACGTGTTCCGGGAGACACAGTCGACCGAAAATGGTGGGGGAAGGCAATAAATCATTAAATTAGTGAAAAAACACTTTTAGTGCGGCACAAGCGATGGAAAACAGCTCAGTGATCTGCAGAGGAACTGCACTACACATACACAGGAGCAGGTAAGATAATAAGAAGCACAAACGATGCAGGACTTCCCTTAGTTTTGCTAATAAGAGATCATGGTTAACAAGACCAAATGCTTTGGTGAGATGAATGAAGACTACACCAGTCATCTGCCCCCTGTCCATGGCCCCCATGACATCAGTTCCTCACCTAACCAGAGCAGTGTCTGGTCTGTGATGTTTTCTGAGCTTGTGCTGCCACTCTGTCAAGCGGCGACGCTGTTCCAGATATTCTTGGAGCTGGTTATATATTAACCGCATAGGGCTACTACACAAGCTATACTATATAAGCATAAACATTGCCTAATGGCTGAAGCCTTGAACCTCGCTATCCAGAGCTCTGTTATCTCAACTATTGACTACGGGCTCGTTATCTATGGATTCGCTACTGATACTGCACTCTGGCACATAGCTGTAGCCCTTAATAAGGCATGTAGACTCCTTATTTCAGCTGCTCGCCTTTCCCACACATGACATTTACGAGCAGGCTAACTGGCTTCAGCTATCTGGCAGGCTAAAGTACCAGACCTGCATCCTAGCTAAGAAGATATCACTGGGCCTTATGCCCCCTGGAGTCCAATCAATATTGACCCTGCAGCATGTCTGCCGCCTAACTAGAAGATCAGACAGTCTAACCTTTACAATACCTTGCTGCTGGACCTCTCAAGCTCAGCGTTTTTACCTTTTTGCCTCCACCTGGTTCAACTTGCTACCTACAGAAATCTCCAACATTGACACGAGTGGTGCTTTTAAGTGTAAACTATGTCGACACCTCATTGCTAGTGCCTTCTGTGATTGCTTTTTATAATCCCCTCCAGGCATACCACCCTCAATCATCCCTCCTCACTGCCTCAGCTCCTCCTCCTCCTCTCCTACCCCCCATTACTGGGTATAGGATGAACCTGTCTCCTCTTCCTTTTCATCCCCCCCATTCCGCCTCCCTTGCTATTTCCCATCTACCATATACCCAACGCAATGCCCTCCCTATTTCTCCCCTCCTCCCTCTCTCTCTCCCATACCACCACTCTTCTTTGTCTTTTCCCACTAACCCACTCCTAACAAAGCTTCACTGAGACGCCTATGACTTGAACTGTATAATTAACTCGCAACACACTTCCTTGACAATGCCTTTGGCTGCTATTATTGTAACCTTACTTGTCTTATTTTTTTTTGTGTAAGTTCCATTGTAATGATATTATGTTTTGTACCTTATTGTCCTTATTGCCTTGACGTGGAACCTTTGTTTTTTTTTTCCCATTCTGTTTGTAGCCTTCAGCCTGGAACTGTCTCAGGCCCCCTGCACTCACCAGCTTGCTCTACCTCCCGCTGTGTTCCC
Organism: Neoceratodus forsteri; assembly: GCA_016271365.2. Taxonomy (NCBI): domain Eukaryota; kingdom Metazoa; phylum Chordata; order Ceratodontiformes; family Ceratodontidae; genus Neoceratodus; species Neoceratodus forsteri. Next base: position 1,285,073,219 of record CM028132.1, read on the forward strand.
TGACCATCTTCAAGTTCGTTGTGGTTCCCCGGGTCAGGTAGGACAACCCGGAGAGACCAGGGGGGCAGTGGAGGGGAACCAGCATTGGGAGTGTGGCAGTGGCACTAGCAGGGGCCGTCGCCTATCCAGGGCTTGAGGGTTTTTTCTTGTGGTGGAAGCCCTAGACCCCCCCAGCGTGGTGCATGCCTGACGCTGTGGTGCACGGCAACCCTGCCTGCATCAGCCACGCTCCTTACATGCAATCCGGCTGCTCGTAGTGCCCTCTGCTCTCCACCGGGGGTCGCCAGAGCACTGGATAACCAATTCCCTCCCACCCGGAGAGGAGAGTAGCCCAGTGGGCGCACGATCCATCTCCCTTCCCTGACGACCCCCGAGCTCGCTCCCGAACTCGGGTCATCGGCGTGACGCGAGGTGTGGCATCCAGCGCCTCAACCCTCAGTGCCACTGGGCCGACCGACATGGAACCTTTGTAAAAGAGCCCTCGGCTCAAAGGTGTCATCCGAAATACAAATAAATAAATAAAATAAATATATTAACCTTTCTTGTACTTTAGCAAGGGTGCAGAGAAGGGAGATAGGGTGGTAATGTTCCACTGGCTCTTTAGGACCATCCCTTGTGCACTGGTGCCATAAGGGCAGTTTTCCAAGTTTCTGGGATTCTTCCCTCAATAACAGACTTATTTAAGAGCATGGCCACAGGACAGGTGATTACAAGAGTGGTGATTTTTAATAGCTTGGGTTCTAATTTATCGAACTCCACTGACCCTTCTGCTTTTAATTAATTTAGTGCAGTCAGTACCTCCTTCCTGGTAATCCTCTGAAAGTAGAATTCAGAGTAAGGTTAACCAGTTCTGCAGGAGTATTCGGAGGAGATCCCGAGGAAGGGATCTGAAAGTTATGCAGATCAATGAAGAACTTGGTAAAGGCATTTGGGGCTGGTAGTACAGTATAGCCTAGAGGTTAGAGTAACGAGTTGTGTATGAGCTTGGTACATCCATCAGACCTGGGTTTGATTCCCACAACTTCCACTTACATACTGTGTGACTCTGAGCAAGTCACGTAACCACCCTAGTGCTCCCAGGTCATCCCTGAAAACAGAAACCTTGTGCCTAGCAAATCTTACCTGGTTACCAAGAGAATAAAATAAAAAATAAATAAATTTGCAGTAACCAGAGGGTCACCTACTAGTTTGCCCTCAGCCAGAATATCACATTCAGAAGGTCTTGCTCGACCCTTTGGGAGGGCACTGATGTGCAACCAGAACTTCTTGGGGCTGGACAGACTTTCACCCTGCAGATGTCAGACGTATTTCCTTTTAGCCACCTTAAGTTTAGTTTTGCAAGTATTTCTAGGCTCCCTATACTTCTTTCAGTCTGACACTAGCTCAGATGTCTTGAAGAGACCTCATGCTTTGTCCCTCACCCTCAGCTGTTTTTTAAGCTCAGACAGCATGCAACCATTTAGACAGCTGAATGCTTTCAACCATTTTTTAGACAGGTGAATGCTGATCTTAGAAAATAACTGAGACTGCAAAGCAATGGCGTTCCTTCAAAACATCTGGCACAATGTCAGACTGGAATATGTATTGGGACCTCAGAAATACAGTACCTGTAAAACTAACCTAAATGCAGCTAAAAGAAAACTCATCAGACATCTGCAAGTAAGGGCCAGCACAATCCTAATACATTCACAGTATGAATCTAGTTTGTACTGTGCAGTCACAAATTAAACTCAGTGGAAGGGATTTAAAAAAAACTCAGAGGCATGGCCAGCATTATTGACTTGAGTTATTATACAATCAGTAATGAAAACTGTTTTTAAAATACCTGAGGGAAAAAACAATGCACTGATGATAAATCTAAGGATCTCAAAAATGTATCATTGCTAATAAACTGTACAATGTAAAGTTTAATCTGTTTCATCATCCCAGCCACAGCTCACCCGGAGTGCCCCTGAGCCCGACGAGTCAGGGGCACCACTGATCAGGGCGGTCCTAATGCATGGGGAGATTTTACTTTGGTACCCATGTTACACCCAGAGGACACTGGCATGCAGGAAGCCCAATGAGCCCTGCGCATGCGGAGATGGGCAGTTGGTTCAGGCTTCCTGTCGACATCCTCACCCTCCCCTTCCATAGCACCCTGGACTGCACTGCCAGCTGTGGTCACCAGGTGGCAGTAATGCAGCAGGTATGACATCCCTTCCCACTGTAGGAGGAGAGCAGCTCGTAGGGCACTCAATTCTCCTCCCCATGGCTGGCACTCCAGTGAACGAGGCTTGTTCCCGAACCTCGATCGCCAGCATCGCAAGCGATAACTTTACCGCTGCGTCGGCAGGCAGCAAACTGTACAATGAATGTTTCTGTCCACTAACAAGTACTTCTGCTTTAACTTCCTGGTGCTCCAGTTGGCCCAGCTTTAAAATGAGTAAAAGCAGATCCCCACTGAAATGGAGATGCTGCATCTCAGCCAGCCTATCCTAGGTAAATAAATTGGTCTATTAACACAAATGGGTCTTTTTAGTATCTCTTATTCTTTGCATTTCCAGGCACAATAATTATTATTACAAACCCCGATCTTCTATACATACCATCATAGTTCAGGGCATGTCATAGTTGAGCAATAATATATAACATTTAATAATAATTCTTATGGTCAACACACAGATGTGCCACAAATTATTTCTAGTAACGCAGACTAGGTGCAGGCACTGTCCTTATCCTGATAGTCATGTGCTGATACACGTCAGTAGATATTTCTCTTAAATATAGAAAGTGACTGCACATAAGGGCCACGGGAACCATCCAGTCTGCCTGTTTTTATTTATTTATTTATTTTTTCTGTAAACATTCTGACCACCGAAAGCCCTGGCAGGTGGCTGTGGCCCTCCGACTGGAGGGACTCTCTCTCTGGTCCCACCGCTCCCATGCTAGGTGTCCCACCCCCCCAGTAGTTTTTCCACAGATTGCCTCAAGGAAGCCAGGAGGAGGCTATCGGCTTCTCCCGGCCCCGAGACCAAATCCAGAATCCAGGGGACCACTCCTGGGAGCAGCAGAGCATCACTGAGCCTGCCAAGCTCACTTTTTCCTGTTTTTGCCCAGCCCCCCTCCCTGCTGATGTAATGATGTCAGCTTCAAGCCTTCCGACCCATACTGCCCTACAGCCACTGCCAGAGGGCAGTCAGTGAGCGGGACGACGAGTCCCCCTTCCCCTAAGAGAGGAGAGCAGTTCTCTGGATGCTCAATCCTCTCTCCCTCCTGCCGAACCCGGGTTGCCAGCGTGGCACAAGGTGTGGCATCCAGTGCCTCAACCCTCAGTGACACAGGGTGGCCTGCCTATTTTTTTAACCTTCATTTTCTGCTGCAGACCCAACTTGATCTACGGTGCCATCTCTTCCCCTCCCTTCCTTACCCCCATGATTCCCTTGTGCCTGTCGCAGGCATTTTTTTGAAACCCACCACTGTTTTTGTCCCTACTGTTACTGCACATGCCAAGGGTCACAGCTTCACTTTTCAAATTGTTTTTTCTGTGAGATATACTGCTCGTTTCAAGAAAAGAGTTACATTGCCAGTCTTGTTGATCCCTATAGATTTAGATTTCTGAATAAACTCATATGCCTTCTGAAAAAATGAAAGGGCTCATGAACGAGCCTACAGGCGCTCCGGCGCCAAGAACACTTCTGAACTTGCCAGGCTGCAGGCGGGGGAAGAATTAGCTGCTCCGGCTGAAAAGTAATGCTGCATTAAAAACAGCATTTTTTTATATCTTTCAGCAATCACGTGCCCAGGTGTGCTTTCTATGTGAATGTGTGGAGCAAAAAACACCAAGATTGCTAGGTGGAAAAAAATACCACCAAAGCCTGACAGTGCCCCTTTAAGTTACAAAACTCCTTGTAACATGGCAAGGGAAGCTCATGTGAAATACAGCAATGCTATAGGTGGAAACGCAACCCATGACTCAAAATCAAGCAGGCATTAATTCCCTAGTAATGCCTGCTTGACTTTGCAGTATTACAAGTATCCACATTCTAACTGCCATTTGTCAACTATGCACAATGCTGTCATTTCCCACCTACCCGACCAGCGGCCATTACTTATTCCTCACAAATTCGATTATCATGAAAATGTATTCAAAAATGAGAAGCAGCAATGTGGAGTGTGAGTACAACATTACCTTCAATTTATGTGGTGGCAACAAGAATCTCTGAGTGGATAGACATTCTAGAACAAACAGCCCCAATGCTAGTGTGCGAAATAGTTGCTTACCAGATTCTCCCCCCCACACACATTGCCTGGATAGTTATTGTATTTCTCCAGTATTAATCCATTTGTTAGCAATGTATACTGGAAATGTTCGATCGCAGTATGCAAATTAGGTATCCCATGATTTCTGTCGGTACAAACGCGATGGAAAGGTTTTCTAACGAGTTAAATGTTCTGTTTCTGAGTATGTTTTAGTGAGTTTTAATGCTGTATGTAATATCAAACTGCATCACTGCACCATATGCTTGAATTAATAAACAAATGAAGGCTGCTTATCCCCCCCCCATAAAGTGTTTTTCTTGTTATTTTAACTTGTACCTATGTTTTGAGTTATTCTGTAAGTTCTGAATCCATGCTGTATCGTTCATTGTGATGTACCTTTGCTTTTTCCTATTGTACTTTGTTTTGCAATCTATGACGTGGAACCTTTGTAAAAGAGCTTGTGCTCAAAGGTCTTTTCCGAATCGCTAAATAAATAAATAAATAATGTGTTAATCAGCAGTCTCAATATTAATAAATGTTGGACGGAAAAAAAAAACACAGTTCCATAATAATAAAAAAAAATCTTCTGAAAACCTGCATCCGTGTATGCTTTTCACAATGATAGTGTTTTTCAAGTGGTTGCCATGTTACAAGTGCATTAATGCTCTACAAAGTCGGGCTCTACTAGGGAATTAATGCCCGGTTGGTGGTTGGATGCACTCGGACCAACCAAGCATTAATTCTCTAGTAGAGCCCTCCTCTGTCATGCATTAATGCTTACTTGCCTCAGACAGTTTTTTTGTTTATCTTCTCTGGGGCAGAATATGTCTCAGGAAAGTTGCCTCATATTTTACGTGTGGTCTATTTTTTGTTACTGATTTTTTTTTCAGCTTATCTCCCCAGCACAACATCTGACAATGAACAATGATAAGCATCCCTCCATATCATTGTGAAAGAGCCTGTGGTGTAAACAGCTGATTGACACCATCAGAATTAGGTTCCATTGTTTACATGTATAAAGGCTGAATGCATATAATAGTTTAAATGGGTCTTAATAGGGTTAATTATAGCTAAATAATGGCAACGTGACAGTGAGTTAAGCTGGCTAATACCAGTAAAACCCCTGGGCATATCTAAATGGATAATATGCCTATCTGGCAGTAGCTGTGCAATCCCCATTATTCAACACAGAACACGTACTACTGAGCTCAGCCTGAGCGACTCTAAGCATGGTGAGAACAGAACAGTACGATCATGAAACTGAGAACAGCACATTAACAATTTAAATTGCAGCTTGATCAAATTCAAAAGCAACGTGTACCAAAGAGCTGTAGAGAGGTGGGTAGGGATACAGTTCAGAATGCAGCTAGCCACGTCTGTACATTTTAAAGCATTGTGTAAATTAAATATCTGTTTTTGATACACTGAAATCTGGGCCAGTCCTGTAAATGGAACAAACTGGTTCTCACACCAAGTAGGTACAGCTTCATCAAGAAGCACAAGCTCGCTGTTCGAGTACTCTATGACAGCACTGTACCTAAGAGGTGTAATAAACTGCACCTGGTGTGCACCTATAATCCTCTAAGAGGTGGGCTACCTGGATTAACTCACCTCATGGACAAAATTGGTCCCAGAGTCGGGGATAACAAACTCATAATCCTGGGAGATGTAAACCTTAACTGGGATAGTGGTAATATTAAGCAGTTTGAGCCTCTGCTTGCTAACCTTACCCTGACCCAGCTCATCCAGGAACCAACTAGGCGGACAGCAAATGGATCCTCTAGCACCTTACTGGACTGGATCATGTCTAACCATCCTGACAGGATCTCATCACCGGGTACATTATCTGACTCCATCTCTGACCACTCACCGGTTTTCTGTGTATGGAAAATTCCAGCCTCAAAATTCCACACAAAATTATGCATGTCAGAAACTACTCTAGATTCAATACTGAGGAGTTCCTGGAAGACCTAAGAGTTACTGACTGGTCTGGGGTGTATGGTGCCACTGGCCCCTCGGCAGCAACCTCTTACTTCCTCTCCACCTTTGGGGCCTTGCAAGACAAGCATACCCCAAGGTCACCAGTAGGGTGAGGGGGTCCGCTACCCTCTTGTTAAATGGGAATCTCCTAGCCCAGATGTGGGAGAGAGATAAGTGTTGGGCTCATTCCAAAGGTACCAGTGATCCCATGATTATTCAAAGGTACAGACACCTCAGGAATAAGTGCAAAAAGGCCATCAGGGCAGCAAAGAGTGACTTCTGCAAGTCCGCCCTACTAAGCTCTGCCAGGAATCCCAGGAGGTTCTGGAGAGATATTAAATCCCTTGTCAGCGGATCCTCCCATCCGGGGGTTACGGACATGGTCATAAATGGAGTCTCCTGCAATAATCCCCATACTATTGCCAACTCCCTAAATAATCACTTCTCTGACCTCTCTGCCTTTACAACCGTCTTCTCACCTGATGAGGCCCTGTCCAACCCCCTTCCCTCCACTCTGCTGGAGGGTCACCCTCCTCGTCAAATATTCCACCTCAGGGCTGTATCAGTTCAGGACTTGCAGAAACACCTAGCTGGCCTCTCCCAGTACTCCAGTCCTGGCCTAGACAACCTGGAGCCTAAACTCCTTAAGCTTGGTGCTGCACACATTGCCTCACCAGCAGCCTTATCTTCAACCTATCCCTTGGTCTGGGGACCATCCAGACATCTGGAAAGAGGCGAGGATTGTCCCTGTACTGAAGCAAGGAAATCCAAACTACCTGACAATTATTGACCGATTGCCATTCTCCCAACCCTTAGCAAGCTCCCTGAAAAGGTAGTGGCTGAGCAGCTTGAATATATCCACTCTCATGAACTTCTGTCCCCAGCCCAGCACGCTTCCAGACGGGACACAGCACCACCACAGCCTTAATCTCGGTTACATCAAGTATCCGGACAGCCATGGACCAGGGCAAACTCCTGGTGCAATATTTATCGACTTGTCCAAAGCCTTGATTCATTGACCACAAACTGCTTGGTACAGTTGTGGTCACTTGCCTTCCCCATGCCAAGAAATGGCTAATGGGTTATCTACATGGCAGAAAGCAGCGTACCTGCTTCAATAAAGTCCTCTCCGAGCCCCTACCGGTGACCTCCGGAGTGCCTCAAGGCTCAGTACTGGGTCCCCTCCTCTTCTCCCTCTTCATCAATCAACTACCCATGGTTACTACCAGCTGTAGCACCACCATTATGCAGATGATCTGGTAATCCTGGCTCACTCCCAGAATGCCACTACCCTAAACCAGAACCTGACCGATGACTTTAACAGGGTATTGTCATGGGTTACTAGTCACAAGCTGGTTCTGAACCTGAAAAAGACACAGGCTATGCTTTTTGGCTCAGTGGCTAAAATCAAAGCCTCTTCGGCCTGCTTACATGTTACCAGCGTAGATGGATCCTCACTACCCATAGTGAGCTCCATCTAATATCTGGGGGTAACACATGACCCCCAACTTGACATGGGTAATCATATCCTTAACATCTGCAGGGCGGCAAACTGCAAACTGGGTCTGGCCTATAGGGCCAAGTATAACCTTACACCGGCAGCCAGGCTTGCCCTAGCGAAGGGTGTGCTCCTTCCCTCCCTCAGCTAAGGGCTGCACCTATTTGCTCGCTCTCCAAAGACACATCTCACCCGGTGGTACACTGCTTACAATAACATTTGTTGTTTTGCTGTGGCTGCCCCCCGACTCACCCACCATTGTGAGCTATATGAGAAACTCTGCTGGCTCTCACCAGCTAGATACCTTGATTTTGGTTTGGGATGCCTCTCTGGGAAAGTGATCAGAACTAGCACCCCCCAAGGGCTGGCCCGGCTTCTGCCTAAACTGAATCCCACCCCTACCAACTTAGGTCTCTCCCATCAGGGATGCTCAAAGTCCTCCCTACCCGGACTCTCATGGGGAATCGGGACTTTGCCATAAGTGCGCCCAGACTCTGGAATTCACTGCCTGTGGATATCCGAGCTGCCCCCTCCTATCTGAGTTTTCGAAATTCCCTGTGGGGTTTCCTAAAACTAGCATCAGAGTGTGACTGCCCCAAACCTCCGTAGAGTAAAGTGTCAAATTGTTTTGTCTGAACCTCTCCAGGGTGTCTCCCTTGAATTCCTGGAGATATTGTCCCCATTGTATCAATGACTTCTGACTACTCCTGCCTAAAAAAGCCTTGGGCATTTTTACACCCATTATTGCTCCACAGTCATAGGCTCACCATGACATATTGCACCTTGGTCACTTGGTAGAAACTTGTACTACCAAGTGTTTCTGTTTCTGTCTAACATGTGCATATTTAGAAAAATGTGATGAGCTGTATATACCTGTCCACGATCCAACTAGCCTAGGGGTGTATACGTACAATGTTATAAGTTATATTATGACCAATCCAGTCCTTGAGCTATGCTCCACTCCTATGTATGATGATCTGTATATACTGTCAGTTGAACTAGCTAGTCTAGAGTGTATAATCTGAAATGTGCTTACTACTGTATGTTTCCTAAGCGTCAAATGATGTATTTCCACATGTTTGTTTACTGTGACAAAAAACTGTACTCTCTTTGCCATGTCTTCTTGACTGTTGTTCCTCATGTTGTACTCTCCCGGGTCGTTCCTGAAAATAGGCATAATACTTGTCTAGTGTACTTACCCGGTAAACAAAAGCTAAATAAATAAATAAATAACTTAGCTTGTTCTTCATGCTCAGATTTTTCTAACAGTACAATCTGAGCATTTTTTTCTTTCTTTTTTTTTACAGCACAGTACCATTTGAAGTTCCTGGTTCCCTACTGATATTTCATCTAGACGAAATACCAATATTTCGTCAACATGAAATATCAACTTGTCTGTTTTCACTTTCACTTTTAAAAGCTTCTAGAGTGAGCGGCTCCTGCTCCCAGGTACTGCTGATTAACGTTCAGAGTTATTCTCAATGTTCTAATGTTTAGAAACACTGGAGAATGATGCTCAGCGTGTACTATAATAAAATAAAATTTCAACTAATTTGTGCTAGCCCTATCCTCCCCAGCGCTGAGACTCGGCTGTAAACTGTACAACAAAATCAGTCTCCAGTTTTAAAGCTCCGTTTCTGCTCTGGAGAGTAGAGACCAAGTTAGCTGCTAGTGTCTAATGTCTGCTCTCCTCCTCCTGTGCTCAGTGGGGTTGTAAGGTCAGATATTCTGCCATGGTGCTGCCAGCAGGTTGATTGTTCCTCCTCCTACCTACCTCCCTCCCTCCTACAGCTCAGCTTACCTCTACCTGTCCCACTCCTTACTGTATTTAACCTCCCTCTTTCTTTCTCCCCAGCTCCCTCCACCAGCCCCAGAACTGCAGGACAGCGCCGCTCCGCCTGTAACAAGCTTCGAGGGGCAGCCACGATCCCAGAGCTCTCCCCCCTTCCCACAGACTAACCTGACTAAGAAGTCCAGCTCACTGTGGGCTGTGCTGTTTCATTCTACCCATCCAACCCTCCAACCCAGGGGTGGTCCTACATTTAAACACTCCAGAACCTGTCAGCCCACCTTCACCCCCCTGTCCCTGCCGCCTCCTTTGGTTTCACCCACCCCTCCCACAGCAACATAGCAGATCCCACTTATCCCGCCTACTAAAGCTCCACCCCCTAAACTGACACACCCTCCGTCACCCACCTACCTGCACTATTTCACCTTCTCTAATTCTACCCCTCCGCCCCCTAGTCACATGGACATCCCTGAGCCACCATCTGGCTGGCTAGGTGGGTCCTCTTTGGTGGAGAGCCGCCTATTTCTGAGTGCCAGGACACTAGTGGCTGCAACACTAGGCCAGTATAACACCAGGAGTGGGTACAGGCCTACACATCAACACCGCCTCCCCCATCACCCCAAAAATAGTGTTTACAAATTACAGTTCGCTGCCTTAAAAAGAATCCTGCTTCTTTTACTGTTGTGCTCAGGCAATGTCGAACTCAACCCAGGACCATTAGACACCCTTGCTTCTCCATCAGACCTGGCAGGAATCAAAGGAATGCCTTTTATGCATATTAATGCCTGTAGTTTGCTGAAAAAGTTCACCCTTATCCAGACTTGGGTGAGCCACACCCTACCTGACGTCCTAGTGATCACTGAAACCTGGCTTAGGCCAGCCACCCTGTCAATGAAATCAATACCCTAAATTATTTACTCTTCTGAGCGGATAGGCAATCAAGAGGAGGTGGGGTGGCAATTTATGTAAGGGACAAATACTCAGCCGCATGCATAGACACATCATCCTCCCCCAAAGAATTAGAGTGCTTGACCCTAAAGATCAAACTTTCTCCTTCCAGTGCACTATGTGTAATAGGCTGCTACAGGCCCCCTTCTGCCGTGCCTCTTCTCCTGTCTCACCTCAGTTCCGTACTGGCACTCAGTTCCTTGGAAACCATTATTCTTGGCGACCTGAACTATGATTGGCTATCAAGTGCACCAGCTCCCTTGAAATCCTTTTGAGACACTCTAGGGCTGCAAATAGGGACATATTTAGTGGAGTGGTAGAGGAACCCTTCAGCTCTGTCCACTGTTTCCTCTCTGGGCCCTGTGGTATAAGGTCTGTCAGGCAAGAGATCTGCGCTGCCAGATAATATAGGTGCAGGTTGGGAATTCCCAGGCCCCCTCTCATGTCTCTCCATACAGTGTCTTGTTTTATCCTTGGCCTCCCCCCCAATAACAGAGTTGTTATGGCCCCTTTCAGTGATGTGAAGTAATATTTAGGTACCCATACCAGCAAAGTTTGGAATAGATATAGGCATTGAGGCAGTACATACATCTTAGCCAGGTTTACCTCCCCATTTCCTGCCCTCTGGGTCAGCTACAGAAAACTGCGTAACAGGTGCAGCCGAAAGCCCTGGCAGGTGGCTGTGGCCCTCCGACTGGAGGGACACTCTCTCTCTCTCTGGTCCCACCGCTCCTGTACTAGGTGTCCCACCCCCAGTAGTTTCTCCACAGATTGCCCCGTTAGCGTAGCCAGGAGGAGGCTGTCGGCTTCTCCCCGCTCCCGGAGACCCAATCCAGAATCCAGGGGACCACTCCTGGGAGCGGCAGAGCATCATCGAGCCTGCCAAGCTCCACTTTTTCCTGTTTTTGCCCAGCCCCCCTCCCTGTTGATGTAAGGACGTCGGCTTCAAGCCTCCCGACCCATACTGCCCTACAGCCACTGCCAGTGGGCAGTCAGCGAGTGGGACGACGAGTCCCCCTCCCCCCGAGACAGAGAAGAGCAGTTCTCCAGATGCTCAATCCTCTCTCCCTCCTGCCGAACCCGGGTTGCCAGCATGGCATGAGGTGTGGCATCCAGCACCTCAACCCTCAGTGCCACCGGGCTGGCCTGCCCATTTTTTTAACCTTCATTTTCTGCTGCAGACCCAACTTGATCTACGGTGCCATCTCTTCCCCTCCCTTCCTTACCCCCATGATTCCCTTGTGCCTGTCGCAGGCATTTTTTTGAAATCCACCACTGTTTTTGTCCCTACTGTTACTGCGCATGCCAAGGGTCACAGCTTCACTTTTCAAATTGTTTTTTCTGTGAGATATACTGCTCGTTTCAAGGAAAGAGTTACATTGCCAGTCTTGTTGATCCCTATAGATTTAGATTTCTGAATAAACTCATATGCCTTCTGAAAAAATGAAAGTGCTCATGAACGAGCCTATAGGTGCGCCGGCGCCAAGAACACTTCTGAACTTGCCAGGCTGCAAGCAGGGGGAGAATTAGCCGTTCCAGCTGAAAAGTAATGCTGCATTAAAAACAGCATTTTTTTATATCTTTCAGCAATCACGTGCCCTGGTGTGCTTTCGACGTGAATGTGTGAGCAAAACACTAAGATTGCTAGGTGGAAAAATACCACCAAAGCCTGACAGTGCCTTTAGTTACAAACTCCTTGTAACATGGCAAGGAAGCTCATGTGAAATACAGCAATGCTATAGGTGGAAACGCAACTCCATGACTTCAAAATCAAGCAGGCATTAATTCCCTAGTAATGCCTGCTTGACTTTGCAGTATTACAAGTATCCACATTCTAACTGCCATTTGTCAACTATGCACAATGCTGTCATTTCCCACCTACCCGCCCAGCGGCCATTACTTATTCCTCACAAATTCGATTATCATGAAAATGTATTCAAAAATGAGAAGCAGCAATGTGGAGTGTGAGTACAACATTACCTTCAATTTATGTGGTGGCACCGCAATCTCTGAGTGGATAGACATTCTAGAATAAACAGCCCCAATACTAGAGTGTGAAATAGTTGCTTATCAGATTTTTCCCCCCCACACATTACCTGGATAGTTATTGTATTTCTCCGGTATAATCCATTTGTTAGCAATGTATACTGGAAATGTTCGATCGCAGTATGCAAATTAGGTATCCCATGATTTCTGTCGGTACAAACGCGATGGAAAGGTTTTCTAACGAGTTAAATGTTCTGTTTCTGAGTATGTTTTAGCGAGTTTTAACGCTGTATGTAATATCAAACTGCATCACTGCACCATATGCTTGAATTAATAAACAAATGAAGGCTGCTTATCCCCCCCCACCCTCCTAAAGTGTTTGTCTTGTTATTTTAACTTGTACCTATGTTTTGAGTTATTCTGTAAGTTCTGAATCCACACTGTATTGTTCATTGTGATGTACCTTTGCTTTCTCCTATTGTACTTTGTTTTGCAATCTATGACGTGGAACCTTTGTAAAAGAGCTTGTGCTCAAAGGTCTTTTCCGAATCTCTAAATAAATAAATAAATAATGTGTTAATCAGCAGTCTCAATATTATTAAATGTTGGATGGAAAAAAAAACACAGTTCCATAATAAAAAAAAATTACCTTCTGAAAATCTGCATCCGTGTATGCTTTTCACAATGATAGTGTTTTTCAAGTGGTTGCCATGTTACAAGCGCATTAATGCACTACAGAGTCGGGCTCTACTAGGGAATTAATGCCCGGTTGGTGGTTGGATGCACTCAGACCAACCAAGCATTAATTCTCTAGTAGAGCCCTCCTTTGTCGTGCGTTAATGCTTACTTGCCTCAGACAGCTTTTTGGTTTATCTTATCTGGGGCAGAACATGTCTCAGAAAAGTTGCCTCATATTTTACGTGTAGTCTAGTTTTTGTTACTGATTTTTTTTCAGCTTATCTCCCCAGCACAACAGTTACCTAAACCAGACAATAGAAGCACTCTGGATAGGGGGGTTGACACCAGTCCATTTACAGAAGAAAGAGTCCTGAAAGAACTCCTAAAACTCAAGGTGGACAAAGCAATGGGGCCTGATGGCATTCACCCCAGAATCCCAAAAAAACTAAGGGAGGACCTAATGACACCACTGACCATACTTTTTAACAAATCATGGGAGGATGGGGTGGTACCTGAGGACTGGAGGAGGGCAGATGTGATTCCCCTTCACAAAAGTGGGAGCAAGGCAGAAGCAGGAAACTACAGACCTGTAAGTTTGACCTCAGTGGCAGGGAAAATGATGGAATCACTTCTGAAAGAAAGAATTGTTGAGTACCTAGAGGCCAGCGGGGCACAGGACCCAAAGCAGCATGGATTTACAGCAGGAAGGTCATGTCAGACCAATCTAATAGATTTCTTTGACTGGGTGACCAAAGTAATAGACCAGGGAGGGGCTGTGGATATGGCCTACCTAGACTTTAGCAAGGCATTTGACACAGTCCCGCACAAAAGATTAATAATCAAGTTAGCCAGCTTGGGAGTGGGTCCCAGGGTGGTAGCCTTGGTTGCAAACTGGCTGCACAACAGGACACAGAAGGTAATAGTGAGTGGCGCACATTCCGAAGAAAGGGGAGTCACTAGTGGAGTACCTCAGGGCTCAGTACTGGGTCCAGTCCTCTTTAACATCTTTATAGGTGACATTGCAGAGGGTCTGGAGGGAAAGGTATACCTCTCTGCAGATGATACAAAGATCTGTAACAGAGTTGATACACAAGGAGGGGTAGAAAGGATAAGAAGGGACTTGGCAAGGTTGGAGGAATGGTCAGACATATGGCAACTTAGATTCAATGCAAAGAAGTGCAAAGTAATGCACCTGGGAAACAAAAACCCAGGAAAAGAGTACACAATAGCAGGGGAGGTACTAACAACAACAAAAATGGAACGGGACTTGGGGGCAGTCAAATCGGATGATCTAAAGGTGGGTAAGCAATGTGAGAAGTCAGTGAGGAGAGCCAGGGGGATACTGGGATGCATAGGAAGGGGCATCACAAGTAGAAAAAGGGAAGTGGTTATCCCTCTGTACAGACAGTTGGTGAGACCCCATCTGGAGTACTGTGTGCAGTTTTGGAGACCTCATCTACGCAAGGACATAGACAGGATGGAAGCAGTCCAGAGGAGGGCAACTAAAATGGTGCAGGGTCTGCAGCAGAAATCATATGAAGAGAGACTGAGAGAGCTTAATATGTATACCCTTGATGAAAGGAGGGACAGGGGGAACATGATAGAAACGTTCAAGTACCTCAAGGGAATCAACAAAGTCCTGGAGGGTAGCATCTTTCAGAAAAAGAGATGTGTAAGAACAAGGGGGCACAATTTAAAGATAGAGGGGGGATGGTTAAGGGGTAATGCGAGGAAATTTCTTTTCACGGAGAGAGTGGTGGACAAATGGAACCGCCTTCCTGGAGAGGCTGTGGGGTCTAAAACAGTGGAGGAATTCAAACCTGCATGGGACAGACATAAGGCAATTATAGTGGAGGGTAGCAGGAAGTAGGCTGTTGGTTAACTAAAATCTGCAGCTTATCCAGTAGGTAGGGAAATGGGCAGACTGGGTGGGCCAAGTGGTCCTTATTTGCCATCAAAGTCTATGTTTCTATGTTTCTAAATCAAAGTTGCGTTTGCACCTTTTGATAGAGAACTTTGCCACAAACTGTGGGTTGTGCACGGATCTAATGGTGGTGATTATACAATGATCGCTAATGTCTGAGAAAAATGTTCCGACATGAGAGAACAGATGTGGCTTGCAAACCAAAATTACATCTAAGAGGGAGCTGTTGTTAAGGTTCTTTTTATTTGGGCGAGTAGGCTCGCCAATGATTTGCACCAGCCATAGAGTATCTCAAAAGGATTTCAAGGGAGCTGATGCACTTGATAGCCAATCGTAGTTCAGGTCACCAAGAATAATGGTTTCCAAGGAACTGAGCCCCAGTACGGAACTGAAGTGAGACAGGAGAAGAGGCCCGGCAGAAGGGGGCCTGTAGCAACCTATTACACAGAGAAGCATGTTTGTGCCGTTTTCTTGGATCTTAGTAAGGCATTCGACACAGTCGATCACAGCCAGCATCTTTCCTCCCTAAGCACCTTAGGCCTGGACCATAAATCTATGTGCTGGTTTGCAGACTACCTCGGAGAATGGAAACAGCAGGTTAAAGCTGGAATCTTTCTCCATTAAAACCTATGCTGAGGGGCATGCCCCAGGGCTCTATCCTTGGTCCCCTCCTCTTTGAAGTCTACATTAACAACATCAATGACACCATCAAAAGCCAACATCCACTTATTCGTGGACGACGACACAGTATCAGTACTTGAGTCAGCCCCACTGAAGCAGCCTGTAAGACCTCCAAGCTGAATTCTAACTTTCACAATACCAGCTCATAAACAAAAGCTTTTGCTCAATGCGAAAAGACAAAAGCCATGCTCTTCTCCCCTCCTTGCATGCGGCAATTCCTGCTGGGGGGGAGTTATCCCACAAATTACCACTGTTCTTGGAGAAACACTAGAGTATGTAGCTAAATTAAAATATCTAGGAGTTTGGCTCGATCATAAACTTTTCTTCGCTGACCATCTCGAAGAACTACAGAAGAAACTAAGGCAAAGATTAGGACTATTCTACAGAATTAACCACCTGCTCACAAAGGAGGCCAAGATTCAACTGGTGCAAGCTACCTTCCTATCTTTAATAGATTACATGGACCTGCTCTACAGGCACTGCACTGCCTCTGCACTGGCTAAGTTGGACACCCTCTACCACAGAGCCATCAGGTTCATTACTGGCCTTCCACTTGCCACACACCACTGCTCCCTGTACTCATCGTTAGGCTGGACTTCCCTTCTCTATAGAAGGAACAGAAACGCCGCCCTATGGGCCTTCAGAGCAGTGACCAACAAACTCCCCTCATATGTCTCAGATTGTATTCCCCAGAGTGTGTTAGGCACCTATGCTCTAAGGAGCTATTCCCTAATTGCCCTCCAAGTTCCAAGGATCAAAACTCATTTCGGCAAAGCTGCTCTAAGTTTCTCTTTACCCACATTGTGGAACGGTTTACAAAGGAACTTGAAGCTGAGCTGCCCTGTTAGCCTGAATATCTTCTATGCGCTCTATGATCGCTACATGAAAGCACCTTGCAAATGTTTTCCTTACCGCTAGCCCACTATCTCCGCAACTCCCCCTTTCCATCCTGACGCTAGCCATGTTTCTACCCCGGCTCTCACTCTTTCCCTATTAACTCTTTCTGCTGCACCCACCCTTCCTTCTCCACTCCAGCCTGGCTAAAGTCCCATCCCATCCATAGTAGTGTCCCAATTATCTACCCCTCCTCCGTCATTATCATAATAAACAAGTACACAACAGCCATCGTCACTTTCTGTGATTTTAGCCCAATTTTTCCCCCAGTCGTCGGTAATATATCCCTCCTCTTCTTTACCTCTCTAACCTGCCACCCCATACATGGCCTCTTTCCCCTATATGTGCAGTTGCCGGCTGCCTCACTCAAAAGATCTCTGCATATAACCCCTGTATGCCTATGGTTGATTGTACATTTGCTGATTTCTTCAATTGTAAAATATTGCTGTTTTTTGTTTATTTTCAACCTTGTACTGTACTGTATACACTTTTTCTTCCTTGTATATTATTGCTTTTTGTATACCTGCTTCTGTACTGTACTTTGATGTATTCATGACCAGGTCCACCTTGCAAATGAGCCTTGCTCAATGGTGCCTGCCTGGATAAATAAAGATTTTGATTGATTGATTTAAAGCTGTGGGAATTGAACCTAGTCAGCACCAGCCTCTCACCCTGTAGTCCACAGCCTTAGTCTCTCAGCTATATTGCCAGTAAGTGTCACTGGTAGTAAACGAAAAAGCACCTTCAGATGAAGCCACTCATACTCCCTCTGGTGGTAACCATTCTCTTTGGTTTATTACTGGGAGCTGATCTCTGTGCAACTATACTGTACTTGCAACTGATCAACCTTTCTTATCCGCCTTCTCCCACTCCCACAAACCAGACGCCTTTGACTAGAGGGGATCGATGGGAACTCACCCGGGGTCCCTTACTACTCACACTCCTCATGACCCAGGAGCACTTGCTACTGGGGTTTTTCCTCTGCTCCATTACCTTGTCACTGCCCAGGTCACCCATTCATTTCACTCCTCCTCCTATTGGCTGGGGATGTGGAAAGCAATCCTGGACCTCTGAACAGTCCCATCACCTACTCACACCAAACATGGGCTAACCTGGTAGGCCTAAAGATCACCCACCTCAATATCTGCAGCCTTCCAGCTAAATTCAATGAGCTCAAAGCATGGGTGTCCCTTTATAAATGCAGCACCCTTGGCATCACCGAGACTTGGCTCAAGCCAATCATCCCTGATGCTGCCCAACAACTTCCAGGATACACAATGCTGCGGCACGATAGACCCGGCAGAAAGAAGGATGGTGGTACTTATATACTTCCTAGAACCCCTAACAGCCACTCCGGTACTCTGCTTGGACCCATCCTCCTCCTGTGAGTGGCTCTTCACTGAAATAACAATAGGATCCAACAAAAAGATATACATGGGGTGTGGTTACAACCCTCCTAAAGGGGCCATCCCTGGTTTAACTAACATACTAACAGGCCTGGGGCTGCCCCCCATGGAAACGATCATACTTGAGGACTTTAACCTAAACTGGTTAAGTGCCAAGGAACCTAATTACAGCAAACTGCTCAAGCAGCACAACCTTTCCCAGTCCATCACCTTCCCCACTAGAAGAAACCCCGTACGCAGAACCACTCCCTAATAGACTGGGTTGCTACAAACAGAGAAGACAAGATACTCCATGCCGGGATCATGTCGGACTCAATTAGTGACCACTCACCCACCTATTTAATCTGGTCCACCAAAACTAAGCACCCCCACTGAAATACCTGACTTTCAGGAAATTCACCTGCCATGACACCACGAGCCTATTCTTGGAAATCAGGGCAATCAATTGGCAGATCCTTCACTCCCTCACAGACGATGACTCCGCAGTGAGATTTCTCACAGATGCCTTCCTTCATGTACAGGATAGGTACTTCCCACAAACCACCCGCCAAGTGACAGGTGGAAACACCCATTGGCTCACTAAAGACCCCCTCTCCTTGATGAAAGAGAAGGACAAAAAATGGGCTGCTCTCAAAGTCTCCCCATTCCCTGCCCTCTGGGACAGCTACAGAAAACTGCACAACAGGTGCAAACATATGACCAAATCCCTCAAAACTAGTTACCTACATAATCTGCAGAGAGAAAATCTAAATAACCTTCATGCTTCTGGTCCACCATTGGCTCTATATTAAACCCACAGGTCCAACACCCCGCTATACACCTCAGCTCTCCAACGGGCACGATCTCTGACCCCTCTAAAATCACCCAGGCCCTCAACTCAAAATCCACGGACCTCTCAGCCCATATAAGCAAACTGCAATCCTCCAACCCATCGTGCCCTGGCAACCAGACCTACTATCACCCCTTGCTGGGCACTTCCAACCCACCTCTGTTTCAGAACTATCTCCCACAATGAGACCTTCAAACTCCTAAGGAGCCTTCCAAACAGGGGTAGTCCGGGTAGCGATGGACTCTACCCCACCTTTCTTAAATGAATTGCCCCCTGCATAGCTTGACTCCTTACCACCATATTTAATCTTGTCTTAGCCTCTTCCACGATGCCCACCACTTGGAAAATAGCCAAATGCATCCCCATCTATAAGGCTGGTGATCCCCTATCCCCCGACAACTACAGACCAATCTCAATACTACCTCACCTAAGCAAACTACTTGAAAAGGTCATCCACCATCAGCTCTCCATGTAAGCAAATTCGACCAGCTCTGCCCACAGCAGCATGGATTCAGGAAGCACCAGAACACTGCATCCACCCCAGCTATTTTCACCAACCATGTCTACAGGAACATGGACATTGGTAATGTTAATGGTGCTGTATTTGTAGACCTCACCAAGGCCTTCAGCTTGGTTGACCACAACCTACTGCACACTAAACTACTGTACCTTGGCTGCTCAGAAGGTACAGCAGCATGGTTCCAAAGTTACCTATCTGGGCGATCCCAAACAGTCAGTATTGGGTCTGCCTCCTCAGCAGCCATGGCAGTGTCCACTGGGTCCCCCAGGGCTCCAAACTGGGTCCCTTGTTATTTTTTCTCTTCATTAACTCCCTTCCTAAAGACAGCCTGTCCTGTGAGGCCTTACTTTACACAGACGATCTAGTCCTATACCACAGTGAAAAATCCTTGACTAGACTTTCCTCCATCCTCACCCAGAACTATGGGTCTTCACACAATTGGTTCCAAACCAATGGGGTCCTTGTTAACGCGAGCAAAACAAAATCCATGCTGCTGGGATACAAACTCAATCTATTAAAACTATCCACAGCAAACTACACCCCAACTGTACTCACCCCGATGTCCCCCTTTGCAAGATGTCTCATGTTTTAAATACCTGGGTGTCACTCTTGACCCCTCCTTAACTTTCGAAATGCGCATTAACATAACCGCCAAGATGCCCAAATTATAGAAACAGAAAAACAGATGATGGCTGACAACACAAGAAACAACATAGGGCTACTGGAAAAACTAAAAGGAAGGTTGTCAACTCTCCTACAGAAAAATTGAGAGAGATATGTTAAAGACAGGAGCAGGAACACACTTTGAGGGAGATAGAGTGGGAAAGTGGTTAGCCTGGAGTGTTAAAAAACAACAGGCGGACAGAGTGATTTTGAATACAGAAGATTAAGTGGGGAAAATTACATCAGACCCAAAGAAAATAAATGATAAATTCAAACAGTTCTACCAAACCCTGTATACCTTTGAGGTACATGGGAAGATAAACTCAGAGGATTTTTTAAAGACCATCCAGCTGCCAGCATTGGGGGAAGTGGTGAGGGAGAAGCCTGACTCCCCAGTGTCCATCTCTGAGGCAAAAAAGGCCGTTTGGGCCTCAAATGTTGGCCGGACACCAGGCCCAGATGGTAGCTCCATGGAATTTTACAGGATTTTTTGGACAGACATACAGCAATTATTTTTGCAAATGATCCAAGAAACACTGGAGATGGGGATCCTTCCACCAACCCTACAAATGGCAACAATAATTGTACTTCCGAAGCCAGGCAAGGACCCCACCAAGTGTGGTTCCTACCACCCAATCTCCCTGTTAAACGCAGATTATAAAATTATAGCCAAATTAATTGCCACAAGACTCGAAGGGACCCTTCCAACACTAATTCATCAGGATCAGTGCAGATTTGTTAAAGAGAGACAAGTGAAGCACAACATACGCAGAACCCTGAACATTATCCATGGATGGTCTGGAAAAGGAGGGGATAAAGATAGAGGCCTTCTGGCACTGGATGCAGAGAAGGCCTTCGATCGGGTGGAATGGGCCTTTATATTTGCCACCCTAAAACAATTTAATTTCGGACCCCGTATAAGAGCATGGATACAGGTACTGTATGACTCCCCAAGAGCCCAGGTATTCACAAATGACGACCTCATATTGCCCTTTACCCTCACCAGAGGAACGAGGCAGGGATGCCCACTGTCACCACTCTTGTATGAGCTGACTTTGGAAGTCCTAGCCTCAGCCATCAGACAAAACTGAAACATACAGAGGTACTCTGGGGGGGAGGGGAGAACAACACCAGGTAATTTCATTGTTTGCACATGATGTATTATTATTTCTAAGGAAACCAGAGATCTCAGTCCCAACCCTCACCAAATTATTTGAAATATATGGCCCCCTATCCGGACATAAAATAAATTGGTTGGAGTATGAGTGGCTACCACTGGGGGATAAGGGCAAAGCCCTACAGATCCAGGGCTGCATGATCCCTCCAGCACAATCCCTAAAATATCTAGGCATTAACCTCCCAGGGAAGCTATTAATCCTCTGGGAAAAAAACTATAAACCTTTATTGAAAATGATCCAAGAGGAATGTGATAGATGGAAGAGCCTTCCCCTCACCCTAACAGACAAGGTAAACCTGGCTAAGATGTATGTACTGCCGCAATGCCTATATCTAGTCCAAACTTTGCTGGTATGGGTACCTAAATATTACTTCACATCACTGAAAGGGGCCATAACAACTCTGTTATTGGTGGGGAGGCCAAGGATAAAACAAGACAATCTATGGAGAGACATCAGAGGGGACCTGGGAATTCCCAACCTGCACCTATATTATCTGGTAGCGCAGATCTCTTGCCTGACAGACCTTATACCACAGGGCCCAGAGAGGAAACAGTGGACAGAGCTGAAGGGTTCCTCTACCACTCCACTAAATCTGTCCCTATTTGCTGCCGCTCTACAAAGGAAAATGATTAAATTTATTGCAAATCCTTTTACGAGAGCCACAATGTGGGCATGGCTAGCAGCACATGCAGCAATGGAATACCCACCCACTTTGTCATCAGATGCATCAGACTTGGCCCTGTGAGGGAGGGGCGAGTGTCAGAATCAACAGGTCGGGCTCTGGGAGCATGGGAAGAGGCTGGGCTGCACACAATCAGTCAGATGCATCATTTGGGAGGTATCAGGCCATAACAGTCCCTGTCCAGGGATTTTGGCCTACACCCTTCTCAGTTTTTCACATACTTACAGGTACGAAACTGTCTTCTGGGGGTAGGGGAAAATACAGGCATACCAATTTTCTACACAAAGATCTCTCCTGGAGGAAGGGTTGAGAGGAACTGGAGGAACCCAAACCCATAAAAGTATGTTATAAAACATTACTGGGAAGTTTGCCCCAGACACTGGAGGGACTCAAGGAGAAATGGAGTTGGGACATAAGTGGAGATATCCTGACAGAAGGGGATTGGAGAATGATCCTAAACCAGGGTATGAGATGCTCAGTTAATAACAGACTCGGGCAATCCATTTTAATGTCCTCCACAGAACTTATTTACCCCAGAATTAGCTCACATGACTGACCCCTCAAGCCTGGAACTGTGCCCACAGTGCCAAGCCAAGACAGGGACCTTCATACATGTGATAAAACCAGAAGCTTCTGGCAAAGCATTATAAACATAACGCAAACAGTGCTGAGGAACACACAAGAAGTAGGTATAGGGGAGGTACTCATGGATCTGCCAGGGAGTGCGAGGCAGGGGAAGGGCGTGGAACACCCTCTGTGGTCTGTAGCCATGGCAATTGGAAAACAGGTTTTGGCCTGTCACTAGGGAAAGGAGTCAACCTCCATGGTGTCAGAGTGGACCCAGAGACTGCTCCAGCATATGAAACTTGAACACACCCAGTATAAGGCAATGAATAAGATGGGAAGATTACGAACATTATGGGGACCTCTAGAGGAAGCTACAACATTGAGTGGTTCCCAACTTTCTAAAAGCATTACCCAAGAAGGGTAAGGTTTACTTAATTATAACATACTACAGACAAATAAGATTGTGTGAATAAAAACGAGTAGGACCAAGGAAGACCAAATGAATTGCTGTGGATATAATTAAAACCCAACAAAGAAATGGTTTCTATAAAGAATACGTAATATAAGGTGATGTCATTGTGACCTGCTAAGAAATGCATCCACAAACTTGATGTATAAAGTACAGTAGATATATACATACCATTTGGACATGTATAACAGGAGCATTTATTAATTGATAAAAATGTGCTGTACAGGCTGAACTTTTAAAATAAAGTTTGAAAGAGAAAAAAAAAACAACCGTCAAGTGCATTTACCAGAAACTGGGGTCTGTTTTCCGTCTCAATCACTACCTGACTCCTGAAGCATGACTTGCCACAGCCCAAGGCAACTTGCTCCTTCTACTTGATTACTGTGCCCCCATTTACTCCCATACCGCCTCAACCCTGCTCACTAGGCTGAACACTGCCTATAATAATATTTGTAGGTTCACTCTTATGGCACCTTACTCCATGCACCACTGCACCCTATAGCAATCCCTTGGCTGGCTCCCTCTACAAGCCAGACATAACTGCACCCTTGGGTGCATCATTGACCATGCTAACAGAAGCAGTAACCTATCCCCCCTACTCCTCCCTGATTAAACTTAAGACTGCTTCCCACTACCTCCAGCAGTCTACAGTTACACCACTGTTAGTTCCTCAGATCACCACTTGCCTAGGTAGCAACACCTTGTCCATTGCAGCTCCTAAGTTGTGCAACAAACTGCCAACCTGTCTCCACTCCCTCTACTCCCACTCCTCCTCTAAGACCCACCTCAAAGCTTGGCTATTGGATGAGGCCAAAGGCACCTGCCCATCGAGGAGACCTCTTGGGTGAACATCCTTTTCCCCCTCTCCTTATACCAAACTACTGCCCCACTGCTACATACTGAGCTCCCTAAACGTGCTGCCTGTGCCACTATCTTTAACTGCACTTACACTTTCATATTGATTGTATCCATTTTAACCATTGTATTTCCTGTACCTGTTGTATCCTGTTTGACCACTTGTATTTCTTGTGCTTGCCTGTATCAGCTGTACCCAATATAACCATGTATCGACCTCCTTTTGCTAATACATATTATGTACTGTATATATTCATTTACTGTGCCATCTTTGTGACCCGGGTCATGCCTGAAAATGGTCCCTGGGATCAGTGCACCTACCTGGTAAACAAATAAATAAATACAAGATGCAAGGATTAGTTAACAAGCAAGCTAAATAAAACCTACATGTACAATACGGAAACTATTTAGCAGCAGGTATTACTGGAGTGATAGATTAAGTAGTTAGTATCTTAGCATCTGAAATTGTTCTCATAAACATGTTGCTCTTATCACAGCTACTCTTTTTTTAAGTGAGCTGACTGCAGCATCGTAAGGCAACAATATAGGCAAGCACCATCATAACAAAGCTGCAGATTCAAAGCAGGGGAACTGCTAAGAGCAAATTACAGATGGCATGACAATACTGAACTACCAGACATTTACAGAACTAAACACTTGTTGCTGATATTGTGGTTAACTTGGTGGTTTTTCTAAACGTTCCAGCCCTTCACCTGCTAAGTCCACCTAATGTAAATATGACATATAATGTAGTCTAAAGCAGTCAACTGTATGTTTCTTCAGCACTGATTCAAATACTGTACTTACAGTACCCTTAATTACTTAACCTATTTAGATATATTGGATGCATTCATATTGTACGAGAATGATGTAGGGATGCTATTGAAGTTTGTTATGCATGCTGAGGCTCTGTACTTTTATCCCTGGGGATACCTTCGAACAGATGCCACATTCTACAGTTAATCTCGGTGAGCAAACGTTTTTCGCTATTCAACAACTACACATTCACGCTTGTGCAGTCCCCTTTAACAAGCTTGCAACAGCAGCATAAAACACTAGATGGCAGCACCACTCTATGGCCAAATATACTGTTAACAAATAGTAATGCAGCCTGGGGGCAAGAAAGACATGGGCCATCCTGTCTGCCCCTGCTCCAGCAGTGACAACACCTCAGCCTAAGTACTGACACACACCCAAGCTTACAGAGATTTTCTGGTTTCCAGCAAAGCATTCACAGTTGATAGAAGTCACACAAAATCCCTGACAAACCTGAATCTCAGGACTTTACTTCCTTAATTAGTGAAAATATTTTCATTAAACCAGGATCTTTTTCATTTGCACTTCATCTGTTCGTGTTGCTTAGGCCTTCTGTGAAACCACAGTTATCTGCTTGTGACATCACAACATGTAGCAATGAAAATGATTCTAACATCATACGCAGAGGCTTATTATACCAGGTAAGTGTGCTGGGTCATGGTCCTTTTTCAGACACAGCCTGGGTCACCAGCCAGAAGCCACAGATTGACAATGTGTAGGTACATACAGTAGTTGAGTAAATTATACATGAGCATCAGCAAGTGCAAGCGCAGGAGTTACAAGCTAACAATTCAAACTGAGAGATGTACACATGTGAAGAAGTTGGAGAGGGGGGAGTTCAAGTAAGATGTGAGGACATATTTCCTCACTGAAAGGGTGGTAGACCTCTGGAGCAGACTGCCAGCAGAAGTGGTGGAGGCTAGAACAGTGGGGAGTTTCAACCATGCATGGTATAAACACATGGGTGCTGTATATAAGGAAAGTGGCATGGAGGCAGGAAAGTTGCCAGAGGCCAGTTAAGGTCTGCGGAGGCTGAATACACAGGGAACATCTGGGCAGACTGTGTGGACCAAGTGGTCCTTTTTTGCTAACAAATTCTGTTTTTTAATGGAATTGACCGCAGATTGCAAGGACGGCTTTTCCGCAAAATAGGAGCAGAGGAGGGAAAGGTCCTTGACACATGTTAGAGATGATGCATGGTGCATTCAGGAGATTTTGGTTTAAGGATGTCAGGGCTCTTTCATATGTCTTATGAAGTTGGAACTGTACCCAAATAAGAGGAGTCAGTGGTACAACAGTGCCTTGTCAGTTAAACAAAAGAAGAGAAAGTTATGCCTCGCTTCTGGAGAAAATCAACTAACCTTAGAATAAAGGTTACGGTGATGGGTAAGAAATGGGGCAGATAGTATCAATGAGGATCTGGATAGTTCAATGGATTGGCAGCGGGTTAAGGAGCATTTCACCTTCTGCTCACTTTACTTTAAAAAAAAAAATTGTAAAAGAGGCCGCCGAGAGCAGAGCAAGTGAGTCGGCAGCTTCAGGAGTGTAGATGCAAGCCTGAGTGAGCGTTGCTATGGCAACACTCGCTCATGTTTGTATCTAGTCGTCTGAAACTGCCAACTTGTTTGCTCTCTTGCTCCGTTCTTGGTGGCTTCTTTTACACAGTACTAACAAAACACAGCTTAAAACCCCACAGCTTACATCCTTTTGAAGAAAACCTGCCTGACTATAAACCTTTGGCAGCATTTTGTTTAGCACAGTGAACACCGCTCGGTCACGCTAAACTGAAAGCCGAAAGTGAAAGTCATTACACCTCAAACAGTGCAAAGATGGCAGGATCAACCAGATACCTTTCTGCAGTGTGGGACGGCTATATAGATTTACTTGCATATGGTTGTGGCACAGCAGCCTGTGTGTGTGACAGCCTTTGTGTGCTAGGTGTGGAGTGATCTTGTTGCTGTGAGAACATTCTGAGTGATGGAAAATAGTGTGGGCATGTGGTTGTAGTGGGAGGCATGTGGTTGTTGTGGGATAATGCACGTCATGTGGTGTGTTTTATCCAATCAAGGAACCAGATTTTCACAGATTTTTCCTTCTCATTATATATATATATATATAAAAGTCTCTGGTCAGGGCTTCAGAAAGGGCAGTGAGTGATTTGCTGCTGGATTACATAGAAACATAGAATTTGACGGCAGATAAGACCCAGCCTGCCGATAATAATCAAGTCGTTTGCATAAAGCAAATGGTTACTGTGATGACAAGAGGAAAAGAACAAATTAATAAAAACAGAAAATAAGGGACATAAATGGGATCCTTGTGGAATTTATTTGAGGTTCATAAAACATCAAACTTGGTGTTACCAATGGCTGCTAATGCACTAAACGCATTCCTCACTGACCTGGACAAAGTTAAAAATAATCCCTCTGGGCCCCCCCCCCACCCTGAATCATTTACAAGAGGAAACCCCTTACCCCAATTTTCACTTCAAACTTGCAACTATATCTGAGGTCTAAAAATTACTAAAAAAAATCAAATCCACTGGCTCTACTGGGTTTGACAAGCTGAAGCCCAGACTCCTCAAAATCGCAGCCCATGTCATTGCCTCACCAGTCACTTGGCTGCTAAACAGATCGCTGCTTGAAGGCAAAGTCCCCACTGTGTGGAAAGTTGCCTTGGTCACTCCTATCCCTAAAGGTGGGGATATTGAGCTTGTTGAGAATTACAGACCAATATCCATCCTCTGCACTCTAAATAAAGTGTTAGAGAGGATTGTATACCAACAGGTCCAGGAATATGTTGAACGGAACAATTTACTAACTGAACGACAACATGGTTTTAGAAAAAAATCATGGTACCAACATGGCCCTGATTAGTCTTACTAGGGATATCTTCACAGCTCTAGATGATGGCCTTCCAACTGGTGCGATCTTTATAGATCTCACCAAGGCATTTGACTTGGTGAATCATCAGCAGCTTATCACTAAACTAACATCTCTTGGTCTTGATCAACTGTCTACTCAATGGTTCACGGAATACCTTGATGGCAGATCACAAATTGTCAGATGACATGGAACCAAGACCGACAAATGTCCTATCACAGACGGCGTCCCCCAGGGTTTGATATTGGGGCCTCTCCTGTTTTCCCTATTTATTAATGATTTACCTCAACATTGTGGAGGGGCCAAGGTGACCTTATATGCAGACAATGCCGTGCTTTATAGGTCCGCCCGAGACACTGTCCAACTAAACAACCTTCTTAGTCAAGACCTTGGTCTACTTGAGAATTGGTTTCTTGCTAATAAGTTAGTTCTGAATAGTAAAAAGACCAAAGCCATGCTATTTGGCCCTAAAAGCCTGGGCCCAACACGTTTACATTTATTGTCCCCAGCTCTTTCCAATGGCTCAAAAATTGAAGTGATCCATTGTATCAAATACCTAGGTATATACTTAGACCAAGACTGCTCCTTTAAGAACCACACCGACCATCTGACCAAGAAACTCATCCAAAAGCTAGGTCTGTTATATCGCCTGAGCCCTCTCCTCACTCGTGAATCCAAACTCAAGGCTTCCACTGGTACACTCCTACCAACCTTGCTATATGGGGCCCCTTTACTACTTACATTCTGTAAGATGTTCTAAAATGCAAAGGCTAAAAATACTGTAACACAGGATAGGGCACTTCACTGCAGGGGTGCCACCATGGGAGCATCACTGCAAGGTACTATTATCTCTTAGGTGGCCTTCTCTAGACGGCAGATTATCATATCCATCACTGTGCCTTGCATTTAAGCTCCAGCAAAATGGCACCCCTCCTAGCCTAATTAATACATTAGCTCCAAAAAAGAATGGCAGAACACTTAAGATCCTCTGGCCGCCAGCTTCTCCATGTCCCCAGTGTTAGGACTTCCCTAGGACTCCTATGCTGCCTTCATCCCTCCTATCTGGAATGGTCTCCCTAGCAGTCTCCAGGAATGTACCTCCCTTGGGGGCTTCAAGCAGGGTCTTAAAGCCCACCTGTTGGATCTGAGCCTCTGCAACTGCTACCGCTGAGTCTACCAGACTCCCTGCTGCCGATCTAACCTTATTGGGACATCAATCTGATTGTTACTGTCTTGTGTATAATACTACTTCTACTCCTATTGATACTGATTTTAATTAACCTGTCACTGTATCCTTGACTGGGTCAGTACATCTATATTGACTGTTAATTGTGAAATGACATGTATGTATGTTGTTATGTTTATAGAGGTATGTAATTAATTCTGGGTCGCCCCTTGAAAAGGGACTGTTTTAGTCTCAGTGGGCCTACCCGGTCACCAAATTTAAATAAATAAATAAAACTTGCTGGGATCTGAAACATCCATAAAGCAGTAAGGCCCTCATGAAAAGATCAAGAAAGACAAATTATGATGGGTCTGCTCCAAGATGAGGCAAAAAGCATACATACAGAGAAGTTTTGGAAAACTAGAACTCCTTTTTAAAAAAAATATACATTTATTTATGTACCCCTCCCCTCATTATTTGTACCTATGGATCTATAATAATATACAGAGTACAACTGCTGAGCCACTACCCAACTCTGGTGGGTGTTCTGCAAAGTTTTAATCTAGGTCCACTTCTGTTTTCTCTACACATAAACTCAATCAACCAAAGCATGTCCCACTGCTCTGTCATTCTGTATGCTGACAAGTTGGTCCTTTATACCTGCTCCAAAAGTATTAATCAAATAAACCAATATTTAATATTTAACGTATGACCTACAGTCTGCACTTGGCTGTCTATAAACAAACTGTTTCTGAACACAATTAAAACATAGACCATGCTGTTCGGTGCATCTGCGAGATTACGAATATGTCCATCCCCTTTATCCACGGCTTACTGCAACAGCACCTTAGTCCCCCTAGGTCTCATCCTTCACATACCTTGGAGTCACACTTTACCCGGCACTAGATTACTCATCTCATGTCATGGGAGTCTACAAGTCAGTTAACGCCATGCTGGGTGTCTCCTATAAAGTGGGCCGTAACCTTACCCCACAAGCTTGCTATGCCATCGCCTGTAACATGCTGCTCCCCAAGCTCCTTTAAGCTGCCCTGTGTTCTTGACTGCCTCTATATCTATTCTCCTTAGGTGGGATGTTATGTTACATACACTATTTGTCATTTTGCATAGGCGGTTCACCAGCTCACTTATCACGGTTCTCTTCATGACAGGCTAAGTTGGCTTCCCATCCTCCCTACAGGATCATAGTTTGGGGAGTGTGATCTTTAGCATTATGCATAGTGGACTGCCTCAATCCCGACACACTGATCAAACCGGTGAACACTGTCTACCCCTTGAGGTCAGGTGACAGTGCCTTACTGGCTGTCCCTAAGATTAGAACATGCACTGGTGGATCTTCCTACACCTAATTCTGCCCCTATGCTATGGAACTCCATACCACCTGAAATTCGTTTCCGCCCCCCCCCATGCCTATTTTTCATGTTAGGTACTGTAAATATCTCCTTAGCTTGGCATGCTGCTCTTGACGCTGAACCTGAGCAATCTCTGTATGGCACTCACATATGTTTACGTACAGTATAATCAGTGTTGATCTATTAGCAAGATATTTATACATCCTTCCTGTAGCTTCATGCATATGGGAACTATTCCTAAATCTTCCCTTACATGATGTTTAATTAATATATTTCTTCCTTTCCTTGTTCCTTGACCTACAAAGTATCGCAGTTATTCTTCTTTGCACAATTCTGCATATTTTATTATATTGATGTATCTGATTAATTACATCACCTGGCATGTATTCCCCTTCCATGATGCAATACCATGTTTAATGTTTCTTTCCCACACTGTCTGTTGTATTACACTGTAATCTACTCTATGTATCGCCTTGTATGGTATCAATTATGTGATATCTTGGGTCATACCTGAAAATAGGCACTGACTGCCTATTGTGCTTATCTGGGTAACAACAACTAAACAAATACACTACTGATACAGAGATGACTAGCACATAGGGTAAAGTAAGCAGTAATTGGAAGGTAATGATAAAAAAAAATGTCACCTGCTGCAGTAGTTTTACTACTGCCATCTGTATGGACCAAGAATTCTCAAATGTTGTCATACTCAGCTTGCCTGAAGACATGGAAAAAAATCTCACACCTCCACTAATTTACTGAAACAGCATCCTGTCTCCTCCCAACCCCATAGAAAAAATACCCTTCAATACTTTGCACTGTACTTCAGGAATAATGTGAACTACTTTACAATAAATTAATTTTAGTCCCTTGGGATCATTTGCATTCAGTTTCCCCCATCTCTTCATACAAATATCAGCAACTCAACATTTACAGCTGAAGTGCATGTTATCATGAAGCCATTCCTTTTCACTCCATTTCAGAGTACCCTTTACTATTTCTTGTAAGATGCCCTTTTTATACCTCTGTGTTGAGTTGGCATTCTTTTTTTTACATTAAACATAATTCACAGGTGCATTCCTTTTACTATGACTATCCCCAGGCTTTCATTAGGACTCTCAGCTGTTTTCTAACACTCCCTTGTCACTAGAGTAAACTAGCTCGCAACAGACATGGCTCTCTATCCTTATGAGACATTAGGTGTTCAAAATATCTGAGAATTCTGATGAAAACCTAGGGCTTGCTATATTAAAAACAAGACTCATTTTAATTATTTCAGGCCATAAAATAAATGCTAATGTGGATTCAACATGCAGAACATACGGCATCCCTCAAGACAATAAAACAGGTGATCTAAAATGGAATAAGAAGTTATAGGTTTGTAATTTTCACTGTAACATGCACAGCTGCTTTAAGTACTTTGGTACAGTACATTGCTAGGCTTGACTGGACCTCCCCTTGAACAGGCTGGGGACTCCCCATGGAGGCTAGCCTCATCATTTGTGAACCACTAGTATAGACAGACCAGTCAGTTGGGAGTACGCTGCAGAGTCCAGATGTGTACGACCAGCGTGACGGTGTCATCAATGATGTCATGTATACCCACCCCGTTTGAATGGGCATTGTGTTTGAAGGTACAAGAGGCAGCTTGTGACTCACTTTTTTAGATAACCTCATGGAGGGCATTAGGGGCTTTCAAAAGAAATAAAGAAAATAATTTAAAATCTGGTTTCAAAGGAGAAATGAAAGTGTAGCATATCTTACACTTTGATCTTCTGTTTCATTTAGGAATAGTTTTGGGATAAATAAATAGAAGCACAGTAGTGAAGAGAAAATAGGATACGGGTAAACGTGTGTCTTCTGTTCATGTATAGGTACAGGGCGTGCGGTCGTGCTGTGATATATGCATGCCTTGGGTGCATTGTCAGGCACAAGGCTGCGAGCCAAGTGTGTTCAAGTCACCCAAGCCGTGCTTATATCAGAGCATGACCACATGCCCTGTAGTGGATTATCTGTCTTATAAAATATCCAGGAGATTCCAAAGGATGAAAAGAAGAGCTGGTGTGAAGTCATTGTGGAATAATGTATGGTCATGTTGTGTGTTACATCCAATCAGGAGACTGAATTTTAACAGATTTTTCTCACCCAAAGTACTTATGAAAACAAAGAATGTAAGCTGATATTTTATTTCAGCCTAACTAGACACAGACATATAGTGAAATAGCACTAAGGTTTTTGTTATTATTTGTACACGATATGGTAGAATTGAAGTTAGAATGTTTATAGTTGACTTATGCTTCTTTACTTTTATTTGCTTAAATGAGTTATAAAGCTTTGTTTATGTGATACTTTATTGCAACCAAACACAGATAGGACGTAGTAGTACAAAAAACTAAAAAGTTAAAACCACAAAAAAGCAGGTGATATATTTATGTTGGAATATAGATTTATGAGTGAAATTATTCCATCATTTTTTATGTATTATTCACAAATGAGTTACTGAAATTTAAATTATATATGCATTGTTTTTAAAAGTAAGTTTGAACTGATAGGACTATATATGTATATAAGAAATTAACCATAGGAATTGTTACTGTTTGTATTTAGTCAGATTAATTTACTGAGAGCACAGAGTGAATCTAATTGGGGGTGTGGCTTAGCAGTTTAGGTGTACAAAAGCAGCTGTCTCCAATTACAGCTTCCGGCTGTTTCTGGCAGAAGAGAACTGGTTGCAGAGCAAGAAACAGAAGTCCAGAATACAGATTTATTTAACTAATTAATCACTTCTGTCTCAGCAGGAGTAGCACCTGTTTGGATTAAGCAAACAGATACTTTATTAGAAGAAGAGGGTCTCATTTAAGTAAAAAAAAAAAAAAAAAGTTTTTTCTGAGGAAGGGGGCAGTATCAGCTTAATTTACTGAGAGCAGAGAGTGAATCTAATTGGGGGTGTGGCTTAGCAGCTTCGGTATACAAAAGCAGCTGTCTCCCTTTACAGCTTCCGGCTGTTTCTGGCAGAAGAGAACTGGTTGCAGAGCAAGAAACAGAAGTCCAGAACTACAGATAATTTACTAATTGCCCTCCTTCCCACCCCTCAACCTTCCCACCCAAAGCCAGTTCTAGTTTTATAGCCACTGAATTTGACTGACAACAGGAACTTCCTGTTTGGCAGTAGGAAGGAAGAATCACTGAGACACATTAGTTTCAGCAACCCAAAAAAAAAAACTCTTATCCCCGGTGGAGGTCTGAATCAAGCACGGAGGAAGGAGACTACTGAAGACTACAGGAAGTTCCTGTCCCAGAACAGGAAGGGTGAGAGTTGTAAGGGCACATAAGCAGTAGGAAAATAAGTGTAAAATACATAGAGGGAGGAGACAATAAGCATACAAAGCAACAGGAGAGGGGACACAAAATAAGTCAAGATGGGAGTGGTGCAGTGCAAATGGCTGTAGAGCAGCAGTGTTCCGGGAGACATTCTGGAGGCTGCGATGCTGCCCTGTTTGCAGACACCTCTCTGGTCTGAGGGAGGAGGTTGCCCGTCTCCAGGTTGACCTGGCTAGGATTCATGAAACCTCTTCCCCCACTCAGGGACCACTAGGGCCACCACCGCTACCTCTGAGGTTGCCAAGAAAGAGGAGCGGTTGGACCAAGGTGGGCTCAGGGAGGGAGAAGGTGGTGGAACAGAGGAGCATCCCTCCAGCTGTAGCTCTCCACAATTCATATGCTGTTCTGGCAAAGAGTGGTTCTCTATGGAGGCACCTGCAGTGGAGACCAAGGAGGATGCTGGGAACCTCCACAAAGGAGACCCACAGGAGGGTGGGCACAAGACCCACAGGGAAGGAAACAACTCCTGGTGGGGGACTCAATCATTAGGGGGGTAGACGTGGGGGAGGAAGAGGATAGGGAGGTAAGGTGCCTGCCTGGTGCTTGGAGGGGCAGGAAGTGAATCCTCAGGATAGTGGGAGCAGCTGCACGAGGGAGGGAGCTGGATGTCATTGTCCACCTAGGGACAAATGACCTGGTTGTGAATGGGATCAGAGCGGTGCAAGAGGAGTTTGTAGAGTTGGGGAGGGGCCTTAGACAAGTAGCATGTACGGTAACCTTCTTGGAGGTGCTGCCTGTCTATGGCAAGGATGATGCTAGGGTATTCTGCACCATGGGATTCAATGAATGGTTGAGAAACTGGTGTGGAGCTCAGGGTACTGGGGACTGGGGAGCCATCTGGAGGGATGCAGGCTTATACTGGTGCGATGGTCTGCATCTGTCCAGGGGAGGATCCAGGATCCTAGGTGACAGGTTTAAATGCTTCATTGACAAGCATTTAAACTAGCCAAGGGGGGAGGCACTGAAAAGGAGCAGGGAAATCCCAGCCTCCCCCCACAAAATGCAGTAGTTAGAGAGGTAAACACCAAGGCAGAGAAGTCAGTAGGGAGCAGGACAGGGGTAAATGCAGAAAAAGGTGTTAAGGACAGGGATGGGGCTAAAAGGGGTAAGGCATAAAAAATAAATGGAAGGTGATGAGTACCAATGCCTGCAGTCTGTGCAACAAGCTCCCCTGAACTAGTGGCCTTGATGGAAGAGGGCTGCCTGGATATTGTGGCAGTCACTGAAACATGGCACACAGAGAACCATGAGTGGAAATCAACATACCAAGATACACAGTCTACAGGAGGGACAGGGTGGGTAAAAGAGGAGGAGGAATAGCTCTCTATATAAGGGAAGGGATTAAAGCAACAGAACTAAAGAGTAAACAGGAAGTTGATGAGTCACTATGGGTCACCCTGGAGACAGGAAATGGCACCACAATCCGCATGGGGGTTGTGTACAGACCCCCATCTCAGGGGGAGGAAATGGACAAGGAAATGACAGACGGCATCCTTAAAATGGCAGAAAAAGGGGAGATATTGTTGATGGGGGACCTGAATATGCCAGATGTTAACTAGAGTACCTTTGCTGCAGGCACATCCAAGAGCAGGGTCATTCTTGATGCCCTACAGGGGGCATGCCTCAGACAGCTAGTGCTGGAACCCACTCAGGAGGGAGCAATCTTAGACCTGGTACTCTCAAATGGGGAAGGAGAAAGGATCTCAGATTTAGAAGTGGGTAGCCATCTGGGAAAAAGTGACCACCAAACAGTGTGGTTCACAATAAACACAGCCATAGAGTCAAGCCATACAAAAACAAGAGTATTGGACTTTAGGAAGGCTGACTTTGGGAAAATGAGAGAGTGCCTTAGAAAAGCACTAGCATATGGGCAAGAAGGAGGGGTGGAGGAACAATGGGGAATAATCAAAACAGCAATCGCAGAGGCAACAAGCCTTTGTGTGAAGCAAATCAATAAAACAAAATGAAGGAAAAAAACACTATGGTTCTCAAAAGAGGTGGCAGGGATGGTTAAGGAGAAAAGGATAGCATTCAGGAAATATAAGGAAACACAGAAGGAGCAGGACAGATAACTTTATCAGTTAAAGCAGAAGGAGGCAGTCAGAATAGCAAAGGTACAAATTGAGGAAAAGATAGTTAGCCAGCCTGGGAGTGGGTCCCAGGGTGGTAGCCTGGGTAGCAAACTGGCTGCACAACAGGACACAGAAGGTAATAGTGAATGGAACACATTCCGAAGAAAGCAGGATTATTAGTGGAGTACCTCAGGGCTCAGTACTGGGTCCAGTCCTCTTTAACATCTTCATAGGTAACATTGCAGAGGATCTGGAGGGAAAGGTATGCCTCTTTGCACATGACACAAAGATCTGTAACAGAGTTGATACACAAGAGGGGGTAGAAAAGATGAGAAGGGACTTGGCAAGGTTGGAGGATTGGTCAGACATATGGCAACTTAGATTCAATGCAAAGAAGTGCAAAATAATGCACCTGGGAAACAAAACCCAGGAGAAGAGAGTACACAATAGCAGGGGAGGTACTAACAACAACAAAAATGGAAATGGGACCTGGGGGTAGTCATATCAGATGACCTAAAGGTGGGTAAGCAAAGTGAAAAGTCGGTAAGGAGAGCCAGGGGGATACTGGGATGCATAGGAAGGGGCATCACAAGTAGAAAAAGAGAAGTGGTTATTCCTCTATATAGACAGTTGGTGAGACCCCATCTGGAGTACTGTGTGCAGTTTTGGAGACCTCATCTATGCAAGGACATAAACTGGATGGAAGCAGTCCAGAGGAGGGCAACTAAAATGGTGCAGGGTCTGTAGCAGAAACCATATGAAGAGAGACTGAGAGAGCTTAATATGTATACTCTTGATGAAAGGAGGAATGGTGGGACATGATAGAAATGTTCGAGTACCTCAAGGTAATCAACAAAGTCCAGGGGGGTAGCATCTTTCAGAAAAAGAGATGTGTAAGAACAAGGGGGCACAATTTAAAGCTAGAGGGGGACGGCTCAGGGTAATGTGAGGACATTTTTTTTCACAGAGAGAGTAGTGGATACATGGAACAGCCTTCCTGAGGAGGTCATTGGGTCTAAAACAGTGGGGGAATTCAAACTTGCATGGGACAGACACAAGGCATTTATAGTGGGGGGTTGCAGGAAGTAGGCAGTTGGTTAACTAGAATCTGCAGCTTATCCAGTAGGTAGGGAAATGGGCAGACTGGGTGGGCCAAGTGGTCCTTATCTGCCGTCAAAGTCTGTGTTTCTATGTTATAGCCAACTCTGTTAAGAAGGGGGATAAAACCTTTTATAGGTACCTTAGGGAGGGAAGAAAGACCAAGGGAGGGATACAGAGACTTAATAAAGGGGAGGGAACGTGGACAGAGGGTGACAGTGAAAAAGCAGGGATACTGAACGAATACTTCTGCTCAGTATTCACAACAGATGAGGAGGGGGAGGTGCCTAAACCAAATAAGGGAGAAACTCTGAATAGGGGGGTCGATACCAGTCCATTCACAGAAGAAAGGGTTTTGAAAGAACTCTTGAAACTGAGGGTGGACAAAGCAATGGGGCCTGATGGGATTTATTTTATTTAGCTTTTGTTGACCGGGTAAGTGCACTAGACAAATCCTGCCTATTTTCAGGCACGACCCAGGGGAGGGAGATACAGATGAATGTCAACTGACCTTGAACCAGATTAAGCTGTTGGTGGTATTTTTTTTAGTGAATGAGGGAAATTTGGCCAGGACACCGGGGAAATTCCCCTACTCTTTTCGATAAGTGCCATGGGATCTTTAACATCCACCTGAACTACCACCAATCCAGGCAGATGGGACCTCGGTTTAACGTCTCATCCGAAAGACGGCACCTCAGAAGTGCAGCACCCCTCTCATGCTGCACTACAGTGTCAGTACTGGGATATTAACCCAAGTGCCAGATGTGGGAACTGAACCCACAGCCCTCTGATCTCCTGGCCTCAGAGGCGAGTGTGCTACCTACTGAGCCACTGACACAGACAATTCACCCAAGAATACTAAAAGAACTAAGGGTAGAACTAGTAACACCACTGACTACTCTCTTTAACAAATCATGGGAGGATGGAGTGGTACCTGAGGACTGGAGGAGGGCAAATGTGATTTCACTTCACAAAAGTTGGAGCAGGGCAGAGGCAGGAAACTTCAGACCAGTAAGTTTGACTTCAGTGGTAGGAAAAATGATGGAATCACTTCTGAAGGAAAGAATTGTTGAGTACCTAGAGGCCAGTGGGGCACAGGACCCAAGGCAGCATGGTTTCACAGCAGGAAGGTCATGTCAGACGACCCTAATAGATTTCTTTGATTGGGTGACCAAAGTAGTAGACCAGGGAGGGGCTGTGGATACGGCCTACCTACATTTTAGCAAGGCATTCGACACAGTCTCACACAAAAGATTAATATACAAGTTAGCCAGCCTTGGAGAGGGTCCCAAGGTGGTAGCCTGGATAAAAAACTGGCTGGACAACAGGACGCTAAGGGTAATAGTAAACGGAGTCCACAGTGAAGAAAGGAGGGTAACTAGCAGGGTACCGCAGGGTTCAGTACTGGGACCGGTCCTCTTTAATATCTTTATAGGTGACATTGGAGAGCACCTGGTAGGAAAGGTATGCCTCTTTGCAGATGACACAAAGATCTGCAACAGGGTTGATACACAAGGTGGGGTGGAAAGAATGAAAAGGGACTTGGCAAGGTTGGAGGAATGGTCAAATATGTGGCAGCACAGATTCAATGCAAAGAAGTGCCAGGTAATGCATCTGGGAAACAAAAACCCAGGGGAAGAATACACAATGGAGGGTGAGTTAATAACAACAACAAAAATCTGAAGAGACCTAGGAGTAATTATATCAGATGACCTAAAGGTGGGCAAGCAATGTGAGAAGGCAGTAAGGAGGGCTGGGGGATACTGGGATGCATAGAGAGAGGCATCAACAGTAGAAAACAGGAAGTTGTTATCCCTCTCTACAGACAGTTAGTGAGACCCCATCTGGAGTACTGCGTGCAATTCTGGGGACACCATCTCTGCAAAGACATAGAGTGGAGGCTGTTCAGAGGAGGGCAACCAAAATGGTGCAAGGTCTGCACCAGAAGACATACGAGGAGAGACTAAAACAGCTTAATATCTATACCCTTGAGGAAAGGAGGGAGAGGGAGGACATGATAGAAATTTTCAAGTATCTCAAGGGAATTAACAAGGTACAAGAGGGTAGTATCTTTCAGAAGAAGAGATGTGCAAGAACAAGGGGGCACAATTTGAAGATAGAGGGGGGATGGCTCAGAGGTAATGCTAGAAAATATTTTTTCACAGAGAGAGTTGTGGATGCATGGAACAGCCTTCCTGAGAAGGTTGTGGAGTCAGGAACAGTGGGAGAATTCAAGAATGCATGGGACAGGCATAAGGCAATTCTAGGTGGGGGCAGGAGGAAGTAAGCTGTTGATTAACTAGAATCTGCAGCTTATCCATCAGGTAGGGAAATGGGCAGACTGGGTGGGCCAAGCGGTCCTTGTCTGCCATCAAATTCCATGTTTCTGTAACTGTGAGGCACAGAAAAA
Organism: Neoceratodus forsteri; assembly: GCA_016271365.2. NCBI lineage: Eukaryota > Metazoa > Chordata > Ceratodontiformes > Ceratodontidae > Neoceratodus > Neoceratodus forsteri. Next base: position 1,285,112,202 of record CM028132.1, read on the forward strand.
TCCCCTGTATATTTTGCCTGGAGTTCGACACGCTTGGCCTTCTTTGACTTTTTGGAGGGGACCAGAGAGTCAGCCGACCCACTCAGTCTTTTTAAAGAGGTTGATTCGCCCTTATCAGGGGTGGTAAAGGAAAAAACTGCGGTTTCACAAGCTGATTTTGAAGGTGTTGGCTGGTTAGCGCCTGAAGCACCTCCTAACTTTTTATTCAACCCCCAAGTTTTCTGTGGAAAAGATTTGCAAATTTCATAGTCAGAATTAAAATGTTCGGTTCCCAGGCAGAACACACAGCTGTCAAGCTTGTCTGCTCTGGCGAACACTTCCTCACACATGACACAGTTTTTAAACCCTGGGGATCCAGTCTTTTTCTTAGGTTTTTCAGAATGCTCCATTTTCAGGAGAAAAACCTCAACCGCAAAAATATTTCTTTTTTTTGCGGTTGGTTCAGGAACCGATTAGGCCCCAAAAGAACCAATGAAATTTGTAAATTCAGAACCGGGTCAGCGGTTCTCGGAACCGATACAACAGTTCACAGTAACCGGGTTAGCAGTTTCAACAAGACAAATATAACTTTAAACAATAAAAATTTTTAAAGGAAAATACAGAAAATAAAGCGGAGAAAGTCCACAACTAATATAAAACTACTCGGTTCCTCAACGGTTATATCGAACCGTGAGGAACCGAGAAATAAACACTAAATATAACTAAACTAAAATAAACTAGACGTTAGAAGAAAATTAAACAATAAATGAATACAGCAGAAAGAAAATTATGTATAATTAGAGAATTAGATTTCACAATAAGCCAACAACGACCCAAGGGATCTCCTGGGCATCTAGACTTGTGAGGTGGAGTAAGAAATCTGAGACGTTGATAGAATGTGCAGCAGATGAGGGCAGCAGTTTGAATAACTGTCATGTGCCAATGATTCCATCATTAGCATATAGTTCCATTCTCTGGGCAGGTCTACTGAGCAGGCTAACTGCAGAGAGTTATGAATATGAGAAGAATACATGGGGTTAGAATCATAGAATACAGAGAGGAGGGAGAGGTAAGGGGTGGTCAAAAGCCAGGTAAGGGTAATGAAGTGTTCAGGAATAGGGCTGGCAGGAGCAGGGGGGAGGAAAATCTCCAGGACACTCAGCTCAGTGGACCTGATTGCTATTTGTGATACATTAGTGGGAGATTCCTGGGGATAGAAGTGGCCATGTGCGCAACTGGCGAACTATCAAAGCAGCTCGTGGCAAGGTTCCTAATGCCAGCATAAGGGACGGATTCCTTCGGTTGGTAAGCCACTGCTGTCTATGACTGCTTTAGGTTCTGTCTCCAACTCCCTGTTTAAGTACTGGGGGTGTGAGACGAATCACTGAGGTAGCCATATACCTCATTTTCTGTGAGAAACTGTTCCAGGAGGGTACATTCCTCTTTGGTCCATAAACATCAGGTAGCACCACGCTCTCTGTTCTGCAGGGCAAGGCATAGCCTGATCCCTTGGTCACCAAAACACCACTGTGTGGGGCATTAAAAGTAACTACAGGACCTCTTTCACTTTACATAACTGGGGAATGTACAGAAAATAACAGGCTGGAGTGTTTAGAATTGTAAATATGTGTAAAGTACTGTATATTAAGCTGTTAAAAGGGTTTGAACCCTTGACAGGATGGAATGTAGAAGTGTAGAGAAGTTGCGAGTATTGCCAAACATACTGACGTCGAATAATGCTGTATAGATAACTAATCTGATGCTGATTGAACTTGGCCCATACCTGGGAGCTGTGGCAGCAGATCTCCTACTTCAAGCGTGTGTTCATGCTTCTGTAAATAAATGTTGAAATTTGAAGCAGTTTAAAGTTTGAAAGTGTCTGCCCCGTGTCTGTGATTTACTATGGGTACAGTGATTTATTTAAACTATTGGTACCGTGTGCAATTCAGCTATGCACTCTACTACTGCAAAAGGACATAATCTTTTTGTCAGTGTGTCAGTGAATATGTAAATGAGCTGTGCTGTGCTGAAGTCAGACTATAAGCATGCAGCTCACAGCAAGTTGAGGCCTACCCCAAACTGCCTTGCTGGGGACAGAGACTGTACAAAGTGTGGTGCACACTGTAATCTTTTTTTAACCAATAAAGGTGGCCTCATTTTACTCACGGATCCAGCAGTGCAATGAAGAAGGTGATGACAAGTAATGGTTCCTGTAGACTTAGAACAGAAACCCAGCCGGAAACTACTTTGCCTGCTTTAATGGAAAAGCAGAAGAATGGAAGTGGCACTCTAAACCCGGTGCCCCAGCTGCACTGACTTGCCAGGTGGCTGGCCATCTGGGACTTCTCCTCCATTGCGCTGTATCAGGGCCTCAGCAACAGAAGGTAAGCAGTACTATCCCTTGGCAGGGTACAGTCAGGATGGCAAAGTCACACTATCCTGCATGTACATTTATAGCCATAGATCAAGCTCCACCTCCAGGAGTGGTGTTTTAAGGCCAGGCCTGGGAACTCTGCAAATGTCGGGGGGGGGGGGGAGGATGGTGGCTCCCAGCAAGACTGTATCATCAATACCCCTTGTCACAGGACTCACCACTGAGACTACTGTCTGCCTCCTCCTCACTACCACGGCAACCACCGTAGGGCGAAAAAGGGGTCTGCTACACAAATACTAGGAGGCAGTATAGTGCAGTGGTTTAAGGCTCTGAGCTGCAAACCTGGAGACCTGGATTTGAGTCCCACAGCCCCCACTTGCATACTATGACCCTGAGCAAGTCACTTAACTTCCTTGTGCTCCCAGGTCGCACCTGTAAACAAGCTTCAGTTTAGTGTGTCTCTCCTGGTTAAAACACAAACAAACCACTACTTCAAAGGAGAACTGCAGTTTGACCTTGGGCACATCACTCATGGCTTAAGCCACTTTTGAGGTTATCTAAGGTCAAACTGCTCTTGTGTAAATAAACAACAGTTACGTACTTACCCTAGTAGCAGATCTTCGTGAGAATCTCTTTCATCAGGCGATGCGATCCCACCCTCCTTCCCCCTAGAGGGCCTTGAGACTCTAATCAGTGCTGTCTCCTTCTCTATGATGGTCTACCTATAGCTCTCTGCCTCTCCTGGTTGGCAGAGCCCTAGGTTCTCTCCTGATTCCCTACAGAGAGGTCCTCTGAGCATGATCTCTGGTGTGGAATGGAGGAGGGAAGGAACTGCCCCCGTTTATGTAGCAGCCGATGTCTGACTTTGTCATGGGTGGCCTCTGGTGGACTGCTTGCAAAAGTTTCTGTGTGGTCCTAGTGCCTGGTGGCTTATGATTCCTTAGATGTGGCCTGATGAAAGAGATAACCTCATAGAAGATATAATATATTACAGAAGTCCACAGATCATATCCCTATCTATACAATAACTGTGAGAATAAAAGTTTGCAAATAAATGCATTTATTTTCATGTCTGACAGATCTAAAGTGGAAATGAATAATTTATTTCAATGTTGGGTGGCTGGTTGGGGTTACCACCTTTTAAGAAGCCCAAAGTGGGACATTTCTTTTTTTTTGTAGACTTTATGTCTTACCAGATAGACTCTCTCTCAGGAGCTGACTCTCGGTGGTGGCTCTGCTGCCCGCCTGAAGCCCCTGCCTCTAGTGCCCTACAGACCCTGACCTCCTCTCAGCCTCCCCCAGCCACTCGATCCCCTGGCTAAGAGCCCACTGGGGCGGGATGGCCAACTCCTCTGGCGCTGTATCTACAATCTAATGGAGCGATCGGAGAGGCGGAAGGGAGACTGGGAACACCAGGACGGATGGACCGATGTGGGGCATGGGGCCCCACCACTGATGAGCACCGTCGCCTACCGATGGTAAGGGTTTTCCTTCTGTAAGTGCTGTTTCCCTTAGGAGCATGAGCGTGCAATGATGTCAGCACAGTTATGCCGTAGACGTCCGCCGCACTCCTCCCCTTAACAGCGCCTCGCTAGTGATACCCCTGTCTCCACCAGGGGTCCCTACTGCTCTGGAGAGATCCTGGATCCCTTCCCAGGGGGAGGAGAGCAGTCCACCAGACACTCGATCCTCTCCCTCTCCTGCCGACCGCTGGTGCCCGAGCTCGTTCCTGAACTCGGGTCGCTGGCATGGTGTCCAGCACCTCAACCCTCAGCACCACTGGGCCGGCCCAAAGTGGGACATTTTTTACTGAAACATGATTTTTCACAGGACAATATGTAATCTTGACCAATACAACAGACTTGTTTTCACTAAATAATCAGAATTAAGAATAAAGTGTCATAGTTTTTCTTTTTTTTCTAGTGTTTCTTATCATTTTGAAGAGGACCTTCACCAGTCCTTTTGACTTCCATGCATAAATTACCCCTTCTTGCATTGATTCTGGAATTGTATTTCATTACTGTCTGCTGCAGTTAGTTTTTGCATTCTGAGCTGCTAAAAACTGCAGGGTGTACCACGGCTTCTATAGCAGGCCTTGTGTTTCTGTGGACCTATGGTTGTACTGCTGACATCACTGTAGGGCAGAGTCAATTTCACACAAAAAAAACAACAACATACTGACAAGGCATGTGCATTTTGGCATAATGCATTGCTAACAGGGTGTCTTTGGGGAGGAACACAGTATGTATACTGAGTACTGGTAGGTTTCCCTTGCAACATGGTTGCAACTGCATGGTACTGCACAGTGTGAGTCACTTCCCCATCCTACAATGATGTCACCAGGAGCTAGCAGCCCAGCAGCTAAACATCAATGGCAAGAGCAGCAGGGCTCAAATACAAATCCAAATTATGAAAGGCAGAGTAAACCTTGGCCAAAAATCACAAATGCACACACCCTTTCAGGTCTAGTACTGCATATAATGACTACAAGATGTAATTTTTTGGACCATCACTGAAGTTCCTCTTTAAGGTATTATAGTTTTTTGCAACATTTAGAGGAAAGTCAGAAAATATTTTTTCTACCATAATGTCAGGACAAGTAGTATTTTTCATGTTTTTTCGTAGGACACAGCTGCCCAAATCAGGACTGTCCTGCAAAAACCGGGCAGGTGGTAACCCTAAGGTGACTCACCAGCATTTAATTCCCCTTCAGGTTGGTCCCAAAGGAGCTCTCAACCAATGGGAGAACAGCTTGCACAATGGAGATGGGGCAAAGGGGAAATTACCCAGGAACCCTAGGGTCCTTGGGTAACATGTAGGTAGAATACTCAGGCAGACTCAGCGGGCCTGGAGGTCCTTATCTGCCATCAATTTTTGTGCTTGATGATATCACAATAGCCTCTGCTGCAATTAAAAACAGAGCAGTTAAACCAAACCAAAACAGCTGAATCTGCATTAAGAGAATGAATCTTGCCAGAAAGGCAGTATCACTGTATAAATGGATATAGAGGGGATATGACACGGTCTGACTGAAGATATATTTATCTTCTTTTTTATTATACTTATTTTTATTTTATAGTTTTAAAAGCGGTACAGTATATTTCAGTCATAGTATAACTTACAGAATTACACAGCCTTAATTTCATATATGGCAATACAATTGTAGATGGGAAGATACAATCAAATTGTTATAAATCTGTGAACCACATTCTGCCAGAGACTCAGATTCATGGAACCCCCTTACATCACTCCCACCCCTTCCATCAGGCAGGCCCCATACTGACACTTAACAATCCCGGGACCATCTTCTTTGAAGGCATGGAAACATCATCATGGGACAAATGTAGGGTCACGTCCTGAATTATAGAACACCCAAGCCCTCCATGTGATTTCAAACTGTTCCCCCTGGCCTAAGGTCCCGGCTGTCATTCTCTCTAAAAGATAATGCTCCACTAACAAGTCATGCTATTTGTCTGCTGTTGGGGGATCCAGCTTGTTTCCATATTTTAGTAATCACTTTCTTGGCTTAAAAATAAAGGTATAAATAAGAGATCTTCTTTGTATCTTAAGACCTTCTGGAGGAATTGACAACAGTGTGAGCTGTGGCATAAGTACTAGATCTGGTGAAAAGATTTCCTTTAAGGCCTGCTCAATCTTTTTTTTTTTGTCTTTGGTAACCAGGTAAGGCCCACAAGTGCCTGTTTTCAGGGGCGACCTAGGAGCACTGGGTGGTTAAGTGACTTGCTCAGAGTCACACAGTATACAAGTGGAGGTTGTGAGAATCAAACCAAGGTCTGGTCTGTTGGATGCATAGAAGTGTGATTCATAGAAGTGTAATGGCAGGAAAGGACTGAAACAAGGCCCACCAAGTCTGGTGGGCCTTGTTTTGGACGTACCATGCTTGTTAACAGCTCATTACTCTAACCTCTAGGCTATACCACCAGCCCATCAATCTGTTGCCAATAAACTTGCAGTTTGCAACACCCCAAAAGATATGTACCTGGTCTGCCCATCCCTCCCCGCATTGTCTCCAACACTGCCCCCAGTGTAGGGAAAATTTTTGCCAACTTTGCTGGTGTATTAAAGTACCTTTTACGGGACTTCCATGCAAACTCCCGCCAGTAGGAAGTCAAGGAGGTCCCTAAGGAGGGATGGGTGTATTTTACCCATAGCTGATAAGACACCCGGGAGGGCAGTTCTTTATTCCATGCCTCTAGCACTGTCTCAGAGGTGTCCGATACAAATTCTTGTACTCTCTTATACAGTAACCCTATCATATGAAACTGATCAGACCCTTTAATTGCATTAATAGCCAACTTCAAAAACAAGAGAGGAGGCTCAGGCAGGCAACTTCTCAGAGGACCTTTACGTAACAGGAAAAGTCCATACCTGCAGATACCTATAATAGTCTCAGTTCCCCAGATCATAGTTCTTTTGGAACTGTACAAATGGAACTACCCCGTATATCTAAAAACTGAAAGATAAATGAGAGACCTTTCCTATGCCAAATTCTAAATGTTAAATCGAATTTAGTCGGGAGAAAATTAGTTTCTGCAGATAATAGTCTCAAACAGTACAATACAGATTCCATAGCTGGCAAGGCTCTGATTCTGTACTAGTTTTGTAATACTTGCCTAGTGCTAGTTTCAAAATCCGTTAAATTTGGTAGGTTAGTCAGGGGAGCAAAAACTATCTTCTGTGGATCATGTAAGTCATTAAGAAAGCATTCTATTTTCTTCCAAGGAGGTTTGACACCCAGGTTCACACATGTCAAAATGCGGGTTTATTCCTACTGCTACTGCATACTAAGTCAGATCTAGAAGATTTAGACCTCCCTTACATTTTGGTAGCTGTTACAAGGACCACCGAATATGCTGCCTACAGCCATCCCAGAGAAATCTGGATAAAATTTTATTCCAGGAATTAAAGTACATCTTTGGAGGGGTAAAGGGGATTGTTTGGAATAGATATAATAGTCGGGGGAGAATATTAGATTGTATGGTGGCTATTTTTAAATAAAAAGAAAGCTTCAGCTGGGACCATTTATGTATATCAGCTTCTAGAGCTTGTGTAAACAGTTCATAATTTACCAAAATCACATTAGATATCTGTAGGTGTAATTGAATACCCAGGTACTTTAATTTCGTAGTTTGCCATTTAAATGGCAACGTTTATTTTAGCTGAGGAGAAGGTTGGAAATTAAGAGCTAAAACCTCAGTTTTCAAGGAATTACTTACATATCCAGAGACCGAGGCAAAATCTTCCAGAGTCTGCCAGGCCCCTTTCAATGATAGTTCAGGATCAGTTAGTGTTAATAACACATCATCTGCGTACAGCGACATACAGTATGACTCTTCCCCCCAATTGTACCCCGCATACCTCTCTAGAGGCTCTCATGGTCATTGCCAGAGGCTCTATGTAAACAGCAAACAGCAATGGTGACATGGGACAACCCTATCTAGTCCCCCATTCCAGATTTATGGGAGCAGACAAAGATCCGTTTACTTTCACAAAAGCCCGAGGGTTGGCACAGAGGTTACCAAGCCAGGTAACAAACTCACCTGGGAACCCAAAAGCCTCCAAGACCTGCCAGAGGCAGCTCCAAAGCACCCGATCAAATACTTTATAAGCATCTAGACTGGCCACCACAACCGGAAGGGATGTCTTGGCAATAGAGGACAAAAGATGGATAATTCTAATGGTGTTCTCTGATGTTTGTCTATTTTTCAGAAAGCCGGTCTGGTCTTGATGAATTATACCTGGCAACACTTCCTCCATTCTCTGAGCCCAGACCAACAAATATAATTTGTAGTAACAGTTTAGGATAGAAATGGGTCTATATGATTCAGAGTGTCTAGGGTCTCTGCCTGGTTTGGGAATTGTTCAAATCACTGCATATGCCCATGAAAGTGTGTGTGTGTGGGGGGGGGGCTCTCCATTTTGGACCTCCGAGAAAGCCTGCTTCATTTGTCTAATTAAGAGAGGGAAAAGGGCTTTATACCATTCTTGGGGGAAGCTGTCCGGGCCTGGAGACTTAAGAGTTTTCACTTGTCTGACCACCCATCTGATCTCTGCTTCTGTTACTGGGGACCTCAATGTCTCCTGCTGGGCAGGAGTTAGTTTAGGGAAAGGTAGGGGTCAGAGGAACTGTTCAATACTATGCACCGAGGGGGTAAGGGACTGTCATATAACTCCCTATAACAGTTTTGAAATATTGCCAAGATTTCTGGGGTGTTTCCCTTCATTATTCCTGTTACAGAGTCCTGCAATTTTGTAATGGTAGCTGCCTGCCTGGAGTCCCTAAGTTTCCGGGTTAAGTTTCGTGCCCCTGTAGGGCCCCTTCATAATAGTATCTCCTTAACTGCTGTAGTTTAGCTGGTACCTGGTAGTCCAGTATAGTCTGGAGCTCCCCCTTGAGGCATCTTATTACCTGCTCACTTGTCCCACCAAGTGGATCCTCATCTTGCTGGACAAGGGTCAAACTAGCCTGTAACTGCTTATACCTACTTTCCCCACTGTTTTTGCTTTCGAGCAGCATAAGCAATCAATTCCCCATGAATTACCACTTTTAAGGTATCCCGTATAAGTAGTATTTTCTTCAATTATCTCTGGGATCCTTGTTTCAAGGAAATCTTTAAGTTCCTGCTCCTTAAGAAGAGACAAGTTAAATCTCCACATAGCCCATCTACGTGGTCTCCCCAGATCCAATCTGAGCAACAAAGCGGGTATGGTCAGATAATAACCGAGCATTTAGTGACAGATCTCTTAAGACATCCATGTTCCACGGCGATGAAAAAGTAATCTCTCCTAGAGTAGGTCTTAAACCTTGGTGATTCATTAAGTGTACCCACCCTCCCACAGTAGAAATGCCTCCAGACATATAAAAACCATAGGGTCTTAATCTGAGAGCGTAGCCATTTCTGTGCTGGGGATTGTCTGTGGGATAGGGGGTTTGAGGTTTCCACTTTAGGATTTAGTGTAATATTAACCCCCCCCCAATGATCAATAATCCTTTCTGAATATCTATAACTTTGTTTAAGAGTTGGCGTTCCCTCGGCTCTAGGGATGCTGGAGGGAGATACACATTAACCAAGGTAACATTTTGCCCAAATAATGTCCCCTGCAATATTACATAACACCCAGCAGGGTCAGCATATTCGACTCCAACCTCCAGTGGTAACATAGTAGGAACTAAGACTGATACCCCCTCCTTTGTCCTGTCCTACTTGCAGCTGAGTATACCTTATATCTGCCCCCTGCACCTAACTTCATATGCTCAACCTGTGTAAGATAAGTCTCTTGAATATATATAAGATCTGGCGCCTGTCGCTTAATATATTGAAGCAGCCTAGAATGTTTAATCGGGCTATTAAATCCATTTATATTAAGCGAGAGCACAGTACAAGGTGAATTAGCCATCATTATTATGAACATGGACACTGTCCCATCTTCTAAGGGGAATACCTTCTCCTTGCCCCCTCCTCCAATTGACCCTCATTCTGGAATGCCACTCTCTACACCCTTGCCAAGTATGACAACTGACAGTCATTTTATATTTTAGCTTTAGGCTCTGATCAAGAGCCTTTCGTATTTATGAGGTACAGTACAAGCCACTCATTAGGGACGCTGTTAAACGGGACATTTGGTTAAATGGGACGATTCCCAGGCTATCGATTTGTTCCCTATGTTAGCCAATGAGTCGTCCCGTTGGTTAAGTGGGATGGGTGATCCGGTTAATTGGGATGTTTTTGGTCTTAAAAGCAGCCCTGAACAGTGGCATCCAGATCTACAGTCATGGCGAGCAAAAGAAACAAACTCACTCTCGGCCAGAGAGTGAAAGTAATCGCAGCCCTTCAGCTTCCTAAGGCTCTGTGGCCAAGCAGTTTGGCATTTCAAAAAGCCAAGATGGCCGAATCAGCTTGAGCCGTGATGCCATCCTATCTGAATGGCAGGCAAATGTGAACCCGGATCGTAAGAGGAACCGAGAAGGAAAGGATGGCAAGGTGGAAGATGCACTGCTGTTGTGGTTAAATAGTGCAGTTAGTAGAGGGGCTTTGACTGTCTAGGCCTCTGCTAAAAAAGAAAGCAAATGAACTGGCATCACAACTTTATGAAATATATGTGAAACTCGTATTGCCCATTGATTTACATGTGCTCCTGATAAGTGGGACGTTCGGTTAACATTCCTGTCCATGGGGCCGTCCCTATTAAGCGGCTTCATCTGTACCTCTATTTGAACAATACAAAAACATGAAACAACATAGCCAAAAAGAACTTTCTGCCAAATTTGGCATGAACCATTGAAACAGGTATATAACCAATAACTGTCCATAACAGGACTGTAGCAAAAATATATATACATAGTAGAAACTGGCACTTCCAAGGTAGGGGAGGTTAACCTTATCCTCCCTGTATTTCCATCCTGGTCACTCAGTGAACAACCAGTGCCAAAAGGAAAGGAGGGAAAGACCAGATCCAAAAAGCCTGGGGTCTTCTGGGAACAATAATATGCTCCAAAACAATATCCAATTAGGAGGACAAACCAAATATGTAAGGTAAGGATTTTTAACACCCCTGATCTCATTTAACCACTACAAACAGTCACCTAGCATAGCGCTCCGCTCCCATCACACAGTACTAGAACTGAAAACTGGCGCTAGCAGTTCTTCTGGAAGTTCAAGTTATATAGTTCCCGAACTGGGTAGTAAGACATTTTGCTCTTTTTATACAACTTGGTAAGATTCAACAGAAAGTGATAGTCTCACATACAAATGGTCCCTCTCGTTGAGTTCGCTCTTTCGGGGGGAAGGGGGGGAGACGGCACCAATTCCCAACACCACCTTGGCAAGTGGCCCATCTGGCTTTGTTAACATTGTAGTACTGTATTACAGCCAACAGTATGACAGGCCTAGAGTCAGGGCAGTGGAGGAAAAAGGGCCCTGGAATAATTCCCGCACCCCCACCCTCCCACTAACCTTCAATTATGCCCTCATCTCCACCAAAAGGTAATTCAGGTCAGATCACTCCTGGAGGTATTCTCAGTGCGATGAAAAGCAGCCAAAGTGTTTTTTGCATCCTGATTGTTATTTCTGCTCTTCCCTTCGTTTATGGCTGGAGGAACTGTTTGCCATCGAGGGAGTTTGGAAGTAGATTCTATTGTCCCTTTCGCACGATTGGGAAAATGCAGACCCATACTGGTGAGATCTTGTTTAGCCTCTTGTGCTGTAGCATATTCCTTTTTGCCATCTGGGAGATGCACAATTAAGCGGGCTGGGTAGAGAGTTGAAAATTTATGTCCTGCGGCCTTAATCAGCGGTAACAGCGGGAGGTATGCACAGCGTAGTTTCATGGTTTTCGATGCATAGCCGTGGTCCAGATAGAAACACCTCTGTCCATAAAAGATTGTCTGCTTTCTCCATGCCATCAGGAGAATCTGTTCTTTTATAGCAAACCTACTGAAGCGAGCTATTATCGACCTTGGAGGGGCCGCTGTATCCACCAGTTTCAGGGTTAAGGCCTGATGTACTCTTTCTAAATTTAGTTGGAAACCCTCAGGTAGCTCCAGGGCCATGCGTAATAGAGTGTCCACAAATTCCTTGATATTTGAGCCTTCAGAATTCTCTGGAATACAGTATATATGTATATTCTCTCGTCTGGCCCTATTTTCAGCATCCTTCTGCCTAACTTCTAGTGCCTCCTGCTGCTGTTGTATTTACTGCATTTGTAATTCCAGGTCATCTATATACGAACATACGAAATTTGCCAGCAGATAAAGGCCTAGAGGTCTATCAAGTCTGCTCGAATGTGCAGCTACCACCCCTTATTCTGCAGCTGCCCCTCCCTTCCACCCATCCCCTTCATTAACCCCCCCTTGTCCTGTCCCATCCTCGTTTGAAGCAGTCCACTGTTCTACTAGATACCACTTCAGCAGGTAACGCATTCCACCCAGCCACCACCCTCTCTGTAAAAAAGTGTCTCCTCATCTCCCTCCTGAACCTTCCTCGCTCCAGTCTCATATCATGGCCCCTGGTGGCCCTCCCCTCCCTTACTTTGAACAGCCCCTCTATACCAGTCTTGTTTATTCCTTTCATGTATTTAAAGGTTTCAATCATGTCACCCCTGTCTCTCCTCTCCTCCAGTGAATACATGTTCAACTCCTTCAACCTCTTCTCGTATGATAAGTCCCCCAGCCCATTGATCATCTTTGTCGCTCTGCGATGCACCCCCTCCAGTAACTTAATGTCCCTCTTCAGATACAGACGCCAGTACTGCACGCAGTACTCCAGGTGTGGTCTAACTAATGACCTATACAGTGGCAGAATCACCTCCTCCCTCCTCAAGGATATACCCCTTGCAATACAACCCAGCATTTTGTTGGCCTTTGCAGCTGCCTTCCTACATTGTGCCGAGTTGTTCATTGACCCTGTAATGAGCACACCCAGATCCTTCTCCTCCTCTGTCTGGGCTAGCTGCACTCCCCTAGCTGGTAACTCCTCCTTGGGTTCTTCATCCCAAAATGCAGCACCTTGCACTTTTTGGCATTAAAGCCCAGTTGCCAGGTGTCTGACCAGGTTTCAAGCTTTGCCAGATCATCCTGCAACCCCTGCCATCCCCCTAGGCCATCCACCACCGCGCCTACCTCGGTATCATCAGCAAACAGACTGATCTTGCTCTTGATGTCCCATGATATGTCTGCAATGAATATCCCAAACAACACTGGTCCCAACACTGAGCCCTGTGGAACACTGCTCGTCACTGTCCTTGGGTGTGAGAGCTCCCCACCCTCTGTTGCCTTCCCTGCAGCCAGTTTCCTACCCATCTCACCAGCTTTGCACCCGCACCTGTGCCTACTAACTTCCTTCCCAGCCTTCCATGTGGCACTGAGTTGAATGCCTTACTGAAGTCCAGATACAGGACATCCACTGCATGGCCCCTGGTCCAGTTGTCTGGTTACCCAGTCATAGAACTCGACCAGGTTGGTTTGGCAGATCTGCCACATATGAAGCCATGCTGTCTGCTGTCCTGTAGTCCTTGGCCTCTAGGAGGCCACCAGCCTCTCCTTCAGGATAGTCTCCATTAGCTTACCCGCGATGGATGTGAGGCTCACTGGTCTGTAGTTTCCCGGTTCATCCTTGGGCCACTCTTGTGGAGGGGCACCACATGAGCCATCCTCCAGTCCTGAGGTACACACCCCAAATGTAGTGAGGCATTAAATAGGTCTGCCAAAGGTCCTGCAAGGACCTCTGCCAGCTCCTTCAGTACCCTGGGGGGATGCCATCTGGGCCTGGCGCCTTGTCCACCCTCAGTGCCTTCAAACCCTCTCGAACTCTGCTCTATGATTTCCCATCTGTCACCACTTCCCCCGCTTCTGCCATTTCTCCCACCTTGGGTGTCACCCCTCTTCCTTTAGTAAATACTGAGCAGAAGTACTCATTTAGTGCTTCCGCCTTATCGCACCCTGCTTCCACCCAACCCCCCTCCTTCCTAATCCTTACTATGTGGTCCTTACAGCTCCTTTTCTCCCTGATGTACTTAAAGAAGTCCTTCTCCCACTTCTTAATGCCTTGTGCCAGCCTGAGTTCCGTAGATGCTTTGGCTCCCCTTACTGCCCTTGTCACCTCCTTCGATTCTGTCAAGTACTCCTCCTGTCCTCCCCTCCCTGTTTTCTTGTACTTCCTAAAGGCAGCTCTTTTTCCTCCTTACCTTTCCATGACCTCCTTGCTCAACCAGATCGGTTTCTTAGCCCTAGCCTTCTTGCTCTGGGCTTTGCAGCAGGTTTTGTTGCCTCCACTATCCCCAGCTTTATGAGCTCCCACCTCTGGTTAGTGTCCATACTAGATTGAATTCTGGCCAGGTACCCTTTTACCACTTCCCCATCCTCCCAAAGTCGGCCCTCCTGAAGTCCAGCACTATTGTGCCAGATTCCACTCCTTCCTTGCCCATATCCAATGTGAGCCATGCTAGCAGTGGTCACTCCTCGACAGCGTTCTCCACTGTATGTTCTCTCACAAAGTCCCCATTTGCCAGCACAAGGTCATGGTATTTCCTAACCTGGTTGGTTCACTGACCATTTGCAGGAGGAAGCTGTCCTGGAAGGCATCCAGCAGTACCTGCTCCCTTCTGTTCCTGGTTGTTGGGGTGCTCCAGTCCACTCCTGGCATGTTGAAGTCCTCCACAATCACCACACTACTCTTCTCGTAGGTCCTCTTGATCTGTCCCGCTAGTTCCCTGTCTGACTCCTCCGTCTGAGATGGTGGCTGTACACTCACTCCCATTCTAAGAATCCTATTCTTAGAATCCTGGATTTGCATCCAAAGTGACTCTGTACTACCCCTCCCTTCCTCCCTTACACTCAGTCCTTCCTTCACATATAGTGCCACCCCTCCTTTCCCAATCACGCTGTCCCTACGAAATAATCTGACACCTGGTACAGACAGATCCGATCATTGTATTGGGTGAATGTTTCCATGATGACTGCAATGTCCACCTCTCCTCTGCCATGAGAACCTGTAACTCTGCAGTTTTCCTCCCAAGGTTCCTAGCATTAAGGGTAACCACCTTCCACCCTCCCCCCTCCCATCCTGCCCTCCTTTCCTAGCATCATCAGCAGTACTTGCCATTTTGTCCTTTGTCACTGTTATGGGGAGTAGCTCATATGGTTTCCCAACCTGTGGTCTCTGTATATCTCTTCCCAACTGCCACCCCTCACTCTAGTTTAAATTTCCAACTTCCTCTATGTACTCCTCCATCCTCTGTTCCAACACTTTCTTTCCCTCCTCACTCAAGTGTAGTCTGTCCTTGGCATAGAGACTACTGTCCTCCCAGGTCCCTCCCCCCCCCCAACAGCCCATACCCTTTAGCACAACACCAGGTTCTTAGCCATCCGTTAAATTCTCTATTCTCAGCTTTCTTGTTGTACTTGCCTTTTGGCACAGGAAGTATCTCTGAAAAAGTTAGTGATCTTCCTGCCCCTCACACATAATTGTGCTAGTTCCTCAAACCTCCTCTGGACTGTATCTACTGTCTTGTCAGCCAGGTCGTTTGTCCCAAGATGTATAATTAAATGAGGCTTGTCCCTACCCCTTCTAGCATATTTCAGAACAGACTGTCCCACCCTTTCCGCTGTCATTCCTGGCATGGCCTCCACCCAAATGCGACTATGCCTCTCCCCCTTGCTACCCCACCTAACTCCTCTTAGTATTGAGTCCCCCAGCACTAAGATTCCACCCCTCTTACTCCCTGCTTGCTTCCATTCATCTCCCGCTCTCATTTCCAGCTCCTCTTCTTCCTCCTGCACATTATTTCCCCCTTTTACCCCTGTTGCAATTCTCCCAGCAGAACTTCCCCCGCTCCAGTTTGGTCCAGGCATTTATCAATTACTCCTCTAATTTCATCATTTCCCTCCTCCACCTTCTTCCTCTCTAGCAGTGCACAACTATTTTCTGAAGGCCCTTCACAAATGCCCGCTCACTCTCTCTTCATAGTAACCTGTTCTCTCCTTTCCACTCCATGACTTTTGCCACTTCCTCGCCTCCCCTCACAAGTCCCTATCTCCTCCTTCCATTTGTCTTTTGTCTCCTGACCTGGTTTCCCCGGCAATTGTTCTTCCTGGCCTGGGCCCCTTTGTCTCTGCTTCCCTTCTTCTGACCCTCTCTTCACCACTGTTGGCTTAAGTCACCCTCCCTCATCTCCCCTTCTTCCTCCCTCCAGTATTGGGCTAAACCCACTCCCAATCTACCTTGCCTGTCTTAGTTCCTCCTGCAGACCCTCAATCTCCTTTCTAAGTTTTTCTATGCGGTTGCACACTAAACATCCTCCCACACTCCAGGCAATTTTTAGAAAGATTGGTGCACCGCAGTTGTTGCAGCCTACCACCCTACCCATTGCTGTCGTTGCCCACCAGTGACCCCCCACCCTTCCAGATGCAGGATACCAAACACTGCCCCAAGTCTCCCCTCTCCCTCCTCTATCAGTGCAAAACATTATCTTTATTTCCCTTACCTCCTTTGTTGCACACGTTTAGATATATTGAGCAACTGTTTTTTATATTCCTATCCTTCCTATCCACACTCAAAAACAGAGTTTAAGTAGCCATTGCACAACCTTCTACAAACTCCTACTCCTCCTTTCCCCAATGCAATATCAATGCGAAGAAGTAATAATGAAAGCTCCTTGATTTGCATTTACTTCCCTTCCACTGAGACAGCAGTCACCTCTTCACTTGCTGCTGTTCCTTTCCTGGATGTCTGCTTTTGCTATGACAGGTGCATATCCTTTGCCTGTTTGAGGAAGTGATGTCAGAACCCCTGGTATAAAGGAAATAATGGACCAAGGGTGGGACCAGCCCAAGTCTTCCAGAAACAATCAGGTCGCTGAGGCCTCTGGTCAGACCTTTAGCACCCTTCCCCCACTCTGCAC
The DNA here is from genome assembly GCA_016271365.2 of Neoceratodus forsteri. Taxonomy (NCBI): domain Eukaryota; kingdom Metazoa; phylum Chordata; order Ceratodontiformes; family Ceratodontidae; genus Neoceratodus; species Neoceratodus forsteri. The sequence continues at coordinate 1,285,128,973 of CM028132.1, forward strand.
TCAAACTTTGCAGCTAGTGAAGCCAGCAACAATGAATCACAATTCTACTCAAAGCCCCCAAAATAAGTTTGCTACCGAAAGAAACAGGACTCCAATTCAAGCAGCTTCTCCAACAACACATCAAAATAGGCTTGGAATTAGAAGATATATGTCTCCAATTCAAAGAAACAGACCCAGTTAAATCACACCAATTATGTTTTAAAACAGAAGAAATAGGTCTCTACAAATGCAGCCTGCCACACAATGAATCAAACAAATGAGCCCACTTATAGCTACCAAAACAGGTTTCAAAATTCACAGCCCCAAACAGTATCCTGCTAGCCCCTTAGTAGTAAGAAAGAAAAGAAATAACCTTCTACTAAGTAGAATCCACAAGAAACAATGTAAAACAACAAGAAGCTACTGTACTGTAGATCTGATCTTGTCCCCCTTCTAGTTTCTTCTGAGAAGCCAAAGCACTGAGTTCCAAACTCTGTGGTTTCCCTTGTGCTGTTTTCAAAATCAGACAGTTCCAAACTCTGTGATTTCCCTTGTGCTGCTTTCAAAATCAGAGTTCCAAACTCTTTGACTTCCCATGTGCTGTTTTCAAAATCAAACATTTCCAAACTCTGTGATTTCCCTTGTGCTGCTTTCAAAATCAGACAGTTCCAAACTCTGTGATTTCCCTTGTGCTGCTTTCAAAATCAGACAGTTCCAAACTCTGTGATTTCCCTTGTGCTTTCAAAATCAGACAGTTCCAAACTCTGTGATTTCCCTTGTGCTGCTTTCAAAATCAGACAGTTCCAAACTCTGTGACTTCCCTTGTGCTGCTTTCAAAAACAGACAGTTCCAAACTCTGTGACTTCCCATGTGCTGCTTTCAAAATCAAACAGTTCCAAACTCTGTGACTTCCCTTGTGCTTGCAATATGATTCTCAGTGGCTGTTAACTGCCTTTTGGTATCATCTGCTCTCTGTTCTAGCATCATGACATCTTTGCAAAGCTCCCCATAGAGCTGCTTGACCTCAGGTTGAAAGGATAGTAGCTCTTGATAAGTTAAGTCAAGTTTCGCTTTCTTTAATTTGGGGTTAGATGTAGAGTGAGAGTTCTTCTGCGTGGCCCTGTGGCAGCCTGAGCTTTTGACTTCCTGCGTAGTTTCTGGGCCTGAGGCATCTGATTCGGATCTTTCGACATCGCTCTCCATAGCAGCTCACCATACGCAAAAAACACCAGTATTTCTCTCAGAATACCCTCCGTTGCCTTATGGTATGATATTGACTGCGTTTATGACTGCAAAAAATGTTTGTTGGAGGGTATTAGCTCGGGAGTTGAGCAGAGCTCCACACTAGGCAGCCATCACTCGTGGGGGGGCGGAACCGGAAGTCTGAAGATATATTTATCTTCATAAGAGGTTACTGATATTATGACAGCTCATGAGTGGCAAAGCCATGGGTTTGATATCTTAATTTCAGTGGCTTTGAATGGCGATAAACATATATTCAGGCAGCCCATGTTCTGTTTATATAGATACATGTGGTTTGGGAAAATGAGGGTTAGTTCGGTCATAAAGGACAGATAAAGAGGCTGCATTTTTTAAACAAGCAGTTTTAAATATGTTTGCTTTCCTGTGTTATTCTGTTGATCCAGTATATACTTATTCTGTGAGTTTCTACTTTATATTGTTATCTCCGTTGTGCCCCCTCCCACCTGGTGTTCTGGCTGGATGTGTTTGCCTAGTGCCCAATGCTGTGTCCTGGCTCACTGCATTTGCCTGCTGTTTTTTACCCTCCCTCCTCTATCCTGATGACTGGAAATGGTATGCTTACTTGCAGACTTCCTTAGAAGACTGAGTGTGGCCAGACAGTACGTAAACTGGATAGTGCAGGCCAGCAGGGGAATGATGTGTTGCAGCTCAGAATCTTGCTAGAAAGGCAGTGAAGGACTGGTGACAGACGGCTGGCCATTGGAAAATGTGCAGTTTAGCTTTGGACTCGCGATTAGTATGACCAGCCACCCTTGAAATTGAAAATGTGTAGTCAGTGAATTTAAATGAATTGAATAAAAACAGATACTGCCTTGGTGGGGTTCACAGACACTGTTTATAAAGCCATGGACAGCAGCTTGATGACAGGTGAGGCGTTCGTGGATCGCATCAAGGCATTCGATCTAGTAGGCCATGGTTTATTAACTAGTAAACTTAACAGATTAGGCCTTGGGTCTCCTGCAATTGGTTGGCTTATGGATTACTTAAGCGATAGGAAACAACAGGTCAAGCTAGGATCAGTGTTCTCAAATGTTAGGGATGTCTCATATAAAGTGATGCAGGGGTCCACAATTGGACCCCTGTTATTTTCACCCTTTATAAATGATGTCCTGAAAGTCTGAAACAAAACATGCATGTTGCTTTATGCTGAGGATACAGTGCTTTTCATGTTTGCAAAAGAGATTTTGGCCATTAACAATAGCTTGAGTACTGAATTGAATTCTTTGTACAGGTGGTTTGAGCAAAACAAGTTAGTAATAAATGTCACAAAAACTCAAGCACCAAAAAGCAGATCTAATACTAACAATTGTTCAGTGTCAATCCACACAGATGAATTTCTTGATACTGTTAGTGTCCTTAAATATCTTGGTGTTATTCTCTTTAGTACTGAATGCTTGTTTTACTTATAGCTGTTTATTATTAGACATTACAAACTATTATTTTTTGGTTCAATTTGAATGATAGTAATGTAATTGCATACTGTATATAGGCATTACATGTTCTCATTTTTTTCATTTATTTAATTATGATTTTTGGTCTGTTATATTTGGTAATTGTTAAGTAGATTTTGTATTATGTGTTATTGATATTTACTCAATAAAACATTATTGACAAAAATATTTTTGACATTTGGCCCTCATATTAAGAATCTGACTTCTAAGTTGGATCAAAAATTAAGTCAGCTTTACTGGATAGACAAAGTTATCACAAATTATGTTAGACGTAGTATAGTAGAACAACATCTGCTCCCTTTATTAGACTATGACACTTTGGTTGTAGATGCAGCTACTAAAGTTAACTTTGATTTAAAAAAGTTATATCATTTAATCACAAAGTCTGCATGATATTGTAATAAAAGAGTACATCATTGTATAATTTTAGATGGTGTGGGTTGGCTTCCCTTTGCTATGAAATCAAAACTGACTACAGCTAATTCTAGCTTCAACTCGTTGAGCAAGAAGCAGCCTGCTAGTTTAGCACATTTGCTTCAACCAGTTAGCACAAATCTTCATCACAGATCTGCTCAAAATTTATGTTTGTCTGTCCCTCGTGTGTGAACTAATATGGGTCAAAAATCATTCAGTTTCCGTGCTACACCACTATGAAACAACATTTTGGTATCAATTAGATCAGTAACCAGTGTTACTACATTATCTAAAGGTCTGTAGTTACATTTTTCAGAAATGAATTGCGTTTGTTCTGCTGACGATGTGGCAATCAAGGAAGCTGGGTATACTGAACCTACAGTATGTCCCAAAAATGTTAACTAGCCATCAGTGTCACCATGAAAATGGTAATGGGGACAAGAAAAATGTGGTTATTCAGGATAACTGATAAAGAAAAATTAAAAATTGTTAACGAGTATCAATATCTGGGTATTACCTACTCAAATACTGGATACCAGTATAAACATATAGGGAAAATACATGTTAACCTTAGACAGGAGTTATTAGATTTAACAAATTACATTAGGTTGGTATATTACAGGGTCTTCTGTCAGTAGTTAAGTGGGAAGAACAGGTTACTCACCTGTAATAGTAGTCCTAGGAGTAGTATATGTTGTTCATCCACACTCTTTGGCATGTCCCTTTCCCCTTTAAATCTTGCCAGAAGTCTTCAAGCTGGCTCCTCCCACCCACCCAGGTGGTACATACCTCTGCTCCGACCCATGACACCAGGTCTTGTCCCGCTAGAAGCCAGGTTGTGTGCGTCTGCAGCCAGGGAGGTCGGGTGGGTCCGTGTGGATGAACAACATATAGCACTCCTAGAACTACTGTTACAGGTGAGTAACCTGTTCTTCTAGGATCGTGGATATGTTGTTCATCCACACTCTTTGGCAGACTCCTAGCAGTTCTCCGGGAGGAGGGAGGCAAGGCGCACACCCCCTACTTAGGGAACAGAGACTGGAGAACCGAGGTCCCAAAACCAGCATCCCGGCGTGACTCAAGGTCGATGTAGTGGGTAATGAAGGTGTTTGCTGACTTCCAGGTAGCAGCCCGACAGATTTCCTGGATAGGGATGTCCCTGGAAGCAGCCACCGATGCAGCAGTATGGTGGGTAGAATGAGCTCTTATCCCTCTGGGAGGCTCCTTGTCCACCAACTTATAGCACAGACCTATACATGATGTAATCCATCTTGCTATGGTCTGTTTGGCTGCAGGTCTGCCAGAAGCGGCTTCGGTGTAGGTGACAAACAGCTGGCAAACCTCTTCACGAATTTCCACCGTCCTCCCCTTATAATAGGAGCAAGCACGTCTCAGGTCCAAAGTATGGAGCCTGTACTCGGCCTCCGTGGTGTAATTAGGGTACTATACTGGCAGAGTCAACACCTGGTTAAGGTAAAACTCTGACACCACCTTCAGAAGGAATTTCAGGTGGGGGTGCAGAACAATCTCAACCTCATTGGCCACTTCCTCAGTCATCTGGCCAGATGTAAGATCCGTGAAGCCTGCAGCCGAGGAAGCGAGCTTGACCGATGTCGAGACCGCATGCTCCTGAGACTGAGACCTCTCTCAGTCCCAAGAGTGCCTTCGCTGAGATGAAGATGAGCTGGGTTCTTTGTCTCTCTTTCAAGAGTGGGAGGAGTGTGAGCCCATGGGCACCTCATCCCGGTGGGGAGAGACTGACACAACTCCTTAAAAGAACCTGTGAAGGTGGAGCCCAGGCTGAGTGGAACGAAAAAGCTCTGATTCGCCAAGTCGCGGGCAGCTTCTTCTTTGAACGCCTTCATGCGTTCTAGCTGCTCTGTGGAACCCATGGCCACGGAAACCGCCCACCTAGCCTCCTTAGACTTCACCGGAGGATTCCTTTTCTCCGGTCTCCCTAACTTCAAATGTGCCAGGCGGTCGTCCAGGACATTGGGATGGAAGGCCAAGCAATAACTGCAGGACAAGGTGTCATGGCTGACACCTAGGCAGTAGAGGCAGGTGAGATGGGGATTGGAGCAACATATTCTGTCCGAAAGGACACCGGCAAAATCCTGGAGATTTCTCTTCCATGATCGAGGACGCAAAAGCATGATCACTAACTCGAACAAGTTTTAATTTAGGTAAAACCAAAGTTTTGAAATCCAGGGCCTATGAAACGCGTGAGTACGAGAGAGGCAACCTGTATCTTCCAGCAGAAAGGAAGCTTTGGCGTCCTGGGGTGGAGCTGAGGTATATACCACCTGGGTGGGTGGGAGGAGCCAGCATGAGGACTTCCAGCAAGATGGAAAGGGACATGCCAAAGAGTGTGGATAAACAACATATCCACGATCCTAGAAGTTATATTCCCTGGCCCAGTATGCTTCTGAGACATGGGATATACCTGTGCGGATACATTGGAAACCCCATAATAAAGAGTTTTTATAGCTGCATTGAGCTGTACAAATTACATTCTGGGAGCCTAAATAAGAGCAATACTAGGACAGATTAAACTTCAGTACATGGTATACTACAGACTTCTTTTATACAAGATCAAAATAGCTGAAATTGACAGTTTAAGACTTCCTCAGATGGCCCTAAAGAAATACTTACCATAGTAATGATATTTCTTCTAAGGAGTTTACTAGTGATTCATACAAGTCTGCAATCATTCTGTGCTTGAGCTGTTGCTCTGGAGACAGGAAAGAATACTATGCAGATTCAAATTCTGCACTGTGGCCAAGCTCTCTCTAGCATTCCAACGGTAGATTTTTTTGCTGAACAGCTAGAGGGGGCAGTGACCACCCGGACTATCCTAGTATTCTTAATGTGTCAAACTGAATTAAGAATGCTATTATCCACAATTTAAATACTGTGAAAGCTGTAAAGTATGCAACAATAAAATGCACAAGCTATGAAAACACAGCTTGTTAAATGATTATTTTGCAGAACCCCATTTTAGTAATGTTCTAGAAGGGGAGAGATTGTATAAATCACTAGTAAACTTCTTAGAAGAAACATCATTAATACGGTAAGTAATGTTTTATTCTAACAACAGGAGCTTACTAATAATGTCATACAAGTCTGCATACTCCTAGCAGTACCTTGGGAGGCTGGAATTAGACTCTATTTAAGAAAATGGTTCTTAAGAACCACAGTCCCAAATCTGGCATCCCTTCTGGATTGGACATCCAGGCAGTAGTGCTTTGTAAAGGTGTATATTGCAGATCAACTGATTACAGATCTCTTGCAGGGGAATGCCCCTCCAGCTGCCACAGCATCAGGAATGGCCCTTGCAGAGAGCTCCCCTAAACCTTTAGTTGGCTGCTTACCAGCCTTTTCATAACAGAACTGGATGCAAAAAAATTATCTGAGAGATGGTCTTAACTGTTGGCTTGCCTTTGCCTACTTCACCATAAGTGACAAATGACTGTGTGCTATCATTTCTGGTCCCCTTTTCTAGCCAGATAGAAGCTCAAAGCCTGTTTTACATCCAGGTTATGGAGCTTCCCCTCACCTGTGTTTGCATGCATTACGAAAAACACAGGTAATGTAAATTACAGATTCAAGTGGAATTCTGACACTACTTTAGGGAGCAATTTCCTGTGCCCTCAATAGCACTTTATCTCTATGTAGATAATGACATTTGATTCTGTACAGAGGGCTTGTAGTTCACTGACCCTCCTGACAAAAGTCGTTCTATCAGAAAAAATGATTTCCAGGTTACATACTTGTGATCTGCTAAGGCAACTGTCTTGAAAGGAGGTTTCATTAATTGTGATAAGTAAACTTTCAAGTCCCATAGAAGGACTGGCTCCCTCACTGGGGGAAATAAGTGGTTATGACGGCATTAGGTTACAAAAGTGAAAACTGTGCAGTACAAACAGCGTTGTCAACAACAGCGCCACTTCAAAACACCACAGTGTAAAACAGCGCTAATGGTAGCACTCGGAAACCACAACAACGACCACTACCATTTCTAAATAACACAATACATTTTATTTTTGAGGGGCGGGGGGGCTCCACGCCCCACATCCTCCGTTAATTTTATAACTAACTCCAAGGGGGTGCAGATTGTGGGAAAATAGGGTTCATTTGTTTTAGGTGTGTCATCGAGGCACAGGTCAGGCAGGATGCATAGGGAAAACCCAAGAGCAGTTGCAAAAATCACCAAAACGTTATTTATTGTAGCAGTAACATAAAAAAATATAAACTTGTTCATAAGAACTATGTACAGAGGCAAAATAAAATCTTTCTTGTAATCCTCCCAATTGCAGCTCACCTTGGCTTTTTTATGTCTTTTTCAATCCCAACCTTAGCAAACATCCTGTCCTTGCAAAATGTTTTCTTGTAAATATCAGGCAGGATGTTTCTGAGGCACCTTTTGCAAAAAGGCCTTAAGCGTTTGCACTCAAGTAACTGCTAGTTTTCCACAATTAATATACATTTCAATAGTAATACTAAATATTTTCTAAACAGAGATCCCAATATCAACTACATTTCCATACACTGATGTGCACAAAGTTTTATATTAGCAGACACAGATATGTATGCAAGGGAGGAAAAACAGACAGCAAGAGAAAAGTGATAGACAGTGAGAGGCAAAGAATTGCAAGACTGTTCGGGCTGATCAAGTCGGAGGTCTTACAAGAACATTTGGTTGCACAACCAGACAGAAAAGGAAAGAATACAGATCCTTGCATTTACACACTTTCTCCATAACAAATGGGCAGGGTCCAAGTCTACCCTGTCACATACACCCACCCCATTAAGAGGGAACCTGTTTTATTAAACAGGTTTCCAAAACTTTCTATTCTCTAATAACATTTGTTGCTTTCAGACATTAAGCACATTTGCATCCATTTTTTTATAACAGCACAGCAAAAATTACAGTTTAAACTCGTACATTTGTTTTCAACTTTCAGAATCCTCAATTTCTGATCCATATCTTGAAAGAAAATCAGCATTACTATTCTCTTTACCAGATTTGTGAATCACCGTGAATTTAAATGGCTGCAATGCCAGGTATCACCTTGTGATTCTGGAATTTTTATCTTTCATCTGGTTAAGCCAACAGAGAGGACTGTGATCTGTTACAAGAACAAAATCAGTTCCTAGCAAATAAAACTTCAGGGACTCCATGGCCCACTTTGCTGCTAAACATTCCTTTTCTATAGTGTAGTACCTTTTCTCTCTGTCATGCAATTTCCTACCTATGTACAGAATAGGATGTTCTGTCCCATCTACATTTTGACTTAGGAGAGCATCTAGGCCTACCTCAGATGCATCTGTTTGTAACAGAAATGGTTTCTCGAAGTCTGGGCTTCTTAAAACAGGTGCTGAACATAATGCAGCCTTTATGGCTTGAAAAGCTTCATCACACTTTGGGGTCCATTTTATATTATTTGGGTACTGTTTTTTTGTGAGCTCAGTGAAGGGCGTAACTAACTTAGCAAAGTTGGGAACAAATCTCCAATAATAACCAGTCAGCCCTAAAAATGACCTGACATGTTTTTTTTTTTGTTTTAGGTACAGGGCTATTAGCTATAGCTTCTATTTTAGAAATCTCTGGCTTGACTTCTCCATTTCCCAACACATAGCCCAAATATCTGGTTTCCTGCATGCCCAATGCACATTTGGTAGGATTAATAGTCAGACCTGCATTTTTGATAGCTTGGATAACTGCTTGTAGGTGTTCTAGGTGGCTTTTCCAGTCTGGACTGTACACCACAACATCATCCAGGTACGCACCACAATAGCCAGTGTGAGGGGATAAAATTACATCCATGTGCCACTGGAATGTAGCTGGTGCACTATGTAACCAAATGGCATGGTGGTGAACCGACAGAATCCTATAGGGGCAGCAAATGCAGTTTTATCTCTGGATTCTTTAGCTAAAGGTATTTGCCAGTAACTCTTGGTGAGATTGGGGGTACTGATATACTTTGCACTCCCCAGTCTGTCCACCAAATCATCTATTCTGGGCATAGGATAATTGCCAAATTCTGACACTTGATTACGTTTCCTGAAATCAAGGCAGATTCTAACACCCCCTTCTTTTTTGTTCACAGTTACCATGGAAGATGACCAAGCACTCCTCGACTCTTAATAGCTCTGGTAACCTCTATGTCTTCTGCCTAACAGGACAAGCATTCTTTGTCACTATTACGTGCTCAACACCTTTTGCTTGGCCTGGTACCATGGTAAAAGTACTGTTAAATGTCTTTAGCACATTATGAATGTCTGCAGTTTGTTCGGAGGTTAAGGAAACATTCACCTTTACAGCATCAGCATTTACAGTTTGTTCCAGTCTGTCATAAGCTACATCAATATCTTCCTTATCAGTTTCTGGTAAAACCAGCGAAGCAGCTTTTGGTATTTTTTCAACCCATTTCTTGAGGAGGTTAGCATGGCGTATCTTAGAAGGATTTTTCCTGTCAGGGGTCTCAGTCTCGTAGTTAACAGTACCAGTATGTCTAAGAACTTTATAAGGCCCTTGCCACTTCATTAACAGCTTATTTTCTGTTGTGGGTAACAGTAGAAAAACCTTTTCACCTGGCTCGAAAACTTTTTCTTTTACCCCATGGTCATATTATACCTTCTGCTGGTTTTGAGCCTCTTCTGATAACTGTGGGCAATTTAACATATTTTGTCAGTTTCTTTCTTAGGGCACACATATAAGGAGTTATAGATCGTTTTTGAGTGGGGTTATCTTCCCACATTTCTTTTATCACATCCAGTGGCCCTCTTGGCTGCCTACCATACATCATTTCAAATAGTGAAAACCCTGTTGATGCCTGTAGCACTTCTCTGTAAGCAAAAAGTAGGTAAGGCAAGTAATGGTCCCAGTCTTTCCCTTCCCCTTTTACAAACCTTTTTAACATGTGTTTTAGGGTTTGGCTAAAACACTCAGCAAGACCATCTGTCTGAGGGTGCTGGGGGAGGTTCTTTTGGCAGTGATACCTAGCAGTCTGTACAGAGGGCACTCTGGTACTGCACCACATGGGCCAAATAGTTCACCACTCGAATGGCCAGGGTGGCAGAGGGGTACATTCACTTGCCCCACTGATCCAGCTGCCTAGACTCCTTGTCAGGCGGGTGGGTACTAAGGTGTTTGGGTCTCTTAGTGTGGTCATGAACCGCATTCATGACCACAGAATATGCCATGGGGTGCTCCCCTATGAAAGGCTTGCCCACTGGCACATGGCACAGGCAATCAGCCTTTTTGGGTAAGGCCGGGGTGGAGGACGAGTGGTTCCATTACGCCCTGGTAACGTCCTCATAAGAATCAATTAAAGGAGGCACCCCAAGGGGAGGCTCTCCTTTTTCCTCAGATAAATGGCAAGGCAACAACACTCCATGTCCAACTCCTCTGTTTTCCATCCCATGAGGGACTGGATATGATGCATAACGTCAAGAAAGGTAGGGTCATCAGGAGGGGGTTTAGGGGCCTCCCTAGCCTGGCCCTGCCCCTTGGAGGAGCCCCTGGAGCCCTCAGAGGACTCTAAGAAGAGTCGTCATCACCTGACGGCTCACTGTCAGGGACTGGTGTGGGGGGGGCAACGGTCATCCACACACTGGCTGGAGCCCATGCCAGTATGTCCTCTGGATGACCCTGTGTTATGGGGGTCACTAGATCCTGCCTGGGTTGGGTCCTGAGGCAGTGAGTCCTGGGGAGGAAGGCCTCCTGGGTGTGTCATTCTGCATGAAAGACCACCAGTCAGTGAAAAGAGCATCATAATCCACCGGTGGAGTTGGATTATAGACCCAAGGATATGGGTACTGTGGAAGGGGTATGGGTACAATGGGGGAGCCGATGTAGGGTACCCCGGCATAGGTCCACCTGGCACTGGCTGTGGATCCTGAGGACAACCAGCAGGCATTGGCTGTGGTGCTGGCTGAGGCTGAGGTGACAACAGTTGAGAAGTTGTCTGCTGAGGATGAGGTGGGGTTTTCGCCAGGCTAAGTGGTGAAGGCTAGCGACGGTCTGGGGAAGTAGCCAACATTGACCTCAATGGTGAGGGCGGTGCCTGCAGAGAAGAGGGCCCCCAAGGCAAGGGCAGAGGTGATGCCTGCATAGAGGAGGAGGAGGAGGTGAGCACTTGCTCCAGACGATGCCCAGAAGGACTAGCACCAGCCCAGAGCTGGGGACTGATGAAGGCAACGCCTTGGCTGGGGGAAGGGAGGAGATGGACAAAAACCCACTGCCAGATCTCAGGCTGAGAGCCCATGGGTGCTAAGGGCCTGAGCATCAGGGTCTGAGAGGCAGGGGATGATGTCCACAGCCCAGAAGAGCCACCGCTCAAAACACAGATAAGTGTGGGTGGCTGGACCACTGGCTGCTTAAAGGAGGTAAGGGCTGACAGGGCAGGAGGGGCCAACGCCCCATGGGAGGAAAACCCATGGTGGTGGCTAGTCTGTGCAGCGACGAGAGGCTGAACAGGGACGGCCCCGGTGCTTGTGCTTCCTGCTCAATTTCTTCTCCTTCTAGGAAAAAGAAGCAGCAGCAGCAGTCCCAGAGGATTGAGCCGAGGAGGCTGAGGAACTTTTGGCTGTAGCTTTTTCTCCATCACTAACAATTTCTGTTTAAGTAGGTAGCTTTCTAAGGTCTTCAAGAGGTGTCTCCGTGTGGCTTGGTTGAAGTGCTGGCAGGCCTCAGTGTTGTGGTCTGAGCTTAACAAAGCAGGCAGGAATAGTGCCTGTCCTTAGCGGGAATCTGCTTACCGCAAGCAAAGAAGGCATAAACTCAGGAGAAAAACACTGAAAACTCAAATGTTTTGAAGACTAAATGGAAGAAAATTATAAGCGTGGGTTAAATGCGAGAAAATGGTGGTCGACCGAAGCTGGTGTCCATGAAGGTCTGACGTGAGCAGGTCGATGACAGGGAAAGAACTGAGGGCAGGTGTGGGGACCGTCGTCTCTTTATAGGACTGGCGGATGTCAGCATGCTGACGTCGGTGGGGGCAGTCCCCGTGAAGACTGCCTAGTAGTGATTTTCTGTGTGGCCTAGCAGCTCAGTCCTACTGGTGTTGCCTGCTGCAAGAGCCCCCTCGAAGTAAGACGTGATATTTTTTTGTCTGTGGACATAAAAGCTGACACAAATACACTTTCTGAGTAGCAGGCCTTAGTCTGAATAACTGCAAGTGAACCAGATAATCCAGAACCAAAGACAAGTCTGCCTCCAATGAAGAGACTTTAAGTGAGGTACACCAGAGAGAAAATCTTGTCCATTTTAAGGAACAGGTTTTCTTGGTAGCTGGTTTTCGGGACACCTTCAAAACCTCTAATAACCTGGTTGGACACGTTTCAGCTAGAATACTCTAGGTCTGGAAGATCCAAGCCTATGACAGTGTACGCAAGTTGTGCCTAAGAGGCAGTGAGAGTGGGCTTTGGTGTAATAGAGACAACAGAAGTGAGTACGTCTATCTGGCCCAGTCGAGTACTACTGGAATCCTTGTTGCTGTTTCCCACTTCAGTTTAAACAATACCCTCTGTATCAGTGAGAATGGATAAAAGTCATAGAGGAACCTTCCTTTCCAGGACAGGGGCAGTGTATCCTCTGGGACTGTCCCACTTGGGGGTGGTCTGCAACAGAATTTGGGTAGCTTTCTGTTTGACCATGAGGATAACAGATCCATTTCTGGAAACCTCATTGTCTGAAAACTGAGTTCAATATTTGCTAATCTAGTGACCATTCCTGGTTTCTCTGACTCACCCTGCTCAGGAAATCTGCCAGCAGTGTCTTTGCCCGGCGGAAACACTGCAGTTACTTTGGCTTCAAAGGAGTATGCTAGGTTCAGTATCCTCACTGCCTCTGTACAGAGCTTTATGGGTCTAGTACCTCCCTGTTCGTTTACTGTTGCTGTATTGTCTATCTTTATTTGGACTGTTTGCCCTTGCAACAGGGAAGAGAAGGACTGCACTGACAGGAGTACTGCTCAGACCTCTAGCAGATTTATGTGCTCCATGTGGTCCTGTGAGTCCCAGACACCACTTACTGTTTTGTCCTCTAAATGCCCTCCCGCACCTCAGCAGTGAGGCATCTGTAGTAAGGATCTTTGCAGAAGACACTTTCAGGTAGGGGATACCCTCTCTTGAGATTGTTTATGTCTTTCCACCATGTCAACACATGAAACAGCTTTTGTGTGACTGGTATTAGCTGTTCTAATGGAACAGTTCTTTGGTGCCAGTACCTTAAGTGATACTGGACATCTCTCATTTGCATATGGGCCCATGGAACAACAGCTGTTTGTGATGTTATATGGCTTAGTAGCTGCAGAAATTCCTGAGCAATCTTTTGGTGACCTGGCAGGAATGAGTTTCCACACTGAATGAGGGTTTCTGCTCTGATCTTTGGCTGAAATCCCCCCTCCCCCTTGGTACTATGTCCAGCTCTTCTCCTATGAGCTCCAGTACCCGACCGGGTGTAATTTTTGCAAGTTTTTTTTCGAACTCTGTTTATATGCTGTCTTCTCGGGGAACTCTCTCAGGCATCCCCCACTTCACAGCTCTACCTCCTAGCCTGAAACTCCTCCATTTTCCTGGCACCAGCCCGGCTATCCCCCCGGCTCTGAGCCCCTGAGGTAGGGCCACCCTATCCGCCCAGGGCGCTCTATCTACAATTCGGGCCAGGCTGGGCTCGGCCCAGGAGAGGAGGGAGTCCAGCTGTTGCAGTGTGGCTGAAGGTGGTGGTGCCGTTGCCTATCTCCGAAGATGGGGATTTCTACTTAGGTCCCTCCCCATTGGCTCGGTCATGCAATGCATCCCAGCATGGGCACGCACGCTCCCGTGCATGCCTACAGGGTTGCCATCACCACCACAGCCAATCCCCATGTACTTCCTGGTCTCAGGCTGCTGTGCTCCCAGCCATTGCTAGGATTCTCCAGAGTCCAAGACGGGATCCCCCCTCCCTCCTGGGACAGGAGAGCGGTCCTCGGAACGCTCGATCCTGTCCCTCCCCTGCCAGCCCCCGACAACCCAAGCTCATTCCCGAGCTCGGGTTGCCAGTGTGGCGCAAGGTGTGGTGTCCAGCGCCTCGACCCTCAGCACCACCAGGCTGGCCCATTTTTGCAAGTTTAGGAGGAATCCCAATTTTCCAAGTGAGCTCCTTACCAAGTATATGGAGAGAACAGTTTCCTCCTGTTTTCCCATCTATGAGCCAGTAGTCAAAGTAGGGCAACACCACCACATCTTTCTTTTGCAGACATGCTGCCACCACAGCTAACCATTTTGTGAATGCTCTTGATGCCGGAGGTTAGTCCAACGGCATTGCTGATGACTGGTACTAAGCACTACCTAACCTGAACCTTAGATGTTTTCTGTGGCTCAGCGATATTTGAATATAAAAGTAAGAATCTTTCAGATCCAAGGACTCCATTCTCCCTTTTGCAATGATGGGATCACTGTGCCCAGTATCATCATTGTGAATTTTTTCCTCTTTTTCCAAGTGTCTGTTCAGTAATCTTGGATCCAGAATGGGCAGACAGTCCCCATTTTTACAGCTACGTGGGTGGAGCTCCACAGACGTTATGCCACTATAGGAGGTTTACCAGAGTACTGTGGAAGCACGTGACCGGGCCATTGTGCTTCCACAGTGCTCTGGCAAAGGTCCACCCAGCGCTGGTTGTAGATCCCGAGGACGACCAGCAGGCATCAGCTATGGTGCTGGCTGAGGTTGAGGTGACGACAGTTGAGGAGTTGTCAGTTGAGGTGTCGGTGGGGCCGGCGTCAGCCTAAATAGTGAAGGTTGGTGACAGTCTGGGAAAGTAGCCAATGTTGGCCAAAATGGTGAGGGTGGCACCTGAGGGGAAGAGGGCCCCTGAGGCAAGGACAGAGATGACACCTGCAGAGCCTGTTCAGAAATCTTGGATCCAGAAAAGGCCAACATTCCCCATTTTTACGGCTGAGTAGGCGGATCTCCACAGATGTTATGCCAGCATAGGAGGTTTACTAGAGCACTGTGGAAGCACGTGACCGGACCGCTGTCCGGTGTGCTTCCACAGTGCTCTGGCAAATGTCCAGCAGTGCTGTTTATGTGGCCTTTCCCTTTCATGAGCCGCATAAACATACCCCCTTCGCTGGCACTCTACTTTTTCTTCTGCAACTGAGGAAGTGACAGTCGCCATGCACAAGATGGCAGCATCAACTCAAACTGCGCATGCGCAGTTCTGTCGGCACCACCATCTTGACCACGACACACTCCAGTGCAACAATAAGGCAGTGTAGTCCATTTTAATCCAGCAGGGGAGACGCTATCTATCAGTAGTGGTCAGTAAGTGACAATGCCGCCGCCCACAGTCAGGCACTGTTTCATTACTACTGTCTAAAGACTGAGTGGCAAGACATTTCACTTCATGCCTTTGAAGAGAGCGCCACTGGTGCCACTCGTCTCACAGCAAACAGAAGAACCAGGTTCTTTTACTCGCTATCACCACGGCAGACTCTGGTGTGGCAAGAGCACAGCGAGAGCTCCTAGTATTCTTTTGCTCACTCTCGATGCTCTGAGCAGCTGTATTGGCTCTGACCACAGTTTGTTCATTTGGGTGATATAAGTACAGTGGCGTGAAAAAGTATTTGCCCCCTTCCTGATTTTCTCTATTATTGCATATTTGTCACACTGGATGTTTTCAGGTCTTTAGACAAAATATAATATTAGATAAAGGGAACCTGAGTGAACAAATAACACTTTATTTTTTTTTACTTATTTCATTTATTTAATGAAAAAAGTTAACCAACACCAACTGGCACTGTGTGAAAAAGTAATTGGCCCCTAGTTAAATCAACCCAATTAAAGGGATAATTAGAGTCAGCTGATTGAACACAGCCAGGCTTGATTACAGCCAGCCCTGCTCAATATAAACCTCACTTATTTTGCCCTTACCATCAGAGTCACGTTGCCAGCACAAGATTCAACAAGCACATTATGCCATGATCAAAGGAAGTCCCTGAAAGATCAGAAAAAAATGTGTTGCCCTCTATCAGTCTGGAAGGGTTACAAAGCTATTTCTAAGGCTCTGGGACTCCCACTCGAACCACAGTGAGAAGCCATAATCTCAAATGGAGAACACTTGGAACAGTAGTGAACCTTCCCAGGAGTGGGCGGCTGCCAAAATTACTCCAAGGGTGCAGTGTAAAATCATCCAAGCAGTCTCAAAGGATCCTAAAACAACATCCAAAGAACTGCAGGCTTCTCTTGCCTCAGCTAAGGTCAGTGTTCATGACTCCACAATCAGAAAGAGACTGGGCAAAATGGCTTCACATGAGAGTAGCAAGTATGAAACCATGCATAACCAAGAAGAACATAAATGCTCGCCTCTCATTTGCCAAGAAGCACCTGGATGATCCACAAGCCTTTTGGGAAAATGTTCTATGGACAGATAAGTCCAAAGTGGAACTTTTGGACAACATGGATCCCATAATGTCTCGTGTAAAGCAAACACAGCATTCCACAGTAAGAACACCATACCAACAGTCAAACATGGTGGTGGTAGTGTGATGGTGTGGGGATGCTTTGCTGCCAAGGACCTGGATGACTTGCCATAATTAAAGGAACCATGAATTCTGCTCTGTACAGAAAATTCTGAAGAGAATGTCCAGTCATCCTTCCGTCAGCTGAAGCTGAAGCGTAGTTGGTCATGCAGCAAGACAATGATCCAAATCACAAAAGCAAGTCCACATCAGAATGGCTAAAAGAAGTAAAATTAAAGTTTTGGAGTGGCCTAGTCAAAGTCCAGACTTAAACCTAATAGAGATGCTGTGGCAGGACCTGAAACGAGCAGTTCATGCTCGAAAACCTACCAAATGTTAAATTAAAGCAGAATTAAAGCAGTTCTGCAAGGAAGAGTGGGTTAAAATTCCTCCACAGCGATGTGAAAGACTGATATTGAATTATAGGAAGTGTTTGGTTGCAGTCATTGCAGCTAAATGTGGCATAACCAGTTATTAAGTGTAAAGGGGCAATTACTTTTTCACACAGTGCCAGTTGGTGTTGGTTAACTTTTTTCATTAAATAAGTGAAATTAAAAAAAAAAAAAAACAAGTGTTATTTGTTCACTCAGGTTCCCTTTATCTAATATTACATTTTCTCTAAAGACCTGCAAACATCCAGTGTGACAAATATGCAATAATAGAGAAAATCAGGAAGAGGGCAAATACTTTTTCACGCCACTGTATTTGAAAAATAGGCCCTTCACCAGTTGTGGGATAGAGACATTTTCCAGTGCTTGCGGCTGCATCAATTTTGCCATGCCCAGCTCCAGGAGAACAATTTGTTCCTGTCTGGGGGATGTAAAGACTTCTAGTCCATTTAACTTTGGAAATTTCACAAACTGAAGGGTTAAACCCTGGCCCACTATTTTCAGGACCCACTTGGCTATGGCAATTTTTCATCACTCCCTGAAACAGTGCGCCAGACATCCTCCAACTGGCAATGAGTCTATGACAACCTGAACAAAACTGACAAGAGGTTAGCTTTGCATGTGACTGAGAAGCTGCAGCAGGCTTCTGCTTTGCTCCTCTCCTGACTATGTCTCTCTCAGCACCTCTCTGTCCTGAGTATTCATGGTGGATATAGGGCCTGCTGTCGTAGGCCCTATCCCTACCACCCCTTCCATAAGGCCTGTAAGAGATGGAGGCCATTTCCCCTCCTCATGTGTAACAGTTTGCACTAAATCTACGCCTACATGGTCATGGTGGGCGGACAGGTATTCTGACCCCAGCCTGTCCTCCTGGTACCTTTTTATTTATGAGAAGGGCAGAGTGAGGAGCTGCCAACACTATAGCCAAGGCCTTTTTTCAATGATTTGTGTACAGAGACTGTTTTTTCTGAAGATGTCAGGACCAGCACACTCAAACTCTGCCTCCTCAACATTCAATTCTATTTCAGTGGGTGGGAGGTTTAAGTGTCTGCCGTCTAGCACACAAAGGCAGAAGAGGAGGAAAAATTTTCATTAACTCTTTGGAGGAGAACCGAAGACCTGGTCAGGGAATACCTCAGGCTCTATCAGTTCCTTCTCTTCCTCTGCCTCCTGCACAGGACTCTGTTGTGGAATCAGGATCTTGGGGTGGGGGGGGTAGCGGCCAGAGTCCCCATAGCCTACATGACATGGAAAAACTGCCACTTTTTTTTTTTTAAATATCCTTTAGTGAAGGCGTAGTCTTCTTTCACTGGCTGCTCTGTCTCTTTCTCTGGCAAAGAAACCATGGTGTGTTTTTCCTGTATTTCTTCCTACCAGACGTTGACAGCAATGACTAAGTTCTTAATATCTTTTTGCCATCATTAGCATCAGGAGTCCCCCATCAGATGCCCTGTGCTCTTTCCCTTGCTCCGAGGATGGATTCAGTCTTGTCAGTCTTCTTCGGCAGGGATGACTGTCTGCAGCATTCTTCAGTCACCTTCGAAGTCTTAGAAGGTGAAAGACCTACTGGTGCTTTCTTTCCACCACCAGAGTAACCCCCTCCATGACTGTGCTTTTACCTGGAGAACACCGAAGTGACACAGAAGCAGACTAGCTAGCTGACAAGGACTCCCTTAAAGCACCCTCATTTTCTTTGTTTTAGGACAAAGCACTTTACTGTACATTGATCAGAGTTTTTAAAATCATGGTCTGGACTCAAACATTTGAGGCAAAGCTCATGGTCATGAGGCAAAGTTCAGGTGGTCTGCCTTCCCCAGGAGCTTGGCACAGGATTTTACATTTTTAAATCCTGTAGGCCCAGTATTCTTTTTATCAGTCATGCGAATTTGATTGTCCCCCCCCCCGCCAACTGGCAATGTGAATTTATCTAATGTAAAAAGCAGTAACCAATATGACAAATATGCCCAAATACATAATTTAAACAGTTTTAAATCAGTCCTTACTTTCTTTGATCACTAGGCAGGAGCTACTCTGAACTGTAATTTCTCTAGTTCCAGGAAAATTCCTGGAACTGACAGAGAACCTGAGAAAACCGCATTTAGGTAGATACTTTCAAAATAAGTCCTATCTAACACAGAGCATCATAAAACTAACTCGCTATTATTTTTTATTTTATTTTATTGAAATCTAGGATTACAAATACCTTTGAGCAGGAACTGCTGGTTTACAAAGGTTCCACGTCGAAGGAATGGGGGGTATACATACATACAAAGGTCAACATAATAATACATAGTTACACAATAAAAAGAAGTAAGAGACTGAGGCTTAGGAAATTCCAGTAATTCAAAATGTGCCAAATGTTAGGTAGCATGACAAACCAGCCAAGGGCAATCTTGGAAATAAGCACTGCAGGTGAGAGGGAAGGGGTATGCAGGCAGGAAGGCCATTGTCAGAGGGTAGAGGGTGAGGGTAAGAGCTCTAAAGGGAGGGAGGGAGGATAAAAGTCAGGAAATGCCGGGGAGGAAAGGAGAGAGAGAGGCAAGGGGTAGGCAGGTAGAAGGGGCAAGGCGGGAGAGGTAGCTGTCAAGACTGAAGTGAAGGGCAGTGAACGTATTCCCGACAGGGCGAAAGCAGTCACAACGACTCAGTTGAAATGAGATGAAGTCGAGTTGTCTCTTAAAAGGGCCAAGAGCAGCAGCAGTAAGAGTTTCTTTGTTGAGAGTATTGTACCACTGTGGTGTTCTGTTTGCTTTTAATAAAACAAAAACCTTAACTGGTCAGGACTGGAACAGGACTCCAAAGTGTGTGAACTCTCGTGTAGAGAAAATAAAATCTGCCGTTGGAATGCCAAAGAGAGTGTGACCACAGTGCAGAGTTTGAACCTGCATACTAACAGGCAATGTCAGCAGAAGAAGACCATTGCTCTATCCAGTCTGCCGTTTTACTCCACTCTTCCAGTGAACTATTGTCTAGATGGGCCTCCCCCACTCCCTGCATTACTGCTACCCATCAAGTTATTATTAAGCCCTTTACTCTGTACCATTCATGTTTAAACCTATTAATATTTGTTGCACCTGCACCCACCACCTCTGTCGATAGGCTGTTCCACAGCTCAACCACTCTCTCCTTGAAGTAAAACTTCTTTGCATCCCTCTTGAATCCCCCCCAGCATACATTCATGTCTCCTTGTTGTCAACCCACAATTTCTGCTAAATAATTCCTCTCAGTTTACGTTGTTTATTCCTTTCAAGAATCTGAAGGTCTCTGTGTTGTTGCCCCCTCTCCCTTCTGTCCTCGTACAAGTACACGTTTAGTGTCCTGAGCCAATCCTCACAGAATCTGCCCTCTTGATCCTGAATCATTTTGCTTACTCTGTGCTGCACTGTCTCCAGCCTGTCTCTGCCTTTCTTCAGGTGGGGACTAAAGAACTGGGCACAGTACTACAAATGGGGTCTCACCAGTGATCTATAGAGAGGTAGTATTATCACTTTTCCCCCTACTATCAAAACCCCTTCCAATACACCCCAACCTTCTGGTTTCCTAGTCATAGACCTTGTTACACTGGCTAGTTTATTTTAGGAAGTCACTTATGATGAACTACCAGGTCCCTTTCCTTTGAAGTAGTGGCCAGCTTAACCCCTACCAGCCCGTGTTCTTCCCGGGTTCCTTGTTCCCTGTGTGCATAGCCATGCACTTTTTTACTTTCTGGTATTAAAAGTTCAACAATCTTTCAGATGTAATATAGAATGAACATCACACAACTCTGAAGTACATTCACTGGTCAAATTTGATTTATAAATTAATTTCAACTTTGTTGTTAATTCCAACTTTGTCAGGGAACATCTATAATTAATTAATCAACTGTAATACGTTTCAGTAAATTAGTCTGAATCATAATACACAGTGAGTATATTTTACCTGCAAATTTTTTTGGGGTTTTCTTATGATTTAGATCAGTCCACTGATTCACAGTATAGATGATTAATACCTATTTATAGATTTCCCCTGATGATGTTGTAACTTACTAAGAATGGCACTGCAATTAATCTGACAATAAAATATGGGCCAATAAATTTCAACATCAAGACCTTCTAGCACCTCTCTAACTTGCCCTACGGGCTCATGTCTCATCAGAACCCCGCAATGGAAACACAGGTTACTCACCTGTAACAGTAGTTCTAGGAGTGGTATATGTTGTTCATTCACACTTACTGGCATGTCCTTTCCCTTTAAATATCTAGCAAGACGGTCTCAAAGCTGACTCCTCCCACCCACCCGGGTGGTATAATCCTTGGCTCCGCCCCATGATGCCAGATATTGCCCGCTGGAAGCAGAGGTTGTACGTCGAAGCCGAGGAGGTCAGGTGGGTCAGTTTGGATGAACAACATATACCACTCCTAGAACTACTGTTACAGGTGAGTAACCTGTGTTTCTAGGGACGTGGATATGTTGTTCTATTCACACTTACTGGCAGACTCATAGCAGTTCTCTGGGAGGAGGGAGGCAAGGCGCACAACCCCTACTTGGGAAAAAGAGATTGGAGAACTGAGGTTCCAAAACCAGCATCCCTGCATGACTCAAGGTCGATGTGGTAATGGGTAATGAAGGTGTTTGCCGACTTCCAGGTAGCAGCCCTGCAGATATCCTGGATAAGGACATCCCTAGAAGCAGCCACCGATGCAGCAGTATGGCGGGTGGTATGAGCCCTTAGCCCCACGTGAGGCTCCCTACCCACCAACCTATAGCAGAGATCAATGCATGATGTAATCCATCTGCCAAATCATCCGCTTTGCTGCAGATCTGCCAGGTGTGGCTTCAGCGTAGGTGACAAAGAGCTGGCAAACCTCTCCCCAAACTTCAGCCGTCCGCTCCTTATAATAAGAGAGCGCTCGTCTCAGGTCCAATGTATGGTGCCTGTACTCAAGCCTCCAAGGTGTAATTCGGATAGTACACTGGCAGAATTAACACCTGGTTAAAGTGAAACTCCAACACAAGCTTCGGAAGGAACTTCAGGTTGGGGCGCAGGACAATCTTTTCCCTGTGGAAGACCAGGTAAGGAGACTCTACAGAGAGCGCCTGGAGTTCCCCAATCCTTCTGGCTGATGTTATAGCTACCAGGAAGGGGGTCTTCCACAACAGGTGTGAGATATCACACCTGTGCACTGGTTCGAATGGCTTGCCCATGAATTTTGCCAATACCAGCAGTAGATCCCATGGAGGAGATGGTTCATGCACAGGTGTGGATATGCGATCAAGACCCTTGAAAAAGCGCCAGACCACCTTCTCCTGCACCACAGTCTGCTGACCGGCCCACGCCCAGTAAGCAGAGATGGCTGCCAGGTGCACCATAAGAGTAGTCATCCGGAGACCTCCTTTGGAGAGAGAGAGAGAGAGAGACCAAAGGCAGTTGAGGATACTGGCTACAGGGCAGGAATTAGGGTCTAAGTCCTTGCCCTGACACCAAATGGAAAACCTTTTCCATTCGAAGGCACAGCACCTCCTGGTTGACTCTTTCCTGGATGCCTCAACTACTTTGAGTACATCATTGGAAAGACCAAAGCCTGTAACTCTAGCCGTTCAGGTACCAGGCTGTCAGGTGCAGGGATTGAAGGTCCGGATGGAATACCTTCCCCTGATTGACTGAGATCAGGTCCGGGCGTGCTGGAAGACACCTTAGTAGCCTGTTGCTGAGGCTGAGAAGATCTGGATACCAGAACTGGTATGGCCAATCTGGGGCTACCATTATCAGTTTCACCTTGTCCCTCCTCACCTTGAGAAGCACCTTGTGGATCAAGGGAAATGGAGGGAAGGTGTAGAAGAGACCTGGGGTCCACGGCCTCGAGAAGGCATCCCCCTACAGCGAGCCCTGCTGAGGAGGGGCATGAAGAAAAAATTACTCACCTTAGTAATATTGTTTCTTCCAGTGTATTCTTCTATATTCATAACTCTCTGCAGTCTGCCTCCTACGTAGAACTGCCCAGAGCAAATGGAACTTTATGCAAATGATGGAACCATCAACGGCTCATGCCACTTATTCAAACTGCTGCCTCACCTGCTGCAACGTTCCATCAACGTCTCAGATTTCTAAGAAGCCTACAAGGCAATCTATACTACAGTACTTAACTACACTTTATCTAATAAAACTAAGCTGTTTTAAGACAGCATAAACTATATATTAGCACACTAATGCTGATAGCAATATCAATAATAATAATAATGATAGCAAAAACCCCTTTCTGAAGTGCCAGAATCACCTGGAAAAAGAAAGGACAATTTAAATACCAGCAGGATTAAAATATGTATGCCTGTGTTTAGGACTAGCAACCAAAAAGACTCATATAGCAATGCAGAGGCTCTGGTTCTGGAAAGTGAGGCAAGGAGGGAGAGTTATGAATATAGAAGATTACGTTGGAAGAAACAATATTACTAAGGTGAGTAATTTTTTCTTCTAGCCCATGTATTCTTCCATATTCCTAACTCTCTGCAGACTTCAAAGCAGTACATTTGGAGATGGGCAGAAAACCTGTTTAGGAAAGAGACTCTGCAAGACTGCTGTGCCAAACCTGGCATCACTTCTGGACTGCAAGTCCAAACTGTAATGTTTAGTAAAGGTATGTGCTGTTCTCCAGGTAGCTGCTTTACAGATTTCCACTAAGGGAATATCTCTTGAAGCTGCTATAGAAGCAGCTGTGCCTCTAGTTGAATGGGCCCTGAGACCTGCTGGGGCCTGTTTTCCAGATTTTGAATAGCAAAACTGAATGCATTGAACTATCCAGTGAGAGATTGATCTCTTAGAAGCTGGGGTGCCTTTTCCAACATCCCCATAAGTGACAAAAAGTTGTTGTTTGTCACTTCTATGATTCTTGGTGTGGGTCAAATAGTAACTTAACGCCCCTTTTACATCCAGACTATGGAGTCTGCGCTCTCCTGAACTGGCATGTTTTGTAAAACAAAACTGGCAGTGTTATGGACTGATTCAACTAGAAATCAGAAACCACCTTAGGGAGAAACCTCCTATTAGTTCGAAGTACTACTTTATCATTATGGAAAGATAAATAATCCTTTTCCACACATAATGCTTGCAATTCACTTATTCTCCTAGCAGAAGTGATTGTCCTTCTTTCTAGACTGACTAGAATGTCCTGATGGCCCTTCTCCCTTAGTGGAGAGGGATTGGCAAAGCTCCTTAAAAGAAGCAGTGTAGGAGGAGCCCAAGGAGAGCGGGATAAATGCTGCAGCCGAGAGGAAGAAGCAGCAGCCTGGGCCGCCTCCTCCTCGAGGGCGATCATCTGCTCCAACTGCTCTATGGAGCACACACGCGACACCGCCCAACAGGGCCTCCTAGACTCTGACCAGCGGTACCGCTTTTCGGGGCGCCCAAGAAATAGTCTGGCAGCACGGTCCTCCAAGACTGAAGTCGAGAAAGACCTGCACAATTCGCAGGCCTGCAAATCGTGTCCAAGCCCCAGGCAGTAGACGCACGTGGAGTGCGGATCGGTCCGGGACATCTTCTTTCCACAAGGGCACTGACGGAAGCTGGGAGTCAATTTGTCCATCGCAGCCACGAGGGAAGATGAAGACCTTAGTCTTGTAAATTTTAAAATTAGTTTAGGAAAATCCATGATTCTTGATCTTCTTGGATGGAGTCTCCACCACTCATTCACACTAATGGGAGTTCGCCGGAGGCACTAGGATCCAGTGGGAGCAAACTTTTCAAGAGGGCCGGCGCCCAAGATGGAGCCACGAGTAGTGGCACCGTGAGCCTTGGCTCATGCGGTAATGACTATCTCGGCGCCGACCCTCCAACTGCCTAGAAGGACTAAACTAAAAATCGGACATAAGACAGTCCGAATGACCCATGTAGGAAGGGTCAACAATAAAGTCTTCACAGCTCAGCCATTGAGGGAGTGAAGACCAAAAACAGAGTGAGCTCGGGGGATGGTGGGTGGGTGAGTGAATGAGTGGTGGAGACTCCATCCAAGAAGATCAAGAATTACCGTAGGTACATAATTTCCATATCTTCCTGGACATAAAGTCTCCACCACTCATTCACACTAACGGGAGAGTAAAAAGCTAAATAAACCCCCCAAACGGGCGGCAAGAGATAAGGAGCTCACATACTTAGGACAGAAGTCCGTTAAGAATGGTCCTGCCAAACGACAGATGTCGTCTGGCATGGACATCCAGGGCATAGTGAATAATGAAAGTATGCACGAGCTCCAAGTGGTCAGATTGCAAATATCTGCAATGGGCATATCAAGCAGATTTCCCGCCAGAGAGTGCATGCATCGCTCTGCAGAATGGATGACACTCTGCCTTCCAGCTTCTTGACCTGTGCCATAGAATAGCAGTGGCGAAGGCAAGCCACCAGCCATGCTGAAGTACATCCGACAGCGACCGGTTGACCCAGCAGGGTCTCGCTGAAGGAAACAAATAGTTGCTGAGCCTTGCAAATTTCTTTTGTTCTATCTAGATAGAACCGAAATGCTCTCTTAACATCCAGAGAATGAAGGGTACATTCCCCTTCATTCTGGAAGTTCACGAAGCAGGTAGGAAGGACTAAAGGTTGGTTTAGATGGAATTCTGAGACAACCTTAGGGAGAAACTTAGGATGAGTCCTAAGAACTACTTTGTCCTTGTGAAATACAGTGTACAGGGGGGTCTGTGACCAGTACATGTATTTTGGAAACTCTATGGGCCAAAGTAATGGCCGCCAGGAAGGCCGTTTTCCAAGTGAGGAACTTCAAGTCACAAGTAGCTAGAGGCTCGAAAGGTTTACAGGTGAGCATGTCTAGCACAAGGTTAATTTCCCAGGCTGCGACTGGACATCTGATAGGAGGTCTAGTATACAGAATACCTCTAAGAAACCTCTTAACCACAGGCAATTGAGCCAGTGACATGGAAAGTACCGGCTCATGATATGCCAAAATGGCACAAAGATGAACTCTGACTGTGGAGTACTGCAGACCTGAATTTGAGAGGTCTAAAAGATACTCCAAGACCTTATTCGGTGGGCAGGAAAAAGGGTTCCAAGAGGATTTTGCACACCAGATAGAGAAACGCTTCCATTTGGCTGTGTAGGTTTTTCTAGTGGCCAGCTTACACACACCCAAAAGAATATCTGAAACTCTACAAGAAACACTGAACCTATTCGCCTCTATCTCTTCAGGAACCAAGCATGAAGGTGAAGCGACCTCAGGTTGGGATGGACTACGGGACCCTGGGTCAGAAGGTTCGTCTGAAGGGGAAGTGTCTTCGGGGGAGGGGGGAGGTTCTGATAGAATGCTGAGCAGTGGAAACCATATTTGCTGAGGCCAGAAGGGGGCAATGAGAATAATTCAGTCTCCCCGAGACTCCAATTTGAGAAGTACCCTCTGAATTAGGGGGAGGGCGGAAAGGCGTATAGCAAGTGTCTTGTCCACTGCAGCCTGAACGTATCCTGACAAAAAATGCCAGGTCCTGGATTTCTGGAGCAGAAGAGAGGCAGTTTTGCATTAAGTGGGGAAGCAAAAAGGTCCAGGTCTGGAGCTCCCCACTCTTTGAGGAGTGACTGAATGATGGTTGAGTCGAGAGACCACTCGTGAGGATCCGTGTCTGTTCTGCTGAGACGGTCTGCCAGCTCATTTTGCACTCCTGGCAGGTAAACCGCCTGAATCAAAACCTTGTGTTCCAGGCACCACTCCCACACTCTCATAGCTTCCCTGCATAATGGGTAAGAGTATGCACTACCCTATTTGTTGATGTAGTACATCACTGCTTTGCTGTACATTTGAAGTAGAATGTTCTTGTGACAGAGTATGTCCTTCAAGGCTCGGACTGCATAGAGGACGGCTTTCATTTCCAGGACGTTTATGTGGAGTTGGGACTCGTCCTGAGTCCATGTACCCTGGGTGTGGAGATCCTGGCAGTGGGCTCCCCAACCCATCAGGGACGCGTCCGTGGTAACTGAAATCTGAAGATCCAGAGGGGTAAAGGGATATCTTTCCAGATGATTGTCATCCTGAGGCCACTAGGCGAGCGACCTCTTCAGAGGTTCCGTCACCTTGATGAGAAAGGACTGAGGGTGAGTGGTTGGGAACCACTGAGCATCCACTGGGAGGTTCTCATGTGGAGACGCACTAAGGGTCAGTGAACACCGAGGATGCCACAAGGCCCAGCATCCGTTGCATCGAGATATTTCAAACCGAGCTGCATTCTCCGATGTATTGGGCCATCTGTAGGATATCGCTCCTTCTGTCCTCCAGAAGAAAAGCCTTCGCACAGGAGGTGTCTGGAAGAATTCTTATGAAGAGGAGGTTCTGGGAGGGCTGCAACTGTGACTTGTTGAGATTCGTCAGGACTCCTATGGACGTGAGGAAGTCTGAGGCCATGGCCACGGCCTCCAGAGTCTCTTGCCTGGAAGGACTTGCTAGGAGCCAGTCATCCAGATATGGAAACACTTGTATTCTGATTTTCCTGAGGTGCACTGCGAAAACTGCACAACACTCTGTAAAAACTCGAGGCGCATAGGACAGCCCAAAGGGCAGGACTCTGAACTGATGGTGTTGACCCAATACCACGAACCTTAAGTATTTGTGGTGCTTTGGGTGTATGAGAATATGTTGGTAGGCATCCTGCATGTCCAGGGAGGCTAGCCAATCATGTCGATGAAGCAAAGGTAGCAGGGTACCTAGTGATATCATCCTGAACTTCTCCTTGTGAAAGAACTTGTTTAGTTTTCTGAGATCCAAAATGGGGTGGATGCCACCAGTTTTCTTTGGAACCAGAAAGTAATGGGAGTAGAAATTGATCCAGTGGAACTATTTCTACTGTCTTGTTTTTCAGAAGGCCTTGTACCTCAAAAGCAAGAAGGTCTGACTGTACTGCTGACAGCCTGGGCTGTCGTTCGGGAGGATGATCCGGAGGGGTTTCCAAAAGACTGAGAGAGTACCCCTCGCGGATTATCCGGAGGACCCATTTGTCTGATGTTATAGATTTCCACTGATTGCAGAACTGAGTCAGACGTCCTTCCACCACTGAGGAGGAGTCCCCCTTGTACAGCTGAGGTGGGACCTGGGCCAGAAACTCAGAAGTTGGCACTGGGCGCTTTGCGGCCTTGTGCCTTCTACTGCGCTTTCTTTTGTGGTTGAGAGCTGTGGTTTTTGTTAAAACCTCCCCTGCCTCTGCCCCGAAAGGACTGACGGTTGTGAAACTGATGCTTGTTCGCACCTCCTCTGTAGGGAGTGGGTGTAGGTCTAGCCGTCTTAATGGCAGACCTAGTCTTCTGCATGGCCTCCAGAGCTTGCTCCACCTGAGGCCTGAACAGATACATACTGTCAAAGGGTAAGGCCATAACTTACTGCTGGGCATCGTTTGTGAAGCCCGAAGTATGTAGCCAAGAGTGGCGGTATATGCAGATGCCAGCCGCTGCCGCCCCGGGAGGTGGTATTGAAAGCATCCATTGCAGCTTTAACCTGTTGGTTACTGGATTCGATACTCCTAGTTATGATGTGAAGCAACTCTGAGCTAGCTTCCGATTCAGTCAGAGCTTCCACCATTTCTTTGAGGGAATGCCAAAGTACATACTCATGTTGAGAAAAATAACCCTGGTAGCTGGCAATGCGCATCCCCAGGGTTGAGGCAGCAAAGACTCTCTTACCTAAGGTGTACATCTTACAAGATTCTTTGTTTATTGGTCGGGCCGTAGATCCTTGAGGAAGGACAGCCTTATCATTCTCTGGCAAGATCACAATGGCATCAGCAAAGGCTTGTGAGGCCAAAATAGGACGATCCTTGGGAGCAGCATACTTCCTATCGATGGACTTAGCCACGGAAGGAATGAGAGCCAGATTCTTCCATACCATCTGTGAGAGGGTCTCGAAAGAGGGCTATACCGGAGGGGTTAAATCTATAGGAATCTCCAGGACATGAAGATATTGGAGTCGCAAAAGCTTCCCAGGATCAATCTCTGAAGCTTGGAGAGAAAGAGTAGTGTTTACATTTTTGAGCAGAGACTTAAAAGAGAGGTCTTCCACCACAGGCTCTGCAGAAGGATTGATCCCTGCTCCGAGGGCAGTATCATCAACATTATCACCCAGGTGAAGATCTGGGTCAGACTCAAAATCATCTCCTGACAGTCCAGGGGGGACTACATCGACAGAAAAGGAGTGAAAATCAGGAGGAAGAACAGAAGATGAAAGAATCAGAGTCGAAAATCCCCGAAGACCGGTCAACACCACACCAGCTCCTGGCGCCGAAGAAGAAAACAGTGCCGAGAACAAGGAGGGAGGTGCCTGCCGAAGCGGCGCTGCACATGGCGCTATGAATGGTCTGAGAGAGAGGCACAGTGCCAGAGCCCCAGCATCATGGACATTGCGCACAGCACCAACAGAGCCCCCAGCGCCACACACGGTGCCACCAGAGCCCCCACAGGGCCCGAGGTAACGCGCTCAGTGCCGAACAAGCCTGCAGCACTGCAGACGGTGCCGAGAGTATCTCAGAGGTCAGAAAAATGTGATTTGAGATAAAACAGGGAAAAATGACAGGAGACAGAGGCATCGGTGTGGACCCCTGTGCCGCAGCCATGTGAGGGGGGGATAAACACCGGAGCGCGGAGTCGACGGCACTGAAGAAGGCACGCGTGATCAGGAAGGTCTAACCGCCCACCGCCCCTCCGAGTCGAAACAATGGCCCAAAGGGCCCTGGCGTCGGAGTGACTGGCTCGGGCAACTGGACCAACCTCCAAGCCCACTGCTCCATAACAGCAGCCCACTGGTGAAACTGCTCATCAGAAACTCCTCGGGAAGGCGGAGAGGGGCTCTGATGTTGAAGAGGTGGGCCATTGGAGACAGAAACCGACTCCGATAGAGGTGAAGACCAGTGCCTGGCTCCAACAACTGACTATCAATGCGCAGACATACCAGAGGGTGACCTTGAGTAATGCCTTTTCCTCTTGACCTATGCCGAGAGGAACTCACTCAAATCGCTGCTGAATGGGACCATTTCTTTTATGCTTTCGGGGAGGGGCGCCCATCCCCCGCATTTTACCATCCGTTGTCGGACCCCCACCGGAGGGCGGCGGAAAGGACCTGTCCGCTGATCGAACAAGTTTTCATAATGAAGTCTCCTACCATCATCTGACCCGCTCATGGTCAACTCTGTCAATGGAGGGCTGAAGACTTGATGTACAATTTAAATATATAATATGTGTACTGATTCAAATAAAACTACAAAACAATAAACTGAACTATTGCTGCTAGTGAAGTTTAACTCCGCAGGCGAGTGATGTCACTGAAGTGCACTCGACGGTGGGAAAAAAGGAACTGAGGCAGTTGGAGGGTCGACGCCGAGACAGTCATTACAGCATGAGCCAAGGCTCGCGGTGCCGCTCCACGCGGCTCCATCTTGGGTGCCAGCCCGCTTGAAAAAGTTTGCTCCCACTGGGTCCTAGCGCCTCCGGCGAACTCCCATTAGTGTGAATGAGTGGTGGAGACCTTTATGTCCAGGAAGATCACAGTTTTCCATGTGACATATTGTATATGAGCAGAAGACAAAGGCTCAAAAGGATGATTCATGAGCTGAGCAATGCTGATGTTCACATCCCACACAGGGACTGGTTCCTGAACAGGAGTGTGCAAATTTATTTATTTATACTTGGTATTTATACTAGGTTTAGAACAGCAGAAGACCGTAGGTCCATATAAACTGCTCCCCACCTTAGTGGGTACATGTCACCCTATTCTTCAGGAATAACTTATCAATCCTTCTCTTAAATTCCATAACTGTTTTACTATTTACCACTTCTACTGGCAATGTATTCCAAACTCTTCCTGCTCTATTTACAAATGAGTAATATACACCATTCTTTTTAACTAACTTTAATTTCATCTGCTTTTCATGACCCCTTAACTGTTTTGGTTTCTCCTGCATCTACAACCCTATTTCCTTTACTAATTGATTGTCATTAATTACTCTAAATAACATCAGATTCAGATTTTTTTTATTAATATAAAATGCATGTATAAAACCAATAGTTCATCACACACAAATCATTAAAAACAGGCAAGAACCTCAAAATACAATCGTCATTACTCAGTAACACCCTTATATGCTACTTATCCAGCATAAAAAAAATTTTTATGTGCAAATTTAGCCAATGCATAATTAATAACATGTTTATCTGAATACAAGTTTCCCCACTTTATCCTCTGTTGTATCATGAACATTAATAAAGGGTAAAATATATTTGCTTCTTTCCAGTGCCAATAAAGGGCAATACAACAATACATGAATAACTGTTTTTCTTTCATTGATATCACATTTATAAAATTTATTATCATTGGTTCCAATCCAAAAACTATTCCATCCCTTCTGCTTATTTATAAACCCCAGCCTCAACAGACAAATTAAATTCCTACCATTTCTATTTTCTACCACTTTCAAATAATACGCTATTTCCTCACATATTTTCTCTTTCTTGTAAATTCACATGCTAGGCAGAAACCCTATTTTTTCCATATCTTTCTGGAAATAAACATCAGTTATTCTTTGCCTAATTTCTTTGACATATCCAGTTACTAATTCCTTCTGCTTTTGGTGCCATATAGGCAACATACCCAGGTATCTCAGACTATAATTAAGATGACTGAACCAAGAATACTTGAGATACAATCTTTTAGTTTCTTCCCAACGTTGCCTCGGCAATCTCATGTTTTCCATTTGTGTTATCTTTTCCCAGTAACTCAACATTCTATGAAGAATCAGATGTTCCAAACTAACCATCCCAGTTTCCAATCTGAGTATTGCAGTTGGAGTATCCCTTGGTAGTCCCAACACGAGTCTAATAAAAAATGTTGTACCCTCTCATGGTTCTTTATATTAGCTGAAGGGCCCCATACTTCACTACAGTACAGAGTCTGGCTATTTAT
The DNA here is from genome assembly GCA_016271365.2 of Neoceratodus forsteri. Lineage (NCBI taxonomy): Eukaryota > Metazoa > Chordata > Ceratodontiformes > Ceratodontidae > Neoceratodus > Neoceratodus forsteri. The sequence goes on from CM028132.1 coordinate 1,285,160,881, forward strand.
TTTGGCTTTAAAAACCTTTCCCATAGCTGTGAAGGAATTACCCCCAAAGCAATTTGCAAATCTATTTATAGCCTTTTTTCAAACTGTTTTTTTATTTCAGACGTTAACTTAATTGACATCACAATTATTCTTTACAGTAAGTCAGTTACAGGTATAAAATACGGTATTCAGTAAGCATGAAGGCAAATCTTAATGGAGTAGTAAAAATTAATAATCAGGTATACAAATAAATCATGATAAATATGTGTTAAAAACAACACACCTGGTTCTTCCTTTAGTATCTACTACTTTACTCAGGTCCGCAGAAATCAGTTTGCACTTTCAATTTATATACTCAGAGGATTTACTAGGGAGAGAGAGAGGCCCAAGGAACCCCTGCAAAGTGCAGAGTAGGCAGAATCTCCTCTCAACCGGATCTAGAAGGTCTCTGAGAGGGGAATTAGGCTAACCAACTAAACAGGTAACTCAGGATAAGGACTGGTATGACCCCACCCACCGGGATCCTCGCCATAGCACACTTCCCCCCAGGAGCTATGGTATCTGGTCTGGTCTAAGTTGTCCTATGTGTATGAACCATCTATTCCATTGGTTCATTAATCCAGGGACCTTATTTTGAATTCTGGCTGTCATATGTTCTAGTTTATAGATATCATATACTGTATCCTCCCAGGCTGTGATGGAGGGAGGGTCAGTGTTGAGCCATAGTCTAGTTATGCATTTTTTAGCGTCCCCTAACAAGATATTAAGAAGGTATATTTGATGTGGATCTCTGAAACAACGGGGATAGTGAAGTAGTAGGCAGATCACTGGTGAAAATGTGCCTAAGAGAGGAAAGAGATATGTAATTCTATCTCTGACAGAAGTCCAGTATTGTGTCAGGACCGAACAAGTCCAAAAAATATGAGAATGTGTTGCTACTTGGCAACCGCATTTCCTCCAACAGGAGGAATCACTTCCCTTGAGGAACTTAGCTGTAATCTGTGGTGTGCGGAAGTATCTGGATACCACCTTCCAAGAATACTCTCTCCAAGTGTAAGAGCTCGAGGTTTTGTGTTGCCTCCACCAGATCCTGCGCCAGTCAGTCCTCCTGGGACAGTGCAATCTGTAGTTCTGCTTCCCAGTGGAAATGTACCAGGTCCATGGCTTGGGATGGCATCCCCTGTAGGGCTTTATAAAGAAGGGAGATCAAATGATTCGATCTCCGTCCCTTTCCAGCTGATCAGGAGAGGACGGGTGGGGGAATGATCTGGGCTGCAGTATTCAGGCCTATCTTTGAATTTAAGAAATGACACAATTGTAAGTATCTATAAAAATCACTTCTCACCAGAGAGAGAATTTCTGTTTGAGTTGGTCAAATGATTTGAATACTGCATTTTCATATAGTTGGTATGTATGTCTTAGACCTCTATGAGCCCAGGATTGAAAGGTGGTATCCAAACGCGTCGGGGCCCAGTCAGGGTCTTCCGCCGGAATTCCTATCCAGAACACCATAAACCTATAAGCAGGGTGAGTTAGAAACTTCATCCAAGAATGAAGCATCTCTTTCGAAAATCTGGAAGCCTTCTGCAGTCTGATAATGTTGTTAGGCTGGAAAACTAGTGAGTGAAGTAAGGGGTAATCTATCATAGTCTGCTCAATTAGATGCCAGGATGGCACCTGAGATGGGGGTAGAAGCCATGTAGTTATATGTGTGAGCAGTGAAGCCATGTTATAATGTAATATATTGGGAAGAGAAAAGTCTTCATTATCCTTGGAGTTTAACCATTGCTAGTCGAGGACGTTGATTCACCCATAAAAACCGGCTAATTGAGTTGTCCCATAGTCGGACATCCTTCCTTAATAGGGGTAAGGGGATATTTTGCATCAAGTAAAGAAGTTTTGGGAGGGAATTCATCTGGGTAGATTGAACTCTAGCAATTAATGATAATGGAAGAGGAGTCCATCTCTGTAAGTCTGAGTGTATTTTAGAAAGAGCAGGGGGATAGTTCAAGTTATACAAGTCAGATAGCTTAGATGGGATTTTAATCCCTAGATAGGTTAAATATGTTTTGTCCCATTTATATGGATATCTATTAATGAAATCATGGGGGAAGGGAGGCTGTACCAGGAGGGCTTCTGATTTATTTGGGTTTATAGTGTATCCTGTAATGTTCTCTATTTCTGCTAATAAAGTAGTTAAGGTCTGTAACGATTTTTCGGGGTGGGTAATATATAGAAGAAGGTCATCAGCATAATATGCTATTTTATGGTGTGTTGAGTCAGAGACTCTATAACCATGAAGGCCGGGATTCTGTCTTAATATCTGGGCTATTGGTTCAACAAAAAAAGCGGCTAGATATGGGGAGAGTGGGCAACCTTGACAGGTGCCTCTGTGCAATGAGAAGCGGTCAGAATGTGAACCATTTAACTTCACTACTGCCTCTGGATCTGTGTATATGCCTTTAATCGCATCCATAAATAGGGCAGGGAATTAAAATTTTTGTAGGGCCGCCTGTAGAAAATCCCATGAAACCATGTCAAAAGCCTTTTGGGCATCTAGGCTTAAGATCAGAAGGGGGGACTTTGTAGACAGAGCATGATCTGTAAGATACAGAGTTCTTCTGATGTTGTCCGTTGTCTGTCTGCCTTTGATGAATCCAGACTGATCCGGATGTATCAAAGAAGGGAGGATATGGTCAAGCCGATGTGCCAGGATACTTGTATAAATTTTATAGTCCTGATTGAGTACTGAGATAGGGCAGTATTAGTCACAAAGATGTGGGGGTTTTTGGAGCTTCAAGATCACTGAGATGGTTGCTTGTCTCCAAGAGATTGGAAAAGAAGTAGTGTGAGTGTTTTGTAGTGCCTGAAGAAGGGGGGTTCGCATTAAGTTCCATGTGCCTTTACAAAATTCCGCTACATAGCTGTCTGGGCCTGGGGATTTTCCATTTTTGAGGCTGAGAATTGTGTTTTGAACCTGTGTTTCTGTGATCGGGGCTATTATTTCAGTTTGTTGTGATTCTGACAAAGTAGGGAGATGGAGTTGGGAGAGAAAAGTTGAAATTTTGTGAGGATCAGGGGCCCTCTGAGAGGAATAGAAGTTCTGGTAATATTTCTTGAAGGCGTCCAATATATGCGAAGTTGAATATCTGAGCTAACTGGAAACAGGATCTCTGATTTTAGTAATGGTATAATTTTGTATTTGATTTCGGAGGCAGTATGCCAAGAGTCTGGAAGCTCTCATCCCACCCTCGTAATATCGCTGCCTCAACCAGGCCAGAGCTTGTTCAGTTTTGGCTGTCAGGATCTGTTGAATTTTGTTCTGTGTTTGGACTATCATAGGTAAAAGATCTGTGTCGCCCTGCATATGAACCTGCTGAAGAAAGCAGAGTTCCTCCTGTAGGTCTGTTAATTTACTCTCGGATTGTTTTTTCTTATGGGAGGCATAAGCTATTATGTCGCCTCTAAGGACTACCTTTACTGTGTCCCAGAGAATTTGGGGGGAGAGCTGGGGGAGTGTTATCTGTAACAATTTCAGGATACGCTCTCCAGCAAATCTTGGAATTCGTTATCCCTAAGTAGGGATGGATTGAAGTGCCATTGGGTATTTATTCTTTCTTTTTGAATATTAAGGTCCGAGGTGATAGGGGCATGATCCGATAAAGCAATATTTAGAATCTCAGCGGATCGGATCAGGTCCACATGTTCCTTACCTATACAGAAGTAATCAAGTCTGGAATAGTGTCTGAAAGCATGAGAATAATATGAGAATTTCCGATGTGTAGGATGTAACTGCCTCCATGTGTCTATCATTCCCTCATCCTGGATAAGGTGCCGTAGATGCTTTTGACCAGATGTCTGTGGGGAGGGGTGAGCTGCTGAGGAATCTAGCGAGGGATTAAGCTGACAATTAAGATCACCTCCTTAAATTAAAATACCCTGTTGCCTGGTAAGGATGGTATCTACTAATTTTTGGACAGAGGAGGCATCTGAGCCCGGCGGGATGTAGAGACTGCACACTGTTAGGGTCTGTTGGTTCAGTTTGACCACTGCTAGTGCCAGCCTGCCCTCTCTGTCAGTGTACTGATCAATTAATTGTGGTTTTGATCATTTTGGAATCAAAATTACTGAACCCCTTTTCTTGCCCCTCTGGTAAGAGGACTCTATTATATGTGCAAATCCGAATTTCAGCAACTTTTGGTGCTCCGTGGTGGATAAAAGAGTCTCCTGTAATAAGAGAATATCTGGGTTTAGTTTTTTAAGTGCTTAAAGTGTATGATCCCTCTTGATGGGGCCGACCAGTCCGTTTACATTATAAGATATAAGTTTGAATGGGTTATGCATGATTATTTATGATCCCGAGTCTGCTTTGATTTCCCGGGCCTCCCTCCCCCTCCACCAAAGTAGCTCCTCCGACAATCTGTTGATTATTAATCCTGTTTCTAATAACATATAGCATCTGAGTTATTAGCAGTTTTCTGGTAAACAGTGGTTCAAAAATAAAAAGAGAACAATAACTGGGTAAGAATTATGTAGGGATGAGTATATCAACCAGGTGTACATACTGGAAAAAAGTAATAACTATATACAAACCCCAATTAAAGGGAGATTCTGTGACTTCCAACTGTGCCTGCTCAGATGAAGCAAGCACTTGGGACAGATCTATAGAGCTTACCTGTGTGGACCCCCTATCAACTAAGTGATTTGGGATCCTGGGGAAACTCCTGCCCCTAACTCTGGAAGAAGGGAGGGAAGAGATAGGGATAACCAATAGCAGGGGTAATAAAAACACTAAGGGTGCTGGTATTAGGCGAGAGTTTTGGGGAAAAAGATATAGTTCCCTTATAGCATGTATCTTAAAAAGCACCAGAGTCTCAGTCCTGCTCCTCCTTTCTCAAATAGGAGTGGGAAGGGGAGTAGGTAAGATTTAATAGTTTAGCCCTGGGATAGGTAGTCAATGTCAGGGGCTCGAGGTTGTTTATTCCGGGGTATGTTGGCCCTCAACCCAGCACTGACTGGAAGTGAAGGAGAATCACCGTGGATAAAAGGTTTAGATCATAAACACAGGGGAAACTCTCCCACCCCACCACTTCCATCATTTCCCCATATAGTAACCATATTTGTCCTGCAGTGTTGATGAATAAGATCTAGGATGATCAGGACCTTAATGATCGCTCATTGCATGGTCTCAGAATGGCCCAGAGGGTCTAAGAAAGTGAGGTATCAGGGCAACAGCCTTCTGGTCTTGTGGCCATCCTGATCAAGTTGTTTCCCATAACTATATGGGTATCATCAGTCTCATAGCTAAGTCTTAGGCCCCTCGAAGGGGAGACTCTGTAGTTGCGAACTAGCAGAAGGGACTGAGAAGCTTGTTGCGTGGAGTGCAGGCAGGGGGACAGGGAGGCTCAGAGGACGTACCGCTTGTGACCATCCCAGGAAGCAAGAAGGGTGGACAACTGTGAAGAGAGGGTGCGCCCCCAGAAAGCTGAACCAACCGCCCGGCTCAGATCCCAAGCTGCAAGAATCCTCTCTTAAGAGGGGTAGATCGGGAAGTGGGATGCGGAACACTTCCTCAGACCCATCATTTCATTATGTTTTTATTTTCCCCATAAAAACTGGGGAGTAAAGGGAGCGAGCCTGACCAGCCAGCGATCGTCTAGTCCTCTTTTATTAGTAATTCCCCTCCAAAGTCATCCATGGATCATATTAAATTTGAATAAAGCAGAGGGTACCGATGTATTTGAATAGATGGAAAGAAGGGGAAAACACACTCTTTGAAGCTGCCAGGCCGAGAAGACCCAGAAGCTGCACCCTATTTAATGGGCTTACACATGGCCGCCAGTTGGGCTTACTTAGGTATATCCTCCGGCCTCCCGATAGGCATCCAGGTCTGAGCAGGCTTATTGACTACTCTGAGCCCTCTAGCCCCCAGTGGTATCCGGGATCCTCTATTGCCATTTATTTAATGAGGACAAAGTAGATGTATAGAACCCTCCTGGCCAATTCTAAGAAGGCTGGATCAATGTTCTCCTACCCGGCCCAACCCGGCAGCTGTTTATCAAAATAGGAGGTCCATGGTTGAGGACCGTCGAGATCAAGGCTGGGACGAGTCCACCTCCCCCCGGAAGAGATAAGCACAGAGGAGGCCCCACTCCCCCTCCCCCACTCAGGTAAAGTGTACAACTTGGATCGGGTCCACCCCCAAAACAGTCAACATACCTTGGTTATTTTTCCCTGGTCTAAACAATTCTGATTATAGACTGTATGTCTTCCACCATCAAGCCTCCCTTGAGGTGAGCGCCCAGCAGCCCGTCGTAGGCCACCCCCACCCCCCCTGCCATATTACTCACTGCGAGTCAGGAGTTCTATTTCCAGAAGGGATTCAGCTGTTCTGTCAGGAAAACTGTGCCAACAGGGCTTTGATTGACTCGATAGTAGCTTGCTGATCTGGCAATTGTTTAGGAGGGGTCGCTCTGGGTGTGATTTTATCATCAGATGTTCTCCGTGGTGTTTGAATCGTGGCTGGTAGGGTGAACCCCCGCTTTCTTAGATCTGTGCAGGCATCCTCCATAGATTCATAACATTGCTGCCCCAATGGAAACTGGATCACCATTCTGCTCGAGTATGGTGTACTGAATTTAAGCTTCTGCTGTCTGAGGTAGGGGAATAGCGGGGATGTATGCCCTCCTACTTTGCATTGTAGCGGGGGCGTAGTCGTTGTCCACAAATATGCATTTATCCCCATAACAGATGCGTGCTTTAGCCCAGGCTTGTTTCAGGAAAAACTCCTTTGTTTGGAATCGAAGGAACCTGATGATTATGGATCTACGGCACGCAGTCGGATGGGCAGGCTTTGGGCCTAAGGCTCTGTGTAACCTCTCTATCTCGAAATTGTAATCTGGGCCCAAATCAAGGGCATCGTGAAGGAGCGACTCCACAAAACCCAGCAGATCTGATCCTTCGCTGCTCTCTGGCACCCCGTATAGTCGTATATTCTGGCGGCGGCTGCGGTTCTCCGAGTCCTCCTGGCATTCCACTGTGAGCTGACAAAGAAGAGCCACCTGGTCCAGGGTGTCTTGCAACCGAGAGAGGTGGTCGAGACCTGCTCCTGTATCTGCTGATCTAGCGAGGACACTGACATGCAGCTCCGTGAGATCATTTTGGAACTTTTCCTGAGTTTGCCTGAAGGACTGAAAGTCTGCTTTAAATTCCTGGATCTCCTGTAAGATTTTATCTAGTTTAATGTCCATGTTGGTGGATTGTTTGGTTTTGGATTTATTCCGTCTGCGCAACCTAGATTGTGGTGCTTGGGCCGAGAGCATAGAGGTCCCTGAGTCTGTCGCTTCTCCGTCGGAGTTTTCCGTGTCTGGGTGAATTACCGTGAATCTGTTAACTCCCCCACGTAGATTGCTAGCCACCATAAATTTTCCGGTAGTAGATCAACGAAATTAGAGGGAGAGCAGCTAGTTTATTAAGTAAAATTAGGAGCACGGGACAAGAGCTCTAAAGCTAGGCTGCCATTTACTCGGAAGCTGCACCGAAGTCATTTATAGCCTTTACAGATTCTATCCCTGCTCCTTTAATTTTCTCCATATGATTTTTCCATGTTCCATTATTACTAAATGTTACTCCCAAGTAAGTAAAGCTTGTTACTTGTTCAGTCTCAAAGTTGCTAACAAACCATTTCTTAATTTTTGCCTTCCATTTCCCCATAATTATCACTTTACTCTTCATTACATTTAACTTTAATTGCAAAAACTCCAGATGTTCAACTGTGCTATTTAAAGCTCTTTTTAGTCCAATTGATGTTCTAGATAAAAGAACAATGTCATCCACGTACAATAAAACTTGTATCACTTGATTATTTATCTGTGGACTATGTGTATCAGTCTTTTTTAAGTTCTTATCTAGGGTATCAATATATATGGCAAACAATAATGGGGCCAGCAAACAGCACTGTGTCACACCTCTGGTTATATGCACTTTATCAGTCAGTAACCCAGATCTTGTTGCCCTAATCCTTACTGAGGAATCCACATGTAACATTCTCAATATTGAAAGTAACCTACTTTCAATATTAAGATATTCTAATATGTCCCATAAGATCTTTCTATTAATATTATCAAAAGCTGCATGGATATCAAGGAAGGCTATATATAAATGTCATTTATGATGCTCAACATATTTTTAATTTAGATGATTTAATACAAATATATGATCTACTGTACTGTAAGTTTTTCTGAACCCGGCCTGACATACTGACAAAATCTTCTGTTCTACTGTCCAAGATTCTAGAATCTGCAAGATAATTCTTGTATACAACTTCATAGAGACACATAATAATGTGATTGGTCTGTAACACACAGGATTTGTTTTGTCCCCTTTCTTACATAATGGAACAATTAAAACTTCACTCCAACTATTTGGCATCCGGAGGCTATTATTTATATGTGTAAACAATGGGGCCAAAATTATTGCCCACCACTCCGAGTTTGCTTTAAATACTTCTGCCGGTATGCCATCTGGCCCAGGCGCTTTATTATTTTTTTGTTAATTTATTGCCCAGACCACTTCTTCTTCTGTGACCGTCACCCAAATATCTCTCTATCCATACTCTTACCCTCCTTTTCCTTCCAGGGCTCTATCTCTCTATGCATACTATTACCCTCCTTCCTTCCTTTTAATTCACTTTCAAATATATTATTATAGTACATGTACCATACTTGTAGCATAATTATCCCATCTATATTTAGATCTCTATGATCGGTACCATAAGCTACCAGAGTCCAGAACTTCTTACAGTCCTTACTTCTGATAGCCTCCTGTAGACTAATCCACAACCCTTTTTTGAACTGATCCTTTTTACTTAACAGTCTCTTATATTCTTTCCTAAGTCTTAAGTAGGCTTCCCTTAACCCCACATTAAAGAATCCTTTACTACACCTTCCCACTTTTATTACTAATGTTTTGTATTTCCTACACTCTTTGTCATACCATCCTTTATTTATACCTGTCCCTTGAAGCTGTCTCTCCCTAACCTCTTTATATATGGATTCAATTATAATCTCAAAAATGCCCTTCAAAATATATATCCAGTCCCTACTGTCTATAAATTTCCATATTAATAATTTATATCTGCCTTTTTTTTAATCATAATATTATTGGACAGTAACTCATTTATCTTTGCATGGCTAACAGGATCCCACTTTATTTTTTCTTATTTATTACAATAATATGCTTGTTTGCATCATCGGGATTTTCCCTTAAAGCACAATATTGTCCTTCCTGTCCTGTCTCCATAGATATGACTACTGGAAAATGGACACTTTCCCATTTTTCCAAAACCATGAATCTTTTAACATTATTAAATGACCACACATCAACAAGGGCAATATCAATGACTGAGTAACCATTTTTTAGTGGAAAGGTATAATTACCCTCATAATCCCCCTTTGTCCTCCCGTTCAATATTCTTAATCCATTATTTGCAGCCATATGAAGCAGTTTCTTTCCTCTAAGAGTCAATTTCTTATCCTTTGAAGCTCTAATTGGGATAGATAATAGATCATCAAGTCCCCATTTGCTTGCATACATTTCTACCTTATCTGATAGACTGGCATTGACATCGCCCATTACACAAATTGGACTGGAACCATATTTTTCCATTACCTGCTCAACAAATTGTGTTAATTCTAGGAATATCCATTTTTCCACATCCCCATTAACTCTTGGTGGAAAATATATATATTTACACAAATTAAAGAGGGATTTCCTGTACTGCCCAGTATACTTCCCATAATATACTTACTATTTCCTTCTATCTTCTCTGTATTTCTAAAAACGTCTGCCGAAATTAATGTAACTAAACCCACACTTGCATGTCCCATACCTAGTTGATCTTATAGCCGGAGTGAAATGTACAAGAAAACCTTTCAGTATATTTGCCTCTACTCTTTCTAACCGTGTTTCCTGCAACATCACTACCTGATACTCCCTTATCTCCTGAAGCCATTGAGCATCCTCTAATTTCCCCTCAAGGCCAGCTGCATTCCAACTCAAAATATTTATTCCCCGTTTATTGTTATTTTTTTTTTTTATACCTAGGTCAAAACTTTCTTTCTTTCATGCTGAGGAATCTAAGTCTATCAGGGGAGTAATACTATCCCATCTTCCTTCTAACTCAACACTATATTTCCTATCTTTATTCCTTTTTTTGAGGTTTACGTCTTGAATTGGGGAAGAAGTCGCTGGAGCCAGTAATGAACTAGTATCTAAAATAACACTTGTATTAATCTTGGCGCCCCTACACTTCCGCCCCCTAATATAAGTCTCTAACTCCCCTTCCATCTCACTACCAAATGAATGTGTGGTAACCATGGGTTGTAGATATTCAGTTATTCTTTGTTGCTTCTGCTTAGCATTATAAATATCTACTTCCACTCCTATATGTTTCCCCTTGTTCTTTAATTCATCTAAGTCTTTTTCATTATTCTTCAGTTCTCCTAATCCTACCACTGTATCATTCAAGTTAACACCCATTTTCTTGAAATTCTCCTTTTGACTTAAAAGTTGGGTCCTAACTTTTGGTCTTTTAAGTGTAATACATACCCAACCTTTCTCTTCTCCTGTTAAATATCTGTATGATGCTAATAAATCTGTCCATTCAAAAGCATTTCCCAAAACCCCCTTACAGTGATTATATGCTGTCAATTTTGAAGTAAAAGGGGACTCATTCATAACTTTAGGCATTCCTTTGATGAAGGCCGTGGTTAGTAATTTTCCCTGTTTTATTAATCTTTCTTTTTTGTCCAATTTAGATTGATTGTCCCCATCTTTACCCACACCCCAGTGTATTTTATCCCTACATCTATAATACTTTGTACTCTTTCCATTTTCTCCCCCCTTGGGCTTTTATTACCTTGTCCTTTTCCAGTACCTGTTAACTCCTCCAAATTCTGCCCAACTTTCTGTCCTGACCACTGGTCATGTTTGCAATTCTGAACTTTCCTAACTGTTTTATCCTTGTTACCATTACACTTTAACTTTCTAATCCTATCTCTGTCTTTCTGACGTTTCTCTTCATCTTTACACTCTTTATATCCTATAGCCTCCGTGATTTGCTTAATTTTCTTTTTCCTGTCATCCCATCTTTCATCTATTATTTTTTTTCCACTTCTTTTTTACTTTTCTCACCCTTACTTAACTCTTATCCTTGAGGCATCCTTTTCAACACTTCCTTTATCAAATCATTTGTCCGACCTATTTCCCTTCTAATTTCTGCACGTCCCATTATAATTAAATTCTGATTCATGAAGGATTCTACCACTGAGGGTAACTGAGATTTATCAACATTCAAGGATCCCCCTCCCCCCCCTTTTACTCCAACCCCTTCGTCAGGTGTTAACCCCTCCTCCTGATTCTTTGTCAGCCATAAGTGTAAGACGTTTGGGAGGGCCTCAGATGGAGGGTCCACACTCAGATGTTGCATGCATGGAGAAATAAAATCATCAAAATCAAACAAAAAAGACCCATATTCCCTAGGATATGTTACTTCTCCTTGTACTAATGTCAGGGGAGTAGCATTAACCACATTTACCTGATTGCAAACTAGATTCTGAGTAGCTGGTTCTCCCTTATCCTTGACATGCGGAGGTAATTGTTCCTGCCTAAGTTCCTTCACTCTCTCTCTCTCTCTATTACTAGGATGAATAGCCTCCCGTGGGGATTCAAACAAGAACTTTCTGTTTAATTTTTTTCCCATTATTATCATCCCTTTTCTGTGTTTTTCCCACTATTGAACCCTCTAGTACTTTAATTTGGGCCAGTAAAGAGTTGCTAAATTGTTCCTCATTATCTTTTGCACCAGTTTGCTCTAAATTAGAGACAGTCCTCTCTTAGCCAGATGTGTGTCCCTTAATTTTCACTTTGCCAGACAGGATAAAATAGTTTGTGATGGCCCCATTTCTTTTTTTCCTCTTATTCAATTTCTGCTGGTTTCTAGTCATTATCCTTCTAGTAACCATTATGTCTTTGTGATACACATTGATTTAACAAGTCCATATCAATAAATTGGTAACACTCAGACACTAATTTCCGTAACCCTTTTGCCTTTCCTTCAACAGAGTCCTAAGTTGCCCATAGCTAAAAACCAAAAAGAAAAACCTAATAACCGCTGGTTTCAATGTCAATGGTCAGAGACTATCAGATGGATACTAATTAGTAGACTGTGACTGTTCCAGAAGCACTAGAACCAGAGGCAAAAATGTAAAACCCTCTGTTACTTTTCCCAAATAGCAACTGCTTTTCAAGGTTCAGAAATATTTATAACACTTACTTATAATAATTGCAGCTGCCTGTAAACAGATTAAATATATCACACACTAAGCGAAATGCCAAACAGTTTAAAATTTCTCTACCGAGTGACACTTTCGCCACTCACGCTCGTGCACAATGCTCGCGCTGTGTTGGCGCTAGCCTTTTATACCATGGAGCTCCTCCTGTAGATGCTGACGTGCCTCTCTGGTCACACCCCCCTTCAGCCATTTGCCAGTTCAAAGTCCCGGGGCTCGGAAAAAGTAGTCGCTTGCAGCACACTTATCAGGGCCATATACACAGCACAGTCATTTAGTAAAAGCATACAGCGGGCATAGTTCTCGTGGATCAGTTCAGTGTAAAACACACAAACAGGCAGCAACTGTAGTAACTGGGTCGGCGCTAGCCTTTTATGCCGTGGGGTTCCTCCTGTAGATGCTGATGTGCCTCTCTGGTCACACCCCCCTTCAGCCATTTGCCAGTTCAAAGTCCCGGGGCTCGGAAAAAGTAGTCGCTCGGAGCACACTTATCATGGCAATATACACAGCACAGTCATTTAGTAAAAGCATACAGCAGGCACAGTTCTTGTGGAGCAGTTCAGTGTAAAACACACAAACAGGCAGCAATTCTAAATAACATCATTAGATCTCCTCTTATCCTGCTTTGTTTCAATGAAAATAATCCTGTCCTTTTTAATCTTTCACTATATTCATATCTATTTAAAGTTCCTATCATCTTAGTATATCTCCTCTGTAACCCCTCAATTCTCTTTTTCTCTTTTTTTGTATATGGACTCCACAACTGCGACCCGAAATCTAAATGTGGCCTAACATATGACCTGTATATTGGCACCATACATCCCACTGACTTATTCATAAAACTCCGTTTATATTCCTTATCATATTATTGGCTTTCTGTATAGCTACCATACACTGTTTCTTAAACTTCAATTTATTGTCAATCACTATCCCACAGTCTTTTTCTTCATCAACTTCTTTCAGTTCCTTTCCATCTAATATATACCTATTCGTTTTCCTACTTCCTTTACCTAAACACATTACTCCTAATTTATCCATACTAAATTTCATCCCATTCAATTTGGCCCAGGCTTCTATTTTTTCCAAATCCATTCTTAGCACACTTTGTTGCTCTATTGAGCCTACTGGTCCTCCCACTTTAATATCATCAGCAAATTTTACTAACTGATTTACAACTCCATAATGTAAGTCACTGATATACAGAGAAAATAAAATTGGCCCCAACACGGATCCCTGTGGTACACCACTTCCCACTTTAATAGATCCTGATAATTCATCTGTTATTCTTATGTTTTGAGTTCTATCACTCAACCAACTTCCTACCCATGTAATAATACGACTATCCATTCCAATGTTTTCCAATTTCTTTATTAGTTTATCATGAGGTACCTTATCAAAGGCTTTTCGAAAGTCCAAAAAAATTATATCTGTAGGTATATTATTGTGTAGTTTCCCATTTATATTTTCATGGAAACACAAATGGTTTGTACCACATGCTCTGTTCTTTTTAAATCCATGTTGTTTTTCATCCTTGTAACCTAGTATTTCTAAACTTTCCTCTGTTTTCTTTTTCAGTGTACTTTCAGCAACTTTACTCAGAATTGCAGTCAGGCTTACGGATCTATAATTCGACACATCTGATCTTTTTCCCTTCTTAAACAATGGCACAACAAAAGCCTGCCTCCAATCCTAGTAAGTAGTAGAAAAAAGAATGTTATTTTTATACAGGATACATGTCGTTTGGGTTGATAACCCAGTTTTCAAGACAGACCTTTTATTAATGTTGCAACTAAACATATACACATAGACATCTATCTATACATTAGTACACACAGTCCTTGACAACACAATAAATTACACATTTTAAGACATTACTATTTGGACTACAACATTTAAACATAGCCTTTAAAGTCATCTACACATGTAAGTACTGTAAGTTCCTCAGGCACATCCCCTGTTCTAAAAGACTCATTAAATACCCACACTAATATTTCTGATATTAGTGAAGCTACCGCCTTAATATATCTGGGTGCAACAAATCAGGTCCTGCCGATTTATGTTCTTTGAACTGACTTATTAGTTGTTCTGTTTCTTCTTTTGTTGTTACTATACTCAATTTCTGATGATTTCTATTAATATTTACATTTTTTACTTCATTACCCACGTTAAATACTGAGCCAAAAAAAGTATTTAGCATATTAGCCATCTCTCTTGATTTCTTAATTTCCCTACCATCAATATGCAGTGGTCCAACACCTTATCTTTTTTGTGTTGGTTTATATATGCATAAACACTTTTCCCATTATCTTTCCTATATGCTAATTTAGTCTCCAAATTTCTTTTTTTAATACTTAATTTAACTTTTTTTAGACAAATTTTGTAATGCAATATAGTCTCATCTGTCCCCAATAATTTCATTATTTTAAATGCTTTCTTTTCATTAGGCATGATTTTATCACCTTGTTAGTACACCATAATGTTTTTTTTTCTCTCCTATTATAGATTTTCTTATACAGTACATACTCTTTTTCCAATTTTAATAATGTATTTTTTAGTTCTTCCCACATTTGACCTACTGTCTTTCCACCTAAACTCTATTTCCAATTCCATTTCAATAAATGTTTTTTAATTTTTTGAAAATCTGTCCTATTATAATTTTTTACAACTGTCTTACCCCCTCATACATACAGCTTTCTGTTTAAAACTAAAAGCCACCATAGCATGATCACTATTTCCCAAATGTTCTCGAATCTTTATTCCCTTTATGATATCCATCCTATTTGCTAGTAATAAGTCTAAAATAGCTTCTCCTCTAGTTGGTTTGTATATCAGCTGTTTCAAACCTACCACCTCTAACTGCTGAACAAATTTCCCACTGTTTGCATTCTTACTACTACCCTTTTCCCATTTTATATTGGGATAATTAAAATCTTCTGTTATAACATCACCTTCCATAGTCATCAGTTCAATTTCATCACTTATCATCTTATCTATTTCATTTCCACTGTTTGGTGGCCTATAATATACTACAAATCTAGTCTTTTTTTCTACTCCTCCCATTACCTCTATCCATAATGATTCAATTCTTTCATTTTCTGTTACTTTACATAAGCTACTATTTATTCTTTCTTTAAAATAAATAGCTACTCCTCCCCCTTTTTTCTTTCTTGTTCGGGAATATCATTTATATCCCTCAATACCCATATTCCAGTGTATTCCTGGATCCCACCAAGTTTCTGTCACCATACACATATCTATATCTTCACTAATCAGTTTTACTTCTAATTCAGCTTTCTTCTCCATATTCAAACTTCTTGCATTGAGTGATCATATGGTAATTACTTTTTTCTTTCCTATCTTGTTTGTTATCTAATTTCTTCTCACATTTCACTATCTTTGGCTCATTCATAGCCCCTCTCCCCTTATTCTTTAGTTTAAATTACTATCAACTACCTATTTGATATCTATCCCTAATTTTCTACTACCTTTCTTACTTAAGTGTAGTCCATCTCTACAATAATAAGATGGGTCATAAGCATAATTCTCCCAATGCCTTATGCATCCCAAATTATTATGTAATGTCCACTGTCTAAGCCAATTATTTAATTTTTTTATCTTAATATGTGTTACACCACTTTCTCTTGGCACTGGTAAAATCTTTGAAAAATAAATCTTGCAGTGAAGCTTTTCTGCTTCCATCTTTATTTCTTCAGATTCCTTCTGTATTTCTCCTAATCCCTGATTTCTTATGTTATTAGCCCCTAAATGCAAAATCAAAACTGCTGAACCATCTTTTTCTTTAACAATGTCTCCTAACATCTCTTATCTTTGCCCCTGAAAAACAGCTTGTAGTTACAATTTCTTTGTTGTCCCTAGATGCATATCTATCCGTATAGTTCAATACTGAATCTTCTAATATATAGATATTTTTTCACTTCCGTCCTGCTCCATCTGATCCCCACTCTCATCTATTACATCACTTTGCCTCCCTCTATTAATAGCCTCTTGACTAGTATTAATATGAGTATTTATCTACTCAGTGATGGAATTAATTTGGTTTTCCCTGCTATTCTGCTCTACTTCTGTTTCTCTCTTTTTTATCTCCCCCTGACTTTCATTATTTTCCTGTGTTGAATTAAATGTCCCTACTTCATCAGCCACTTCATTTATTGTACACTCTTTCACTATCCTATTTGGGTGTAAATTCTTAGAGCCATAATCCTTATCACATGATATATTTATTTCATCTAACAAATCCCCCACTTTACCCATTGTCTCATTACAATTACTAACTTCCAGACTGTGTTCATTATCTCTTTTTTCACAATCATCATCCAAAGTAATCAGAGGCTCAAAACTATTTGAGCATTCAACCGAAAAATTCATAGCTTTCTTCTTACAGCTTTTTTTCTTTTTGGCTATTTTTTCCACTACAACCCAGTCCCCATCCAGATCCTTTTCTCTGTTTTTTCTTGAATCCCCATCCTTCAAACCATCAGAAAGCTGATCTATTGTGATACTATTTTCAGTTTCATTTGGCGTCAATTTCTGCCTACATTTTTTTAATTTCTGTTCAAATATCATCAACTTTTCTTCTCTTTTATTTTATTACATTGTTCACAAGTGTATATTAGTACTTCATTTGCTACATCAGTACTGATTATTCTACAATATAAACATCTCAACCCCAATGTACCATCTCCCAATGCTACAACATTTTTATCCATCCTTTATCTTCTAATTTACTTTCCTCCACTCAAGCTATCCTTGTATTATTCTATAACTCTAGACTAATATTATGTATGATATAATTTTCATACAACACTCTTCCCTCTTACCCCAGTTAACATGTGTAACATGCGCAGATGCACAAACCTTTGAAGAACATTTTGAAAATGGGATTAGCTGCAATGGAAACATTTTTACCAGAAGAAATGTAAGCTGAAATTGATGCCAGATGTACTTTTAGAGATGTGTGCTTCAACCCATGGGAGTGCAGATATGTGAGGTATTCCAGCATGGCTGGGATTTCTGCCAGAGATGGAGAAATCTGCTTGGCATCACACCAAATTGAAAGCATTTTCCACTTTGCAGAGTAGGTTTTCTTAGTGGAAGGCTTTCTGTAACCTTTCAGGATATCCAGAACAGCCTGAGAAAGATTTAAATTTGAGAAGTCTAAGTCTTCAAGAACCAGGCCTTGAGCCTGAGAGACTTGAGATTTGGATACAGGATTTTCCCCTGGTAGGAAGGTAAGAGATTGTGCCTCCTGGGAAGATGTACTGGTTTGTACACTGACATGGACAACAGTAGGGAGTACCATGGCTGTCTGTCCCAATCTGGTGCTATCAGGATTATGGACGCAGGTTGTGACCTGAACTTGATCAGTACTCTAAAGATGAGAGGAAAAGGAGAGAAGGTGTACAGGTGTCTTCCTGGCCAGTCCAGAGCCAGAGCATCCAGTAGGATAGTACCCTTGGCTGGAGGTTTACAACAGAATAGGGAAAGGTGACTCTCATGAAAAGCAAAGAGATCCACCTCTGGGATGCCCCATCTTCTGAACACTAAGTACAGTACCTGTCTGTTTAGGCACCATTTGTGATGTGCCTGGTTGATTCTGCTTAGAGCATCTGCCAGGGTATTGTCCTTGCCTGGGACATAAATGGCCTGCAGGGAAGCTTTTAGTGAGTAGGCCAATTCCCATATTTTCATGGCCTCTGTGCAGAAGAGATCTGACCTTGTTCCCCCTTGTTTGTTTATGTAGTACACTGTGGTGGTGGTGTCTGTTCTGACCAGCACCACTTTGCCCTGTACCAGGTGAGAGACACCTTTTAAAGCCAGAAATACTGCTCAGAGCTCCAACAAATTTATATGAAGGAGTGACTCCACGCTTGACCAGGTGCCATGGGAAGTGTGCTCTCGTAAGTGAGCATCCCATCCTAACAAAGAGGCATCTGTTGTAAGGATGACTGATGGATTTTCCCTCTGAAAGGTAACTAATGCTCTTAGATTGTATGCATCCATTCACCACTGTAGAGACTGGAGCACA
Source organism: Neoceratodus forsteri (assembly GCA_016271365.2). Lineage (NCBI taxonomy): Eukaryota > Metazoa > Chordata > Ceratodontiformes > Ceratodontidae > Neoceratodus > Neoceratodus forsteri. The sequence continues at coordinate 1,285,179,256 of CM028132.1, forward strand.
GGTTTTGTTACTGGAATCAGTTCTGACATTTTGTCTTTTCTTTGGCACCAGTGTGCTCTGAGATGAAACTGAATATCCCTCATTCGATATCATGCTTCCAAGACAACTCCTGTTGCTACAGCCATGTGTCCCAAAATCTGCAAGTATTGCCTTGCTTGACATGGCTTTCCCAACTTGAATGAGGTAATCAGTTGCAGGATGCTCTGGACCCTCTCCTTTGGAAGAAAGGCTCCCCCCTTTACAGTGTCCAGTTCTGCTCCAATGAAGTGCAGAACTTGTACTGGATTGAGAATGGATTTTTCCTGGTTTATCAGGAATCCCAGAGACTGTAACAGATTTTTTTGTTATTGTCAGGTGATCTTCCACCTGTTGTGATGACTTTCCCATGACTAACCAGTCATTGAGGTAGAGCAAAACTGAAATTCCCAACCTTCTTAGTTATGCCACTACCACTGCCAGACATTTTGTGAACACCCTGGGCGCTGAGGTGAGGTTGATGGGCAAGGCTAAAAACTGGTAGTGCCCTGAAGGAAATCTGAACCTGAGGTACTTTTTGTGAGACTCCCTTATAGGGATGTGGAAATAGGCATCCTTTAAATCCAGAGATGCCAGCTAATCTCCTTTCTGAATGACTGGCAAGATCAGAGACAGTGTAACCATTTTGAATCTTGGTTTTACAAGATACTTGTTCAAATATCTGAGGTCTAGAATAGGCCACCACTCCCCATTCTTCTTTTTGGTCAGGAAGTACCGAGAATAAAAACCTCTTCCTCTCTGAAGCTTTGGTACAGGCTCCACTGCTTTTGTGTGGAGCAAGGTTTGAACCTCTTTTTCCAAAAGCTGTCTCTCCTGAAGAGAAGCTGGTTTGAACAGCCTTGATTTCAGAGGAGGAAGAGACTTAAAGCTCAGTGACAGTCCCTGACTTGCTAATTTCAAAACCCACGTGTCTGTGATGATGCCCTGCCAGGCCTGGAAAAAGTGAGTCAGTCTGACCCCAACTAGTACCAGGGAGGCATCCTTGACAATGGAGTCAGGGATTTGTTTTGGCTGTGCCTGAGCCTCAGTGGAGTGGGAATCTCTTCTGGAGCCCCCCCACCTCTGGCCCTATAGTACCTAGTCTGCTGTGGGTAAGGCTACAGCTATGGAACAGCTTGTGCTTGATAGAAGGACCTTCCATATGGTGTCCTTCCTCTGCCTCCCCTTCCATAAGGCCTGTATGAGGGAGAAGGCCTTTCTTTGGAAGAGTTACTCTTATAGGTGGCTTTGTACTCATCCACCTTTTTCATACACTCTTCAGTATGTTTACCAGAGAGAGAATGATCTTGAACAGGAAAATCCATGGCCTTAGTCTGGGTATCCTGTGTTAAATTAGTAGCCCTCAGCCATGCCAGCCTTCTCAGGGCTACGGTTAGAACCATCCACCTAGCAGCATTATCACTGGCATCTGCTGCCATTTGGAACTGATATTTGGATGCTTCCAGTCCAAACCTTGCTGTTTCTGCTAAGGTCATCAGAGAGGGGGAGGGAACCTTCTCTGACATTGCTAAAAACTGACTGCCACAGTGTTTTCTGATACTGTGCAGCATAGGCCTGGTAATTAGCTTGTCTGACACCCAGGGAGGCAGCTAAATAACTTTTAGACATACTGTCTATCTTCCTAGAATCCTTCTCAGGTGGATAAGAGGATAGAGGAATCCTTGCCTTTTCACAGGCTGCCTGCTGGACTTTACCCTGATGGTCAGGGTGGGAATAGTGGAATTCAACCCCTCGCCTGTCCAGCTGATACTTCTTATCCATCTTTTTATCAAGAGGTGGTACAGAATTTGAGTTCTGCAGGATGTTAAATAAATCTTTTTTAAAGAATGTATTTATAGGAAGGAACATTTTCTCAGTGGGTGTCAACCCCATCATCTCCATATACTCAGCCTTCTCTTTATCCTCTACAACCTCTATAGCAGCTAGGTCAAGAGCATCCACTATTTTCCTTACAAAGGAGAAATGTGAAGAAAAATCTTCTGGTATAGGAGGAGAGCCAAATTCCTGCTCTGGTAAAATCTCTGGTTCAATGGGCTCCCGTCATCAGCCTCTGGCAAATCATAATCCCCATAATCCATACCCTGGGAGGGGAATTCAGAGGACTGAGTATGCTCCTGAACCCTTGGAGGAGGGAGGGTGGGAGAAGGTATGAAACCCTGTATTACCTGAATGACCTTCATGGCCTGGGCAATCTACTCTACAGTCGATAGGCTATGAGGCACAGAGGAAATAGGCTATGAGGCACAGAGGAAACCCCTTTTGTTTCTTCCTGGGGTTCGACATGCTTTGTCTTTTTGGTTTTCTTGGAGGGGACCGGAGAGTCAGCCAGCCCACTCACCACTTTTAACGTGCCTGAATCACCCTTCTCAGGTGTGTGTAAAGAAGAGACAACTGTTTCACCCACAGATTTGGAGGGTGTTGGCTGGTCAGAGCCTGAAGCACCCTTATCCAGTCTCTTTTGCAACCTTTCTAGTCTTTTTTCCACTGTCTTTTGTGGAAAAGACTTGCATATTTCACAATTTGTTGAAAGATGTTCGATTCCCAGACAGACCACACAACGTTTATGCTTGTCTGCTCTGGCAAACACGTTCCCACACTCAATACAATTTTTAAAACCAGGGGGACCAGTTTCTTTGGTTTTTCTGACAATTCCATTTCCAGGAAAAAAAAAAAACAACCGCAAACAATAACTTCTTTTTTTTGTGTGCAGTCAGTTCAGGAACCGATCAGGTTTAAAAAATGAACTGAGTGTTTTAAACTCAGAACTGAGTTAGCAGTTCACAGCAACCGGGTTAGCGGTTGAAAGAAACTGGTTCAGCGATTTCAAAATAATATTTAAAACAGTTTTTAAAAGACTTAAAATTATATTCTAAATAGCGGAAAAGTTCTGCAAACTATGAAAAACTACCCGGATCCTCAGCAGTTATCCCGAACCGTGAAGAACTGAGAAAATAACACAGTTAACGCTAAACAACTAACCTAAATTAACGTAGGAAAAAATTAAACAATAAACAAAGGCAGCAGTAAGAATAAATCAGTATAAGAAATTTAAACTTCACAATTAGCCAACGAATGACCTAAGGGGAGTCTCCTGGGCATCTTGACTTGTCAGGCAGAATAAGAAATCTGAGACATTGAAGGAACATTCCAGCAGATGAGGGCAGCAGTTTGAATAAGTGGCATGAGCCAATGATGGCTCCATCATTTGCATAAAGTTCCATTTGCTCCGGGCAGTTCTACTTAGGAGGCCGACTGCAGAGAGTTAGGAATATAGAAGAATACATGGGGTTAGAAACAGCCTCAGCTTTGCATTCTCCCTGGAGGTGAACAGGTCCACATAAAGGGGATCCTACTACGAAAACAGACTGTGAACTACCTCCGGATGGAGAGACCACTCGTGGGATGCCTCGCCCACATGGCTGAGGGCATCCGCCAGTCAATTTGAGGCTCCTGCCACATGAATGGTGAGGAGATCCACCTCCAGATGGCTCATGAGTGTCCAGAAGTGGAGCGCTTCCCTGCACAGAGGCCGGAGTGCATGCTGCCTGTTTGCTGAGGTAGTACATGGTCGTGGTGTTGTCTGTCTGGACCTGAACCACTTGACCCCGCAGAAACGAAGCTAATGCAGTCAGCGCCAGCTGGACTGCTCAGAGCTCCAGCAGGTTGATGTGACATCAGGATTCCTCGAGGTTCCAAAGCCCGTGGTCCCTGTGGTTCCCCATGTGGGCTCCCCAGCCAGTGAGAGGCGCATTGGTCATAAGGATCTAGCAAAAGCTTTGATACCATCTCGCATCCCCTACTTATCTCAAAACTTACGGATGCAGGTCTTGCACACCCAGCTATAGACTGGTTCCAAGACTACCTAGGGGGCAGGACGCAAGCGGTCAGACTGGCCTCCCACACATCAAACCCCCTACCAGTCATATCGGGAGTCCCCCAAGGATCAGTCCTAGGACCAATACTCTTCTCCATTTTTCTAAATGGCCTCCCCTCTGCATGCTCCCATTCTTCCATCCAAATGTATGCAGATGATACTGTTCTGTATGCATCAGGCCCCTCATCAAGCAGGGTAGCATCTCTCCTCCAGGAGGATTTCTCAGCCATCCAACACTGGTTCATGATACACCAGCTATCTCTTAACCCTAAATAAACGGTGCTGCTTACGTTCGGCTCCCAACAGAGACTCTCCCGCCAAACCCCATGTCCCCCATTCACAACCCTGGAAGGAACACCCCTTGAGCAATGCACTAGCTTTAGATATCTTGGCATCTGGCACGACCAACACCTTGATTTTGCCTCTCACATAGACTCTCTGCATAAGAGGCTACTCCCAAAACTGAGGGCACTCCATCGAAACAAAACCTGTCTCCCCAAGCAAATGAGGCACGCCATAGTACAAAAAACGGTACTCCCCGTACTGGATTATGGCGACATAGTTTACTCAATCGCCCCTGCGTCTACCCTCGCAAGCATCGACACCCTATTCCACTCCTTCTGTCGTTTCATCCTCGACTCCCCACAATCCACTCACCACTGTACTCTATACAGCTCCCTAGCCATCCATCTCTACAAGACCGCAGATTAATAAATTGCGCTAGGTTTGCTGCTAAATTCTGGACCCGCTCCCTCCCTCCCTATCTTGAGTCTACTTTATCCCAACACCCCCCCCCGTGTACTCCCTAAGAGGCACAGACCCCAGACTTCTTCATGTCCCACTTATGCGCACTACCAAAGGTCAGTCAGCTTTTAAATTCCGAATCCCTCAGATCTGGAACGCCCTCCCCGCCCCCATCAGACACACACAAAATCCAGGTCTCCATGACCAGACTACTCCAAGCATATTTCTCCTCCTGCTATGCTATTAAGCCCTAGCTCTCATAAGTTAAATATTGGACAGTAGAAATCCTGTTATGTGTTAAGTGTATACCTGGCTGTATACTCCTGTACTACTTGTCATGGAGTTTTACATCATACCTATTCCCTAGTGTACTTCTTACTCAAAAACTGTATTATAATTGTACAAAGTCTCATGCTATGTATTGTCAATCACTGTAATTTTTGCCATGTACTGGGCCTAGGCCAGCAGGTCGCATCTGGAATCGAGCATGTTGCTCAGTATGCCTTCCTGGTAAATCTCGTAAATAAATAAATAAATAAGGACGACCATCGGCTTGGGACAGACAAACGGGATCCCTTCCTGCAGATATTCCAGGATGGTCCTCCACTGGAGAGTGTCCCATAGCTTCTGGGTTACCATGACCAGCTGGTTGAGAAGACCTTGACGCTGGGACCACTGGCTGGCCAGACCCCATTGAATGGGGCGCATATGCCACCGGGCCCAACAGACCACGGAGGTGCAGGCTGCCATATAAACCAGAAGACACAGGAAGTCCCGGGCAGGGCACAACTGCCCAACTTGAAATGACTGAGCAAAGGAGGAGAGAACATCTGCCCTGTCTGCAGGGAGCCTGGCTCTGGCTTGGCAAGAGTCGAGCTCTGCCCCGAAGAGGCAAATCACCTGCGATGGCATGAGTTCAGACTTGGCCTTGTTGACCAGGAGGCCAAGCCTGAGACAGGTCTGGAGGGCCAGATCCCTGGACCTCTCTGCCTCCAACATGGAGGGACCCACTATTAGCCAATCATCGAGGTAATGGTACACCCTGACCCCTTGACGCCGAAGATGGGCTGCCACCACTGCAATGCATTTGGTGAAGACCCTTGGGGCCAATGAAAGGCTGAATGGCATGGCTTAGAACTCCTAAAGGGTTCCCTCTGCTTGGAAGTGGAGGAACCTCCGATGTGACGGACGGAGTAGGACGTGAAAGAACACATCCTGAAGATCTAGGGAGCAGAACCACATGTTCTGCTTGAGAGATGGTATGATCTGGGACAGAGTTACCATCTGAAAGGTGCGCGACCTGAGATACTGGTTTTAGATGTGCACATCTAGAATGGGGCACCAGCCTCCTGTCCATTTCGGGACCAGGAAGTACCCGGAAATGAACCCTGGGTCGACTGGGGAATCCGTGACTCTGGCCACTACCTTCTTGTGGAGGAGTTGGGCAATGTCGTCTTGAAGAGCCAACTGAGTGTACGCTGATACTCTTTCCTCCCATAGGGCGTGGGCTCGGCTGGGAGGGTACTGCTCGAACTCCAGAGGCAGTCTCTACCGACCACCTCCAGAACCCACCTGTCCATTGTAAAACGGACCAGGTGGAAAGGAAGTGGAGGGGCCGGAACCCCATGGGAGGACCCAGAGTGGTCGTGATGGGTATGGGGCTGAACACTCTCACCCATCATTGAGCAGGCCTGTAAGAGGAGGATCCGGTAGCGGCACCGCCTGAACCCCCCGGTTTGTGGGCTGACAGAACTCCTGGCTTGAGCCGAGGGTGCCAAGACTGGGCCTGCAGCTGTTGCCCAGATTGAAACTGGGGCTGCTTGGCCACAGGAGTAGAAGGCCGAAAAGGCTTCTTCTTCTGCTTTCTGAAACCCTGGGATTCCTTTTGGGTGGACATAGCGGAGTCCAATGTGGTACTGGACTTCTCGATACGTTCGAGGTGACCGTCCACTCCTGGGCTGAGTAAATCGGTACCCAGGAATGGAACATATGCCAACTTGTGCTGGGTGTTGGCCGTGAAAGTCAAGACCTGCAACCAGGCCCTGCAGCGCATGGTGACCGTGTCTGCTACTAAATGGGCACAGGAGTCCCCAACACCCAAGGCTGTTTGGAGCTGTTGCTTGGCAACAGCCCCACCCTGGTCCTGGACCTGCTTGACCGTGGTCTGAAGGTCCATGGGGAGACGAGGGAGCACCTCATCCAAGGAGCCCAACAGGGCATGAGAAAAGCATGCCATGATCACGGCCAAGCTCGCTTGATGGAGACCAAGCAATGATGCAGCAAAGACTTTACGGGCAGAATGGTCCAGCTTCTTGGACTCTTTGTCTGGTGGTCTATCCATGTCCCCTGAATTCCCCAATAGCCTGAACACAGACTCGGTCACTACTCCCTCAGCTGAAGGATGCTGTCTGAACCCTGATAGGAAGCTGGTGGGCACTGCATATTTGTAGGCCATCCTGTCGGAAGGTGCGGGGCACGAGGCCGGGTGCTGCTAAAGCTCCAGGGCTGGGCTGACAATGGCTTTGGCCACTGGGAAGGCCTCTGTCTGAGACTCCCCTTTTCTGAGAATATCAGTTAAGGGGTATTCTACCTGTTTTTTGATGGGTTCCAACTTCATCCCTGTGGACTTGGATATGAGGAGGAGGATACCCAAGAAAGAGGTGGGCCCCTCCTCTGTAGAAAAACTCATGGCATTATCGTTGAGAGGACAAGATGCTAGCTCAGAGTCCTCAGACTCCGAAGAGTCTGGGTAAAGTGGCCTACCTCTGGAGTCACTTTGGACCCACTGTGAGCAGTTGGGAATGAGGGTGATGGACAGCCTGCATGGGAGGCCTGAGCCAGGCCGAGACTCCTTGGGAGGAGCCCCCGAGGGAGGCTGTTTAGGTGGCGGCTCCACCAAGATAGGTGGAGAGACCAGCTTCGGCCAAGTCGGGAAGGTCGTCACCGGCTCCGCAGGTGGAGGGGCGGCCACGACCGGCTCTGGGGTAGTCAACGATGGCCTGGAGGGCAACAGCCAGGTAATGGCCGGGGTAGAAGGGACCGACTTTGACCCGGACATAACTAGCTGCTGCCACAAAAGGTCTCCTCGTAGCACCGATGCAAGCCTTCCCTTATCCTAGGAGGACAGTGGCGGCGGCGCTGCCTAGAGCACCGCTATGATTTCTGCCTTTTGGTCAGCGATGTCCCGGACCTGGACGGGACCATTGGGGAACCGATGGATGTTCAGGAGGAGTCAGGGAGAACCCTGGCTCCTCCAAGTTGGGGATGACCATCGCTGGGGTTTCCCAGAAAGCTGGGTCACCTCATCGGTGAGGCCCGTCAGGACCGGGGTCCTGAACAAGGAATTGTTCGGCCTCACTGGGCGACAACGGGTCAACAGGGTCGAGAACAATCTTGACGGGATCATTGTCCCATGTCTGGGCTGGCTGACCTGATGGGATCACCGTGAGGTCAGCAGCCAAGGCCGCAACATCGACCAAAGTCGAAGCAGGAGACTCCTGGGACTGAGATCACTCTCTGTCCCCAAAGCGACATCTACGAGATGTGGAATCCCTCGTATCCTTCTTATGGGACTGGAAGACACGAGAGCTGGGGCGTTCCCTATGAGTGGGAAGGGATTGGCAAAGCTCCTTGAAGGAACCAGAGAAAAATGAGCCGAGTCTAAGTGGAACAAAAATGGAGGGCAAAGATGAGAGTTCAGTGGCACGAGCTGCCTCTTCTTTAAAGGCCTTCATCTGTTACAACTGTTCCGTGGACCCTGCAGCCGTGGAGACTGCATGGCAGGCATCCTTCGATTTGACCGGCGGGTGCCATTTTTCTAGACATCCAAGCTGGAGACACACGAGGTGGTCATCCAAAACATTTGGATGAAAACAGCAACATACATCGCAGGCCTGGGTATCATGATCGTGACCCAGACAGTACACATACGTGGCATGCACGTCCGTTAGAGAAATTTTCTGCCTGCAGGGACACCGGCGGAACCCAGGCGAGGACTTTTCCTCCATCGCGGTCGCAATTTTAAATTCACTAGGAGAGATTCAAAGAGTCTTAATCAGTGGTAAAACTGAGTTTTGGAGCGCCTGGGCCTACTCAACGTGGGAGCAGTAAGGAAGGAACCTGAATCTTCCAGCAGAAAGGAAGATCTGGCATTATGGGGTGGAGCCAAGGGTTATACTACCTGGGTGAGTGAGAGGAGCCAGCGTTGAGACCTTCCAGCAAGATATTTCAAGGGAAAGGACATGCCAAGAAGTGTGGATAGAACAACATATCCACGTCCCTAGAGTTATTGTTTTTTTATACCACACTTTTCCATCATTTTGTTCTTCTAAATAGAGCAAATAATGCATGGGTAGCAGTGTGTAATGGTTTTCTTACACAAACCAAAGCAAAGCTCAAAGGGTTTATCAAGGCATAACACACCAAGGGTGTGTGGGTGTGTGTGTAAAAAATTGTTTTAATTACACAACAACCCCTACCCATATGCTTTTTACAACTGCTGAATTTACTGGTTTCCAGTCCATTTTCCTGCACTCTGTTAGTGCTGAGCACTGAGTACTTCCTGTTTCTCAGTCCTACTGCCTGTCATGGGGCTGGAAAAGATGTTTTCTTGCCTCAAAGTCCTTAAGAGTCCCAGTCCCGGCTCCCCTGCCTACATCAGCGTTTTCAGCAGTGTTACACAGTGCACGCTTGCGTTAATGACTTTTGACAGCTCTCAGCTGTCTCAGGCAGATGTTATAACAGTAAATTATACCATCCGTGTGTAATCCAGCCTAGTCAGTAATTATAATATACAGAGAATAATAGATGAAGTGTTGTACTTTTTTTTTTTTACACACCCGAGGTACAGAATACCACATAAACCACGAATGCGAAGCATTAATGGTTTGTGATTTTAATGCCCAAGGGTTTGTAAAACAAAAAAAACAAAAAAAAAAACCAACATAACACCTCATGCTTAATTTTATATAATTGCTGGGCAATTTATCCTGTGTACTAAAAAATTGACTTCTCCTTTTCTGTGGCATTTTGTTTCTGTAAGTGTAAGACAGCAGCAGCTTTCACTTTCACTGCCTGACACCCATGCCATAATAATCATGTTCCATTCCGTAATAACCAGCCGGTTATTACAGTATTAGCAAGTGGTGTCAGTCTAGTCAATAAATGGGCTTACCGGTAATTATAAATAGTTTAATTTATCCTTTATATCCATCCAAGGCATGCCCCAGTTTCTGCTTACCTGTTGTTAACCTAATTTGACCCAGCACTATGCAGTCATTGAAATGTATGTCTGTATAAGGCTGAGCACAAGGTTAAGGCTAGAGAACTGTACTGAAGCTGCAGACATTTAGCAGGGGAACCTTCTCTTCTTTTCTCCCCAGTCCCGAACACTGGCATACAAATGTCCAGTGCATACCCTCCCATGCTCGATGTGTCCATTGCTATAGTGCTCCCACAGCTGGAAACATCAATATGTAATGTGCTTTAATGACTTCTGGCTCAGCAGCAGGGGTTGCTGTGAGCACAAGATAACACTCTTCCCCCACCCAGAAATGGAGAGCACTACCTTGGCTGCCCTTGGGTAAGAAAAAACAGGCTCTTGGCATGAGCACAAGGCCTGCAGATCTTACTGGCACTGTGAAATACAAAACCAGAATGGCAGAGGTGAGTAATCCTTAGGATAGGCTGACTATGAGTTTAGGTAAAATACTCTAGAAAGCTGTCAGTGTCAGGACCACTCAGAAACTTTTTGCTAACTAGGGGTTGCCTATGATGATGTGCAACATTGGCACCTATAAAACATGGTCAGCCCCACTGCTCCTCAATTCCCAAATGGAGACAAGCTTGGAAGACCTCTTACCATGAGGAACCAGGAGACCACACCAGTACCAGGCACACAAAGAGAGAGACATGGGACTGGGCAAAAATATATGGCACTTACAGACATCTCCAGATAAGGCAGTGGACACCTGCCAGCAAATAACCTCAGTAACAGAGACAGTGGGGAAGGACGGTGGGTGTCCCATGGCCCAGGGAAGGAGATTCTCTTGAAGATCTACTAGATGGCACATGGAGGGCCCGTGACAAAAGCATGTATCTCAGAGATCCTACGAACAGAAGTGATGGCCACCACAAAGGTGGTTTTCAGGGTCAGGAGCTTAAGATCGCACATAACTAGAGGCTCAAAGGGTTTACAAGTGTGTATGTCTAGCATGAGGTTAATATCCCAGGGGGTAACCGGCTTCTTGACTGGATACCTTGTGTGTAGACTGCTCTTGAGGAATCTTTTGAAAAGAGATAGTTGAGCCAGGGTCATGTTCAGGACTAACTCATGAGACAGAGACTGCATATAGATGTAACTTTACAGATGAGCATTGAAGCCCTGCATCTGAAAGATCTAGCAAATATTCCAACACTTTGTCTGGAGAACACCGGAATGGGTCTATGTTGATCTCAGCACACCATTCCAAGGATCACTTCCATTTGGCTGTGTAAGTTTTCCTACTGGAAGGTTTGTGTACAGCCAGAAGAATCTCTGAGATTCTCTAAGAAACCTTAACCTGCTCCTTTCTATCTCTTCAAGAGCCAGACATGTCGATGAAGGGAGTGCAGGTTGGGATGGACCAGGGATCCCTGTGTCAGAAGGTCCATCCGTGGAGGCAGTTACCGCAGAGGGGCCATTGACAACTTGTTGATTGAGGGAAACCTAATCTGTCGAGGTCAGTATGGTGCAATGAGAACTGTTTTGCCCCCGTGTCCCTCCAATCTGAACAGCACCCTCTGAACTAGTGGATGCAAAGGACTGCTCTCATTTCCAGAACGTTGATATGGAGGTGAGAATCTGCATGGGTCCAAACTCCCTGAGTGCGATGGCCCTGGCAGTGAGCTCCCCACCTGAAGAGAGATGCATTTGTGGTGAGGGTTATCTGAGGTTCCGCTGGAGCAAGGGAGATACCTTGAAGAAGGTTGTCCTCTTGTGTCCACCATGCAAGTGACAGGCGCAGAGGTTGTCACTTTGATGGGGTAGGATTAAGGATGTGTTGTTAGAGACCACTGTGTGCTTAGCATCCACTGAGTGGTCCTCATGTGCAGTCGAGCCAGAAGCACCATGAAGATGGAAGAGGCCATGAGACCTAACACCTGTTGCATGGGGCCAGCCTGGACAGGGTTGTTCTCCAAGATGCAAAGCAAAGCAATCTTTATTTATAAAAAAGCACCTTTCTAAAAACCAAGGCGCTTGTACAAACAATAAATAAATAGAATACATCAATAGGTAAACAAATACAGCAAATAAAACCAATAAAAACAGCAGCGGCATTAAAAATCAGGATACACTAGGCTAAAAAGGAAGGTTTTAAGAGCAACTTTAAAACTTTGGGTGGTCAGGCAATCTCCTACCCGACAAGGTAGAGACTTCCACAGGGTTGGGACCATAAAACGAAATGACCTAGCCCCAGATGTCTTTAAACGGACCCTGGGAATCTCTAGCAATCTCTCATCGGTGGATTGGAGAGGGCGGGGGAACAGTAGGGGTGAAGGAGATCTTGCAGGTAACTAGGTTCCTGGTCATGTAGGGCCTTATAAGTCAGCAAACTGACCTTGAAGGTGATCCGCCACTGTACTGGCAGCCAGTGCGTCCGCGGGACACAGGCGTTATATGACTGGTCCTAGAGGTGCCAATCAACAGCCTGACTGCTGCATTCTGCACTAGCTGCAAGCAGTGGATATCAACCCCCAGTAGCCCTAGGTAAAGGGCGCTGCAGTAGTTAAGGCGGGAGGTAACGAAGGCGTGGACCAAAGTTGGAAGATCGTCGGGGGGAACCAGGTGCTTCTCCCGAGCGATATTCCTCAGATGGTAAAAAGAGGTTTTGGCAACTGCCAACACCTGAGATTTAAGTGTCAGGCAGTCATCAAACATAACGCCCAGGTTCCGCACCCGGTCTTAGGTAGTTAGCTGAACACCCCCAAGTCATAGTCCTGAGGGTGATCCTGCTAACAAACCTGTCTCCCGACGACCTGGGTCCACAACCAGCACCTCAGTTTTTTCCAGGTTTAATCACAGCCAGCTCACACTCATCTAATGTTGGATCTCGGTGAGACAGTTGTTAAAGACCGAAACAGCATCATCCTGACCAGGTACAAAGGACATGTACAGCAAAGTATCATCTGCGTAGCAGTGAAAACTCAAGCCATACTGCCTAATAATCGCTCCTAACAGCAGTATGTACACCGCAAACAATATGGGTGCCAAGATGGAGCCCTGCGGCACCCCGCAGGATAGGGGGAGTGGTGCTGAGGAAAAAGTCCCAGACACCACCCTCTGAGTCCTACCCTCAAGAAATGATCGACACCATCCTAGGACCGTACCAGACAGTCCACAGATGAACTGCAGGCGCTCAAACAGCACACCATGGTCTACAGTGTCAAATGCTGCAGAGAGATCTAGAAGGACCAAGATGGAACGGGTCTTTTGATCTCTCACTATTAGGAGGTCATTTAGTACCTGGACAAGGGCTGTCTCGGTACTATGTCTCTTCCTAAATCCGGACTGGAGAGAATCATAGACATTGTGGCTGGTCAAATGATCATCCAGTTGCGACGCAACCACCTTCTCAATAACCTTACCCACAAAGGGAAGGTTAGAGACAGGCCTGTAGTTTGCCAAACAGTCCGGGTCCAAGGAGGGCTTTTTAAGGAGGGGCCGAACCATGGCCTCCTTCAGGGGACCTGGAAAGATCCCCCTCTCCAAAAACATCCAGACTATCTCAGCAAGGACCGGGACAATTTTATCCACACAGCCTACTAAGAGGAATGTGGGGCCCGGGTCCAAACTACAGTTGGTCGGTCGCAACGACTGGACGACCATCACAATGTCATTGATTGTGGGCAGGCTGAAGTTATACCACACAAAATGGGCAACTGACATCTCCTGCCAACCACAACTCCCATTAGAGAGGGTCAAGTGGACGCTGGACCAGATTGTGGCAACCTTATCTGCGAAGAATCAAGCAACTCCTCACACCGCTCTTGTGAAAAAGCACTTCCAGGCTGGAGACAGATTGGATTGCTAACCTGTCCACAATCACGGAAGAAGCTGGGCTGGTCGATTCTGCGTAGCAGCAATTTCCCTGGACAGGAATTCTGCCTCTACGGGTACTTGCTGATTGATAGACCCATAGTGGTCCATCAATCTAAGTCTGTCACACTCCAGGCCCGACTTCCGCCAACACCTCTCTAAGCCTTCATCCCACTCTCCTCAACTCCCTCAAGGTCTCATCAAACCAAGGAACCCTGGGCCAATGAGTGAGGGGATGAACACGAACAGGAGCAATGGAATCCGGGGACACTACCACCGCCTTACTATAGGCGAGTACTAGGTCCCCGGATCCATGCATTCACTCGGTAAACCCGATAGGTCCAGCACCACCATCAGACCATCCGGGGAAATGCCCCTCAAAGAGCGGTACTGGATCATCTCTGTGGGGGCCACGAAACTGAACTCAATGGTATGATGGTCAGACCACCTGACTGGTCCCACCACTAAGTCGGATATCTCCATCCCTAGGAGAAACAACAAGTCCAATGAATGACCACTAATATGGGTCAAGGAGGAAATAATCTGTGTGAGGTGCAGCAAATTCATTAGCTGGAGATCAAGCGTGCCATCTGAAGGGTGTCGTTCTTCCTGTCCTTTGAGAGAAAGGCCCTCACTTTGGTAGTGTCCAAGATGGCCCCTATGAAGAGGAGCTGCTGTGAAGGTTGAAGCTGTGACTTCTCCAGGTTCAGTAGCACCTCCATGGAGGTCAAGAACTGAGTTGCTGTGGATACTGCTTTCTCTGTACCTTGCCTTGATGAGCTCGCTAGGAGCCAGTCTACAGTAGGTAGGGAAAGACTTGAAAGGTGAGCTTTCCAAGGTGCACTGTGAGAACTGTGAAGCACTTTGTAAAGACTTGAGGCACCGAGGAGAGCCCAAAGGGTAGGACTCTGAATTGGTAGTGCTGACCCAAGTCCACAAAGCTAAGGAACTTGTAGTGGTTTGGGTGCACTGGAATATGCTGGTAGGCATCCGGCATGTCCAGGGATGCCAGCCAGTTGTGTTGTTTCAGAAGTGGTAGAAGCGTCCCCATGGAGACCATCTTAAACTTCTCACCACACAAGAAGTTGTTCAGCTTTCTGAGATCGAGAATGGGATGCATGCCCCCTGTCTTTTTTTGAACCAGAAAGTAATGGAAGTAGAAACCTGTGTTTCATTCTGCCCAGGGAACTACTTCTACTACCCTGTTTATGAGAAGGCCCACTATCCCCGAGGTAAGGAGGTCTGACTAAGTGGCTGACAGAGTGTGTTGCCCTTTGGGTGAAAAGTCAGGGGGAATCTCTGAAAAGCTGAGTGAGTACCTCCTTGAACAATCCTGAGGACCCACTTCTCTGTGGTGATCAACTTCCACTGACTGCAGAACGGAGTCAGACATTCTCCCACTAACAAGGAGAGGTCCACCTCGGGCAATTGAGGCTGAGCTGGGGCCGGGTTCTCAGAGGTTGGCACTGGGTGCTGTCAGGGCCTGTGCCTTCTGATCTGTTTTGTTTTGCAACTGAGGAGACTGGTGCTCCTCTGCCTCTGCCATGAAAGGGCTGCCTGTTACGAAAGAACTGACGGTTCCGGTCTCTCTGAAGGGCTGAAGGAGCCTGTCTGAATGTTTTGATGGCAGTCCTAGTTTTCTGAGAGGCCTTCAGGGATTGGTTTCGCCTGCTGGTCAAACAGATAGGTATCGGCAAGGGGAACAGAAACCTTCTGGTGGGCATCCAAGGAAAACCCTGATATCTGGAGCCAGGAATGTCTTCTAATACAGAAGCAGTATCGAATGCATCCATAGACACTTTCAACTGATAGCTATTGCACTCTATTCTCCGGGCGACAGTCTGAAGAATCTTAAGTTTGGAGTTGGACTCTGCTAGATTTTCTGCAAGTGACTTAAGCGACATCCAGAGAGCCTATTCATACTGGGAGAAGTGTCCTTGACAGCTGGCTATACACATGCCAAGAGTAGTGGTTCTCATGGTGTTTATCTTGTGAAATTCCTTATTAATAGGATGTGCTTTTACTCCCTGGGGTAAAAATGAAAATTACGCACCTACCGTAATTCTTGATCTTCTTGGACGAGTCTCCACCACTCATTCACACTACTGGGATCTGCGCCGGAGGCACTAGGACCCATCGGGAGCAAACTTTTTGCTGGAGGGTCGGCGCCAGAGATGGCGCCTCGAGGAATGGTGCCGCGAGCCCTAGCTCGTGCGGTAACGACTATCTCGTGTCGAACCTCCTACCGCCTCAGTACCTTTTACCAAGGAGGTGCAGCGAACTAACCTAGAAGGGTAGCTTCAACCTAAAACCGCATATAAGATAGTCCGGGCGACCCATGTAAGAAGGGTCAACAAAGAAGTCTTCATGGCCTAAAGATTTGAGGGAATGAAGACCCACAAGAAAGGTGAGCTCGGGAGATGGAGGGTGGGCATGTGAATGAGTGGTGGAGACTTGTCCAAGAAGATCAAGAATTACGGTAGGTACATAATTTTCATATCTTCCTGGACATAAGTCTCCACCACTCATTCACACTACTGGGAGAGTACCAAACTAATAATCCCCCGAGAGGGCGGCAGGAGAGACCAAGAGCTCATGTTTCTAGGACAGAAGTCCATTGAGGATGGCTCTGCCAAAGGAAGAATGTCGTCTGGCATGGACATCTAGTGCATAATGTTTAACGAAAGTATGCACTGAGCTCCAGGTGGCTGCATGGCAGATGTCTGCAATGGGCACGTTGCGGATTTCCGCTAGAGATGCCGCGACCGCTCTGGTAGAGTGAGCGTAAACTCTACCCTCCAACTTAATCTGTGCCATGGAATGGCAGTGACGAAGGCACGCCACTAGCCATGATGAGATACATCTGATAGTGACAGGTTGACCCAGCCGGGTCTCACTGAAGGAAACGAACAGTTGCTGAGCTTTGTGAAAATCCTTGGTTCTATCTAGATAGAAACGCAAGGCCCCTTAACATCCAAAGAGTGAAGAGAACGTTCCCCTTCATTTTGGAAGTCCGCAAAATAAGAGGGAAGGACCAAAGGTTGGTTTAGATGAAATTTGACACAACCTTAGGAAGAAATTTAGGATGAGTACAAGAACTACTTTGTCCTTATGGAACACAGTATATGGAGGGTCTGTGACCAGGGCATGTATCTCAGAGACCCTGCGGGCTGAGGTAATGGCCACTAGGAAGGCAGTCTTCCAGGTGAGAAATTTTAGCTCACAGGTAGCCAGAGGTTCAAAAGGTTTCCGAGTGAGCATGTCTAGCACAAGATTAATGTCCCAGGCTGCGACTGGATGTCTTGTAGGAGGTCTGATGTGCAGGATCCCCTTAAGGAATCTCTTAACCATAGGTAACTGAGCCAGAGTTAAGGAAATAACGGGTTCATGATACGCTGAAATGGCACTAAGATGAACTTTGACTGTAGAGTACTGCAGACCCGAATTTGAGAGGTCCAAAAGATACTCCAAAACCTTATCTGCTGGACAGGAAAAGGGATTCAAAGAGGACTTTGTACACCGGAGCGAAAAACGCTTCCACTTGGCTGTGTAAGTTTTCCGAGTGGCTGGCTTCCGTGCAGCCAGAAGAATATCTGAAACTCTTCGAGAGACATTGAACCAGTTCACTTCGACCTCTTCAGGAGCCAAGCATGAAGGTGAAGTGATCTCAGGTTGGGATGGACCACCGGTCCCTGAGTCAAAAGGTTCATCTGCAGGGGAAGTGGTCTCGGAGGAACTGCCAACATATTGTTGAGTAGTGGAAACCACAGCTGCCGAGGCCAAAAGGGGGCAATGAGAATCATTTTGTCCCCCTGTGATTCGAACTTGAGGAGTACCTCTGAATTAGAGGAAGAGGTGGAAAGGCGAAAGGAAGCTTTGTCCACTGCAGCCTGAACGCATCCTGACAGAAAATGCCAGGCCCTAGATTTCTGGAGCAGAAGAGAGGCAGTTTTGCATTGAGTGGGGATGCAAAGGTCCAGGTCTGAGTTCCCACTCTTGAATAGTGACTGAACTATGGTTGAGTCAGAGACCACTCGTGAGGGTCTGTCTCTGTTCTGTTGAGACGGTCTGCCAGTTCATTCTGAACACCTGGCAGGTAGACCGCTTGAATTAGAGCCTCGTGCTCCAAGCACCATTCCATACCTGATTGCTTCTGCATAAAGGGTAAGAGTGGCCCTGCCTGCTTGTTGATGTAATACATCACTGCTTTGTTGTCCGCTTGAAGGAGAATGTTCTTGGACACAGAATGTCCTTCAAAGCTCGGACCGTGATAAAGGACCTGCTCTCATTTCTAGGACGCTTATGTGGAGCTGGGACTCGACTTGAGTCCACGCACCTTGAGGTGTAAAGCCTGACAGTGAGCTCCCACCCCATTAGGGATGCGTCTGTGGTAATGTGAGATCTGATGGTCCAGAGGAGCAAAGGGATACCCTCCAGGAGATTGTTCTCTTGAGACCACCAGGTGAGTGACCTCCTTAAAGGTTCTGTCACCTTGATGAGATAGGACTGCGGGTGAGTGGTTGGGACCACTGAGTACTGAGCACCCACTGGGTGGTTCTCATGTGCAGACGGTTAGGGGCACAGTGAACACTGAGGATGCCATGAGGCTAGCATCCGCTGCATCGAGAGAGCTGTGACTGAGCTGTTTTCCCGATGTGATGGGCCATCTGAAGGATATCATTCCTCCTGTCTTCTGGAAGAAAAGCCTTCGCACAGGAGGTGTCCAGAAGAGTCCCTATAAAAAGGAGTCCATGGGAGGGCTGCAGTTGCGATTTCTTGAGGTTGAGCAGAACTCCCATGGACGTAAGGAAGCGCGAGGCTGTCTCCACGGCGTCCAGAGTCCCTTGCCTGGAAGGGCTTGCTAGAAGCCAATCGTCCAGATAAGGAAACACCTGAATTCCGACCTTTCTGAGGTGCGCTGAGAGAACTGCACAACATTTTGTAAAAACTCAAGGCGCCGAGGATAGCCCAAAGGGCAGGACTCTGAACTGATAGTGCTGTCCCAGAGCCACAAACCTCAGGAATTTGTGATGCCTCGGGTGAACAGGAATGTGCTGGTAAGCATCCTGCATATCTAGGGAGGCTAACCAGTCATGTTGGTGGAGCACAGGTAACAGGGTTCCCAGAGAAATCATTTTGAATTTCTCCTTGGAGAGAAATTTGTTTAGCTTTCTGAGATCTAGAATGGGGAGCATTCGCACAGACTTTTTGGGACCAGAAAGTAATGGAGTAGAACCCCATGTTTCGCTGGTGCAGTGGCACCACTTCTACTGCCCTGTTGTTCAGAAGGCCCTGAATCTCGTGGCGAAGGTCTGATTGAAAGGTTGACAGCCTGGGCTGTCATTTGGGGGCGATCCGAGGGGTCTCCACAAGATTGAGTGAATACCCTTTAATTATCCGAGGACCCATTTGTCTGAGGTTATGGACTTCACTGGTTGTAGAAGTGCATCAGACGACCTCCCACCGGAGAGGAAAAGTCCACCTCGGTCAGCTGAGATGGAACTTGGGCCGCACCATAAAGTAGCGCTGGGCCTCGGCCTTTGCGCTTTCTGTTGCGCTTTCTTTGAGGTTGGGCAGGTTGGTTCTTATGGAAACCACCTCTGCCCCACCTCAGCTGACCGCGATTATGAAACTGTCGCTACTGGCATGCCCTCGAGAGGGGGCAGGAGGGGGCCGAGCCAACTTAATGGCTGACCTAGTCTTTTGTGTAGCTTCTAGAGCTTGCTCTACCTGAGGACCAAAAAGATATGCACTGTCAAAGGGCAATGCCATCACCTGCTGCTGCGCGTCATTCGAAAAGCCCGAAGTGCATAGCCAGGAATGACGCCGGGTGCAAATACCAGCAGCCGCTGAACGGGAAGCAGTGTCAAAAGCATCCATGGCTGCTTTAACCTGCTGGTTATTAAATTCAATAGCTCTGGTAATGGTTTGAAGAAGCTCTGGCTTTGAGTCCGACTCCGGTAGGGCTTCAACCATCTGTTTAATAGAATGCCACAGGATATACTCATACTGAGAAAAATAGCCTTGGTAACTGGCAATACGCATACTTAGAGTAGAAGCAGCAAAGACTCTCTTACCTAAGGTGTCTGTCTTACGAGATTCTTTGTTAATAGGTCGAGCTGTAGTAGCTTGAGGAAGAATGACCTTATCATTCTCTGCCAGGACTACAATAGGATCCACAAAGGCTTGAGATGCCAAAATGGGACGATCTTTGGGGGCTGAATATTTCCTATCAATGGATTTAGCCACTGAAGGGGTAAGAGCAGGATTATTCCATACCATTTGAGACAGCGTCTCGAGTGAAGGCTGAATCGGAGGAGTCAAATCTGTAGGGATCTCCGAGGCATGAAGATATTGGAGTCTCAACAATTTCCCAGGATCGATGTCTGTAGTCTGGAGAGAAAGTGTGGAACTCAGATTTTTCAACAGAGACTTAAAGGATAGGTCCTCGACCACAGGCTCTGTAGCAGTAATAGATCCTGCTTTGTCCACTTAATCACCCAACCGAAGGTCTGGGTCAGGCTCAACGTCATCTCCTGACAGTCCAGGAGGGACTGTATGGACAGGAAAGGAATGAAATTCAGAAGAGGAGGAAGAAGGAAACAAGTGAAAAGAGGAGTCCCCGAGAGCCGCCAGCGCTGAGGAGGCGCACGCACAGAGAACGATGCCGCTGAGGCTACGCGCGCGGAAAATGGCACCGAAGCACAGCATCGACGCCAAGACGGGCGCCGAGAGGCTACATGACGCCGAGGGCGCCAAAACACTCCCAGACTCCAAAAACAGGTTTTGAAGGAAGAGGAGCAGGAGATAAGGGCATCGGTGTGGCCCCCTGCGCCGCAGCCATGTGAGGGGGAACACCTGGCGCGGAGTCAAGAAGGTGCTGCGCGACCAGGAAGGTCCAACCGCCCTACCTGGTCGCCCAGAGAGCCTGAAGGCCCATGAGCGACCGAGCCAGGTAGCCGAACCAACCCTCCGAGCCCATTGCTCCATAAGAGCAGCCCACTGATGAAACTGCTCATCTGAAGACCTACCTGCGGGCGGGTAGGCCTGATGTCAAAGCCATCGGCTACCAGAAGCAGAGGTTGGCGACTCCGGGAGAGACCGCAACCAGCCCGATAACCGAGCTGCCCACGCGCAGACATATCAGAGGGACCTCAGTGATGCCTTCTCTTTTAGACCTGCGGGTCAAGACGAGCTCGAGGTCAATGGGACGTCGAGAGTGCCACCGCTTAGTTTTATGCTTGGGGACCGCCCATCCCCCCGGCATTGGACTGACCATTGTCAGACCCTCCCTCTGGAGAAGGCGGCGGACGGACCCAGCCCGACTGACTGAACAAGCTTTCATCTGAAGTCTCCCTACAAGTCACACCTGACCTGCTCGTGGTCGACTCCGCCAAGGTAGGCTGAGACTTCTTTATTGTATTTATTTTAAAAGAAGAATAAATTTAGCGATACTGTATTGAGATAATACTACAAAATAATAAAAACTGAAAACTATGCGCCTAGTTTGAAGTTTGACTCCCGACAAGCTGACGACGTCGTTCACTGAAGTGCACTCGGCAGTCGGGAAAAAAGGAACTTGAGGGCGGTTGGAGGGTCGACGTCCGAGATAGTCGTTACTGCATGAGCTAGGGGCTCGTGGAGGCCGTTTCCTGAGGCGCCTATCTCTGGCGCCGACCCTCCAGCAAAAAGTTTGCTCTCGATGGGTCCTAGTGCCTCCGGCGCAGATCCCAATAGTGTGAATGAGTGGTGGAGACTTATATCCAGAAAGATCAGCTTTGTCGTTCTCTGCAAGAATAACTGACGCATCTGCAATGGGCTGCAAAGCTAGAATAGGTCTTTCATTAGGAAGGACATATTTTTGATCTATGGACTTGCAAAGAGAAGGAACAGAGGCAGACCTGGTCCACACAGCTTCAGACAGAGTCTTGAAGGCTGGGGGGAACAGGAGGCATAACGCTCACTGGGATACTAGGAACATGAAGCCACTCAAGGCGCATCAGCTTTCTTGGATCTAGAGAAGAAGTCTGCAGAGCCAGGGTTGCCTGCATATTCCTAAGTAAAGATTGGAAGGAAAGGTCTTCTTGAGGAACAGAAGTTGGAACTGTCAGCTTGTTTTCCAGGATGTAGAAGGACTCTTCATCCTCCTCTTCAGAAATGATGAGGTTGGGGTCAGACTCATCCTGCTCCACATCCCTTTCAGAGGGGGATGGTGGAAGAGGTGTGGAGCCCAAAAGGCCAATGCCAGACCTAGGAAGTGAAAGAACAGGCAACACCGGAACCGGTGTCGGAAATCAGTGCCAAAATTGTCACTGGACCTGGCACCAGCCCCAGAAGAGATGGCCGAAGAGAAGCTAGTGCTGGCGTCACCCGAGAACCCAAACCTGGCCTAGAAGAGGCAAAAGGGGAAGGAGATGATACCTGTGCCGGGTCCCTGCGAGGAAAATAGAATGAGGGAGGTAGGCAATCAGCGTCAGTGGCATGGTCACTGGCAAGGGAAGAAATTTCCGTTGCCATAGCCAAACGCTCTGCCTGACCCAAAGGCCCCCACTCGGGTCTGAGGCACCTAGGCCCGAGGGTCCGGTACTGGATCCGCAGGGAGGGGCAAATGGGCCAGACACTGTAACCACTGCTCAATAAGAGCAGCCCAGTGGTGAAAGTGCCCAGTGGAGACCCCACAGGAGTACACAGCAGGGCTACATTGTGGAGATTCTGAGCAACCGTGGGCAGAAGCTGTTGGGGAACTGGTTGGAGCCGGTGAAGACCTCCCACTCATGGACGCCAAATCCTCTTGCCAGACATACTAGAGGGTGACCTTGAGCAGTACCATTTCTTACCCTTCTGGTGGGAAGAGGAAGAACTCGAGGAAGAGCGGTGCCGGGTCCCCGACGTGGTTCAGGAATGGGCCCGCTTCTTTTTGTGTTCACGGGAGGACTGTCCTTCCTCCCAAAGGCAGCACTGCTTGTGGTGGGACCCCCGAGAGGGCAGTGGACTGGACTCAGCTGCCAGAACAGCCTTTAAAAGGAGACTCCCTAGTGTCACCGCCACCGTCCAAGGCCAACTCCTTTGATTGGTAGGGCTGTCAAAAAAAAAAATTAGAACTTTTTTTTTACTACACAAAATAAAAAAAATAAGTTAAAACTAAACAAAACTGAATGCTGTTGTTGTAAAGACGTGAAGCTCTGACTCCCGGCGGACAAACAACATCGTCCCTGAAGCGCACTTGACGGTGGGAAAAAAAACAGAACTGAGGTTGTCAGATGCTGAGATAGCCTATATGGCACAAGTCAGTCTCACAGTGCTGCGCATGCGCAGCCCAATCTCTGTGCCAGCCCTCCTGAACATTTTTTGCTCCCACAGGTCCTAGCACCTCCGGCTTGAACCCAGCAGTATGAATAAATGGTGATTACAGTCTTCCATGAAAGGAAGAACATTTCACAAGTTGCAGCTCAGTCCAACACAGCCAGAGTAAATTTTTCAAGTATGAAATTAAGGTCTCAAGGTGGAACAGGTTTACGTAGTGGGGGAAGCATATGCAGAATACTCTTAAAGAACACACGGGGACACTTCTAGCTGTGCCACTCAGCGCCCACCAATAGGGGCATGGAAAACTGAAATGGTAGCCAAGTGCACCTTAATGGACGAGTACTAGAGATTGGAGTCAGAGACAGAAGGTAGGCCAGTACAGACTGACAGACCATGTAAGGATCCTCTGAATGGGCACCATATGGATAAACACGTTCACTTTAATGAATAGGTGTGCCTTGTAGAAGGCCTTCTAACTGCCAGCAAGATATCAGTCACCTAAGAAGAAACCCCAAAACAGGCAACTGCAACATATAGATACATAGACAGTGTCAGCAGATAAGGGCCTGTGGCCCACCCAGTCTGCCCATTTGAGTTTATAAGTTCAGTTTGTGTTTTCCCAGAAGTCTGTTGCCCCTTACCCCTGACCTCCAGAATTCCTTTATGTCTATCCCATGCATTCTTAAATCCCGTGATTGTTTCGGCCGCCACCACTTTCTCTGGCAGGGTGTTCCACTTGTCCACCACCCATTCTGTGAAGAAATTCTTCCTCAAGTTTCCTTTGAATCGTCCTCCCTCCAACTTCATCCCATGCCCTCTAGTCCTGGAACATCTTTTTCGCTTAAAAATAGTGTATTCCTGCACCCTGTTCCTCCCTGTAAGATACTTGTATGTCTCTATCATATCCCCTCTCTCCCTCCTTTCCTCCAGGGAGTACATATTCAGTTCCTGCAACCTGTCCTCATAGGACTTGTGATGCAATCCATGTACCATCTTTGTTGTCCTCCTCTGAACCTTCTCTACCCTATGTCCTTAACAGGCGGTTCCACTGCCAGATTTTTACACCACACTAACAATGTCAGTCCTTATTAGCAAGGGACCAGGACTGAGGTATTCTGCAAAGACTTGGAAACCAAGCAGAACAGTCCTCATCTCCAGAACACTGATGTGGAGATGAGTCCAGGTTGGTTCACAACCCCAGGGTCTATAAAAAAATTACACTGATGGCACTCCATCCCAACCCTGAGGCATCTGTTGTGAGGAATTGCACCCGAGTCAAGGAGAAGAAGGGAATGCACTGCAACAGGTGCTGATGGTCTATCCATTGAGAAGAGCAAATGCCACAAGACTCACTATTCCAGCTCATCCGTCAATTTATCCCACTGTACTAGAAGTATCCATTGCGATATACACATATGGAGGCAGGCAAAGTGGACAGTCACAGTGGCAGCTGCCATAAGTCCTAGGAGATGAGAGTACTGTGTGGGTGGACACATATAAACTCCTGTGTACCAGCCAGGCCTGTGAAACCAGGGCCTCAGCCTTGTCTGCAGGTAGAAATGCACTGTCTACTGTGGTGTCAAGCACTGTACCAATGTAATGAAGTTGCTGACAAGGAAAGTACAGTTACGTAGGAACTTACCGTAACGGTAGATCTTCGAGAGAGGTTCCTTCAGTAGGTCATCACATATAGGACTGGTGCCACCTGGCGTCGGGCTGCATGGCAGACATTTCTAGCAATACCTGATGGGGGACCACCCACCCGATGTCGCGTGACTGTATATAGTGGGTGGTCCCCACACCTGCCCTCCAGTTCTCCTGCCGGAGCCAGTAAGAGGCCTGACAGCAGGAGCGAACAGGATTTGGAGTCCCTGTAAAACAGAAAACGAGGGGAAGGAGGGAGGGAAAAATATGACCTACTGAAGGAACCTCTCTCAAAGATCTACTGTTATGGTAAGTTCCTACGTAACTGTATTATCTTACTTTGAGAGGGTTCCTTCAGTAGGTCATCACATATAGGACAAAGTCCCAAGCAGTCCCTCCAAGGAGAGATCGAGAGAAACTAGGGAGAAGGAGAACTAACTCCAACTGAAAAAATTGGGATCCAGAATGGACCTAGCCTAAGACAGAAGGCCCTGCAAGATGGCTAGGCCCTCCGCCTAGAAGCAATGTCCAGACTGTAGTGTTTGGTAAAGGTATGGACAGAACTCCAAGTAGCGTCGGCACAAATGTCGGCCACAGAAACGTTCCACAAGAAAGCCGTGGAGGCAGCCATGCCCCTAGTAGGATGACCTCTGATGGGACCCGGCAGAGGCTTTTCGTACTTTTGGTAACAGAACCTAATGCAGTAGCCTAACCATTTGGATAGGCCCTGCTTAGAAACCGGTTTGCCCTTCGATCTAGAGGCAAAGGAAACAAACAGCTGGTCACAAGTGCGGAATTCTTTGGTCCGGTGAGTGTAACACCGGAGAATCCGATGAACATCCATCGTATGAAGGAGTGCCTCACCTCTGTTAGAGGGGGACGGGTAATACACAGGAAGCTCTACTGATTGATTCAGTGTGGCTTCTGACACCACCTTGGGAAGAAACTTCGGATGCATTCTAAGGACTGCCCAGTCCCTATGGAAAATCAGATAGGGCTCCTTGCAGACTAGAGCGTGAAGCTTCGAAATCCTTTGGGCTGACGTGATAGTCACGAGAAAAAGCACCTTCTAGGATAGGAAGTGGAAATCACAGCTCATAGCCGGCTCAAAGGGAGGAAGGGTGAGCTTTTCCAAGGCGAAGTTCAAGTCCCAAGGCAGAGTTGGGCTGCGGATGGGGGGTTTCAGATGGAGAATCCCTTTCAGAAAGGTTTTTGAGACCTCTAACTGAGTCACAGGTTTACCATCCACTACCTCGTGGTACGCTGAGATAGCTGAAATATTGACCTTCAAAGAAGAGTAGGAAAGACCAGAGTCTGACAAGTGAAGGAGGTATTCCATGACTTGCGGGGCAGAACAAGAGAAGGGGTTCCAACCCTTAGCGGTCGCCCAGATGGAAAACTGCTTCCATTTCATGGCATAAGTGGAACAAGTAGAGGGCTTTCTAGCCTCAATGAGGACTTGAGCAACCCGGGAGGAGACCCCGAAGCGAGAGATCGCTATGTATGCAGGAGCCACACATGACGATGCAGGGTCCTGAGCCCCGGATGTAACAATCGACCTTGATCCTGGGTCAGAAGGTCGTGAGTCACTGGAAGTGGAACCGGTGGTTCCCTGGAGAGCACTTGAGGTGACCGTATTTGTGTGGGCCACAAGATGAGCACTTCTTCTTGGGTGAAGACATCAATGAAAACGATACAGAAGTTGAGAATTTTAGTGAAGGAAATTCTGATGCAAGACACTTTCACAATGATCGCTATATGGAAGTCTGCGATGCGACTGACACGAGGCGACAGCAGGAAAGAACTGGTGGGCGGGCATGGGGACAGCGCACTATATACAGTCACGCTGTCGTCAGTCACGTGACGCCGGTGGCGGTCCTCCATGAGGTATTGCTAGAAAAGTCTGCCGTGCGGCCCGACGCCAGGTGGCGCCAGTCCTATATGTGATGACCTACTGAAGATCTAGGATGGACTGTGGTTTGTTGACTGTTAACACCCACGTTCACAAACAACTATTTCGTTCTAGACAGTGTGTATTGAACCACTTCCCTGGATGCACCCTTTATTTATTTGAATTTTGGTAGCCGGGTAAGCCTGCTGAGACCATGCAGTCCCTTTTTCAGGGGCGACCCAGGCAGACAATACAATTCAATTCATTATGATACACAGAATAAGAATACAGATTATATGAACAGCAGATATACAGTCATTGAACAGTCGATGAAGACCGCTAAATAGTAATGAGTGCACTCTCAATTCGGGGGTAGGCAAGGAAACACAAAGTTGCGACAATGAGTAAATAAAGTACAATAAATTATAAGAATACTGACAGTTTGATATACAAAATTTACAGAGATATATACATATTTACAGAAGTTCACTGTAGTAGATTCAATTAGATTTCATCAGCAGAATAAAGACAAATAATAGGATTAGGATGTACTTAATAGAACAGAGAGTAAGCTTGATTTGAAAAATGCTCCTGATTATTCATTTGACAGTAAATAAGGCCCAGGCTAGTGGAAACAAATATAGGTAGGACATTTGAGCATATGTGCGTCAAGTGATTTTCTGAATAGTGTTAGGGAAGGCCAAGGGAGGAGAGGTAGAGGTAGTACATTCCAAGCAGTTGTGGCAGAGTAGGCCCTTCAAGAGCAAGTTGCCCCAATATGTGAAGACATAAAAGCACTTCCCTCCAGAGGGCCGCTGCCACAACTGTGAAGCATTCTGTAAATACCCACAGCGCTGAGGTCAAGCCAAAGGACAAGATTTGTAACCGATAATGGTTGAGTCTAGCATAAAGTGGAGGTACTTCGTGTGCCATTTTCAGATCTTGACATGAAGACAAGCATCCTTCATGTCCAGGGTGCAGAGCCAATCCCCTTTTTGTAGCGGGGGGATGATAGCATGAAGAGACACCATTCAAAAAGTACAGATCTTACCTCAAGGGGGCTCTTGCAGCATGCAACACTGCTACGACTGAAGCTGCCAGGCACCAGGAACACACAGAAAACTTCTAGCTAGCAGTCTATCATGGGGGACTGCCTCTGCCAGAATGCTGATGTCCACCTATCCAATAAAGAGGGTAGTTCCCCCAGACCTACCTCAGTTATTTTCCTGTCGACCTGTGCACTTTGGACCTCCACAGATGCCTGCTTCAGCCGACCACCATTTTGCTCGCATTTACCCACGATTTACTTTCTTTTTCTCTTACAGTATTAAATGAAAACTATTTACCTACTGTAATTCTTGATCTTCCTGTATATCTTCACCATTCATCACTGCTGGAGGCTGCCGGAGACAGGCACCCCGCGGGAGATTATTTTATTTTTTTGGAAGGAGGAGCTGGTGCCGCCCATGAGGCCGACGCACTGCATGGTGCTTGCGGGTTGGCCAGAAACAGCCGTTGATCCTCCTCCACCTTGGTTCTGCGCACTGGAGAGACAGAAGGAAAAAAGTATAAAGAAAAGAAGGGCGGGGCAAAGGAGCCCAAGAGACAGCAAAAGGAAAAGGAGCAACTGAAAAAGAATAAGCTGATGAAACGACAGAGAAAAGGGACCTGAGGGTTACCCTGAATGACCAAGGAGGAAGAAAGGAAGAGAGGAAGGATAGAAGGAAGTTTTAGGGAGCATGGGATGAGAGAGGCAGGCCAGGACCCCTCAGGGCAAGGTTGATCAGAAGATCAACAGTGGATGATTCAAAGAGACTCCAAAAATTCGGAATTCTGGATGGGTAAGGCCACCCCCAGCTCTGATCCCAACCCCCTAGGGTAAAATCACACTCTTCACTTCCGTAGTTACATAAATAAGGAGAAACAGGTTTTCATGGGGGAAGGGAAGAGAAAGGATCCCCTTAAAATGCCACCATCCCCACCGGGGAAGGTAAGAGAAAACGCAACATGGGCAAGGGAATTATGGACAGCCCCAATACCATCCCATCCTGGAACTGGCAGATTGGATTTATGGAATGGAGCATCCCAAGAACAATCCAGGATAGAGGTGGGGCCCCCCAGAAGACCCTAAGAAACCCCCCCCAAAGGGCCTCACTCACCCATTTCCAACACCCCTGCCCCCCAAACACCTCCCGACGGCCTTTCGGAGAGGAGAGAATGACTCAATTAATCAAAATCTTTATTTATCCAGGCGAACATCATTGAGCAAGCTCATTTACAAGATGGACTCATGGGGGGTGGGTGGAAGAAGGGAGGCGGTACGGCTGAGGGACTGAGGCCTTGTGAGGGGAAAGTGGGAGGAATTCAGTGATGAATGGTGAAGATAGACAGGAAGATCAAGAATTATGGTAGGTATGTAATTTTCATATCTTACCTGTGTCAAATCTTCAGCATTCATCACTGCTGGGTGAGTACCGATCACCCCCGAGGAGACCCAAGAAACCCTGAAGGAATAACATTCCTCAGTCCCCCCCCCCCGAGGGGAAGAACGGGGGAGGGGGAACCTCCTCTAGCCAATTAGGGCTGGGACTGGTCAGGATGAGGTGGAGTCCCCTGAACCTTAGGGGAAGGAAGACGCCCCTGAAGTTCCCATCTCACCCTGCGGGAGAAAAGATGGGTTCCCTGAAAGGAGGAAGCCAGTAACCTGCGCTGGGCCAAAGGTGACAACCTGGAAAGGTGAAGCCATGCAGTCTGCCTAATGTAGATCACTGTCCCCGTAAGCTGTGAAGTGACTTCACTGGCATTGTAAGATGCCCTTGACTGGTGTCTTGCTAACTCCAGGCCTATAGCGGAGAGGGCTATGGCTTGCTGGGTAGCCTCCAAATCGGGCAACGATGATAAAGCCTGTCCCAGCACTGCCCACAGATGCCTGTTATAGGCAGCATGGTGCGCCTGATGTGAGATGATTGCCAGCATCATCCGCGCAGAGGAGAAAACTCTCCGCCCCAGCTGATCAAACTCACGAGAGTCAGTATAAGGGGACTGGTCATGGGCAAGGCGTCTATGCCCGGACAGGGTGTCCAGACATATCAGTCCAGAAGATGGATGAGGCAAAGAGCCTGGAGACCTGCGGGTCGCACAATACCGTCTCCGGCAGTCCATAGGGACTGGTTCCAGGGAGTATGGATGCTGCCAGGCACTGTATGACGCTTGCCGGAAGGGAACCGGCCAAGACGGAACCACCAAATGATATGCCCCGTATTCACCTAAAAAGGCTTGCATGCTAGCCTGTCAGCGCAGCAGTTGGATTTCCGTCTGTGACGCTGGCGACCCAGGTTCGGGAACAGACTTGGGTCACTGGAGGGCTGACCGGGGGGAGAAGAAATGGAGCATCCACTGACAGCTCGTCTTCTCTGGGGGGAAGGTGGTGATGCAGTTCGGTGTCCGCTGACCCATAGCGGAGTCTGGGGGTACAGCACGACGTTTGACCCATGATGTCTATGGAGCGACGGATGTCTGGTGCTTGCCGTGACGTCAATGGCATGTCGCTCCTTGGGAGAAAACGAGAAAATGGTGCCTGGGTTGATTGGGTGACGGCGTCCCCGGATCTCCAGCTCTGGGTGCTCGGACCTCCATCTGCCACCTCAGCAGCACCCAGGGTCATGAAGTATGGCCGGAAGGCTCATCCCCCACGTAAGTAAGGGACCCGTCAGATGAAGGGATACAACAGGGATACCTGAGTAGGCTGCAATGTGGGGCAGTGGGGTTGGGAGACTGCCAGGCTGGGAAGATCCAGAGGGGCCCGAAGGAGTGATCGGCTCTGTTACGGGATTGCGGAAAAACAAATAATGCAAAAAAAATAAAAAGGCTTGCGTCGCACGCTCGGTACTGTCTCGAGCATAATGAGAGATGTGCAAGTCCCTGACCAGCCTCGAAAGGAAGTGCTGATTCTGAACCTGATCAACATTTGAGGACAGAAGGCTCCTCTTCCCCTGTGGAGGAAGACGAGGAGGCTGAGGAACTTGAAGAGTCAGATTCTTGCTGCGGCGAGGAACCGGTAGGAAGACCTGCTCGTCCATAGCCCTAACATACTGTGGGAAAGTCGCAGCCTGAGATCTGAACTGGTCCCACGTCAAAGGTCCCAGAGGACCCATGTGGCTTGGGAGAAGGGGAGCTGGTTGCAGAGGCACAGGCGAACCTGCCACCTGATGTGATGTGTCTCTGCCAGGGCTAGAGGAATCTACAGGAGAACTTGGCATAAGTAAATTAAAACGGTCGGGACTTAACCCTGTAAGGTGAGCTACCCTATGAGGGGACCAGGGTGCATGGATCCAGAAGGGCAGACCCCAGCCCCACCCAAAGAGACCTCCTTAGGAGAGGACAAAGGGAGGAAACTGGGCTCAGCACTACGGTTCCTCCTCTGACCCTGGGGGGACCACAGGAGTGTGCCGATGTCCATCACCCGTTCCCTCAACCCTGTGAACTCCTGGGAAGCTCTCTTCCTTGCACCCTGTGCCAAAGAGCCCCTCCAACTCAGACGACCCCCCCCCCAAGGGGGGTTACAGAAGGGGGGTCTCGATCTTGATTCTAAGAGGAGGGATGGCACTGGGTACGGCAGCCACCCTCTCACTCAGAAACCCTATCACCACATCTGCAGCAGTGGAACCACCGACCTGCAGCTGACCCCCCAAGCCGCCATCAGCTCAAGAGTCAGCACGGGCCACAGTCACCTGAGCTGCAGGAGGGGGCACATGGGGAGACGCAAGTGTGCTAGGCCATGAGCAACCCTTCAATTCCTAAGAATCAGGCCTCCTGTCTGGATCCGCCTTAGAATAGTCTGCTTCTGAAGAGGAGACAATCAAGAAGGGCTCCGGGCCGGTGGACCCGTGGGTTCCCCCAGTCACTGCGCCGTGACCCAGCCCTCAATCACTGCAGTGCCACCCCGATCACCAGAGTCGCGAGCGGCCCCAGGATCCGAAGCAGCACCGAGGAATGCCCTGCGCTGGGACCCGCAGCCGTGGGCCCCGACAACAGGGCAGCCTGCACCTCCGAAGAGGTGACTGCCAGAGCGGTGCTCCAGGCGCCTGTTCTGGACCTCTGGCACTGCGGTAGGAACCTCCTCTGTGGCAAGGCATGAAGAAGAGGAGGCCCCGGAGGGAGGGCAGAGTGTCCTGATTTGGACCGACATGAGCAACACCACCACCTGAAAGTCAGCGGAGCCCAGCCGACTTTCAATGCGCGATGCTCCAGAACTCGGTAGTCCGTCAAGAAACAGGCACTGCAGGAATCCATATCGTGATGGGGTCCAAGGCAGGAAAGGCAAACGTCATGCTGGTCAGTAATGGATATCTGTCGGCTGCAGGGACACCGACGCATAAGAGGCCGACCCATTTTCTTCAACCGTTTCTTGTCCTGACAACCAGACATGATGCATACGGTAACTGAAAACAAACCAGACAAAAGACTTGATGCCGTAAGTAAAAGAAAAGATCTTACTGGGATCTGGAACAGTGTCAAGTAGGCAGCAGAACCGAGGTGTAGTCGGAGGAAAAACAGAACGGTGTCAAAGGCTTCGACGACTACTAGGCCACGCACAGTACTCCTGAGCAAGGGTGCCGTTTTGATGGCGGGAAAAGCAGAACTGAGGTGAAGGAGGACCCAACGGCTGTTTCTGGCCAACCCCCTGAGTGCCACGCAGTGCATCAGCCTTGTGCACCCCTGCTCATCCTTCTCCAAAAAAAAAAAATCTCCCGCAGGGTGCCTGTCTCTGCACACACCAACAGTGATGAATGGTGACGATTGACACAGGTAAGATCATCGATTTTCTGTGTTTTCTCCATCTTGTTTATGTCTTCTTCTCCAGCCTCATCTTCTGACTGGTCTATGAAATGTGCCTACGGCAAGCAAGTATGCACCAAAGATGGTCACTCTTACTGCCTGCTCTACTTAGGCCTCAACCATGACACTGAGGCCTGCCAGCACTGCCAGGGCTTCAACCAGGCCACACGGAGATGCTGCTTGAAGACCCTTCAAAGCTACCTGCTTTAGCAAAAATTAGCCGTGATGGAGACGGAGCTTCAGGCTAAAAGCTCTTCCCTGGCTCAGTCTTCCCAGAAGCAGAAGAAGAAGTCTAGCAGGAAGCATAAGCACTGGGACATCCTCAAACAGCCTCTCATTCGAGGTCACTGCACAGATCGGCTTCCGCCTCTTGGTCTTCTTCCAGTGGGGGATCGGCCCCTCCTTCCTCAGCAGTCCTCACTCCCTTCGGGTTGCTGATGGTTCCATTATGGGCAGTGGCTCCTCAGGGCACCAGACTTCATCCCTTGCCTCTCAGGCCCCTAGCTTCCATGGCTCCCTCAGCTGTTGCCCCGGACTAGTAGGAGCCTCTCATGGCAGGTCTTCACCTGTCACGCCTCCCCCAGTCAAGGCACTGCCTTCATTTGTTCCTGACTCCGGTGCCAGTGCTAGCCATTTCAGGCATCGCCCAGAGTAAGTGCTCTCCTCTTCCTTCACACAGGTGATGCCTCTGCCCCTGCCTCAGGGGAATTCCCACCTGCAGGCACCAGCCTCACCTCTAGGGCCAATGTCGGCTACTTCACCGGACTGACGCCAGTCTTCACCTGTCAGGCTGGTGCCAGCTACACCGATGCCTCCACTGACGACTCCTCAACTGTTGTCACCTCAGCCACAGTCGATGCCCGCTGGCCCTCCCAGGGGCCCCCAGCCAGCACCTGCTGGACCAATGCCAGAGTACCCTGTGCCAGCCCTGCCACCGATGTATCCGTACCCTCCACATCAATATCTTTATCCACCGTATGATCCTCCTCCACTGGTGGATTACAATGCCTTGTTTACAGCCTGGTGGACCTTTATGCAAAACAAGGACACACCCAGGCAGCCTTCACTCCTCCTCCTCCCCAGGACCCCCGAGACCCAGACCACCCAGGACCAAGCAACACCCGCTCCACAGGGGCTTCTGAGGGTCACAAGGGGACCTCTGATCAGCATTTGGGTGATTGTTGCCCACAGACACCAGTCCTGGACAGCGATCAGTCAGGGGATGATTCCTCCTCATCCTCCTCTGAGTCGTCGGAGGATTTGAGGGGCTCCTCTGATGGTCAGGAACCTCCTAAGGAGACCCCCCCCCCCAAGTCTCCTCTGATGATCCCTCCTTCCTTGACATGATGCACTACATCCAGCCTCTTATTGGCTGGGAAATGGAGGAGCTTGACCCGGAGCACCATCATCTGGCCATTTACCTCTGGAAGAAGGAGACCCTCCCTTTGGTGGTGCCTCCTCTAACTGATTTGTATGATGATGTTACTAAAGCAGCAGGTAACCATCCCTTATCCACCCCGACCTGAAACAAGAAGGTAGACTGCCTTTACCATGTGCCGGTGGGTAAACCTTTCTTTGGCGAAAACCCTACGTCAGACTCAGTGGTCATGAACACAGCCCATTACCGCACTAAGAAGCCCAAACACCTTAGCACCCACCCTCCAGACAAGGAATCTTGCCAACTGGAACAATTGGGTAAGTGTATTCCTCTGAAACACTGGCCATTCGGGCCCTTAACTATCTGGCCCATATAGTATAGTACCAGAATGCATTCTGGGATCAAGTGAGGGATCTGGTTCAAACCCCTACCTGAAGATCCCACTAAATCGCAGTTGACCCAACTCTTAAAATCCAGATCGGATGTGGGCAACCATGTGCTGAGGGCAGCATACAACACCGTTGATGCTTCTGGGCATGAGCCGGCAGCAAGGATCTGCATATGCTGCCATTCTTGGCTCAGGATGTCTGGATCTGCACCTCATGGCCAGGCCAAAATCATGAATTCCCCTTTCTGGGGTTCTGTTTTGTTTGGGGGAGATGCCCAGGATATCAACTCCCTCCTTCAGGAATCTGCAAAGCCCTGAGGTTGGTACATTCCATGTACCGGTCCCAACCACGGTCTTCCCAAAGTCAGTCCTTTCGCTGGTTCTCCCAACAGCCCTCCAAGGGCCAACAGTCAAAAGGGCCCATTAAATGCAAGGCTAACACCTGCCAGTCAGGAGATCTGCCCTCAGGGCCCCCACAGCCGCTCTACCTATCCCACCACCTGACTCATTGCCCAACCCCTCCTCCAGCACAGGCCTTGAGAAGACAGGGGGCGCTTCTCCCCATAACTAGATGGATGGCACACAGTAAACTCAGATCAGTGAGTGCTGCTGATTATTGAATGGGGTTACATCGAATTTCTGGAGCTCCCTCCGGAAAGCCCTTCCTCGCTCTCCTATTACCCTCAGGTCCACCTCTCCCTCATCCGAGAAGAGATTCAGGTTTTTCTGTGCAAAGAGGCCATGAGCCCCTCCCCACGGCTCAAAGAGGAAAGGGATTCTACTCCCAGGTCTTCCTTGTCCTCACGAAAACAGGGGACCTGACGCCGATCCTGGACTTCAGCCACCTAAACCTCTACATACAGTACAAATGGTTCAGGATGGTTACCCTACAGGGTCTGTTGCCCCTCCTTCACCAGGGGGACTGGCTCTGTTCCTTGGATATGCAGGATGTCTATCTCCATATCCTGGTTTTCCTGGCCCACCACCGATTCCTCTGCTTCTGCTTCCAGGGGGACCAGTTTCAGTTCCGGGCCCTCCTTTTTGGCCTCTCCTCAGCGCCTCAGATTTTTACCAAGTGCCTAGCATTGGCAGCTGCAGCTCCATGGAGACAGAGCTTTTATGTGTTCCCTTACCTGGATGACTGTCTGCTGACAGCCCCCTCCAGGGATCTCTTGCTGCGGGCCCTGGAAGGCACCTATTGGTTCTTCCAGACCCTAGGGATCATGATCAACCTACTGAAATCTTGTCTCTCTCTCTCTCTCTCAGTCAATGCCTCCAGTATATAGGAGTGGTCCTGGACTCATCCCAGGGCAGAACCTTTCTGCCGGTGGACAGGGCAGAGCGCTTGATAGCACAGGCCCAGTTAGTATCCTCTAGTCATTAGGGACCAGCCAGAATGTTCCTTCATTTGTTGGGGCACATGGCAGTGGCTATAGCCATGGTTCCCCTAGCCCACCTGCATATGAGGGTTCCCCAAAGGACTCTTCAGGTCCAATTGGACCAACAACCTGGATCAGCTGGTGATGGTTTCTGACCCGGTGAGGAGAACCTTGGAGTGATGGCAGAGCCCAGCCAATCTTCTGAGAAGGGTCCCACTCTGTTGCTGTGTCCCCACAGCAGATTCTCACTACAGACTCCTCGGCTGCGGTGTTCACTTAGCCGACTGTCAGACCCAAAGGACCTGGTCCGAGTTGGATCAGCATCTCCACATTAACTGTGCTGGAGATGCGGTCAGTTCTGTATGCTCTGCAGACCTTCCAGAACACATTATTTTGGCCCGCTACTGGTACAGATGGACAACATGTCTGTGGTATACTACATCAACAAACAAGGGGACACTCACTCTTATCCCCTTTGTTGGGAAGCCATGAGAGTCTGGTACTGGACCATCAAGCATGACCTGGAACTCTCAGCCATCTATGTTCCAGGCGTCCAAAATGCCCTGGCCGACAGTCTAAGCCAGTCCAGGTCAAGAATGAATGTGTGAAAGAACAGTTATATAAGAACTTACTATAACAGTAGATCTTTGAGGGGATCTCAGTCATCAGGTAACACCGTAGGAACCTTCACCATCGGTGAAGGGGAATCCACACAGAAGATTTTCAGCAGTACAACTGGGGCCGCCCACGCCATCACCAACCCTATACAGGCATGGGCAGCCCAGCTCCCTCCTCAGTTCTTTCCCTATGGAGACGAAGGGAGCAAGGATCATGCCCTGGGGAACCGAGGAGAGGCAGAGGGACCCAGTTCTAGATAGAAAGATGGAAACAGCAGATAGCCAGGTCCTGAACAGGAGCCCCAAGAAGGGGGTTGGTGGGAGGGGAAATCAGACCTGATGACTGAGAGCCCCTCGAAGATCTACCGTAAGTTCTTACTAACTGTTCCATCTTCTTCGGAGGTATCTTAGTCATCAAGTAACACCATAGGAAAGAGTACCAAGCAATGACAAGAGTAAAACAGACAGTTTGGGAGGATGGATCTCCATAAATTTAAGACAGGAGTCCTTGTAACACAGCCCTGCCAAATCCTGCATGGGCTCTTGAGGCAATGTCTAATTGTAATGATTGGTGAAAGTCTGGATTGTACTCCAGGTGGCAGTCGCACAAATGTCAGTGGCTGAGACCCCTCTGAAACAAGCCACTGAGGTAGCCATGCCTCTGGTGGAGTGAGCTTTGACAGCACCAGGCAATTCTTTGCTTTCCTTATTGTAGCAGAACACAATGCAACTTGCCAACCATTTGGATAAACATTGCTTAGAAACTGAAGCACCCTCTCTACCTGGGGCAAAAGAAACAAACCGCTTTGACTTTCTGGACTCTAGCATGAAGCAGATAATACTTCAAAGTTCTATGCACATCTAATGTACGGAGCAGTGCTTCCCCTGGATTGGCACGCTCAGGAAAATAAACTGGAAGCAGCGTTCATTCTAGAAATCAAATTTGGTGGGTCAGTTGACCCACTGACAACGGAAAAGGTGGGTCATTTTGTGAAAAATGTGGGTCATGTGCCAATTTAATACATTTTTAAAACATGAATTAACTCTGGAATGAGATCTATAGTGAAAATTTGATGTTACTGTTAGCATGACACAGGAGGAAATCAAGTATGAACTGTAACGTAAGTACAATAAGTGAAAGTCCTGTTGAAAGTTGGGTATTTAGCCTTGTAGAATTGTTTGATGTATGAGATTTACTGTTTCACTGACTTAAATGGTTTAATAAAATGTGAAAAACAAGT
Source organism: Neoceratodus forsteri (assembly GCA_016271365.2). Taxonomy (NCBI): domain Eukaryota; kingdom Metazoa; phylum Chordata; order Ceratodontiformes; family Ceratodontidae; genus Neoceratodus; species Neoceratodus forsteri. The sequence continues at coordinate 1,285,216,668 of CM028132.1, forward strand.
CTGTAAACTCCCGTGTCTGAGACTTTTTTTTTTTTTACACTACACCATCTGTGTGAGACACAAAACAAGTCAGTGCCGTAGCAGGATTACGTCCTGGGGTGTGTCACAGGTCTAGGACATTAGTTCAGGGAGTTGTGTACACAGTCACGCTGTCTTTTGCTTGCTTGCTTTTAATTTCTTTTTCCAGAACCATTCTGATATTTCTTTTTTCTTTTCATAAAATTACTTACTTCGTCAATCTGCTGTGGCTTCACCTGCCTATACTGCCAACTATGCAGAGCCCCCACACAGATTCTGCCTTCACACTCCACTGCTTTACTTCCTTTCCATGCAGATATTTTTTTCTTTATGTTCAATTCACTTGTTCACTCTGTTGTGGCTTTTCCCGCCTTGCTTCAAACTATACGTACAACAGAGAGACAGCTCACTCACACAGCCCCTGCCCTCACTTCTGAGTCCTCTGCATAAAGCTTTATTCTTTAATTTCCCTGTTGATTTTTTTTTTCTTCTTTTCCCTTTAATTCATTTTATTTATCAATCTGCTGGGCCTTTCCCTGCCTGCTGCCAGCTAGCAAGGTTATAACAAGAGATAGCCCTCCCCCACACACACACATTCTGCCAATACACTCCTCTGCTTTACTTCTTTTTCTTGTGGATATTTTATTTCTTTTTTTTTTTTCAATTCACTTGATTTACTGCTCAATCTGCTGTGGCTTTCTCTACCTGGCTTCCAACCCAACTGGTGATCAAGAGACAGGCTCCCTTACACACACAGCCAACCTCACACTCCTCTGCTTTATTATTTTCCCTGTGCTGATATTTTTTTTAATAATTTTTTTTCAGTTCATTTTGTCTTATTCAGTCTGCTGGGGCTTTTTCTGCCTGACTGCCAATTAATGAGAACAAGACACAGCCCCCCACTCCTTTGCTTAAGCTTTATTCTTTGTTTTCTCTCCTTATTTTTTTCTTCTCTTTCTTCTAGTTGATTTGCTTTATCAGTCTGCTGTTGTGACTTTGTCTGCCTGGCTGCCAACCCAACTTTGTGAACAAGAGACTGAGACACCTCCCCTTACACACACAGCCACCTCACTGTCTCCTACTCTACTTTATTCTTTAATTTCCCTGCTGATAATTTTTATTTATAATTGTCACTTGACTTGTCTTATTCCATCTACTGTTGCTTTCCCTGTCTGCTGAGGCTGTCAACTACTGGAATACAAAAGCACCCCCCAAACACACACAGATCTGTTCCTTTTATTTTTTTCTGCTAATATTCACTTCTAGCAAGTCAATATTTTCTGTCTTTCCCACTGCCTGTGCTCCTTGGTTAGACTATTGAGCTGCAGGCACCACTACTCTACTTAGTTATTTTAATATTTTCAAACTGATCAGCTTTCCCCAAATATGTTTTTTTTTTTTCTTTCTATTACAACACACTGCTGAGTCCTCCAAACTCCAGTTTTTAATTGGAGCCTGGAGATCGTTGAGGGCAGAGGCCCCATAACTCAGCCCTTGCACTCAGTATGTGCTGATGCACTTAATGTAGTCAGAGATCTAATTATTTCACGTAAAAGAGCAGAATTATTAATGTCTCCAATATGTGGCTCTTACAGCTTTCAGTATTAAAGCTGATATTGCCTAAAATGATTTGGTTTTTGAACAGAAGAATCACAACCTGATCTAATGCACTGCTACTAGTTCTGTGCTGCCTGCTAACATGATGGGTCTGCAGAATGAACTGTACAATCTACAGTGAACAGCATGGTGTTGGTAGCTGATACAGATGGTACAAAACAGAAGCGCCCGCCCATCGCAATCCATTTCAGCCTATCTGTGGCTGATATTGTCAGAAACTCCCACCCGCAATGTGTCTCAAGTTTAATGTCCTCTCCTACGGATGTTCTATGCCGCTGGTGCCAGACATACTGTGCAGTGCTGTCCTGTGTGACATGCCCCAAGGGGCGTTCTACAGCGGAAATCAGTCCTGCCTGAGTCCTGACTCTCAAACACGCTCCAGGGATGAACTCTTCTGTTCTGCAGACAGCACTGATTCTACATGTACTGCTGTATGACACGCCCCCAAGGGACGCTCTTTAGTTAGTCATCGCTGAGTCCTGCCTCCCAAAAACGCCCCTGGGGACAAACTCGCCTTTTCCATTACATTTTTGTGCTGTAGCCTGTGTGGCACGCCCCCAAGGGGTGTTCTTCAGTCAGTGGTCAATCCTGCCTCACATAAACACCCCCAGGGATGAACACGTCTGTTGTACTGCTGCTCTATGTGCTACTGAAGCGTGCGTGTGCTCCACGTGCTCATGCTTCTTAAAGCAGTAGGTGCGCCTTAAAGATCCATGCAGCATTTTCAAGATGGGTCAGGCTGGCCGTCGGGCACACCACTGGTGCGATCCCACGGCCTGAAATGAACACTGAGGAAGGTGGATAGACTGATTAAGTGTGAACTCAGAAACCACCTTTGGTAAAACTTAGGCTTTGTGCGGAAAGATACCCTGTCTTTGTGAAAACTCAAATAAGGCTCCTCACACCAGAGGGCTTGAAGCTCTGAAATTCTTTGAGCAGAAGTAATTGTAACTAAAGACAGTGCTTTCCAAAAGAGAAAGTGCAAATTGCAAGTCGTGATTGGCTCAAAAGAAGACAGGGTCAACTTTTCCAAAATAAAATTTAAGTTCAAAGCTGGGACAGGGCAACAAATTGGGGGTTTAAGATGTAGGATGCCCCCTGAGAAATCTATGGGAGACATCCAGCTGAGCAATAGTGCAGCCACCCATGGGCTCACAAAAGGCAGAAATAGCTGAAAGGTGGACATCTGAATACCGGAGACCTGAGTCAGAAAAAGAAATCAGGTAGTCCAGAATATGATTCGCAGGACAGATGAATGGATTTAGGGAATGTCTGGCAGCCCAAATGGCAAACCGCTTCCACTTCATGGCATAAGTGGCATGGGTGGAAGGCTTGCAAGCCGCCACCAGGACATCCACCACTCTGTTAGAGAACCCAAACCTGGTGATGGCTATGTCCTCAGGAGCCATGCATGATGATGGAGGGACCGGAGGTTTGGATGGATCAGGGTCCCTTGATCCTGGGTCAGCAGATTCCTGCAAAGAGGCAGAGGGACTGGAGGTTTCTCCGCCAACAGTTGAAGCAGAGGGATCCATATCTGGCAAGGCCAGAATGAAGCCACCAGAATCATGCTGCCCCCTCCATTTGTAGCTTGATCAACACCCTCTGTATTAGTGGAAACGGAGGGAATGTGTACAGAAATCTCCCGCTCCAAGACAGCGACAATGCGTCTTGCCAGAAAACTCCAGGCTCTGGATCTAGCGAGCAGAAATGGGGCCGTTTTGCACTGAATGGGGATGCAAAAAGGTCCATCTTTGGATGATCCCATCTGTCCAACAGATCTGCTACGGATGAGAGAAGCTCCTATTCATGCATGCTGGACTGAGTCCTGTCAAGACTGCCCGCTAGGGTGTTTAGGACGCCTCACACATGGACTGAAGAGAGTGTCAGACTGTACTCCAGTGCTCAATACCACACAAGCATGACCTCCCTGCAAAGGGGATATGAGTGAGTCCTGCCCTGCTTGTTGATGTAGTAGACTACACTCAGTTTGTCCAACTGCACCAGCAGTTGGCCTGGAGCAAAATACTCCTAAAAAGCCTGCATTGCACAGAGCACTGCTCTCATCTCCAGGATACTGATATGCAGGGTTCCTTCCCTCTGAGACCAGAAGCCCTGGGTTTGAAAGAGACCCAGGTGTGCTCCCCAGCCTAGACCCAAAGCATCTGTAGTTAGGATCTGATGTGGGGAAGAAATTTGGAAAGGGACCCACTGAAAAAGACTTGAGGGGTCCATCCACCAGTGCAGTACCTTGCGAATAGGGGAGGAGACCAGGACTTGTTGGTCCAACTCGTCCATGTGCTGGTCCCATTGCACTCGGAGGGTCCACTTAAGGGTGCACATGTGAAGTTTGGCCAGTGGAACGGTGGGAATGGCTGCTGCCACTAAACCCAACAGTCTTAGGTACAGTCTGACAGGAATGTACCAACTCTGACCGACTTCCTGAGCCTGGGCCATAAGGCATTCCACCCTGTTTTAGGGTAAGAAGGTGTTCCCCTGATCAGAGTCCAGGATCGCCCCTATGAATTGCAGTTTTTGGGATGGTACTAGCACTGACTTGAGCAGCTTGACAGTAATGCCCAGAGAATGGAAGAGCTGGACAGTATGCTCTAGAGTCAGCAGAAGCTGTTTCCTGGACGAGGCTTTGAGAAGCCAATCATCCAGGTATGGGAAGACATACAGTCCCTCTCGTCCGAGAGCCGATGCGACCACTGCTAAGCATCTGGTAAAGACACATAGTGCAGAGGATAAGCCAAAGGGCAACACCTTGAACTGGCAATGCTTGCACTGAAAGGCGAAATGGAGAAACTTCCTGTAAGGAGGAAAGACTGAAATGTGCAGGTAAGCATCCTCTGCATGTCCTGTGAGCAGAGCCAGTCCCTGGTCTTGAGGAGGGGCATAAGGCCTGGCAAAGTTACCATCCAGAACGTTCTGTACTGGACAAAGAGACTGAGGTCCTTGAGGCCCAAGATGGGTCTCAGATCTCCAGTCTTTTGGGGGACCAGGAAGAACCTGGAATAGAACCTCTAAGTTTCTCTGATGTCTTGGCGCCAATTCGATTGCCTGCTTGTGCAGAAGAGACTGGACTTCCTTCTGGAGAACAGACAAGTGAGTCAGGAAATAGTTTGAGGGTAGTGAAGGGGTATCTGGAGGCTGTTGGATGAGCTCCAGGGTGTGACCACTCTCTATGATCTGCAGGATCAAACATCTGAAGTTATGGTTCTCCACTGATTCAGATGGAGGGAGAACTGACCTCCAACCACCACCTTCTGTGTCTGGACCAGAGGGAGGGGGTCTGACAAGGAGTCAAGCTGAGGTGGGACCAACAGTGGAGGTTGGTCCGTCATTTCTGGGGTGCTTGGCCACTGTTTCAGTATTGGAGGGAGCGGACAAGGAAGACTGGGCTCTGTGCTTTCCCTGGGTGCGAGGGCCCTGAGCCTGGCCAATTGACCTGCCTACAAAAAGTAGACCACCCTCTACCACGGGGCTGAGTGTGGTAGAGAGAATGCATAGACTTGATGGCTGTGCCAGAGGCATGCGGATCATTAATGAGGTCCTGGACATCAGGGCCGAAGAGTTTGGTGCCATTGAAAGGGGCATTGAGCACCTTGTTTTGCACATTGGCTGGAAAACCAGAGACCCTAAGCCATGAGTGCTTATGAAGGCATATGCCTGTAGCAGTTGCCCTAGCCACTGTGTCGGCCATGTCATACAGGACCCAGAGGAGATGCTTACTAACATCTTCCACAGTCTGCAAACACTGGAGCAATTTCTGCTTATATTGGCCATCTGGAAGGGCTTGAGTAGCAGCCTTGCCCTTTCTTCAGTTGACATTCTGGAATTTAACCATATGAGAAAGGTAATTTACAATCCTTAGGCCCAAAGTAGAGGAAGCATAAACTCTTTTACCCCAGATGTCAATCCTATGGGATTCCTTGTCTGGGGAAGGGAACTAAGGTGCTTAGGCACCTTAGATCTATCATAGGCTGCCTTGATGACTACAGAGTCAGTTTTAACCTGGGCAGCAAAGTAAGGAAGGCCCCGGCGTGGCATAGCTGGCACCACGTCTGGCCTGTGCCAGGCTGCCTTAGCAGCATTCTTCAGGGCTGGTAACATAGGAGGAATAATCTCAGGAGGAGATTCAGGAACCTCCAGGAAGTCCACCAGGTCTTTCCTGGTGACATCTTTCTCAGTTTGAAAGCCCATAGAAGACAACTGTTTCATGACTTTGAAAAAGTTGGCATCCTCAGGAGAAGACCCTGGGGTATGCTTAACTGAGTGCTCACTTACAGAAGAGGTACTGGACTTGTCAGAAATGAGGATTTCTTCCTCTTCCCCTTCATCCTCAAACTCAACAGGGAGCATGAGATCAGGATGGTACTCCTCCTCGACGTCGACCTCCTCGTCTGAGTCAGGCGTCAGATGTGTCGACAGTGTCCCAAGGGCAACCTCCCAGGGTTGATGAACAGGTGATGACGAAGCTGCTGTCGACGATGCTGAAGGCCTGTTAAAAGCACCTAGCTACTGAACTAGTACTTTGTTCAGATCCATGGTCATCGTCAAGCGGAGGGGGGGTTCGATGGCACCGTAGCAGATGACCCTCCATCCTTGGAGCCTGACAAGCCTATAGCCCTCGGAGAGGAAGGGGCAGATCTTGACACAGTTGTTGTCGAAGGTGGTGGAGGGGCCGACAACCCAGAGGTGGACGGTCCAGCACCCTGAGAGTCAGGCGGTGAAGCTGTTGGTTTGGGTCTGGTAGGAACAGAGACCTGGACAGCTGGTCTCTTCGTCTTGGCAGCCACCGTTGATGAAGAGCCCCTGAAGGAGAGGCCAATAGGGAACGGGATGACAGCAGCGGGGGAGCGGTTGCAATCCAAGTCTTTTTTGTAACCCCCTCAAGGACTTCTCCCGGGCCTGGGAGCTTGAAGATCCAGTGGGCGACTGTACGGCCGGGGCCCCAGAGGACCCCTGCCTGCAGCTGGCTACCTGTTGTTCCATGAACTGTTTAAGAGTCTTCCTACGTTGCCTGAGGCAGGTCTGATTAAACTTCTGGCAGAGTTCAGAGTCAGACTTCATGGTCAGGCCCAAGACAGCAGACACAGAGTGTTCATCTGTGGGGGCAATCTTCTTTCCACAGTGGCAGCAACAGAGAGAAAAGGAAGGATTAACTTTCGACATAAAAAGAAAAATCTGTAAAAAGAGATTGACTGTAGGTAAGAGTTGTAGGAATAGATAGAACTGCAGCACTCTCTTAACAGCCAGTGAATGAAGTGTATGCTCCTCTTCATTCTGGAAGCTCGAAAAGTAGGTAGGAAGGACTAAAGGTTGGTTTAGATGGAATTCTGAGACAACCTTAGGGAGAAACTTAGGATGAGTCCTAAGAACTACTTTGTCCTTGTGAAATACAGTGTACGGAGGGGGGGGTCCTGTGACCAGTGCATGTATTTCAGAAACTCTACAGCCAAAGTAATGGCCACCAAGAAGGCCATTTTCCAAGTGAGGAACTTCAAGTCGCAAGTAGCTAGAGGCTCGAAAGGTTTACAAGTGAGCATGTCTAGCATAAGGTTAATGTCCCAGGCTGCGACTGAACATCTGATAGGAGGGCTAGTATGCAGAATACCCTAAGAAATCTCAACTACAGGCAAATGAGCCAGTGACATGAAAAGTACCAGCTTGTGATATGCCGGAATGGCAAAAAGATGAACTTTGACTGGAGTACTGCAGACCTGTGTTTGAGAGGTCTAAAAGATACTCTAAGACTTTATTCAGTGGGCAGGAAAAAGGGTTCCAAGAGGACTTTGCACACCAGATAGAGAAACGCTTCCATTTGGCTATGTAGTTTTTTCTAGTGGCCAGCTTACGCACAGCCAAAAGAATATCTGAAACTATAAGAAACATTGAACCTATTCACCCTATCTCTTCAGGAGCCAAGCCACAAGGTGAAGCGACCTCAGGTTGGGATGGACCATGGGACCCTGGGTCAGAAGGTTCGCCTGAAGGGGAAGCTGGGGTGTCCTGATAGACTGTTGAGTGAAACCATATCTGCCGATGCCAGAAGGGGCAATATGAATCATTCTGCCCCCTTGAGACTCCAATTTGAGAAGTACCCTCTGAATTAAGGGAAGAGGAGGAAAGGTGTATAAAAAGCATCTTGTCCACTGCAGCCTGAATGCATCCTCACAGAAAACAGCAGGTCCTGGATTTCTGGAGCAGAAGAGAGGCAGTTTTGTGTTGAGTGGGGACACAAAAAGGTCCAGGTCTCGAGTTCCCCACTCTTTGAAGAGTGACTGAACAACAGTTAAGTTGGCAGACCACTCGTGAGGATCCATTCTGTTCTGCTGAGACAGTCTGCCAGCTCATTTTGTATTCCTGGCAGGTAAACTGCCTGAATCAGAGCCTTGTATTCCAGGCACCACTCCCACACTCTCATTGCTTCCCTGCAAAATTAGTAAGAGTGTGCGCTGCCCTGTTAGTTGATGTAGTACATCACTGCTTTGTTGTCCCGTCTAAAGGAGAATGTTCTTGTGACAGAGTATGTCCTTCAAGGCTTGGACTGCACAAAAGATGACTCTCATTTCCAGGACGTTTATGTGAAGTTGGGACTCATCCTGAGTCCACGTACCCTGGGTGTGGAGATCCTGGCAATTGGCTCCCCAACCCATCAGGAATGTGTCCGTGGTAATGGAGATCTGATGATCCAGAGGGGCAAAGGGATATCCTTCCAGAAGATTGTCCTCCTGCGACCACCAGGTGAGTGACCTTTTCAGATGTTCCGTCACCTTGATGAGAAAGGACTGAGGGTGAGTGGTTAAGGACCACTGAGTACTGAGCATCCACTGAGAGGTTCTCATGTGGAGACGAGCTAAGGGTACAGTAAACACCGAGGATACCATGAGGCACAGCATCCATTGCATCGAGATAGCTTGAACCGAGCCATGTTCTCTGATGTATTGGGCCATCAGTAAGATAGCGCTCCTTCTGGCCTCTGGGAAGAAAAGCCTTCGCACAGGTGTCATCCAGAAGAGTTCCTATGAAGAGGAGCTTCTGGGAAGGCTGCAACTGTGACTTGTTGAGATTCTGCAGGACTCCCATGGACGTGAGGAAGTCTGAGGCCATGGCCATGGCCTCCAGAGTCTCTTGCCTGGAAGGACTTGCTAGGAGCCAGTCGTCCAGATATGGGAACACATGTATCCCAATTTTCCTGATGTGTGCAGCGTGAATTGCACAACACTTTGTAAAAACTCGAGGCGCTGAGGATAACTCAAAGGGCAGGATTCTGAACTGATAGTGTTGACCCAATGCCACGAACCTTAGGTATTTGTGGTGCTTTGGGTGTATGAGAATGTGTTGGTAGGGAAGCTAGCCAATTGTGTCAATGAAGCAAAGGTAGTAGGGTAGCTAGTGATATCATCTTGAACTTCTCCTTGTGAAGGAACTTGTTTAACTTTCTGAGATCCAGAATGGGGTGCATGCTGCTGGTTTTCTTTGGGACCAGAAAGTAATAGGAGTAGAAACCTGTGTTTTGTTGATCCAGCGGAACTATTTCTACTGCCCTGTTGTTCAGAAGGCCTTGTATCTCGGAAGCAAGAAGGTCTGACTGTACTGCCGACAGCCTAGGTTGTCGTTTGGGAGGATGATCCTGAGGGGGTTCCAAAAGATTGAGAGAGTACCCTTCGCGGATTATCCGGAGGACCCATTTGTCTGATGTTATAGATTTCCACTGATTGTAGAACTGAAGTCAGATGTCCTCCTACCGCTGAGGAGGAGTCCCCCTCGGACAACTGAGGTGGGATCTGGGCCAGAAACTCAGAAGGTGGCACTGGGCGCTTTGAGCCCTTGTGCCTTCTGCTGCAATTTCTTTTGTGGCTGAGGGTTGTGGTTTTCGTTAAAAACTCCTCTGCCCCGAAAGGACCGGCAGTTGTGAAACTGATGCTTGTTCGCACCCCCTCAGGAGGGGGCGGGTGCAGGTCTAGCTGTCTTAATGGCAGACCTGGTCTTCTGCATGGCCTCCAGAGCTTGCTCCACCTGAGGCCCAAACAGATACATACCGTCAAAAGGTAAAGCCATGACCTGCTGCTGGGCATCATTCGTGAAGCCCAAAGTACGTAGCCTTGAGTGGTGGCGGGTGCAGATGCCAACTGCCGCCGGTCCGGGAGGCAGTATCATAGGCATCCATTGCAGCTTTAACCTGTTGGTTACTGGATTCGATACCCCTAGTTATGGTCTGGAGTAGCTCTGAGCTAACTTCCGATTTGGGCAGAGCTTCTACCATTTCTCTGAGGAAATGCCAAAGTACATACTCATATTGAGAAAAATAGCCCAGGTAACTGGCAATGTGCATACCCTGGGTTGAGGCAACAAAGACTCTCCTACCTAAGGTGTCTATCTTGTGAGATTCTTTGCTCATTGGTCGGGCTGTAGATCGTTAAGGAAGGACAGCCTTATCATTCTCTGCCAAGACTACAATGGCATCAGCAAAGGCTTGTGAGGCCAAAATGGGGTGATCCTTAGGAGTGGCATACTTCCTATCTATGGACTTGGCCATGGAAGGAATGAGAGCTGGATTCTTCCACACCATCTGAGAGAGGGTCTCAAAAGAGAGCTGTACTGGAGGGGTTAAATCCAAAGGGATCTCCAGGACATGAAGATACTGGAATCACAAAAGCCTCCCAGGATCAATTTCTGTAGTCTGGCGAGAAAGAGCAGAATTAAAATTTTTGAGCAGAGACTTAAAGGTAAGGTCTTAAACCACAAGCTCTGCAGAAGGATTGATCCTTGCTCCCAGGGCAGTGTCAGCAACATCATCAGCCAGGCGAAGATCTGGGTCAGGCTCAAAATCATCTCCTGACAGTCCAGGGGGGACTGTATAGCCAAGAAAGGAGTGAAAAACAGGAGGAAGAACAGAAGAAGAAAGAATTGGAGTCAAGAAGCCCTGAAGACTGGCTGGCGCCACACAAGTCCCCGCGCTGTAGAGGAAAATGGTGCCAAGAATCAGGAGGAACGCACTAGCCGAAGCGGCGCTGCAGATGGCGGCGACAGAGCCTGCAGTGCTGCGGATGGTGCAGAGAGAGTCCCAGGGGTCTGAAAACTGCAATTTGAAGTAAAAGATGGAAAAATGGCAGGAGATAGAGGCACTGGTGTGGACTCTTGTGCCACAGCCATGTGAGGGGGATAAACACCTGAGCACAGAGTCGACAGCACCGAAGAAGGTGCCGCGTGACTACGAAGACCCAACCACTCTACCCGTCCCTCCGAAACCGAATGGCCGAAGGCCCCGATGTCAGACTGACTGGCCCGGGCAACTGGACCAACCTCCAAGCCCACTGTTCCATAAAAGCAGCCCACTGGTGAAACTGCTCATTGGAAGCTCCTCCAATAGGCAGGAGGGGCTCCAGTGTCAAGGAGGTTGGCTACCAGAGACAGAAACTGGCGACTCCGACAGAGGTGGAGACTGGCAGCTGGCCCTCATAACCGACCGTCTACGCGCAGACATACCAGAGGGTGACCTCGAGTCATGCTGTTTCTTCTTCGACCTATGTGTCAAAGAAGAACTCGAGGCCGAACGGCGCAGAGAATGGGACCGTTTCCTTTTATGCTTTCGGGGACCGCCCATCCCCTGAGCATTGGACCGTTTATTATAGACCCTCCCGGGAGGGCGGCAGACCAGACCTGGCCTGGCTGACTGAACAGCTTTCATATGAAGTCTCCCTACCATCACCTGACCCGCTCAAGGTCTACTCCATCAATGGAGGGCTAAAGACTTCTGTTGTACAATTAAAATATATAATCGGTACTGATTTGAAATAATTCTATAAAACAATAAACTGACTATTGCTGCTAGTGAAGTTTAACAGCGCGGGTGAGCAACGTCGTCACTGAAGCACACTCGATGGCAGGGAAAAAAGGAACTGAGGCGGTTGGAGGGTCGACGCCGAGACACTCATTACTGCACGAGCCGGGGCTCGCGGTGCCACTTCCTCGTGGCTCCATCTCAGGTGCCGGCCCTCTTGAAAAAGTCTGTTCCTGCTGGGTCCTAGTGCCTCCGGCGAACTTCCATTAGTGTGAATGAGTGATGGAGACTTTATGTCCAGGAAGATCTGAGGAGGGAGTGGGGCCGCCCACACCTATATAGGGTTGGTGACATCGGCGGAAATCGACTGCGGCCCCAGTTGTACTGCTGAAAAGCTTCCGTGTGGATTCCCCTTCACCAATGGCAAAGGTACCTATGGCGTTACTTGATGACTGTGATACCCCCAAAGAAGATCGCCCATCCTCAGTGCTGGCAGACCTCTTTTGACAGGGGGGATCATCCAGAGTTGGACCTTTTTGTGTCCCCACTTAATGCAAAACTGCCACTTTTGTGCTCGCTCTGTCCAGGGCCTGGAGTTTTCCGGTGTGACAAGTTGTCCCTCTCCTGGAAAGGGAGGTTTCTGTATGCCTTCCCTCCCTTCCCGTGCCTGCAGAGGATTCTCCTCAAGGTTCAGTCAGAGGAGGCAGAGATGATTATTATAACTCCTTACTGGCTGCATCAGATTTGCATCCCCTGCTGCAGCAACTGGCAGCAAAACCTCCAGTACCTGTGCACCGGCTTGCTCTCCCAGGAAAGTACAGTTACATAGGAACTTACCGTAACAGTAGATCTTCGAGAGAGGTTCCTTCAGTAGGTCATTACATATGGAACTGGCACCACCTGGCCTTCGGGCCGCATGGCAGACTTTTCTAGCAATCCCTGACGGGAGACCGCCCACCAGACATCACGTGACAGATGTCAGCGTTACTGTATATAGTGGGCGGTCCCCACACCCGCCCTCCAGTTCTCCCGCCGGAGCAAGGAAGAGGCCTGACAGCAGGAGCGAACAGGATTTGGAGTCCCTGCAAAACACAAAATGAAGGGAAGGAGGGAGGGAGGGAAAATATGACCTACTGAAGGAACCTCTCTCGAAGATCTACTGTTACGGTAAGTTCCTACATAACTGTACTATCTTACACCGAGAGGATTCCTTCAATAGGTCATCATATATAGGACAGAGTCCCAAGCAGTTCCTCCAAGGAGAGACCGAGAGAAACTAGGGAGGAGGAGAACAAGACTCCAACAGAAAAAAATGGGATCCAGAATGGACCCAGCCTAGGACAGAAGGCCCGGCAAGACAGCTAGGCTGAAGCCAGCCCTCCGCCTAGAAGCGATGTCCAGACTGTAATGTTTGGTAAAGGTATGGATAGAACTCCAAGTAGCAGCGGCACAAATGTCAACCGCAGAGACGCTACATACGATGGCCGCGGAGGCAGCCATGCCCCTAGTAGAATGACCTCTAGCGGTACCCGGCAGAGGCTTTTCATTCTTCTGGTAACAGAATCTAATGCAGTTGCATAACCATTTGGACAGGCCTTGCTTAGAAACCGGTTTGCCCTTCGATCTAAGGGCAAAGGAAATGAACAGAAGGACGCAGGTACGGAATTCTTTTGGTTTGGTGAGTGTAACACCGGAGAATCTGATCAATATCCACTGTATGAAGGAGTGTCTCACCTCTGTTAGAGGGGGATGGGTAATATACAGGAAGCTCTACTGATTGATTCAGCGTGGCTGCTGGCACCACCTTGGTAAGAAACTTCGGATGCGTTCTGAGGACCACCCGGTCCCTATGGAAAATCAGATAGGGCTCCTTGCAGACTACAGCATGATGCTCTGAAATCCTTCAGGCTGACATGATAGCCATGAGAAAAAGTGCCTTCCAGGAAAGGAAGCGCAAATCACAGGTCATAGCCGGCTCACAAGGAGGAAGGGAGAGCTTTTCCAAAATGAAATTCAAATCCCAAGGTGGAGTTGGGCTGCGGATGGTGGTTTTCAAATGGAGAATCCCTTTCAGAAAGGTTTTTGAGACCTCCAACTGAGCCACGGGTTTATCATCCACTAGCTCGTGGTACGTCGAGATAGCTGAAATATTGACCTTCAAAGAAGAGTATGAAAGACCGGAGTCTGACAAGTGAAGGAGGTATTCCATGACTTGAGGGGCACATCAGGAGAAGGGGTTCCAACCCTTAGCAGTCGCCCAGATGGAAAACCGCTTCCACTTCATGGCATAAGTGGAATGAGTAGAGTGTTTTCTGGTCTCAATGAGGACTTGAGGAATTTGAGAGGAGACCCCAAAGCGAGATATCACTATGTCTGCAGGAGCCACGCATGAAGATGCAGGGTCCTGAGCACCGGATGTAACAATCGACCCTGATCCTGGGTCAGGAGGTCGTGAGTCACTAGATGTGGAACTGGTGGTTTCCTGGAGAGCTGCTGTAGCAGCGGGAACCAGATTTGTCTCGGCCAGAGAGGAGTGATGAGGATCATCTTTGCTCTCTCTGCCTGAAGCTTCAGAAGGACCCTCTGTAGAATGGGAAATGGAGGGAAGGTGTACAAAAATTTCCCTGTCCAAGAGAGAGACAATGCGTCATTCCAAAAAGCACTGTGCCTTGGAATGAGCGAGCAAAACCTGAGAAGTTCTGCGTTGGAGTCGGAGGCGAAGAGGTCAATTTCCGGACGCCCCCAACGTTGGAAGATGGATTCCGCCACTTCCTGATGCAGTTCCCACTCATGAGCTAGGGTCCGAGACCTTTTGAGACTGTCCGCCAGGACGTTTAGAACACCAAGAACGTGCACGGCCACAAGGGCCAGATGGTGCTGGATTGCCCAGTTCCACACCCACATCGCCTTCTGGCAGAGGGGGTACGACCGGGTTCCCCCTTGTTTGTTGATATACCAAACCACCGACATGTTGTCCGTTTGGATTAGCAGTGATCCCTTGGTAAGGAGGGACTGAAAGGCCTGTAGGGCGTACAGGACCGCCCTCATCTCCAGGACACTGATATGCAAAGAAGTCTCCAAGCTGGACCAAAGTCCCTGGGCTTGGTGTTCCCCTAGATGTGCTCCCCACCCCATATTCGAGGCATCCATGGTGAGGGAAGCTAAGGGCGCCAGGCTCCAGAAGGGAAGCCCCAAGGAAAGATTGAGAGAATCCATCCACCAATGCAACTTTTTCTGAACCGCTGAGGAGACCAGTACCGAATGGTCCAGGTTGTCCAGGAGCTGGTCCCACTGCACCCACAAGGACCACTGAGTGACCCTCAAGTGAAGCCTTGCCAGGGGAATGGTCGTGATGGAGGCCACAATCAGACCCAAAAGGCATAGGACCTCCTGAGTCGGGATGGTCCTGAGGGAAGCCCCTTTGGAGGCCTGACAGAGAAGGGTCTCCACCCTGTCTGGAGGAAGAATGGCTGTGCACTGGACCATATCCAGGACTGCCCCAATAAACTGAAGTCTCTGGGCAGGGATAAGGGAGGACTTGGGAAAACTGACTGTGATCCCTAGTCTGTTGAAGAGATCGAGGGTAAAGGTAAGAGCCTCCTGTAGAGAATCTCTGGATGGGGCTGAAATCAGCCAGTCGTCCAAATAAGGGAAAACCGCAATACCCTTGCGGCGCAAAAAAGCCGCGACCACTGCCAGGCACTTGGTAAAGACCACAGGTGCCAAAGACAGACCAAAAGGGAGCACTCAAAACTGAAAGAGCTCCTCCTGGAAGTGAAAGCGCAGGAACCGGCAGTGGCTGGGGAAGATGGGGATATGCAGATGGGCATCCTGCATATCTAGAGCACAGAGCCAGTGGTTCTCCATGAGGAGTGGGAGGAGGCTCTGAAGTGTCAGCATCTGAAATTTTTTGTACTCGACAAACTGGTTTAACTGGCTTAAGTCAAGTATGGGTCTGAAGTCCCGTCTGTTTTGAAACCAGTTAAAAATGGGAGTAAAATCCCTTTCCCCTTTGCCAGAGTGGAATGGGCTCTATTGCTTATTTGAGTAAGAGCGAGTTTACCTCTTCGTGAACGAGGAGGGCCTGATCCCTGGAGTAAGAGGACTTCTTTGGTGGAGTTTCTGGGGGAATTTTCAGAAACTCTATTGTGTGTCTGACACACACTAATTGCAAGACCCATTCATCGGAGGTGACCGCTCTCTACTCCTGCGTGTGGCGGGTGAACCTCCCCCCCCACCTGCTCCCCGTTGATAGACTGAGGAGGCAGTGGGGACGGGGAGTCAAAAAGTGGTGGGGCATTCAGGGGGAGGACCCCCTGAACATCTCTGATTTTTTTAGGCAGGAGGAGTGGCTGTACCCATGGCCTTATGCTTCCCCTGGCGACGCGCCGGAGTGTTCTTTCTCTGCCTCCAGGTCCTTTTCCAAAAGGGCTGTTGCTGCTGGAAATCCACTAAGTACACTGACCTCACAGACCTAAGGGAAAGGCCCCTGTCCTGTAGGTCTGTGATAATGTCTTTGGTGTCCGCACCAAAGAGCATGAGCGCCTAAAGGAGGCTACCTGAATTGCTGACTGGACCTCAGCGAGACCAGAGAGGCAAAGCCAGGGATGCTGTCTAAGGGCAACGGCAGTTGCCGAGGTACGTGCCACTGAATCAACAGAGTTGCATGTGGCGCATAAGGCGTGCCTACATGAAACTTTGGAGAGGCGAAGATCCTTGGCAAGTTCCTCCTTTAAAGGCGAGGGGTCCATGGACTGGACTCACACTTCAAGCCTGGCCAAGGTAGCCGTTTGGTGGGACACCATGTGGGCCACATAGTTAAGGGACTGGAGAGCACATGTGGCCGATGAACAAATCTTTCTCCAGAACTGGTCTGTCTGCCTCAACTCTTTGTCCAGAGGAGAGTTGCTCATGTGCTTTGGCGCCGAGGAGTGATCATAAGCCGCAGAGATGACCACAGAGTCAGCCTTGGGATGAGCTTTCAGGAACGGGGCATCCTTCGGCACTCGGTAAAGTCTGTCTGCCCATTTGGGGACAGCCGGGAAGGAATGAGGCATCTGCCAGATAGTAATGGCGAGGTCTTGATGAGGTGCCATCCAAGGAGGAATGGGGACTGGGGACAGAGGCTCTAGGTCGAGATGTTCTGTGAGCCTCTTTCTCATGGGGTCCTGGTCCTCAGACTCCCAGTCAAAATAATCCTTCATGGACCTCAAGAGGTCCGAGAAGGCAGGGTCCTCTGGTGAAGATTTTGGGGAAACCTTGCCTCTTAGGACCCTCTTGGTACCTCCTCTGAAGAATCGTCAGCCCCCCTCTGAGCTATCATCATCATCTGCCTCCTTGACAGGACGGTGTCGTATATCGGGAAGGGAAATATCCTGATGAGTCTTTCCTGAGACATGGACCATAGCAACAGAGGCGCTCAGGGAAGGGGACCTGGGAGACCGTGGGTGTGAGAGCCTAGTCTCCAGGTCCGAGACCAACTCCAAACTTGCCCCCTGCCACCAAGACTGAATTAGCGCCTTGAAATCTGGAGCAACCGGAGGTGGGGGGGGGTGGAGTAGGCAGACGGGGAGGAGGAGGAATAACCAGTGGAGGGCAGTAACCTTGAATCCCTGGTAAAAAGAACAGGGATTAAATCCAGGGTAGAACTGTCCAAAATGACTCCAGTCTGGAGGGGGACCTGCCGGGTCATGGTCCCCAGGAAACCCTGTGGGTAATGTGGGACAGTTCGGGGTCTAGAGTAAATCCCCATCATCAGATCAGGTATCGGGGGTACCCACGTCGGACCCGCTGTAGTGTATATAGGCTGGGGGTCCAGTCGGGACAGCCCACATCAGGGGAACTGATGTCGGGACTGGCACCACCTGATCTGGCGCTGGAAGGGGGGCCGGTGTCAGAGCTGGACGAAGGGGCCCTGGTGGTGGGACCTGATCTGGCGTCAGGGCCAATGGCTGAGGCTGGTCAACCAGTCCAGGCTGCGGGACTGTCATCGGAATGTCTGGCATGGGAGGAGGAGCCGGAATCCACCCGAAGGCGGAGGAGGGGCCTCCCCCGTAAGGCCTGTTGGCTGAGGAGGAGCCTCCTTCTCCTTGACCCTGAGAGGGGAATGCGGAGCTGACCCTGAGGCATCAACTAGGTTGAGGGATCTCCAGTATCACCTGAAGTACCCGCCAGGAAAGAGGAGGGAGAGGGCTTTCTGCCTCTGGTTCTTGGACATGAACAGGCGCTGCGGAGGGAACCGCACCCACGTCGACCATCAGAGATGGCCGTCTTAGTGGGTGGTCGGGCGAAGCTGGGGAGGAGCCACAGACCGGCGTCGAGGCGAGTACCCACATCCTGGTGTAGTTGGCTTACCGGCCCCGCGCTGACCCCCGAGGAGCGGGGGGGCCGGTCATCGGGCTGAAGTGGTGCGTCGGTCGGAGGGAGCCGGACGACCGGGGCTGACCCGCTGAGGTCTTAAAACACTTACCGTCTGACTTTCTGGGCAGCGGCTGGGCCTTGCTCGTCGAGGGCCGAGTGTCGTCCATGGAGCACTCCCACTTCCTGGATTTCTCCTTGTGCTTTTTGGAAGGAGAAGATTTTTCATCCGAGGACTCTCTTAAGCGGTCCATCTTCTTTTCAAGAGAAGCTAGACGGGCTTTTAAAAGATGGGCCTCCAAAGCCTGCTGTCTCCTTTTCTTCATGGCCTGATTGAAGGTCTGGCACTCAGGGCAGGAGGAAACAGGATGGTCCGGGCCTAAAGAGAGGACGCACTTGAGGTGACTGTCTTTGTATGGGATCTGCGTGCCACACGACGAGGACTTCTTCTTGGGTGAAGACATCAATAAAAAAGGATATCAAGTTGAGAATTTTAGCGAAGGAAACTCCAACACAAGACACTTTCATGATGATCGCTATATGGAAGTCTGCAATGCGATTGACACGCGGCGACGGCGGGAAAGAACTGGAGAGCGGGTGTGGGGACCACCCACTATATACAGTCATGCTGACGTCTGTCACGTGACGTTGGGTGGGCGGTCCCCTGTCAGGGATTGCTAGAAAAGTCTGTCATATGGCCCGATGCCAGGTGGTGCCAGTCCTGTATGTGATGACCTACTGAAGAAACCCACTCGAAGTAAGATCAGAGCACCCTGGTCCATCCGGACCTCAAGTCTCTGCATCTCCATGCGTGGCTCCTGCAGACTTAGCTATCGCCCGCTTTGGAGTTTCTTCCAGGGTTGCTGCCAGGAAACCTTCCATGAGAGCCACTTATGCCATAAAGTGGAAGTGCTTCTCCATATGGACACTGCTCGTCAGCTGGATCCCTTCACCTGTCCAGTGAATATGATTCTGGAGTACCTCCTCTCCCATTTCAGACTCTGGTCTGGGATACGATTTGCTTAAGGTGCACCTTTCTGCCATTTTTGTGTACCATGCACCTACTGAGGGCAAAGCAGTTGCAGCTTGAGGTATCCCGCACATTCTTGTGGGGTAGCCTACATTTGAAACCTCCCATTTGGGACCCCACCCCTTCATGGGACCTTCTTTTTATGTTGGAAAAGCTCACGCTGCCTCCCTCAGAGCCAGCCGTGAGTTGTGAGCTGTGCTTTCTGTCATGGAAAGCGTTATTTTTAGTTGCTGTTACTTCCGCTCATAGGATTTCCGAGCTCCAGGCTCTGATATGTAAAGAGCCTTACTTAGTTTTTCACAAAGACATAGTGTTTTTGAATGCTAATCCTAAGTTTCTGCCTAAGGTGGCATCTGAGTTCATGCTAAATCAATCCATCCACCTGCCTGTTTATTTCCCTGAATATTCTAATTAGGGGGAGGCCTTACTGCATACTTTGGATGTTCATAGGATACTCCGTTATTATACAAATCGCACACAACTGGTTAGAAAGACTGATCAGATTTTTTCATTTGCCCCCAAAAGAGAAGAGGCACCTGTTTCAAAACAGTGTTTGTCAAAATGGTTGGCAAATTGCATTGTGCACTGTTACCTGTAAGTACAACAAGCCCTTGCCTGGGGCAGTCAAGAGTCACTCCACCAGGGGTATGGCCACCTCTACTGCCCATTTCAGGATTGTGCCTGCTGTGGATATTTGTGCAGCTGCCACTTGGGAGTTTGGTTCACACCTTTTTCCATCATTACAGTCTGGATATTGCTTCCAGACACAGGGCCAATTTCAGACTAGCTGTTCTTCAGGGTTTTCTTTCCTGAGCAGTCTGCTCTCATTTTCTGCCTCCTCCCGGCTGACTTACGGTCAGTTCAGGTACTGCTTGGGACTCAGTCTGCTGCAAGAGCCCCCTCGAAGTAAGATAGTACAGTTACATAAAACTTGCAGTAATAGTAGATCTTCGAGAGGAGCTCTTGCAGCAGGCACTGCCTTCTCTCCCCCCTTCCCCCAGATAGTTGCATCTCCTTCACTTTTACCATATTCTTCCTCAGCTCTGAGGAAGTGCCTTGGTTCTCCTTTGTTTACTTTATGCACCAGGGGCTCCGTTGGGGGAACTGAGGTAGGTATGGGGGACCACCACCTTTATAGGATAGGCAGTCGTCAGTGTGCCGACGTTGGTGGGAGTGGTCCCTTGTGATAGACTGCTAGCTAGAGGTTTTCCATGTGGTCCTGGCGGCTTCAGTCCTACCAGTGTTGCCTGCTGCAAGAGCTCCTCTCGATGATCTACTCTTACGGTAAGTTCTTACATAACTGTACTTTATGTACGAACTTACCTTAACAGTAGATCTTCGAGAGGATCTCTTGCAGCAAACCATCAACGGTAGGACTAAGCCGCCATGCACCAGGACCACATGGAAACCCTTCTAGCTAGCAGCCTACCAGAGGGGTCTGCCCACCTCCGATGTCAGCGCCTCATGTCAGCCAATCCTATAAAGGCAGGCAGCCCCCACACCCTCCTCAGTTCTCCCACCTGAGACCATAAGCAGGATGCTGGAAGAGGGGAACCCAAGAGGATGCCGAGGTATCCCAAGGCATAAAAAAACAAGGTAAAAGCAGAAGGCTTGCACCTATGGAAGGGGAGAGAGACACAGGAGAGGGAGAAGGAGGAAGGGAAAGCAGGGCCTGCTGCATGAGATCCTCTCAAACAGCTATTGTTATGGTAAGTTCTTATGTAACTGTACTATCTCACTTTGAGGGCATCTCTTGCAGCAGACCACTACCGGTACAACTGAGTCCCAAGCAGTTCCAGCACTACAGACAGACAGTCTGGGTAGTAGGCAAATAACAACCTAAGAAAGGAGGCCTTGGAGGACAGCTAGGCCGAAGTTGACCCTACGCCTAGAGGACATGACCAGACTGTAATGTCCGGTAAAAGTGTGGACAATGCTCCAGGTGGCAGCAGCGCAAGTGTCAGCAGCTGACACATTACGGAAGCAAGCCACTGATGTGGCCATACCTCTTGTGGAATGGCCTTTAACCCCTCTAGAAAGTTCCTTGCCATACTTCTGGTAACAACAGACAATGCAATCGGCTAACCCTTTAGACAACACTGTCTGGACACTAGGCTGTCCACTTTCCCTGGGGCAAACAAAACAAACTACTGACTGGACTTCCGAGAGTCCTTCATCCAGTGTGTATAGTACCTCAGGATTCTACGCACATCCAAGGTATGGAGCAATGCCTCCCCTTGATTAGAATACTCTGGATAATAAACAGGCAGGTGGACGGATTGATTCAAAGTAAACTCCGACACCACCTTCTGAGAGGGTTGAAAAAGGCCCTGTCCCATTTGTTATGCAGAAAGAGTTAAATGCAAGGATCTGTTCTATCCTCTCCTTTTCTGTCTTTTGTCTGTCTGGCTGCGCAACCAAATGTTCTCGTGAGACATAGGAACTAATCACTCCAACAGTCTTGCAGTTCTCTGCTTCTCACTCTCTCTCTGCCTTCACCTGCTGTTTCTGTCTTTTCTTCCCCCTTGCGTATCTGCAGTATATGTGAATCTTTGTGTAAAACTAAGTGATACTGGGATCCCTTGGTTTGAAATGTATATAGTTATACTGTTGAAATGATTGCAAAAACCTATTTGGAACTCAAGGGGTTAACCTGAGATGCAGTTTGAGCTCCTCTCAGGCTTGTTTGCAAACTGTTTTGCAGAGCTGTCAGCAGGAGGCCAGCTGGAGACGCTGTTCTATTTGCAAGCCTGCTCTGCAAAGAAACTGACAAGAGCATTTTGTGAAAAACACGATGTCTACCATATAAAACATTTGAAATGGTGAAAACATGTTGATGCCTGTGGCACTTCGCTGTAAGCAAAAAAACAGGTAAGGTAAATACTGGTCCCAATCTTTCCCTTCCCCTTTTACAAACCTTTTCAACATCCGTTTTAGGGTTTGATTAAAACGATCAACAAGACAGTCTGTTTGAGGGTGGTAAGGGGAAGTTCCTATGGCAGTGATACCCAGTAGTCGGTACAGCTCATTCAGTAATGCAGCACTGAAATAACTACCCTGATCAGTAATAATCTCTTTAGGTATGCCCACCCTGCTGAAAATGTTGGCAAGCTCTGCTGACACTTTTGGGACTGTGACAGTATGCATAAGAACTGCCTCTGGGTATCAAGTAGCATAGTCACATACTACCAAAATGAATCTATTGCCCCTTTTACCAAATGTTCTTGTGAGACCTAGGAACTGATCACTCTGATGGTCTTGCGATTCTCTGCCTCACACTATCTCTCTGCCTTCATTTGCTGTTTCTGTCTTTTCTTCCCCCTTGCGTATCTGCGGTATATGTGAATCTTTGTGCGAAACTATAAGTGATACTGGTATCCCTTGGTTTGAAATGTACATAGTTATACTGCTGAAATTATTGCAAAAAGCTATCTGGAACTCAAGGGGTTAACCTGGGATGCAGTTTGAGCTCCTCTCAGGCTTGTTTGCAAACTGTTTTCCAGAGCTGTCAGCAGGAAGCCAGCTTGGGACTCTGTTCTACTTGAAAGCCTGCTCTGCAAAGAAAATGACAAGAACATTTTGTGAAAAACACGATATCTCCTTAACGAGTTCCCAGGCAAAGACTTATAATAAGAGCAGCAATGCTTTTGCTAGAGAGAGGGAGAGACTGAGATCTGAAATGGAAAAGAAACCCTCAGATGAAGGACTTTTCTTTTCTCTGTTTGTACTGCCTTTGTATATAGCTATCCTGAAATTTTTTTTGTTTTATTTTACTTTACTGTTGTTGATAATAAAATGCTACTTGCGAATTTTATGATTGCTCCTGGTCTTCCTATGCTTCCTGACCTGTGCCTCAATGACACACCTTAGAGATAAACTTAGGATTTATATGCAAAGACGCCCTATCTTTGTGAAAAACCAAATAAGACTCATTATACATGAGGGCCTGAAGCTTGGAAATCCTTCAAGCAAAAGTAATGCCAAATAAAAATAATGCTTTCCATGACAAAAAGCTTAGCTCGCATGCTGTGGCTGGTTCAAAGGGAGGCAGTGTAACCTTTTCTAACACAAAATTAAGGTCCCAAAGCAGGACAGGGTCCCTGATCAGGGGCTTCAAATGCAAAAATGCCCCATAGGAACGTGCGGGACACATCCAGCTGGCCCACTGAGCGCCCATCCACAGGTACATGATATGCAGAGATGGCAGAGAGATATACCTTAATAGAAGTGCACTGCAAACTCGAGTCTGAGAGGGATAGAAGGTACTCCAAAACCTGATCCACTGGACAGGCGAAGGGATCAAAATGGTGCGATGCAGCCCAAAGAGCAAAGCACTTCCATTTTATACAGTAAGTGGCCCTGGTGGAGGGCTTCCTGGCTGCCACCAAGACATCCGCTACTCTGGGGGAGACCCCAAATCTGGCAAATGGCTATGTCCTCAGGAGCCATGCATGGAGATAGAGAGATCTGAGGTCCGGGTGGACCAAGGTGCACTGCTCCTAGGACAACAAGTCTGTGCACAGGGGCAAGGACAGCAGAGTTTCCACTGCCAGTTGCTGCAGCAAGGGGAACCAGACTTGATGAGGCCAGAAGGGGGCGATGAGGATCACTGTAGTCCCCTCCATCTGGAGATTGACCAGAACTTGTTGAAGGATGGGAAGGGCGTGAAGGCATACAGAAACCTGCCTGTCCAGGACAGGTACAATGTGTCTTGCCAGAAAACTCTGGGCCCTGGATCTAGCGAGCAGGAAAGCATCAGTTTGCGTTATGTGGGGATGCAAAAAGGTCCAACTCGCGCCAACTCCATCTGTCGAAGAGGCCTTCTACCACTGATGTCAGAAGTTCCCACTTGTGGGCTCTGTACCATGAATGGTTTAGGCTATCTGCCAGGACATTTTGGTCACCAGAAACATGGACAGCCAAGAGATCCGGGCGATGTTTGATGGCCCAATACCAGACTCTCATTGCTTTTCTGCACAGGGGATTGGAATGAGCCCCCCCCCACACTTGTTTATGTAATAAACCACGCACATGTTGTCTGTTTGAACCAAGAGTGGATCTGGGGAGAGTGGAGTCTGGATGGCTTGCAGGGTGTACAGAACTGCTCGTATCTCCAGAACATTTGTGTGGAGACCCTTTTCTATCTCAGACCATGTCCCTCGAGCTTGGTGGGTTCCCATATGGGCTCCCCAACTGAGGCTGGAAATCTCCGTTGTAAGAATCTGCTGGGGGGAAGGGTCCAAAAAGGAACTCCCGGAAATAGGTTGTTGGGCTCTAGCCACCACAACAGCACCTTCTTGACTGGATCTGACACTAGCACTGGTTGATCCGGATCGTCCATGTGTTGGTCCCTCTGGACCCACGGCATCCATTGAGGGATACACATATGCAACCTGGCAAGGGGAACTGTGGCAATGACCGAGGCCATGAGACCTAAAAGCCTCAGAAAGACCCTCATCAGAATGTGAGGGCTGGAGTAAAGAAGACAGGCCTGGTCCATCAGACGCTCTGCTCTGTCTGGGGAAAGAAGGCCTTCTCCTGGGTGGTGTCCAGCACTGCCCCTATGTACAGGAGGTGCTGGAAAGGGGTCAAGAAGAAAATATTACTCATTATAGTAATGTTGTTTCTTCTAATGGAGTCTTGCTGTATTCTGACTATATGCAGTTAGCCCCAGCACTCGAACTGCTCCAGAGAGGAAAGGGTTAACTGTATGCAGCAGCATAGAACGTTGAGCTCGAGCTCGGTTTTCAAACCTCTGTCTCTGGTACATCTCAGTGTAACCGTCAGATTCTGATGAGCAATACTAACTAACTAATAGCTATAGAAATTGTTTTAAACTTTAAGCCATAGGCAACAAAAACTTGGGTTCAAAAGACTCAAGTCGAGAAGCCAAGAAAAAATCTTATGTAGATAATGAACAATCTAAGTAAAACACAAATTATTTAGAAAAAAAACTCACCTGGAAGGCAGGGGGTAAGGTACACCTCTGGGGTACAGCACTGTACCTACCAGCCCACATCCCAAAAGACTAGGTTCTGAGAGGAGAGGCAGGGAAGGCGGTCAGAATACAGCAAGACTCCATTAGAAGAAACTACATTACTATGGTAATTTTTTCTTCAAATAACACGAAGTCTTGCTGTATTCTGACTATATGCAGACTACCATGAGTACCACACTGGAGGAGGGGATAAAAACAGGTTACTTACCTGTAACAGTAGTTCTAGGAGTGGTATATGTTGTTCAGCCACACTTCTTGGTACATCCCCTTCCCTGTAAGGATCGCCAGAAGGTCTTCAAGCTGGCCCTCCCACCCACCCGGGTGGCTTATCCATGGCTCCGCCCCCATGATGCCAGATCTTAGCCGGCTGGAAGCCAGGTGTTGTGCATCTGCAGCCGAGGTTGGTGATCATGGGATGAACAACATATACCACTCCTAGAACTACTGTTACAGGTGAGTAACCTGTTTTCAGGATCGTGGATATGTTGTTCATCCACACTTTTGAAGACTCCTAGCAGTTCTCTGGGAGAAGGGAGGCAAGGTGCACCCCCCCCCCACTGATGCTTACTTGGGAAAAAGAGATTGGAGAACTGAGGCCTCAAACCAGCATCCCGGCGTGATTCAAGGTCGATGTGGTAATGGGTAATGAAGGTGTTTGCTGACTTCAGGTAGCAGCCCGACAGATTTCCTGGATAGGGATGTCCTGAAAGCAGCCACTGATGCAGTGGTATGGCAGGTAGAATGAGCTCCTATCCCTCTGGGAGGCTCCATGCCCGCCAACTCATAGCACAGACTTATGCAAGATGTAATCCACCTCGCAATAGTCCGTTTTGCTGCAGGTCTGCCAGAAGCGGCGTCAGCGCAGGTGACAAACAGCTGGTGAACCTCTCCCGGAATTTCTGCCGTCCTCTCCTTATAATAGGAGAGGGTTCGTCTCAGGTCCAAGGTATTGAGTCTGTATTCAGCCTCTGATTGATAGATTGACATGTAATTAGGGTAGTATACTGGCAGAGTTAACACCTGGTTAAGGTGAAACTCTGACACCACCTTCGGAAGGCATTTCGGGTGGGGGCGTAGGACAACCTTGTCCCTGTGGAAGACCAGATAAGGGGAGTCCACCGAGAGTGCCTGGAGCTCCCCTGTCCTTCTGGCAGACGTGACAGCCACCAGGAAGGCCGTCTTCCACAAGTGTGACAACGCACACTTGTGCATTGGTTCGAATGGCTTGCCCATGAGCTTTGCCAGTACCAGCAGTAGATCCCATGGAGGTGGAGGTTCACGCAGTGGAGGGGATATGTGATCTAGGCCTTTGAAAAAAGCACCCTACCACTGTCTCCTGCACCATCGGGTGACCGGCCTGTGCCCGGTGAACAGAGATGGCTGCCAGGTGCACCCTAAGGGTCGATGACCAAAGCCCCCCTTTGGACAGACCAAAGGTAGTCGAGAATGTTAGCCACTGGACAGAATAGATGGTCTAGGCCCTTGCCCTGACACCAAATGGAAAACCTTTTCCATCTGAAGGCATAACATTTCCTGGTCGATTCCTTTCTGGATGCCTCCACCACGGTGAGGACATCCTTGGAAAGACCCAAAGCCTGGAACTCTAGCCTCTCGGGTACCAGACTGTGAGGTGCAGGGATTGAAGGTCTAGATGGTATACCTTCCCCTGATTGAGAAAGATCAGGTCCGGGCGTGCTGGAAGCCACTCCCGGGGCCTGCAGCTGAGGCTGAGGAGATCAGGATACCAGAACAGGCGCAGCCAGTCTGGGACTACCAGAATCACCTTCGCCTTGTCCCTCCTCACCTTGAGGAGCATCCTGTGGATCAAGGGAAATGGAGGGAAGGCGTAGAAGAGGCCTGGGGTCCACAGCCTCGAGAAGACATCCCCCTGCAGCGAACCCTGCTGAGGTGGGCGGGCATGAAACAGCCTCAGCTTGGTGTTGTCCCTGGCGGCACACAGGTCCACCATTGGTTTGTCCTGGTGGGAGAACAGGTTGTAAGCTACCTCTGGATGGAGAGACCACTCATGGGATGTCTCGCCTAAGCGGCTGAGAGCATCTGCCAGATGGTTTGAAGCTCCTGCCACATGAAGGGCTAGGAGATCTTTCTCCAGATGGCTGACGAGGGTCCAGATGTGGAGTGCTTCCCTGCAAAGTAGACGGGAATGCATGCCGCCCTGTTTGTTGAGGTAGTACATGGTTGTGGTATTGTCCGTCTGGACTTGAACCACTTTACCCCGGAGCTCAGGAGTGAAAGCTGACAGTACCAGTCTGACTGCTCTGAGCTCCAACAGGTTGATGTGGTATCAGGACTCCTCGGGGGTCCAGAGCCTGTGGGCACTTTTGTCCCCCACGTGGGCTCCCCAACCCATGAGAGAGGCATCGGTCTGAGGACGGCCATAGGCTTGGGGCGGACAAACAGGATCTCTTCCTGCAACCGGCCTGGGGCGGTCCACCATTGGAGAGCGGCCCACATCTTCTGGCTTACAGTGATGGCCCGGGGGCACATCCACCCCCTTCAGTGGGAGATGGCTACCCAGTGGACTCAGCGCCATGGTCGAAATGAGTAGCACAATTGCCCAACCAGAAATGATTGGGCAAAGGAGGAGAGAACCTCCGCCCTGTCCACCGAAAGCTGAGCTCTGGCATGACGAGAGTCGAGTTCTGCCCCAATGAAGCACATCACCTGGGAAGGCATGAGTTCCAACTTGGCCTTGTTGATCAGGAGGCCAAGATGGGAGCAGGTCTGCAGAGACAGGTCCCTGGACCTCTCCACCTCCTGTTGGGTGGGACCTACTAAGAGCCAATCGTCAAGGTAGGGGTAAATTCTGCCCCCCAACGCCTGAGATCATCTGCCACCACTGAAATGTATTTGATGAAGACTCGTGGGGCCGATGACAGGTCAAATGGCATGGCTCGGAACTCATATAGGGTCCCTTCGGCTCTGAAGTGGAGGAACCGCCAATGAGATGGACGGATTGGGACGTGAAAGAACACGTCCTGCAGAGCCAGTGAACAGAACCACATGTTTCGCTCCAAGGATGGTATGATCTGGGACAGAGTGACCATCCAAAAGATGCATGACCGGAGAAACTGATTCAGGTCGTGCAGATCTAGAATGGGGCGCCAGACCCCTGTCCGCTTGGGCACCAGGAAGTACCTGGAGATAAAGCCTGGGTGTGCTGGAGAATCTACCACTGGAGCTACTGCCTCCTTGAGGAGCAGCTGAGCAATGTCGTCTCGGAGAGCCGACTG
This sequence comes from Neoceratodus forsteri, assembly GCA_016271365.2. Classification (NCBI taxonomy): domain Eukaryota; kingdom Metazoa; phylum Chordata; order Ceratodontiformes; family Ceratodontidae; genus Neoceratodus; species Neoceratodus forsteri. The sequence goes on from CM028132.1 coordinate 1,285,244,732, forward strand.
AGTATGGGTGGATACTCTTTCCTCCCACGGTGCATGAGCTTGGCTTGGAGGGTACTGCTCGAATTCTAGAGGCAGTCCCTGACTGACTACCTCCAAGACCCACCTGTTCATGGTGACAGCAGACCAGGAGGAAAGAAAGTGGTGGAGCTGGCCCCCCACGGGAGGACCCAGAGCTGGGATGATGGGAGAGGGGGTGGCAGCCCCTGCCCCGTCACTGAGCAAGCCTGGAGGAGGAGGATCCAGGACCTGAACCTTGGATGCCTTACCAGACCTGGGAGGGCCCAGGCTTGGGCCGGGGGCACCAAGCTTGAGCCTGCTGCTGCCCTCCCTGAAAGGAGGATTGCTGGGCCACAGAGGAAAAGTGCCAAAAAGGCTTCTTCTTCTTCTGCTGCTTCTTACTCGAAGAACCTTTAGCAGAAGTGGCATCCACTTGTGGCATTGGACTGCTCAATACACTGAAGGTGACCAGCCAACACCTGGGCCGAAGAGACAGATGCCCAGGAAAGGCACATCAGCTAGTCTGTACTGAGTATCTACTGGGAAAGAGGAGAGTCTCAGTTGAGCCTTGTGGGAGGCAACTCGGCTGCCAACGAGTGGGCACAAGAGTCCCCAGTGACCAGGGCCGTCTGGAGCTGTTGTCTGGCAACAGCCTGGCCCTGGTCCTGGACTTGCATGACTGTGGTCTGTATGTCCGCAGGGAGATGTGGGAGGACTTCATCAAAAGACCCCAAAAGGGCATGGGAGAAGTGTGCCATGATGACGGTCGAACTTGCCTGTGAGGAGGCCTAAAAATGATGCTGCATTGACCTTCCCAGCAGAACTACCCAAGTTTTTGGATTAATTCTTGGGAGGTCAATCAGTGTCGGCAGAACTGCCAGTACACCTGAACACAGAGGTGGTCACCAGGCTCTCGGCTGAAGGGTGCTTTGTGAACCCCGCAAGGGACCCCATGGGCACCGCATACTTGCGGGCCATGTGAGTAGATGGAGCAGGACAAGAGGCAGGGTGCTGCTAAAGTTCTTAGGCCGGGCCAACTATGGCCCCAGCCACAGGAAAGGCTTCTGTTGGGGTATCCCCTCTCTTGAGGATGTCTGTGAGAGGGTACTCCGCCTTTTTCTGGATAGGGTCTAGGAGCATCCCTGTAGACTCAGAGATGAGGTGAAGAATGCCCTCTGTCTCTATCCCACCAGCCAATTCATCATCCCCTGGATGACAATGTAGGCCAGTCTCATCTGAACCCGAGGAATCCGGATACAACGATCGACTGCCCAGGTCACCTTCAACTCGCTGAGGGCAGTCCAGAGTGCCGGTGACCAAAATTTGCCGTGGAAGCCCAGTGTCTGGTTTAGCTTCCTTAGAAGAAGTCCCTCCCACAGGCTGCTTGGGTGGTGGTTCCACTACGATCAGTGGAGAGACCCATTTAGGCCGAACCGAAGGTTGTGCCGGCTCCGTGAGTGGGGGAACTGACTTAGTCGGTTCCGGAGGAGTCGGCTTCAGCCTGGGAGGTGAAAGCCAAGTAATGGCCAGTGTAGAAGCCGGGATCGGCTTGTGCCCAGTCAAAATCAGGTGTTGCCACATGAGCTCCTCGTAGCGTTAACGGAGTTTCCGCCAGAGCCTCTCCTCATCCGAGGACGACTGTTGAAGTTGCCTCTTTTTCTAGCGCTTGTGGCTCTTCCTTGGCCTGTCAGTCGAGGGGGTCCTGGAGCTCGATCGAGATTGGCCAGGCAGATTTGGTCACTCGGGAGACATCGGCGGGACTGGTGATTTCCTGGGGTCAGGGACCACTTCCTTGATGGGATTCCCTGCAGGCTGGGTCTCTTTGTCCGGGAAAGCAAGGACCGGAATCCGAGTGAGAGAGTCGGCGACAAGGGGTCGACTGGATCGAGGATTATTTCAACTTCGTCGATCGACAATTCGGCAGACTGGCTGGATGGCAAAGCCGAGAAGCCAGCGGCCAAAGAGGCAAATTTCGACCGAAGTCAAGACTGCCGGTTCCTGGGACAGACATCTCTCCCAATCCCAAGAGCGTCTTTGCCGATATAAAGACAACCCTGGGTCTTTTTCCCCGCTTGAGGGACCGAGAGGACTGCATGCCCGCATGACTCTCTCCCTTAGTCGGGAGAGACTGGCACAACTCTTGAAAAGAACCCAAGAAAGTAGAGCCCAGGTTGAGCAGAATGAAGAAGCTCCGAGAGGAATATTCTGCGGCGTAAACCACTTCCTCCTCGAAGGCTTGCATGCACTCCAACTGCTCGATGGATCCCGTGGCCGCGGGAACTGCCCACTGAGCCTCCTTTGATATCACTGCAGGATTCCGTTTTTCCGGCCTCCCCAACTTCAGGTGTGCGAGATGGTCGTCGAGGTCGTTAGGATGAAATGCAAGACAAAGATCACACTTCGCGGTATCATGGTCGACACCCAAGCAATAGACACATGCAATGTGGGGATCAGTGCGCAACATCTTCTGGCCGCACGAACACCGATGAAATCTGAGGGAAGACTTTTCTTCCATAAACGAAGAGAAACAGTCACGATCACTAATGCGAACAAGGCAAATTTTCGGAATAACCAAAGGTTTTAAAGTCAGGGCCTACAAAATGCGGGAGCACAAAGGAGGCAACTTGAATCTTTCAGCGGAAAGGAAGATCTGGTGATCTGACGTCATGGGGCGGAGCCGAGGGATATACCACCCGGGTGGGTGGGAGTAGCCAGCTTGAAGACCTTCCGGTGATCTTTTAAGGGAAAGGGACATGCCAAGAAGTGTGGATGAACAACATATCCACAGTCCTAGAACAGAACCTTACTTTGGGAATAGGCTCCGCAGTACTGCTGTGCCAAACCTAGCATCACTCCTAGTCTGGATATCCAGAAAGAAAAAATTACTCACCTTAGTAATCTTGTTTCTTCCCAGTGATACTCAGGTATTCATAACCTTCTGCAGTAAGCCCTTTAGGTAGGACTGCCCGGAGAGGATAGAACATATGTAAATGATGGAATCATCTGCAACGTGACATCTTTTCAAATGCTGCCCTATACTAACTGCCAGTGTTCTAAACATCCTCAGATTTCCTAGGAGCCTGAATAGGCAAAGCCCTGCAGAAAAATACTGCAATTATTTATGATTAGAGAATAAAATTCAAAAACAACCCCAATTTTTAATAACAAAAACCTCCAACTGGAGAAAACACATATATTTGAAAGAACCCAGAATGTCATAAACACCTGAAGAGGGGTAAAGACTATAAGCCTTGTTTACCAACTTGTACCACTATGTGGCAACGTATATACAGTCATAGTGATGTACCCTTTTCTGGCAGCACAGCATGCAGGAGTGCAGAGGCTTGAGTTCTGGAAGGGGAGGTAGGGTGGGAAGTCATGAATACCTGAGTATCACTGGGAAGAAACAAGATTACTAAGGTGAGAAATGTTTTTTCTTCCAACCCCAGTAATACTCAGGTATTCATAACTTTCAGCAGACTACAAAGCAGTACCACTGGAGGCGGGCACAGAACATTTATTTAGGAAATAGACTTTGCAGGACTGCTGTGCCAAACCTAGCATCACTTCTAGACTGGATATCCAAATTGTAATGCTTTGTAAAGGTGTGTACTGTCTTCCAGGTAGCTGCTTTACAGATATCAACCAGTGGAATATCTCTCGCAGCTGCCAGAGTAGCAGCTGTTCCCCTGGTAGAATGCGCCCTCAACCCTGTTGGGGGCTCCCTACCAGCTTTTGTATAGCAGAATTGAATACACTGGATTATCCAGCCAAGAAATAGATCTCTTAGAAGCTGGATTACCTTTTCCCACATCCCCATAGGTCAGAAACAACTGTTTCCTGTTCTGCCTATGGTCCATAGTGGCTGTAATGCAATAACTGAGAGCTCTCTTTACATCCAGACTATGAAGAATCCTTTCACCAGAAGTGCAGTGCTCTGTGAAAAAGACAGGTAGAGTAATGGATTGGTTAAGGTGAAAATCAGAGACTACCTTTGGTAGGAATTTTCTATTTGTTCTAAGAACTACCTTTCTCTGTGAAAAGAGATATAGTCCTGCTCCATAGAAAGAGCCTGGAGTGCACTTATTCTTCTTGCAGAAGTCATTGCCACTAGGAAAACTGTTTTCCAAGTGACATATTTAAGGTGAGCTATAGCCATAGGCTCAAAGGGGAGCCCCTATGAGCTTGGCTATACAAACACTAAGCTCCCATGCTGGCACAGGTGCCCTGTGTGAGGGGTGCAAATGGGCCAAACCCTTGAAGAACCTCCTAAAAATGGGGTCTGAAGCTAGAGTTACCCTGGCACCAACAGAAATGTAAGCAGGCAATGCTGCAAGGTGTAGCTTGAGTGAACTGGGTTGTAGACCCAAAGAGTGTAAATGAGAGAGGTAATCCAAGACAGCTGGGACCCCAGCCTGTAATGGAATCAAATCTTTAATCGAACACCAGTTTGAAAGCCTTTTCCATTTTGAAGAATAAGTTTTCTTAGTAGAATGTTTCCTATAATCCCTCAGAATATAAAGCACTGATTCAGAGAGTTGTAAATCAGCATATTCTAATTCCTCAAGAACCAAGCTTTGAGGTTGAGGGACTTGAGGTTCGGGTATAACAGGGTCCCCTGGTTGGAGATCAATAGGTTGTGCCTCAGAGGGAGTCATATTGGTTTGGCCACAGACATGGAGAGCATTAGAGTACCATGGCTGCCTGGGGCTATTAGGATTAGAGATGTTGAGTGGGACCTGAGCTTGAGCAACACCCTAAAAACCAGGGGAAAGGGAGGGAAAGCATACAGGAACCTCCCTGACCACTCTAGAGTCAGGGCATCCAGGGGCAAAGTACCCTGATCTGGTGGCCTGCAGCAGTACTGAGGCAAATGGTGGTTCTGGTGGGATGTGAACAAGTCCACCTCCGGTGTGCCCCACCTTTGGAAAATTATTTCCACCACCTGTTTGCTCAGAGTCCACTTGTGATGGGCCTGGTTGATTCAACTTAAGGCATCTGCCAAGGTATTGTTCATTCCTGGTAGATGGATTGCCTGCAGGAGACTCCCAAAGAGTACGTCAGGGTCCAAATTTTCATGGCCTCTGTGCAAAGGGGCCCTGACCTGGTGCCTCCCTGTTTGCTGATGTAGTACATTGTGGTGGTATTGTCTGTTCTGACCTGTACCACCTTTGACTGTACTAGTCCTGAAAAGGTTTTTAGAGCCAGAAAAACAGCCCCGAGTTCCAGCAAGTTTATGTGCTGGAGGGACTCTGTAGTTGACCAAGTACCCTGGGTTACATGGTCTCCCAAGTGGGCACCCCAGCCCAGTAGGGATGCATCTGTTGTGAGAACAACTGAGGTGTATTCTTTCTGAAAGGGAACACCCTCCCTTAAATTGGGTACTTCCTTCCACCACTGCAAAGCTTGCAGCAAAGTTCTTGTGACCAGAATGGGTTTTGAAAGAGAATCTTTTCTTTGACTCCAGTGAGCCCTGAGGTGGAACTGGAAGTCTCTCAATTGAAACCTTGATCCAAGCACTGTGGCTACTGACGCATCCATATTACCCAGAAGTTGTAAGAACTGTCTTGCTGGCTTGCTTCTGTTCAAGGTGAAGGAATTTGCCACTAGTTGAAGATTTCTGATCCTGTCCAGAGAGAGGTAGGCCCTGCCCTGCAAGGTGTCTATCTCTGCCCCTATGAACTGCAACTTTTGTGCAGGAATGAGGACTGACCTTTTGAGACTGATAATGAACCCCAAGGATTCCAGCAGGCCTTGGGTAAGGCTTAGATACTGAGTGACCTGTTGCAGTGACTTGCCCACCACCACCAGACAATCGTCCAGATAAAGGAAAACTGTCACACCCTGTCTTCCAATGTGTGCTACCACTGGTGCGAGGCACTTTGTAAACACCCTTGGGGCCGAAGAAAGGCCAAAAGGCAGGGCTGAAAATTGGTAGTGACCTGAAGGGAGACTGAAGCTGAGATATTTTCTATGAGACTCCCTTATGGGAATGTGGAAATAGGCGTCTTTTAAGTCCAGTAATGCAAACCAATCCCCTTTCTGGATTGTTGGCAGATTCAATGCCAAACTTACCATTTTGAACTTTGGCTTTTTCAGATGCCTGTTTAGGGCTCTGAGATCCAATATAGGCTGCCACTCACCACTTTTCTTTGTGGTGAGGAAGTATCTGGAGTAAAAGCCCATTCCTCTCAATAAGCTTCCAAGTAAGGTTCCACTGCTTTTAAAAGTAACAGTTTATGGATCTCTACCTCCAGCAGGTTCTGTTCTGCCAGGGAAGGTGCACTGAAACCCCTGGCTGTTAGAGGAGGAAGGGATTTGAAAACCAGAGACAGACCCTGACCCTGACCCACTTGTCTGTGGTGATGTTCAGCCAAGCCTGGAGGAAGTGGGAAAGTCTTCCTCCGACAGGGAGTGAGGAGGCGGCCTGGACTTCAGGGGGTCTGCTTGGCTTGGGGTTGAGGCTGTGCTTGAGATCCACACCTAGAACCCCTTCAACCTCTGCTCCTAAAGTATCCCTGCTGTGGGTACTGTTGATACTGGGGTGTGGCCACTGGCTGGAACAAGGGCCTGGTGTGGAAGGAACTGCCCCGGCCTCCCCTTCCATAAGGCCTGGTGGATGGAGAAGCTCTCTCTCTACTAGAGTTGCTTCTGTAAATGGCCTTATACTCATCCACCGTCTTCATGTATGCCACTATAGATTCTCTGAAAAGAGCATTTCCCGCTAAAGGAAAATCCAGGGCCTTACATTGTGTATCAGCAGTGAGATTTGTGGCTCTCAGCCAAGCAGGATGATCTGGCAAAGCTTGAAACCTGGTCAGACACCTGGCAACTGGGCTTTAATGCCAAAAAGTGCAAGGTGCTGCATTTTGGGATGAAAAACCCAAGGAGGAGTTACCAGCTAGGGGAGTGCAGCTAGCCCAGACAGAGGAGGAGAAGGATCTGGGTGTGCTCATTACAGGGTCAATGAACAACTCGGCACAATGTAGGAAGGCAGCTGCAAAGGCCAACAAAATGCTGGGTTGTATTGCAAGGGGTATATCCTCGAGGAGGGAGGAGGTGATTCTGCCACTGTATGGGTCATTGGTTAGACCACACCTGGGTACTAGGTGCAGTACTGGCGTCGTCCGTATCTGAAGAGGGACATTAAGTTACTGGAGGGGCTGCAGCGCGAAGCGACAAAGATGATCAAGGGGCTGGGGACTTATCATACGAGAGGAGGTTGAAGGAGTTGAACATGTACTCACTGGAGGAGAGGAGAGGAGAGACAGGGGTGACATGATTGAAACCTTTAAATACATGAAAGGAATAAACAAGGCGGGTACAGAGGGCTGTTCAAAGTAAGGAGGGAGGCCATCAGGGGCCATGATATGAGACTGGGCGAGGGAAGGTTCAGGAGGAGATGAGGAGACACTTTTTACAGAGAGGGTGGTGGGTGGGTGGAATCGTTACCTGCTGAAGTGGTATGCAGTAGAACAGTGGACTGCTTCAAGCGAGGATGGGACAGGACAGGGGAGGGTTAATGAAGGGGAAGGGTGGAAGGGAGGGGCAGCTGCAGAATAAGGGATGCTAGCTGCACATTCGAGCAGACTTGATAGACCTCTAGGCCTTTATCTGTTGGCAAATTTCGTATGTTCGTAAGTAAATCTCCTCTGGGCTACGGTATTTGCCATCCATCTGGCTGCAGTGTCATTGGTATCAGCAGCCATCTGGAATTGGTACTTTGCTGCCTCTAGCCCAAACCTAGCTGTTTCCGCTAGGTCTTCAGATGGGGTGAGGGAGCTTTCTGAGAGATGGCCAAAACTGACTGCCACAGGGACTTTTGGTACTGGGCAGCATAGGCCTGAAAGTTAGCCTGTCGCATGGCTAGGGAGGCTGACAGGTACCCCTTCCTAGCCATACTATTTTCTTAGAGTCCTTATCTGGTGGATGGGATGCCAGAGGGACCCTAGCCTTATCACAGGCTGCCTGTTGAATGATCCCTTGATGATCTGGATGGGAAAAAAGGAACTCTGCCCCATCCCTCTCAAACTGATATTTCTTGTCCATCCTCTTATCTGGGGGGACAGATTTTGGGGTTTGCAACAATTTTAGAGCATCTTTTTTAAAGAATTTGTTCACTGGGAGGAGGAGGGCTTTGGTAGAAGTCAAACCCATCATCTCCAGATACTCTATTTCCTTCTCATTCTCCACTTCTTCTCTTGTGGAGATGTCTAGGGCATCTGCCATTTTTCTCATGAAAGTGAAACGAGAAGAAAAATCTTCAGATGTTCTAGGGGGTGAACCAAATTCTTGTTCCGGGGATACCTCGGGTAAGATGGGTTCCCCTTCATCCCCCTCATACTCGCTGTATTCCTCCTCTTCAATAAGGGGAATTCTGCCAGGATGTCCTGCTGGAGCAGGTGGTTGCTGAGCAGGGGGCACTAAGCCCTGCAAGGCCTGAATGACTTTAAAAGCCTGTGCGATTTCCTGAAGAGCAGGCATGATATTAGCAGGTACAGAAGTCCCCGATCAATATTTGGGAGTTCTGTATGCTTTAGCTTGCGTGCATTTTTAGAGCGAAACGGGGAGCTAGCCAGTTCAGAAATCCTCTTGGTAGCTTTATCACCCGTCTCAGGGGTGGAAGTAGCAACAGATGTGGGTTCAGCCACAATAGCACAGGGTATCGGCTGGTCAGAGCCAGAGGGACCCTTGGGGAGCTTCTTTTTCAGATGTTCCAGGTGTTTTTCAATAGTTTTTTCAGAGAAAGTCAGGCAGATTTGACAATCCTCTTTAAGATGCTCATATCCCAGACAAGCCACACACACACAGTGTGCTCATCTGCCTTTGCAAAAACATCCCCACATTGCGTACAATTTTTAAAACCGGGCTCATTGGTCTTTTTCTTCGTTTTCCTTTGCCATTGAACCAATAAAAAAGAGAACCGCTAAGTAATAAAGATTTAAATAATAACACTTGCAGTTGCGTTGGTTCGGAATTAAAGAGGAACCAGAGGAACCGAACCAATAGAAAAATTGGAACCGGTACTAGCAGTTCAATAACCAAAAACCATGGTTACAAAAAAACACTTTTAAACTAAATTTAACCAAAAATAGAATAGGTTTTGTGTCAGAAAACCCCCAAAATATATAAAATTAACCTGGTTCTCTCCCAGTTATTCTGAACCAAGAGGAACCGGCAAAAATAACTAAATAACTACAAAACTTAGCTGAAGTAAAACAATCGATATAAGGCAGCAAATGAAATAGAAACGATATTTATATATTTTTATAAGTTTCTTCACGTCAAACAGTTGATTGCAGAGCGACACTCCGAGTGACCAGACTGTTCAGGCGGAGAGTAAAATCTTAGGAAGTTTAGAAAACTGGCAGATAGTATAGGGTATCATTTGAAAAGTTGTCACGTGTAGATGATTCCATCATTTGCAAATGTTCTATTCTCTCTGGGCAGTCCTAATTAAAGGGCTTACTGCAAAAAGTTATGAATACCTGAGTATTACTGGGGTTAGAAGTAATGCTTGGTGAATGTAGGAACTGTTTTCCAGGTGGATGCTTAGCAAATATCCACCAAGGGAATATCCCTAGCAGCTGCTAGGGAAGCAGCTATACACCTGGTTGAGTGTGCCCTCAGGCCTGAGGGTGGCTCTTTCCCCAGTTTCAAGTAACAGAACTGGATACAGGAGACAATCCACCTGGCAAGAGATCTTTTAGTGGCAGGTCTACCTTTTCCTGCTTCACCATAAGTAAGAAATAGCTGAGTGCTATCATTTCTGTGGACATTGGTTTGCTCTATGTAATACCTTAGAGCCCTTTTTACATCCAGACTGTGCAGTCTTCTCTCTCCTGAAGAAGAATGGTCAGTGAAAAAGACAGGCAGAGACACAGACTGGTTCAAATGAAAATCTGAAACCACTTTAGGTAGAACTTTCTATTTGCCCTGAGGACCACCTTGCTCCTATGAAAAGAAATGAAGTCAGGTTCAACTGACAAGGCCTGTAATTCACTGATTCCCCTGGCAGAAGTAATGGCTACCAGGAAAACAGTCTTCCAAGTCAAGTACTTAAGCTCAGCAGAGGATACAGTCTCAAAATGGGGCTGCATAAGCTGTGCAATACAGATATTCAGGTCCCAAGCTGGAGTAGGCTTCCTAAAGGGAGGGTTAATATGAACCAGACCTTTGAAAAACTTGCTGAAGATGGTGAGATGCCAGGGAAGATCCCTTCCCTGCAGAAAGAAAGGTAGAAACAGCTGCTAGATGAACTTTCAGGGCAGCAGGCCTAAGGCCTAGTTCATTAAGATGAACCAGATAATCCAGGGCTATGGCAATGCCCGCCAAATCTGGTTGTATGTCTTTCTGAGAACACCAAATACTGAACCTTTTTCCATTTGGAACTGTAAGTTTTCCTTCTGGAAGGTCTCCTAGAAACCTTAAGGATATCCATTACTCCCTGGGAGAAATTCAGATCTGCATATTCTAACTCTTCAAGAGCCAAGCTTTGAGTTTGAAAGACTGAAGATTGGGATACCAAATCCTCCCCTGAGATGAGGTCAGGAGATCATGCCTCCTGAGCAGAAACAGAGGGCATGCTGCTGCTAGAGACAGCAGCAGAGGATACCATGGTTGCCTGGCCCAATCTGGAGCCACCAGGATCACTGTGCAGGGTTGAGACCTGATCCTGATCAGTACTCTGAATATCAGAAAAAAGGGAGGAAAGGCATAAAGAAACCTGTCCGTCAAATCTAATAGGACAGCATCTAGAGGAACAGACCCCAGGACTGGTGGTCTGCAGCAGAAAAGTGGAAGCTGATGATTGTCTGGGGCCTGCAAAGAGATCTATCTCTGGAGTGCCCCATCTCTTGAAAATTACCTGGAGGACTTGAGGGTTCAGGGACCATTCGTGGTGACCCTGAGAAATCCTGCTTAAAGCATCTGCCAGTACACTGTCCTTCCCTGGAAGGTGAACTATCATCAGAGAAGTCTAAAGAGAGCAAGCTAGAGACCATAGTTTCATGGCCTCCTTGCACAAGGTTGTGGACCGAACCTTGCTTGTTTATGTGCCACATTGTAGTGGTGCTGTCTGTCCCAACCTGCACCACTTTGCCCTTGACTGATTCCAAGAAGGCCTGAAGGGCTAGAAACACTGCCCTGAGCTTCATGAGATTGATATGGAGGAGAGACTCCTGCTGTGACCAAACACCCTGAGCAGTGAGGGCTCCTAGATGGGCTCCCCACCCCAGGAGAGAGGCACCCGTGGTCAAGACCACTGAGGGTGCTTGACTGAGGAATGGGACACCCTGCCTGAGATTGTCCTGATCCAACCACCATTGGAGAGCCTGGACAAGAGTCTGAGTCACAGGAATTAGTTTTGTGAGACAGCCTTTTTTCTGAGACCAAAAAGACCTTACAGTAAGTGGAACTGAATGTCTCTCATCTGGAACCTGGCTCCTTGAACCACTGCACTGGAGGCTGCCATTTGGCATAGGAGTTGAAGAAAATGTCTGGCTGGATGAGACACTAGAGGTCGAAAATAAGAAACCAGATCTGTAAGGGCCCTCACCCTTGAGCATGGGAGGAAGGCCTTTGCCTGTATAGTATCCAGCTGTATCCCTATGAAGGTAAGGAGCTGTACTGGCTCGAGAACTGATTTGGAAACATTTAGAAGGAACACTAGGGAACTGAGAAGATTTTGGGTAACCTTTAGAGCTGACTTGACTTGGTCTGGAGACTGGCCTACAATCAGCCAGTCATCCAGATAAAGGAAGACAGAGATGCCCTACCTTCTGAGGAAGGCTACTTCTACTGCAAGACACACTGTGAACACCGTTGGGGCCGAAGTCAGGCCAAAGGGCATGACTCTGAAGTGGTAATGACCTGAAGGCAACTCGAACCGGAGGTATTTTCTGTGGGAGCACCTTATAGGTATATGGAAATAGACAACCTTGAGGTCCAGGGAAGCTAGCCAGTCTCCTGGCCTCAGAGAGGGAAGAATTATTCCCAGAGTCGCCATTCTGAATTTTGGCTTTGTGATATGTCTGTTTATATATCTCAGGTCTAGTATGGGTCGCCACTCCCGTCTTTTTTGGGGTAAGGAAGTATCTGGAATACAGTCCTTTGCCCCTGTGTTGCAGATGAACCCTCTCTACAGCTTTGAAGGTTAGTAGGGAGGAAACTTCTGCCTCTAGGGCAATTGTTTCTGAAGTTGTTGCAGGAGGAAAAGATCTGGCTCTCACCCTGGGGAATCTTTTGAAGCTGAGAGCCAGACCCTGGACTACTACTTCCAGGACCCAACTGTCCGAAGTGATAGACTTCCAGGCCTGGAAGTAGTAAGCCAGTCTGCCCCCTACTGGGATAGAGGAGGTGACCCGATCTGACACATCAGGGTGTCTGTTTGGCAGGAGCTTCAGACTGAGAAGAGGATGCAGCACTTCTCATCCCCCTTCTGCCTCTCCCTCTGAAGAACCCCCTCTGCTGAAAAGAGGAGGAGGAGGAGGCCTGGGCTTGGTAAAAAGCCTCTGGAAGGGCCTGCCCCTGCCTGCTGCTTCTGAGTAGTAGCCTGCCTTTCTCTGGCCACTGCACTCCTGTAGGCGGTCCTGTATTCATCCATCTTTTTCATGTAAGACTCTGTCTGCTCCCCAAACAGAGAATTACCAGACACAGAAAAATCCATAGCCTTGTCCTGGGTATTCGGTAAAGGCTAGTATACCTAAGCCAAGCAAATCTCCTAAGAGATATAGATGTAGCCATGACTCTTGATGCCACATCACTGGAGTCCACAGCAGCATGGAACTGTACACTGGATGCCTCAATTCCATCAGCAGCCATCTCCTCCAGTTCTTTGGCTAGCTGGAGGAAGCCTTTTTAGCCAGTTCAGAACCATATCCCACCTGGATTTCTGGTACCTAGCTGTATAGGCCATATAGTTAGCCTGTCTGAGTCCCAAGGAGGATGCCAAGTATTGTTTCTTGGCTATGACATCCATCTTCCTGGAATCCTTATCTGGGGAGTGTGATGCCAAAGGAATATTTGCCCTGTCACAGGCTGCAGCCTGCACTACCCCAACATGGCAGCAGTGATTGTACATAAACTTTGTACCAGAACCTGATAACATATACCTCCTGTCCATCTTGTTGTCCACAGTGGGTACAGAAGTAGGCATTTGTAGTAACTTTTGAGTCTGTTTCCCTAAGGATTTGTGAAGTGGGATAAACAGCCTCTTGGATTCTGGGACGTCCATCATCTCTACATAATCAGGTTCTTCTTTCTCTTCAGCAGCTTCCACAGTTGGAAGCGGGAGAGTTTCAGCCACTTTCTTGTAAAATAAAAAGTGGGAGGGGGACTCAGAAAGTCTGGGAGGGAAGACATTGGAAGGCCTGTCTGGGGAGATGTCAGGCTCCATAGGCTCATCTAGTCCTTCAAACCCACCATCATTATCATAATCTGGAAGTTCTTCATCTCCTTCCCAGTTCTCATAATATAAATCTGGATCATAATCTGAACGAGTCGGAACCATCTGAACCGATCGCTTACTAGGAGGTGTCGCTTCGGATGGAACCGGGTGAAACGATTGGACTATGCTGATCGCTTTCACAATTTCTTCAGCGGTTGGGATCTGCAGAGTGTGATCCAAACCGGCAGACTTCTTTCTTGGTTTCGACAGAACCGATCCCTCAGAATTGGATCTCCTTTTGCCCGAGGAGGTATCGCCTGGGTCAGCAGGCACCTCCTCAGGTCGGCTGGAACCGAACGGAACTGGCCATCCGGTTCAGCGGACTTCTCGGCCTCCTTTTCCTTCAGCCTACTTAACCTTTTTTCTACAGTGGCTCTAGGAAAATTCTTACAAATCTGGCAATCTGTTTTGAGCTGGTCAAACCCCAGATAATACACACATATGAGGTGGGGATCAGCTTCAACAAAAGCCTCCCCACACTCAGTACTGTGCTGAAACCCAGTGGGACCATTTTTTTTCTTGAGTTTCTCAGACATAGCCTTCTCTTGAAAAGTTACCCTTTACAGCATTCAAGCCAGGTAACACAGTCCGATCAGTTACCAACCGTGTCACGGGTCGTGTAAAAAAACAAGCAAAAATCTAGGTTTTTTTAAACCTATCAGAACCGGGACCCACAAGGAGATAAACAAATTTGTTTCGGTTCCAACCGGACCTACCGATGGTAAACCGAATATAAAGCAATTTCTATACCAGAAATACACTATCTACCTATTTACACGACCTGTACTGTAGACAGAGATTCAACACCAAAAAAATAATGCAACTGTTACTAAAACCAACCAAATTTTTATTATAGCCGAACTGAAGTGAAGGAGAGATCTCTGGAGCGACTTCACAGTTAGGCAGAGTAAAGAATCTGATGGATACACTAAGATGTACCAGAGACAGAAGTTTGAAAACCGAGCTCGAGCTCAATGTTTTATGCTGCTGCATAGAGTTAATCCTTTCCTCTCCAGAGCAATTCAAGTGCTGGGGCTAACTGCATATAGTTAGAATACAGCAAGACTTCCTGTTGTTTGAAAGACTTTGGTAGGTTGATAGTAATGCCCAAAGCTTGGAACAGGCTGCAAACATGAGAAAGAGTTTAAATAAGATGGTCCCTGGACGGTGCAGCTAGCAGCTAAACATCCAGATAGGGAAAAACGTAGAACCCCTGGTGTCTCAAGGCAGCTACCACCACAGCCAGGCATTTGGTGAAATCCTGGAGGCTGAGGACAAACCAAAGGACAGAGCTCTGAACTGGTAGTGCACTCCCTGGAAGTAGAAGCAGAGGAAGTGCCGGTGGGAGGCGAAGACCTTGATATTGAGGTAGGCATCCTGCTTGTTTCAGAGGCCATGATAATGCCCAGTCAGGAATTTATCTTTGCCTTGTTTTGCTGCCTATTTGAATCTTCACTGTTGTGATTAATTTTAACAATATTTCTTGCTGCTATCTTGTGGTATCTCTTCCTAGACTGTGTAGGTTTTCTCTGCCTAAAATGCTATGTGAATTGTATTGATTGTTATTGTTCTGGCTGCATGTATTCATTACTACTAACTGTTTTGACCTATACTACTGTAATTTCATTGTACTCATGCGATGTACCTGTCTTTAATTGTTGTACTGTCCCGGGTCGTGCCTGAAAATAGTAATTTCATGGCTAGTGCACCTACCTGGTTAACAAAAACTAAATAAAAAATAAATAAATATCCAGGGAACAAAGCCAATCCACCTGACATAGCAGGGGTAGTAAACCCTGAACCATTTGTACTCTGTAAACAAGTTCAGCAAGCTTAGATCCAGGATAGCCTAAGGTCCCCTGTCCGCTTGGGGACCAAGAAGTGGGAGCAGAACCCCCTTCCCTACTGACACCACAAGACTGGCTCTATGACCTTTTTTCAAAGTAAGACCTGGTTTCCTCCCGGATGATAGAGGCGTGGCCGGGAGGATAAAAAGAATTGCCTGGAGGGTTTTCCGGAGGCCACTCTATGAATTTGAGCATGTGGCAGTGCTTGATGAGCTGCAACATCCAGTTGTTTGTGGTGATCTCCCTCCACCTGTCCCGGTGCATGGAGAAGCGACTCCTGACAAACACCTCCTGTAGAATAACTGGGGGGGGGGGTTCTGGCAAGGAGTCAGGAGGTGGGGACAGCTGCTGCTGCATCTCTGGCACTGCGGTTGGCGGTGGCGGAGGGAGTGGGAAGAGCTGCCCCCACTTTGCGCTTGCCCTGGGTTTTGGGAGGGTGACAGGCCTGTCTATGGGAGGAGTGATGAAAAGGAACCCACTGTCCCAACTTCAGCTGAGTATGGTACATAGAATGGACGGACTTAAGAACCCGTCCTGAGGTCTGGAGTTTGTAAATGATATCCTGGAAATCTCCCTGAAAGAGTTTGAAACCTCTAATGGGCGTGTCCTTTATGTTAGATTGGACATCCAATGCAAAGCCAGAGACTCAGAGCCAGGAGTGGCGCCTCATGCAGATGCTGATGGCAGCTGCCCAGCCCGCGGCATCTGCCACATCATAGGCAGCCCTTAGAACATGGGTACTTATGTCCAAGCCCATTTTGAGGGCCTGGAGAGTCTGCTGCTTGGAAAGGTCATCCGGCATGGCTAGGACTGCCTCCCTAACATGGTCCCATAGCTGGTTCTGGTATTGCACTATATGGGCCAAATAACTGGTGGCCCAAATGGCCAGAATGGCAGAGACGAAAGCATGCTTACCCATTTGACCCAGTTGACGAGATTCCCTGTGTGTGGAAAGGGAGCTTAGGTGTTTTGATCACTTGCTGTGGTCGTGCACCACACTGATAATGACTAGATTGACTTTGGGCTGTTCACCAAAGTATGGTTTGCCAGTTGGGGTGTGGTAAAGCCGATCAGCCTTTTCGGACACTGCACGGACCATATGGGGGCAGTTCCAAGCAACTGGGATAACGTTCTCATAGGAGTCGATAGGGTATAACGAGGGGGTGGAATCCTGTCACACACAGACAAGAATCCTTGACTTTATGAAGCCAGATTCTCGAAAAATGGGAAAATGCCTAGAAGAGGCATTGGTTAGAATAGAGGAGAAAAAGGAGTCAAGAAACAGTGAGTGGCAATAAAATCAGGGATAATACTGGCAACACAAAGTACAGTTACGTAAGAACTTACCGTAACAGCAGATCTTCGAGAGAAGCTCTTGCAGTAGGTAATTACAAATAGGGCTGACACCGGCAGGCGTCAGGACCCCATGAAAAAATTTCTAGCTAGCAGCTCTCAGGGGAACCGCCACATCAGGTGACCAACGCCAGACGACATCAGTATAAAGGGCGGTCCCCACCCACCTTCCAGTTCTTTCCATAAGGCCAAAAAGGCAAAACCGAAGAGAGTGGATGTTTCCTTCACAGAAAAGGAGCTGAAAAGCGCTTAGGGGATGAGAAGCGGAAGATATTACCTACTGCAAGAGCCTCTCTTGAAGATCTATTGTTACGGTAAGTTCTTCCTTAACTGTACTATCTTACTTCGAGAGGGCTCTTGCAGTAGGTAATTACAAATAGGACTCAGTCCCAAGCAGTCTGGAAGAAGCAGAAGCAAACAGGAGGAGGAAAATTACCCAAATGTAGACCCTCTGGCTGTGAAGGTCTTAGGAAAGAAGATCTTGCAGAACAGCCAACCCGAAGCCTGCTCTATGGCGAGAGGCAATGTCCTAACTGTAGTGTTCCATAAAGGTATGGACAGAAGTCCAAGTTGCGGCTGCACAGATGTCTGCCGCTGACACATTCTTGAAACAAGCAGTGGAGGCAGCGACCCTCTGGTGGAGTGGCCTCTGACTTGACCTGGGAGGGCCTGGTTGAAC
Organism: Neoceratodus forsteri; assembly: GCA_016271365.2. Classification (NCBI taxonomy): domain Eukaryota; kingdom Metazoa; phylum Chordata; order Ceratodontiformes; family Ceratodontidae; genus Neoceratodus; species Neoceratodus forsteri. The sequence continues at coordinate 1,285,262,055 of CM028132.1, forward strand.
TTGTCGTAACAGAAAGTGATACAATGAGCCAACCATTTAGATAGGCATTGCTTAGAAACAACATTGCCTTCTCTTTTACGAGCAACAGAGACAAACAGTTGATCAGTCTTTCTGAGATCCTTCGTACTTGTGGTGTAGTATCTCAGGATTTGGTGAACATCCAAAGTATGCAAGAGGTACTCCTCTTGATTGGAGTGCTGCATAAAGAAAGAAGGCAGCTCCATGGATTGATTCAGCGTAGATTCCGCTACCACCTTAGGGAGAAAATTAGGGTTGGTACGCAGAGCCACACGTTCCTTGTGGAAAATCAAGTACGGGATTTTGCACGAGGGCCTGAAGCTCGGAAATCCTTCAAGCAGAAGTAATGGCCACTAGGAAGAGGTTCTTCCAAGAAAGGAACTCTAGGTCTGCAGAGGCTGCTGGCTCGAAAAGAGGCAGAGTAAGCTTCTCAAGGATAAAACCGAAGTCCCAAGGAGGGGCAGGAGCATGAATAGGGGGTCGCAAGTGGAGAATCCCTCTAAGGAAAGTCTTAGAGACTTCCAACTGCGCAAAAGCCCTGTCCCCAAAAGGAACATGGTAAGCGGAGATGGCCGTCTTGTGAACCTTCAGACAGGAATGACTGAGACCCAGATCAAAGAGATGGCGCAAGTAATCCAACAGCTGCCCAACACAGCAAGAGAATGGCTCGAAATCTTTGGAAGCGGCTCAAATAGAGAACCGTTTCCATTTCATGGCATAGGCAGATCTAGTGGAGGGCTTTCTGGCCTCCACCAGAATCTCAGTGACCAATGAGGAAACCCAAAAATGAGCTTGAGCTACGTGTGCAGGAGCCACGCTTGCAACGGAAGGGACTTGAGGCCTGGATGGACCAGGGTCCCCTGATACTGGGTCAGCAAAAGTTGTGACAGAGGAAGAGGAGGTTCCTATGAATACTGTTGCAGAAGAGAGAACCAAACTTGCCTGGGCCAGAAAGAAGCAATGAGGATCATGTGAGCTCCTTCCGAGCTGAGTTTCTGTAAGACCCTCAGAATCAAGGGGATCGGGGGGAAGGCATAGACGAATCTTCCCTTCCAGTCTAGAGACAGAGCGTCTCTCCAAAATATGCCGCTCCCTGGAGCAAGCGAGCAGAAGGCGGGAAGTTTTGTGTTGAGAGGAGATGCAAACAGGTCTACCTGTGGAGTTCCTCAGCGTTAGAAGATATTGCTGCTACCCCCTGATCTAGTTTCCATTCGTGAGCATGAGCAGACAACCGAATGAGGTGGTCTGCCAACGTGTTCTTGACCCCCGGGACGTGAATGGCCGTGAGGTGAAGGTTGTGCTGCACTGCCCGTTACCAAACCCGCATCGCCTCCCTGCAGAGAGGGAAGGAACGAGTTTCTCCTTGTTTGTTGATGTACCAGACTATGCACATGTTGTCTGTCTGGACAGCCAGATGTCTGGGAAGCAGATAAAGATGCAGAGCCTGAGCATAAAGCACGGCCCGAAGCTCGAGCACACTGATGTGGAGAGATTTTTCGAGCTTGGACCAGGAGACCTGGGTCCTGTGAGGCTCGAGATGGGCTCCACAACCCTCTCCCGAGGCACCTGTAGTCAGCGTCTGGGAGGGGGGAAAAGGCAGAAGGGAACTCCCCAGCAAAGGTTCTGCTGAACCATCCACCACTGCAAGTCCCGAGTCATAGGATTGGAGACCAGAACTAGTTGATCTAGGTTGTCCACCAGCTGATCCCACTGAGACTGAAGCATCCACTGAGATTCTCATGTGGAGCCGAGCGCAAGGGACTGTCGAAATAGCAGCAGCCATGAGCCCCAGGAGGCGAAGGACCGATCTGGCGCTGACCCGTCTGCAGCTGGACAACAGGCTGACCTGAGCCTGGAGTGAAGCCACCCTGTCCAGTGACAGGAATGCCATGCCGGAGGTTGTGTCCAGGATCGTCCCAATAAACTGGAGCCTCTGGGATGGGATCAGGGGGGACTTGGCCTGGTTGACTGTAACACCCAGGCAGGTAAAAAGCTGCAGGGTAAGGGAAAGGAAGCACAGGAGTTCCTCCCTGGACGAGGTCGCCAGGAGCCAGTCGTCCGGGTACGGGAAAACCTGCACCCCCCGGGTATGCAGGTAGGCTGCTACCACCGAAAGGCATTTGGTGAACATTCTGGGTACCGACGAAAGACCAAATGGGAGGGCCTTGAACTGGTAGTGTCCCCCCTGGAACGAAAAATGCAGGTAACTGCGGTGGGAAGGGCGAATAGGGATATGCAGATAAGCATCCTGCATGTCTAGAGTGCACAGCCACTGTTCCGGATGAAGAAGGGGCAGAAGACTCTGCAGAGAGTGCATCCTGAACCTTTTGTACTCCACAAACAAATTCAGGGAGCTGAGGTGAGAATCGGCCTCATATATCCTGACTTCTTCGGGACCAGGAAGAAATGGGAGTAGTAACCCATCCCCCGAAGATGGGGAGGAACGGGCTCTATCGCCTCCTTCAGAAGAAGAGAGGATATTTCTTCCTGAACCAGAACCAGAAGAAGATGTTCTGGGGGAGTAAGACGACCTGGGGAGGGGGGTTTCGAGGAGGTTTCCAAAGAAACTCTATTCAGTGTCCTTCTGTGATCAGCTGGAGCACCCAAGTGTCTGAAGTGATCCTCTCCCAACCTGGTAAATGGAGGGAGAATCTCCGTCCTACCGGTTCCTCTGGAAGGCCCAGAGGCGGTGGGAGAGGAAAGGAGTCAGGAGGTGTGAGGCAGCGTCACGGCTGAAGCCCTCGCTGCTTTTTTGGGTGGGGGGAGGGCTTGGCAGCCAGAGGGGCTCGATGTTTGTTGGCCCGTTTTCCCTGAGGTTTCACCTTTTGTCTAGAACGTCTATGAAAGGGATGATGCTGAGCCTGTGGGGGTCTGTACATGCAGTCGACAGACTTAGGAACAGTACCTTTCTCCTGCAGATCGGTGATGATGTCCTTGACATCACCACCGAACAGCACTGAACCCCTGAAGGGTGCGTCCTGGATAGCAGACTGTACCTCCGGAACCAAACCTGACAGCTGGAGCCACAAACCCACGGCGAAAGCCGAGCTCCGACCGGCAGCATCCACTGCGACGTACGTGGCATGAATCACGTGCCAACTGGCCGAATGCACAGACCGGACTAGATCAGCCACTTCCTGCTTCGTCTGAGACTCAGGAAGGGAGTCCAATTTAGCCTCCACCTCACTAAGTATCGCCTTCTGGTAATCCCCCATATGACCAATGTAATTCAGGTCCCTAATACCCAGAGTGGAAGAAGCGTAGACCTTCTTCCTGTACTGGTCCAGAAGGCAGGATTCCTTGTCAGGTGGTGACGAGCTCAAGTGCTTGGGGTTAGCCGTCTGTCCATGAGCGGCACTAATCATGACTGAATCAGCTCAAGGGTGTGAATTTAGAGTCAACACCCTCCAGAGCCTGATAAAGCCTGTCCGACTTCCTAGGAAGGGTGGCTAATGCCAACGGTTGCTTCCAAATGGTGGAAACAAGGTTGGCATTAGGCTCAATCCAGGGTGGCACCAGGGTAGGAGCGGTCTCGTGCAGATCCAGGTGCACAGCGAGTTTCTTACACTGTGGATCCAGCTCCAAGGAATGTCACTGATGAACTGCCTGGCAGGAAAGATCCTCCGGAGGAGACTTTAAAGGAGTCCTTGGCCTGGGCTTGTCTGGAGTGCATGACTCGTCGTCTGGGTCGGAACGACCATCAGAGTCATCCAAGGTCTCCAAGGAGGATGAAGAGGAAGAAGACTCCTGCTCCCGGCATGGGGGAGGAACGGACCCCTAGGGAAGCCCTCGGGGAAGCGTATCCTGCCCTGCCCTGGAACCGGAAGGCTCGCCTCTGGTATCCGGAGGTGGGGGGGGGTCTCTCCTCTCCGATGTAGGGGGTCTGGAACTGGGACCGGCGTCAGAAGACTGCTCTCTACCTCCCTGGTGAGCTGAACCTTGGCCTCAGCCCACCAGGAATCCAGAGTCTCCTTCAAGTCCACTGGCGGCTGAGGGGGCGGTGGAGTGGGATACGGATACTGAGGGTATCCATAAGGCACGTATCTGTTTCCTGACAGTGGGAAGCCCGGCGTCGGGTACTGGGGCACTGTGTACTGTGGCGTCGCGTAGGCTGGCGTCGGGTACTGGGGTGCTGGATACTGCGGGCCTGGGTATGACGGCGTCGGATACCCAGGTACTGGGTAGGTCTGCGGGAGCAGAAGGCCCCAGAAACGGCCCAGAACGGGAGGCCCAGTGGGCGGCAGGCCTGGCATCCGGCAATGGGATATTGTCAGGCATTGGGTAGGCTGGCATCGGCGTCCGAGGATATGGCATCGGGTCATCCGGCTCAGCAGGAGGGAGACCAGACAGCAGCGTACCCACCTCCTCAGTGTCGCCCGGGGAAGAAGGATTACCATCCCCAGGATCCAGCAGAGGAGACGCTGGTGCCTCGGAATGCAATGAGCGTTGCGGCGAGCATGGGACAACGGATAGGCCTGAAGGGTCCGGCGTCAGCTCTAACGCCCAGCGGACGTCGGGGGAGCTGACGTCCGTCTTATTGATGGGATCCGGGTGGATGTCGGAGGAGCCAGCGTCTGACTTATCGGACCCAGCGCCCGACAAAGGCAGAGAAGGAGGGGCGGCCTTGGCAGGTGCTTTGAAGGCCGTGCGCTGCCCTGGAGGGTCAGGTGTCTTAACGGCCTTACCCAGGTGGGCATTGGAGGAGCCACGTCAGACTTATCGGGGCCGCTCGAATCAGAAGGCCGCACAGCGGCGACCTTACTGGGAGCGGCTGCCTCCTTAGACCTGGAGGATCCCGAGGGGCCCGAGCGTGAGCCCGACAGGAGGGTTGATGCTGACTTGGAAGCCTCCAAGACAGCCACAATGGAGCTGCCTCCCAGGGGAGGCGTTACCTGCAGCACCGCGACCCCAGCCGAGGCGACCGATGAGTCCTGGTCCCGGTGCTTCTTCTTGTGGTGGACCTCTGGAGATGTCAAAGCCTGCCTAAGTTTTTTCAGTTCCTTTTCCATGAAGGTCATTTTTTGTTTAAGAACGTGGGCCTCCTAGGACTGCTGCCTCCTCTTTCCGGTGGCTGTGTTAAACTGCTGGCAGAGCTGGCACTTCTCGACGGGATGATCGGGGCCTAGACAAAAAAGGCACTGGGAAAGTCCGTCCTTATGCGGGAGCTGGGCAACGCAAGAATCGCACTTGTTTTTGTGCTTGGAGGGAGTCCAGGATGACATACACGACAGCTGTAGGTAAGGCTGACGCAAATCAGGAAAAAAGTAGAAAATAGGCGGTAAAACTACTGATCGATTGACTGAAGCAGTGAACTTAACTGCAAGGTACCTGCATGAGCTAACGACAGGAAAGAACTGGAAGGCGGGCGTAGGGGACTGCCCCTTTATACTGACGTCGCCTGATGGTCACCTGACGTAGGGGTGGTCCCCCGCCAGAGACTGCTAGCTAGAAATTTTTCCGTGGGGTCCTGACGCCTGCTGGCTTCAGTCTTATTTGTATTTACCTACTGCAAGAGCCCTCTCGAAGTAAGATCTCTGTGTTAGGCAGACTAGTAAGGGGAAAAGAAAAAAGAGACCATTATGATTTTCGAAGGAAGTAGCCGAAAAGATAAAGGCAAAAAAAATATTGCATTCAAGCAATACAAAAAGACACAGGAGGAAGAGGACAGGTACCAGGAGAAACAAAGGGAGGCAGGGAGGGCAGTTAGGGAAGCCAAGGCACAAACTGAGAAATGCATTGTGAAATCAGTGGAGAGGGGGGATAAAACTTTTTTCAGTTACATCAGGAGAAAAAAGGAAGGCAAAGGGAGGGATTGTGAGGCTGCAAGGGGGGATGGGTGTAGTATAGAGGATGACCATCAGAAAGCAGACATACTGAACAGATACTTCTGCTCAGTCTGTACAGAGGAGGGGCAGTATATGGGCCGGAAATGAGAAGAGACAGGAAGGCCACGGAAATGGATACAAGTCCTTTTCTGAAAAAAAGGGTCCTAAGGGAACTGGTAGCAGTAAGAGTCAGACCAGATGGGGTTCACCCCAGGGTGCTGAGGGAGCTAAGAGAAGTGGTGGTGGAACCTCTGGTAACCCTGTTCAACCTATCACTGGAAAGAGGGGAGGTGCCCAAAGACTGGAGTAGAGTTAATGCAGTCCCTGTTTACAAAAGTGGAAGCAGGGAACTACAGACCAATCAGTCTGATATCAGTAGTGGGAAAAATCATGGAAAAACTACTGAAAAAAAGAATAGTGGAACACCTGGTTGCCAATGGTCTACAGGACCCAAGATAACATGGTTTTACTAGAGGGAGGTTGTGCCAGGCCAACCTCATCAAGGACTGGACTGAGTGTCCACAGAGGTGGATCGTGGGGTGGTGGATAGCCTACCTGGACTTCAGCACGGCCTTTGATACTGTGCCGCACAGAAGGCTGCTAAACAAGCTGGAGAACACATCAGTGACATTGCAGAAGGCCTAGAGGGAAACATTTGCCTGTTCGCTGATGACACAAAGCTCTGCAACAGGGTGGACACACAAGATAGAGTTGACAGAATGATGAGAGATCTGCAGAAGCTTGAGGACTGGTCAAGGGATTGGCAGTTGGGATTTAACGCTAAAACATGCAAGATTATGCACATGAGGTACAAAAACCCGGGAACAACATATCAGCTGGGGAAGAGGCAATAGAATGCTCCAATCAGGAAAGGGACCTAGGGGTTATCATCTCTGTTGACCTCAAGGTAGGCAGGCAGTGTGACAAGGTGGCAGGGAAAGCAAATAGGATGCTGGGCTGCATAGGCAGGGGGATCAGCAGCAGAAAAAGGGAGGTCATAATACCACCATACAGGACATTAGTGAGACAACACCTCGCGTACAGTATCCAGTTCTGTAGGCCTTACCTTTGCAAGGATATAGATAGGGTGGAGGCAGTTCAGAGGAGGGCAACCAAGATGGTGCAGGGATTACATAACAAACCCTACAAAGACAGACTGAAGGACTTAAATATGTACTCCCTGGAGGAGAGGAGAGAGAGGGGCGGATATGACTGAGACATTTAAGTACCTCACGGGGAGGAATACAGTGCAGGAAAATACAATTTTTCAAAGAAAAAGATGCTCAAGAACGAGGGGACATGGGATGAAACCGGAGCGAAGAAGGTTCAGAGGGAAAGTGGGGGAGTACTTATTCATAAAGAGGGTGGTGGACAAGTGGAACAGTCTGCCAGAGGAGGTGGTGGGAGCAGAAACAATCACAGGATTTATGAACACATGGGATAGGCATGGGAGATTCTGGTAGTTGGGAGGGGTACAACCATATTCCAGTAAAGTTTGAAGTGGCACTGTTAATTATCACTAATGGGCAGACTAGGTGAGCCAAAGGCCCTTATCTGCCGACAACATCTATGTACCACCAGAGAAGAGGCGTCCGACATAGAGAGCTGGCCAGATGATGCCTCTCTGGATCCTGTTCTTCCATCTCCCACCTCATAGCGGCCTGAATGTGTCTCATGATGGCCATAAACGTGGAGTTGTCTGGGGTGGGTGTGGGGGTGACTTGGGGATGTTACTCAGTGTCTCTTCCCCTTTGGAGGAATCTAGGCCCAAGGAGGAAGACTCACTGCTGTGGTTCTGGTCAGCATCATCCCCACTATCATTGGTCCAACAATCGTCTGAGCGCCTGGCTGAACCGATGTCAGGCCCATCCCAGGGTGTGCGAGAAACACTAGGGCCTGGCAGACCAGGGGCTGGGGTGGTGGCTCCCAAGGGAGACCCTTAAGGGGTGGCCAGGGCCGGTGCCTTTGTCTGCATAAAGGACCACAGGGCCACCATCACACCGTGATAATCCAAAGGGGCTGGTGTCGGTTGAACAGGCGTCAGGTATGTGGGGACCAGTGATAGTCTCGAAGGAGCTGGGTATGGGTAGCCCAGCGTAGGTCCTACTGGCGCAGTTGTAGGGTATCCAGGCGTAGGTGGTGACAGGATGGGTGCTGGACCCACCGGAGTGGGTGGCGGAAGAATAGGCAACGGGCCCAAAGACACCAGCTGAGGAAGCAGGGCAGGCATGGAGCCCACAGGCTGCGGCAGAGGAAGGATGGGCACAGGTCCTGCAGGCGCCAGCTGAGGCAACACCAGAGGTATGTCCATGGCTGCAGGTTGTGGGGAGACCGGCGCAGGAGAGGAGGGAGACCCCCTGGGTGAAAGTTGAGGAAAAAGTAGGCTCTGGGAGGTTCCAGTGTCATGCAGCATCTGCCCCTGAGAAGGAGGGCAGAACCTGCTCCGATACTAAAAGAGGAGACCGGTGTCGGTGGCGCGGGCAGCAGCTGAGAGACTAGCGCTAGCTGAACCCATGCCGGCCGAAGAGACTCCAGCTGAGCTGCCTGACTGTGAGCCCACAGAGAACAAGGGCTGGAACAGCAGGGGCTGCGGGGGGCCCCCATCAGTAGCCTTGTGGAAGTCAGGGCGTGCAGGGCGAAGGAGGTCAACCCCCCCCCCCGGGAGGAGGACCATTTCATGGTTGAAGACTGCTTGTTTGGGGACCGTGAGGGGGAGTGAGACCGAGACTGGTCCCTATGCTTACATTTGCGGGTAGATTTGTCGTAGGACTTTGAAGATGAAGACTCCAAGGATTAGGCGAGGGAAACGGAGGAGCTTTTGGCCAGCAGCTCCTGTTCCATTGAGATGATCTTCTGGCGACATCTGCGGGTGGCCAGGATGAACTTCTGGCAGGCCTTGCAGGCTTGGATGTTGTGGTCTGGGCCTAGGCACAAGACACAGTCAGAATGGGTGTCCTTGTCCAGGATCTGTTTGCCACAAACACACTTCGAGGAGTGGTAGGAAGAAGAGGAAGGCTGTGAAGACAAACTGTCTGGTGAGAACACAGAAATTTCTAGCCAACGCCGGTGTTGAGGTCTCGGATATACATGGGGCCTGCATCAGTGGTTCCTTCGGGGGGAGGGGCGCGGCTTTGGTTCCTGGCATTGACTCTGATGCCAGTCAGTGAGGTGGCACTGCTGAGTCCCCTCCCTCCTTGTCCTTGGTCCCGGGATGGGTAGTGTCTGGTGTTGCCTCTCTGGTGGTCGCTGTGGTCTCCTCCATGGAATCAGAGGATGACCCAGATGGGCAGCCAAGTTCCCCAGGGCAACAGACACTCCCGGGACTCAGCAGGAGGTCTTCTTCTTTGGGTTCAGTTTCCTAGGGTCAACACAGTGCACGACACCGCCCTTTCCTCTGCCAGTGCCGTGATCGGTGCCATCTCTGGCGCCACTTCAGGTGACGGTACCGCTTGCAGGGCTGTGCTCGATGACAGTGCCGTGGTTGGTGCCATTTCTGGGGTCGGTGACACTATCGCCAACATCCCAAAGGATGGCATCACGGCTGGCATCGATGTTGGTGCTGCTTCTGGTAATGGCGCCATGGTCGGTGTCACGGCTGATGCTGCTTCAGGTGATGGCGCCACCTCTGGGACTGTCCCCACTGGAGAGCCTGTTTCTGACTCTGCGTCAGCTATCGATGCCCACACGGGGTCCAAGGGGTGTGGGTTAGAGGCTGACCTGGGTACTGGCTTCTCTATTCCCTTAGAGTGGTCGCCAAGGTAGGACCTCTATCGACGGGCAGGTCTCGATCTTCTGGGTTGGGGAGAGTGGGGGCCCGGTCAGCGTTCCATTTGGCCCCAGTGGCCCTGGCCACCCTGGGACAGAGTCGGAGCGCTGGGCCGGGCTCCCCCACATCGTCTAGGGGTCGAAGTCCTGCTGTGGGTGGGGACAGGGGCCACCTTTCTGGGTCTGTATGGCTCTGGCCTCAACAGGGGTCTTCTTCCTGAGGGCTTCACTTTGCTGGCTTGGGGAGGATTGAGCAGCAGGCAGTGACCGGGCAGTGCAGTCCTCTCACTAGGGAGGGGTTCCCGGCTTGTGCCCACAGCCCTGGCAGAGGGACACTGGTCTCCCAGGACCATTCTTCCCACACTCCTTCCTCTTTGCCTCCTTCCCCCCTTTCTCCCAGATCTTTCTGGTCCCTTGGGGCCCCTCACTTGAGAGCAGTATAGGATGAAAAGAGTATTTTCCCCACTCTATTTTAGGTCTATTGACAAGATGGTGTTTATATCTCCTCCTTCGTCTTCATCGCGCCCTATGCAGAATCCTTCTACGTCGTCGACTTCCTCCTCCAAGAAAGAGGACTCCCTCACTTACCAGTCTTCTGATGCTGACTTCACAGAGTATCAGCGGTTCCTGACAACGATGCTGGAGGAACTCCACTTTCTCCCTCCACAATCTTGCGTGTGTGACACCCGGCATTCCTTGAAGAATACAGCTGAAAATCAGTGGAGATCCCTCCATGGCCTTGTCCCTTCATGGAGGAGTCATACAGCGCCTGGCAGCTTCCTGCTTCCTCTCCTCCAGCCACTTGAGATGGTCAGCGCTGGTACTGCACTCCCACTGGGTCACCAGGATCTATGCCCCACCCCAGATCGGGCTCAGAGTGGCTAGATATCCCTTCTGGGCATCTGCACCTGTCAAGAGATCACCCTCCAGAGACAGACTCTTCGGAGTTCGATTGCTAGGGAATGAGAGTTTTCTCTTCGGCGCCCCTCTTACTCTCTATCGCAGTACATCAGGCAAACATGGTGGCCGATGAAAGGCGCCTGTTGGCTACGCTGGATCAGATCCTGGCAGCCATGCCTGATAGCGAGCCAACCAGCTGAAACACTGCCATTTCCACTCGAGGCCTGGAGCTGGCGAGACACCAAGCGTGGGCATCTTATGACGCCAACGCAGTAGTGTCGTTTAGGCACAGATCAGGAAACACAGGAAGACCAGGAGCAGTTATAAAATTCACAAGTAGCGTTTTATTTTTTCCAATAAAAGTAAAATAGAAAATAAAATTGTTCAGCAACTATTTATAAAGGCAGTACAAACACAGAAAACAAAGTCCATCGTCTGAGGATATCTCAATTTCAAGTTCAGTCTTGCATTCTCTGTAGCAAAAGTACTGCTGCTCTTTTTAGAAGTCTTTGTCTGGGAGCGCATTAAGAAGACATCCTGTTTTTCCAAAAATGTTCTTGTCAGTTTCCTTCCTTGCAGGTGCAACAAAAACAGTACATGGTGTCCCAGAACTGACCTCATGTTTACAGCTCTGAAAAGAGTTTGCAAACCAGCATCTCAGGTTAACCCCCTGAGCTCCAAATAGCTTTTTGCAATCATTTCAACAATATATAACCATACACATTTTCAAACCAAGGGATCACACTTTCACATAGAGATTCACACATATTTTATAACTTCAGACACATGAGGGGGAAGAAAAGCTAGAAACAGCAAGTGAAGGCAGAGAGATAGCGGGAGAAGGGGTGCATAGCGAGGCCATCGGAGTGGCCAATTCCTAGGTCTCACAAGAAAATTGGACTGCACAGTCAGGCAGACAAGAGACAGAACAGAAAAGGATAAAACAGATCCTTGCATTTAACTCTTTTTTACATAACAAATCTTTCTACAAAACAAATGGGACAGGGTCTTATTCAACTCTGTCACAGGTAGCCTCCAGGATTGTGGGATAAGCAGTCTGCATTAGACGAATGGCGTGGCTCCGCCCCTCCCGGGTGTCACCCCTGGCCTGGCTTAGGGTGACTGCCTCGCCATTCCGGGGGGCCCATTTTTTTCTCCCGCAGGGCCAAGCGAGAACTGTCGGGGTGCCCTCTCTCTCTCTCCCTGCAGGCCAGGAGGCTCACCCTGGCCATGAACAGTAGGGGGTTTGGCCAGACCCACAATGGGCCCCCTCCTGTTGTGAGTCCCCCAAAAGAGTCTGAAGGCTAAACTTAGCCTTCAGGGAGGTGCCAGTGCCACTCCATGGTGCTTGGTACTCTCCCACTAGTGAAGAATGGTGAAGATTGATTCAGGTAAGATATGAAAATTACATACCTATCATAATTCTTGATCTTACTGTATATCTTCACCATTCATCACTGCTTCCCACCCTCCGTCCCCTCTTGTGCCTTAGCCTCTAGGCAGTGCCACCTCCCTGCTTGCCCCCTCCAATACAGACCAATTTTGGGCAAAGTCCTGCTGGTACCTCTGAGTTCCCTGCCACTTCATCTGAAGCACCAAGGACCCAACTCTGGTGGGAGGGCAAGCAGGAGCTTTTGCCCTTTCTTCCTAGGTGCTCCTCGGAGCCCCTGCTTGGCAGTGATGGGGGTACTCTTTGAGTGACTCTCTGGATCTAGAGGATCCTGTCCCTAACAGGCTTCCCTAAAACAATCTGTCCAGACTCTCTGATTGAGTCCCTATCGCTGTCACAGAGGCTCCGGGGATGACCTCATTTTTCATAAAGCCGTTTTTCATAAAGCCCTAACCGTCTCACCTTGAACCCCTACAGGTAACCCCCTCCTGGGTTCCAAAAGGGCACAGTCCCCTTGGGTTTTTCCTGAGCCTCTACTAGAGGTCATCATCCTTGTCTCACCACCACCACTGGTGGTGCTGGGCATAGAGGCTAAAATCTTCCTATGCCCCGGGACCTCCCTTCCTTTTGGACTCCGAGGGCATTTTGTCCTGAGGTGGGTCCTGTCCCCACCTCTCGTTGTGAGGTGGGAGAGAGGGTTGAGTGCATATAGTTCTCTTCTCTGGTGGACCTCGAGGGTTGCACATGGTCTGTCATGACCTTGACTCTCTTTGGAAGCGCTCTCCTATGAGGTCTTAAATCCTCCTATGCCTCGGTAGATTCAGTTTCCTGAATCTTGAACTCTTCAGGTTAGCTTGCTTGTCATCAGGCTCCTAACACAAAAAAAAAAAGAACAGAAGGCAAGGGTGGCAAGGAAGTTTAGGGTCCTCCTTTTGGTCCGCCAGGAGGAAACCTTGGGCACTCTGGAGGGGATGTTCCTCCTCTCCTTCACTCTCTCCATCTCTCTCCCCTTCTTTCCTTTATTCTTCTTGATCTTTTCTTTCCCTCCTACTTCACCCCTTCTCGTACCTCCTCTGGCCTGCCTAGTGGTGAGGCCCATCTTCCAGACCCTGTTAGATTCCCAACAGTTTGTTTCGCCAGCAACCTGAAGCACACTATAAAAGTTACGTTAACATACCGAATTCTATTGTATTTTAACACTTGTTTTACATATTTATGTTTGTTAGGTGCCCTGAGCCTCAGGGAATGGGTGCCCTATAAATAAAATTGCCTTGCCTTATCCCTCCTCATGTGGCGGCTTATTTCCTTTTTCAGTTTATACCCATTCCTTTTCCTATTCCTTGGGCTCCCTTGCCACATCCTCCTCCCATTTTCTCTATCCCTAGTTTCCATCTCCCCACGAGCGCAACTAAGGAGTTGGATGGGCTGGCATCCGTTACTGGCCAGCCCACAAGAGCCATATAATACTTCAGTCTCGAGGGTGGTGCAGTTCCCAATGTCGGCCCCTCCTCCAGATAGAAGAAAGCTTTTGTACCTAAAAGCTTCCTGCGGGTCCCAGCCCACCAGTGATGAATGGTGAAGATACACAGGAAGATCAAGAATTACAGTAGGTATGTAAATATAAATTACGTGCCTACCATAATTTTGGATCTTCCTGTATATCTTCACCATTCATCACTGGTGGGTTCCAGCCGAAGGCGCAGGACCCCGCAGGAAGCTTTTGCTTTAAGAAAAAGCTTTTCTGCTCTAGAAGGAGGGATGGCACCAGGAATGTCACTGCCCTCGAGGCCAACACATTACGTGGCTCTCACAGGCTGGCCAGTAACCGTCGTCGTCCCCTCCACTACCTCAGTTCTGTTCGCCGGAGAGGAAGACAGCACAGAGAAAACAAAGGTGGAGGGTGGGCAAGGGAGCCAAAAGGGATAATAAAATGAAAAGATATGAACTGAAAAAAGGATAAGCCAACAAAAAGAAAAAATTACTTACCATAGTACTCTTGTTTCTTCCCAGTGATACTCAGGTATGCAAAATTTTCTACAGTATGCCCTTTAGCTAGAACTGCCTGGAGAGAACAGAACACATGCAAATGATGGAACTCTCTGCACGTGACAACTTTTCAAATGCCACCCTGTACTAACTGCCAGTGTTCTAAAGCCCCTCAGATTTCCTAGACACCTGAAAAGCAGGCCCCAAGGAGTAAATGCACTAGTAACACCAATAATCAATAATGATTAGAATGCTAATTAAAACCCTTATCCCTCAAAATAAACCCTCCAACTGGAGGGAAAAAAACACAACAAATACCACCACAAATGTCAGAGCAACCTGAAAGAAGGGGGAAACAACATGAACCTCATTCATAAGAATTGTACCAGGAAATGGCATATATACCCCTGAGAACACCGTGTACAGGACTGCAGAGGCTGAAGGTTCCAGAAGGGGAGGCAGGGTGGGAAGTTATGAATACCTGAGTATCACTGGGAAGAAACAAGATTACTATGTTAAGTCATTTTTACTTCTTACCCCAGTAATACTCAGGTATTCATAACTTTCTGCAGACTACAATGCAGTACCCTTGGAGGTGGGCACAGAACCTCATTTTGGAAACAGACTTTGCAGGACTGCTGTGCCAAACCTGGCATCGCTCCTGGACAGAATATCCATGTTGTAGTGCTTTGTAAAGGTGTGTACTGTTTTCCAGGTAGCTGCTTTACAGATGTCCACTAGTGGAACATCCCTGGCAGCTGCTAAGGTAGCAGCTGCCCCTCTTGTGGAATGGGCCCCCAATCCTGTTGGGGGCTCCCTTCCAGCTTTAATGTAACAGAACTGGATACACTAGACTATCCAATGAGAAATGGACCTTTTTGATGCTGGGTTACCCTGTCCCACATCCCCATAAGTCAGGAACAGCTGTTTTCTATCCTGCCTATGGTCCTTATTGGCTGTCAAATAGTAGCTGAGAGCTGTTTTGACATCCAGACTGTGAAGCCTTCGTTCACCAGAGGTGGAATGCTCAGTGAAAAAGACAGGCAGGTTAATGGTTTGGTTCAGGTGGAAATCAGAGACCACTTTATGGAGAAATTTCCTATTTGTTCACAGGACAACCTAATCCCTGTGGAATGAGATGCAGTCCTGTTCAGTGCAGAGAGCCTGAAGCTCACTGATTCTTCTTGCAAAAATCATCGCCACTAGGAAAACTGTTTTCCAAGTGACATATTTTAGATGAGCAGAGAACATCGGCTGAAAAGGAGGTCCCATGAGTTTGGCTATGCACACATTTAGGTCCCATGCTGGCACCGGTTCCCTGTGAGGGGGGTGCAAGTGGGCCAAACCCTAAAGAACCTCTTAAAGATAGGGTCTGAAGCTATTGACACATTCCTTCTAGCAGAAATGTAAGCAGATACTGCAGTCAGGTGGATCTTGAGAGTACTGGACTGCAGCCCCAGGGAGTGCAAATATAAGAGGTAATCAAGAACAGCTGGAACCCCAACCTGTGTTGGTACCAACTCCTTAGCTGAGCACCAAATAAAAAAAACGATTCCATTCTGAAGCATACGCTTTCTTGGTGGATGGCTTCCTGTAACCTGTAATCAGAATGTCAAAAACAGTTTCCGAGAGATGTAAACATGCATGTTCTAGGTCTTCAACAGCTAAGCCTTGAGATGAGATTGAGAGATCTGAGATTCGGATACAGGCGTGTGCCCTGGTTGGAGGTTAACACATTGTGCCTCCGAGGGAGTTGTATTGGTTCAGCTACAGACATGGATAACAGACGGGAGAACCATGGTTGCCTGGGCCAGATGCTGACTGGGACCTGAGCTTGAGCAGTACTCTGTATACCAGAGGGAAGGGAGGGAAAGCATATAGATGCTTCCCTGACCAATCCAGGGCCACAGCATCCAAAGGGATTGTTCCCTTGTCTGGTGGTCTACAACAGTATTGTGGTAAGTTGTAGTTCTGGTGGGATGCAAACAGACCTACCTCTGGGGTGCATCACCTCCTGAAAAGCACTTGCACTACTTGCCTGTTCAGGGTCCATTCGTGATGGGCCTGGCTGATTCAACTGAGAGCATCTGCCAGGGTACTGTCTTTCCCTGGCAGATGGATTGCCTGTAAGGAAGCTCCCAAAGAGTGTGTCAGGCTCCAGATCTTCATGGCTTCTGTGCAGAGGGGACTTGACCTTGTCCATCCCTGCTTGATATTGTAATACATTGTGGTGGTATTGTCTGTTCTGACCTGTACCACCTTCCCATGCACTGGTGTTGAGAAGGATTTCAGTGCCAGAAACACTGCTCTGAGTTCCAGCAAATTTATGTGCTGGAGCGACTCTGCAACTGACCAAGTGCCCTGTGCTGTGTGGTCCCCTAGGTGGGCGCCCCACCCTAGTAGGGATGCATCTGTTGTAAGAACCACTGATGGGAACTCTCTCTGGAAAGGAATCCTTCCTTTAGATTGGATTCTTCTTTCCACCACTGAAGAGCTTGAACCAGAGTTTTTGTTACAAGGATGAGCTTTGACAGAGGATCTCTTCTTTGGCACCAGTGTGCAGTTAGTTGGAAATGGATATCTCTCATTTGGAACCTGGATCCCAGGACTGTGCCTGTGGCCGCAGCCATGTGGCCCAGGAGCTGCAGAAACTGCCTTGCAGTCTTTGGCTTGTGCAGACTGAACGAGTTTGCACACATCTGGATGCTTCTTATCCTGTCTGGAGGCAGGTAGGCCCTGCCTTGCAGGGTGTTGATCTCTGCTCCTATGAACTGCAGCACTTGTGCAAGCAGAAAAACTGACTTTTTGTGATTTATTAGGAAACCGAGGGACTTGAGGAGCCCATGAGTGATCTGCAAATACTGTGTGACCTGATCTGGTGATTTTCCTACCACCAGCCAGTCGTCCAGGTATGGAAACACTGTGACACCCTGTCTTCGAAGGTGTGCCACGACTGCTGCCAGGCACTTCGTGGACACTCCTGGGGCTGAAGTTAGGCTAAAAGTCAGGGATGAAAACTGGTAATATCCTGATGGTAGCCTGAACCTGAGATATTTTCTGTGGGACTCCCTTATGGGGATGTGGAAATAGGCATCTTTTAGGTCCAGTGATGCCAACCAATCTCTTTGCTGGAGTGTTGGCAGGATCGATGCCAGAGTTACCGTTTTGAACTTTGTTTTTTTAGATGCTTGTTCAGGGACCTGAGGTCCAGAACAGGCCGCCACTCCCCATTTTTCTTTAAGGTGAGAAAGTACCTGGAGTAACTGCTGGACTGGGACAGGTTCCACTGCCTTTGACAGCAGCAGGTTTCAAACCTCTGCCTCCAACAGCTTCTTTTCTGTGATGGAGGGTGAACAGAACACCCTGGTTTTTGGCAGAGGAAGGGATTTGAAATTCAGAGACAGTCCCTGATTCACCACCTCCAGGACCCACTTGTCTGTGGTAATGCCTTGCCAAGCCTGGATGAAGTGAGACAGTCTGCCTCTGACAAGTAGAGAGGAAGCAGCCTGTGGAGACATGCCAGGGTGTTTGCTTTGTCTGGGACTGAGGCTGGGTTTGGGACCCCTGCCTAGAACCCCTTCTGCCCCACCTCTGAAGTACCCTTGCTGTGGGTACTGTTGGTATTGGGGTGTAGCCACCGGTTGGAAAAAGGGCCTTGAGTGAAAGGACCTGCCCCTGCCTCCCCTTCCATAGGGTCTGGTGGATGGGGAAGCTTTCTCTTTAGCACAGTTGCTCCTGCATGTGGCCTTATATTCATCCACCTTCTTCATATAAGCCACTGCTGACTCACCAAAAAGTGCATTCCCTTCCAAAGGGAAGTCAAGAGCCTTTGACTGGGTATCGTGAGTGAGATGTGTGTCTCTTAGCCAGGCACATCTCCTCTGGGCAACAGTGTTTGCCATCCATCTGGCTGCAGTGTCGTTAGTGTCAGCAGCCATCTGGAACTGGCATTTGGCCACCTCTAAGCCAAATCTGGCAGTTTCTGCCAGGTCATCAAACAAAGGTGAAGGGTTTTTTTTTGTGCCATGGCCAACACAGACTGCCACAAGGACTTCTGGTAATGTGCAGCGTAGGCCTGGAAGTTCGCTTGTCTTATGGCCAAAGAAGCTGACAGGTACCCCTTTGCCATACTGTCAATCTTCCTGGCGTCCTTATCTGGTGGGTATGAAGCCAGTGAGACCTTAGCTTTATCACAGGCAGCTGCCTGCACTACCCACTGGTGGTCAGGGTGGGTAAAGTACAGTTACGTAAGAACTTACCATAACAGTAGATCTTCGAGAACAGCTCTTGCAGCAGGTTACACCATTAGGACTGAAGCCGGCAGGTGTCAGGACCCCACGGAAATTTTCTAGCTAGCAGTCTTCAGCGGGGACCTCACGCCGGCCGTCCCGCCCCTGGCGTCAGGCGTAGTATAAGGAGGCGGTCCCCACAATCCTCAGTTCTCCTGCTGGAGACTCCCGCGCTGGATGACATCAAAGAGGAGACCGAGGATCCGCCACCAGATGGCAAAGACTCATAAATAAGAATGATCCATCCCTAAGATGGGTGCTTACTCTGTAACTACCTCAAAAGGGGACAGTGGTGGAAGTACCGCTGCAAGAGCTGTTCTCGAAGATCTACTATTACGGTAAGTTCTTACGTAACTGTACTATCTTACTTCGAGATAAGTTCTTGCAGCAGGTTACACCATTAGGACTGATTTCCAAGCAATAGTGGCAATCAAGCACCACTGGGAGGAGGAAAGGCAGAGATCTCGATAGTACTCGAGCCTAGGATAGAAGTCCCTGAAGGACGGCTAGACCAAACCCTGCTCTTCGCCTCGATGAGATGTCCAGACTGTAATGTCTGATAAAGGTATGCACAGAGCTCCAAGTAGCTGCAGCGCAAATAGCTGAGGTGGAGACGTCCTTTAACGCGCAAAAGAAGTAGCCACCCCTCTTGTGGAATGACCCTTGACTGCGCCCGGTAAGGGTTTATTGCGCTTGTCATAAAAGAAACTGATGCACTGGATGAGCCACCTCAAGAGTGACTGTTTGGAGACAGGAGCTCCTTTCATCCTGTGAGCAAAGGAGATGAAAAGTTGGTTCGCCTTTCAAAACTGTTTGGTTCTGGTCAGATAGTATCTGAGGCACCGATGCACGTCGAGGGTGTGCAGAAGGGCTTCTCCTCGATTAGTGTACCTTGGGAAATACACTGGTAAATCAATATCCTGGTTAAGGGTGAGGGCTGAAACCACCTTAGGCAAAACTTTGGGTTTGTCCTTAGGGATACCCTGTCCTGATGGAAAACCAAATAAGGCTCTTTGCACATAAGAGCGTGCAATTCCGAGATCCTTCTCACCGAAGTAACAGCAACTAAAAATAACATTTTCCAAGAGAGAAAACGTAGCTCGCAATCCGCGGCTGGTTCAAAAGGTGGCAGCGTAAGCTGCTCCAGGACGAAGGGTAAGTCCCAAGGAGGAATTGGATCCTTGATGGGCGGTCTAAGGTGGAGGACTCCCCTTAAAAAGGCACGAGTAGTGTCCAGCTGGGCCACCGTCCGATGGCCTACTGGGGCATGGTAAGCAGAAATAGCACAAAGGTGCACTTTAATCGAGGAGTAAGCCAGACCGGAATGGAAAAGGGAAAGCAGGTAGTCCAGAACCAGCTTTTCGGGACAGTCTAACAGCGAAAAACCATGCGCTTGAGCCCACAAACAGAATCTACGCCATTTCATGGCATACGTTGCCTGGGTTGCCGGTTTTCTGGTGGCAGAGAGTACATCTGCCACTTCTTGCGAGACCCCGTATCGCATCATGGCTATGTCTCTAGGAGCCAAGCGTGCAGGTTCAATGAACGTAAGTCTGGGTGGACCAATGAACCCGCCTCCTGAGACAATAGATGAGAGCTGATTGGCAAAGGAACTGGAGGTTCCCGGGATAGCTGGTGCAGAAGAGGGAACCAAATTTGTCTGGACCAGAAAGGCGCGATCAAGATGAGCGTCGCTTGCTCCCTGCGAAGTTTTAAGAGAACTCTCTGGATCAACGGGAAAGGAGGGAAGGCATAGAGAAATCTGCCCGCCCAGGAGAGGGACAACGCGTCTCACCAGAAAACACCAGGCCCTGGAGCTAGCGAGCAAAAATTGGGCAGTTTTGCGTTGGATGGGGACGCGAAAAGATCTAACTCTGGAGTGCCCCATCTGTGATACAGATCCTCTGCCACCTCCTGTAGAAGTTCCCACTCATGGACTCTGGCCTGAGAGCGACTCAGACTGTCTGCGACGGTGTTGTCCACTCCCGGGATGTGTACTGCAATTAGGTTTGTGCCGTGTTGCAATATCCACTCCCACACTCTCATGGCCTCCCTGCAAAGCAGGTAGGAGTGAGTGCCTCCTTGTTTGTTGAGGTAATACATCACCGTGGTATTGTCTGTTTGTAACAGGAGTGTACCCGGTAGGATCTCTGACTGGAAGGCTTGCAGAGCGTAAAGGACTGCCCTCATTTCCAAAATGTTGATGTGGAGATGAGACTCCTGGGCTGTCCAAAGGCCCTGAGACCGAACACCGTCCAGGTGTGCTCCCCACCCGAGCCCTGAGGCATCTGTGGAGAGTATCACAGTCTGAGACGGTGCTATGAAGGCAACCCCCGCGGAGAGGTTCCCCGGGTCTAGCCACCATTGCCAATCCCGAATCACGGCATTCGTGATTCGAATTGGCTGCTGCAGATGGTCTTGCCTTTGGTCCCATTGCACCCTTAGCATCCACTGGGTTACCCGCATGTGGAGACATGCCAGCGGGACTGTTGCAATGGCCGCAGCCATGTGTCCGAGCAGGCAAAGGACCGATCTGGCCGGGATGGTCCTCTTCACCGACAGGTCCCTGATGAGGGATCTGATGTGTTCCGTTCTGTCTGAGGGAAGAAAAGCTTCTCTGACAGTGTCCAGAACTGCTCCTATAAACTGCAGCTTCTGGGACGGCACCAGGAGTGACTTCTCGTAGTTGATGAGGATACCCAGTGATTGAAAAAGGGACTGGGTGCAGTGAATGGCCGTCATCAGTGCCTCCCTGGAGGGCGCCATGAGAAACCAGTCGTCCAGGTATGGGAACACATAGTGGCCTTGTCTCCTCAGAGACGCCGCCAGACTGCCATGCACTTAGTAAAAAGCCGAGGTGCCAGCGACAGCCCAAGGGAAGAGCTCGGAACTGATGATGGTGGCTCAAACTCAAGCGCAGGAACCTCCGTGCGCTTTGAGCAATCGGAATGTGCAGGTAGGCATCCTGCATGTCCAAAGACGCCAGAAAGCTGCCTTGCTTCAGCATGGGAATTAGGCCCGGAAGGTCACCATGCAGAAGCGTTTGTAAACGAGGTCGCTGAGGTCCAGTATTGGACGGAGGTCCCCTATTTTCTTTGGAACCAGGAAGAAGTGAGAATAGTACCCTAGTCCTCTCTGGTTTTCCGGGATGTGCTCTAAGGCTTCTTTTTCCAGAAGCGCAAGCAACTCCTGCTGTGGGCAGGCATGCTGACCCGAATATCGGAAAAGCAGGGAGGTCTTGTGGGTGGACTGTCTACAAATTCTAGGTAGTGGCCTTTTTGACCAATTGCAGAACCCAACTGTCAGTGGTGATCGACTGCCACCCTGGCAAGTGGCGTGCGATGCGACCCCCGACTTTCTGTTCCTGTTGATCCTGGGGGGGCAGGAAGGAGTCATGCTGTGGCAGCGTTCAATCCGGCATGCTGTGCTGACTTTACAAATTGTTGGCCTCTGCCTGTGAATGACTTGGCCTGGGCTTTGCGGGTGAAAGTGCCCCTCTGCTGTTGGCCGGAACGTGGCTGTTGTCTTTGTAGCCAGCCACGGAAACGGCTCTGGTTCCTACGAAAGGAACTGGGCCGAGACCTGTACATGGCCTGTACAGATCTGACTGCCTTCCCTGCGCCCTAAAGTTTGGTGATCACCTTCTCGGAGGCTTCACCAAATAAAACCTCGCTGTTGTAAGGGACGTCTAAGATGTTCTTCTGGACGTCCGGGGTTAAACTGGAGACACGGAGCCAAGAGTGTCTCCGGAGACACACACACCTGAGGCTGCAGCTCTGGCTGAAGAGTCCGCAGAATCATATGCGGCTCTGAGCACCTGGGTCCCCACATCTGAACCAGTGTGGAGGAGGTTCAAGAGCTCCTCCTTTTGGTCGCCATTGGGCATGTTCTTGACCAGGTCCTGCCCGTTCCCACAGTGCGTTCTGGAATTGAACCATGTGAGTGAGGTAATTCAGAGACCTGATGGCGCAAGTCGTAGCCGCGTACGTATGCCTACCCAGGACATCCAATTGCTTGGATTCCTGGTCCAGTGGCTGTGTGCTCAAATGCTGAGGTCTTTGCAACTGGTCATGCAAAGCAGTGATGACCAGGGAGTCAGCCAGAGGATGGTTTTCCAGATACTGGTCCTCCCTAGGGGCCTTGTATAGGCGGTCAGCCTTCTTCGGCACCGCCGGAGTGGAATGCAGGACGTTTCCAGGCAGCCTTGGTGACGCTCCCAAAGTGATCCACCAAGGGCGGCACTACTACAGGCTTTGGGTCTTTCTGCCGAAGGTAGCGGGCAAGGCGCTGTCTCTCGGGGTCGAGCTCTTCAGCATCCCACCCCATATTCTCCTGGATGTGCCTCATGATTTCCGCTAAAGAGGGATCATCCGGAGGAGACCTGGGTAGGTCATGTGGTCCGGAGAGGGAATGCTGATGGGAGAAGGCGATCTGCAGCACCCTGAGGTGTCAGATCTAGAATCCTCCCCAGATGGGGTGTACCAGTGTCGTCTGGGTCTCTTAGGACTGGGTGACCCTGAGGTGGATCTGGAGGGAGGTCTTCTCCTGTCTGAGGATCTGCCCTGAGGAGGTGGTGTTCACACCTTGGGGGTTGGCGACCGTCCTACGGGCCCCTTGGGTGGAAGAGGGGGCGTAGGCGGTGAAGGAGTAGGAGGAGGCGGAGTTGGAGTAGGAGGAGGGTGTGTGGTGACCACATCTTTTCTAATGGTGTCCCACCAGAAGTTAAAGAGCTCCTTTACCTCTGCCAAATTCATGCCCGACGACGGGCCGGGCGCCGGTGGCCTGTCGCCAGAGTCAGGCGTCGGGTCCCCGGGGGTCTTCCACTCCGGGGAAGGTTCCCGTGGGAGCCCAGCGTCTCTGGCGTCGCCCGCCTGGTCCTCGGGCTGTGTAGTATCCTCCAATGAGTCCTTCCGACCGACGTCAGCCGGTGACGGTGGTGCGGTCCTGCTCTCTGGGGTAGCCAACGTCAGTCCCCTAGCCGACGCCCTCGGAGGTGAAAGCCTAGCCGGCGACGGGTGTTTCGATGTTGCCGGCTCCTGGGAGCGCCGGTGATGCTTGGTCCGACATCCGTTTGAGGTCTTGCAAGGAACCGGGTCCGACCCACGCGGAGGCTGGGAAACCGACCTGGCGTCGGAGTCCCGACGGCGGGAGGAAGATTTGTGGTGCTCCCCTGACTTCAACGAGGCCTTAGATGGAGTGGAAGATGCCGACGGCCTGGAAGTCTTCAGGGGCTGCAGAGCACAGGAACCGCTGGAGGATCTGACCTGAACCGGGGGAGGTTGCGATTGAGCCCTGGGGGGAGAGCGGTCTGACCACGAGCCGGAGCTTCGGTAGTCCGAGGCCCTCGCAGGGGACCTGGGCCTTTCCTTCTCCTGGTGTTTATCCTGGTGCTTGTGGGTTTTACCCGACGACTCACCCCTGGAGGAAGGTTCCTTGTCCATGTTCTTCGGTTTCTCCTCTAAGAGAAACGCTTGTAGGGCCTTCTGTCGGCGGATCCTGGTGCGACTGTTGAAGCCCTGGCAGAAGGAGCAGGCCTTGGTGTCGTGTTTTGGGCCTAGGCAGCGCACGCAGGCTGAATGTGGATCCCTGAAGGGGATCTGTTTGCCGCAGGCAGAATTCGACTGGTGACCTTCCAGAGAAGTATTTGGAGAGGACATCAGTTGAATCCAGAATTGTGAAGAAAGACGAAAACATTGTAGCTCTAAAGGTCGTCGCACGGTAGAAAAAGGACCGAGAGGCCGATACTTGCGATGTCGACGGCGGGAAAAGAACTGAGGATTGTGGGGGGACCGCCTCCTTATATACTACGCCTGACGTCGGGGGCGGGACCGACGTTGGAGGCGGTCCCCGCTGAAGACTGCTAGCTAGAAAATTTCCGTGGAGTCCTGACGCCTGCCGGCTTCAGTCCTAATGGTGTTACCTGCTGCAAGAGCTGTATCTCGAAGTAAGATACAGAAATTCTGCCCTTTCCCTTTCCATCTGATATTTCTTATCCAACCTCTTATAAAGAGGGGGGCTAGAATTAGGGGTCTGTAATAACTTTAAGGCATCCTTTTTAAAGAATTTATTAACAGGCAGGAGGAGTGCTCAAGTGGGGTTAACCCCATCATTTCAAGGTATTCTACCTCTTCTTCATCCTCTATCTCCTCCCTTGTGGTGATGTCCAAGGCATTAGCCACCTTCCTCACAAAGGTAAAATGTGAGTAATAATCCTCAGAGGTTCTAGCAGGTGAGCCACACTCTTGCTCGGGGGATACCTCGGGTTTAATTGGTTCCCCCTCCTCCTCACATTCACTATAGTCCTCATTCTCTATAGAGGATGATCTGCCTGTGCTGTCAGTCGGTCCGGTGGGTGCTTAAACAGGTGGCTGCTTATCAGTGGGAATAAGACCTTGTAAGGCCTGCACCACTTTGATTGCCTGAGCAATTTCGTGGAGAAGGCAGAGTTAGAGCACTCACAGAAGTCCCCTTTTTACTAGCTGGGGGTTCTGTTTGCTTCAGTTTTTTGTCTTTTTTGAGGGACCGGGAAGTCAGCCGGTTCAGCAAGCCTCTTAGTGTCCTTGTCACGCGTCTCAGGGGTAGAGGCAACAACTGTAGTGGTTTCACCCACAGCAGAACAGGGTATCAGCTGGTCAGAGCCAGAGGGACCCCTAGGTGGAGGAAGTTTTTTCCTTAGCCGTTCTAGGCTTTTCTCCACTGTTTTTTTCTGGGAAGGTTTTACATATGTCACAATCTTCCTTAAGATGCTCATAGCCCAGGCAGGCCACACACAAATTATGTGTGTCTGCCTTAGCAAACACTTCCCCACAATCAGAACAATTCTTAAAACCGGGTTCACCAGTTTTCTTCTTTGGTTTCTCTGACATTTTTATCAGAACCCGATAAAAAAGTGAACCACTAAATGATGTTTAAATTTAGGTAAAAGTTCAGCGGTTGTGGTCGGTTCCGGAACCGATGAGAACTAGAACCAAAGGAGAAAATTAACTGGGACTAGTGGTTCAGTAACTGGTAAAGCAGTTACAAAAACAAATATTTTAAAATAAATTTAGAGTAAAATAATGAGGTTCTTTAGTCAGAGAACCCCAAAAAAGGGAAAAACAAACTCAGTTCCCAACCAGTTATCCTGAACCATGAGGAACCGAGAAAAATAAGCAAATGAAGCTAAAACTAGGGTTAACTACAGAAAACAATAAGTGCAAGGCAGCAAATGAAATAAAATGGATACTTATGTATATTTATAAGTTTCTTCACATCACAGGAATGAGTAGAAGAGCAAAACTCCAAGTGATCAGACTGTTCAGGCGGACAGTGAAATCTGAGGGGTTTTAGAACACTGGCAGTTAGTACAGGGCAGGGGCAGCATTTGAAAAGTTGTCACGTGCAAAAAGTTTCATCATTTGCATGTGTTCTAGTCTCTCTGGGCAGTTCTAGCTAAAGGGCATACTGCAAAAAGTTATGAATACCTGCGTATTACTGGGATGAGAAAGGACAGATTCTTAAGGAAACTGAAGCCTAACTGGGTGTGGGTTAAGGTCCCAACCCCTGGGCAGAAAGATAAGGAGAAAGGAAGAGGAAGAATGAAGAAAGAAGATGAAGAATGAGGAATGAAGAGGAAGAAGAAGGCGACGTGGAGGGAGGATGGCACACACCTCCACTCTCCAGAAGCCTAGTGGACCAGGCAACTTTAGTGACCGGTATTACCACCTTGTGAAACAAAAACAGCCATAAGGAGATTTTTTTTTTTTGAGAGCTCCAAGGCGTCACAAAAGGAAAGGGATAAAATCCTTATCCACAAGAGGGGGAGACAGGAGACCAGGCCGACAGGTCAACAGTCTCCCAGGTCCACACAGAGGAAACCAGGATCTAGCGCCTTCTCCCCCTTCCTCTTCAAGGCTGAGGACTGAGAAAGGGCAGCCCACTAACCAGAGTACATCTCGAAACCCAAAGGAAACCCAGGATGGCAAAGGAAAAATTCCTAATACATACCACCAGGGAGGTGATATATCAGGTCAGGACCTTAGGGAGGTTCTCCTAACTGGAATCTCAAGAGTTAAGACCATAACAAGGAGACTTGAATGGGTCCCCTGTTGGGCGTTAGAAAGTTAAGTAAAGAGACAGAGGATCCCCGGGCCCCTAAGTCCAGTAGAAGGACTAAGGGAAGCACCCCACCAGAGGTGGGGGGAGCTCACAGCGGATCTCAAAAGAGACCTGAAGACTGTCTGCTGAGAAAGAGGGCCCCGGGGAGCACTGCAAAGAAAGGGGCCAAAGCCCCTACTTGCACTTCCCCCACCACCAGGCGGGTCCCTGTTGCTTCAGAAAAGTGGCAGGGAGCCCAAAGGTACCAACGGGACTCTGCCCAATTGGCCTCATTGGGGCAGGAGGAGGCACAGCCCAGAGGCTGAGGCCCAAGAGGGAATGGAGGGAGGGAAGAAGTGATTTATGGTGAAGATATACAGGAAGATCAAGAATTACAGTAGGTACGTAATTCACATATCTTCACTGTATCAATCTTCACCATTCATCACTGGTGGGAGAGTACCAAGCCCACAAAGTGGACCAATACCTCCCTGAAGGTAACACTGCCTTTAGCCCCCTGTGGGTGAGACATGGGGGGGGGGACCATCACGGGTCTGCCTGACCCATTACTGCTGAGAGCTAGCATGGGTCTCTTGGCTAGCAGAAAGAGGCTGCCCTGATAGTTCCTGCCTGGCTCTTGGGAAAAAAACTGGGCACCCCAGAAAGGCAAGGCAGTCACCCTACGCCGGGCCAAGGGCGACCACTGGGACAGGCAAAGCCATGCCATCCATCTGATGCAGACCGAAGATCCCATCAGCCTGGAAGCTACCACACTGGCATCATACGATGCTCACGCCTGGTGTCTCGCTAGTTCCAGACTTCTTGTAGAGATGGCAACAGCCCACCTGGTTGCCTCACCATCAGGCAAGGCTGACAGGAACGATCCCGTCATGGCCCACAGGCACCTCTGATAGGTCACCATGTGTGCCTGATGTGTTACGACAGACAACAAGAAATGTGCAGAGGCAAAAACTCGCCTGCCCCAGTGATTGAACTCTGCAGAGTTCACGTCCGGAGGACAGTTTCTTGTTGGGTGCTGATGCCCAGAAGGGGTGTCCAGCCACTCCAGACCCAAGAAGGGGTGGAGCAAAGATCCTGGAGACCCTGAAGGGGCACAATACTGGTGCCGGGAGTCCACAGGAGCTGGAACGGAGGTGGGCGACTGACAGGCACTGTGTGACTCCTCCACTAAAGGCAGAGGCCACGGAGGGATCACTAAGGATTCCTGACTGTACTTTCTGAGGAACACCACAGTTGCATGGATGGTGTTGCATCATAAAACGGGGGATAAATTGAGCTCCTCCAGCATCGTCGCCAGAAACCGCTGATACTCCATAAAGTCAGCATGAGACGATCAGTAGGAAGGAGAGTCCTCTTCCTCAGACGAGGAAGTTGATGACCCAGAGGAGCTCTGCATAGGGAACGGCAGTGTGGTGTGAGGAGCTGCGAACACCAACTCATCCATGGCCCTAAAGAATGCTGGGAAAGTACTCGCTGTGGCCATACACTGCTCCAGATAAGGGGCTCCAAAGGACCCACGAGACCAGGGAGAAGAGGGAAAGGTTAGAGAGAGGACGAGGGCTGGGTAGGAAGATTCTGAGAGACCGCTCCCTCTCCGACAGGGCTGTGGAAAGTTGCAGGGGACCATCCTACCACAAGGGGAGTGCATTGTCCAGACCCCACCTGCTGCTCAACTGTCCCCAAGCCAGCAGGGAAGCCCAAAGGGGGAAGACTCCTGGTGGGGAGACCGGAGCCCAGCTAGCACAACAGGGTGGCTCTCATCCCCACCCGAAGCAGGACTCCGTCCCCTAGAAGTGGAAGGGGTGCTCAGCCCAACATTCCTACTCTGCAGCATAGTGGTTGATGCCACCCAGGCAGAGTGGGGCGTAGACCGGCGCCCCAACCCCCACAAGGAGAGGACAGAGACCTACCCCTCGAGTGAGATCTCCCAGCGCCAACTGATCTCAAGGATGGAGAGAGAGAGAGAGAGAGAGAGAGAGAAAAGCCGGCACCAGGGTCAACCTCTGACTCCCCAAACCCGCTGTGAAGCCAAACAATAGCCCAGCGCCGGAATCCGTATCCCCCTCAGAATGCCCCGAAGCAGCACTGTCTCCCAGGGAGGCAGTGGTCACGGCACAGAGTCCTGCAGCAGCACTGACCTCGGCGCCGCTCCCAGATGCAGCACCAACTCCATCATCAACATCAGAGTCAGCAATGACTTTGGGGATGGCGTCGGCCCCTGAAACAGTGCCGACAACGGCACCAGCCACGGCGTCATCACCTGAAGCGACACCGACCACAGCACAGTCGCTGCCCACAGCGACGTCACCAGGCATGACACGGCAAGCAGCATCGTCGCCCGGGAATGACGCCAAGGACAGAGCCTCAATCCTCCATGGCACCGGAAGAGGACAGGGCAACACCATGCATGGTGACTAGTCCCAATCCCAAACTCACTGAAGGTCTCAAACAAAGTCTTGGGGTGGGGCTACCACTCCGGAGAGCTGGCTCACCAGTCTGAGTCCTCTGACTTGTCCTCCAAATCCGAAGAGAGACAACAGAACCCCAAAAGAGGCAACCCCAGTCACCCGGCCCACCCCAGAACCAAGGTCGGTGTTGGGAAGGGACTCTGTGGTACCGAAGTGCCGGCCCCGCTCACAGACACCGGACTCAGTGTTGGGAGCCGAAACCACACGTTCTGACACCCCTGAAGGGACCACTGATGTAGGTCTAGCGTGTAGCTGAGGCCCCGGCGCAGGGGTCACCTGGTCCCCCAAAGGGGAACCAGGACTGGAGCGGGCAGCAGCCGACCTCTAAAAGGAAGTCAACCATGCTCCTGACCGCTCTCCCAGGCGCCCAGACTCAGCAGGATGCGAATCCAAGGCAGCCTTGCTCTCCCATGGTGTGTACAGCAGCGGGGAGCGGGGGAGGTCGAGGGAACAGGACCAAAGTTCTTTTCTTGGCAGCCCTTGTCTGATGCTTGCCGCCAAAGGTTGGGGGTTTGTGTCCCCATCGCGCGGCATTCTAGGATGTGGTAGTCCTTACTAAAACAAGCATCGCAATGGTCCATGTCGTGAGACGGCCAGAGACAACTGAAACACCAGTCATGCGGATCCGTTATGGTAACTTGACCTCCACAGGGGCACTGAAGCATGGGTGAGGTCCCCACCTTCGAATATTTATGCCCAGAACCAGACATGAAACTGGCCAAACAACTAAACTAAAACGAAGTGAAAGACTCAACGCTGGCTAACAATCAAAATAACAAAAGTGGTGCCAATGTCCAAGTACAGAATCCAGTAACTTTAAAGTGAGCAGAAAATGGAATGGTAGCTGATATGCAGTTAATCTCTTCAGGAGTAGCTGTCCCACAGAGCACCCGCAGCCTCGACGGAGGGAAGAGCAGAACTGAGGTAGTGGAGGGGATGGAGATTACTGGCCAACCCGTGAGCGCCATGTAATGCGTTGGACTTGAGGGCGGCGCTGTTCCCAACATCGTCCCTCCTTCTAGAAAAGAAAAGCATTTTCTTAAAGCAAAAGCTTCCCGCTGGGTCCTGTGCCTTCGGCTGGAACACACCAGTGATGAATGGTAAAGATTGGTAAAGGGAAGATTTGTCATTTTTTTAAGGTCCAAGGGCCCTTGTGAGCCACAAAACAGTCATCCTCCTGATGGACAACAAGTCCACCATGTACTACATCAACAATAGGGGGTGTACACACTTACCTCTCTGCAGGGAGGCAAAGAGTGTGGGAATGGTGTCTAAAGCAGGGGATCTTGCTCCAAGCAATAACACTCTGGCAGACAGACTCAGCTGAACAGAGGCCAATTCTCACAAGCAGTCACTAGTTTCAGATGTCATGAGATCACTGTTCGACAAGTGGGGTACCCTAGATGTAGACCTTTTTGCATCCCCAATCGATTCCAAACTGCCTTGATTCTGCTCTAGAAATCCAGGACATGGCATTTTTTGTCAGGATGCATTCAGACTGCAATGGCAAATTTCTGCATGCATTCCCTACAGAGGGTATTGCTCAAACAGGTGGTGCATGGGCCAAGATGAGTCTGGTCACCCTCTGCTAGCCCCAACAGATATGGTTTCCTCTGCTGGACAGACTATCAGCAACGAAGGATTCTTCCACTCAGGATCGACTTACTAACCTGAGGGTCACCTGGTCCATCTCAAACTATTTCTTTCATCTTCAGGGCTGGCTCCTGGAGATACAGAAGTGAACAGGTACAAGGTACCTCAGAAGGTCTCTGAAGTACTTCTGGCTGTTTGTAAGCCTTCCATTAGGAAAATTTACATGGCCAAAAGGAAATTATTTTCCACCTGGTGTTCCAAAACCTGCACAGACATTTTTGGGTGCTCCCCTGATAAGGTTCTGGGGTATTTGCTGGCCCTTTCTGGTGCTGGCCTGCAGTATTCTACAGTACATGTCCACCTGTGTACTATATCTGCATACCACAAGTCTGCTGGTACTCTACCTGACACAGCTGCCACTCTAAGAGGTTCCTTAAGGGTATTTTGCAAACAAGGTCTCCCGTCATTATGCCAGTGGCTGCCTGGGATATCACCTTGTGTTGGACATGCTCATTCACAAACCTGTCGAACCACTTGTGACTTGTGAGCTTAACTTAATAACTTGGAATGCTACAATTATGGACGTCACCTCTGTTCACAGAGTGTCTAAAATCCATGCCCAGGTCACAGATGCTCCATACAGAAGTTACATAAGAAATGGAAATTACGTACTTACCGTAATTGTTGATCTTCTTGGACAGTCTCCATCACTCAGTGTCAGTGGCTCAGCAGGTAGCACACTCGCCTCTGAGGCCGGGAGATCAGAGGGCTGTGGGTTCAGTTCCCACATCTGGCATTTGGGTTAATATCCCAGTACTGACACTGTAGTGCAGCATGAGAGGGGTGCTGCACTTCTGAGGTGCCGTCTTTCGGATGAGACGTTAAACCGAGGTCCCATCTGCCTGGATTGGTGGTAGTTCAGGTGGATGTTAAAGATTCCATGGCACTTATCGAAAAGAGTAGGGGAATTTCCCTAGCGTCCTGGCCAAGTTTCCCTCATTCACTAAAAATACCACCAACAGCTTAAACTGGTTCAAGGGCAGTTGGCATTCATCTGTATCTCCCTCCCCCGGGTCGTGCCTGAAAATAGGCAGGATTTGTCTAGAGCACTTACCTGGTCAACAAAAATAAATTAAATAAACTCATTCACACTAGTGGGATAGCGCCAGAGGCACTAGGACCAAGCGGGAGCCAGAATTTTTCAGAAAGGTCAGTGCCGAGACAGGATCACGCATGTGCGGCACCACGAGACTAGCTTGCGCCTGTATAGGCTATTTAGGCGTCGACCCTCCAACCGCCTCAGTACCTTTTTGACCGAGGAGGTGCAGTGTAACTAATGAAAATAACTTATCCTGAGTTTCTGGGCCTGAGAGGGCCCAGATGGCCCTTGCAAGAAGGGTCAAAGAACAATGTCTTCACAGCCTGAATCATAGGACCATGAAGACCAGGAAAGAAAACGAGTGAATCCAGGGGATGGCAGTTGGGTGTGTGAATGAGTGATGGAGACTGTCCAAGAAGATCAACAATTACGGTAAGTACTTAATTTCCATATCTTCCTGGACTAAGTCTCCATCACTCATTCACACTAGTGGGAGAGTACTGAGCTAAAAACAACAACCCTGAGTAGGGTGGAGGAGATAGGGTTCATTTAGAAAGGACGGACAAGGATTGTCCTACTAATAAAAAGATCTGTCTTGGAAAGAGCATCTGGAATACAGTGCTTACAAGATAAGCGCTTGAGCTGTAACTCACCACTTTGCAGATGACTGCAATGTGCACAAAATGAAACTCTGCCAGGAAGTCGCAACCACTCTAGGAGAGCGGCGAGAACCCGGCCTCACAATTTGATATAGAACCAAAATTAATAGTGACAAAGACACGTACTAATCTATTGTAAAAGGACCTCAGGAACTTAAAGATCCAGAGGTAAAGTCGACCAAAAACGCAGATGGAACCCCCACTACCAAGTATGGCTGACCTGCAAACAACAGGTCCAGGAGCACTTGAACCCCTCTCTTGGTGAGCAAAAGAAGGTCCAAGTGGGGTTAGCCCATCAAGGATAATGGTTTCCACTTAGTCACTAAAACCTTCCTGATGGAAGGCCACAGCACGACTTAGAAGCCTCTTGTGGTGGTCTAGTAGAACCAGATCCTACCCACTGCATATTCCAAAAAGGAATCATCCTGCCCCTGTGTGTACAACTGTAGTAGCAGTCTCTGAACTCAGGGAAGAAAGGAAAAGTGTACAGGAGGATGTGTCCACTGCGGAAAAAAACATTCCAACAGAAAAGAACAGGGGCTGGATTTCTAAGGCAAATAGAGGCAGATGTGCGTTGATGAGGGACACAGCAGGACCAAGTTAGGTCTAAGCCATTCACTGAAAGTGACTGAATAGCGGCAGAAGTGACTCAATGCTGTGAGGCATTACTCACTCCGGCCTCACTGAAGGGAGTAGGGAGGATTCTAGTTTACTTTGCTGAAAAACAAACATCACAGCTCTGTCACACACTCGGAAAGGATAGCTTCGTGTGCGACTGGCATGGAACCAGTGCGCAAGAACCGAAGGTGTGAATATTTGAGGAGCCATCTCAGACAAAGACCTACCTGACCTATGGCCAAGAAAGGAGCACGCTGTCTGTTAAGTTGAAGCAAGCAAGGAAGTAGGAACCTGAGTTCCGACTCACTGGAGAGTCACTTCTGTTGCTGCGAGGCTCTGATCAAAAGAAAGCCTGATAAAAAGGGGGACCAACAGACTAGGCAGTCGCCTAGGTCTAGGAAATATCTCAGAATAAGAGAACTCTCTCTTGGCAAAAAGAGATGACCCATACCTCTGCTGGATTGGACTTCCCCCTAGGAGTAGAAGTCAGGTACTCGCTACCATAGTTTAGAGATGACCGCCTCAGGGGCTGAGGTGGAACCTGACCAGATACAAAAGTGTGGTATCAGGTAATTTCGGCTAGATCCTGTGCTGTGATAAATTAACTTTTTTTTTTTTTTTTTACCATTAGTCCGAGTCTGACAAGGTTTCAGGCTGCTATCTCGCAAGGATTGCCTGATACAAAAATGACAAAGATGTCATCCCTTTGAGGGGCAGGAGGAGCCTGAGCATCCATAACTAAAATCGTGACCTGACTAATAATCACAGCTGAAGAGATGTTAACCACCTGTGCGAAGGAAGCCACCAAAGGGGCAGTATCAGAAGGGGGCTATATACCCCTATCAAAGGAGCGAAAGAGTCTGTGCGGCTCCCGACCATTGAGTTAGAATGTTCCACAGAGTGTAATTGTCTTGACGACTGAAAGAGTCTAGACGCAATGGTGTATGGTCCACGAATGCAGTCTGAATACTATGGTGGACCCCATCACTGAGGAACTACAAAAATGATCTTCCATCATGGACTCTGATGATAGAGAGGGCATGCCCTTCAGTATATAAAATGAGTCATCTGCTGCATCAATGACCAGAAGGAGAGGGAGACTCATCTAGATGCACTTCTACCCCAGAATGACCCCCTAAGGGAGGTCTAGGTCAGAGCCACTAGAGACTCCGCCATCAGGAAGGATGTCAAGGAGCTCAGCACCACATAGGGAGTCGAGAAAGTACTGAGTGGAATGAGAGATTCTGCTGGCAGAACAGTACAGAAGAGTTCCATCAGCAGAAAACCGCTGGATGTTATAAGATCCCACGCAGACCGCCACTCACTAGGATGACTGGAAAAATAATATGCAGAACAGGACTTCATTCTGTGGAAAAAATCTTAACATAAGTTCCGCAGAAGAAGAGGTCTACAGAAAGAAATCTGTCACTAGTTCTGCCGGACAGCACCAACTGGCACCCCTGCGGCACCAGCATCACTCGTGGCGCTGGCGGGCACCAAGCAGTGCCTATGCCAACCTGGGTGACACCCAAGGGCACCAACGGAAGTACCCGCAGTTACCCCCAGCACCGATGGCACCCCTACACCCATGGCACCTGTGGCACTCATGGCACCCATGATATTCGTGGCACCACGGCACCTATGACACCCATGGCAGCCAAGGGAACTCGTGGCACCCATGGCACCTGCAGGTGCTCGGCGCCACCCATAGCACTCGCGGGTGCTCGTTGCCATGGGCGGCGCCACCCGCAGGTGCCCAGCATCGCCCACGGCACAGGCAGGTGCTCCATGCCACTCGTGGGTGCACGCAGTGCCGTGAGACACCCGAGGCACCGCCAGTGGTGCTGGCAACCAACAACAGCACCTGCACCACCGCACAGAGTGACGGTGCCAACCCAAACACCAGCAGTGCTGCCTATGGCACCGTCAAAACCAGCGGTCATGGCGTTGGACCTGCGGCATCACCCATGGCATCAGGCATGGTGCCAGGACAAACACCACCATGGAAAATGCCAATGGGGAATCCTGAGAAGAATGGGAGAAGGAAAAAGGTGGTGCCCATGCCGGCCCTTGCATGGAAAGAGAGAGGGGAGTAGGCACGAGGGGTCGACATGATGGTGAAGGAACCAAGAGGGCACCGCGCTAATCCTGATCCAATCGACCCGGCCTCGGTCCAGCAGCTCCAAGGCCCCGAAATCAGGAACACTGGCCAGGAAAACTGGATAAAAGTCTAACCCCCTGCTCCACAGGAGCGGCCCAGAGGTGAAACTGCTCACTGGAGCTCCAACGAGGACAGAGATGGAGTCTGGAGTCGAAGAATGCGGCTGTTAGGAGCGGGGCCAAGGGGAACCCACCAAAGTCGGAACAGGCCTAACACCCCTCCCGACTAACAATCCCGTCAGGCCATTGCAGAGGGCAGCCTCAGAGCAGCACCGATTTTCTTCCCCAACAAGGAAGAAGAGCTAGAGGTTAAGTGAGCCGGATCCCGGAACCGCTAATTGATGCTTAGCGAAACTGTCCACCCCAACCCAAGCACAGGACTGTCCATAGTTGGACACCCCCCCCCCTCCATTTATTAAAGGGCGGCGGACCGGACATAGTCCCTCTGCCATAACAACTTTCAAACAAAGTCTTCCTACCGTCACTGCTACCGTCTAAGGATGACTCCATTGATGGCAGGTGAGAATTTCTTTCTACTTCTTTATAATCTTCTTTTCTTGTTCATAAAATAAGAAATTAATACTACTAAAATGTTAAACACTAAAAGCTGTTGTCGTATAGACGAAAACTTTGACATCCAAGTGCACCTGATGGCAGGAGAAAAGGAACCGAGGCGGTTGGAGGGTCGACGCCAAGATAGCCTACACAGGCGCGAGCTAGTCTCGCGGTGTTGTCTCGGCGCTGACCCTTCTGAAAAATGTTGGCTCCCGCTTGGTCCTAGTGCCTCCGGCGCTATTCCACTAGTGTGAATGAGTGATGGAGACTTAGTCCAGGAAAATCTTACCGTAACAGTAGATCTTCGAGAGAATCTCTTGCAGCAGGTCATACCTTAGGAACTATAGCCATCTGGCACCAGGACAACATGGAAACATTTTTGCTAGCAGTCTAACTGGATTCACCCATGGTGACATCATCATGTTGACATCCTTCCTATCTAGCAGTGGGTGGCCCCACGCCAGAGACCATCCACCAAAGGAACCGAGGAAGAGCCAGAGAGACCTGCCAGAAGGAGCATGGAAGGTAGAAGGCTCATCATGCTGGAAGAGAGTACATAAAAGAAGGAATTCAGAAGCAAGGGAGAAGGGGGTGGGACGGCATGACCTGCTGCAAAAGATTCCCTTGAAGATTTACTGTTACGGTAAGTTCTAACGTAACTGCTCTATCTTCTTTGAGGATATCTCTTGCAGCAGACCACACCTTAGGAACGAGTCCCAAGCAGTACTGCAGAGGAGAACAGTCCAGGTGGGATTGAAGGCCAACAGTCTATGAGAGGCCCTGTATCACTGCTCGGCCAAAACTTGCCGCCCTTCTAGAGGTGATGTCCAGACTGTAGTGCCTTATGAAAGTGTGGACAGTACTCCAAGTTGCAGCAACACAAATCTCAGCTTCTGAAACCCCTCTAGACAGGGAATGGAAGTGGCCATGCCTCTGGTAGAACGGCCCTTAACAGCCCAAGGAAGTTCCTTACCACACTTCCTATAACAGAAAATAATACAGTTGGCCAACCATTTGGACAGATGCTGTTTACAAACTGTAAACCCTCTACCGGAGCTGCAAGGACTTCACCACAGTCTTTTCGTGCGCTGAAAAACAGGTTACTGACCTGTAAAGTACAGTTACATAGAACTACTGTAACAGTAGATCTAGAGAGGCTGTTGCAGTAGGTGATACATATAGAACTGATGCCGGCAGGCGTCAGGACCCAAACATTTCTAGCTAGCAGTCTCTGGTGGGGGACCCCCCATGTCAGGTGACTGACACTGCATATAGGGCGGTCCCTCACGCCCACCTTCCAGTTCTTTCCCAACAAAGGCCAAAAGGTGAGACGAGAGAGAAGCGGCCATTTCTCATCCTGGAAAAGGAGCTGAAAAAGCTTAGGGGGATGGAGGGCCGGAAGGTATTACCTACTGCAAGAGTCTCTCTCGAAGATCTACTGTTACGGTAAGTTCTTACATAACTGTACTATCTTACTTTGAAAGGGCTCTTGCAGTAAGTAATTACATATAGGACTGAGTCCCAAGCAGTCTGGAACAAGGAGAAGCAAACGGGAGGAGGAAAACTACTCAGAAGTAGACCCTCAGGCTGTGAAGGCCTTAGGAAAGGAGACCTTGCAGAACAGCCAACCCGAAGAATGCTCTACGGCGAGAGGCAATGTCCAAACTGTAATGTTTCATAAAGGTATGGACAGAAGTACAAGTTGCGACTGCACAAATGTCAGCCACTGACACGTTCTTGAAACAAGCTGCAGAGGCAGCGACTCCTCTGGTGGAGTGGCCTCTGACCTGACCGGCAGGGTCTTCTTGTACTTGTCATAACAAGTGATACAATGAGCCAATCATTTATACAGGCATTGCTTGGAAACAGCATTGCCTTCTCTTTTGAGAGCAAAAGAGACAAGGCTTTCTGAGATCCTTCATCCTCGTGATGTAGTATCTCAGAATTCGGTGAACATCCAGAGTATGTAAGAGGTATTCCCCTTGATTGGAGTGCTGTGTAAAGAAATCGGGCCTGAGCTACGTCTGCAGGGTCCCCTGATCCTGGGTCAGCAAAAGTCATGACAGAAGAAGAGGAGGTTCCTCTGAATACTGTTGCAGAAGAGAGAGAGCCAAACTTGCCTGGGCCAGAAAGGAGTGATCAGAATCATTTGAGCTCCTTCTGATCTGAGTTTCTGTGAGACCCTCAGAATCAAGGGGATCGGGAGAAAAGCATAGACGAATCTGTCCTTCCAGTTTAGAGACAGAGCATCTCTCCAAAAAATTCTGCGCCCTGCAGCGAGCGAGCAGAAGTCGGGAAGTCAGGTAACTATGGATTGATTCAGCGTAGATTCCGCTACCACCTTGGGAAGAAACTTAGGGTTGGTATGCAGAGCCACATGTTCCTTGTGAAAAATCAAATATGGGATTATCAGGGCCTGGAGTTCAGAAATCTGTTGAGCAGAAGTAATGGCCACGAGGAAGAGAGCCTTCCACGAGAGGAACTTCAGGTCTGCTGAGGTTGCCGGCTTGAAAGGAGGCAGAGTAAGCTTCTCAAGAATAAAATTCAGATCCCAAGGAGGAGCAGGAACCTGGATAGTGCGTCTCAAGTGGAGGACCCCTCTAAGGAAGGTCTTAAGAGACCTCCAGCTGAGCAGACGTCCTGTCTGCAAAAGGGACATGGTAGGCCGAGATGGCCGCCATGTGAACCTTCAAAGATGAATGACTGAGACCCAGATCAAAGAGGTGTCGCAAGTGATCCAGAAGCTGCCCAACAGAGCACGAGAAAGGCTCGAAATCTTTGGCAGCGGCCCAGATAGTGAACCATTTCCAATTCATGGCATAAGTAGATCTAGTGGAGGGTTTCCTGGCCTCCACCAGAATTTCAGCCACTCGGGAGAGGGAAACCCCGAATCGGGCCTGAGCTACGTCTGCAGGGTCCCCTGATCCTGGGTCAGCAAAAGTCATGACAGAAGAAGAGGAGGTTCCTCTGAATACTGTTGCAGAACAGAGAACCAAACGTGCCTGGGCCAGAAAGGAGCGATCAGAATCATTTGAGCTCCTTCTGATCTGAGTTTCTGTGAGACCCTTGGAATCAAGGGGATCGGGAGAAAAGCACAGATGAATCTGTCCTTCCAGTTTAGAGACAGAGCATCTCTCCAAAAATGCTGCGCCCTGGAGCGAGTGAGCAGAAGTCGGGAAGTTTTGCGTTGTGAGGGGATGTGAACAGGTCTACCTGTGGTGTTCCCCAACATAGGAAGATATCGTCTGCTACCCCCTGATCCAGTTCCCACTCGTGAGCGTGAGCAGACGACCGAATGAGTCGGTCTGCCAATGTGTTCTTGACCCCTGGGACGTGAATCGCTGTGAGGTGAAGGTTGTGTTGCGCTGCCCAATCCCAAACTCTCATTGCCTCCCTGCAAAGAGGGTAAGAACAAGTTCCTCCTTGTTTGTTGATGTACCAGACCACACACACATGTTGTCCGTCTGGACAGCCAGGTGCCCAGGAAGCAGGTGCAGAGCCTGAAGAGCATACAGCACAGCCCCAAGCTCGAGCACACTGATGTGGAGAGATTTCTCGAGCTTGGACCAGGAGCCCTGGGTCCTGTGAGGCCCGAGATGGGCTCCCCAACCCTCGCCCGAGGTGTCCGTAGTCAGCATCTGGGAGGGGGGAGAAAGACAGAAGGGAACTCCCCGTCAAAGGTTCTCCAGAACCATCCACCATTGCAAGTCCCGAGCCATAGGTGTGGAGACCAGAACGAGTTGATCTAAGTCATCCACCAGCTGATCCCATCGAGACCGAGGCGTCCACTGAGAAATTCTCATGTGGAGCTGACCGCGAGGGACTGTCGGAATCACAGCCGTCATAAGCCAGAAGAGACAAAGGACCAACCTGGTGCTAACCTGCCTGCGGCTGGACAACAGGCTGACCTGAGCCTGGAGTGAGGACGCCCTGTCCAGTGGCAGGAATGCCATGCCGGAGGTCATGTCCAGGATCGCTCCGATAAACTGGAGTCTCTGAGATGGGATCAAGTGGGACTTGGCCTAGTTGACGGTAATACCCAGGCAGGCAAAAACCTGCAGGGGAAAGAAAGAGCAGGAGTTCCTCCCTGGATGAGGCCACCAGGAGCCAATTTTCCAGGTACTGGAAAATCTGCACCCCCTGGGTATGCAGTAGGCCGCTATCACTGAAAGACATTTGGTGAACACTTGGGGCGCCGAGGAGAGACCAAATGGGAAGGCCTAGAACTGGTAGTGGTCCCCCTGGAACACAAAACGTAGGTATTTGCGGTGGGAAGGGCGAATAGGAATATGCAGATAAGCATCCTGCATATCCAGAGTGCACAGCCACTGTCCCGACCGAAGAAGGGACAGAAGGCTCTGTAGACAGAGCATCCTGAATCTTTTGTACTCCACGAACATGTTCAGGGAGCTGAAGTCGAGAATCGGCCTCACATCCCATGACGTCTTTGGGACCAGGAGGAAATGGAAATAGTACCCCATCCCCCGGAGGCGGGGAGGAACGAGCTCTATCGCCTCCTTCAAGAGAAGAGCGGCTATTTCCTCCTGAACCAAAAGAAGATGCTCTCGGGAGTAAGACGATCCGGGGGGAGGTTTTTGAGGAGGTTTCCGAAGAAATTCTGTTGAGTGTCCTTCTGCAATCAGCTGGAGCATCCAAGTGTCTGAAGTAAGCCTCTCCCAATCCATTAGGTGGAGGGAGAATCTCCCTCCTACTGGTTCCTCTGGAAGGCCCAGAGGCTGTGGGAGAGGAAAGGAGTCGGGTGGTGTGAGGCAGCGTCGCCGCTGAAGCCTTCGCTGCTTTTTTTGGGTGGGGGGGGGCTTGGCAGCCGGAGGTGCCTGATGTTTATTGGCTCGCTTTCCCTGAGGTTTCGCTTTTTGCCAATTATGTCTGTGAAAGGGATGACGCTGAGCCTGAGGGGGTTTGTACATGGAGTCGATGGACTTCAGTGCAGTACCCTTCTCCTGCAGACTGGTGATGATATCCTCGACATCGCCACTGAACAGCACCGAACCACTGAAGGGCGTGTCCTGGATAGCATACTGCACCTCCGGGACCAATCCTGACACACGGAGCCAGGCGTGACGTCGGAAGCCCACGGCGAAAGCCGAGCTCCTACCGGCAGCGTCCACTGCATCGTACATGGCAACATGGCACGAAGCATGTGCCGGCTGGCCGAAGGTGCAGACCAGACTAGGTCAGCCACTTCCTGTTTCATCTGAGACTCAGGAAGGGAGTCCAACTGGTCTAACAGCTGTTCTTGACTTTGTAAAGTCACTCCCACTGGACACCGAATCCATCCTCCTAGGTGACTTCAACATCAACTGGCCTGCGGCCGATGCTGGTGCACACAGGGGATACCGCTGCTGCGGCGAACCTCACACAAATGGTTGACTCACCAACCAGGAAAAATTACAGGACCGGCACCAGCACACTCTTGGACTGGATCCTTACCAGTCACCCATCACGATATCTAACACTAATGTCCTCCCTGACTCTCTCAGCGACTGCTCCCTAGTTAGCTGCACCTGTTCAAATAAATTCATCAAACAACCACCAAAAACTATCACCAGCAGGGTTCTACCCAGTGGTCACCTTCCTCGACTCAAAGCCCACCTCCTCCATCAAGACTGGTCCCCTATCTTCAATGCAACCAACATAAACACTGCCCTTGACCACGTCATAAACATCTTCACTGTGGCCTGTGACACGTATGCTCCCACTAAGAAACGCAAAGTCAAATCACTCAGTAACCCTTGGCTCACAGGTGACCTCCTCAGGATGCTTAAAACAAGAGACCACCTATGGGAGCTGGCCAGAAACTCTGGAAGGCAAAACGACATCCAAAACTACAAATGTGCCCGTAATGACTGCACCAAAACCATCCGGCAAGTGAAGTCCGCCTACTATAAGCATGCCCTCACAAACTCCTGGGGCAATGGTCGGGAATTCTGGAAGAACATAAAGGAACTCGCCAAGAATCCACTCAAACCCCTCCCCCCATCAATACTCAACATCAATAGAACCACAGCCCTCAACCCAAAAACCACTGCGAATACCTTTAACAAAGCCTTTACCGACCTCAGCGCTGTCCTACCCCAGGACTACTTCAAAGATGGTGAAGCCCCTCTGTCTGCAATGAACACCACTCCCACCAGCTCCCCCGCTTCTATTTCAAAGCAGTCAAGGCTCACCAAGTATCGCAAATATGTTACCAAAGCCCTTGGTAAATCAAGATTCAGTAATGACACCTTCGATCTCAAAATTCTGTCTCTCACACTTGATGAGTGCTTAGTCCTCTGCCCAGAATTTTCAACCTCTCCCTCAGCCTTAGCCAGTTCCTGGACAGATGAAAATCTGCCACTGTCACCCCAATCCATAAAAGTGGTGACAAAACTGCCCACGACAACTACAGACCTATGTCCCTACTACCCCCCACTCTCCAAGCCACTAGAACGCATTGTCTCGGACCAGCTCACAGAATACCTGGAAACGTACAACATCCTGTGCAAGCAACAACATGGGTTCCACAAAGGTCACAGCACCTCCACAGCCCTACTTGAATTCACCGGCACAATCCACAACGCACTTGACTCCGGTGAACTACTAGGCTCAATCTACATCGACTTAACTAAAGCCTTCGACACCGTCAATCATCGCCTCCTGCTTATCCAGCTTCAGAACACTGGGCTGTCAACTGACTCCATTGGCTGGTTTAATAGCTACCTTGAAGAACGGTCCCAAACAGTAAGAATCGCTGATACACTCTCGGACCCTAGACCGGTCCACTCGGGAGTCCCCCAGGGCTCCATTCTGGGACCCCTCCTCTTCAGCCTATTCTTAAACTCACTACCGGACAGCTGCCCAGAACAAATAATTCTCTACGCTGATGATGCTGTGATCCACACCTCGGACCCTGATCCAATCCAATTACAAAATAAACTTCAGCAGGCCTTCTCCTCC
Source organism: Neoceratodus forsteri (assembly GCA_016271365.2). Classification (NCBI taxonomy): domain Eukaryota; kingdom Metazoa; phylum Chordata; order Ceratodontiformes; family Ceratodontidae; genus Neoceratodus; species Neoceratodus forsteri. The sequence goes on from CM028132.1 coordinate 1,285,304,437, forward strand.
ATCGAATCCTAGTTCCTAAATCATAAACTGCTTCTCAATCAGAAAAAAAACAAGTCTATGGTCTTCTGCAGCCCCCACAACAAAAACAAACAACTCCACCTCTCCATTGCAACCGAACAAGGAGCCATCCTAAAGCAAACACAATCGTTCAAGTACCTTGGCATCACCCTTGACCCCCACCTCTCATACGCTGTCCATATCAGCAATGTTGCAAAGTCTGCCAGTGCGAGGTTAGGCATATTATTCCGGCACAGGAAACACCTAACCCCAGAAGCACTGTCAGTGGACGTCCAAAGCTCCATTGTCAGCATCATAGACTATGGTCTTATCATATATGGGTCTGCAACTACCACTGCTCTCAAACGTATCATGACCTCCCTGAATAATGCCTGTCGTCTCATCACTAGCTCACATCGCTGTACCCACACATGTGACCTTTATTCCCAATCTGGATGGCTTCAACTGGACAAATGCATAAAATACCAAACCTGCATCACGGCCAAGAAAATTATAATGGGGCTTGCCCCACCTGGTGTCTTTGCCCTCCTTAAGCCTAGACGTAGGAACATCACTACAAGGAGATCCAATTCCCATTCTACTACATATCACACGACCCAAGGACAAAGATCATTCGCCTGTCGGGCATCCAACTGGCTCAACTCTCTTGGCAGTGACACAGCGACTGCTCCAACACTCTGCCTCTTCAAGTCCAAGCTGCGCCTCTCACTGCTTGTATCCTACGATTGCCCATCTTAACATTTCCACTGTTCCAGCTGCAAATGCCCCAGCACCCAGCACTTACAATCAGTCTTTGCACCCCTAGCACCTTACCTGTCATATTCCCTCGACAAGGCTCCTTGGCTGCATTGTCTCCGCCCTCGCCCCCATATCTCCACTCCTGCCCTCGCCCCAACCACCTCCCATACCCCCTTTACCCCTGCACCTCCTTCCCTCTATCTCCTACCCTCACTCCCCCACCACCCACCCACCCCTTCCTTGTCTTGCTCATAGCTCAAGTCTTTGAACTGGTTATTACATGTCTGTAAGTCAATGACTATATGTTTGTAACTAAAAATGATGACTGTTGCACACGCTGACGTGGAACCTTTGTAAAAGAGCCTCGGCTCAAAAGTACTGTAATCCTAGATTGAAATAAATAAATAAATAAATAAATAAATAAATAAATAGATAGATTCCACCTCACTAAGGATTGCCATCTGGTAATCCCCCATGTGACCAACATAATTCAGGACCCTTATACCCAGAGTGGTAGAAGCATAGATCTTTCGGTACTGGTCCAGAAGGCAGGATTCCTTGTCAGGTGGTGATGAGCTCAAGTGCTTTGGATTAGCAAGTCACTGCAAATGACTAATCCTGACTTGAATCATCGAGGATGAGAATTAAGGGAGTCAACAATCTCGGGAGCCTGATAAAGCCTATCCGACTTCTTAGGAAGAGGGGCTATGGCCGACAGTTGCTTCCAAATAGTGGAGACAAGGTTGGTGTGAGGCTCAATCCACGGTGGCACCAGGGTTGAAGCGGTTTCAGGCAGATCCAGGTGAGCAGCAAGTTTCTTACACTGTGGATCCAGCTCCAAGGAATGCCACTGATGAACCTCATGGATTTTGCGCAGCAACTCCGTGAAAGAGGGATCCTCCGGAGATGACTTCGGAGGAGTCCTTGGCCTGGGCTTATCCGGAGAGCGGGGTTCATCATCCGGGTTGGAACAACCATCGGAGTCGTCTGAGGTTTCCGAGGAGGATGAAGAAGAAGACAACTCCTCCTCCCGGTGCAGGGAAGGAACGGACCCGTTAGGAAGCCCTCGGGGAAGCGTATCCTGCCCTGCACTGGAACTGTCTCTGGTATCCAGGGGTTGGGATGGAATCTCACATCTCGGACATATGGGGACCGAAACCGGCACCGTCCTCGGAAGATGGCTCTCTACCTCCCTGGTGAGTTGAGCCTTGGCCTCAGCCCACCAGGAGGCTAGAGTCTCCTTCAAATCCACCGGCGGCTGAGGGGGCAGTGGAGGAGGAGGGGTACGGATATTGGGCGTATCCGTACTGCGCGGATCTGTACCCCAATGGCGGGAAACCCGGCGTCGGGTAGTGAGGCACTGTGTACTGTGGCGTCGGATAAGCTGGCGACGGGTACTGTGGCATCGGATACTGCGGACCTGGGTATGACGGCGTTGGATAGGACGGAGTTGGATACCCAGGAACTGGGGGTCTGCTGGGGCAGACAGCCCGGGAGGGTGCCCAGCAGGCGGGCCTGGGACAGGAGGCCCAGTGGGCAGCAGGCCCGGTGTGGATGCGGCATCCAGGAGAGGTAGAGGGATGTCTGCCCGGCGACGGGAGGACCGGCATCGGCGTTCGAGGAACTGATGTCAGGTCGTCCGGCCCAGCAGCAAGGAGACCTGACGGAAGCGTGCCAACAACCCTGGCATCATCAGGAGATGCAGGTACCTCGGAGTGCAGTGAATGCTGTGGGGAGCTGGGGACGGCGGACAGTGACTTAGGGTCTGGCGTCGGCACGACGCTAAGCGAGCGTCGGAGGGTCCGACGTTCGACTTACAGGCGGAGTCCGGGCCGATGTCGGAGGAGCCGTCTGACTTAGGGGAACCATTGCCTGAGAGGCAGACCTCGATGGGGGAAGCGCCTGGTCGGGCGGGATAGGGTCTGTGCGCTGCCCTGAAGGGTCGAGCACTTTAGTGGCCTTTCCCCGAGCGGGCGCAGAGGAGCTGATGTCCAGCTTACCAGAGCCACTCGTACTCAGTAGGCCTTGCTGGGAGTGGAGGCCTCCTTTAGCCCGAGGCACCCGAACAGCCCGAGCGCGAAGCCAGATCGGTGGGCGGCGCCATCTTGAAGCCTCCAAGATGGCTGGAGCAGGGAGCAGTCTCCTGGGGGACGCACTTACTGCATGACTACAGCCAGTTGTGGTGGTTGAGGAAGAGGAGTAATGGTCCCGGTGCTTCTCCTTACCTTTCTTTTACGATGACCCTCGGGAAGTTGAGGTCTGACAAAGCTTTTTCAGCTCCTTTTCCATGGAGGACATTTTCTTTTTAAGGATGTGGGCCTCCAGGGACTGCTGCCTCCGTCTGCGGGTGGCGGCACTGAATTTCAGGCAATGCTGGCACTTCACCACAGGTGACCCGGGCCCAGACAGAAGAGGCACTGGGAGTGACCGTCCTTGTATGGGAGTTGGGCACCGCAAGAGTCGCACTTATTCTTGTGCTCGGAGGGTGTAGGGGACGACATACACCACCTAAATACTGAACAAAATTTGAGTTAAATCAAAAAAACTGACAGTAGAACTACCGACGACAGACTGATGAGCAGTTGAACTTAACCGCGAGGCACTCACACGAGCTAACGGTGGGAAAGAACTGGAAGGCAGGCGTGGGAGACCGCCCCTTTATACTGATATCGGCCACCTGACGTGGGGGCAGTCCCCCGCCAGAGACCACTAGCTAGAAATTCTTCTGTGGGGTCCTGACGCCTGCCGGCATCGGTCCTATATGTAATTACCTACGAGCATCTCAGTAAGATCAGTAGTTCTAGGAGTGGTATATGTTGTTCATCCACACTTCTTGGTATGTCCCTTTCCCTTTAAGGATCACTGGAAGGTCTTCAAGCTGGCTCCTCCCACCCACCCGGGTGGTATATCCCTCGGCTCTGCCCCATGACGCCAGATCTTAGCCTGCTGGAAGCCAGGTGTTGTGCGTCTGCAGCCAGGGAGGTCAGGTGGGTCCTTGTGGATGAACAACATATACCACTCCTAGAAAAGTACAGTTACGTAGGATCTTACTGTAACAGTAGATCTTCGAGAGAGGTTCCTTCAGTAGGTCATCACAAATAGGACTGACGTTGCCTGATGTTGGGCCGTATGGCAGACTTTTCTAGCAATCCCTGATGGGGGGGATCGCCCACCTGACGTCAGGTGGGTGGTCCCCACGTCCGCCCTCCAGTTCTCCCGCCGTAGCCAGGAAGAGGCCTAACAGCAGCAGTGAACAGGATTGGAGACGCTGTAAAAATTAAAATGAGGGGAAGGAGGGAGGGAAAAACATGACTTTCTGAAGGAACCTCTCCAAGTTCCTACATAACTGTACTATCTTACTTCGAGAGGGTTCCTTCAGTAGGTCATCACAAATAGGACTGAGTCCTAAGCAGTCCCTCTAAGGAGAGACCAACAGAAGCTAGGGAGGGGGCAAAATGAAATCCATAGAAATGACTGAAGTCCGAAAAGGACCCAGCCTAGGACTACAGACCCTGCAGAACAGCTAGGCCAAAGCCAGCCCTCCACCTGGAAGCAATGTCCAAACTATAGTGCTTGGTAAAGGTATGGACAGAAATCCAAGTAGCGGCAGCACAAATATCCGCTGCGGAAACACTATGAAGAAGGCTGCAGAAGCGGCCATGCCCCTAGTAGAATGACCCCTGATAGAGCCCAGGAGGGGTTTATCATACTTTGATAACAGTATCTTATGCAGTTGCCCAACCATTTGAAAGGCCCCGCTTGGAAACCGCTTGCCTCCGAGTTCATGTGCCAAGGAGACAAACAATTGATCGCAAGAGGAAAGTCTTTGGTTCGGTGTGTGTAACACCGGAGAATCCGGTGCACATCCATCGTATGGAGGAGTGCCTCACCCCTGTTAGCGGGAGCCAGATAACATACTGGAAGCTCTACCGATTGGTTCAGAGTAGCTTCCGACACCACCTTTGGAAGGAACCTGGGATGGGTTCTGAGAAACACCCTGTCCCAGTGAAAAATAAGGTAAGGCTCCTTACAAACCAATGTGTGAAGCTCCGAAATTCTTCAAGCTGAAGTGATGGCAACTAGAAACAACGCCTTCCTGGATAGAAAGCGTAGGTCACAGCTCATTGCTGGCTTGAAAGGAGGCAAGGTGAGCTTTTCCAGGACGAAATTCAGGTTCTGTGGTGGTGCTGGGCTGTGGATAGGGGGTTTCAAATGGAGAATCCCTTTCAAAAAGGCCTTTGACATATCCAACTGAGCCACGGGTTTACCATCCACCAGCTCGTGATATGCCAAGATAGCCGAGAGGTGCACTTTTAGAGAGGAATAGGCTAGACCTGAGTCCGATAAGTGAAGGAGGTATTCAATGACCTGTGGGGCTGAGCAAGAAAAAGGGTTCCAGCCCTTTGCGGTCGTCCAAATGGAAAACCTCTTCCACTTCAATGCATAAGTGGAACAGGTGGAAGGTTTTCTGGCTTCGACAAGGACCTGTGCCACTCGGGAAGATACCCCAAAGCGAGAGATGGCTACTTCTGCAGGAGCCATGCATGCAGATGCAGGGTCCTGAGTCCCGGATGAACCAGACGACCTTGATCCTGAGTAAGGAGGTCATGTGTCAATGGAAGTGGAACCGGTGGTTCCCTGGATAGCTGCTGAAGCAGCGGGAACCAAATCTGTCTCGGCCAAAGAGGAGCGATGAGAATCATCTTGGCCTTCTCCGTCTGTAGTTTGAGGAGGACCCTCTGCAGAATGGGAAATGGAGGGAAGGCATATAAAAATGTCCCTGCCCAGGATAGAGGTAATGCGTCGCTCCAGAAAGCACCTTGCTCTGGAACGAGCGAGCAAAACTTGGAAGTTTTGAGTTGAATTGAGAGGCGAACAGGTTGAGTTCTGGCCGCCCCCAATTTTGGAAGATGGATTCTGCCACTTCCTGATGAAGTTCCCACTCGTGAGCAGGGGTCCGCGATCTGCTGAGACTGTCCACCAGGACTTTAGAACTCCTGGTATGTGCACGGCCACCAGGGACAAGTGATGCAGGACTTCCCAGTTCCACACCCTGGTCGCTTCCCTGCAAAGAGGGTACGACTGGGTTCCTCCTTGTTTGTTGATATACCAAACCACCGACATACTGTCCATCTGGATCAGCAGTGTTCCCTGGAGCAGCAGGGGTTGAAAGGCCTGTAAGGCATACAGTACTGCCCTGAGCTCTAGAACACTGATGTGAAGAGAAAGCTCCAAGCCAGATCAAAGTCCCTGGGCTTGATGTTCCCCCAGATGCCACCCCACCCCATGTTCTAGGCATCCATGGCTAGTGTAGCTACAGGTGCTGGTCTTTGAAATGGGAGACCCAAGGAAAGATTGTGTGGATTCATCCACCATAGAAGATCCTTCCAGACCGCTGAAGAGATGAGGACCGGATGGTCCAGATCGTCCAAACGCTGGTCCCATTGCACCCTCAGGGACCACTGAGTGATCCTCTTGTGCAGGCTGGCTAGGGGAATGGTACAAATGGAGGCTGCCATGAGACCTAACAGGCGAAGGACCTCCTGGGCCGGGATGGTCTGGCAAGACACCACCTTGGCAGGCTGGTGGACCAGAGTCACTCTGTCCAGAGGAAGGAAAGCTCTGCACTGGATTGTGTCAAGGACCACCCCAATAAACTAGTCTCTGGGTGGGGATGAGGTAGGACTTGGGCACGTTGACAGTGATCCCAAGTTGATTGAAAAGGTCCAGGGTAAACAACAGAGCCTCCAACAATGCATCCCTGAAAGGGGCCACTAGTAGCCAACTGTCCAGGTAGGGAAACACTGCAATCCCCCTGCGGCGTAAAAACGCTGCAACCACCGCTAGGCACTTAGTAAAAACCTGAGGTGCCGAAGACAGGCTAAAGGGGAGTGCTCGGAACTGGAAGTGCTCCCCCCGGAACAGGAAATGCAGGAATTGACGGTGGTTGGGGAAAATAGGGATATGCAGGTAGGCATCCTGCATATCCAGGGAGCAGAGCCAGTGATTCTCCAAGAGGAGCGGCAGGAGGCTCTGTAGTGTCAGCATGCAAAACTTCTTGTACTCAACAAAATGGTTCAGCTGACTGAGATATAGAATGGGTCGGACGTCCCCAGTCTTTTTTGGAACCAGGAAAAAATGGGAGTAGAAGCCTTTTCCTGTTTGCCCTGGAAGGACTCACTCGATCGCCTGTTTTAGCAAGAGCGAATTTATTTCCTCTTGAACGAGGATAGCCTGATCCCGAGAGTATGAGGACTTCACCGGAGGAATTTCCAGTAACTCTATAGTGTGACCTAAGGCCACTATTTGCAGGACTCACTCGTCAGAGGTAATCGCCCTCCACTCCTGAACGTGGAGAGCGAACCTCCCCCCACCTGTTCCTCACCAAGAGGCTGAGGAGGCAGTGGGGCCGGGAAGTCAAGAAGTGGCGGGTCGGTCAGGGGGAGGACCCCCTGACCGTCGCAGATTCTTGGAAGCAGGGTGGGTAACTGTACCCATGGCCTTCCGCTTACCTTGACGACATGTCTCAGCGGATTTCCCCTGCCTCCAGGTCCTCTTCCGAAAGGGCTGCTGTTGTCATCGCTGAGGAACACCCAATCAGTACATAGACCAAACAGATCTAAGGGCAACACCTTTGACCTGTAGTTCTGTAATTATGTCTTTGGTGTCGCCACTGAAAAGGACCGAGCCCGAAAAGGAGTGTCCTGAATAGCCGACTGAACCTCGTAAGCGAGGCAAGAGAGGCGAAGCCAGGAGTGCCATCTCAGGGCCATGGCAGTCGCCGAGGTATGGGCCATGGAATCGACTGAGTCGTAGGTGGCCCATAAAGCATGCCTACAAGAGATCCTGGAGAGGCGGAGATCCTTGGCGAGTTCCTCCTTGAGAGGTGAAGGATACATAGACTGGACCTTCACCTCCAAACTGGCCATAGTCGCTTTTTGGTGGGACACCATATGGGCCACATAACTGAGGAAGCGGAGCGTGCACGTGGCCAAAGAATAGACTTTCTTGCCAAACTGGTCCATCTGCCTCGACTCCTTATCTTGAGGAGTGGTGCTCAAGTGCTTGGGTGTAGCAGAGTGATCATGAACCACTGAAATAACCACGGAGTCTGCCTTCGGATGGGTCTTCGTAAAAGGAGCATCCTTAGGTGCCCGGTAAAGCCTGTCCACCCACGTGGGGACAGCTGAGATAGAGTGAGGCATCTGCCAGACGGTGGTGGTGAGGTCTTGGTGGGGGGCCATCCACGGAGGAACTGGAATGGGAGACAGGGATTCCAAATCGAGGTGCTCCATGAGTCGCTGTCTCATTGGGTCCTGTTCCTCTGACTCCCAATCGAAATAATCTCTGAGGGCCCTCAAGAAATCCGAGAAGGAAGTATCCTCAGGCGGCAATTTCGGTAAGGTCTTACCACTCAGCTCGGGTTCCTCCACAATTTCCTCCTCTGAAGAATCCTCTCTCCCATCAGAACTATTGTCGGCCTCCTCCACTGGACGACATTCAAAATGAGAAAGGGGAACATCCAGTCGAGACTTCCCTGAGAGGTGGACAATCAGACCCAAACTGCTCAGGGAAGGGGATCTATGAAGCGGCGGAGGTGAGAGTCTTGCTTCTAGGTCCAAAACCAACTCCGACCTTGCTCCCTGCCACCAAGACTGTAGAAAGGACTTGAAATCTGGCATAGCCGGAGGGGGTGGAGGTGGAGTTGGTTGAGGCTGGGGGGTGGGAGGTGGAGAGGGAACAGCCACTGGAGGAGAGTAATACCCATGCGGATCCATGTAATGGGTATAGGGATGATACCCCTGGTAAGACTGTCCTGTTGCACTCCATCCAGGAGTGGGAACCTCTGGATAAGGATCCCCAGGATACCCATGTGGATAATGGGGGACAGTGAGGGGACGGTTATAATACCCAGTTGTCAGCCCTGATGTCAGGGGAACCCACGTTGGACCCGCTGTAGTGTAGATTAAATTAGGGTCCGGCGTCAGAATAGTCCACGTTATAGGGACCGACGTCAGCACCGGCGCCACCCAATCAGGTGCCAGAATAGGATCTGGCATTGGAAGGGCCAGTGTTGGCACTGGACGAAGAATCTCAGTTGTAGGAGTCGGGTCTGGTGTCGGGTCCGACGGAATAGGACTGACCACCGGTCCCGGCACCGGGACTGTTGTAGGGACTGGCGGCGTAGGAGGAGCCGGTGGTGGGACTGTTGTGGTTACTGGCGGTGTTGGAGGTGCCAACGGTCCTGGTGTCTGAACTGTCGTAGTGACTGGCAGCGTTGGAGGTGCCGGCAGTCCACCCACGGGCTGAGGAGGGGCCTCCAGAGAAAGGCCATCTGGCCGAGGAGGAGCCTCCTGACCCTGGTCCCCAGCGGAGGAGCGCGGGGAAGAACCCCAGAAATTGGCTGGTTCACCAGCGTCCCCATCGGCCTCGCCGGACGTATCCGTAGTGGAATGAGAGGACACGGGCGAGGGAAGAACAGGAAGGAGCGGGGCTCCCTTCAGTCCCGCTGGACGTCGGTTGTAGCGCCAGTAGGCCCCGACGGGGGAACCGAGCCCATGCGGTCATCGGGGACGGCTGACTTAGCGGGCGTGGTCGGGGAGAGAACCCCCGCCTGACTTAACGACTGAGGCCGGGCAACTGCCCCCAGCTGGGGGGAGTTGACTTAACAGCTGTCGGGCGGTCTCCGGAGGAGCCGGAGGTTGACTTACCGGCCAGTGCAGTACAGTCGCCGGAGAAGCCGGCGGTCGACTTATCTGCAGGAAGTTTCTCCTTACCTGAGTGCTTCGACAGTGGCTGGGCCTTGCTGGTAGAGGACCTGACGTCATTCGCGGACCGAGCCCGCTCCCTCGTCTTCTCATTATGCTTTTTAGGGGAAGATTTGTCAGACGAGTCCCTAAGCTTATCCATCTTCTTCTCAAGCGAAAGTAGACGGGCCTTGAGAAGATGGGCCACCAATGCCTGCTGTCTCCTCTTTTTGGTAGCCTGATTGAAGGAATGACAGTCGGGGCAGAAGGAGACTCGATGGTCTGGGCTTAGGCAGATGACGCACTTGGAATGTCTGTCTTTGTGTGGTATCTGAGTGCCACACTTGGAGCACTTCTTCAGAGAAGACATGTAACTATTTAAACTAAAAGAAGAAATAGCGAGTTTGTAAAAACCGTGCGAAAAACACTTTCTGACAGACGCTGAATGGAGTCTGCGAAGCAACTAGCATGAGGTGACAGCAGGAAAGAACTGGAGGGTAGGCGTGGGGACCGCCCACTATATACCGTCACGCTGACGTCGGTCATGTGATGTCGGGTGGGCAGTCCCCCCGTCAGGGATTGCTAGAAAAGTCTGCCGTGCGGCCCGACATCAGTCCTATTTGTGATGACCTACAGAAGGAACCCTCTCGAAGTAAGATGCATGGTTGCGTAAGATCTTACCCTAACAGCAGATCTTCCAGGAATGTCTGTTGCAGTAGGTCATTACTTCTGGGAGGTTCCAGCAGGTGGCGCTATCACGCAGCAGCTTCTTCCAGCAGTCTGTTCACCAGGGACTACCCACACGACATCACTTCCTGGCTCTGTCTTTAGGAGTGGGTGGTCCCTAGTGCTCTCCGTTCCCCGCCGGATTCAGCTCATTAGTGAGGATCCGAGGGAAACCGAGGTACCAGTGAGTCCCAACCCTCAGTTCTTATAATTTCCCCTATAAAATAAAATTGGCAGGGGAAGGAGGGTGGGAAGCTACCTACTGCAAGAGACATTCCTGGAAGATCTACTGCTTCGGTAAGGTCTTGCGTAACAGTACTACCTTCTACGGAATGGTCTCTTGCAGTAGGTCATTACTTCTGGTAGATTCCCAAGCAGTTATATGCCAGAGGGGAGGCCAGCTATGGCACTGTGCCTTATACAGCAGTGTGGCCAAATGGCCGGTAGTCGTCTAAAGGCACTATCCAAGTTATATTGCTTGGTAAAGGTTTGGAAGTGTACCAGGTAACCACATTATGTCAGTGATAAAATCATTGGTGAAACAGGCCAAATTGATTGTTAGTTTTCTCCTGAGGAGTTAGTCTGATCAAGACCCGATGAGGGTATATTGTATTTACTATAGTAACGAGTCATGTGACGGATTCATCCGTATAATGGAGTGACTGGTAAGTCCCAGTGGCCTGTAGCCCAGGATATGGATGTTGAAAAAATCAAGATTTTATGGAGAAAAAGGTCTAAGTAAGAGGTTATAAGTACAATATGTCCCTGAGGAATATTCTGGTTATTCAGTTTCTGATACATATATGGTAGAAATGAACAATTAGTTGAGGTTTTCAGCGAATCATTTGGTGAAACTGTATGGGGCTCTTGTAAGTAGGTACAGTAGTAATATGAGCCCAGAGTTTAAGAGGAAACCCAAATGATACAAATGTGTCCTTTTAGGAGTGTTACTTTGTAGCTTGTCAGGGAAGCATAAAAGAAATGTCTGTTAAATTGTTATAAATTATATAAATGTATCCATTTAGAGACATATGTGCTACTTAGTAGCTATCAGGAAGGCAACAAAAAGATGTATGTTACAAAGTCATAAATGAGACAAATATATCCATTTAGGATTGTTACTTAGTAGCCCTTAAAGAGGCAGCAAAGCAATGTCTGCTATGTAGTCATAAAAGATGCAAATGTACCCAGTTTGGGGTTAAAAGCTGTTAGGTAATCAGCAAGGAAAATGTCTGCTATTTTGTCCTGTATTAGTAATCTCATTTACAAGGGAGTCCTTGAGTGTTAAGCTTGGGATTGCAGACCTTTCAGGTTGTGGACTTTTAGGGTTTCTCCCTTCACATTTGAAGTATGATTTTGTGTTTCCATTTCAAAAGTTGCATCTGTTATTTGTATTTAATGTTGTAATCAGCCCTGGTTGAGGTTGGAGACAGTGTCCACCACCAAAGGGCACTATATGATGCAGGCTGGATCCAGATGTGATGGTCTGAGTGACCCGTACTTGGTCTCTGCTTAAAATTGTCCAGTATTAGGGACATACATCTAGTCTTCCCCCCCTTTTTTGAGAAGCCTCTTTATTTATGTTTCTAAGTATAAAGGCAGAATAACCCCACGGTTTTGTTGAAGCCCTATGGACAGGGTAGGGGTTCCATTATGTGAAATCACAGAGATGTAGGCACTGTTGTTGTCGGAATGAAAGGCTGAGTAGGCTCAGAGGTAGTGAATGTGCCTTTGTTATTTATCCTTTGTTTATGGAAAAAACACCTCTTTAGTTGTTTTGTACTGTATGTAGTAGTCTGCCTGAGGCTTGTAAGTCGTCCAGAATGATTTGTGTTGCTGGACCAGATAGTTTATCGCCTGAAGGCAGGGTGTTAGCCCCCTTATACTGTGTAACATGTATAAGGCTGGGAATTGAGAGCTAGGCCTGATGTCATATAGTAATGCCTGTGGCAAAGCATCCATTATATCCCAGTCTTTAGGGGATGTCAGTGAAAGTATAGGCATCAGTTGTTCTTTTTCAGGTGAAGGAGGTGATAAAATTCCCAGATTATGCTGGTATTTAGGATATGGCCCATATAATTCAGTATCCAAGTATTCGGAGTACCTGGGTAATATTCTCCATGTAAAATGAAATCACCTTGGGTGAGGTAGCCCTGGAAAGTTGAACCTTATCGTTTTATGTGGCTCAAATGTATGGTCGAGCCCAGATATTATGAAATGTTATTAATAATATGCTCAGTATTAGGTACCTGTAAGGTAGCAGGTCAGTAAGTTTAGCTTGTGAGCCCATCATGATTGTTGTACCTGATGGTAGTGGGCTTTACAGAGTATTAATGTATGCCTCCTAGTAATATAATCCTGCACTCCTTTGGTGAGTTTTTTTTTGTCATATAATGAATGTGGTATAGTCATGGGGTTATAATATGTTTAGTTTGCCCTTTTTTCTCATGAGGTGTGACCCATAATATGTGGTGAGGTGTCCTCATGGGCATATGCAGGAAGAAATAGGACGTCTTCGTCATCAGTTTAGGACCCCTGAGGGGTGGATGTCTAAATAATAGTCTCCGTTGATAGAGGTATAGCTTCTAAAGGTATGATTTCATGGTTTCATGATGAAAAACCTGCTCCGTTGATGGTGGAATCTGGCCCATTGATGGGGGAGCATAAAAGAGATGCTCCGTCGACGATATAGGCACTCCCTATTGACAGGAGGGTTATAAATGCAGGTTCTGTCGATGAGGAAGGCAGCCCCGTAGTGGAATTCATGGGTTCTGCTGACGGGAAGGGAGTCAGCCCCGTTGATGAGGGAGTGAAATTCCTGTGCACCGTCAACCAGGGGAGTAGCCCCATCGATGAGTGTGTAAAATCCATGTGCTCCGTCGACAGGAGAGGCAGTCCCATCAATAGGAGAGGCATTTTAAGAGCCTCCGTCGATGGGGGGAGTGTGCCTCGTCGATGATAAGTGTTGTTTTGGTGCTGTTGTCGATGGGATGGTAGGCTCCGTCAACAGGAGAGTATAGAGATGATGCTCCGGCGATGGGAAAAGTAGTCTCACGTATGAGGAGATTGGAGACATGCATCCTGCCGATGAGAAAGAGTGAATATGTGCTCCGTTGGTGGAGAAAGCATTCCCATGTATGAGGAGGCTGGAGTTATGTACCCTGTCAGGGACAAAGGCTGAATATATGCCTGGATCGAGCCAACAGAAAAGCAGCTGTTTTGCATTGTGTGGGGACGCAAAAAGGCCAACTCTGGGTGACCCCATCTGTTGAACAGGTCTTCTACCACAGAAGTGAGCAGTTTCCATTCCTGTATTCCAGCCTGCAAACTGCTTAGCTTGTCTGCTAGGATGTTTTGGACACCTGGAAAAAAAAAACATTACTTACCATAGTAATATTGTTTCTTCCAAGGGAATCTTACTGTATTCTGACATATGCAGTATTGTCCATCCATTGTATATGCAGTATTGTCCATCCATTGTACTGCTCCGGAGCCGAAATGGTTACTAGAACCTATGTTAATGATGGAATGCTAGGCTCATGCTCGGTTTTCAAACCACTGTCCCTGGTAAATATTCTGCAACTGTCAGATTCTTACGGAGCATGAATACTAACAAGCCATCTATACTAACTTTTAACAATTAAATAAATAATTAACAACAACAATCCCCTTCAACTAAAAATGTGGGCAATGAGCCAACCCGGTGGCACTGGGTGCCTTACCTGGTGCTACGCCGGCGACCCCTATTCAGGAATGAGCACGGGCTGCTGGGGATCGGCAGGTGATGAGAAGGATTGAGTGTCCGAGGGACTGCTCTCCTTCTCTGGGGAGGGGGGGACTACCAGCAGTTGGTGCTTACTGGCCCCTAGTGGAAGCTGGAGGACAGCACACTGATGCTCAGAAAGGGGGAGGAGAGGAGGAGCATGTGCGCGCTCTCTCTTTAGGGAGACACTGCACACCTTCTCTCCTAAGGTATAGAAAAGTGGAAAAAGAGTCCTGGGCGCAGCACAATGACAGCTGATCCTTGCAGGCCCTGCTCATAGTGGTACCTCCGCACCAGATCAGTTCCGGCGGGTTGAGGGATCCCTGCCACCCCACCATGGGAGGCAAACCATGGAGGACAGCGGAAGGTAGGCCACAAGCAGGGGATGGGGCTGGGGGATCAGGCTAGAAGGAGTGCCACCCAGGGGAGAGAGAGAAAAACTAACAGCAAAAAAATGTGAGCAACACTAAAACTCACGTCACTAAGCCCAACAACAGAACCACTCAAGGGTTTACAACAGCATGGACAGCTGTGCTGCAGTGCTCATAGGTTCTAGCAGGGGAGGCAGGGTGGGAGCTTAGAATACAGTAAGATTCCCTTGGAAGAAACAAGATTACTATGGTAAGTAATGTTTTCTTCAAACCCCAGGAAATCTTACTGTATTCTGACATATGCAGGCTACCCAAGCAGTACCTTTGGAGGAGGGTAGAGAACCTATTTTGGAAACAGGCTCTGCAGTACTGCTGTGCCAAACCTGGCATCACTTCTGGCCTGGGTATCCGGGCTGTAGTGTTTGTTAAAGGTGTAGACGGTTTTCCAGGTAGCTGCTTTACAAATTTCCAACAAAGGAACATCTCTTGCAGCTATCGAGGCAGCTGTACGTCTTGTAGATATAGCCCTAATACCTGCAGGGGTTCTTTACCTACTTTGCTGTAGCAGAACTCAATACGAGCAACAATCCAGCGGGCAATAGACCTCATTGACATGGGGTTGCCCTTTCCCACTTCTCCCTAGGTCAGGAAAAGCTGAGTGTTGTCCTATGTGTGGCCCTTTGTGTGATCCAAGTAGCAGCTTTTAGCTCTCTTGACATCTAGGCTGTGCAGTCTACGTCCCCCTGAACTACAGTGGTCAGTGAAAAAACACTGGCAAAATAATGGACTGATTCAGGTGGAAGTCTTGACACCACCTTGAGCAGAACGTTTCTGTTAGTCCTGAGAACTACCTTGCCCCCATGGACCGATATGTAATCTGGCTCAGTGGCCAAGGCCTGGAGTTCACTGATCCTCCTAACTGAGGTGATGGCTACCAGGAACACTGTTTTCCATGTCGCTACTGGAGCTCTACTGAAGACATGGGCTCAAACGGTGGATGCATTAACTGGCCAATGCATATATTGAGGTACCCATGCTGAGGTGTGTTCCCTATGAGGGGGATACAAATGCGTGAGACCCTTGAAGAACTTCCTAAACACCTGATTAGCTGCCAGAGATGACCCCTTACCTGCTGAGAGGTAAGCAGAGCTAGCTGCTAAGAGTACTTTGACGGTGGAAGGCCTAAGGCTGAGAGAATGAAGGTGTGCCAAATACTCTAGGACTGACAAACCAGCCCAGCAGCAGTCTATTTCTTTTTTTCTGGCACCAAATGGAAAATCTCTTCCATTCAGTGTAAGTCCTTCTGGAAGCAGGTTTTCTAGAAATCCTAAGAACCTCTAGTACCCCTCCAGCAAGGTGCAAGTCAGCATACTCTTAAGCCCCCAAGGTCCAAGCCCTGAGCCTGAGAGACCAAAGACTGGGGGTAAAGGACCCTGCCCTGAGAGGAGGCCAATAGGTTGTGCCTCCTGGGTAGAGAGATTGGCATGGAAATTGACAGGGTCAGAAGCAGAGAATACCATGGTTGTCTGACCCAATCTGGAGCAATGAGAATCACTGTCGCTAGTTGAACCCCGAACTTGTTCAGCAATCTGAGCAACAGGGGAAGTGGAGGAAAGGCATACAGTAACTTCCCTGTCCAATCCAACAGCAGCGCATCCAGAGGGAGTGTGCGCACTGCAGGAGGCCTGCAACAGAATTGTGGTAGCTGGTAACTGTCTGGGGTTGCAAAGAGGTCCACCTTTGGGAGGCCCCACCTTCTGAACACCATTTGCAGGACCTGTCTGTTTAGGGACTACTCATGGTGGTTTTTGTTGATCCTGCCGAGAGCATCTGCCAGGACATTGTCCTTCCCTGGGAGGTGGACTGCTGAGAGGGAGATTCCCAGGGAGTGGCTAGACTCCACACTTTCTTGACCTCTGTGCATGGTTGGGATGACTTTGTGCCCCCTTGCTTGTTTATGTAGTACACAGTGGTTGTATTGTCTGCTCTGACCTGAACAACCTTGCCTTGAAGCATTGGAGGGAAGGACTGAATGCCCAGATAAACTCTGAGCTACAGCAGGCTTTACGTGAAGCAAGGTCTCCTGCTAGAGCCAGGTACCATGTGCAGTTTGTTCCCAAAGGTGTGCACTCCACCCTAGAAGGGAGGCATCTGTTGTTAAGACTGCTGCTGGTGGCAGCTGGAGGAAAGGCACACCTTCCCTGCGGTTGTCTTTTTCCTGCCATCATTGCAGGGCTTGCAGCAGGGTTCCTGTGACTGGAACCATCTTTGACAGGGAATCTCTTTTCTGGGACCAGTGAGACCCGAGGTGAAACAATGTCGCTCATCTGGAATCTTGACCCAGACACTGTTGCTGTAGCTGTAGCCATGTGCCCTAACAGCTGTAAAATATGCCTCACTGGTCGGGGATATGCAGCTGGAATAAGCCTGCCAGCTGCACCAAGCTGTCTATCCTTCCCTGTAGGACGAAGGCCCCTCCCCTCCTCTCAGAGTGTCCAGTTCCGCTCCTATGAACTCCAGTTGCTGAACTGGCATTAACACCGCCTTTTTCTGATTTACCAGGAGGCCCAGCATACATAGGGTATCCTGGATGGTGATCAGTGCATCTCTACCTGCTAAGGAGACAGGCCTACCACCAACCAATCGCCCAGGTATGGGAAGACTGTAACACCTTGTCTTCCTAGGTGTGCTACTACCACTGCTAGGCACTTAGTAAACACTCTTGGAGCAGAGGTAAGGCTAAAAAGGCATGACTCTGAGCTGTTAGTTGTCTGATGACAATCTGATTGCCTGATAGGGATGTGGAAGTAAGCATCCTTTAAGTCCAGAAATGCTATCCCAATCCCCTTACTGAGTGTAGGGAGGATGGTAGCCAGAGCGACCATTTTAAATATCTGAGATTCCATATGGGTCACCACTCCCGGTTTTTATAATGAGGAAGTATCCTGAGCAGAGACCCCTTCCTCTGTGGCCAAGGGGACAAGCTGTACCGCTTTGTTTTTAATTAGTTTTGCTACTTCCTCTTCCAACACAGTTACTTCTGACAGACCGGCAGGTCTGAAAAACCTTGCCCTCAGTTTGGCTGAACCTGAGGGCAAGCCTCTGGCACACTACCTCCAGGAACCATCCATTTCTGTAGTGATGAATTCCCAAGTCTGGAGGTAGTGGGCCAGCCTGCCCCCTACTGGAAGTGGTAAGGCGGACCTGGCAGACACCCAGGGGGTCTGCTTAGACTGTGCACTTGGCTGAGTGCTGGGGTTAGTACAGCTGCTGCCCCTTCTGCCTCTGAAATACCCTCTCTGAGGTTGATATGTAGGCGATGTCTGGGCCTGGAAGGATCTGTAATGGGTTCTACCCCAGCTCCCTTTGCTTTGGTACTTCTGGGGTGTTGCTGCCTTCTCCTTTGCAGCAGCACTCTTATACCTCGTACTCGCACATCTTTTTTCATGTAAGCCTCTGTTCGTTCACCAAAAGGGGATGTGGGCTCATAAGGAAAGTGCCTTTGTCTGGGTGTCCTGGGACAAATTAGTTGCCCTCAGCCAGGCCAGTCTCCTCAGAGACACTGAGGTTGCCATTTGCCTGGCTGCAATATCATTGGCATCCATTGCCATTCTGAACTGGCATTTAGAGGCCTCTATACTCCCCTTTTTTGCCCCAGGGCATATTGTAGCAATCAATGAACTGCGTCCCAGAAGCTTTTTTTTTTTTTGATGGTGTGATGCCAGGGGAATCCCTGCCTTATCACAAACCGCAGCTTGCACCACCTATTCACGGCTGGGGTGCTCTGCTCCAGACTTAACCCCCCCAATACTTCCTGTTCATCCTCTTGTCCACTGGGGGAATGGAAGTGGGGGTTCATAAAATTCTAGAAGCCTGTCTCTTCAGAGACTTGTGGATGCAGCAACTGTCTTTTTGTTACTGGCACATCCATCATTTCCATATAGTCTGGCTCCTCTTCCTCCTCTGTGGATTCCTGGGTGAAGAGGTCCAGTGCTTCCATGTACACCTCAGCAAACTGTTCAAGAGAACAGGGAACCAAGAAGGAATCCAGGTCCTGAACCAAGGTCTGCAAACAGGGCCACTGAACTGGAAACATGGTACCGGTCTGTAGCGCCTGTATAATTCTGATAGCATTTGCTATTTCATCTGCAGTTGGAACCGATGGTTTTGTAGGTTACAGTTCCTGAACAGTGTGTTTTTCTTTCCTCTTTACTTGGCAGAACTTGCTGGTTCAGCGGCAATGTCTGCGGTTCTTCTCTTAATCAAGGAACTATCACCCTGGTTAGAGGGTTGTTCAACCGGTTCCTTCAGTTTCTCCTTATGAGAGGAAAAAGTTTTGTCCGCAATTGGGTCAGCAGCCTTCTTGGACATTTTTCTCTCAGCCGGTTCAAACGCCTATTAAGCATCGACTGAGGAAAACAATTTTTGCTTTTACAGATTTCACATTCTGCCTTCGGGTGGTACCTAAGCAAAAAACACAAATACAATGAGGATCTGTTTTCAAACAGTTCCCTCACACACTGTACAAAGATGAAAACCCACTGGGCTGGTTCTTTTCTTGGGTTAGTGACAAAAACATTAAAACCCCAAGAAATGGGTCTCTGAGAATCAGAAACCCAAACAAATGAACAAGGCTTAAACCTTTATTATTTATTTATTTTTACTTTGCGGTCGGTTCAGCAACCGCTGAGAGAACCAAGAGTTACCCAGGTTTCCCTCAAAAATAACCAAACTAAGCAACCAGCCCAGGGAAAGAATAAAATACAGAAATGTCTTTTTAAAATGTAAATAAAAGTTTGGTTCCCTCCCGGTTAAATGAACCAAAAAGAAACTGAAAAACTTACTGGAATAACACTAATTCTAGACTAACTTACCTGTAAACTCAAGGACAGTGCTTTAAAAAATGAACAAAAATAAAATTTACTTCAAAAAAATTGAGAAAATAAAATTCTTCAGGAAAGATGGAGGAGGCCTCTCCAGGGCATCTGTACTAGGTAAGCGGAGTAAAGAATCTCACAGCTGTAGACTAGGGACAGTGGTTTGAAAACCAAGCATGAGCCTACCATTCCATCATTAGCACAGGTTCTATTAACCATTTCGGCCCCGGGGCAGTACAATGGAAGGACAATACTGCATATGTCAGCATACAGAAAGATTTCCTGGGGTTTAAACATAGACGGCCGACAGTTTGAGGCTGTGTTCTAGAACCCAGTAACAAACCCTCATTGCCTCCCTGCACAGGGGGTAGAAGTGGGTGCCCCGTTGCTTGCTGATATACTGCACCATGCTGATTTTGTCTGTCTGTGCTAGCAGATGGCCCGTGGATAGGTGGCACTGGAAGGCCTGCAGGCCATACAGGACAGCGCTCATCTCGAGGACATTCAGAAAAAGAGATGTGCAAGAACAAGGGGGCACAATTTGAAGATAGAGGGGAGATGGATCAGAAGTCATGTGAGGAAGTATTTTTTTCACAGAGTGGGTTGTAGATGCATGGAACAGCCTTCCTAAGGCGATCATGGAGTCAGAAACAGTGGGGAATTCAAGAATGTATGGGACAGACATAAGGCAATTCTAGTGGGGAGTAGGAAGAAGTAGGCTGTTGGTTAACTAGGATCTGCAGCTTATCCATTAGGCAGGGAAAAGGGCACACTAGGTGGGCCAAGCGGTCCTTATCTGCCATCAAATTCTATGTTTCTACTGACAAGGCGCGAGGCCTCAAGCGAAGTCCATGTTCCCCAAGTCTGTTAAGGACCCAGATACACGCCCCAGCCCATCCCCGAGGCATCCGTGGTGAGGATCTCATGAGAGGCGGGTACAAGTAAAGGAACCCCCTTGAGCAAATGGCTTGGTTCCATCCACCACAGAAGAACCTTCTTAATTGGGAGAGACAAGGACCATCTGCTCCAGATCATCAGTTCGCTGATCCCACTGTACCCCCAAAGTCCAATGAGTGATGCACATGTGCAGCCTAGCCAGGGAACCATGGCAATGACCATGCCCATCAGGCTCAGCAGCCTGGGATAAGTCCTGGCTGTGACATACTATCAGTGACAGAGCTCCTGGGCCTGCACTATCACATGCTCTGCTCTGTCAGGAGGCAGAGCCCTGGGCCATGCCCAGTACAGTTCCTACGTACTGGAGATGCTGTCCAAGAGTCAACACTGACTTGGACAGGTTGACTGTGACCCCACAAATAGCTGAACAGTTGCATGATATGCGCCAGGGTCAAAGATAGCTGCTCTTTGGACTGATCTTTGCGCAACCTGTTGTCCAGACAGGGGAAGACATAAAGCCCCTCCCTCCTGAAGGCCACTGCCAGTACAGCTAGGCATCTGGTGAAGACCCGAGATGCCGAAGACAAGCCAAAAGAGAGGACTGAACTGGTAGTAACAAGAACCTGTGGTACTTCCTGTGGAGCAGGCAGACTGATGTGCAGGTTGGCGTCCTGTATTCCTAGGGAGCAGATCCTGTCTTCCTTCTGGAGCAAGGGCAACAGGCCTGGGAGGGTGACCTTCCTGAACTTTTTGTACTGGATGTAGTAAATTCAGGTTTCGCAGGTCAAGGATGGGCCTCAAGTCCCCTGTGGACTTAGGAATGAGGAAGAATTGGGAGCAGAATCTTGTGTTCCGTTGATGCTTGGGAACAGGTTCTATGGCCCTTTATCGCAGTAATGTATGAATCTCCTCCAGTAACATAGGCACATGACCTAGAGGGTAAGTGGAAGGCCTTGGAGAGAGATCTGGAGGCATCTCTACAAATTCTAGAGTGTGTCCTTGTTCTGTGAGTTGCAGTACCCAGGTATCGGTTGTGATCTCCCACCCTCCATCCAGAAAGAGGGAAAAACGGCCTCCCACCACCACATCCTGGGTAACTGGATGGAGGGGTCAGGCAGGGAGTCAGGCTGAGCCCGCAGCTGCTCCTCCACCGCTTGAGGACTTCCCTGTGGTGCAGGAGGGAGTAGGCAGGGCTGTTCCACGCTTATGCTTGTCAGGCTGTCTGGTGACAGACCTAGGTCGATGGGTGGCATGCCAAAAGGGCACCTCTGCCCACTCTTCTGGTGGGTGTGGTAGAAGAAGTGAACAAACCACAGAGTTCTCCCCAAGGCCTGCATGTCATTGAGGAGATCCTGCATGTCCGTCCCGAAGAGCTTGAAGCCCCTGAAGGGAGCATTCATAACGGGCTGTTGGATGTCTGAAGCAAAACTGGTCACCCTGAGCCAGGACTACCTCCTCAGGCAAACTCCCACCATGGAGGCTCTGACGGAGGCATCTAGAGCACCATAAGTGGCCTGCAAGAGGTGCTTGCTCACATCTGTATCTGTCTGGAGGGTCTTGAGCATCTCCTGTTTTTGGGGCCGTATGGAAAGGGCTGGATTGAAGACCTGGCTGCTTTCCAGAAGTCATTCTGGAATTTGAGCATATGGCCAATGTAATTAATGATTCTGAAAGCCAAAGTGGAAGAGGCAAATACCCTCTTGCTTAATCAGTTGGATTCCGCCGAGTAATGTCTTGCTTCACAGCATCAAACCCCATAGTGGACTGCGGTTGCCGCATCACTGCTATGAAGGAGGGTCATTGGGGGGGGGGAATGGGACTGTGAGGTGTGTTTTGAGGACTCCTCCCCACTGAGGGAACAGTGAAGTTGTAACAAGGAGTCCGGGTCTCGGCATCCACATCCTCCTCACCTTCATCATCAGGGAGATGATCATTGTCGTCCTGACTCAGAAATAGGTACTGAAGACATCGACGATCAAGAAGGGGCCGGTAGCGATGACACATGGTGTGACAGTGCCAATGGCAGTCAAGAGAGCCCATGCTGGAGACGGCCCTGGAGGTGGGGCAACTCTCTGCATGACATCCTAGACAGAGGAAAGTAGGGCCTGGACATCAATGGCCACTGGTGTTGACAGGGAGCTCTTTGGCAGTGTCGGGAGCACTGAGGCCCCGAGACAGCAGGGAGGGCTGAAGCAGCAACAGAATGCAGGCAGGTTGAGGTACCCACTGAGGAACCTGCATCCCAGACGTCACAGGAATGGTCAGAGGTGTAGGCTTAAAAGGCCTGAAGCCAGACGACACATGACCATGTCGGCCACAATCAGGCGGTCCCCCGTTGAAGAAAGGGTGAGGGAGGCAATGGGAATTGTCAGCAGGAGTAGGGGAAGGCCCACTGCCGATGAATCAATGCCGGATGGAAGAGCTCTGGCAGGAAAGGCTGCCAAGGCTGACCCTGTAGCAGAGAGGGTGTGGGTTGAAGCAGGAGTCGCCGCAAGTCTGGTCAACGACCTCATAATGGTTGGTGCTGGAAGTGGTGACAGAGAATGTTCCCAGGAGGACTTGTCTTTCTCCTGGTGGTGATGTTTCCCTGACAACTTGGCAGCATGACAGCTTGAGGATGGGGCTGGGTGAGCTCCTATCCTGAAGCTCCTTTTCCAGGCAGCAACCTTCTGCTCCATTAGGAAGGATTTTAGTTCTTTCTGGTAACACCACTGGGTAGCTTATTTATTTATTTCATTTTTGTTAACTGGGTAGGTACACTAGACAGCATAGCTGCCTATTTTCAGGTACGACCCAATTGAAGCTACAGCGGATCTCTCAAGCCTTAATGTTGTGGATAGTGCCAAGGCAGCAGACGCAGGCCCTGTGGTCATATTTATCATAGATCTTCCGTCCGCAGCTGCAGCAACAGAAAAGTTTATCAGATCCAGGCATGAATGAAAAGAAGTAGGGAAATCACTTTAGGAAATAAAGTGATTGAAGAACCAGAGTGAGAAAATGATGTTCCAGAAAAAATGGCAGCTGACTGAAGCGACGGTGCTCCGTGGAGTCCGAAGTGCTATGGCTGACGGTGGGAAATGAACCGAGGAGGGTGTGGGGCCACTGTGGTGGGGTCGTGGGATAACAGATGGACCAGACACCGAACTTCAAGTTCAACACACAATCTCTGTGTGATGTTTATTCAAAATACAGCAGATAACCATCAGCAATGGCATATCCCTTCTTCAAAACATCAGTTTGCAGCAACAGACTATGCATGTCCTTCCTCTGCACTTAGTCAGCACTTACTGATGCATTGATCTACTGATCTAACTTTTCAGTTGAGAATCAGCTACCCCTATGTGGTCCTTGTTTGCTTGGGTGGTGGGGCTCAAATAACAAACAAACAAACAAAAAATAAGCAAAAGACAACCTCTGTGCAGAAGCACTGAAGCAAGGATTACCCCAAAGGGCACTGGCAATAAGCCAAGTTTCAAAGAAACACAACATCACACATACTCCCATACTGCAAGGCATCATGGGATGTATATGCAAATCACCATGAAATTTCAGACTGGCTCAATTTACAGCAGGAATGCATGGTAACAATTTACATGCATTTAACAACACAGCGGGGTGTCTGACATCTCCACCCCAGTAACTTAATTTCTATAATACAGTCACCTAGTACTTTTTACCTTTATCAAAAACACCTAGTGCCCTGATATTTTCAACATTTACAGGTTTCATACACATAAGGCATATACATCAAGGTATTTTATGACATAGTGCTATTGTATACTAAGTCCAACAACTAGGAACACAGCCTGTTGTTTTATATCAGCTCAGAGGTCACAACAATAACCTCCCTGTACGAGGACCTGAGAGGGAAAAGGAAAATTAAAGAAGACACTATAGCACAGTCAAGAAAGGGGAGGGGTGCCCATAGGTGGCCACCTTTATGGACTAGAAATTGTAAAGGATAGATCAGGCTAAGAAATTGAACTGTTGCAACAGATTTAAGAAAAGGTCTGTCCTCAAGAGTGGCAGGATCTCCCTGTCACATATCCCCCACCATAAGAGGGAAGCAGTTACTGCAGACTGCTTACCACCTTCCTGTCCCAGGAAGGGATGGAGATTCCACCCATCCATCTTCAGAAGCTCTGTCTCAGGGACCCTATTAACGATAAACATTACATCATAAACATAGTGGATTTCATAATTCTTTACCCTGAGACATTAACACATTTCTGAACAGAGACTAACGGTACCTTCCCGCACTATCTCCTTTTAGGGAAAGCATGTCATATTTCATTGACATAAATTCCTGCACCATATCTAGACATGAAATCTGCATTTACATGTTTTTTCCCCTGCCCTGTGGGACACAGTAATTCCATAGGGCTGAAGAGCTAAGTACCACTGCATTACACGGGGAATTTTTTCTCTCATTTGGTGCAACCAGCAGAGGGGGTTATGATCAGTTACAACCTTAAATTTAGCCTCCCTCACAAGTAATATTTCAGATTCAATAGTCCACTTCAGAGCTAAGCATTCTTTCTCTATGGTAGCATATCTTCTCTCCCTCTCATGTAGCTTCCTGCTGATATACATCATTGGATGTTCTTCCCCATCTATTTTCTGAGATAAGACTGCCCCAATACCATTCTCTGATGCATCGGTTTGAACCTCAAACACTTGGTTGAAGTCGGGGCTTTTCAATACAGAAGCTATACACAGAATGGCCTTGATATTCCTAAATGCCTCATCACAAACAGGGGTCCACCGAACCTCTTTCGGGCACCTCTTTTTAGTGAGATCAGTCAAAGAACTAGCAATGACTGGGAAATTAGGAATAAATCTCAGTAATAACAACCAAGTCTAGGAAAGATCTCATATGCTTCTTTGTGGTAGGCATTGGGCTGTTTTTTTTTTTTCCAATTGTTTAACCAGGAGTGGCACACTAAGCTGAAAGCTTGTTTACAGATGCAACCTGGGAACACAGGGAAGTTAAGTGACTTGCTCAGGGTCACACAGTATGCAAGTGGGGGCTATGGGATTCAAACCCAGGTCTCCATATTTGCAGCTCAGAGCCTTAAACCACTGCACTATACTGCCTGTTTGCTACTGCTGTAACCTTCTTTACCTTGGGCTTCATTTGTCCGTGTTCTAAAATGAGCCCTAGGTATCTTGTCTCTGTCTTTGCTACGGCACACTTAGCAGGGTTAATGGTCAGTCAGTGGTGCAAGTGGCAGACAAGAAGTACAGGAACTCAGGTACTGGACAAAAATGAAATACAGAGTGAAGATCCTCACTCTGAGGGATCGCTGTGTGAAGTCATGTCTATCTGTTTAGACATTAGTAGATTCAGTTAGAGATAGATTATTTCTAGCAAACTAGCACTGTTGTACAAGTCAAAGGTTGTTATGGAAACCCTGATTTCAGGTCACAAGGCCAGAAAAGTACAGTTACATAAGCACTCATCATAACAGTAGATCTTCGAGAGAAGCTTTTGCAGCAAGTAACACAGATATAGGACTGACGTCACCTGGCGGCAGATATCAGCATTTCTTTTTCTCTAGCAGTATAGACGTGGGACCGCCTATCCGGTGTCGGCTCTGCACCCGACGTCACGCAGTATAAAGGACATAAGCAGTCCCCACATGCTCCGGTTCTTGCATGCCAAAGACAGGCCAAAAACCAGCAACAACAACTGTGGATGAAACACTCCACAGAAAACTTGTATAAAATCAAGGCCTGCAACAGGAGCTGAACTTGACCCAGAGCAGAAAGGCTCACTCCCGGGGGAAGGAGGGAAGGAAAATCATACCTGCTGCAAGAGCTTCTCTCAAAGATCTACTGTTACGGTAAGTTCTTACGTAACTGTACTATGTTACTTCGAGAGGAAGCTCTTGCAGCAGGTAACATATATATAGGACTGTTTCCCAAGCAGTATAAAACTGAAGACAACCGTTGGGAAAGGGCGGGGAAAGACGAACAGACACAGTCCCCAGAGGTATAAACTTAGGGGGAGTCAACAGACAAAACGCACTCACGGTATAAACTTAAAACAACCATGAGTGGGGGGGGGAAGAGAGGCAGACACATCAGGAGAGACCTCTCAGGAAATAAGGCCCTGGAGGACTGCCAGGCCAAAACCTGCCTGATGCCTGGAAACAATATCCAGGCTGTAGTTCTTGATGAAAGTATGCACCGAGTGCCAAGTGGCGGCAGCACAAGTCAGCCGCCAACACCCTCTTGAGAGCTGCAAAGGAAGTAGCCACCGCTCTGGTGGAATGTGCCCTGATTGCGCCTGGAAGGGGTTTGTTACCCTGCTCACAGCAGAAAGATATACAGTTAACCAACCAACGCAAGAGCGTTTGCTTGGTAACCGGGTGCCCCAAGGACCTATCTGCAAAGGATACAAACAGCTGGTCCAATTGCCTGGCCCCCTTTGTTCTGGACAGGTAACAGCGCAGAGTGCAATGCACATCAAGAGTGTGCAAGAGGGCTTCTCCCATACTGGAATGCTCCAGATAATAGACTGGAAGCTGAAACGATTTAGAGTGAGCTCCAAAACTACCTTGGGAAGGAATTTTGGATCAGTGCGGAGGTCTGCCCTATCCTTATGAAAAATAAGACAGGGTTCCCAACACATCAAAGCATGAAGCTCAGAAATGCGCCGAGCAGAGGTGACCACTACTAAAAGCAGAGTCTTCCAAGCAAGGGTGTAGGAAGGCATACTCACTCTACACATGTGTACAGTTTTGGTTAGTGCCTGTCATAAACCACGTGCCTTTCTGTTAACATTTTTATTCCAATCTGAAGTATTTGAATCAGTGTAGGCCACTGAGGAGTGTCTCTGTTTAAACTTCTGTTTAGGTGACAAATACATGTATAACCTCTTTAGAGATCAGAGGAATCATCTGACAACAATCGGACTTGTTTGGAAGGGGGCAGCATTTGGAGAGGATGTGTACATTTTTAATGGAGGGGGGGTAGCTTTTGGAGATTATGTGTATAAAACAGAAATTTGTGGCTACACCCCTGCTTCCAAGAGAGGTAGCAAAGCTCACAACGCATGGCTAGTTCAAAGGAGGGAAGCGTAAGCCTCTCCAGAACAAACAACAGGTCCCAAGGGGGAAGAGGGTCCTGGACCGGGGTATGGAGATGCAAGATCCCCTTAAGGAAATGTTTTAACCACCTCCAATTGAGCCACTGTCCCATGCTGGATACAGTGATGATAGGTGGAAACAAAGGCCAGGTGTACCTTAATGGAGGAGTAGCTGAGACCTGAGTCCAAAAGGGATAATAGGTATTGCAGACTAGAGTTAACCGGACAGACCAGAGGGTCGAGCCTCCTGACTGTGGCCCACAGACAAAAATGTTTCCATTTCATGGCATAAGTGGCCCTGGTAGTGGGCTTCTGAGCCTCCACCAAAATCTGGGCAATTTCATCAGATACTCCAAAGCGACGTTCTCCTAGGTCCGAAGGAGTCGAGCATGCAAGTGAAGGGAGCGTAAATTGGGATGAACCAAGATCCTGTGCTGCTGTGTGAGTAGCTGACCCGAAAGTGGGAGACATACCTCTCAACCTCCTGCCTCATAAATCAGGGACAAGGCTTAAAAAAATCAGGGACAAAGGACCAAAATCAGGGACATATCTTAAAAATTGGAGATATCAATTCAGGAAGCTGGTAGAGTAAGGGGCTTAGTGTAAAATGCATTTTCTAAGGAAGAACAAGTCTGTAACTTTAAGGTTTGACATTATTTTGTGCTTACAACTCCCACTGTTTGGTCACAAAAACACAATTTTTAGGAGAGACAGTGTAAATTTTTGAGGCAAAATCAGGGACATCCCTGAAAATCAGGGACAGTTGAGAGGTATGGTGGGAGAGGCCATGGAGACTCCACTGACAGATGAGTGAGTAGAGGGAACCAGATCTGTCTGGACCACAAAAAGGCTATCAGTATCACGATTACCCTCTCTGATTGGGCTTTAAAGAGGACCTGCAGCAAGAGAGGGAAGGTATAAAGGAACCTCCCATTCCAGGATAGGGCCAATGCGTCTTGCCAGAAAGCTCCATGCTTTGAGATCGAGCGAGTAGAAACTGGGTAGTTTTACGTTGCACTGAGACACAAAGAGATCCAACTCTGGCAACCCCCATCTGGTGAAGAGTTCGTCTGCTATGGACTGTACAAGGGACCACTCGTGATAGAGTGGTTTTGTTTGGCTGAGAGCATCTGCAACCACATTCAGGGAACCCAGAACGTGGACTGCTGAGCGATGGAGATGGTAGTCCACCGACCAGTCCCACACCCTCATAGCCTCCTGATAAAGGGGATAAGAGTGTGTGCCCCCTTGCTTGTTGATGCAGAACACCACCTAGGTGTTGTCCATCTGAACAAGGTGGTGACCGGGAAAAGGAATGGGGCCAGTGCCTGTAGTGAGTACAGGATTGCTCTGAGCTTGAGCACACTGATATGCAAGTTCTCCTCTAAAGGGGACCACAGCCCTTGAGTGCTGTGGGTCCCCAGATGAGCAGAGCCCCCAATCCTGTTCTAGACACATCCATAGTGAGAGTCTGGGTGGGGCTGTCTAGCTGAAAGGAAAGTCCCCGGCAGAGATGTTGGGGAAGACGCCCACCAGTGGAGTTCCCAATGAAATGGCTCTGAGATCCTGACAGGCAAATCCAAGTTGTCCCTGGTCTGGTACCACTGGACTCTGAGCACCCACTGAATGGTGCGCATGCGCAGCCTGAAGAAGGGGACCAATACTATGGCAGCTGCCATGTGACCCAGGAACCTAAGAATGGACCTGGCGGGAACAATGGATGCTGAACAGCTTTGGATTGCCAACATCTCGATGTGCTCTGCCCTGTTGGAGGGGAGAAAGGCCTTCCCCAAGGTGGTATCCAAGAGAGCGCTCATGAACTGCAGACGCTGAGAGGGGAAGAGCTGAGACTTTTCTGGGTTTACAGCGATCCCCAAACGTCAACAGAGGGAGAGTGTCTCCAGGATTGTCTCCCAAAGACGAAACCTGGATGAAGTCAAGAGGAGTCAGTCGTCTAGATAGGGAAACAGAAAGTGGCCATTTCGGTGCAGAGTTGCTGCGATGACAGCAAGGCATTTGGTGAAGACTCTGGGAGCAGAGGAAAGGCCGAAAGGAAGGACCTTGAACTGATAGGCCCGACCCTCGAACTTGAACCTCAGGAATCTCTGATGACTCTGGCAGATGGGAATATGAAGGTAAGCATCTTGCATGTCCAATGACGCCAGCCAATCACCGACCGAAAGGAAGGGGAGGAGATTCGGAAGAGACACCATGCAGAATCTGCGATAAGAGACCCATTAGTTGAGGTCGCTGAGGTCCAAGATAGGCCGAAGGTCCCCCGGCTTCTTGGGAACCAAGAAGACGCAGGAATAAAACCCAGAGTCCACTTCTGCCTCTGGGACGCGTTCTATGGCGTCCATGTCTAGGAGAGACTGGATTTCCTGTCTGATGGGAGCCCTGTCGGGTAGTATGACGGGGGCGTGGTAGGTCCAGGAGGCAGAGATTCGAACTCTATGGAGTGCCTGAACCCACAAGGTCAAGGGACCCACTGGTCGGAGGTCACTTCTTTCCATGCTTGGGCGTAAGAGAAAAATGACCTCCTACCAGCTCTCCCGACAAGTCTGGGAGGGAAGGGTAGTTGCATAGTCAGGTGGAGGGATGGGGTGGGAGGCGGCAGCTGGAGGTCTAGCCTGTCTAGAGGAGGTAGAGGCAGCACCTCTGTGACCCCTCATTGACTGAAGCCACCCCGCTGTGCGTGAGACTGTGCGCAGGGTTGTTGAGGCTGATGTCCCCCTCTGCCACGAAAATGGGGCCGGCGAAAATGCTCCCATTTCAGGTGGTACATAGATTGCACCATGCGGACAGCTTTACCAGAGTCCTGCAGTCTACAAATAACCTTCTCTGTGTCTTCTCCGAAGAGCACAGAGCCTCTGAAAGGGGCTTCCAGAAGTGTAGTCTGCACCTCTGGGTCGAACACTGAGACCCAGAGCCAGGAGTGGCGCCGAAGGCAAATTCTGGTAGTGGCCGCCCTCGCCGATGTGTCCGCAGAGTCATATCAAGCTCGAAGGATGTGGGTACCCACATCAGAGCCCATCTGTAAGCGCTTAGCAAGTTCTGCCTTTTGGGGGCAATCAGACACACCTTGCAAGATGTCCAATCCTTGGTCCCAAAGGGCATTTTGGAACTGGACCATATGTGTTAAAAAATTCAGATTGTGGATGCTGCAAGTGGCAGATGAGTACACCCTGCAACCTAAGGAATCTAGCTGCTTAGACTCTGTCTGGCGGCTGGGTACTCAGGTGCTTCGGCCTCTGCGAACAATCATGCACAGCCGATATGACCACAGAGTCCCCGTGGGGTGTTTGACCAGGTAAGAATGGTCCTTGGGGGCCCGGTATAAGCAGTTGGCCTTCTTGGGCACCACAGAGGACGTGTGTGGATGCCTCCATGTAGCGAGGGTGATGTCCTGGAAGGTGTCCACTAATGGGGGGAATGAACTAGGGATATAAGTTTGTCATGACAGTCATACATGTCATTGATTCCATGACGTTTGATCTTTATTCAGGACTTCCATGACTTTCACTATTGTCATCAGAATGTAGCAATGATGACAGTGCCACAACATTTACTACTGTTTACTAATGATTTCATGAACAAACAATGAGTCATTAAAACCTCATCCATGACAAACTTACATCCCTAGGGATGACCACCTGCTTGGGATCCTTCTGGCGTAGATATCTGGCCAGACACAAGCGCTCGGGGGGGGTCCAGGGCCTCAGTACTCCATCCCATATTCTCCTGTATATGCCACATGACTTCCATAAACCTGGGGTCATCAAGAGGAGATTTAGGCTGGTCCTCTGTGTTGCCAGGGAGCAGGCCAGGGTCTGAATCAGGAAGAGAAGGTTCTGATTCACCGCAGGCATCAGAAGAGGAGGAAGAGGAATGGTGTTGTCTCATCTTATGCCTGGGCCTTCTGGGTGAAGGAAAGCAAGAGGAGGATGGGGATCTAGTTCTCTTTCGCTTGTCCTTGCGCTTCCTGGGGCTAGCCGGAGTCTTATTCTCTTCGGTCCCAGACAGGATAGGCATAACCTGTCCATCTGGCTGAGGAACAGGATGGGATTCTGGAGGAGGAGCGGAGTGGGGGGTGACTAAGTCATGTTTGACACTCTCCCACCAGTAGGAAAAAAGCTCCTTAACTTGAGACATCCCCATCTTGGGAGAGTCTGGCTTAGGAGGCGACATCGGTCGGCCCGTGGGACACTGGTGTCGGTAGGGTCTGGCACCAGTGGGGTGAGTGATGTTGGTGAAAAGTACAGTTACTTAAGAACCTACAGTAACAATAGATCTTCGAGAGGAGCTCTTGCAGCAGGTAACACCATTAGGACCGGAGCAGTCAGGCGTCAGGACCCCATGGAAAACTTGTAGCTAGCAGTATGAGGCAGGGGACCGCCCTCGATGTCAGCTTCGCCTGACGTCAGAAGTGGTATAAGGAGGCGGTCCCCTGGCGCCAACCCAGTTCTCCCGCTGGAGACCCGGCTACAGGAAAAAAAGGAGAACCAGGCAGGAAATCCCCACTCTGGCTGGAACTTGTGACCCCTGGTAAAAAGGATACCGGGGGATGGAGGGTTGGAAAGCTACCTGCTGCAAGAGCTCCTCTCGAAGATCTACTGTTACGGTAAGTTCTTACGTAACTGTACTATTTGTCTTCAAGGGTGGAGCTCTTGCAGCAGGTAATACCATTAGGACTGAGTCCCAAGCAGTAGAAAGGATAGGCCCAGGTCTGAAAGGGCGGTAGGCAGGTAACCCGAAGCTTAGGTGAAACAAGACCTCCTCAAGAGAGGAGGCCCTGAAGGACTGCCAGTCCAAAACCTGCTTTTGTTCTGGAAGCTATATCCAGACTATAGTGTCTGATGAACATATGGACTGAGGTTCATGTCGTGGTGGCACATATATCCGCTGAGGAAACATTCTTGAGCGCCGCGAAGGAAGAAGCCACTGCTCTGGTGGAGTGGCCCCTAACAGCATCCGGGCGGGCCCTCCCGTGATGCTGATAACAGAAAGATATGCAGTCCACCAGCCAACGGGCTAGCGACTGCTTGGACACAGGAGCCCCCAACATGTGCTTAGCAAAGGAGACTAACAACTGGTCCATTGACCTAGTGGAGCGAGTCCTGTGAAGGTAGAACCTAAGAATGCGGTGAACACCCAAGGTGTGCAACAGTGCGTCACCTTGGTTTGAAACTTGGAGGTAGTACACTGGAAGGTTGATGTCCTGATTAAGGGTCAGGGCAGATACAAGCTTCCGCATGAACTTGGGATTGGTTCGTAAATTCACTCTATCCTTGTGAAAAATGATATATGGTTCTTTGCACATCAGAGCCTGAAGCTCTGAAACCCTTCAAGTGGAGATAACAGCTACCAGCAGTAAGACCTTCCAGGAAAGGAAGCACACCTCACACGAAGCTGCGGGCTCAAAGGGAGGGAGAGTGAGCTTTTCCAAAATGAAAAGGAGGTCCCAAGGTGGAACGACGTCCCTCCTTGGGGTCCTGACGTGCAATACCCCTCGCAAGAAGGTCTTGCAGGCATCCAATTGTGCTAGAGATTTATCTCCTATAGGAGCATGATATGTGGAGACTGCACATATGTGAACCTTGACAGACGAGTAACTCAGGCCTAAATCTAGGAGGTGACAGAGATACTCTAGCACGTGCCTGACCAGACAACCCAAAGGATCCAGGGCTCATGCCTAAGCCCACAGGCAGAAGTGTTTCCATTTGAGAGCGTAGGTAGCCCTAGTGGAAGGCTTCCTCTCTGCTACCAAAATCTCTGCCACCCTGCTTGACACTCCTAGCTCTCTTCCACTAGGACTGTAGGAGCCACGCATGTAGGTGAAGAGAGTGAAGAGCCAGATGAACAAGAGTTCCTCGATCTTGAGAGAGCAAGTGGGTGGAGAGAGAGAGAGGCAACTGCACTGGGGATTCCTGTGACAGTTGTTGGAGCAGCAGGTACCAGATCTGTCGAAGCCACAGAGGCACCACCAGAATCATTCTGGCTCCCTCTGACTGCAATTTGAGCAGCACTCTCAGCACGAGGGGAAAGGGGGGGAGAGGCGTACAGAAACTTTCCCACCCAAGAGAGGGACAATGCACCTCGCCAGAAAACACCAGGCCTTGGAGTGAGTGAGCAAAAATTGCATAGTTTGGTGCTGAATGGGGACACAGAGGTCCAACTCTAGAAGGCCCCAATGGTTGAAGAGGTCATCTGTAACTCCTGGAGCAGCTCCCACTCGTGGCTGAGACAAACAGCGATTGAGACTGTCGGCGAGAACGTTCTGGACCCCCGGGAGGTGAACCGCCACGAGGTCCACGCCGTGTTCTACTGCCCAGACCCACACTCTCATGGTCTCTCTGCAAAGGGGTAAGAATGCGTTCCCCCTTGCTTGTTGATATAAAACACCACTGGTGTGTTGTCCAACTGCACCAAAAAAGAACCCCGGGAAACTTGACTCTCGAATGCTGACAGAGCATTCAGAACCGCTCTCATTTCCAAAGCATTGATATTCAGAGAGTGTTCTGTGTCGGACCAAGTTCCTTGGGTCCTGTGAATCTCTAGATGTGCCCCCCACCCTGACAGGGAGGCATCCAATGTCAGGGTTTGGGATGGAGGTGGTCTGCGAAAAGGGACCCCCCTTCCAGATTGTCCCGGCGAAGCCACCATTTGAGAGAACGGTGGGCCGCTTTTGAAAGCCAGATCTGAAGATCCAGGTCGTCCACAGCTTAGTCCCACTGTGCTCTGAGGTTCCACTGCAGCGTCCTCATATGAAGCCTGACTAAAGTCCGAGGGCTTACACGCCACGCCACTGCGGAGCCAGAGTCCAGGACCCGAATCCAAATGGGCTGCAAGGCGGTCCCCTTGGAAAGAGAGGCAGAGGCTTGAGAGAAGTATACTGGGCCTCATGCCCAGAGGAGCCGAACAACCAGCAGACTGGGAGCGGGAAGACCTGGGCCTGAAGGGCGAGCAGTCCTGGTCCCAGTGGCGATGCTTCTTCTTCCAGTGTTTCTCTGGAGTAGGGGAACGAGACTCGCTCCCAGAAGATGTGTCCTGCTGCATTTGGGCCAACTGCTGCTGTGCTAAATGGGCCTGGAGCGATTTATGTCTCTGAATCCTGGTTCTACTATTAAAGGCCTGGCAGTGGGTGCAGGCACCGGTGTCGTGGTCTAGGCCCAGGCAGAAGAGGCAGGTTGAGTGACCGTCCTTGGCAGGGATCTGTCTTCTGCAAGAGCACTTGTTACAGTGCGCGGTTGGTGTGGATGACGTATGTCGAGAAATTTGCGGAGCGAACAAAGAGATAACTGTTCTAGAGGCTGAGGAACTGTTAGAGAGCCAAAAGCTGTCTAGCGTGTTGCTGCGATGGGAAAGGACTGGAGCAGGTGGGGACCGCCTACGTCCTTTATACTGTGTGACGTCGGGGGTGGAGCCAAGACCGGGTAGGCAGACCCACGAGAAAAAGATATGCTGAGATCTGCCGCCAGGTGACGTGAGTCCTATATATGTGTTACCTGCTGCAAGAGCTTCCTCTCGAAGTAAGACCTGTCATTAGGTTGCTGGTTTAAGAATTTCAGTTCCAGTGTCAGTGGGAAGTACAGAACTCCATTCCTGCTGAAAAAAGGCACAGGAACTGAGTTCCTGTGCATTCCTGTTCACTTTCATCACTGCTCCTGACTCCTTTACTGCTTGCAATACCTGGGACAAGTGTCTAACATGGGATTCCCAGTCAGGCTGAATTTGACTACATTTTTCAAATAAGCTGCACAGTACTCAGTGTATGGTCTTAGTACGTGGACCATAAAATGCAGAAAAGTGGCTGGGGCCCCATGTAGTCCAAATGGCACTGTAACAAACTGGTATAAACCGACTGGTGTGCTAAATGCGGTTTTATCTTGTGAATCAGGTGACACAGGAGTTTGCCAATATCCCTTAGAAAGGTCAAGGGTGGAGATGAAGAAATTACTCACCTTAATAATTGTGTTTCTTCTAATGGAGTCTTGCTGTATTCTGACATATGCAGTTAGCCCCAGCACTTGAACTGCTCCGGAGAGGAAAGAGTTAATTTCTATGCAAGGCATAGAACGCTGGGCTCAAGCTCAGTTTTCAAACCTCTGTCTGTGGTGCCTCAGAGTGTAACCGTCAGATTCTTACGAGCAAACTAACTACATTTCCAGTGTGGAAATTGTAAAACATATACGCCAACAGGCAACAACTTGGGTCCAAAAGACTCAAGTCGAGAACCCAAGAGAAAAAACAGGTAGTGAACAAGATATATAAATCTAAGTTAAAACTTAATAACCACCACCACCCCACCCTGAAGGAGAAGGGTGAAAAGTACACCGCTGAGGTACAACAACATACCTGCCAGCCCACATCCCAAAACTAGGTTCTGAGAGGGGAGACGTGGGGAGGTCAGAATACAGCAAGACTCCATTTGAAGAAACACAATTACTAAGGTGAGTACTTTTTTTCTTCAAACAACATGAAGTCTGTATTCTGACATATGCAGACTACCAAGCAGTACCTCCATGGAGGAGGGTACCAAACCTATTTTGGGAATAGGCTCTGCAGTACTGCTGTACCAAACCTAGCGTTACTCCTAGCCTGGATATCCAGAGAGTAATGCTTAGTGAAAGCATGGACTGTTTTCCAGGTGGCTGCTTTGCAGATCTCTAACAAGGGTATATCTCTGGCAGCAGCCAGAGAAGCAGCTGTACCCCTAATTGAATGAGCTCTCAGGCCTGAGGGAGGTGTTTTGCCTAGCTTGGCATAGCAGAACTGTATATAAGAGACAATCCACCTGGCAATAGTTCTCTTAGTAGCAGGCCTACCTTTCCCCACTTCACCATAAGTGAGAAACAATTGAAGACAGTCATTCCTATGTGCCTTAGTATGCTCAATGTAGTAGCTAAGTGCCCTCTTAACATCCAAACTATGCAATCTTCCTTCTCCTGAAGAAGAATGATCAGTGAAAAACACAGGAAGAGACATGGATTGGTTCAGATGGAAATCTGAGACCACTATGGGTAAGAACCTCCTACTGGTTCTGAGGACCACCTTATCTCTATGGAATGAGATAAAATCAGGTACAACTGATAGGGCCTGTAATTCACTAATTCGCTGGCAGCAGTGATAGCTACCAGAAACACAGTTTTCCAGGTCAGGTACTTAAGCTTGGCCGAAACCAGAGGTTCAAAGGGTAGCTGCATAAGCTGAGCAATGCAGATATTGAGATCCCAAGCCAGAGTAGGGTTCTCTAAAAGGAGGGTTGATATACTAACATACTAAAATGTCAGCAGAATAGGCTTAATGGTCTTTCGTGTCTGCTCGTTTGGTCAGCCCCACCCTGGGAGCTGATCTTGCTGCCCCCCTTGCCTTCTCTGGCTTCTCCCTTCCCAGTTCTGGATATTCTCGCTGCATTGGATTTTGCTTCCAGAACCCTTCCCCTGTACCTGTCACATCCCCTCTTGAACCCCTCCACCATCTCTGCCTCCACCAGCCCCCTAGGCAGAGCATTCCATGGCTCCACCACCCTCTCAGTGAAGTAGCACCTCCTCCTTTCTCCCCTGAATCTTCCCCTCCAGCTTCCACCCATGCCCTCTAGTGGCCCCCTCCTCCTCCTTCCTTCGAAGCACCCTGACTGTTCCTCCCTATTTACCCCCTTCATGTACCTGAAGACCTCTATCATGTCCCCCGGTCCCTTCTCTCTTCCAATATGTACATATTTAGCTCTTGAGCCTCTCCTCATAGGTCCTGTCCCCAGGCCCCAAATCATTTTGTTGCCCTCCTCTGGACCCTCTCCAGGAGTCTAATGTCCCTCTTTAAGTGTGGCCTCCAAAACTGCACGCAGTACTCGAGGTGCGGCCTCACCAAGCAGTTATACAGAGGAGTATCATTTCCCTCCTTCTGGAGGTGATCCCCCTAGCGATGCATCCCAGCATCCCGTTGGCCTTGGCTGCTGCCCTCCTACAAGTCTCCAAGTTGTTCACCTTGACATCCACCACCACCCCCAGGTCCCTCTCAGCTATTGAGACTTGCAGCATTCCCCCTCCCAGGGTGTACACTTGGCCCGGGTTTCTGGCCCCCAGGTGCAGTACCTTGCATTTTCCTGCATTGAACCTCAGCTTCCACTTTCTAGACCATCTTTCCAGAGCCTCCAGGTCCCCCTGTAGGGCCACCCTCCCCTCCTCCCCATCCACCACCGCCCCAGTTGTGAGTCATCCGCAAAGAGACTCATCTCACTCCTGATACCTGTCCTTATGTCAGAGGCGTGGGTGCTGAACAGGAGGGCCCAGGACTGATCCTGTGGGACCCCACTAATGACCCTCCTTGGAGATGAGACTATCCTGCCAACTACGACCCTCTGGGTCCGGTCCTGGAGCCAACTGCCTACCATCTGATCATCTGTTCCCACCCCATTTCTCCCAGCTTATCCAACAGGCCCATGAGGAACAGAGTCAAATGTCTTGCTTGAAGTTCAGAAAGAGGACGCCCACTGGTCTACCCAGGTCCAAGGCACTTGTCACCCAGTCATAGAACTCCACAAGGTTTGTCTGACACGATTTCCTGGGACGAATCCATGCTGTCTATCGTCCAGGCACCCTGACTTTTCCAGATCCCCAGCCTCTCCTTGACAATGCCCTCCATCACCTTGCCCACCACCAATGTCAGGCTGACAGGCCTGTAGTTCCCCTGCCACCTCCTTGATCCCCCTTGTGGACAGGCACTATATGTGCCACCTTCCAGTCCTGGGGCACCCACCTTGTCCTCAGAGAGATGGTGAAAGCTCCACCAGGGGTTTCGCCAGGACATCCGAAGTTCCTTCAGCACTCTGGGATGTAATTTATCCGCCCCAGTGCTTTCTCCATCTTAAGGGACCTGAGGGCTTCCTCACTCTCTCTGCCGTGATTTCCACTTCTACCTCTTCTCCTGCTTAGCCTTCCCCCTCCTCCCAGTGAAGCCTCCCCTCTCTCCCAGACCCGCTTCGATCGGTAGGGTCCCCCCTCCTCAGTATCACTGTCTCCTCTCATGTATGATGCAGCACCCCATTTTTCTTGGTGAAAACTGAGGTGAAGTACTCATTTAGTACCTCAGCCTGCTCCCCCGGGTCTTGTGCCCATCTCTCCCCTGTTTTAATCCTGCTAATCTTCCCCTTCACCCTTCGTTTTCCTCCAATGTATCTAAAGAACCCCTTGTTCCCTCTCCTAATTTCCCTGGCCAGGTTCTGCTCCTTCCATGCCTTAGCCGCCCTCACCACCCTAGTGGCCCTTCTAGCCATCAGCTCGTACTCCCCACGATCCCTTTCACTCCTTGAGCACTTGAATTGCCTATAGGCTGCCTTCTTTCCCCGCACCACCTCCTGGACCACCAGCAGGGTTTTCGGGCCCTACCGCATTTTGTCTTACTCTTGCACAGGTGCTGGTAGCATCCTGCGCCCCTCTCCTGATGATTTCCCACCTACTATCAGCGTCCATGTCTGGACCCAATCCCATCCAAATGCTCTTAAGATCCTTCCCATTTCCTTAAAATCCGCCCCTGAAGTCAGTTATCTCCTCTTTGTGCAGCCTTCTACCCTCCTAGGTCCAGGCAGAACCAGACCATGGCATGGTCACTCCCCGCCAATGGGTCCCTTACCTCCAGGCCCCCAATCTGGTCGCTGTCTGCCAGGACCACATCTAGTACCCGCGTCTCCCTGGTCGGTTCCCCCACCTGCTGAGTTAGGAACGCGTCTTGAAAGACATCCAACAACCTCTGTTCCCTGGCCACCGAGGACGTCATAGTCTCCCAGTCTGTTCCTGGCATGTTTAAGTCCCCCAACACCACCACCACCCTTCCCCTGCCCAGTCTGCAGTATCTCCCAACATCTGCCAACAGACTCTTCTCCAGCTCCTCCGCCAGTGCAGGGGGTCTATACACCACTCCTATTTTTACTCTATTGCCCCCCCGTTATCAAGGTGACCCAAGTCGCCTCCACGGTTCCCTCCGCCTCCTCTACTCCCCCTATGCCAATGCAGTTTTTGACTATCATTGCTACCCCTCCTCCCCTTCCCTCCCCCCTGTCGTTCCTGAACATTGTGTAACCCTCCAGGTTCAGGTCCCAGTCGTGTCCTACGGTGGCCCAAGGTCTCAGTGACTGCTGCCACATCCACCGCTCCCTCAGTTAGCATCGCCTGGAGCTCAGGCATTTTATTGCCCAAGCTCCTGGCATTTAGCAGGACTACCTTCCACCCTTTCCCTATACTTCCATTTCCCCTGCTCATGTTCCCATGGGGATTCTGTTTTCCCTGGTCTGCACTTTACCAGTCGGCCTTTTCGCATTCCTCCAGCTCCCGGAGGTGGAGACAGAGTCCTCCTTCTATCGGCACCCCTCGACAGCCTTTTCTTCCATCCCTCCCCTTCACAAGTTTAAACCCCACTTTTCACCAATGAACCTCTATTTTCAACTTAAGGATTCCTCCCTTCCAAATTGAGATGGAGCCTATCTCTAGCATACAGCTCCTTATCCTCCCAGGTCTCCCCACAATCCCCCATCAACCCATACCCTCTGGCCCCACACCACTCCCTGAGC
The DNA here is from genome assembly GCA_016271365.2 of Neoceratodus forsteri. Taxonomy (NCBI): domain Eukaryota; kingdom Metazoa; phylum Chordata; order Ceratodontiformes; family Ceratodontidae; genus Neoceratodus; species Neoceratodus forsteri. The sequence goes on from CM028132.1 coordinate 1,285,344,229, forward strand.
CACTGGTTTATCTCCCTAATCTTCCTTTTGTGTTCCCCACTAGCCCTTGGCACCGCAGGATTTCTGAGAAGGAAACTGCATCCTATGTCATGACAGACCCTGGCAAGCTCCCTGAATCTTGCCTGTATCTCTAGCTCGCTATTTCCCTCAATGTCATTTGTACCAAGGTGGACCAGTATGTCTGGGGAACCCCCACAATCCTTTGCCAGCTGATATACATCGTGCTTGGCCCTGTGCACTGTTAATCCAGGGAAGCATTTTGTTCTAACTGGCCAGGCTTCTCCCTCCCTATCCCATTTGATACCCCTGATCATAGAATCCCCCAACAGAAGCACTCTGACCGCTCCTTTTCCTCCATTCCCCCCCCCCTTCCATGTCCCTCATCCTTTCTACCAGCCCTCCACCCAACCGGATCCTTGTTCCTCCCCTATCTGGGTGCCACATGCCCCCTCCTTATTTACCCTGGCCACCCCTCCCTCCGATCCTATGCCTCCTCCCTGAGTATCCTTCTGTACCTCGCTAACTCCCTCCTCACTGCTCGCGATGGGTCCTTCTCCCCCATCCGATAAACTAGCCTAGCTCGTCCTCCCTTCCTTCCTGTCTCCGTTTAGTCCCTCCTTGCTTGTCGTGCTCCCCTGGCCTAAACCCTCAATCCCTTTACTGTATCCTCCTTGTACTTCTGGTCCTTCTCCTTACCCTTTCCTCCCAACTGGTCCTGCTCCTTGCGCTTTCCTCCCTCTTTCCCCTGCCCCGCCTGCTCTGATTCACTGCTACCCCCATTTTCCTGCATTCCAGGTTCCCCCTGTTCCTCCTGCTATCTGGCCCCGCCTCTGCCCCCACTCCTTTCCATCTCTAACCACCCTACATCACCCCTCATCCTCAAGCAGAAGAAGAGAATTAGGCGGTTACTGAGCATAAGATCCGATCCACCTCCCGCCTTGCTTCCTTCTGTCCAGCCCTGGCCATCTGCCTACTTCCTGAGAATGTTCTCCTCTGGCCCCTTTGTGAGGGTCCCCAGTTACCTGCCTGCTTCCTTGGTAGTGTCCTCCTTTGGGCCCTCTCTGCCAGGGTCCCTAAGTGACCCCCGAGTATTCTCCTGCATTCCTTTTCCTATGCCCCCGCCCCTAGTGCTTGGTGCAACCCCGTGGGAGATCCCCTGCCCCCTTCCCCAACCAGACCTTTAAGAAACTTACCAAAAATAGAGTGAGACGCCAAGGAAGAGCCCTTCCCTGCTGAGAGGAATGCAGACACGGCTGCTAAATGGACCTTTAAAGTGGCTGGCCTAAGCCATTAAGGTGATCTAGGAATCTAAAAGTGTAGCAATGCCAGCAGCATCTGGTAGAATATCCTTGTGGGAACACCAAATGCTGAATCTTTTCCATTTGGAATTATAAGTTTTTCTGGTAGAGGGTTTCCGAGAAACCTTAAGGATGTCCAAAACTCCCTGAGAAAGATGCAGACCTGCATATTCTAACTCTTCAAGAGCCAGGCCTTAAGATTGAGAGACTGGAGATTGGGGTACCAGATCCTCCCCTGAGAGGAGGTTAGGAGATTGTGTCTTTTGGGAAGAGACGGGGGAGTGAGACTGCTAGGGACAACAACAGAGGATACCAAGGCTGTCTGGCCCCGTCTGGAGCCAGCAGAATCGCTGTACAGGGCTGTAACCTGATTTTGAGTTGAACCCTGAACAACAGGGGAAAGGGAGGAAAGGCATAAAGGAACTTGCCTTCCCAGTCCAATATCAGGGCATCCAGGTGAACAGTCCCTAGGACTGGGGGTCTGCAGCAGAAGAGGGGAAGTTGGTGATTGTCTGGAGCTGCGAAGAGATCTATCTCTGGAGTGCCCCACCTGGTGAAGATTACTTTTAGTATGAGGGGATCCAAGGTCCATTTGTGATGGCCCTGGGAGATTCTGCACCGAGCATCTGCTAACACATTGTCCTTCCCTGGAAGATGGACTGCTATCAGGGAGGTTTGCAAGGAGTAGGCCAGAGACCATATTTTTATGGCCTCTGTGCACAAGGCTATAGACCGAGGGCCTCCTTGCTTGTTCATGTACCACATGGTGGTGGTGTTTTCTGTCCTGACCTGAACCATCTTGTCCCTTCCTGAGACTGAGAAAGCTTGAAGGGCTAGGAATACTGCCCTGAGTTCCACAAGACTGATATGAAGGAGAGACTCTTGTGGAGACCAAACACCCTGTGCTGTGAGAGGTCCTAGGTGGGCTCCCCAGCCCAGGAGAGCAGCATATGTGGTTAGTACCACTGAATGAGATTGACTGAGGAATCGGACATCTTGTCTGATATTGTCCTGATCCAGCCACCACTGGAGAGCTTGGACCAGAATCTGAGTCACTGGAACCAATTTGGTGAGATAATCTTTTTTCTGAGACCAAAAAGACCTTAGGTGAAACTGAATGTCCCTCATTTGGAACCTGGCTCCTTGTACCACTGCAGTGGAAGCTGCCATGTGGCCTAGGAGCTGAAGAAAATGTCTTGCTGGGTGAGAAACCAGAGGATGAAAAGAGGAAGCAAGATCTGTAAAGGCCTTTACCCTTGCTAGTGGGAGAAAGGCTTTTGCTTGAACAGTATCTAACTCTATCCCTATGAAAGTGAGGAGTTGAACTGGCTCGAGAACCGACTTTGGCAGATTGAGAAGAAAACCAAGAGAACTGATCAAATCTTTAGTGACTTGAAGAGCTGATCTGACCTGGTTGGGAGACTGTCCCACAATGAGACAGTCATCCAGGTATGGGAATAGAAACATAGAATTTGATGGCAGATAAGGACCGCTTGGCCCACCTAGTCTGCCCATTTTTCTACCTAACAGATAAGCTGCAGATCCTAGTTAACCAACAGCTTACTTCCTCCTACCCCCCACTAGGACTGCCTTATGTCTGTCCCATGCATTCTTGAATTCCTCCACTGTTCTTGACTCCACGACCTCCTCAGGGAGGCTGTTTCATGCATCCACAACCCTCTCTGTGAAAAAATACTTTCTCACATTACCTCTGAGCCGTCCCCACTCTATCTTCAAATTGTGCCCCCTTGTTCTTGCACATCTCTTTTTCTGAAAGATGCTACCCTCTTGGACTTTGTTGATTCCCTTGAGGTACTTGAAAGTTTCTGAATAGAGAGATCCCCTGCCTTCTGAGGAAGGCCACTACTACTGCAAGGCACTTTGTAAACACTCTTGGAGCCAATGTTAGGCTGAAAGGCATGGCTCTGAAATAAAAATTACGTACCTACCGTAATTATGATCTTTTGGTGTATCTTCACCATTCATCACAGATGGGTACTGGCGGAGATCAGGACCTTGAGAACCTTTTTTTTTTTTTTTAAAAAGAAAGGATAGGAGTCTCAGCAGTATCGGCGCCACCCCGAGGCCGACGTGACCACGTGGGCGCTCTGAGATTAGCCGTTAGGCTGTGTCGACTCTGCCTGCCTACCAGTTCTGAGTCGCGGAGAGGTAAGAGGAAGGGATGGAGGGTGGGACAAGAGAGTCCAGGGACAGAAAAGGAAGAGAAAACTGAACTAAAAGGAGAATAACGACTGAGAGGACAGAACAGAGGAAGGAAGACTAAGGGATTGGGTAGGGGCCCCAATCTCTGGAAAGGGAAGAAGGGAGGAAGGGGGAAAGAGAATTTAAGAGAGAGAGTGAGAGGTAACAAGGATCCAGGACCCTTGTCTGTCACCAGACTGTATAGGAACTGCAAGGAGTAGAAAGCTCATTGCCAGAATTCAAGGCACAGAATAACTGGCAATACACCCAAAAGCAGAGTCGGCTATTCTGGAGAAGGACAGGATACAGGGACTCAGTACTCTCTCTGTAAAGATATTTGGTGAAAAAGGGAAGTTCTTTTTTTTTTACTAGATGGATAACTGAAGGAGAGGCAACCACCAGCTCTCACCCGTGGGAGTGAAGATATGTAGTAGAGAAGGTGCCACTCGGACTGTACCACTTAGGAAGAAAGTACCCCCTGTGTGTCCCAACTTTATCCCGCTCAAAAGAGGGCTAGGTACAGAGGGAGGAGGATCCAGAGACTGGAGCCCCAGGGGGATGGCGGGTGGGACTGTGATGAATGGTGAAGATACACAGAAAGATCATAATTACGGTAGATACGTAATTTATATCTTATCTGTGTCAATCTTCACCATTCATCACAGATGGGTGAGTACCAAGCCCCCCGAAGGGGGCTGATTCACTGCACCCTAAGGGACAGAGTCCCTTAGCCTCAGTGGTGACATACACTTAAGGGAGGAACCTTCTGGGCCTGAGAGTGGGAGAGCAGACGGGTCCCCCGAGGGGAAGGAAGTTGTCGTCAAACGTTGCGTCGCCTACGGAAAAGAGATAGGTTCCTGGGTGGTTAGCAAATCACCGTGCGCCGGGCCAAGGGTGACAACTGGAAAAATGGCCACGCCGATCTCCTGTGCAGATCGCTGTTCCCTCGGCCTGTAGTAGCTACCTCATTGGCATCGTGAAGATACCCTTGCTTGGTGCCTTGCTAGCTCCAGGCCACGTGCAGAGAGTGCGATGGCTTGCCTGGTTTGCTCAGAGTCAGGCAAAACAGCAGGATCCTGACCTAGCGCTGACCACAAGAACCTGTTGTAGGCTGCATAGTGGGCCTGATGAGCAGAGATGGAGAGAAGCAACCGTGCCTAGTAGAAGTCCTCTTCCCAGAAATCAAATTCTCAAGAGTCCTGATCTGGGGCCGGTCACGGTGGAGGTTCGTGAAGCCTGTCAGGGGTGTCCAGGTGCGGCCAATCCGACTGCGGATGAGGCATAGAACCTGGAGACTTCGGGGAGCGCAATACGTCTGGCTACAGGGGTCCCTAGGGCAGGAACTCTGGAGAAGGGCCTTCGCCAGAACGCATGGACGCCTCCTGAAAGGGAGAGGCCAGGGCGGCACTACGCAAGGGTGGCCGTGACGCAATCGCTTAGAAAGGCATGTGCCGTGCATGCTTAGGATTGCTGACCAACAGGGGAGAAAGGTGAAGGTCCTCCATCATCCTCACGAGGAAGCGCTGATACGGAGATGGCGGCAGGACAGATATGGACAGATGGTTCCTCTCCCCCAGAAGAGGGGGATGAGGAGCTGGAGGTCACCATGCGTTCTGAGGGTGGTTGCTCGGGGGGAGGTTGAAAAACCTGGCCATGGCCCTCACGTAGGCAGGTAACCGAGCAGCCACCGCTCTGAACTGCTCCCAGGTGAGAGGGCCGCTAGGACCAAGAATGCCTGGAAGCGCTGCTGAATGCAGCAGAGGGATAGGGGCAGAGCCAAGAGAAGAAGTCAGCTGACCTCTGCCAGGGCTAGGAGCGGACCATGGACACCGAGGAGGGTGTCCTGGAAGACTCCGCAGCCGACAGCTGTACAGCCAACGTTGGTACTGCCTAGGCTGCACCGGAAGAATCCTCCAGTGAGGGACCGGGGCGATATAGATCCAGAAGGACGGTCCCCTGCCTCCAAAGAATGGGACCCCTCAAGGAACCGGAAGGGGCAGGGCGGAAGTCGCACTTCTGGCTTCAGCCGGCAGGTGGACCCCAGAGAAAGGCCGACGTGTTGACCTCACACCCTTGACCCCTCAGAGTCCCGAGAGGTCCTGGTCCTCTGAGAGGGCCAGCCTAGGTAGCTGGCAGTCTGGGCCGCCCCAAAGGGGAGACCCAGGGAGCAGCACCTCCCTCCTGTAGACTTCCCGATGGGCCCCAAAGTTGGGCGATCGAGACACACTATGGGAGGGGTACCACCGCTGAGGGGTCAAGGAACCCTCCAAGGCTAGGCTGCATGGCAATGGTGGCACGACCATAGCCTGCTGGTCAGCACCACTGACCCCAACCTCGGGAGAACCTGACGCCCTCAGGAAGGGGCTGGCTGTGACTCTGTCAGTCGAGACACTGCTCGCCCTCCTCTGCAGACAACCCCGAAGGGTGTGACTGCCTCGTCCGAGCCCTGAGCCCGGTCCAAGAGGTAGAGTCTGAGGCCCTAAGCCAAATGGGTAGGAGGGCAGAGGAAGGGCACTTTACCGAGAAGCCCAGTAGCCAAAGCAGTGGCCGAGGTGGCACTCAGGCCTTTCCACAGTTTCAGAAGCGGGCTGACAGAGCGCAGGGCAGCTCGGGCCAAAGGTCTGAAGTTAGGCTAGCCGTGGCGCCGGTTAGTCCACTGGCACCGGGGCGGTACCAGGAACAGAGACGGCGCTGACGGCAGCCTCCTAGCAATAGCCGCGCCGACGACATCGCCAGGCCCTCGGCGCCGCGAACAGCACCGGGACCAAAGCGGCGCCAACGGCTCCAAAAGCGGACTCGGCGCCTGAACCACCGGCACTGCTAGGCTCCTCGGCGCCTCCGAGCGCACCGAGGCGTCAGCGCGGCACCAGCAGACAACTCCGTGTTAAGGCCCGCAGGCGCCATGCTCAACCCTCGGTGCCGAGGCGAAACTTCGGCGAAGCGGCACGCCGAATCCAGGAGTCGCGGCGCCCGCGAGCGTCGGCGCCATTAGCCCACAGCACCAAGAGTCGAGTCAGCACAGGGCCCACGGCGCCGACGATGGCGTCAGGACAGCGTTGACCACGGGCCTTCCGGACCGGGGGCGACACTCGGGGAGCCTTCACCGCGAGGGCGATTGCCATGGCGGCGCCCCGCCCGCCTCCCGGAAGGAAGCGGACGGGCTCCTGCGCTGCGGGAGGAGCGTCGCCAAGCTAGGGCTACAAGAAGCCGAGGCCCTCCTCCTCGGGCCGTACAGAACCAGGAGGGGACCTGGAGGAAAGGCCGAGAGTGCGGTTGGCCTTTAGACGCGTAACCCTACCCCTAAAGTCGGCGGAGCTCGCCTACTTAAATGCGTCGCTGTTCTAGGGACGCGGCGTCCATGGAGAAGCAGGTGTGTCGCACAAATCCATATGTGGAAGCGGCCAAGACACGCGAGACACTCGGTCATGCTGGTCAGTAACGGAGTACTCTGTGGCCGACGGCATCGACGCATAGGGGCCCCCGGCTAGAAGGTTTCGTCTCTGACCACGACATGACCTACAGAAAAGACACCAAAAATAGACTCGATGTCGCTATACTTTAAAATAAATGGAAAGATCTTACCGGCAACGTCAGTGGAGGCAGAACCCAGAACCAGCAGGAGACCGACGGACTGTCGAGGCACAATCACGAAGGCTAAGGCCTAAACTATCAAACTTCTTCCAGCTGGCTTCCGAGGCGACCCTCGTGGCCCGGGAAGCGAAGAACTGGTAAGATGGTGGTCGCTTTGCAGCCTAACGGCTAATCCTCGGCGCCATGTAGTATGTCAGCCTCGAGGGATAAAAAGGATATCAGCGTCAACTACGCTTATCCTTAAAAAAAAAAAAAAAAAAAAGGCTCCCGTGGGGTCCTGATCTCCGGCCAGTACCCATCTGTTATGAATGGTGAAGATTGACACAGACAAGATCTGATAATGGCCTGAAGGCAGCTCGAACGTAAGGTACTTTCTGTGGGAGCACCTGATAGGTATGTGGAAATAGGCATCCTTGAGGTCCAGGGATGCTAACCAATCTCCTGGCCTCAGAGAGGGAAGAATTACTCCCAGAGTCACCATTTTGAACTTTGGTTTTAAGATGCGTTTGTTCAAATACCTTAAGTCTAGGACGGGTCGCCACTCCTGTCTTTTCTGGGGTAAGGAAATATCTTGAGTACAGACCCTTGCCCCTGTGTAGAGTAGGAACTGTCTCCATGGCTCTGAGAGCCAGCAGAGAGGAAACCTCCGCTTCTAGAGCAATGGTTTCGGAGACGTTTGCAGGTGGAAAAGACCTGACCCTCATTTTTGGAAGCTTCTTGAAACAGAGGGCCAGTCCCTGGCTTACTACATCCAGGACCCACTTGTCTGAGGTAACAGACTTCCAGGCCTGGAAGTAGTAAGCCAGCCTTCTACTGGAGCTGGGGAGTCGACCCAGGCCGACACATCAGGGTGTGTGCTTGGCAGGAGCCTTGGACTGGGAAGAGGATACAGCCCTGTTCATCCCCCTCCTGCCTCTCCCTCAAAAGAACCCCCTCTGTGGGAAGGGACAGGAGGCCTGGGCTTGGTAGAAAGGCCTGTGAAAGGGCCTGCCTGCCCTGGACTGCTGCTTTTGAGGAGTGGCTTGCCTTTCCTTGGCCTGTGCACTCCTGTAGGTGGTCCTGAACTCATCCATCTTCTTCATGTAAGCTTTTGTCTGCTCCCCAAACAGAATTACCCACCACAGGGAAATCAGTGGCCTTAGCCTGGGTGTCCTGAGAAAGGCTAGTGCATCTGAGCCAAGCAAATCTGCTGAGACACACAGATGTAGCCATGACTCTCAATGCCACATCGTTAGCGTCTACAGAAGCATGGAATTGCACTTTGGATGCCTCAATCCCAACAGCAGCCACCTCCTCCAGATCTTTAGCTAGCTGGGGGGAAGCCTGTTTAGCCAGTTCCAGAACCGTATCCCACCTGGACTTCTGGTATCTGGCTGTGTAGGCCATATAATTAGCCTGTCTGAGTCCCAAGGAGGATGCCCAAGTATTGTTTCTTGGCCACGGCATCCACCTTCCTGGAGTCTTTATCTGGAGTGCGTGAAGCCAAAGGTATATTAGCCCTGTCACAGGCTGTAGCCTGCACTACCACAACATGGCTGCAATAACTGAACAAAAACTCTGTACCTGAGCCTGATTCCATATACCTTCTGTCCATTCTCTTATCCACAGGAGGTAAAGAATTTGGGGTCTGTAAAATCTTTTGTGTCTGTTTCCCCAGGGATTTATGGAGGGGATTAGACAACCTCTTGGACTCTCGGATGTCCATCATCTCTACAAAATCAGGCTCTTCTTCCTCAACAGCTTCAACCACAGGGAGCTGGAGGGTTTCAGCCACCTTTTTGTAAAACAAAAAGTGAGATGGGGACTCAGAAAGCCTTGGAGGGGAGATACTTGAGGGTCTGTCTGGGGAGATGTCTGGTTCAATGGGTACATCCAGACCTTCGTAATCATTATTATCATCATCATCCGGTAACTCTTCGTCCCGCTCCAATTCGTAGTCAGCATCCGGATCATAATCTGATGGAGCTGGATCATACCGAACCGAGCGCCTAACCAATGACGGAACCAGACAAAGCAATTGCACAATACTGATCGCTTTGGCTATTTCTTCAGCGGTTGGAGTAAGAGATGCTGAATCTGAACTGGCTGACTTTTTTTCATCTTTTTGATGGAACCGACCCATCAGGGTCGGCTCTTCTTTTGCCTGAGGACGTCTCACCCAGGTCAGTGGGTACCTCCTCAGGTTCGGTCGGAACCGAACCTGACTGGCCATCCGGGTCAGTGGACTTCTTGGACTCCTTTTCCTTTAGCCTACCCAATCTTTTTTCCAGAGTGGCCTTAGGAACATTTCTGCAGATTTGGCAGTCTGTTCTGAGGAGGTCAAACCCCAGACAATAAACACAGATGAGGTGGGGGTCAGCCATAGCAAAGACCTCCCCACACTCTGTACAGTGTTGTAACCCAGTGGGACCGTTTTTTTTCTTGGGTTTCTCAGACATGGCCAGACTAGAAAAAAATACCCTTTACAGCTTTTTGCCAGGTAATACACTCCTATCGGTTACCAACCGTGCCAGGGGTTGTGTAAAGAAACTGAAAAAAGTTCTGTTTCTTTGAAACCGATAAGAACCGGCACACCACTACAACAATCCCAGAAGATAAATTTAAACACAAAAGGTCAGTTCCCAACCGGACCGACCGAGAAGGAACCAAAGTTTACAATTTCCACAGAAGAAAAAGCACAAATTACAGTTCACTACCTATCTACACTACTTACTGTACTGTAGACAGAGGATTGAAACTGAAAATAAACACATCGGCTGAAAAACCGACGCGTTTTGCAACTTTGCTGAACCGAAGGAGCAATCTCCGGAGCGACTTCACAGTTAGGCAGAGTAAAGAATCTGACTGTTACACTCTGAGGCACCACAGACAGAGGTTTCAAAACCGAGCTCGAGCTCAACGTTCTATGCCTTGCATACAAAAGTACAGTTACGGAAGAACTTACCGTAACAGAAGATTTTCGAGAGGAGCTCTTGCAGCAGGTAATACCATTAGGACTGAAGCCAGCAGGTGTCAGGACCCCACGGAAAACTTGTAGCTAGCAGTCTGAGGCAGGGGACTGCCCCCGACTTTAGCTCCGCCTGACGTCCTTCGTAATATAAAGGGGGTGGTCCCCTGGCGCCACCCCAGTTCTCCCGCCGGAGACCCAGCTAGAGAGAATCTGGAGAACCAGGTAGCAAAATTTCCGCATCCTGGTTGGATGGAAACCAACAATAATGATAATAATCCCCTAAGCTATCCTGAGGGAAGGAGGGTAGGAAAGCTACCTGCTGCAAGAGCTCCTCTCAAAGATCTACTGTTACGGTAAATTCTTACAAAACTGTACTATCTGCCTTTAAGGGTGGAGCTCTTGCAGCAGGTAATACCATTATGATGGAGTCCCAAGCAGTACCCAAAGATAGGCCCAGGTCTGGAAGGGGATGTATATAAAAAATGGAGCAGACATCTATGAGAAAAGGCCATGCAGGACTGCTAGTCCAAAAACTGCTCTCCTTCTGGAGGCGATGTCCAGGCTATAACGCCTGGTGAATGTGTGGACGGAGGACCACATGGGAGCCGCACAAATATCGTCTGAAGAGACGTTCTTCGGGGCTGCGAAAGAAGATGCCACCTCTCTGGTGGAATGACCCTTAACAGCACCTGGTAAAGGTCTGTCGTGGTGCTGATACCAGAACGTGATGCAGTGCACTAACCAACGGGCTAGTGACTGTTTGGAGACAGGAGCTCCTAACAATCGCTTTGCAAAAGAAACAAACAACTGGTCCGATTTCCTAGAGGAGCGAGTCCTGTGAAGACAGTAACGCAAAATGCGATGAACGTCCAGGGTGTGCAACAGTGCTTCGCCCTGGTTGGAAGAATTAGGATAATATACCGGAAGATTGATATCCTGGTTCAGAGTCAGTATGGATACCACCTTTGGCATGAATTTGGGGTTTGTGCGCAAATTCACCCTGTCCCTGTGAATGACTATATCAGGTTCTTTACACATCAGAGCCTGGAGTTCCGAAACCCTTCGAGTGAAGGTGATGGCCACCGAGAGGAAGCGTAGCTCACAAGAAGCTGCCATTTGGGGGGGCGCGAGTTTCTCCAAAACAAAGAGGAGGTCCCAAGGAGGAACAATGTCCCTTTTGGGAGGTCTGACATGTAATACCTCTAGCAAGAAGGTCTTGCAGGCATTCAACTGGGCTAGAGTTTTGTCTCTGATAGGGCTATGATATGCAGAGACTGCACACATATGCACCTTGAATGAGGAATAACTCAATCCCAAGTCCAAGAGGTGTCAGAGATACACATGCCTGACCAGGCAACCCAAGGGGTCTAGGGAACGAGCAGTAGTCCATAAGCAGAAGTATTTCCATTTCAAAGGGTGCGTGGCTCTGGTAGAAGGCTTCCTGGCTGCTACCATAATTTCAGCCACTCTGCTTGACACTTCTAATCTCTCTCTTCTGCTAAGACTGCAGGTGCCAGGCGTGCAAGTGAAGAGACTGAAGAGCAGGATGGACGAGGGTCCCCTGTTCTTGAGAGAGCGAGTGGAGAGTGGCAACTGAACTGGGGGTTCCAGAGACAGTTGCTGGAGCAGTGGATACCAAATTTGATGACGTCATAGAGGAGCCACCAGGATCATTCTGGCTGCCTCTGACTGCAATTTGAGCAGTACTCTCTGAATGAGGGGAAAAGGAGGGAAGGCGTAAAGGAATTTCCCTGTCCAGGAGAGGGACAATGCGTCTCGCCAGAAAACACCAGGCCCTGGAGTGAGCAAGCAGATATTGCGCAGATTGGCGTTGTACGGGGACGCAAAGAGGTTCAACTCTGGCTGACCCTACTTGTCGAAGAGGTCTGTGACATCTTGGAGGAATTCCCACCTGTGATTCTGAGAGGAAGAGCGACTGAGACTGTCGGCAAGAACGTTCTGGACCCCTGGTAGATGTACTGCAGTGAGGTCCAGACTGTTCTACTGCCCAGTCCCAAACTCTCATGGCTTCTCTGCAAAGGGGGTAGGAGTGAGTTCCCCCTTGTTTGTTGATGTAAAAGACTACAGGTGTGTTGTCTGTCTGCACCAAAAGAGGACCCGGCTGAAGCTGGTCTGTGAATGCTGTAATTGCATTCAGTACTGCTCTCATTTCCAGAACGTTGATATGCAGAGAGCGTGCTGTGACAGACCAGGACCCCCGGGTTCTGTGATCCCCTACATGAGCCCCCCAGCCTGACAGAGAGGCATCTGTGGTCAGGGTCTGAAGCGGTCTGCGGAAAGGAACTCCGCCGCTCAGATTGTCCGTGCATAGCCACCATTCCAGGGAACGATGAATTGCTCGAGAGATCCGGATTTGAAGATCCAGATCGTCCACCAACTGGTCCCACTGTACCTTGAGATGCCACTGTAGAGCTCTCATATGAAGCCTGGCTAAAGGAACTGTGGCGATGGCTGCAGCCATGTGACTCAGCAGTTGTAGAACACCCGTGCCAGGGAGGAAGGGTGACTTTGGAGGCTTCTCGCTAGCCCCTAAAGTCGTTCTACCCTGTCCGGGAACAGAAACGCTCTCCCCTATACAGTGTCCAGGATGGCTCCGATAAACTGAAACCGCTGCGTCGGCCAGGGGTGCGACTTCGGTCAGTTGACCGTGATGCCCAGGGATGAAAACAGTGCTCGCATTCCTGTGAAAGTGATTGACAGCTCCTTTTCCGATTGGGCAGAGAGGAGCCACTCATCCAGGTAGGAGCAGATGAAGAGGCCTCTCCTGCAGAGGGCTGCTACCACTGCTAGGCACTTGGTGAATACCCTGGGTGCAGACGAGAGGCCGAAGGGCAGAACCCTGAATTGGTAATGCTAGTCTGTGAAGTGAAACCGCAGAAAATGTTTGTGGGCCTTCAGGACCTTGATGTGCATGCAGATAGGCGTCCTGCATATCTAGAGAGCAAAGCCAGTCTCCTTTCTGGAGCAGGGGGAAAGGGATCCCAGGGTTACCATGCGGAACCTTTGGTACTTCACCAGGAGGTTGAGTTGGCTGAGGTCCAAAATGGGGCAAAGGTCTCCGGTCTTCTTTGGAACAAGGAAGAAGCGTGAGGTAAAAGCCTTTTCCTCTGGGCTATGGTACCCTTGGATCTCCTCCAAGAGGAGACTGTGTTACGTGGACAACGGGACACTGGGGGGGGTGGGGCTGTCCGGTGGGATAGAGGTGAATTCTATTGAATACCCTGTCCGCATGGTGGTCAGTACCCATTGATCAGTAGTGATACTTGCCCATTCGAGTGGGTAAAGCGCAAAACCGCCTCCTACCTGCTCGTTCTGCCTGTCCCCGAGAGGAGAAGGGCAGAGGTGGGAGTCAGGTAGAGGGGGTAGGAGGGGCTGGGGTTCCCAGTCTTTTAAATCCCTTTCACCGAGATTGTTTGCTGGGCTGTCCTTGATTCTGATGCTGCTGAAAAGGACGCCAGCGAGCTGTTTGAAGTTGGTAATTGTACACACGATGTACATCCGCCATTGCTTTCCTTGATTCTTGCAGTTGCTTCACCATCTGCTCCACTTCAGGGCCGAAGAGCACTGGGCCCTGAAAAAAGGAATCTAAAATAAGAGTCCTGGAGGTCTTGCTGGAAACCAGTAAGTCTGAGCCAGGACTGCCATCTCATACAAATGCCTGATGCTGCGGCCCTGGAGGCCATATCCACGGCGTCGTACGAGCACTGGAGTGCATGTTTATCCACGTCCAGGCCTGACTGGGCGCATGCCAAAGTTTCCTGCTTTTGGTCAGAATCAGGGAGAGTCTCTACCAATTCCATGGTCTTTCTCCACAGGTACTGTTGGTAGGAGATCATATGGACCAGATTGTCCCAGTAGCTGAAGAAAAAAACTTTTGTCCCCAGCTGTCCAGCTTCTTTGAGACGGGGTCTGGAGGCTGGGAGCTTAAATGCTTAGGTTAGGCTCCCCTTCCATGGGTCACTGTAAGGACCAAGGAATTGGCCTTAGGCTGTTCTGCCAGGAATGGCTCCAACATGGGAGGCTTGTAAAGTCTGTCCGCCTTCCTCGGAACTGCTGGGACAGATGACGAAGTTCGCCAAATAAGACGGGTATCGTCTTGGAAGGGCTCTACGAATGGAGGAATGACTAGGGACTTTGGTTCCTTTTCTCCTAGGAACTTAGCCAGATGCTTCCGTTCCGGGTCTAGGGCCTCGGTATCCCATTCGTAGACTGTTTGAATATGCCTCATTATATCAAGGAAAGAAGGATCATTGGGGGGACTGTGGAGAGTCCCTGGGTCCAGGAGAGGGAAGTAAAAACCTGTCCTCTGAGGAGTCCGAGTCGTCGCCTGCCTCATCTGAGAAGGACGTATGTGGGGGGTGACAAAAGAGATGGAGAAGGAGATCTCTCATTTTCCCTTAGGACGTGGAGCTGGGTGCTCATCCGGTTGTGGGGTAGGAGGAGGACCCATTGGTGGTGGAGTGGGAACCTTATCTGAAGGTCTGTAAAGAAGGTCCCCTTTAACCGTATTCCACCAGGTGGTGAATAAATTTCCTATGTCCACCACTGGGATGACCACTGGGGCTGGCATCGGGTCAGAAGGACCAGGCGTCAGGTCCTTAGGAGTGGGCACCTGGGGATCAGATTCTGGAGTGGTGGGCGTCGGGTCTGGAAGACCGGCATCCAAAGGCCGGTGTCTGGTGTCTCGAGGAGTGATGACTGGCATCTGGTCTCAAGGTGTGTCGACTGGCATCTGGTCTGTAGGTGTAGAAGCAGACGGCTGAGCCTCATCCGGCGACTGCCCTGTATCTAGTGACGGGGAGCGGGTCATCGGGGTAGGCGAGCGGCTAGGTGGGCGGACATCTGGTGGAGGGCGCACATTGGCCTGGGGGGGCATCTGGGCATGGGTGTCCCCGTCTACTGGAACATTCCTCGGAACGTTTTCTCTTCTCTGAAGAGCCAGGCTTGTCCAGAGCCCTGGACAAGCCTTCCTGGGTTGACCCTGTTGATTTATGAGGTTGGTGGGCCAGGGAAGAAGAGAGATGTCCTGCTGATGCAGACTCCCGGTGGTGGCCCGAGAAAGGGGGGGAGGGAGCAGACTTGGAGGAGCGGGAAGAATCCTTGGCTGGAACAGAGCCTGATCTTTTGGAAGAAGACACCAGTTTAGTGGGCGATGGATGCCGGGATTCAGACCTGGCCCTATCTTTCTCCTTGAGATGTCCACCCCCCGAGACCTTGTCCTTGGGAAGGGATTCTCAAGAGGGAGAAGAGCTGGCCTCGGAACCTCGCTGCATGGCCACAAGCTTTTTCTCAAGGAGGAAGGTCTTCAAGGCATGAGCTCTCCTGGCGTGCGTCTTCTGGTTACATTTCTGGCAGTGGCTGCATGAATCAGGCTGGTGATTTTTTTTTTTATTTATTTAGTTGTTTAACCAGGTATAGCACACTATTTGTGTGGGCTATTTCAATTCGGGCCTAGGCAGATGAGGCAGGCTGCGTGGCAGTCTTTAGCCGGGATCTGCTTCCCGCAAGCACACTTAGATTTTCGTCGCAGTGGAGGAGGAGGCGACATAAATGAGTCGAAAACTGGTATTTACTATAAAAAACAACTTAACTGACGTTTGAGCTGTCAACTGCAGAGAGAGGCGTCCGTGGAGCCAAAACTACGTGGGTCCGCGGGAAAAGAACTGGGGTGGTGCCAGGGGACTATTATCAATATTGTTGGTTTCCATCCAACCAGGATGCAGAAATTTTGCCACCTGGTTCTCCAAATTCTATCTAGCCGGGTCTCCAGTGGAGAACTGGGGTGGTGCCACGGGACCACCTCCTTTATACTACGTAGGACGTCAGGCGGAGCCAAAGTCGGGGGCGGTCCCCTGCCTCAGACTGCTAGCTACCAGTTTTCCATGGGGTCCTGACGCCTGCCGGTTTCAGTCCTAATGTTATTACCTGCAGCAAGAGCTCCACCCTCGAAGACAGATTTAACTCTTTCCTTTCCGGAGCAGTTCAAGCGCTGGGGCTAACTGCATATGTCAGAATACAGCAAGAATTTATGTTGTTTGAAATACTGTGCATTGCCTAGCCTGTCAATGATGTCCTCTATAATCTAGGCATAGATGTATCCCACCCTCTTTCTTGTCCACTATGACCATGGGTGAAGACCATGCACTCGTTGAGGGCACAATTATACCTAGCTGCTCCATTTTTTTTGATTTCCTGAATCACCTCATCCCTCACGTTCATGGGCAATCTGTAGGGCTTTTGGTGTATGAACTTGTCTTGTGTGGCAGTTATGGTGTGCACAATTCCTTAGGCCCTCCCCAGGATGTTTGTGAATAGTGGCTCAAATTCTTGCAATACCCTGTGCACATCTTTTTGTTGCTGAGGTTCCATTTCAGGGTTTATTTGAATCTCCTCCAACAGTCCTGACTGCTTTAGCCTTTTATAGGCAACCTCCAACTCAGACTCCCTAACTTCAGGATGGATATAAAGGGAGGGGTTAGGTTTCTCATGCCATTTCCTAAGGAGGTTCACATGGTAAATTTTCTGGGCAGGTCTCTTTCCGGGCATGCTAAGCACATATTTACTGCTCCTGTTTGCCTCAAAATGGCAAAGAGGCCCTGCCATTTCATGAGTAGTTTGTTCTCTGTGGAGGGAAGGAGTAATAACACTTTATCCCCTGACTGAAAAGTTTCAGTCTTCAAACCCTGATCGTATCTTTCTTTCTGCAAGTCTTGCTTCTGTTTTAAGCACTGCTGCTCCAAGCTAACATACTTCACCATGCATTTGTGTAACTGAGCCATGTACTCTACGACATTAAGATGTCCCACCTCGTTCCCTTCTTCCCAGTGTTCTTTGACCACATCCAGTGGTCCCCTTGGGGTTCTTCCCATACAATAATGAAATAGAATAAAAAACAGTGGATGCCTGAGGGATTTCTCTGTAGGCGAAAAGTAAACGGGAGGTACCTATCCCAATCTTTACCTTATTCTTTTACATACTTCTTCAACATTCTCTTTAATGTCTGATTAAACCCCACTATGAGGCTGTCAGTCTGTAGGTGGTATAGGGAAGTATGTACTGCTACCATGCCCAGCAGATGGTACAATTCTTTCAGCAGGTGTGCATTAAAATTACTCCCCTGATCAGTACGTATTTCCTGGGGGATTCCCATGTGGGTAAATGCATTTGCTAGCTCCTTTGCTATCCTTGGGACAGTGACAGTTCTCATGGGGATAGCTTCTGGGTAGTGGCTAGCGTAATCACATACTACCAGTACAAATCTGTTACCCTTGGAGCTCTTTTCCAGGGGGCCCACTAAATCTATGGCTATCCGTCAAAGGAGTTAGTCACAATAGGGATGGGTTGCAGTGGTACTCTATCCTTTTTACCTGCCTGAGCTACCTTCTGACACTCAGCACATGCTTTACAATACTCAGCTATGTTCTTGTGGATAGAGGGCCAATAAAACCTGGGTAATATCCTTTTCAGGGTGCTAGCTTTGCCTGCATGGCCTGCTAAAGGAAAGTCATGCACCAGATACATGATTTGGGAGTGGAATTTTTCTGGAACCATTAGTTGGTCTACTACCACTCCAGTTCTGGGGTTAGTGTATTCTCTATACAGTATTCCCTGTTTTACAACAAACTGAGGGACACCTTTTTGCACTCCCTTCCCCACCTGTGAAAAAAAGCATTAAGTGAAGGGTCTGCTTTTTGCTCATGCTGCATATCACATTTAAAAGTGTGTCCCAAGTCTGGCTATACAGCAGCATAAGTATTAATCCAGTCCTTCTTTAGCTTGCTCTTCTCTGCCTTAGTTTTACAGTTCTTGCCAGGATCCTCAAAAACATCATCATCAAATGGGAACACAGATGGTAAATGTCCCTTCTTCACTTGAGCTCTCGTGGTTACAGCAACTACAGCAGAATCCTGGGCGGCATGACAATGTATAAATGAAGCAAAGTCTGGGTGGTCATGCCTGATAACAACTGGAATGGGTAGGGGAGGTGCCAACCCCACTTCTACCTCGTGTTTTTTTTTCTGAAAAGTCATTTGTATGGTGGCCACATGGTAGCAATGGGTATCACCATGCACACAGATGACTGCTGTATCCAGCCCTTTATTATTCCCAGTCACCAGATCTGCTCGCACAAGAGTCTGGCAGCTCCCTGAATCAATCAGTCCCATCATCTGCTGTAATCCAATCTGCACAGTAGCCATAAAGTGACCCCAGTTCGCTAAGGCTACGTGAGCTGTCTTTTTCTTTATAGTAGGACAGTTTTTCTTACATAATGTCCCTTCTTTTGGCACCCATGACATACAATCTCTGCTACTGGAATTCGCCCCCCCCCCCCGCTTGCCTGTCTTGTTTCACTGAGGCTGGATTTGACAGTTTATAAGTAAAAGGGTTCCTTACTGGATTGCTGGGGGTTGCAGCTACTGATGTCCCTTGGAAATCTCTGGGTCTGGATGGTCGGGCTGCCAAGAAGTCTTCCGCCAACGTGATGGTTTTATCAGCGGAATCAGGCTTATGCTCCTGAACCCAAAGTTGTACATACTAACATACTAAAATGCCAGAAGAATAGGCCTAATGGTCTCTCCAGTCTGCTCGATTTTCATCACCCGCACTGAGGGCCGATTTTGGTGTCCCCCCTTCCCCTTGGGTTACACTATCCCCAGTCCCAGATGTTCCACCTGTATTGGGCCTGGTCAAATTTACCCTTCCCCTGTACCTGTCCCAACCCCTCTTAAACCCGTCCACAGTCTCCACCTCTATCAGTTCCCTGGGCAGTGCATTCCATGGCTCCACCACCCTTTCAGTGAAATAACATCTCCTCCTCTCCCCTCTGAGCCTGCCCCCTTCCAGCTTATACCCATGACCTCTTGTTGCCCCACCCTCCTTCCTTTGGAGCACCCTGACTGGGCCTCCTTTATTGATCCCTTTCGTGTACTTAAAGACCTCTATCATGCCCCCGTCCCTCCTCTCCTCCAGGGTGTACATGTCGAGCTCCTTGAGCTTCTCCTCATAGGTCCTCTCCCCAGGACCCAGATCATTTTGGCTGCCCTCCTCTGGACCCTCTCTAGGAGTGTAATGTCCCTCTTTGAATGTGGTCTCCAAAACTGCACACAATACACGAGGTGTGGCCTAACCAAGCAGCTGTACAGTGGAAGGATCACTTCACCCTTTCTGGAGGTAATCCCCCTGTGTGTTGCATCCCAGCATCCAATTTGCCCTTGCCGCTGCTCTCCTACAAGTCTCTTAAGTTGCTCATTTTAACATCTACCACTACCTCCAGGTCCCTCTCACCCTCCGTGACTTGAATCATGTCTCCTCCCAGGGTATATCTCTGGCCTGGATTTCTGACTCCCAGGTGCAGAACCTTGCACTTCCCCACATTTAATTTTAGTTTCCATTTTCTCAACCACCTTTCCAGAGCCTCCAGGTCCTCCTGCAAGGTCACCCTCCCCTCCTCCCCATCCACCACTGCACCCAGCTTCGAGTCATCTGCAAAGAGACTCATCTCACTCCTGATCCCCCTCCTGATGTCTGAGATATAGATGTTGAATAGGAGTGGCCCCAGCACTGACCCAAGGGGAACCCGACTAGTAACACCCCTTGGGGACGAGGCTAACCCTCCAACCACCACCTTCTGAGTATGCTCTGAGAGCCAATTTCCTATCCATCTTAACAACTGTCTCCCTACCCCCATTTCCTTCAGCTTAGCCAGCAGGCCACTGTTGGGTACCGAATCAAATGCCTTGCTAAGTTCCAGAAAGAGGACGTCCACTGGCCTACCCTGGTCCAGGGCCCTCCTCACCCAGTCATAGAACTCAACAAGGTTTGTCTGGCACGATCTTCCCATGACAAAGTTATGCTGCCTATCGTCTAAGTACCCAGTTTTCTTCAGTAATCCCCCTAGCCTTTCCTTGACAATACTCTCCATCACCCTGCCGACCACCAATGTCAGGCTAACGGGCCTGTAATTTCCCGCCTCCTCTCTTAATCCCCCCTTGTGGATCGGCACAACATGGGCCACCCTCCAGTCTTGAGGCACCCACCCAGTCCTCAAAGAGATGTTGAAAAGCTCTGCTAGAGGGACTGCCAGAACATCCGCCAGTTCCCACAGCGCCCTGGGATGTATCTCATCTAGCTCAGGTGCTTTCTCCGTCCGAAGGGACCTGAGGGCTTCCCTTACTCTCTCGACTGGGATTTCGGCCTCCACATCCTCCCCCTTTTCACCCTGCTCTGCTGGGCTCCCACCTGTCTGTGGTGGCCACTCCCTTTCCCCAGACCCATCAGGGCCCCTGGTCTCTACTGGTCCCACCCCTTGCTCTGGTTTGCCCCGCTCCCCTGGGGTAAAATTTCAATAAACTGTTCAGTAATCTCCGCCTTCAGAAGCTTGTCCTTCTCTTGTTATCTGGCTGCAACCATCTGTAGCAGAGCTCCTTGAGACGGGCATAAGTTTCTCGGGGGGGGGGGGGTATCCAGTGACTGCATTTTAAGAAACCTAAACCTCTGGTGATAAGTTTCACTATTTATGGTCATAGCGCCCGAGGATCTCCTGCTTCACACAGTCATAGTCATCTGCCTCTTGGGAGTCCATGTGGCTATAAACCAACTGGGCACTGCCTGTCAGGTACGGTGCCAGTCGAACAACCCATTGTTCCCTTGGCGATGCGCATGTTCGAGCGATCCTCTCAAAACGCTGTGAGGTAGACTTCAATGTCGTCACTGTCCAAAAGTTTAGACAGTTTAATGTCTTTTGGGCTACTGGCTCTTTCTGTTTGCCCTGCATTGATGGCATGCAAGACCCTCACGGTATCTGCCCATTTGGCATCTTGCCTTCTCCACTCAATGTCACTTTCTCTCTGCTCAATGTCTCTATCTCTTTCCATCTGCACCTGTTTTATGCAGAGCCATTTCAACAACTCCCCTATGTTTCTCAGCTCTTCCTTGTCCTCTTGCATCTCTTCATCTTAAAGCTTGACCTTCCTCTGAGCTCTCAGATCCAGTCCAGGCAGCAGCTTCTCTCCCAGTCTGTCGGCCATGGTTCTGGTCAGATCTTCAAGGACTTTCTTCTCTGGCAACTCCTGGTGCATTGGTCCACCTGGGATAGCTGGGCAATATCCACCAGAAAAACATCCCTCTTTGGCCAGTTCAGATGTTTCCAGCAAGTTATCTCACTTCTGACACCAAGTCTGTGGGATAACAGATGGACCAGACACCAAACTTCAGGTTCAGCACACAATCTCTGTGTGATGTTTATTCAAAACACAAGAAATAACCTTCAGCAATGGCATATCCCTTGTTCAATACCTCAGTTTGCAGCAACAGACTGTGCATGTCCTTCCTCTGCACTTAGTCAGCACCTACTGATCCACTGATCTAACTTTTCAGTTGAGATTCAGCTTCCCCTATGTGGGCCTAGTTTGCTTGAGTGGTGGGGGCTCAAATAAAAAATAAACAACAAGCTAAAGACAAAGAACCTCTGTGCAGAAGCACTGAAGCAAGGGCTACCCCAAAGGGCACTGGCAAGTTTCAAAGAAACACAATATCACACATACTCCCATAATGCAAAGCATCATGGGATGTATATGCAAACCACCATGAAATTTCAGACTGGCTCAGTTTACAGCAGGAATGCATGCTAGCAATTTACTGCATTTAACAGCACAGCGGGGGGCTGATATCGCTACCCGGGTAACTTAATTTCTATAATAGTCACCTAGTATTTTTTACTTTTATCAAAAACACTTGGTGCCATGGTATTTTCAATATTTACAGGTTTCATACACATAAAGTATATGCTGTACATCAAGGTATTTTACGACATAGTGCTATTGTGTACTAAATCCAACAACGAGGAACACATCCTGTTTTACATCAGCTCAGAGGTCACAACAATAACCTCCCTGTACAAGGGCCTGAGAGGGAAAAGGAAAATTAAAGAGGACACTATAGCACAGTCAAGAAAGGGGAGGGGGGTGCACATAGGTGGCCAACCTTATGGACTAGAAATTGTAAAGGATAGATTAGGCTAAGAAATAGAAGAACTGTTGCAACAGATTTAAGAAAAGGTTGGTCCTCAAGAGTGGCAGGATCTCCCTGTCACAGCCACCCTCTGCTATACAGGGAGGACATCGACGTAATGACATTGCCGTGTGCAGCCCCACATAGACTGCTAGAAGAAATATTTCCGTGTGGTCCTTGTGCCTGACGGCTATAGTTCCTAAGGTGTGACCTGCTGCAAGAGATATCCTTGAAGAAGATACTGTTTTCCATGAGAACAAGGTGGTGCTCCACACCCCCCCCCCCCAAGTTTCTACGAAAAGTAGTGGCAGAGTTCCATCTCAACCAGCCACTGGTGCTGCCTACGTATTTTGCCAACTTCCAGAATGAATGAGACCACACTCTCCATTCTCTGGTTGTTAAAATGGTCCTTAAATTTTACCTGGACAGAACTAAGGCAATCCAAACAGCTCTTTGCCTCCTTTGATCCAAATTGGAATGGACAGCCTAGTAAAAATCAAGTGCATTTCTAGTCCAGCCAGGTGGTGCTGAGGCGCTGGACGCCACACCTTGCCTCACGCCGGCGCCCGGGTTCAGGAATGAGCCCAGGTCATCTGGGGTCGGCAGGAGAGGACTAGGATTGAGCATCCAACGACAGCTCTCCTAGTCCTGGGAAAAGGGGTGGGTGCACACTACGCTCCAGTGGTCCCTGGGGACACCCGGAGGTACTGCAGAAGCACGGGTGTCGCACTGAGGGGGGAGCATGGCAGATGTCTGCACGTCAGTGCACAGACGTCATTGCACGTCTGTGCTCCCATTGTGGTTCACCGGCCAACGATGCCTGGATGGCGTGTGCCGGTACTGGATCCTCGCCTGGCACAGAGGCATGGGGGAAGCCTCTTTCGACAGTGTAGTTGCCTCTGCCAGGTGGGCACGGCAGCTTTGGGGTCGGTGGTGGAGAAGCGGTGGCTGGACATGAGCAGGGCAGTGGCTGCAGGTGAGAAAAACCCTTACATGATAAAAAAAAAAAAAAAAAAAAGTGCATTTCTACCTGAATTGTGGGAAGCCTGTGCCACTGCTATGCCATGGCTCAGGTCAAGCTGGAGGACCAAGTTCATGCCCACTCCACCAGTGTGGTTGTCGCGTCCCTGGCAGAGATTCGCTCTGTGCCTATCAGTAATATTTGCGCAGCCGCAACTTGGAGCACAGTTTATACTTTTGCTGAGCACTATGCCCTGAATGTCGATCACAGGCTGCATGCCATCTTTGACAGGACAATCCTGAATGGATTATTATCCTGAATGAGCCCTTGGCTCCTATCGCCCTAGTCTGGGGGATTTTATCTGAGCTTGGTATTCTGACCCACTAGTGTGAATCAATGGTAAAGACTGATTCCTGGAAGAGATGATAATTACATACTCGTCATAACTGTTGATCTTTTAGGAATACCTTCACCAATGATTCACACACCCACCTGCCATCCCCCAGACCCACTCCAGTATGTTTTATCGGTCTAAACCCCTTGTTTTTGGTTTGGGCTGTGAAGAAACTATTACCAGTTCACTGACCCTTCTCACACAGGTCACCAAGGCTGTCTTATGCCCTTAGATGAAGTGCATAAGTACTTATTAGTTTATGGTGCACCTCCTCTGTAAAAAAGGTACTGAGGCAGTTGAGGGCCTGTGTCAGGTAAGCCTGTGTTGCAAGCTCCCTTTCATGGTGCCACGCAGGCATGCAGCCTATCTCAGCGCAAGCCCTCCTGAAAAGTTCTGGCTCCCGAGGGGCCCTAGCACCTCCGGCTTGGACCCACTTGTGTGACTCAAAGGTGATGATATTCCAAGAAGATTGGGCATTACGGTGAGTATGTAATTTTCATTTCTCTTACCTCTTCACATCAGAGACAAGGTTTGTTTGTTTTCTGTCATTATTATTTCTACTAATTTTAGCCGTATTCTGATCCACTACCACTTCATGTCCACACTTCACGCTACCATGCTGCAACAATTCGGGATGGGTTAAGGAAGAGCTCATCAGGACATCGGCTCTGTGGACAGGCTGCCTCGGCAGTCACGCCCTTGACCACACAGCAAAATCCAGAAGCATTTGGAGAGTTCTTTAATTACACAACCCACCTCCCTATGGTCACAATGAAAAGGGGTGGTGTGAGGTGTGTTGCATGAAATTCTGCCATCTTTCCCCATATGGTGCAAATGCCTGGTTGGACTGTGTTGCTCTTCCTGCTAGCTGTATTGGGATCCCAGAATCGGGACACAAACTAGATCACTGCTCGTAAGTCTGAGCCCTGCTGGTCTCAGTGCTGGGAAATCTGACTCCTAATGTAATTTCATGGGCGACTGTTCTCTAGTATTACTTTGCTTTTTAAGTCGACATATTTCTTTAGTCCTGGATAATGACTCATTAACCCCATTTCTTCTAAGTGGGTTATGCATTGCATTATAAATCACTAATGTCATTTCAGCTATTTCAGCACACTGAGCCACTGTAACTCTTGCCTATGTACTCTTGTGCAGAAGCGTTAGAAGGGAGGATGGCATAATGAAATAAAACTTTTTACAGATCACTGAAGCTAAACTTGAATGATTTATAATAAGATAACATGGTCTCTGAGGGGTATCCCTTGTACCAAGAGATTCCTCTCATGAGGTCTAGGCAGACAGAAATGCTCAGCTTCGCTCTGCAGTCCTCTAGACCACATCTCATGCTTGGAGTCTCTTATACCATAACGGACAACTCTTGGGACCCCTATCAACTTAATATCATCTTTACATGCAGTAATTTTGGCTGCCAAAGCAAGTATAAAGCTGCTGTTTATTATAATGCACAGTAATTGCACGCTGTTCTTAAGAAATTACTTTTTCTTCTTTGTAAGGAACATGAAATAATACAACGAATGTGGAGAGAAATAAATTTATTAAATACAAAAAATATGCATGCTTTAGAAAAAGGTACATAAATAATGTAAAATGCAAGGGCAAAAATGGGAAATGAAAACCATATTTTCTAAAACTGATATGCACAATTTACAACATACACACAAAACAAACAAAACTGATACACATTTCAAATGAAATGTTGACGCTGTTGACAGCAGAAGAAAAGCATGCTAAGATCTAACAAAATGCTTGAATATCAAGAATCAGTACTGACATAATAAAAATAATACCATAACAGTTCAGCAAGATTTACACTAATCTGGCCAAATGTGTACTGAGGTGAACCGTCAAAGACAACACTTCTGTATTCAATTCTGTATCGAATCATTAAATAAGAAATGGAGGCTGAATGAAATCAATTTTCTGTGACGAGTAACTTAAAATCTATTTTCCATTTGCACTAAACTTCAAATATGCACTACAGTCCACCAGTAGCACTGCAATCTCACCCACGTGCAGGTTTTTACTGCAATACTTTAGTTCCCATTGTGGAACATTCAACCACCAGATAATGGGCCATGATCGAGTCAGACATCCCAAATTGAGGATGCCCAACGGCAATCAATGTCATTACTCTGGCCAGAAACACAGTAGGGGACTTCTGCTGTTTAGAGAATGGCCAGTTTAGCATTTGTTTTTTTCCTTTACATTTTTCTAAAAGTCTACCAGTGGCGTAAGCAGCTTACTGAAAAACATGGAAGTGAAATTGTTCACACACTGAATGTTCCAGCTGACATCTACCACGAGGTAGTGCCTGCTAAAAAAAATAAATTAAAAATAAACTGATTGGTCTGTTCTGACTTTGATTTCTAACATACTGTAATCTGGTTTTTAATTACTCTCAAAGCTTTCCTGACCGTTTTCTCAAACCCAAAAGCAAAATGTGCTCTTTGCGCTCCATATTTTTAAGAAACAGTTTGGGTACCTAACCCCTTTTACTAAATTACGAAAATCTGTGTATCTTGAGCAGATTACTTTACATGGTCATAGACAAAAAAATGATCTAGAAATAACACCCATCTTATTTTGACATACCCACATCACTGTTATTGTACTGCTGTGTCAAGAGGGAAACAAAAACCCTCTCTCCCTGGTATAAATTTTTTTAAAAAACAAAATAATGCTTGCCACCAAAATGATTAAGAATTTGTTTGAAGACAATCATGCCACATAAACAAAAGCCATTCACAAACAGTTACTGAACATATGGAATTAATTATCAGATAATGTACTCTGGATATCAAAGGTATCTAAAAAAATATATTATGTATCAAGAGGAACATTATACCTATATGGGGATGCAGTTTTTCCCCCTTATTTCTTTATGCTCACCCTGCCAACCAGTCCCTATCCACCAGTCCCCCCAGCCCGTCACCCCGGCGTCTGCTGGGGCTCACCTCATGCAGTTTCGGAGGTGTCTCGCTGGCTGGATGCGGAGCCTGTGGTAGACAGGTGTAACCTACCCGGTAGCTGTTTTCCTCTGCCTCCCGTGTGCAGCCGTGAGAGCGTGCAATGATGCCAATGGCCGAGCTGCGCATACTTCCATACACAGCCCGCCGGGTGTCTGCTCTGCCTCCACCCCCTACAGTTCTAGACTCGACATTCCAGCCCCCAACCACTGCTAGGGACTAGGCAAGTGCCAGTCATCACTCCCACCCTCCCCTGGGAAAGGAGAGCTGTCCTCCGGACACTCGATCCTCTCCCTCCCCGGCTGACCGCCGATGACCTGTGTGTCACCGGCATGGCAGAAGGTAAGGCATGATGCCTCAGCCCTCCACACCACTGGGCTGGCCCTGGGATGCAGTTATTTTTAATAACTATAAACCAAAGGGTTATAAATCCTATTATTTTTTGGGGGGGTAAATTAAAAAAATATAATTTGTACTCTCTTATCGTGACTTCCACATGTTGCTTTACTCTGCAAGTGGCTACTCATGGGTCCACAGATAGAAGATAGCCTAGGCTGTATTACAATATTTAAAAAACTGAACTTAGAACTAGTCCCTCATTAAACCGGCTTTTAAATATGGCATTACCGTAACAAGTCTGGACATAAGGAAAAAAATCACCATTGTAATGTTTCTTCCAATGGACCTCTTACTACACTTAACATCTGCAATCATTCCCTTGGAGTGAGCTGCCCCAGAGCCTAGAATTTTATGCTAATCATGGAATCTTGGAATGAAATTCAAAACTCTGCCATGTGGTCATGGTCACCTCTGTCCACCAACGTCAGATTTTATTTATGAAACTAGGGTTAGCAGTGACCCCTAAACTAAATGACTACCAAAAAATTATTCAAAAGTTTAGAGTCTTAGGAGACTTCCACATGTGGCAGAACAGATTTAAAAAGATTAGATCACTGAGTATCAGTTGTAAGGTACTGTAACAAGTAATGCTCAAGCAAACTGAGAAGAACCGATTCCTGTGAGAACTCTTCCAAGTTCTGGAAGAGGAGGTAGAGATGGGATTGTTCAGCATAGTGAGGGACACCTCAGAAGAAACAACATTACTACAGTGAGTAATTTTTCTTCAAGGCCCAGGAATCCCTCACTATGCTTAACAACTGCAAACCACAAAGCCAGACCTTGGGGGGCTTAGGGAAAAGGTTTTGCTGGATATCAGTGCCATAGCTGGCATTACTTCTGGAGTGTATGTCCAGAAAACAGTGCTTTGTGAAAATGTGTACCATTTTCCAGGTAGCTGCTCTACGGCAAGAAAACACCAAGGCAAAGGTGCCACGCGAGGCGTGCACCCTGGGGCCATCAGGTGGCAGCTTGCCAGCTTTGCCATAACAAAACTGCATGCAGGAGACCATCCAATGAGAAACTGTTCTCTTGGATGCTGGTTTAACTTTACCCACTTCACCACAGGTGACAAATAACTGAGTATTAGTGGACCTTACCTCTTTTGTATGGTCCAAACAGTAGCTCAGCGCTCTCAACATCCAAACTGTTGAGCTTTTGCTCTCCTGAACTGGATTTTCTTGTCAAGATCACTGAAAGTGTAACTGGCTAGTTCAGATGAAATTCAGACACCACTTCAGGGAGGGATTTTCTGTTAGTTCTTGGGACTTCCTTGTCCCTGTGGAAAATGATAGTTAGGATCTGTGCAGACGGCTTGCAGCTCGCTCACTATTCTGGCAGATGTCTCGGCCATCAGGAAAACTGCTTTCCAGGTGACATACTTCAAATCAGCAGTTGCCATGGGCTCAAAAAGAGCCTTCATGGGCTGGGCAACACACAGATTCAGGTCCTGTGGTAGGAATGGATCTCTTACAGGAGGGTACAGGTGAATAAGGTCTTTAAAGAACTTTGAAAATGGACTGTGAGACAACTGACTTGTCCTTACCAGCTGAAGAATATGTAGACACTGCTGACAGAAAGACCCAGGGACTGACGGTGGACCAGGTAGTCAAAGACTGTAGGGAGATCTGCTTGAAATAGGCTGAGCTGCCTAGAGAAGCACCACAAGAAAATTTTTTCACTTTGAGGCCTAGGTTTTCCTGGTTGCTAGCTTTCTGGAAACCTTAAGCACTTCCAAAACCTTTACAGAGAGGTTTATTCCAGAGAACTCTAGCACTTCAAGTACCATAACCTGGGATGCAGGGCTCTCGGATCTGGAAATGGTATTCTGCCTCGAGAAAACGATAGAATGTTTGATGGAGAGGGACAGGAGAAGTGAGTACCAAGTCTGCCTGGCCAGATCTGGTGCTATTAGGATATTGCTGAAGACTCTCCCCTCAGTTTCAGCATCACCCGCAGTAAGAGTGGAAACAAGAGGGAATGCATAAAGAAACTTTCTTGCCCAACCAAGGATTAGGGCATCCTCTGGGACCGTCCCCACCGACGGAGGTCTAAACAGAACAAGAGGAGGTGGTAGTCTTCCCAGGATGTAAACTGATCTATCTCTGGTGTACCCCACCTTCTGAACACTGCAGCCAGCACCTGTTTGTTCAGGGTCCATTCATGGTGTCCCCTGGCTGATTCTGCTCAGGGAATCTATCAAGATATTGTCTTTCCCTGGCAAGTGTACTGCTGATAGCTGAACCACTAAAGAATAGACTAAGTTCCAGATCTTCACTGCTTCTGTGCACAGCTTAGAGAAATCTTCCAGATGGGCACCCCAGCCCAGGAGAGAGGCATCTGTAGTGAGCATGATCGTGGGTGATTGCTGAAGGAAGGGAACCCCCTCTCTGAGGTTGTCTTCTTCCTTCCACCACCCCAGTAGTTTTGACAGTAGGTCCTACCTTCAGGACCAATGGGAACCCAGGTGGTACTGGATATTTCTCATTTAGAATCTGGCACCTGAAACTACTACTGTAAATCAGGTCATATGCCCCAGCAACAGGATGAAGTCTCTTGCCGGTCTGGGTTGCCCTACCTTGAAAGACCTTGCATGCACTATCTGGTTTGTCACTCCTTCTTGAGAGAGGAATGCCTTCCCTTGATGGGCATCCAACTCTGCACCTATTAAGTCCAGAACCTGCACAGGTTCTATCTGGGACTTTGGAGGATTTATTAGGAAGCCCAAGTCCTCCAGGGTGGGCTGGGTTAGAAGACGGGAGGACTTGACGTCCTGGTGTGACTTTCTTGCGACTAACTAGTCATCTAGGTAGGGAAAGACTACCACCCTCTTGCCTCCTCAAATGTGCAGCCACAGTGGCTAGACACCTTGTGAATACTCTGGGAAAGTACAGTTACATAAGAACTTACTGTAACAGTAGATCTTTGAGAAGAGCTCTTCCAGCAGGTAATAACCAATAGGACTATGCTGCCAGGCATTAGGATCCCACGGAAAACATCTAGCTAGCAGTCCAGGTATGGGGGACACCCCCCCCCAGCATCGGTTCCACCTAAGATTTCAGCCACCAGATAAAGGGGCGGTCCCC
This sequence comes from Neoceratodus forsteri, assembly GCA_016271365.2. Lineage (NCBI taxonomy): Eukaryota > Metazoa > Chordata > Ceratodontiformes > Ceratodontidae > Neoceratodus > Neoceratodus forsteri. The sequence continues at coordinate 1,285,374,124 of CM028132.1, forward strand.
CAGCGCCACCTCAGTTCACCTGCCGGAGACCTGGCTAACAAAGGATTGGACAAATGGAGAAGGCTTTGTCATCCCGAAAAGGATAACTGGAGAAATAGCACTGGGGGAAGGAGAGAGTGAAAGTATACCTGCTGCAAGAGCACTACACGAAGATCTACTGTTACGGTAAGTTCTTACACAACTGTACTATCTCACTTCGAGATAGAGCTCTTGCAGCAGGTAATAACCAATAGGACAGAGTCCCAAGCAGTACTGGGATGTCACCAAGTCAGAAGGGTGGTGGAAAAGAAGGTAATTCCCCAGGCTATTAAGAGAGAAGCCCTTGGAGAACTGCCAGGCCAAAGCCTGCCCTCCCATCTGGAAGCAATGTCCAAACTTTAGTGTCGGATAAAGGTGTGCACTGACCTCCAGGTGGCTGCTGCACAGAGGTCTGCTGCGGACACATTTCTGAGCGAAGCAAATAATGCAGAGATCCCTCTTGTTGAGTGACCTCTCACAGGCCCTGGCACGGATCTGCCATGCTTCTCATGGCAGAAGACAATGCGGTTGACCAGCCACTTTGACAAGGTCTGCTTAGTGACTGGTGCTCCTAACATCAGTTGGGCGAGAAACAAACAACTGGTCAGATTTCCTGATGGACTGGATGCGATCAATATAGTACCTAAAAACCGGCAGGTTGGTGTCCTGGTTGAGAGTCATCTCAGACACCACCTTTGGAAGAAACTTAGGATTTGTACGAAAGGGCACTCTGTCCCTGTGAAAAAACAAGTACGGCTCTTTACACAAGAGAGCCTGAAGCTTGGAGATTCTCCGGGCTGAGGTAACAGCAACTAAAAACAATTCTTTCCAAGAAAGAAAGCGAAGCTTGCAACTCGCGGCTGGTTCAAAGGGGGGCAAAGTCAACTTTTCTAACATGAATAGCAAATCCCATGGAGGGACAGGATCCCGTATGGGAGGTTTAATATGCATGATACCTTGTAGGAAGTATGCGACAGATCAAGCTGCGCCAAGGTCTTGCCATCCACGTGATAGGCTGAGATAGCCAAAAGGTGTACCTTTATGGAGGAGTAGCTGAGACCTGAGACCCAAGTCCGACAGGGATAACAGATACTCCAGGACCCATTTTACCTCACACAAGAATGGATCCAAGTCATGGTTGGCAGCCCAGAGGCTGAAGCGGTTCCATTTCATGGCATATGTGGCCCTAGTAGACGGTTTCCTAGCAGCCACCAACACTTCTGCTACCCCCTCCGAGACCCCGAACCTGCTCCTGACTAAGTCTGCAGGAATGCATGGAGATGCAGAGACTTGAGGATGGGGTGCAGTAGACAGCCTTGCTCCTGGGATAACAAGCGAGAGGATAGTGGAAGAGAAACAGGGGGTTCTCCCATCTGCTGCAGAAGCAGGAACCAGATCTGTCTGGGCCAGAATGGTCTACCAGTATCAGAGTTGCTGGCTCCGACTGTAGTTTGAGAAGGACTCACTGCAGAAGGGTGGGAAAGTATAGAAGAACTTCCCGGTCCAGGAGAGGAATAACACGTCTCGCCAGAAAACACCATGCCCTGGCTCTAGCAAGCAAAAACCTGGCATTTTGGCATTGAGTGGGGACGTGAAGAGGTCCAACTCTGGACTGCCCCATCTCTCGAAAATATTGTTTGCTACATCCTGTAGTAACTCCCACTCATGGACTTGGGATTGCAAGCAACTGAAGCTGTCCGCAAGTGTGTTCTGAAGACATGGGATGTGTACTGCCAGAAGTTCCAGGTTGTGGTCTATTGCCCAGTACCATACCCTCATGGCCTCTCTGCAAAGGGGGTAAGAATGTGTCCCCTCTTGCTTGTTGATGTAGAACACCACTGACATGTTGTCCGTCTGGATTAAAGTGGGACATGGAAGGAGTTCACTCTGAGATGCCTGTAAGGCATAAAGCACAGCTCTCATCTCTAGTACATTTATGTGGAGAGCACGTTCTGCTTGAGTCCAGAACCCCCCTGGTCTGGTGGTCCCTGAAGTGGGCACCCCAACCCATGCCTGATGCATCTGTGGTGACTACCTGTTGAGGAGAGGGGTTGCTGAATGGTGTCCCTATCGATAATCGGGAGGGGATCAGCCACCACGATAAGGTTTGATGCACTGCCTTTGAGACCCTGACTCTCTGGTCGAGGTCTTCGCTTTGCTGATCCCACTGCACTCAGATTCCATTGGAGAGTCCTCATGTGCAGAGAGCCAGAGGCACGATCACTATGGCAGCAGCCATGTGCCCCAGGAGCTGTAGGACCATTCTGGTGGGAGTCTGGTTTACAGAGACTAATCTCTGAACCAACGCCTGAAGGTGTGCTGCCCTGTCCGGTGGGAGAAAGACTCTCCCTTGAACTGTGTCCAAGATGGCTCCTATAAACTGGAGCCTCTGGGACAGCCACGTGGGGGACTTTGGGAGATTCAATGTAATCCCAAGGTTCTGGAACATGCTGAAGGTGCATCCCAGTGTGTGGCAGAATTGTTCTCTGGACGAGGCCGACAGTAGCCAATCATCTAGGTAGGGGTAAATGTAATATCCCTGCCTCCTGAGAGCTTCTGCCACCATTGCCAGGCACTTGGTAAACACCAGAGGTGCTGAGGATAGGCCAAAGGGCAAGGCCCTGAAGTGTAGTGCTGATTTTCCAACATGAACCCGAGATATCTCCTGTGAGATGGCAGGATTTTTATGTGCATGTATGCATCCTGCATGTTCAGGGCGCAGAGCCAGTTTCTGTGGCACAGCAAGGGAAGTAGCCCCTGGAGTGTCACCATCCTGAACCTTTTGTATTCTATAAAGAGGTTCAGCTGACTGAGGTCTAGAATGAAATGAAGATACCCAGTCTTCTTCGGGACCAGGAAGAAGCAAAAGTAGTACCCATTGCCCCTTTGGGGTTCTGGCTCCACTTGAATGGCTTGCTTGGAAAGGAGGGCCTGGATTTCCACCCGAATAAGACCCGCATGGGATGGGGTGCAGGTTGATAGGACCAGTGGGTTGTCCAACAGTAACTGGGAGAACTCCAGAGCATAACCCTTCTCTATGAGTTGCAGTACCCATTGATCTGTGGTGATATTTGACCATCCTGCAAGGTAAAAGGAGAACTGCCCTACCACTGCCTCCCCTGATAGCTCTGATGGGGGGGGGCAGGAAAGGAGTCAGACAGAGGCAGAAGGGATAGGGAGGGGGCTCTGGGCTGCTTAGACGTGCGCTGTCCCTGACAGCCTGCTACTTGAGTGGGTGCTTTTCTTTTAACCCTCCTCGTTGTGGCTGTTTCTTTGATATTTGCCCTTGATGCCTCCAAAAGGGTCTGCACCTAGGAGGCTAGGGTTCAGATTTGTACATCTTATGCACCTCTGAAACTATCTTGCCTGAATCTTGGGAGGTCTGTTATAATCCTTTCGGCTTCTTGCCTGAAAAGAACCGGGCCCTGGAAGGGCAAGTCCAGGATGGTGTCCTGGAGGTCCTGCCTGAATCCGGACACCCACAACCAAGAGCACCTGAAGCACATGCCTGAAGCGGCCACCCGGGCCTGAGTATCCACTGCATCATAAAAACTGTGAGGAATGAGCTTGCCCACATCAGAACCAGATTACAAAACTGCCAAGAGCTCTGTCTCATTCTGCAAGTCTGGCTGGGTCTTTGCGAGCTCCATAGCCTTCTGCCACAAACACTTCTGGTACATGACCATATGAGCCAGAAAGTTTAAAGACCTGATGGCACAGGTGGACGAGGCATACACTCTCTGCCCCAGCTAGTCTATTTTCTTAGCCTCTTTGTCGGGTGGTTGGGAGCTGGTATGTCTAGGTTGCTGCGACCTTTCATGGGCCGTTGTCAGCACTACTGAATCTGCCTTAGGTTGCTCGCCAAGGTGTGGCTCATTCCTGGGTGTTCTGTAAAGACGGTCTGCCTTTTTAAGCACCACCAACGTAGTGGTTGGGTGTTTCCATGCCAGCTTCGTGATGTCTTTAAAGGGTTTCACAAGAGGGGGGATGACCAGTGGCATGGAGTCAGTGGCCCCAGGAATTTAGCTAAGCATCTCCTCTCAGCGTCCAAGTCCTCGGTTTCCCATTGATTGAGGAATTGCATGTGCCTCATCACCTCTAAGAAGTTAGGATCATCAGGTGGTGACCTTGGTGAGCCCTTTCTGGGATCCGGTGAGGGCAGGTGGAGTTCATTCTACGAAGAGGCATAGGTTGAGGAGGCATCACTGTAGCCCCTTGAGTGATTTGACTGACAGTCTGTAGACCTATTGTGATGCCAGGAGTGGAGTCACCCTTGACCTGCTTCTCCTATGTGAGGAAGATTGTGAGGAGGTGTGATGTCTATGGCTCAGATGTCCGTCTGAGCCATGGTCTGAGCCACCTGGAGTCGGGTGGGTCGGCGGTAATCTAGGGGGAGGTGTGGGCTGCGGCAGGGGAAAGCCCCAGGTGCCTCTTTAGGCTCCGGCTCAGGGAGGAGGTCCCCTCTGATGGTGTTCCACCAGCTGGTGAACAATGCACCGGCCTCTGCCAAGGGAGCCATTGAGCCTGATGATCACTCTGGCTCTTTGCCGATTGGTCCCCAAGGAGCTGACTGTCGGTCTGGCATCTGAGGAGGCTTTGTTGACTGACCACCACCGGTCTCATCGACTGGTGTCTGGTCGTTTTCCCTGGGCCCTGGCGTAAGGGGATTGGCTGGAGTCTGGTCGTTGGAACCTGTCATCAGGAGGTCTGAAGGTTCTGATGTCAGGTCAGATGCCGTCAGGTCCTCTGATGTACACCCTTGGGGCACTGACAGCAACTGTGATTCAGAAGCCTTGTCTGGCACCACAGCTGTGGTGGAAGACATCGAGGTAGCCTGGCATTGGTCCAATTTAACTGCGGACGACTGGTCAGGCATTGTGGATGCTTTGCTTGGCGGATCGACACCCTGGTGCTTGCCACCATCGCCAAACTTAGCTGACGAACTTAAGGATGTGGATTTGGTGATGGAAGAGCCAGACCAGACTCCCGTTGAGGAGGAAGAAGCGGCCAAGTCCTGGGTCCTAGACCCTTTCAATTGTTTGCGGGGTCTGATGGCCAATGAAATAGAAGATGGGGCCTGAGAAGGCCCATGCCCCGAGCTTCCACCTGACATCTAGGAAGAGGCAGGAGGTCGTGTGGCCAAAGCCACCGGAAGGGCTAACGACCGAGGAGGGACCGAGTTTGACTTCCAGCTGGAGGAGGCAGCCTTACCTTTGTGTGGGGAGTGTGACTGCGAGTCCAACCTGGAACTCTCCTTATCCTTCTTGTGGTGCTTCCCAGAGTGTTTTTTTTGTCCTTAGGGGAAGTGTCGTGAGCGGAGGAAGAGGATCTGTGCCCAGAATGTGACTTCTGCACAGTGACCACTTGTTGTTCCAGGAGGTAGGCCTTTAGAGGTTTCAGGTGGCAGATGAGTGTGTGCTGACTGAAGCTTTGGCAGTGCGGACAGTCGTCTATCTTGTGCTCTGGTCCCAGACACAAGAGACAGGCCGAATGGTCTTCCTTTGCTGGAATCTGTTTGCCGCACGCACACTTAGCCTTTCGCCATGGTGTAGACGTAGAAGGCTTGGTAGACATAAAAGAGGTGATCAAATACTCGTAAGTTGAACTGTGCGGAACGTCGAACAAAAAAATGGTGGTCGACGGGAAGCAGGAGGCATCTGTGGAGCAGAGATGCGGGTCGACAGCGGGAAAAGGAAGTACAGTTACGTAAGAACTTACCGTAACAGTAGATCTTCAAGAACAGCTCTTGCAGCAGGTTACGCTATTAGGACTGAAGCCGGCAGGAACCAGGACACCACGGAAATTTTCTAGCTAGCAGTATTCAGCGGGGTCCGCTCCCAACGTCAGGCACAGTACATAAGGGGGCGGTCCCCCAGAATCCCCAGTTCTCCCGCCGGAGACTCCCGGCCGCTGGATGACATCAGAAGAGGAGACTGAGGATCCGCCATCAAATGGCAGGCAGAGAGATGCTGAGACACCTAAACCTAGGAGAAGGATGTTGGAACTAGAATCCATCTCCAGCGGGGATGGTGGGAGGGAAAGTACCTGCTGCAAGAGCTGTTCTTGAAGATTTACTGTTACGGTCAGGTCTTACGTAACTGTACTACCTTACTTTGAGAAACAGCTCTTGCAGCAGGTTACACCATTAGGATTGATTCCCAAGCAATCAAGGAAATCCCACACCACTGGGAGGAGGGAAGGTAGAAATCTTTAATGAAACCAAAGCCTAGGACAGAAGTCCTTGAAGGACTGCTAGACCAAAACCTGCTCTTCGCCTCGATGAAATATCCAGGTTATAATGCCTGATGAAAGTGTGCACGGAGCTCCAAGCAGCTGCAGCACAGATGGCTGAGGTGGACACATTCTTAAGGGCCGCAAAGGAGGTAGCCACCCCCCCTTGTGGAATGACCCTTAACCGCGCCCGGTAAGGGTTTGTTGCGCTTCTGGTAACATAACGTGATACACTGAATGAGTCACCTGGACAGCGAATGTTTGGAAACAGGAGCTCCCAGCATCCTGTAGGCAAAGGAGACAAAAAGCTGGTCCGATTTTCGGTGGTGTTTGGTTCTGGTCAGGTAGTATCGGAGACATCTATGCACATCTAGGGTGTGCAACAGGGCCTCTCCTCAATTCGAATAGGTGGGAAAGTACACTGGTAGATCGATGTCTTGATTAAGGGTGAGAACTGAAACCACCTTGGGCAGAAATTTGGGATTAGTCCGTAGGGATACCCTGTCTTGGTGAAAAACCAAATAAGGCTCTTGCACATGAGTGTGTGGAGTTCAGAAATTCTTCTGGCTGAAGTGACAGCAACTAAAAACAATGTCTTCCAAGTGAGAAGACGTAGCTCGCAGTCCGCGGCTGGTTCAAAGGGTGGCAGCGTGAGCTGCTCCAGGACAAAGGGTAGATCCCATGGTGGAATTGGATCCTTAATCTGAGGTCTAAGGTGGAGAATACCTCTCAGACAGGCTCATGCCGTGTCCAACTGGGATATGGTGCTACTCATCGGACAGTGATAGGCTGATATGGCACAAAGGTGTACTTTGATCGAGAAAAAGAGATACGAGGTAGTCCAGGACCGACTTTTCTGGACAGTCTAGAGGTGAAAACCCCCAAGCTTGAGCCCATAGGCAAAAACCGCATCATTTCATGGTGTAAGTAGCGTGAGTGGCTGGTTTTCTCGCAGCCACCAGAACGTCAGCTACCTCTTGCGAGAACCCGTGTCGCAAAATGGCTATGTCTCTAGGAGCCAAGCGTGCAGGCTCAGTGAACGGAGGTCTGGATGGACCAAGGAGCCCTCCTCCTGGGACAACAAGTGACAGCTGATTGGCAGAGGCATCGGAGGTTCCCAGGACAGCTGATGTAGCAGAGGGAACCAGATCTGCCTGGGCCAGAATGGCACGGTGAGTATCAGTGTCGCTTGCTCTCTGCGAAGTTTCAGAAGAACCCTCTGGATCAACGGAAAGGGGGGAAAGGCAGAGAGGAATCTGCCCGCCCAGGAGAGGGACAACGCGTCTCGCCAGAAAACACCAGACCCCAGATCTAGCGAGCAAAAATTGGGCAGTTTTGTGTTGGATGGGGACGCGAAAAGGTCTAACTCTGGTGCACCCCATCTGTGAAACAGATCCTCTACTACCTCCTGGAGTAGTTCTCACTCGTGGACTTTGGCCTGAGAGCGGCTCAGGCTGTCTGCGATGACGTTGTCCACCCCTGGGACATGAACAGCAATAAGGTTTGCGCCGTATTGCAAAGCCCAATCCCACACTCTCATGGCCTCCTTGAAAAGTGGGTAGGAATGGGTGCCTCCTTGTTTGTCGAGGTAACATCACCACGGAATTGTCTGTCTGTAACAGAAGAGTATCCGGTGGAATCTCCGACTGGAAGGCCTGCAGGGCATAAAGAACTGCTCTCATTTCCAGAGTGTTTACGTGGAGATGAGTCTCTTGGGCTGTCCACAAGCCCTGAGACCGGACACTGTCGAGGTGTGCTCCACATCCGCGCCCTGAGGCATCTGTGGAGTGTGTCACAATCTGAGAAGGCACAATGAAGGGGACCCTGCCGCTAGATTCTTCGGATCTAGCGACCATTGCCAATCCCGGATTACGGTCTTCGTGATCCGGATTGGAAGCTGCAGATGGTCTTGCTTTTGATCCCACTGGACCCATTTATATCCACTGGGCGACCCACATGTGGAGACGAGCAAGCGGGACTGTTGCAATGGCCACAGCCATGTGTCCGAGCAGGGAAAGGACCAATCTGGCAGGAACAGTCTTCTTTGCCGAAATGTCCCTGATGAGGGATCTGATGTGTTCCGCTCTGTTCTGGGGAAGAAAAGCTTTCCCTTGGACGGTGTCCAGAACTACGCCTATGAACTGCAGAGTCTGACATGGAACCAGACGAGACTTCTCTTGATTGATCAAGATGCCCAGCGTCTCGAACAGAGACAGAATATAATGAATGGTGGACATCAAGGCCTCCCGAGAGGGCGCCATGAGAAGCCAGTCATCCAGGTAGGGGAACACGTAGTGGCCTTGCCTCCTCAGAGTCGCTGCTACGACCGCCATACACTTCGTGAATACCCGAGGTGCCAAAGACAGTCCGAAAGGGAGGGCTCGGAACTGATAATGGTGGCCCTGGAACTCGAAGCGCAGAAACTTCCTGTACGCTCAAGCGATGAGTATATGCAGATAGGCGTCCTGCATGTCCAAAGACGCTAGAAAGGCGCCCTGCTTGAGCATGGGAATCAGACCTGGGAGGGTCACCATGCAGAAGTGTTTGTACAGGACTGACTCGTTGAGGTCGCTGAGGTCCACGATCGGACGGAGGTCCCCTGTTTTCTTGGGAACCAGAAAGAAGTGAGAATAATATCTTGCGTCCCTCTGGTTTCGTGGAACGTGCTCTATCGCTTCTTTTTTCCAGGAGCGCGAGCACCTCCTGCTGTATAAGCAGGGCGTGCTGACCCGATTAACGGGAAAGCAGGAGAGGTCTTGCCGGTGGGTGGTCGAGAAATTCTATGAAATGGCCCTTCTTGACCAACTGAAGAACCCACCGGTCAGTGGTGATCGACTGCCACCCTGAAAAGTGGCGAGCGATGCGACCCCTGACCTTTTGCGCCCACTGATCCAGGGGAGGGGGTTGGGGCTGGGAAGGAGTCATGCTGTGGCAGTACTGGTCCCTGCAGGCTGGGCCAGTTTAGTGTAGCTGGGCCTCTGCCTGGGGACGACTTAGCCTGGGCTTTTCGCTGAAAGGTGCCCCTTTTTTGCTGGCCGGAACGTGGCTGTTGTCTTTGTTGCTGGCTGCGAAAACGGCTCTGGTTCCTATGAAAGGAACCAGGCCTGGGTCTGTACATGGCCTGTACAGACCTGACCGCCTTCCCAGCGTCCTGAAGTTTGGTAATTACCTTCTCCGAGGGTTCACCAAAAAGTACTTTGCCGTTGTAGGGGACGTCAAGAATGTTCTTTTGTATGTCCGGTGAAGCCAGAGACACGGAGCCAAGAGTGTCGCCAGAGACAGACGCCTGAAGCTGCGGTGCCCATGACGAGTCCGCGAATCATACGTGGCTCGTAGTACCTGGGTCCCCACATCAGACCCTCTGCGAAGAAGGTTTAGGAGCTCTGCCTTCTGCTCGCCATCCAGAAGTTTATCGACTAGGTCCTGGCCCTGTTGCCATAGGACATTCTGAAACTGTACCATGTGAGCATAGAAACATAGAAGTTGACGGCAGATAAGGACCGCAAGGCCCATCCAGTCTGCCCATTTCTTTTTCTACCTTATAAATGTGCCATTGGCCTTTGCTCTGTCAGTGGCCTATCTATTCATACTCATTTGTATTGCTCCCTTATGCCTATCCCATGCCTGTTTGAAGTCCTGCACTGTATTCATAGCCACTACTTCTTGAGGTAGGCCATTCCATGCATCCACCACCCTTTCTGTGAAAAATAATTTCCTCACATTCCCCCTTAATCGGCCCCCCTCTAATCTCATGCTGTGTCCTCTTGTCCTGCTATTTTTCTTATATTTAAACATGTTAGACTCTTTCACCTTATTAATGCCCTTAAGGTGTTTGAATGCCTCGATCATATCACCTCTCTCCCTCCTTTGCTCAAGGGTATACATATTGAGCTCTGTTAATCTGTCCTCATATGTCTTCTGATGCAGTCCCTGCACCATTTTGGTTGCCCTTCTCTGGACTGCCTCAATTTGGTTAATGTGGGTTAGGTAGTTCAGGGACCTGATAGAGCATGTAGCGGCCGCATACATGCGACTCCCCAAGGCATTCAATTGTTTGGATTCCTGGTCCGGTGGCTGTGTGCTCATGTGTTGCGGTCTTTGGGACCGGTCATGTGAGGCTGTAATGACCAGGGAGTCTGTCAGAGGTTGTTGAGCCAAGTACTGGTCCTCTCTTGGGGCCTTGAACAGGCGGTCAGCTTTCTTCGGCACCGCAGGAGTGGAGTGCGGACGCTTCCACGCAGCCTTGGTGACGTCCTGGTGAAGGTGTCCACCAAGGGTGGCACTACCACAGGCTTTGGGTCTTTCTGCCGAAGATAACGGGCAAGGCGCTGTCTTTCCGGGTCGAGGTCTTCAGCATCCCACCCCATGTTGTTCTGGTTGTGCCTCATGATCTCAGAGAAAGAGGGGTCAGCCGGAGGAGACCTGGGAAGGTCATGTGGGTCAGGTGATGAAATGCTGAGTGGAGAGGGAGATCTGGAGTAATCCAAGGTATCTGATCTGGAGTCCTCCCCCGACGGAGTATACTGCCAACATCTGGGTCACTTGAGGCTGGGAGACCCTGATGGAGATCTTGAGGGAGGCCTTCTCCGATCCTGGGATCTACCCCTAGGTGGTGGAGTCTGCTCCTTGGGGGTTGGTGGTCGTCCTGCTGGCCCCTGTGTTGGAGGAGGGGGTGTAGGAGGAGGTTTCACTGGGACCACGTCTTTGCGGATGGTGTCCCACCAGAAAATAAATATTTCTTTACTTCTTGAATATTCATGCCCGACGACGGGCCTGGCGCCAGTGGTCTGTCGCTGGGGTCGGGTGCCGGGTCCTCAGGTGTCTCCGGGGTGGGCGAAGGTTCCCTCGGAAGTCCGGCATCCTCTGTGTCACCCGCCTGGTCTTCGGGCAACGCAGTGTCCTCATCCGTGGAGTCCCTGTGACCGGTGTCTACTGGTGACTGGGGGCTTTGGCCCGTGAGGCCGGCATTGGTCGCTATCGGCGACTTCGGTCCGGTGAACACCTGGCCGGCGTCTGGTACTTGGCCGATGTTCTCAGCTCCGAACACCTGGCCGACTTCAGGTGCTTGGCTGACGTCGGGTGCTTGGCAGACGTCGAGTCCATCATCTGCTTGAGGTACGTCAGGTCCTTCGTCTTCCTAGGTGGAGGATCCGGGCCCCTAGGGGGCTGGAAGACCAACCAGGAGTCGGGGTCCAGACGTCGGGTGGAAAAGGAAGACTTGTGACGTTCAGAGGACTTTAAAGAGGCCCGAGAGGGAGTAGAGGAAGCTGAGGGCCTGGAGGTCTTAATGGGCTGAAGAGTCGAAGAACCGCTGGAAGCCCGGACCTTGACCGGAAGGGGCTGAGACCTAGCCCTGGAGGGAGAGCGGTCCGATCGGGTGGAGCCTGAGCTCCGTGAATCCGAGGCCCGGTTCGGGGATTTGGACTTTGCCTTCCCCCGGTGTTTATCCCGGTGTTTGTGGACCTTGGAGGAAGAATTGCCCCTGGAGGAAGGTTCCTTGTCCATCCTACTAAGTTCTTCCTCTAACAGGTGAGCCTGAAGTGCCTTCTGACGGCAGATCCTGGTGCGGCTGTTGAACCCCTGGCAAAAGGTGCAGGTCTTAGTATCGTGGTCCAGGCCTAAGCAACACATGCAGGAAGAATGAGGATCCTTGAAAGGGATCTGTTTTCTGCAGGCACACTTTGAAAGGTGACCCTCAAATGAAGGAGTTGGAGAGGACATTAGTCATGTAGAAACTCTGGAAGTTCTAAGTCGTCGTGCACTAGGTAGAGACTGAGAGCCCGATGCTGGCAAGTCGACGGCGGGAAAAGAACTGGGGATCCTGGGGGACTGCCCCCTTATGTACTGTGCCTGATGTCGGGGGCGGGACTGACGTCGGGGGTGGTCCCCGCTCAATATTGCTAGCTAGAAAATTTCTGTGGGGTCCTGGCACCTACCGGCTTCAGTCCCAATGATGTAACCTGCTGCAAGAGCTGTCTAGTAAGATCTGAGGTGACGCTGGGGCAGCCCTTTATACAACGGGTTGACGCCGTGGGCGGTCCCAGCCTTGACTGCTAGCTAGAGGTTTTCTGTGGGGTCCGGTGCCTGGCGGCATAGTCCTACTGGTTATTACCTGCTGCAAAAGCTCTATCTTGAAGTGAGATCTTAGGATAGGACAAAGGGTAGGGCTGCAAACTGGTAGTGGCAGTTCCCGACTCTGAATCTGAGGCACTTTTTGTGAGTGGGCCTAACTGGTATGTAACAATAGGTATCTTTCAGATCCAGTGACCCCAGCCAGCCTCCTTGTTGCAGATAAGGGATTAGTGATCTCTGTGTTACCATCTTGAATTTTTTCCTTTTTAGATGTTTGTTAAGGTATCTCAGGTATAAAATGGGTCACCACTCCCCATTTTTCTTGTGGGTCAGGAAGTATCTTGAGTAAAGTCCCTTCCCCCACTGTGGGAGGGACTTCCTCCACTGCATTTGCTTGTATCAATTTCTTTACCTCTAATGCCAACAGGAGTTTTTCTGTTGGAGTACAAGGTGTAGAGTTTTTGTCAGCCTGCAGTTTTGAACATTTTTTGAACTGCACAGCCAGACCCTGACTCACTATTTCCAGGACCCACCTGTCTGTGGTAATTCTTTCCCATGCCTGGAAATAGTGAGTCAGCCGTCCCCCCCACTAGCAATGGTTGGGCGACCTGCACAGACTTGTCAGGGGTTCTGTTTTGCCTGAGTTTTGGGGGCTGGAGCTGCATTCACCTGACTAGGACCCGTTCTGCCTCTACCCTTGAAGAATCCTCTCTGAGGAGCAAAATCATAGGTAAGGTAAGCGTGGGGGTAGTAACCCGGCCCCTACCTACCCTTCCACAATGCCTATGGGAAGTGAAGTCTTTTTCCTTTTCAGTACTGCCTTTGTAGGTGTTCCTGTAGTCATCCATCTTCTTCGTGCAAGTTTCTGTTTTTTTTCACCAATTTCCCTCACAAAGGAAATGCACTGCTTTTGTTTGAGTGTCCTGAGAGAAGTCTGCGGTTCTGAACCATGCAAACCTTAGGCGCACTGCAGGTGCCATGATCCTAGAAACAGTGTCACTGGCATCTACTGCCATGTGGAACTGGTACATTGTGGCATCCATGGCAGTTTCTGCCATATCCGGTGCAAAGTCACCAGTACCCTTTTCGCACATCACCAAAACAGAGCTCCAAAGGGTCTTTGTTACTGAGCTGTATAGGCAATGTATGCTGTCTGTCTTAACAGCAGGGAAGCTGATGTACAGACTTTTCTGCCCATACTATCCAGTTTCCTGAAATCCTTTTCTGGAGGCTGGGAAGAAAGAGGCACTGTGGCCTTGTCAAAGACAGCAGTCTGGACCACTCCCTCATAATCAACATGGGAGTGCAGGTACTCAGCACCCTGCATGTCCACCTGATATTTCTTCTATATTTTCTTACCAATGCCAGCAGTTGAGGCAGGTGCTGCCAGCATTTTACAAATGGCCTTTTTGAGGGATTTGTGAATGGGCAAAAGCAATCTCTTAGTGGGGGTTAAGCGCATCATGTTCAGAACCTCCACCTCATTCTCATCTTCTGCAGTCTCCTGTGGTGAGATGTTAAGGGTACTGACCATTTGTCTCACTAAGGAACAGTGTGGGGTGTAGTCATCTGAGAGACAAGGAAGGGAACCAAACTCCTGTTCAAGGAGACCAGCAGGCTCTATAGTTCTCCCTCCTCCTCCTCATAGTACAATTCAGTCTCCTCTTCCTCCACAGGCACTGGGATAGGTGCTGGAGCCTGGGGATGGGGAATGCAGGCATATTCACAAAGGTCCCCATAGCCTGGAAGGCCTGGAGGAACTGCCATGCCTTAGTCATGCTCTCTAATGAGGGAATCGTATTTTTGTCCATGGACAACTCCTTTCCTTCTTCAGGCGGGACAGCAACAAGCTTTTCTTTTTTGTCTTTTGTTACCAGACACAGTCTGTGGCATCTGCTCAGAGGCACTTTTATTTTTAATGGATTCAGGGCTCCCCTGTTCAGACACCCTGACCTCTGAACCATCTTTAGCAGCATTATCCTTCTGCTTACTTTGATGGGCTCGACCCTCTTCTGAGCCTTCAAGTAATGTAGATGCAGACTGAGATTAGGATTGCCACCTGTCAGGTTTTTTTACCTGGTGATCAGGTTTTCAGGGTCCCTATTAGGTAATCTGGTTTTGCTGTGTGCTGGTCAGGTTTTTGAACCATTTTGAGTGCTCACATACTTTGAAACAAATGTTGTCATATTAGTCATTGTTTCAGCTGCGTGTCCAGTTTACAAACAAGTTCTGTTGTCACTATAACCCTCTGTTTGTGAAAGCAGTCAGCCTGGGAGGTGTAAAGTATGGCCATTAACACCATTAGCACTTACTTAACCTAATCTTTTCCATTATACCTTAAAGGAAAACTACACCCAAAACCTGAAAAAATATATGTTGTGCAGAGTGTTTTAATTTGTATGTGAAGTTCTAGTGTTTCCTTCCCTCTGACTGGTATTAGGAGTTTTTCCCAAATTAGCCTGCTAGCTTTATGCTAGTTTTACGACCCCTGGGGATCTCCATACCTGATAGTGTAATTGTATTTCTGGTTCCCACAGTGCATTTTGTCTCATGTGACTGTGATGAAAGAGAGACCCAACATTCAGCACACGCATGCCAAACAAACTAAATATCTTGGAAGCTTTACAAGCTGCACAAAATTACCAGCAGCAAAGTTTTCAGGACAGTAAAACCTTTAGGATGAGGGTGGTCACCAAGCTGAATTCTACAGATTTTAAAATATAGCCATCTCTGTTGTTGTGAACTGATTGTAATGCAATGCTTTCTGCTGGATTTATGGGCTCTGCTACATCACCATTAGATGAAACAAGGTGCACTGTAGGACAAAGAAATGCAATAAAACTATTTGATATGGTGATCTCCAGGGGGTCGAAAAACTACCCTAAAGCTAGCAGGCTAATTTAGGAAAAACTCCTAATACCAGTCAGAGGGAAGGAAACAGTAGAACTTCACATACAAATTAAAACACTCTGCACAACATATATTTTTTGAAGTTTTGAGTGTAGTTTTCCTTTAAAGTGGCATAGCAGCACAGCTGCCCCCACCTTTTGTAACAGTAACAGTAACAGAGTCAGTTGACTTCCACTTTCATTTGCTGGTAAACATTTTCATCTCTAATAGAATTTAGGCATTTTTAAATGTTTTAAATCATATTTTTTCCTCAAGAAAATGGTATGGTCAGTTCTTTTTCCTTGAAATAGTACTGTGGACATGAATTGGGAAAGGAGCCAGAAAAAGATATAAAGTACAGACTACAGGAAATAATTTATTATGTATTATTACATACCATGCATACTGTTGCATGCCATTTACAGTATTCCCATTGTCTCCCCCCCCCGATCATATCTGTAAATATTTATTTTATCTCTGTATGTTTATTTGGTAAAACAATGTCAATAAATAAATACGTAAGTAGATGGAACACTAGGAAGAACCTAGGAAAGTAACTTAACAGGTACAGTACAGTATCTTGACATTTTTGTTGCACTGCTGCTTTAACTGTTGTATTTTATTTATATAACAAATGGCCTTCTAGGAGGAACAATGATGATGAGTCATGAAAAGGGGTGGAGCTTAGGATCCGGTTTTTGCCCCATCCAAAGGTGGCAACCCTAACTGAGATGCCTTAAGTTCATCTAATTTCTTAGCCCTCTTCTTTACTGTTTTAGGGCAAAATGTGATACAAAGCTCACAGTTACAAAAATCGTGATGCGGACCTAGGCACCCTTAAACACAACCCATGGCAGTCAGCCTTGGCCAGGAGTTAGAAACAAATTTTGCATTTTCTAAAGCCTGTAGGTCCTGTCCTCTTTTTGAGTCCATCAGTCATGCCAATCTCTAACTACCTAAAAGCATTTTGATTCCCCAATAAAAACAATAGAGTATTGCGCTCTGGTTCCTTATTTAAAAAAGGAAACTGCTGAAGAATAATTATAATAGAAAACAAGACCAAATAGCATCTCGGTTCTGCCAGAAAAGGGAACTGGGACAAATAAAATTGTATAAATATACATATATATATATATATTTTTTTTTAAATAAACGTGGTTCCCTGAAAGTGGAAAACATGTCGCAAAGACCTTTCTATGGTTCCCGGGAACTGATGAGCTGGAGAAAAAGCAAATAAAATAACAAAACACTAAAATTACCCCTTAACTGATGCAGTTATTGAAAACTAAACTAAAGTTACTTTTTTTAATATAACAAAAAAAAATAAAACATGAAACGGCACTGAGCTTGTGGAAGTAACTTCAGGGTGACTTCTGCCTCAGGTGGAGAAATAAATCTGACGTTAGTGGGCAGAGGTAAGCATGACCACACAGTAGATTTTTTTGTTTCATTCTGAGATTCCATAACTAGCTTAAAAATCTAAGCTCTGCGGCAGTTCAATCCAGGGGAATGACTGCTGTTGTTAAGCATAGTGAGAGATACCTGGGGCATGAACAGTAATAACTTTTTTATTTTCCATACAGTCTTAAACAGTTTGTCTGGCAAGACAATATCAGGACCATATTGAGAAGGTTGAACTATTCTAATACATAAAAGCCTTGAAAATTTTAAATATGTCAATGTGTTCAGCAATACTTCTCTTAAAGCATTTTATATTCTCTTTATAAATTTACTTTTCCAGTCTCTCTTTGGCTTTCTAGCAATATTTACACAACATACAATAACACGTAATTTTCAATGAACAAGTGCAAACAAGCGAAAGGAGGCATATACAGTACAGATGCACCTTTCAAAAGCTCCGAATCCACAAGACTTGTACAAATAAATACTCTGGAATTGTTTCAGAGCTAGAGATGCCAGGGACACACCGGAGTACATTCTGCAACATGAACCATTCTCTTTAGTTTCTTTCTCCCCGGCTTTCCATTCTATACACTACGGTTGTAGAGGTGTCCTCATTTGACTCGGGTGACACTTTTTTTCCATACAGTCTCTTTAAGAGCAAGCTCTTTCTGCAGACTTTCATAGTCCAATGGTCCATAGGAATGCTATTTGTTCAAGCAACATGAATATTTTATTAGTGTACTGTAGTACATAAGCTGCTCTGAATGCCACTTAAATGACAAAATGACTCTCAGCAGTTTCTCTGCTGACATAAAATTATCGTGAACCAATGTAGATATAGATTTACAAACATTTCAAAAGTTAGTATATTTAAAGTATACACATTATCCTTTTAAACCTTAAGAATAGGAAGTCTGCAGCATTTGTGTGATTACAATTAGCATTCCCTTTAAAGAGCTACTGTACTGCCTGGAATTAATAGTAATTTTCAGATGTGGTCAGCTATCAGTTTCTATATCTGAAGTTTTTTATTTTTTGTTTGCTAATTAAAAGATTTTCCACCTGGCAGTACTGGGCTGATGTGTGGAGTAGCACTCTGGAGGCTAAAAAAAAAAAAAAGGTCAGTTCTGTTCCTCCCACTACATTGTCAGAAGTGTGACCAAACACAATGAAGCGCCACGATCCTTGCAGTCTGACAGTGACTTTCACAAGTTACCAATCAAAATGCAGGAAACTGTGACATCACTAGTAACTAAGAGCCACGCCCTGCTGCTTCACCTTAAAGAGAATAATCTGGCAGTGAGAAATTGTTCTCCCTGGTTACTAGTGATGTCACAGTCAGTGTGGTCTCAGTGTTGATGTACAGGGAGGAAAGAATTGACTTTGTTTTAGCCTTAGACAGAGTGCTGTTCCACACATCACCCCAGTACTACCAGGTGGAAAATCTTCTAATTAGCAAAGAGAAAATACAATATACTTGAGATATAAGAAGTGTTAGCAGACTACATCTGAAAGTTATAATCAATTCCATGCAGTTTCCAGGCAGTACACTAGCTCTTCAACTCTACTAATGGTTTACATGAATTTAACAATGATTTCACTTGTGTCAATGAACATTTGACTGATGCTGTTACCGTTAGCCAGAATTAATCTAGCACATCTAGACTTGCTGCAAGGCAACAGAAACAACAACAACAAAAGAACATTGGCAGATTACTTAACTGATTTAAAGAACAACTGAATAAAAGCAATTTAGTCAGAAATGGTGGCTGATTTTGTTGTTTCCCTTTCATCTTAAGACATCCTTTTTTGAGGGTCAGACGTGAAGGGGAAATGATTAGCACTGGTCTTTTAACAGAGCCATTTTACTACCAAGGTAACAGCTTGTAATGACAGAGCACTTGGATATGGAAGTAGCCACAGATATATGTCAACATACCTAGTAAATAACATCACTATTTTCAAACTAAAAAATGTGCACACAGAATTTGTGCATCAGGTTCTTGGCACTACTGCTACTGCTACTGCATGTACGTGTAATACATGTCAGTGAATGGCCTCAGGTGGACCTCACAGACATTTTGTAGTTCCAGACACACAGATCACAATGATTTTTCAAGCACGGACTAACTTACCCGCTGTTCGCCACCTTCCCTCCGAGGATCAAGTTTCTTTGTGAAGTGTCGTAGATTGTCATAGTTATGGAAGTTGAACAAAGACACCAAATCCTGTGAAAGTAAAACAACATTTAACCTGTAACAAAAGGCTGCTACATCCTGAAATACTAGCAGAAGAAATACTGTAACTCCATATTTTCAAGAATATCTTCTCTATAGAGCCACTCTCTTTGGTCTTGGGGATGGAGGCAGTAGGACTCAGAGGCAAACATTTACCCAAGGCCTCAATAATCGTGTTGGCACCAGCACATGAACAACACAACGTATCTGAGCCAGCAAGAGTCATTGCTCTAACTGCCTCAGTTCTAGTAGCAAGGAGAGCAGAAAACAAGTACAGTCAATTCCAGATGTGTTCACAAGGTCGGGACCAGCTGAATTTGTGCACACATCCGAAAATGCACATAACCGAAAATTCATCTCTGGGACCTGTCAGCTCAATTCTGCCACTCCCCGGTACATTGCCAATTGTTTAAAAAGCATTTCACAGTACTGTATCAGACTGCTGGCATCAGTGTGATAGAAATTGGTAATGTTTTCTTGCCTGACAGTCCAGCTCGACCAATGTAGTGATGGATTTTCGCCACCATATGCCAGACCTCTGCCGTACTGGGAACCGGGGCCTCGGGATCATCATCCTCCTTTTCCTGAGTGCTGGCATCACAGAGGACCGACGCAAAAATGCCCGGATTGGTTAGTTCGCCACCAGAGACAATGTGCGGGCAAGCTTCTCCATGGTTGTTGGTTCGGCTACTAACTGAGCTACAAAAATCAAACTTTACATGAGTAGCAGTGCCTTCAGGTAACAACAAGCAAGCCATTAGAAAGACATTTTGGCTGATGAGTACTGGTGCTGATGGCTGCAGGAGAGACACAGAATAATTAAGATGGTGATTAACACCTGCTTAATGCCTAGCCGCACTGACAGTTCAGCTTTTGTGCTTCATTCAGTTAATCATTAGCACCTAATTCTCCACACTGACAGCAGAAAAAAAGGGGGCAGCAGGTTTTAATGTTCTAGGACATGCTTTGGGGCTCTAAATGTGTGCACATAACCGGAAATCTGTGTGCACACATCTGAACGAATTAACACTGAAGGTATAGGAGATGAATTGGGACCGGACGTTTCTGTGCACAAAAGCGGAATGTGCACACATCCGAATTGCACACAAGTGGAATCGACTGTACCATGCTTGCAGTAAGATAAAAAGAAAAGAAAATGGATACAGATAAACAGAAACAAAATACAAATGACTAACATCCAAACAGGAGGTAAGGACTTCCCTCTCCCAGGATGCAACCCCCCGGCAGGCAGGCTAGGAGGTTGTAAAAAGTCCCAGGCAAGGATTATCATTCACAAAGCCTGGGGCGAGGGAGAAAAATAAGGCAATGACTCTGTAAGCTGCCCGCTCAGTGCCCTCAAGAAAAATGTACTGCACCCAAAGAAACAAAGCAATAGCCCAAGAATGTCAGGGTAATCTGCAGGTGCCAAGCGACATGGCAGTCCGAGTGTTTAACTGTTGCCCCTCACTAATGTAGGGCAACCAGATGCTTGAACAACAATAAGTCTGTGCTATCAAATCTGTCCATACCCTCCTGGCAGAAAATGTTGGAGATAGAGCACCAAGCGAATCTGCTAGAAACCAAATGCCTTGGTGACAAACAGAAAAATACCGGCAAAGTGCTTCAATAGCTGATACCCTACAGGGTATAAAAGGACGAGAACTGATCACACTGTTATTTATTTATTTGAAAATTGGAACTGGGAGAGGCACACTGAGCCAAGGCTTGTTTCCAGGTGCGACCAAAAAAGGGGGAGGGGGGTGCAACAAAAAGCAACCCAGAAACCACTAAAGTGAGAGTAAAAAAGAAAACATGGCTGGGTGCAAACCTTGGATGTCATGGAGCTCACAAAAATGAGAACTAGATAAGACAGAGCTGTAATTTAATAGGTATCCAATGCACATCAAAAGTAAGCAGTAAAAACTAATTCTGGTGTGTTGGTATTTTAGCCTTTAATACAGGGTACAGAAAATCTCAGAAATACATTGGAAACAGAAAAAAGAAACAGTTACATACTTACCGTTAATAGCATATCTTCAAGAGGATCTCTCATCAGGCCAAATCTATGGAACTACAGCCGCCAGGTACTCGGACCACATACAACCCTTTTACAAGCAGTCTGCTAGGGGCCACCCATGACAACGTCCTACATCGGCACTTCCCATATAAATGTAGGTGGACCTTTCCCTCCTCAGTTCCCAACTGGAGATCATGCTCAGAGGACCCCCCTCTACTGAACCAGGAGAAAGCCTATAGTTCTGCCTACCAGGTGAGGCTGGAAACAGCAGGTAGACCATCCTGGAGAAAGAGACAGGAGTTACCGAGCTCTAAATCCTAGGGGAATGAAGGGTAGGCATGGCCTGATGAGAGATTCTCTCAAAGATCTACTGTTACGGTAAGTACATAACCCTTCTAGCTTCTTTGAGCATATCTTTTTCATCAGGCCACACCTATGGAACGAATACCAAGCAGTACTTACAGTGAACAGTACAGGAGGCTGGAGCCTACAGGCCTAAGAAAGGAGGCCTTGAAGTACAGCTAGGCAAAAACCAGCCCTTTTTCGAGAGGCAATGTCCAAACTACGAACATACGAAATTGCCAGCAGAAAAAGGCCCACAGATCAAGCAGGTCTGCCCAATTGTGCAGTTCTTAGTTTTATATTACTACAGCTGTCCCAGCTCCACCCAAACCCCTCCCTTCCTCCCCTTTCCTGGTCTTCCCCCCTTTGTGTTCTTGTCTGTACTAGTCATGCCCTTGACTCTATCCCAACCCCGCTTAAAGCTATCCACTGTCCTCAGTTCAATTAACTCCTCCGGCAGTGTGTTCCATCTCACCACCACTCTCTCTGTAAAGTAGTGCCTCCTCATCTCACTCCTGAACCTTCCCCCTTCCAACTTAAGACTGTGCCACCTAGTGACCCTTCCCCCGTTTAAGCGGAACAATCCTCCCTCTCTGACTTTGTTTATGCCGTTCAAGTACTTAATAGTCTCTATCATGTCCCCTCTTTCCGTTCGCTCTTCCAGCGAATACATGTTGAGCTCTCTCAGTCTTTCCTCACACGGCAACTCCCTCAGTCCCATGATCATTTTTGTAGCCCTGCGCTGCACCCCCTCCAGTAATCTCACATCCTATTTGAGGTATGGGCACCAGTACTGCACACAGTACTCCAAGTGTAGCCTCACCAGTGATCTATACAAGGGCAGGATGACCTCCTCCTTTCTAGTGATGATCCCTCTGGCAATGCATCCCAGCATCCTATTTACCCTTGCTGCTGCCCTCCTACACTGTGCTGATACCATCATGTCCCCTGTGACTATTACTTCGAGGTCCATTTCCTCCTCTTGAGCTGTTACCTGTAGTGTTTAGTGAAGGTGTGAACAGTACTCTAGGTGGTAGCTGCACAGATCTCTGCAGCAGACATATTTTTGAAACAGGCAACAGAAGTGACCATGTCTCTGGTGAAATGACCACGAACATCACCAAGAAGTTCCTTACTATACTTCTTACTATGAAAAGTAATACAGTTGACCAACCATTTGGACAGGCATTGTTCAGAAACAGATGCATCCTCTTTCCCAGGGGTGAAGGTAACAAAAAGCTGTGAAGACTTTCTGCAATTGTGCAGTGTATATAGTACCTGAGTACTCTATGTACTGTACATCAAAAGTATGTAGCAATGCTTCCCATGGATTAGCATGCTCAGGAAAACAAAATGGCAGGTGGATTGTTTAATTTAAAGTAAACTCAGACACCACCTTAGCAAGAAACGTAGGACTGGTACGTAGACACTCTTTGTGAAAAATTAAATAAGGAGGCTCACACATTAGAGCCTGAAGCTCTGAAATTCTTCAAGCAGAAGTAATAACAACTAAGAATAACGCTTTCCAAGAAAGGAAGCGTAGGCCACAAGTTGTAGTCAGCTCAGAAGGAGCCAAAGTAAGCTTTTCCAACACAAAATTCAGGTCCCAAGTCAGGACAGGAATGCAGATAGCAGATTTCAAAGTGCAGACTCTCTCTCAAAAATGTACGGGCCACCTCCAACTGAACAGCCATATGACCATCAATAGGCACATGAAAGGCTGAAACAACTGCCAAGTGCACTCTGATAGAAGAGTATTGCGAGCCTGCATCTGACAAGGACAGCAAATACTCCAGAACCTGATTTACTGGACAGGTAGAAGGATCCAGTTGGTGAAAAGCAGCCCACAAAGCAAACTGCTTCCACTTTATAGAGTACTGTAAGTGGTCTTGGTGGAAGGTTTTCTGGCAGCCACCAGAATATCAGCTACCTTTTGAGACACCCCAGATGTAGCAATGGCTAGGTCTTCAAGGGCCATGCATGAAGGTGAAGCGACTCGAGGTCCGGATGGATTAGGGTTCCCTGTTCCTGTGACAGTAGGCCCTTGCACAGGGCCAGAGGCACTGGTGGTTCCACCGCCAATTGCTGCAGTAAAGGGAGTCAGATCTGACAAGGCCAAAGGGGAACAAAGAGTATCAGTGTTGCTCCCTCCATTTGGAGCTTGATTAGCACCCTCTGAATTACAGGGAAGGGAGGAAAGATGTAAAGGAACCTACCCTTCCAAAAGAGGGACAACATGTCTCACCAGAAATCTCCAGGCCCTGAAACGAGTGAGCAGAAAAGCAGCAGTTCTGTGTTGTGGGGGGACACAAAAAGGTCCAACTCTGGACGACCCCACTTGTCAAACAGGTCTTCTGCTACCGAGGTCAGCAGCTCCCACTCATGCATCCTGGACTGCAACCTGCTTAGCCTGTCTGCCAAGACATTTTGGATGCCTGGAACATGAACTACTGACAGTTCTAGAACGTGTTCTAGAGCCCAATACCAAACCCTCATCGCCTCCCTGTACCGGGGAAGGAATGACTTCCCCATTGCTTGTTGATGTAGTGCATCATGCTAATACTATCTGTTTGCACCAGCAGAGGTCCTGGGGATAGCTGGGTCTGAAAGGCTTGTAGACCATACAGAACAGCCTCTTTTCTAGGACGTTCATATGTGCACTCCACTCTGGTTCATGTTCCCTGTATCTGATGGGGCCCCAAATATGCTCCAGCCCATCCCCGAAGTGTCTGTAGTGAGAATCTGATGAGGGGAGGGAAAAAAAAAATTACTCACCTGTAGTAATCTTGTTTCTTCCAACGAGATCCACTAATATTATTATTTCTTGCAGTGCTCCTTTAAGCCAGCACTGCCCCGGAGCTAAATGGAATGCTATGCTAATGATAGAATCTTTAGCTCGTGCATTCAGTTCAAAAACTGCCCAGTGTAACTGCCTACATTCTAACCTCAGATTTCTTAGAAGCCTGCAAAGAGGCCATACTAACACATAATTAGAATAGAAAATAGAAAAAAAGCCCCAGCTGGGGCAACTAGTAAACATTAAATCACAGGAGGAAAAAAAAAAAAAAAAGAGAAAAATTTCCCTTTTCTAAATGTCAGATTCACCTAAGGAAAAAATACCTACTAAGCTATAAAGCATTACTAAGAAGTGCCAGCAGATGGCATACCACTCCAAGTATTTATACAATCAACACTGGAGAGGTTTTTACTGATTCTGCCAGGGGAGGCAGGGTGGGTAAGTAACAATATTAGCGGATCTCATTGAAGAAACAAAATTACTACAGGTGAGTAATTTTTTTTCTTCTAACTCCAAGAATCCACTAATATTATTACTTCTTGCAGACTATGCAGCAGTACCTTATGGAGGTGGGTGAAGAATTTACTTAGGAAGAAGACTCTGCAGGACTGCTGTGCCACACCTGGCATCACTCCTGGACTGGGTGTCCAGGCTATAATGCTTAGTGAAGGTGTGAACTGACCTCCAGGTAGCTGTTTACAGATTTCTGCCAAAGGTACCTCTTGGGTAGCTGCAATAGTGGCAAGTGGTGCCCCTTGTAAAATGGGCCCCATGCCCAACAGCACCCTACCTGCTTTTGAGTAGCAAAACTGGATACACTGAACTAGCCATCGAGAAATAGTTCTTTTCGAGGCAGGTGTCCCCTTGCCTACCTCTCCAGAGGTGAGGAACAGCTGTTGTCTGTCCTGCCTATGGTCCTTGGCATGAGTCATGTAGTAACTTAAAGCTCTTTTTACATCAAGGCTGTGAAATCTACACTCCCCTGAGCTAGAGTGCTCAGTGAAGAAAACTGGCAAGGTAATAGACTGGTTCAAGTCCGAGACCACTTCGAGGAGGAACTTCCTATTAGTTCTCAACACCACCTTGTCCCTGTGGAAGGAAACATTACTTTTCCACACAGAGGGCCTGGAGCTCACTTATCCTCCTGGCAGAAGTGACTGCCACCAAGAAGACTACCTACCAAGTAACAAACTTGAGATCTGCAGAGGCCATGGGCTCAAAGGGAGGAAGCATAAACTGAGCAATGCAAATGTTCAGGTCCCAAGCTGGAACTGGTTCCCTGTGAGGCAGAAACAGGTGAGAGAATTCCTTAAAGAACCTCCTGAAGATAGGATTTGATGCTAAGGAGGTGTCCTTTCCAGCTGAAATGTATGCTGACACCGCAGCCAGGCGCACTTTCAGAGTTGAATGCTGCAGACCTTGGGAATGCAGATGAGTCAAATAGTCCAACAAGGCTGATATGCCAACTTAAGCTGGGGCTACACCCTTATCCTTACATCATATAGAGAACCTTTTCCATTTTGAGGCATAGATTTTCTTAGTAGATTTCCTATACCCTCTGAGGACCTCCAGGACCTCTTCAGAAAGTTGCCAACCTGTATATTCTAAGTCCTCAAGAGCCATGCCTTGAGTCTGACAGACCCGAGACTGGGGTATATGACCCTCCCTTGAAAGGAGGTCAGTAGGTTGTGCCTTTGTGGGAGGTGAATCGGTTTGGCCACAGACATAGAATGCCGGAGATAGTACCAAGGCTGTCCGGCCCAGTCTGAGGCTACCAGAATCACTGAAGCTGACTGTGATCTGAGCTTGATGAGCACCCTGAGAATCAGGGGGGAAGGCATAAAAATGGCTCCTTGTCCAATCCAGAATCAGGGCATCCAGGGGAACTGTTCCTTTGGCAGGGGCCCTGCAACAATACAGAGGCAGGTGGTGGTTTTGGTGGGATGCATAAAAGGTCTATCTCTGGAGTGCCCCACCTCCTGAATAGGATGTTCACCACTTGCTTGTTCAGTGTCCATTTGTGATGGGCCTGGTTTATCCTGCTCAAGGCATCTGCCTGGGTGTTGTCCTTGCCAGGCACATGTATCGACTGTAGGGAGGCATTTAGAGATTAAGCAAGGCTCCATATCTTTATTGCCTCTGTACAAAGTGGGGTAGACCTTGTCCCGCCGTTTGTTGATGTAGTACACTGTTGTGGTATTGTCTGTTCTAATTTTTACCACCTTTCCCTGTATTAGATATGAGAAAGCCTGAAGGGCCAGGTAAACAGCTCTTAGCTCTAGCAAGTTTATATGCTGGAGGGAATCAGCACTCTCCCAAGAGCTGTGAATGGTGTGCTCCCCCAAAGTAAGCACCCCACCCTAACAGGGAAGCATCTGTTGTGAGAACCAATGAAGGGGGCTCCTGCAAGAATGGAACCCCTTCTCTCAAGTGTTCCAGCTCCATTCACCATTGGAGTGCCTGTAGTAACATCCTTGTTACTAGTATGGGTTTTGATAGCCTCCCTTCTTTGGCACCAGTGTACCCTGAAGTGGAACCGGACATCTCTCATCTGAAACCTGGCATCTATGACTGTGCTTGTTGCTGAAGCCATGTGCCCTAACAGTTGTAAAAACTGTCTTGCTGGCTTTGGCTTGCCCAGGACAAATGAGCTTGCCAAAAGCCAAATGCTTTCTGCCCTCTCCTGAGGGAGGAAAGCCCTTCCCAGTATGGTGCTTAGTTTTGCACCTATAAACTGCAATACCTGCACAGGGGTCAGGACTGACTTTTTGATGTTGAGAAGGAATCCCAGGGAGTGCAACAGGTCCTGGGTTACCTGAAGGTGCTCAGTCACCTGCTGGTGAGACTTTCCCACAATTAACCAATCGTCCAGATAGGGGAAGACTGCAACACCTAGTCGTCTTAGGTGTGTCACCACTACTGCCATGCACTTGGTGAAGACCCTTGGTACAGAGGTGAGCCTGAAGGGAAGTGTTAAGAACTGATAGTGGCCTGAGGGAAGTCTGAATCTCAGATATTTTCTGTGTGATTCCCTTATGGGAATATGGAAATATGCATCCTTTAGGTCTAAGGAGGCTAGCCAGTCTCCTTTTTGCAGAGCTGGCAGAATCATGGCCAATGTAACCATCTTAAACCTGGGTTTTACCAGGTACCTGTTTAGCAGTCTGAGGTCTAGTGTAGGCCGCCACTCCCCATTCTATTTTGTTGTTAGGAAATATCTTGAATAAAACCCCTGCCCTTTTTGGCTGGGGGTGGGGAGAGACAGCCTCTACTGCCCTTATTTATTTATTTTATTTAGTTTTTGTTGACCGGGTAAGTGCACTACACAAATCCTGCCTATTTTCAGGCACGACCCGGGGGAAGGGGATACAGATGAATGCCAACTGACCTTGAACCCGATTAAGTTGTTGGTGGTAGTTTTAGTGAACGAGGGAAATTTGGCCAGGACACCGGGGAAATTCCCCTACTCTGTGAGGGGGCGCTGTGAGAGAGTCAGTGCATTTTTCGGAATCCAGGTGGCTGCAGAGAGCAGTGGAGGCAGGATGGCTGCTTGTCCACACCTCAACCTTCCAAGCAGGGACAGTGGTACGGCTGGGATGCACCCATGTGGTGGCCAGCATAGCGTACCGGAATCCCCGCGGGCAGAATTTGTGGTGCCCCGATGCGGAAGTCATCGGAGCGTGGCGTCGGAGAGAAACCTAGCGGTTTCAGCAGAGCCTGGGATCTCGGGAGAGATAGTAGGCGAAAAAGCTGCAGTTATGTGTGAAGCCCAGGCCCCTTCACAGGGGTCTGAGAAGTTTACTGCTTTATTGGAAAAAAATGGCAGCTTATGGAAGAAGCTATGGCTGAGTTCAAAAAGCTACATCAGGCTGAGGAAGATAGTAAAAGGAAACGGCCCGTTTTGGATTCTCCTTCGGGCCTACCAGGTACTGCGCCTAAGGTTTTAAAAGGTTCCATGATTACAGATCTATCGACGGATAAAACCCTGCCCCAGGATTCTAACCCTGTGGTTAGTGAGTCCTGGTCCCCACAACAAGCTCAACAAGGGGGCAGGCAGGATACAAACAGATGAGGGAGGCTGGTTAGCCGACCCGGTAATTCCTCTGATTGGAACAAGCGTGGAAGGTGGGGAAAGGCTGAATCTTCTTTGGGGGATGCTGTATCCAGCTACGGGCCTGACTGTTTTGAAACTTCCCCAGTAGTAACTTTACACTCTTCTTTATGTTTGTCTCCTCAAACTGGTATACTTAATTTGCAAGCTAATGGTTCCTTGTTACCAAAGCTAATGTTATTGCAAGCTGACACTCCTGAGACACTGAATAATGCGAATGTTTTGGATTCAGATTTAAATCCAGTACAGGATCAGCTTGTTATTACTCAACCCCCTGCTATGTTTGCTAGTTTGTTTAAAAAACCTGTTACTCTGGCAAAACATAGGAATGCAGTGCATTTACGGTTTTTAGGTCCTATGGATGGTATGCCAGATTGTTTCTACACAGGGAAGGTTCTAATTAAGCAAATGCTGGATTTTTCCCCTGGTGAGGTGTATGCCCTTATACACACCCCAGGGGACAATAATTATGACATTAGTTTTCGTACAACAGACTTGCTTAATAAATTCTGGATGAGATATGCTTTTTTGAAAACTAATCCAGCTTGGTCACATTTTCAGGCTATCCCTCTCACCAAACAATCATTTAAAGTAATAACTGTACTTTTTCGGAATGAGGGAGTGAACGTAGAAGATATAACGTCCTAGTTAGAAAGAAAATGTACTGTTCAGGGGAATCCTGAACCTATACTAGATGATGAAGGGTTCTGGAATGGAGGGTGGAGATATAAGGTTAATTTATTTCAAAGAGCTGAAGGTTTACAGCATTTGCCTAGTTGTTTCTATTTGGGACATGATAAGGGTTTTATTTTTTACCCAGGGCAACCAAGGCATTGTTATAAGTGTGATCTCCTAGACACCCGAGTAAAATGTGTGAAGTTGTTAAATGTGCTCAATGTGGAGAACAGGGGCATGTTCTTTCTGACTGTCATCACCCAAGTAAGTGTTCGCTCTGTGAAGAAGCACATTCCTTTGTTGATTGCCCTTTGGCTGCTCAAAATAAATCTGGAGACTATAGTATCCAAGACTTTTACATTAATACAGCGGTTAAAGCTGCCCTAAGGCACAGAACCCCCTCCCACCCCCTGGACGAACTCAATCACATATTTCTGTTGGTCATGAATGTGCCCTGATCCAAAAGGAATCTCAGCCTCACATAATTTCTGATGTTCCTGAACCTGTGCCAGTGACAGAAAACCTTGTTTCTCAGGTGGAGGTTTCTGGTGCCGGTTTAGTTTCAATGCCTCCACCTCTTCCGCCTGAAGAGGCCTTTACTCTGGTAACTTCCAGAAGACGTAGTCTTCGATCTGGAAATACCAGAATGGTGATTCCTGACCTCCCCTACGACATCCACTCATAATCCCATTATTGTATTACAGGATGATACAGGTACTGAGTCTGACTCAGTTTCTGTACATTCCTCACAACATGATGGTACATCTGATATAGATCAAAACTTGCCACGAGCCGACTCGGTTAAAAAGAAAAAGAACAGATTGGGAATGAGGAAAGGGAATAAGAAAAAATAGTATGTTTAAAATGTGTTTGAGGATATGGCTGTTTTTTTTTTTCCCTTTCTGATGTTAGCAGTTTACAATCTTTCGGTAGCCTCTTTGAATATAAATAGGATGCTATCTGAGAGGAAACGGGTGTTGATTCTGTCCCTTTTTGAGAATAAGGATTATGATGTGGTTTTCTTGAAGGATACTAGATTGCATTCAAAACTTGATATTGAATTAGCATCTGCTGGCTGGAGATGGGGGTTTACGCATTGGTCAGTGGGTGAAGACCTTTGTAGTGGTGTAGGTATTGCCCTTAATAATTCCACTGTAAGGGTAATACAATTAGTAGATCTTTTTCCTGGTCATGTGTTGTTGTTGGATGCAGTGATTAAAGGCTTACAGTGTCGTTTTATAAACATTTATGCACCTCAGACTAAATTTGCACGTATTGAGATATTTCGTTTATTTCAACCTTATTTATTCACCTCTAAGTATGTTTTTTGGTGGTGATTTTAATTGTAGTAGATATAGGACGGATAGGGGATGTTAAGCCACTAAAATGTTTTGTGATGCTACTTGCCTTAATAATTTACTAGTTCAAACGGGTCTTAGTGATGTTATGGCCCTTACAGGGACTCCGGCCAAAACATTCTTTCAAGGCAATAAAGCCACACGGATAGATTTTTGGTTTCTTTCAGACTCCCTACAGGTTATAGATACTAGAACGTTGCCTGTTACCTCATCTGACCATGCCATTATAGCAGCTACAGTGGCGAGTCATATGCCTATGCATCGAGGTCCAGGATACTGGAGGATGAATTTGGCTTTATTACTTCTTCCTACAATAGAAGAAGGCTTTCTAGCTATTCTACAGGCCAGGAAATCTGTTGTATGTCTCTATGATACTTATCGGGAATGATGGATGGATACAAAAACTGACATTAAACGTTTTTTTCAAACTATAAGGAGAATATACGGTAAATATAAAACTGATACATATTTAGAGTATAGAAAGGATTTTTTGGATTTGCATTTTCGAGCAGCTAACGGTGAGGTTTCAGTCCTTCCCAGGTTATACGAAATAAGAGAACGGATGAATAATTTCCAATATGACCATGCCAAATCTTTGGATAATGAACGCCGTTTTGGTACCCAGGGTACAAAGGCCTTTTTGAATTCATTTCAATTTAGTGCTTCTCAAAGACATCAGAAACACATGACAGGACTTACTGATCAGGCAGGGGTTTGGTGTACAGATCCCAGAGAGGTTATGCATATTGTTGATTTGCATGTGCAGAATCTCTTTGGAATTGCTGAACCTTTGAGTCACACACATGTCAATTGGTTGGGACGGTATAATGTGCCCCAAATTTCAGATTCAGGGTTATCTATCTTAGTAGCACACATCACAACACTAGAGGTCCCTGCAGTTCTGGCACAAACAAGAGCTGGTACAGCCCCAGGGAATGATGGTATCCCGTATGAAATTTACAAAATAATTTTTCAACAGTTATTGGAAGAATTTACTGGAGTTTTGAATGAAATTCTAAAAACGGGAATATTGACTGAAAGTATGAACGAGGGGCTAGTAGTCTTTATGTACAAAAAAGGGGATAGAGGGGATTTGTTAAACTGGAGACCTATAACTCTACTAAATACGGATTTTAAACTGTTTACCAAAATATTAAACAATAGACTGTTACTTAATGCACATTCCCTTTTACAACCTGCACAAACATGTTCCATTCCTAATAGGAACATAACCGATAGTTTAATACTTTTGCATGAACTTTTTCATAAGGGATCTACAGGTTTGATTTTAAGTTTGGACCAGGCAAAAGCCTTTGATAATGTAAGACATGGGTATTTATGGGATTGTTTAGCTGGTTATGGTATACCCCATACCTTTATGGAATGGATAAAAGCCTGTTATGCTAACACTACTGCTCAAGCATTTTGTAATGGGTGGTTAGGGAATATATATCCCATATTACGGGGTGTGCGTCAGGGATGTCCCCTTAGTGCTGTTTTGTATTTATTTACTATTGATCCCTTAATTAGGCGGGTGTATGGTCATGATAGTATACGGGGACTCTCTTTTCAAGTACTGATCCCGAAGTTAAATGTATTGTGTATGCTGATGATTTATGTTTCTTGATCGGGGACCTCTCCTCTGCACTTGTTTTAAAAAGAGTTTTGCAGGGTTTTTTGTTATATACTGGTGCACAAATTAACTATGAGAAATGTAAGTGTATAACACTGGGAATAGAGCAATTTCATTTTACACAGGTTATTGGTATACCGGTGACTAAGGATACTTCTAAAATTTTGGGCCTTTTATTTGGAGCAGGAGATTTAGCATATTTAAACTGGAAATTTAAACTACAAGAAGCACAAACTAAGGTAGACGTTTGGAATACATGAGACTGCCTAAACTGAAACGGATTCAAATGGTCAAAACCTTCTTATTACCCATATTTTTATATTTAAGTGCAGTATTTAGTCTTCCTTTAGTTTTGGAGACACAGTTATATGCTTGTTTCTTTTCTTGTATTTGGGGCAGTAGACTGAACCCCATAAAGAGAGTTTTATTGTTTAGGGAGAAAAACATGGGGGTCTAAAAATGTTACATCCTGTAGTTTTCTTTTTTACTATGTTTCTCTATACAAATTTAAAACCTTTATTTACAGATAGAAACACACAATGGAAATCATGGCTTCAGGATACTATGGGTGATTTATGTCTTTTCTGGCCTGAACATGAGACATTCCCAAGACAACGGTCCATAAATCATCTTCCACAATCTCTTAAATTATGTTTTGGGAAAATTAAATTATGGGGTATTTCAAGGCATACCTTTCTCCATTTTAGTAGAAAAGAACTGTATGCTTATATTTTACAAAAATATTTTCAAGCTTCGGCTCCATTTGATTGTTATTCATCTAAAATAAAGCTTTCAATTGGCAACATGTTAACCTCTCCCCGGATCCCAACTCATATGTGGGATGTGCTATGGTTATCTTTATACGGTAAATTAAATGTTCGAGCTAATTTAAAGCATAAGCAGATTACTGATCGGTATTGCCCTTGGGGTACTTGTTTTGAATTAGTTGAGCCTATGGAACATTTATTTTTGGAATGTCCTTTTATAATAGAATTTTGGAGTCTTGTTTTAAGAAAATGGCCTACCCTTCCTTTATACCCTTTTAACACTAGACATGTTATGTATAGGATTTTAAGAAAACTACATTTCAATATGATAGAATGACATTGTGGTTGATTTTGCTTTAAGTATTATATATGGCATGTGAGATGCCGTTTCACCATTCAACAACAATACTTTTCACAAGAGGCATTATTTGGTATGGTTGCTAATGCAATTTCGAGATTGAAAATTCAGGATTATGGGGAATTTTATTTATCCATTTGTCAATCTAGATGGGACTCTATAGATTGACTATAACCTTAATGGGCTAAATTTAGTATAGTCTATTGGACTTTTTGAATTTGTTTTTTTTTCCCCTTCTTTCTTCTTCTTTTCTTTTAGTTTTGCTCTAAACATTTTCTAATGCAGGGCTTTACTAATTGTTGCATTTTGGAAACAGTAAGCATTCCTTTTATATTTTTCGATGTTATCTTTGCTTGTTTATTAATTTTCTCTCAATTTTTGTAATATGTACTTGATGGGATTGTTTATAATTTATATTGTATTAAGAATGTATGACTGTAATAATTTTTGCTGTTATGATATATATATGCTGTATCGATTCTTTTGTGTGATTTAACACTGTTTGAATTTATTTTTGCTTGCTGATTATGATAATAAAAATTCCCCTACTCTTTTCGATAAGTGCCATGGGATCTTTAACATCCACCTGAACTACCACCAATCCAGGCAGATGGGACCTCAGTTTAACGTCTGATCCGAAAGACGGCACCTCAGAAGTGTAGCACCCCTCTCATGCTGCACTACAGTGTCAGTACTGGGATATTAATCCAAGTGCCAGATGTGGGAACTAAATCCACAGTCCTCTGATCTCCCGGCCTCAGAGGCGAGTGTACTACCTACTGAGCCACTGACACTGACTAGAAGTAAGGTCTGAACCTCCTGTTCCAGCAGTTTTCTTTCTGTGCAAGGAACTGCTGTGAACTGCCTTGATCTTGGAGGAGGAAGGGATCGGAAGCAGAGGGACAGGCCCTGACTCACTATTTCCAGAACCCACCTGTCTGGGGTAATTTTCAGCCATTCCTGAAAATAATGAGTCAGTCTGCCCCCTACAGGAGATGGAGAGGCAGCCTGGAGGGAAAAGTCAGGGGATTTGTTTTGTTTGTTGCTGGGGCTGTACAGATTGGTATCCTCACCTGGAACCTCTTCTACCTCTGGCTCTATAAAAAACACCCTGCTGTGACTGGTACTGCTGTTGGGGCACAGCCTGCACTTGAAAGAAGGGCCTCCTAAAAAAGGACCTACCCCTGCCTCCCCTTCCATATGCTGTAGTGAAGGGAGAGGCTCTTTCCTTGGTAGAATTACTGTGGAAAGTAGCCTTATACTCATTTACTTTCTTCATATATGCCTCAGTCTGGGCACCAAAGAGTGAGTGACCCTTGACTGGGAAATCCATAGCCTTACTCTGGGTGTCCTGGGTGAGATTAGTAGCTCTCAGCCAGGCAAATCTTTTCAAGGCTATAGTACCTTCCATTCATCCAGCAGCTGTGTCATTCATATTAGCTGACATTGAGAACTGGTACTTGGAAGCCTCCAAGCCCAGTTTTGCAGTGTTCAATAACTGTTAGGGAGGGGTTAGACTCTGCATTATCCAAAATGGATTGTCAAAGGGCCTTCTTGTAGAGGACTGCATAGGCTTGGTAGCTGGCTTGGCGAACTGCCAGGGAAGCCGAAAGGTACCCTTTTTTTTTTAGCCATGCTGTCTATCATTCTTGAGTCCTTCTCAGGGGGGTGAGAGGACAAGGGAGTTTTTGCCTTTTCACGGGCAGCCTGCTGTACAATCCCCTGGTGGTCAGGGTGAGTAAATAAAAACTTAGCCCCTGACCTCTCAAGTTGGTATTTTTTATCACACTTTTTATCAGTGGGTGTGATAGTGTTTGGAGTCTTAAGAATTTCAAGGACATCTTTCTTGAAAAACTTATATATAGGCAGCAGGAGTCTTCTAGTGGGTGTTAGCCCCATAAGCTCCACATATTGGGCTTCTTCCTCATCCTGGATCTCTTCTGCAGTTTGCAGATCCAGGGTTTCCACCATCTTCCTAACAAAGGAAAAATGAGAGGAAAAGTGCTCTGTGGGTCTGGGAGAAAAGCCAAAGTCCTGTTCTGGCGAGACCTCAGGTTCCTCCTCTGCCTGATCGTCCTCCTCAAATTCCACTGTGTCAGTAGGTAAAGGAGGTACAAAAAACGGAAATTATGTACCTACCGTAATTCTTCATCTTCTCTTGTATCTTCACCATTCATTACTGCTTGGGTGCAAGCTGGAGGCGCGCACCCGCCATGAGAGTTTTTTTTTTTTTTTTTTGGGGAGAGGAGTCGAAAGCTGACGGTGCTGCCCCAAGAGCAACGTACTATGTGGTGCACGAGGGCAGCCGTTAGGCACCGCAGAGACCTCCTCCATCCCAGTTCTGTTAGCAGGAAAGGCTAAAAAATTATTAGAAAAAAGGGGAGCGAGGCAAGAGAGCCGAGGTATAGGTAAAGGAAAGGATATAAACTGAAAAAGGAATAAGCCGATAGCAGACAGGCAAGAGAAGAACCTACCCTATGGGACCGCAGGCCTCACTCCCAGGGCGACTCCAAAGAAGGAACAGATAAGGGAGAAAGAGAAGAAGAAGAAGAACAGAGAGAAGGGGATGTTGGGAGGAGAGAGAAGCTCTGCCAAGTTGTGAGAATTGGCTTAAAGGCTCGTAAGCTCAGGACCAAGAAAGGGAGCAAGGATCCCATTTAGGAAAGACTGATGAGAAGGTTCGACTGAACCTTTGCACAGCTTGGTACACAAAAGGCAGACTCTCTGCACCTCCCGCCATCCCCAACCCCTTACACTCCAGCTGAGAACTCACAGACTGCCTAGGCAGAAAATCTGTTCCGAAAGGAGAGCGCCCAACTAGGAAGGGGAAGGAAGCCCACTAGCACCCTGTTTCATGCTAACACAGATGTTTGTAGGGGGTTGGATTTGAAGCCCCACAGAGGGCACCCCCTGCGAAAAGGACTGAATGGAAACTCAGTCTGACTCCCC
Source organism: Neoceratodus forsteri (assembly GCA_016271365.2). Classification (NCBI taxonomy): domain Eukaryota; kingdom Metazoa; phylum Chordata; order Ceratodontiformes; family Ceratodontidae; genus Neoceratodus; species Neoceratodus forsteri. The sequence goes on from CM028132.1 coordinate 1,285,409,982, forward strand.
GAAGGTTAGGCAAAGCAGATCACCAGATCAAGGCAATAGAATGCCAGGACAGCATTTGACTAGCAAAGGCTGGTGCAACAGGAGATTTAGACATGCCAGAGGGGACCTAGAAAAAGGAACCAAACCAAGAGGAACAGTTTCTTCAACTGTGAATTGAACAACATGGCTTAAGAAGGAGCCAAGAGGTCACCCCCAGGGGCAATCAGAAAGCGTTCCCTTAGCATAGAGATAAATACTACTCATTCCTCTCTCCTGTCAAATAAGAGGATCCGCTCTGAGAGGATAATGGAAGGCTCAAGAATTTTTTTTTTTTTGCATGAAAAGGAGAGGGGAGGAACGAGCAGGGAGGAGGAGACGCCGAAGAAGGAGGCCCTGAGGGGAAGGTGGGCGGGTATCAGTAATGAATGGTGAAGATACAAGAGAAGATCAAGAATTACGGTAGGTACATAATTTCCATATCTTCCCTTGTCAGTCTTCACCATTCATTACTGCTTAGGTGAATACCAAGCCCCCCCGGAGGGGGACTAGGAAAAACCCTGAGGGACCAAGACCCTCAGCCTGCTGCTGGTGAAAAGCAGAAGGAAGAGACCCTGGCCTTAAAGACAGGAGTCTAAGGCTGAAAAGAGCTAGGAGGAGTCCCTCGGAGACGAGGAGATGGAGGAAGCCCCTGCAGAAGCCTTCTAACCCTGGTGGAAAAGAGGCGGGTCCCTTGGAAAGTGGAGCAGATCACCCTATGCTCGGCCAGGGGTGATAATCTTGATAGACGAAGCCATGCCATCCACCTAATGCAGATCGCTGTCCCTGCAAGCCTGGAAGCCACTCATTGGCATCATAGGATGCCCTCGTTTGGTGCCTTGCCAGTTCCAAGCCTATAGTGGAGAGGGCAATGGCTTGTCTGGATCGCTCCGTATCAGGCATTGATGCTAAGACTTGGGAGAGCATCGACCATAAATTCCTCCTGTAGGCAGCATGGTGAGCCTGACGTGATGTAATGCATAACATCGCACGAGAGGAAGAGAACACCTTTCGCCCCCACCGGTCAAATTGTAGGGAATCTGACTCCGGTGGATGGTCGTGCGCCAGGTGATGGTGCTTGGAGGATGTCTCTAGGGACACCAATCCCGTGGGCAGGTTGGGGAGTGTACCCAGAAACCAATCGGGCACAATACCTCCTCCTGCAGTCTACCGGGGCTGGAAAAGGGGCGGCTGGAGACTGCCAGGCGCAGAGAGACGCCTCCTGGAAAGGTATAGGCTAGGATGGTACCACCAGATGTTGGGCATTGAATTCCCCAAGGAATTCATGCGTCTCTCGCTCGGTATTGTCACGTCTGAGAAAAGAGATATGGAGATCCTTAGCCACCCTCGACAGGAATCGCTGATATTCCATGAAATCAGTGTCAGATGAAAGGTGAGCAAAGGGTTCCTCTCACTCAAAGGAGGGAGACGAGGAGCTCGGATGTCCAGAGGACTCCTGCGGCGGTGGGGAGATGCGAAAAATCAGCTCATGCATATACCTAACATATGAGGGGAAGTCCTCCGCAGAGCCTCTAAACATCTCTCAGGATAATGGGCCCGAGGGCCGTCATAGCCTGGATGAGAGGGAGATGGCTGCAGAGGAATGGGAGCGGGGCACCTACAAGAAGGCAACTGCCCTCTGCTAGGGCTCTGAAATCCGAGACAGAGCCTGAGCTGGCGGGGTCCCGGATATCAAACCAGATTGTAAAACGGAACCCTGGCGAAGTGAACTCTGGAACAGCCTGGATGGGGAACCTCCCCTGTGATGCACCTGGAGTTGCAAGAGTCCAGAAGGGCAACCCGCAGCAACGCCGCCAGAGGGGTCCCTTGAGCCTAAGAGGGAGAGGCAGGGTTCGGCGCTGGCTCCTCCCTACACCCTAAGGGGTGGAAGGCAGAACTCGATGCCCCTCAACCCTTCAAATTCTGAGGACGCCCTCCTCCTCGACCCCAGCAACAGGTTCCATCAAACCTGAGGCCTCCTGGGGAGGGGGGCCCTGGAGACAGAACCTCTAGTCCACCCTGAGAAGGTGCTGCAGCACCGAGAACAGCAGCAGCCACAGCCCCCTCCGAGGAGACAACCCGCTCCTTAATCTCCAAACCGCCCTCCCTGAAGGACTCCAGGCCACCCCCCGTCTGGAGATCCTAGGAGGAAGATGGATCGGGGGACTCAGGAATGGGAACACTGGATCGCCTGACTCTGCATTCCAGAAAAGATTCCGATTCCGAAGAATCAGGGCGCTAAGTTGGGTCAACCTCTGAATCATCTGCCTCCGAGGAGGAGGAGTCAAGCAGAAGGACCTTGATGCTGACCACCCCAAGAGTCCCTTGAGAAATGGCACCGCTAGCGGCACCGGAGTCAAGCACGACGACGCGTGATCCTTGCACATCAACCGCAGCTCCAGAGCCTGACCCCGATCTGCCCACGGCTCTGGCTAAGTCCCCGGCACCGCCCGCTGCACTAAAACCCAACACGGTGCCGCCAATGGTGTCGACCAGATCCACGGCACCACGAGCAGCGCTGGAAAAAAAACAGCACTGCACACGGCACCGCCCTGATCACCGGCACCGCGAATGGTGCCGGGATCCAAAATGGCACTGGAGGGCGACGTCGAGGGTCCACCAATGCCGGACCCAGTAACCGTGGGCCACGGCACTGAGGGAGCCTGCACCTCCGGAGAGGTGACTGCTGAAACGGTGTCTCCATCACGGCCACGGGAGGGACCACGACATTCCTCCAACACCGGAAAGAGGCCTCCTCCTCGGCAAGGCTTGAAGAAGAGGAGACCTCCTCCTCACCAGACCATATAGGCCTGGGAGGGGACCCAGAGGACGGGTCTAGAGACCTGGCCTGGGAGGCCCGAGAGCGATGCCGTCCTCCAAAATTCGGCGGCGCCTTGCTGATTTTGAATGTGCGGACTTCCAGAACACAGCGGTCCATTGAGAAACAGGTATCGCATCTGTCCATATCATGGTTAGGTCTCAGGCACCGAAGGCAGACATCATGTTGGTCCGTCACGGAGAAATGCCGGCCACAGGAGCACCGACACATATGGGCACAGCCCGCTTTAGACTTACACTTAGCTCCCTAACTGGACATGATGCGAAATAAAATATAACACAGAAAAAGCTCCCGGCGCCATTAAGAAATAAAAAGAATGAACTTACCGGTGTCGGGATAGAACCGGGATTGAGGAGTCGCAGACGGTGTTGATGAACGACGGAGTCGCAGAAAGGCCTAGTGACATACTTCGAACTGAACTTGCGTAGCAGGTGCAGCCTCAATGGCGGGAGAAACAGAACTGGAATGGAGGAGGTGTCTGCGGCGCTAACAGCTGTCCCTCGCACACCACGAAAAGGCCACTGTTGGGGTGGCGCCATTGGCCGGACTCTTCCAAAAAAAAAAAAAAAAACTCCCATGGCGGGTGTGCGCCTCCGGCTTATACCCAAGCAGTAATGAATGGTAAAGATTGACAAGGAAAGATTAGGTTTCTTTCAACCGGAGTAGCCACAGGCTGCTTCGTGGTAGTAAGCCCCACAGCACTTCTAGTAAAGCCAGAGCCTGGTTTAGCTCAGCAGGCGAAGGAGCAGGTACAGGCACCTGAGGGGCCCCTTGAGGCGTTTCAGCCAGGGTCTCAGTGCGTTTTGTCTTCTTCAGTTTTTTGGCAGGCATCGGAGAGTCAGTCGGTTTATTGCCCCCTTTACCAGAGCCCTCACCCATCTCAGAGGTGGTTTTTGAGGCTCTGGAAACAATAGCCAAGGACTTAGAGGGGGTAGACTGGTTAGAGCCCATGGACCCCTCTTCCAATTTTCTTTTTAACCTTTCCGTACGTTTTTCCACTTTTTTTTTCCAGGGAAAGACTTGCATATCTCACAGTCAACAGAAAAATGCTGTTGCCCAAGGCAGAGCAAATATAAATCATGTTTGTCTGCCTTAGCAAACACTTCAGAGCACTTCAAACAATTTTTAAACCCAGGAGGTCCTGTTTTCTTTTTAGGTTTATCTGACATTTTAAAAGAAAACTGGAAACGACAAAAATAAAGGCAAGTTAACTATTCGCAGTCGGTTCAGTAACCGAGAAAAACCCAAATCTGTCGGTTCCGATCAGATCCAGAACCGAGAAACAGCTCAGAAAATCTAGAAAAATCGGTTCTAAAGAGATACATTTTACAGAAAACACAGAAATACTGTATATTATCAGAACCCTTTAAAAAAGGTTCCGATTCAGAAGAGAAAAGAATCGGTTTCCTCTTGGTTCACAGGAACCGTGAGGAACCGGAAAAAATAACGCTAAATTTAAACTATGAGGTAAAAAACTAAAACAACAATTACACTATGCAGTAATTGAAAAATTAAACAAAAATACTTAAAAGTTTTTTTCTGTTCAATGCACTTCAGGAATCGCTCTTGATAGAAGAGCTCCAGGGCGTCTAAACTTTGCAGCGGAGAGAAGAAATCTGAGGTTAGAATGTAGGCAGTTACACTGAGCAGTTTTTGAATTGAATGCATGAGCTAAAGATTCCATCATTAGCACTGCATTCCATTTGGCTCCGGGGCAGTGCTGGCTTAAAGGAGCACTGCAAGTAGTAATAATATTAGTGGATTCCTGCGGTTAGAATCAGGAAAGGAACCCCCTTCAACAAATGGCTGTTCCATCCACCATGGAAGCACCTTCCATGCAGGAAAGATTGCTAGAACCTTCTACTGTAGGTCCCACTGGACTCAATGTCAATTGTGGCACTCTCATATGTAGTCTGGCCAGCTATACCATGACAATGGTTGCTGCCATCAGGACTAGTCTCGGTACTGTCCTGGCTGTGATTGTTGTTATATGCCATCTGGGCCTGTGCAATCAGACGTTTGGCCCTGTCCTAGGGCTGGAAGGCTAAGCCCTGGGCTGTGTCCAAGACTGCCCCTATGAACAGTAGACGATTACAAAGGGTCAAGACGGACTTTGGCTCACTGACCTTAAATCCAAAGCACACCAAAAAGTTGCCCGGTGCGTGATAGAGTATGACAAAGATGCACCATGGAGTGAGCTTTGAGCAGCCGATCATCCAGGTAGGGGAAGACATACAGTTCTCTCCGGAAGGCTGCTGCCACTACTGCTAAACATTTGGTAAAGACCCATGGCACAGATGATACACCAAAGGGCAATATCCTGAACTGGTAGTGTTCCCTTGAAACAGGAACCTGAGATATTACCTGTAAGGAGGGCACATTCTGATAGGCAGGTAAGCATCCTGCATATCTGGGGAGCAAATTCAGTCCCCTGCTTGCAGTAGTGCCAGTAGACCTTGCAGAATTACCATTCTGAACCTTTTGTTTTTGGATGAAAAGGTTCAGATCTCTGAGAACTAGAATGGGCCTCAGATCTCCTGTGCATTTTTGGATTAGGAAGTAAGAAGAATCGGAAGAATCGGATTAGCAAGTAAGAAGAATCGAACCCCATGCTTCTTTGTTCCTAAGGAAAGTACAGTTACATAAGAACTTACCGTAACAGTAGATCTTCAAGAAGAGCTCCTGCAGCAGGGTACACCTTAAGGACTATGCCGCCAGGCACTAGGACTCCACAGAAAACTTCTAGCCAGCAGTACCCATCTGGGGCCTGCCTCCTACGTCGATCCGCCCACTGATGTCACCCTCTGTGTAAAGGGGGGTGGCCCCAAGCCCCACCTCAGTTCACCCATCGGAGACCCAAATGTTGTTCAGCAGGAGGAAGCTGAGGCAGGTGCCGAAAGTTCCCAGAAGAAGAAAACAGAATAGGGGGATGGAGGGAGGGAGGCAGAGAAGGCAGCGCCTGCTGCAGGGGTTTTCGAAGATCTACTGTTACGGTAGGTTCTTATGTAACTGTACTATCTTACTTCGAGTATGAGCTCCTGCAGCAGGTTACACCGACGGAGTCCCAAGCAGTGTCCCAGAAGGGGAGAGAGAAGAAACAGGGTGGTAGGAAAAAAAACAATGGAGTTTTATGATAGGAGACCTTGGAGCACAGCCAGGCTGAATCCTGCTCTTTTTCTGGAGGCAATGTCCAGAGTGTAGTGCTTGACGAAAGTATGCACCAAGTTCCAGGTTGTGGCAATGCAGATGTCTGCTGCCGAAACATTTTTCATAGCTGCGAAGGATGCAGCTATCCCCCTTGTGGAATGTCCCTTGACAGGCTCCTGCAAGGGTTTGTCATACTTGTTGTAAATGAAACAATGCAATCGGCTAACCATTCTGACAGGGTTTGTTTTGAAACAGGCTTCCCCAGAGCCCTACAGGCAAAAGAAACAAACAACTGGTCGGACTTGGGGACCGTTTCAGTATGGTCCAAGTAGTAACAAAGGATCCCGTGGACTTCTAGAGTGTGAAGGAGGGCCTCCCCCTGATTTGAACACTCGGGGATAATAAACCAGAAGGCAGATATTCTTATTCAGAGTCAGCTCAGATACTACCTTCGATAGAAACTTAGGATTGGTACAAAGAGACACCCCGGCTCTGTGAAAAACTAAATAAGGTTCTTTGCACATGAGTGCTTGAAGCTCTGAAATTCTTCGAGTCAAAGTAATGGCAACTAAAAATAATGTTTTCCAAGGGAGAAAGCGAAGGTCACAATCTGCGGCTGGTACCAAGGGAGGCAAGGTTAACTTCTCTAGAACAAATAAAAGATCCCACGTTGGAACAGGATCCCTGATGGGAGGTTTTAAATGAAATATGCCCCACAGAAAGGTACAGGAGAGATCCAACTGTGCATTGTTCCTACCCTCCACAGGTGCATGATAAGTCAAGATGGCAGAGAGGTGCATCTTAATGGATGAGTAGCACAGCCCCATGTCAGAGTGGGAGAAGATACTCTAAGACAGAGTTCATCGAGCAAGAAAAGGGGTCCAGGGAACATGCAGCTGCCCAGATGCAAAAGCGTTTCCACTTCATGGCATACGTAGCCCATGTAGATGGCTTCCTTGCCACTACTAGGACTTCAGCCACTCTCTGCGAAACTCCATGACGGAAGACAGCTAGGTCTGCAGGAGCCATGCATAAACGTGTTGAGACCGAAGATCCGGGTGGACTAGTGTGCCTTGGTCTTGGGATAGCAAGCTGGATGATAGAGGTAGTGGAAAAGGAGGTTCCACTGCAAGTCGCTGCAGGAGGGGGAACCATATCTGGTGCAGCCAGAACGGGGCTATCAAAATCACTGCCGCCCCTTCGGCCTGCAGCTTGAGTAGCACCCTCTGCAGAAAGAGAAGGGAGGGAATGCGTAAAGAAACCTCCCTGTCCAGCAGAAGGACAACGCGTCTCGCCAGAAAACACCAGGCCCAGGATCTAGCGAGCAAAAACTGGTCAGTTTGGTCTTGCACAGGGATGCGAAGAGGTCCGGCTCTGGACAGCCCAATCTTTCAAAGAGGTCATCCGCCACTTCTTGAAGCAGCTCCCACTTGTGGTTCCTGAACCGAAAGCGTCTGAGCTCATCTGCCAGTACGTTTTGGATGCCTGAAACATGAACCGCTGTCAGAGTTAGTCCGTGTTCTAGGGCCCAGTATCACACTCTCATGGCTTCTCTGCACAGAGGGTAGGAGTGTGTGCCCTCCCGCTTGTTGATATAAAAGACCACCGACATGTTGTCGGTCTGAACAAGCAGGGGACCCTGGGAGAGGTGCATCTGAAAGGCCTGCATGGCATACAGAATTGCTCTCATCTCTAATATGTTGATGTGTAGGGTCATTTCTAGGCCTGACCATGTGCCCGGAGTACAGTGATTCAGAAAATGAGCACACCATCCCAGACGCGATACATCTGTGGTCAGGATCTGGCTCGGTGAATCCAATTTTAAGGGTACTCCCGATTCCAAATTTGGAGAAGTTAGCCATCATGACAGTGTTTGCTGAACAGCCCTCGATATATGTAAGGGTTGTTCGAGGTAGTCAGACCTCTGGTCCCACTGAGCCCTTAGGGTAGATTAGGGAACTCCCATATTCAAGTGTGCCAGCGGGACCGTAGGTATGCAGCCTCCATATGTCCCAGAAGTTGCAACATAGCCCGGACTGTGACTAAGTTGGCTGAAGCGATTCTGGATGCCAGATCTCTCAGCCGAGTGGTCCTGTTGGGTGGGAGGAAAGCCCTTCCCTGCTTTGTGTCCAGAATGGCCCCTATGTACTGCAGACGTTGGCAGGGCTAGGGATAGTACTTTGGGAGGTTGAGTGTTATCCCCAGCTGCTAGAACATCTGGAATGTGTCTGAGACGGTGTGTATTAACTGCGATCTGGAGGGAGCAGTCAGGAGCCAGTCGTCTCGGTAGGGATAGATGAAGTGGCCTTGTCTCCTGCGAGACATTTTGTAAACACCCTCAGGGCTGAGGAGAGGCCGAAAGGCAAAGCCCGGAATTGGTGTTGGTTCCCTTGGAAGGTGAACCAAAGGTATTTTCTGTGAGCTGGAAACATTGGGATGTGCAAGTAGGTGTCTTGCATGTCCAGGGAGCATAGCCAATTCCCCCCTGACGTAACACAGGGATCAGGCCAGGTAAGGTCACCATTCTGAACCATTTCTACTCTATGAATTGGTTCAGTTGACTCAGGCCCAGTATGGGTCTTAAGTCCCTCATCATCTTGGGAACCAAGAAGAAGTGGAAGTAACACCCCGTTCCCTGTTGAGGAAGAGGAACAAGCTCGATGGCTTGCTTTGAGAGTAGGGCCTGGATCTCTTCCCCGATGAGGGCTGTGTGAGCCCGAGAGTATCAAGAGGGGGCTGGAGGATTGTCCGGGGAAAGTTTGACAAACTCCAGCGTATAACCCTTTTCAATAATATCCAGAACCCATACGTCTATGGTAATGTTGGTCCACCCCTCTAAATAGAGGGAGAACAGACACCCTACTGCCTCCCCTACCGCCTCTGCTGGGGAGGGGGGGCAGGCAGGGAGTCATGTATGGGTGGCTGGGGTGGGAAGCAAGGACTGGAAGGATTTGGCACTCCAAGGCCCGCTGTTCCCAGATGGTTGGGAGGTAGCCATTTTCTTGAAAGGACCTCGGGGCTGTTGGCCTCTCTGTTTGTGGGCACCCGGGCACCAAAAAGGCTTACGCTTGAGCTGCTGGGGGTCCGACCTGTACATATGATGTATGGACTGCACTGCCTTTCCTGACTCTTGCAGATCCATTATGATTTTCTGTACCTCCCCCATCCCCGAAGAGGATGGAACCATGAAAGGGAGCGTCCAGGCTGGAATCCTGGAGGTCCTGTCCAAACTCGGACACCCGCGCAACCAAGAGTGGTGGTGGAGGTAGATCCCAGTGGCCGTGACTCTAGCAGCTGTGTCTGCTGAATCATAGGATGCCCGCAACACGTGCTTTCCTACATCCAGGCCAGACTGAAGGACATCCAGAAGTTCAGTACGAGATGGACTGTCCAGCTGGTTTTGAGCCAACTCGAGAGCTTTTTTCCACAGAGATTTCTGATACAGCACCATGTGTGCCAGAAAATTTTAAGATTGAATGAAACAAGTGGAAGAGGCATAAACTCTTCTCCTGAACTGGTCTAACTTCTTAGATTCCTTGTCAGAAGGCTGCAAGCTCATGTGCTTGGGCTGCTTGGTCCTGCCATGTGCTGCGGTTAGGACCATGGACTCTGCACTTAGATTCTCCCTCAAGAAGGGCTCCACTTTAGGGGGCTTGTATAGTCTGTCCGCCTTTTATGGGACAGCTGAAAAGGAAGAAGGGTGCTCCCATGACAGTCTGGTTAGGTCCTGGAAGGGAGGAACCAGAGTAGGAATGACTAAGGGTTTAGGGTCACTCATACCCAAGAAGGTATGTAGCCTTCTTCTCTCTGGGTCCAACTCCTCCGTATCCCACTTGTTTAGGGATTGATATGGCACATTACGTCCATGAAGGTCAGGTCATCTGGTGAGGACCTGGGTGAACTGTGATGGCCTTCTGGCTCTGGGGAGTAGCTCCTGGCCGAAGAGCTCAAGGAATAAGAACAGCCTCTGGAAGAGGAAGTTGACCTCAAATGTTTGCGCCTGTGCTGACGACTGCTCCTGTCATCGGAGGAAGATGCCTGCCCCTATTTCTGGAGCGTTCTGAATTCAAACTCTTAGAAGTGGGGCTCCTGGGGGTGGGCGGAGGTGCGGGCTGAGTGTCTGGTATCGGAGCTTTGTCTGGGACCGGGGTGAGGCTGTGGTGGACGGGGAGTTTGGGTGGGGGCGATCCTTTACTAAGTCCCTTCACCATGTCCCACCATGAAGTGAAAAAGCTGCCCCAATGCCCACCAGGGGACCATTGGTACTTCAAGAGGGGGTACGCCGGTGGGGCCTGTGGGTGCCTCCAGAGGATTACTTGGTCCTGGTGTCACATCTGGGCGTGCGTCAGGGCTAGGTAGGTTTGCAAGACCTGTCTGGTCGCCTGTTTGGTCCCCAGACACCTGGTCATCGGGTACCGGAGTAGTGGGTATTTGGTCTGGCATTTGGCCGACAGGTGCCCGGGCATCAGACTGCTGATCCGTCAGAGACGACAGTCCTGACACTGGCTTCTGAGACAGTAGACCTGTAGGTGTCTGAGGCAGGGTAGCCGACCCTGACATTTGGTCACGGGACACCTTATCTTGTGGCATCTGCCCCAGGTCCTTCCGTTTATCGGAATGCCTGTTGTCCGAGGTGTATGTCAGGGTTTTTGGCTTAGCGTGTGATGACCTCCCTTGGGGGGGGGGGGGCATTCCCTTGAGCGGGAATGTTTCTGGCATCTGCGTCGGTCGTCGGAAGTTGACAACCAGCTAGAAGCAGAAGACCCCTGAGCCTCGTCGGTAGATGCCCTGGTCTTAGACCCTGAGGAATGCTGGAAGGGCCTAAGGCTCAGTGAGGGATCCAAAGATCCTTGCCCTGAAGAACTCCTACCCACTGAAAGGCTAAGGGCGGGAGCCTTCATCAACGGCAGGCCAGAGGAAACACGACCTGACTGGGCGGGGGGCAGAGTCCGCTCTCTTGCCAGAGTGCGAACCGGAAGGTTTCTCCTTCTGATGAGGAGATCTGGGGGTTGGGGACTCCGACCTACTGTGCTCTTTTTCCTGGAATGGTGCTTCCCTCCAGCGTGTTTCCCCTTATGGGAAGCAAGTCGGCCACCGGGAGGCCGAGGAGCTGGCCTTTAATGGCTGTTGGAGGGCGGCAAGCTGCTGCTCCATGAGGTAGGCCTGGAGTGTCTTGCAGTGATAGGTCCTGGTCCGTTGGTTGAATTTACTGCAGTCCAGGCAGGCAATAATGTTGTGGTCAGGCCCTAAGCAGAAGTGGCACTGAGCGTGCTTGTCTTTCGCTGGAATCTGCCAATTCGCACGCACACTTGGATTTCCATCACTTGCTAGAGGAATAAGATGGAGACGACATAAACGTTGTTGAAGAAAAAGGAGTCTCTGAGAAAAAAATTGGTACGCTAACAAGAAGCACAAGATGGCAGTCGACAGATGCAACGAGGCATCCGAGGAGTTGAAGCGCACAGGTCGATGGTGGTAAAAGAACAGAGGTGGGGCTGGGGACCACCCCCTATATACAGAGGGTGACATCAGTGGGCGGACCGACGTAAGGGGTGTGGGTACTGCTGGCTAGAAGTTTTCTGTGGAGCCCTAGTGCCTGGCAGCATAGTCCTTAAGGTGTAGCCTGTTGCAGGAGCTCATGCTCAAAGTAACATCAGGTTTTATGGCCCTTTTCTGGATCAATGTATGGATCTCCTCTAGTAGCACAGGTATGTACTCTGGGGGATAGAAGGAAGACACTGGTGGATGGCTTGGAGGTGATTCCAGAAGCTCTAGAGAATGGCCTAGTTCTGTTATCTGCAGGACCCAGGCATCTGATGTTACCTTCCTCCACTGGTCCAGGTAGAGGGAAAGACGACTCCCCACAACCACCCTAAAGGTACTGGTGGTTAGGGGTCGAAGCGGGAGTCACATAGATCCGGATTTTGTGGCTGCAGATGCACCCCCACCTCTAGGGGCTTTTCAGTGGGCACCTGGGGTGGATCCTGAGGCAGGCAAAGTTGATTCTCCTCTACTCCTACTCTGCTGTCTGGCCATTGAATGGTGTCTGTTGCTGGCTGAAGCATCAGAAATACCATAGGCAGAACTTAGGGAGATGATTGCCTATGTCTGCCCCTGCCTGTAGGGCGTACCCGCTGGTAGGGCTTGGGCCACTGCCCTGACTTTCCTCCTGAGGGTATTTTGGTATTTGACCATATGGGTCTGATATTTTGCAATTCTCTGGCCCAAAGCGGCAGAAGCAAAAGTCCTCTTCCCCAAAACATCTAACCTTCTAGCTTCTTTGTCAGGGGGAGAGAACTAAGGTGTTTAGGCACCTTAGATTTGTCATGGGTAGCATTTATGACTACCAAATCAACCTCAGGTTGTCCTGCAAAAAAGGGGGTCCTGATGCATTTTATCTGCTTTCCTAGGTATGGCAGGTATCATGTATGTTTGGCCTGTGCCATGTAGCCAGGGTGGCATCCTCCAAAGCAGGAATTAAGAGGAGGAATACTGATAGGTGGGGAATCAGGCAATTCCAGGAACTCCACTAAATTTCTCCTGGAGATGTCCTGTTCTTCTGATTCAAATCCCATGGCAGTCTGGGGTTGCTGCATCATGGAGATGAATGATGGGTCTTCAGGAGGAATCCCTGTTATATACACTAAACAGTCCTCACTCCTTGTAGACATAGTGGAGCTGGACCTCTCATATGAGCTCTCCACATATGTTTCCTCCTCCTTTTCCCTTTGCATAATGAGGTCAGGGTTATCCTCCTGATCCTCATCGATGTGATCAGTAGGCCTCAAAGAGGGAGCAGAAGAAGTCATCGAAACCCAAGAAGGAAACTGGCACGCCGGCCTGACAGGTGTCGGCAGAGGGGCTTGCCGAGGCTGTCCCATCAATGCAGCTCCTGTTACATGAGGAGGAGGTAGCAGGCGCTGTAACACGCCCATGAAGGACGAAAGTACAGCCTGAACATCGGTGCCCATGTGGACTGCAGGAACGCCAGGAGATGTCAACGGGGAGGTCCCATCCCTGATGTTGATGGCAACACACCAGCCGTATTAGGTCTGATAGTGCTCACAGCCTGTCCTGACCTAGAAGGGTTGATGGTCTGGGCAGCTGCTGGGGCAGTTAACGATGCAGAAGTGGTCATGCTGAAGTGAAGGGGTGACCATGAGCAAACCGGGGAGGTTTTCTCCTTACTGCATTCCCTCTCCCGGTGCTTGTGCTGTCCCGAAGCCTTCAAGGAGTGAGAGCCCGAAGGGTGGGCTGGTAATGTGGTGGAGCCCTTTTCCTGGTGTTCATTCTCCATTCTGGCTACCTGCTGTTTAAGTAGGTGTGTCTCCAAGGCGTTCTTTCGGCATTGTCAGGTAGCAATATTAAATTTAAGACAAATCTGGCAGGCCTTCATGTTATGGGCTGCACCAAGGCAGCACAAGCAGATGTCATTCAAGTTGCCCAAACAGTACAGTTATGTAAGAACTTACCATAACAGTAGATCTTCGAGAGATCTCCTGCAGCAGGCTGTCACCTGTAGAACTGACCCATCAGGTACTAGGATCACATGGAAACCTTTCTAGCTAGCAGTACACCCGAGGGGGCTGCCCATCTCTGACATCAGCATCTGATGTCAGCCTATGTTATACAAGGCGGTGTGGCCCCCAAGCCTTCCTCAGTTCTCCCACCAGAGAAGAAAAGCAGGATTCCGGAAGGGGGGAACCGAGGAGAATGCCAAGGTAACCTGGTAGCAAAAGGAAAGCAGAAGGCAGAAGGCGCTCCTCAATGGAAGGGGATCAAGACACATATGAGAGGGGGAAGAAGGGAGGGAAAAGCAGGGCCTGCTGCAAGAGACTCTCGAAGATCTACTGTTACAGTAAGTTCTTAAGTAACTGTACTATCTTACTTTGAGGGTATCTCTTGCAGCAGGCTATCACCGGTAGGACTGAGTCACAAGCCGTTCTCATTACAGAGGCAGTCAGGATAGGCGGATGCTTATGTACAAGAGATAAGTGGGAAATGGACATCTGTTCTTTGTGATTTTTTTCTTTCTTCAGTCCCCTCGAAAAAAGGCTTCAACAGCTACTTCAAAGAAAATTTGTTCAGGGGGCCCTTTGGAATCATAGATTTCACACAATATGATATAAAATTCAATCTTTTTATTTAATCTCCCCTGGTGGTAGAGGTGTTGGTCCTGGAAGAAGACTGGGAGCGACCATGGGATCCACCTCTATGTAAGCCTCTGTATTTCCCCCTCTTTTTGAATAAAAGGAGGACTGGGGATGGTACGATGACTGGGGAGTATGATACATGCCATGTACAGAATTTTCTTTGAAGCAGGATGGGCGGATGGCAAGGAATATGACAGCCTATGAGAGAAGGCCTTGAAGAACTGCCAGGCCAAAGTTGGCATGCCTCCTGGAGGCAATGTCCAGACTGTAGTGCTTTGTAACTGTGTGGACAGTATTCCAGGTGGCTGCAGCACAAATGTCAGCAGCAGACACGTTGAGAAAGCAAGCCACTGAGGCAGCTGTGCGTCTTGTGGAATGGCCTTTGACAGCTCAAGGAAGATCCTTACCATACTTCTGGTAACAGTAAACAATACATTTCATCAACCACTCGGGACACTGATGTGGAGAGACAGTTTTAATGGCAACCACGTCACTTGTGTCGGTCGATCTCGGAAGTGGACTCCCCGTCCCAGGCCTGAAGCATCTGTCGTCAAGGTCTGGGAAGGGGGATCTCTCCAAAAGGGAGTTCCCAGCTCCAGATTTTGGGGTGAGAGCCACCACAAGAGAGTGTTTGGACCATGGCTCTGGTGATCAGGACTGGCTGGTTGAGATCATCCATCCTTTGATCCCACTGCACCCTGAGGATCCACTAGGGAACCCTCATAAAGAGGCGTGCTAAGGGAACTGTCGCAATGGTGACTGCCATATGGCCTAAGAGCTGTAGCATGGTCCGAGCTGGTACCTGGCATGAAACAGAGACTTTGTGGCCCAACGACTGAAGTAATGCTGCCATGTCTGGTGGGAGGAAAGCCTTTCCCTGTACCGTGTCCAGGACTGTCCCTATGTACTGCAATCTGTGACATGGCTGAGGGGACTTTGGTATGTTTAGAGTAACCACTAGGGATCTGAACAGGTGAAAGGTATCCTCCAGAGTGGCCAGGAGTTGATCTCTTGTGGCTGCTGTTAGGAGCCAATCGTAGAGGTAGGGGTAAACGAATTGCCCCTGCCTCCTGAGGGTTGCAGCCACCATGGTGAGGCACTTCATGAACACTCGCGGGGCCAAGGAAAGGCCAAAGGATAGTGCCCAAAACTGGTAGTGCTGCCCTTGAAAGGTGAACCCTAGGATCCTCCTGTCAGCTGGAAGTACTATGATGTGGAGATACGCATCTTGCATGTCTAGGGAGCAGAGCTAGTCCCCTTGCTGCAGCATGCGGATCATGCCTGACAGGGTCACCATCCTGAACCTCCTGTACTCTGCATAACTGTTCTGAAGGCTCAAGTTCAGAATCGGGCGTAGGTCCATTGTCTTCTTGGGAATCAAAAAGAAGCGGGAGTAGAACCCTGTCCCCCATTGTGAGAGTGGGACAGGCTCCATGGCCTTCTTGTCAAGAAGAGTCTGAACCTCCACCCGGATGAGTGCAGCGAGGGAGCAGGCGGACTGGATCGGGGGACTGTCCAGGGGAATTTGCAGGAATTCCAGAGCATGACCCTGCTCTATCAATTGCAGCACCCATCGCATCTGTTGTGATGGCGGACCATCCTTTGAGATAGAGCGAGAACCGACCCCCTACCACTTCCCCCAAGGATTCCACTGGGGCCCGGGGGTCGAGCAAGGAGTCAGGCGTTGAATCCTAGGGTAGGCAGGAAGAACTGGGAGGACTTAGCGTCCCGAGATCCCTGTACGCTACTGGGCTGAGAGGGAGCCTTACGTCGGAAGAGGCCTCCCTGCTGCTGCTGTCCCTTAGGCTTTTGTACCCCTTGCTGATGAAAAGGCTTTCATCTCCCTGGGCTTGGTTCGGATCTGTGCATCTGGTGTACTGATTCGACTGCTTTGCCCGAATCTTGTAGGTCTGTGATCATTTTCTCAATATCTGGACTAAAGAGCACAAATCCATGGAAATGGGCATCCAGGACAGCATATCTTGAAGGTCCTGCAGAAACCCTGAGATGTGAAGCCAGGAGTGCCGCCTCATGCAAAACGCCAGTGGCAGCCGCCCTAGCTGCTGTGTCAGCTGAGTAGTAAGGGGAGCTCAGCATGTTTTGCCAATGTCAAGGCTGGACTGCAAGACGTTCAGCAACACCGACTTAGTATGGCTGCCTTGTTCCAAAGCGACTTCTGGTATTGCACCATATGTGCCAAAAGATTTAGCGAACATATGGTGCAGGTGGCTGAAGAGTACAACTTACGCTCCAATTGGCCGAAGGCCACTGTATGTGACGTGATGATGTCTAGGAAAAGTAGGGTCATCCAGGAGACCGGGAAGAAGTCTCACGAAGCCAGGGTGGGGTGGAGGAGAGGAAAAGGTATGTGAGGACCTGGAGGAATCCAAAGAGCTCCTGTTGGAAGAAACCAAGGAGAAAGACCTCGAGCGCGAGCAGCGGTACTGCCTGCCACGGGAGTGGCGGCGGTGTCTGGAGGAAGACCTGGATGAGTTCTATGTCCATGATGCTTCAGAGACTCAATGCCCGAGGATGGCAAAGGGCTCGATGGGGGACGCGATGGCTTCCTGGGCAGAGGTGGATTCGCCAGCCGTTGCATCGAGCCTGCCGGGGCAGGGTTTGGCAGTGGTGTGAGGGGCTCCTTAGGAATCAGGTCCCTATAACTGTGTTCCACCAGGAACTAAACAAATTCTTGCCATCTGAGAAGGACGCCATATATAGCACAGAGGGGCCTGGTGTCTGAGGTGGTGCGACAGGCATCTCGGGCATCTGGCCTGACTGCTGTTCAGGAGCCAACGGTCGCTCGGGGGACTCAGGTGTGTCAAATGGTCCCGCGGGTGGCTGTGAACCTGATGCCAGGTCAATGGATTGGTCTGGCTTCTGGCTGTCCGACGCCTGCAAGTCTGGCGTCGAGGGCAGCAACTCCTTCACCAGCAGCTGCCCTGCTGGTGACGGCTTGGGAGAGGCAGGCGGCGGTGGCGTAGCCTTGTGAGACCCCAAAGGTGAAGATGCCGTGGACAGTGGGGTAGAGTGCCGGGAATCTGTCATCTGGTGCTTGGGGGAGCGAATGTCAGAGGGTGAATCCTGCTCCTGGCGCCGTTTCCTGAAGGATGGACTGATGAAGGGGACAACGCTCCAGCCTGGTGGATAGCAGAACTGAGTCTGTCGCCAGCAAATAATTTAGCTGGATCCCCTGTTTAGGCCTGGAGGAGTGGCTGTAGGGTCAAAGACTCAAGGGAAGGGCAGAAGGCCCTTGCCCCGAAGATCCTCCGCCTGACGTCCTCACCAGGGTGGGAGGCTTCAAAACTGGTAAACCGGAGGAAGCTTCAGTTACTTTGTGGGGGGGCAGAGTCCAACCTCCCGTGGGAGTGAGGACCCGAGCTGGCCATCGTCCTCTGCTGAGATCTGGAGTGGGAATCTGATCTAGGCCTGTCCTTAACGCAATGGTGGTGTTTCCCGCTTGATAAAGCGTCTGATTACAACGTGAAACGTTGACATTTGGGGGTTGCTACCACTTATTTGTATTCGTTTTACAAAGTCATTGTTGTTACTGCGTTTTTTTATATTATTAAAAGCAGTTTTAGTGTGTCCTATCATTATGGACTGGTTTCTTCACTGACATCTGTAGAGCCCGCGTTTTTGCTGTTATGGTGTTTCCCGCTGGCCTTTTTCTCCTTATGAGAAGTCCCAGAGCGAGTGAAGGATCCTAGGTCTGACAGGGTATTTTGCATGGTAACCAGCTGTTGTTCCAAGAGATGGCTCTTCAGTGCCTTCAGATGACGGATGCGGGTCACGCGACTGAAGCTGCGGCAGTGCAGGCAGGCCTCGGAGTCATGGGTAGGCCCCAAACAGAGGAGGCAGGCCAAATGTCTGTCCTTGGACGGGATTTGCTTCCTGCACGTGCACTTGGACTTCTGTCGCTGAGTGGTGGAAAATGGAGATGCACGAAGAAACAGTTTTTGCTAGAAAAAAATTGCAAGCAAATGAAAAGGTCGAAAAATGGCAGTCGGCTGGTAACAGGAGGTGTCCATGGAGCCGATGTGCATAGGTCAACGGCGGGAAAAGAACTAGGGTGGGGCTGGGGAGCTTGCTGCAAGAGCTCCAACTCAAAGTAAGATCTACTGTTACGGCAAGTTCTTATGTAACAGTACCATCTTACATCGAAGGAATCTCCTGCAGCA
This sequence comes from Neoceratodus forsteri, assembly GCA_016271365.2. NCBI lineage: Eukaryota > Metazoa > Chordata > Ceratodontiformes > Ceratodontidae > Neoceratodus > Neoceratodus forsteri. Next base: position 1,285,428,317 of record CM028132.1, read on the forward strand.
GGCTATCACCGGTAGGACTGAGTCTCAAGCGGTTCTCATTGCAAAGGCAGTCAGGATGGGTGGATGGCAAGGAAAAACAGGTTACTCACCTGTAACAGTAGTTCTAAGAGTGGTATATGTTGTTCATCTATACTACTTGAATGTCCATTCCCTTTATGAATCTTGCTGGAAGGTCTGAAAGATGGCTCCTCCCACCCACCCAGGTGGTGCATCCCTCGGCTCCACCCCTTGACACCAGATCTTGCCCGCTGGAAGCAGAGGGCTGTGCGTTGAAGCCGGGGAGGTTCGTGTGAACCACATATACCACTCCTAGAAAGTACAGTTACGTAAAACTTACTGTAACAGTAAATCTTTGAGGGGTAACTCTTGCAGAAGGTAATACACTTGGGTCATTGCCAGAGGTCGCTGTGACGCACGGCAGCTTTTCTAGCAGTCTTTTCCAGGGGTCGCCCACACATTACATCACGTTCCTGTTTCCTATGTAAATGTGGGTGGTCCCTGGTATCCTCAGTTTCCCCCGCCAGGTTCAGCTCGCTAAGCGAGGACTGAGGGGAAGCCGAGGTACCATAGGTATCCCAACCCATAAATTATTGAACCAGAATTTGTTCTCCTAGAGAAGGAGGGGGATGGAGGGCAGGATCGCACCTGTTGCAAGAGATACCTGCAAGCAGCTGTGGTGGCGATAGCTCTGGTAGAATGGGCTTGGACAGGCCCTGGTAGTGGCTTGCTATATTTTGTGTAACACAATGTGATACAGTGTGCTAGCCAACTGGAAAAGGTCCGTTTAGTGACTGGGAGACCTTTCCTGTTTGAGGCGAAGGTAACAATAAGTTGAAAGGTTTTCTAATTGATTTAGTTCGATAAGTACAATATCATAATATACAATGGACATCTAAAGTATTTAAGAGGTATTCTCCTCGATTGGAGTGTTCAGGGTAATATACCGGTAACTCCAAGGACTGATTTAAGGTGTGTTCTGACACTACCTTAGGTGGGAAGGAAGGACTGGTGCGAAGTGCCACTCTGTCTGAGGGCATGAAGCTCAGAAATATGCTGAGCCGAAGTGACAGCCACTAAGAAGTGTTTTCCAAGAAAGAAAACAGAGATCACAAGTAGCCGCAGGTTCAAAAGGTTCAAGAGTTAATTTCTCTATCAGAAAATTGAGATCCCAAGGAGGGGTGGGTCATTTGATAGGTGGCTTAATATGTAACATTCCTCTTAAAAACATTTTGGCTAGATGATGTTGATATAGTAATCTGCCATCAAGAGGTTCATGGAAGGCCAAAACGGTGGCCAAGTGCACTTTGAAAGAGGAAGAGCTTAATCCTGTGTCAGCAATTGACCGTGAGGCAGCCCAAATGGAAAAGCATTTCCATTTGGCATTATAAGTTTCCCTGGTCGCTGGTTTACGTGAGGCCAACAGAACACTGACCACATGGGAGGACACCTGGAGATGTGCTATGAAAACGTCCTCAGGAGCCAAGCATGAAGGTATAGTGACTTCAGGTTGGAATGTAGAAGGGTTCCTTGATTCTGAGTCAAGAGATCTGATCTTATTGGTAATAGGAGGGGGTCCTCCCTGAGAACTGTTGAAATATGGGGAACCACACCTGCAGAGGCCACAGAGGGGCTATGAGAATCATGGTGGCAGGTTCAAGTTGTAATTTCAGTAGAGTCCATTGCAGGAGAGGGATGGGGGAAGTCATATAAGAAGAGACCTGTCCATGACTGAGACAGGGCAGCTACAGACCATCTCTTTTTGCTCGGGATAATGGCATAGTATCTGGGGAGACGATGATTGATGGGGGAGGCAAACAGATCCGGTTGCGGGGTCCTCCACAAATGAAAGATTTTCTGAAAAACTCTGTGATGAAGTGTCCATTCATGTGTGGAAGACTAGTAACTGAGAAGGCTGACCAGGAGATTGTGGCGTCCAGGTAGATGGATGGCTGTCAGTAAAAGGTGTTGCCGTATGGCTTCCTGCCAGACTGCAATAGTCTCTCTGCACAGAGAACGGGACTTCGTACCTCCTAGTTTATTGAGGTAGAAAACTACTGAAGTGTTGTCTGACTGAATCAGCAATGGTACCAGGGACAAGTAAGGTTGAAACACCTGGAGGGCTAAGCGGACTGCCCTCATCTCCAGGAGATTTATGTGGAGAGGAGGAGTAGAATAGGGCCACTTGCCTTGTGTCCTATAAGGACCCAGGCGCGCATCCCACCCTTCTAGGGATGCATCCGTGATCAACGTCTGCTGGGGTGGGGGGATTGGAAGGGCATGCCTTGAGATAGACTGGCTCGGAGAGTCCACCATAATAGGGCAGACCGCAACGTGGGAGTGACTCTGATTTTGTCTTCAAATTTTCCTGTTGTTTGAGACCATTGGTTCTGGAGAACCCTCTGGACTGGTCTCATTTGAAGACGGGTGAGCGCCACCATAGGGATGGCAGCAGCCATGTGCCCTAGGAGGCATAATATATGTCTGGCTGTGACTACTTTTTGAGCTTGTATCTGAGAAGACAAAGATAGGAGCTTGTCTTGTCTGTCGGCCGGGAGGTAAGCCCTGGAGGAGACGGTGTCTTGGAACGCTCCTATGTATTGGAGTGACTGTGTAGGGGTCGGACTGGACTTTGGTCAATTGATCGTGATCCCTAGGAAGTGAAACAGAGTTAGGGTTTCTTGAAGGGAGGAAAGCAGAGAGGTTTTGGACCCTGATTTGATGAGCCAGTCATTCAGATATGGGAAAACAAAGTGCCCTTCTCATCATAGGGCTGCTGCTACTACCACTAAGCACTTGGCAAATGCTCTCGGGGCAGATGAGAGGCAGAATGGGAATGCCCGAAATTGATAATGTTGTCCCAACAGGTAAAAACGAAGAAACCTGTGGTGGGCAGGATGGATGGGGATATGTAGGTAGGCATCCTTCATATCCAGTGCACATAGCCAATCCCCTTGTTTCAGCGTTGGCATGACGGAAGTTAGGGTGACCATGCAGAACCTTTGGTACTGGATGTGTAGGTTCAATTGTCTGCAGGGGGGGAGGTCTAGTACTGGTCTGAGATCTCCAGTTCGTTTGGGCACCAGGAAGAAATGGGAATAAAACCTCTTTCGATGTTCTGCAGGGGGTATTGGATAAACGCCTTCTTGGTCAGGAGAGCCTGGAGTTCCTCCTGGATAATAGATAACGTGGTCGAGAGGGTAGTGGAGTCGGGGGGGGGGGGGAGATGAGGGGGAGGCATGGAAATAAGTTCCAGAGTGTGACCTTCTGAATGATCTGAAGTACCCACTCGTCCAATGTGATTGTTTGCCAGGCCTCTAAATGGAGGGCAAAACAACCGCCAGTGGCTTCCGAGGCCTGATCAAGGAAGCGTGAACAAAGCCCCAGTTGGTCAAGTGGAGGTGGGCTGACCAGCTCCACCAGGAGGGTGGGAGTAGGAGCCCTTGGCGGTAGAGGTGTTGATCCTGGAAGAAGACTGAGAGCGACCATGGGATCCGCCTCTATGTAAGCCTCTGCATTCCCCCTCTTTTTGAATAAAAGGAGGACTGGGGACGGTACGATGACTGGGGAGTATGATACATGCCATGTACAGTATGCAGTGTCCATCCTGAAGACTGGAGATCATCTATAACTGTTTGGGTACCTGGGCCTGAAAAGTTTAGCCCTATTAAAGGAGGCATTGACCATTCTATGCTGTACCGCTGGTGTAAAGCCTGAGACACGAAGCCAAGCACAGTGATGCAAGGTAATGCCGGTTGCTGAGATGCGGGCCGAAGTATCGACCACATCATATCCCGAACAAAGTAGGTGTCGGGAGACAGAATTGCCAGTAGATATTGTAGCCAGTAACTGATCCCTCTCCTGCAAAAGAGGGAGTTTATTGACTAATTCTATGGCAGATGACCAGAGTGTATGCTGGTACTTGACCATATGTCCCATATAATTTAAGATTCTGAGATTCATGGCACCTGCTTGGAATACCTTTTTCCCCAGGTAATCTATCCTATGGGAGTCTTTACAGCATCAGGAAATAAGGAGCTCATACGTTTTGGTAATTTAGTACGATCATGAGCGGCAGCAATCACTACTGAATCTGCTTCAGGAGTAGTGGAAAGGAAAGGATGATCCACAGGAGCCTGGTAAAGGCGATCTGCCTTGCTGGGACTAGCCGGAACCATGGAAGGCTGATTCTAGGCTGCAAGCATAGTATTTTAGTAGGTTCGTATAAGTGGGGGTATCACTAATATTGGCTCTTCTGGTAGTTAGATAGTCTGCCATACCCTTTCGTTGTTAGTCATGTTCAGTAGTGGAGAATCCCATGACTTTTTGGATCTGGACCATAACCTCATGGAAAGATGGGTCATCGGGAGGAGAGGCAGCTGCCTGGTGGGGAAAGTTGTCATCTAAGGAGGAAATATCCGAAAGAGGGGACTGGGGTTGGAAATCCAGGTCCAGAAATTCCTCATCCTAAAAATCTCCGGTGAAATCTGCTGGAATTTCAGCCTCGTCTGTTAGGCTGTTATCCACGTATGAGGGAGGTGACCAGTGTGGGGAAGGGTCTGTCACCCTAGAAACATTTAGGCAGAGGAGTAGGAGAATGGGACAGGTGACTCGGCTCTCCCGGATCGGGGGACTGATTATGCCTAATGGCTTGTAAAACCTGCTGTACCAATGAGGCTATGTCCACTGAAGGAGGCTGAGTGGGTGGGTTCTTAGAAACCAGGGGGATTGTTGAGGGGATTGGACGTGAGAAATGAGCAGGTCTTGTACCTGGGTGATAACAGCCCAGGGTCCTGATCCCTGTCTGCCTGGCCCCTATGAGAATATATCTGTGAGGGAGGAGAGGTGGAATGCATAGCAAATGCAGTAGGCTTCCCCACAGGAACACGACCCCTTATCGACGGGGCCACTAGGAAAGAAGTAGTAGAATGTTTAAATGAAATCACCGTCGACGGGAGATAAGCCCCCGTCGACGGGACATCAATGGAACCAACAAAGGGTTCCTCACAGACTGCCATGAGAGCACTGGAAAGCACCATTGACAAGAGGGTGAAAACCCCCTTCGGCTAGGAGGCAGTGTGTGAAGGCATCGTCGATGGTGGGGCACCTGTGATGGTGGCCGCTGGACGAGCGCTTAGGGCACAGAGGATGAGGAGGGCTTCCTCTCTTTTTTGTGCCGCTTTTGTGAAAATCAGTGGACGGGGAGCTCTTGGGACGAGCCCCCTGATTCTCCAGTAGAAACAATTTCTGCTCCATTAAGTATGATTCAATCACCTGCAGCCGTCGTCGACAGGTTGCCTGGTTAAAATCCTGGCAATGTATGCAGGAGGTGGTGTCGTATGTGGGTCCCAGACACCTTACACAAGTGGTGGGGTGGTTGAAATGGTAGATTTTTCTACTGCAACGACAGGAACGAAATAGAGCTGTCTTGTTTGTAGATTCTTTTGACAGTTGTCGATGTAGAAAATGAAACAGAAGAATTCCACTTCTAAGCTCAAATTCTCATCAATGACTGCTACTCTGCACTAGCTGCTGGGTGTGAGCTGAAAACGGCGGGAAAATTAACAGCATACCAGGGAACTCCCACATTTATACAGGAAACAGGAAGGTGATGTCATGTGTGGGTGGCCCCTGGAAAAGACTGCTAGAACAGCTGCCGTGCACCACAGCGACTTCTGGCGACGACCCCAAATGTATTACCTGCTGCCAAGAGATCACCCTGTGGAAGATCTACTGTTACAGGTGAGTAACCTGTTTTTCTAGGATCGTGGATATGTTGGTCTATCCACACTAGCTGGCAGACTCCTAGCAGTTCTCCGGGAGGAGGGAGGCAAGGCGCACACCCCTACGTAGGAAACAGAGACTAGACAACTGAGGTCCCAAAACCAGCATCCTGGCTGACTCAAGGTCAATGTGGCAGTGGGAAATGAAGGTGTTTGCTGACTTAAAGGTAGCAGCCCTGCAGATATCCTGGATAGGGGATGTCCCTAGAAGCAGCCACTGATGCAGCAGTATGGCGGGTAGAATGAGCTCTTATCCCTACAGGAGGCTCCTTGCCCACCAACCTATAGCAGACATCAATGCAGGATGTTATCCATCTGCCAATCATCCACTTTGCTGCACGTCTGCCAGGTGCAGCTTCAACGTAAGGTGACAAACAGCTGGTGAACCTCTCCCCGAAATTCAGCCATACGCTCCTTCTAATAAGACAGCGCCTGTCTCAGGTCCAAAATATGGAGCCTGTACTTGGCCTCCGAGGTGTAACTGGGATAGTACACTGGCAGAGTCAACACCTGGTTTAGGTGAAACTCCGACACCACCTTCGAAAGGAACTTCGGGTTGGGGCGCAGGACAACCATGTCCCTGTGTAAGACCAGATAGGGAGACTGAACAGAGAGCACTTGGAGCTCCCCAATCCTTCTGGCTGATGTGATAGCCACCAAGAAGGTGGTCTTCCACAACAGGTATGACAACATGCACCTGTGCACTGGTTAGAACAACTTGCCCATGAGCTTTGCTAGTACCAGCAATAGATCCCATGATAGTGGTGATTCATGCACTGGAGGGGAAATGTGGTCAAAGCCTTTAAAGAAATGCCAGACCACCATCTCTTGTGCCACCGTCTGCTGACCAGCCTGTGCCTGGTAGACAAAGATGGCTGCCAGGTGCACCGTAAGGGTCACAGACCAAAGACCCCCTTTGATGAGAGACCAAAGGTAGTCGAGAATACTAGCCACTGGACAGGATGAAAGGTGCAGGCTCTTGCCCTGACAGCAAATGGAGAATCTCTTCCGTTGGAAGGCACAGCACCTCCTGGTCAATTCCTTCCTAGATGCCTCAACAGTTTGGGGCTACCAGGATCACCTGTGCATTGTCCCTCCTGGCCTTGAGGAGCACCATGTGAACCGAGGGAAGGCATAGAAGAGGCCTGGGGTCCACGGCCTCAAGAAGGCATCCCCCTGCAGTGAGCCCTGCTGAGGGGACGGGCATGAAACAGTCTCAGCTTTGCGTTCTCCCTTGAGGCGAACAGATCCATCTGAGGTTTTCCCCAGTGGGAGAACAGGCTGTGGGTAACACCTCTGGATGGAGAGACCACTTGTAGGATGCCTCACCCACACGGCTGAGAGCGTCTACTAGTTGATTCAAGGCTCCTGCCACATCTATGGCTAGGAGATCTGCCTCTAGTCAGCTCATGAGGGTCCAGATGTGAAGTGCTTCCCAGCATAAAGGTCAGGAGTGCGTGCCGCCCTGCTTGTTGAGATAGTACATGGTCATGGTATTGTCCGTCTGGACCTGCACCACTTGACCCCGAAGGAACAGAGCGAATGTAGTCAGTGCCAGCTGAACTGCTCGGAGCTCCAGCAGATGGATATGACATCAGGATTTCTCGGGGGTCCAAAGTCCGTGGACTCTTCAATTCCCCATGTGATCACCCCAGCCAGTGAGAGAGGCATCGGTCATTAGAACGACCATTGGCTTGGGCGGACAAACAGGATCCCCTCCTGCAGATGTTCCAGGATGATCCACCATTGGAGAGCATCCCACATCGCCTGGGTCACAGTGACCAGCTGGTTGAAGTGACCATATTGCTGAGTCCACTGACTGGACAACTTCCATTGAAGGGTCGCATATGCCACCGGGCCCATCGGACCACAGAGGTGCAGGACGCCATGTAACCCAGAAGGCACAGAAAGTCCCAGGCAGGGCGCAAGTGCCCAACCAGAAATGACTGGGTAAAGGAGGAGAAAACTTCTGGCTTGGCAAGAGTCAAGCTCTGCCCCGGTAAAGCAGTTCACCTGCGAAGGCACTCGTTCCGACTTGGTCTCGTTGACTAGACCAAGTTCAGTGCAGGTCTGAAGAGCCAGATCCCTGGATGTCTCCACCTCCTGTTTGGAGGGACCCGCTATGAGCCAACTGTCGAGACAGGGGTACACTCTGACCACCCCCTCCCACACCGAAGATGGGCCACCACCACTGTAATACATCTGGTGCAGAGATTGGGGGGAGGCGCGATGACAGGCCGAACGGCATGGCTTGGAACTCGAAGAGGGCTCCCTCTGCTTGGAAGCAGAGGAACCTCCGGTGTGATGGATGGATCGGGAAGTGAAAGAACGCGTCCTGCAAATCTAGTGAGCAGAACCACATGTTCTGCTCGAGAGATGGTATGATCTGAGACAGAGTTACCATCCTGAATGTGCGAAACCTGAGAAATTGGTTCAGGTCGTACGGATCTAGAATGGGGCGCCAGTCCCCCCATCCATTTTGGGACCAGAAAGTACCTTGAAATGAACCCTGGATTGACAGGGGGATCCACGACTCTGGCCACTACCTCCTTGTGGAGGAGTTGGGTGATGTCATCTTGGAGAGCAGACTAAGTGTGTATGGAAACCATTTCCTCCCATGGGGCATGGGCTCGGCTTGGTGGGTACTGCTCGAACTCCCGAGGCAGTCCCGGCCGCCACTTCCAAAACCCACTTGTCCGTTATGACAGCGGACTGAGCAGAAAGGAAATGGTGGAGCCAGCCTTCCATGGGAGGGTCCAGAGTAGGAGTGATGGGTATGAGGTTGGTGACCCCATCCCGTCACTGTGTAGGCTTGAAGGAGGATCCGGCTTGGGGACTGCCAGGACCTTTCCCACCAGGCCTATGAGCCGCCGAGGACCCTGGCTTGGGTCAAGGGCACTACGGCTGAGACTGCTGCTCTGCTGCTATTGCTGCCTTGACTGAAAGTGGGGCTGCTTGGCCACAGGGGCAGAAGGCCGAAATGGCTTTCTCTTCTGCTTTTTGGAACCCTATGATTCCTTCTGGGCAGAAGTCACGGAGTCCAAGGCGGCACTGGACTTTTTTATGCACTGGAGATGATCATCCACTCCTGGACCCAAAAGATCGGTGCCCAGGAAGGGAACATCCGTCAACTTGTGCTAAGTGTCCGCTGTGAAGGTCGAGACCCTCAGCCAGGCCCTGCAGCACATGGCAACCACGGCCACCACTGAGCAGGCGTAGGAGTCTCCAATATCCAGAGCCATCTGGAGCTGCTGTTTGGCAACCACCCGACCCTGGTCACGGACCTGCTTGACCGTGGTCCAGAGGTCTGCGAGAGGTGAGGAAGAACCTCATCTAGAGAGCCCAAGAGGGCATGAGAAGAATGCCCCATGATGACGGCCGAGCTTGCCTGACGAAGGCCAAGCAAAAAAGCAGCATAGACTTTCCAGGCCGAATGGTCCAGTTTCCTGGACTCTTTGTCCAGGGGTCTATCCGTGTCTCCTGAATTACCCGAGCACCGAAACACAGATTCAGTCACCAGCCCTTCGGCCGAGGGGTGCTCTATGAATCCCAAGAGGGAGCCGATGGGAACCGCATATTTGCGGGCCATCCAGGCTGAGGGCAGGAGGCTGGGTGCTGCCACAGCTCCAAGGCATAGCCAACAATGGCCTCGGCCACAGGGGAGGCCTCTGTCGGAGAATCCCCTCGTTTGAGGATATTAGTGAGGGGATATTCAGCCTGCTTCTGAACAGGCTGCAAAGGCATCCCCGTGCATTCGGAGATGAGATGGAGGATGTCCATGAAGGACGTGGGACCTTCCTCCATCGAGAGACTCCCGATGGATTCTTCATCCAAGGGACGGAAATGTTAGTCTGAGTCTTCTGAGTCTGGGTAGATCGGTCAGCCACCTGCGTCTCCTTTGACCCGCCTGGGATGGTCTGGAGTGAGGGTGACAGACAGCCTATGCAGAAGGCCCTTGACGGGCCAAGACACCTTGGAAGGAGCCCCTGAGGTAGGCTGTTTAGGTGGCAGTTCCACCTGAATTGGTGGAGAGGCCAGTTTCAGCCGAGCCGGAAGGGTCTCAATCGGCTCCGCAGGCGGAAGGATGGTATCGACCGGGTCCTGGGGAGTCGGCGTTGGCCTGGAGGGCGACAGCCAAGTGATGGCTGGGGTGGAAGCTGGGATCGACTTTGGGCCAGCCATAATCAGCTGCTGCCACATCAAGTCCTCGTAGCGTCGATGCAACCTGCATCGAAGCCTCTCCTCTTCTGAGTAGGACGAGGAAGAATGGTGGCGGCCCAGCTTCTTGGAGTGCTTATGCGATTTATTCGGCCTGTCGGTTTAAGGAGTCCGAGACTTCGACTTAGACTGTTCGAGTAATCGACAGGGTCGCTCAGAAGGAGCCGGTGAAAACCGCGGCTCTTCCAGGTTAGGGACAAGGACAGGGACCATAAAGAGGTTCCCAACAGGCTGGGTCTCCTCTTCAGCGGGTCCGGTCAGGACCGGAGTCCTGAATAAGGAATTGTCAGCCTCATCGAGCGACAATGGGTTGAGCACAATCTCGACCGGGTTGTCGTCCCGCGTCTGAGGCAGCTGACCAGACAGGGGTATCGTGAAGCCAATGGCCAAGGTTGCAATCTCGATCAAAGTTGAGACAGCAGATTCCCTGGACAGAGATCGCTCACGGTCCTAAGAACGTTGTTGACGAGACGAACCTTCTTACGACTCTGTCCTTTTAAAGGGAGTGAGAGACATGTGCACTCAAAGGACCCTCCCCTTTGGTGGGGAGAGACTGGCACATCTCCTTGAAGGAGTCTGAAAAGGTGGAGCCCAAACTGAGCATAATGAAGACTTACTAAGGAAGAGGACCAATCAGTAGCTTGTGCGCCTCCTCTTCGAAGACCTTCATCTGCTCCAGTTGTTCAGCAGATCCTGCAGCCACAGAGATCACCCAATGGGCCTTTTTCGATTTGACCAGCAGGTTCCGTTTCTCCAGTCTGCCCAACTGAAGTTGTGCAAGACAACTGTCCGAGACACTGGGGTGTAAAGCATGACAAAAGTCCCAAGCCTGGGTGTCATCGGCCTGGCCCAGACAATAGATGCACGAGGCATTCAGGTCAGTCAGAGACATTTTTTGCTTGCATGGGCAGTGGCGGAAACTGGGTGAGGACTTGTCCTCCATCACGGTCGTAATCGCAAAGCGATGTGAAGAAACTCGAATGAGTTTAATTTTAGGTAAATCTGACGATCTGTTTGCCAGGACCTACTGTAACTCGTGAGCGATAAGGAGGGAACCTGAATCTTCCAGCGGAAAGGAAGATCTGGCATCAAGGGTGAAGCAGAGGGATATACCACCCGGGTGGGTGGGAGAAGCCAGCTTTCAGACCTCCCGGCAAGATTCTTAAAGGGAAAGGACATGCCAACTAGTGTGGATAGAGCATATCCACAATACTACAAGAAAAAAATTACTTACCACAGTAATCTTGTTTCGTCTAAGGGAATCTTACTTGTATTCTGACAAATGCAGTATGGTCTCACCACAGGACTGCCCCAAAGCCGAAATGGTTAATAGAACCTATGCAAATAGTGGAATGCTAGGCTTGAGCTCGGTTTTCAAACTACTATCCCTAGTTGCACTTCCTGCAACCGTCAGATTCTTATGAAGCAAGCATAAACTAAACGAATCAACAATCCTAATATAAAACTATTCCCCCCTTCCCCCCCAAAAAAGGACCAATCCCTCTTTTAAACAACGGGGGCATCTTTAAGACTCAAGTCACCAATGGCCAAGAAAACAAGCAATCATACCAACAGGTTTGCAGTAAGATATGGACAGCTGGAATGCAATGCCCATTAGGTTCTAGCAGGGGAGGTAGGGTGGTAGCTCAGAATACAGTAAGATTCCCTTGAAAGAAACAAGATTACTATGGTAAGTAATTTTTTCTTCAAACCCCAGGAAATCTTACTGTATTCTGACAAATGCAGACTACCCAAGCAGTACCTTTAGAGGTGGGCAGAGAACCTATTTAGGGGAACAGACTCTGCATTATTGCTGTGCCAAACCTGGCATCACTTCTGGCCTGGGTATCCAAGCTGTAGTGCTTGGTAAATGTGTGAACAGTTTTCCAGGTAGCTGCTTTACAGATTTCCAGCAGAGGAATATCTCTAGAAGCTGCTATAAAAGCAGCTGTTCCCCTGGTGGAGTGGCCCCCGGAGACCCGCAGGGGGTTGTTTGCCTACTTTGCTATAACAAAACTGAATGCAGGCAACACTCCAGCGTCCAATGGACCTTTTTGTGGCTGGTTGCCTTTTCCCACTTCTCCATAGGTCAGGAAAAGCTGAGTACTGTCCAGTCTGTGGCTCTCTGTGTGGTCCACGTAGTAGCTGATAACTCTCTTAACATCTAGATTACACAGTCTACGGTTCCCCTGAAGTGGAATGGTCAAGCACTTACTGTTGTTCTGCACTTTCCTGACAGCTCCAATACAGTTCTGTTGACACTTGTTTTGTTTAGTTTTACTTTTTCCTAGCTGTACTGTCTATATTGTTTAACATTTGTCTAATCTCTGTATAACAATCCAGTTGACAATATTGTTTGTATCGCAGATAATCCCATTGCATACCTCTCCCTTGTGCTGCGTCACATTGTACTGCTCATGTATTTTTCACCTGTATTCTCCCGGGTCGTGCCTGAAAATAGGCATCTCTATGTCTAGTGCACCCACCCGGTTACCAAAAGCAAATAAATAAATGGAAAAGACTGGCATTGGAATGGTCTGACTGAGGTGGAAGTCAGATACCACCTTAGGAAGAAACTGCCTATTAGTCCTGAGGACAACCTTGTCCCTATGGAATGTAATGTAGTCAGGCTCTATGGATAGGGCCTGGAGCTCACTAATCCTCCTGGCAGAGGTAACTGACACCAGGAACACCATTTTCCAGGTAACATATTTGAGATCTGCTGAAGACATGGGCTCGAAAGGAGGCTGCATGAGCTGGGCAATACATATATTAAGGTCCCATATTGGTGTGGGATCCCTATGTGGGGGATGCAGGTACAGCAGCCCCTTCAAAAACTTTCTGAATACTGGGTTCGAAGACATGAATTTATTTATTACAATCTAGGATAAACCACTTGAGCTCAGAGCTCTTTAAACAGGTTCCACGTCAAAAACAAGACACCAGACAAACGGGTGCAAAATTGCACAATGAGAGCAATGACAATAGTAAGCTAACAGAAAATTATAGAATGCAGGCTTAAGAATTAAGCAATGAGGCCCTGCCTGCTGATAAACAAGCAGAGACAGCTACCAAGTGCACCTTGAGAGTGGATGGTCTTAGACCAAGGGAATGAAGGCGGGTCAGGTAATCTAGGACAACTGGCAAGCCTGCCTCACTGTGATCTATGTCTTTGTTCTGGCACCATATGGAAAACCTTTTCCACTTAGATGTGTAAGTTTTCCTGGTGGAAGGCTTTCTAGAGACCCTGAGGACATCCACGACTCCTTCTGAGAGGTGTAAGTTAGCATACTCTTAAGTCCTCAAGAGCCAGACTTTGAGCCTGAGGGACTGGAGGTTGGGATATAGGATCATGCTATTAGAGGATGTCAGTAGGTTGTGCCTCCTGGGGAGGCTGATTGGTTTGGCTACTGACAGGGAGAGAATCAGGGAATACCAGGGGTTGCCTGGCCCAGTCTGGAGCGATTAGGATCATTGTTGCTGACTGAGATCTGAACTTGTTCAGCAACCTCAGCAACAGTGGAAAGGGAGGGAAGGCATACAGGAACTTCCCTGTCCAATACAGCAGCAGTGCATCCAGTGGGACTATGCCCCTTACAGGAGATCTGCAGCAGAACTGGGGTAGCTGACTGCTGTCTTGGGCTGCAAAGAGATCCACTTCTGCAGTTCCTCTTTAAGACAATCTGCAGGACCTGCTTGTTGAGTGACCACGCAGGTGGTTCTGGTTGATTCTGCTGAGAGCATCTGCCAGGACACTGTCCTTCCCTGGGAGGTGGACTGTGGATAGAGAAATCTCCAGGGGAGTATGCCAGACTCCAAATTTTCATGGCCTCTGTGTACAGTAGGATTGACCTTCTGCCTCCCTGTGTTTATGTAGTACATAGTTGTGTTGTCTGTACCTACCTACACCACTTGTCCCTGTAGCATGTTGGCGAAGGACTGGATGCCCAGGAAGACTGCTCCGAGTTCCAGCAGATTTATGTGTAGCAATGACTCCTGCTTGAGCCATGTGCCGTGCGCTCCCCCAGATGTGCTCAACATCCCAGAAGGGAGGCATTTGTGGTTAGCACCGAGGGGTTTTCCTGCATGAATGGCACACCCTGTCTGAGGTTGTCCCTCTCCTGCTACCACTGTAGTGCCTGAAGAAGAGTTCATGTGACTGGCAATCAATCTCTTTTTTTGATGCCAGTGTGATTTGAGATGAAACTGAATGTCTCTCATTTGAAACCTGGCCCATGACACTGTTGCCGTTGAAACTGCTATGTTGCTCAGCAATTGTAGAAAATGCCTTGCTGGCCTTGGGATGTAAAGTTTGAAGGAGATGGCTAGCTGAAACAGGCTGTCCACTCTTCCCTGTGGAAGGAATGCCCTTCCCTTCCAATTCGGGTCCTATGAACTCCAGGAGCTGAACTGGCTCTAGCACTGACTTTTTCAGGTTGACTAGGAACCCTAACGACTGCAGAGTATGCTGTGTGACTGCCAGAGCCTCCCTGACAAGGTGATTGACCTATGACTAGTCAAGTCGTCCAGGTAGGGGAACACTGCCACCCCCTGCCTCCTTAGGTGTGCTACAACCCCAGCCAAGCACTTTGTAAACACCCTTGGGGCGGAGGTCAGTCCGAAGGGCATTGCCCTGAACTGATAATGGCCTGATGGCAATCTGAATCTGAGATATTTTCTGTGGGACTGCCTGATGGGAATGTGGAAATAAGCATCCTTTAGGTCCAGAGATGCTAACCAATCTCCCTGTCATAGGGTTGGGAGGATGGTTGCTGGAGTCACCACCTTGAACTTTGGTTTTGACAGATGTCTGAGATCCAGTATGGGTTGCCACTCCCCAGTTTTCTTTGTTGTGAGGAAGTATCTTGAGTACAGGCCTTTTCCCCTTTTGTGCCAAGGGGACTGTGTCTACTGCCCTTTGTGACAGAAGGTTGGATACTTCTTCCTCTAACAGAGTTGTTTCTGATGTGGTCGAGGGTCTGAAGACCCTTGCCCTCAGCTTTGGCAGGAACTTGAAGCTGAGAGCAAGACCCTGGCCCACTACCTTTAGGACCCACTTGTCTGTGGTGATACTGTGCCATTCCTGGAGATAATGGGCCAGTCTGCCCCCTACTGGGGTCGGGGAGGCGAACCGAGCAGACACCTCAGGGTGTCTGCTTGGTTTGAGCTGCTGCCTGTGTGCTGGGGCTAGTACGGCCACTGCCTCTTCTGCCCCTGCCTCTGAAATATCCCCTCTGCTGCTGATACTGGGGAAAAGCCTGAGGCTGAAAGAATGGCCTATAATGGGCCCTGCCCCTACCACCTCTACCTTGGTGTTTCTGGGGTATGGATGCCCTTTCTTTGTCAACAGCACTCTTGTAAGCCGTTTTGCAATTATCCATTTTCTTCATGATCTCCAAACAGAGATGTAGGCTAACATGGAAAATCCAAAGCCTTTGTTTGTGTCTCCTGGGTAAGGTTAGTAGTTCTGAGCCAAGCAAACCTTCTAAGCGACACTGATGTTGCCATCTGTTGGCTCCAGTTTCTCTGGCATCAACTGCCATTCTGAACTGGGCTTTAGATGCCTCTATGCCCCTTTTTGAAGCCTCGTCTAAATCAGATGCTACAGGAGCTGGGACAGACTTTACTATCTCCAATACAGTGTTCCAGAGGGTCTTCTGGTACCTGGAGACATAAGCCATATAGGAGGCTTGTCCGATAGCAAAAGAGGACACCAGGTAGGCTTTCTTAGCCATAGAGTATTTTCCTGGAGTTCTTATCAGGGGGATGTGATGCCAGTTTTATCACAAGCTGTAGCCTGTACCACCCCTTCATGACTAGGGTGCCCAAAAAGGAATGCTGCACCTCCTTTGGCTACCCAATACTTTTCATCCAGTTTTTTATCCACTGGTGGCACAGAAGTGGGTGTCTGCAATATTTTATTCACCTGTTTCTTCAAGGATTTATGGACGGGCAACAACAGTCTTTTTGAGACTGGGGCGTCCATCATTTTCATGCAGTCCTGTTCCTCCTCCTCCTCCTCAGTGGACTCTTGAGTGGGGAGGTCCAGGGTTTGAGCCACTTGCTTCATAAAAGCAAAGTGGGATATAGTCCTCAGATCCTTTGTTAGGGGAATCAGGAGAGATATCCAGTTCAATGGACTCTCCATAGTCCTTATCCTCTTCATCTCCATAAAATTCTACACTCTGTTCCAATGAACCGGGAACCGAGGTCGAACCAGAGGTTTGCACTGGTGTTTGTGACTGCAATCGTGTTTCAACCGGAACTGGGGTCCCAGACTGAAGCGACTGTATAATCCTTATTGCGTTCGCTATCTCTTCAGTGGTTGAAACTGAAGCTTTTTCTGTTGCTGTTCCTTCGCTGTATGCTTTTCCTTTCTTTTGCCTGCGGTTGCCGGTTCAGTGGCTGTGTTCGTAGCGTGTTTTCTCCCTTAAGGAACTTTTACCCCGGTCAGAGGGCTGTTCCTCCGCTTCCTTCTGAAGAGCAGCCTGTTTTATCTATGGCCAGGTCAGCGGCTTTTTCAGACATTTTTTCCTGCAGTCGTTTAAGTCACCTCTCAAGTGTCGACCACGGAAAGTTCTTACAAATCTCACAGTCTGCCTTCAGATGGTCAAACCCTAGGCAGATAGAAAAAATTACTCACCATAGTAATGTTGTTTCTTCTAATGGAGTCTTGCTGTATTCTGATTATATGCAGTTAGCCATAGCACTTGAACTGCTCCAGACAGGAAAGGGTTAATTATATGCAGCAGCATAGAACGTTGAGCTCAGTTTTCAAACCTCTGTCTCTGGTACATCTCAGTGTAACCATCAGATTCTTATGAGCAACACTAACTACCTAATAGCTACAGAAATTGTTTTAAACTTTAAGCCACAGGCAACAAAACTTTGGTCCTAAAGACTCAAGTCAAGAACTGAAGAAAAAATTTTATGTAGACAATGAACAGTCTAAGTCTAGGTCACTGGCCAATTACCAAAGGCAGAACCGGTGCCATTTCATAGTGCATGTGGAGCAAGTAGAGGGCTTCCTTGCTGCCACTGGAACGTCCACCACACTGTGGCGAGACATTGATAGGTCCTTAGAAGCCAGATGTGCAGGTGTAAGGACCTGAGGTTTGGGCGATTCAGAGACCCATTGTCTTGTGACAGTAAGTGTGAGCTGAATGGAAGAGGAAGTGGTGGTTCGCTTGCTAGCCCTTGCAGAAGAGGGAACCATATCTACCTGGGCCAATATGGGGCCACCAAAATCATGACTGCTCCATCAAAGGAAATGGAGGGAAGGCATAGAGGAACCTGCTTGTCCAGGAGAGGGACAACGCGTCTTGCCAGAAAACACCAGGTCCTGGATCTAGCGAGCAGAAACTGGGCAGTTTTGTGTTGTATGGGGAGGCGAACAGATCCATATCTGGCATTCCTCATTCTTCAAAAAGCATCTCCACTGCTGGTTGTAGGAGCTCCCCTTCGTGTGCGCTGGATGGAGATCTCCTTAACAGATCCACCTGCATGTTCTGTAATCCGGGAACACGCACTGCAGCCAGTGTGATGTTGTGTTCTGTTGCCCAGTACCACACTCTCATGGCCTCTCGACAGAGTTGGCAGGAGTGATTGCCTCCCTGCTTGTTGATGTAGAACACTACTGACATGTCTGATTGGATCAGTAAGTGTCCTTGGGTTATGTCTGTTTGCAAGGCTTGAAGGGCGTAAAGAACTGCCCTCATCTCAAGGAGGTTTAACTGAAGGGCTCCTTCGGTCCCTGACCACAGTCCTGGAGTCTTTTTGCCGCCCAAATGGGCACCTCAACCTGATCCCGACGTGTCTGTGGTCAGTATCAGGGAGTGGGTAAGAGAGAGGAAAGGGAACCCCTACTGAGAGGTGCTCTGGAACCATCCACCATTGCAAGACTCAGACAATAGAGTTGGGATCGAGACTAGCTGGTCCAAGTCATCTTGCCGCTGGTTCCACTGGACCATGAGTGTCCACCGAATGGCTCTCATGTGCAGACATGAAAGGGGGACCGTGGCTGTGGCAGCCCCAGAAGGCACAACATGGTCCTTGCTGGGACCTAACTTTGAGCTCTGATGTGTCTGATCAGGGCTTGTAGATGTTCTGCCCTGTCTTCTGGTAGGACAGCCCTTCCCTTGCTGGTGTCCAGTACTGCACCAATGAACTGAAGTCTTTGGTAAGGTGTGAGGGTCAATCTGGCCACATTGATCATGACACCTAGGGAGTGGAATACTGAATGGGTGTCTCATATAGCATGATTTAACTCTCTTTGGGACACGGCCATCAGGAGCCAGTCGTCCAAATAGAGGAAGACATAGTGGCTCTTTCTCCTGAGTGCCGCCACTACCACTGCCAGGCATTTGGTGAATACCCTCGGAGCCACCGAAAGGTAGGACTCGGAACTGGTTGTGGCGACCCTGGAATTCGAATCACAGGAACCTCCAATGATTTTTCGCGATTGGAATGTGAAGACAGGCATCTTGCATGTCCAGCGATGCGAGCCAAGCATCTGAGCGTAGCATCGGGATCAAGCCTGGTAAGGTCACCATCCTGAAGCGTTTGTATGCCACAAAGGTGTTGAGATAGCTTGGGTCTAGGATGGGACATAGGTCTCCCATCTTCTTTGGCACCAGAAAAGAAAAGGGAATAATACCCTTTCCCTCTCTGGATCCATGGGACCTTTTCTATGGCCTCTTTTGAGAAGGGAAACTATCTCTTCTCAAATTAGTGTGGCATGTTTGCCTGAATACTTTGAATGCAGTGGTGGTCTGGATGGTAGTTGTCCTATGAACTCGACAGAGTGCCCTCTTCAAATGAGTTGGAGCAGCCACTGATCTCTCGTGATTTGCTGCCACCCTGGCAGGTGGTTTGCGAAGTGACCCCCGACCTGCTCTTCCCTTTGAACCAGAGGGGAAGGAGGGTTCTGCGGTGAGTCAGGCAGTGGAGGGGGAGAGGAGGGTAGCTTGAAGAGCTTTTTTGTTCCTGGCACCTAGACCTCTGGTAGAGCGAGGCTGGCCTTTGCGATTTGCTATTGTCCAAAAAGGGGTTGTTGACCCTGTTTGCCCTTCAATCTGTTTTGCTGCCTTCAAAATGGCTTCGGTTTAGGTCTGTACATTGCTTGTACCGATCTGACTGCCTTTCTGGCGTCCTGTAGTTTTATTATTTTCTCGGACTCTTCACCAAAGAGAACCAAGCCCTTGAATGGGGTGTCTAGGATACCCTTCTGGATGTCCAGCGTAAAACCCAAGACTCTCAGCCAAGAGTGTCTTCTAAGACAGACTCCTGATGCCGCACTTCTGGCCGCCGGGTGTGCGGAATCATGAACCGCTCTGAGTATGTGTTCCCACGTCAGAGCCTGTCTGGAGGAATTTTATTAACTCTTCTTTCTTGTCTCCCTCCAGCATGTCTTTCACCAGGTCTTGGCCTTGTTCCCACAAGGCATTCTGAAATTGCACCATGTGGATCAGGAAGTGACCTTACAGAGCAAGTTGCTGTTGCGTATATTCTTCTCCCCATGGAGTCGAGTTGTTTTGATTCTCGGGCTGGGGGTTGTGTACTGAGATGTTGTGCTCTTTGAGACCTGTTGTGAGTGGCCATTATGACCATAGAGTCTGCCACTGGTTGTTCTCCTTAAATAGGGATCCTCAAGAGGTGCCCTGTACAGGTGATCCACCTTTTTGGGGACTGCGAGAGAAGAAAAGGGGTGCTTCCAAGCAGCTTTTGTTAAGTCCTGGAAGGTGTCCACTAATGGTGGGACCACCACTGGCTTGGGGTTCTTTTGTCTTAAATACTTCGCCAGTCAGCATCATTCGGGATCTAAGTCTTTGGTGTCCCAACCCATACTGTCTTGGATATGTTGCATAATATCCATAAATGCTGGGCTGTCTGGGGGCAACTTTGGCAGATACCTTGAGTCTGGAGAAGGGACACTAAAGGGCGATGCCGACCTGGATGATTCAGAAGATGAGGAGTGAGACTTGTCCGATGAAGAGTCTGATCTCCTGCGGTGTTTCTTAGGTCTATGTGCACTAGGAGAGCAGGAAGGGGTCTGGGAGGGAGACCTCAGCCACTTCCTATCCTTGTGAGACATTTGTCCTTGAACCTGCCCTAGGTAGTGGACTCTCCTCTCTAGGGGTGGTCTGTCCGGGCCTTTCTCTTTCGGAGGAGATAGGTTCTCCACTGGAGGCTTTGTGGGAACTACGTCCTTCCTAATGGTTTCCCACCAATAGGAAACAATTCCTTAACTTCATTTATGTTAAGGCCCGAAGATTGACCTGGTGTCGGTTCCTCTCTAAGTGTCTGCTCGTCGCCTGTATCAGGCTTTTTGTGGCCTGCTGCACCCATTGACTGGTCCTTGGGTGGCGTTGGGTCATGTGGGAGGTGTCCTTCGTCCCTGCCTCCTGATGCCTGGTCATCACTAATCTGTTCGACCCCGCATTGGTACCATTGTTGTCCAAACAACCTGGATGCCCGACATCTGGTATAGATGAGGTGACGTCCTTCTGGTGAGCGAGGACTTCTGACTGGTCCTTAGGATGTTTGGCGGGCGTCTTCTCTGATGCCCGCTTTTGGTCTGAGGTCTGCTTGAGGGACGTCAGATCTGTGGTCTGCTCAACGGACATCTCCTTGGAACCCCTGGGGGGGGTTGGGAGATCGACCTGTAGTCGGTGTCCTGGCGCCGATCCAGGGAGTCGGGGACTGCAGTAGCTGTCGACTTGGAGGGTGCCTTAGATGGGAGATCTGTCAATGCAGATTGGCCTGAAGAGCCCGAAGGACAGTTATACGAGGAGTCCTTGGGCCAGACCTTAAGAGGCTGAAGGGTCGATGCTTTCTCTGTAACATCTGACGTCTGGACTTTGGCCAGCGGAGGTCGGGTCTTTGGCCGAGACGGAGATCTGGTGGAGCGGGCAGAGTCCAAGCTAGTCCTGGATTTGGACGTCCGCGTAAATGGGGAGCGCTCTTTGCCCTTCTCCCTCCTTTTTTCCTTGTGTTTCCCCGATCTGTGGGATGACTCTTCCTGAGCAGAGAAAATTCTCTGCATGGCTGCGAATCGTTTTTCTAAAAGGTCTCCAAAACATTCTGTCTGCGAATCCTCGTGCGGCTGTTAAAAGTTTTGGCAAATGGAGCAGACCTTAGTGTTGTGCTTTGGGCCTGAGTACCTGACACAGGCCATGTGCTGGTCCTTAAAAGGAATTTGTATGCCACACGCACTTAGGGGAGCGCCTTTTGACAGAAGACGTCAGGGAAGATGACATGCGAATGTAGAAAAGAAAATCAAACTTGTTTGAGTAAAATAAGAAATAAGGAAGAAATACTCAAGTGATGGCGTTGTTCGATAACTGAAGGTGTCCATGGAGTCGATGCTTGTGAGTCGATGGCAGGGAAAAGAACCGAGTAATGCTGGGAGATCGCCCCTTTTATGATGTATGTGACGCCGAGGGTGGGGCCGATGTCGGGGACGGTTCCCCACTGTACATAGCTAGCTAGAAGTTTTCCATGGGGTCCTGCTGCAAGAGCTGTTTCTTGAAGTAAGATCAATTTTTATTTTACTGTTATAGATAATAATAAAACGCTACCTACGAATTTTATAACTGCTCCTGGTTTTCCTATGCTTCTTGACCTGTGCCTCGATGATACACTGACAGCTGCCAAGTGACAGAAGGTAAAGCCCTAACCTACCCTGCGATGACCCACTGTTGCCAAAGGAGCTCCTCATCACACCATTGCAGCTTCTGATGGTGCTTCTCCTCACCCAAGGATGAGGAGGTTGAGAAGCATTGACAGTGATGCCTCCCAGTTGAGCGGGATCAAAAGTGGAAACACCTCAACCAAGACCTCAACCGCAACCTTAACCACTAACAGGATGAGAGTGAGGGGGGCATTCCAGTTGGATGTGATGTACCACATGGCTGCCCATGTTAGTTAAGGAAGGCTTGACCACCGGTGGTGGCTGCTCCCACCAAGAACTGGATGGGACACTGGCTTAACCATGTCCTCTTGAGTGAGGATTGGGCGTACTGGGGTCTCGAGATTGATTCCTTTATCTTGTCTGACAACAGGTTGACAGGCTCGAGGAGAATTTCCTGGCCTGCTCGACCAGAGTCGAGGTCGACTGGTTTGATGGGGGTACCACAGAGCCCCTGACCTGCCTCTCAACTGAAGAGCGCTCAACCACCACCGAGTGGTCAGACGAGTCAAGGGACCAGGAGGACCTCAATCTCTCTCGGTCCAGCAACTGGCGCTGGAGGCACTTGTGCTTACTCCCACAGCAGGCAAGGCCCTCCCCTATGGCCTGGATGGCCACACACACGTCCCAGAAGTCTGTGGCGAATGACCCTCCACCACTCGCCCTAGCCAGGCACATGCCAAGACTGAGGAATGCCCAAAGTAGCAGTCGCCACCTCTGCCTCGAGGGCCACAAGCTGCTGAGCAGACCCAAGGACTTTTTGCGGCCCTTAGGGTGGTCCTTTAGACCCTGTTCCTGACACAGTGAGAGCCAGCGCTTCTTGTCCTTGAGGTACTCAAGAAGCATGCGGAGACAAAGGCTGCACTCGGCCATGTTGTGCTGTCCACCCAGGCAATACATTACTCATGTCATATGGGTTGATGACCAGCATGTTCTGCTGGCACCGAACACAGAACTTGAACCATGGTTTCTGTTGCTCCATCCATGATTGAAGAGGAATCAAAGAAAATGAGGAAAGAAATCTGAATAACTAGAAAACTTTGAAAAACAAAGTTCACCTATGGCACATGAAATCCAAAGCAAAAGCCACAAAGGTGACCTGTTCCTCCAGCGGAAAGATCTCATGCTACAGAGTGGAGTCGGGAATATACCGCACAGGTGGTGGGAGAAGTTTAGCTTAAAGATGTCTGGCAAATCAGACTGTTTCAGTAGAACTGCAAGTGTGTGGATAGTGAACCACATCCATGACTACAAAAAAAAGCTGATTTTTTAATGGAGCTTCAAACACACTCAAAACCAGCCATGCATCTGTATGTAAATGAAAAACAACTTGCCAAATTTATCAACAGTCTGCTGATCCGGAAGAATATGATGGAATTTCTGTTGCAGAGCACAACAACCTTAACTGTTCTTCTCACAGCAGATAGTAAATTACTTACTACCATGTTTATAGGCAGAGAAGTCAAATTTACCCAATTTTCATGTAACAGTACCAGACAGTGTTCAACACAGGAGAGATTTATAACCAGTAAGCCAGGGTGGGGTGGGGTGGATACGTTGCTAGAGATACTTTCCCCAAAATTAACAATTTTTGTTAGTCTAATAAAAGATACTAGCAGCAACGTATTTTTTTTTTCCACCTCAGCAGCTTTGACTGTACTAAAATGGATACCACATTTCTTTCTTGATTTGTAAAGCTGAATTCAATATAAATGTACAAATCATGCAGGAATGAAAAAATGCTGCCCTTCTTATACAAGCGTTGTGAAGCTCCAGCTTCTGAAATCACTGCTTCTACTTTGTGTTAGTGACTTCAAGGACCGTGTTAAAGGTGACTGGCAAAGGTTCTCAGTACATGGCTGTCCCTGTAATATCACGTACCTTTCCCACTGTGGTCCTCACAGGGCTGAGTATTGTAATTTATTTTACAGCCTGTCACTTGTTTCTTAATTTTGCATAGTTTTGGTGACAGCGGAAGGGCTCCTGAGAAGCACGATCGGCGTTGCTAGCGTTAGGGAAAATCTCCCATTTTGTGGATCGCTGATCCGCTATTGCTGTATGCACACAGCAGGAGCAGGCATTTGTTTTAAGTTATATAGCGTTAACGCAGGCTCATGTTTATGCGATACCTACAGGTAGGTCTAGATGTAGACTACCTGCACGTATACTTTTAAACATGAACCTTTATGCCAACACTATATAAACTTAAAACAAATGCCCGCTCCCTGCTGTGTGCAGTACAGCAATAGCGGGATCAACGTCACTAAAATAGGACGTTTTCCCATAATGCTTAGCAGTGCTCGATCGGGCTTCTCAAGGAGCTCCCTCCACTTCCCCCGAAACTCTGCAAAATTAAAATACAAATGACAGGCTGTAAAATAAATTTCAATACTCAGCCCTATGAGGCCCACAGCAGGAAAGGTACGTAATATTACAGGGACAGCCCTGTACTGAGAACCTTTGCTGGTCATCTTTAAAGCTGGTCAAAGCAAAAACCCTCCTGCACTGTACATCTTACTTACATGACAGAACTGAATTCCCCGTAAGCTGTTGCCAAGTTTGTCCAAAGGCGGGGACCAGCACATCATGCCCATCACATTTGGAACAACCAGAAGAATACCACCAGAAACTCCAGATTTTGCTGGCAGGCCAACCTGAAACAACATGCATTACATTTTCCAAAAACTGTGAGGCACAACAGAAAAATCTGTACCACTAAGAAGATGCAGTGTTCCCATAAAAAAAGTGAAGGGTAGCTCCTTTCATCAAAGAAACAAAATATTTCACACAAATAACATTCTACCTAACATTTTCATTAACAAATTGTTGTCCAAAATCCAGTACCCTGATTTCAAGAACCTAGGTGAATACCACAAGGCAACAGCACACATCGCAAAGCTTCTGGAGTTTAAGGGAGCGGATATGCACAGCAATAATAGTATCTAGGTTCATGGCATTTTTTTCCCTCTGCTTTTACTGATGTTTCAAAATACACATCCACAAAAATTAAATTATGTATACATCAAACAGAACAAAAAGATATGGTACTAAGAGAGCACACACTGTTTATTGTATCAAGTTGATCCCCAACAGTCAGTATCTACCATGGCAACTACCTCCCACTTTTATTTATTTATTTATTGAAAGATTTATCAGGAAATACATACTGAGCCATAAAACTCATTTCCACAAGTGCCCTGGGCAATGGGGGTGGGAATAAATACATAGTACAAGCAAGGCGCAGTAAATCTGATAAGCAAAAAGGCACAGCTACGTACAGTATATACAGTAACGTAAATGGCAAATTGCTAAACAGGAAAGATAGGAAAGGAGGGGTAGGGAGCAGGAAAGGATGAAAGAGTGCGAATAAATTGGAGGTAGTAGTGAAGGGGAGATAGGGAGGAAAATGGTTTGAAGGGAGGAAGGTAGTGGAAGGAGGAGGAGGGAAAAGGGAAGAGGAAGAGTGGGGAGGTTGAAACAGTAGTAGCAGTATAATAGCTTGGGGACTGGCAGCGGATGGGGAAAGAGAAATGGGCAAGACATCAGACTAAGGCTAACTGCAGGTGGGAGATATATGGGCTTGAAGTAACAAGGAAAGAGGGAGTTTGAAGGAGATAGAGCGAACTGCAAGGGGAAGAGATTTCCATATTTTAGGAAAGTGCTAAAAACAGGTTACTCATCTGTAACAGTAGTTCTAGGAGTGGTATATGTTGTTCATTCACACTTCTTGGCAGGTACCTTGCCACTTTAGGATGTGCCGGAAAGTCTTCAAGCTGGCTCCTCCCACTCACCTGGGTAGTATAACCCCCAGCTCTGTCCTATGATGCCAGATCTTGGCCCGCAGGAAGACAGGTTTGTGCGTCAAAGTCGGGGAGGCCAGGTGGGTCAGTATGGATGAACAACATATAACACTCCTAGAAAGATCAGTTACGGAAAGACTTTTGCCGTAACAGTAGATCTTCTAGAAATGTCTCTTGCAGTAAGTCATTACATCTGGGAGCTCCCGATAGGTGGCGCTCCAGCACAGAAGTTTCTTCTAGCAGTCTCCACACCAGGGACCACCCAGACTACCTCACTTCCTGGGCTGTACCTATAAAAGTGGGTGGTCGCTGGTAATCTCCGTTCCCTGCAGGTTTCAGCTCAGGAGGCGAGGGACCGAGGGGAACCGAGGTACCAAAGCTTCCCAACCCTACATCGTTTTTCCTGTTGCAGAATGGCAGAGGGTTGGAGGGAAGGAAAAACAGGTTACTCACCTGTAACAGTAGTTCTAGGAGTGGTATATGTTGTTCATCCTCACTCTTTGGCATGTCCCTTTCCCCTTTAAATTTTGCCAGAAGTCTTCAAGCTGGCTCCTCCCACCCACCCGGGTGGTATATACCTCGGCTCTGCCCCATGACACCAGATCTTAGCCCACTGGAAGCAAGGTGATGCGCCCAAAGCCGGGAGGTCGGTAGGGTGGATGAACAACATATACCACTCGAACCACTGTTACAGGTGAGTAACCTGTTTTCTAGGAGCGTGGATATGTTGTTCATCCACAATCTTGGCAGACTCTAGCAGTTCCTCCGGGAGGAGGGAGGCAAGGCGCACACCCCCTACTTAGGAAACAGAGATTGGAGAACCAAGGCCCCAAAACCAGCATCCCGGCGTGACTCAAGGTTGATGTGGTAGTGGGAAATAAAGGTGTTTGCTGACTTCCAGGTAACAGCCCGACAGATTTCCTGGATAGTGATATCCCTGGAAGCAGCCACCGATGCAGCAGTATGGCAGGTGGAATGAGCTCTTAACCCTCTGGGAGGCTCCTTGCCTGACAACTCATGACACAGACCTATGCATGATGTAATGCATCTTGCAATAGTCCACTTGGCTGCAGGTCTGCCAGAAGCGGCTTCAGCATAGGTGACAAACAGCTGGCGAACCTCTCCTGGAATTTCCATTGTCCTCTCCTTGTGGTAGGAGAGAGCACATCTAAGGTCCAAGGTATGGAGCCCATACTCGGCATCCGAGGTGTAGTTAGGGTAATATACCGGCAGAGTCAACACCTGGTTAAGGTGAAACTCTGACACCACCTTTGGAAGGAATTTGTGGGGGCGCAGGACAACTTTGTCCCTGTGCAAGACCAGGTAAGGGGAGTCCACCGAGAGTGCCTGGAGCTCCCCTGTCCTTCTGACTGATGTGATAGCCACCAGGAAGGCAGTCTTCCACGACAAGTGCGAGAGCTCACACTTGTGCATGGGTTCAAATGGCTTGCCCATGAGCTTTGCCAGTAGCAGTAGAAGAACCCACGGAGGTGGAGGTTCATGCACCGGAGGGGATATGTGATTTAGGCCTTTGAAAAAGCGCCCAACCACTGTCTCCTGCGCCAATATCGACCGCCCGGTAAGCAGAGATGGCTGCCAGGTGCACCCTAAGGGTCGATGACTGAAGACCCCCTTTGGAAAGAGACCAAAGGTAGTCTAAAATGTTAGCTACAGAGCAGGATAAGGGGTCCAGACTCTTACCCTGACACCAAATGGAAAACCTTTTCCATTTGAAAGCATAACATTTCCTGGTCAATTCCTTACGAGATGCCTCCACCGCAGCGTAGACATCCTCGGAAAGACCCAGAGCCTGGAACTCTAGCCGCTCAGGTACTAGACTGTGAGGTGCAGGGATTGAAGGTCCGGGTGGAATACCTTCCCCTGGTTCAATGATATCAGGTCCGGGAGTGTACAAAGCCGCTCCGGGGCCCTGCAGCTGCGGCTGAAGAGATCTGAATACCAGAACTGGCGGAGTCAATCTGGGGCTACCAGGATCACCTTTGCCTTGTCCCTCCTCACCTTGAGTAACACCTTGTGGATCAAGGAAAATGGAGGGAAGGCGCAGAGGAAGCCTGGGGTCCACTGCCTCGAAAAGGCATCCCCCTGCAGCGAGCCCTGCTGAGGGGGGGCGGGCATGGTACAGCCTCAGCTTGGTGTTCTCCCTGGAGGCAAACAGGTCCACCAATGGTTTGCCCCAATGGGAGAACAGACTGTAAGCTACCTCTGGATGGAGAGACCACTCGTGGGATGTCTGGCCTATGCGGCTGAGAGCATCTGCCAGTTGGTTTGAGACTCCTGCCACATAGATGGCAAGGAGATCCGCCTCCAACTGGCTGACGAAGGTCCAGATCCGGAGCGCCTCCTTGCATAGCAGACAGGAGTGCATGCTGCCCTGTTTGTTGAAGTAGTACATGGTCGTGGTATTGTCAGTCTGGTCTCGAACCACTTGACCCTGGAGCTGAGGAGCGAAAGCTGACAGTGCCAGTCTGACTGCTCTGAGTTCCAACAGGTTGATGTGGCAACGGGACACCTCCAGGGTCCAGAATCCATGGGCTCTGTGGTCCGCCATGTGGGCTCCCCAGCCCATGAGAGAGGCATCGGTCGTGAGGATGACCGTCGGCTCGGGGCTGACAAACGGGATCCCTTCCTGCAGATGACTTGGAACGGTCCACCACTGGAGAGCGTCCCACATCTTCTGGGTGACAGTGACCAGCTGGTCGAAAAGACCCTGATGCTGAGTCCACTAAGCGGCCAGGTCCCACTGGAGGAGACGCATGTGCAACCTGGCCCAACGGACCACTGAGGTGCACGTCACCATGTAAACCAGAAGGCGCAGAGGTCCCGGGTAGGGCGCTAGCGCCCAACCAGAAATGATTGGGCAAAGGAGGAAAGAACCTCTGCCCTGTCCGCCGGAAGCTGAGCTCAGGCTTGACGAGAGTCGAACTCTGCCCCGATAAAGCCCATCACCTGAGAGGGCACGAGTTCCGACTTGGCCTCGTTGATCAGGAGGCCTAATCGGGAACAGGTTCGGAGGGCCAGGTCCCTGGACCTCTCCACATCCTGCAAGAAGGAACCAGCCAGGAGTCAATCATCGAGGTGGGGTAAATGCAGACCCCTTGATGCCGTAGATGGACTGCCACCACTGCAATGCATTTGGTGAAGACCCGAGGGGCCGATGACAGGCCAAACGGCATGGCTCGGAACTCGTACAGGGTCCCTTCGACCCTGAAGTGGAGGAACCGCTGGTGGGACAAACGGATTGGGACGTGAAAGAACGCGTCCTGTAGATCCAGTGAACAGAACCACATGTTTTGCTCCAGACATGGTATGATCTGGTTCAGAGCTACCATACAGAAGGTGCGAGACCGGAGATACTGATTCAGGTCATGGAGATCTAGGATGGGGCACGAACCCCCCGTCCGCTTGGGCACCAGGAAGTACGTGGACACGGAGCCTGGGTCCGCAGGAGAATCCGGCACTGGAGCTACCGCCTCCTTGCGGAGGAGCTGAGCAATGTTGTCCCGAAGGGCCGACTGAGCGCTAACTGAGACTCTTTCCTCCCGTGGGGCACGGGCTCAGCAAGGAGGGTGCTGCTCGAACTCTAGAGGCAGTCCCCGACCGACTACTTCCAGGACCCACCTGTCCGAAGTGATACAGGACCAGGCGGAAAGAAAGTGGCGGAACCGGCCCCCACGGGAGGATCCAGAACTGGCATGACGGGAGTAAGGTTGGCCACCCCCGACCCGGCACTTTGCAGGCTTAGAGGAGGAGGAGGAGGCTCCTGGACCGGCGCCTCTGCCTCCTTTGCGGGGCTATTGGGGACCATGCTTGGGCCTAGGGCGCCAAGCTTGAGCCTGCTGTTGCTGCTGATGCTGCTGACCTCCCTGATAGGAGGACTGTCTAACCGCAGGGCAAGAGTGATGAAGGGCTGCTTCTTGCGCTTCTGCTGGTTCTTGCCCGAAGAACCTTTTGCAGAGGTAGCATCCAAGGTGGCGTTGGACTGCTCTATGCGCTGGAGGCGACCTGCTACTCCGGGACTGAAGAGGTCGGTGCCCAGGAAAGGCACATCAGCTAATTTGTGCTGAGTATCCGCAAGAAAGGAGGATAACCTCAGCCATGCCCTGCGGCGAGTGGCCACTGCGGCGAAGGAGTGGGCACAAGAATCTCCAATATCCAGGGCTGTCTGGAGCTGCTGTTTCGCAACAGCACGGCCCTGGTTACGGACCTGCTTAACTGTGGTCTGCATGTCCACTGGGAGATGAGCGAGGACTTCATCTAATGACCCCAAGAGGGCATGAGAGAAGTGTGCCATAATTACCTCCGAGCTGGCCTGACGAAGGCCCAAGGATGAGGACACATATACCTTCCGGGAAGAATGGTCCATATTTCTGGACTCTTTGTCCGGAGGGCGGTCAGTATCCGCTGAGCTACCCATGCGCTGAAACACTGAGGCAGTCACAAGGCTCTCGGCCGAGGGATGCTTAATAAGCCCAGCCAAGGACCCCATGGGTACAGTGTACTTGCGACCCATGCAGGCAGACGGAGCCAGGCAGGAGGCAGGACGCTGCCATAGCTCAAGGGCCAGGCCAACAATGGCTTCGGCCACTGGGAAGGCCTCTGTCGGGGTATCCCCCCTCTTAAGGATATCCATGAGAGGATATTCTGCCTTCTTTTGGATAGGCTGTAATGGCATATCCGTAGACTCAGAAATGAGTCGAAGGATGCCTTGGAAGGAAGAAGGACCTTCCTCCAGGCCTGTCACTGACAACTCATCATCAGGGTGTGAGTGAAGACCAGTGGTATCCGAGTCTGAGGAGTCAGAATACAGGGGTCTCCCGCCTACGTCCCCTTCAATGCGCCTAGGGTGGTCAGGAACTACAGTGATGGACAGATGACGGGGCAAGCCTGTATCTGTCCGACCTCCTTTGAGGGAGCCCCTCCCTGAGGCTGCTTAGGCGGTGGTTCCACCAGAACTGGTGGGGAGACCGGAACAGGCCCAGCAGGAATGCGTGCCGGTCCTGCCGGAGGGAGAACCAGAGTCCTCGGTACCGAAGTCTGTCAGCCGAAGAGGCTAGGGCCAAGTAATGGCCTGTGTAGCCGGCTTCTGACCGGTCAGAATTAGCTGTTGCCACATGAGGTCCTCATAACGTCGACAGAGCTTCCGTCTAAGTCTCTTCTCGTCCAAGGAGGATGAGGAACGGCAGCGGTGCCTCTTCCGGTAGTGTTTATGACCCTTTTTCGGTTTCTCGACCGACAGGGTCCTACTCCTCGATCGAGACCGACGATGTCGGCTCTGTCGATCGGAAGAGACCGGATTCGGTGAAAACCGAGGATCCGGCCCCTGTCCCTTGGTCGGGATGCCCGCAGGGCAGGTCTCCTCATCGGGGAATGAAAGGATGGATGTCCTTTCCAAAGAGTCATCGCGCGGGGTCGGCGACAACGGCTCGATCGGGTTGAGAGAAATCTCGGCCGGTTCTGCTGTATCCTCAGCCTCAGTGCCTTGGCCTGACGGAAGGTCCGAGAAGCCAGCGGCCGAGGAAGCGATCTCGACCGAGGTCACTTGGTCCTGTGAATCGGACTGCTCTCGGTCCCAGGAACGTCTTCTTCGGACAGAAAAAGATGATTTGGGGTCCTTGTCCCTTTTCTTGGGGCGGGAGGAGTGCGATTCCGAGGGCACCTCACCCTTGGTAGGGAGAGACTGGCACAGCTCCCGAAAGGACCCAGTAAAGGTGGAGCCCAGGTTGAGCGGCAAGAAAAAACTTTGGCTGGCCGAAGCTTGGGCAGCTTACTCTTCGAAAGCCGCCATCTGTTCGAGCTGCTCGGCGGATCACCAGTGGATTGCGAAGCTCCCTGTCTCCCTAGCTGTAGGCGCGCCTTGCGATCATCCAGGACGTTGGGATGGAAGGCCAGACAGATAGTGCAAGCAGTGGTGTCATGCACAGCACCCAAGCAATAAACGCGTAAGAGGTGGGGATCGGTGCGAGACATTTTTTGTCTGCAAGGACACCGGCGAAAACCGGGGGAAGACTTGTCCTCCATGTCCGGAGCGCTTGGATCGGATTCGTAAACTCTTACGAGTTTTAAAGAAAGCAAATGCAGTGAAAACAATCGATTAGACTCCAGGGCCTACGGTACTTGTAGAAGTAGCACGAGGGAACCTGAATCTTCCAGCGGAAAGGAAGATATGGCGTCATGGGGCAGAGACGAGATATATACCACCCGGGTGGATGGGAGGAGCCAGCCTGAAGACTTCCGGCAAGATTTAAAGGGGAAAGGAACATGCCAAAGAGTGTGGATGAACAACATATCCACGCTCCTAGAAACTACTTACTGCAAGAGACATTCCTAGAAGACCTACTGTTACGGCAGAAGTCTTTGCATAACTGATCTATCTTCCACAGAATGGTCTCCTGCAGCAAGTCATTACTTCTGGGAGATTCCCAAGCAGTTATATGGCAGTGGGGAGGCCAAACATGGCATTCTGCCGTAGGTATAATGTGCTCATAGAACCAATAAATGCTGTGAGTAGCATATGAGCATTTCAAAGAATTTTGTATTCTATTTGTTAATTATATCAATAAATCAGAAGGAATACTGCTATACCACTGAGTGAATAGGGGATCTCAGTGGCCTGTAGTGAAAAGAAAATCTCTGCCAAAGGCAATTGTAGCCCGAGTTGCAACAGTAGCTCAAATAATACAATGTTATGCTTTAGAAGTGCTACAAAGTAGCAAGTGAAAACTTTTTTTTGCCATGACAGTCAAGCCAGTAGAAAATGTATCCATTTGGCATAAGTAGGATACTTAAGTAGCAGATAATGTAGCAAAATGAAACAATGTATATGTGACATAAAGCAAGTCAGTGATTATTAGAATCAGTAGCTATAACCAAAATTCTACGTGTCTTAGGAACATGTAAGGTAATAAAGTAATGTTGACATATCCCTCTTGTATTGGTGATCTTATTGACAAGGGGGGCCCTTTTTTTTTTTTTTTGAAACAAACAAAAAGAAATATGCAGTAGATGGACCTGTTCGTGAGAGGGACAAGGAGTCCGGCACACAACAGTCCGAGAGGCATCCCGATGGAATGGCCGTGATGGTCTGTAACACTGATACCTCAGAAAAAGTGGCTAGATGAATTGAGCCATTTTGGAAAAGGCCTCAGTCTGATCTTTAGTTGAAGCACCAAGAGGTCTCCGAGACCTAGAAGAGGAGACCGGGGCAGAGTCTGAAGTCTTTAATGAGAGGAAGAAGCTCTGGGTTGGCCTGTGGGGCGCCACGGGGCGGCAGGGCTTGGCAAATCCTATAGCCCGACGTCCTGGATTACCATTTTTTATGTGGGGACAAGCAGATGCCAGAGTTCTGCTTGTCCCATGGACTACCATGCTGCAGTTTAAAATTTGCAGGTTTTTACCTGCTTTTCCCTCGCTGGCCACTAGATGTCCTTCTAATGGAAGAGCCATGCTGAACTCCGGAGTCTTTGAAGCGATTGTTGAATCGCCGCACTACCGCACCACAGCCGCAAGGCCACTGCGCCCCATGCCCCGACTAACTGCAGTCAGGCATGGGAGATCGGGCACCAGCAGACACTCAGGGAGGCGCCAGGCGCCAAGAAGAAACGCGCTCATGACTGGTCAAAAATAGCCAGACTGACAGGCTAGGCAGCCTATAGCTGATGGTACAGTGCTTGTCAGTCCTGGCTATTGGTGATCGCGTTTGGGGGGTGGACTGGAGCTCTCAGAGTGGCAGTAGCACTAGCTCTGTGCACATTGGCAAACGCGCCATTTCGCTGCTTGGAGAGAGGCAGAGAGCACATCATTTCTGTTTCAAGCACAGTCAAACTGTGTATTTGGGGCTGGTGCCATGAGTCACTAGCAAATCAGTAATAGTAGTACCTGGAGAGAGAGAAGTTAGAATACAATAGAAATATATATTGGAGTTTTGGAGCGCCAAGCGAGTGGGAGAGTAGGAGGATCTGTAGTTTGGGGGGAGGGGGATGTGAGAGAGAGAGAGAGAGAGAGATCTTTGTAAAAAAAAAAAAGGGACACAAAGGCATTTGCTTAGTGTGGAAAGTCTGATAAAACAATCTGCTGATTATATATTAAATAAAAGGTTTGTTTAGAGAAAAAAAAGAAGGGAGAACTAAGCAAAAACACTGCACACTGAATTCAGGGAGCTGTGTGTGTTGTGTGGACTCATGTGAAGTGAAGAAAAATAGAAAGGCTACACAGTTATTAAATAAATAAAAAAAGCAAAAAAACTTCAGACTCTAAGTGGGGGAGGTGACTGTGTGTTGAACTTAAGTTGTGGGACTACTAAACATTTCAATAATAATCGTGTGGTAAGGGTTGGGGGGTGTGTGTGTGTGTTTGTGAGACAAGCCTGCCCTCCGTGAGAGAGCAGAGATCAGGGACTTGGACCTGACTGATAATTGTACCTCCTGTGGTGCAAGACCACTAGATAGAGCGTGTGTGATATGAAGTACACAACAACTGAACTAAGAAAACTATAAACCTCCTTAGCCCTCCTTACCTAACCTTATATACACCACACCTATTCCTAGCTAGCCTAGACTGGTCCCACTGTCCCCGAGACCTTGTAGACTGGGTAGGGGAGAGGAACCTGGGGAACAACTGAAATGATAGGAATAAAAGGTAAACTAAAGGGAAAAAACAAAGCATTCTTCTGAGCTACAGAAAAACCTGAATTAACCTAGCTGCTACTGCAGTCTGCTACATACATTGGTGGAGGAGGTGTGTGTGCAGTGTGTGGCAGGGGCCGTCAGTGTGAGACCACCGAACCTGCCCTGAGAGCCTAAGGGTAGAGTAGAGGAAATTGTGGAAGGGAAAGAACTGAATACTTAATAAATAAAGTAAACAGCTGCAGTATAAAAAGAGATTGATACCCACCCCCCACAAAAAAAAGATAGCTACCTTAAATAAACTTATCTTTTAGCTAGTACTTTGTTTGTCCTATCAAGTACTTGGTGGAGGTGTGTGTGGCAGTGGGCTGTGAGTGAGACCTAACCTGCCCTGAGAGGAGAGGGTACAGGAACTTGGGAACAACTGCGGACTTCTTTCTTAGAAATATATTATAGGAAGGGGAAAGGGAAAAACATTTTTTGTGTGACAGTGACACTACACAGAATAAAATAATAAACCCTAGCTACCCAGTACTTGTGGTGGAGGTGTATGTGTGTGCGGCTGTGAGGCGAAACCTGACCTGAGAAGGGAAAAGGCATTTTTGGGGACACCGAAAAAATAAAATAAACCTACCAGTACTAGCTACACTGGTGGAAGTGTTTGTGTGTGGCTGTGAGACCGAACCTGCCCTGAGAAGGGAAAAAGCAATTTCCTGCTAGTATTCCGTAGGCTCTGGACCCAGCCCCCTCCCACCTACTCTGTCCTGCCCTCTTGTAGTGCTGCATAAGCACAACAGCTTAAGGTAAAAAAATTACAGTAACACAACACACACAAAAATAACACAAAACAGAATTTTATTGTGTACAGTATTGTGTACAATAATACAACAATCTTTATTAGCTTATTTCACAATTGCAGCATAGAAGACAGTTAAAAAAATAATGCAACAAAATAAGCCAAAGCAAGTTACTCTATTTTCCCTTTGGACAGGGAAAAAATCCGCATCTTCTTCATCGGAAACAAAAGTAAAGAGCCTGACCCTGAGCCTTCTTCACAGTCTGAAAGCCAGCTCCAACCAGCCCCGAGCCCTACTAGTAGTCAGGAAAAAATGACCAAGGTTCTCAGTCTGGGTCTGTGTTTGTAGACATAACAGGCGATCAGTCTAACTTGACCGTACCATTTTCTGAACGAGTGAGCATAACAGTAGCAGCAGTTCAGTGCCATCACATTCTGGTTCAGTACAGGTAAACTGACCTTTCATTTTAGATGATGAGGAAATAAACACTGAGAAAAGAAGCAAAGATAAAAAATATGATATTGAAAAGGGCTCGAACATTTCAGCATCACTGGCTAAATCAGTTTACCTGGTTAAGGTATGATGACCAAAAATACGTCATGTACTGCTCTGCCTGTGAGAAACAGCCCACTCTTGCGACTCCTGCTTATTCAAAAAAACCTAACGTGTTTGCCACTGGTTCAAATAATTTCAGAATTGAGTCCGTGAGAGCCCATGAGAAATCAAATCCACATATAATTTGTGCAAACCAGCATAGTCACGAAACTGGTCAACATGCAGTCAATTTTAACATATCTGAAACTGCAATATATCACGCATTTTCTCAGATGGAGGAAGTCACGAAAAATAAAATGAGGCATTTATTTAACACCACATATTCCTTGGCTAAAAATTTACGTCCTTTCTCAGATATGGAGTGGCTTTGCACATTGCAAGAAAAAAATGGGGTTAAACTCAGCAGCAATTACGCAAATGGTAAACGGGCCAGAGATTTCTGTAATGCAATATCAGTTGTCATGTCTACAACACAGATTCAGACTATCAAAAATACAAAATTCGTTACCGTTCTTGCAGATGGCAGTACAGATGCAAGCATTGTAGAGTGGGAAAATGTCTTCCTTCGTTTTGTTGATAGCGCAGAAAAAAAAGTTACAACTGTGTTAATTAAAGCTGTACCTCTTGAACATTCTCACGCAGATGGAGTTTTAAAGCAATAACCTCTGCACCTGAGTCTGTTGATCTTTCTTTTGCGGACCTTAACGATGTGAGCAGACCTGGACCAGTTCTCGTATGTGCCAACTTTGATGGTACCAGTGTGATGATGGGTCATACAGGTGGCACCATAGCAAAAATCTGAGAACATGTCCCCACTGTAATACCCACATGCATTATGTAGCCCACAAACTGGGTTAGCAGTTCTCGACATCATGAAAAAAATCCTTTGTTCAAAAGTAGAAAACACCTTGAAAGGAATTTTAAATTTTACCACTACAGCCCCAGAAACTTGGGAACTGCAGGAAATAGCAGATGTCATACACACGAGTTGGCTCATTTCAGTGCAATAAAGCAAGTCGTTGGCTTGCAAGTAAGACGCTTTCAGTTCATGCTGTTCAAGTCAACCTGCCTACAGTAATTTAGCATCTTGAACATGTCTCAAACTCTGCTGGTGATGATGGGGCCAAACAAAGGCACTTCTAAGAGATTGCACGCAGTACAGTTTGTAAAATCACTGTTTATTCTTCAAGATTTTCTGCCAATATTGAAAATGTATCACTTGAATTTCAGAAGGATGACCTACTAATATTAGAAGCCCCAACTCGTTGAGACATGCTTACTCCAGTTGACTGAGCTAAAAACAAGACCTGGAAAGTTTATGACATCATTTCTGAACCAATATAATCCTGCAGAGAAATGCATGAACTATCTCATTTCAAAACGTGGCAGTGAGGACAAGATTGTTCCTTTTACTTTCAAAGGGAACTGTCCAGAAGTAAATTTTACAACTGATACACAGCTGCACAGTTTAATAGATGCAGCAGTATTTTACATTGATCAGCATTTTCGGAATTTCTCGGAAGAACCTCTAAAATGGTTCAGTTGCTTGGATTTCAAAAATTAAGATCTGCCACGAGAAGAACTTGCAAAATTTGGCACAACTGATTTAAGTAATTTATTAGACTACTTTCACAACTTTTTTTCTGAAGATCATGTAACCAGTATAAAAAGGGAGTATTGTGCATTAAAAGCAATGCTTAAGTCTGCAGTTGACAAGCCATATCTGCAAGAGTATTCACGACTACTACGAGAGAAACCTGCCAGCTTGCTCCATCCTTGACCTAATAGAAATGTTACTGGCTATGAGTGTGTCTACTGCTAAATGTGAGAGAGTATTCTCCATTCAGAATCTTATAAAAACAAAAATAAGAACAAGTTTGGCTGATGACACGCTCAGTCACTTCTGCATATAGCAGTTGAAGGCCCTGCATTAGACAGCTTTGATCCAGATCAAGCTATCAACCACTGGTTACTATCTGGTCCTGGCACCGCACATTCATAGTCATCATGGTCATGCTAGTTCAACTACTAGTTCTGCTGATTCACGAAAATGTCCCTGAGGCTGTCACTAGTCTTGATGATGACATGACTGAATATGATGCTCCGGCTGGAGCAAGCTCAGGCTTCCTGTAACTTTTCCCGATGCTGATGCTGTACTGTCTGTTACTCTGCTGTAATGATGTTCTCACTGTGCTGCTGGCTGGCACTCTGTGCTGCTGCTGCAACCACACTTGCTGTCAGTTCCTCGCTGCTAATGCTAATTCTGTCTGTGCTCGCAGCCTCGCCATGCTGCTGACAAAAATAAAATCATATTATTTATTCTCCTTATTGTCTATTTCAACACTAAATAACTACTACAATAAATCCATTGAGTTTTCTGTAGTTTGATATTTTCCATTAAAAATATGCCATTTTATACCGGGACTACCAACTCAAGCACTGGGACAACTACTTTTGGACAAGCCACTTGTCCGTGGACAAGTACCTAATTTTAAAATTTGTCAAGCCCTGTGGGTCAGCTTTATTGTGTTCTTTGTCACTTGTTCTCTGCCCTTAAAGGTGTCACGTGGGGCTTAATTAGTTCCAGTTTTATATGAATAATTATACTGAGGGTGTGGTTTGTGGTACATGTATTGTACTGTCTTCAGTTGTCTGTCTGAGGCTTGTAGGTTCTCCAGTATCGTTTGAGCCCCAGGCCCAAAAAGATGGTCACCTGAAAAGGGGGCATTAGCCACTTTGTGTTGAATATCAGGTGCTATCCCTGAGAGTCGGAGCCATGCCTGACTGCGTATAAGAATACCGACTGCACAGGCTCATGCCGAAGCATCAGCAAGATCGTACCCCGATCTTAATAAATGTCAAGACAGGGAAGTAAAGGTATTTATTATTGATGTGAGTTGTTCTCTATCAGGGGATGCAGGTAGTCTGTTTATAATGTCCCCAGCAGAGATGTTTCACCGTATACTGGTATTGCAGCATGTGTCCCATATAATTGAGTATTCTGATATTTAGTGTGTTTAGAGCAAACACTTTCTTCCCCATATGATCAAAACATTTAGAGTCTCTATCTGGAGGTATTGTACTTGTATGTTTAGGCTTGTCAGTGTGGTTGTGAGCAGCTGCAATAACCACAGACTCCGCGAAGTGGGCGTATTTGTTAAATACTGATAATCAAGAGGAGCTTGATACAGCCCATGGGCCTTTCTAGGTAACTCCTGTGCCGCTATGGGTTGACTCCATGCTTCAGTGATCACATTTCTGAACGCTGGTATAAAAGGAGGGACAGCCCAGACAGGGTCCTCCAGAAGGCCCAGATATTCAGCCATATCTTTACTTAATCTGTCCTGTTCCATTGTGGTAAACCCCATTGTTTTTTGTATTTGTAACATCATTTTGGGGAATGAGGGGTCATCTGTGGAAAAATGACCTTTAATGGTTGTAGTAGCCCATTGTCCCAGTACGAGGGCACATCCAAAGGGGACCCATACCCTCTTGTGTCAGGAGAATCATCATAGTGTGCGTGATGTTCTGGATTTGTATGATAATCTGAAAAATATTCTTCTGAATATTCGTGAGGAGGCAGGACTGGTGAGCGTTCTAGCTCCGTGTGCGCCTGCTTTGATGGAGGCAGAGATATCATTTGTGATTGAGGGTTATGTCCCGGAGTGAGGCTATGGTCAAAACCCATAGAATTCAACACTCTATTTACTATTTCTTCAATATTTGGAACTTGTGAGGATGGAATTGCCATGTAAGCTGGTTCTGAATCCAGCGTACGTGGGGACGGGGGGTCAATTTGCACCTCCCGGTAGTGATCCAGTGCTTCTTTGGTGTCTTTGTTCACCCCCGACTGGGGCATGGGTACCATGCATGAGAGTAAATGAGGCTGGTGGGCCTCTGCGTTCCATAGTATACAATTCTTTATTTTGTGGAAATGCAGCCCCATATGTATCTTTTGATACATGTTTTTAATAATATTCATGGCTTTTCATAGTAGACCTTTTATAAGGATCATCCATAGTTGTATTATATGCAGGTAAAGGTGTTGTTCTATGATGCAGGGACTGCCCCGTCGACGGTGGTATTGGTCTTGTTGATGGAAGAGGAAGAGAAGCATGCCTCGTTGACAATATACTGTGTCTTATAGATGAAGGGTAAGTAACAGCATGCTCCGTCGATGGAGGAATGTATCCCGTCAGCGATGATGAAGGTAGGGCATGTGCTGTCAACAGTGGGATGTGCTCCATCGATGATGGAACTGCTGGCATCGATGATGGGATAGTGAAGACATGCTCCGTCGACGATGGAACTGCAGTCATCAATGATGGGAAAGTGAAGACATGCTCCGTCGACGATGGGAGGGTGAATGCATGTCCCATTGACGGTGGTAGACTTCTCGTCGATGATGGAGCATGGCGAGCATGTCCCGTCAACAGGGAAGGCAGCCCTGTTGATGATGAAGCATGTAGAGTGTGCTCTGTCGACAGAGGAAGTGTTCTCATCGATGAGGATGTTTTGTAGAGCCCTCTTGTCAACGGGGGAGTATGCCCCGTTGACGGGGAAAGTAGCAGGACCTCTGCCTTCGATGGTGTAGGTGGCCTCATCGATGGGGGAGCTGAGGAATGATGCCCCATTGAAGAGGAACGTTCCTTTCTATGAGAGGTTGTACATCTGTGCTCTTTTGATTAAGAAGTGCCTGCCGTTGACGGAGGTGAAGTGCCCGTCGACGATATCTTCCTGATGATCCATGTTTCGGAGGTATGACCGCTGAAAGGTGGTCAGGCAGGACTCTAGGTAAAGGTGTTTCCTTCCCTGTTTTATTTCTTGAAGAGGACTCTGAGTTTTTTGAGCCCTTTGCTTGAGTACCCTGTGTGTATGACAGGGGAACATCCACTGTAGCACTTTTATCGAGTATAGGAATATGGTGCCTGTATGAAGCCCAGGTACCTTAGGCTATGGGTTCAATCCACACTGTAGACTGCTGCCAGAAGAGTTGCTGCCAGAGCTAAAGCCGGCAGGATTATGAACGGAGATTACCTGGGACCACCCACTTTTATAGGTACAGCCCAGGAAGTGAGGTAGTGTGGGTGGTCCCTGGTGTGGAGACTGTTGGAAGAAACTTCCGTGCTAGAGCGCCACCTATCGGGAACTCCCAGAAGTAATAACTTACTGCAAGAGACCATTCTGTGGAAGATGTACCGTTACAGGTGAGTAACCTGTTTTACTAGGATCGCGCATATGTTGTTCTATCCACACTTCTTGGCAGACTCCTAGCAGTTCTCTGGGAGGAGGGAGGCAAGACGCACACCCCCCATTTAGGAAAAAGGAACTGGAGAACTGAGGCTCCGAAACCAGCATCCCGGTGTGACTCAAGGTCGATGTGGTAATGGGTAATGAAGGTGTGTGCTGGCTTCCAGGTAGCAGCCTTGCAGAGTTCCTGGATAGGGACGTCCCTAGAAGCAGCCACCAATGCAGCGGTATGTCAGGTGGAATGAACCTTAAGCCCTACGTGAGGCTCCCTACTCGCCAACCTATAGCAGAGGTCAATGCAAGATGTAATACATCGAGCTATTGTTTGCTTGGCTGCAGGTCTGCCAGGTGTGCTTCAGCGTAGGTGACAAACAGCTGGTGAAACTCTCCCTGAACTTTCGCCGTTCGCTCTTTGTAGTAGGCTAGTGTTCGTCTCAGGACCAAAGTATGAATCCTGTACTCAGCCTCCAAGGTGTGACTGGGGTAGAACATCGGCAGAGTAATCACCTGGTTAAGGTGAAACTCCGACATCACCTTCGAAAGGAATTTCGGGTGGGGGTGCAGGACAATCTTGTCCCTGTGGAAGACCAGGTAAGGAGACTCGATAGAGAGCACCTGTAACTCCCCAGTCCTTCTGGCTGACGTGATAGCCACCAAGAAGGCGATCTTCCACGACAAATGTGAGATGTCACATTTGTGCATCGGTTCGAATGGCTTGCCATGAGCTTTGCCAAAACCAGCAGATGATCCCACGGAGGTGGAGGTTCACGCACTGGAGGGGATATGTGATCTAGGCCTTTGAAGAAGCACCATACCACCTTCTCCTGTGCCACGGACTGCTGACTCGGCCCGCACCCGGTCAGCAGAGATGGCTGCCATGTGCACCTGTAGGGTCGTCGACCGAAGACGCTGCAGGGAGAGGGACCAAAGATAATCCAAAATGCTAGCCACTGAACAGGACGATGGGTCCAACCTTTTGCCACGACACCAGATGGAGAATCTCTTCCATTTAAAGGCATAGCATTTTCTGGTAGATTCCTCATAAAAAGCAGGGCTTGACAAATCTTAAAATTATGTACTTGTCCACGGACAAGTGGTTTGTCAAAAAGTAGTTGTCCCGGTGCTTGAGTTGGTAGTCCAGGTATAAAATGGCATATTTTTAGTAGAAAGTATAAAAATACAGAAAACCCAAATGGATTTATTGTGGAAAATAAAATATTTTGCTTCGGCTTCTTTCTTTGCATTTTGTTTTCACTTTTATGGAATTGTGAAAATACTGAAATATTGTACTCAATAAAATGTTATTTTATATTATCTTTGTTTGTGTTGTGTAATTTATTACCTTAAGCTGCTGTGCTTAGTCCTTGCGTCTTACAACACTACAGGAGGACAGGATAGAGTAGGTGGGAGTAGGAGGGAGCAAGAGTCAACTGCTAGTACTCCGAGAGAGTCTGCAGTTCACTTCTCCAAGCTCCTACTCTCTCTCTCTCTCTCGGCAGGTTAGGTCTCTCTCACAGTCTCACACACACACACACACACACTCTCACACATACACACACTTACTCGGTCTTCTCGTTTTTTTTCACTATCTTTTTTTTTTTTTTTTATGATTGTGTCTGTATTTCACAAACCAGCCAGACACAGGATACCACTCATGGGCACAGAACAGGTCACCTCTTTGCTCCTTCCCACACAATTACCTCCCTCTCAACAAAGCCTGAGCCCAAACATACAGTTAGGCTTCTCTTATTTTATTTTCAGTTTTTTTGTTTTAGCTTTCCTTCAGATTTTTTTTTGTCCACAAGCCAGCCAGCCACAGACAGGACACTGGGCAGTTCAGGACAACTCTTCCCACACTAGACGGAGGCTGGCACCTCTTTAGTATCCCAAGAGAGGAGAGCACACAGTTACACACTTAAACAGTTATGTTATAGGCTTATTTTTATGTAAAATCATTTTTGTTTAAATTAATAGCTTTCTTTTTTTCTTCTTGTGTCTTTCACAAGCCAGCCGCAGCAAGACACTGGGTCACTTCTGAAGCAGGTCGGGTAACACTTCGCTCAGTTTCATTCCTTTCCACACAACCTCCTCTCTTCCTAAAAACTTAGCCCACACTTACTCAGTTAGGGTCCTCTTATTTTTCTTACAATCTTGTTCTTTTTTTATTTATCACTGAAGGTGACAAGTTAGGTTTGTGACAGCTCAAATAGCAAAGCACTGATCAACATCCACTGTCAAAAGCAAGCAGCCACGTCCTCCTTCACTAGTTCAGTTAAGCAGGGTAGTCAGTCACAAGAGAGAGAGAGAGAGAGAGAATGAGTACAGTAGTACACTTTATACACTAGCAACTGCCAGCTGGTATTGCTGAGTCAGAAAGAAGCCAGGAGGTAGTGCCTTTAAACAAGACAAAGTGGCCTGAACAGAGACAGCCTTACTACCTCAGTTCTTTCTTTTCCCCTAATACAGAGGACAAGGTCAGCACAACACACCTCCTTTGTTTAATTTGTTTTTATTTATTTATTTTTTTTTTTTTTAAACACACCTCCTTTGTTTAGTTAATTCGTTTTATCTTATTTTTTTCAATTACAGCCCCGACTGTACAGTCACAAACACCATGCGGTCCTCAGGTAAACTGCCGACTGGAACTCCCCACCCCATCTTACTCAATGCTTTCTAGTTGTAAACCGTCCCTCAAGTCAAGTTTTGGTTTTTCTTTTTTTATACACCCCCAGTGCAGTACTCGCCAGTGTGATTCCCAACAATGAAGATAGTGGCAGCAAGCAAGTCAAACACTTGTTTTACACTCAGTTATCCAACCGTCGTGGTGGCTGGCAGAGTCGGAAGCCCCCTCCCCCCACAAACTTCAATGTGACAAATGCCACTCCCAGGACTCACAATTTATTTTCAACACTGTCTAGTTATTTATAACTTTTTAAGTATATTTAAATGATATTCTGTGCTGTAATAGGAAGTGGCACTGCTGAAAAGTAATGACAGGCACTCCACAGTTTGAAAAGCGCTCCGTCTGCCATTTCATTCACAGACAAAATGGCACTTTCGGCAATAGTATCCCGCTTTCTGTCCTGAAACCTCCCGCCCCTACCACTCCTGCAGCCAATTCCCAGGACTGACAGGCACTCTCACACATCAGTTCTCTGACTAACCTGTGAGTCCGGGATCCAGCAGTGCTGTTCTGCTGCCCTGATACATGGAGAGAGGTAGGGAGGGTCCGGACATTGCATGCGCCGCCACGCGCTTGCTCCAACCTAGTCAGTCAGCCACCCACCTGATTAAATCCTCTGTGAACCATGTGACGACAGGCTGCATAAATGACAGGCGGCAGCACCTAGTGGTCGGTCGGCTAACTGTAGGTAGCCTGAACATGGCTTGCATGAATGTTGCTTGTCCGGGGACAACAAGCTACTAAATTGATGCTTGTCCGACGGCGAATTCTTGTAGCCCGGGACGTCGGGCTATGGGATTTGTCAACCCCTGATAAGAACCCTCAACAACATTGAGGACCTCGTTGGACAGACCCAAGGCCTGGAACTCTAGCCGCTCAGGAACCAGGACGTCAGGTGCAGGGATTGAAGGTCCAGGTGGAGCACCTTCCCCAGACTGATGGACAGCAGGTCCGGGCATGCTGGAAGCCGCCTCGGGAGCCTGGAGCTAAGGCTGTGGAAATCTGGAAA
Organism: Neoceratodus forsteri; assembly: GCA_016271365.2. NCBI lineage: Eukaryota > Metazoa > Chordata > Ceratodontiformes > Ceratodontidae > Neoceratodus > Neoceratodus forsteri. The sequence goes on from CM028132.1 coordinate 1,285,472,740, forward strand.
CCAGAACTGGCGTGGCCAGTCTGGGGCTACCAGGATCACCTGCGCCCTGTCCCTCCTGACCTTGATGAGCACTTTGTGACTCAAGGGAAAGGGAGGGAAGGCATAGAAGAGGCCTGGGGCCCATGGCCCCAGAAGGCATCCCCTGCAGCAAACCCTGCTGGGGGGGGGGAGGAGGCGGGCACAGTACAGCTTCAGCTTCGTGTTCTCCCTGGAGGTGAACAGGTCCACCTGAGGGGTGCCCCAGTGGGACAACAGATCTTGTACTACCTCCTGGTGGAGAGACCACTTGTGAGATGCCCCGCCCATCCAGCTAAGGGCATTGGCCAGCTGATTCGAGGCTCCTGCTACGTGAATGGCTAAGAGTTCTGCTTCCAGGCTGAGCACAAGGGACCAAATGCGGAGAGCTTCCTTGCAGATGGGCAAGCAGCGTGTCCTGCCCTACCTGTTGAGACAGTACATGGTTATGGTGTTGTCCGTCTGGACCTAGACCACTTGACCCCAAACAAATGGAGCTAATGCAGTCAGGGCTAGCCGGACTGCTCGAAGCTCCAGCAGGCTGATGTGGTATCGGGACTCCTGGGGGGACCATAGTCCTTGGGCGCTGTGCTCCCCCAGATGGGCACCCCAACCCATCAGAGAGGCGTCGGTCGTTAGGATAACTGTCAGCTCGGGGTGGACAAACATGATCCCCTTTCTGCAGGTGGTATGGGACGAGCCACCACTAGAGGCCATCCCACATCCTCTGGGTCACGGAGACCAACTGGTCGAGATGACCCGAGTGCTGAGATCACTGGCAGCCCAGTTCCCACTGGAGGAAACACATATGGCAGCAGGCCCATCGGACCACATTGATGCAGGCCACCATGTAGCCCAGATGACGCAGGAAGTCTCGAGCAGGGCACGATTGCCCAACCAGTAATGACTGGGCAAAGGAGGAGAGAACCTCTGCCCTGTCCACCGGGAGCTGAGCTCTGGCTTGGCAGGAGTCGAGCTGTGCCCCGATGAACTGAATCACCTGTGAAGGCACTAGTTCCAACTTGGCCTCGTTGATCAGGAGGCCAAGGTCGAGGAAAGTCTGGAAGGCCAGATCCCTGGACCACTCCACCTCCTGCCTGGAGGGCCCTGTTATCAGCCAATCATCCGGGTAAGGGTACACCTGGACCCCTTGGCGCCTCAGGTAAGCCGCTACCACTGCCACGCATTTGATGAAGACCCTGGGGGCTAAAGACAGGCCAAAGGGCATGGCTTGGAACTTGTAAAGGGTTCCCTCAGCTTGGAAATGGAGGAACAGTCGATGGGATGGACGGATCGGGACATGAAAGAACACGTCCTGAAGATCTAGGAAGCAGAACCACATGCCTTGCTCCAGGGATGGTATGATCTGAGCCAGAGTTACCATCCAGAAGGTGCGGGACCTGAGGAACTTGTTCAGGTTATGCAGATTTAGACTGGAGCGCCAGCCCCTCATCCGCTTTGGAACCAGGAACTACCTGGAAACGATCCCTGGGTCTGAAGGCTGGTCCCGTACTCTGTGCACCACCTACTTGAGGAGCAGCTGAGCTAAGTTGTCTTGGAGAGCCAACTGAGAAGCTGCAGACACCAGATCCCCGTGGGGCGCGTGCTCGAAATGGAGGGGCTGCTCGAATTCCAGAGGCAGGCTCCAACTGACCACTTCCAGAACTCAATGGTCGGTGGTGATAGCGGACCAGGCGGAAAGGAAGTGGTTGAGCTGGCCCCCCACAGGAGGTCCCAGGGGAGGTGTGACGGGATTGAGGGAGGCACCCCCCCAACCCGTCACTAGGCAGGCTTGGAGGAGGGTCTGGCAGAGAAACTGCTGGGACCTTTCCCCAGGGCTTTCTGAACAAGGAGGCCATGGACTTGGCCTAAGGATGCCAAGATTTAGCCTGCTGGTCCTGCTGCTACTGCTGGGCCAGTCTGGCCGAGGAGTGGACGAACAAAAGGGCCTGTGCTTCTGATGCTTGGGGCCCTTGTCCTTCTGGGCAGATGTGGTGGAGTCCAAAGTGGAACTGGACTTCTCTATACGTTGGAGGTGGCCCTCCATGCAGGGCCCGAACAGGTCAGTGCCGAGGAAGGGGACATCTGCCAGCTTGTGTTGCGTATCAGCGTAAAGTTCGAGATGCACGGCCATGCCCTGGAGCACATGGCTTCTGCGGCCGCTACCGAACGGGCACAGGAGTCACCAATGTCCAGACCTGTATGGAGTTGTTGCCTTGCCATGGCCCTACCCTGGTCCCGGTCCTGCTTGACCATGGTCTGAAGGTCCACTGGGAGATGAGGGATCACCTCATCCAGGGAGCCCAAGAGGGCATGGGAAAAATGTGCCATGATAATGGCCGAACTGGTCTGATGAAGGTCAAGGGAGGAGGCTGCATAGACCTTCTTCCCGGAATGGTCCAGTTGTTTGGATTCCCTGTCCGAGGGTCTGTCCACATCCCCTTTGTTGCCTGAACACCGAAAGATGGAGTCGGCCACGAACCCCACCGCAGAGGAGTGCTCCAAAAATCCCGAAAGGGACCCCACAGGGACCGCATACTTATGGGTCATGCGGGCAGAATGCACAGGACAAGATGCAGGATGATGCCACAGCTCCAAGGCTGACCTACAACGGCATCAGCCACCGGATAGGCCTCCATCAGAGTATCCTCTTTGTCCAGAATCTCTGTGAGGGGATACTTGGCCCATTTCTGCACAGGCTCGAGCTCCATTCCCGTGGACTCGGAAATGAGCCGACAAATACCCATCAGCGAGGTAGGGCCCTCGTCGATGGAGAGACCCCCCCCCCAGAGACTTGGCCTCAACAGGACAGGAGACCATGGAGGAATCTTCAGACTCTGAGGAGTCCTCGTAAAGTGGGTGACTATCCGTGTCACTCTCAACCCGCCTTGGGCGGTTGGGAGTAAGAGTGACTGACAACAGATGGAGCAGGCCTTGGGCCGACTGAGATTCCTTGGTCGGAGCCCTGGACTTTGGTTGTTCTGGCGGCGGTTCCACATGGATTGGTGGCGTAGCCGGCTTCAGCTCAGCCTGCAGAGCCTTAACTGGCACATCGGTGACAGTGACCGACAGTTGCTCAGGCAAGAGCCACCTAATGGCTGGGGTAGAAACCGGAATCGGTTTCGACCTAGACATGACCAACTGCTGCCACATTAGGTCTCCGCAGCACTGACGCAAACTGCGCCGGAGCCTCTCCTCACCCGATGAGGACGAAGACAAGTGGCACTGCCACTTACTATGGCGTCGGGAGCGAGATCACCAATGAGGGCGATTCTTGTCCGATGTTGAAGTCAAGGAACGAGACCAAGACCTTGACCATCGGCGGGGCCGATGGGGGACCTCAGAAGGAGTCGGGGGAAACCCGTGGCTCCTCCTGGTCAGGTTCCTTGGCAGGTGGGTCCTGCCCAGCAAGCTGAGCCGACCCGTCTGAGGACAATGGAAGCACCGGAGTCCAAAATAAAGAGTCGTTGGCTGGATCGGGCGACAACCCGCCAGTTGGCTCGAGAAAAATCTAGGCTGCGTCGACAAGCATCTCAGCTGACTGCTCTGACGGGGTTACCGTGAAACCAGCAGCTTCAGCTATGACTTCAACCGAAGTCGAAATGGGTTTCCTGTGAGCGGGACCACTCCCAGTCCAAAGAGCGTTGACGCTGCAACTTGTCCTTTTTCCACTCCTTCTTCTGAGAGCGCCAAACATGCAACCCCAAAAGGCCCTCTCCCTTGGTAGAGACAGACTGGCATAGCACCTTGAAGGAAGCTGAATAGGAGGATCCTAGTGGTAGCGGAATGAAGGCGGAAGCCGAAGAGGAGCCCGCCACGCCCTGAGCCACCTCCTCCTCCTCGAAGGCTTTAAGCTATTCCAGCTGCTCGGCAGACCCCGCAGCCGTGGAGACCACCCAACGGGCATCCTTGGATTTAACCAGCAGGTAACGCTTTTCTGGTCACCCCAGTAGAAGTCGGGCAGCGCGGTCTTCCAGAACCAAAGGTGAAAAGGACAGACAGAGATTGCACGCCTGTAGATTGTGGTCGTGTCCCAGACAGTAGACGAACATGGCATGTGGATCAGTGCGAGACACCTTCTGACAGCGGGGCACCGGCGAAACCCAGGAACTGATTTGTTTTCCATCGCAGTGGTGAGAGAAGAATGCGAAGACGAAACTCGAGAGAGTTTTAAAATAAGTTTTGGAAGCGAATCTGAAGATTCTAGAGCCAGGGCCTACTACACACGGAAGCGCTAAGGAGGGAACCTGAACCTTCCAATGGAAAGTAAGATCTGGCATCATGGGGCAGAGCTGAGGGTTATACCACCCAGGTGGGTGGGAGGAGCCAGCTTGAAGACTTTCCGGCACATCTTAAAGTGGCAAGGTTCCTGCTAAGAAGTGTGGATAAAGCAACATATCCACAAACCTAGAAGAGAAGACATTCTGTCCTGCAAGGGATTTACAAGAAAGGAGCATTAGGGAGCAACAGCTTGAGTTATGGAGAGAGTCAGAGGAACTTTTGTGGCTTCAACCCTAACTAGTGCATTAACAAAGTTTTTTTGCAAAGAATTTCCTTATTTTTGAGATACTATAAGTATATCCTTATTTGAGAAGTACCAGGAGAAGCAAAGGGAGGCAGGGAGGTCAGTAAGGGAAGCCAAAGCTCAGACAGAAGAACACATTGCAAAATCAGTGGGTAGAGGGGACAAAACCTTTTACAGGTACATAAGTGAAAAAAGAAAGACAAAGGGAGGGATAGTGAGACTGAAGGGGGAGGATGGGGGGTGTGGAGGATGACAACAGTAAAGCTGACATACTGAACAGGTATTTCTGCTCAGGCAAAGTGGGCAAGCATTAAGGATACAATACTTGAAGCAACATCCCATTGTGTTAGACAGAAAAGGAAGTGCAAAAGAAGAAGGAAACCACTTTGGTTCTCAAATACAGTAGCAGAAAAGGTCAGAGCCAAAAGGCTGGCCTTCAGGAAATATAAGGGAACACAGCAGCATGAAGATAGGGAGGCATACCAAACTGCTAAGGGAAGCAGAGTAAGGCAGTAAGGCAGGCAAAGTCCCAAACTGAGGAAACACTAGCACTGAACAGTAAAGAAGGTGACAAGACTTTCTATAGATACTAGTGAAAGGAGAAAGTCCAGAGGGGTATTGCTTTAATGGAGAAAAGGGAGCATGGAGGAGGAGGATCCTGTAAAGGCATCTATCCTAAATAGATACTTTTGCTCAGTATTTACTGAAGAGAAGGTAGGGCAGGGCCACAGCTCAGCATCACGGACAGGGGGAGGGAGGTGAGCACTACTCCTCACAAAAGAAAGGGTCCTACAAGAGCTTGCTAAGCTCAGGTGGATAAGGCAATGGGACCTGATGGCATACATCCCAGGGTACTTAAGGAGCTAAAGGAGGAACTAGCAGAGCCATTAGCAGAATTGTTTAGTGAGTCTCCGAGCACAGGAGAGGTCCCAGAAGACTGGAGAAGGGTTTCATGTGATCCCGCCCCACAAGAGTGGTAGCAGGGAGGAGGCGGGAACTACAGACCAGTCAGTCTTACCTCAGTAGTGGGCAAGATTATGGAGGCACTCCTTAAGGAAAGGATAGTGCAACACCTAGAATCCATAGGGGCACAGGATCCAAGACAGCATGGGTTTACAAGGAAGGTCCTGTCAAACTAATCTCATAGATTTCTTGACTGGGTAACCAGAGTGGTGGACCAAGGGGAGCAGTTGATGTCGCCTACCTTGACTTCAGCAAAGCTTTGACACTGTTCCACATAGAAGATTGATAAATAAGCTAGTAGGCTCGTGGGCTGTGAAGTTGGTCAACTGGGTGGCAAACTGGCTGGACTGGCAGAAAACAGAGGTGGTGGTAAATGGTATACAGTCAGAAGAGATGCAAGTCGCAAGTGGGGTACTTGTAGGGATCAGTCCTGGGCCAGTCCTATTCAACATCTTCATTAGTGACCGCAGATGGACTAGAGGGTAGATCTGTCTGTTTGCAGATGACACCAAGATCTGCAACAGAGTAGATGATCCAGATGGGTGGGCAGAATGAGAAGAGATCTGGATAACTAGCAAAATGGTCAGAAGAGTGGCAACTGATTTGATGCAAAGAAGTGCAAAATCATGCACATAGGGAAGAGAAACCCTGAAGCCACTTATAGGCTGGGAGGAGTTGCTAGCAGTCACAAAGGAAGAAAGAGACTTGGGCATCATCATCCCTGATGACCTAAAATCATCCAAGCAGACCCTAAAGCAGTAGGTAAGGCTAGGGGGTGTTAGGTGTATTAGTAGGGTATCACAAGTCAAGAGGGAGGTAATAATCCCTCTGTACAAGACATTAGTTAGCCCCATCTGGAGTACTGCATGCAGTATTGGAGAGGCCACACCTTCACAAGGACATTAACCAAATTGAGGCAGTCTCGAGAAGGGCAACCAAAATGGTGCAGGGACTGCATCAAAAGACATAGGAGGACAGATTAACGGAGCTCAATATGTATACCCTTGAGCAAATGAGGGAGAGAGGTGATATGATCGAGACATTTAAACACCTTAAGGGCATAAACAAGGTGAAAGAGTCTAACATGTTTAAACATAAGAAAAATAGCAGGACAAGAGGACACAGCATGAGATTAGAGGGAGCGATTAAGGGGAATGTGAGAAATTCTTTTCACAGAAAGGGTGGTAGATGCATGGAATAGCTTACCACAAGAAGTGGCTATGAATACAGTGCAGGGCTCAAACAGGCATGGGATAGGCATAAGGGAGCAATACAAATGACTATGAATAGATAGGTCACTGACAGAGCAAAGGCCGATGGCACATTTATAAGGTAGAAAAAGAAATGGGCAGACTGGATGGGCCTTGCGGTCCTTATCTGTCGTCAACTTCTATGTTTCTAGTCTTTACTGAAGAGGAGGAGGGTAATGGGTCTGAAGGGAGTACAAGGGGTGAGAATGGTGAAGAAATGGACACAAGTCCCTTTACACGAGAAAGGGTCCTGAAGGAACTGGAAGTAATAAGAGTTGATAAAGCAATGGGACCAGATGGGGTGCACCTCGGGTCCTTAAAGAACTAAGAGAGGTGGTGGCTGAACCTCTGGCTATCCTGTTTAGCCGATCACTGGAAACAGGGAAGTACCCAAAGACTGAGGACAGCAGATGTAGTCCCCTTATACAAAAGTGGGAACAAAGAGGAAGCAGGAACTACAGACCAGTCAGCCTCACCTCGGTAGTGGGAAGATCATGGAAGCACTACTGAAGGAGAGGTTGGTGAAACATCTGGTTGTCAATGGACTATAGGACCCAAGGCAGCATGGGTTCACCAGGGGGAGGTCATGTCAGACCAACCTTGTTGAATTTTTTGACTGGGTGACTAGAGAGGTGGATCAGGGAGGCAGTGGACATGGCCTATCTGGACTTCAGCAAGGCCTTTGACACTGTGCCACATAGAAGACTATTACACAAACTGGGGAATATGGGTGTGGGCAGGACAGTAGTGTGGTGGGTAGGTAACTGGCTGGGTGGCAGGACACAGAGGGGGGTGGTGGTAAATGGCTGTCACTCCACAGAGGGAAGAGTGACCAGTGGGGTACCACAGGGATCAGTGCTGGGACCGGTCCTATTCAACATCTTCATCAGTGACATTGCACAGGACCTAGAAGGCAGAATTTCACTGTTCAGCTGATGACACAAAGCTCTGTAACAGAGTAGACACACCAGAGGGTGTAGACAGAATGAGAAGACCTGCAGAAACTTGAAGAATGGTCAGGGGTTTGGCAGTTGAAATTCAATGCAAAGAAGTGCAAGATAATGCATATAGGGCACAAAAACCCTGGCACAATATATCAGTTGGGGTGAGGATATAACATGCACCAAGCAGGAAAGTGATCTTGGGGTTGTCATCTCTGATGACCTCAAGGTAGGGAAACAGTGTGACAAGGCAGCAGGTAAAGCAAATAGGATGCTGGGATGTATAGGCAGGGGATCACCAGCAGGAAAAGGAGGTCATAATTCGCCATACAAGACACTAATGAGGCCCCACCTTGAGTACAGTGTACAGTTCTGGAGACCATGCCTACAAGGACATAGACAGGGTACAGAAGGTTCAGAGGAGGGCAACAAAGATGGTGCATGGATTGCATCACAAGTCCTATGAAGACAGGTTGAAGGAACTGAACATGTACTCCCTGGAGGAGAGGAGGGAGAGAGGGGATATGATAGAGACATACAAGTATCTTACAGGGAGGAACAGGGTGGAAAACACTATTTTTAAGCGAAAAGATGTTCCAGGACTAGAGGGCATGGGATGAAGTTGGAGGGAGGACGATTCAGAGGAAACATAAGAAAGAATTTCTTCACAGAACGGTGGTGGACTAAGTGGAACACCCTGCCAGAGGAAGTGGTGGGGGCTGAAACAATCACGGGATTTAAGAATACATGGGATAGACATAAAGGAATTCTGGAGGTCAGGGGTAAGGGGCAACATACTTCTAAGAAAACAAACTGAACTTACAAGCTCAAATGGGCAGACTGGGTGGGCCATAGGCCCTTATCTGCCGACACTGTCTATGCATCTATGTATCTATGTATTTGTCGGCATCCATGTGCTCCCATTGGTCCATAATAGTTCCCGCATTTGCATGTGGGAGTGCAGGGCCCCCATCCATCATTTTTGAGCTACTGTAACTGTATCCTTATTTCCCTGTGGGAGCGCAGTGCCCTCAGTCTATAATGGTATCCACATTTGCATGTGGGAGCGCGGGGCCCCCATCCATGCATAAGTTTTGAATTAGTGTAATTGTATCCTTATCTCCCCGTGTGAGCACAGGGCCTTCTGGGCCTTGTGCTCCCATCCCGTGGTGCACAGTGCCAAAATAACATCACAGTGCAATGCTATCCTATGGAAAACACAGCAACATTTGAAACCTGGACAACTGCACATCAAATTAATACTTTTTCACCAAACCAGCAAAAGGCACATCTGTGGGGCAAGCCCTTTGTACCTTGAAATTTTTAGACCAAAACTGCAAACTATTTCTTCACAGCGGAGAGACAAAGAAGAAAAAATTACTCACCGAAGTAATCTTTCTTCCAAGGTGTCCTTTAGCATCAGTAACTTAATGCAGCTAGCTGACCACGTAGTACTGCCCCGGAGGTGTGGTTCATGCTAATTAATTAACCTTAGCCAATCAGATGGGACATTGGGGGTGTGCTGAGGAGAGACTGCTTGAGAAGGCACCAGAATTTTTTCCAAGATTAATGGGCACATGCAACGAGTTATGAACCAACAGGAATTAAAAATCATGCAAACAGCATGTTTCAACAATAAACCACAAAACTTTGCTTAAAATGAAGTTCCAAGTGAAAACACAGCAAATTTGGGAGAAGACAAAGACAAACACCTCTGCAATCAGGTTGTCGGGGGGGGGTGGGAGCTTACTGATGCTAAAGACACCTTGGAAGTAAAATTACTACGTTGAGTAATTTTTTCTTCTTACTCCAGGGGTCCTTTAGCATCAGTAACTTAAACCAGACTATGCAGCAGTGTAGTTGGGAGGAGGGCAGAGAACCTACTTAGGAAACAGGCTCTGCAGCGCTGCCATTCCAAGTTTGGCATCAGATCTAGACTGTATATTCAGGCAGTAGTGCTTGGTGAATGTGTGTACAGCCTTCCAAGTGGCTGCTTTACAGACATCCAATAAGGGAATGCCCCTTGCAGCTGTCACAGAGGCAGCAGTGCCCCTAGTACAGTGGGCTCTGAGGCCCTCAGGAGGCTTTTTGCCAGCTTTGTCATAACAGAAATGGATGCAAGAGCCTATTCAACAAGAAATAGTTCTCTTAGTGGCTGGTCTACCTCTACCCACTTCCCCACAGGTAAGGAATAGTTGAGTGGAGGTGCCCCTAACCTGCTTAGTATGTTTCAAATAGTGAAACAGGGCTCTACTGACGTCCAGACTATGGAGTTTCTGTTCCTTAGGAGTAGATCTTTCAGTAAAGAACACTGGTAGGATAATGGACTGGTTAAGGTGGAACTCTGAAACCACCTTGGGTAAGAATTACCTATTTGTCCTAAGCTCAGTCTTATCCCTGTGGGGAACAATATAGTTTGGCTCGGTACAGAGTGTTTGCAACTCTGAAATCCTCCTTGCAGAAGTAATGGCTACTAGGAAGACTGTTTTCTAGTAACATACATGAGATGGGCCGTAGCCATGGGCTCAAAAGAAAAAATTACTCACCTCAGTAATTGTGTTTCTTCTAATGGAGTCTTGCTGTATTCTGACATATGCAGTTAGCCCCAGCACTTGAACTGCCCCAGAGAGAAAAGGGTTAGCTCTATGCATAGGCATAGAACATTGAGCTTGAGCTCGGTTTTCAGACCTCTGTCCGCGGTGCTTCAGAGTGTAACCGTCAGATTCTTACGAGCAAACTAACTACACTTTTAGTGTGGAAATTGTAAAAACATAAGCCCAAGGGCAATAACTTGGGTCCATAAAACTCATGTCGAGAACCCAAGAAAAAACAGGTAGTGAACACAACATGAATATAAAATATAAAACAAAACACCACAACAACTACCCCACCTTGGAGAAGAGGGGTATGAGGGTACACCCCTGAGGTGCAACACTGCACCTGCCAGCCCACATCCCAAAAACTAGGTTCTGAGAGGGGAGGCCGGGGGTAGGGGTCAGAATACAGCAAGACTCCATTAGAAGAAACACAATTACTAAAGTGAGTAATTTTTTCTTCAAACAACATGAAGTCTTGCTGTATTCTGAAATATGCAGACTACTAAGCAGTACCTCCATGGAGGAGGCTATCAAACCTATTTTGGGAATGGGCTCTGCAATACTGTTGTACCAAACCTAGCATCACTCCTAGCCTGGATATCCAGGGAGCAATGCTTGGTGAATGCATGGACTGTTTTCCAGGTGGCTGCTATGCAGATCTCTAACAAGGGTATATCTCTGGCAGCAGCCAAAGAAGCAGCTGTACCCTTAGTAGAGTGGGCTCTCAGGCCTGAGGGAGGTGTTTTACCTAGCTTGGTATAGCAGAAGTGTATATGAGAGAGAATCCACCCGGCAACAGTTCTTTTAGTAGCAGGCCTACCTTTTCCCACTTCACCATAAGTGAGAAACAACTGGAGACAGTCTCTCCTGTGTGCCTTAGTATGCTCTACACAGGGGTTGACAAATTCCATAGCCCGACGACCCGGGCTACGAGAGTTTGCCGTCGGACAAGCATCAATTAAGTAGCTTGTCCCACGGACAAGCAACATTCATGCAAGCCATGTTCAGGCTACCTACAGTTAGCCGACTGACCACTAGGTGCTGTCGCCGTCATTTATGCAGCCTGTCGTCACATGGTTCACAGAGGATTTAATCAGGTGGGTGGCTGACTGACTAGGTTGGAGCAAGCGGCAGTGCGCAGAGCTACCGGAGTAACCAGACCCTCTACCTCTCTCCATGTATCAGGGCAGCAGAACAGCACTGCTGGATCCCGGACTCACAGGTTAGTCAGGAGAACTGATGTGTGAGAGTGCCTGTCAGTCCTGGGAATTGGCTGCGGGAGTGGTAGGGGCGGGAGGTTTCAGGACAGAAAGTGGGATACTATTGCTGAAAGTGCCATTTTGTCTGTGAATGAAATGGCAGACGGAGCGCTTTTCAAACTGTAGAGTGCCTCTCATTACTTTTCAGCAGTGCCACTTCCTATTACAGCACAGAATATCATTTAAATATACTTAAAACATTCTAAATAACTAGACAGTGTTGAAAATAAATCGTGAGTCCTGGGAGTGGCATTTGTCACATTGAAGTTTGTGGGGGAGGGGGCTTCCGACTGCCAGCCACCATGATGGTTGGATAACTGAGTGTGAAAACAAGTGTTTGACTTGCTTGCTGCCACTATCTTCATTGTTGGGAATCACACTGGCGAGTACTGCACTGGGGGTGTAAAAAAACAAAAAACAAACAAAAAAACTTGACTTGAGGGACGGTTTACAACTGAAAGCATTGAATAAGATGGGGTGGGGAGTTCCAAGTCGGCAGTTTACCTGAGGACCGCATGGTGTTTGTGACTGTACAGTCGGGGGGGGGGCGGCTGTAATTGAAAAAAAATAAGATAAAACAAATTAACTAAACAAAGGAGGTGTGTTGTGCTGACCTTGTCCTCTGTATTAGGGGAAAAGAAAGAACTGAGGTAGTAAGGCTGTCTCTGTTCAGGCCACTTTGTCTTGTTTAAAGGCACTACCTCCTGGCTTCTTTCTGACTCAGTTAGCAATACCAGCTGGCAGTTGCTAGTGTATAAAGTGTACTACTGTACTCATTCTCTCTCTCTTGTGTCTCTTGTGACTGACTACCCTGCTTAACTGAACTAGTGAAGGAGGACGTGGCTGCTTGCTTTTGACAGTGGATGTTGATCAGTGCTTTGCTATTTGAGCTGTCACAAACCTAACTTGTCACCTTCAGTGATAAATAAAAAGAAGAAAAGACTGTAAGAAAAATAAGAGGACCCTAACTGAGTAAGTGTGGGCTAAGCTTTAAGGAAAGAGAGGAGGTTGTGTGGAAAGGAATGAAACTGAATTGGGGGGGGGGGGTGTTACCGACCTGCCCTAGAGTGACCAGTGTCTTGTCACCGCTGGCTTGTGAAAGACACAAGAAGAAAAAAAGAAAGCTATTAATTTAAACAAAAAAATGATTTTACATAAAAATAAGCCTATAACATTACTGTTTAAGTGTGTAACTGTGTGGGCTCTCCTCTCTTGGGATACTAAAGAGGTGCCAGCCTCCGTCTAGTGTGGGAAGAGTTGTCCTGAACTGCCCAGTGTCCTGTCTGTGGCCGGCTGGCTTGTGATAGACACAAAAAAAAATCTGAAGGGAAAGCTAAAACAAAAAAAAAAACTGAAAATAAAATAAGAGGCGCCTAACTGTATGTTTGGGCTCAGGCTTTGTTGAGAGGGAGGTAACTGTGTGGGAAGGAGCAAAATGTGACCTGTTCTGTGCTCATGAGTGGTATCTTGTGTCTGGCTGGTTTGTGAAATACAGACACAATCATAAAAAAAAGATAGTGAAAAAAAACCAGAAGACCAAGTAAGTGTGTGTGTGTGCGCGTGTGTGCGTGCATGCGTGTGGGTGTGTGTGAGAGAGAGACTGTGAGAGAGACCTAACCTGCCAAGAGAGAGAGAGAGGGTATAGGAGCTTGGAGAAGTGAACTGCAGACTCTCTTGGAGTACTAGCAGTTGACTCCTGCTCCCTCCTACTCCCACCTACTCTATCCTGTCCTCCTGTAGTGTTGTAAGACGCAAGGACTAAGCACAGCAGTTTAAGGTAATAAATTACATAACACAAACAAAGATAATATAAAATAACATTTTATTAAGTACAATATTTCAGTATTTTCACAATTCCATAAAAGTGAAAACAAAATGCAAAGAAATAAGCCAAAGCAAAATATTTGATTTTCCACAATAAATCCATTTGGGTTTTCTGTATTTTTATACTTTCTACTAAAAATATGCCATTTTATACCTGGACTACCAACTCAAGCACCGGAACAACTACTTTTTGACAAACCACTTGTCCGTGGACAAGTACATAATTTTAAAATTTGTCAAGCCCTGGCTCTACATAGTAGCCAAGTGCCCTTTTAACATCCAAACTGTGTAATCTTCTTTCTCCTGAAGAAGCGTGGTAAGTGAAAAACACTGGGAGAAACACAGACTGATTCAGATGAAAATCTGATATCACTTTAGGTAAGAACCTCCTATTAGTTCTGAGGACCACCTTATCTCTATGGAATGAGATAAACTCAGATTCAACTGACAGGGCCTGTAGTTCACTAATTCGCCTGGCAGAAGTAACAGCTACTAAGAACACCATTTTCCAGGTCAAGTACTTCAGCTCAGCCAAAGGCAGACGCTCAAAGGGTGGCTGCATAAGCTGAGCAATACAGATATTGAGATCCCAAGGCTCTCTAAAGGGAGGGTTAATATGAACCAGACCTTTAAATAATTTACTAAAAACAGGGTGAGATGCTAGGGAAGAACCCTTCCCTGCTGAGAGAAAAGCAGAGACAGCTGCTAAGTGAACCTTTAAGGTTGCTGACCTAAGGCCTAAGCTATTAAGGTGAACCAGATAATCCAAGACTGTAGCAATGCCTGCAGCTTCTGGAAAATATCCTTATGGGAACACCAAATGCTGAATCTTTTCCACTTGGAATTATAGGTTTTTCTGGTAGCAGGTTTCCTTGAACCCTTAAGAATGTCCAGAACTCCCTCAGAAAGATGCAGGCCTGAATACTCTAACTCTTCAAGATCCAGGCCTTCAGACTGAGAGACTGGAGGTTGGGGTACCAGATTCTCCCCTGATGTGAGGTTAGGAGATTGTCTCTCTTGGGGAAAGACAGGGGAAGAGATACTGCTAGGGACAACAACAGAGAATACCAAGGTTGTCTGGCCCAATCTGGAGCCACTAGAATCACTGTGCAGGGTTGTGACCTGATCTTGACTAGAACTCTGAACAGCAGGGGAAAGGGAGGAAAGGCATAAAGGAACCTGCCTTTCCAATCCAATATCAGAGCATCCAGAGGAACAGTCCCTAGGACTGGGGGTCTGCAGCGGAATAGGGGAAGCTGGTGATTGCCTGGGGTTGCAAAGAGATCCATCTCTGGAGTGCCCCACTTGGTAAAGATTACTTTCAAGATGAAAGGATCCAGAGTCCATTCGTGATGGCCCTGGGAGATTCTGCTCAGAGCATCTGCTAGCAGATTGTCCTTTCCTGGAAGGTGAACTGCTACTAGGGAAGTTTGAAGGCAGTAGGTCAGAGACCAAATTTTCAAGGCCTTCGTGCACAAGGCCATGGACCGAGTGCCCCCTTGCCTGTTGATGTACCACATGGTGGTGGTGGTGTCTGTCCTGACCTGAACCACCTTGCCCCTTACTGAGTCTGAAAAGGCTTGAAGGGCTAGAAATACTGCCCTGAGTTCCAGAAGACTGATATGAAGGAGAGACTCCTGAGGTGACCAAACACTCTGAGCTGTGAGGGCTCCCAGATGGGCTCCCCAGCCCAGATGAGAAGCATCTGTGGTTAGAACCACTGAAGGAGTTTGAATGAGGAATGGGACACCCTGTCTGAGATTGTCCTGGTCCAATTACCACTGGAGAGCTTGAACCAGAGTCTGAGTCACTGGAATCAATTTGGTTAAAGGATCTTTTTTCTGAGACCAAAAACACCTCAGGTGAAACTGAATGTCCCTCATCTGGAACCTGGCTCCCTGTACCACAGCAATGGAAGCTGCCATGTGGCCTAGGAGTTGAAGAAAATGTCATGCTGGACGAGAAACCAAAGGATGAAAAGAGGAAGCACGATCCATAAGGACCCTTACCCTTGCTAAGGGAGGAAGGCCTTTGCTTTTACAGTATCCAACTCTATCCCTATGAAAGTGAGGAGATGCACTGGTTCGAGAACTGACTTTGGCAGATTGAGAAGAAGTGAGCAAGTCTTGTGTGACTTGTAGAGCTGACTTGTCCTGGTCGGAGGACTGGCCTACAATGAGCCAGTCGTCCAAGTATGGGAATAGAGAAATACCCTTTCTCCTGAGGAAGGCCACTACTACTGCAAGGCACTCTGTAAACACCCTTGGAGCTGAAGTAAGGCCGAAGGGCATGGCTCTGAACTGATAATGGCCTGAAGACAACTCGAACCTGAGGTACTTTCTGTGGGAGCACCTGACAGGAATGTGGAAATAGGCGTCTTTGAGGTCCAGAGATGCTAACTAACCTCCTGGCCTTAGACAGGGAAGAATTACTCCCAGAGTCACCATTTTGAATTTTGGTTTTGTAATGTGCTTGTTCAAATACCTTAAGTCTAGGATGGGTCGCCACTCCCCTGTCTTTTTTGGGGTAAGGAAATATCTGGAGTACAGACCTTTTCCCCTATGTGGAGTAGGAACTCTCTCCACAGCTCTGAGAGCCAACAGAGAGGAAACCTCTTCTTCCAAAGCAGTGGTTTTGGAGATGTTTGCAGATGGAAAGGATCTGACCCTCATTGTTGGAAACTGTTTGAAACTGAGGGCCAATTCCTGGCTTACTTGGAAATTCAAGCATGCATGGGACAGTCATAAGGGAATTCTAGAGGGTGGGGGTAGGAAGAAGTAGGCTGCTGGTTAACTAGGATCTGCAGCTTATCCATTAGGTAGAGAAATGGGCAGACTGGGTGGGCCAAGCGGTCCTTATCTGCCGTCAAATTCTATGTTTCTATGTTACTACCTCCAGAACCCACTTGTCTGAGGTAACAGACTTCCAGGCCTAGAAGTAGTAAGCCAGCCTGCCTCCTACTGGAACTGGGGAGTCGACAGGGGCTGACACATCAGGGTGTCTGCTTGGCAGGAACCTTGGACTGGGAAGAGGACGCAGCCCTGCTTATCCCCCTCCTGCCTCTCCCTCGAAAGAACCCCCTCTGTGGGAAGGGAGAGGAGGCCTGGGCTTGGTAAAAAGGCCTGTGAAAAGGCCTGCCCCTACCCCTAGAGTGCTTCTTTTGTGGAGTGGCTGGCCTTTCCTTGGCCTGTGCACTCCTGTAAGTGGTCCTACATGCATCCATTTTCTTCATGTAAGCCTCTGTCTGCTACCCAAACAGAGAGCTACCCACCACAGGGAAATCCATGACCTTAGCCTGGGTGTCCTGAGAAAGGCTAGTACATCTGAGCTAAGCAAATCTCCTGAGACACACAGATGTAGCCATGAATTGTGATGCCACATCATTTGAGTCCACAGCAACATGGAATTGTACCTTGGATGCCTCAATTCCATCAGCAGCCACCTCCTCTAGCTCTCTGGCCAGCTGGGAAGCCTGTTTAGACAGTTCCAGACCAGTATCCCACCTGGACTTCTGGTACCTGCCTGCATAGGCCATATACTGTAGTTTGCCTGCCTGAGTCGCAAGGAGGATGCCAAATATTGTTTTTTTGGTCATGGCATCCACCTTCCTGGAGTCTTTATCTGGAGTGTGTGAAGCCAAAGGTATATTAGCCATATCACAGGCTGCAGACTGCATTACCCCAACATGGCTGCAATGACTGTACAAAAACTCCGTACCTGAGCCTGACAACATGTATCTCCTGTCCATTCTTTTGTCCACAGGGGGTAAAGAGTCTGGTGTCTGAAGAATCTTGTTTGTTTCCCCAAAGATTTGTGGAGGGGAACAGATAACCTTTTGGGCTCTGGTATGTCCTTCATTTCAACAAAATCAGGCTCTTCCTCCTTTCAAAAGATTCAACCATTGGGAGCTGGAGGGTTTCAGCCACCTTTCTGTGGAACAAATAGTGAGAAGGGAACTCAGAAAGCCTTGGGGGGGGGGAGACATTGGAGGGTCTGTCTGGGGAGATGTCCGGTTCAATGGGCACATCCAGACCTTCAAAATCATTGTCATCATCGTACTGTTCTGGGAAGTCTTTGTCCCCCTCCTACTTCAACTCATAATAGGCATCCAGATCGTAATCCAGTGGAGTTGGATCCGACCAAACCGAGCACCTAACCAACGGTGCCGGTTCGGATAGAACCGGTCGAAGCGATTTAACAATACTTATCACTTTGGCTATCTCCTCGGTGGCTGGAATTTGCGGTTCTGGATCCGAACCGGACAATTTCTTTTTTCTCTTTGCTGGAACCAACCCCTCAGAGTCAGATCTCCTTTTGCCCGATCACCCAGGTCAGTGGGCATCCCCTCAGGTTCGGACGCAACTGAACCGGGCTGGCCATCTGGGTCAGCGAATTTCTCTGCCTCCTTTTCCTCTAGCCTACCCAATCTTTTATCCAGAGTGGCTTTAGGAAAAGTTTTACATATCTGTCAGTCTGTTTTGAGGTGGTCAAACCCCAGACAATAAACACACATGAGGTGAGGGTCAGCCTTGGCAAAAGCATCTCCACACTCACTGCAGTGTTGAAACCCAGTGGGTCCATTTTTTCTTCTTGGGTTTCTCAGACATGGCCAGGCTAACAAAATTACCCTTTTACAGCTTTACGCCAGGTAATACTCTCCGATCGGTTACCAACCGTGTTACAGGTTATTGAAAGAAACCAGTAAAAAGTCTGTTTTTTTTTTTAAACCAATCAGAACCAGCACACCACTGCTAAAATCTCAGAATTTGAAATAAACAGAAAACAGTCGGTTCCCAACCAGACCGACCACTAGGGAACAGAAAACTTACAATTTCCACAAAAACAAAGACAAAACACTGTTCACTACCTATCTACACACTTACTGTACAGTAGACATTGACTTGAAACCGAAAAATAACATATTGGTTGAAAACCGACGCTTTTTGTGAAACTTTACCGAACTGAGTGAAGAAGCAATCTCCAGAGCGACTTTACAGTTAGCCAGGGTAAAGAATCTGACGGTTACACACTGAAGCACCACAGACAGAGGTTTGAAAACCGAGCTTGAGCTCAATGTTCTATGCCTATGCATCGAGTTAACCCTTTCCTCTCCGGGGTAGTTCAAGTGCTGGGGCTAACTGCATATGTCAGAATACAGCAAGACTTCATGTTGTTTGAAGGAGACTCCATGAGCTTAGCAATACAGGGGTTCAGGCTCCAGGGAGGGACAGGCTCCCTGACAGGAGGCTGAGAAAATGAAAATGGCCTTTGAAAACTGTTTGAAGACTGATTGGGGGGCAGATTTGCACTTTCCCACAGAGAGACAGGCAGAGACTGCAGCCAAATGCAGTTTAAGGGAAGAAGGCCTCAAGCCTAAGGCCTGGCGATCAACCAGGTAATCCAAAAGGATGGTGTCAGAGGCTGAGAAGGGACTCATTTTCCTGCCTTTACACGAGGTGGAGAATCTCTTCCATTTGACTGCATAAGTCTTCTTTGTGTTAGGCTTTTTAGCCGTCCTCAGAATCTTAAGGACCTGTTCTGAATACTGAGAAGCAGAGAACTCTAACTCATCAGGAGCCAAGCTTTGAGGTGAAGAGACTGCAGTTCTGCATAAGTCACCCCTGAGTGGGGAAGAGTCAGGAGAAAGTGACTGATGGGAAGGCGAATATGCCTGCTGCACAAAAGTGTTAGCAGCAGAAGGTACCACTTCGCCTTGGCCAATCTGGCGCCACCAGAATCATTAGTGCTGGCTGAAACCAGAGTTTCAGCAGGTCCTTGAAAAAGAGGAAACAGAGGGAAAGCATATAGGAATTTCCCTGCCCAATCCAACACCAGGGCATCTGCTGGGAGAGTTTCCAGGACTGGTGGTCTGCAGCAGAACAGAGGAAGCTGGTTATTGAGAGGGGAGGCAAACATATAAATTTTTGGGGTCCCTCACCTCCTGAACACTGTGGCTAGCACTTGCTTTTTGATGCACCACTTGCTGTGTCCCTCATTGATGCGACTGAGGACATCCGCCAGGGTGTTATCTTTGCCTGGAAGGTGAATGGCTGACAAAGTCACCTCGAAAGAATATGCCAGGGTCCAAATTTTTATGGCCACCTGTACAAAGTACTCCTGACCTGGTGCCACTCTGTTTATGTAGAACATGGCAGTGGTGTTGTCTGTCCGGACCTGCATAGAGTAGCCTTTGATGTACTGGGCAAAGGAATTTAGTGCCAAATAGATGACCCTGGGTTCCAGTAGTTTGATGTGTGACTGTGACTCTTTCGGAGTCCAGGTGCCACTGTCTGAGGAATTGTCCAGATGAGCCCCCCATCCTAGCAAGGAAGCATATCTGGTGATGATTTTCTGGGGATCTGGAAGGGGGCACCCACTGACAGACTGGCAGTGTCCTTCCACCAGCACAGGGCTTGGAGAAAAGTCTGTGTAACTGGTAGTAGTTTGAACAGAGCACTGCTCTTTTGGGACCAGTGGGAGCGTAAGTGATGCTGTATGTCCCTCATCCAGTACCTCACTCCGGGGACCACAGCTGCCATGGATGCCATGTGTCCCAGGAGTTTTAGAAGAAGAAGAAGAAGAATCAGCATTTATATAGCACTTTTCATACACAGTATCCCAAAGCGCTTTACAAGCAATGCTAGACTAGTAGTGAAGTGACTGAATGTGTGTCGGCGGCCATATCGCATTTCATCACCCACACACAGCCTGGATAATTGCATGAACCGGTTTATGGGAAGGGGAATGTTGGCCAGGACACCAGGAATGTTCCCTGCTCTTTGCGAAGAGTGCCCTGGGTTCTTTTACTTCCACCTGGACACCCACCAGGACGACACCAGGACAGGCAGAAGGGACCTCAGTTTAATGTCTCATCGGACGGAAGTGTCTGACCGGCCTTGGTTGGCCCAGGGTGAAATAGTTTGCCACTGCTAAGAAATTCTGAATTCTTTCTGGTGGCAAGAAGTCCCTGCTCTGCTTTGTGTCCAACTGTGCTCCTATAAATGTTAGGAGCTGGGTTGGCTCTAAGTGAGATTTCTTTAGGTTTATAAGGAATTCCAAAGAGAGCAGAGTGCTTTTTGTGCTAGATAGGGACTTCTGGACCTGAGCTGGAGATTTCCCTACTATCAGCCAGTCGTCTAGGTAAGGATAGACTGATACCCCTTGTTTCCCCGGGATGTGCTACCATGACAGCCAGGCAACTGGTAAACACCCTTGGTGCAGATGTTAGGCCGAAGGGCATGGCTGCGAACTGGTAATGCCCAGAGGGAAGCCTGAACCTCAGAAATTTTCTGTGGGACTGCCTTATGGCAATGTGAAAGCAGGCTAGCCAGTCTCCCTGTTGCACAGACCGAATGACCATTTTTAGTGTCACCATCTTGAATTTTGGTTTCAGAAGGTGTTTGTTGAGGTACCTGAGGTCCACAATAGGTCGCCACTGCCCATTTTTCTTTTGCGTGAGAAAGTACCTGGAGTAAAGGCATTTGTTTCTCTGTAAGGCTGGTTACTCTTTCCACCACTTTTGATGCCAGAAGGCTTTTGACCTCCAATTCCAGCAGGAGTTTTTCTGATGGGGTTAGGGGTTTTGAAACTAGAGTGCCCCTTAAGGTTGGCACCTTCTTGAAGTGAAGAGGCAGGCCCTTTTCCACTACCTCCAAGACCCACATGTCTAAAGTTATGTGGGTCCAGGCTTGGAGGTAGTGGGAGAGCCTGCCCCCTACTGGTAGAGGGGAAGCAACCACAGTATTGAAGTCAGGGCTTAGACTGAAATGCAGGGGCCTGGGCAGTGGCCGGCTTTCTCTGGCCTCTCCTGCCTCTTCCCCTATAGTACCCTCTTGTCGGAGAGTAGTCATACTGAGGGGGAGGATAGGGGTAATATGGCTTAGGAAAATAACTCCTGAGGTGCCGTCTTTCAGATGAGATGTTAAACCGAGGTCCCATCTGCCTGTTCTGGTGGTAGTTCAGGTGGATGTTAAAAATGCCATGGCATTTCTCGAAAAGAGTAGGGGGAATTTGTTTTATTGAAATTCATACAGTCACCATACAAAAAAAAAGAAAAAAGTATACAGTAATCATTACAAACACAAATACCGAAACTAATACAAAGTCGTATAAATTAAACAGGTAATGCTGGGGAAAAAAATAAACAAGAGCTAAAAATACAGGTTACTCACCTGTAACAGGAGTTCTAGGAATGGTATATGTTGTTCATCCACACTTATTGGTAGGTTCCTTGCTGCTTTAAATCTTGCTGGAAGGTCTTCAAGCTGGCTCCTCCCACCCACCCAGGTGGTAAAACTCTCGGCTCCGCCCCATGACACCAGATCTAGCCCGCTGGAAGCCAGGTTGTGCGTCGGCGCGAGGTTGGAGAGTGGATGAACAATATACCATTCCTAGAACCTAAGTTACAGATGAGTAACCTGTATTTCTAGGGTCATGGATATGCTGTTCATCCACACTTATTGGCAGACTCCTAGCAGTTCTCCGGGAGGAGGGAAGCAAGGCGCACACCCCCTACTTAGGTAAGAAGACTGGAGAACCGAGGCCCTGACCAACATCCCGGCGTGACCCAAGGTCGATGTGGAAGGGGAAACCGATATATGCCTGCTTCCAGGTAGGAGCCCTGCGGATATCCTGGACAGGAGTATCCTCGGAAGCAGCCACCGATGCAGCGGAAGGGCAGGTAAAATGAGCACTTATCCCTCTGGGAGGCTCCATACCCGCCCACCTATAGCGGAGACCTCTGCAGGGGGTGACCCACCCTTCGTCGCCTGCTTGGCTGCAGGTCTGCCAGGTGCGGCTTCAGCGTAGATGACAAACAGCTGGCGAACTCTCCCGAACTTCAGCCCCTCGCTCCCTGGGAAGGCAGCGTAAAATAGGGTCCCAATGGATCCTATATATACGGCCTCCGAGGCATGAATGGGGTTGAACCCTGGCAGAGACAATACCCGGTAGGGAAGAGACTCCGCCACCGCCTACGGAAGGAACTTCGGGTGGGGCGCAGGACAACCTTGTCCCTGTGGAAGACCAGATAGGGAGAATTAAAGGAGCGCCTGGAATTCCCCCATCCTTCTGGTTGGCGTGGAAGCCGCAAGAAGGTGTTCTTCCACAACAGGTGGGGAACTCACACCTGTGCAAAGGTTCGAATGGCTTGCCCATGAGCTAAGCCCATACCAGCGAAGATCCCACAAAAATGAGGATGCTCTCCCCCGAGGGGAGGTGTGATCGAGGCCTAGGAAAGCGCCAGACCACCTTTTCTGTGCCACTGACTGCCTTCCGGCCCGCGCCCGGAAGACAGGGGTGACCAACACAAGCACCTAGAGGGTCGTCGACCGAAGCCCTTGTTCAATAAAGAAACGGACCGCAGCTGGTCCGGAATGCTCGCCGAGGAACGGGAGAGGGGACCAGGCCCATCCCAACGCCAAATGGAGAACTCTTTCATTTGAAGGCGAGCATGTCTGGCCGACTCCTGGCAGAACACCTCGAAAACGTCGAAGACCTTGCCGGAGGACCCAAGGTCTGGCCCCTAGCCACACAGGGGCCAGGCCTTCAGGTGCAGGGATTGAAGGTCCAGATGGAATACCTTCCCCTGAAAACAGCGATCAGGACTGGGCGGGCTGGAAGCCGCCTCAGGAGCCTAGGGCTGAGACTGAGGAAAGCTGGATACCAGAGGTGACAATCCAGTCTGGGGCTACCAGCATCACCTGTGCCTGGTCCCTCCTTGCCTTGCCCGTGGGTCAAGGGAAATGGGGGAGAGGCGTAGAAAAGGCCCGGGGTCGCCGACGGCATCCCCTACAGCAAACCTTGCTGAGGGGGCGGGCATGAGACAGTCTCGGCCTCGTATTCTCCCTGGAGGGAAGGAGGGAGGGAAGGAGAAGATCCTGTGCTACCTCCGGCAGGGGAGACCACTCGTGAGGCGCAGCCTACGTCCGGCTTAGGGCATCAGCCAGGGTGCTGGAGGCTCCTGCCATTGAATAGTTAGGAACCGCCTCCCGGCTGCGCAAAAGACCCAATGCGGAGAACCTCCTTACGCAGAGGCAAGGGGCGCAACCGAACCTGGTGGGGTAGGTAGCACACGGTGGTGGTGGTGTTCACCTGGACTTAAACCACTAGACCCCGCGACAAAACGGAGGAGCGGTGCGAGCAAAGCGACCCCTGGAGCCCTATGGTAGGGAAAGACATCGGGACTCCCGAGAGGACCAGAGGCGGAGCACTCTGTATTCCCCTAGATGGGCACCCCCACCCATCCGAGAAGCTTCGGTCGGAGAAGACAGTCGACTCAGGGCGGACGAACAGGATGTTCTCCTGCAAGAGCTGGAATGGTCCGAGGGAGAGCGTTCCCCTAACTCCTGGGCTGTAGTCACGAACTGGTCCGAAGGGACGCAGCACTGTGACCGCTGGCTGGCCAGTCCCCACTAGGGGGACGCATGAACCAGCAGGTCCAACAGACCACGCTGGAGCCAGCCGCTGCGAGGCCCAGGAGGTGCAGGAGGTCCCGGCAGGGCGCAATTGCCCAGTCAGACCTGACTAGGTAAGGGAGGAAGAACCTCAGCCCTGTCCGCCAGTAGCCGAGCTCGGACTCAAGAGTCGAGCCTCGTCCCGAAGAAGGATCACCCGCTAAGACACTAGTTCCAACGTGGCTCCGATAAAAGGAGACCAGTCTGAGAGCCTGAACTCTGGATCGTCCCCTCCCACCTGGAAGGGTTGCAGTCAGGCCGCAATCTGGGTGGGTTTATGCCCGAACCCCTCGATGCCGCAGAAAGCTGCTGAGCAGAGACCGAAGGGCCTGCCTGGAACTCGTAAGAAGATCCCCCGCTTAAGAAAGGGAGGAGTCTCCCAAGAAACGGACGGAACGAAGAGTAGGTACGTCCTGGAGGTCCAGGAAGGAAGCCACACGCCTCATTCTAAGGATGGGATATCTGAGGCAGAAAGACCATCCGGACGTGCAGAAGAATGGGGCGCAAGCCCCCCTGTCCGTTTGGGACCAGGAATACCTGGACACGACCCAGGGTCTGAAGGAGGATCCGCAACCTTCCTGACCACCTCTGATTAGAGGGCCAGGCAAGTCAGCTCAGCGGGCAGACAACGAGGCTGTGGACCCCAAGACCCAAGTGGGGAAATGGCTCAAAAGGGTGGTGCCTGCTGCAATCCCGAGGCAGGGCTTTCTCAGCACCTCCAACACCCAAAGGTCCGGGAGGCGGACCAGGTGAGGAGGGCGGAGCCTGCCTCCCACGGGGAACCTGGTGGGAGCGAGGGGCCAGGGACAGGCCCCTAAGCCCGCCACTGAGCAGGCTTGGAGGAGGAATTGGCCGAGGAGCTCCTGGGCCTTTACCTCCTGCTTCCTTTTAGAGTAAGACGCTGGCTTGAGTCAGGGACGCCTAGCCGCCAGCCTGCTGACCTCGTGCTGGGCCGGCCGAGCCGAGGGCGGGGGCAAGAGGCTTATGCAAGCTGCCGGCTGCCCTTGTCCATCCGGGCGGGAGTGACAGAGTCCGGAGTGGCATCGGACTTCTCGGTCCCCTGGAGGTGTCCCTCCACTCCAGGGCCGAAAAGGTCAGTCACCAAGAAGGGGATGTCTGCCAACTTGTGCTGGGTTTCCATTGAGAAAGAGGATAACCTCAACCAGGCCCTGTGGCACATGGCCACCGCGGCCCCACCGACCTGGCACAGGAATCACCTAAGTCCAGAGCAGTCTGAAGCTGCTGCCGCGCCTACCCTGGTCCCCAAGACCGACCGCGGGTCCCAGGTCGGCCGGAAGATGAGGGAGCACTGGCCCAGGGAGCCCAAAAGGGCGTGGGAGAAATGTGCCATCAGTGCAGCCGAGCTGGCCTGTCGGAGGCCTAGGGAGGACTAGCGTAAACCTTCGCCCGATGTAGTCCATTCTTTGGACCTTTGTCAGGGCCTATCCATCCCGAGCCGCTCCTCGAACACTGGAAAACATTAAGCTGGTAACTAACCCCTCAGCCGAGGGGTGCTCCGAGAACCGGGCCAAGAACCGACAGGGACAGAGTACTTCCTGGCCATCCTGGCCGAGGGAGCAGGGCAGGAAGTAGGCCGCCGCCAGAGCTCCAAGGCCGGGCCTACGATGGCCTCGGCCACCGGGAAGGCCTCCGAGGGTGAACCCCTTCGGTCTAGGATCTCCGTCAGGGGATAAGGGGCCCGTTTGGACGTGAGCTCGAGCTGCATCCCGGTGAACTCCGAGATGAGCTGAAGCAGACCCATGAAGGACGATGGGCTGTCGTCCACAGATCGTTCCGGAGAGGACCCCGGGTCTTCCCGACTGGGGAACATAGAGGAGTCGACTTCGGACTCTGAGGGGTCTGCAAAGAGCTGCCTCAGGCCTGAGTCACTCTTCGTCCGCCAAGGGCGGACGGGAGTGAGGGGGACAGACAACCTGCGGGACAGGTCGTGACCTGACCGAGGTTCCACCGATGGTGGTAGGGCAGCAAGGTTCAGACGAACAACTGGCCCGGGAGTGGACACCTCGACTGCAGCGAGCGGTTTAGTCAGCCGATCAGGCGGCAGCTGCTTGCTGGATGGGGAATGAATTGGAGTCGATTAATTCCCGGACAACAACAACTGCTGCCACATGAACTCCTCGTAACGTCGACGCCACCTGCATCGAAGCCACTCCTCATCCGAGGAGGGAAACGAGGAAGAACGGTAAATGCCACTTAACTCGGCCCTGACCGAGAATGCCGAAGTCAGCGTGAGCGGCTTGACCGAGAGGAGGACCGAGACGGAGACCCGAATCCTCGGGGAAACCGAGGGTGGGCCTGGGAAGGAGCGGGGCGCGCCCGCTCCTGCCTTGGCTTGGAAGAAAGGACCGAGGCCTGTCGACCCAAAGGTACAGGCAGAACCTCAGCCTCTGCCAGGGGAACCGGCAAAGGGATGGCGGTTCCAGCAGGAGACAGTCCAGATGACAGGTCGAGAGACTTGACAACGTCGACAGAAGTCCTGGCTGGCTGACCTGACGGGGACACCGTGAAGCCAGTGGCATGAGCCGCACCCTCGGCTGAAGTCGAACGTCGACTGGCAGGGGAGGGGGTACTCTCCCGCTCCCTCCAGCGCCGACGATGGGACTTAGCCTTCGACTCCTTGGACCTAGGCCGAGAGGCAGGTCCTGAAGGTCCCTCTCCCTTCGAGGAAAGGGACCGGCGAAGCTCCTTGAACGAAGCTGAATGAGGAGAACTCAAGGAGAGCGGGATAAGCGCAGCGACCAAGGAGGAGGAAGGGGCAGCCACCCCCTCCCTGGAGGAAAGAAGATCGAGCTGCTCAACCGAGACAGCCGACGCGGACACTGCCCGACGAGTCTCCAAGAAATTTTCTGGAGCGGGAAAAATTTCAGGTCGCCGAGTCCCCGAACGGGTGCACGATCCTCCAGAGAGCTGGCCGAAGGGCACAGCAAAATCGCGAACTTGCGGATCATGATCCAAGTCAAGGCAGCAGACGAACGTGGAGTGCGGGTCTTTTCTGGAGGAATTAACCGTGCACCTCCGAGAGCCGGAAAACGGATGATTCATCGCCGCAGTGAGAGAAGAAGATCGAAGTTTAGAAAAACTTCCAATTAAGTTCGGAAAGACTGAAAATTTCAGGAACCAGTCAAAAACGCAGCGCGCTAAGGAGGGAACCTGAGCTTCCAAGCGGTAAGGAAGATCTGGCGTCATGGGGCGGAGCCGAGAGTTTTACCACCCGGGTGGGTGGGAGGAGCCAGCTTGAAAACCTTCTGACAAGATTTAAAGCGCCAAGGAACCTGCCAATAAGTGTGGATGAACAACATATCCATGTCCCTAGAACTATACTTCATGTAATTGGAACATCACTATCCGTAAGCCAAGGTAAGTTTCTCCAGACAGTATCTAAATGCTGCCCGTTGAAATACTTCATTTCACCCAAATAAAGCTGCTGGAGTTCTTTAGTGATCTTGATTACCAGTTCTAATGTATCTAGATTTCAGTTCTAATGTAGAAATCTCTTTTTGTTGTAGAGTAAAGAGACACCGTGCATTCCATATAAACCACTTAACAGCAAGAGTCAAATTTAAAGTACTCCTATCCCATTTATTCCAGACCCCCTTGCAGTGTCCATATATAAGCATCCTATACGTTACTCTGAAAACGTCCCCTCTTCCCATTCTGTGGCTAATAAAGACCAGAAACCTGTGATATAAGGACAAAGAACAAATAAATGCTCCATAGTCTCCAAAGCCCGTACACCACACAATCTGGAACAAATATGCTCATCCAGCTTCTTAGGTTTTGGATTTATCTTTACATATAAGCGCTCATGGCAGCACAACCAAAAAACATCTTGATATTTAGCAGGGATCCCAGAATCCTGAACTAAAAGACACACAGCAGGAACACATACTGGGGGGCACTTCGGGAACGTCTCAGGCTCCGTAAAAAGGGTAGAAATAACCTGTCCATAAATTTGTTTTTTTTTGTGTTGGTTTCTAAATGAGCTCTAGTAATATTCCATATTTTTAGTTTAACAAAAACATCTCTAAGATAGTCGGGAGTTCATGCATCCCGTTTTATAAGGCCAAGAGATCCAGTTTTCCAGGCCGTGAACCAGTATGGCATCAAGCTGAACAGAACATGAGACCATATTTTATGGACTCCCAGCAACAACAGGCGGAAATTCCCATACAGAAATTGGCAGAAAAAAAAACAACAGAGGCTTGACCATATTTTGGCTTCCACTTTTACTGGGAAGATATGAAAAAATTACTCACCTTAGTAATGTTGTTTCTTCTAATGGAGTCTTGCTATATTATGACAATTGCAGTATGACTGCAGGTTAGAACTGCTCCGGAGGTGAAATAGTTAACTTTCCATGCAGGCATGGAACTTAGAGCGCGAGCTCGGTTGAAAACTCTGTTGTGCTTCAAAGGTAAACTGTCAGATCTTTACGAGCTAAAACTCACTAAGGTTCTGTGTGGAAGCTGTAAACCTACACTAGCCAACTGGCTACTAACATAAACACTCATTTTTTGGTCTAAAACAAAGACTCAAGTCAGGAGACCCAAAAAATGCAAAAACACAACACCAATTCACCCAAAAAGGTAGATGAAAACAGCAAGGTGGGCATCAAAAAGTGCCAACCTGTACTGCCCACCCACATCCCAAAACAGAGGTTCTGAGAGGGGCAGGCAGGGGGGAGGTTCATAATATAGCAAGACTCCATTAGAAGAAACAACATTACTAAGGTGAGTAATTTTTCTTCAAACAACATGAAGTCTTGCTATATTATGACAATTCAGAACTAACAGCAGTACCCCCATGGAGGAGGACAGAACCTACTTAGGAAATAGGCTCTGAAGCACGGCTGTGCCAACCGAGCATCACTCCTAGCCTGGATGTCCAAGGGTAATGCTTGGTAAAGGTGTGAACTGTTTTCCAGGTAGCTGCCTGACATATTTCTAGAATAGGAATGTCTCTGGCAGCAGCCAGAGAAGTAGCTGTACCTCTGGTAGAGTGAGCCCTCAGGCCTGAGGGAGGAACTTTACCCAACTTCTCGTAGCAGAATTGGATACAAGAGACAATCCACCTGGCAATGGATCTTTTAGTGGCTGGCTTCTCTTTCCCAACTTCGCCATAGGTAAGGAACAGTTGGAGGAAATCAAACCTATGACCCTTGGTACGCTCTATGTAGCAACTAAGGGCTCTCTTCACATCTAGGTTGTGCAGCCTCCTCTCCCCAGAGGAGGAGTGGTCAGTGAAGTACACTAGAAGAGAAATAGATTGATTAAGGTGGAAATCTGAAACCACCTTAGGCAGGAACTTTCTGTTAGTCTGAAGGACCACCTTATCTCTGTGAAAGAGATACACTCCTGCTCCACTGACAACGCTTGAATTCATTATCGTCTGGCAGAGGTGATGGCTACCAGAAACACAGTTTCCAAGTCAAGTACTTGAGCTCAGCTGAAGACAAGGGCTCGAAAGGGGGTTGCATAAGCTGAGTAATGCAAACATTAAGATCCCAGGCAGGGGCAGGATCTCTGAATGGAGGGTTGGTGTGCAACAACCCCTTAAAAAACTTGGAAAATACGGGATGAGCTGAAAGAGAAGAGGATTTACCTGCTGAAATAAAAGCAGACACAGTTGCCAAGTGCACCTTGAGGGTAGCTGGTCTCAGCCCCAAAGAATTCAGGTGGACCATATAATCCAGGACTGTGGGTAGATCAGCAGAGACTGCGGAAATATGCTTTTCCGAGCACCATATGGAAAACCTTTTCCATTTGGAATTGTAAGTAGCCCTGGTAGAAGGCTTCCTTGAGGCCTTCAATATATCCATTACATCTTGGGAAAGGTGTAAATCAGCAAACTCTAACTCTTCAAGAACCAAGCCTTGAGATTGAGAGATTTGAGATTAGTGTACAGACCCTTCCCTGGGCACAGGTTAACAGATTGTGATTCTTGGGAAGGCACAGGGAGGATAGACTGCTAAGGACAGCAGGAGTGGATACTAGGGCTGTCTGGCCCAACTGAGCTATCAGAATGACTTTGCAGGATTGGGATCTGATTTTGACTAGCACTTTGAACAGGAGAGGAAAGGGGGGAAAGGCATAGAGAAACTTCCCCTCCCAATTGAGGGCTAAGGCATCGAGCGGGAGAGAGCCCAACACTGGGGGCCTGCAGCAAAAAAGAGGAAGTTGGTGATTGTCTGGGGCTGCAAAAGATCTATCTGCGGGGTGCCCCGTCTGGCAAATACTACTCCCAAGACCAGGGGATCCAGTGACCATTCATGGTGGCCCTGGGAAATCCTGCTGAGAGCACCTGCCAGGACATTGTCCTTGCCTGGGAGGTGAACTGCTGTAAGAGAGGTGTTCAGGGAGTAAGCCAGAGATCACAATCTCATTGCTTCGGTGCACAAGGCCGTAGACCGAGTGCCCCATTGCTTCTTGATGTACCACATTGTAGTGGTGTTGTCTGTTCTGACCTGAATACTCTTGTTCTGAACAGATTTGGAAAAACTTGAAGTGCTAGAAAAACTGCTCTGAGCTCCAACAGGTTGATGTGGAGCAGGGATTCCTGGGAGACCACAGACCCTGGGTGGTGAGGTCGCCCATGTGAGCCTCCCAGCCCAAGAGGGCGATCTGTAGTAAGGATTAGAGAATGAGACTGAGTGACAAAGGAACCCCTTGTCTCAGGTTGGTCTGATCCTGCCACCACTGTAGGGCTTGGATCAGGGTTCGAGTTACTGGGATCAACTTGTAAGAGGATCCTTCTTTGAGACCAAAAGGCTCTCAAATGGAACTGGATGTCCCTCATCTGAAATCTTGCTCCTGCACAACCTGTGGAAGCAGCCATGTGCCCTAGGAGCTGCAGAAAATGCCTTGCTGGCGGGAGACCAGCAGGGTAAATGAGGAGGCCAGGGAGACCAGGGTCTTTGCCCTGTCTAGGGAAGGAAAGCCCTGGCTTCCTGTGTGTTCAGCTCTAGCCTATGAAGGTAAGAAGCTGGACAGGCTCCAGAACTGACTTTGAGAGATTCAGAAGGAAACCTAGAGGTAAGCAGTTGCTGCGTTATCTGGAGATGTAATTTGACCTGGTCTGGGGACTGGCCTACTATGAGCCAATCGTCCAGGTAAGGAAAGATGGCAATCTTTTGCCTTCTTAGGTGACAACTGCTACTGCCAGACATTTGGTAAATACCCTTGGGGCAGAAGTGAGGCCGAAGGGCATTGCTCTGAACTGGTAGTGGCCTGAGGGCAGCTCGAACCTGAGGTACTTTCGATGGGAGCCTCTGATGGGAATATGGAAGTAGGCATCCTTGAGGTCCAGGGAAGCTAGCCAGACCCCTGGCCTTAGAGAGGGTAGGATAATTCCCAGAGTTACCATTTTGAACTTTGGCTTTAAAAGGTGCTTGTTTAAATATCTGAGATCCAGGATGGGCCGCCATTCTCCTGTCTTTTTTGGGGTAAGGAAGTACCTGGAGTACAAACCTTTGCCCTGGTGTAGGGGAGGAACCCTTTCCACAGCTCTGAGAGCCAGGAGGTTAGAGACCTCTGCCTCTAAGGCAAGAGCCTCTGATGGAGTTGCAGGTGGAAAAGATCTGGTTCTCAGCTTTGGAAATTTTTGAAACTGAGAACCAGTCCCTGGCTTACTACTTCAGGACCCACTTGTCTGATGTTAAAGACTTCCAGTCCTGGACAAAGTAGCCATGCCTACAGTGTAGAGAGAATCGGCCCTGGCAATCCCATCAGGGTGCCTGTTTGGCTGGGGCTTTGGGCTGAGGGGTGGAAGCAGACCTGCTTGTACCCCGTCTGCCTCTTCCTCTAAAGAACCCCCTCTGAGCATAGGCGGAGGAGGAGGAGGAGGAAGCTTGGGCTTGGTAAAAAGGCCTATGAAAAGGCCTGCCCCTGCCTCTAGGAAGCTGCTTTTGAGAAGTGGCCTGCCTTTTCTTGGCCTGTGCACTCCTATAGGTGGTCCTATATTCATCCATTTTCTTCATGTAATTCTCTGTTTGCTCCCCAAACAGAGAATTTCCCACAACAGGAAAATCCATGGCCTTGGACTGGGTGTCCTGAGACAGGGTAGTACATCTGAGCCAAGCCATCCTGCAAAGTGCCACAGATGTAGCCATGACTCTTGATGAAACATCATTAGAGTCCACTGCAGCATGAAATTGCACCTTGGATGCCTCAATACCATCCAAAGCCACCTGTTCCAGCTCCCTGGCAAGCTGGTCAGTGACTTGTTTTGCTAGGGCCAGCACAGTATCCCATCTGGATTTCTGGTACCTAGCAGCATAAGCCATATAATTTGCTTGTCTGAGCCCCAAAGATGCTGCCATGTACTGTTTCTTTGCCATAGCATCAATCTTCCTGGAGTCCTTCTCAGGGGGTGTGAAGCTAGGGAATATTAGCCTGTCACAGGCTGCAGCCTGCACTACCCACATGGCTGCATTGCTGAGTGAGGAAATCAGTGTCAGAGCCTGATAAGGTATACCTCTTGTCCATCCTTTTATCCACAGGAGGTATAGTGTGAGGAGTTTTAAAACTTTACTGTTTCGAAAGATTTATGCAAAGGAATAGACAGTCTCCTAGACTCTGGAATATCCATCATTTCTACATAGTCTAGCTCCTCCTGGTCATCAACAGCTTCCTCAACAGGGAGCTGGAGAGTTTCAACAACTTTTTATAAAACATGAAATGAGAGGGGACTCAGAAAGTCTTGGAGGAGAAACCCTAGGGGTCTATCTGGAGAGATGTCCGGATCAATGGGCACATCCAGATCTTCAAAACCATATTCCTCTCCTCATATTCCTATTCCCCTCCCCGGTTCATAAAAATCCTCAAAATCATAATCTTGAACGGTGGAACAGCTAGACGAGCAACACAGAGGTGTCGGTTCGGTCGAATTGAGGAAGAGACTGGACAATTTTAATAGCTTTAGCTATTTCCTCAGCAGTTGGGGAGAGAACTTTTGGCTTTAAACTAGCTGACTTTCTAGCCCTTTTTGATGGAACTGGCTCCTCAGAACTGGCTCTTCGTTTGCCCGAGGAAGTATCTCCCTGGTCAGAGGGCACTCCCTTCGGTTCGGTTGGTACCGAACCGGGCTGGCCATCCAGGTCAGCGGACTTTTTGGCCTCCCTTTCCCTGAGCCTACCAACTCTCTTATCTATGGTGGCAGCAGGGAATTGTGACAGATCTGGCAGTCTGAATTGAGGTGGTCAAACCCCAGACAATAGACACATGTGGTGTGTGGGTCAGCCTTAGCAAAGCTTCCCCACAAACACTACAGTGTTGAAACAGTGGGTCGGTTTTCTTTGGGTTTCTCAGACATAATGCCAGCCTAACCAACGCCGTTTATGGCACTCCACCAAGCAAGACACTTATGGGTTCCCAGCGTGTCACGAATGTGGAAAAAGCGTAATGAAATCCGTTTTTTTAGAACTGATAAGAACGGGAATCGCACTCTAAAAAGGGCTAGTAGATTTAAATACAACCTGATCGGTTCAAACCGAACCGATAAAAATTACAAGTTCCACACAGAAAACTAATGTAAAACCTATCTATCCTTACATTACCACAGACAGAGCTTGAACCGACCGGTTGGGTTTAATTTTCTAAAACCAAAAATAATACTTTTAAACCGACAAATGAACCGAGCAGAAGGAGAAATCTCCGAGCGACTGTTCACTGAGGCGGAGTAAAGAATCTGACAGTTTACCTTTGAAGCACAACAGACAGAGTTTTCAACCGAGTTCGCGCTCTAAGTTCCATGCCTGCATGGAAAGTTAACTATTTCACCTCCGGAGCAGTTCTAACCTGCGGTCATACTGCAAATGTCATAATATAGCAAGACTTCATGTTGTTTGAAAAAACATTTCTCTTAATCGGGTTGAGTCGACTCCCCCAAAAAGCCTGGAAAAAAATGCTATATAGTCGTGTCTCTGGTTCAGGGTGGAGGAAATATATTACTAATATACAGGAATATGGGCAATAAAAATGTTTTAATCAGAAATACCCGTTTACGCTTGCTAAAATTCCATCCTTGCCACTTTTGAACTAACTGACTCCCCTTATCCAATTTCCTATCCCAATTTAGCAAATCTAAAGGGCCCTGTCCGAAAGCTAGACCTTACATCCAAATATTGTCCCTAGTAAAAGAAATTTCTATCTACTGAAAAAAAGTAATCTGACGTCCCAACTCCCATCCTACGCTCTTCCCCATATTAAGTGCTGCCCCAGACACTGCACCATATGAATGGAATATCTGTACTGCCGTGGTGACAGATGTGTCATCTTTAACTAAAAGACATACATCATCCGCATAAGCCAGCGCCGTAAAAGGCAAATCACGCAGATGGACGTGAACAGGGAGAATCTCAGTGGTTCTATTTAGTGCTCGTAACAAGGGGTCGATTGCCAAAACAAACAACGGGGGCTTATTGGGCACCCCTGTCGCACTCCTCGCTTTATCGCCACCAGAGGGCCACTGAATCCATTTACCTGTGGTACCACCATAGCATTACTATAAAGCGTTTGTAGCCATGCATCAGACAGTTGTGGACTCCCATACTTCCATAAGGTGAACCACAAAAAATCATGTCCCACAGTGTCAAACACGTGCTTTTGATCCAAGGAGACCACCATACCGGTTACTCCGGAGAAGGCGTCCATCTGAAAAATATCCCTCAGCAAGATCAGCTGATCTGATATAGATCTACCAGGTATAGCACAAGACTGCATTGTGGAAAGCAGCTCCGGAGCGACCTTCAACAACCTTACATTTAAAATTTTAGTATCACAATTAAGGAGGCCAACAGGTCTCCAATTTGTAATCTGTCTGTTATCCCC
Organism: Neoceratodus forsteri; assembly: GCA_016271365.2. Taxonomy (NCBI): domain Eukaryota; kingdom Metazoa; phylum Chordata; order Ceratodontiformes; family Ceratodontidae; genus Neoceratodus; species Neoceratodus forsteri. The sequence continues at coordinate 1,285,507,415 of CM028132.1, forward strand.
CTTTTTATGGAGCAAAGTGAGCACCCCAGTGTCTGCCAATTCCTGAGAAATCTCAGGTCCCAAAAATTTATATAGCTCGGCCGTAAGGCCGTCTCTTCCCAGTACTTTCCCAGTATTCAAAGTATGAACAGCCACCTCCCCTGCAGTAATAGGTCAGACCATCTCAAGTGCTGCCTCTGAAGCACATGTTGGCACATCTATACGGGCAAAAAACTCAGTGGTTCTGTGGTTGTCAAAGGGTGCTGCCTGAAACAAGAACACTGCATGTTCACACACTACATCTAAAATCCCCTCAGTTGTATTATGTATCTGATTAGTTTTATCATATGATTCCTTAATTCTCATTGTCTTCACCCTACTCTTACAGCTGAGGAATGGACAAACGTCATCTCGTTTCCCCTGCCTTACGTAAGTTTGCTACACATGCAGAGTAGCAATCTGTTTAGAATGGAAGGCTTGCAAATCTTCTCTGACTTTCTGGATTTGAGAGGTGTAATCATGTCTAGTGGTGTGAGCAAGACCCACAAGAGTATGTAATCGCCTCCTGTTATTTTGATAGGTCAGATTGCCAATATCCCTATGACCCCTGCCGACAGAGATGAGCAGGGACCTTAATTCTGTCTTAGTACCCTCCCACCAGGCTACGGGATTCTCAAAGAGAATAAACAACGATTTTTTGTTGATAATAAAATACAAAAGTTGTTGCTTTACCTGTTCTAACAGGATAAGTGAGAAGTTTAACCTCCACATCTCAGGGCCAAATTTTTGTCTGCCAATACCGATCATATTGGATAGTTCCTTATGGTCAGAGTACTCTACTGATTCCACCATGGCTGACTGAATAATCAAGGATTTATTTATAAAGAAGAAATCAATCCTTGTTACAGTACTCCTCCTTTGAAAGGTCGGGTCCAATCTACTATGTCTGGAAAAATATGCATCTACTAGCGGAGCTGTCCTAATAGCAGTCTGTAAATAGGACATGTCACAAAACACCTTCTGAGTGGTAGTCGCCCTTCCTCTATCATTTTTTGACAAGCTACAATTAAAATCCCCACCCCAGAGTATATTCTGCGATGTATGTAAATATGGCATTATTTATGTAAAGACCACAATTCTGTCGGCTTTCATTTGGGGGGGAAGGGTATACATTGATTAATCTATTATACGCAGCATGGATTTTGACATGTAATAAAAGTACTCTCTCCGGAACCAGATCAATAAGTTTAATTACGGAGACTTCAACATTGTGAAACAAAATACCTACCCAGAGCAGGAGTCAAGACCAAGAGACCAAAAGGAAACCCCCGTATACCATTCTTGTACTGCTTTAGACAATTAAGTAACTGTATGTAGTCTGGTATCCGGTAAAAAAATACAGGTTACTCACCTGTAACAGGAGTTCTAGGAATGGTATATGTTGTTCATCCACACTTATTGGCAGGTTCCTTGCCGCTTTAAATCTTGCCGGAAGGTCTTCAAGCTGGCTCCTCCCACCCACCCAGGTGGTAAAACTGACGCCAGATCTAGCCCGCTGGAAGCCAGGTTGTGTGTCGAAGCCGGGGAGGCCGGGTGGGTCGTGAGGATGAACAACATATACCATTCCTAGAACTCCTGTTACAGGTGAGTAACCTGTACTTCTAGGGACATGGATATGTTGTTCATCCACACTTATTGGCAGACTCCTAGCAGTTCTCCGGGAGGAGGGAGGCAAGGCACACCCCCACTTAGGTATAAAGACTGAGAACGAGGCCCCACCAACATCCCGCCGTGACCCAAGGTCGATGTGGAAGGGGAATCGGTATATGCCTGCTTCCAGGTAGGAGCCCTGTGGATATCCAGGACAGTGGTATCCTCGGAAGCAGCCACCGATGCAGCGGAAGGGAGGGTAAAATGAGCACTTATCCCTCTGGGAGGCTCCATGCCCGCCCACCTATAGCGGAGATCAATGCAGGAGGTGACCCACCCGCTCATCGTCCGCTTGGCTGCAGGTCTGCCAGGTGCGGCTTCAGCGTAGATGACAAACAGCTGGCGAACCTCTCCCGAACTTCAGCCCTTCGCTCCCTGGGAAGGCGAGCGTTAAATAGGGTCCCAATGGATCCTATATACGGCCTCCGAGGCGTGAATGGGGTTGAACCCCGGCAGAGACAATACCCGGTTAGGGAAAAAGGACTTCGCCACCGCCTACGGAAGGAACTTCGGGTGGGGTGCAGGACAACCTTGTCCCTGTGGAAGACCAGATAGGGAGATTCAAAGGAGCGCCTGGAACTCTCCCATCCTTCTGGTTGGCATGGAAGCCCCAAGAAGGTGTTCTTCCACAACAGGTGGGGAAACTCACACCTGTGCAAAGGTTCGAACAGCTTGCCCGTGAGCTAAGCCCATACCAGTATAAGATCCCACCAAAATGGGGATACTCTCCCCAGAGGGGAGGTGTGATCAAGGCCTTGGAAAGCGCCAGGCCACCTTTCCTGCGCCGCCGACTACCTTCCGGCCCGTGCCCGGAAGACAGGAGTGGCTAACAGAAGCACCTAGAGGGTCGTCGACCGAAGCCCTTGTTCAAGACGAACGGACCGCAGATAGTCCGGGATGCTCGCCGAGGAACAGGAGAGGGGACCAGGCCCTATCCCAACGCCAAATGGAGGACTCTTCCATTTGAAGGCGAGCTTATTCCTGTCGACTCCTGGCAGGACGCCTCAAAACGGCCAAGGACCCTTGCCGGAAGACCCAAGGCCTGGCCACTAGCCGCACAGGGACCAGGCCGTCAGGTGTAGGGATTGAAGGTCAGGATGGAGTACCTTCCCCTTAAAACAGAGAACAGGACCCGGGCTGGAAGCCGCCTCGGGAGCCTGGGGCTGAGACTGAGGATAGCTGGATACCAGAGCTGGTAAAACCAGTCTGGGGCTACCAGAATCACCTGCACCTAGTCCCTCCTCGCCTTGCCTGAGGGTCAAGGGAAATGGGGGAGAGGCGTAGAAGAGGCCCGGGTCCACGGCCTCAAAAGCATCCCCTACAGTGAGCCATGCTAAGGGGGCAGGCATGAGACAGTCTCGGCCTCGAGTTCTCCCTGGAGGGAAAAACAAAGGTCCACCCGAGGTGTGACCTAGAGGAGAAGATCTTGTGCTACCTCCGGCAGGGAAACCACTCGTGATGCGCAGCCCTTATCCGGCTTAGGGCATTGGCCAGGGTGATGGAGGCTCCTGCCAATGAAATGGCTAGGAACCGCCTCCCGGCTGTGTGAAACACCCAATGCGGAGAACCTCCTTATGCAGAAGCAAGGGGCTCATCCGATCCTGGCAGGATAGGTAGCACATGGTCGTGGTGTTGTCCGCCTGGACCTAAACCACTAGACCCTGCACAGACGGAGCGAGCGGTGCAAGCTAAGCGGACCGCCTGGAGCTCCAGCAGGTAGGAAAGACATCGGGACTCCCGAAAGGACCAGAGGCGGTGCACTCTGTATTCCCCTTGATGGGCATCCCCACCCATCCGAGATGCATTGGTCGGAGAAGGCCGTCGACTCGGGGCGGACGAACGGGATGTTCTCCTGCAAATGAGCTGGAACGGTCCGAGGAGGCGTTCCCTAACCCCTGGGCTGTTGTCATGGACTGGTCCAAAGGCACGGCGCTGTGACCACTGGCTGGCCAGTCCCCATTAGGGGGACGCATGACCGGCGGATCCAAACAGACCACGCTGGTGCAGGCCACCGCAAGGCCCAGGAGATTCAGGAAGTCCCGGGCAGGGCGCAATTGCCTAGTCAGACCTGACTAAGTAAGGGAGGAAGAACCTCGGCCCTGTCCGCCCAGGGCAGGCTCGGACTCAAAAGTCGAGCTTAGTCGAAGAAGGATCACCAGCTAAGACATGGTTCCAATGTGGCTCCAATAAGGAGACCAGTCTGAGAGCAACCTAGAGGGCCAGAACTCTGGACCGTCCCCCTGGAGGGGTTGCAGTCAGGCCGCCATCCGGGTGGGGTTACGCCCAGACCCCTCAGTGCTGCAGGAATGCTGCTGAGCAGAGACCGAAGGGCCTGGCCTGGAACTCGTAAAGAGATCCCCTGCTTAAGAAATGGAGGAGTCTCCCAAGAAATGGATGGAACGAAGTGTAAGTACGTCCTGGAGGTCCAGGGAAAGAGCCACGCCTCGCGTTCTGAGGAGGGATATCTGAGACAGAGAGACCATCCCGACGTGCGGATCAAGAATGGGGCGCAAGTCCCCCGTCCGTCAGGGACCAGGAATACCTGGACACGAACCCAGGGTCTGGAGGAGGATCCACAACCTTCCTGAACACCTCTATTTCGAGGGGCCAGGCAAGTCGGCTCGGTGGGACGACAACGAGGCTGCGGACCCAAAGATCCCCGTGGGGCAACAGCTCAAAAGGGTGGGGCCTGCTCGGAATCCCGAGGCAGAACCTTCCCCTAGCACCTCCGACACCCAGAGGTCCAGGAAAGCGGACCAGGCGGAGGAGGGGCGGAGCCGTCTCCCCACGGGGGAACCCGAGCAGGGGTGACGGGGCCGGGGACAGCGCCCCGCAGCCCGTCACTGAGCAGGCTTGGAGGAGGGACTGGTCGAGGGAGCTCCTGGGCCTTTACCTCCTGCTTCCCTACGGAAGCCGCTGGCTTGGGGTCAGGATGCCCAGCGCATGCCTGCTGGCCCTCATGCTGGAGCTGATGGGCCGTCGAGCCGCAGGGGCGGGGGGCCAAGGGCTTACGCAAGGCTGCGGCAGCTCTTGTCCCTCAGGCGGGGTGACCGAGTCTGGGTGGCATCGGACTTTCGGACCCCTGAGGTGTCCCTCCACTCCAGGGCCAAAGAGGTCAGTCCCCAAGAAGGGGATGTCCGCCAACTTGTGCTGGGTTTCCATTGAGAAAGAGGATAACCTCAGCCACGCCCTGCAGCGTATGGCCACTACGGCCCCCACCAACCTGGCACAGGAATCACCTAAGTCCAGAGCAGTCTGAAGCTGCTGCTTCGCCACCGCCCTACCCTGGTCCCGCACCCGCCGGACCATGGTCCATAGGTCGGCTGGGAGATGAGGGAGCACCTCGTCCAGGGAGCCCAAAAGGGTGTGGGAGAAATGTGCCATCAGTGCAGCCGAGGTGGCCTGTCGGAGGCCTAGGGAGGACGCAGCGTAAACCTTACGCCCGACATAGTCCATCCTTTTGGACTCTGTCGGGGGGGCCTATCCACATCCCGGGCGTTCCCAGAACACTGGAAAACACTATCGGTAACTAACCCCTCAGCCGAGGGGTGCTCTGAGAAACTGGGCAAAGAACCGACAGGGACAGAGTACTTCCTGGCCGAAGGCGCAGGACAGGAAGTAGGCCACCGCCAGAGCTCCATGGCCGGGCCGACAATGGCCTCGGCCACCGCGAAGGCCTCAGAGGGTGAACCCCTCGGTCTAGAATCTCCGTCAGGGGATAAGAGACCCGTTTGGACACAGGTTCAAGCTGCATCCCGGTGAATTTCGAGATGAGCTGAAGCAGACCCATAAAGGACGATGGGCTGTCGTCCACAGAGCGTTCTGGATAGGACCCCGGGTCCTCCCGACTGGGGAACATGGAGGAGTCGATGTCGGACTCCGAAGGGTCTGCAAAGAGCTGCCTCAGGCCTGAGTCACTCTTCGCCCACCGAGGGAGGGTGGGAGTGAGGGGAACAGACAACCTGTGGGACAGGTCGTGACCTGATCGAGGTTCCACCGAAGACGGTGGGGCAGCAAGGTTCGGACGAACAACCCGGCCAAAGTGGGCACCTGAGAGCTACAGCGGTTGTGTGTCGGCCAATCGAGCAACTGCTTGCTGGACGGGGAATGGTGGTGTCGATTGATTCCCGGACAATAACAACTGCTGCCACATGAACTCCTCGTAACGTCGACGCCATCTGCATCGAAGCTACTCCTCATCCGAGGAGGGACACGAGGAAGAACGGTAATGCCACTTAACTCGGTGCCCCGACTGAGATTGCTGAAGTCGGCGGGAGCGGCTTGACCGAGAAGAGGACCGAGACCGAGATCCAAATCCTCGGGGGAACCGAGGGTGGGCCTGGGAAGGAGCGGGGAGCGCCCGCTCTTCCCTCGGCTCGGACGAAAGGACCGAGGCCTGTCGCCCCGAAGGTACAGGCAGAACCTCGGCCTCCGCTGGAGGAACCGGCGAAGGGATGGCAGCTCCAGCAGAAGACAGCCCAGATGACGGGTCGAGAGACTCGACAACGTCGACGGGAGTCCTGGCCGGCTGACCTGACGGGGACACTGTGAAGCCAGCGGCCTGAGCCGCACCCATGACCGAAGTCAAAAGTCGGCCGACAGGAGAAGGGGAGCTCTCCCGCTCCCACCAGCGCCGACGATGGGACTTAGCCTGCAACTCCTTTAACCTGGGCTGAGAGGCAGGTCCCGGAGTTCCCTCTCCCTTCGAGGAAAGGGACTGGAAGCTCCTTGAATGAAGCTGAATGAGGAGAACTCCAAGGAGGCAGGATAAGCGCCCAGCGACCGGGGGGCAGACTTGGTCGCCGCCTCCAAGGGGAAAGGAGATCGAGCTGCTCAGCCGACAAGTCTCAAGGATTTTTCGGTGCGGAAAAGTTTCAGGTTGCCCGAGCCCCAAGCGGGCGCCACGATCCTCCAGGGCGCTGGTCGAAAGGGCACAGCAAAATCGCAAACTATGGATCATGGTCCAAGTCGAGGCAGTAAACGACGGAGTGCAGGTCTTTCTGGAGGAATTAACCGGCGCCCGGAGCCGGAAAGCCGAATATCCATCGCAGCAGCCAGGAAGAAGATCGAAGTTTAGAAAACTTCCAACTAAATTCGGAGAGACCGAAAAATTCAGGAACCAGTCGAAAACGGAGAGTGCTAAGGAGGGAACCTAAGCTTCCAAGCAGTAAGGAAGATCTGGCATCATGGGGCGGAGCCGAGAGTTTTACCACCCGGGTGGGTGGGAGGAGCCAGCTTGAAGACCTTCCAGCAAGATTTAAAGCGGCAAGGAACCTGCCAATAAGTGTGGATGAACAACATATCCATGTCCCTAGAATAAACATTCGAGGTTTTTTCCCATAGGTGCGAAAAAACACAACCCCGTTTAAAATGGTTCTTAATACTGTTAACATTAACAGTAGAAATAGTTAAAGGATCAGCCAGACTAAGAGTAGGTAAAGATTGCACAATTTAAAACCAAAAAAAGAGGAGAAAAATCATTCATGGGGGTTTCCCTTTTTTCTTGGCCTTGACTCCCAAGGAACTTTTAGCTACAACAGTTTTATGTACTGCAGTACTGTCCTGATGGAATTCTGAATCACTCAGTTCTGCTCCTGATGTCCCTTCCACGACAACCGAGCCAATGGAGGAACTATCCGAATCAATGTCTCCCCCATCCTGCTATTCAGAAAAGGCTTGAAATCTATTGGAGATGGGGGGGGGTTCAGTTATTTTGGGCATTTTGGAAGCTGCCTGCGTCCTGCTAGATCGCCTCCCAGGCATGTTTTTTTTCAGGCTCTCCTGCTGTACTTCTGGCAGGGGTGGGGATATTGTGACTGTGTCCATGTCTTGCACATGTAGGAGTACATAAGGAACATTTTGTATCAAAGGGTTTTCTCCTCCATCCATGGAACCTCCTAACCCACTAGTAGGAACTGGCTTTACCTGCAGGGGGAGAGCCACAGGCTCCGTGCTGGGACCTAACTCTGGTGTAGAAGTACGTAGTGTAGCTTTAACCCCTAATACTAGTGATGTGTCCTGTGTGGGTTTGGGATCAGTCAAACCCCGTAGGTCTGTGGTGTGTGGTCTCAATCTCTGTTCTTCACAGTCTGCTGCCCCATTGCGCAGTGTGCAGCTTTTGGACATTTTGTATAAGCGTGTCCTCGAGTCCCACAAAGATTGCAGGTTGTCATCTCTTTACGTTGCCCACTAGTATACCCCAAGGAGCTGCATAAACTGCAGCAAAGCCGATCACAGTTGTTGCTTATGTGCCTCAGCACTTGTAACAGGTTCGGGACTGTTCCTGATAAAACACCCCCCTAAGAAGCCTCCGAGGCGGCCGTCGAGGAGCGATCCCCCGGAGGGACGTTACCTGAGTCCTGGCGACTCACGAGGGAGATGCGGTGGAGGAGCCCTTGTCCCGGTGCCTCTCCTTGTCTTTCTTCTTCCGATGGCCTTCGAGGGAAGTGGACGCCTGCCTCAGTTTTTTGAGCTCCTTCTCCATAGAACTCATCTTTTTCTTCAAGATGTGGGCTTCCAGGGATTGCTGCTGCCTTTTCCGGGTAGCCGCGTTGAAGCTGAGGCAGTGCTGGCACTTCTCGACCGGGTGATCAGGGCCTAGAGAGAACAGGCACAGGGAATGGCCGTCCTTGTGTGGGAGTTGGTCGCCGCACAAGTCGCACTTATTTTTGTGCTCGGAGGGTGTAGGGGACGACATACTCCGACGATGACCTGATGAATGTCGAAAAAAGTCAAAATTATCCGGTAAAAACCGACGAAGGAGGCTGACGAGCAATGAACTTTTCTGCGAGGCGCTGTATGAGCTAACGGCGGGAAAGAACTGGTAGGCAGGCGGCAGGGACCGCCCCTTTATACTGATGTCTCCTGACGCCGGTCACCTGATGTGGGGGCAGTCCCTCGCCAGGGACTGCTAGCTAGAAATTTTTCCGTGAGGTCCTGCCGCCTGCCGACGTCAGTCCTATATGTAATTACCTACTGCAAGAGCCCTCTCGAAGTATGATTCTCTGTTCGTCACAGTCTGCCGCCCCGTTGCACAGTGCGCAGCTTTCCGACATTTTGTATAAGCGTGTCCTCGAGTCCCACAAAGATTGCAGGTTGTCATCTCTTTATGTTGCCCACTAGTATGCCCCAAGGAGTTGCATAAAGTGCACCGAAACCGATCACAGTTGCTGCTTATGTGCCTCGGCACTTGTAACAGGTTCGGGGCTGTCCCTAATAAACCCCCCCCCCATTTCTCCCTGGGGAAAAAAAAAAAAAAGAATTCATGAAACTTTGTGGTCACTGGCTCTAGTGAATACTCGTAAGACAACTGTACACTAGGAGGGTTGGAGGCCAGTCAATTTAGTGCAATTGTCTTACGAGTATTCACTAGAGCCAGCGACCACAAAGTTTCATGACCAGCGTACCCAAGCGCTCGGGTTCAGCACCCAGCATAAACTCAACAGGACTGTTCGGTGGGGAAAAACCCAACACCTTAGCCATGATATCATACATACCCACCCAAAAGGGCATGATTTTTGGGCAGACTAAAGCCATGTGCAGGAAATCTGCTGCAGCTGACTGACATTTGGGACATACATCCGATCTGCTTGGGTCAAAGAGCTTAAGTTTCACAGGAGAATAGTAGGCCTGATGGAGGAAGAAATATTGCACCTGCCGGAGTTTATTACTCCTTGAACAGGTTACCATGTGTCTGGACGCCCTTTTCCATAACTGCTCACTGAATGGGATCCCCAGGTCAGCCTCCCATTTCCCAATTATACTGTCTACACCTTTGAGGTCACCTCCATTAATACAATGATAATAGGTGGCTAACGAACCAACCCCTGGCTGGGGGATATACAGTTCCTCCACCAAAGGGGAAAGAGGGGCCCAACCAGCACCTGGGATCAATTCAGCACCCAGGATGAGCCACAGGCAGAAATAAATAAATTCCCTTCCTGTATATTCCACTGGTCCCTCAGATAGGTAAAGGGAACCATACTGTTCCCTACATAGAGTTGATGGACCCATCTTAATCCCCTAACCACCCAATCACTCAATCTGTCAGTCACTGCCTCAGTGGATGCAAATTTGAGTTGAACCGCTTCTGCAATAAGGGTCATTTTAGTAGGAGCTGTCGCCCTACCTATCTGGCAGTGGGCACCTGACCAAGCCTCAATGGTTGCTGAAGTAAAAGGATTGGGGTGTTCAGGCATCACTCCGGACCACAGCACCTCTGCCAAGACCCCCGAGATGCGTCCCTGAACCCAACCCCTCTAGTTCTAACCAGCTATTATTCAAATCCTCCCATCCTACCGGGATAGCAGCAAGCTGAGCTGCCTGATGGTATATTCTAAAATTAGGCAGGCCAAGTCCCCCCAAACATGTTGGCAAATGTAATATTGATCTCTTTACTCTGGATGTTTTGCCCCTCCAAAGAAACCTATGTATAACTGCATCCAGTCTTTGAAAGTGACATTTTGGAAGTCTGATCGGGAAGGACTGATATAAGTATAGCAGCCTGGGCAGAATCATCATGGTGATCATTCCGACCCTACCCATAAGGGAGACTGGAAGTGCCGTCCATCTCTCGCAATTCGAAGTGAGTGTTTTCATAAAGGGCCTATAATTTAATCCAAATAAAGTACAAGCTTTTCCAGAAATTAGAATCCTTAGGTACTTAAAGTGGGGAACCATCTGCAGGCCATTCAAGTGTTGAAATAAAGTGTTCCTGAGTAATTTACCAATGGGGAGGACCTCACTCTTGGTCCAATTAATTTTATGGCTGGATATTAGGCCGTATTCTGTTAGGACCTGGTGGACCCTGCTGAGATCTTCACGAGGGAACTGTAAATACAGAAGGAGATCATCAGCATACATGGCCAATTTATATTTGGTGTCCTTATGTCTAAATCCCCGAATCCTCTGATCAGACCGAATGTACCCCGCTAAAGGTTCCAGAAATAAAACATACAGTAATGGAGAAAGGGGGCGCCCCTGTCTGGTTCCCCAGCCCAGCAGAAAACTCGAAGTCAGGCTCCCATTCACTAGTACTTGGGCTATAGGGTCCTTATACAGAATCTTAATCCAGGACATAAAATACTGCCCGAACCCCAGTTTAAAGTGGCAAATAGATACCCCCACTCCACTCGGTCAAAGGCCTTCTCTGCATATAATACCAAAATGGCCGCCCCATGTTTAAGTTTAGTTTTCTCCCACTGGTGGGCGATGTTCAGAGATTTCCTAACATTATATTTCCCATATCTACCCCTCACAAAACCAGCTTGATCAGGGTGCACCAAACCCGGCAACAAAGGTTCCAACCTGGAGGCCAGAACCTTCGCCCAAATGTTATCAGCATTTAGAAGTGAGACAGGCCTATAGGAAGAACACCAGCTGAGGTCTTTCCCGGGCTTTGGGAGCACCGTAATGACCGCCAACCGAGAGAGGGGCAACATCCCCACTGCACAACTCTCCTCCAGCATATCCACCAGAGGTTCCAAAAGTATATCTTGGCAGCACTTATAAAAGTCAATAGGAAGGCCATCAGGCCTTGGAGCCTTACCACCTTTGAGCTTTCTAATAGCTACCCTGATCTCCTCCCCCAAAATTGGGACCTCAAGCGACTCGGACTGGGTCTCCGAGATGGTTCCCAGGGCCCCTTTGTTCAGAAAGGTGTCTATTTGTATAGGAGATGGGAAAATCTCAGATGTGTATAATTGTTTATAAAAATCTTCAAAGGCTTGAGTTACCTCCCATGGACTATCCACCAAGTCACCCCTGGAGGAATGTACCTGAGTCACTGCCCTCTCCCCCTCCTCCTTACACAGCTGCCAGGAGAGCAGTTTCCCCGCTCGGTCCCCATCAAAATATTGGCCAGCCTGGGAAAGTAGAATAGCCCTCTCCATTCTAGCCCCACAGATCAAGTTGTATCGCCATTTCAACTTCTGCAAATGTTTGAGAATAATTTGATCAGGTTTTAATCTATGGGCTTGCTCCACCTGTTCAATCTGGGATCTCAGTTATTCAAGGGCCTCAGATCTAGCTTGGGCCTCGTGCTTTGCACAGGAGATGGTATGCCCTCTAATAAAGGCCTTCAAGGCTTCCCATCTAGCTGAGTTGGAGGTACCTCCCCTCCTGTTAAAGGAGAGGAAATCAGCAATGTGTGCTTTAATATATTCTATGTAAGCCTTATCCTTCAGTAAAAGTGGATCCAGCCTCCAGGCTTTACATCCCGAAGGTAAGCACCCCGGCCTAAATACCACGGATACCACTGCATGATCTGATATCAATATAGGGGAGTAATCAGCTCCCATCACTACTGGCAAGAGGTCAGAGCTGACCAACACCTTGTCTAAGGCAGGCATAGGACTGGTGAGCATCAGAATAAAAGCTATAGTCTCTGCCGGATGGGAACAAGTGCCTCCAGGCATCAGGCCAACCTCCCGAAACAAGACTGCTAGCGCCTGAGCATTTTTTGTCAAAGACACAGATGTAGGGTTGGACCTGTCCAACACAGTATCCAACACGCAGTTGAAGTCACCTCCCAAAACCCAAGGGCCCTGCCAGCTAACCAGATCCAAGGAAAGTCTCTGAAAAAATTCAGGGTCATCTATATTGGGGGCATAAACTGATCCCAAATTATACATACCCAACCCTGTTAACAAAACTCTAGCAAGGGCATATCTACCATGAGAATCTAATTTAGTATCCAGTATCTTAAAGTGAGAGCCCTTAGGTAGCCATATGGATGTGCATTGGGCGTTAGAAGAAAAATTAGCCAATATCCATAATCCCCCCATAAAGGCCTCAGTTTTAGATGCCTCCAATCTGGACATATGAGCCTCTTGCAGTAATACAGCCTGCCATTTAGCACGTCTGGCCTCAGTCATGACCCTCCTCCTCTTGGGAAGCGACTTCAATCCATTAATGTTCCAGGATGTTACAGAAACATTATCAGCCATAATCCTCTAATGTAAAAGCATTCCTAACCACCTCTTGTATACATAAAACATCACTGACATAACTCTTCCCCGTCTCATTTCAAAATTAAGTACCCTCCAACCCAATTCTACCCGCATGGGGTGGCACCAAAGGGTTCCCAAAAGACAACCAACCTGTACAGCAAAAGCTGCCGGTCGCTGTATGAAACCCCCTTCCATGCCACACCTAAGTACCCCCCTTGTTTAATCAAGAAACAATCCCAAAAGTATAAAGTTAGCCCCAGTGGGCACAAAACAGCCAAAGTAGTAACCCTGCAAACATTTGGTGAACATTGATGTTCAAATTTAGGAGTTAACCTGCACTCATTAAACAATGCCATATACAAATTGGCATCGGAGCTATTAAGAAACTACATAAATGGATAGACAACAAAACATTGCATAAAAATAGCAAAGTATAAAATTTAAAGTCCACGATACATTCCATGAGTCCTCATAGCACAGCCAAGTCATTCTGTAAAGTAAAAGTTTAAGCAAACTCAAAAACGGGCACCCCTTTATCCAGAGCGGGGCCACTGCTAAGTCTCCTCTGCAAAGTTTTTAATTCCACATAGCATTTAAAACAAGTTAACTAATACAAATGAAGACTTAGCTGTAGCGGTCAAACTTCATGTACGAAATGGTGGTCCCCTCTCCTTCTTGCTGCGTAGGTGCCAGGACCCTCACGAATGTTTGAAAGTTTGCACAAGCACAGGAACGTATAAAATTAAGAAATTAAGAGGACCTACGCTCCCAGCACTCCAAATGAACCAGCCATACTCAGAAATAAAATTTCTAGCCATATCACACGGCCACCGCTTTTTCAGTGATCCTCGACCTCCTGCCTTTGTGGTGAGTGGCTGCTCTCTTTCTTAAGTATGGAATCAAGCCACCTCATCGCCACCCTAGGGCAAGAGAAGAATTGTGGTGTACCTCCCGGTCGATCAATCTTCAACTTGGCCGGATATATGAGCGCAAATGACCAGCCCATTTTATAGAGGCGACCCTTGATCTCATTAAACTTTTGCCTTCTCATCTGTAATTGCTTACTAAAGTCCTGAAAAATTTGAACTTTATGATTACCCACTGTAATCGGCCCCTTCTCTTTAGCTCTCCGCAGAATGGCCTCCTTATCTGTATAGCGTAGATATTTTATTAAACAATGTCTCGGGTGCGTATCTGAAAGCTTATGTCCTACACGATGTTCTCGTTCCACTTCACAATTCTGTAATGTAGTTGGGAGCTCCAAATGTTCGAATAACCAAGCAAGCAGCATCCTTTCGGGATCATTCCCCTCTGTCCCTTCAGGAAGTCCAATAATCCAGAGATTCGACCTACGGGACCGATTTTCCTGATGTTTAATTCTATCGGTGAGTTCTTCCACAAGTTTGCTAAGATTCTGTTTGCCCCCCCCAGCTACCATCAATGAGTCCTCCAGGCTACTGACCCGAGTTTCCAGTTCTTCCAGGCGTGTAGTATGATTTGCTGAAGTTTCGGATAGACCTGTTACCACTGATTGTAAGTGCGAGATCTGGGAGGTGATATTGTCGAAACCTGCCTTCAAATCATGTTGCATAAGCGCTAATGTAGCTGGTACTGCTGACAATGATCTTTCCAGTTCAGACACTCCCAGCGTTCGCAGGGACATCTGTTGCTGGTAGGCCTCGGGGTTGTGATTTGGTATGATCTGTTGCACCAAATAAGAGCTTCGACTGTTTGTTTTTGCTCCTGCTAGTTGCCATCAATCTCCCAAACTAATGCCGCCGCCAGCAAACTTCAATCCAAGGCTGATGCTACCAATTTTAATAGAAAAAGACTGAGTGCAGTAAGGAGCTCAGCTAGGCTGCGTCCGCCATTGTCAGCGTCAAGCCACGCCCCCTCCAAAAGGAAGCATACTGTCTCGATGTCCTTTCTTCAATATCCCCTTGGGGTGCCTTGTTGACTGAGGCCTTTGAGGTTTTAGGCCCAGTATTGACCTGTACTAAATTAGTAGCCAAGTCAGAAGAGTCAGATACAATTGGTCTCTCAATGTCAGTTAGAACAGTTAAATCCTCTCTCCCACTTCCTTGCAACTCTGTTGGCAGATGCAAGGTGGGATGCTGTGTTAATTCTAATTCCGGAGGCAGATCTAATACCTCCTGTCCCTGTGTTGTATCTAGGGCCGTGCCCACACCCTGTACACTTTCAGATGTACTTTTCACATCCCTTTCTTTTCCGGAAGAAATTGGGGGTAGAGTCAAATGAACCCCTGGAATCTTAAGAGGTGAAAACCCTGAAATCCAACATCCCTTACTGGGCACTTTAACTCATCCAGCCACTTTAAGAGAATGCTCTACTGACCAAGGGCCCTGATCAGATTGTGAGAAATCAACCTGGGAGTTTTGTGTGGGGCTAGGTTTCTTCACCACTCTTCCCTCCTGTGCTGCAAAAGGGAATACTGTGGCACTTTTCTGAGCTTGTCCTGTAGTAACCATCACTGTCGTAGGGCTATCCTGTTGAGGCATAGTAAAATTAAAATCCTGCAGAGTTTCCTGCACATCCTTGCTAATACTTGCCTCAGTCAAAACAGTTTCTGATGCATATTGCAAACATAGTTCTTTTTTTCTCTCTGCATATGCTTGTCCTCTTCTTCTGCTAACAATTTGATCAGTAATTCTTTTTGTTTGTAACTCACTGTGTCTGTTTCGATTCCTGACAACTCCCCTTGTTCATGTTGCTGAAATTCTTGCCGTTTCTGAGCTTGCAGGTCCTGAGATATTAAATCCATCTGTCCATCCAAGATTTTCTCCGGATTCACTGCCGCATCAAAAAATTCCTCTGTTTCAACTGCAATATCAGTCGCAGGGGAGACCAGCTCCACAACCATCTGCACATCCTCCGTCTTCTCCATCTGAGCTATCTACTCACAGGAAGTCAAGCCCCCTGCAGGAAGAGTAGGGCAATTTCCCCAGTGCCCTGGCCAAATTTCCTCCCATTCACTAAAAACAGCACCAACAGCTTAATCTGGTTCAAGGTCAGTTGGCATTCATCTGTATCCCCCTCCCCTGGGTCGTACCTGAAAATAGGCAGAATTTGTCTAGTGCACTTAACTGGTCAAGAAAAACTAAATAAATAAATCCTTACCCTCACCCCCACAGGCCCCTGCATCAGAGGGGACTGCAGAAGGGTGTTTGCTTGACAAGGCAGAAAAAAGGGGACTCATGCCTTGCAAGGTCTGGAAAACATGGCAAACCTTTGCCATGTCTTCAGCAGAGGACAGCTCCTTCTAAAAATTAGCAAGACTGTCAGGCTATGTTTGCTTAGACTCCTGCTTGATCGCCCTTTCCACTGCCGGGAGGAACAGGAGGCAATTTGTCTCTACACAATTTTTCTGGTGCCGCTTCATCAGTGGCAGAATCTGGCTTCCTTTTTTATTTTTATTGAAAGAGATGGCATCACACATATTACATTATTAATTATGAAGCAACATCTGGTACAATTTAAAAAGAAAGAAACAACACATTGATATAATGCTCTTTAACTCTTACATTAAGCTTGTTTTATTCTATATATTATTTTACTAATTTATCTATTGGTCTCTGGGAGTGTGGTCCCCACCAACAGGAAGTATGGCTAGTCAGGCAGCCGAACCCCAGCCCTGCACAAACAGGGAATAGGCTTTCTATACTCCACCCTCCCAAGGGAAAATCAGGAGTTAGGATTCACCCTCTCTCTTCTTCAGGGAACAAAGTCACGGTTTCTCGTGGAAAACATACAGAAGCCATTGCTGCCATTTCTTTATAAAGCGAGTAGAAGAGTCATGCAACCTAGCAGTGAGGTATTCCATTCTGTATATTTCCAAAACTATCTGGTGCCAATCCTAAGTAGTAGGTATTTGGGGGGGGGGTCATCCATCTGCACGTTATTGCCTTCTTGGCTGCCTGGCTTCCTTTTTGATCCAGGTACTTCATCAGTACCCATTATTTTAATTTTTTGAAGGAACTTCGTTGGAAGCTTTTGATTTTGAAGGCACTTCCATCAGCACCTGATTTATTATTTTTTTCTTTTAAAGACACTTAATCAGTGTCTCTTCTGGGCTTAGAGCTAGTGGATACTTCATCAGCACCCCATTTGAATTTTTAGAAGGCCCTTTATCAGTAAGCCTGGATCTTTGTTTTGGGACTGAAGAGGACCTTTCCTCAGCCATTGCTCTAAGGCTCTTTGCTCTGTTTCTCAAAGTCTTAAAACAAAGTTTTGAGCAAAGTGCACAGTAATGGTCTGGACCCAAACACTTCAAGCACAGACTGTGGATGTCAGCTTTGGCCACAATCCTATGACAATTTAGGCAATTTTTAAAACCTGTGGGTCCAGTCTTTTTAGGGGTTTCTGACATACAAATTCACAGAAAGTGTTTTAAATTGAAAAGTTCCACTACAGTTAGTAGTAGAATGCAATTGGTTCCCTTGCGGTAAAGAACAACTATTTCTGAAGAAAAAAAACAACAAAAATCACAGTTCCTGAAGAAAAAAGGGAACCACGATAAAAGGTTTAAAAGGAACCATTGAAATACACAAATGCAGTTAAAATAAAGAAATGAAATACAAGCAGGAACTGTGGAACTGACCGATAAACACGGTTCTTGGGAACCGAGGGAAACCGCGAAAAACAACCAAAAACACTCAGCACAGTAAAAAAATATAAAATTGAAAAGATTTCACCACAGAAGTTGAAGAAATAACATTTTCTTGGCAACTGAGTGGGAACACCTCAGAGGTAGTGTTGTTCAGTCAGCGGAGAAACAATTCTGGTGCCTTCTCAGGCATTCTCTCCTCAGCAGACACCCAAAGTCTCATCTGACTGGCTGATGCTAATTAATTAGCATAAACCACACCTCTGGGGCAGTACTACCTGGTCGGCTAGCTGCTTTAAGTTACTGATGCTTAAGGACTCCTGGGATAAGAAAAGAACAGTTACGCAAGAACTTACTCAGCAGATCTTCGAGAGAATCTTAGTCATCAGGTCACACCATAGTGACTTCATCATCAGTGAAACAAGATCCACATGGAAGATTTTCCAGTAGTAAAACTGGGGCCACCCACGCTGATGTCATCTGCTGACATCATCAACCCTATAAGGGCATGAGCAGTCACGGTCCCTCCTCATTTCTTTCCTCCAAAAACTAAGGGAGCAAGCTCATGCTGCAGGGGACTGAGAAGAGAGAGAGGTGGCCAGGCCTAAATAAAAGGCTGGACACACAGATAACCAGTCTGAGCAGAGAACCCCAAACGGGGATGGCAGGAGGAAAGGCAAACCTGTTGACAGAGAGTCCCACGAACATCTATTGTTACAGTAAGTTCTTGTGTAACTGTTCTATCTTCTTCCAGGTATCTCAGTCATCAGGTCACACTGTAGGAATGAGTTCCAAGTATAACAAGTGCAGCAAAACAGTCTGGGAGGTAGGCAAACTGAGGCCTAAAACAGAAGGCCCTGGAGAACAGCCCAACCGAAGCCTGCTTGGGCTCTGGGGGCACTGTCCAGACTGTTGTGCCTGGTGAAAGTATGGACGGTACTCCAGGTGGCAGCAGCAGAGATGTCAGCTGCTGAGACCCCTTTGAAAAAAGCGACAGAGGTAGCCACGCCCCTCGCGGAGTGGGCTTTCACCATCTCTGGCAACTCCTTGCCATGTTTGCTGTAGCAGAACACAATAAAATTGGCCAGTCATTTGGACAAATGTTGTTTGGAAACCTGAACACCCTCTCTTCCCCGGGTGAAAGAAACAAAAGCTGCTTTACCTCTCTGCAGTCCTTAGTTCACAGCAGATAATATTTCAGAATTCTGCGCACATCTGAAGTATGGAGCAGAGTTTCCCCTGGACTGGCACATTCCAGGAAATAGACAGGTAGGTGGATAAGACTGGTTCAGGGCAAACTCAGACATCACCTTGGGGAGAAACTTAGCATTAGTGTGCAAAGACACCCTGTCTTTGTGAAAAATCAAATACGGCTCCTCACCTCAGAGAGCCTGAAGCTCGGAAATCCTTCGAGCAGAAGTAATAGCAACAAAAAACAAAAAAAATGTTACTCACCTGTAACAATAGTTCTAGGAGTGGTATACAGTGCTCATCCACACTTGGGCAGTGTCCTTTCCCCTTTAAATTAATCTGGAACGTCTTAAAGCTGGCTCCTCCCGCCCACATGGATGGCAACTCCCTCGGCACCACCCCGTGATGTCAGATCTTACCTGCTGGAAGCAAGACCGATGTGCCACTTGCCAGGGGAGGTTGGGTGGGTTTGTGCAGATGAACACCATATACCACTCCTAGAAAGTACAGTTACGTAAAGTCTTACCGTAACAGTAGATCTTTGAGGAGTTACTCTTGCAGCAGGTAATAATACACTTGGGTCATCGCCAGAGGTCACTGTGGCGCACGGCAGCTCCTCTAGCAATCTTTTCCCAGGGGCCACCCATACAACATCAGCTTCCCATTTCCTATGTAAGTGTGGGCAGTCCCTGGTATCCTCAGTTTCACCCGCCGGATTCAGCTCGCAAAGCAAGGACCAAGGGGAAGCTGAGGTACCGTAGGTATCCCAACCCATAAATCACTGGATCAGAATTTCTTCTCTTAGAAAAGGAAGGGAACAGAGAGTGGGATCGTACCTGCTACAAGAGACACTCCTCAAAGATATACTGTTACGGTAAAACTTTATGTAACTGTACTATCTTCCACAGAGTGGTCTCTTGCAGCAGGTAATATACTTGGGATGAATCCCAAGCAGTAAACCCAGAAAGGGTGGCCAGTATGACAGGAAGCCTTGTTGGACAGCTCAGCCAAAGGCAGTCCTACGGCATGAAGCAATATCTAAGCTGTAGTGCTTCATGAAAATGTGAACTGTGGACCAGGTAGCTGCACTGCAGATATCCGTGACAGAGGCCCCTTTAAAGCAGCCTGCAGTAGTGGCCATAGCTCTGGTAGAATGGGCTTGGACAGGTCCAGGTAATGTCTTGTTGTATTCTGAATAACAAAATATTATGCAATGTGCTAGCCAATTGGAGAGAGTCCGTTTAGTGATTGGGAGACCTTTCCTGCCTGAGCGAAGATGACAAAAAGTTAAGAAGTTTTTCTAATCGTTTTCGTTCGACTAGTGTAGTATCGTAATATACGATGGCCATCTAAGATATGTAAGAGGTGTTCACCTCGACTGGAGTTTTCAGGATAATATACCGGTAACTCCAAGGACTGGTTTAAGGTGTGTTCAGACAAGGAAGGGTTGGTAGGTATGAAGTGCCACCCTAATTTTGTGAATAATCAAGTAAGGTTCTCTACACATGAGGACATGGAGCTCAGAAATAAGCTGAGCTGAAGTGACAGCCACTAAGAATAGTGTTTTCCATGAAAGAAAACGGAGGTCACAAGTGGCCGCCGGTTCAAACAGCTCAAGAGTTAATTTCTCTATTAGGAAATTGAGATCCCACGGAGGAGTGGGTCTTCCGATAGGTGGTTTAATATGTAACATTCCTCTTAAGAACATTTTGGCTAGATGATGCTGATACAGTAATCTACCATCCAGGGGTTCATGGAAGGCTGAAACAGAGGTCAAGTGGACTCTGATGGAGGAATAGCTTAATCCTGTCTTGGTAATCGAGGCTAGGTAATCCAAGACTTTTGTCAATGAACAAGAGTAGGGATCCAGTGATCGAGAAGCAACCCATATGGAAAACTGTTTCCATTTGGCATTATAGGTTTCCCTGTTGCTGGTTTACGTGATGCCAGCAATATACTGGCAACAGGAGAGGACACTTGTAGACGTGCTATGAAAGTGTCCTCAGGAGCCAAACGTGAAGGTGTAGCGCTTTCGGGTTGGGATGTAGAGGGGTCCCTTGATTCCGAGTCAAGAGATCTGATCTGACTGGCAACAGAACAGGATCCTCTACAGAGAACTGTTGAAGTACGGGGGAACCACACCTGTCGAGGCCACAAAGGCACTATGAGGATCACTGTGGCAGGTTTGAGTTGCAATTCAGTAGAGTATGTTGCAGGAGCAGGATGTGGGGGGAAGCATATAAGAAGAGTCCTGTCCACGGTTGGGACAGGGCAGCTATAGACCAACCCTTTTTGCTTGGGATAATGGAATAGTATCCGGGGAGATGGTGGTTGACTGGGGAGGCAAACAGGTCCAGTTGCGGAGTCCCCCACAGATGAAAGATTTTCTGAAGCACTTCGTAATGAAGTGTCCATTTGCGTGCGGACAACTGGTGACCGAGAAAGTCGGCCAGGAGGTTGTAATGTCCTGGTAGATGGACGACTGTTAGTGTGAGGTGCTGCCGAATGGCTTCCTGCCAGACTGCAAGCATCTCTCTGTATAGAGTATGGGATTTCATACCTCGTTTGTTGAGGTAGAATACTACTGCGGTGTTGTCTGACTGAATCAGCAACTGTCCCGGAGACAGGTGAGGTTGAAAAGCCTGGAGGGCTAGGCAAACCACTCTCAGTTCCAGGAGACTGATGTGGGGATGAGGGAGAGAAGAGGTCCATTTGCCTTGTGTCCTGTAAAGACCCAGGTGCGCACCCCACCCTTCCAGGGATGCATCTGTGATCAACGTTTGCAGAGGTGGTGGGGACTGGAAGGGCATGTCTTGACATAGGTTGGCTCAGAGCGTCCACCACACCAGGGCGGACCGCAGTGAGGGAGGGACTCTAATTCTGTCTTCGAAATTTCCTGTTCTTTGAGACCACTGGTTTTGGAGGATCCACTGGACTGATCTCATCCCAAGATGGGTGAAAGCTACCACAGGGATGGTAGCAGCCATGTGTCCTAGGAGGCACAGCATACGTCTGGCTGTGACAAATTTCTGGGCTTGTATCTGCAACACTAGAGAAAGAAGCTTGTCCTGTCTGTCGGCTGGGAGGTAAGATGTGGCGGAGACAGTGTCGATGACCACTCCTATATATTGGAAGTAACTGTGTAGGGGTCGGATTGGACTTCAGCCAATTGACAGTAATCCCTAGAGCTTGGAACAGATTTAAGGTTGCTTCTAGGAAAGAGAGCAGGGTCATTTTGGACTCCACTTTGATGAGCAAATCATCCAGGTATGGGAAGACAAAGTGCCCGTCCCTTCGTAGGGCTGCTGCTACTACCACTAGGCATTTGGTGAACACTCGTAGGGCCAAGGAAAGGCCAAACAGGAGTGCCCGAAACTGGTAATGGTGACCCAACAGGAGAAAATGAAGGAACCTGTGGTGGGCCGGATGGATAGGGATATGAAGGTAAGCATCCTTCATATCCAGGGCACATAGACAATCCCCTTGTTTTAGTATTGGCATGACAGAGTTCAGGGTGATCATGCAAAACCTTTTGTACTGAATGTACAGATTCAGTTGTCTGAGGTCCAGTACTGGTCCGAGATCTCCAGTTTGCTTGGGTACCAGGAAGAATTGGGAGTATAAAGCCTTCTGGTGTTCTGTAGGGGTTACTGGATAAACAGCCTTCTTGGGTAGAAGAGCCCGTAATTCCTTCTGGAGAATACTAATATGGTTAGGTGGGTAATGGGACTGAGTGGGGCAGGTGAGAGGGAGGTCTGGACAGGAGTTCCATAGTGTGACCTGTCTGAATTACAGTCGTGGCCAAAAATATTGGCGCCCTTGCAGTTTTTTCTAATAATGCACCATTCCTTCCAGAAAATTGTTGAAATTAAAAAATATTTTGGTATCCACATATGTATGTCTTTGGTTTGCAGTGGAATAAAACACAAAAATTTACTAAGTCTTAGCTTATTCCACACAGAAATCCTTAAATGGCTCAGACAAAATTATTGGCACCTTTTAGAAACAGTTAGAAATAATTAGATTTATAGCAGGTGATTCTCCTTCACTTTGGAACTGAACTCACCTGTGGCGAGTTGCAGGTGCCTGCAATATAAAAATCACTCATTCAACCAGTCTGAATAGAGAAAAGGACTAATTCTCCTCTTTTGTGTCACTGTGTGTACCACTATGAGCATGGAGAAAAGAAAGACAGCCAGAGAATTGTCTGAGGAGGTCAGACAGAAGATTGTAGCCAAGCATGGACAATCTCAAGGCTACAGATCAATCTCAAGAGACCTTGATGTTCCTGTTTCCACCGTAGGTAATGTTATCAGGATGTTTAAGGCCCATGGCACTGTAGCCAACCTCCCTGGACGTGGCCACAAGAGAAAACTTGATCGAAGATTGCAGCGCAGGATTGTTGGAATGGTGGAGAAAGCACCTCGATCAATTGCCAAACAGATTCAAGCTGACCTTCGGACACAAGGTACGATAGTTTCAACTCACACCATCTGTCGCCAACTCAATGAAAGGGGGTTATATGGTAGGAGCCCCAGGAGGACCCCACTGCTGAGAGAGACACATAAGAAAGCCCGACTGGGGTTTGCCCAAACACACCTGAACAAACCAAAATCCTTCTGGGAGAATGTCCTGTGGACAGATGAGACCAAATTAGAGCTTTTTGGTAAAGCACATCATCTCTATATTTACAGAAAACAAAATGAAGCCTTCAAAGAAAAGAACACCTTCCCTACAGTCAAACATGGAGGAGGTTCAGTGATGTTTAGGGGTTGCTGTGCTGCCTCTGGCACTGGGTGCCTTGAACGTGTGCATGGCATCATGAAATCTGGAGACTACCAGGCCATTTTGGAGCGCAATGTTGAACCCAGTGTCAGAAAGATGAGTCTCCGTCGAAGGTCATGGGTCTTCCAGCAGGACAATGACCCCAAACACACTTCAAAAAGCACCCAGGAATGGTTCAAGACAAGATGCTGGACTGTTCTGAAGCGGCCAGCAATGAGTCCAGATCTAAATCCCATTGAAAACCTGTGGAGAGATCTGAAAGCAGCAGCTGGGAGAAGGCACCCTTCAAATCTGGGAGAACTGGAGCAGTTTGCACAAGAAGAGTGGGCCAAACTGCCAGTAGAGAGGTGCAGGAAGCTCATCCATGGCTATAGGAAGCGGTTGATTGCAGTTATTTTGACCAAAGGCTGTGCTACCAAATATTAAGTCTAGGGTGTCAATAATTTTGTCAATGCCATTTCTTTTCATTTTCTGATTTAAAAGGATATATTAAATTCTGAACAAAAACAAAGGTTCTGTAATATAACAGAGAAATAAAGAATTGTGGAGACCAAATACTGTACTGTTCTTAATTTCAACTTATGTTTAGAGGGAAACTGTGAGTTATTTGAAAAAGTGCAAGGGTGCCAATATTTTTGGCCACGACTATATCTGAAGTACCCACTCGTCCGATGTGATCGTTTTCTAGGCCTCCAAATGGAGGGCAAAATGACCGCCCACAGCTGCCGAGGTCTGGTCGAGGAAGCGTGGACAGGACCCCAGTAGGTCACTGGGAGGCGGGCTGACCGCCCCACCTGGAAGATGAGAGCAGGAACCCTTGGCGGCAGAGGCCTTGGCTCTGGTAGGTTGGGGAATGACCTCTGAAATCGCCTCTATTAGAGCCTCTGTGTTTTCCATCTCTTTTAGCATAAAAGGAGGATTGGGAACGGTATGATGGCTGTGAAGAATGGTACATGCCATGGACTGTGCGCAAAGTTCTGCTTGAGGGTTGAAGATCATAAATCAATGTCTGGGTACCTGGCCCGAACAGTTTGGGCCCATTAAAGGGGGCATTAACTACTCTCTGCTGTACATCAGGTGTGAACCCAGAGACACGAAACCAAGCATGGCGACGCAAGATAATGCCTGTTGGTGACATACAGGCCGAGGTATCAACTGCATCATAGCCCAACTAGAGTAGGTGACGGGAAATGGAGCTGCCAGTGGTTATTGTAGCCAGTAACTGTTCCCTTACCTGTGAAGGAGGGAGTTTATTGATTAATTCGATGGCAGATGACCAGAGCGTATGCTGGTATTTGATCATGTATCCCATATAATTCAGGATTCTGAAATTCATAATACTGGATTGAAATACCTTTTTTCCCCAGATAATCTATCCTGCGGGATTCTTTATCAGGGGTAAGGTGCTCATGTGCTTCGGTCATTTAGTATGATCATGAGCGGCAGCAATCACCACTGAGTCCGCCTCAGGATTAATGGATAGAAAAGGGTGGTCCAGAGAAGCCTGGTATATGCGATCCACCTTACAGGGAGCAGCCGTGACAGAAGAAGGTTGGTGCCAGGCTGCAAGCATAGCATTTTGGTAGGTCTGGATTAGTGGGGGTACCACTAAGACCGACTCCTCGGGTAACTCCAAGTAATCTGCCATATCCTTACACTGTTTGTCATGTTCAGTAGTGGAGAATCCCATGACCTTTTGAATTTGGACCATCATTTCATGGAAAGCAAGGTCTTCTGGAGGAGAGGCAGCCGTATATCTGGGCAAGTCCTCTTCTAATGAGGAGAGGTCTGATAAAGGAGAGTGGGGATGGAAATCCAGCTCCTGGAATTCCTCGTCCTCTAAATCTCTGGTAAAATCTGTCGGGAAGCCAGACTCGTCTGATAAGAAGACCTCCATACATGGGGGAGGTGACCAGGGTGGGAGATGATCTCTTGTCACCATGAAACCTTTTAGGTGGAGGTGTGGGTGAACAGGAAGGATGGCTCGGCTCTTCTGGATTGGAGGGCTGAACATGTCACATGGCATGCAAGACGTGCTGTACTACTGTAGAAACGTCCAGTTCTTTCTGAGTAGGAGGAGGGTGGGGAGGGTCTTCTGGGAAACTGAAGGGAGGATGGAGGAGACTGGACGCATAGCCTGAGCAGGTATTGCCCCTGGGTGATAAAGACCAGGGTCCCGATCCCTATGCGCCTGGCCCCTATAGATACCCACCTGTGAGGGTGGAGGGGCAGCAAGCATAGCACATGCAGTAAGTTTTCCCCTTGGAATGCGTCTTGTCCTTGACGGAGCCACTGGGGAAAGAGTGCCATGCTGTGAAAAGGATGGTCCCGTCGACGGGAGAGAAGCCCCCATCGACGGAACCCATAAAGGGTTCATTATAAACTGCCATCAACAGGCTAGATAGCGCCATCGGCGAGAGGGTAAAACCTCCCATCAACGAAGAGGCAGGCTGAGAACACGCCATCAACAGTGGGGCACTTGTAATGGTGGCCGTCGATGAACGCTTAGGTATGGAGTGTGAGAAGGGCTTCTCCTTCTCCTTTTTTCAGGCAATGAATGCAGGAACTGGTGTCGTGTGTGGGTGCCAGACATCTTACATAATTAGTGTGGTTGTCGAACTGGTAGATTTTCCTACCACAACGGCAGGAACGAAATAGCGCTGTCTTGCTTGAAGATTCTTTGGATATTCGTTTGGCTGCTCAAATTCTCGGCGATGACTGCTGTCTGAAGTTGCTCTAGCTGCTGCATGCGAGCTGAAGAAGGCGGAAAATGAACTGAGGATACCAGGGATCTCCCACACTTATACAGGAAGCTGATGTCATGTGTGGGTAGGCTCTGGAAAAAGACTGCTAGAAGAGCTGCCGTGTGCCACAGCAACCTCTGGAGAAGACCCCAAGTATATTACCTGCTGTGAGACCACTCCATGGAAGCTCTACTGTTACAGGTGAGTAACCTGTTTTTCTAGGGGCATGGATATGGTGTTCTATCCACACTTAGGCAGACTCCTAGCAGTTCTCCGGGAGGAGGGGGCAAGGCGCACGCCCCCTACTTGGGAAACAAAGATTGGAGAACTGAGGCCCCAAAACCAGCACCCCAGCGTAACTCGAGTTCAATGTGGTAATGGGAAATAAAGGTGCGTGCTGACCTCCAGGTAGCAGCCCTGTAGATTTCCTGGATAGGGACGTCCCTGGAAGCAGCCACTGAGACAGTGGTATGATAGATGGAATGAGCTCTTAGCCCTATGGGAGGCTCCCTACCCGCGTACCTACAGCAGAGGTTGTTGCAGAAGACTATTCACCTGCCAATGGTCTGCTTGGCTGCTAGTCTGCCCAGTGCAGCTTCAGTGTAGGTGACAAATAGCTGGCGAACTTCTCCCCAAACTCCAGCTGTGCACTCTTTATAATAAGTGAACACTCACTGCAGGTCCAAGGTATGGAGCCTATGCTCGTCCTCCGAGGTGTGATTGGTAAAGCACACTGGGAGACTAATCATCTGGTTAAGCTGAAAATCAGAAACAACCTTCAGGAGGAACTTCGGGTTGGGGCAAAGGACAACCTTACCCCTATGTAAGACCAAATAAGGAGACTCCATCGAAAGCACCTGGAGCTCACTGATCCTTCTGGCTGACATGATGGCCACCAGGAATGCAGTCTTCCATGACAGGTGAGACATGTCACACCTGTGCACTGGTTCGAACGGCTTGCCCATGAGCTTTGAAAACATCAGCAACAAGTCCCAAGGTGGTGGTGGTTCACGCAATGGAGGGGGAATGTAGTCAAGGCCTTTAAAGAAGCGCCAGACTAGGCCAGCCCAGTGGCACTGGAGGTTGAGGCGCTGGTCAATACACCTTGCGCCATGCCAGCAGCCTGTGTTTGGGGATGAACCCGGGCCGCCAGGGGTCAGCAGGGAGAGAGAAGCTTGAGCATCCGGAGGACTGTTCTCCTCTTTCGGGAGAAGGGTGCAATGTCATCTCGCCCGCTGATCACCCTCTGGTGGTGGCTGGAGGGCGATACAGGTCAGGAGGCACGCTCCAACGTAACTACGTCAGTAGGGAGGGGGAACGGGAGGAAAATGAGCCTCACAGGGCTCCATGATGGTCCGACGCACCAGAGAGGTGAACTCGACCACTAGATTGGGTCTCCAGGGAGGGGGCACCACCTCCCTGGCCCCGCCAAGGGTGGCAAGCTTTGGGGGAATCATTGGGGTCCCCAAGTGCAGGAGTGGCGGGACCCGAGAGAGAGTTTTCTTCTGGAGGGCAGAAGCCCCTGCCAGGGCTCTGAGGGAAAAAATATGAATGGAAAATTAAAAAAAAGACACGCCAGACCACCTTCTCCCGCACCACTGATGGCTGACCGGCCCACGCCTGGTAAGCAGAGATGCCTGTCAGATGCACCTTAAGGGTCGTCGACCGAAGGCCCGACTGAGAAAGGGATCAAAGGTATTGAAGGATACTAGCCACTGGACAGGACAAAGGGTCCAGCCCCTTACCCTGACACCAAATGGAGAACCTCTTCCATTTGAAGGCATAGCATTTCCAAGTCGACTCCCTTCCAAGAAGCCTCGACCACACTGAGGGCATCTCTGGAGAGACCCAAAGCCTGGAACTCTAGCCACTCAGAAACCAAGCTGTCAGGTGCAGGGATTGAAGGTTCAGATGGAGTACCTTCCCCTGACTTGATGAAGAGCAGGTCTGGGCGGAAAGAAAGACACCTCAACAGCCTGCTGCTGAGGTTGAGGAGACCGGAATACCAAAACTGCCATGGCTAGTCCGGTGCCACCAGAATCATCCATGCCTTGTCCCTCCTCACCTTGAGCAGCACATTGTGGATCAAGGGAAATGGAGGGACGGCACAGAGGAGGCCCAGGGTCCAGGACCTTGAGAAGGCATCCCCCCCTGCAGCATTCCCTGTTGAAGGGGGCGGGCACAATACAGCCTCAGTTTGTGTTCTCCCTGGAGGCAAACAGGTCCACCAGAGGGGTGCCCCACTGGGAGAATTGTGTACTACATCTGGGTGGAGAGACCACTCGTGAGATGCCTCACCCACACGGCTGAGAGCATCCGCCAGCTGGTTGGAGACACCAGCTACATGGATGGCCAGATCAGCCTCCAGGCTGCGCATGAGAGTCCATATGTGGAGCACTTCCCTGCATAGAAGAAGGAAGTACGTCCTACCCTGTTTGTTGAGGTAGTACACGGTCATGGTGTTGTCCGTCTGGACCTGAACGACCTGTCCCCGAATGTGGAGAGCGAAGGCAGTCAGCACCAGCCAAACTGCTCAGAGCTTCATCAGACTGATGTGGCACTGGGACTCCTCAGGGGTCCAGAGCTCATGCACTCTGTTCCCCCAGGTGGGCACCCCAGCACGAGAAAGGCATCAGTAGTCAGGATGACAGTCCGCTGTGGGTGTACAAATGGGATACCTTCCTGCAGATGTGACTAACCACCACTGGAGGGCATCCCACATCAACTGGGTCACAGTAACTGGCTGGTTGAAGTGGCCCTTGCTCTGGGACCACTGGCGTGTCAGCTCCCATTGCAGACAGTGCATTCTCCAACAGGCCCAACAAACCAAGCTGGTACAGGCCGCCATGTACCCTAGGTGGCACAGGAAGTCCTAGGCAGGGCGCAACTGCCCAACCTGAAATGATCAGGCAAAGAAGGAGAGAGCCTTTGCCCTGTCCGCTGGGAGCCAAGCACTGGCTCTGCAAGAGTCGAGCTCTGCCCCAATTAAGCTAATCACCTGCGAGGGCATGATTTCCGATTTGGTCTCGCTGACCAGGAGGCCAAGAGAGATGCAGGTCTGGAGGGCCAGGTCCCTGGACCGCTTCACCTCCTGCCTGGAGGGACCCACAATAAGCCAGTTGTCCAGCTAAGGGTAAATCTGGACCCCTCAGTGCCTCAGGTGAGCTGCCACCACTGCAATGCACTTGGTGAAGACACTGGGGGGCCAAGGACAGGCCGAATGGCATGGCTTGGAACTCATAGAGGGTTCCCTCTGCTCGGAAGTGGAGGAACCGCTGGTGTGATGGATGGATCAGGATGTGAAAGAATGCGTCCTGTAGATCCAGACAGCAGAACCACATGTTTTGCTTGAGATATGGTATGATCTCAGACAGAGTGACCATCCTAAAAGTGTGCGGCCTGATGAACTTATTTAGGTCACGCAAATCTAAGATGGGGTGCCAGCACCCTGTCCGTTCTGGCACCAGGAAGTGCCTGGAAGCAAACCCTGGGTGTTCTGGAAGGTCCAAGACAGGAGCCACAACCTCCTTGTGGAGGAGCTAAGCAATGCTGTCCCGAAGGGCCGACAGGATGTCGACGGACACTGTGCCATCCCATGGGGCACGGGCTCGGCATGACGGGTAGACCCTGACCGACCTCCTCAAGAACCCACCTGTCCGTGGTGACAGTGGACCAGGCAGAATGGAAGTGGCAGAGCCGCCCCCCACGGAAGGACCCAGGGGAGGCGTGACAGGCATGAAGGAAGCACCCCTCATCCAGTCACTGGGCAAGCTTGGAGGAGAAAGAGGAGGGCCCGGCTGAGGCACCACCGGAGCCTCTCCTTCCAGGCTTACAGACGACCGAAGCCACCGACTTTGGCTGATGTTGCCAGGCCTGAGCCTGATGGCCAGCCTGTAGCTGGGTGTATCTGGCCACAGGAGTGCAGATGGACTGAAAGGGCTTCTTTTTCTGCTGCTTGGAGCACTTTGGGTCCCTCTGGGCATATGTCATGGAGTCCAAGGTGGCACTAGACCTTTTAATGTGGGTGAGGTGCCCCTAGACCCCTGGTCCGAACAAGTCAGTGCTCAGGAAGGGAACAACTGCCAGCTTGTGCTGGGTATCCAACATAAAGGTCAAGAACTGCAGCCAAGCCCTGTCCGCCATGGACTGGGCACAGGAATCGCCAATGTCCATGGCCATCTGGAGCTGTTTGGTTTCAGCCCGGCCCTGGTCCCAGATCTGCTTAACCATACTCTGAAGGGCTGCTGGGAGATGAGGGAGAACCCCATTAAAAGTGCCCAACAGGGCATGGAAAAAGTGGGACATCAGGAGGGCTGAGCTCGCCTGGACGAAGGCCAAGCGAAGAGGCAGCATAGACCTTTTTGGCTGAATGGTCCAATTTCTTGGACTCCTTATTGGGTGGTTTGTCAATGTCTCCCACACTGCCAGAGCGCAAAATCACGGAATCAGCCACCACGCCCTCAGCCGAGGGATGTTCCATGAACCCCGAAAGGGAGTCGATGGGCACCGCATACTTGCAGGCCATCCTGACCAACGGTGCAGGGTAGGAGGCAGGATGCTGCCACAGCTCCAAGGCAGGGCTGCAGATGGCTTCTGCCACCTGAAAGCTTCCCAAAAGGAATCACCCTACTCCAAAATCTTGGTAAGTGGGTACTGAGTCCGCTTCTGAATGGGTTCCATCTGGAGACCCGTAGACTCCGAGATGAGACAGAGAAGTACCATCAAGGAGGTAAGGCTCTCCTCCATCAAGAGATCTCCTGTTGACTATGTGTCCACTGGACAAGAGTGTAAAGAGGAACCCTCTGACTCTGAAGAGTCATCAAAGAAGGGTCGACCGCCTGAATCCCCGCTGACCCTCCGCGGATGGTCCGGTGTGACGGTGACAGACAGCCGATGGGGAAGACCCGAGGCTGGCTGAGCCTCCTTAGCCAGAGCCCCAGTTGTCGGCTGTTTCAGGGGCAGCTCCACCAGAATCGGTGGACAGGCCAGGAGGGTGCCGAGCTGGGACCATTTTACGCGTCTGCTCCTGCGAAGACGGAGAAGGCATCAGCCTCTGCAGCGAAAACCAAGTGATGGCCTGGGTAGAAGCCAGCATAGTCTTCATCCTGGTGAACACCAGCTATTGCCACATTAAGTCCTTGTAGCGCTGACGCAACTTGCACCAAAACCTCTCCTCAGCCGCCGAGGACGAAGAACAGCAGTGGCGCTGCTTGCCTGAGTGTCGAGAGCAGGAGCGCCGATGTAGACATCAGCCACTCGACCCACGGGGCCAGCAAAAGCTGGGGCACCTCAGGTTCTTTGTCTTCCACGAGAGGTGGCAGGTCAGTGGACTGATCCGTCCCTCCCTGGGCCTGAGTGAGGACAGGAGTCCTCGAAAAGGAGACATCTGCCTCTTCGGGTGACAGTGGCTCAAGAAAAATCTTGGACAGTAGATTGACCTGCATCTTGGCCAACTGGCCAGAAGGGGATACCATGGAGTTGGAACCTCCGAAGAAGCGCGGGAATTGGGAGACAGAGATCATTCCCGATATCACAATCGACGGCAAGAGTTTTGTGGAGGCCTTTTTATTGATTTCGACTTGTGAATTCTCTATCTTGTTGGTTAAGAGAATGCCTGACCGTCAAAAGTTTTAAACCTGAACTAAAGACCTATCTATTTCAGCAAGCCTTTTGTGATGGATTTTAGTCGATTTTATCAGATTTCTGACGATTTATAATTTGATGTAATTTTATTTGTTATATTTAGGTCTATTTATTTATTTGATTGTGTGGTTTATATTGCTGTATTGTACAGTGCCTTGGTATTTGAAAGGCACTTTATAAATAAAAGTTACCTTACCTTGTGCATCGACGAGGGGCCCTGCCCATAGGTAGGGAGGGCCTGGCAGAAGTCCTTACATGCCCCTGTAAAGGAGGCGCCCAAAAAGAGCGGCAAAAAGGCCGAAGCCGAGGAGGACTGAGCCGTGGCCTGGGCCATCGCCTACTCAAATGCCGCGCATTGTTCAGCAGATCCCTGCAGCTGCGGAGACCACCCGATGGGTGTCTCTGGATTTGACCGGTGGATACCGATCTGAGAAGTAAGTGGGCTTGATTGTCCTCTAAAACGGGTGGGTGTAAAGTGCGGAGGAAAACGTCGCAAGCCTAGGGATCATGCTGGTGGCCCAGGCAATAAATGCAGAAGGTGTGCGGATCCGTCCGGGACATTTTCTGCCCGTAGGCACTTTTCCAGAATCCTGGAGAAGACTCCGTGTCATCCATGTCAACGGCGTGAAGAAAGAGCCTGAAGACAAAGCTTTTATTATTTTTTGAAGAAATCTGAAGATTTGAGAAAAGGGCCTTCTCAACATGAGAGCGGTAAGGGTGGACCCTTCTTTCAGAGGAAAGGAAGATCTGACATCATGGGGCACAGCCAAGGGAGTTACCACCAGGTGGTTGGGAGGAGCCAGCTTGAAGATGTTCTGGCTGAATTCAAAGAGAAAGGACACTGTCTAAGTGTGGATAGAACACCATATCCACTCCCCTAGAACTGGAGAGCACTCTCCAGAGTTTGCAGGAGCTGCTCCCTGGAAAGGGTTTCTAGGAGCCAATTGTCCAGGTAGAGGAAGACATATAAAAAATAGCGCTATGACCGACTTCAGCAATCTCCTTTCAGGCATCGACTGGAGCTTCCTTGACTTATGCCCTTCTGTTGATACTGCCCTCCAACTCTTTCTCACTCATTTCAACGCAGCTGTGGGCAAGTTTGCCCCATACCGTAGAAATGATAAAAGGTCGTAGTATGGACTGGGTCACCCCTGAGCTTCTCGGTATGATGAGACAACAGGATCTCCTCTGGCACCAGGCCAGGCTAGGAAAACAGGGATAAAGTGCAGTTATATAAGAACTTACCGTAACAGTAGATCTTTGAGAGAGGCTCTTGCAGGAGGTAATTACATATAGGACTGAAGCCAGCAGGCGTCAGGACCACACGGAAAAATTTCTAGCTAGCAGTCTCTGGCGGGGGACCACCCCCCGTCAGGTGACCGACGTCATGCGACATCAGTATAAAGGGGCGGTCCCCCACGCCCGCCTTCCAGTTCTTTCCCACCAAAGGCCAAAAAGGCAAGAGAGAGGTGGATGATTCCCTTCCTGGAAAAGGAGCTGAAAAAGCCAAGGGGGATGGAGGGCGGGAAGGCATTACCTCCTGCAAAAGCCTCTCTCAAACATCTACTGTTACGGTAAGTTCTTACATAACTGTACTATCTTACTTCGAGAGGGCTCTTGCAGTAGGTAATTACATATATGTCTGAGTCCCAAGCAGTCTGGAACCAAGAAAAGCACTCGGGAGGAAGAAAACTAACACCAATAGAACCTCCAGCTGTAAGACTCTAGGAAAGAAGACCTTGCAGAACAGCCAACCCGAAGCCTGCTCTACGGCTAGAGGCAATGTCCAAACTATAGTGTTTCGTGAAGGTATGGACGGAAGTCCAGGTTGCGGCTGCGAAGATATCTGCAGCTGACACATTTTTGAAACAAGCAGCAGAGGCAGCTACTCCTCTGGTGGAGTGACCCCTGACTTGACCCGGCAGGGTCTTGTGATACATGTCGTAATAGAAAATGATACAGTGATCCAACCACTTCAATAGGCATTGCCTGGAAACTGCATTGCCCTCCCTTTTGTGAGCAAAAGAGACAAAAAGCTGATCTGATTTCCTGAGATCCTTTGTCCTAGTGGTATAGTATCTCAGAATCCTATGAGCATGCAAAGTATGCAAGAGGTACTCCCCTTGACTGGAATGTTGCATATAGAAAGCGGGTAGCTCAATGGACTGGTTCAGCATTGATTCTGCTGCCACCTTAGGGAGAAACTTAGGGTTAGTGCGCAGAGCCACACGTTCCTTGTGAAAAATCAAATAAGGGATTCTGCACATCAGGGCCTGAAGCTCGGAAATCTGTCGAGCTGAAGTAATGGCCACTAGGAAGAGAGTCCTCCAAGAGAGGAACTTCAAGTCTGCTGAAGCTGCCGGTTCAAAGGGAGGCAGAGTAAGCTTCTTGAGAACAAAGTTCAGATCCCAAGGAGGAGCAGGAACGCGGATGGGGAGTCTCAAATGGAGAACCCCTCTGAGGAAAGTCTTAAGAGACTTCCAACTGTACCAAAGTCCTGTCTCCAAAAGGGACATGGCAGGCCGAGATAGCCGCCATGTGGACCATCAAAGAGGAATGGCTGAGACCCAGGTCAAACTGATGATGCATATAGTCCAAGACTCTCTCGACAGGGCAAGAGAAGGGCTCTAAGTCCTTCGAAGAGGCCCAAATCGAGAAACGTTTCCACTTCATAGCGCAGGTGGACCTAGTGGAAGGCTTTCTGGCCTCCACCAAAATGTCTACGATGAGTGAAGAAACCCCGAACCGGGCTTGAGCTACATCCGCAGGAGCCACGCATGCAACTGAAGGGATCTGAGACCTGGATGAACCAGGGTCCCCTGATCCTGGGTCAGCAAGTGCTGTGACAGAGGAAGAGGAAGCGGAGGTTCCTCTGAAAACTGTTGCAGAAGAGAGAACCAAACTTGCCTGGGCCAGATTAACATACTAACATACTAAAATGCCAGCAGAATAGGCCTAACGGTCTTTCGCGTCTTCTCGTTTGGTCAGCCCCCATCCTGGCAGCTGACCTTGCTGCCCCCCTCGCCTTCTCCCTTCCCAGTTCTGGATATTCTCGCTGCATTGGATTTTGCTTCCAGAACCCTTCCCCTGTACCTGTCCCACCCCCTCCTGAACCCCTCCACCGTCTCCGCCTCCACCAGCCCCCTAGGCAGCGCATTCCATGGCTCCACCACCCTCTCAGTGAAGTAGCACCTTCTCCTTTCTCCCCTGAATCTTCCCCCTCCAGCTTCTACCCATGCCCTCAAGATTGGAGCAATGAGGATCATCTGGGCTCCTTCTGAACTGATTTTGTGTAAGACCCTCGGAATTAAGGGAATTGGAGGGAAGGCATAGACGAATCTGTCCCTCCAGTCGAGAGACACAGCGTCCCGCCAGAAAACGCCTCGGCCTGGAGCGAGCGAGCACAAGGTGGAAGTTTTGCGTTTTGAGGAGATACGAACAGGTCTACCTGAGGGGTTCTCCAGCGCAGGAAGATATTGTCTACTACCTCTTTATCCAGTTCCCATTCGTGGGCTTTGGCTGACGACCGACTGAGGTGGTCTGCCAGCATGTTTTCTACTCCTGGAACATGAGCTGCCCTCAGGTGGAGGTTGTGCTGAACAGCCCAACTCCATACTCTCACAGAGGGTAGGAGCGAGTCCCTCCCTGCTTGTTGATGTACCAGATAACACACATGTTGTCCGACTGGACTGTTAGATGACCAGGAAGAATGCAAGAGTTCAGAGCCTGGAGAGCACACAGGACTGCTCTGAGCTCGAGCACATTTATATGAAGTGTCCGTCTGAGTCTGGACCAGGAGCACAGAGTCCTGTGAGACCCTAGATGAGCTCCCCAGCCCTATCCTGAGGCATCTGTCTTCAATGTTTGAGAGGGGGGTTTGATACAGAAAGGAACTCCCCGGCAAAGGTTCTCTTGCACCATCCACCACTGCAAATCCCTAGCCATGGGCTCGGAGACCAGAACTTCCTGATCTAGGTCATCTGATGTCTGGTCCCATTGAGAGATTCTCATAGGGAGCCGAGCGCGAAGGACTGTCGGAATAGCAGCTGCCATGAGCCCAAGGAGACAAAGGATTGACCTGGCACCGACCCTTCTGCGACTGGACAACAGACTTGCTTGAGCCTGAAGGGTGCCCACCCTGTCCAGAGGCAGAAAGGCCTTGCCGATGGTCATGTCCAGGATCGCCCCAATGAACTGGAGTGTTTGGCAAGGAGCCAGATGGGACTTGGCCTGGTTGATGGTGATACCCAGGCTGGTGAAAACCTGCAGGGTAAGGGAAAGAAAGCGTAGGAGTTCCTCCCTGGACAGGGCTGCCAGGAGCCATTAGTCCAGGTACGGGAATACCTGCAATCCCAGGGTATGCAGGTGGGCCGCTACCACTGAAAGACATTTGGTAAACACTCGGGGAGCCGAGGAAAGACTAAATGGGAGGGCCCTGAATTGGTAGTG
This sequence comes from Neoceratodus forsteri, assembly GCA_016271365.2. Taxonomy (NCBI): domain Eukaryota; kingdom Metazoa; phylum Chordata; order Ceratodontiformes; family Ceratodontidae; genus Neoceratodus; species Neoceratodus forsteri. Next base: position 1,285,543,489 of record CM028132.1, read on the forward strand.
TTCCCCCTGAAACGAAAACCGAAGGAATTTGCGGTGAGAAGGGCGGATGGGGATATGCAGGTAGGTATCCTGCATATTCAGAGCACACATCCACTGTCCCTGCCGAAGAAGCAGCAGAAGGCTCTGCAGGGAGAGCATCCTGAAGCATTTGTACTCCACAAACATGTTCAGGGAGCTGAGGTCTAAAATAGGCCTTGCGTCTCCAGTCTTCTTTGGAACTAGGAAGAAATTGGAATAGTAACCTGTCCCCCAAAGGCGGGTGGGGACTGGCTCTATCGCTGCCTTCGAGAGAAGGGAGGAAATTTATTCCCAGACCAGAGGAAGATGTTCTGGGGAGTAAGACGACTTGGGGGATGGTCTTCTGGGTGGTTTCTACAGAAACTCGACTGAGTGTCCTGCTGCTATCAGTTGGAGCACCCAAGCATCTGATGTGACCCTCTCCCAACCCAGTAGATGGAAGGAGAACCTCCCTCCTACTGGTTCCTCTGGGGGTTCCAGAGGCTGTGGGAGAGGGGAGGAGTCAGGAGGTGTGGGGCAACACAGTGGCCGAGGCTCCTGCAGCTCTTTTGGGCGGAGGAGTCTTGGTTGCTGGAGGGACCAGACATTTACTGGCCCGCTTGCCCAGTGGTTTCGCTTTAGGGTGGAAACGTCTGCGAAAAGAGCGATGCTGTCCCTGGCCCGTACATAGAATCCACTGACTTGAGTGTAGTACCCTTCTCCTGCAGGTTGGTGATGATGTCCTTGACATCGCCACCGAACAGCATCAAATTCCTGAAGGGCGCATCCTGAATAGCGGATTGCACTTCAGGGACCAATCCTGACACCCGGAGCCAGGCATGACGCCGAAGACCTACGATGAAAGCCAAACTCAGACCAGCTGCGTCCACTGCATCATATGTGGCATGGAGCATGTGCCAACTGGCAGAATGAGCAGAACGGACGAGATCAACCACTTCCTGTTTGGTCTCAGACTCGGGAAGGGAGTCCAATTTTGCTTCCACCTGAGTCAGGATTGTCTTCTGGTAGTCCACCATATGTGAGACATAGTTCAGGGCCCAAATACCCAGGGTGGAAGAGTGTAGACCTTCTTCCCATACTGGTCCAGAAGACGGGATTCCTTGTCAGGTAGAGATGAGCTGAGATGTTTTGGATTGGTGGACCGGCCATGAGCGGCACTAATCACGACCGAGTCTGCCTTGGGGTGTGTATTCAAAGAACCCTCACCCTCCGGAGCCTGGTATAGCTGATCCGCCTTCCTCAGAAAGGGGGGCTAATACGGACGGTTGCTTCCAAATAGTGGAAACAAGGGCCGCATGAAGCTCGATCCAGGGTGGGATCAATGTCAAAGCAGTTTCGGGCAGATCCAAGTGAGCAGCGAGCTTCTTTCGCTGTGGATCTGGCTCCAGAGATTGCCACTGGTGGACCTCCTGGATCTTTCTCAGTAACTCCAGAAAGGAAGGATCTTCTGCAGGAGACTTCAGAAAAGTCCTTGGCCTGGGTCGGTCTGGAGTACGTGGCTCATCAGGATTGGAGCATCCCAGTCGAGTCAGAGGTCTCCGAAGAAGAGGAGGACTCCTCCTGACACAGGGGAGGAATGGTCCCCTTGGGAAGACTTCGGGGAAGCATATCCTCCCCACCCCTGTTGTCTGAGGGTTCACCTCTGGTGTCGAGTAAGGGGGAGGAAGTCTCATCTCCGGCGTAAGGGATCCTTTGCAGGGTCCGGCGGCTCTCCATCTCCTTGGCCTCAGCCCACCAGGCAGCTACAGTCTCCTTCAAATCTACCGGCGGCTGTGGGGGCGGTGGAGGAGGAGGAGGGGAACACTGATACTGAGGGTATCCGTAGGGTAAGTATCCATAACCCGAAGGCAGGAAGCCTGATGTCGGATACTGCGGTCCCGAGTAGGTCAGCACTGGATTAAGTGGGGTCCGGTACCCGGGAACCAGGGGCTCCAATGCAGCAGACTGCCCTGGGAAAGGCCCAGCAGGGGGTCCAGGAAAAGGTGGCCCTGCAGGAGTCAGGCCCAGCGTTGGAACAATGTCCGGCAAAAGGATGTCGTCCGGCGTTGGGTAGGCCGGCGTCAGAGCCGGCATCCGAGGGTTCAGCATCAGGGAGGGTTCGGCTCTATAGGAGGAAGCCCTGATGCCAGAGTGCCTAAATCCTCCATGTCGCCCGGGATGGAGGTTAAAATCCTGAGGTCCAACAGAGGAGGCGTGGGAGCCTCGGTAAGCAGCGGCAAGCGTGGGATGTCGGACTTATGTAAGGAGTCCGATGCAGGCTCTTCGCTGGGTGTTCGTTAGAGGCCGATGTCCGACACCAGCAGGATCGGCGGGCGTTGAGGAGCCGGCGCTCAGACTTATCGGAACCGCGTGACGAGGGTCGAGACAGGAAGCAACCTTGACAGGCGATGAGGGACCATACCCCCACCCCCCAAGGAGCAGGCAACTTATCGGCTCTGTCCAAGTGGGCGATTAGTAGCACGGCATCCGGCTTACCTGACCTGCTCGAACCAGAGGGCTGCGTGACAGCGGCCTTCCGGGAGTAGCCGCCTCCTTTGTCCCAGAGGTACCCGGCTTAAGCCGATGGGAGGATGACACCGTCTTAGAAATTGCCAGATGGCGTGAAGGTCGGTACCTGAGCAGCGACTCCGGCAGTCACGGAAGCCGTGTGATGAAGTCCCAGTCCTGGTGCTTCTCTTTCTTTTTCCGATGTCCCTCAGGCGAAGTGGAGGCCTGCCTAAGCTTCTTCAGCTCCTTCTCCATGGGGGCCATCTTCTTCTTCAAAATATGGGGCTCCAGAGACTGCTGCCTCCATTTACGGGTGACGGCGTTGAACTGCTGGCAGTGCTGGCACTTCTCCAAGGGATGTTCCAGGCCTAGGCAGAAGAGGCACAGGGAGTGGCCGTCCTTATGCAGTAGCTGGGATCCGCACGAGTCGCACTTGTTCTTATGCGAATCGGAGGGCGTCAGGGACGACATACACAGCTGTTAAAGTAGGAAAAACTCGAAAAACTGATGAAAAAAACTCGGTAAACTAGACCGACGTAAGACTGGCAAGTGAAGGAACTTTACCGCAAGACACTTTCACAAGTCGATGGGGGAAAGAACTGGAAAGCGGGCATGGGGGCCCGCCCCTTTATACTGATGTTGCATGACATCGGTCACCTGACGTGGAGGCGGTCCCCCACCAGAGACTGCTAGATAGAAATTTTTCCGTGGGGTCCTGATGCCTGCCAGCTTCAGTCCTATATGTAATTACCTACTGCAACAGCCCTCTCAAAGTAAGATCTATGGATATCCCAAACCACAAAGTGGACAGAAACAGGTGCACTTGGGCAATACGACATGCCAAGGCATCATTCAACAAGAACCAGCAATCTCACTGCTGGAGTAGCAGGAAGAAGTTCTGGGACTCAATTAAAAACCTCCTCGGGTCTGATAACAGGACCCCCCCACCCCATCACAAAATCATACTTGATGATGCTGGCATGGCCAATATCTTTAATAAGGCTTTCTCTGACTACAGTGCAGTCCAGCCTCCCAGGCCTGCCACACACCCTGATGGAATGCCAGCCTCCAGCCAACTGCCCTCCTCTACCACTGCCAAGCCCAGCCAAAGCTTTTACTTCAGACAGGTGACCGTAAAGGAAACAAGAAAATACCTTTTAAGTGTCCTCGGAAAAACAAGGATGGGGTGATGGAATCAATATAAAATTGATTTCCTTTGTCTTTCCCATCACCAAGCTGTTTAACCTGTCTCTCCGCCTGTCCGCTTTCCCCTCTACCTGGAAATCCGCTCTGGTCACTCCAGTGCACAAAGGAGGGGACCGGGCACTAGTATCCAACTACCAACCTATCTCAATTCTGTCTCTGCTCTCCAAAGCTCTGGAAAGAATTATAACCGACCAACTCACTGACCACCTGCATAAATATAAACTCCTCTGCCCCCAACAGCATGGCTTCCGCAAGATGCATAGCACTAATGCTGCCCTAATTGCCTTCACAGACTATGTGTGCATAAGGCACCTAACCAGGGTCAACTGGTCGGAGCAATTTTCAATGACCTGACCAAGGCTTTCGACCTTGTGAATCATCAGCTGCTGCTGCACACACCAAGTTGCCTTGGACTATCCCCCAACACGGTCAGTTGGTTCTCCAGCTACCTGTCTGGGTGCTCTCAGCAGGTGAAAATCAATGGAGCCATCTCCGAGACCAGTGAAGTCACAGTGGGGGTCTCGTAGGGGTCCATCCTGGGCCCACTCCTGTTCGGCCTCATCGTGAAGAACCTTCCAGAAGTGTGCCCCTCCTCTAAGGTACTGCTCTATGCAGATGACATAGTGGTTACTCTTGAGGCTCTTGCCAAGATGCACTCACTAAGGACATGCAGTACAACTTTGACCTCCTACAGGATTGGCTCAAAGATAGCCTGCTAGAGCTCAAAAGCAAAAAAAACAAGTCAATGCTCTTTGCTGGGAGCCAAATCAGGAGGTATACCACTCCCTTCTCAATTTTGTGCAACTCCCACTCCACCCTTGAGCAGGTGCCCTCATTCTGGTACCTAGGGATTACAATCAATGAGTCCCTCTCCTTCAATGAACATATACAAATATTACCACTGCTGCCAATAGGAAGCTAGGGATCCTATAGGCTTTGGTTCTGCCTCACACCTGAGGCTAGGGTCCAGGCAGTAAGAGGGACACTTCTACCCATCCTGGACTACGGTAATGTAGTATATGGCACAACCCCTGAAACCAGCCTGCACAGGGTCCATACTACCCTCAACAAAGCATGCCGCTTTGTTCTAGGCGCAGATCGCCTTATGCACATGTGCAACCATTATATTGGGACATGATGGCTTCATCTCATGGACCGAATCAAGCTCCACTCCTGCCTTCTAGGGAAGAAGGCTCTTCTAGGTCTTGCACCCCCCTTCCTACAAGCCTTATTCTGTCTGGTACCAGCTGAGCACTCCACGAGAAGTGTTACAAGACATGCCCTAGCAGTACCTTTCAGAAGAACTGCCTTGGGGAGGCAAGCCTTTGCAGTAAGGGCCCCCACCTGGCTAAATGAGCTCCCCCAGGCCACTACTAGCCTTTCTCGCCTTGGCCAGTTCAAATCTGAAATCCACCTCCCCGTCAGTACAATGTTGCTGTAAAGAACACTCCAGCCATTTCTAGTCCTCCCAGTGCACCCTGACACAATATGGCATGGCTGCGGCGACCCGTGGCTCCTAAGAATATCCCACTAATCCCCACCTACCCACCCGTTGGTCCCCCATTGCCCCCGCCCCCTCAGCTGTCCTGACCCTCCATACCCCCTACTTCCCCACCCACTTAGCCCCCCGACCCTTAAGCTATCACCCACCATTGTGCTCTCCCCCTCACCTGTCTAGCCTGTAGCTTACTCTCCCTTAATGGCTGTACTTGTTGGTGGTCACATTAATTTTTCCCTCCAGGAACCTATCTAAGCTCTATTGCTGCATTCTGGGAATTCTCATACTTTGTACATAGTTGGAATCTGCACTTTATTCAACTAATCTGTTATGGGACTATTTTGTCTTTATTATGTAATTAAGCGATGACTTTTGCAATGTATTCTGTCTCTCCCCATCCTTCCATTTGTAATGCTGTATAGCCTTTTTAATTATGTGTAACTTACAATGCCTTCTAGCTGCTTCTGTTTTTCTCCACTGTCCAGGTACTTGATGTTCCCCCACCCTCTGTTCAAGGAGGATCCTTTGTAAATGAGCTTTTAGCTCAAAGGTTGTAATTTCGATTTTACAATAAATAAAAAAAAAAAATTCTGAGGGCTGCAGCCACTGCCAATGCTACTGTCACCAACTCGATAAGAACTGACTGATACATTGACTAATAATGTTGCATTTCTCTGCATGATGCATCTATTGTTACTTACTGAATGTATATTGTTTGAATCATTGCTTTATGTATTTATGTAATTAACCCCGGGTCGCCCCTGGAAAAAAGACTATCTGGTCTCAGTGGACCTACCCGGTTACCAAAATTCAATAAATAAACTTGGTAAAAACCCGCGGCACAGAGGACAAGCCAAAGGGTGACACTTTGAATTGGTAATGTTCGCCCTGAAATAGAAAAAGAAACAAACCTCCGGTGAGGAGGAAAGACCAAAATGTGCAGGTAGGGGTTCTGCTGGTCCAGAAAGCAGAGACAGAGGTCCATCTTTAGATGCAACAGGCCTGGCAGAGTTAACATCTGGAACTTCCAGTACTGGATGTATAGATTGAGGACCTAGAGGCCTAAAATGGGCCTCAGATCTCCGGTCTTTTTGGGGACCAGGAAAAACCTGAAGTAAACCCCTCTGTTTCTCTGGTGCCTGGGTACTGGCTCGATGGTCTGCTTGTGCAGAAGGGACTGTACCTCCTCCCAGAGAACAGATAAGTGAGCCGGGAACAGCTGGAGGGCAAGGGGAGGAGTGTCTTGAGGTTGCTCTATGGGCTCCAGGGTGTGACCCCTTTCTATGATCTGCAGAATCAAGGCATCCGAAGTTATGGTTCTCCATCGATTCAGATGGAAGAAGAACCGACTTCCAACCACCACCTCTTGGTTACAGACCAGAAAAAGGGGGTCTGGCAAGAAGTCAAGCAGAGGCATGTCCAGGCCCGGGGGCTGGTCCCTCAGTTCTGGGAAGCTTGGCCGCAGCGCCAGCATTGGAGAGGGGCAGGCAAGGCACCAGGGGCTCTATGCTTCCCTTGGTCTTGGGTTCCCAGGTCTATTGGCTGCCCTGCTAAAGGGAGGTCGCTGCCTACCTCTCTGCCATGTATGGTAGAGACAGTGGACAAACTTGATAGCCCTGCCTGAGACCTGGAGATCACTGATAATATCCTGGACGTCGCCCAAACAGTTTGGTGCCACTGAAAGGGGCATTAATCACCTTCTGCTGTACATCAGAAGCAAAGCACGAGACCCTCGGCCAGGAGTGCCTATGGAGGCATATGCCTGGGGCGGAAGCCCTGGCAATAGTGTCAGCCATATCATAGAGGGCCTGGAGGAGGCGCTGCCTAACATTCTCAGCTGTCTGCAGGCATTTAAGAAGCTCCTGCTTCTGTGTACTATCTGTGAGGGCCCGGGTGGCAGCCTTGCCCTTCTTCCAGTTTGAATTTTGGTACTTAACTATACGAGACAGGCAATTTGCAATCCTCAACCCAAGGGTGGAAGAGGCACAGACCCCCTTACCCCAGAGGTCAATTCTGTGGGACTCTATCTGGGAGTAAGATATGGTTTTGGGCACCATAGACCTGTCCTGGGCTGCCTTAATAACCACAGAGTCCATTTCAGATCGGGCAGCATATTAGGGGGAACCCTGGGGGGGGCATAGTAAAGTTTATCCACTCTGTGGGGCATAGCTGACACATCTGTTCTGTGCCAGGCTGCCTTGGCGGCATTCCTCAAAGCAGGCAAGATTGGAGGAATGATTTGCGGGGAGACTCTGGGATCTCTAGGAAGTTCACCAGCTCCTTCCTGGTGGCATCCTCTTACCTGGTGTGGAAGCCCATGTCTGAGGACAATTGCTTCATCACATTGAAAAATGTGGGGTCCTCAGGAGGAGATCTGGGAGTATGATTGACTGAATCCTCACTGACAGAGGAAGTTGTGGGCCTATCAGAAACCAGGATCTCGTCCTCATCATCCGGTAGAATGAGGTCTGGATGATACTCCTCCTCGACCTCTTCTAGGTCCAGGTCCAACGTTGGATGAGCCACTGATGGCCTGCAGGGAGCCTCCCATGGCCTGCGAGTAGGTGGACGACAAAGCTACCATCTATGGTGCCGGCTAAGTGAACCTGAATGTGCCCAATTGCTGAATAATCACCGAAGTGAATTTAGTGAGAATATCATTTAGGCGGACGACCGAAGGCTGCATCGACGGAGCAGGGATCTATGACCTACCTGAAGGACCCTGAGAACCAGTGGAGCCTGTAGCCCTGGAAGGAGAGAGGTCAGGCCTCGACGGAGGGGCTGTCAGCGATGACGAGCCTGTTGAAGAAGGAACCGACGACCCGGAGGTCGATGGCTCACAGCCCTGAGAATCGGGCAGGTGCACTGTTGGTGTGGGTCTAGGGGGCACAGAGACCTGGATAGCGACTTTATACACTGGTGCAGCTGCAGCCAACAAGGATCCCCTGGATGAAGGAGAAGATGCTGTCGGGGGGGTTGAGTTCCCAGTCTTCTTCATGAACCCCCCCCCCCACAACAGGACTTGTCTCGGACCTTGGGGGCCTGGGAGCTCGACGACCCTGTCAGCGACTGAGATGCTGGGGCCCCAGGAGACCCCTTCCTGGAACTGGCTACCTGCTGATCCATCAGAACATTTTTAAGTGCCTTTATTCGTCGCCCAAGGACAGTTTGATTCAACTTCTGGCAAAGCTCACAATCAGCAACTTGGGGATCAGGCCCAGACGGCAGACAATGTTCGACTGTGGAGGCAATCTTATTTCTGCAGCAGTAGCGACGGAAAGAGAAGTCGAAGGTTAACTCTAGACATAAACAAAAAGAAACAATCTAATGAAAAGAGATTCCGAAATTTTACAGAGAAAAAAGCCGTAGGCAAAAAAAAGGCACAAGTACTGCTTTTGCAGAGACCCATGCGATCGAGTCAATGGTTGGAAAGAACTGAGGAGGGAGTGGGGCCGCCAACCCCTTTATAGGGTGGGGTGACATCAATGGACATCGACAGTGTGGGTGGCCCCAGCTGTACTGCTGAAAATCATCTGTGTGGAACCTGCTTCACCGACAGTGAAGTTCCTGATGACTGAGATACCACCAAAAAACATCTAAAGTGCTTAGGGGCCTTAGTTCTGTCATGAATGGCACCAACAACCACCGAGTCTGTTTCAGGCTGGGCAGCATAAAAGACCAACCCTTGAGGGGCCTGGTACAGCTGGTCAGCTTTTCTGGGCATGGCTGGTACCATGTTGGGCCTGCGCCAGGCTGCACTGGTACCATCACTCAGTGTTGGCAGCAGAGGAGGAATAACTTTGGGTGGAGACTCTGGGATCTCCAAAAAGTCTACCAAATTCCTCCTGGTTTCATCCTCTTCTTTAGTTTGAAACCCATGGTGGAAGGGAGCCATTTCATAATGTTGAAGAAAGCGGGGCCCTCAGGGTGGAAGGGGGGTCTGGGGGGTGTTTCACAGAATCCTCAGTCCTGGAGGAGACAGTGGACCTATCAGAGGATTCTACTTCAATGTCTTCCTCCTCATCCTCTTTGTCAGGGAGGATGAGGTCAGGATGGTATTCCTCTTCGACGTTGGCCTGCTCTGAGGCAGGGACTGATGGGTGGAGTGCTTACAGCTCTCTGGAAGGCACGGGGCAAACAGGTCGGACTGGCATCGACACTGAAGCAGCACCTAATGGTGCTGGCGAGGACAACCCGGGTCAGGAAACAAACTGTTGAATGAGAGACATGGTAATAGAGGAAAGGATAGCGTTAAGGTCGATGGCAAGAAAGGGAATCATCATCGACATGGGCATCAACGCGGGTGTGTGTGTGTGTGTGTGTGTGTGTGTGTGTGTGGCTCCATTCTGACGACAAACCACTAGCCATAGTGGAAGAGGTTGGGCCCAGCACTTGAGGACCTCGAGGTTCGAGAGGTCTTGATGGCAGGGCGGGGGCTGATGACCCAGAGACCAATGGCCCCTCTGCAACCTTGTAATGGCTGGGAGAAGAGTCCTCCATGGGGAGCCTGATCGAAGCAGAGGCCTTCACAGGGTGAGGCACTGATGCCGAAGTAGTTGATGGAGCAATCCCTGGAGAAGAGGAATCCAGCAGGGACGGGGATTGCTGACGGGGGATGGGGGGACCAGTCTGCAGGCGGATCCTTGTCCTGTGGAGAATGTTTTCCTGATGAATTGTCCCGTCAAACCAGCCATTAAAGCGGCCAATCAAAAAAAAAAAAAAAAAATTAATAAAGTAACACCGTACTTACAAACTATCAGAAAAGGGAAGGGGGGAAAAAAAGGGAAACAACCCCCACCCCACCTCCCCCCAGTCCGTCCTCCCTCCCTTGGTATCAGATTTCTAACACTAATTAATTGCGCAACAGATATAGAAACCGTTCTGAAACTAAATAGCATAGAGTGTATGAAGCCTGCTCCAGATGTGATATGTCACAAATCAGCCATGACTAGTCGTGATGACTTTCTCTATGTTCAAGTTGGAAAGAAGCTCCTGCAGCCACTCGGCATATGTGAGAAGATCCATGTCCCACCAATGACGAAGCACTAGTTTTTTCACTGACATCGCCATTAAAGCAATGTAATATCTACGTTCTTTAACAGGAACCAGCGAATAATCCCTGATCAAGCAGATTTCAGGCCTAATGAGTTCTGCCACTTCTAGCAGAGGATCTGCCTTTTGTCTAATCATGTCCCAAAGGAGGGCTACTTTAGGGCAATCCCAGAAAATATGGTGCAAAGTACCCTCTGCCTGTAGACATCTGTTACAGTTCGGGGAGGAAACTCTCCTCATTCTGAACAAGTGGACAGGAGTGAGGTACATGTTATTAATAATTTTGAATTGCGTAAGTCTCAGTCTATCTTGAGAGACGTATCTATAATTGTCATCCCATATTTTCACCCAGTTCAAAGACCTGTTGGGGAACTGAGCCGACCAGTAAGCAGAGGTCCTGCCCATCTTGGAGAAGGCCCTCTCAAAAAGACTGGCATAAATTTTAGAGACCCGGGTGTGGCCCCACTGTCAAAACCTTGAGTGGCTACATAAAACTGCCCCCTTCTGCAATCTCTTCAGAAATTTTGGATTTGACCACCATATGCCTAATCTGAAATATTTTGAACCCTGATCTGCCTCCCAACTGGATTTTATCAATAATGCTACCCGTGGAAAGATACTTACCATTGTGCATAAAATCTCCTACTTAGGCCCCAGTTAGTTGTGGCAGCCAGCTTTCTGAAATACACTTTGCCCCTATTTTCAGGTTAGGATTACCCAGAATGAGTTGAGTAGGATCCAGAACATGTTTGTAAGACAGGAATGCACACAGCTGGGAATGCACTCTGACTGAGGTTCCCACTGGGGAATGGCGCAGCCCTTCTGGAAGGGACCTGGGTGTGACGTACAGCAATGCTTATGGGGAGAAGCCATGCGAAGCAATTAAATCCTGTCCTATAGTAAGCCATATGGGCTTGTAACAGGGTAGTTCACCAGTTTGATCTACTAGCAACCACCTGAGATATTTGCTCAAGTGGCTCACCCAGTAGTACAAGCTGAAGTGGGGCATGCGTAAGCAGCCCTTGTTTTTAGGGACCACCAGCTTACTGTAAGCACGGCGTGCCAGCTTACTTTGCCAGATGAAATCAGACAGGAGAGAATGCAACTTCCTGAACCATACCTGACGGAGCCAAAGGTTTAGCATATTAACGGGATGAAAGAGGCGAGGCAACACATTCATTTTAATTAAGCTGATTCTGCCCCATAGCGACAACGGAAGGCCCTTCCATCTGGTCAAATCTTGCGTTATCACATTTAACAGGTTATCCAAATTAAATTTCCTTAAGGAGCTGTCTTCCTTAGTCAAGTACAGACCTAAGTACTTTAGACCCCTAGGCTCCCATTTCAAACCTAGGGACTCTGACTCTCTCTTATTAACCCTGAAGTTAAGAGGAAAAATGGTTGTTTTGTCAAGGTTTAATTTGTAATTGGAATATTGACCAAATTCTTGGATGAGATTAAGGACCACTGACATAAGACTCTTGGGGGTTTGATACATAGAGGAGTACATCGTCTGCATAGGCAGACAATCTAAGTTTGTGACCTTCAACTGTTACTCCTTTAATCCCATGATCCATGTTAATCTGAACCAGCAGTGGCTCTAAATACAAATTAAATAGCAGGGGGGATAAAGGGCAGCCCTACCTCGTGCCAGAAAATAAAAAAAAAGTTAGAGAAAAAAACTTGGTTACAATAAATATGTGCACTAGGTGTTCTGTATAATGCCTTGACCCACTGTATAAACTGATGAAGGAACCCAATTCTGGACAAGGTGTGGAACAAAAACTTCCAATCTACCCTGTCTAAAGCTTTCTCGGCGTCCAGGGACACCTGGATCATAGGATGGTGCGTGTCCCTGGACACCAAGAAAACATGAGCTAATTTCCTCACGTGGTCTGCCGAAGATTGGTCCACCATAAATCCCACCTGTTCTGAACTTGATTAAGTACGGGAGTACCCGGTTCACATTGTCAGCTAAAAGCTTAGCTAACAGCTTGATATAATAGTTTTAGTGAAATTGGTCTATAATTAGATACTTGAGTCGGTCCCTCCCCACCTTATGTAAAACTATAATCAGAGCTTCAAATAACTGAGGGTCATGCTCTTCTGCAGATAAAATGAAATTTAACAAACAATGTAGCCATGGGATGACCAAATCCATAATCTTTTTATAAAAGTTGGAGGAAAAACCATCCAGACCTGCAGCCTTATCATTAGGGAGGGCTTTTATTGCCAATCTTACGTCATCCTCCGAAAATGGGGAGGTCAACCAGGTTTGTTGCTTCAGGAAAGAGAGGGCAGAGATATACCAGCCAAGTAATTATCTATCTGGACTATTGTTGGAGGGTTGTTCATGGCACTATAAACAGCTCTGTAGAAGGTTTCAAATTCTTTGATGATAGCTTTAGGTTCAGTTTGTAGGGAGCCATCCTGGGAAGATGTAATTGCACAAATAACCCATGAAGCTTCTTGCTGCCTAACTCGCATAGCGAGTAGCTGTCCAGCCTTCTCGCCTTGGTCCACATACACAGCTCGAGTCTTCAAAAATTGCATACTCAGCCTCATCTCCAAGCAAATCATTGTTCCTAGCCCTTAACTGGAGGAGCTCCTGTCGAGTAACGTCTGTGGAGGAAGGTGAGAGAGAGAGACCTCTCCAACCCTCTTATTTTGTCCAGTAACTCCGAGACCTGTTTATCCCTCTTACGCTTCCTCGAAGAGGCGATTCTTATAAATTCTCCCCTTATGAAACATTTGAAAGCCCCCCATTCCATATCTATTTGTTTAGTGGTGTCCCTGTTCTCCCTAGTGAAATGTTCGCTACTCTGTGTTATTGTTTCAATAACCTACTTATCCTGTAGAAGACAACTGCTTAACTTCCAAATGGTCTGACTCTGATGGCTAGGGGTCAAGGAGAGCGTATATCGAACCAGCTAATGATCCGAGATCACTCCTGGATGAATCTGGCAATCCATGATCCCCGTCATGAGTCCTTTACTCAGAAGGAAGTAATCAATACGGGATAAAGTGTCGTGCACGGGCGAGTGAAATATATATTCCCCCGCATTCGGGTATAGTACCCTCCAAGGATCACATAATCCTAAATTATCTACAAAGTCTCTAATGTTTCTCTGAGTCTGGGATAGCCCTTGGCGAGCTAACCCAGGCTTATTGATATATGATGCAAATGGCAGATTCCAATCGCCCCCTAAAATTATCGGAAGCGAGAGGAATGGGACCAATATATTCAGTAAATCAATAAAAAAAGAGGGAGTGTCCCCATTGGGACCATAAATGGAGCCCAAGACTAGCTCCAATCTATCCAGGGTGCCTATCAATAAAATAAACCTTCCCTTTGGGTCCCTAATACCTTGCTTACAGGAAAATGAAAGATCTGGAAATTAAGACTGCTACCCCTCTGCTCTGGGTGCTGTCCCCCCTGCTGCATACACCTGGCCTGCATTCAATCTCCTAAGCAGGGCTGCCTCTGCCTCCAGGAGATGAGTCTCTTGCAAAAATGAAATCTGACCTTTAACCATCAGCAAATGTTTGTATACTCATACCTCTTCTTCTTGTTGCGCATACCTTTAATGTTCCACGATGTTATATTTATAACTTTACCCATCCAGAATAACAATTAGTGCTATTATGATCATCCCAAAATCTCCATGTAAAGATGTAACCAATCTGATAGCATGGCCCCTCCCCCCCAAACGTTACCCAGATCTCTCCCACAAAACACAGCAACAAGCCACACAACCAGTAAGGAAAAAAAAACACGAATAACCACAGATATCACCCTCCCAGCAACCCCTCCTGAATAAAGAATAGGCCAAACCTTTACAGGCAAAACCTTTACACTTACACTGTCCCCTCCCACCAAATCATAAGCTCTTTGGCCCATGATTACCAGCAAACCCGACACAGCCCCATCGGCTCCTGGTAATTCCAGTTACTATTACCCCATCAACATTTAAAGAGAGCCCCCCACCCACAATGTCTTCATAGACTCCCCTTTTATGAAAACAGATCCCACCCAAGAAAAATGAACAAAAGGCAGACCCAGCAACACTAACAGTAACACGAAGAGCCCCCCCTTTAACATTCCCTTCCTCTCCAATACCCCTTTGTCCACACAGGATCGAATCTAGCTATGGTCCCTTCCAGACATCGGAGTAAAATGTTCCCTGGATACCTGCAGGGCAATGCCAGGCCCCTGTAATAACATAAACAAATGAGTCAGAAAAACAAATCCTGAGTAATAACTCCATCCATGCCTGGGACTGGCCTGACAAGCTCCGAATTATCAGAGTATCCCCTCGATGCTCAAACTTGTGGTACCTCTGTAGTAGGCTCCATAAAAAGTCCATATGAGCCCTCGGTAAATCGCATCAGGAGATGGAAGGGAGGGGGTGAAGCATCAGAGAAAACCGTAACAGAAAAATCCTTTAACTCAGATCGTCAACAGTTCCAACGAACCGCACGCCTTCAATCCAACCCTTTGATATTGTTAAAACTTAACCACGCAGGATCACCATGCTGAATCCTTTCCTCACTTAAGTGCAAAAAAGATCTGGGAAGGTTTTCTTCAGAGCCTCTCCGGCCATGTCAAGCTCTTCAAAAAACTGCCAGGAACCTGATACTGAGACTTGAAGCCTCACTGGATACAACATACGAAAATGGATCCCGGCTGCAATAAGCTTTTTGACAACTGGATGAAATGCCCCCCTCTTTAAGCGGACCGAATTTGGCAGATCCTGGGTGATCCTAAGCTTGGCATCCTCCCATTTTATCTCCTGTATGTCATGCAGCTCAGTGAGAACAAATTGTTTCTCCTGAAAGTTAAAAAATTTGAAAATAAATGGCTTGGGAATAGAGCCGGGTGCTGGAAGGGGGCGTAGCGCCTGATGCGCCTGTTCAATAACGTAGGTTGCTCTGAATGGGGAAGGACCTGCCAATTTCTGCAGGAGCCTCCAAGTAAAAAGAATAAGGTCAACCCCTTTCTCTTTTTCCGGGAGGCCAAATATGAGAATGTTATTTCTTCTCAACCTCCCCTTCAAATCCTCGATCTTCTCCTCCATTTTAGCTATCTTCTGATGGATCCCAGATAACTTGGGGTCCAAATGGTTAGCCCTCTTTTTCATAGAGAAGATGTGTGCTTCAATGTCCCCAGTCTGTTTTGATACATCTTCCAGTTTCCCAGCAATGGATTTAACATCAGATGTAAGTGACCTGAGCTCTTCCCGAAAAGGACTGAATTCTTGATCTGGCACCAGAAATGGGTAGACAGGACTCTGAGCACCCCAAAACAGCCTGTCAGGTAAGTTAGATGACGCAAATGTAAAAATTATGAGTTTTAATGCTGAGAGGCGAGACAGAGCAACACAATGGTGCTGTTAAGCCAACCGCTGCATCACGTGACTCCAGACAGTAGTACAGAGTTCGTGTTTGTCGGTTCATGAAATCATCTTTCCGCAGTGATGGAACAGAGCTGATGAAGGATTAGTTCTCGACATACAAAGTATAAAATAATCACTTTAAGATAAAGTTATTCAAAGGCAAGTAAACGAAAAAGGGTAATTTTGACAGTCGAACTGAGCGACAAAGCTTCTACGGAGTCTGTGTGTGAATGGTCAGCGGTGAGAAAGAACTGAGGAGGAAACAGGGCCACCCACACTTATATAGGGTGTGTGACATCAGAGATGGATGTCAGCGTGGGCGGCCCCTAATAGACTGCTGCACAAAAAAAAGCTTCCGTGAGATCCTGGCGCCTGAGAGCTGAGTTCCATAGGTGTGACCAGATGACAGACATATCCACGAAGAAGATATCCAAATTATTGAAGAAGTGTATACTAAAATTCTTCTCAGATATGATGGGGAGAACCTAATGAGGTGGGCTAAATGGGCTGCTTATCTTGATCGGGATGCCCAACAGAATTTGTCAAAAGAATTTCACTGTAGAACTCTAAACTTGTTGACAGGCATACAATATATTCCAAACTCAAGAAACGTACCACCAGCAGCACTATAACAACCAACATGAACTGTACTAGATGTCTTCACACCACTTATCACGTGACTCTGTCCTTTTTGATAAAATGTACTATACCTGTTTAACTGCTGTCTGTCTACCGTACAAACTCAATAAACTTTACGTTTAGAAAGATAATTTCTACACTTTTATCAGTAATGCATAATCAAATGGCTAAACCCTTACAAAAGCCCCAGTACACTCCAGTGGTTACTGACGTCAGTACTCTAGAGAACAAGAAATCACATAAAACACAGATCACATCCATTTCTTAAGCAATATTTTAGTTCTTTTCTAAATGGTTATGGCATTTATTTACAATGAAATCCTGCAGTCTTCACATACTGAAACTATGTTATATACTTTACATCAAAGATTATGTTTAACATTTTTATTTAAAGCCCAGCTTTGGCTAGTCCCACGAGAGATGCAATTAATGTTGGGAAATTGACTTACATGAAAAGCAAACTGCCCAGAGAAGTCGTACATGCCACATGAGTGCATCAAACTCAGCGTGTTCCTTACAGCTTCAGGGCTCAGTACTCTCTCCCCTGTGATAGGACAGAAGCCACCATTGGCCAGTGTTGCTGCCATAACGCTAGCTGATTCACAGGTCACTTCAATAGAACACAGCTGTGCAGGATACAAAAAGATTAATCTTATCAGACAGCACAGGATGATAAAACAGCAGCAAAACAAGGATTATAAATAAAGAGACATCTTGTACACATAGAGGTGTTCACAGGCGCAAGTGGTGCAAGAGGTGAGTGACCATGCCCACTGGCTGGCAAAAAAGTTAACTGGTACCACAACTGGCAACACAGTATCTGTTTCACTTTTTTGGCAATCATTTTTACGTTACCCACGTTGCTTCTCTCAGAACTATCACCAGGCCTCTGTCAGGTAGTAAAACAGAAAAAGCAGGATCCCCCACACCTAGGGAGGACAGTTGTGCCTGGGACACACAATACTCTCTTCCCCTGGCTGTGCCCCCAATGATTCATACTTGTTTCCAAACACGAGTCACTGATGCTGTGAGCGGTAGCGCTACTGCTACGCAGATGGACCAGCCCCAGTGTCGCATTTAAGTTTATGCTCACCATATCCAATGACCTCAAGGTGGCCAAACAGTGTGACAAGGCAGTGGGGAGAGAGAGAGAGAGTGGGATGCTGGGGTGCACGGGGAGGGGTATCACCAGCTCTAAGAGAAAGATGGTGATACCGCTGTATAAAGTATTGGTGAGTCCTCACCTACAGTACTGTGTCAAGTTCTGGAGACCACATCTCTTGAAGGACATAGGCAGAGTAGAGGTGGTCCAGAGAAGGGCAACTAAAATGGTGCAGGGCCTGCATCAAAACCCCCTATGGGAAGAAACTAAAGGACCTCAATATGTATACCCTGGAAGAAAGGAGGGAGAGGGAGGGATATAATAGAGACTTTCAAATATCTCATTGGTATAAATAGGGTACAAGATGAAAGCATTTTTCAAAAAAAAAAATGCACAAGAATAAGAGGACATGCTATAAAGTTTGAGGGGGGTAGAATCAGGGCAAACATGAGGATACCAAAGACTGAAAAACAAATAAAACAAGCATTTGTCAATGCCGAATGTTTGCTTGCTGGCATTGGCATTGGTAGTGTAGAAGTTACAGAGCTGCATAATAGGAATGGCAGTGAAGTATTGAACTGAAGCCAACCCCACCACCACCCTGCAGAGACCGACAGGCATTGGGGTGTGCCTTTGGGTCGTCAGGCATAACGGCCACGCCATTTCACCACACCCTACCCTGCAGACACTGACAAGTGTCACGGTGTGCCTTGGGGTCTTTGGCCCTTATGCGCATCCCATTCCATCAGGAAATACGGTGAGATGGGTGCGGTATAGGAGAATGGGGTGAACTTTGGGGCTGAAGAGTCCAAGGCACACCTCGATGCCTCTCAGTGGCTGCAGGGTGTGGGTGGGGGTGGAATAGTATGAGCATTGCAGGCGACAATCCCAAGTCACAACCCTGATGCCTGTCACTCTCTACAGGGTGGGGCGTTATGGTCGGAAACCCTAATGCCTCAGGCATTCGTTGGTATTTTCACTCTAAATTTTCAACATGGTTTTTTTCTGTGACCCCCACCTCATGAACAGTGGCAGTATCAGTTTGTTAGCCGAAAGCTGCTTTTGCACAGCGACTACGGCATTTAGCACCATAGGTGCAAACACACATTCCAAACAGGATGTGAAAAATGACAGCTGTACTGTTCATGGGGAGGTGTAAAAAATGGCAATGTTGCAAATCTGCAGTGAAAATATTAAAAAAACTGGTGAAGTCACGAGCATGCACAGAAACTGTGCAACGCACACCCATAATGTAATTAGTTTGGGGATTTCTTTTTTACAGCAGATTGTCAACACAGGCATTTTGGGACCTCCGATCATGAACAGTGTCACTGTGATTTTCTTTATCTGTCCCGAACAATGATTTCCCAAAGCGACCACACATTTCTGCGCTGAAAGTGTGAAAACACATATCGGCCATGTTGTGAAAAATGACAGCTGTATTGTTCATAAGGAGGTGTGGAAAAATGCCATTGGTGAAAATCTGGACTGAAAATATTACAAAGTCATGAACTTACGAGGGTGCGTGGAAACTGCGCAATGCTCACTCGTAACACAGTCATTTTATGGACTTTTGTCACCAAATTTTCAATGTAGTCATTTTAAGACCTCTGCTAATGAACAGTGTAACTGTGATTTTCTTTATCTGTCCCAAACATTGCTTTCGCACACCGACTGCACCATTGTGCGCTACATGTGCGGAAACGCATTTTGGGCAAGATGTGAAACATGGCAGCTGTACTGCTCATAAGAAAGTGTAATAAAATGGCAATGTTGAAAATCTGGCATGCAAATATTAAAAATTCGCAAACTTGTGAGTGTGCGTAGGAACTGCGCAATGTGCACTCCTAAAGCAGTCATTTTTAAGAATTTTGTCACCAAATTTTCAACATAGCATTTTAACACCTCTGCTCATGAACAGTGTCACTGTGATTTTCTTAATTTGTCCCAAACATTGATTACGCGCACGGTGCACCATTGTCGCTACATGCAGGGAAACACATTTTGGTGACGTGGAAAATGACAGCTGTACTGCTCATAAGGAGGTATGGTAAAAGCGGCAATGTTGAAAATCTGGAGTGCAAATATTAAAATTTGCGAATCCGATGAAAGCATGTGAGGAACTGGCAACGACGCCAAAACAGCTCATTTTAGAATTCTTCACCAAATTTCAACATAGCCATTTTAAGACCTCTGCCCATGAACAGTGTCACTGTGATTTTCTTAATGT
The DNA here is from genome assembly GCA_016271365.2 of Neoceratodus forsteri. Taxonomy (NCBI): domain Eukaryota; kingdom Metazoa; phylum Chordata; order Ceratodontiformes; family Ceratodontidae; genus Neoceratodus; species Neoceratodus forsteri. The sequence goes on from CM028132.1 coordinate 1,285,563,117, forward strand.
GTTCCATACATTGATTTCAAGACTAACCGACTGTGCCATTTATAGCGACATGCGCAGAAACACATTTTGGGCGAGATGTGAAAATGACAGCTGTACTGCTCACAAGTAGGTGTGGTAAAATGGCAATGTTGAAAACTGAGGCAAATATTAAAATTCTATAATCCTACGAGCGCATGAGAACTCCACAACGGACGCTCAGAAAAGTCATTTTTACTAATTTTTCACTAAATATGTAACATAGGCTTTTTGAGAGCCCACCTTATGAACACTGGCACTGTCGTTTCATTAATTGGTCCCAAAAGATGATTTTGCGCAATGACTGCAAAATCATCCTTCGGGCCCGATTAACGCCATGACAGTTCAAGAATTCATGAGGAGGGGTCCCAAAAACTCCATGTTGAAAATTTGGTGCCAAAATTCAAAAATGCCTGAGATATGCAGTAAAGTTGAAAAACCCCTATTCATTACATTATACAGCTTACCGGCATTTCCTCAGTTCGCGGTCGGCTTTGAAGAGTCGACGTGTTCCCAGTCCACCGAAGATCGTCGCGCCAAGCTCCAGAGGTAAGTATGGGGTGGGGGGAGGCAGGGTGTGCAGTGGGTGGGCTGGGAGAGCCCCGAGGGAATGTTTTCTTGTTTACAGATTTTTTTTTTTTAAAGGAAGACGACACGGGATTGGACACCCCCGTCGGCCATACAGTGTGTGCACAGGGAGGGGCACGTGAGCACGCAATACGTGCGTGCGTGTGGAGGGGAGAGCTCTGCTCACTGAAGCGGAGCTCTCCCTTTCAACTGTTTGCCACTGCATTTTCAACTGCTGTCAGACAGCTGGAGCAGTGATTGGAGAACTGTGACCGCACCTGCAAACACACTGACTGAATTGGAAGACGCTGACACACCTTCGAAAAACTCAGATGATGGCACTATGTTTCTTGCACATTCGTGCAAGCAAACATAAAAATGCTTCTTCACAGAAAGAGTGGTGGATGTCTGGAACAGCCTCCCAGCGGAGGTGGTTGGGGCAAAAACAGTAATGAGATTCAAGAATGCATGTGATAGGCACATGGGAACCTTAGTGGTTTTGAAAGGGAGAGTAAAGCTGGAGACCAAGTAGGGTCTGGGGTATTACAGCAGGTAGGGAATATGGGCAGACTGGGTGGGCCAAGCGGTCCTTATCGGCCGTCAACTTCTATGTTTCTATGTCAGAGCTCTCATTTGTGACTTGGAGTGGACTAATATCCTCAGTGTGCCACAAGGTTAGGGAGCAGTTTCTGTTATATACTAATTCCTCTAAAAATGGTGTTAAACTGTTTCAAACACAGTGGAGGATGCAGATGAAGACCTGGGGGCAGTCAAACTCAACCAATCCCTCTCAATTATTTTAAATCTAATAATGACTCAAAACGGGGAAAAAGGAATCTTACAAAAATGTCTATTTTTACTAACATGAACTGCTACTTTAAGACTCATGACAAATGGAATGGCTGCTGATTTTTAAAATACATCATCAACAGCAGTCCAACTATTTGGTTTCATGGTTGGAGAGATGGTCAGATGCGTGGCAACTAAGGTGTAAGGCAAAGAAATGCAAAATCGTGCACTTGGTGAGCAGGAACTCTGAAGCAAGCTACAGGTTGCGGGGGAGAGTGGTTGGCAGGTCTAAGGAGGAGAGGGACTTGGGGTCATAATCAAAGACGACCTGAAGGCCACACGGCAGATGGCCAAGGTGGTGGGGAAGGTCACTGGGATGCTGGAGGGAGGTGATAGTTCCACTGTACAGGACCCTGATGAGGCCTCACTTTGATTACTGTGTCCAGTTCTGGAGGCCTCACCTTCGTAAGGACATTGACGAAATAGAGACAGTGCAGAGGAGGGCTACCAAAATGGTGAAGGGTCTACACCACAAGCCTTATGAGGAAAGAGTAAGAGACCTCAATCTGTACATGCTGGAGCAAAGGAGGTAGAGAGGTGACACGATAGACGTTCATATACCTCAAGGTCATGAACAAGGTGGAAGGCGGCAACATATTCCAGTTTAAAAGTAGTGCCAGACCAAGAGGGCATGATATGAGACTGATGGGTGGCCATAAAAGGGGAAATGTCAGGAAGTTCTGTTTTACGGAGAGGGTGGTGGATGCAAGGAATAGCCTGCCCCAGGAAGTAGTGGCCGCCCGTACCGTGGCAGACCTCAAACATGCATGGGACAGGAATAAAGGAATATTAGAGATGGAAAGAATAAACTAAAACCAGTGACAGATAGGGCCACTGGCCACTTCGTCAGGTAGCATAAACCGGAAGACTTGATGGGACTGGCGGCCCTTATCTGTCGACAGTATCTATGTATAGTGTCACACAGTGCAGTCTGTCATTGTACACTGTGCCTCTGATTGAGTGTGTACCTGCTGTCATCTTGGATGCGCTTGAAAACCAAATGGTGCATCCCTCAGGCTAGCCTGACAAGCAAAATCCTGCTAATGAACTGGGCATGGGGGGGCCTCCAATATCTCCATAATGCATTCACTATACACCCTATTCAAGGGAGTTAAGAGACTCAAGACTGTTCCCAAACCTGGGTCTCTCATGCTGTTATCTGTCTGTTACTGTAAAACCTTAAACTTCAGTAGGGAAGCAATGGTGCTAACATTAGGCATATAGTCCGTTGGTAATAAAGCCAACCTATAATAAAACACAAACATTTACATACAACCCTAATGCAGAGTGTTTCGGTAATATATGGGAATTATTAAGAAGGAGCTTAAAATGGTTACACTTTAAATGTTAATGGAAAATGCCAAATGGCCTATATAATTTAGTTGGCAAAAGCTAAAACGGCAGCTACACACAAGCTTCACACACCTTTCTCTCCTTGTTAAAAACCAAGCCAGCCTAAACTTCTTTGTGACCATTTCCAAAAGAGAAAGTCCCAAACTGCCACAAGCACATAAGAAGAATACAAACAGTGGGGGCCATGCACAAATGTGTGCAATGTCCACTTGATTCATGCAGAAATTGGCAGCGCACCTATGTGGCCCCGGACAGGCACAGGGTGCGTGGATTTATGACCACAAGCACCCGCAGGGCACCTGTCCGTGGCCCTGCCTCCCCCCCACAGTGCGCAGCTGAATCAGGGCTGCAGAGGGGGGAGTGTGGGATGCTGGTGGGCATCCAATCGGATACCCTTCCTGGGTCCCAGAGTGGATCCTTTGTGCCGCGGGTGTGGGGCAGTTTGGAAAGGCGCAGGCTGGGACTTGTAAAGCCATGGGCACCTGCCCGAACAGCTACCCCCAGCCCACCCTGGCAGCCCAGTGGGCTGAGGCAGCAGTGTGCATGAGGACCCTGTTGCCACAGCACCCAGCCAGTAACCACTGGGGGAGGGATGGCCCTAGAGACTTATGGCAGAGTCCTCCGTGGCACAACAGGTTCCGCCCCGGCCCAGCACTCCTCGCCTCTGTGCACTGCACAGAGTGGGCACATCCCCTGGCACACTCCAAGCCCAGGTGAGGAGCAGGAACGATCAGCCAGGGGATCCAGCGCACAAAGAGCAGGTGCACCATTAAAGCATGCTGCTGAACCCCCGCTCCGTGGGATTCCCACAAAGGGCTGCCTACGAGCCCCAGATACACAATGCGTAGGCACTAAGCACATTTTTGCACAGGGCCCATATAGAATAATGTATGGACAACCATACACAACAAGGCTGTGTTAAAAATCAAGGACAATTATAACATTTAAATTGTTATAAATCAGTACTGTTTTGGGTTTGTTTATTAAATAATGCTATGATTAAACCATTCTATCATGTCTCCTGTGTTTATTTACACTAAATCTAACAAAACAAGCTACTGTCAGTGACATCTCAGTCACTGAAAAGGTCTTCAGTTTTTTTCATGATCTCAGCTAAGCACTGGTTGCCATTGACATAATTCACGGACTGAAGTCAATGGCAGAAGTGCGAGAGTCCTCACTGTCTTCTTTCCCAGAAAAAAACATCCACATGCTGTGCAATGATTTGTGAATGGATTTTGATGAGTCCCACAGCCAAACAATAAATAATTACAAAAAAAAATCCTGCAGCAGTCAGTTCTCTGCCGAGTGGAACACCGTTTCAAACTTACAGCTCATTCTTCTTGTTACAATCACCTCTAAGCTAAAACATTATAGAGAAACTCAACATGATAATGTCTGTTTGCCTGAATTAACACGGAACATAGACACGGTCAGCAGAAAAGGACCGCCAGGCCCATCTAGTCTGCCTGATTTCCCTACCTGTAATGGTGGCTGGTGCCAAAAGTTTGTCACCCTGCTTAAGCCATTCCTTCTCATTTCTATGGCCCCTTATTCTTATGCCATGCATGTTTGAATCCCGCCACAGTACTTGCTCCCACCCCCCCCCAGGGCAGGCCATTCCATGCATCTACCACCCTTTCTGTGAAAAAGCACTTCCTCCCATTTCCCCTTAAGCAGACCCCCTCTAATCTCATGTCATGACCCCTTGTTCTGGTACTCTTTTTATACTGGAAGATGTTATCCCCTTTCACCTTACTGATACCCCTGAGGTACTTGAACATTTCAGCCATGTCCCCCCGTTTATTTATTTATGTATTCTTGGATTACAAGTACCTTTGAGCCAAGGCTCTTTTACAAAGGTTCCACATCAAACTGGAGAAACAATACAAACAAAGTTTGAAATTGGCAATTCAGGCAGATTGAATACATACATTTGAGGGGAGGTATGTATAGGACAGAACAGAAATTTGAATAAACAATGCATATTCCCTCTTCTGTTCCAGTGTGTACATACTGAGATCCTTAAACCTATCCTGGTATGTCTTATGATGTAGTCCCTACACCATCTTAGTTGTCCTCCTCTGCACCCTCTCCATCCTGTCTGTCTTTTCAAAGGTGCAGCTTTCAGCATTGCACGCAGTACTCCAGATGAGGCCTTACCTGCATTTTGTAAGGTGGAACCAGTACCTGCCTCTTACGACTTGTGATATCCCTTCCTATACAGCCCAACATCCCACTGGCCTTCCCTACCGCCTTTGCTGCCTGCTTGGTGGCCTTCAGGTCATCTGTTATAATGACCCCAGGTCTCTCTCCTCCTTGGTGACTTCAAGCAACTCTCCCCCATCTTGTAGCTCTTTCCTGGGTGTCTACTCCCCACATTCATGATCTTATACTTTTTTTTGCATTAAACCTCAGTTGCCACACCTCAGACCACCTTTCCAACTTCTCTAGGTCCTTTCTCATTCTTTCTACTTCCTCTGGTGTATCAACCCTGTTGTAGATTTTGGTGTCATCTGCAAACAGTCAGATCTTCCCCTCCAGCCCTTCTGCAATGTCGATGAAGAGGACTGGCCCCAAAATGGAACACTGGGGCACTCCACTGGTCACCTCCATTTCCTCAGAATGGGTTCCATTTACTACTACCCTCTACCTTCTGTCCCTCAGCCAGTAACCAACCCAGTTCACCACCTAGTGGCCCAACCACAGACTTCCCAGCTTGTTGGCTAACCTTCTATGTGGAGCAGTATTGAAGGCTTTGCTGAAATCTAGGTAGGCAACATCCAACATTCCTCCTTGATCCACTACCTTAGTTACCCAGTCAAAGAAATCAATTAGATTTGTTTGACAGGACCTTCCTGCTGTGAATCCATGTTGCCTCGGGTCCTGCACCCCTATGGATTCCATGTGTTCCACAATTCGTTCCTTGAAGAGTGTCTCCATGATCTTACCCACCACTGGCGTGAGACTTACTGGCCTGTAGTTCCCTGCCTCCTCTTTGCTGCCGCTCTTGTGAAGAGGGACCATATGTGCCTTTCTCCAGTCCTTTGGGAAGCCAGAATTCAGGGACTCAGTGAACAGGTCTGCCACTGGGGCTGGCAGCTCCATTCTTAGTTCTTTCAGGATCCTGATATGTATGCCATCATGACCCATAGCTTTGTAAGCTCTTTTACTACCCTCTCCTCCATAAAAGGACTGGTGTGTCCACCCCCATGCCTGTTTTGTCTGTGGCCCTGTCCCTCCCCTTCCACTGTAAAGACAGCAGAAATATTTGTTTAAAATTGATGCCTTGTCTTGATCTCCCTCTACAATCTCTCCCTTATCCCCTCTGAGTTTAGTGATGCCACCCTGCATTTTCTTCCCTCACTAATGTACCTGTAGAATGTCTTATCCCCCTTCCTAACAGACTGAGCTAATCTTTCCTCAGTTTGCGCCTTTGCACTCCTTACAGCTTTTCCTGCCTTCAGGTGTCCTTGATCGGGCTGAGAACCTTGCCAACTAGTGGCAACGGTTGGAGAAGCCAGCCGGCTGCGCGCCCTCTCCTGCCCGCCTCCAAGCACCTCAGCCTGGGTGCCCTTGATCGGGCTGAGAACCTTGCCAACTAGCGGCAACGGTTGGAGAAGCCAGCCGGCCGTGCGCCCTCTCCTGCTAGGCTCCAAGCACCTCAGCCTGGGTAAGACTGCCTTCCCATCCGGGACCTACTCTTGGGGCTCCGACTGGCCAATGACCCACTGAGCTGCAGCCCCATTGGCTGCTGCGTCTATGGCTTTTACTGGGATTGGACAGCATACATTTCTGTACAGTTCAAACAACTTGTACTTTCTTCACTTTTAGCTTTTTCCCTCTGCTGTTTTTTTTTTCTGAAGCACTGAGCTGTAGCATATTTTGTACCGACCTCTATTAAATGCTTTTCCTACAGAGCAAACCCCTCCCCACCCTTAAATATTGGTTACTTCTTGGGAAGTCCTACTGTAAAGAAGCACCTTTCTTCTGCTTGCTTTAGCTTCGTTTTGTTAGTTCTTCTTTTGTTTTCAGTTCTTCGTTTACTGTTATTCTCGGTCTGCTCCCCCAGCTGTAACAATTCCAAATGGCACCCATGGAAGTTCTCCTTCTCTGTGGCTGCTTCCTTCTGTCACTCTTCCCTCCTTCAACAGTAACAGTGGTTCCACTGCATCAGGAAATGGCAGTTATGTAAGAACTTACCGTAACAGTAGATCTTCGAGAGAGGTTCTTGCAGTAGGTCTTCACATAAAGGACTGCGCCCCTGGCATCAGGACCGCACGGCAAACTTGTAGCTAGCAATCATCAATGGAGACCGCCCGCCCAGTCATCAGCTGATGCAACGTCAGTGTGTCTATAAAAGGGGCGGTCCTGCACCAACCCTCCAGTTCTACTCCACCAGAGACCTACAGAAAGAGAGCAGAAAAGAGGAGTAATAGACTCCTGTTACCCTGAGCCCTGGATGAGACAGGGTCCTGGGCATGGAAAAAAGGTAAAAAAAATCAGGAGCTGGGGGAAAGGTAGGTGGGAAATGCAGGTTACTCACCTGTAACAGGAGTTCTAGAAATGGTATATGTTGTTCATCCACACTTATTGGCAGGTTCCTTGCCGCTTTAAATCTTGCCGGAAGGTCTTCAAGCTGGCTCCTCCCACCCACCTGGGTGGTAAAACTCTCAGCTCCGCCCCAAGACGCCAGATCTAGCCCGCTGGAAACCAGGTTGCGAGTCGAAGCCGGGGAGGTCGGGTGGGTCGTGTGGCTGAACAACATATACCATTCCTAGAACTCCTGTTACAGGTGAGTAACCTGTATTTCTAGGGACATGGATATGTTGTTCATCCACACTTATTGGCAGACTCCTAGCAGTTCTCCGGGAGGGAGGCAAGGCGCACACCCCCTACTTAGGTAGAAAGACTGGAGAACCGAGGCCCCGACCCAGCACTCCGCGCCACCCAAGGTCGATGTGGAAGGGGAACGTAAGCCTGCTTCCGGCGGAAGCCCTACGGATATCCTGGACGGAGTATCCTCTGAAGCAGCCACCGATGCAGTGGAAGGATGGGTAAAAATGAGCACTTATCCCTCTGGGAGGCTCCATGCCCGCCCGCCTATAGTGGAGACCTATGCAGGGGGTGACCCTCCCGCTCGTCGTCCACTTGGCTACAGGTCTGCCAGATGCGGCTTCAGCATAGATGACAAACAGCTGGTGAACCTCTTCCGAACTTCAGCCTTATGCTCCCTAGGTAGGTGAGCGTTAAACAGGGTCCCATGGAACCTGTATACGGCCTCCGAGGTGTGAATGGGGATGAACCCTGGCAGAGGCAATACCCCCATAGGAAAGACTCCGCCACCGCCTTCGGAAGGACTTCGGGTGGGGCGCAGGACAACCTAGTCCCTGTGGAAGACCAGATAGGGAGATTCAAAGGAGCGCCTGAAACTCTCCCCTCCTTCTGGATGGCAGAGTAGCCCCAAGAAGGTGTTCTTCCACAACAGGTGGGGGAACTCGCACCTGTGCAAAGGTTCGAATGGCTTGCCCGCGAGCTAAGCCCATACCAGCAAGGATCCCACAGAATGGGGATACTCTCCCCCAAAGGGGAGGCGTGATCGAGGCCTAGAAGTGCCCGACCACCTATTCTGTGCCACTGACTGCCTTCCGGCCCGCACCCGGAAGACAGGGGTGACCCACAGAAGCACCTAGAGGGTCGTCGGCTGAAGCCCTAATTCAAAGAACAGACGCAGATGGTCCGAAATGCTCGCCCAGGGACGGGAGAGGGCCAGGCCCTATCCCCTCATCAAATGGAGAACTTTTCCAAAGAGGGTGAGCATTTTTGTCCGACTTCTAGCAGGACACCTTGAAAAGTCGAGGACCTTGCCGAAGGACCCTAGGCCTGGCCCCTAGCCGCACAGGGACTGGGCCTACAGGTGTAGGGAACCGAAGGTCCAGATGGAAAACCTTCCCCTGAAAAGGAGATCAGGACCGGGCAGACTAGAAGCCGCCTCGGGAGCCTGGGGCTGAGACTGAGGAGAGCTGGATACCAGAGCTGGCAATCCAGTCTGGGGCTACCAGCATCACCTGTGCCAAGTCCCTCCTCACCTTGCCCGTAGGTCAAGGGAAATGGGGGAGAGGCGCGGAAGGGCCCGGGGTCCGTGGCCCCAACGGCATCCCCTACAGCAGACCTTGCTGGGGGGTGGGCATAAAACAGTCTTGGCCTCGTATTCTCCCTGGAGGGAGGAGGGAGAAGATCCTGTGCTACCTCCGGCAGGGGAGACCACTCGTGAGGCGCAGCCTATGTCCGGCTTAGGGCAGCAGACAGGGAATTGGAGGCTCCTGCCATCAAATGGCTGGGAACCCGCGACTGCGCGAAAAACCAATGTGGAGAACCTCTTTACGCCGAGGCAAGGGGTTCAACCGAACCTGGCAGGGTAGGTAGCACATGGTTGTGGTGCTGTCCTCATGGACTTAAACCACTTGACCCCACACACACGGAGCGAGCGGTGCAAGCTAAGCGGACCGCCTGGAGCTCCAGAGGGTAGGGAGGACATCGGGACTCCCGAGAGGACCAGAGGCGAAGCGCTCTGTATTCCCAGATGGGCACCCCACCCATCCGAGAAGCATCGGTCGGAGAAGACCGTCGACTCAGGAGGGACAAACAGGATGTTCTCCTGCAGGAGTTGGAGCAGTCGAAGGAAGCGCTCCCTTAACTCCTGGGCTGTAGTCACGAACTGGTCCGAGGGATGCAGCGCTGTGACCACTGGCTGGCCCATCCCACTATGGGAAGGCCGCCATGAGGCCCTGGAGGTGCAGGAGGTCCCGGCAGGGCACAACTACCCGGCCAAACCTGACTGGGTAAGGGAGGAAGAACCTCAGCCCTGTCCGCCCGGAGCCGGGCTCGGACTCAAGAGTCGAGCCTAGTCCCAAAGAAGCCTCACCCGCTAAGGCACGAGTTCCAACGTGGCTCCGGTAAAGGGAGACCAATCTGAGCCTGGAAGGGTTTAATCAGGTCGCCATCCGGGTGGGGTTACGCCCGGACCCTTTGATGCTGCAGAAACTGCGGAGCAGAGAACGAAGGGCCTGGCCGGGAACTCGTAAGGAGATTTCTCGCCTAGGAAAGGGAGGGGTCTCCCAAGAAACGGACAGAATCGAGGAGTAAGTATATCCTGGAGGCCCAGGAGGAAGCCGCACGCCTCGATCTGAGGATGGGATATATGCAGAGGGACCATCCGCGTGCAGAAGGATGGGCGCAAGCCCCCCATCCGTTTGAGACCAGGAATACCTGGACACGAACCCAGGGTCAGAAGGAGGGCGCACCACCTCCCTGATCACCTCTAATTAGAGGGCCAGGCAAGTCGGCTCAGCAGTCCGACGAAGAGTCTGTGGACCCAAGATCCCTGTGGGGCAACGGCTCAAAAAGGGGGAACCTGTTCGCAACCCGCAACAGGGCTACCCTTAGCACCACCCAAGAGGAAGAGGTGCGGAGCTGTCCCCCCACGGGGAAACCCGGGCAGGGGCAACGGGGCTGGGGACAGCGCCCCTTAGACCGTCACTGAGCAGGCTTGGCGGAGGAAGAGGCCGAGGGGGCTCTCAAATCCCTGCCTCCCTGCTTCCTTTTGGAGAAAGACGCTGGTCTGGCAACAGGCCGCCCAGCGCATGCCTGCTGGCCCTCGTGCTGGGCCGGTCGAGCCGCAGGGGCCAGGGGGCAAAGGGGCCTACGCAAAGGCTGACGGCTGCCCTTGTCCCTCTGGGCGGGACTGACAGAGTCCGGAGTGGCATCAGACTTCTTGAGCCCCTGGATATGTCCCTCCACTCCAGGGCCGAAAAGGTCAGTCCTCAAGAAGGGGATGTCCGCCAACTCGTGCTGGGTTTCCAAGGAGAAGGAGGATAACCTCAGCCACGTCCTGTGGCGCATGGCCACTGCGGCCGCCACCGATCTGGCACAGGAGTCACCCAGATCCAGAGCCATCTGGAGCTGCTGTTTTGCCACCGCCCTACCCTGGTCCCGCCGGACCGTGGTCCGCAGGTCGGCCACGAGATGAGGGAGGACCTTGTCCAGGGAGCTCAAAAGGGCGTGGGAACAGTGTGCCATCAGTGCCGCCGAACTGGCCTGACGGAGGCCTAGGGAGGACGCGGCGTAAACCTTGTGCCCGACGTAGTCCATTCTTTTGGACTCTTTGTCAGGGGGCCTATCCTCATCCCTAGTGTTTCCAAAACATTGGAAAACATTGTCGGTGACTACCCCTTCAGCTGAGGGGTGCTCCGAGAAACCGGGCAGAGAACTTACAGGGACAGGGTATTTCCTGGCCGAAGGCGCAGGGCAGGAAGTAGGCCGCCGCCAGAGCTCCAAGGCTGGACCCACGATAGCCTCAGCCACCGGGAAGGCCTCCGAGGGACAGCCCCCTTGGTCCAGAATCTCCGTAAGGGGGTAAGGTGCCCGTTTAGAAACGGGCTCGAGCTGCATCCCGGTGAATTCCGAGATAAGCTGGAGCAGACCCATAAAGGACGATGGGCTGTCGTCCACGGGATGTTCCGGGAAAGACCATGGGTCCTCCCTACTAGGAAACATAACGGAGCCGACTTCAGGCTCCGAGGGGTCTGCAAAAAGCTGCCCGAGGCCAGAGTCACTCTTCGTCCGCCGAGGGCGGGCGGGAGTGAAGGGACCGAGAAACCTGGGGAACAGGTCATGGCCCGGCCGAGGTTCCGCCGAGGGCGGCCGGGCAGCGAGGATCGGACGAGCAACCGGCCCTGGAGAGGGCTCCTCGACTGCCTCGAGGGGCTGCGTCGGCCGACCGGGTGGCGGCTGCTTACTAGCCGGAGAATGAATCGAGGTCGATTGATTCCTGGACAACAACAGCTGCCGCCACATAAGTTCCTCGTAACGTCTACGCCAGCGGCATTGAAGCCACTCCTCATCTGAGGAGGGGGACGAGGAAGAACGGCAAAGCCACTTGACTCGGTGCCCCGACCAAGAACGCCGAGGTCGGCGTGAGCAGCTAGACACCGGAGGAGGACCGAGACCGACCGCTCGGGGAACCGAGGCGGGCTTGGAGTGGCGGAACGCGTCCTTTCCTCCTTCGGCTCAGAGAAAATGGCCGAGGACTGTCGACCCGAAGGTACAGGCAGAACCTCAGCCCCCGCCGGGGAAACCGGCGAAGGGATTGCGGCACTAGCAGGAGACTGCCCAGATGACGGGCCGAGAGGCTCGGCCACGTCGGCAGGGGGTCCTGACCGGCTGACCCGGCAGGGGACACCGTGGAGCCAGTGGCGAAGCACGCATGCTCCGAGAAGTCGGCGTCGGCTGGCGAGGAGGGGACTTCTCCTGCTCCCTGGTGCAGACAAGGGACCCCGCCTCACGGCACCTTTGGAGTTGGGCTGAGAGGCAGGTCCCCAGGGTCCCTCTCCCTTCGAGGAAAGGGACTGACGAAGCTCCTAGAACGAAGCTGCATGAGTAGAGCCCAAGGAGAGCGGGATAAGCGCCGCAACCAAGGAAGAGGGAGGTGGAGCCGCCCCCTTCCCGGAATCGAGCTGCTCAGAAACAGCCGAAGCAGACGCCCGACGATCCGAGAGATTCTCCGAAGCGGGAAAAACTACCGGATGCCCGAGCCCCGAACGGGCCCGGTCCTCAGAGAGCTGGCAAAGAGCACAACAAAACTCGCAAAGCTGAGGGATCATGATCCAGGTCAAGGCAGTAAACGCACGTGGAGTGCGAGTCTCTCCTGGAGGAATTAACCGGGCGCCTCCCGGGCCGGAAAAGGAATGAGTCATCGCCGCAGCGAAGAAGAAAAGATCGAAGTTTCAGAAAAACTTCCAATTGATTTCGAAGACCGAAATTTCCAGGAACCAGTCGAAAACGCAGGGCGCTAAGGAGGGAACCTGAGCTTCCAAGCGGTAAGGAAGATCTGGCATCTTGGGGCGGAGCCGAGAGTTTTACCACCCGGGTGGGTGGGAGGAGCCAGCTTGAAGACCTTCCGGCAAGATTTAAAGCGGTAAGGAACCTGCCAATAAGTGTGGATGAACAACATATCCATGTCCCTAGAAACTAGACTTACTGCAGGAACCTTTCTTGAAGATCTACTGTTACGGTAAGTTCTTACGTAATTGTTATATCTTACTTCAAGATGGTTCCTGCAGTAGATCTTCACATATAGGACTGAATACCAAGCAGTCTAACATAAAGAAAGGAGTTGGAGATGAGGTTCCGGAAGGAGGAAGATGTCCGCCAACTAAGGGTCTGTTCAAGACAGTAGACCTTGCAGAACTGCAAGGCTGAAGCCAGCTCGACGCCTAGAGGCAATGTCCAGACTGTAATGCTTAGTGAAAGTGTGGACAGAAGACCAAGTGGTCGCTGCACAGATGTCCACTGTGGACACATTCCTGAAAAAGACGGTAGAGGTAGCCACACTCCTGGTGGAGTGGCCTTTGACTGCCCCCAGAAGGGTTTTTTTTGTACTTCTGGTAAGTGTAATGAATACAGTTAGCCAGCCACCTGGACAGAGTATGTTTTGTAATTGCCTTGCCCTGACACTGGAAGGCAAGAGCAACAAAGAGCTGGTTTGATTTTCGAACCTCTTTAGTCCAAGAGGTATAGTACCTCAAAATCCCTTGCACATCAAGGGTGTGCAGGAGATGTTCCCCCTGTTAGAGTGCTCTGGGAAAAACATCAGCAGTTCAACACTCTGGTTTAGAGTAATTTCCGAAACCACTTTTGGAAGGAATGAAGGACTAGTCCGCAGGACCACCCAGTCCCTGTGGAAAATTAAATAAGTCTCTCTACAAACTAGAGCCTGAAGCTCTGAAACTCTCAAGTGACAGCAACTAAAAAGAGTGTTTTCCATGCTAAAGAAAAAAAAACACACACACACACATATCACAGCTTGCTGCCGGTTCAAAAGGGGTAAAGTAAGCTTTTCCAACATAAAATTGAGTTTCCAGGGAAGAACAGGATTCTGGACTGGAGATTTAATATGAAGGATCTCCTTCGGGAAAGTCTTGGAAACCTCTAGCTGAGCTAGGGTTTTGCCCTCCACTGGAAGGTGGTAGGCAGACACCAGAGAGAGACAGACCTTCAGTGAGGAATAACTGAGGCCCAACTCTGACAAATGTAAGAGGTACTCCAACACCTGGGAGGTCGAGCAGGTAAAGGGGTCTAGGCCTTTTGCAAAGGACCAGATCGAAAATCTCTTCTATTTCATGGCGTAGGTGGATCTAGTAGAGAGCTTCCACTAAGACCTGAGCTTCCCCTGTGGAGATTCCATAGCGAGAAATCACTATGTCCACAGGTGCCACGCATGAAGATGGAGAGACTTGAGGCTCGGATGTACCAGGGTGCCCTGCTCCTGGGACAGCAGGTCATGAGAGAGAGGAAGAGGTACTGAGGGTTCCTGTGCAAGTTGCTGTAACAACAGGAACCATATCTGCCAAGACCACAGAGAAGCAATGAGGATCATGTGAACCCCCTCTGCTTAGAGCTTCAGCAGAACCTTCTGCAAGAGAGGGAAGAAAAGCATATAGAAACCTCCCTGTCCAAGATAGACAATGCATCTCGCTAAAAAGCACCATGCCCGGGAACGAGTGAGCAAAAGCTGGGTAGATTTACACTGGATGGGGAGGCGAACAGATCTAGGTCTGGTTGACCCCACTGAAGAAACAGGTCTTCGATTACCTCCTGCTTTACTTCCCACTTGTGAGCCATGGTGACTGATCAGCTAAGACTGTCTGCCAGAATGTTGTGAACACCCAGCATGTGGACTGCTGTCAAGAACAGGCCGTGCTGAATTGCCCAGTACGACACTCACATTGCCTCCCTGCAGAGGGGGTACGATCGGGTGCCTCCCTGTTTGTTTAGATACCAGACAGTGGCCATGTTGTCTGTCTGGATGAGGAGTGTTCCCAGAGTTAGAAGTGACTGAAAGGCCAGAAGAGCATAGAGCACCGCTCTCATCTCCAGAATACGATGTGCAGGTTCTCCTCCGTGGGAGACCAGGAGCCTTGGGTTCTGTTGTCTCCCATATGCGCCCCCCTACCCCAGGTTCGAGGCATCTGAAGTGAGGATCTGAGAAGGAGATGGAGGGTGAAATGAGACCCCCACCGACAGGTTAGCAGGGTCTTTCCACCAGGGGAGATCCTTTTGAAGGCTGCTGGAGACAAGTACTCTCTGATCCATGTCATTCAAGCGCTGGTACCACTGGACTCTGAGAGATCACTGGGTGACCCTCATGTGCAGTCTGGCCAAAGGGACTGTAGAGATGGCAGCTGCCATCAGACCCATGAGTAGTAGGACAGAACGAGCTGTAGTCCACCGAGAAGAAGCCATGAGTGAGGCTTGTGAGATCAAAGTCCGCACTCAGTCGACTGTAAGGAAGGCCTTGCTCTGGACCGTGTCCAACATCGCTTCAATGAACTGAAGGTGCTGGGAGGGTACTAGCTGGGATTTGGGGAGACTGATGGAGATTCCCAGACTGGAAAAGAGGTCCAGAGCGAAGGAGAGAGATTCCTTCAGACTGTCCGGCGAGGGGTCTGAAAAGAACAAGTCGTGCCGGTACGGGAACACATAAATGCCCCCGTGGTATAAAAAAGCCGCAACCACCGCTAAGCACTTGGTGAAAACCCGAAGTGCTGAGGAGAGGCCAAACGGGAGGGCTCTGAACTGGAAATGGTGCTCCAGGAAGGAGAATCTCAGGAAGCGGCACTGGGCCGGAAGAATGGGGATATGGAGGTAAGCATCCTGCATAGCCAGGGAGAATAGCCAAGTGTTTGGTAGGAGCAGTGGTAACAGTCCCTGGAGAGTCAACATGCGAAATCTCTTGTACTCCACAAAGAGGTTGAGCATGCTGAGATCTAAAATAGGACTTAGATACCCCGTCTTCTTTGGAGCCAGGAAGAAGTGGGAGTAGAATCCTCTACCTGTCTGTTCCGGAGGAACAGGCTCTATAGCTGCCTTTTGTAGTACAGGCTATATCTCCTGCCTAACCAGGTGAAGTTGGCCTGATGAGTAAAAGGACCTTCCCCGTGGGTTGGGAGAAGGCCTCTCCTGGAACTCTATCGAGTGACCTCTTTCTATGAGTTGAAGAATCCACGCATCTGTGGTGATGGCCTTCCACCCATCCAGGTGGAGGCCAAACCTTCCCCCTACTAGTTCCTCCGAGAAAGTCAGAGGGAGCTGAAAGAGGGGTAGGGAGTCAGGACACAGAGGAGTGGCACTTTTCTGGAGGCGGGTTTCGAGAACTTGGCCTAAGGAGTTTGGGCGCCGGAACCTGGGGCACAACGTTTACTTTGTTGTTTGCCCTGATTCTGCCTATTCCACTTCCGTTGGCGGCTAAAGGGCTGCTGCCGTTGTTTCTGACTAGAACGGTACATGGAGCGGACGTCCCGGAGGACTTGCCGCTCTCCTGCAGCTCAGTAATAATGTCTTTGGCGTTGCTGTCAAACAGAACTTGACCCCTAAAAGAAGCATCCAGAAGAGAAGACTGAACATCTTGTGCTAACCCCACCAGTCGAAGCCAGGCTAGGCATCTGAGACAAATCCCTGTGGCTGCACCCTGAGCCACTGAGTTGACAGAGTCGTATGTGTCGAGGAGGGCATGGCGGTAGGATGACTTATTCATCCTGACATTTTCCAGGAGTTTACTCCTGAGCTGTTTATCAGGAATCTCCTGAAGGACTTTTAGAAGGCTAACATGTGGGCGACATAGTTCAGGGATCTGATGGCACAGGTGGATGAGGAGTAGATTTTTCTACCCTACTGGTCTGGCTGCTTGCAGTCCTTATCTGGCGGAGAGGCACTAAGGTGTTTAGGTTGGGCCGATTTGTCATGGGCAGCAGTAATGACCATGGAGTCGGCCTTGGGTTGGGCGGTCAAATGAGAGACCCCTTCTGGGGGAAAGCAAGTTCGATCTACTTTATGTGACACAGCCGGAATGGAAGAGGGCTGTTGCTAAATAGTAGATGCAGGGTCCTCATGTGGTTCCATCCAGGGGGAATGGGAAGGGGATCCACACCGACCAGGTCCAGGTGCTCTTCAAGTCTCTTGCATTGGGGGTCCAGCTCCTTGGAGGCCCATCCGCAAGATTTTTGTATTATCCTAAGTAGCTCCCCAAAGGAGGGATCCTCGGGGGGAAACTTTGGGGACTCCTTTGGTTGAGGTTTGACTGGGGAATGAGACAGACTGCTTCCCTAGGTCCGATTCCTCATCTGAATCCAAAGATTCCGGTCCGCTGGGCAAGGAAGGTTCACGAGCCTGGTCCCGGGGTCTAAAATCCCTAGGGGGCAGAGCATCCAAGTCCCTGTCAGAGACCTGGCTAGAGGATACAGGACTAGGAGGGGGCAGCCTGGAAGGAGGGGCGGACCTGACCATGACCCGAGGCTGACTGTCTCCAAAAGAAGCTGAGATCTGGCATCCTTCCACCGCGCACGGATGGATCTGTGATCAGGCTGTGGTGGTGGTGGAGGAGGTGCAGGTGGGTAACCTGGGTACCCCATTAAGGAGGGGGGTAGCTGGAAGCTTGGTACCAGTAAGGGTATTGGTAGAAGGTCTGACCCTGGTAGCCTGGTGTATAGTATCCTGGCGTTGGATATCCTGGCGTCGGGTACTAATGGGGCGCAGTGGATAACCCGGCGTGGAGGGTGCAACCCAGCAGCGGTGTGGGGACATGGGGATTCCTGGAAAGTCACCCACAGGGCCCTCAGGAGGAGCAAAAGGGCCCACTGGAGGGGGCGATGAAGGCCTGCTAGGAAGCGGGTCCGCAACGGAGTAGGCAGGAGGCCCAAAGGTCCTACGAGAGGAGGGTCCATGCCTGGTCCGTGTAGGTCCGGCGAGGGATCCGAAGAAAGGAGGGGATCCATCAGAAGAATAAAGTCTGGTGGGGGGAGGGGCTCAGCAAGTCCCCCAGTGAGAGGTCAGGTAAGGTATCCGTCTGGTTAAGAGAAGTGTCAGGTACAGGTAGCGAATCCCTGAGGGAAGAAACCCGGGGGGATGTAGGTGTGCCTGCAAGCACACTCGTCCCGGCGTCAGGGGCCTAAAGGGAGCCCAACAGGAGAGTAGAGGTGTCCACATGGTCAGTGGAGGAGCCGTTGACTGGCTTACTGGACAGCCGGACTGGACCAGAGTAGAAGCACTCAGAACAGGCTGATCAGCCTGGGCCAGTCGCCCAGCAGCGGAGCCAGAGCTGGAGGGAGGCTTATCGGCAGTGCTCAAAGCAGAAGACCTAATAGAAACCTCCGAAGAGGCAACCCCCGACTGCCCGCTAACCTTGGCTGGGGGGCGATGCGGAGCGGATGAAGGCCCTGCAGGTGGGGTACTCACAGAGGTGGAGGACCCACCCTGGTTGGTGTCGGATGTTTGGCTGGTCTTCCCCTGAGGAGAATGGCTCCGCGCCCGGCATTTCTCCTTGTCCTTTTTCTTCTTCTCCAGGACTGGCGATGACTACCTTTCTCTCGGCTCCTGAAGCTCCTTTTCCATGGAAGCCACCCTCTGAGTCAGCAGATGGACTTCGAGGGTCCTCTTGCGACAGGTGCGTGTGGCATGGTTAAAGCACATAGCAAACTCAGCCAAGTTGTGCTTGGGCACCAGGCAGAGGACACATTGGGAGTGATCATCCGCAGGTGGGATTTGCGCGCCACACTTAGAGCACTTCTTTTGACCCGACTAGACGATCGAATCGAACGGGCTATGCTTAGAAAACAGAGAACTTTGGAACGAAATTGCTAAATAATCCGAAAAATGGGGGGCGACTGAATGCTGTTCTACTGCGTTTGTCGACCGATACTGAGCAACGACCGGAAAGAACAGGAGGGCAGGTGCGGGACCACGCCTTTTATAGTCACGCTGACGCGTCACCTGATGACGGGGTGGGGTGGGGTAGTCCTCTCTGACGATTGCTAGCTACAAGTTTGCTGTGCAGTCCTGACGCCAGGGGGCGCAATCCTATATGTGAAGACCTACTGCAGGAACCCTCTCGAAGTAAGATCAGTTAAATCTTTCGGATCAACTACAATTTTTGTTCACTCATAATAGGACCAGGCTTCACTAAGTGAGCACGGAGTCCTCCACATCTAGCATGCCTTTTCCTCAATCCTTGCCCAGCATTTATATTAGAACACCTTTCCTCTTACCAGTTAAAATGGCCATTTATGCCCTGTTCCTAACCAGTTACCCTGATGTCCCCAACTTCTAAAAAAATCTTTACATACTAAATGCCACAATACTCGCTTACTTAGAATGATTAGAAGCTGCCTCAGGAAATTATTATTTCTCTTCTTACTTGCTCAGGGAACACTGAACTAAACCCTGGCCCACCCTCTACCCTAAACGCCCCTTCAGACCTCCCCCACTACAAGGGCATCAGTTTCCTACACACACGAATGTCTGTAGTTTGCTTAAAAAATTCTGCTTGTTCCAAACTTGAGCATTTCATGCATCACCAGACATCTTCATGATCTCGGAGACTTGGCTTACATCTTCGACCCCGTATAAATCAATCATTATTCCTGGATATAGTATCTTTTGGTGTGACAGACCTAACAGGGGTGAGAGGGGTTGCAATTTACACCAAGAACAAATTTTCTGCTACAGTAATTGACCGAACCTCTGCATCAAAAGAATTCGAATGCCTTGCCCTAAAATTGGCACTCTCTACCGAAATGACTCACTTAATATCTGTACGCTAACGACCACCCTCTGCTGGGCTTGGTTTATTACCCCACATTCAGGATTTACTAGAAAAAGCGAATTCCGAGTGTATAATAATGGGAGATTTAAACCTTAATTGGTAAGATGAGAGTTCCAAAAAACTTAAGGAATTCTGTGATACGCGTAGGTTAGCACAGGTTACACCTGAGGTTACTAGACCTAATAGGAAAAATCTGGACCGTAGCACCCTACTGGACCTTATGCTGGTTAGCAAACCGCATATCATCTCCCATAATGACCTAAGTGATCACTGCACCACTGCTTGCATTAGACATTCTCCTCACCTAACATTGACCGCTAATCTTAAATTAAAAAGAAGCCTGAAAAAATTCAGCCAGTTTGCTTTTTTTGGCTGACCTCGGCAATATTAGATGACAAGAGTTTTGTCTGGCCCCTTCTATCACTGAGGCGTTTAACATTTTCCATAGCCTTCTATTGGATCTGATAGTCTTAATCAACCTAAGAGGGGTATGTTTGTCTAAGACAAGATCTCCCTGCTGGTTCTCTCCTTCCCTAAAGAAAGCCCTCAGGGACAGAGACATTTTGGCTAGGAAGTCAAAGTTAGACACTGACTGGCTAGCCTTTCGTGTGGCTAGAAACGTCTGCACCAAACTAGCTAGGTCAGAAAATGCCCGCTACTTCCAAACAGCCCTCAAAGAAAACAAAAATAGTGCTGTTAAGTTCTGGAACATCCTCAAAGAGCTTGAGGGGTATGTCCCTGCAGTTGCTCTTCCAGCCAAATCAGTGTCCAGAGGCACCACATATACAGGTAGAGCTGACATCCTAGAACAACTTAACGATCACTTTGCTACAGTCAATCAATCAAAATCTTTATTTAACCAGGAGAACATCATTGAGCAGAGCTCATTTGTGAGATAGACCTGGACAGGATACAACAGCAATACATAGTACACTGAACACACAATAAAATCGCACACTATATAAAAAAACTACATAACACAGTCAGAACTAAATATAATACACAGGGAAATGACAGTGGTGGTGCACGAGTACTATATACACTCGTAACCAGATAAATATAGGTTATAGTCAGGGTTGGACAGTAATGTGTGGTGAGGCAGAAGAACAAACATGAGTGAGAGAGGGCAACAAGGGAAGATAAGAGGCTGATAAGAAGAAGGAAAAGGAGTTGAGGTGGTTAAACAGGGAGGGGGAGGGTAGGCAGGGGAACACGTGATGGTCATAGCAGCAAATAGTGATATCGGGGCCATGGGTAAGAACAGGCTCCAGATGAGGGGAGTGAGGAGAGGCAGTAGCTAAGGTGAAAGCTCCGAGTCGGGGGTTGTTTAAGACCACTACAACTTCGCAAGGGAGCAGGCTACACAAGCAAACAGAAAAAAACCAAAATGGAATGCTATGAATAGAACAAAGAGGAAGGGGAAGGGGTCAAAGAGACGCAGTAGTAAATGTAATATTTTATCAGACAGTTGACCAGCAGATCACTGGGGCAGCGAGGGGGAGATCAAGAGAAACAACTGCAGGTTTCCTTGAACGAACAAGGATAGAGAGTTTTAAATGCTGATATGCTAAAGCTGTGAGCCAATTTCAAGGTTTTTTGCAGTGTGTTACAGCACACAGGTCCATCCCACGGCATTGTATAGAGAGCAGTGGCGTGTATTGTAAGGAAGATTGGTGATAAATCTTAGGGCTCTGTGATAGACAGTGTCCAGTTTCGAGAGTGCAGCAGCTGGGCCCTGGCTGTAAAGAAAGACCGAGTAATCCAGGAGGGAGAGGAAGGTGGTTTGGACCAGTCTATTCTTGGCATCTCTTGTAAACAGATGCTTAATCCTAGAAAACAGGTCCAACCTCTGTCTAAGCTTTTTTGACAGTTCTTTGATGTGGTCGAGAAAAGAGAGTCTGTGGTCAGTTCATACCCCCAGGTACTTAAACTTGGGAATGTACTCCAGAGGTTCGCCAAGAAGGGTGGTGATCAGAGACAGTGTTCCAAGTAAAGCCAGATATCTTGAAGGCTCAAGGGGGGAGAAGAACATTGCCTTAGCTTTTTTGGCATGTAGAAATAGCTTTTGGTTAAGACGCTGATGTTGCAGAAGATTGAACTTCCATTGGAGGTAACTGTAAGCAGTCTCAGGGGTAGGTTTACTGGTGTAAAGAACCATGTCATCTGCGAAAAGATGTATATTGGCATTTTTAATACAGGCATCAATATTGTTAATATATATACTGCGAAAAGCAAGGGGCCTAGTATCGAACCCTGCAGTACATCTCGTAGGAGGGGCCTAAGTGGAGAGAGTTCCCCTTCCACTTTGACCTGCTGGAACCGGTTAACTAGAAAAGCATCTCAAGGAACGGTGGTCCAGTCCAATGTTCCTGAGGGAAAGGAGGAGCAGGTCATGGTCGACAGTGTCAAACACCTTGGTGAGGTCCAAGAATAATGCACACACAAAGTTTCTGCCATCAAGTTCATGTTGCCAGTCATTCGTAACTTTAGCCAGTGCCGAAATGGTGCTGTGCCTTGGTCTGAAGCCAGATTGCAATGGGTTAAGGAAATTATATAATTGCAAATAGTTCCTTAGTTGGGAGCTCACAGTTTTTTCTAACAATTTAGACAGGATGAGGAGTAAAGAAATAGGTTTATAATTGTTTAGGTCACTGGGGTCTCTGGATTTAAAAAGGGGAATAACATGCGCAGTTTTCCATATGGAGGGAAGGACACCCTGAGAGATAGATTAAAAATTTGGGTAATTGGCACAGCCAAGACGTGATAACCAATTTTTAGGAAGAAGGGGTCAAGCAGATCTGCTCCTGCACTCTTCCTAGTATCCAGTTACTGCAAGAGATCTTCAGCCTCTTTTAGGGATGCAGGCTGAAGGGAGAATGAAGAACTTGTGACAGGGACTTTAAGGTCCTGTACACCAACTTGGCTGCTGAGCACACTGGCAAGGGAGGAGTCAAAGGCTAAGCCTGCAGTAGAGAAGTGATTGTTAAGAGAGTCAAGGATGGATGGCTCATCAGAGATCGCAATGTCACCAAGGCAGATTTTCGCTGGCAGGGCATTTCCAGATGAGTAGCCTTCCACTTCCTTTAAGGTGTTCCAAAACTTAGCTGATCAGTTAGAAGCAGCGTCAAGTTCTGCTCGATAAAAGTTAACCTTAGCTTCTCTGACCATTTTGGTACAATAGTTCCTAGCCTGCCTAAATGATAACCAGTCTGCTGGGAGCTTGGTTTTCCTGGCCTTTTGATGTCTCCCCTGTCAGTAAGCTTAGCCCATGCAGGACGCTAGTGATGGCTCAAGCTCCAGTGTCGATTCCACACAGTGCTGCTCCCCTTCCTTCAGTTTTCACCCTGTATTCTTTAAACAAGTGGAGGATCTCTTACTGTCCCTGGATACTAAAGAGAGTGCTGGCACTGACCACACTGAAAGTACAGTTATGTAAGAGAACTTACTGTAACAGTAGATCTTTGAGAGGAGCTCTTGCAGCATTAGGACTGAAGTCAGCAGGTGTCAGGACCCCACGGAAAACTTGTAGCTAGCAGTCTGAGGCAGGGGACCACCCCGACATCGGCTACGCCCGACGTCAGACATGGTACAAAGGGGAAGTCCCCTGGTGCCATCTCAGTTCTCCTGCAGAGACCCGGCTAGAAACCAAACTGGAGAACTGAGCAGGAAGTCCCCACCATGTTCTGGTGATATAACAGCCAGAATACCATCCTGGGGGATGGTGGGTGGGAAAGCCACCTGCTGCAAGAGCTCCTCTCGAAGATCTACTGTTACGGTAAGTTCTTACTTAACTGTACTACCTGTCTTTGAGGGTGGAGCTCTTGCAGCTGGTAATACCATTAGGACTGAGTCCCAATCAGTACCCAAGGATAAGCCCGGGTCTGAGGGAGGTAGGGAGAGATGCTGAAAACCAGCTGAAACATATTAGAAAGGCATCTAAGAGAGTAGGCCCTGCAAGACTGCTAGTCCAAAACCTGCTCTCCTTCTGGATGCAATGTCCAGGCTGTAATGTATAATGAAAGTGTGCAAGTAAGGAAGTAAAACTTTATTTCTAAAGTGCCTTTCAAATACCAAGGTGCTGTACAAAAACAGAAATAGACAATATAAAACAGTTAGTAACATCCATAAAAATATTTAAAAACCCTCTGGGAAAGCCTGATAAAATAAATATGTTTTGAGCTCCGATTTAAAACTTGAGACGGTCAGGCATTCCCTTAACTGACGAGGTAGAGAATTCCACAGGGTAGGGGCAGCATGAGAAAAAGCATGCGCCCGATGTTTTTAAACGAACCCTGGGAATCTCTAGCAATCCCTCATCGGGGGATTGGAGTGAGCAGGAAGGGCAGTAGGGAGTAAGGAGATCTTGCAGATACTGGGGTCCCTGTTCGTGTAGGACTTTATAGGTCAGTAGCCGGACCCTGAAGGTGATCCGCCACAGTACAGGCAGCCAGTGCAGTCCGCGCAGCACAGGCTTAATATGACTCGTCCTAGATGTACCAGTCAAAAGCCTGGCTGCCAAGTTCTGCACTAGCTGCAAGTGACGGATATCAACCCCCGGAAGCCCTAGGTAGAGGGCATCGCAGTAATCAAGGCGGGTGGTCACAAAGGCGTGGACCAGTGTAGAAAGGTCAGCCGGAGGAACCAGGTGTTTCACCCAGGCGATATTCCTTAGATGGTAAAAAGAGGATTTGACAACGGCAGACACCTGCGATTTCAGGGTCAGACCGCTGTCAAGAATAACGCCAGGTTCCGCACTCGGTCTGAGGTCATCAGCTGGACATCATTCAAGCCATAAACCTGAAGGGTGCCCAGCCCCAAGACCTGCCTCCAGACGTCCCGGGTCCACAACCAACATCTCGGTCTTATCCGGATTTAACCTCAGCCAGCTGGTGCTCATCCAGTTCTTGATCTCAGCTAGACAGTTAAGCACAGAGATCGCATCATCCTGTCTGGGCATAAAGGACATATACAGTTGGGTATCATCTGCATAGCAGTGAAAACCCAAACTGTATTGACTAATGACATCTCCTAATGGCAAACAACATGAGTGCCAATATGGAGCCCTGCTTCACCCCACAAGACAGGGGGAGAACATCAGAGGAATAAATTCCAGTGACAACCCTCTGCGACCTGCCCGTAAGGAATGATCAAAACCATTTTAGGACTGTTGCACAGTCCGCAGAGAAGCTGCAGGCACTCCAAAAGCACACCATGGTCCACAGTGTCAAATGCCACCGAGAGATCAAGAAGGACTAAGATAGTATGAGCCTTTCGATCTCTCGTAATTAGGAGATCGTTTAACACCCAGACAAGGGCGGTCTCGGTGCTATGTCTCTTCCTAAACCCAGACTGGACGGCATCATAGACATTGTGGGCTGTGAGATGGTCATCCAGCTGCAATGCAACTACCTTCTCATTAACCTTACCCACAAAGGGTAGGTTAGAGACAGGTCAATAGTTAGCTAGACAGTCTGGATCCAAGGAGGATTTTTTTTTAAGAGTGGTCGAATGACCGCCTCCTTGACGGCATCAGGAAAGACCCCACTCTCCAAAGAGCTCCAGACAATTTCAGCAAGGATTGGGCAGATAACATCTACACAACCTACCAAAAGTGGCGTAGGGCCCAGATCCAAACTACAGCTGGTTGGTCGCAAAGTCTGGACAATCCTCACAATGTCCATGAATTCCGGCCAGCTAAAGTTAGACTAGGTAGCACGGGCACTCGCCCACTCCCGCCGATTTCCACAATCCCTCATAGGGAGAGTTTGGCAGATACCCGAACTGATGCTGCCAATTTTATCTGTGAAGAATCGAGCAAGCTCGTCACACTTCATTTGTGAAAAATTTCTTCCAGACTGGAGACAGACTGGATTGCACAGTCCAGAAGACCTGAGATGGTCGATTCCACGCAGCAGCAATCTCCCCGGACAGGAATTCTGCCTTCTTACGGGTGATTGCCGATTGACAGTTCTTATAATGGTCCATCAATCTAAGCATGTCAGCCTCCAGACCGGATTTCTGCCAAGCCATCTCTAGCCTTGGACCTACTCTTCTCAGCTCCTTCAAGGACCCATCAAACCAAAGGGTCCTTGGGCATAGAGTGAGTGGGTGAACACGAACAGGAGCAATTGAGTCCAGGGCGTCCCCACAGCCTTATTGTAGGCCAGTACAAGATCCCCTGGGCTCATGCATTCACTTGATAAACCCAATAGGTCCAGTGCCGCCAATAGGCCCTCTGGGGTATCTCCCCTTAAAGAGTGGTATTGGACCATCTCTGTAGGGGCAGGCCTATTTGGGGGTGCCCCAAAACTGAACCCTATGGTGTGATGGTCTGACCAGCTGACTGGTTCCACCCCCAATTCCGTGATCTCCATCCCCAGGAGGAACACAAGATCCAAGGAGTGACCCCCCTGTATGAGTAGCAGAGGTAACCACCTGTGTAAGGCCCAGCATGATCATAAGCTGGAGGAGGTTATTTCCAAATTGCGAGAATTCATCGTCGCCCCAGAATTAACCATCTGGGCAACTCCAAAGCCACATCGACAATGAAGTCCACAAACTCCTTCAGGAATTCTCCACCATCACCGGGTGTACGGTAGATGAGGAGTATCCTGAACCCTACACCTGCTCCCAGGATACACTCAAAGGATCTAGTGCACCCCACTGGCATATCCACAAGGCCCAGTTCCGTTTCAAACATAATGGCTACACCCCCGTCCCCGCGATCCAACCTCGGGCGGTGTATCACTGAGAACCCAGCCAGAACAGCAGATGCCAAAATAGGGCCTGCATTCTCATCCAGCCAGGTCTCAGTGATGCATGCCAGATCGGATGTGGGCTGAACTCCAGGTAGCTGCAGCACAAATATCTGCCGAGGAGACATTTTTGAGTGCTGCGAAGGAGGAGGCCACTGCTCTGGTAGAGTGGCCCCTGACTGTTCCTGGAAGTGGTTTGTCATGATGCTGGTTGCAGAAAGTAATGCACTGCACCAGCCAATGGGCTAGTGACCGTTTTGAAACAGAAGCCCTTAACATTTGCTTGGCGAATGAGATGAACAACTGGTCCGACTGTCTGAAAGAGTGAGTCCTGTGGAGGTAATACCTCAGAATTCTGTGAACATAAAAGGTGTGCAACAGCACTTCACCTTGGTTAACAGATTCTGGATAACAAACCGGAAGGTTGATGTCCTGATTAAGAGTCAGCATGGACACCACCTTCGGCATGAACTTAGGTTCGTGCGCAGGGTCACCCTGTCCCTGTGGAAAACTATGTAAGGTTTCTTACACATCAAGGCCTGGAGCTTGGAAACCCTTCGAGCGGAGGCAATGGCTACCAAAAGGAGAGTCTTCCATAAGAGGAAGCACAGCTCGCAAGCAGCTGCTGGCTCGAAGGGAGGGAGGGTGAGTTTCTCCAGGACGAAAACTAAGTCCCAAGGAGGAACGATGTCTCTCCTGGGAGGTCTGATATTTATGACCCCTCGTAGAAATATCTTATACATGTTGAGCTATGCCAGAGTTTTATCTCAGATAGGATCATGATACGTGGAAACCACACACATGTGCACCTTAATGGACAAATAGCTCA
Organism: Neoceratodus forsteri; assembly: GCA_016271365.2. Taxonomy (NCBI): domain Eukaryota; kingdom Metazoa; phylum Chordata; order Ceratodontiformes; family Ceratodontidae; genus Neoceratodus; species Neoceratodus forsteri. Next base: position 1,285,590,142 of record CM028132.1, read on the forward strand.
GTCCTAAATCCAGAAGATGACGGAGATATTCTAGCACATGCCTAGCTGGGCAACCCAGGGGATCTAGGGCATGGGCCGAAGCCCACAGACAGAAGCGTTTTCCATTTCCAAGCATTGGTAGCCCTGGTGGAAGGCTTCATCGCTGCAACCATGATCTTAGCCACCCTGCTTGACACTCCTAATCTCTCTTCCGCTGGGACTGCAGGAGCCACGCATACAGGAGAAGAGAGTGAAGAGCAGGATGGACGAGTGTCCCCAGCTCTTGTGAGAGCACGTGGGTGGAGAGTGGCAACTGAACTGGAGACTCCAGTGACAGCTGCTGGAGCAACGGACACCAGATCTGACGGGGCCAAAGAGGAGCCACCGGAATTATTCTGGCTCCTTCTGACTCCAACTTGAGCAGTACTCTCTGAATGAGGGGAAAAGGAGGGAAGGTGTACAGGAACTTCCCTGTCCAAGAGAGGGACAATGCGTCTCACCAAAAAACACTAGACCCTGAAACAAGCGAGCAAAAATTTTGCAGTTTGGCGTTGCAAGGGGACACAAAGAGGTCCAACTCTGGACGGACCCAGCGACCGAACAGGTCGTCTGCGACTTCTTGGAGCAGTTCCCACTAGTAACTCAGAGGTAGAGCGGCTGAAACTGTCGGTGAGAACGTTCTGAACCCCAGGCAGATGAAATCCAGACGGTTTTCTACTGCCCAGTTCCACACTCTCATGGCCTCAATGCAAAGGGGGTATGAATGAGTCCCCCCTTGTTTGCTGATGTTGAAGACCACTGTTGGGTTTTCTGTCTGCACCAGGAGAGGACCCGTTGAGAGTTGGTCTCTGAATGCGATAAGTGCATTTATCACAGCTCTCATTTCCAGAACGATTATATGTAGAGAGCTCTCTGTGGCAGGTCAAGACCCCCGGGTCCTGTGATCACCTAAATGAGCCCCCCAACTGGACAGAGAGGCATCTGTGGTTAAAGTCCGGAGAGGGGTGGGTCTCTGGAATGGAACTCCTCCCGCTAGACTGTCGTGATGGAGCCGCCATTCGAGGGAATGGTGTGCCGCCCAAGACATCTGGATTCAGAGATCAAGATCGTCCACTGACTGGTCCCATTGGAACCTGAGATGCCATTGGAGGGTCCTCAAATGTAGTCTGGAAAAGGGTACTGTGGCTATGGCAGCTGTCATATGGCATAGAAGCTGTAGAACAACCCAGGCAGGGGCCGAAGGGACCTTCTGGAGCTTGCTGGCCAAATCTCAAAGGTGGTCTGCCCTGTCTGGAGGCAGAAAGGCTCTGCCCTGCCCGGTGTCCAGAATAGCCCCTATGAATTGCAGCCTTTAGGTCGGCCAAGGGTGTGATTTTGGCCAGTTTACTGTGATCCCCAGGAAGGAAAATAAATCCTTCGTCTCTCACAAGGCAATTAGAAGCTCCTTCTCCAACCAAGTGGTGAGGAGCCAATCGTCCAGGTAAGGGTAGAGGAAGAGGCCTCTCCTTCGGAGGGCCGCCTCTACCACTGCTAAACACTTGGTGAAAACCCTGAGGGCAGAAGAAAGGCCGAAGGGTAGTACCCTGAATTGCTATTGCTCGTCCTGGAAGCTGAAGAGCAGAAACCTTCTGTGAGATTTCAGGACCCTGATATGCATGTAGGAGTCCTGCATATCTAGGGAGTACAACCAGTCCCCTTGCTGGAGTAAGGGGAAAGAGACCTGCCAGAGTGACCATCTGAACCCTCCGGTAATTTACAGAGAGATTGAGCTTGCTCAAATCCAGAATGGGACAAAGGTCTCCCGTTTTCTTCGGGACCAGGAAGAAATGGGAGTAGCAACCCTTTCCCTTCTGGGCCTGTGGAACCTTTTGGATGGATCTTTTTTCTAGGAGCTGTTGAATCTCCACTTCTAGAAGGAGACTGTGTTCCGGTTGACAACAGGTAGGGGTCGGGGGGGGTGAGTTGTCCAGCAGGATAGAGGTGAACTCTATTGTATACTCTTTACGAATGGTATCCGGTACCCATTGGTCCGCAGTGATATTAGATCATTTGCGTGGGTAGAGCACAAACTGCCCTCCTACCTTCTTGCTCCTCCTGTCCCTGAAGGGAGATGGGGGGGAGACGAAGTCAGGCTGAGGGGGTGGAGGGGCCCTGGGAGTTTTGGGCTGCTTGAGGCCCTGGAAACCTTGAGGGTGACCCCGCCTCTTGAACCCCTTACCGTGGGACTGTTTACTTCCCTGTCCCTGCCCTTGTCCTTTGCGAAAAGGGCGCAGGCGGGGTTCCTGAGGCTAGGATTTATACATGCAGTGCACGTCAGCCACCGCTTTTCCTGGCTCCTGAAGTTGCTTAACCATTTGTTCAACTTCCAGGCCGAACAGAATGGGACCCTGAAAGGGGCAATCCATAACAGACTCTTGTAGGTCTGGTTGGAAACAAGTGAGCCTAAGCCACGACTGCCTTCTCATGCAGACCCCCAAGGCGGCTGCTCTGGAGGCCATATCCATGGCGTTGTAAGAACACCTAAGGGCGTGTTTGTCAACATCTAATCCCGACTGGGCACATGACAGAATTTCTTGCTTCGAGGTGGAGTCAGGCATAGCTTCAACGAGGTCCATTGTCTTCCTCCACAGCGACTGTTAGTAGGTAATCATGTGGGCCATAAAGTTCAAAGCCCTGATGGCCCCAGTGGCTGAGAAGAAGACTTTTCGGCCCCAACCGTCTAACTTTTTAGAAACGGGATCCGGAGGTTGGGAACTCAAGTGCTTTGGCAAGGAACCCCTGCCATGGGCGGACGTGAGGACCAATGAAATGGCCTTTGGTTGCTCGGCCAGAAGAGGTTCGGACTTCGGAGGCTTATAAAACCTTTCCGCCTTCCGAGGGACTGCCGGTATGGAAGACAGCGTACGTCAGGTGAAGCGTGTTATGTCCTGAAATGGTTCCATGAACGGTGGAATCACCAACAGTTTGGGTTCCTTCTCTCGGAGGAACTTGGCCAAGCGCTTGCACTCTGGGTCCAGATCCTCCGTGTCCCACTCGTACATAGCCTGGATGTGCCTCATAATGTCCAGAAATGAGGGATTATCCGGGGTGGGGGTGGGGGGATCTTTAGGTCCCAGGGAGGGAGGGAGGACAAAATTCCCCACTGCCCTCATCCGAGGAGGACGTGACAGGAGGGGAAGAAGAAGACGGAGATGAAGGTCATTTCCTTCTCTTCTCCTTAGGGTACGGGTGTGGGTGCTCACCCTCACCCGCCCCCCAGGCTCTGAGTTGGGAGGGGGACCCATGGGTGGTGGAGGAGGGACAGTGTCTGGGGGTCTATAGAGAAGATCCCCTTTCACTGTATTCCACCATGTAGCAAACAGACTCCCGATGTCCGCTACTAGGATGACCGCAGAGGCTGGCGCCGGGTCTGAGGAGCCGGGCGTCGGGTCCGGGATCCCGGCGTCAGTAGGCAGACGATCGGCAATGCCCTTGTCTGTTGGTCTGGCATCCGGTGTGGTTTTGTCACGCGTCTGGTCCCTTGGAGGAGGGGCGGACCGCTGGTCTTCATCCGGAGACCGCCCTGTGTCAGGCGTCGGGGAGCAGGTCGATAGAGTAGGCGACTGGCTAGGCTTGCGCTGATCTGGAGAAGGGTGCACCTTAGCCGGAGGGGGAGGCATCCAAGCCTGGGCGACCTCCTGCCTACCTGAGGGTTCTTTCGAGAGCTTGAGCTTATCAGAAGAGCTGGACCTGCCCTGAGCCTTGGACAGGCTTTCCTGGGTTGACCCAGACGGTTTTAGGAGTCGATGAGCCAGGGAAGAGTGATGGTGTCCTTACGAGGCCGACTCCCGATGTTTGCCCTGAGAGGAGGTGGGAGTGGACTTAGACGTGCGGGAAGGTTCGGATGTCTGGGATGGAACTGAACCGGACCTCCGGCCGGAGGACAAGCAAGACGAGGCCAGCTTGGCTGGCGACTTAGGGCGGGAGTCAGACCTGGCCCGATTCTTATCCCTGTGATGAAACTTCCTCCCTGCCGACCTATCATTGGGTGGGGAATCCCTGGTAGGAGAGGATGAGCTGGCTCCTGATCCTCACTGCATGGCCGCAAGCTTCATTTCTAGCAGGAAGGTCTTGAGTGCACTGGCCCTCCGGGCATGCATCTTCTGGTTGAACTTCTGGCAATGTCTGCAGGCGTCAGACTGGTGTTCCAGGCCTAGGTAAAGGAAGCAGGCTGCGTGGCCGTCTTTGGCTAGGATCTCCTTCCCACATGCACACTTTGACTTTCTCCATGGTGGAGAGGACAATGACATACATGAGGTGTTGTTTGAAAGGTTTTTGAAGAACTAAGAACTTCTGACATGCGATGGCTGTTGACTGCAAAGGAAGGCGTCCGAGGAGCCGAACTAAGCGGGTCGATGGTGGGAAAAGAACTGAGATGGCGCCAGGGGACCGCCCCCTTTATACCACGTCTGACGTCAGGCGTAGCCGACGTCAGGAGCAGTCACCTGCCTTAGACTGCTAGCTACAAGTTTTCTGTGGGGTCCTGATGCCTGCCGGCTTCAGTCCTATTGGTATTACCTGCTGCAAGAGCGCCACCCTCAAAGACAAATCCATTCTTTCTGAAAACAGTCTACTACTAACCGACTGCCCCATCACCCATTTATTCAATACCTCTCTGAAACAAGGTGCAATACCTTTGATCTAGAGAATCACACACATCATCCCCCTTTTTAAGTCGGTGACCTGAACAACTACCACCCAATCTCCATACTTCCTATCCTCTCAAAACTTCTGGAAAAAATGATCAACTCCCAAATCAGGGAGCACCTGGAATCAAATAATTTCATAAACCCAGCCCAGTCGGGCTTCAGATACCCAGTACAGTTTCTGCCCTTGCTAAAGTGTTTATGGACTGGCAAAATGCCTTGGATTCCGTGGCACATAATCTGCTGCTAAATGCCTTGCGGAACCTTGGTTTGGCTAGTACTGCCATAACAATGGTTTACATGCTATCTCACTAATAGACTGCAACAAATTAAAGCCCTAGGGGATCTGTCTCCATTAAAAACCTTACCTCGAGGCGTCCCGCAAGGCTCCATTCTGGGCCCTATACTCTTCGCAATCTACATCAATAATCTTGACTCACATTTACATACAGCTTCCTTACATTTATTCGCAGACGATACGGTCCTCTATACCTCGAATTCCTCAATGGACTTGGCTCACAAGGATCTACAACGTGATTTTGTCTCCCTTCAGTATAATCTACTAAAGCTTAAGCTACTTCTCAATGCCAAAAAAAAAAAAACGAATGCCATGATCCTTTCACCGCACGCCCCCCCAGGCTCAGGATCATCAAACAGCCTACAGATCCATACTTTACTTGGTGACCCACTGGAAGTAGTGGATAACTTCAAATACCTAGGATTCTGGCTAGACAACAAGCTCAGTTTTCTGTGCCATCTGAATGAGCTTTTGAAAAAATTAAGATAACACCTAGGCATATTTTACCGCATTAGGCACCTTCTTACCCATGAAGCCAGGAAGAGACTAGTCCAAACAACATTCTTGCAACTGCTCAATTACGCTGACTTTCTTTACAGTCACTGTTCTACCTCGGCGCTTTGCAAACTTGGCACCGTTTTATCATTGTGCCTTGAGGTTTATCCTTAATTCTCCATTATGCACCCATCATTGCCTTGTACATCAGGAGTTGGGATGGTCTTCCTTAATATTGAGGAGGCAAAGAAATGCTCTCCTCTGGTTCTATAGGGCATTGACTCATAAACTGGCAGTCTATATCTCTAGCCTATTTGTGCGTGCCAAGGGGTCATATGAGTTGAGACGTTTCTGACTAATCTGCTTTTACGTACCAAGAATAAAGATGTAGCATGGTTCAGCTGCTATAAACTTCTCTCTCTCCCCTCCCTATGGAATGCCATGTGTGACGCTTCACCAGCTGGTTATGATTATTGTATGCTATTTGTAATATAAAAATATAATATGTGATTGTCTCACAAAAGACAGCCTGTGCTCCATGGGTGCGCCCTTCCCCCCAGTTTCAGTGAAAACTACAGGATATATAATTGACCAGGAGATCTCTGTAATGTAATTAACTTCCTTAAGAAATTGCATTTTATGGCCGTTTTATGACCTGTTGCTGCTCTGAAGCTGGGAAACTAAAATATACATTTTATGACTTCAGAAACAGGATATCATTAAGCTGATTCCTGCCAGCTATCTCACACTTAGGTGAGGGATTGCAGGGTTGCAAAACTTCAAGGGAATTGGTGGATAAAAGACTCATAATTTGGGAAATGAGTTTTTGCTGATGTCACCTTATTTAATATACCTCCTGATAAGACATCCTGTTTGCATTTTTTTTTATATTCTAAAAGGAGGAGCTAGATGACTCACAGAAGGGGTGTGGAGAGACACAGTTTAAACTATACTGTGTCTGAACTGTTTAAATATATACCATCTTGGGACTGTAGAGAGAAACAGCTCTCTGATATAAGGCACTTAAAGAGGTGATACATTAGATAAATAAAAACTCTAAATGTGTTGTGGAAGGAGTTTTTGTTTTGTTCTTTGCTTTTCTTTTAAGTGATTGTATGCTTTTTTATATATTATTCTGTGTTTACTTTTCTCATATTTGTATCATCTTTTAGTAAAATCTTTATTTAAAAGACTGCCTGGGCATCTGCCAGTTCTTTTTTGCATGTGACGAATAGAGGGTTAAGACTGACAAAAACTGTTCAAAAGCTTGATGGTGTTACTAAACTGGGAAAAGGTAAGAATATACCTAAGGTCTTTTATAGAGTTTTAAGGGTTCATTTTGGAAGCCTGGCTTGGTGACCCTGGCGAAAGACTGAACCGCAATCCCCAGAAGAGGGTACGTATCTGAGCCTGTACATTGGGTACGCTAACATAAGGTTCACAGTTTGAACCCACCCCAGAACTTGAGACTAAAGGTGATTCGGACCCACAAGCAGACAGGAGGGTTACCCTGGCTGTTACCTGTTCACATTACTGAGCTCGAAGGTTGGCACTGTGGGAGCAGAGGGCCTGACCTACTGAGCGCGTTTGTGACAGATTTGGTTAGCAGCAGTGCAAAAACATTTGGTAACAAAAGCTTTAACTGTTCAATGTGTCAGCTTAATACTGTACAGCTTACTTGCAAAATAAGGCGATTTATTTAAAAAAAAAAAAACAGAACTATATCATTTTGCTTACAGTCAAGTTCCTACGGTTTTAATTTTTTTCTAAAGTGCAAGTTAGAATAGCCGTAGTTAGGAAGAAGATGGCTTCCAACTACAGTGGGTACACTGCAAACTACTTGAGGCAGCTGTGCCAGGACAGAGGAGTCCTGCACAAGGCAAGAGCCACCAAGCAGAACCTCATGGATGCCCTGATGGCAGCAGATGCCCAGAGCATCGAGTCACAGACTGACTGTAAAGGACCAAACCTTGGGCGTGGAGGGGCCAGCGGCCAGTGCAGTGTCCAGATCCAGTGCAGATGACAACAGGGCCAGTGCCAGCGAAGGGCAACAGCAGCAGGGGAACGTCACCAGCATTCTGGAGCCAGATGCAATAAAGCTGCAGATTAAGTTGCGTAGAACCGAGCTGGAGTTCCAGAGAGAAGAGAGGCAAGAGGAGCAAGCTGCAGAGGAGAAGAGGGAGCGAGAGCAGCGAGAGATGGTCCGAGAAGAGCGTGAGCGCCAGAGACAACTTGAAATGAAGAAGCTATGACTCTAATCACCAGCACCAGAGCAGATAAGTGTCTTGGGCTTAACTGAAACTACAGGACTGGGTTACACATTAAATTCCAAATTGATAGCTGAATTTAAAGAGGGGGAGGATATGGAAGCCTTTTTAAATTCCTTTGAAAAAGTTTGTATTCAGGCAAATATTCCTAGAGGGTCCTGGAGCTTCCAGCTATCCCCACTACTTACTGGGAAAGCTCGGGATGCATTGGATCAAATGGACAATGAGGACAGTAATGATTACAGCACACTTAAAGCTGCTTTTTAAAAAAGTTTGATTTAACTTCAGAAGCATACAGAGCTAAATTCTGTAAGCTCAGCAGAAGCCCTGACATGAGCTACAAGGAGCTAGCCACAAAACAACGTCAATGTTTAAAACGTTGGTGGGAGGGAACTGAAGCAAACTCTAGATAAAATTGAAAATGCTATTTTGTTAGAACAGTTTTTTGGGGCATACCCAGCAGAGCTGAAAACCTGGCTGGAGGAACAAGATGTCAAAACAGTGCAAGAGGCTGCTAAACTCACAGACCGCCTTGCCAAGAGCAGACCTGCTCTGAGAGCGAATGGGGCGGGCATGGCAGCGCACAAAGGGAAAAGCATGCCTTCAGGGCAGCTAAAACCATCACTGCCTCCTCCAAAACCTGTTAGCCCCAGGTTTCAAAGAAAAGATTTCTCTGAGAAAAGAAACCGATGTTGGGTTTGTAAAGAAACTGGGCATACTGCCAGACAGTGTCCCAAAAGGATGAGCAATATGCAGAATGGGGCTAAGAAAGAAGTGGGTTCCCTAAGCATGTCCCTGGAAGCATGCCTGTGAACATGAGGGAACACATGCACCCAGTCACGGTAAATGGTGTACAGACACATGGGTTAAGGGACACAGGGGCATCGCTGACGCTGGTAAAAGGGGATCTGGTAGAGCCTGGTCAGCTTATACCCAATGAATTTGTAACTGTGCAAGGGTTCACTGGTAAGGAGACCACATTGCCATTCGCTAGTGTTCTCCTAGACTAGGGTGAAACAGGGGGAACTGTGCAACATGTGTCTGTAGCCAAGCGATAGGGGAAAATTGTAGTTCCCTGGACCCCACAGAAGCCACTGTGGAAACCACTGGGAGGCTGGTTCCCCAGCCTGTGTCTCCTGATATGGAGACTAATGAAAAGGGGGTAGAAATTTCCCCAGTAGCAGTTAACCACACAGCTACGGAGGGTTACTCTGAAGAAGGAAGGGTGACCCATTGTCAGAGGATTAGGGATGACAGTGATCCTGAGTGCCCTGACACTAGTGTTAGGGACCCTAGTTTACAGACTGAAGGGGACCTGTCCCATGTCTTGGGAATGTGTAAGGAGTTTGCAGCTGCTTAGGAAAGTGACCCTAGTCTAGAGAAGCTGAGGGCTTGGGCAGACTCTAACAGAGCACAGAGAGGTGATGGAAAACAAAGTTTATTGGGAAACTGGACTGATGTATACTCAGAATGTGAAGACAGAGGGAGGGGTGATAGGCAGGCAGCTTGACATTCCCCAGGGGTATCGTGAGCAGCTGCTCAAGACTGCACATGACATTCCCTTGTCTGGTCATCTGGAAATCACGCGCACTACACAGCGGTTGGCCCAGAATTTCTACTGGCCCAACTTCACCCAGCAGGTGAAGGAGTATTGCAGGTCTTGTCACCGGTGCCAAGAAATAGGGAAGGCAGGTAAGAAAACCCAAGCCACCCTAATTTCATTGCCCATAGTGGAGGAGCCATTCCAGAGGGTGTGAATGGATATTGTGAGGCCTTTAAATACCCCCAGCTCCTCCAGGAAAAGGTTCATCCTGACTGTGGTGGATTATGCCACCCGGTATTCAGGGGCAGTCGCCCTATCCTCACTGATGACAGACAAAGTGGCAGATGCCTTACTTGGAATTTTCTCCCATGTTGGGTTTCTGCAGGAGGTTATCACTGATCGAGGGGGTTCCTTCATGTCAGACCTGATGAAATGTTTGTGGGAGAAGTCTGGGGTGGTGCAGAGACGCACAACACCTTATCACCCACAAGCCAGTGGGCTTGTGGAAAGGATTAACGGTACCCTGAGTCAATGCTCAGCGTTTACTGAACAGCATGGGAGGATGGAGATACCTTTCACCAGTTTGCATACAGGAGGTGCCCCAAGTCGACAGGATTTTCCCCTTCGAGCTCTTATATGGAGGCCGGGTACGTGAGTCCCTAGACTTGATCCAGGAGGACTGGGAAGGCAAGCATGCCACCCAGGGCATTCCCATAGTGGATTACATCCTTAGGTTTAAGGAAAGACTGAAGGAGCTTATGGGGACAGCCCGGAACAACCTAGCAGCTGCCCAACAGAAACAAAATGTGTGGTACGACCGCAGAGCCAGAGCTCGCTCGTACACGGTGGGTCAGGAAGTCATGGTCCTTATTCCGGTCCAGAGAGACAAGCTGCAGGCTGAGTGGGCAGGACCGTACAAAGTAGTTAGAAAGGTAAATGACGTGAACTATATCATAGAATTACCTGACAGAAGACATACTGAAAGATTGTACTATGTCAACATGATGAAGCCATGTGCTAACAGGGCTGACATGGTGTTTGCAGTATGTAGTCCTGGGGAGGGGACGGACGAAGGAGACCCTCTTCTGGACTTGCTGGAAAAAAGCAAGCAGAAGTCCTCTGTGGAGGCAGTTAAATTGTCACCCCAGCTGGCCCTGGACAAGATCCAGGAAGTAAGGGAGGTTCTAGTAGACTTTGATTCACTGTTTAGCACCAAGCCTGGACAAACCCCCTTAGCAACACACGATGTAGAGACAGGGACACAGACGCCCATATGGCAGAAAGCATATGGGGTGTCAGAGACTGTCCAAAAGGACATTAGGAGGGTGGTGGAGGAATTGCTGGATTTAGGGGTAATCCAGAGATCCCACAGCCCCCGGGCCTCACCCGTAGTCCTTGCGCCCAAGCCAGATGGCTCTACTCGTTTCTGTATGGACTATCGTGGGCTGAATGCAGTCACAAAGTCAGATGCCCACCTGATGTCCTGGACGGAAGAACTCCTGGACAAGTTGGGAGGGGCGACATACCTTACGACTATTGACCTGACAAAGGGGTATTGGCAGATAGAGTTAAAGAGCTAGGGAGAGGTCGTCCTTCATCACTCTGATAGGCTTATCTGAATTTGAAGTAATGCCTTTCGGAATGAAGAGCGCCCCGGCCACTTTCCAAAGGTTGGTGAACCAAGTGTTAAATGGTGCTGAGGAGTACTCCGTGGCATACCTGGATGACACTGCCATCTTTAGTGCCAGCTGGGAGTAACACCTGTCCCACGTTAGGGAAGTACTGGGCAGGATACAGAGGGCTGGGCTCATTGTCAAAGCTGAGAAGTGCCAGGTGGCCATGGCTGAAGTGGCATACCTTGGGCATGTTGTAGGCCGGGGACAGCTCCGTCCCAACCAAGTAAAAATAGAGGTGATCAAGGCATGGCCCAGACCAGAAACACAGAAGCAGGTCAGGAGTTTTCTAGGGACAGCAGGGTACTATAGAAAATTTGTACCCAATTACAGTGCCCTGGCTGCTCCCCTATCTGACCTGCTAAAGAAAAAGATGCCTAAGAAAATTACCTGGGAACCAGCCTGTGAAAAAGCCTTTACCACAATGAAGGAGGCACTGTGCAATGCTCCTGTATTGACAAGTCCTGACTATAGCAGATCTTTCATAGTCCAGACTGACACCTCAGACGTGGGTATTGGGGCAGTACTGAGTCAGACATCCAACCAAGGGAAAGAGCACCCTGTTGAGTACCTGAGTAAAAAGTTACTTCCCAGGGAGCAGGCTTACTCTACCGTGGAAAAAGAGCGTCTTGCCATAGTGTGGGCCTTAAAGAAGCTAGAGGAACAGGTTACTCACCTGTAACAGTAGTTCTAGGAGTGGTATATGTTGTTCATCCACACTCTTTGGCATGTCCCTTTCCCCTTTAAATCTTGCCAGAAGTCTTCAAGCTGGCTCCTCCTACCCACCCGGGTGGTATATACCTCGGCTCCATTCCATGATGCCAGATCTTAGCCCGCTGGAAGCAAGGTGATGAGCCTAAAGCCGGGGAGGTCGGGTGGGTGTGTGTGGATGAACAACATATAACACACCTAGAACTACTGTTACAGGGGAGTAACCGGTTCTTCTAGGAGCGTGGATATGTTGTTCATCCACACTGTCTGGCAGACTCCTAGCAGTTCTCCGGGAGGAGGGAGGCAAGGCGCACACCCCCTACTTAGGAAACAGAAACTGGAGAACCGAGGCCCCAAAACGAGCATCCCGATGTGACTCAAGGTCGATGTGGTAATGGGTAATGAAGGTGTTTGCTGACTTCCAGGTAGCAGCCGAACAGATTTCCTGGATAGGGATGTCCCTGGAAGCAGCCACCGATGCAACAGAATGGCGGGTAGAATGAGCTCTTATCCCTCTAGGAGACTCCTTGCCCGCCAACTCATAGCACAGACCTATGCATGATGTAATCCATCTTCCAATAGTCCGTTTGGCTGCAGGTCTGCCAGAAGCGGCTTCAGCGTAGGTGACAAACAGCTGGCGAACCTCTCCCCGAATTCCCGTCATCCTCTCTTTGTAGTAGGAGAGAGCACACCTAAGGTCCAGGGTATGGAGCCTGTACTGCATCCGAGGTGTAGTTAGTGTAATATACTGGCAGAGTCAACACCTGGTTAAGGTGAAACTTTGACACCACCTTCAGAAGGAATTTCGGGTGGGGGCACAGGACAACTCTGTTCCTGTGAAAGACCAGATAAGGGGAGTCCACCGAGAGTGCCTGGAGCTCCCCTGTCCTTCTGGCTGACGTGATAGCCACCAGGAAGGCAGTCTTCCATGATTGTGCATGGGTTCGAATGGCTTGCCCATGAGCTTTGCCAAAACCAGCAAAAGATCCCACAGAAGTGGAGGTTCACGCACCGGAGGGGATATGTCATCCAGGCCTTTGAAAAAGCACCTGACCACTCCTGTGCCAATGTCAACGGACCAGCCCGTGCCCGGTAAGCAGAGATGGCTGCCAGGTGCACCCTGAGGGTCGATGACTGAAGACCCCCTTTGGAGAGAGACCAAAGATGGTCTAAAATGTTAGCCACAGAACAGGATAAGGGGTCCAGACTCTTACTCTGACACCAAATGGAAAACCTTTTCCATTTGAAGGCATAACATTTCCTGGTCGCTTCCTTACGAGATGCCTCCACCATGGTGTAGACATCCTCGGAAAGACTCAGAGCCTGGAACTCTGGCCGCTCAGGTACCAGGCTGTGAGGTGCAGGGACTGAAGGTCTGGGTAGAATACCGTCCCCTGGTTCAATGATATCAGGTCCGGGCATGTACAAAGCCGTTCCGGGGCCCTGCAGCTGAGGCTGAGGAGATCTGGATACCAGAACTGGCGGGGCCAATCTGGGGCTACCAGGATCACGTTCACCTTGTCCCTCCTCACCTTGAGTAACACCTTGTGGATCAAGGGAAATGGAGGGAAGGCGTAGAGGAGGTCTGGGGTCCATGGCCTTGGAAAGGCATCCCCTGCAGTGAGCCCTGCTGAGGGCAGGCATCGTGACAGCCTCAGCTTGGTGCTCTCCTGAGGCAAACAGGTCCCTGTGGTTTGCCCCAACGGGAGAACAGATTGTAAGCTATCTCTGGATGGAGAGACCACTCGTGGGATGTCTGGCCTATGCAGCTGAGAGCATCCGCCAGTTGGTTCGAGACTCCTGCCACACAGATGGCAAGGAGATCCGCCTCCAACTGGATGATGAAGGGCCAGATCCAGAGCGCCTCCTTGCATAGCAGACAGAAGTGCGTGCCGCCCTATTTGTTGAGGTAGTACATGGTCGTAGTATTGTCCGTCTGGACTTGAACCACTTGACCCCGGAGCTAAGGAGCAAAAGCTGACAGTGCCAGTCTGACCGCTCTGAGCTCCAACAGGTTCATGTGGCAACGGGACTCCTCAGGGGTCCAGAACCCGTGGGCTCTGTGGTGCCCATATGGGCTCCCCAGCCCATGAGAGAGGCATCGGTCGTGAGGACGACCATCGGCTCGGGGCGGACAAATGGGATCCCTTCCTGCAGACGACTTGGGACGGTCCACCACTGCAGAGCATCCCACATCTTCTGGGTGACAGTGACCAGCTGGTCAAAAAGACCCTGACGCTGAGTCCACTGAGCGGCAAGTTCCCAATGGAGGGGACGCATGTGCAACCTGGCTCAATGGACCACTGAGGTGCATGCCGCCATGTAACCTAGAAGGCGCAGGAAGTCCCGGGCAGGGCGCAAGCGCCCAACCAGAAATGATTGGGCAAAGGAGGAAAGAACCTCTGCCCTGTCCGCCGGAAGCCAAGCTCTGGCTTGATGAGAGTCGAGCTCTGCCCCAATAAAACCCATCACCTGAGAGGGCACGAGTTCCGACTTGGCCTCGTTGATCAGGTGGCCTAACTGGGAACAGGTTCGGAGGGCCAGGTCCCTGGACCTCTCCACCTCCTGCAGGGAGGAACCCGCCAGGAGCCAATCGTCGAGGTAGGGGTATATGCGAACCCCTTGACACCGTAGATGGGCTGCCACCACTGCAATGCATTTGGTGAAGACTGGAGGGGCCGATGACAGGCCGAACGGCATGGCTCGAAACTCATACAGGTCCCTTCGACCCTGAAGTGGAGGAACCACTGGTGGGACAGACTGATTGGGACGTGATAGACTGCGTCCTGTAGATCCAGTGAACAGAACCACATGTTTCGCTCCAGAGATGGTATGATCTGGTTCAGAGTTACCATCCGGAAGGTGCGAGACCTGCGATATTGATTCAGGTCATGTAGATCTAGGATGGGGCGCTAACCCCTGTCACTTGGGCACCAGGAAGTACCTGGACACGAAGCCTGGGTCTGTAGGAGGATCTGGCACTGGAGCTACCGCCTCCTTGTGGAGCAGCTGAGCAATATCATCCCGAAGGGCCAACTGAGTGCTAACTGAGATCCTTTCCTCCTGTGGGGCACGGGCTCGGCAAGGAGGGTACTGCTCGAACTCTAGAGGCAGGCCCCGACTGACCACTTCCAGAACCCACCTGTCCGAAGTGATACCGGACCAGGCAGAAAGAAAGTGGCGGAGCTGGCCCCCCAGGAGGACCCAGAATTGGCATGACGGGAGTAGGGGTGGCCACCCCGACCTGTCACTGCGCAGGCTTAGAGGAGGAGGAGGCTCCTGGACCGGCACCTCGGCCTCCTTTGCAGGGCTGTTGGGGACCCTGCTTGGGCCCTAGGCGTAAGCTTGAGCCTGCTGTTGCTACTGATGCTGCTTGACCTCCCTGGAAGAGGCTGCCTAACCCGCAGGGAAGAGTGCCGAGAAGGCATCTTCTTGCGCTTCTGCTGGTTCTTGCCCGAAGAACCCTTTGCAGAAGTGGCATCCAAGGTGGCACTGGACTGCTCCATGCGCTGGAGGTGACCTGCCACTCCCGGACTGAAAAGGTCAGTGCCAAGGAAGGGCATGCAGCTAGCTTGTGCTGAGCATCCGCTGGAAAAGAGGATAATCTCAGTCAGGCCCTGCAGCGAGTGGCCACTGCGGCTGCTAGTGAATGGGCACAGGAATCTCCAATGTCCAGAGCCGTCTGGAGCTGCTGTTTTGCAACAGCACGGCCTTGGTCATGGACCTTTGCTTAACCATGGTCTGCATGTCCACTGGGAGATGAGGGAGGACTTCATCTAGCAACCCCAAAAGGGCATGAGAGAAGTGTGCCATGATCACTGCTGAGCTGGCCTGACGAAGGCCCAAGGATGAGGCCGCATATACCTTCCGGGCAGAATGGTCCATATTTTTGCACTCCTTGTCCGGAGGGCGGTCGGTATCCGCTGAGTTACCCGTGCGCCAAAACACTGAGCCAGTCACAAGGCTCTCGGCCAAGGAATGCTCAGTGAAGCCCGCCAAGGACACCATGGGTACACTGTACTTGCGAGCCATGTGGGCAGACGGAGCAGGGCAAGAGGCAGGGCGCTGCCATAGCTCAAGGGCCAGGCCAACAATGGCTTCAGCCACTGGGAAGGCCTCCATCGGGGTATCCCTCCTCTTAAGGATATCCGTGAGAGGATATTCTGCTTTCTTTTGGATAGGCTGCAAGGGCATACCAGTGGACTCAGAAATAAGTTGAAGGATGCGCTGGAAAGAGGAAGGACCTTCCTCCAGGCCTGTCACTGACAACTCATAATCAGGGTGTGAGTGAAGACCAGTGGTATCAGAGTCCGAGGAGTCGGGATACAGGGGTCTCCAGCCTATGTCCTCTTCAATACGCCGAGGGCGATCAGGAACAACAGTGATGGACAGACGACAGGGCAAGCCCGTATCTGTCCGATCCTCCTTTGAGGGGGCCCCTCCCTGAGGCTGCTTTGGCGGTGGCTCCACCAAAATTGGTGGGGAGACCGGAACAGGCTGAGCAGGAATGCGTGCCGGTCCTACGGAGGAAGAACCGGAGTCCTCAGTACTGGAGGAGTCTGTGTCGGCCGAAGAGGCTGGGGCCAAGTAATGGCCGGTGTAGCCGGCTGATCTGGAGTCATGGGGCGGAGCCGAGGTATATACCACCCGGGTGAGTGGGAGGAGCCAGCCTGAAGACTTCCGGCAAGATTTAAAGGGGAAAGGGACATGCCAAACAGTGTGGATGAACAACATATCCATGCTCCTAGAAACAAACCCCCTACCAGCAAGAGTCTGACAGGTGTCAGTGACCGACAGTCTAGGAGTCAATCCTAGGTCCACCAGGGAAGAGACATTGATCCCATCACTCCTTTCTCATCCCGAGGCGGAAGGTGGGTAGCCCCATCTTCAAGCGAAAGTTCACCTCGGTGCCCATGGGAAATCCCGGGGTGTGAGAGGATAAAAATTCCTATTCTTACCACCACCAGGGAGATGAGTAACAAGAGAGGAAGATCTCAAAAGGTTCCTAACTCCCAAGGAGTCTGTGGGGACTGTATATTAAGGGGAGACCCAGCTCTGGGCCCCCTGCAAGGGAAGAAAGAAGTCGAAAGACTTCTATGGAGAAGAGAGGGTCCCTGGCTCCAAGGTTCCAACGGCAGGCCATCTAGCCGGAGATGGAACCCGAGACAGGACTCTCAAACACAGAGACTCTGAAGGGCTCTTCCTAGCAGTCAAGAGGGCCCCAGGGAGCCAGTGGAAAAGAGGGTAAGGGCTCCTGCTTGCCCTCCCCTCTTAGTGGGCCCCTGATGGTTCCAAGAAGTGGCAGGGAGCCCAAAGTTACCAGTGAGATTTTGCCAACAATTTTATTTATGTATTTGTTGACCAGGTAAGTACTGGTTCAGGGGAACATTTTCAGGTACAACCTGGGCCATCCAGGCAGCATATGGTACAAAAACATGAACAGAGGGACAATCTAAGTAACAGTTACACATACAGGTTACAGCAATAATGCATGGGATAAGTACAACATGTTGGGAGTGAACAATGTAAAAAATGAATCCAGTTACAGTTAGTATTTTTGACATGGATGCAGTCCTCGACAATTCACCCACAGTTCGTAAAGACCACTGACAATGTAGAACATCAATGATTTCAGGCAACATTAGAAATAGTAAATACATGTAAGTGCAATGTCTACAATATTTTCAGCAGTGCTAAAAGCAGTTACAAGACACATGAGACGCTAGCACATTCCTGTAGTGCTATTTAAATGTTTGTGTGGAGTCCAGGGATTGATGTGCTACAATGAAGTGGCCTCAACTGGGGTTGGGGGGCAAGCAAGAAGGAGGCACTGCCAAGAAGCTGAAGCCCAAGAGGGGATGGTGGGCGGGAAGCAGTGATAAATGGTGAAGATATACAGTAAGATTAAGAATTACGATAGGTACATAATTCTCATATCTTAACTGTATCAGTCTTCACCATTCATCACAGGTGGGTGAGCACCATGCACCACAAAGTGGTACCAGTACCTCCCTGAAGGCTAGATAGCAGTCAGCCTCTCGTGGGGAACTTACAAGAGGAGAGGGCCCATCACAGGCCCAAGAGGTGGCCAGACCCGCTACTGTTCAGAGCCAGGACGAGCATCCTGACCTGCAGGAGAGGGAGGGTGCCCCAACAGTTCTCGCTTGGCCCTGCAGGAGAAAAACTGGGCCCCACGGAATGGCGAGGCAGTCAGCCTACACCGGGCCAAGGGTGACAACCAGGAAAGGCAAAGCCATGCCATCCGCCTAATGCAGACCACAGATCCCACAATCCTGGAGGCTACCGTGCTGGCATCATAAGATGCCCGTGCCTGGTGTCTCACTAGCTCCAGGCCTCTCATGGAGATGGCTATGGCCCACCTGGTTGCCTTGCTGTCAGGCATGGTCCTCAGGATTTGTCCCAAAGAAACCCAGAGGCACCTTTCATAGGCCACCATGTGTGCCTCATGAACAACTCGTTAATCCATTGCAACAGGGACATAACTACCCCACCTGGATTATGTAGCGAGTCTTTATTTCAGGTTATCAGTTCAAGAGATTAATATACTAACTGTGACTTATAATGTTTGTCGTTTTATATTGGACTGCCCTTACCGTTCTCACCACTGTTCCATGTATCTGGGCTGGTTATCTTTTTATTCTAAAATCACATTTTATTTTGACAGTCAAGTCTTTAAATCCATTTTTCCAAAACCAGGTATCCATTAATGGATTTATTTCATTTCATTTTTATTTTTATACTGATTGGTTTGTGGGACAAGCCCATTTTCACAAACGACCAGTTTATACAACGAAACATAACACAACAGACTTTACAAAAGAGTAAACATCCAATAAATATACATTATGTAAAACATTTACAAATTGAATTCACCAACAAATTGTTCCTAAGAGCTGTCTTAAATTTTGATGACTGCTTTTGACTTGTAACATTATAAGGAAGATGATTATACATCCTAACAGTGGCAAAGTTCAAGGAATTTTGACCAAAAGAAGTATGGAAGAAAGGCAACATAAAACCCTCCTTACTCCGTAATCTTGTACAACCAGATTTTGTATTCCTAGAAAACAGACTAAGGATACTCTGTGGCATAATACCTGACTGAACCTTGTGCAAAAACATAAGTGATCTAAAATTGAAACGCTCCCTTAAAGGCAAACAACCAAAATATTTATAAAGAGAACAGTGATGTGTTAACCTTGATTGGCCAGTGGCAAAACGTAACAAGGAATGATAAGTAACTTAAGTTTAGAAAACATTCTATCAGAAGTGTAAGAATATACAGTATTATGGACCCATAATCCATTATAGATAATAATAGACTATGTGTAAGTAATGACCTAATATCAACTGTAAAGTTACATCTAATTCGATAGAGAAACCCCAACCTTTTATGTACTTAACTAATTCCAAAACATGGGGCTCAAAAGTTAAATGACAATCAATTAATATTCCCAAATATCTGAACAGTCTAACCTGTTCAATTAAATTACCCAAGTTATCCTGAATAGTTAGATCCTGTATTTGCTCTCTCCTAGAATGAGAAAACACAATTGTCTTGGTTTTTGCAGAATTTAACACTAATTTATGTTTGTCAAACCAATAATGGAGCAAACTAAAATCATACTGTAAGGTATTTTGAAGAGTCAAAAGATTAGAACCAGAACAGAACAAAACAGCATCATCTGCATATAACAATAACTCTGCATTTAAAAAATTAACTGATAAAGAATTAACAAATAAAGAAAAAAAGCAAAGGACCCAATATGGAGCCCTGTGGGACTCCACATTTTAACACTGCTGGTTCCAATTTTATTCCATTGATTATTGTTATCTGATTCCTGTTAGATAAATAATCACCAATCCAAGAAATAACCCATCTGATAACTGTACAGCAGATAACTGCTTCAAGAGTATTTCATGATTAACAAGATCGAAAGCCTTGGTGAGGTCCACAAAAGCCGCTGCAACAAAATCTCTGACATCTTTTGCCTTAGAAACTTGACTGGCGAACCTCACCACGGCTGTCTCGGTGTTGTGGTTATCTGATTGATGTAAGGTCCCCTGTTTGCAATTTATACTCTTTTTGTTGTCTTTTCTAACAAATTTAGCATTTCAGTCTAAAGTGGGTGCAAGATCATTCTCAGTAGCAGCCCCTTAATTTTGGAATTGCGTTTCTCCTCATTTCCATTTTAAACAAAATTTTAAGACACATTTATACTGTTTGGAGGTTTGTAAATGTTTTGCCTAAATTGTGTTTTGGTACTCTGTGACTATGCTTATGTGTTTGTCTTTAGTGTCGGGTCGGAACTAAAAATGGACTTGTTCAAATGTCCTTACCCGGTTAACAAATAAAAAATGAAAGGAAATGAAAAAACCATGGAGAGCAAGGGATGCGCCGAGGCAAAAACTCTTCTGCCCCAGCGATTTAACTCTGCAGAGTTTGCATCTGGAGGACGATCTCTTGTTAGGCGCAGACGCCCAGAAGGGGTATCCAACAACTCCAAGCCTGATACAGGGTGGAGCAAGGGAGTGCAATACCTACACTGGCAGTTCCCAGGGGTCTGGTAGGCGAAGGCAGGGAAATGAAAATTACGTACCTACCGTAATTCTTGATCTTCTCTTGTATCTTCACCATTCATTACTTCCTGGGTGTAAGCCGGAGGCGCTCACCCGTCACGAACTTTTTTTTTTAAGCTTTGGCTAACAGCACACCGCCCTCGGGTGGCGTCGTAGTCATGCGCCAGGCGGCGGTAGTAGCGACGACTCCTCCTCCAACTCAGTTCTGTGAGCCGGAGAGGCAAAAACGAAAGCAGAGAATAAAGATAGCGAGGCAAGATAGCCAAGGGATAGCAAAGCAAGGAAGAATGAACTGAAAAAGGAATAAGCCGATGGAGGAAGGACAGAGGAGATAAGAGTATCCCTAACCTAGGGACTGCAGGGCCTCCTTACCTGGGCGACTCTAGGAGGAGAGAGAAGGAGGGAAATGAGAAAGAAGAAGAAGAAGAGAAGAGAGAGATGGGATGTTGAGGGGACCAGAATGCCCAAGGAGCCTAGTTAGCTTATGGCTGAAGGCTCGACTTAACAGGAAGCAAGAATCCCGGAGATAGAGCTGAAGAGAAGGTTCACCAAACCTGCTAGACAGACTCAGGAGGGCATAGTCCTCATCCTCAACATGCCATTGTTTTGATAACCACTGGCTCCTGGCGTGGAAGGCCTTTAACTGGAGGACACCCGAGGAGGGAGAATAAAACCCCCGGCAGTATGAGAGCACTGCTCAGGGGTTTGGAAATGGAAACTGTAAGCCTTTCAGGAGTTCATAAGTACAGAAGTGGGACTCAGTCGGACTTGCCAAGGCAGGCCAGAGGCTTAGGCTGGCTGGGATTGGTTATGGTCAGCACTGCTTGTCTGTAAAACTGTCCGAGGACACTAGAAAGGAAAACACCAATTATCAAAATCTGGTGAGAAGGGCAGTCTGCCCTCTCATCTTACTTGTTTGTTTTTCTTTTTTTTACAGATAATCACTTGCAGGCTAGGGCGTGACCTGAATACCAAGAATGCCTATGGCAGTCAAGAGAGTTCCCTCAGCTTTTTTTTACAAAACAGACGTGTCTTTCCTCCTCTCTGCAAGGCAAGAATTAGGGAGGGAGGGTTTTGATTCTAGGGCTTAACAGCTGGAGCAGGATTGCAGGATCAAAACTGAATAGCCTGAGCCAGGCTAAAACCCCAGAGGTATCTCGCCCGAGGGATGGCAAGAGATAGTTGTGCAGTTTGATCGCCAAGCAAATCCACTAGATGGCCCAAGAATCTTAGAGTAAATAATTTTCTGGAGAATAAGAACCCCCCCCAAGAAATAGATTTTTTTTTTGGAAAAATTGAGCAATTCTTCCCATTTTTTATAATTTTTTTTTTTTTATTTTATATATTGCAGAGAGAGGAAGGAGACGGGAGGTGGAGAAGCCACAGGAAGAGGCCACTGAGGGATGGAGGGAGGGTAGTAATGAATGGTGAAGATACAAGAGAGATCAAGAATTACGGTAGGCAGTAATTTTCATATCTTCCCTTGTCAATCTTCACCATTCATTATTTCCTGGGTGAGTACTAGCTCCTCTTCCCCAGGAATGGGAAGAGGCCATACCCTGAGGAACAAGACCCCCAGCCTTCTGTTGGTGAGAAACAGAAGGAGAAGACCCTGGCTCATTCAGAAAGCCTAAGTGGGGGAAGAGCTAGGAGGTGCCTCCCGAGGACGAGGAGACGGAGGGAGCCCCTGTAAAAGTCTCCTAGCTCTAGAGGAGAAAAGACGGGTCCCCCGGAAGGCGGAGCGAATCACCCTACGCCGGGCCAGGGGTGACAACCTGGAAAGACGAGGCCATGCCGTCCGCCTGATGCAGATCGCTGTCCCCGCAAGCCTGGAAGCCACCTCATTGGCGTCGTAAGATGCCCTTGCTTGGTGTCTTGCCAGCTCCAGGCCTACCGCGGAGAGGGCAACGGCTTGTCTGGTTTGCTCGTGTCAGGCATTGATGCCAACAGCTGGGACATCATCGACCACAAATGCCGGTTGTAGGCAGCGTGGTGAGCCTGATGAGATGCAATACTGGCACTCGCACGCGAAGAAGAGAACACTTCGGCCTTCAACGGTCTAACTGGAGAGAGTCCGATCCGGTGGGCGGTAGTAGCCAGGCAGCGCCTGTGAAGGAGTGTCTAGGTAAACCAAACCGAGGGCGGGTTGGGAAGAGAACCTAGAGACTCTGAGGGGGCACAATACCTACACTGACAGTCAGCCGGGGCTGGAGAAGAAGCGGCTGGGGACTGCCAGGACCGGATAGACGCCTCCTGGAAAGGGATAGGCCAGGAAGGTACCACCAAATGCTGGGCACTGAATTCACCAAGGAATTTCGCGCGCCGCTCGGTATTGTCTCTCCGAACATAGAAATCAAGATCCTCACCATCCTCGAGGAAACGCTGATATTCAGTGAAATCAGCATCCGAGGAAAGATGAGCAGGGTTCCTCTCCTCAGAGGAGGAGACGAGGATGATGGGAGCTGGAATGTCCAGAGGATTCCTGCGGCGGTGGGGAGAGTCGAAAGACCCGCTCATGCATGTATCTAACGTATGAGGGGAAGGCCACCGCAGAACCCCTGAACTGCTCCCAGGATAACGGACCCGTAGGACCGACATGGCCTGGGAGCGGGGGTGGAGAAGGCAGAGAGATGGGAGAGGGGCACCTCCGAGGAGGCAACTGCTCTCTGCGAGGGCTCTGGAATCCGGGGAAAGGAGCCCTAGTAGGAGGGATCCCGGATATCAGACCAGGCCGCAGAACGGAACTCTGGGGAAGCGGAGCCTGGAAGAGCCCTGGGGGAGAACCTCCCCTGTGACGACGCTGGGACTGCATGGATCCAGAAGGGCATCCAAAATACCGCCGAGGACACCCTAGAACCCTGGAGGGAGGGGCGGTTCCGCACTCTGGCTCCTGGCCACCCCCTGAGGTGGCTAAGGAAGACCGAGTGGCAGACCCTGCCCTCAACCCCTCGGGACTCCGAGAGGGCCTCCTCCTCGACCACAGCCCCCTGTCCCGAGAGGGAGCAATAGCACCGTGGGGGGTAGCTGTCACCGCCCTCCAGAGGGAGCTCCCTCCGTCACCCCCACGCCTGCCCCCCGGGCCCCGGGAACCCTCAGGAGACGCACGAAGGGGGACAGAGGAGGGCCCACTGCGCCGCCTGGTACCTGTAGCCACAGGGACCCAGACTCCGAAGAGTGGGGTGCCAGGATGGGTCCACGCCTGAGCCATCGCCTCCGAGGAGGACAAGACCAGCTGGGACTCGATGCTGGCCACCCCAGGGGTCCCTTGAGGCCACGGAGCCGCTGAATGCCCCAGTACCAAGGGTGACGCCCGCCGCCTCCCCCACACCGTAGCAGCCAGGCTCTAACTCCTGGTCTCCTCTGGCGCCTGCAGGCCTGGCACCGCTAGGGAGGAAGGACAGCCCACGGCGTCACGGGCGGCGTTGGATAGGGCGTGACTACCGACAGCGTCACGCCAGGTCCATCGGCGCCACACGGCGCTGATGTCCAAAGCGGCACCGCCAATGGCGCCGCCGATCACCGGCACCGCGAACGGCACTGGGATTCAAAGCAGCGCCGCTAACGGTGCTGCCCTGATCACCGGGCGCCATTTAACGGCACCGATCCAAAACGGCGCTGAAATGGCGCCACATCGATCACCGCACTGGATTCAAACGCGCCGAAGGCGGCGTTGAGGGTCCACCCGGTGCCAGGCCCAAAAAGCCAAGTGCCCCAACATCGGGGGAGCCTGCCCTCCGGCAAGAGGTGATCGTCGAGATGGGTGTCGGGCGCCATGCCCCGGAAGGGGACTACCACGCCCCCAACACCGCTGAAGGGCCTCCTCGGCAAGAAAGACGAGGAGACCCTCCTCCGACCGGGATAGGCCCGGAGGGGACTCCGGGAGGCCTAACCACCTGCCCGGTAATCCCGAGAGCGACGCCGTCTCCCCGAAAGTCGCGGGCCTTGCCGAAGCTTAAACGCTGCTGGATTTCGAGGACGCCGACGGTCCATCGAGAAACAGGCGCGCATCTAATCCATATCATGGTTGGGTCCCAGGCAACGGAGGCAAACGCCATGCCGGGTCCAAGATGGAGAAATGCCGCCACAGGAGCACCGACGCATAGGGCGCGCCCGTCTTGAAAAGCGCTAGCTCCGAACCGGACATAACGCCAAAATAACAAGGCTAAAAATATCAGAAGAAACACACCCGCGCCAGAGATAGAAAAGGAACAGTCTTACCAGATCGGGCACCGAAAGTGTGAAGAAAAACAGGAGTCGCAAACACGCACTAAAATGACCGCTACTGCGAACAGATGCTGCCTCGACGGGAGAAACAGAACTGAGTTGAGGAGGAGTCGGTCGCTACCCAACGGCCGCCTTATGACGCATGACGCCACTTGAGGCGGTGCCGTTAGCCAAAGTTTTTAAAAAAAAGTTTCGCGGACGGGTGCGCCAGCCGGCTTACACCCAGGAAGTAATGAATGGTGAAGATTGACAAGGGAAGATCTGCCAGACACAGTGCGACTCCTCCATAAAAGGCTGAAGCCATAGAGGGATCACCATCAATTACTCGTTGTGCTCCACAAGGAAAATCATCGTCACACGTGCAGGACTGCATTGAGGTATACACCATCATCATCACCTGGAACCACTGATACTCTGAAGTCAGCATCAGAAGACCGGTACAAGGTGGAGTCCTCTTCCTCGGAGGAGGAGGAAGCTGATTAAGTAGAAGGGCTCTGCATAAAGAATGACAGTATAGGAACAGGAGATGCAAACACCGTCTCATCCATGGCCCTGAAATAGATGGGGCAAGCACTCACTGTCACCCTATACTGCTCCCAAGTGACAGATGCCAAGGGACCGGAAAGACCCTGGAGAAGGATGGGGGGAGAGATGCCGAGGGGTTGAAGGCTGGGCAGAATGGTCCTGAGAGACTGGAACCCCTCTGCCAGGGCTGTGGGGACAAGCAGGGAGCCCCTCTGAAGTGAGGGGGGTACACTGTCCAGACCCCACTAGCAGATCAAACCTCCTCTAGCCAGCAGGGGGAAGCCCTAGGGGACAAGACCCTTGGTGAGGAGACCGTAGCCGAGCTGGCCCAGAAGAGCAGCCCCTGTCCCCACCCATTGCAGGACTCTGACCCCTAGATGGGGAGGGGGTGCACAGCCCGGCACTCCGACTCTACCACAGGGTGACTAAGGTCACCGTGGCAGAGCGAGAGGCCGACTGGCCCCCCAGCCCAGAGGACCAAGACTTCCCCCTCGAGAGAGGTCCCACCATGGCCACTGCTCTGGATGGGGGGGGGCCGGCACTAGGGTCAACCTCAGACTCCCCTTGAACTCCATGTCTGCACCGCCCCGAGGCGCGCCACCACCTGTGGCACCAACTGTGGCACTGAGATCAACAGTAGCACTGACAACCGCACTGTCACCAGACACGACATAACCAGCTGCGGTGGTCGACCTCAAATGCGGTGTCAACTTTGGGGACGGTGCCGACCACAGCACCAACCCCCAAAACAGTACCGATACCAAGCGCAGCACTGCCCATGGCACAGTCATCGAGCATGGCACCATCACTCAAGACCGCGCCGGAGACGGTACTGGAGTCCTCAGTGGCACCGAGCACTGCACTGACAGAGGAAATGGTGGTTGTCACGTATGGTGATGACCCTATGACAGGCATTCTCTGAGGCAGTATAGCGCACTGGTTTAAGGCCATGAACTGCAGATTTGGAGATTTGGGTCTGAATCCCACAGTTGCCTAGGTGCATACTGTGTGATCCTGAGCAAGTCACTTAACTTCCTTGTGCTCCCAGGTCACATCTTGAAACAAGCTTTGGCTTAGTGTGCTACTCCTGGTTAAACAATGTTCTCTTTTCCTATGAACAGAACTCACGGATGAAGACCTCCTGCACATCCCGGGGAGCGACCACTGCTCGAGGGAGCCCAGTTACCAATCTGGATCAGTCCGATCACCCTCTGAATCCAAGGAGGAGAGCACGGTGATCCCAAGAGAGGCAACCCCAGTCACTCTACCATGTCGCGGCACTGACAGCAGTGTAGGGAGAGGACTCCACAGCAACAGCAGTTTGGCCTCGCTCACACACGTCAGAATCGGTGCCAGGAGCCAAGGCCACACCCTCCGAAGCCCTCGAAGGAACCACCGATGCAGGCCTGGCATACAGCTGAGGCCTCGACACTGGGGTTGGCCGCGAGCAATCCATGACTGGCCCCCCGGAGGAGGCTGACCACTCACCCAGGCGTCCAGGCTTAGCGAGATCTGAGCCAGAGGAGGTCTGCTCTCACCCAGTGCGTGTAGCAGTGCGGGAAGGTCCAGGGGACGGGCCCAAGGGCCTTACCTTAGCGACCCTAATGCGACGCCGACCACCAAAGGTGGGGGGGACGGGGGTCATGGTCCAACTGCGCTTTGCGGCTGTCTAGGGTGCAGTAATACATCGAAAAGCAGGCGTTGCAGTGATCCATATTGTGATTTAGCCCTAGGCAGGTATAACATCGATCATGTGGGTCCGTTACAGAAAACTGACTTCCACAGGGGCACCAATGCATAGGGGAAGTCCCTGTCTTTGAATGCTTTTGCCCCAAACCCCATAGGATCCAACTGCAAATAAAATTAACAAAGAGAAAGACTCAACGCCAGATTGAGAATTCTTTAAAAATAAAAAAGCGTTGTCAAAAACTAGTATGGCGTTGAGTATTTGAATCGAACTAGCAGAACCGGATCCGAACTCTGAGTGACACAATGTTTTCTTGCTGTCCCACAAAGCTGTTGCAGCCTCAATGGCGGGAAAAGCAGAACTGAGGTGTTGGAGGGTCCGGCATTGGTTACTGGCCAACCCGTGAGCGCCACACAATGCATCAGCCCCGAGGGTGGCGCCATTCTCAACGTCAGCCCCTCCTCCTCCTAGGAGGGAGAAAGCTTTTAAAGCTAAAAAGCTTCCCACGGGGTCCTAGCACCTCCGGCGTAGTACCCACCAATGATGAATGGTGAAGACTAATACAGCTAAGATCTGAAAATGTTATATACTGTACATTTTGCATCGCACTGTAATAATTTATGTTTCAAATAATTGTTGATGTAAGTATTGTATTATACTAATTTATTTTGATTTAACATTGAGTTTAACACTATTAAAATTATTTAATGTACAAGAAGTTAAGAATTTGGGACATGTCATATTTCTTACTACCAGGAACATTACTGCAGCTCCAGTGACCCGAGCACCTTAAAGCCTGACCTCCCCCCAAGACATAAGTTTGTTGATCACACTTTAATTGGCTTACTTATGCAAATTATGATACTGGTAAAACATTTTTTTTTTACTTAAGTCATACACTAAAGATGAGAAGTTATGAACCAACAACATTAATAACCTTTTCAGGCAATCGGGAGGTTGTAGCTGTTTTATTAATAGCTATCCGCAGCCTAGAGTGTTCTAGCTCAAGTACTACACAAGGCTGATGTCACCAGCAAGCCTAGACAGGTGATACCAGCACCATGGACATGAGCTTTGCCACATCTGCACCGCAGGACAAAGCTTTAACATGCTTCACACAAAGCCTTGTAAGCATCTTTGAAAAGGAACAGAATTTCACATAATTAATGTAAGTGATTTTAACTTACAAAAAATACTGTGTACACTACACAGATGTAATGAATATTTCTTGTGTGGTTCACTGGTGATTGGAATCCTCTAAACCCGCTTTTATTTGAACCATTATTTTTAAATGTAATATTTAGTAGAACATCAGCATTTGAAAAGGGTACAAAACATTTCAGTTTTAAAAACGTGGTTACCTGGAAATAAAAGTCTAATACAGCAACCATATCTGTGCCTTCTGGGAAACACTGCAAGAGAAATTAAACCAGACTGTTACGCTTAAAATATAAAAAGTTTCTTTTGAATACAGAGTAATGCAAAAGCTATAGATAGACAGTACATAAGACATTCCATTATTGACTGCAGTCACAAACCTGAATGTATCTAAATTCCTATTTAATATCTCCATTTGATGACTGTGCATAATCCTGGCATTTCCAGAATGGGGCGTCAGATCCTAAATGCTTGAAGCATTTTCTGCAATTATTATGGCGTGCTTTTGAAAGGCAGTTCTACATACAATAGTGCATACATAAATGCCAGAAGGAAAAGGTACTCATTGTAGTAGAAGCTTTTCTTCTGATGGATCAGAATAGCCAGTCAAACTTGGGCATCATCTCTATGAGCTGCATGGTGCCCTAGAACTTAGAATGTTTTTTCAAAGATGCTCTCTCACTGTGCTGGTCTCAAACCTTCTGGCATTTCAACACAACATCTTTGAGTTGAAGAGGTCAGGAGACTTGAGACACAATTAAAAGAAATTTATTATAGTGGTGCGGTAGTGCCTATCTTTTGGGTTGAGCAGGGGTTTCTATGTTGAACCTCAAATTCTGCACTTTAATATCTTCGCAATTGTTCAACAGATTTGCACAAAATGTTGCATGCACGGCCTCATGGGGGTAGATCTCTTGACCTGGCAAGTTGGGTTCTGGTCAGACGTGCAGATTCCAAGATCCAAATCATGGAAAAATGTAAAAACTCATGCTTTTTACTGGGTTTTTTTTTTTGTCCATGCCTTACGCACAAACGGATTGTAATTTTGGTTTGTAATTTTCAGGGTAGAAAGTGACTGGCCCACAACAGTGCTTTTCAGTGGTTTGGTGAAAAATTATTAATCTGTTCCAAAGTTATAAAATTAAAAAATTTCGGTTTCTGAGCATGCTCAGTACAGTCTTTTGGATAGAAGTCTGGAATGTAAAAAGAATTTGGTCCCAAACGAAAAAGGATCCTCTTTTGTTTAGGGCCAATCCTTTTTCGTGAGGGAAAATTCCTTCTGCCGACATCTTGTTTTCCGGTTTTTTTTGTTGTTGTTGTTTTTCTAAATTTCAACCCCCACAAAAAAATGGCATCCTGCAAAGAACCCAAAAATGGAAATTACGTACTTACCATAATTACTGATCTTCTTGGACAGTCTCCATCACTCATTCACACTAGTGGGATAGTGCCGGAGGTGCTAGGACCAAGTAGGAGCCTAAAATTTTCTGACGGGTCGGCGCTGAGACAGGACCACGCATACGCGGCACCTCAAGACTAGCTTGCGCCTGTGTAGGCTATCTCGATGTCAACCCTCCAACCGCCTCAGTACCTTTTCGACCAAGGAGGTGCAGCGTAACTAATGAGAATAACTCATCCTGAGTTTCTGGGCCCGAGAGGGCCCAGATGGCCTTTGCAAGAAAGGTCAAAGAACAATGTCCTCACAGTCTGAACCATAGGACCATGAAGACCAGGAAAGAAAATGAGTGAACCCAGGGGAAGGTGGTGGGCATTGAATGAGTGATGGAGACTGGTCCAAGAAGATCAATAATTACAGTAAGTACATAATTTCCATATCTTCCTGGACTAAGTCTCCATCACTCATTCACACTAGTGGGAGAGTACCGAGCTAAAATCAACAACCCTGAGTAGGGTGGTAGGAGATGGGGTTCACTCAGAAAGGACAGCCAAGGACTGTCCTGCTAATAAAAAGAGCTGTCTTGTAAAGAGCATCTAGAACATAGTGCTTACAAGATAAGCGCTTGAGTTGTAACTCACCACTTTGCAGACAACTGCAATGGGCACAACATGAAAGCCTGCCAGGAAGCCGCAACCACTCTAGGAAAGCGGCAAGAACCTGGCCTCACAATTTGGTCTAGGACCAAAATTAATAGTGTCAAAGACATGTACTAATGAAACGTAAAGGGACCTCAGGAACTGAAGGAGTCAGAGGTAAAGTCTACTGGTTCAGGGTAGATCAGAAAGTGCAGATGGAAGCCCCCACTATCAAGCATGGCTGACCTGTAAACAACAGGTTCAGGAGCACTTGAACCCCTAACTTGGTGAGCAAGGGGGTCCAGGTGGGGTTAGCCCATCAAGGAGAATGGTCTCCACTTAGTCACAGGAACCTTCCTGATGGAAGGAAATGCACGACTTAGAAGCCTCTTGTGGTGGTCTAGTAGAACCAGATCCTACCCACTGCATATTCCAAAAAGGAATCATCCTGCCCCTGTGTCTACAACTGTAGTAGCAGTCCTTGAACTGAGGGAAGAAAGGAAAAAGTGTACAGGACGACGTGTCCACTGCGTAAAAAAAACAATCCCGACAGAAAAAAACAGGGGCTGGATTTCTAAGGCAAATAGAGGCAGATGTGCATCGAAGAGGGACATAGCAGGACCAAGTTAGGGCTAACCCATTTGTTGAAGTGACTGAAAGAGGCAGTGACTCAATGTGGTGAGGCACTACCCACTCTGACCTTCCTGAAGGGAGTAGGAAAGGATTCTAATTTGTTTGCTGAAAAACAAACATCACAACTCCATCACGCATTTGGAGAGGATAGCTTCATGAGCGACTGGCATGGACCAGTGCGCAGGAACCAAAGGTGGGAATATTTGAGAAGCTACCTCAGAAAAAAGACCTACTTGACCTTTCATCAAGAAGGAGAAAATCGCCTGTTAAGTTAAAGCAAGCAAGGAAGTAGGAACCCGAGTTCCAACTCGGTGGAGAGTTGCTTCTGCTGCTGCAAGGCTCTGCTCAAGAGAAGAAAGCCTGATAAAAAGAAAGGGGAATTAACAGACTGGGCAGTCGCCTAGGTCTAGGAAATGTCTCCGAATGAGAGAAATCTCTCTTAGAGAAAGAGAGGACCCATACCACCGCTGGATCGGACTCCCCCAGGGGAAGAAGAAGTCAGGTACTCTTTACCGTACTCTGGAGACGAGCGCCTCAGGGGCTGAGGTGGAACCTGACCAGATCCAAAAAGGGGGGTATTGGGTAATGTCGGCTAGGCCCTGTGCTGTGATAAAATTTTTTTTTTTTTTTTTTTAGTCGAGACTAACAAAGCTTTCAGGCTGCTATTTCACAAGGATTGTCTTGATACAAAATGATGAAGATGTTCTCCATCTGAGTGCAGAAGGAGCCTGAGCATCCATACTGAAATCATGACTGGACTAATGATCACAGCTGGAGAGATGTTAACCACCTGTGCCAAAGAAGCCACCGAAGGGGCAATATCACAAGGGGGCTATATACCCCTATCAAAGGAGTGGAAGAGCCAGAGCGGCTCCCGACCATTAAATTAGAATGTTCCACAGAGTGTAACTGTCTTGACAATTGAAAAAGTCTAGACGCAGAAGTGCATGGTCCACGGACGCAGTGTGAAATACTATAGTAGACCCCATTACTGAGGAACTACTGAAAAGATTTTCCATCACTGATAGAGAGGACGTACCCTTCAGTATATAAAATGAGTCATCCGCTGTATTACTGACCAAAAGGAC
Organism: Neoceratodus forsteri; assembly: GCA_016271365.2. Classification (NCBI taxonomy): domain Eukaryota; kingdom Metazoa; phylum Chordata; order Ceratodontiformes; family Ceratodontidae; genus Neoceratodus; species Neoceratodus forsteri. The sequence goes on from CM028132.1 coordinate 1,285,621,743, forward strand.
AGGGAAAGACCCATCTAGATGCACTTCTACCCCAGAAGGATCTCCAAGAGAGGTCTAGGTCGGAGCCACTAGGGACTACGCCATCAGGAAGGATGTCGAGGAGCTTGGTACCACGTAGGGAGCCGAGAAAGTGCTGAGCAGAATGAGATTCCGCTGGCAGAGCAGTACAGCAGAGAGAAAACCGCTGGATGACAAGATCCCACATAGACCACCACTCACTAAGATGTGTGGAGAAAAATAATCCGCAGAACAGGAGTTCATTCTGTGGAAAACATCCCGCCACAAGTTCTGTGGAAAGGAAGTCCGAAAAGGAAAAATGTGTCACTAATTCTGCCATACAGCACCCACTAGCATCCGTGAGGCTCCAGCATCACTCGTGGCACAGGAGGGCACCAAGCAGTGCCTATGCCAACCTACGCAATACCCGAGGGAATCCGCGGCAGTACCCGCAGGCATCCCTGGCATCCATGTAGCAATGGCACCCGAGGGTACCCCTGACACCCATGGTACCATGGCAACCATGGCACCATGGTACCCAAGACACCCATGGCAAGAATGGCACCAGTGGGCACCCATGGGCGCCTGCGGTGACACTAGTGGCACCTGTGGGCGCCCACAGCACCACGCAGCACCCATGGCACCTGCAGGCAATCTGTGGTACCCGCGTGCATGGCACACGGGTGCTTGGCGCCACCCAGACACCCGCAGCACCACTGACGGCGCCGACAACCAACAGCAGCAACAAGAGCACCCAGGGCGCCGCACAGAGTGATGGCACTGACCAAGACACCGAGCAACGGCTCCAAGGCACGGCACCTACCAAGGCACCGAGCCACGGCACCAAAGGAAAATGCCAATGGAAATCCTGAGAAGGGGAGAAGGAAAAAGTTGGTGCCCGTGCCGGCCCCTGCATGGAAAAGGGAGAGGGGGTAGGCATGATGGCAAAGTCACCAAGAGGGCACCTCGCCCTTTGTGATCGAATCGATCCGGCTCCAGTCCGATGGCTCCGAGGCCCGGAGGTCCCGAAATCAGGAACAGAGCCAGGAAAAACTGGAAAGTCAAACCCCCTGCTCCATAGGAGCGGCCCAGAGGTGAAACTGCCCACCGGAGCTCCAACGAGGACAGAGATGGCGCTCGGAGACGAGAATGCAACCGTTAGGAGCAGGGCCAAGAGGAATCCACCAAAGTCGGTTCAGGCCCATTGCCCCTCCCGACGAACAATCCTCATGCAGACGTACCAACGGGCAATCTCGAGAGGCACTGATTCTTCTTCCCCCAATGAGGAAGAAGAGCTCGAGGCTAGCTGAGCCAGGTCCCTGGAACCACTAGATTTGTGCTTCCGAAGACTGTCCCTACCCCTCAGCACAGGACTGTTCTAGTCGCCCCCATTAATTAAGGGTGGCGGACCAGACACAGCCCTCTGCCATAAAAACTTTCAAACAAAGTCCTCCTAACACACTGCCATCATTCGCTGACCTACTTCGTTGATGGCAGGAAAGGATTTCTTTTTCTTCTTCTTCATAATCTTCTTTTCTTGTTTGTAAAATAAGAAATTACTACTTAAAATATTAAATTAAACGTTAAAAGCTGCTGTCGTATAGATGAAAACTTAGATTCCGGCAGACGAGCGACGTCAACACCCAAGCGCACTCGACAGTGGGAGAAAAGGAACTGAGGCGGTTGGAGGGTCGACGCCGACATAGCCTACACAGGCACGAGCTAGTCTCGCGGTGCTGCCCATGCGTGGTCCTGTCTCGGTGCTGACCTTCAGAAAATTTTAGGCTCCCGCTTGATCCTAGCGCCTCCGGCCCTATCCCACTAGTGTGAATGAGTGATGGAGACTTAGTCCAGGAAGATCATTTATCTTGCTCTTCAGGACTCTTACCTAGATTCTGCACTTTACTGTTGGAGAAATGACCCAGAAGCGTCTAACGTTTTAAATCCTTTTTTGTCACTCGCTTCCACTTTTTTCATTTGGGCTTTTTCGTTCGAATGAAAAAGGATTTCGGACTTAGTTTTTGATATTGTGACTGGAACCTCCTTTTTCAGTTCTGGTAAAAAGAATATGGTCTGTCCCACAATTAAAGCAGCAGTACTAGATTAACAAAAATCTGATCTATTCCAACAGTTTGTTTCCTGTGCTCTGCTGAGCACTTACATGGTAATCTTTCTTGTGTTTACTGTACTCTCACCCCATAATTTATTCCGTTTTTCATTTTTGTTTACATTTCTCCCAACCACCATACTGAACTGGAACCCTCTGATGCCAACTGCGCATACGCATGACTCACAGTACTACACAGGGACAGTGGAAATGTGCAGCAGAGGGTCCAACAGAAGTAAACAAAACTCGTGATGCGATGTGAGGGACGAGCTTGACTGCAAATTAGGCAGCAGCCATATTACTGTGGATCCACAACAATGCAAATACATTTTAAATATCTAAAAAACTAAAGATCGCTAGAAAAAAATATTTACATATATGGAAACCAGAACTACGGCTGAATGCTTCAGGCCAAAAAGCAGAATTTTGATAATCACTTCCTGATTATCTAGTATTGCTGCTGTACATTTTTCCCTGGTGTCTAGTGGCACCCCCCACCCTCCGACTGCAGTCCCCATTATAATTATTTCCCTGGTGTCTAGTGGCACCCCCCCACCCTCTGATTGCCCTCCGCCATAATTATTTAGTTGTCCCGTGGTGCCTAGTGGCACCCCCACCCTCCGATCACGTCCCCATATGCCCCATTAAAATATATTAAGAAAATATCAAAAATGCAACATTGCAACAATCAAGACAACTGTAAATAAACTTGACTCCTTTGTTTCCATAGACACCATATGGTGTCGAACCATCCATTGCTGGATCCGACCCAAAATGGCCAGTGGGAGCAAATGAGCTTTAAATAACATGAAATTAATACAGAGAGCAGTCTTAGTATGCTTCGTTAGTGAAGTTTAAACATTATAAAATAGGGAAAAAAAAAACACATAACCTGATTGATCAGACTGGGACTTTTGTGTAAATCTCACAACATACACATGGCTAAAGTCCCAGTTGAACACTGAGTGCCCTATAACATCCGTGCAGTGTCTCCTTGGGGCTTTCGAACGTTCATGTGGTCAGAAACTGCCATTTCTTTAAAGCAGCAACTGACAACCATACTGTCTTTTAAAAAAAAAAAAAGTTATACCTTAGCCTCCGAGTTCCTTCCAGTCCAAAGAAAATTATTTTTTTTGTAAGATGGAGAATATCTCATTTCAATTATCAGTGGCTCCCTGGATGAGTTTCCCTGCATAGCTAAAATCATTAGCTCCAATAGAGTTTATTTCAGCAGCCGCCACCATGATCTGCAATGACCTTACACAGACAGCTGCAACTGATGGGCCGACAGTAATTGCTGAAACGGCAACAGAGGTTAATTCGGAAGTGTTATCAAGTGGATGTGGTATCAAAATGAGTGTGAGAAACTACTGAAATCGTTATTTGAAATCTGAAACCATAACACAGAGCATGCGCAGTTGCACCGTGCAACAACGCATGCTCTTGGTTACGGCTTCAGCGTTCAAAGCCTGATTTCAGTAGTTTCTCATGCTCGTTTTGATACCTCAGCCACTTGATAATATGTTTAATAACTCAATATTGCCTCATAATGGAAGTAAACATGTTTACAGCAGCTTCCCAACAAAGTTGAGCCCCAAATGCACATGGCACCATGTTTTTGCTTCGGGGGGGGGGGGGTCATAGTCGTGTTATGCTTGTGCTGCCAGATAATCGCCGACTTTCATTTTTTAAATAAACTGAATTCTTTTCAACAGCAGAACACAGACTTCATTCCTTAGACAAAAACTGGCAACAGACACTATAAGCAAATAACTAACAAAAATCCCCACATAAGCTAACAGTGTCCTTTTGTTAAATGTATAGATATTTGCAGACAGATGCTTAAGTCTTCACTGTCTGAGTGATTTTTAAGCAGAATAACGTGGACAGTCAGATCCCTGCAATGGCTGCCTTCATACACTAGCATGGGGGGGGCTATTAAGATAATTTCTGGCTTGTCATAACAGAAGGCAGTAATTGGGAGAGTTAAAGGGCAGCAAAAAGTTTTATTATTTTGTCTAGTACTGGGACTATTTTGTCATCGGCGGATGAACAAAATACTGAAATCCATTAAAGATGCAATAAATATTTATTAGCGATACATACTGCATTTGTTTCTTGATCTATTTTATAATAGCAATAATGCACTCCAGGGGGTGTGTTGTGAGATTTACACACACCTCTGGTGGTTTGCAGCCTCGTGCCACTCCAGAGGCATGTGCAAATCTCACAACACACCCCCTGGAGTGCATTACTGCTTAAACTGTTAACTAGTCGACATCTCTTTCGCAGTACGATGTGAAGTACTGAGCGCCTCTGCATACAAATGTTTCAAGAGCCAAATGTGTTAAAAAAAAAAAAGGCGAAGGTTCAAAGACAATAAAGAAAATTGCAATTGCCAAGTCCATGCAAAATAAAACGGAGAATCCCAGTCAGCTGAGGTGATTTAGTTAACTGGAAAATACTAGCAAGTGCCAAAGAGAAAACCAGTGTGCGGTGGCTCAGTCATGGTTCACAGAATCCACACATCCAGTTTAAAAGGGACTATACAGCCAAACTAAAAAAGTCTATCTGCTAATGCACAGTAAGACTTTTGGGATCCCATATAGCACCGAGATCAAAAACTGGCAATGAAAACTTTGGAACCGCACACAGTGCTCAAATTACGGCTAACAGGGAGGTCGCTAAAAGTGTAACTGACTACATCCCAATGGGGACTTCTTGATGGATGCTGACAAATAAAAATTGTAATGCATGGCAATATGAAATTTAAATATTTAGACACCCATAAAGAATATACTGTGTTACTTGGACTGCAAATCAATGCTTAATAGTATCATAACATTTTGTGAGTCAAAGGGATCAAAGGGACAATAATGAGTTCACCCATTATAAAAACAAATGGTCTGCTTTAACAATACCACTTCCCATTTAATACACAGCTAATGCTTATTATAGATACAAAACTCAATTTATGACCAGGGTCCAAAATCCTATTCCTTAACAAAGAAATGAGATTTAAAGAAAAGAGAGAGAAAAGCTGATCATAGCATACCATGTAGTGCATAGCGACCTACCCTCAATAAGATGAAAGAAAAAATTACTCACCTTTGTAATCTTGTTTCTTCTAAGGGAATCTTACTGTATTCTGACTTATTCTTAGTTATGCAGTATGGTTTCACCATAGGACTGTCCCAGAGCCGAAATGGTTAATAGAAGCTATGCAAATTATGGAATGCTAGGCTCAAGCTCGGTTTTCAAATCACTGTCCTTGGTAAACAACTCTAAACCGTCAGATTCTTACGAAGCATGCACTAAGCACTTTTGGATAATATAATAATGACAGTAATAACAATAAGAAAATAAAGGAAAAATATTAAGGAATTATTCTTCATTCTGAAAACTGGCCAAGTGGCATCACCAAGACTCAAGTCACAGATGCCCAAAAACAACATCATCCATACCCCTAGGTTTGCAGCGGCTGTAGTGCAGTGACCATAGGTTTCTAGCAGGGAAGAAAGGGAAGGAGCTCAGAATACAGTAAGATTCCCTTAGAAGAAACAAGATTACTAAGGTGAGTAATTTGTTCTTCCAACATCAGGAAATCTTACTGTATTCTGACTTTTGCAGATTACCAAGCAGTGCCTTTGGAGGTGGGCCTATTTAGGAAACAAGCTCTGCAGGACTGCTGTGCCAAACCGGGCATCTCCTCTGGCCTGGATATCCAAACAATAATGTTTGGTGAATGTATGAACTGTCTTCCAGGTTGCAGCTTTGCAAATGTCCACTAGGGGAATATCTCTAGAAGCTGCAGTACCCCTAGTTGAATGGGCCCTGAGGCCTGCAGGTGGCTGCTTACCCACCTTGCTATAGCAAAACTGAATACAAGCCACAATCCATCTTGCAATGGATCTTTTTGTGGCAAGTTTCCCTTTTCCCACCTCTCCATAAGTAAGGAAGAGTTGGGTCTGATCCTGTCTGTGACTCTTTGTGTGGTCAAGATAATAGCTGACTGTCCTCTTTATATCCAGGCCGTGCAACCAGTGCTCACCTGAAGTGTCATGGTCTGTAAAGAAGACTGGCAAAGTAATAAAACTGGTTGAGGTGGAACTCTGATACCACCTTGGGCAGAAATTTTCTGTTAGTCCTAAGGACTACCTTATCTCTATGGACAGCAATGTATCCAGGCTCTGTAGATAATGCCTGGAGCGCACTGATCCTTCTGGCAGAAGTAATGGCTACCAGAAACACTGTTTTTCAAGTCAAATATTTGAGGTCTGCTGTGGACATGGGCTCAAAAAGGGGCTGCATAAGCTGCGTAATGCAGATATTCAGATCCCACATGGGGGTAGGTTCCCTGTGTGGTGGAGGCAAATGGAGTAGGCCCTTAAAAAATATTTTGAACACTGGTCTTGAAGCTAAGGAAGATACCTTACCTGCTGATAAATAAGCTGAGACAGCTGCCAGGTGCACTCTCAAGGTGGAAATAGTTAAATCTGTGGAATGCAAATGGGCCATATAATCCAGGACTATAGAGAGACTAGCCTGGGTGTGGTCCAAACCTTTGCCCTGACACCGAAAAGGAAAATCTTTTCCATTTAGAGGCGTCGGTTTTCTTGGTCGAAGACTTTCTGGAGACTCTCAGTATATCCATGGCTCTCTCTGAGAGATGCAAGTTTGCATACTCTAAGTCCTCAAGAGCCATGCTTTGAGTTTGAGGGACAACAGACTGGGGTACATGATCCTGCCCTGTGAGGACGACAGTAGGTTGTACCTCCTGGGGAGACTGACTGGCTTGGTTACTGACAATAACAGGAGCATGGGGGTACCATGGTTGCCTGGCCCAATCAGGGGCAATGAGGATCATTAAAGCTTGTTGAGTTTAATTAGTACTTTCAGTAACAGAGGAAAAGCATACAGGAACCTCCCTGTCCAATCCAGCAAAAGTGCAACCAGAGGAATTGTGCCCTTGAAAGGGGGCCTGCAGCAATACTGAGGGAGCCGGTGATTGTCCGGGGCTATGAAGAGATCCACTTCTGGGGTGCCCCATCTCCTCAAAATGGTCTGTAAGACCTGTTTGGTCAGTGACCACTCGTGATGGTTCTGGTTTATTCTGCTGAGAGCATCCACCAAAACATTGTCCTTTCCTGACAGGTGGACAGCTGAGAGAACACGTTTAGGGGAGTATGCCAAGATCCAAATTTTCATTGCCTCTGTGCACAGAGGGGTTGACCTTGTGCCCCTTTGTTTATGTAGTACATGGTCATCGTGTTGTCTGTTCTGACCTGTACTACCTTCCCTCTGATCTGAATGGTAAATGACTGAAGAGCCAAAAGAAATGAAAATTACACACCTACCGTAATTCCAGATCTTTCTGTGTATCTTCACCATTCATCACCTTTGGGTTCTGGCCGCAGGTCACGACGCCGCAGGAGCTTGTTTTGGGGGGGATGGGCGGAGACGATGCACAGACAGCAATCGCTCTCGGACAACGACCGTGGTGCTCTGAGTTGGCCATTAGGTGTCATCGACCCCGCCCTCCTGCCACTCCTGAGTCACCGCAGAGTAAGAAAGGGTTGGAGGGAGGGACAAGGAAGTCCAAGGGACAAAGGAAAAGATATACAAACAAAAAGGAGAAATAAACGATGGAGAGGACAGAAGGAGAGTTAGAAAATCTAAGGGGCTTGGGAAGGGGCCCCAATCTCTGGAAGCAGAAAGAAGAGGGAAGGAGGGAGAGAAAAACTAGGAATAGGGAGGGGGAGGACACACCCTGAACCTTTGACCTGTCTCCAGGTGTACAGGAACTGCGAAGGAGTAGCCAGAAGGCTGAATTGCCAGAATTTAAGGCACCACGAATGCCGCTAAGGTGAGAAATGGTCGAAGAGGGAGGTTCTATGGCGCCATCAGCACCATTGGCACCGCGAACAGCGCAGACAGCGAAGACGGCACCAAGCAGTGGGCCGGCGCCGACCACAGCACCATCAGGGCCCACGGTGCCGAGGCTCAAGATGGCACCGGATGGTGTCGAGGACGGTGCCAACCCAGGCTTCCCAGCCTGAGGAAACGACACCGGGGGAGCCTTCGCCTCCTGAAGGCGCACTGCCAGAGCGGTGCCTCCCGCCCACGCCCCCCAGGGCAATGGACTGGAGCCTCCTGCACCACGGAGGGGCTTCTGCTACGATGAAACTACTAAAGCAAGCTCCCTCCTCCAGCAGTCCATATAGAACTGGAGGGGACCCGGAGGAAAGACCGAGAGACCATGTTTGGCCCAACGAAAGCGCACCATCCCCTGAAAGTCCCGAGCTCATTCAACTTTCCACATGCTTTGCTCGATGACACAATGGTCCATGGAAGCAGGCGTCACACAAATCCATGTCGTGAGCGTGCCAAGACCATGAAATGAAAGAGTACTTGTTGCCGCTAGGCACTGACGCATAGGGGAGCCCTGTTTTCAACGATTTCTTGCCCCCCGACTGAGACATGATCGATGGAAAAACAATTCAAACAAAGACTCGACATCGCTGAAAATTTAAATATGGAACATTCTTACAACAGCGGCGTCAAGTAGTGGTGAAAACGGAACGGCAGGACACTATCATAGCGAAGACTCAAAAGTCGAGACACTAGAAAATCCTATTAATACTTGACTCCACGAGTCACGACCTCTGATGGGGGCAGAAGAAATGGCGGGAGGGCAGGGTCGATGACACAAACGGCCAACCAGCAAGGCCACGCAATGCATCGGCCTCAAGAGGCCGCTGTTGCGTGTCGACCCGCCCATCCAAAAAAAAAAAAAAGAAGCTCCCACGGGATCGTGACCTCCAGCCAGAACCCAAAGGTGATGAATGGTGAAGATTGACACAGATAAGATCTGCCCTGAGTTCCAACAGGTTGACATGCAGGAGGGATTCCTGTTTTGTCCATAAACCATGAGCAGTGTGGTCCCCCAGATGTGCTAAGAACCCGAGAGAGGAGAGAGTGTTTTCTGTTACTGACAGAGCCTCCCTCACTTGCTGGTGTGACTGGCCTACTATGAGCAAGTTGTCTAGGTAGGGGAACACTGCCACCCCTTGATGCCTCAGGTGTGCCACTACCACAGCCAGACACTTTGTGAACACCCTTGGAATAGATGTCAGTCCGAAGGACACTGCCCTGAATTGGTAATGACCAGATGGCAGCCTGAATCTGAGGTACTTTCTGTGTGACTCTCTGACTGGAATGTGAAAGTAGGAGTCTTCGAGATCTAAGGATGCTAACCAATCCCCCTGTCTTAGGGTAGGGAGTATGGTAGCCAGGGTGACCATCTTGAATTTTGGTTTTGTCAGATGCTTGTTTGGGTATCTGACTTCCAGGATGGGTCGCCACTCCCCTGTGTTCTTTGTTGTGAGGAAGTACCTGGAATACAATCCCTTTCCCCTTTGGGAAATAAGGACTGATTCCACTGCATTTTACAGTAGTAGACTTGAAACTTCCTTCTCCAGCAGGGCTGTTTCTGAGAGGAAGGAGGATTTGAAGGCTCTTGACCTCAGCTTTGGCAAGGCCTTGAAGCTAAGAACAAGTTCCTGGCCCACTTGTCTATGGTGATGTTTTTGTACTCCTGGAAGTAATGGGCCAGCCTGCCCCCTACTGGGATTGGGGAGGTGACCCGAGCATTCCCCTCAAGAAGTCTGCCTGGACTGAGCTACAGGCTGAATAGAGGGGCTAGTGCGGCTATTACCCCTCCTACTCCTACCCCTGAAGTATCCCCAGGACTGGTACTGGGGAAAAACCTGAAGCTGGAAGAAAGGCCTGTAAGGAGTTCTACCTCTGCCACGCCACCCCTTGCATGGTACTTTTGGGGGTTGGCAGCCCTCTCTTTAGCTGCTGTACTTTTGTAGGCAGCCTTGTATTCGTCCATTTTTTTATGTATGCTTCTGTTTGTTGCCCAAACAGAGACAACGGGTCACAAGGGAAATCCATTGCCTTGTTCTGAGTATCTGGAGTCAGGTTTGTAGTCCTGAGCCAGGCAAACCTCCTCAAGGATACAGAAGATGCCATTTGTCTAGATGCAGTGTCGTTAACATCCACTGCCATCCTGAATTGTTTTAGAGGCTTCAATGCCCCTTTTAGCAGCTTACTCCAGATCAGATGCCATGGGAGGAGGGGCTGCCTTGGCAATCTCCAGGACTGTTGACCACATGTTCTTTTGGTACCTGGCTATATAGGCCATGTAAGTAGCTTGTCTTATAGCCAGGGAAGATCCTAAATAAATTTTCTTTGCAATGGAATCCACCGTCTTAGAATCTTTTTCTGGGGGGGTGGGAGGCCAGAGGGATGCCAGCTTTGTCACACGCTGCAGCCTATACCACTCCTTCATGACTGGGATGCCCAAAAAGAAAATCAGCCCCAGTCTTAGCTAACCAATACTTTCTGTCAGTCTTCCTGTCTGTGGGAGGGACAGAAGTAGGGTTTTGCAGCACCTGCATGGTCTGCTTTCTTAAGGATTTGTGAAGAGGGAGGAGCAACCTCTTTGATGGTGGGACATCCATCATTTCTTTATAGTCCTCTTCCCCCTCATCCTCTATATCTTCCTAGGATGGGGGGTTGAGGGACTGAGCCACTTGCTTCATGAAAGCAAAACATGAGGTAAAATCCTCAGTTCCCTTATCAGGGATTCTGGCCTATGAGGATCAGAGGAAATGTCAGGATCAATAGGTTCCCCATAATCCTCATCGTCTTCATCATCATCAGGCTCCATCCCAAAATCATCATCCCCAAGGATATCCCCACCTTGGTCGGTTAAACCGTGGGTTGAATGTGACTGTGAACCGGGAGTTTGGGTAACCGGTTACTTCCCAACCAGAACCAGGGACTGTAGAGACTGAGTTATTCTAATCACGTTAGTAATCTCTTCAGCAGAAAGAACCGCGGTTTGCTTCGGCTGCGGTTTCTGGTGCTTTTCCTTCCTCTTCTTTTTTACCGCGATGGCCGGTTCAGCAGCCTTTTCAGCGGTACCTGTTTGTGGAGCTGTCACCCCTGTCACAGGGCAGCCCCTCCAGTTCACCCAGTTGCTCGGCGGCCAGGTTAACAGCCTTTTCTGCCATTTTTTCTTTCAGTCTTTTCAATCTCCTATCAAGAGTAGACTGAGGAAAATTAGAGCAGACTTCACAATCTGTCTGCAAGTGGTCAGACCCAAGACAGAATAAGCACACTAAATGAGGATCTGCTTTAACAAACAGTTCCCTGCACCCGGTACAGTGCTGGAAACTGGTGGGTCCTGTTCTCTTTTTTGGCTTCTGTGACATAACCCGGATACCAGAAAGAAAAATAAAGAATTATTCCCTTTTTTTGGTTGTTAAACCTAAACACAGGAAACCAGGAGTTACCCTGGGTTTTTAAATAACAACAAGACCAGGAGTTACCCCGGCTGAAATTGACCCACTGAACCAGGAGTTACCCCAGTAAAAATTTCAACTATCTAACCGACTATACCGAGTCAGAACAGAATTTTTTAACTGAACTACAAATATGACAAAAATAAACAGAGGGATGTGTCAGTTTTCTCCCGGTTAAGGAACCAGGAAGAAAAAATGACTACTTACCCTAAAAATTAAAAATCTAAACAAATACTACCTGAAACCCAAGGACAGTGAAAAGAATACCAAATAAAATAATTTTACTAGTGAAATAACCAAGAAAATATGTTTTTTTCAAGCAATGAAAGCGAACTCTCCAGAGACGTCTTACCGAGACAAGCGGAGTAAAGAATCTGACGGTTTAGAGATGTTTACCAGGGACAGTGATTTGAAAACCGAGCTTGAGCCTAGCATTCCATAATTTGCATAGGTTCTATTAACCATTTCGGCTCCAGGGCAGTCCTATGGTGAGACCATACTGCATAAGTCAGAATACAGTAAGATTTCCTGGTGTTTGAAGCGGGATCTTTAACATCCACCTGAACTACCACCAATCCAGGCAGATGGGACCTCGGTTTAATGTCTCATCCGTCTCAATCCGAGGGGGTTGGTATTTAAAATGAGAACTGTAAAACCCCTTGGACTAAATGATCAATGGAACTTGAAAAGTACAGTTATGTAAGAACTTACCGTAACAACAGATTTTCGAGAGATGCTCTTGCAGCAGGCTAACACCAGTAGAACTAAGCCACCAGGCGCCAGGACCACTGCCCACCACCGACATCAGCCTATCCTTTAAAAGTGGGTGGTCCCCCACACCCTCCTCAGTTCTCCCACTGGACATCCAAAATGGGTAGCGAATGGAGAACCAAGGAAGTTCCCGAGAGTCAAGGAAGAAAAGGCAGAAGAATTGTGAGAAGAACAAGGAACAGCAGGGGGAAAGAGGGAAGGAAAGCAGGGCATGCTGCAAGAGCTTCTCTCGAAGATCTACTGTTAAGGTAAGTTCTTACGTAACTGTACTATCTTACCTCAAGGAAGGCTCATGCAGCAGGCCAACTCTGGTAGGACTGAGTCCCAAGTAGTTCCAGGCATAACCAGGAGAACAGCACAGGGAGGAGGACAGATTAGCAACCAAGAGCTCAGGAGAGCAGGCCCTGAAATCCTTCTACACTGAAATTGGCCCTGCACCAGTGTCAGTGGCTCAGTAGGTAGCACACTCGCTTCTGAGGCCGTGAGATCAGAGGGCTGTGGGTTCAGTTCCCACATCTGGCACTTGGGTTAATATCCCAATACTTACACTGTAGTGCAGCATGAGAGGGGTGCTGCACTTCTGAGGAGCCGTCTTTCGGATGAGACGTTAAACCGAGGTCCCATCTGCCTGGATTGGTGGTAGTTCAGGTGGATGTTAAAGATCCCATAGCACTTATCGAAAAGAGTAGGGAATGCCCCGTGTCCCTTGCCAAATTTCCCTCATTCACTGAAAATACCACCAACAGCTTAATCTGGTTCAGTTTCAGTTGCTTCCATCTATCCCCGAAAAGGGACTTCTAGGCCCAGTGGGCTTACCGGGTCAACAAAATTCAACAAACAAACAATGTAAAGACTGTAATGTTTGGTGAAGGTGTAGACAGAAAGTACAGTTATGTAAGAACTTACCGTAACAGTAGATCTTCGAGAGAGGCTCTTGCAGTAGGTAATTACATATAGGACTGATGCCAGCCGGCGTCTGGACCCAACGGAAAAATTTCTAGCTAGCAGTCTCTGGCGGGGGACTGCCTCCACATCAGGCGATCGACGTCATGCGGCGTCAGTATAAAGGGGTGGTCCCCCACGCCCACCTTCCAGTTCTTTCCTGCCAAAGGCCAAAAGGCAAGACGAGAGAGAAGCGGATATTTCCCATCCTGGAAAAGGAGCTGAAAAAGCTTAGGGGGATGGAGGGCGGGAAGGTATTACCTACTGCAAGAGCCTCTCTCGAAGATCTACTGTTATGGTAAGTTCTTACATAACTGTACTATCTTACTTCGAGAGGGCTCTTGCAGTAGGTAATTACATATAGGACTGAGTCCCAAGCAGTCTGGAACAAGGAGAAGCAAACGGGAGGAGGAAAGCTACTCAGAAGTAGACCCTCTGGTTGTGAAGGCCTTAGGAAAGGAGGGCTTGCAAAACAGCCAGCCCGAAACCTGCTCTACAGCAAGAGGCAATGCCCAAACTGTAATGTTTCGTAAAGGTATGGACAGAAGTCCAAGTGGCGGCTGCACAAATGTCAGCCGCTGACGCATTCTTGAAACAAGCCGCAGAGGCAGCGACCCCTCTGGTGGAGTGGCCTCTAACTTGACCCGGCAGGGTCTTGTTGTACTTGTCATAACAGAAAGTGATACAATGAGCCAACCATTTCAATAGGCATTGCTTAGAAACAGCATTGCCTTCTCTTTTATGAGCAAAAGAGACGAACAGTTGATCAGTCTTTCTGAGATCCTTCGTCCTGTTGGTGTAGTATCTCAGAATTCGGTGAACATCCAAAGTATGCAGGAGGTACTCTCCATGATTAGAGTGCTGCATAAAAAAGGCAGGCAACTCTATGGATTGATTCAGCGTTGATTCTGCTACCACCTTAGGGAGAAACTTAGGGTTGAGTGCATGAGCCACCACGTTCCTATGTGAAAAATCAAATACAGGATTTTACACATCAGGGCCTGGAGCTCAGAAATCCATCGAGCAGAAGTAATGGCCACTAGGAAGAGAGTCTTCCAAGAAAGGAACTTTAGGTCCGCTGAGGCTGCCGGCTCGAAAGGAGGCAGAGTAAGCTTCTCTAAAATGAAATTCAGATCCCAAGGAGGGTCAGGAACTCTGATAGAGGGTCGTAAGTGAAGGACCCCTCTCAAAAAGGTCTTAGAGACCTCCAGCTGAGCAAACGTTCTGTCTGCAAAGGGGACATGATAGGCTGAAATGGCTGCCATGTGAACCTTTAAGGATGAATGGCTGAGACCCAGATCGAAGAGGTGTCGCAGGTAATCCAGAAGTCACTCGACAGAGCATGAGAAAGGCTCGACATCATTGGACATGGCACAAACAGAGAACCGCTTCCATTTCATGTCATAAGTAGATCTGGTTGAGGGATTCCTGGCCTCACCAGAATCTCAGCTACTGGGGACCCCCGAATCGCTTCAGCTACATCTGCAGGAGCCACGCTGCAACTTAAGGACTTGAGGCCTGGATCGTCCAGGGTCCCCTGATCCTGGGTCAGCAAAAATAGCGACAGAGGAAGAGGAGGTTCCTCTGAGTACTGTTGCAGAAGAGAGAACCAAACTTGCCTGGGCCAGAAGAAAAAATTACTCACCTTAGTAATGTTGTTTCTTCTAATGGAGTCTTGCTGTATTCTGACTATGTGCAGTGATCTCCAACCTTTGAACTGCCCCGGAGAGGAAAGAGTTAACATTCCATGGAAGGCATGGAACGCTGAGCTCGAGCTCGGTTGAGCCTCTGTCTGCTGTTGTTTGAACCCCAACCGCCAGATCTTTACGAGCTATACTCACTGGGCATCCTGTGTGGAAACTGTAAACTCACACTAGCCAACTGGCAACTAAATTTAATAAAAGGGGTTTTTTGGTTTCAAAGCAAAGACTCAAGTCAGGAAACCCAAAAAACAAAAACACAACACACGCCCAAAAATTAAGAGGGTGAGAAAAGGAGGCACCTTTAGGGTGCCAACACTGCTCCTGCCCACCCACATCCCAAAAACCAGGTTCTGAGAGGGGAGGCGGGGGGAGGTCAGAATACAGCAAGACTCCATTAGAAGAAACAACATTACTAAGGTGAGTAATTTTTTCTTCAAACACCATGAAGTCTTGCTGTATTCTGACTATGTGCAGACTACCAAGCAGTACCTCCATGGAGGAGGGACAGAACCTACTTTGGGAACAGGCTCTGAAGTACTGCTGTGCCAAACCGAGCATCACTCCTAGCCTGGATATCCAGACAGTAATGCTTGGTAAAAGTATGGACTGTTTTCCAGGTGGCTGCTTGACATACCTCTAAGATAGGAATATCCCTGGCAGCAGCCAGGGAAGCAGCTGTACCTCTAGTAGAATGAGCCCTCAGGCCTGAGGGTGGAGTCCTACCCAATTTTTCATAGCAGAATTGTATACAAGAGACATTCCACCTGGCAATAGATCTTTTAGTGGCAGGTTTTCCCTTACCGACCTCACCATAAGTGAGGAACAATTGGAGGGAGTCAGACCTGTGACCCTTGGTGCACTCTATGTAGTAGCTAAGGGCCCTTTTCATGTCCAGGCTGTGCAGCCTCCTCTCTCCAGAGGAGGAATGGTCAGTGAATAAAACAGGAAGAGACATAGACTGGTTAAGGTGGAAATCTGAGACCACCTTAGGCAAAAAACTACAGTTACATAAGAACTTACGGTAACAGTAGATCTTCGAGAACAGCTCTTGCAGCAGGTAACACCATTAGGACCAAAGCCGGCAGGCGCCAGGACCCCACAGAATTCTTCTAGCTAGCTAACTTCAGCGGGGACCACCCCCGACGTCGGTCCCGCCTCCGACGTCAGGCGTAGTACATAAGGGGGCGGTCCTGCCAGATTCCCCAGTTCTCCCGCCGGAGACTTCCGGCCACAGGACAACATCAGAATGGGAGACCGAGGATCCACCATCAGAAGACAAGAGGGCATAAGCCCCTGCTCAAGGCTCGGTAAGCCATGCCTCCTCCAAGGGGAAAGGTGGGTAGGAAGGTACCTGTTGCAAGAGCTGTTCTCAAAGATCTACTGTTACGGTAAGTTCTTACGTAACTGTACTATCTTACTTCGAGATACAGCTCTTGCAGCAGGTAACACCATTAGGACTGATTTCCAAGCAATAGCAGCTTGTAAGCATTCTGGGACGAGGAAACTAAGAAAGTCCATCAAGTCCTGACTCTAGGGACAGGAGACCCTATATACGGCCAGGCGAAACCGGCTCTTCGCCATGAAGCAATGTCCAGGCTGTAATGCCTGATAAAAGTATGCACAGAGCTCCAAGTGGCTGCAGCACAAATGGAGAGAGGAGGCGTTGCGAAGTGCTGCAAGGAGATAGCCCCCAGTGGAATGGCCCGGACTGTACCGGGAGGCTTCTGCTTAGCATCATAGCAGTATGATATACACTGGACAAGCCAGCGAGAAAGGGACTGCTCGATGCTGGTTGCATCATCCTCTCAGCGAAGGAAACAAGAGTTGCTCCGACTTGCGAGCTGTTTAGTCCTGCTCAGGTAGTACCTAAAACAGCGGTGAACATCCAGGGGTGATGAGCAGCGCTTCTCCTCTATTAGCATATTTGGGAAATAAACAGGCAGGTCAATGTCCTGATTGAGAGTGAGTGCAGAGACCACCTTAGGCAAGAACTTAGGATTCGTCCTCAGGGACACTCTGTCCTGGTGGAAAATCAAACAATGTTCCTTACACATGAGGCAAAGCTCAGAAATTCTCCTTGCTGGCCTAGCAGCAACTACAAATAACGTTTTCCATGATGGGAGGCGCGGCTATAATCAGCGACGAGGTTCAAAGGGAAGCGTGAGTTGTTCAGGACAAAAAGTAAATCCCACAGAGGAACAGGGTCCTTAATGGGTGGCCTAAGGTGTAACACCCTCTCAGAAAATCTCGAGGCGTCAAGCTGCGCCACTGTCGCTGTCCCACGGGGAGTAGTGAAAGCAGAAATAGTGCAGAGGTGCACCTTAATAGAGGAGTAAGCGAGACCTGAATGGAAAAGGTTGCAGGTATTCTAACACGCTTTCACGGGCAACCTACAGGGAAAAGCCGGCGTGCTTGCAACCACGGACAAAAACGACGCCATTTCCTGGCGTACGTCGCATGTGTTGCTGGCCTTCTGGCCACAGAAAGGACTTCTGCCACCTCCTGCGAGACCCCGTGTCGCAAAATGGCTATGTCTCTAGGAGCCAAGCATGCAGGTTCAGTGAGCATAAGTCCGGGTGGACTAGAGAACCTTCCTCCTGAGACAAGAAGTGGGAGCTGAAAGGTAACAGAATTGGAAGTTCCCGGGACAGCTGCGTTAGCAAGGGGAACCAG
Source organism: Neoceratodus forsteri (assembly GCA_016271365.2). NCBI lineage: Eukaryota > Metazoa > Chordata > Ceratodontiformes > Ceratodontidae > Neoceratodus > Neoceratodus forsteri. Next base: position 1,285,639,310 of record CM028132.1, read on the forward strand.
ATCTGTCTGGGCCAGAATGGGGCTACCAGGATCATTGTTGCATGCTCCCTGCGCAGTTTGAGAAGAACTCTCTGGATCAACAGGAAGGGAGGGAAAGCGTAGAGGAATCTGTCCGGCCAGGAGAGGGACAACGCGTCTCGCCAGAAAACACCAGGCCCTGGATCTAGCGAGCAAAAATTGGGCAGTTTTGCGTTGGATGGGGAAGCGAATAAGTCCAGTTCTGGAGTGCCCCATCGCAGAAACAGATCCTCTGCGACCCCTTGAAGAAGTTCCCACTCGTGGACTCTGGCCTGGGTGCGACTCAGGCCGTCTGCGATTGTGTTGTCCACTCCGGGAACGTGAACTGCAATCAGGTTTGCGCCGTGTCGAATTACTCAATCTCACACTCTCATGGCTTCCCTGCAAAGGGGGCAAGAGTGTACGCCTCCTTGCTTGTTGAGGTAATACATCCCCGCCGTGTTGTCTGTCTGAAGCAGAAGAGTGCACGGCGGGATTTCTGACTGAAGGCCTGCAGGGCGAGAGGACCGCCTCATCTCCAGCACGTTGAGGTGGAGGTGGGCTTCCTGAGGGGTCCATGTTCCCTGGGACCTCACCCCATTCAAGTGTGCTCCCCACCCTAGCCCTGAGGCATCTGTGGAGAGGATTATCTCCGGGGACGGCTCTGTAAACGGGACACCTGCAGAAAGTGTCCCTGGGTCTAGCCACCATTGCCAGTCTCGAATCATGGCATTTGTGATTCTGACCGGATGCTGCATGTGGTCTTGCCTTTGGTCCCACTGCACCTTGAGCATCCACCGAGTTACCCGCATGTGGAGCCTTGCCAAAGGGACAGTTGGAATGGCCGCAGCCATGTGTCCGAGCAGATGAAGGACCAGCCTGGCAGGGACAGTCTTCTTCGCCGAGAGATCCCTGATGAGGGATCTGATGCATTCCGCTCTGTCGTCTGGGAGAAAAGCTTTCCCCTGAACGGTGTCCAGAACTGCGCCTATGAACTGCAGCTTCTGTCGACGGTACAAGGAAAGACTTCTCGTAGTTGATTATAATGCCCAGAGACTGGAACAAGTCCTGAGTGCTCTGAATAGCCAGCAACAACGCCTCTCTGGAGACGGCCATGAGAAGCCAATCATCCAAGTACGGGAACACATAATGGCCCTGTCTCCTTAAGGATGCTGCCACGACTGCCATGCATTTGGTAAAGACCCTGGGAGCCGATGACAGTTCGAACGGAAGGGCCTGGAACTGAAAATGGTAGCCGAGGAACTCGAAGTGCAGGAACCTCCTGTGCGCTTGAGCCACAGGGATGTGCAGGTAGGCGTCCTGCATGTCTAGGGACGCTAAGAAGGCGTCCTGCTTCAGCATGGGAATGAGGCCCGGAAGGGTCACCATGCGAAATCGTTTGTAGGCGACCGACATATTTAGGTCGCTGAGGTCCAAGATTGGACAGAGGTCCCCTGTTTTCTTGGGAACCAGAAAGAAGTGGGAATAGTATCCAGAATCTATCTGGTTCTCCGGAACATATTCCACCGCTCCCTTCTGCAGGGGCGTGAGTATTTCTTGCCTGATAAGCAATCTGTGCTGACCGAGTAGCGGGAGAGCAGAGGAGGCCTCGGTGGCTTGTCTGCGAATTCTATAAAGTGGCCTTTTGACCAACTGAAGAACCCACCTGTCGGTGGTTATGGACTGCCATCCTGGCAGGTAATTATATCGACCCCGACCTTGATGTCCCGTTGATCCTGAGGAGGGGCGGGAAGGAGTCAGGCTGTGGTGGCGGAGGGGGCACGGGCTGAGCCAACAAGCTGGGCGCTGACTTCTGCCATGAGCTGTCTTCCCTGGGCTCTGCGGGAACCGGAGCCCCTCTGTTGTGGACCGGTGCGGGACTGTTGTCTCTATGTCCGTCCACGAAAACAGCTTTGGTTCCTACAAAAGGAACTAAACTTTGGTCGGTACACTGCCTGGACCGACCTCACCGCCTTCCCGGCCTCTTGGAGCTTGGTGAGAACCTTCTCAGAGGGTGCACCAAAGAGAACTTCTCCTTCGAAAGAGGCGTCCATGATGTTCTTCTGGATGTCCAGGGTAAATCCGGAGACACGAAGCCATGAGTGTCTCCGGGGCTATCGCCTGAAGCTGCCGCTCTGGCGAGGAGTCTCTTGGAGGTCACTCTGCTGCAGCACCTGGGTTCCACGTCCGAACCCGTACGGAGGAGTTGCAACATCTCCTCCTTCTGCTCACCTCCTGGCAATTTCTCCACCAGATCCAGTCCCTGTTCCCACAAAGCATTTTGGAACTGCACCATGTGGGTTAAGTAGTTCAGGGATCTGATGGCGCAGGAAGCGGAAGCGTACGTGCGCCTGCCCACAGCGTCTAGCTGTTTGGACTCCGGGTCCGGTGGCAGGGTGCTCAAATGTTGCGGTCTCTGGGACCGGTCATGAGAGGCTGTTATGACCAGAGAGTCGGCCAGAGGATGTTGAGCCAAGTACTGGTCCTCCTTGGGAGCCTTGTACAGGCTGTCAGCTTTCTTGACGTCGACGGGAGGCAGTGTGGGCGCTTCCACGCTACCTGTGGTAGCGTCCACAAAAGTGTCCACCAAGGGTGGTACCACCACAGGCTTAGAGGTCCTTCTGCCGAAGAAATCTAGCCAAGGCGTAATCTCGGGTCTAACTCTTCCATCCAGCCCATGTTCTCTTGGATATGTCTCATGATTTCCGAGCGATGGGTCATCTGGAGGAGATTGAGGAAGCTCACGTGGGTCCAGAGAGGGGATCGGAAGGGGAGAGAGGGATCTGGATCTTGTCGAGGACTCCGATCCTGTATCCTCTGTCGAAGGCGAACAGCGTCGTTTTCTGGGTCTCTTAGGACTGGGTGACCCTGAAGAGGATCTAGACGGAGGTCTCCTTCTATCTGGTCTTCCCCTTGGAGGGTCCGTAGGCTCCGGTGGGGAGGTACTCGGCCCGCTGCCCCAGATGGGGAAGGTGGCGCAGGGGCCGGAGGGGTCGCAGGTGGTGTGGGAACCACATCCTTTTTAATGGTATCCCACCAGTAGGTAAAGAGCTCCTTTACCTCAGAGAAAGAAAGGCCCGACGACGGACCAGGCACCAATGGCTGGTCGTCGGGTTCCGGCGTCGGCTCCTCAGGGGCCTCAGGTTGCAGGGAGGGTTCCCTTGGAGGCTCGACAGGACCGGGTTCGCCCGTCTGGTCCTCGGGCTGTGTCAGTTCCTCCTCCGTGATAGTCTTCTGACCAACGTCGGTAGGAGGCGTCGGGGTCCTCTTCTCAACTAGTGTGGACGTCGGCCCTCTTGCCGACGACCGAGAGGGTGAAGGCCTGACCGGCGACGGGGGTCTGGTCGTCGGCTCCTGGGACCTGTGATGAGAGGCTGACGTCGGACAGGCCGACGGGTCCGACAGCTTCTTGAGCGAGGTAAGCTCCTTGGTCTTCCGCTGGGGAGGAGGAGGCAAGGAGGCAGACCTGATGTTGGGTTCAGAATGGCGGGAACCCGACTTGCGGTGATGATGATGATGGTCCCCAGACCTAACCAGGGCTTTGGAAGAAGAGGGCCTGGAGGTCTTGGCCTGTGAGGAGGAAGAGGAGCCGGTTTCTTCACTAGCGGAGGAGGCTGACAGCAGGCCGGGATGTGAGCAGTGGACCGAGGCGGAACTACGGAGTCGGAGGCCCTAGGACGGGGACCTGGATGGAGCCTTCTCCTATGTTTCTCAGAATGTTTCAGGCTTTCTCAGCAGAACTCCCTTGGAGGTGTCCATGGCCTTGACTTTCTCCTCGAGCAAGGCGCCTGCAGAGCCTTCTGGCAGCGGATCCGGCTGTTAAACCCTTAGCAGAAAATGCAGGACCCGGGTGTGGTCTGGGCCCTGGGCACGGGCGCGCAGGCCGTCCGGATCCTTGAATGTTGCTTCCCACAGGCGCACTTAGAGGGATGGCCTTCAGCGGAGGTTGGAGAGGACATCAGGCAGCAACTAGCGAAAAAATGAACTTTTCGAAGGAAGAACTTGACCATGATCATCGCTAGAAACAATCCGAAGGGTGAGACATGCAAGTCGGCCAGTAAGAGGAAAAGTACTAGAGGAATCTGGGCGGGACCGCCCTTATATACTCACCTACACCGGGCGGGACCGACGTCGGAGGGGACTGACGTCGAGGCGGTCCCGCTGAAGTGCTAGCTAGAAGAATTCGGTGGGGTCCTGGCGCCTGCCGCGCCGGTCCTAATGGTGTTACCTGCTGCAAGAGCTGTATCTCAAGTAAGATCTTCCTATTAGTTCTTAGGACCACCTTATCTCTATGAAAAGAGATAAAATCAGGCTCCACTGACAGGGCCTGTAACTCACTGATGCATCTGGCAGAAGTAATGGCTACCAAGAACACAGTTTTCCAAGTCAAGTACTTAAGCTCAGCTGAGGACAAAGGCTCAAAGGGGTTGCATAAGCTGAGCAATGCAAACATTTAGGTCCCAAGCAGGGCAGGGGTCCCTGAAAGGAGGATTGGTGTGCAACAATCCCTTGAAGAATTTACAAAATACAGGATGAGCTGAAAGAGAAGAGGGCTTACCTATTGACAAAAAAGCAGAAACAGCTGCTAAATGTACTTTGAGTATAGCTGGTCTGAGCCCCAAGCTATTGAGATGAACCATATAGTCCAGAACTGTAGGCAACCCAGCAGACTCTGGAGAAATATGCTTACCAGAGCACCAAACAGTGAACCTTTTCCACTTGGAATTGTAAGTCTTTCTGGTGGAAGCCTTTAGAATATCCGGAACATTTCGGGAAGCCTTTAGAATATCCAGAACACCTTGAGAGAGATGCAGATCAGCAAACTCTAACTCTTCAATAGCCAGGCCTTGAGATAGAGAGATTTGAGATTCGGATACAAAACTCTCCCTGAGAGGATGTCAACAGGTTGTAATTCCTGGAAAGAGACAGGGGAAGGTGGACCGCTAAGGACAGCAACAGTGGGTACCAGGGCTGTCTGACCCAGTCTGGAGCAATCAGAATCACCTTGCAGGGTTGAGACCTGATTTTGACTAGTACCTTGAACAGGAGAGGGAAGGGGGGGGGAGGCATACAAGACCTTCCCTTCCCAATTGAGAAGTAGAGCATCCGAGGGACTGAGCCCAATACTGGGGGTCTGCAGCAAAAAAGGGGAAGTTGGTGATTGTCTGGGGCTGCAAAAAGATCTATCTGAGGACTGCCCCATCTGGAAAAAATCACCTTCAAAACTAGGGGGTCTAGGGACCATTCATGATGGCCCTGAGATATCCTGCTGAGAGCATCTGCCAGGACATTGTCCCTTCCCTGGGAGGTGCACTGCTATCAGAGAAGTTTGCAGGGAATGAACCAGAGACCACAACTTCATTGCTTCTGTGCACAAGGCCGTGACCCAGTGCCCTTGTTGTTGATGTACCACATTGTGGTGGTATTGTCTGTTCTGATCTGGACTACTTTGTTCTGAACAGACTTGGAAACACTTACAGTGGCAAACACTGCTCTGAGTTCCAAAAGATTGATGTGAAGCAGAGATTCTTGAGGTGACCATAGTCCTTGGGTGGTCAGATCCCCAAGTGGGCTCCCAGCCCAAGAGGAAGCATCTGTGGTAAGGATTAGGGAATGAGGTTGTGTGACAAAGGAACTCCTTGCCTTAGATTGTCCTGATCCTGCCACCATTGCAAAGCCTGGATCAGGTTCAGTCACAGGGACTAGTTTGGTCAGGGAATCCTTTCTCTGGGACCAGAAGGCTCTTAAAGTGGAACTGAATGTCCTCATCTGAAGCGTTGCTCCCTGGACCACTGCCGTAGAGGCTGCCATGTGGCCCAGGGCTGCAGAAATGCCTTGCTGGTCGAGACACCTGAAGGGTGAATGAAGAGGCCGGTTTCATAAGGGTCCTTGCCCTGTCCAGGGGAAGGAAGGCTCTTGGCCTTATTGTATCCAGTTCTGCCCCTATGAAGGTGAGGAGCTGTACTGGCTCCAGAACTGACTTTGAAAGATTTAGGAGGAATCCTGAGGAAGTGAGCAATTGCTGAGTTATGTGGAGATGTGACTTGACTTGGTCTGGGGATTGACCTACTATGAGTCAGTCGTCCAGGTATGGAAAGATGGAGATCTTTTTTCTCCTTAAGAAAGCAACCACTACTGCCAGGAATTTTGTGAACACCCTTGGGGCTGATGTTAGGCCAAAGGGCATTGCTCTGAATTGATAGTGGCCTGAGGGCAATTCGAACCTGAGGTACCTTCTGTGGGAGCACCTGATAGGAATGTGAAAATAGGCATCCTTGAGGTCCAGGGAGACTAGCCAGTCCCCTGGCCTTAGAGAGGATAGAATTATTCTCCCAGTCACCATTTTGAATTTTGGCTTTAAAAGGTGCCTGTTTAAATATCTTAGATCCAGGATGGGCCACCATTCTCCTGTCATGTTGGGGGTTAGGAAGTACCTGGAGTACAATCCCTTTCCTCTATGTAAGGGTGGAACCTTTTCTATGGCTCTGACAGCCAAGAGGGAAGAGACCTCTGCCTCTAGGGCAAGGGCCTCTGAAGGATTTGCAAGTGGAAAAGATCTGGTTCTCATCTTGGGGAATTTTTTGAAGCTAAGAACCAGTCCCTGGCTTACTACTTCCAGGACCCACTTGTCTGATGTTAAAGACTTCCAGTCCTGGACAAAGTAAGCCAGCCTGCCCCCTACAGGTAGTGGAGAATCAGCCCGGGCAGACACATCAGGGTGTCTGCTTGGCAGGGGCTTTAGGCTGAGGGGTGGAAGCAGGCCTGCTCATACTCCCTCTAAAGAACCCCTCTGAGCAAAGGCAGAAGAGGAGGCCTGGGCTTGGTAAAAAGGCCTATGAAAAGGCCTGCCCCTGCCCCTGGAATGCTGCCTCTGAGGAGTGGCTTGCCTTTCTTTGGCCTGAGCACTCCTGTAGGTGGTCCTGTACTCATCCATTTTCTTCATGTAGTTCTCTGTCTGCTCCCCAAACGGAGAATTACCAATGACAGGAAAATCCATGGCCTTAGCCTGGGTATCCTTTGACAGGCTAGTACATCTGAGCCAAGCCATCCTTCGAAGGGCCACAGATGTAGCCATGACTCTAGATGAAACATCATTGGAGTCTACAGCAGCATGAAACTGCACCTTGGATGCCTCAATCCCATCTGCAGCCACCTGCTCCAGCTCCTTGGCAAGCTGGTCAGGGACCTGTTCAGCTAGAGCCATCACAGTGTCCCACCTGGACTTCTAGTATCTAGCTGTATAGGCCATATAATTAGCCTGCCTGAGTCCCAAGGATGCTGCCATGTACCGTTTCTTTGCCATGGCATCAATCCTCCTGGAGTCCTTATCTGGAGGGTGTGAAGCCAAGGGTATATTTGCCTTATCACAGGCAGCAGCCTGCACTACCCCAACATGGCTGCATTGCTGGGAAAGGAACTCCGTATCTGAGCCTGAAAGAGTATACCTCTTCTCCATTCTTCTGTCAACAGGAGATATAGAATTAGGAGTTTTTAGAATTTTAAATGTCTGTTTCCCAAAAGACTTATGGAGGGGAATAGACAATCTCCTGGACTCTGGGATGTCCATCATCTCAACGTAATCAGGCTCCTCCTGATCCTCTACTGCTTCTTCCATAGGGAGCTGTAGGGTTTCAGCCACTTTTTTGTAAAACATAAAGTGGGAAGGGGACTCAGAAAGCCTAGGAGGAGAAACACCTGAAGGTCTGTCTGGGGAGATGTCCGGGTCAATGGGCACATCCAGACTTTCACAATCACCATCACTATCTTCATACTCTCCCTCCTCCTCCTCCGGTTCATAAAATTCTTCTAAATTATAATCCGGAACCAGGGGAACCGACCGAACCGAACCCCTAACCGATGGTGCCGGTTCGGTCGGAACCGAAGTTAGCGATTGAACAATCCTTATCGCTTTGGCTATTTCATCAGCAGTCGGAGAAAGAACTTGTGGATCCGAACGGCTGACTTATCCCTTCTTTTTCTTTTAACCGGAACCGACTCCTCAGAGTCGGCTCTCCTTTTGCCTGAAGAAGTTTCGCACTGGTCAGAGGGCACTCCTTCTGGTTCGGTCAGAACCAAACCGGGCTAGCCATCCGGGTCAGCGGACTTCTCGGCCTCCCTTTCCCTCAGTCTACCTACTCTTTTATCCAGGGTAACTTTGGGAAAACTTTTGCTAATCTGGCAGTCTGAATCGAGGTGGTCAAACCCCAGACAATAAACACAGGTGGTGTGGGGATCAGCCTTAGCAAAGGCTTCCCCACACACACTACAGTGTTGAAACCCAGTGGGCCCGGTTTTTTTGGGTTTTTCAGACATGGCCAGTCCTAACCAAACTTACCCTTTCTTTGGCAATCTGCCAGGCAAGACACCCCTATAGGTTCCTGACCGTGTTACGGGTCTTGGAAAAAATCGTAATGAAATCCGTTTTTTTAGAACCAATACGGACTGGTTACCACACTCTAAAAATCAGAAAAAACTTTCACAAACCTGATCGGTTCAAACCGAACCGATCCAATGTTTACAAGTTCCACACAGAAAACTAATATAGAAACCTATCTAGTACTCATGGTACCACAGACAAAGACTTAACCGACAGGTTAGATTGTAGAAATTCGGTTGAAACCGAGAGAAAAAAATGACACTTTAACCAACTTTTTTGAACCGAGCGAAGGAGAAATCTCCGGAGCGACTGTTCAGTGAGGCTGAGTAAAGAATCTGGCGGTTGGGGTTCAAACAACAGCAGACAAGAGGCTCAACTGAGCTCGAGCTCAGCGTTCCATGCCTTGCATGGAAAGTTAACTCCTTCCTCTCCGGGGCAGTTCAAAGGTTGGAGATCACTGCACATAGTCAGAATACAGCAAGACTTCATGGTGTTTGAAAGGAGCATTCAGAATCATTCGAGCTCCTTCCAAACCGAGTTTCTGCAAGGCCCTCGTAATCAGTGGAATCGGGTGGAAGGCATAGACGAATCTGCCCTTCCAGTCTAGAGACAGAGCGTCTCTCAAAAAAATGCCCCTGGAACGAGCGAGCAGAAGATGGGAAGTTTTGTGTTTTGAGGGGATGCAAACAGGTCTACCTGTGGAGTTCCCCAGCACAGGAAGATGTCGTCTACGACCCACTAATCCAGTTCCCATTAGTGAGCTAGAGCAGATGACCGGCTGAGCCTGTCTGCCAGCGTGTTCTTGACCCCCGGGACGTGAGATGAAGGTTGTGCTGCACTGCCCAATCCCAGACTTGCATCGCCTCTCTGCAAAGCGAATAGGAATGAGTTCCTCCCTGTTTTTTGATGTACCAGACCACACACATATTGCCTGTCTGAACAGCTAGGTGACCAGGAAACAGATACAGATGCAGAGCCCGAAGAGCATACAGTACTGCCCTTAGTTCGAGCACACTGATGTGAAGGGACTTCTCAAGCTTGGACCAGGAGCCCTGGGTCCTGTGAGGACAGAGCTGGGCTCCCCAACCCTCGCCGGAGGCGTCCGTAGTCAATGTCTGCGAGGGGGGAGGGAGACCGAAAGGAAATCCCCGGCAGAGGTTCTTCTGAACCATCCACCACTGCAAGTCCCAAGCCATGGGAGTGGAGACCAGGACAAGCTGATCTAGGTCGTCCACTAGCTGACCCCACTGAGACCGAGGCGTCCACTGATAGATTCTCATGTGGAGTCGAGCACGAGGGACTGTCGGAGTCGCAGCCGCCATTAGCCTGAGGAGGCGAAGGACTGACCTGGTGCTGACCCACCTGCAGCTGGACAACAGGCTGGCCTGGGCCTGGAGAGTGGCCGCCCTGTCCGGTGGCAGGAAGGCCATGCCAGAGGTCGTGTCCAGGATCGCCCCAATAAACTGCAGCCTCTGAGACGGGATCAAATGGGACTTGGCCTGGCTGATGGTAATACCCAAGCAGGCAAAGACCTGCTGGGTAAGGGAGAGGAAGCACAGGAGTTCCTCCCTGGATGGGGCCACCAGGAGCCAATCGTCCAGGTACAGGAAAACCTGCACCCCCTGGGTATGCAGGTAGACCGCTACCACCGAAAGGCATTTGGTGAACACCCGGGGTGCCGAGGAAAGACCAAATGGGAGGGCCTTGAACTGGCAGTGGTCCCCCTGGAACGCAAAACACAGGTATTTGTGGTGGGAAGGGCGGATAGGGATATGCAGGTAGGCATCCTGCATATCCAAAGTGCACAGCCACTGTTCCGGCTGGAGAAGGGGCAGGAGGCTCTTCAGCGAGAGCATCCTGAACCTCTTGTGCCTCCACAAACAAGTTCAGGAGCTGAGGTGAGAATGGCCTCCCGTCCCCTGTTTTCTTTGGGACCAGGAAGAAATGGGAATAGTACCCTGTTCCCTGAAGAGGAATGAGGACAGGTACTATCATGTCTTCAAGAGAAGGAGAAATTTCTTCCTGGACCAGAAGAAGATGCTCCTGAGGCCTAGCGACCTTGGGGAGGGGTGTCAAGGGGGTTTCTGTAGAAACTCTATCGAGTGTCCCTCTGCGATGAGTTGGAGCACCCAGGAATCTGACGTTATCCTCTCCCAACCTGGGAGGTGGAGGGAAAACCTCCCTCCTACCGGTTCCTCTGGAAACGCCAGAGGCTGTAGGAGAGGAAAAGAGTCAGGTGGTGTGGGGCAGCGTCGCAGCTGAAGCTCCCGCTGCTTTTTGGGCGGTGGGGGCTTGGCAGCCGGAGGGGCCCGACGTTTATTGGCCCGCTTTCCCTGTGGTTTCGCCCTTTGCCGATTCCGCCTGTGAAAGGGATGACGCTGCGCTGGAGGGGAATTGTACATGGAGTCCACAGGCTTCAGTGTAGTCCCCTTCTCCTGCAGATCGGTGATAATGTCCTTGACATCACCACCGAACAGCACCGAACCCCGGAAGGGCGCTTCCTGAATAGCGGACTGCACCTCCGGGACCAAACCTGACACACAGAGCTTGGCATGATGCCATAAGCCTACGGTGAAAGCCGTGCTCCTACCAGCAGTGTCCACTGCATCGTACGTGGCACGAAGCATGTGCCGACTGGCCAAACGAGCAGAACGGGCAAGGTCAGCCACTTCCTGCTTAACCTGACAGTCAGGAAGGGAGTCCAACTTGGATTTCACCTCACTAAGAATCGCCTTCTGGTAATCCCCCATGTGACCGACATAGTTCAGGGCCCTAATACCCAGAGTGGAAGAAGCATATATCGTAGGTGATCAGCGAGTTTCTTACGCTGTGGGTCCGGTTCCAAAGAGCGCCACTTATGAACTTCCTGGATTTTGCGCAACTCCGTAAAAGAAGGATCCTCTGGAGGAGACTTCAGAGGAGTCCTAGGCCTGGGTTTGGCTGGAGAGCGTGGCTTGTCGTCCGGGTCGGAACAACTGTCGGAGTCATCAGAGGTGTCCGAGGAGGAAGAGGAAGAAGAAGAAGACTCCCTCTCCCAGCATGGGGGCCCCTTAGAAAGCCCTCGGGGAAGCGTGTCCTGCCCCGCCCTGGAACCAGAAGGCTCACCCCTGGTATCTGGAGGTGGGGAGGAAGTCTGTCGTCTGGGGCGTACAGGAACCGGAACTGGCACCGTCGCCGGGAGACGACACTCAACCTCTCTGGTGAGCTGAGCCTTGGCCTCAGCCCACCAGGAGGCCAGAGTCTCCTTCAAGTCCAACGGCGGCCGAGGGGGCGGTGGAGGAGGAGGGGGATACGGATACTGAGTGTACCCGTAGGGAGCGTATCCGTAACCCGGCGTCGGGTAGTGAGGCACTGAGTACTGCGGCGTCGTGTAGGCCGGCGTCGGGTACTGGGGAGTCGGATACTGCGGAGCCGGGTAAGACGGCACCGGATAAGATGGAGTCGGATACCCGGGGGCCCGGGCGGGGGAGTGTCTGATGGAGCAGACGGCCGGCTGGAAGCCCAGCGGGTGGGCCTGGAGCAGAAGGCCCGGCGGGCGCAGGGCCCGGCACTGGAGTGGCATCCGGGAGACTGATGTCGCCTGGCGTCGGTATGACTGGTGTTGGAGCCGGCGTCCGGGGAACCGACATCAGGTCATCTGGCCCAGAGGGAGGGAGGCCTGACGGAGGCGCAGCAGGAACCTTGGCATCACCCGGGGATGGTGGGGAAAAATCTCTGGGGTTAGGCTGAGGAGACCCAGGGTCCCCAGAGGGCAGCAAAGGCTGCAGGGAGCCAGGAACGGTGGAAGTAAGAGGGTCCGACGTCTGTTCGGCCGCCATGCGGACGTTGAGTCGGCCGACATCCGACTTACCAGCAGAGTCCGGGCGGACATCGGAGGAGCTGGCGTCCAACTTAGCGGACCCATCGCCCGAGGCAGGTCGCGAAGGAGGGGCAGCCTGGCTGGGTGGGAAAGTGGCCGTGCACCGCCCCAAAGGGGCGAGCGACTTATCAACCGTCTCCGTGTGGGCATCAGAGGGGCTGACGTCTGGCTTACCGGAGCCGCTCGAACCAGTAGGCCTCACAGTGACGGCTTTATTGGGAGCAGAGGCCTCCAACAGCCTGAGGCACCTGAAGGGCCCAAGCGCGAGCCAGACAGGCGGGTTGACGCCACCTTGGAAACTTCCAAGACAGCAGTCACGGAGCGGTTCCCCAAGAGGACGTTACCTGGAGCACGGCGACTCCAGCCGGAGTCACGGTGGAAGAGGAGCCCTGTCTCGATGCTTCTCCTTGTCCTTCTTCTTACGATGGCCTTTGGGGGAAGTGGACGCCTGCCAGAGCTTTTTCAACTCCTTCTCCATGGAGGACATCTTCTTCTTGAGGATATGGGCCTCCACGGACTGCTGCCTCCATCTGAGGGTGGTGGCGTTAAATTTAAGGCAGTGCTGGCACTTCTCCACCTGATGGTCCGGGCCCAGACAGAAGACGCACTGGGAAAGGCCATCCTTGTGCGGGAGTTGGGCGCTGCACAAGTCACACTTATTTTTGTGCTCAGAGGGTGTAGGGGACGACCTACACCAATGAAAGGCTGACGATCAAGTCGAACAATTCGAAAAAACGACGGTAAATACTACCGGCGACAGAGCTGACGAGCGTTGAACTTTACCGTGAGGCGCTGACACGAGCCAAAGGTGGGAAAGAACTGGAAGGCGGACATGGGGGGCCGCCCCCTTTATACTGACGCCGCATGACGTTGATCACCTGACGTGGGGGCAGTCCCCCCCACGTCAGGTGATCAACAGAGACTGCTAGCTAGAAATTTTTCTGTTGGGTCCTGATGCCGGCTGGCATCAGTCCTATATGTAATTACCTACTGCAAGAGCCCTCTCGGAGTAAGATCTCCAGGTGGCAGCTGCACAGATGTCCACAGCAGACACATTTCTGAAACAGGCCGTGGAGGCAGCCACACCCCTGGTGGAATGACCCTTAACTACTCCCATAAGGTCCTTGTTGCAGTAATGGTAACAAACAATGCAACTGGCTAATTACTTAAACACTGTTTGGAAACAGGAGCTCCCTTGTCTCTAAGACCTGAAGCATCCAGTTGTCCATGGTCCACAGCATCATAGGCAGCCAGAAGAACATGGCTGCCAATGTCAGAGCCTGACTTGAGGAGCTGGGCTACCTGCATCTTACTGGGATCCACTGCTAATGCCTGAACATGGTCCCTGGCTTAGTCCCAGAGGACATCATGATATTGGACCATATTGGCCAGGTAGTTAATGGCCTGGATAACAAGGGTAGTGGACACGAAAACATGCTTACCCAGGTGGTCCAACTGCCTGGACTCCCTGTCTGGGAGAAGGGCACTAAGGTGCCTGGGCTTTTTGGTATGGTCATGTGCCGAATTAATGCCACCGAATCTGCCTTAGGACAGATGAAGAATGATTCCAGGTTGCCCTGGTGACATCATCATAGAAGTCAATCAGGGGTGGCACCACCACCAGGGGGACACCCCCGCTGCCTTAAATAAACGGCCAGGCAACACTTATCTGGGTCCTGCTCCTCCATTTCCCAGCCCATAATGGACTGGATGTGCTGGCCCGGTGGCATGGAGGGCTAAGGTACTGGACGCCTTACCTCACGCTACGCTGGCGACCTGTGTTCTGGAACGAGCACAGGCTGCCAGAGGGGTTAACAGGAGAGAGAAGAAGGACTGAGCGTACGACAGACTGCTCTCCTTCTCCAGGGAGGGGGGATCCTCAGTTATCGGCACTTGCCTGCCCCCTGGTGGAGGCTGGGGGACAGGGCACCACGATGCAGTAGGGGGAGAAGTTGGGGCAGACGCTTGGAGGGAGCGCATGCGCGCTCCCCTCCGATGGCATCATTGCATGCCCCAACTCCTGGGAGAACACCAGGAAAAAGCTATGCCATGGCACAAGCAGGCTCAGTTCCCGGCCAGCCACGGCGCTTGGTCCACTCGATCCGGACTCTGGTGGGGGTTGGGGAACCCTGCCGTTCACCACCGGGGGGCCCTGGGAGTTCGGGTCTGCGCCAGATGGTGGACATCGGGGGATGGGGCTGGGGGCGCCCTCCAGAAGTTAGCCAGCATGGGAGGAGAAAGTACTGACAAAATAAATAAATAAATAAATAATGGACTGGATGTGGCGCCTGATGTCCATAAAAAAATGGATTGTCAGTAGGGAACTTTGGAATTGCCCTGAAGGGTTCTTCACCTTCTGAAGACTCCCCTGGCTAGAAGGAAGACCCAGAGAATCTGATTTATCCCCATTCATCTCATCTGGGTCACCTTCCAGCTGCGGGTGCTCATCCTGGCAAGAGCCAGAGCTGACATCAGGTTGAGACCCAGAAGACTCCAATGTTCGGGGTTCACTGGTGCCAGACCATCCCAGATCCTGAGGTGGCAGGTACCGGTTGGGATGCTGGGGGCGGGTCCTGCGGAGCAGGGGTCTGTCTCCGAATGAAGAACCACCAAGCTGAGAAAAGGGCATTATAGTCTACTGGAGGTGGGAAATTATAGACTGGTGGGCACGGATAAGATCGCACCGTGGGGTACAATGGCAGTGGGGCTGGTGTAGGGTACCCAGGGAAAGGATCACCCTACGCAGGCCGGGGTCCGGTGCTGGGCGTCGGCAGTGGTGTGGGCTGCGGAAGAGGTGACGCTGACGCCGGACCCACAGGCTAGAGCAGCGGCACAACCGGCAATGGCCCAGTGGGTGTCAGCAGAGCGCGCACGGGAGAAGATCTGCCAGCACTGGGAAAGCTGGTGCCTGGGGGGGGAAGGACCTCCCAGTAGAAAGCAGAGGCGATGCCAGACTAGGAGAAGTAGCAGTACCCTGCTGTGGGCACTGCCTTAAAGGACTGACATCAGGTCCTGCAGAGAGGACCAACGCAGGCAGTGCCTCGGCCAGGGGGTGGGGGGGCCAACAAGAGAGACGCCAACACCAGCCGAGCCTCCTGGCTGAGAGCCCATGGATTAAATGGGCCTGAGTGTCACAGGCTGGGATGCTGGAGATGAAGTCCCCTGCCCAGAAGAGCCGCTGCCCGTAATGGCAATGAGGGCTGGCGGCTGCACCACCAGTAGCCCAGTAGAGGAAAGGGCTGGCGGGGTTGAGGGAGCCAAACCCCTGCGGGAGAACAACCCCGATGTCGAGGGTTTGTGAGGCGGCCGGCCGTGAGTAGGAAGCAGACCAGTCCTGGTGTTTGTCCTGATAATTGTGCTTCCCACCGGATTTTTTGAGAAGATGAGGAAATCCAAGAGGACTGTGCCGATGAGGCTGAAGAGCTCCTGGCCTGCAGGACCTTTTCCATCTCAACCAGCTTCTTCTTGATAAGATGGCTCTCCAGAATCTTCAGACGATGTCTCCAAATGGCCTGACTGAACTTCTGGCAAATGTGGCAGGCTTCGGTATCGTGGCTGGGGCCTAGGCAAAGGATGCACACAGACTGGCAGTCTTTCAGAAATTTGCTTGCCGCAGGCACACTTTATGGAGCAGTCATAAGACGAGGCTGGTGGAGAAGACAAACTTAATGGCTGAAGCACCGAAAATTAGATGTTAAGACTATTCAAGAAAAGGGAACTTAAAAAAAAAAAAGTGTGGCAAGCACGAGTAAGAGCTGTGGCGCTGCAGCTGCGGCATTCACTAAGGTCTGACATGCGCGGGTTGATGGCAGGAAAAGAACTGAGGAGGGTGTGGGGAACCGCCTTTACAAAATAAGCTGTCAGTGGCTGACGGCGGTGGGCAGTCCCCCGAGGTAAACTGCTAGCTAGAAGTTTTCTGTGTGGTCCTGGCGCCTGGCAGCTTAGTCCTAACGGTGTTGATCTGCTGCAAGAGCCTTCCTCGAAGTAAGCTCTCTATTTATGATCCCAGTTGAGACATTCTGCATTAATAACTTCCCAACCTTGTGATTTGCTACTCAGTATATATGTGTTATAGTGCGTTTAATTTTTTGTTAGCATTTGTTGGTTTCCACTTTGCCATTATTAATATTTAAAAATTTTTTTTTTGTTTTGTTTTTTTAAACAGGTCATTTCTTCCTTTCTCTGTCTCCATGATGCATCTTTCAGCAGCAAACCAGCCTACGTTCAGCCACTCCATCTAGTCCTCTTTTTCAACATCTCTCCCCACTCCTCCCTCTTCTAACCCTGACCTCCCATTCATCTTACTGAGAGTAGGTCGCTTTGCACTCTATAGCATGCTATGATCATTTTCTCACTCTTTACTTTAAACTCTCATTTCTTTGTTAGAGAATAGGTTTTTGGACTTGATGGGTCATAAATTACATGTTTTGTATTCTGCAATAAGCATTAGGTGTGTATTAAATAGAGAGTGGTATTATTAAAACAGCTCATCCTTATTTTTATAATTGTTGAACCCATTTCTGTCTCTAATTCCTTTTGAATCACAAAATGTTAAGATATGATAAAGCATTCATTTGCAGTCTGATTAACACAGCATATTTTTATTTATGAGTCTCTAAATATTTCAATTTCATATTGCCATGCATTACAATTTTTATTGGTCAGCATCCATCAAGAAGTCCCCATTGGGACGTAGTTAATTACATTTTTAGTGACCTCCCTGTTAGTCGTAATTTGAGCACTGTGTGCGGTTCCAAATTTCATTGCCAGTTTTTGATCTCGGTACTATATGAGATCCCAAAAGTCTTCACTGTGTATTGGCAGGTAGATTTTTTCTGTTTGGCTCTATAGTCCCTTTTAAACTACTATTTACATATGGTGTCGATTTTGTGAACTATGACTGAGCCACTGCACACTGGTTTTCTCTTTGGCACGCACTAGTATTTTCCAGTTAACTAAATCATCTCAGCTGACCGGGAGTCTCCGTGTTACTTTGCATGGACTTGGCTGCATTTTTTTTTTTTATTCCCTTCAAACCTTCACTTTTGTTTACATGTTTGGCTCCTGAAACATTTGTATGTAGAGGCACTCAGTAATTCACATAATACTGCAAAACAGATATTGACTAGTTGACAATGAAAGATTAAACTTCCTTGATCAAGCATACTAAGAATGCTCTCTGTATTAGTTTCATTTACTTTTATTTACAGTTATCTTGATTGTTGCAATCAAACTTTTATTTTTTCTAATATACATTAATGGAGCTTGAATTTGTGTGTATTATACTATAGGGTTGAGTAGACAGTTTAATGTTAACACTCCAATTTTTGCAGTTTAATAACTTTGCAACCATTCGATGGACTTGCATGAAATTTTGCATGTGCGGTCTTGTGGGTAGATCTCTGGATGTGCCAAGTTCCATTCCAGTCGGATATGCAGATTCCGAGAGGGTTCTGCAGTCCCACAGGCACATAATGATACCATTACATTAACTGAAAAAGGATGGATGGGTGGGAGCACAGGGCCTGGAGGGCTCTGCACTCCCACAGACAAACTAGGATACAATTATACTATCTTAAAAAGTAAGGGAATTCTTTGCAAAAAAACTCCATTAATGCAACATTTAGGGTTCATGCTAAAGCAATAAAAGTAGGGAGATGTGGCATTAGGGTTTCAACCCCCATAAAAACAAATCAGGGGTGCAGTAAATCAACCTAAAGCTCACCCCAAATGGGGGTGAGCTTTGAGTTAACAACGGAAGACTGCACCCCCGATTTGTTTTATGGGTGGGGGTGGGGCTTTAGGGTTGGAAACCCTGAAGCCACAATTCTCCACTTTTTTCACTATAGCATAAACCCTAAATGTTGCATTAATGGAGTTTTTGCAAAGACAATAGCTATATATCAATTTCAGATTAAAAAGCTGTCAATGAGCAATCATTAAAAGCTCAATCTTTCAATACAAATAATGATTCTGAGGAGCCTAATTTCCTTGTCATAAAAAGGGAGGCAGGAATGGTTAGTTTGACTCGCTGTTCTAATCCATTAGAAGAAAGTATTATGGTGAGTAACTTTTCCTTCTAACTACATTAATTAGAATTGTCTAGTCAAACTCGTGCAGACTCCAAGCACTACCCAGGGTTGGAGGGTTTTAGGATTACTTTGGGAATAGGTTCTGAAGCACAGAAATCCCAAACCCAGCATCCTCTCTTGCCTGGGTGTCCAAGCAATAATGAGATGTAAATGTGTGGACTGTGAATAGGGTAGTACGTTCCTTCCAGCTGCCACTGATGCTATTGTATACTCACTGGAATTTCCTTAAATGCCATCTGGGTGTGCATTCCCTATCTTGGTACTATCAGAAATTTATTTTGGATATTATCCATCTCAGTGTGGTCTGTTTAAAGGCTGGATGTCTTTTTGACACCTCGCTATATGTGGCAAACAACTGTTTGTTTTTATTCCTAATTCCCTCTGTTCTAGACTTGTAGAAATTGAGGGTACCTCTGACATTTAATGTTTGAAGTTTTTCTTCCCCTCTACTGGGATATGGGGCCTTAGGAAAAACACTGGCACAGTAATAGTCTGATTTATGTGGAATACTGACATCACCATTGGCAAGAATTGTACATTTGTTGGAAAGAATAGTTGAGTACCTAGAGGTCAGTGGAGCACAGGATCCAAGGCAGCATGGGTTCACAGCGGGAAGGTCATGTCAGACGAATCTAATAGATTTCTTTGACTGGGTGACCAAAGTAGTAGACCAGGGAGGGGCTGTGGACATGGCCTACCTAGACTTTAGCAAGGCATTTGACACAGTCCCACACAAAAGATTATTAGTCAAATTAACCAGCCTGAGGTGGGTCCCAGGGTGGTAGCCTGGAGTAAAACATTGGCTGGACAACAGGACACAGAAGGTAATTGTAAATGGAGTCCACTCTGAAGAAGAGGCGGTTATTAGTGGGGTACATGAGGTTCAGTATTGGGTCCAGTCCTTTTAATGTCTTCATCAGCGGCATTGCAGAGGGACTGGAAGGAAAAGTATGCCTTTGCAGATGACACAAAGATCTGCAACAGGGTTGATACACAAGGAGCGTGGAAAGGATGAAAAGGGACTTGGCAAGGTTGGAGGAATGGTCTGACGTATGGCAGCTAGGTTTAATGCAAAAAGTGCAAAATAATGCACCTGGGAAACAAGAACCCAGGAGAAGAATACACAATGGGTGGGAGGTAGTAACAACAACAAAACAGGAAAGGGACGGGGTAATCATATCAGATGACCTTAAGGTTAGCAAGCAATGTGAGAAGGCAGTAGGGAGGGCGGGGGTATACTGGGATGTATAGGGAGAGGCATCAGCAGCAGAAAACAGGAAGTTGTTATCCCCTGTACAGACAGTTGGTGAGAGCCCATCTGGAATACTGTGTCCAGTTCTGGAGACCCCATCTCCATAAGGACATAGACAGGATAGAGGCAGTCCAGAGGAGGCAACTAAAATGGTGCAGGGTCTGCAAGAGAAGCCGTATGAGGAGAGACTAAAGGAGCTTAATATGTATACCCTTGAAGAAAGAAGGAGAGGGACATGATAGAAACTTTCAAGTACCTCAAGGAATCAACAAAGTCCAAGAGGGTAGCATCTTTCAGAAAAGAGACTTGCAAGAACAAGGGACACAATTTAAAGATAGAAGGAGGCGGTTCAGGGGCAATGTGAGGAAGTATTATTTCACAGAGAGGTAGTGGATGCATGGAACAGCCTTCCTGAGGAAGTTGTGGAATCTAAAACTGTGGGAGAATTCAAGAATGCATGGGACAGACATAAGGCAATTCTTGTGGGGGTCAGGAAGATATAGGCTGTTGGTTAAATAGGATCTGCGGCCTATCCTGTAGGTAGGGAAATGGGCAGACTAGATGGGCCTAGCGGTCCTTATCTGCCGTCAAAGTCTATGTTTCTATGTTTCTAATATCTCTTTTTCCCAGTGGAAAACTAGTATAAGGGGTCCAACGCAGAGTGCTTGTAGCTCACCAACCTTCTTTGCTGATATAATAGCCACCAAGAATACTTTCCAAGGGAGGTATTTCAACTCAGTAGTGGCTACAGGTTCAAGAAGGTAGGTCATTAAATGAGTGAGAACCAGGTTCAAGTCCCAAGCTGGTAGAGGTTTCTCCACAGGGTGATAAATATGTGAGAGGTCTTTAAAGAATCTCTTAAACATAGGATATGTAAACAAAGATTCTGCTGAAGCTTTGAACTTAAATACTGAGAATGGAAGACAAATTCACCTTTAAATATGCTGGCCATAAGCCCAGAGACGTTAAATGTAATAAATAATCCAAAGGAACACAATATCTGCATTCTCAGCTGAACTGGAATCTCTACATTCTCAGCTGAACTGCAATTGTTCACACACCAGATTAAGAATCTTTTTCATTTTGAACTGTAAGTTTTCCATGGGGCTAGCTAGCTCTATGACTTAGGTAGAGATATTTAGCTCAGAAAATTATCCATTCAGGACGTATAGATAAGCCCCCCATGATGAACCACAGTGTTGCAGAATTCTGCAGAAGAGTTACTGCAGCAAATAATGCAGCTTCAATGGGAGTTAATCCCGTTTGTCATGCAGTAAACCTGTGACACTGCGCTTCATCTTGGAGGGCTTATCTGTATGCCTTTAGATAAAGGGATTCCAAGTTTGGATGGTTCACCTGGCATTTTAAGATTGTCAGAAAGTCTTGATACAGAGGCAGAATGAGTCTCTTTGGGAATCTGGAGTAACAGTGGGTACCATGGTTGTTTAGGCCAGTTTGGTGCTATCAGGAGGATGCTTACCTGTCCTGCTCTTACTTTTAGAAGCACTTACTGTATTAAAGGAAATGGTGGAAAAGCATAAAGGAACCTGTTTATAGTGTATGGTAGAATGCTGTTCTGCATAGAAATCCATGCTTAGAACAGCGTTGTTGTACTACACTAGCGACGTCACAAATCCCATTTTGGGGTAAACAAATGCACTTATGGTTGCCCATACACTATAAAAGATTGTGTGTGAGCAACCATACACATACAAGGCTATTTTAAAAATCTCGAGGTTTCCACGGTAATGAGACCTCTTGAGCTGCACTCTTGAGGTCTCATGTTACCATGGAAACTTATCGAGTGAAATATAGCCTTGTTGTGTATGATTGCTCATACACAATCCTCTGTCTCCAGTATATGCAGATGGCAAACTCTAGCCACTGAGGAACCAGACTACGAGGTGCAGGGTTTGAAGGTCCAGCTGCAGGACCTTCCCTTGTTGTCCGGTCAGCAGGTTCGGATGAAGAGACAACCGCCATGAAGGCCTGCTGCTAAGGCTGATGAGATCTGGGTATCAGAACTGTCTGGGCCAGTATGGAACTATCAGGATCATCTGCGCCTTGTCCTTCCAGGCCTTGACAACCACCTTGTGGATCAAGGGGAAGGGAAGGAAGGCATATATGAGGCACAAAGTCTAGACCCTCGCGAAGGCATCCCTCAACAATGTCCCAGACTGTGGGGGTGGGCACAAAATAGCCTCAGCTTTCTGTTCTCTCCAGAGGGGAACAGGTCCACCACCGGGGGTGCCCCACTGGGAGAACAAATGACTCATTTCATTTTTTTCATTTATTTTGTAATTGCAGGTTGGTACACTGGAATATTAAAATTTCATTTTCAGGCACAACCTGAGGTCAGTAATAAGAAAACATACATAACTTACAGTAACACAGAACAATCAGATAAACAATCACATAATTTTACGAAAGTACATGCATTCAAGTTTTTGAAATGGTTATATACAGTTTTAGAAAAAGTACCAATGGAGGCTGAATGGTTAACCAGTTCGGGAATGGAATTCCATACTGTGGCATTGCAATAAGCAAATGACCTTTTCCTTGTGTTTGTACATGCCCAGGGTAAGGTTAGCAAAAGTTTTTGAGAAGAATGAGAATCGAAGGAGAATTATAAGTCTCCAGAAGAACATGTAATGAAGTGGGGATACCCAAATGCAATATCTTAAAGATAAAACGTGATAAGTCCAGTTTACAATTATTTGGAACACATAACCAATTGAGCCCGTCTAGGACATTACAATGGTGGGTTCTATGCGGTGCCATGAGTATGAACTTTCCAAGTTTGTACAACAAAGTCTCCTTTCTGTTAACAAAGGAAACTGATGAGGCATCAGTTATTACTGAAGCATAATTCAAAACAGGAAGTAAACTCTGTTGTGCAATTATTTTTCGTGATTCTTTGGACAGAAAACTTGTGAGGCGATAAACGGTCCCAATCTTGGAATGCAATTTTGCAGTGACTACATCCATGTGGGTGTTGAATTTCAGGGTATGATCTAATGTAATACCTAGGTATTTAAATGATTCAACTACATCAATTGTACCACCCCCATCTGACTGATTTCATTTTGGTTCAGAACCAAACAGCATGACCTTTGTTTTAGTTTTAAGTGCCAAATTATTTTGTGTGAGCCACCAGAAAAAAAATTACTTACCATAGTAATCTTGTTTCTTCCAAGGGAATCTTACTGTATTCTAACTAATGCAGTATGGTCTCACTATAGGATTGCCTCAGAGCTGAAATGTTAATAGAACCTATGCAAATGATGGAATGCGAGGCTCAAGCTCGGTTTTCAAACCACTGTCCCTGGTTACAGTTCTTCAACCGTCAGATTCTTATGAAGCATGCACAGTGAACTATCTAATTAAATTAATAACTATTTAAAAAGCTATCCCCACTTTTTTAATTATCACTCCCCAAACAAAACAGAATGGCATCCTAAAGACTCAAGTCGCAGATGGCCAAGAAAAACACAATACCCACAGGTTTGCAACAATACGTATACAGCTGGAGTGCAGTGATCCTTAGGTTCTAGAAGGGGAGGTAGGGAGGGAGCTCAAAATACAGTAAGATTCCCTTGGAAGAAACAAGATTACTATGGTAAGTCATTTTTTCTTCAAACTCCAGGAAATCTTACTGTATTCTGACTAATGCAGACTACCCAAGGAGTACCTTTGGAGGTGCGTACAGAACCTACTTAGGAAACAGGCTCTGCAGGACTGCTGTGCCAAACCTGACATTCCTCTGGCCTGAACATCCAAGCAGTAACGCTTGGTAAATGTGTGAAGTTTTCCAGGTAGCTGCTTTACATAATTCCACCAAGAGAATATCCCTAGCAGCCAAAGAAGCAGCTGTACCCCTGGTCGAATGGGCCCCAAGGCCAGTGGGTGGCTGCTTGCCCACCTTGCTGCAGCAGAACTGGATGCAAGCAACGATCCATCTTGCAATAGACCTTTTAGTGGCCGGTTTACCCTTCCCTACTTCTCCATAAGTAAGGAAGAGTTGAGTATGGTCCTGGCTGTGGCCCTTTGTGTGATCAAGACAGTAGCTGATCACTCTTTTCACATCCAAGCTATGCAGTCTACGTTCCCCTGAAGTGGAATGCTCAATAAAAAAGACAGGCAATGTAATGGACTGGTTAAGGTGGAATTCGGGTATCATCTTGGGCAGAAATGTCCTATTAGTCCTCAAAACAACTGTCTCTTTATGGACAGCAATGCAGCCAGACTCTGTGGATAAAGCTTGGAGCTTGCTAATCTTCCTGGCAGCAGTGATAACCACTAGGAACATTGTTTTCCAAGTCACGTACTTGAGGTCTACCGAGGACATGGGCTCAAAGGGCGGAGGGGCTGCATAAGCTGGGCAATACATATACTGAGATCCCACATGGGTGTAGGCTCCCTATGAGGGGGATGTAAATGCAGTAACCCCTTGAAAAACTTTCTGAACACTGGACTGGCAGCTATGGACAGCCCCTTGCCAGCTGACAGGCAGAGGTGTACCTTAAGGGTAGAGGCCCTTAAGCCTAGAGAATGGAGATGGGTTAGGGTGGTGAGGGAGTTCCCTCTGCGAGTGGGTACACTCCCCCGCAACCGTTGTCTCCGTATCGCTTGAGTGGGGTTGAGGCACGGTCCCAATGTAAGCCGACTGGCTGAGCCTCCCCTGTGATTGCTAAAACGCTTCTACCCCTGCTCTCCAGCAGGAGCTCGACCAGGACTTAATAATCTGTGTGCAAATCCCTCCCCCTGCTTTCATGCAGGGGCTGCTGAGCGTTTGTTTTTCTGGACTAAGCAAAGAAAGTTGTGTTCTCGTTTTTAGACTTGAAAGCTGTGTTTTATTGTGCAAGCTGTGTCTTGGAATTGCTGCATGTGGTCCCAGAATCAAGGCGGTCAAAATTTCCAGCCCACCAGCCACGTTCCCTCCTCCCCTTAACTCGCAGGCCACGCCCCCTACCCTGACATACATACTTATGGTGGTACTTTCATTCATACCCCCTGCCTTGATGAGCATACTTATAGGCATATCTTACCCCCTGCACTGTTTTAGAGCATACTTATAGGCATATCTTACCCTCTGCATTGTTTTAGTGTACCTCTGGTTGGTTGTCACCCTACTGCTGCCTATCAGTAGCGGTAGACTAAGGCCATATATTAAATAATCACCCATCCTGATCTCTCGCCCCAATGTCTGGGGGGGTAATGCTGTATGCATCACTACCACCAGTGGCAAACCCCTGCTTTGTTTTAGTTTATGATTGTTGGTACTGCCCCCCAAGGGTGATCTCCTGCTGTACGGTATACTGTGGGGCTCACTTAGTTGACTAGGTGACGTGAGGTTATCCAATGCCGTTCTTATGTATACTGTGGGGCTTACTAGATGTGCTAACCTTTTGTATCTACTCAGGACCCATCACAGCCTTTATTGTTTTGAGTGGACTGGTCACTGCTCAACCTGTATGCTGGGCAGATAACTGTACATACAACCATTGCCTGTCTGATTTGTGATGAGCATCCCTTTTCCTGGTACTGGTATTTCATATATTGAGTCTGGTCCCTGCTACTTGGCCACTGTTGGGGTTCCCTAGGAGGGTGGCACTCCTCTCTCAGTGACCGTTGCTGTGCTCTAACGTAAGGAAGCATGTTCCATGGTCTGTAACTACACTCTCATGGGGGAGCCTTCCACTAATAGTGGCAGCTGGTCTGACGCCTCTTAGTTGCCCAGTGGGTAATTAGTGGGTCAGGGGTCTACTGCACCTGATTCACCCACCCAAGGTCCCAGCCACCTACTGTTAGGGCTGTCCTTGGCCTAAGCTCTGGCACTACCATGGGGGTCCTTGATCACTGCCTAAAGAGGGCTCTGCCTATCATCCTAATATGCTCCCTCACCACTGGCCTGCTTACTAGGCCTTGATCCTTTGGTGGCAACTCTCCTCCTGTGGGGGGACCCTGGGTTGCACATGGCCAGCATGAGGAGTTGGACTACACTTTCTCCAACCTTATAGCCAGTGCTAGACAGCCTCCCCTGACTGTTGGCTGTCTTGATCTAAGGTGCTTTCTGGGTCTTGTCATTATAGTCAGGCGATACAGACGTAAGTCACCTGCTAGGGGCGCCACCCCCAAGGCATCTCCTCTGGCTCATACTGGTGACCCCTGCACTGGCAGGAGACATTGAGCCCAACCCTGGTCCTCCCTATCAAGCCTTTTCTGCACCAGACAGCTGGAAGTTGGGTAAGGGGCTAAAAATAGCGCACCTAAATATACGCAGCCTCCTGCCCAACATGGCAGAACTCCTTGCTTGGGTAACTCATCATAGGCCTGACATCCTTGGAGTAACTGAAACCATCCATTCCAGACTCAGCCTGCAAGCTTCCCGGATATGATCTTGTTAGACTGGACCAGCAGGGAAAAAGAGGGGTGGTGGCATTCTGGTATATTTCAGGTGTCACCTCAAACTAATGGTCCTACCCTGCCAACAGCCATTGCAGTCTCCCTGTGAGCTTCTACACACAGTGCTGTTGCTGGGTGACACAAAGAAACTACATACTGTATGTAAGTATAATCCCCCGACAGGAGGTTTATCGGGGCTGTCCTCCCTACTTGATTCCGTGGGATCAAAGACTGGGCATAATGAATTGTTGATATTGGGTGACCTTAACTTAAACTGGCTTGGTGGGAATACCAAGTCATACTAGACTTTGCTCTCTGGCCTTTCACTGCCACAACTCATCAAGGAACCAACTAGGGTGTCATCCACTTGTGGGTCTAACTCCCTCTTAGATTGGATATTGTCCAATAGGCCTGAGAGGATTAGCTTGTCGGGTATCCTTCCTAACTCCATCTCTGACCACTCTCCAGTGTACTGTGTATGGAAGATCTCCTCCCTGAAAATTTCTCATGAGTCATTCAGGTTAGGGACTTCTCCCAGGTTTGACCTAGGATCATTCCATGAGGATCTCCTGAATACTGACTGGACAGAAGTGTGGAATGCACATGACTCATCCTCAGCTGCTGACCAATTCGTCAACATCTTTGGTGTGCTGCAGGATAAGTATGCCCCTCTCATCAGAAGGAGGGTTGGGGGGTTGCTATCAAATGGCTGCACGGGAGCCTCCTTGCCCTCGTGAGGACCAGGGACAAGTGCTGGGCCAACTTTAAGGTCACGATGGACCAGACCTTATTTCAGCAGTACAGGCGACTCAGAAATGAGTGTAAAAAGGCAATACATGTGGCCAAAAGTGAATTTGGCAAAACTGCCCTGCTGAATTCAGCAAAGGACCCCCAGGAGCTTTTGGAGGTGCATCAAGAACATTGTAAGTGGTTCCTCCACTTGCGAGGCTCTGATATACTCATCAATGGTTCTAGCTGTAACAATCCGCTTACCATCGCTAATGCATTTAACATGCATTTTTCTGACCTGTTTGCACTCACCTCTCTGCTCTCCCCTAGTGGGGGTGGCAGTGGTGGCATGGTCACTGCTCCTTCTTTGGCTCCGGTCTCCCAGCCGCTCTTCTATTTTAAGGCTGTAACGGCGCATGAGATGCAGAGATTGCTCTCTGGTCTCTCCCCTCACTCCAGTGCAGGCCACGATGGTTTGGAGCCCAATCTCCTTCATCTTGGTGCCTTTTATTTAGCCACACCTTTGGCTCATATTTTCAACTTGTCCCTCACTTCCGGGATTATCCCTGATATATGAAAGGTATCCAGGGTGGTCCCTGTCCTTAAGCAGGGCAACCCTAAAATTTTAGACAACTACCATCTGATAGCCATATTATCTGGGGTTAGTAAACTACTTGAGAAAGTAGTAGCTGTGCAACGTTCGGAGTATATCCAGTCATATGTCACGAGCTGCTGTCTCCATCGCAGCATGGCTTTAGGAAAGGGCACAGTACATCCTCTGCCCTAGTCTCTGTCTCCTCTGGAATAGGAACAGCTATGGACCAGAGTAAACTCTCTGGTGCTATCTTTACTGACCTCTCCAAGGCCTTTGACCTTGTTGATCATACCCTGCTTCGCTCTCAGCTTAGGACCCTTGGCCTGTCCCCTCCGGTCCTTCGGTGGTTCTCCAATTACCTAAAAGGTAGACAACAGCTGGTCATATTCAGCAAGATGCTCTCTGGGACTATTACCATATCCACAGGAGTTCCCCAGGGGTCAGTCCTGGGTCCCCTGCTCTTCTCCATCTTTGTCAATGACCATCCCTCTGCCACTGCAAAGCCACCCTGTATGCAGACGATCTGGTCATCCTCACTCATTCTCGGGATACTGGGGTTATCAACCGTCGATTAAGTGAGGACTTCAGGAGCATCCAATCCTGGATCACGTCCCATAAGCTGGTTCTCGACCTTAAAAAAAACTCAGGCCATGCTTTTTGGGTCCCTGGCCAAGACTAAGGCCTCCCATGCCCCACTGTGCATCACTGGACTTGATGGCACTCAGGTCCTCTTCACTAATACCTTCAAATACCTTGATGTAACACCTGACCCACAGCTTGACCTTGGACATCTTATCCAGAATGTATGCAAAGCTGTCAGCTGGGTATGGCTTACAGAGCAAAGAGCAACCTCACCCCTGCTGCACGACTTGCACTTGCTCGTGGTGCGTTCCTCCCCTCTCTCTCCTACGGAATCCTTCTGTTTGCTTGCACCGCCAAAGCGCACCTTTCTAGGTGGACTGTCACATATAATAATATCTGCCGCTTTGCTCTCGCTGCCCCTCGTCTCACCCATCACTGTGACCTGTACAGCAAGCCGAATTGGCTCTCTCCATCTCATTACTTAGACTTTGTCCTGGGGTGTTTTACAGACTGGCGGAGCTCCTTGTGCCATCTGTCTCCTCTTACTAGTCTCACAGGTCCCTGGACTCTGCTGTCCTTAGGATTCTAGCCACTCAGACTCAAATGGGAGACAGAGACTTTGCCTCAAGTGCACCCAGGCTGTGGAACTCGCTTCCTGTCCTGATCCGTGCCTCTCCCTCACAAGGTTACCGCAGATCCTCCCTATGGAACCAACTGAAACTTTCCTCTGTGTGTGACTGTCCCAAGCCCCCATGATTTCACCTGTCCCCGGCTCTGGGGTGAGGATTGGTATGTGTTGCCTCCACCCCGGACTCTGCTCTGGGCATGGCCCTGTTCATGGCTCCACTTTTCTGGGGTCAAATAGTTGTACATAATCAGTACTGGGGGGCCCTCCTTACCGGGGTCCTATAGTTGTAAATATAACAGTATTTACTGTGCCCTCTAATTTTATGCACTGCACTACTCGTTTCTTAAAGCATAAG
Organism: Neoceratodus forsteri; assembly: GCA_016271365.2. Lineage (NCBI taxonomy): Eukaryota > Metazoa > Chordata > Ceratodontiformes > Ceratodontidae > Neoceratodus > Neoceratodus forsteri. The sequence goes on from CM028132.1 coordinate 1,285,668,181, forward strand.
TCCTACTGTGAGTGACCACTTGATCATGTAATGTATGCTTTGACTCTGTATACTCAATGTATCTGTACCTGAGTTGTTCAATGTATTCAAACTTGTATTTCCTGTACTCTCCCGGGTCGTACCTGAAAATAGGCAAATATCTTGTCTAGTATACCTACCCAGTTAACAAAAGCTAAATAAATAAATATTCCAAGACCACTGGCAAGCTGGTCTGATTATGGTGTATGTTCCTTCCCTGACACCAAATGGAAAACCTCTTCCATTTGGAAGAATAGTTTTTTTTCTAGTAGGCGGCTTTCTAGATACCCTGAGTATCTCCATCACCCCTTCTGATAGGTGCAAGTTTGCATACTCTAAGTCCTCAAGAACCAGGCCTTGAGCCTGAGGAACTGAAGGTTGGGGTACATGATACTGCCCTGGGAAGAGGTCAGTAGGTTGTGCCTCCTGAGGAGGCTGATTGGTTTGGCTACTGACATGGATAGGATCAGGGAATACCAGGGCTGCTTGGCCCAGTCTGGGGCAATGAGAATCATTGTTGCTGGCTGGGACCTGAGCTTGTTTAGTATCTTTAGCAGCAGGGGAAAGGGAGGAAAAGCATACAAGAACCTCCCTGTCCAATCCAGTGGCAATGTGCCCAGAGGGATTGTGCCCTTGACCGGAGGTATGCAGCAGAACTGTGGTAGTTGAATAGCAAAGGCCCAAACCGAGGAAAAGATACCCAACTCAGTTAAGAAGGGGGATAAAGCCGGCCCGTCGGCATAGCGGTTGGATTTCCGCATGCGATGCTGGCGACCCGGGTTCGGGAACGGACCAGGGTTGCCGGAGGGCCGGCCGGGGAAGAAGGATAGAAGCGTCCTAAGGACTGCTCTCCTTCTCCGGGGAGAGTGAGGGGAAGTGCCGGGCATCGATGACCCTGGCGGAGCCAGAAGTCACACAACCACTGGCACTAGCACGTTACAGGGAGGCGGGGCAGATGCTGGCGTCATTCACGACCCGCCTCCCCAGAAAACGGAAAAATAGACAGCTGCCAGCCACCTTCCAATGAAGCCGCCAACTGAATTAGCTCCTCAGGCCAGCCCTCCAGCCTATCCGAAACCTGCGGCATGCAGGAGTGCACCCAGCCCGCCGTGGGGCTAAGCCACGGTGTCGGAGGGCCTGTGGCGATTTGAGAGTGAAGTCAGTGGCCCGTGACCGGGCCGAAAGTACCGGGTGGTAGGCAGCTTGGGTGGAAAAATAAATTTAAAAAAGAAGGGGGATAAAACCTTTTATAGGTACATTAGGGAGCAAAGAAAGACTAAGGCAGGGATACTGAGGCTGAATAAAGAAGAAGGTGCTTGGGCAGATTGCGACAGTGAAAAAGCAGGGATATTGAATTAATACTTCTGCTCAGTATTCACAATGGAAAAGCAGGGAGAGATACCTAATCCAGTCAACAGAAGCACTCTGGATCGTGGGGTTGATGTTAGTCCTTTCACAGAAGAAAGGGTTCTGAAGAACTCTTAAAACTGAAGGTGGATAAAACAATGGGGCCTGATGGGATTCACCCCAGAATTCTAAAAGAACTAAGGGAAGAACTAGTAACACCACTGACAACCCTTTTTAATAAATCATGGGAGGATGGTGTGGTACCTGAGGACTGGAGGAGGGCGGATGTAATTCCCCTTCACAAAAGTGGGAGCAAGACAGAGGTAGGAAACGACAGACCTGTCAGTTTGACCTCAGTGGTAGGGAAAATGATGGAATCACTTCTGAAGAAAAGAACTGGTGAGTAACTAGAGGCCAGTGGGTCACAGGACCCAAGGCAGCATGGATTCAAAGCAGGAAGGTCATGTCAGACGAATCTAATTGATTTCTTTGACTGGGTGACCAAAGTAGTAGACCAGGGAGGGGCTGTGGACATGGCCTACCTAGACTTTAGCATGGCATTTGACACAGTCCCGCACAAAAGATTAATAAACAAATTAGCCAGCCTGGGAGTGGGTCCCAGTGTGGTAGCTTGGGTAAAACACTGGCTGGACAACAGGACACAGCAGGTAATAGTAAATGGAGTCCACAGTGAAGAAAGGAGGGTTGCTAGTGGGGTACCGCAGGGTTCAGTACTGGGGCCGGTCCTTTTTAATGCCTTTATAAGTGACATTGCAGAGGGACTGGAAGGGAAAGTATGTCTCTTTGCAGATGACACAAAGACCTGCAACAGGGTTGATACACAAGGTGGGGTGGAAAGGATGAAAAGGGACTTGGCAAGGTTGGAGGAATGGTCAAATGTATGGCAGCTCAGAGTCAATGCAAAGAAGTGCAAAGTAATGCACCTGGGAAACAAAAACCCAGGGGAAGAGTACACAATGGGGTGTGAGATACTGACAACAAAAATTGAAAGAGACCTGGGGGGGTAGTCATACCAGACGATCTAAAGCTGGGCCAGCAATGTGAGAAGGCAGTAAGGAGGGCGGGGGTTACTGGGATGCATAGGGAGAGGCATCACCAGTAGAAAACAGGAAGTTGTTGGCCCTCTGTACAGACAGTTGGTGAGACCCCATCTGGAGTACTGTATGCAGTTCTGGAGACCCCATCTCTACAAAGACATAGACAGGGTGGAGGCTGTCCAGAGAAGGGCAACCAAAATGGTTCAGTGTCTGCACCAGAAGACATATGAAGAAAGACTAAAGGAGCTTAAGATGTATAGCCTCGAGGAAAGGAGGGAGAGAGGGGACATGATAGAAACTTTCAAATACCTCAAGGGAATCAACAAAGTCCAAAAGGGTAGCATCTTTCAGAAAAAGAGATGTGCAAGAACAAGGGGGCACAATTTGAAGATAGAGAGGGGATGGTTCGGAGGTAATGTGAGGAAGTATTTCTTCACAGAGAGGGTTGTAGATGCATGGAACAGCCTTCCTGAGGAGGTCGTAGAGTTGAAAACAGTGGGGGAATTCAAGAATGCATGGGACAGACATAAGGCAATTCTAGTAGGGGGTAGGATGAAGTAGGCTGTTGGTTAACTAGAATCTGCAGTTTATCCGTTAGGTAGGGAAATGGGCAGACTAGGTGGGCCAAGCGGTCCTTATCTGCCATCAAATTCTATGTTTTTATGCTGATTGTCTGGAGCTGCAAAGAGGTCCACTTCTGGAGTGCCCCATCTCTTGAAGACAACCTCCAGGACCTGCTTGTTCAGTGACCACTCGTGGTGGTTCTGATTGATTCTGCTGAGGGCATCTGCTTGTAGGGAATATGCCAGGCTCCAGATTTTCATGGCCTCTGTACACAATGGGGTTGACCTTGTGCCCCCTTGTTTATGTAGTACATGGTGGTTGTGGTGTCTGTCCTGACCTGCACCACCTTGCCTTTTATTAGGCTGGCAAAGGACTGGATGCCCAGAAGGACTGCCCTCCATTCCAGTAGGTCGATGTGTAATAGTGACTCCTGATTTTGCCATGTGCAATTGCTGTGTGCTCCCCCAGATATAACTCCCATCCCAGGAGTGACACATCTGTGGTTAGTATCAGTGAAGGGGTTTGTTGCAAGAACGGCAAGAACAGCACCCCTTGTCCTGCCACCATTGCAGTGCTTGAAGGAATGTTGCTGGGACAGACACTAGCTTTGACAGTGAGCCCCCTTTTTGTAGCCAATGAGCTCTGAGGTGAAACTGAATGTCCCTCCTCTGGAACCTGGCCTGACACTGTTGCTGTAAATGCTGCCATGTGGCCTAGCAGCTGCAGAAAATGCTTTGTCGGCCTTGGGACGTGAGCTTGAAGGAGCTGGCCACCTGCACCAGGCTGTCCACTCCTCCCTGTGGGAGGAAAGCCTTCCTCTTTCGAGTGTCCAACTCAACTCCTATGAATTCCAGGAGCTGAACTTGACTCCAGTACTGACTTTTTTAGATTCACCAGGAACCCCAATGACTGCAGGGTAACCAGTGTAACTGCCAGTACCTTCTTGACCATGTTACCCCCTGCCTCCTTAGGTGCGCCACAACCAGAGCTAGGCATTTTGTAAACACCCTTGGGGCAGAGGTCAGACCGAAGGGCATTGCCCTGAACTGATAATGGCCTGATGGCAATCTGAACCTGAGGTACTTTCTGTGGGACTGCCTGACAGATATGAGAAAGTAGGCATTCTTTGAGTCCAGGGATGCCAGGCAGTCTCCCTCTGCCTTAGAGTTGAAAGAATAGTAGCCAGAGTCACCATCTTGAACTTTGGCTTTGACAAGTGTCTGTTTAGATGTCTGAGATCCAGAATAGGTAGTCACTCACCTGTTTTCTTTATTGTGAGGAAATATGTTGAGTACAAGCCTTTTCCCCTTTGTGCCATGGGAACTGCCCTTTGTACCAGAAGGCTGGATACTTCCTCCTCTAACAGAGTTGTTTCGGATGGGATGAAGGGTTTGAAGACCCTTGACCTCAGCTTTGGCATGAACTTGAAGCTGAGGACAAGTTCCTGGGCCACTACCTCCAGGACCCACTTGTCTGTGGTGATTTTTTGCCACTCCTGGAGGTAGAGGGCCAGCCTGCCCTGTACTGGTATGGGGGAGACGACCCGAGCAGGCACTTTAGGGTGTCTACTTTGCCTGGGCTGCTGTCTGTGTGCTGGGGCTAGTGCGGCCACTGCCTCTTCTGCCCCTGCCTCTGAAGTATCACCTCTGTTGTTGGTACAGGGGAAAGCTTGAGGCTGGAAAAAAGGCCTGTAGTGGGTCCTGCCCCTACCACCTCTACTCCAGTGTTTCTGGGATGTGACTGCCCTTTCCTTTCCTGTAACACTCTTCTAGGCAGCTTTGTATTCGTCCATTTTCTTCAAACATGCTTCTGTTTGTTCCCCAAACAGAGATACAGGATCACAGGGAAAGTCTAGAGCTTTGGCCTGTGTACCCTGAGTCAGATTGGTGGTTCTCAGCCAGGCAAACTTTCTGAGGGACACTGATGCTGCCATTTGTCTGGATGCAGTGTCATTGGCATCCACTGCCACCCTAAACTGTGTCTTGGCAGCTTCAATACCGCTCTTGGCAGCCTCCTCCAAGTCAGATGCCACTGGAGGTGGAACAACCTTTGCAATCTCTGGGACCGAACTCCACAGGGTTTTCTGGTCCCTAGCAACATATCACATATAGAAGGCCTGCCTAATGGCAAGGGATGACCCCAGGTACACTTTCTTTCCACATAATCCACCTTCCTAGAATCCTTATTCGGAGGGTGAGAAGCCAGGGAGATGCCAGCTTTGTCACAAGCTGCAGCCCGCACTGCCCCCTCATGGCTAGGGTGCCCAAACAGGAATTCCACTCCTCCTTTGGCAACCCAGTATTTCTGTCCACCTTTTTGTCCATAGGAGGTACAGAAGTGGGTGTCTGCAGAATCTTTAAGGTCTGTTTCTTGACCGATTTGTGGATGGGAAGCAGCAATCTCTTTAATGCTGGAATATCCATCATCTCCCTGTAGTCCTCTTCCTCCTCATCCTCAGTGGACTCCAAAGTGGGGAGATCAAGGGTCTGAGCCAACTGTTTCATGAAGGAATAATATGCAGTAAAATCCTCAGTTCCCTTATCAGGGGAGTCAGGGTGGTGAGGATCCAGGGAGATGTCCAGTTCAACGGGCTCTCCATAGTCCTCATCCTCTTCTTCCTCCTCTTGTTCTTCCCCATAAGGGTCACAACTGGAGTCATATGAACTGGGAACCTGGGTTGAACCAGGGGCTTGGACCGTTATTTGCAGTGGTAGTTTTTCAACTGGAACCGGGATTCTGTACTGCAAAGACTGAATAATTTTGATTGAGTTAGCAATCTCTTCAGCAGTCGGAACCACAACTTTCTTCGGTTGCGGTTCCTGTCCAGTATGCTTTTCTTTCTTTTTGCAAGCAGCAGCTGGTTCAGCAGCAGTATCAGCGGTACATTTTTTACTTGAAGAGCTTTCACCCCGTCCAGAGGGCAGCTCCTCCTGTTCTTTCTGAGGAGGAACCAGTTATTCTATGGCCGTGTCAGCAGCCTTTTCAGTCATCTTTTCCTGCAGTCTTTTTAACCGCCTCTCAACCTTTGATTGCGGAAAGCTCTTACAAATCTCACAGTCCGTCTTAAAGTGTTCAAACCCAAGACAGAAAACATAGATTAAATGAGGATCAGCTTTAGCAAAAGGTTCCCCACACTCAGTGCAATGCTGGAAACATGCAGGTACCATTATTTTCTTGGTTTTCTGTGACATAACCAGAAAAGACAAATCTTTTTTTTGGGGTTAACAACAACCGAAAAAGAACCAGGAGTTATCCCGGTTAAACAACTAATAAAAGATAACCAACTTACTTCCCGAGTCGGAAGATTTAAACTAAACTGAAATTTACTTCAGAAATAAAAGAAACGTTGGTTCCTTCCCAGTTAGGGGAACCAAAAAGGAACCAACTAACTTACCCAAAAGAAGCTAAATCTAACTAATTCTACCTGAATACCAAGGACAGTGCTTCAAAATCTGAAATAAATAAACAGTACTGAATAATAAAATGAGAAAAACAAAGTTTTCAAGCGAATGAAGGAGAGTTCTCCGGAGACGTCTTACTGAGGCAAGCAGAGTAAAAAATCCGACGGTTGAAGAACTGTAACCAGGGACAGTGGTTTGAAAATCGAGCTCGAGCCTAGCATTCCATCATTTGCATAGGTTCTATTAACTATTTCAGCTCCGGGGCAGTCCTACGGTGAGACCATCCTGCATTAGTCAGAATACAGTGAGATTTCCTGGGGTTTGAACTGAAGTTTACTAAATTCTTCACTCAGAATTAGACTGATATCAGCAACAGATGATTTATAAGTGTATAAAACTGTATCATCTGCATACAATATCACATCACCATTCTGTACAACCTTTGTCACGGGATCAATAGAGTGTAAAAAGCAAGGAGTCCAGTACGGAGTCCTGAGGGACCCCACACTGGACCCCTCAAAAGGACGAATGAGAACCATTCACTGTAACACACTGCATCCTGTTCACAAAGTAATCCCCGAACCACAATAATGTAAAATCTCCCACTCCCAGGTTCCTGAGGATATCCAATGATAACATATGATTTACAAGGTCGAATGTCTTGGTTAGGTCCACGAACACTACCCCTGTTAAGTCACCAACTTTGGGGGGCCCTATGGACAGCAGTCGTGAACCTAACCAAGGTAGCCTCAGTGCTATGACCCCCTAAAACCATGCTGGTTAGGGGAGATCAAGTCATATGTTGTGATGTAGTCACTAAGCTGCTTATGAACTATTTTTTCTTACAGTTTTGAGAGAGCAGATAAGACTGAGATGGGACGATAATTACAAAATTCAGTCTTTGAACCAGATTTGAAAATTGGAACATGCCAGATTGGTCAATACCTGCAGGAACATCTGCCAGAACTAGAAACATGGTGGATTCCCTGCAGGAAGAGGTACTCAAACAACTGGTACAACAACCCACAAGAGACAGGGCTTTCCTAGATCTAATACTGACAAACAGGGAAAGGATCACCGATCTCCAGGTAGAAGGTCACCTGGGGGCCAGTGCCCATCACATGGTACGGTTCAATTTGGCTACTAAAACTAAATCATCCCATTCCAAGGCAAAAATATGGGACTTCAGAGGAGCTGACTTTGATAAAATGGCCAACAGAGTTAAGCTACCCCTGTGAAAAAAGAAATACAGGTGAGGGGGTACAGGTAAAGTGGGCAAGCATTAAGGATGCAATACTTAAAGCAACATCCCATTGTGTTAGAGAGAAAAGGAAGTGCAAAAGAAGAAGGAAACCACTTTCTTTCTCAAATACAGTAGCAGAAAAGTGCCAAAAGGCTGGCCTTCAGGAAATATAAGGGAACGCAGAAGGATGACGATAGGGAGGCCTACCAAACTTCCCTAAAGGAAGTTGGGTAGGCAGTAAGGCAGGCAGAGGCCCAAACTGAGGAAACACTAGTACGAACAGTAAAAGAAGGTGACAAGACTTTCTATAGATATATTAGTGAAAGGAGAAAGTCCAGAGGGGGTATTGCTAAGATCAAAGGGGATAAGGGGGCATGTAAGGAGGAGGACCATGTAAAAGCATCTATCCTAAATAGATACTTCTGCTCAGTATTTACTGAAGAGAAGGTAGGGCAGGGCCCACAGCTCAGCACCATGGACACAGGGGGGAGGGAGGTGAGCACTAGTCCCTTCACAAAAGAAAGGGTCCTACAAGAGCTCGATAAGCTCAGGGTGGACAAGTCAAAGGGACCTGATGGAATTCATCACAGGGTACTAAAGGAGCTAAGGGTGGAACTAGTAGAACCATTATCAGAACTGTTTAGTGAGTCTCTGAGCACAGGAGAGGTCCCAGAAGACTGGAGAAGAGCTTATGTGATCCCGCTACACAAGAGTGGTAGCAGGGAGGAGGCAGGGAAAGTACAGTTACGTAAGAACTTACCGTAACAGCATATCTTCGAAAGAGGCTCTTGCAGTAGGTAATTACATATAGGACTGACGCCGGCAGGAGTCAGGACCCCATGGAAAAATTTCTAGCTAGCAGTCTCTGGTGGAGAGGGACCGCCCCATGTCAGGTGACCGGCGTCAGGAGACGTCGGTATAAAGAGGCGGTCCCTCATGCCCGCCTTCCAGTTCTTTTCCGCCACAGGCCACAAGAGGCCGGACGAGAGACGGCGATATTTCCTCACTGGAAAAAGGAGCTGAAAAGCTTAGGGATGGAGGCGGATAGAAGCTTCATTGTGAAGAGCCTCTCTCAAGATCTACTGTTACGGTAAGTTCTTACATAACTGTACTATCTTACTTCGAGAGGGCTCTTGCAGTAGGTAATTCCATATAGGACTGAATCCCAAGCAGTCTGGAACAAGAAGAAGCACATGGGAGGAGGAAAGCTACTCATAGCAGATCCTCTTAGCTGTGAAGGCCTTAAGAAAGGAGGTCTTGCAGAACAGCGAGCCCGGAGCCTGCTCTACGGCGAGAGGCAATATCCAAACTGTAATGTTTTGTAAATGTATGGACAGAAGTCCAAGTGGCGGCAGCACAAATGTCTGCCGCCGACACGTTCTTGAAACATGCCGCTGAGGCAGCAACCCCTCTGGTGGAGTGTCATCTTACTTGACCCGGAAGGGTCTTGTTGTACTTGTCATAACAGAAGGTAATACAATGAGCCAACCATTTAGACAGGCATTGTTTGGAAACAGCAATGCCTTCTCTTTTGGGAGCAAAAGAGACAAACAGTTGATCAGTCTTTCTGAGATCCTTTGTTCTGTCAGTGTAGTATCTCAGGATCCGGAGAACGTCCATAGTGTGAAGTAGATACTCCCCCTGATTGGAGTACTGCGTAAAGAAGGTGGGTAACTCTATGGACTGGTTCAATGTAGATTCCGCTACCACCTTGGGGAGAAACTTAGGATTGGTGCGCAGAGCCACACATTCCTTTTGGAAAGTCAAGTACGGGATTTTACACATCAGGGCCTGGAGCTCAGAAATCCTCCGGGCAGAGGTAATGGCCACTAGGAATAGTGTCTTCCATGAAAGGAACTTCATGTCTGCTGAGGCCACGGTTCAAAAGGAGGCAAAGTAAGTTTCTCAAGAACGAGGTTCAAATCCCAAGGAGGGGCAGGATCTTGGATGGGGGTCTCAAGTGAAGAAACTCTCTGAGGAAAGTCAGACTTCCAGTTGAGCAAACGTCCCATCTGCGAAGGGAACATGGTAGGCCAAAATGGCCGCCATGTGTACCTTCAGAGACGAGTGACTAAGACCCAGGTCAAAGAGATGGCGCAGGTACTCCAGCAGTCGCCCAACCAAGCAGGAGAAAGGCTCGAAGCCTTTTGAAGCGGCCCAGAATGAGAACCGTTTCCACTTCATGGCATAAGGAGACCTAGTGGAGGGTTTCCTAGCCTCCACCAAGATCTCAGCCACCTGGAGAGAAACCCCAAAGTGGGCTTGAGCTATGTCTGCAGGAGCCACGCATGTAGTTGAAGGGACTTGAGACCTGGATGGACCAGGGTCCCCTGATCCTGGGTCAATAAAATTTATGACAGCGGAAGAGGAAGAGGAGGCTCCTCTGAGTATTGTTGCAGAAGAGAGAACCAAACTTGCCTGGGCCAGAAAGGAGCGATCAAAATCATTCATGCCCCTTCTGAGCAGAGTTTCTGCAAGACACGCGGGACCAGAGGAATCAGGGGGGCATAGACTAATCTGTCCCTCCAACCCAGAGACAGAGCGCCTCTCCAGAAAATGCCTTGCTCTTGAACGAGCGAGCAGAAGTCCGGAAGCTTTGTGTTTAGAGGTGAAGCGAACAGGTCCACCTGAGGTGTTCCCCAACATAGGAAGATATCGTCTAGGACCCCCTGATCCAGTTCCCACTCGTGAGCTTGAGCAGATGAGCGACTTAGTTTGTCTGCTAAGGACTTCTCGGGCCCCGGAAGATGAACTACCATGAGGTGAAGGTCATGTTGTGCTGCCCAATCCCAGAATCTCATCGCTTCCCTGCAAAGAGGGTAGGACCGAGTCCCGCCCTGTTTGTTGATGTACCATACCACATACATATTGTCCGTTTGGACGACTAGGTGGCCTGGAATAAGATGCAGGTGGAGAGCATAGAGCACCGCCTGAAGCTTGAGCACATTCATGTGTAGGGATTGTTCGAGCTTTGACCAAGAGCCCTGGGTCCGATGTGGACCAAGATGGGCTCCCCAACCTTCGCCCGAGGTGTCTGTGGTCAAAGTCGGGGGGGGGGGAATGGAACCCCCCGAAAAAGGTTCTCTCGAACTATCCACCACTGCAAATCTCAAATCATGGGAGAGGAGACTAGGACCAACTGGTCCAAGTCGTCTACTAACTGATCCCACTGAGAGTGAAGCGTCCACTGAGAGACCCTCATGTGGAGCCAAACGCGAGGGACTGTAGGGATAGCAGCCGCCATGAGCCTGAGGAGGCGAAGAACCAAGCTGGCACTGACCTGCCTGCGGCCAGACAACAGGCTTACCTGAGTCTGGAGTGTGACCGCCCTGTCCAGTGCAGGAAGGCCCTGCCTAGGGTCGTGTCTAATATCACCCCAATAAACTGGAGCCTCTGGAATGGGATCAAGTGAGACTTGGAATGGTTGATGGTAATACCCAGGCAGGCAAAGACCTGCTGGGTGAGGGAGAGGCAGTGCAGGAGTTCCTCCCTGGATGAGGCTGCCAGAAGCCAATCGTCCAGGTACAGGAAAACCTGTACTCCACCGTGAACGCAGGTAGGCCACCACCACCGTAAGGCATTTGGTAAATACTCGGGGAGCCGAGGAGAGGCCAAATGGAAGTGCCTTGCACTGGTAGTGGTCCCCCTGGAAAGCAAAATGGAGATATCTGCTTGAGACAGGCAGATAGGTATGTGCAGGTAAGAGTCTTGCATATCCAGAGTGCACAGCCACTGGCCCTAGCGTAGGAGGCTCTGCAGTGACAGCATCCTGAACCTCTTGTACACCACGAAAATGTTCAGGGAATTGCGATCTAGAATAAGACTTACATCTCCTGTCTTCTTTGGGACCAGGAAGAAGTGGGAATAGTATCCCGTTCCTTGCAGGGGAAGGGTGACAGGTTCTATCGCCTCTTTCAGCAAAAGTGCTGAAATTTCTTCCTAGATCAGAAGATGATGTTTCTGAGAGTACAACAACCTTGGGGGAGGGTGACGAGGTGGTTTCTGCAGAAACTCTATTCAGTGTCCTTCTGCGATTAGCTGGAGCACCCATGAATCTGATGATATCCTCTCCCAACCCGGAAGGTGGAGGGAAAACCTCCCTCCTACCGGTTCCTCCGGGAAGCCCGGAGGCTGTGGGAGAGGGAAGAAGTCAGGTGGTGTGTGGCAGCGCCACAGCTGAAGCTCCCACTGCTTTTTTGGGCGGGGAGGCTTGGCAGCTGGGGGCCCCGTTTAGTGGCCCTCTTTCGCTGTGGTCTCGCTTTGGGCCGATTCTGTCTGCAAAAGGGACGGAGCTGCGATTGGTGGGGATGATACAAAGAGTTCACAGACTTTAGTGCCGACCCCTTCCCCTGCAGGTCGGTGACGATGTCCTTGACATCACCCTGAACAGCACCAAACCCCAGAAGGGCGCTTCCTGGATAGCGGACTGCACTTCCGGGAACAACCCTGACACTCTAAGCCAAGCATGACGCCGCAGGCCTACAGTGAAAGCTGAGCTCCTACCAGCAGTGTCCACTGCATCGTAGGTCGCACGAAGAATGTGTCGACTGGCCGAAGGTGCAGAGCGGACAAGGTCAGCCACTTCCTCTTTGACCTGAGAGTCCGGAAGGGAGTCCAATTTAGATTCCACCTCACTAAGAATTGCCTTCTGGTAATCCCCCATGTGACCGACATATGTTCAGGGCCCTAATGCCCAGAGTGGAAGAAGCAAAAATCTTCTTGCCATACTGGTCCAGAAGGCAGGATTCCTTGCCAGGTGGAGACGAGTTAAGGTGTTTGGGTTGAGCTGACCGGCCATGAGCGGCGTTAATCACAACCGAGTCACCTCGGGGGGGGGGGGAGTCTAAACAGTCAACACCCTCGGGAGCCTGGTATAGCCTGTTCGACTTCCTGGGAAGTGGGGCCAAGGCCGATGGCTGTTTCCAAATAGTGGTAATAAGGTCGGCGTGAGGCTCAATCCAGGGTGGCACCAAAGTGGGAGCTGTCACAGGCAGATCCAGATGCTCAGCGAGTTTTTTACGCCGGGGGTCTGGCTCCAAGGATTACCACTTATGTACTTCCTGGATCTTTCGAGGCAACTCGCGAAGGAAGGATCCTCCGGAGGAGACTTCGAAGGAGTCCTTGGCTGGGGCTTGGATGGAGAGCGTGGCTCGTCGTCTAGCTCGGAACAACCATCGGAAGCATCCGAGGAAGAAGAAGAAGATGAGGAAGAGGTAAACTCCCTCTCCTGACAAGGGGGAGGAACAGACCCCTTGGGAAGCCCTCGGGGAAGCGTGTCCTGCCCCTCTCTGGACCCAGAGGGTTTAGCCTTGGTGTCCGGAGGTGGGGAGGGAGTGTGTCGTCGTGGACGTAGGGGAACCGGCACCATCGTCAGAAGACGACTCTCCACCTCTCTGGTGAGCTGAGCCTTGGCCTCAGCCCACCAGGAGGCAAGAGTCTCCTGCAGGTCCACCAGCAGCTGGGGGGGGGTGGTGGAGGGAGGGGGGATACGGGTATGGACTATACCCATAAGGCATGTGTCCATAACCCGATGGCGGGAAGGCTGGCGTAGGGTATTGAGGAGCCGGGTACTACGGCGTCAGATACTGCGGTCCCAGGTATGACGGCGTCAGGTACCCGGGAACCGAGGGGGGCTGCCAAGGCAGACGGCCCGGCCGGAGGCCCCACGGGCGGTTCTGGAGCAGAAAGCCCGGGGAGGCGGAGGGCCCGGCGTCGGGGCGGCATCGGGAAGCGGGATGTCGCTCGGAGTCGGCAACACCGGCGCCGGAGCTGGCGCCCGGGAGCAGACGCTGGATCGGTTGGACCAGAAGATGGACGGTTTGACGGAGGTGGAACAGAGACCTCAGCGCCGCTTGGGGATTGGGGGACCGGGTCGGGCTGAGGAGACTCAGGGTCTCCTGAGGGCAGCGAAGGCTGCGGGGAGCCGGGAACGATGGATGTGGGAGGGTCCGGCGTCGGCTCATCCGCTGTGCGGACGTCGGGCGAACTGATGTGCGGCTTAGCAGCAGGATCTGGGCGGGCGCCAGAGGGGCCGGCGTCCGACTTAACGGACCCATCACCGGAGACAGGCCGCGATGGAGGGGCGGCCTGGTCAGGAGGAATGGGGCTGCGCGCCACCCCAAAGGGTCGGGCAACTTACCGACCTTCTCCGTGCGGGCGTCAGAGGAGCTGACGTCCCGCTTATTAGAGCTGCTCACATCAGTAGGCGCGAGCTACAGCTTTACCGGGGCAAAGACCTCCAAAGCCTGGAGGCGCCAAGGGCCTGAACCAGATTTGGAGCGCCACGCTTCTTCTTAGAAGCTTCTAAGGCGCACTTTTTTTCACGGGCGACTCCCCGAGGAAGTCGCGTGGAGAGGAGCCCTTGTCCCAGTGCTTTTCTTGTCCTTTTCTTGCGATGGCCTTCAGGGGAAGTTGGCGCCTGCCGAAGCTTTTTCAATTCTTTCTCCATGGAGCTAATTTTCTTCTTCAAAATATGGGCCTCCAGAGACTGCTGCCACCTTCTACAGGTGGCCACGTTAAAGCTAAGGCAGTGCTGGCACTTCTCTACCAGATGGTTGGGGCCTAGGCAAAAAAGGCACAGGGAATGGCCGTCCTTGTGCGGGAGTTGGGTGCCGCACGACTCGCACTTGTTTTTGTGCTCGGAGGTTGTAGAGGACGACATACACCGATGAATACCTGATGTATTATGAGAAAAAAAATTGAAAATACTCGGTTAAAATACCGACGAAAGAACCTGACGAGCAGGGAACTTTTCCGCGAGGCGCTGGCATGAGCTAACAGCGGAAAGAACTGAAGGCGGGCGTGAGGGACCGCTTCTTTATACCGACGCTCTGGACGCTCGGTCACCTGACGTGGGGCGGTTCCTCGCCAGAGACTGCAAGCTAGAATTTTTTCCGTGGGGTCCTGTTGCCTGCCATCAGTCCTATATGTAATTACCTACTGTAAGAGCCCTCTCGAAGTAAGATGTACAGACCAGTCAGTCTTACCTCAGTAGTGGGCAAGATTATGGAATCACTGCTTAAAAAAAGGATAGTGCAACACCTGGAATCCATAGGAGCATAGGATCCAAGACAGGATGGGTTTTTAAAAGGAAGGTCCTGTCAAACTAATCTCACAGATTTCTTTGACTGGGTACCCAGAGTGGTGGACCAAGGGGGAGCAATTGATGTCACCTACCTTGACTTCAGCAAAGCTTTTGATACTGTTCCACATAGAAGATTAATAAGCTGGGTAGGCTCGGGGTGGGTCAGAAGTTGGTCAACTGGGTGGCAAACTGGTTGATGGGCAGAAAACAGAGAGTGGTGGTAAACGGTATACAGTCAGAAGAGATGCAAGTCACAAGTGGGGTACCTCAGGGATCAGTCCTGGGGCCAGTCCTCTTCAATATCTTCATCAGTGACATTGCAGATGGACTGGAGGGTAAGGTCTGTCGGTTTGCAGATGACACCAAGATCTGCAACAGAGTAGATGATCCAGATGGGGTGGGCAGAATGAAAAGAGATCTGGATAAACTATCAAAATGGCCGGAAGAGTGGCAACTGGAGTTTAATGCAAAGAAGTGCAAGATTATGCACATAGGGAAGAGAAACCCTGACGCCACCTACAGGCTGGAAGGGGAGTTGCTGGCAGTCACAAGGGAAGAAAGAAACATCATCACCGATGACCTGAAAGCATCCAAGCAAACCACTAAAGCAGTAGGTAAGGCTAGGGGGGTGTTAGGGTGTATTAGTAGGGGTATCACAAGTTGGAAGAGGGAGGTAATAATCCCTCTTTACAAGACACTAGTTAGGCCCCATCTGGAGTACTGCGTGCAGTACTGGAGGCCACACCTTCACAAGGACATTAACTAAATTGAGGCAGTCCAGAGGAAGGCAACCAAATAGCAGGACAAGAGGACACAGCATGAGATTAGAGGGAGGATGATTAAGGGTAATGTGAGGAAGTTCTTTTCACAGAAGGGGTGGTGGATGCATGGAACTGCCTACCTCAGGAAGTGGTGAATATGAATACAGTGCAGGGCTTCAAACAGGCATGGGATAGGCATAAGGGAGCAATACAGATGAGTATGAATAGATAGGCCATTGACAGAGCAAAGGCCAATGGCACATTCATAAGGCAGAAAAAGAAATAGGCAGACTAGATGGGTCTTGAGGTCCTTATCTGCCGTCAACTTCTATGTTTCTATCATTTTTTCCATAAGCTAGGCACCTGCCAAGTTTGTAATAAGTTAAACATTATACTGACTGGGTAAGCAATTTTTGTTGCAGCAAGGGCTAGGAGCTTAAACGATAGATCATCACACCCAGGCGCCTTGTCAGGCTTCATGTTTAATAACAATTTTAAAACCTCTGAACATTTTGCAGTTTTTAAACAAAACCTTGGCTAGTCCAATTATCAATCAAATCAATCAAAATCTTTATTTAGTCAGGCGAACATCATTGAGCGTAGCTCATTTACAAGATGGACCTGAGTGGTCATACAAATAAGAGTACAAGTATTTTTACATAGACAAGAATAACATAAACAGTAGTACAACGAAATAAAGTGATAATATACAACAATTTACATATATATACAAGGCACAGTAAAACCATTTAACCTGTAAGAAAAAGGAGACAATGGGTATAGCAGGCATAATATATAAATTATAGAGCCTAATTGGCTTTTATGAGAGTATATCAGGTGACTGGAAAATAGAAGTGGAACTAACATAATGGAACACGGAAAAGGGGGTGGGAGGGTAGGTAGGGTAGGGATTAGGCCTTATAAAAGCAATTGCAGAGCTCTGGAAATAGGGTGGAGAATAATCTTTTGAAGGATGTTAAAGGTAAGAGGCTATTTAGCTTCATGGATTTTTGAGTGAGTTCCATGCAACTGCTAGTGAGTAGCTGATAGCGCCTCCCAAACCGGTGCAGGCATTGGGGACCTTTAGTATGATGAGTTTACTGATCCTTAAGGTGTATGGCCTAGAAGTAATTCGGGTAAAACAGTCTGTGATATAGTGATATAGGTGGGTAGTTTGCCTGATAAAGCTTTGAATGTCCAGATTGCAGCATTCCTATTTCTTCTGTGTTGTAGTGATGTCCAGTTGACTGCCATATAAAGAGAGCAATGATGGGTGCTGGAGGGAAGGTCAGTAATAAATCTGATGGATCTATGATACAGGGTGTCCAGCTTATTTAAGAGGGGGAGTGAACAATGGCTATAGAGAAAGTCAGCATAATCAATGAGGGATAGGAATGATGCCTGGATTAATCTTTTTTTGGAGTCTCTGTTAAGGTAGTGTTTTATTCTAAAAAAATAGACCAAGCCTTTGTCTCAGTTTTTTTCAGTAGCTCTTCAATATGGATAGAATAGTCAAGCCTATTATCAATCCAGACTCCAAGGTATTTGAAGTTATCAACAAATTCCAGCCTTCCAAGTAGGGTGGATAATTGTAGGGTGGTGGGTGATGGGGTAGTGGCAGAGCAACTCTTTGTGGCAAAGAACATAGCTTTTGTTTTTTTTGGCATTTAGAAGTAGCTTTTTTTCCAGTAGATTGTGTTGCAGGATGGAGAATTCAGATTGTAACAGCTCACAGGCTTTAGGTAATGAGGGACTGCTGACATATAATACAGTATCATCAGCAAACAGATGAATGTTAGATTGAGTGAGGTTGGCATCGATATTATTAATATAAATGGCAAAGAGGATGGGGCCAAGAATAGAGCCTTGCGGTACACCTCTTAGCAGTGGTTTTAAGGTGGATAGGTAATTTCCATTTTTTACCAGTTGTGACCTATCTGATAGGTAGCACTTAAACCAGTTGAGTGAGAGAGAATCCAGTCCTAGTGAGCTAAGGGAGGAGATTAATGATTCATGATCCACTGTGTCAAATGCTTTACTCAAATCCAGGAACACAGCACAGGTACTGTTCTTCTTATCCAAGGCAATCTGCCAATCATTAGTTACTTTGGCTAGGGCAGAAATGGTGCTATGCCTTGATCTAAATCCCGATTGTGCTGAATTTAGGAGGTTATTGTTATCCAGATAGTCCCTTAATTGAGAGTTTACTAATTTTTCGAGCATCTTGGATAGTACTGATAGGATGGAAATGGGCCTGTAATTGTTGAGATCCATGGGATCACCAGATTTAAGTAGTGGAACTACTTGAGCTGTTTTCCAAGTGGAGGGAATGGATCCAGTAGTTAGGGAAAGATTGAAGAGATGAGTGAGGGGCAGATAAGGACGTGTGATGCAATTTTAAGGAAGTAGGGATCCAGGAGTCTGTACCTGCACTTTTAGAAGTATCTAAATTAGAGGAGGTCTTCTACTTCTTTCAAGGATATTGGGTTGAAGGAAAAAGTTGAAGTAGCCTTTTGTCCCACAGTGGATTGAAGGTTCAAGGAAGATCTCAGGAGATTTGCAGGTGATGAGTCAAATGCTAGGCCAGCTGTGGTGAAGTGGTCTTTGAAGGTATTTAGGATTTCTTGTTTGCTCATAATTTCTGTATCATTTAGTAGCAGTTTGGAGGTTAAGGCAGGAGTAGAGTTTGCCCATAGTAGTAGTTCTTTTGTCCTTGTGAATCTTTACAATACTTCTCCAAATCTGAAAATTGCAAGTTGAATTCTTTAGCTATAAAAATACAATCTGTCAGTAGTTCCCGATCTTTACACATGATTAAACTATCTTCCTGGGGGGGGGGAAGCAGGGATTTCTTGAACTCCAAAATCTTTTTGGATCTGTCAAGTTAGACTGTTGTTGCTGTTTGCAATAGTGGATTCTGGCCAGTTTTACTTCTTTTTTACAGGCGTTTCTCTTATTTCGACATGTATTTAGATAAAATGCCAAATTACTTTTTTTATATTTTTGCCAGGTTGCATTCCTTTCCTTCATTAAGTAGATTTTTGTTGAGTCATTTTGTCTTTTTATCACTAACTCGTCTCTGGATTACTGGGGCATGTTTATCTACCATTTCTAAAAAAGTCTAATAAAATAATCTAGGGCACAGTCTACATCAGGTATCGCTTTTAAGTAGGACCAATCAATTTCAGATAAATCACACAGAAAACCAGGTACGTCAATTTTGGAATAACTCCTTATTTCAGTGAATTGCGGCTGGGAAGGTTATTTCCCTTCCTTCCAAATCCAATATACTGTACTGGGTGATGACTGCTGGTTGAGTCTGGAATGAGACCACTGGATACAATATGTTCATTTCTGTTGGTTAAAAACCAGTCAAGCAGAGTGTACCTATTTGATTTAAGATTATTTATTTATTTATTTATTTAAACAGCAGTTTGGAAAACCTTTGAGCCATAGGCTCATTTACAAAGGTACCTTGTCACAGTAAGACAAACGAAAATACACAGTATAACAGTACAACACAGTATAACAGTAACTTAAGACATAGATACAAACAAGCTGGTACAGGTAGGATTGATGCAAACAATACCAGAGTTATGTTGTCCTTAGCAGCTTAGTAGTAAGCTTTGTCATAAGTATTGAGTATGGCTTTGACTAGTGGCAATTACAGCATCGGGTGTTAATAAGGTGGTTACGTAAGGAAGTTTTGAAGCACGATATAGTTGGAGCTTCGGAGATGGAGGGGGGGGCAGTGTGTTGAACCAGGAGGGGGCCCTAAAGCTGAAGGCTCTTTGGCCGTGAGAGGTCCTAGCTCTAGGGATAACAAGAGAGGTTTTCCCAGAGGTCCGAGTATGAACTAGTGGGACAGAGCGGCATATGGTGGTGGTCAATCCTGGCAGGGATAGCCCAAGGAGGGTCTTTTTTCAACTTAAGACATGTGGAGGTAGTGATCAGTTGTTGCAACCCTGAGTTCATTAATGCTGTCTTATAATTAAGACTATTAATGCTATTCCAATCTAAGTTAAAGTCACTCACTATAATTAGTTCACCTCTGCCATGCTTTGTCACAAAGTCTCCGAACTCTTGAAGCCCCTAGCTTACTATTCTTTGGTGGGTTATAAATATAGTAAATAGTTAGCTTTTCAAATAATCCTAAGACATTTTTTAAATCAAGATACTCAAAGGGATATAAACATTGAGCAGTTTGTGTAATGACATCAGCAGTAAGTGAACTTCTAATGTAGAACATTACCCGCTCCTCCTCTGCCCCGTCCCTATCCCTTCTATACACCCAATATTCTGGTAACATTATATGAGAATCAGGTATGGAAGGCCATAGCCATGTTTCGGAAATTGCTAAAATGTCAGGATTATAATGACTATCCCATGCCTCAATGTCGTGCATTTTTGAAACAATGCTTCTTGAGTTGAATGGATAATCTTTAATTCCCCTTTTAAAAATGAAAAATAATCCATATGACTTTCGTTGGTATCAGCAGGGGCCCTGGGTTTAGTTCCACATATCCTGAGAGCATCAATAGACCAATAGCAATGCCTGAAATAAGACTGGGTTTTGTCAACAACTGAATAGAAACTATGTCCCCAATGAAAAAAACTACATTATATATGCTAAAATTTTATGTTGAGTGCCCAGTAAATACATATAGTTCAGAGTGACACTACAACCCAAGGGATAACAATGATACTTTTCCCATTCCCTTCTTTGTAATAAGGGTTGTTTGACACTCGAGGCTATCATATAATCAGTCAGTAGGAAAAACACAATACAAGTACAACCCAAACACATTCTTCTTACTGCCGTTTTATAGAATGTGTGCCCCTTTAAAATTAATTGCCTTGTGAAAAAGTAAGTTAAAGCAATATACAAAGTTTAATGCATGATAAGCTTAAACTGTAGCACTGTAAGTAAAAACTGAATATAACTGTGCCCCCGTCAAGTACCAACCTAGCAAGTACTAAAAACACAGGTTACTCATCTGTAACAGTAGTTCTACGAGTGATATATGATGTTCATCCACACTATCTGGCATTGTCCTTTCCCCTTTAAATCTTGCCGGAAGTCTTCAAGCTGGCTCCTCCCACCCACCCGGGTGGTATAACCCTCTGTTCCACCCCATGATGCTAGATCTTTGCCCGCTAGAAGCAGAGGTTGTGCGCCTGAGCCTGGGGAGGTCAGGTGGGTCCGTGTGGATGAACATCATATACCACTCCTAGAAAGTACAGTTACAAAAAAACTTAACATAACAGTAAATCTTTGAGGAATGTCTCTTGCAGTAGGTAATACTTTTGGGTATCCAGCAGAGGTCGCTGTGGCACATGACAGCTCTTCTAGCAGTTTTTCACCAGGGACTGCCCACACATGACATCAGCTTCCTGTTTCCTATATAAGAGTGGGCGGTCCCTGGTATCCTCAGTTCCCCCGCCAGATACAGCTTGCAAAGTGAGGACTGAGGGGAAGCCGAGGTACCAAAGGAGTTCCAACCCAAAGTCACTGGACCAGAATTTTGCTCTTAGAGGAGGGGATGGAGGGTGGGAACAAACCTACTGCAAGAGACATTCCTCAAAGATCTACTGTTATGGTAAGTTTTTACGTAACTGTACTATATTCCATGGAGTGGTCTCTTGCAGTAGGTAATACTTTTGGGATGAATCCCAAGCAGCAAAGCCCATGTAGGAGGACAGTTCTGATAGGAGACCTTGTAGGACCACACGGCCAAAGGCCACCCTACGTCGTCAGGCAATATCCAGATTGTAGTGCCTTGTGAATGTATGAATCGTGGACCAGGTAGCTGCATTGCAGATATCTGGAATGGAGGCTCCCTTAAAGCAAGCCGCAGTGGTGGCCATAGCTCTAGTGGAGTGGGCTCGGACAGGTCCAGGTAAAGGCTTGCTGTATTTTTTCGTAACAAAATGTAATACAATTTGCCTATCAGGATGAAAGAGTATGTTTAGCAATCGGGAGGCCGTCATGACCCGGGGCAAAAGAGACTAACAGTCGAGACATCTTTCTAATCGATTTTGTCCGATTAGTAAAGTAGCGTAATATACGATGGACATCTAAAGAATGTAGTCGATGTTCACCCTGATTGGAGTAGTCAGGATTGTAGACCGGAAGCTCCAAGGACTGATTTAAAGTATGTCCGGAGACTACTTTAGGAAGGAAGGGTTGGTACGAAGGACCACCCTGACTTTGTGGAAAATCAAGTAAGATTTCCTATACACTAGGGCAAGAAGCTTGGAAATACATTGAGTGGAAGTGACAGCTTCCAGAAATAAGGTTTTCCATGATAGAAAACGAAGGTCACAAGTGGCTGCTGGTTCAAAAGGCTCAAGGGTTAATTTTTTCTACCATAAAATTGAGATCCCACAGAGGAGTGGGTTTTCTAATAGAAGTTTAATATGTAACATTCCTTTCAAAAATATCTTAGCTGGATGATGTTGGTACAGTAACCTGCCATCCAGAGGTTCATGGAAAGCCGAGATGGTGGCCAAGTGGATTTTGATGGAAGAGTAACTTAAACCAGACTCTGATAGTGAGGCCAGGTAGTCCAGAACCTTCATCAGTGGACAGCAATAAGGGTCCAAAGATCGAAAGGCTGACCATATGAAAAAGAGTTTCCCTTTGGAATTGTATGTTACTATTGTTGCTGGCTTATTGGATGCCAAGAGCATATTGGCAACAGGAGAGGACACTTGTAGTTTAGTTATGAAAGCGTCCTCAGGAGCTAAGTGTGGAGGTGTAAAGCCTTCAGGTTGGGATGTAGGAGAGACCCTCGACTCTGAGCAAAAGGTCTGGTCTGATTGGCAACAGAACGTGGTCCCATACTGACAGTTGTAGGAGTAGGGGAAACCACGTCTAGCAAAGCCACACTGGGACTCTGAGTATCACTGTGGCTGGTTCTAGTTGTAGTTTCAGTAGGGTCCATTGCAGGAGAGGGACGGGGGGAGCATATAAGAAGAGTCCTGTCCGTGGTTGGGACAGGGCATCTATACACTGTCCCTTTTTGTTTGGGATAATGGAAAAATACCTGAGAAGCTGGTAATATACTGGGGAGGCAAACAGATTCAGCTGTGGAGTGCCCCATAGATTGAAGATTTCCTGGAGCACTTGCTCGTGAAGTATCCATTCATAAGTTGTGGACTGGCAACTCAGCCGGTCGACTAACTGGTTGTATAGTCCCGGTAAGTGGACAGCTGTTAGCGTCAAGTGTTACCGGATGGCTTCTTGCCAAAAAGCAAGTGTCTCCTTGCATAGGGTGCGAGATTTCATACCTCTTGTTTGTTGAGGTAGAACACTACTGCAGTGTCATCTGATTGGTTCAGTAATGAGCCTAGGGTGAGGTACGTCTGGAATGCCTGAAGGGCTAGATGGACCGCTCGCATCTCTAGGAGACTGATGTGAGACTGATGGGGTGAAGTGGGCCACCAGCCTTGGGTCCGATAAGGACCAAAGTGCGCACCCCATCCCTGTAAGGAAGCATCCGTAGTTAATGTTTGCATGGGAGGGGGGACTGGAAATGCACTCCTTGATTCAGATTGTCCACCATGTTAGGGTTGACTTCAGAGAGGGAGTGACTCTGATTTCATCTTCGAATTGTCCTATTTTTTGGGACCACTGATTCTGGACGGTGCACTGGAGAGGTGTCATGTGAAGACAGGCGAATGCCACCATAGGGATGGCAGCAAACATGTGACCCAGAAGGCGCAGCATTTGTTGGGCTGTGACTATTTTCTGAGTCTGTATGTGTGACGCCAGAGATATAAGCGTGTCCTGCCGGGCAGGCGGGATGTAAGCCTTGGCTGTAACTGTATCTAGGACAGCCCCGATGTATTGGAGAGACTGTGTTGGATTTGGACTAGACTTTGCCCAATTGACTGTGATCCCCAGATCTGCGAACATGTTCAGAGTAGCATCTAGGGAGGCAAGCAGAGCTACCTTGGAGTCTGCTTTGATTAGCCAATTGTCTAGACATGGAAAAGATGAAGTGCCCTTTTCTTCGTAAGGCTGCTGCCACCCCCGCTAGGCACTTGGTGAACACTCTGGGGGCTGATGAGAGGCTGAAAGGGAGTGTTCGAAACAGGTAATTTTGACCCAGTATGTGGAATCGCAAAAGTCTGTGGTGGGCAGGGTGGATGGGGATATTTAAGTAGGCATCCTTCATTTCTAGGGCGCAAAGCCAATCCCCCTGTTTTGATGGCAGGTAGGGTGATCATGTGAAAATGTTTGTATTGAATGTAAAGATTCAGTTGTCTTAGATCCAGTACTGGTCTGAGGTCTCCCGTTCGTTTGGGCACCATAAAGAAGTGGGAGTAAAATCCTGTTTGATGTTCCTGTAAGATGGGTATATGATCTGGAGGATAGTGAATCTTCCGTGGAGGGCAAGGCATGGGGTGGTTAGAGGAACTCTAGAGTATGACCCTTCTGTATAATCTGAAGTACCCATTTGTCTGAAGTGATCGTTTGCCAGGCCTCCAGATGGAGGGCAAAACGACCCCCCACAGCATCTGAGGCCTGGACAAGGAGGCGGGGCAAAGCCCTAGTGGGTCACTGGGAGACGGGCTGTGCAGCTCCACCAGAAGGGCAGCAGTGGGCACCCAAGACAGCAGAGGTGTTGCCTCTGGTGGACTGAGCATGGCCTCTGAAGCTGCCTTTATTATTACCTCTGTATCTTCCACCTCTTTTGGAATAAGAGGACTGTTGAGTACGGTAGGGTATGGTACATGCCATGGATCGTACGGAGGGTTCTGCCTGATGCCTGTAAGTCATCCAGTAGAGTTTGAGTACCTGGCCCGAACAGCTTGGACCCGTTAAAGGGGGCATTAGCTACTTTATGTTGTATGACAGGTGCAAAGCCTGAAACGCGATGCCAGGCATGGCGATGCAAGGTGATATCAGTAGCTGATAGTCGGGCTGAGGTATCTACGGCATCATAACCCGACCTGAGAAGGTGACAGGAGATAGAATTACTAGTTGTCACTGTAGCCAATAATTTATCCCTTTCTTCTGAGGGAGGCAGTTTACTGATAAGCTCAATGGCAGAGGACCCAAGGGTATGCCGATATTTAATCATATGACCCATATAGTTCAAGATTCTGATATTCACAGCCCCTGAGGAAAAGACCTTTTCCCCAGATAGTCTATTCTTCAGGATTCCTTATCAGGGGTAAGGAGCTCATGTGATTGGGCTTTTTGGTACGGTCACGAGTGGCAGTAATGACCACAGAATCTGCCTCTGGAATAGTAGGCAGAAAGGGGTGGTCCAGAGGAGCCTGGTATAGACGATCCACTTTGCGAGGAACAGCTGTAATAGCTGAAGGCTGATGCCAAGCAGTCAGCATGGCATTCTGTTAAGTTGGTATTAGTGGGGGAACCATTAAAACGGGCTCCTTAGGTAATTCAAGGTATTTTGCCATATCCTTGAGCTGCTTGTCATGTTCAGTAGTCGAGAATCCCATGACCTTTTGTATTTGAGCCATCATCTCACTAAAGGTCTTGTCATCTGGGGGAGAGGCTGCAGCAGGTATAAGCAGGTCCTCATCCAGAGAAGAGATTTCCGAATAGGGAGATTCAGGATTGGGAAAATCCAGATCCTGGAACTCTTCATCATCAAGATCACTGGGGAAATCAGGCGGTAATTCTTGGCACATCTGACAAATAGTCCTCTATGAAAGGCGGAGGAGACTAGGGTGGCATGGTATTCCTGTCAGTATGGAATCTTTTCAGTGGAGGAGAAGATCGGGAAGGATCCACCAAGCTCTTCGGAGGGCTGGGAGTGCCACACGGCATGCAAGACATGTCACACTACATTGGTGATGTCTCTTTCTTGGGAAGAAGGGGGTAAGAAGGGGGGGGGTGTTGGGACACAAGTGGGGTAATAGAGGGGATGGGATGAGTAGCATGAGCAGGTCTTGCCCCTGGGTGGTAAAGACCAGAGTCCCGATCTCTGTCCGCCTGACCCCTTTAGGAAGTCACCTGTGAAGGAGGAGGAGCAGTCAATAAGGCATAAGCCATAGGCTTCCCAATGGGAATGTGGGGTTCTCGGAGATGGACCCGCTGGGGAGAGAGTTATTTTCACTTAAATTGTCAGATGCCGTAGACGGGAAAGGAATCCCCATTGACAAAGCAGCTGTATATTTAGCTGTATGTAAAGCTCTGGAAAGAGTTATCAACGAGAGGGTATAAGCCTCCATCGACGGAGCAGTTACAATTTTAACTGCATTTAAAGCGCTGGAAAGCGTCGTCGACGAGAGTGTATGAGTCTCTGTCAATGAAGTGTTTAAAGGGCACCCCGTCGACAGAGGGACACCTGAAACGGTGACCGTCGACGAGGCAGGGAGTGTGAAGAGGGTTCTCCTTCTTTTTCTGCCTGGAACGAGAACCAGTAGAAGGGGAGCCCTTAGTACGAGCCCCCTGGTTCTCCAAGAGAGACATTTTCTGCTCCATCAGAAGTTATTTAATTTCAAGCAACCGTCATCAATGAGTTGCCTGATTAAATTCCTGACATAAAGTGCAGGAATTGGTGTCACGTGAGGGTCCCAGACACCTAACACAAAGTGTGTGGTTGTCAAAGTGGTATATCTTCCTACCACAATAGCAGGAACTAAATAATCTTGCTTTGTTGAACCTGTAGACATTCTTCTTAGTTCCAAATTTAACGTCAATAACTGCTACACAGAAGTTGCACTAGCTGCTGTGCGAGCTGAAGACGCCGGGAAAATGAACGGAGGATACCAGGGACCGCCCACTCTTATATAGGAAACAGGAAGATTATGTCATGTGTTGGCGGTCCCTGGTGCAAAACTGCTAGAAGAGCTGCCGTGCACCACAGCGACCTCTGCTGATACCCAAAAGTATTACCTTCCGCAAGAGACCACTCAATGGAAGATCTACTGTTACAGGTGAGTAACGCGTGTTTCTAGGGACGTGGATATGATGTTGTATCCACACTGTCTGGCAAACTCCTAGCAGTTCTCTGGGGAGGAGGTAGGCAAGGCATACACCCCCTACTTAGGAAATAAGGATTGGAGAACTGAGAACCCAAAAACAGCATCCCGACGTGACTCTAAGTCAATGTGGTAATGGGAAATGAAGGTGTGTGCTGACTTCCAGGTAGCAGCCCTGCAGATTTCCTGGATAGGGACGTCCCCAGAAGCAGCCACCGACGCAGCGGTATGGCGGGTGGAATGAGCCCTAAGCCCTCCGGGAGGCTCCCTACCTACCAACCTATAGCAGAAATCAATGCAGGAAGTGATCTATCTGCCAATCATCTGCTTGGCTGCAGGTTTGCCAGGTGCAGCTTCAGTGTAGGTGACAAACAGTTAGTGAGCCTCTCCCCGAACTCCAGCCGTGCGCTCTTTGTAATAAGCAAGTGCTCGCCTCAGGTCCAAAGTATGGAGCCTATATTCAGCCTCTGAGGTGTGATTCAGGAAGAACACTGGAAGAGTCATCACCTGGTTCAGGTGAAACTCCGACACAACCTTCGGGAGGAACTTCGGGCTGGGGAACAGGAAAACCTTGTCCCTGTGGAAGACCAGGTAAGGAGACTCCACCGAGAGCGCCTGTAGCTCGTTGATCTTTCTGGCTGATGTGATGGCCACGAGGAAGGTGGCCTTCCATGACAGGTGAAACATGTCACACCTGTGCATTGGTTCAAATGGCTTGCTCATGAACTCTGCCAAACCAGCAACAAGTCCTACAGTGGTGGTGGCGGTTCAGGCACCGGAGGCAAAATGTGATCTAGGCCTTTGAAAAAGCACCAGACCACCTTCTCCTGTGCCACCGACTGCTGACCAGCTCACTCCTGGTATGCAGAGATGGCTGCCAGGTGCACCTTAAGGGTCATCGACCAAAGTCCCCCTTGGGAGACAGACCACAGGTAATCAAAAATGCTAGCCACAGGACAGGTTGAAGGGTCCAACTCCTTGCCCTGACACCGAATTGAGAATCTCTTCCATCTGAAGGCATAGCATTTTCCAGTCAATTCCTTTCCAGATGCCTCCACGACAGTGAGGACATTATCAGAGAGACCCAAAGCCTGGAACTGTAGCCGCTCAGGAACCAGGTTGTCAAGTGCAGGGATTGAAGGTCCGGGTGGAGTACTTTCCCCATACTAATGGAGAGCAGGTCCAGGCATATGGGAAGACACTGCGGGAGCCTGATGCTGAGGCTGAGGAGATCGGGGTACCAAAAATGGTGGGGCCAGTCTGGAGCCACCAGGTTGACCCATGCCTTGTCCCTCCTGACCTTGAGCAGCACCTCATGGATCAAGGGAAGTGTAGGGAAGGCATAAAAGAGGCCTGATATCCAAGGCCTTTAGAAGGCACCCTCTGCAGCATTCCCTGCTGGGGGGGGGCACAACACAGCTTCAGCTTTGCATTCTCCCTGGAGGCGAACAGATCCACCTGAAAGGTGCCCCACTGGGAGAACAGACTGTGAACTACCTCCAGATGGAGGGACCACTCAAGAGACGCCTCGCCCACCCGGCTGAGGTCATCCGCCAGTTGACTGGAGGCTCCTACTACATGGATGGTGAGGAGATTCGCCTCCAGGCTGCACACGAGAGTCCAAATGCAGAGGGCTTCCTTGCACAGGGGCAGGGAGTGCATTCCACCTTGTTTGTTGAGGTAGTACATGGTCCTGGTATTGTCTGTCTGGATTTGGACAACCTGACCCCGAACAAACTGAGTGAAGGCAGTCAGCACCAGCCAGACTTCTCAGGGCTCCAGCAGGCTGATGTGGCAGTGGGACTCCTCCGAGGTACAGAGCCTGTGGACTCTTTGTTCCCCTGGACATGCACCCCAGCCCGTGAGAGACGTATCAGGATGACCGTCGGCTCGGGTGGAAAAATGGGATCCCTTCCTGCAGATGCTCTGCGACTAACCACCACTGGAGTGCATCCTACATCCTCTGGGTCACAGTGATCAGCTGGTCAAAGTGACCTTTGCGCTGAGACCACTGGCTGGCCAGCTCCCATTGCAGGGAGCACATATGCCGACGGGCCCATCGGACCTCGCTGGTGCAGGCTGCCATGTAACCCAGAAGGTGCAGGAAGTCCAGGCAGGGCACAAGTGCCCAACCAGAAATGACTGGGCAAAGGAGGGGAGAACCTCCACCTTGTCCGCTGGGAGCCAAGCTCTGCCTCGATGAAGCTGATCACCTGCGAGGGCATGAGTTCCGACTTGGTTGTGGAAGGGTTGTGGGATAACAGATGGACCAGACACCAAACTTCAGGTTCAACACACAATCTCTGTGTGATGTTTATTCAGAATACAGAAAATTAGCTTCTGCAATGCCATATTCCTTCTTCAGTACATCAGTTTGCAACAACAGACTATGTATGTCCTTTCTCTGCACTTAGCCAGCACCCACTGACACTGATCTCCGATCTAACCACTTTTCAGTCATAACCCTTCAATCCTATGTGGGCCCAGTTTGCTTGGGTAGTGGGGGCTCCAAAAGAAAAAACAAAACAAAACAAGCTAAAAACAAAAAACCTCAGTGCAGAAACACTGAAAAAAAGGTTACCCCAAAGGGCACTGGCAACAAATCAAGTTTCAAAGAAATACAACATCATACATCCATCCATAATGCAAAGCATCATGGGATATATGCAAATCACCATGACATTTCACACTTGTTCAGTTTATAGCAATTTACATGCATTTCATATAGCACAACTAGTAATTTCTATCATTGTGACCTAGTACTTTTTACTATTATCAAAACACCTAGTGCCATGGTATTTTCAACATTTACAGGTTTCATAAACATAAAGTATATTATGACAGTGCTAGTACATACTAAATCCAACAACGACAAACACAACCTGGTTTACATACACTTGGAGATCGTCACAATAACCTCCCTGTATGAGGACCTGAGAGAGAAAAGAAGAATTAAAGAGGACACTATAGCATAGTCAAGAAAGGGAAGGGGGTGCCCACAGGTGGCCAACCTTATGGGACTAGAAACTGTAAAGGATAGATTAGGCTAAGACAACAGTAGAACTGTTGCAACAGATTTAACGAAACGTCAGTCCTCAAGAGTGGCAGGAGCTTCCTGTCACATTGGCCTCATTGACCAGGAGGCCAAGACTGATGCAGGTCTGGAGGGCCAAGTCCATAGACCGCTCCACTTCCTGTTTGGAGGGACCTGCTGTCAGCCAGTCATCCAGGTAGGGGTACACCCAGATCCCTCGGCGCCTCAGGTAAGCTGCCACCACTGCGATGCATTTGAAGACCCTAGGGGCTGAGGAGAGGCCAAAAGGCATGGCCTGGAACTCGTAAAGGGCTCCCTTGGCTCGGAAGTGGAGGAACCTTTGGTGGGACAGACGGATCGGAACATGAAAGAACGCATCCTTAAGATCCAGAGAGCAAAACCATGTCTTGCTCCAGAGATGGTATGCTCTGGGACAGAGTTACCATCCGGAAGGTGCGGGATCTGAAGAATTTGTTCAGGTCGTGCAGATCTAGAATGGAGTGCCAGACCCCCATCCACTTTGGCACCAGGAAGTACCTGGAGACAGACCCTGGGTGTTCCGAAGGATCCGCAACTCTGACCACGACCTCCTTGCAGAGGAGTTTAGCTATGTCATCTTGGAGAGCCGACTGAGTGTTTGCGGATGCCAAGTCCTCCCATTTGGCGCTGGCTCAGCTGGGAGGCTACTGCTCAAACTCTAGAGACAGACCCTGACCAACCACTTCCAGAACCCACCTGTCTGTGGTGACAACGTACCAGGCGGAAAGAAAGTGGTGGAGCCAGCCCCCTCACAGGAGGACCCAGGGGAGGTGTGGCAGGCATGAGAGTGGCAACCCCCATCCCGTCACTGAACAGGCTTGGAGGAGGATCCGGCTGAGGAGCCACTGGGTCCCTTCCTTCCAGGCTTTTGGACCGCTGAGGCCACAGATTTGGGCCTTTGTTGCCAGGACTGAGCTTGCTGGCCAGACTGATCCTGGGCTGGTTTTGCCGGAGGAGTGGAGGGCTTAAAGGGCTTAAGCTTCTGCTGCCTGGAGCACTTGGGATCCTTCTGGGCGGATGTCACAGAGTCCAAGGTGGCACTGGACTTCTTGATACACTTGAGGTGACCATCCACACCAGGCCCAAACAGGTCAGTGCCCAAAAAAGGGACGTCCACCAGCTTGTGCTGTCTGCCATGAAGGTCGAGATCCTCAGCCAAGCCCTACGGCGCATGGCGACTGCGACCAAGCGGCCACAGGACTCCCCAATGTCCAAAGCCGTCTAAAGTTGATGTTTGGCCACAGTACGACCATGATCCCAGACCTGCTTGACCGTAGCCTGGAGACCCACAGAAAGATGAGGAATCACCTCACCCAGAAAGCCCAGAAGGGCATGGGAGAAGTGTGCCAACACAATGGCCAAGCTCGACTGGAGGAGGCCGAGCGAGGAGGCAGCATAGACCCTCTTGGCCAAACGGTCCAATTTCTTGGACTCCTTATCCGGCGGTTTATCAACATCCACTGAATTGCCCGCGCACTGAAACACTGAGTCAGCAATCAACCATTCGTCCGAAGGGTGCTCCGTGAACCCCGAGAGGGTACCGGTGGGCACCGCATACTTGCAAGCCATCCAGACCGAGGGCACAGGGCAAGAGGCGGGGTGCTGCCAGAGCTCCAGGACAGGGCGGACTATGGCCTCAGTCACTTGGAAAGCCTCTGTAGTAGAGTCCCCTTTGTCCAGAATCTCTGTGAGGGGATAGCGAGCCAGCTTCTGAATGTGCTCCAATTTCATTCCCGTGGACTCTTGAGATGAGACGGAGGATGTCCACAAAGGACATGGGTCCTTCCTCTGTAAAAAGGTCCCCCACCGACTCCATGTCGATCAGACGGGAGTGCAGTGAGGAATACTCGGACTCCGAGGAGTCTGCATAGAGTGGCCTTCCACCCAAGTCACTCCGGACCCGCCATTGGCAGTCAGGTGTAAGAGTGACCAACAGCCAATGGGGAAGACCCAGAGCTGACCGAGACCCCTTGGTTGGCATGCCGGTCAGTGGCTGTTGGGGTGATGACTCCACCACGATCGGTGGAGAGGCCAACTTCGGTCAAACCGAAGGGGTCTGTACCGGATCCATAGGTGGAGAAGCAATGTCGACCAGCCAAGCCAGGGGCATCGGTGTCAGCCTGTCGGGTGACAGCCAATTCATGGCCAGTGTGGGAGCTGGGGTCGACTTTGTACTGGACAACACTAACTGTAGCCACATCAAGTCTTCGTAGCATCTTTACAGTGCGGGGATGGGTATTACTATCTTTGTTTATGGGTTTTTGTGTGTAATTTTATACAGTTGCATCTCTGGATTTGCTTTGTCCTCTCACGAAATCCACTGTATAGTCAATTGTACAATGTTAAATAAAGCTGATTAAATTAAAAAAAAAAAAGTCTTTGTAGCATTGACACAGTTTACGCCCAAGTCTCTCCTCACCCAAGGAGGACGAAGGCAAGTAGGGGTGGCGCCGCTTCCCATGGTGTTGAGAGCGAGACTGCCAACGCCGACAGGACCTGCTCGACCCAGAGGATGAGGATGACCTAGACAGTAATCTCAGCTGCCAGGGATGCCAATGGGGGATCTCAGAGGGAGCCGGGGGAGTGCCGCGGCTCCTCCTGGTCTAGGTCGGCGACCGGGGAGTCCAGCTCAGTGGGCTGAGCCAACTCTTCGGTGGTCACCGGCAGGACAAATGTCCTGAATAAGGAGTTGTCAGCCTCTTCGGACGACAACTGGCCGACAGGGTCGAGAAAAATCTCGGCTGCATCATCGGCCGGCGTCTCAGCTGGCTGGGACACTGTGAAGCCAGCAACCAAGATCATGGTTTCGATCGTGGTCAAAACCTGAGAGTCCCGAGACTCAGAACGTTCTCGTCCCAAGAACATTGATGGTGAGTCTTCTTTTCTTTCCTGGACTCCTTCTTGAGAGACCTAGAGCTGCACGAACCCGAAGGGTCCTCTCCCTTAGTCGGGAGAGACTGGCACAGCCCGAATAAGTGGAGCCCAACTTGAGCGGAATAAAGGCCAAAGGCAAGGAGAACTGCGTGGCAGCCTGGGCCGCCTCCTCCTCTAAGGCCTTAAGCTGCTCGACAGACCCCACAGCCGCGGAGACCACCCAACAGGAGTCCTTAGATTTGACCAGTGGATGCCGTGTTTCCAGGCGGCCCAACTTCAGGTGAGCAAGGCGGTACTTGACAACCAACATGTGAAATGACCAGCATATGTCGCAAGCCTGGGGATAATGCTCATGCCCAGGCAGTAAACACACGTGGCATGTGGGTTGGCACGTGACATCTTCTGCCCACATGGGCACCAGAGAAATCAAGGACTGGTCCTCTATTGTGGCTGCGATTGAAGATCTAGTTTTGGCAGTAAATCTGAAGATTTGAGCGCCAGGGCCGACTCAACCCAGGAGCAGTAAGGAGGGAACCTGCTTCTTCCAGTGGAAAGGAAGATCTGGTCTCATGGGGCAGAGATAAGGGTTATACCACCCGGGTGGGTAGGAGGAGTCGGCTTGAAGACTTCTGGCAAGATTTAAAGGGGAAAGGACAATGCCAGACAGTGTGGATAGATCATATCTGCATCCCTAGAAAAGTATATTCATACTCCTACAGAACAGAACCATAAGATATCTTAGTTATAAGACTATAACCTTAATCCAGCTTCAGCATGGATTCAATAAAAACTTCTGAGTGGCGCTTGCACCGTGCAGCAGCATGCGTTTTTAAAGCACTGTGCTCCGCCCCTCCAGGCAAGCTCTGCTCACTGATTGGGCCCGTCGCCGAGCCACCCGCACCATGGGCAGCCTTGATTGATGGAGGGGCCACCGGGGAAACAAATAAAATTCCCAAAGTCCTAGTAACGGGCAAGTCCGGTAAAAGCTACTGGAGAAGGTACAATCTGCTGTGCTGCATCAACCACAAATCTGGCTGCTTCTCAGGTGTTGGTGTTCACGCAAGACTGCAGGTAGAAGAGTACTGTGGCAGTTTGGTATTTTGCTGGGATAACAGCAGTAGTTGACATCAGGTGCAGCGGCAACACGTGCTTTTAAAGCACCACGCTCTGGCCCTTCAGGCATGCTCCGCTCACTGATTTGGCCCACCGCCGAGATCCCCACACCGTGGGCAACCACTGATGGAGGGGCCACCGGGGAAAAAAGATGAAATGTCCAAAGTCCCGGTAACCAGCAAGTCCGCTAAAAGCTGCTGGAGAAGGTACAGTCTGCTATGCAGAGTTGACCACAACTCTAGCTGCTTCTCAGTCGTGTTCATGCACGACTTCAGGTAGGAAGAGTACTGTGGCAGTTTGGCATTTTGCTGGGATAACAGCAGTAGTCGACTTACCAACTCCTGATGAAGGGATCATTCATGTGACAACTCTCCCACCAAGCTGAAAGCATCTGCCAGCTGACTATGAACTCCTGCAACATGAATCGCCAGATCTGCACCCAGGCTGCACACGAGAGTTGAGGTGCGGAAGGCCTCCCAACACAGGGAACTAGAGGCACTGGTGAGAGGCCTGCCTATGAGTAAGCTGATAGATATAATTCTGCATTGAGCACCTGTTTGAAAAAATTACCACAGTAATCTTTTTTCTTCCCAGTGATGCTCAGATATTCATAACTTTATGCAGTAAGCCTGGAGGGTTGGACTGCCCAAAGAGATGGAACACATGCAAATGAGTAGAATTATTTGCATGTCAGCATCTTTCAAATACTGCCTCTACCAACTGTGGTGTTCTAACCTCTTCAATTTATGAGAAGACAGGAAGTTAGGCATTAGGAGACTAATGTAACTTTAACATTTTATAAACAAAAGGAGAAGTTACTCCAAATTAAAGCATGGAATTTAACAGAAAAAAACTCCAATGGGAGGAGAATAACAACATTTGACCAAACCACATCAAAGAAAACTACAAAAGGAGAACACATTGAAAAAACCCTATTTTAAAATGATTAAAAGCAGAGAATATGCAACAAAACAACATGGCTTGGTGGCACCAGCATGCGGAGTGCAGAGGCAGATCTCGAAGGGGAGGAAGGGAGGGAAGTCATGAATATCTGAGCATCACTGGGAAAAAAAGATTACTATGGTAAGTAATTTTTCTTCTAACCCCAGTAATGCTTAGGATATTCATAACTTTATGCAGACTACCAAGCAGTACCACTGGAGGTGGGCACAGAACTTATTTTGGAAACAGACTCAGCAGGACTGCTATGCCAAACCTAGCATCACTTCTGGACAGAATGTCTAAGTTGTAATGCTTTGTAAAGGTGTGTACTGTTTTCCAGGTAGCTGCTTTGGAAATCTCCACCAAGGGAACTTCCCCGACAGCTGAGAGTGGCAGCAGTCCCTCTTGTAGAATGCGCCCTCAACCGAGCTGGGGGCTCTTTACCTGCTTTAGTGTAGCAGAATTGGATACACTGGACTATTCATCTAGAAATGGATCTTTTCGAGGCTGGTTTACCCTTTCCTACATCCCCATATGTAAGTAATAGTTGTTTTCTATCCTTTCTATGGTCTTTAGTGGCTGTCGTGTAATAGTTGATGGCCCTTTTCATATCCAGATTATGAAGTCTTCTTTTACCAGAACTGGTATGGTCTGTGAAAAAGACAGGTAGAGTGATTGGTTCAGATGAAAGTCTGAAACCACTTCAGGAAGAAACTGTGTGTTTGTTCGGAGGACTACTTTATCTCTGTGAAATGAGAGATAGTCTTGATCAATGCAAAGAGCCTGGAGCTCACCAATTCTTCTTGCAAAAGTAATAGCTACTAGAAAAACTGTTTTCCAAGTAACATATTTCAGATGGCAGTACCCATAGGCTCAAAAGGAGGGCCCATGAGCTTGGATATACACACATTCAGATCCCAAGCAGGCACTGGTGGCTCTGCGAGGTGGGTGCAAATGCATCCACCTCTGAGAAATCTTTTAAAAATGTTGTCTGATGCCACTGACACCTTTGTCCATGCAGAAAGGTAGGCAGATACTGCTGCTAGATGAACCTTTAGGGGAACTGGGTTGCAAACCCTGTGAATGCAAATTAGTGAGATAGTTTAAGACAACTGAAACTCCAGCCTTATTTGGTGTAAGGCCCATACTTGAACACAAGAGAGAAAATCTCCCATTTGGAAGAATACATTTTCTTTGTAGAAGGTTTTCTATAACCTTTTAAAATATTTAAGACAGCTTCTGAACGATTTAAATCTGCATACTCTCAAGAGCCATGCTTTGAGATGAAGGGACTTGAGACTCTGGTACAACAATGTTCCCTGATTGGAGGTCAGGAGATTGTGCTTGAGAGGTAATTGTATTGGTTTGCTGACAGACATGGAGAGCAGAAAAGAGTACCATGGCTGTCTGGGACAGTCTGGAGCTATCAAGATCAGAGATACTGAGAGGGCTCTTAGCTTCAGTAAAACCCTGAAAACAAGAGGGAATGGGGGAAAGGCATACAGGTGCCTGCCTGACCAATCCAGAGCCAGGGCATCCAGAGGGACTGTGCCCTGTGCTGGAGGTCTGCAGCAATACTGAGGTAGCTGGTGGTTCTGGTGGGTTGCGAACAAGTCTATCTCTGGAGTGCCCCACCTCCTGAAACTAACTTGTACCACCTGCTTGTTTAGAGTCCATTCGTGATGGGCCTGGTTGATGCGACTTAGTTCATCTGCCAAGGTATTGTCCTTTCCTGGCAAATGGATTGCCTATAAGGATGCCTTCAAAGAGTATGCCAGAGTCCAAATTTTCATGGCCTCTGTGCAAAGGAGGCCTGATCTGGTGCCTCTCTGCTTGTTTATGTAGTACATTGTGGTGGTATTGTCTTTTCTGATCTGTACCACCCTTCCCAATACTAGGGAAGAGAAAGCCTTTAAGGCTAGGAGCACTGCTCTTAGCTCCAGTAAATTTATGTGCTGAAGAGACTCTGCTGCTGACCAAGTACCCCAAGTTGTGTGCTTCCCTAAGTGGGCGCCCCAGCCCAAAAGGGATGCATCTGTTGTGAGGACCAGAGAGGGATTCTCTCTCTGAAAAGAAACTCCTTGCCTTAGATTGGATTCCTCCTTCCACCACAAGAGGGCCCTTAATAGTGTCCTTGTCATGGGAATAAGCTTTGAAAAAGGGTCTCTTTTGACTCCAGCGAGTCCTGAGGTGAAACTGGATGTCATTCATGTCAAGTCTTGATCCCTGCACTGTGCCTGTGGATGCAGCCATATGACCTAGTAGCTGCAGAAACTGCCTTGCAGATTTTGGCTTGTGCAGACTGAAGAAATTTGCTAATGACTGAAGACTTTGCACCCTAAGGGTAAAAAGGCTCTGCTCTGAAGTGTGTTGATTTCTGCCCCTATGAACTGCAAAATTTGAGCAGGAATTAGAACAGATTTCTTTTGGTTTATTATGAACCCCAGGGACTCCAAGAGGTGCTGGGTGAATTTTAGGGAATTCCTTACTTGATCTGGTGACTTGCTCACCACCAACCAGTCATCCAGGTATGGGAAGACAGCCACTCCCTGTCTTCGAAGATATGCCACCACAGCTACTAGGCATTTTGTAAATACCCTTGGTGCTGAGGAGAGGCCGAAGGGAAGAGTTGAAAACTGGTAATGACCTGAAGGGAGCCTGAATCTGATATACTTTCTGTAGGATTCCTTTATGGGTATGTGGAAAGAGGCCTCTTTCAAATCAAGTGATGCCAGCCAGTCCCCTTTTTAGATTGTTGGCAATATCCAGAGTTACCATTTTGAACTTTGTTTTTTTTCAGATGCTTGTTTAAAGCTCTGGGATCCAATATTGGCCACCACTCACCACTTCTCTTTGTTGTAAGGAAGTATCTGGAGTAAAAACCTCTTCCTCTCAGGATGGTAGGAACTGATTCCACTGCTCTGAGCTGTAACAATTTCTGAACCTCTGCTTTTAGTAGTGTAAGCTCTGCTAGAGGAGGTGAGCAGTAAACCTTGGTCTTTTGTGGAGAAAAAGATTTGAAATCCAGAGACAGACCCTGACCCACTACCTCTAAAACCCACTTGTCTGTGGTGATGTTTAGCCAAGCCTGGAGGAAGTGGGACAGTCTGCCTCCGACAGGGAGGGAAGAGGCAGCCTCAGGGATTTTGCTTCGATTGGGGCTGAGGCTGGGCCTGAGAGCCCCTCCTGGAGCCCTTTCCACCACTACCCCTAGACTACCCCTGCTGTGGATACTGCTGGTACTGGGACACAGCTACTGAGTGGAAAAAGGGTCTGGTCAGAAAAGACCTTTCTCTGCACCCCCCCCCCCACACACAGGGCCTAGCGGATGAAGAAGCTCTTTCTTTAGAAGAGCTGCTTCTATAAGTGGCCTTATATTCATCCACTTTCTTCATGTAGGCAACAGTGGATTCTCCAAAAAGGGAATTTCCCTCTAAAGGAAAGTCCAGGGCCTTGGATTGAGTATCCTGAGTAAGGTTTGTGGCCCTGAGCCAAGCAAACCTTCTCTGTGCCACAGTGTTAGCCATCCAACTGGCTGCAGTATAATTTGAATCATCAGTCATCTGGAACTGGTACTTGGCTGCCTCCAGCCCAAACCTGGCAGTTTCAGCCACGTCTTCAGACAAAGGTGAGGGGGCTTTCATGGACATGTCCAGTACTGACTGCAATAGGGATTTTTGATACTGGGCAACATAAGCTTGAAAGGTAGCCTGTCTCATGG
This sequence comes from Neoceratodus forsteri, assembly GCA_016271365.2. NCBI lineage: Eukaryota > Metazoa > Chordata > Ceratodontiformes > Ceratodontidae > Neoceratodus > Neoceratodus forsteri. Next base: position 1,285,706,345 of record CM028132.1, read on the forward strand.
CCAAAGAAGCTAACAACTAGCCTTTTTTAGCCATACTGTCTATTTTTCTTGAGTCCTTGTCTGGAGGGTGGGAGGACAGGGGGACTCTGGCTTTGTCACAGACTGCCTGTTGTATAACCCCTTGAAGGTCTGGACGGGAGAAAAGGAAATCGACTCCCGTCCTGTGCAACTGATATTTTTAATCTATTCTCCTATCAATAGGAGGAACAGAATTAGGGATCTGCAGAAGTTTCAGGGTGTCCTTTTTAAAAAATGTATAAACTGGCAGAAGAAGAGCTTTTGTGGGTGTTAAACCCATCATATTCAAGTATTCAATTTCTTCCTCATCCCCAGTCTGCTCTGTGGTACCACTGTCCACAGCATCTGCCATTGTCCTCACAACTGTAACATGTGAGGAATAATTGCTCAGGGCACACCTCTGGGGGAATTAGTTCATCCTCCTCAAACAATTGCTCCTCTGGCAAGGAGGGCAACACATCACTGCTAGCCTAGGAACCCTGGGGGGGGGGGGCGCTGCTGGAGGATGATGTTTTGTAGTACCTGGATAATTTTAAAAGCCTGGGCTATTTCTTGAGCTGAGGGCAAAGCAGGCACTTGTGCAGAAGTCCCTGGTTTAGCAGGAGAGGGTTCTGCATGCTTCACTTTCTTCAGTTTCTTTGAGGGAACCGGGGAGTCAGCCTGTTCTTTACCTCTTTTTGGCCCTTTTTCACCCGTATCAGGGGCAAGGGTAAGCAAACTTGTGGGTTCAGCCACAGCAGATTGGGGGTGTCAGCTGGTCAGAGCCTGAGGGAACCCTAGGAAATCTTTTATTGAGCTTTTCAAGACGTTTTGTCATGGTTTTATCTGGGAATGTTCTGCATATTTCACAATCCTGGTCCAGATGTTCGAACCCCAGACAAACCACACATACGGTGTGCTTGTCTGCCTTAGCAAACACATCTCCATATTTTAGACAATTCTTAAAACTGGGCTCTCCGGTTGTCTTTTTATGTTTCTCTGACAAGGTAATGTCCAAAGAGAAAAAACACTAACGTAAATAAAAAGAGCTAATGCTGTTACTCCACCCCCGTCGGTTCCGGAACGAAGAGATAACAAATGAACTGGCTTACAGTTCTGTAACCAATAAAGCGGTTACAAAAACAGTAAAATATACACAAAAAAACTAGTAAATACACTAAATCAAAGGCTCTTTAATCAGAGAACCCCAATGAAAGTAAATAACTAACCCGGTTACCTCACTGTTATACCGAACCACGAGGAGCCGGAAAAATCACTAATTTACACAATAATTTTTTACCGACAATTAGATAGGCAGTAAAAGAAATGAAATATACTTACATTTTTATGGTTTTTGAATATTCTTCACGCGAAAGAGGACAACGACAACTCTAAATGTCCAGACTTTCAGGCTGAGAGAAAAATCAGAGGTTACAACACTACAGTTGGTAGAGGCAGTATTTGAAAGATGCTCACGTGCAAAGAATTCTACTCATCTGCATGTGTTCCATCTCTCCGGGCAGTCCAACCCTTCAGGCTTACTGCATAAAGTTATGAATATCCTGAGCGCTACTGGGGTTAGAAGTTGGAATTTACACAACTTTGCAATGCACCTTTAAAAATATGGGTCATGTAATATTGTGACTGAAATTCTGAAACTTGAATTTTGGTTTCTGAAATAAAAATATCCAGCATCTGACCTGACCCCAAACAAATGACTGGCAGTGACTCTCTGGTTTCTCCACTGAGTACAGAGAGCACCACGACCTGTTCTGGAACCTTCACAACACAGGGAAAGGGAGTGTCTGCCCATTCAGGCATAACATAAGAGACACAGGCAATGATGGCAGAAAAAGACCAGCGGTTCATCCTGTCTGCTCAAGTTCCCTAACTAACCCTGGGACCTACTGTCCATCCAGGGACCTAGCCCTCCCCCTTCCATTCTCCTTCCCAATTCTGTTGCCACACATGACCATTATACCCTTCACTCTTTCCCAGTCATGCCTGAAACTATCAACTTTTTTAGCACCCACCACATCAGCTAGTGGACTGTTCTACGGCTCCATCACCCTTTCTGTAAAACAATACTTACCGACAATACTGGCATGATGAAAGAGGTGTCCTCCCTCTGTGGAGTGACGTGTGGTGACCTTTGACTTATCAGGGGTTATTTTTTTGTACACAGTGTGTAAACCTGGATTGCTGCTTGCCTTGTACCGCTAATACCTGTACCTCCACTTGAACTTCTAGTTGCAATATAAGGTTGGTAGTGGTACTGCCAGTTATAGTATCCTCTTCCCAGGTCTCCCCAGCCATAGGGTCTATAGCACCCTCTGTGTTTTTCTTTTTCTACAAGGTTTTCAGATATAGTTTCATTTTTATTAACTTCATTCATGTAGCTGTCTTATTGCCAGGGCTCTGGTTGCTGTATTATTACATTATTAATGTCCACATAATCTGCAATATATTTGGCTGTATCCTGACCTGTATTTACATACTGCAGCACCTCTGACCAGGGACATCATGTCAGAAGAATTGTTTGGAGGACACACAATTAAAAATTAATCAAGCATGGGAATGAAACTGCACATTTATAACCCTTTCTCCACACAAAGTGCAATACTTGGCTGTGAATCTGGGAGGTGGGGCATATGCCCCAAGACTCTATGGGCACGACAGCCCTACCTGTGACCTCTCATCAAAAGACAGATTGTCACAAAAGGGTAGCACAGCTTTACAGAGTGCTCCCGGTAATATGTGCAACTCAGACTGCTGTCTCCCTCATGATTACGATGGCAGAAGAATACCCAGTGAGTCAATTTTTCAGGAATCCTCATCAGCTAGCGCTGTAGAAAAGGTTTTTACTTTTTTCACAAGCATCAGCCTGTATTAAACCTCTAGAGTTAAGGTGCTGGTAAAATATATTCTGAAAGTCCTGGTTATTATATGTCTTAGAATTACTGGTCAGCAACTTTTTGTATGTGCTGCCCAAGTTGATATTTTTCGTAATAACCCACAGGTTGTTATGGAATTCACACGCACTGACCTTTTAAACTGTTCACTCCCTCATTGGCTCTTGTTCAGCGCGTAGGCAGGCTTCATCCTTTTGTAAACATGGCGGTCCGCTTTCGCTACCGAGGAGCCGCATAACAAGCCTGCCCTGCACACTTTCAATTTTTATTTAAATCCTACGTTTACCATTTTTAAAAAACACATATCTGGTTGATCCTGCTTTTTTCAGCTTTAGGAGTGAGGCCCCAACTTGACTCACAGCACTAGCGTGATCGCGATCCCGATCCCAGCAACTGAGTGTAAGTGCAAATACATACTGTAATAAAAAAATAAGAACAAAAGAAAGGGCAAAAAACAAATGCTCAGTTTAGAAAGGGACAGGAGAGGCAGAGACTGTGTGTGTGTGAAGTCAGCAATGTGTTTGTGTATGACAGAACTCAGGTTTCCAAAAATTTGCTGAACAGCAATTATACAAAATAAAAGATGGGGAACTGTGTGAAAAACTTAAATTTAATGTACACCCTCGGTGTGGGATGCTTGAATAAACCCCTCAGGCTTTGCCCTCGGGGTTGATGTAGCATCCCACACCTCGGCTGCACATTAAATTCACATATCATACACTTCCCCATCCTTTATTCTCTATTTCTCTACTGTCTTATTAATTACTGTTACTGATGCAGGAAACTGTGGAATCGTTTTACTTACTTTTTTTAAATGGTCATGAATGTGGATACCAAAAGTGACAAGTCCCAACAAGCTTAAGAAGTCTGACTCACCAGCATCAGAATCTGTTTTCACAGCAGGTGTATTAATCACAGCTGCCATTCCTCTAAGGAAGGCAGAATATACGTAGTCCTCCAAAAGACATACAGGTGAACCGATTTCCTCCTCTCCTCTGACTTCAGAAGTAGTAGTTCCCCCTCCTCTTTCAAGTAGGATTCCTCCTTTGTGACACTATCAGGCAACATAGGGAGGAATTTTAGGTGCTTGTTCTTTCAAGGTCTAGATGACTTGGTCAAATTTGTTTGTATTTCTGTATAGAGGGTATCTGAGCATCACCAGCAGGCTGAACAACTGTCTCATTTATGTTTTCTTTTTCAGGCTCCAAGTTTTCCTTTCTTGTAAGGCTAGTAAAAGAGGATGACTCTTCTGCCAGCCTTTTCTTGGAGTCCTTTTCTATCCGAGTATTTTGCAATCAAGGATTTATGCTCTTTTGTTAGCTTCCTTACAGACTCTGCTTTAGACTGTCCTTAGGGGAAACAGTTTAAATTAGGGTTACGACCTGGCCAGTTTTCAACCAGCATAGCTGTTTTTTTCACTGCCATGCCAGTTGCCGGTCAAACAGTGCAATCATCCATTTTTTTTTTAATTTTTAGACTGCACTAGTGTGGTCAGTTGTCATGGTGACAGTGATAATGACAAGAAAAATAGCGGAAGTCGGGACAGACAGTGAGTAGCCCGTGGCCTGTGTGCGGGAGACTCAGTGTGGAGAGAGGGCAAGGCAGTAACCAAACAGGCAGTGATTTGTGAGTTGCACTCTTGCAGTTGTCATGGTGACCACAGTCACATTTGGACTCCAAGTCTGAGCATGCTCAGATATGGCGCAGGAATGCGGGAGCAGGAGACACACCAAGTGACAAGCCGCGAGGTGAAGTGTGCGAGGTGCAGGTGCGTGCCATGTGGGCAGTGTGTCTGTGTTTTCTTATAATTGTCAGGCTGTGCGCCAGGAGTCCAATCCAGCAGATTGGCAGGGAGACGCTGCAGGTTGCTAGCTTACTTGCTGCTTGAGAATTTTTTTTTTTTTTGACACACAGCGAGTTACAGTCTGAAACAACAGAATAGCTGAGTAGCTCTGAGACAGCTGGGCTGTGACAGAAGGATCATTTGATCTGACAGAGCAAGCGCAGCAGGCCACAGGAAGAGCGGGAAGGGACTGGTGAAAAAAAAGAGTCAAGTCAGTGCAGTGCAGATAGTGACAGTGAAGTCTTCAGTGAGTAGAGGACATAATATTTTATTCATGCTTGTGTGAAGTGTAAAAAAATTAAAAGGACAGAAGGTCAAAGAACTGAAAGAGAAAAAAGCGAGGGTCTCACTACGGGAGGGACTTGCAGTTGCTGGTTCTTGTTGAGCGACTTTTCTGCTGACTGCTGGAAATGCATATTTCTATACATATTTTACAATATTCTGCAGTGTCACACGCAGGACTGTGCAGAGCTCTGGCAAGGTAGGTCGGTGTGCATTACTATGTGTGGTAGTGGTATCGAACCAGTGGTGGGGGCAGCGTAGCAGGGAGAGCTGTCAGCAAGGGGCACAGGGTGACCACAAACAGCAGCAGGAAGTTCCTTACCGTGCTTCCTACAACAAAACATAATACAATGCGTCAGCCATTTGGACAGGCATTGTTTAGACACAGGGGGCATCCTCTTTGCCAGGGGCGAATGAAACAAAAAGCTGAGGGGATTTTCCACCGTCTTTGGAGCGAGCAAAGTAGTATCTTGGCATTCTATGTACATCCAAAGTATGGAGCAATGCCTCACCCTGATTGGCATGCTCTGAACAATACTATATACTGAAAGGTGTTGTTTGATTCAGTGTAAATTCAGATACTACCTTCGGCAGAAACCTAGAATTCAAATTCAGAAAGAGAATTTGTCTTCGCAAAAAATCAAGTAAGGAGGCTCACACACTAGAGCCTGAAGCTCAGAAATCCTTTGACCAGAGATCATCGCAACCAAAAATACAGGTTACTCACCTGTAACAGGAGTTCTAGGAATGGTATATGTTGTTCATCCACACTGTCTGGCAGGTTTCTTGCCACTTTAAATCTTGCCGGAAGGTCTTCAAGCTGGCTCCTCCCACCCACCCGGGTGGTAAAACTCTCGGCTCCGCCCCATGACGCCAGATCTGGCCCGCTGGAAGCTCAGGTTGTGCGTCGAAGCCAGGGAGGTCGGGTGGGTCGTGCGGATGAACAACATATACCATTCCTAGAACTCCTGTTACAGGTGAGTAACCTGTATTTCTAGGGACATGGATATGTTGTTCATCCACACTGTCTGGCAGACTCCTAGCAGTTCTCCGGGAGGAGGGAGGCAAGGCGCACACCCCCTACTTAGGGAATAAAGACTGAAGAACCGAGGCCCCAAAACCAGCATCCCGGCGTGACTCAAGGTCGATGTGGTAATGGGTAATGAAGGTGTGTGCTGACTTCCAGGTAGCAGCCCTGCAGATTTCCTGGATAGGGACGTCCCTGGAAGCAGCCACCGATGCAGCAGTATGACGGGCAGAATGAGCTCTTATCCCTCTGGGAGGCTCCATGCCCGCCAACTTATAACAGAGATATATGCAGGAGGTGACCCACCTGCTTATCGTCCGCTTGGCTGCAGGTCTGCCAGGTGTGGCTTCAGCGTAGGTAACAAACAGCTGGCCAACCTCTCCCCGAATTTCAGCCATGCGCTCCCTATAATAAGCGAGCGCCCTTCTAGGGACCAAAGTATGGAGCCTGTATTCGACCTCCGACGTGTGACTGGGGTAGAACACCGGCAGAGTCAACACCTGGTTAAGGTGAAACTCCGACACCACCTTCGGAAGGAGTTTCGGGTGGTGGCGCAGGACAACCTTGTCCCTGTGGAAGACCAGTTAAGGAGACTCGATGCAGAGCGCCTGGAGTTCTCCCATCCTTCTGGCTGACGTGATAGCCACCAAGAAGGCGGTCTTACACGACAGGTGAGAGAGTTCACACCTGTGCATTGGTTCGAATGGCTTGCCCATGAGCTTTGCCAGTACCAGCAGTAAATCCCACGGAGGTGGAGGTTCTTGCACCGGAGGGGAAATGTGATCAAGGCCTTTGAAAAAGCGCCAGACCACCTTCTCCTGCGCCACCGACTGCTCCCCGGCCCGCGCCCGGTAAGCAGAGATGGCTGCCAGGTGCACCCTTAGGGTCGTCAACCTAAGCCCTTGACTAGAAAGGGACCATAAATAGTCCAAGATGCTTGCCAAAGGACAGGAGGAAGGATCCAAGCCCTTGCCCTGACACCAAATGGAAAATCTCTTCCATTTGAAGGCATAGCATTTCCTGGTCGACTCCTTACGGGACGCCTCAACAACACTGAGGACCTCGTCGGAAAGACCCAAGGCCTGGAACTCTAGCCGCTCAGGAACCAGGCCGTCAGGTGCAGGGATTGAAGGTCCAGATGGAACACCTTCCCCTGATTGACTGAGAGCAGGTCCGGGCGAGCTGGAAGCTGCCTCGGGAGCCTGGAGCTGAGACTGAGGAGATCTGGGTACCAGAACTGGCGGGGCCAGCCTGGGGCTATCAGAATCACCTGCGCCTTGTCCCTCCTTGCTTTGAGAAGCACCTTGTGAATCAAGGGAAAAGGTGGGAAGGCGTAGAAGAGGCCCGAGGTCCACAGCCTCGAGAAGGCATCCCCCTGCAGCGAGCCCTGCTGAGGGGGGCGGGCGTGAAACAGTCTCAGCTTCGCGTTCTCCCTGGAGGCAAACAGGTCCACCTGAGGTGTGCCCCAAAGGGAGAACAGATCTTGTACTACCTCCGGCAGGAGAGACCACTCGTGAGATGCAGCCCCTATCCGGCTCAGGGCATCGGCCAGGGTGTTGGAGGCTCCTGTCACATGAATGGCTAGGAGATCCGCCTCCAGGCTGCGCACGAGTGACCAAATGCGGAGAGCTTCCTTGCATAGAAGCATGGAACGCGTCCCGCCCTGGCGGTTTAGGTAGTACATGGTCATGGTATTGTCCGTCTGGACTCGGACCACTTGACCCCGGAGAAACGGAGCAAAGGCGGTGAGAGCTAGGCGGCTCCAACAGGTTGATGTGGCATCGGGACTCCCGCGGGGGACCAGAGGCCGTGCGCCCAGTGTTCCCCCAGATGGGCACCCCAACCCATCAGAGAGGCATCGGTCGATAGAGAGCCCGCCGGCTCGGGGCGAACAAACGGGATGCCCTCCTGCAGATGAGACAGAACGGTCCACCACCGGAGAGCGTTCCACATTGCCTGGGTCACCATCACTAGCTGGTCCAATGGATCGCAGCGTTGTGACCACTGGCTGGCCAGTCCCCACTGAAGGGGGCGCATGTGCCAGCATGCCCAACGGACCACGCTGGTACAGGCCACCATGAGACCCAGGAGGCGCAGGAAGTCCCGGGCAGGGTGCGAGTGCCCAATCAGAAATGATTGGGCAAAGGAGGTAAGAACCTCAGCCCTGTCCGCCGGGAGCCGTGCTCTGGCTCGAAGAGAGTCGAGCTCTGCCCCGATAAACAGAATCACCTGCTTCGGCTCGAGTTCCGACTTGGCCTCGTTGATGAGAAGGCCGATTTGAGAGCAAACCTGGAGGCCAGATCTCTGGACCGCTCCACCTCCTGTCTGGAGGGGGCTGCTATCAGCCAATCGGCCAGGCAAGGGTACACCCGGACCCTCCGGCGCCGTAGGAAAGTTGTCACCACTGCAATGCATTTGGTGAAGACCCTGGGAGCTGGAGACAGGCCGAAGGACATGGCTCGGAACTCGAAGAGATCCCTCCGCTCGAAAGCGAAGGAATCTCCGATGTGACGGACGGATAGGGACGTGAAAGAACGCTTCCTGCAGGTCCAGAGAGCAGAACCACACGCCGTGTTCCAGGGATGGTATTATCTGAGCCAGAGTGGCCACCCTGAAGGTTCAAGACCTTAGGAACTTGTTCAGGTCGTGTAGGTCGAGAATGGGGCGCCAGCCCCCCGTCCATTTCGGAACCAGGAAGTACCTGGACACAAACCCCGGGTCTGAGGGAGGGTCCACCACCTCCCTGATCACCTCCTTTTGGAGGAGGAGAGCAATGTCGGCCCGACGAGCCGACAGTGAGGCTGCAGACCCCGAGGCCCCCAAGGTGCGAGCGGCTCTGAAGGGCGGGGCCTGCTCGAATTCTAGAGGCAGGCCTTTCACCACCTTCAGAACCCACCTGTCCGTGGTAATAACGGACCAGGCGGAAAGGAAGTGCGGAGCCGTCCCCATGGGGGAACCTGGGTGGTGGCGGGGTTGGGGCGACACCCCTCAGCCGTCACTGGGCAGGCTTGGAGGAGGACCGGCCGAGGGACCTCCTGGGCCTTTACCTCCCTGCTTCCTGTTGGAGGAAGCCCGGGCTTAGGTTTGGGATGCCAAGCCCGAGCCTGCTGGCCCTGAAGTTGCTGGGCGCGACGCGCCGTGCGTAGAAGAACGAAAGGAGCTTAGGCTGTGGTTGCAGCCTTTGTCCTTCTAGTGAAGAGCCGAGTCCAAGGTAGCACTGGACTTCTCGATCCTCTGCAGGTGACCTTCCATCCCAGGGCCGAAGAGGTCAGTCCCCAAAAAGGGAACATCCGCCAACTTGTGCTGGGTATCCGAAGTAAAGGTGGATATCCTCAGCCAAGCCCGACGACGCATAGCCACTGCGGCCGCCACAGACCTGGCACATGAGTCCCCAATGTCTAAAGCAGTCTGGAGCTGCTGTTTGGCCACTGCCCTGCCCTGGTCCCGCACCTGCCTGACCGTGGTCTGCAGATCCGCGGGAAGATGAGGGACGACCTCATCCAGGGAGCCCAACAGGGCATGAGAAAAATGTGCCATGAGGATGGCCAAACTGGCCTGGCGAAGGCCGAGGAGGACGCAGCATAGACTTTTCGCCCGGCATAGTCCAATTTCTTGGACTCCTTGTCGGGAGGTTTGTCCACATCCCTAGCGTTCCCGGCACGCCGGAAAACGCTGTCGGTAACCAACCCCTCAGCCGAGGGGTGTTCCGAAAAACCGGACAGGGAACCGGTAGGGACCGCATACTTCCTGGCCATCCTGGCCGAAGGCGCAGGACAGGAAGCAGGGCGCTGCCAGAGCTCCAAGGCCGGACCCACTATGGCCTCGGCCACCGGAAAGGCCTCCGTAGGGGAATCCCCTCGGTCCAGAATCTCCGTGAGGGGATACCTGGCCCGTTTAGAAACAGGTTCGAGCTTCATCCCGGTGGACTCCGAGATGAGCCGAAGCAATCCTAGGAAGGACGAAGGGCTATCGTCCACCAACTGTCCTCCTGAGGACTCCAAGTCCATTCGCTTGGAGAAAATGAAGGAATCGTCCTCGGACTTGGAAGAGTCCTTAAAGAGCTGCCTCGGGCCTGAGCCACCCTCCACCTGCCGGGGCCGATCGGGAGTGAGGGTGACAGACAGCCTATGGGGCAGTCCCTGAGCCGACCGAGAATTTTTGGTCGGAGCCCCAACTAACGGCTGTGGAGGCGGAGGTTCCACCGGAATCGGTGGGGCAGCTGGATCTGGCGAACAACCGGCCTGGGAACAGGCTCCTCGGCTAAAAGCGAGGGGTTGTTTGGCCGCTCGGTGACAACCACTTAATGGCCAGGAAAGGCAGCGTCAGCTTATTCCCGGTCAGAAGGGCTGTTGCCACATGATTCCTCATACCTCCGGCGCAACTGCGCGAAGCCTCCTCATCAGAGGAGGAGGAAGAGCGAGCGGCGGCGGTGCCACTTGCCGCGGTGCCAAGACCGAGACCACCTATGACGGCGGGATCGGCTGGACCGTGAAGACGTCCGAGACCGAGAACCTCGGCTATGCCGAGGACGGTGCGGGGAGGTGTCGCGGGGAATAGGCACTCCCCTCGGTTCGGACGATTCAACCGAAGGCTCCGGAACCGGAGGCACAGACGAGCCGACGGGATCCTCAACTCCCACCGGGGGAACTGAGGAGAGGGGATTCTCGGCTTCTCCAGCCGACAACCCGTCCAACAGATCGAGAAAAATCTCGACCGCGTCGACGGGAGTCTCGGTCAACTGGCCTGACGGGGACACCGTGAGACCAGTGGCCGAAGCCGAGAAGTCGACCGAAGTCAACGGCCGACAACTCGGGGAGAGGGATCTTTCCCGCTCCCAAGAGCGTCGACGGTGAGACTTACCCTTGTCTCTCTTTTTGGACCGAGAAAACGGTCCAGAAGAAGTTGGACCCTCACCTTTAGTCGAGAGGGTCAGACAAACTCATTAAAGCCGAATAAGAGGCACTGAGAAGGCGGGACAAATGCTGCAGCCGGTGAGAGCGGCCCGCGCCGCCTCCTCTTGAGAGGCGATCATCTGCTCGAGCTGATCCGCCCGAGCTCGCCGCCGTGGACACCGCCGACCGGGCCTCTTTTGACTTAACCGGAGGAAATCTCTTCTCGGGACGCCCCAGTTGTAAACGGGCAGCACGGTCTTCGAGGACGTAGGCCGAAAAGGAAGAGCACAGGTCGCAGGCCTGCGGGTCGTGCTCAAGGCCCAAGCAGTAGACGCACGTGGAGTGCGGATCCGTCCGAGACATCTTCTGCCCGCAAGGGCATCTCCGGAAACCGGGAGTCGATTTGTCCATCGCAGCCGCGAGGGAGAGAAGACCAAAGTCTTTTTAGCAAAAACTTTTAATTTCGAAAATTCGAAGAATTAGGAACCAGTCTTATACGCAGAGCGTTAAGGAAGGAACCTGAGCTTCCAAGCGGTAAGGAAGATCTGGCGTCATGGGGCGGAGCCGAGAGTTTTACCACCCGGGTGGGTGGGAGGAGCCAGCTTGAAGACCTTCCGGCAAGATTTAAAGCGGCAAGGAACCTGCCAGACAGTGTGGATGAACAACATATCCATGTCCCTAGAAATTACGTTTTCCATGACAGGAAATGCAAGCCACAACTCATGGCAGGCTCAGAAAGAGCCAACACCAATTTCTTAGGCACAAAAATTAAAGTCCCAGGGCAGGACAATTACGGAGAGGAGGTTTCATATGAAAAATACCTCTCAGAAATGTACAGGATACTTCTAATTGGGCAGCCTTACAACCATCAACAGAGGTATGGAAAGCTGATATAGCGGACAAATGCATCTTAATTGAAGAATACTGCAGGCCAGAGTCAGATAAGGAAAGCAAGTATTCCAACACAGCATTCACTGGACATGTAAATGACTCCATATTCCGGGAAGCATCCCACAAAGTGAAACACTTCCGTTTCACGGAATAAGTATGTCTGGTAGAAGGCTTCCTAGTCGCAATCAGGACATCAACAACTTTAGTGGATACCGCAAAACGTGCAACGGTTATGTCTTCAAGAGCCATGCATGCAGAAGTAGGGACATCAGGATGGACCAGAGATTCCTTGTCTCAGAACAACAGATCCCAACAGAGAGGTAAGGGGTCAGGAGAGACCACCACCAGATGCTGAAGGAGCAGAAACCATATCTGGTGAGGCCAGAATGGAGCAATGAGGCTGAGAGTGGTTTTCCCCACCTGCAGCTTTAGCAGAACCCTCTGTATAAGGAGTGGGGGAAATGCGTTTAGGAATTTCCCTTATCAGAAGAGGAACAATGCATCTCGCTAAAGAACTCCAGGCCCTGACTCAAGCGAGCAGAAACACCACAGTTCTGCATTGTGCAGAGACACAAAAACTTCCAGCTTTAGACGACCCCATCTTGCGAAGAGGTCATTTATCACAGGGGTTAGCAGTTCCCATTCTCAAACCACTGACTGAGATCCGCTTAACCTATCTGCCAAGATGTTTTGGAGGCCTGGGAGAAACACGGCTGACAGGTGAAGGCCATGGGCCAGAGCTTAGTACCATCACTGCTTTACTGCACAGGGATAGAAGTGAGTGCCCCCTTGTTTGGTGATGTAAGGACTCACAATGACGTTGTCTGTCTGGATTAGCACAGGACCAGGGTAGAGATAATTCTGAAAGGCCTGGAGGCTGCACAGGATAGCCCTCATTTCCAGGATATTGGTCCATGACCCCTGTATCAAGCAAAAGCCGAGATGAGCACCCAGCCGAAGCTGAAGGCATTCATGTTGAGAATCTGTACAGGAGCTGGTCAATGAATGGAATGCCCCATAACAGGTTTTCGTGATCCATCCACCACAATGCTCTGCGAAGAGAAGACATGACGAAAATCATTTGGTCCAGCTCGTCTTGTCAACTGATCCCACTGGACCCTGAGTGTCCACTGAGGGATTCTCATATAAAGACATGCCAGTGGCACGATCACTATGGCCGCAGCCAAGAGACCTAGGAGGCATAACACTATTCTCACAGACACAGTGCCTCCTGTATATCAAGTGTGCCTGGGTAATCAGAGTGTCTGTCCTGTACTGTAGCAGGACAGCACATCCCTTCTCTGTGTCTAAGACCACCCCCATGTACTGCAGTCTTCGGCATAGAATCAACACAGATTTAGGCACATTCACTGGGACTCCCAAGTCGAACAACTAACGTATCTGAGACAGGGTATGTAACAGAGCTTCCCAGGAGCTGGCTTCAGGACCAGTTGTCCAGATAGTGGAGAACACACAGGCCTTCCCTGTGAAGGACTGCTGTAACTACTGCCAAGTATTTGGAAAAACCCGTGGCGCAAAAGACAAGCCAAAGGGCAACATTCTGAACTGATAGTGTTCTTCCTCAAGAAAAAAGCAGAGGTACTGTCTGTAGGATTTCCTGATCTTTACATGAAGGTATGCATTCATCCAGCCAGTCCCACTTTTGCAGAAGGAAATCTGTGTTTGCAGGGATACCATTCAAAACTTTTTGTATTCGATGTACAGGTTGCGATCCCGGAGATCCAACAAAGGGTGCAGGTTCCCTGTCCATTGTGGGACTAAGAAGCATTTGCATTAGTTCAAGTTCAAGTTCAAGTTTATTGCAGGAAAACTCCATTGAGCAAGCTCATTCACAAGGAGGTCCTGTGACATAAACACTTAAAGTACAAACACAGATAGGTAATAACAGTATATACATGAAATGCACGTTACATGATACAGGCTGGATATACATACAAGGGTACCACATAGGGTGACCACAGGTGGTAAACATTGATATGAGATAGGGAAGCGACTTACAGGTTGCATACTGATAAATGAAACATGATGACTGGTGTGTGCAACACATATACTGTATTTTGTCAGCTAGAACAAACAACAGTCTACGACTGATATGGGGGGGAGGAGTGATTTGATAGAGTAGCAGTGGAGCTTAAGCAAAGATAAAGCCAGGAGTAGAAGGGGAAAGGAAAGCAGTTAATATGACAAATCAATTATACCTTACTAGTGGATAAATATGGCACACATGGGGAAGGAAGAGACTTAATGACAGTTACAGGTGTCTTTTATTTTGGCGGAACTTAGCGATTTGTAGAAGTTTATTGAAACTGTGCTAGTTAGTTTCAGTACGGTTTGTAATTGGTTCCAAATGGAGGGAAGGGCATATGCAATAACACATTTACCAAAGGAAGTCCGCGTCCTTGGTATGTCAAGCATAATAAAGTCAGATTTTCTTAACGAGTATGCACTATGTGAGATACTAATAAGGGAAGAGAGATAGCTTGGCAATTTCTGCAGGAGCAGTTTAAGAGTCCATAGCCCAGCATGGAGCAGGCTGCCTGTAAGGATGTCCAACCAACAGCTGCATATAAGTCAGAGTGGTGCGAACGGTAAGGGGAGTTGGTAATGAACCGTAACGCATGGTGATAAAGGATGTCCAGTTTACTTAGATTTGCAAGAGTGGTGGAGGAATAGATTACATCGCCATAGTAGAGTAGGGGAATAAAAGTGGCCTGTACAAGCTTGTTTCGAGTTTCAAGGGGGGAAAGGGGCCTATTTCTGTAGAAGAAACCTAACCTTGCTTTTAACCTTCTAGAGCCATCTTCGACGTGGTCACTGAAAGATAATTTATTGTCGATCCAGATACCTAGATATTTAAATTTGGTTACAACTTCCAGAGGCTCGTTTAGCGTGGTGACAATGAAGTCTTGGGCAAGGGTATTGGGGGGGCCTGAGACAGCACTGCGGGAGAATATCATCGCTTTAGTCTTCTTAGCATTGAGCAGAAGCTTTGCCTTTATTAGATTATGCTCAGGTTGTGCGAAGTCCGCTTGAAGCACTCCTTGACTTCAGATAACGATGAGCCAAGTATACAACACAGTATCATCTGCAAAAAGTGCAGATTGGACGTGAGATATGTTAGCATCTAAGTCATTAATATACAGAGAAAACAAGATAGGGCCTAAGATGGATCCTTGGGGGACTCCTCTTGCAACTGGCAAGGCAGCAGAAAAAAAGCCTTCCGCCTTTACTTTTTGGAATCTTCCAGTTAGGTAGCTAGAGAACCACTGGGTGGTATGGTATGTGGCACCCAACTTTGCAAGGCAATTGACTAATAGTTTGTGATCAACAGTATCAAAAGCTTTGCTGAGGTCCAAAAAGACTGCACCAGTTACCTTCTTAGCATCTATAGCAGAGATCCAATCATTGGTTACTTTTGCTAGTGCAATGATTGTGCTATGATTAGCCGGAAGCCAGATTGAGCTGGGTTAATGAGAGAGAAGGTTTCCAAGTGAGATTTTAACTGAATATGGATCAGTTTTTCGAGAACTTTAGAAAGGATAGGCAATATGGAGATAGGCCTATAGTTGTTTACATCGCATGGGTCACCAGATTTAAATAGAGGGAGGATACGTGCTGATTTCCAGCAGGACGGCACAGTAGCAGATGTAATGGAAAGATTGAAGATGTGGAGAATTGGGGCAGTGAGATGGGCGTAGCCTGACCTTAGGAAAAAGGGTTCCACGCCATCGTCCCCTGCGCTTTTTTTGGTGTCTAAGTTAAGAAGAGAATCTTCTACTTCTTTATAAGTTATCTCGCGCAGTTGGAAGGGGCTGGGTGCAGGACTAGATGTGGCGGGAGGGGTATGCTGGCTCACCGCAGCACCAGCATAAGGTGACGAGTCAAAAGCTAATCCAGCTGTGGCAAAGTGATAGTTAAGTTCCTCCAGGATTAGGGACTTGTTTTCCACAATCTTGCCACTTGCAACTATCTTTGTTGGGACGGAGGGGCCATGGGCGTCCTTCTATAAGCTTGATAGTCTTCCATATTTTATGAGGTTACCTTTAGCTTGTTCAGAGTAGAAATATAATAGTTAGCTTTAGCAGAGCAAAGTTTTCACACAGTTATTCCTGGCTGTTCTAAAGGCCTGCCAATCTGAAGATTCTTTGGAATGTCTAGCTTTAGCCCAGAGCTTATCTCGAGCTATAAGGGCTGCCTTGAGATCCGAGGTGAACCAGGGTTGGAATTGTTCCGTACCCATACTTTGATGAAAGGGGCATGCTTATTTATTATTGTAGTGAGTTCGTCATTAAGGATGCAAGCTGCCTTGTTGACATCTTTGGCTAGGTAAAGATCTTGCCATCTGATCATGCTCAGGTCAGATAGGAAGTTTACTGCACTGAATTTGCGAAAGGATCTTTTTTTATAAAGATGGGTTGCAGGCCGGGCCTTAATTTGAGATCTTATGCAAGCAACAATTCCACGATCAGCTCATGTCGTTGTGAAACACTGCCAAATGAGATTTTTGTGTGGATGGGTGGTTAGTACCACATCTAGAATGGAACTGTTGGCAGTATTTAGAGTGTTGTTCCTAGTAGGTTCACTGACTAATTGCCCAAGACCTAGCTCGTCACAAAGGGATTTGAGGCCGTGTGATTTAGGTGACAGCCAGTCCATATTTAGATCTCCTAGAAATATTGTTTCAGTTTTTGCATCTCTGAACATGGATTTCAAAGATTAAGGACTTCATCACCACCAGGCGGGGTCTATAGCCACCTAGGATAGTGATACATTCCGAGGAGGAGATGAAGGCTCAGCAAAACTAACTCAAATTCCTTGGCTAGAGATTTGCAACTAATATTGGTGACCAAGTACTTAGATTTGGCGTGATAACCACACCCCTGCCTCTAGACTCTCTATCTGCTCTAAATAAATTGTAGCCCTGCAGTGATATTTGTTGATCAGTGTTCGTTCTTTTTAACCACGACTCAGTAATTATGATAAGGTCTGGGTTAACGTGTGCAGCCCAGGCTTGCAGCTGTACAAGTTTTTTAGGCAGGCTTAAAATGTTGACCATCATCATTTTGAGACCTGTGGTCTCAGCAGAATTGATAGGCGAGGTAAGTTGTGGGGGGGGCCAGGGTTGAGCTCCACATTTCCTGAGCAGAGAAGAAGCAGAAGTATAACTTTCTTT
Source organism: Neoceratodus forsteri (assembly GCA_016271365.2). Taxonomy (NCBI): domain Eukaryota; kingdom Metazoa; phylum Chordata; order Ceratodontiformes; family Ceratodontidae; genus Neoceratodus; species Neoceratodus forsteri. The sequence continues at coordinate 1,285,723,383 of CM028132.1, forward strand.
AAGGAGCTTATAAGAATGGAGACTGCTTTTTTATTTCTTCATGACAACCCATATCGTGCTGCGCAAGAGGCGGCACCACTGTAATGACAGTTGATCGTGATCAATGTAAGTGCTTGGGTAGACATAGGTGAGGACAGTAGCAAGGGGGTGTAGGCTAACCGGGGGGAATAGGCTAAAAGGGGAGAGGAGAATGACATAGTGTCTGCACGGTAGACTGTTATAACATTAGGTATTGATAAGGTACATTGGAGAACTGAGTTGCATTGAGGTACTTCGAATTGCACTGTATTGCGGAAAACTCTATACCTTAGGAGCAATAAACACACAATAAGGAGAGCCATGGTCCCAGATTGAGTGGTCTCGTGATCTGTATTAGTGCAATATTTTCTAGGCAAGAAATTTGCCCACCTAGGTACTCACTTAAAACCTAGATGAGAAAATACAGCAGAAACGGGAACAAGGAACAAGGGGAACATTAGAATCCTCTGTTTCTCTTCTGAGTAGGAACCAGTTCGACAGCACATTTTTGGAATAAAAACTGAACGTCTTCCTTCGGAAGGGACAAATGGCCAGGAGAGATGGAGGCAGAGGATGATTTATTATTTGGTTACCGTTTCCAGGTTGGGACAATTAATATAGACTATATCATGGGGTAGTGTGTGCTAGGAGAATTTTACACACACACACACACACACACACACACACACACACAAGATGCTGAATGCTACATACACCCCAAGAGTTAAGCTTGAGGAGTTTGTACAAGCATCCAACACTGAGGGTGTTTAAAGAGTTTTACACACTACACCATGGTTTGTTTAGGGAGAGCATTTTTCACCATAGCAATTATATAAAGTCTGTGAAGTACGTTCTGTGGTTGGGAATCTGGTTCAGCTGAGGTGCCTGTTTAAACCTTTGCTCCTTTTTATTTTTTATTTAAGCAATTCCTCTGAAAAGTTAAAAAGTTTTGAGTTCAGTGCTGTAAGAACTCGCTTGGTCAGAGTGGGAGAGCTATTGAAGTATCCTAAACAACAAACGGAAGACCACAGCTGGTGCATGCATGGAGCGAGGGAAACCCGGCATCTGTTCCCGTTATAACCAGCTGGTTATAATGGCGAATTGTAGCCAAGTTTTCCTATGGGAAACAACGCTCCCCGGTTATTATAAAAATGTAAATAATGAACACATAAACTGGAGAGGGACAACTATACCTCTTCCCAGTGTTCTTCATTCATTATTTTAGTGCAGTGCGCCACCACTGCTCTATATTTCTTATCACTACCCTTTATTTCACCACCACTCTAATTTTTCTTTGAAAGGATCAAAAAGAAAAAAAAATTACTCACTGTAGTAATGTTGTTTCTTCCAAGAGATCCCTCACTATGCTAAACAACTGCAATCATTCCCCTGGAATGAGCTGCCCCAGAGCCTAGAATGTTATGCTAATTATGGAATCTTTGAATGAAATTCAAAACTCTGCTGTGTAGTCACGTTAAACTCTACCCACTAACATCAGATTTATGAAGCTAGGATGAGTAATGACCACTAAACTAGCTAAATGACAACCAAAAAATCATGCAAAAGTTGAGAAGCTTAGAAGACTCCTAAATGTGGCGGAACAGATTTAAAAAGATTAGATCACCGAGTATTAACTGTAAGGTACTGTAACAAGTAACGCTCAAGTAAATTGAAAAGAAATGATTCTAATAGATAGATAGATAGATACTTTATTTATAAAGCGCCCTATCCCGGGAGGCTCAGAGCACTGTACAATTTCAATAAAAACAGATGCAACAAAAGCATATTCATAATCACATTAGACAGCATATAAAAAACTAGAATCATTATCTTTCTACTACAACATGACATGACAGTCGGTAAAAGCATAAAAACTTACAACAGTTATGTTAGATTAAATACCTGGTTAAATAAAAATGTCTTCAGACCCCTTTTAAAGGTTTCCACCAAGGGTGCCTCTCTCAAGTAACCTGGCTGCGAATCTCACAGGACTGGTGCGGCAACGGAGAAAGCATGATCCCCCAACTGCTGCAACCTAGCCCTGGGGATCACCAAGAGGCATCCCTCGGAGGAACGGAGAGAGAGAACTGGGCAGTGAGGAACAAGGAGGTCTTGCAGATAGTCTGGTCCCCAGCCAGGAAGGGAGGTAGGGATGGGCTTTTAAGCACAGTGAGGGATCCCTTGGAAGAAACAACATTACTACAGTAACTAAATTTTATTTCAAGCCCCAAGAATTCCTCACTATGCTTAACAACTGCAGACTACAAAGTAGTACCTTAGGAGGCTGGGTACAGAACATATTTAGGGTAAAGGTTCTGCAAGACAGCAGTGCCAAAGCTGGTATCCTTTCTGGACTGTACATCCAGACAACAGTGTTTTGTGAAAGTGTGTACTGTTTTCCAGGTAACTGCTTTACAGATTTCCTGCAAAGAAATACCTCTTGATACTGCCACTGAGGCAGAGGTACCACACGTGGAGTGTGCACTGAGGTGGCAGCTTGCCAGCTTTGGAGAAGCAGACGAGTGTACAGTGGGTACCCCTTCTCTAAAACAGTATTTCCATTTTCTCATTTGGGGCTGGTAATACGGACAATGTCAATCAGGAAGCAAAGTATTTGAGCCAATCAGCCACACCTCTTCGTTTTCTAAAATTTGAAGTTTTATTTTCTTTTTTTCAATGAACACAACGATCCCCTGGCATGCCCAACATTTCACTCAACCCTGGGCTTCTTCAGGGGGCAAGAATCTTGTGTCCAGTACTTCTATTTGTATCACATTCAAAAAAATGGTATTTCTTACACCCGGAGCTGGCTAGCAAGCTCTTTAGCGTCTGGTGCTTATACACAAGTGCGCCAGGCGCTAAGGAGAGTAAGCTCCAGTGTAAGAAATACCCTGTGAAAAGGGAGAATGAAGGGCCATTGCCTCAAGTAGTAACTTGAAAGCATGAGTGGCCATCAGTCATGCTAACTTTATCTAAAACTATAATGAGAACATGAAAAATATAGATCAGTTTTTGAATGTGATACAAAGACCACCACCCCTTGTCTCCAAAAATGTGCCGCCACTACGGCTAGGCACTTTGTGAACACTCTGGGAGCGGAAGATAGGTCGGAGGGTAGAGCTGTGAACTGGTAGTGGCAGCTTCTTACCCTGAATCTGAGACACTTCCTGTGAGTGGGCCTGTCTGGGATGTGAAAATAGGTACCATTCAGATCCAGTGACCCCAACCAGTCTCCCTGTTGAAGAGATGGGATTACTGATCCCAGTGTTACCATCTTCAAGGACCCTGGTTTTCTGTTTTTACTGGTACCACCGGTAAAACTCACGGAATCCTGCTTGGTTTGCAGATTTTGAATTCTTGTACCAGTGCCTCACGGAAATTGCATGTCACTGCACAGAATCCCTAAGATTTCAGCATCTTTTTTAATTTTTTTATTTTCTATTTCTATGCCCCCTTCTCACAGCATCAGTTTCCATTTTTCAGAGATCCCTAGGCTGTGTATCCCCTAGCTTCACCCCAGGTAATGCTCGGAAGCTCCTGTGAGCCTTCCCCATCCTGTCTGGGTTGTACCCCCCAGGTAGGAAGGGAGGGGACCCCAAGTCACCCCCCCACAGCCCCTTAGTGTGCATCAGGCAGCCCAGTGGGTTCCTCATGGAGCCTGGTTATGAAGCCTAGGGCAGCTGGGTCCCTTCTACCAGTGGCCGTTGTGGGGTGATTGTTCTTGGTTTTTCTGGTCTCTGTCCCTGAGGGCACCAGCACTCGAGGGGATTCAAGGAGGTAGGGCACATAGAGACATGCCACTGCTCCAGAGCCAGGCTAGCGTCCTCCCCTCCCGATAGCTCTGCAGCCCCATTGCACCACCACCCGTGGTCACCCAGGTGGCGGTAAGGCAGCAGGTCCTGCAGCCCACCCTCCGTGGAGGAAGACAGCAGCCCCCCGGATGCTCGATCCTACTCCCCTAGTCAGACCACCAGCAACCCAAGTTCACTTCTGACCTCAGGTCATTGGCATTGCAAGCAGTAACGCTACCGCAGCAACCAAAGGGCGGCCCAGATTTCGGCATCTTAAAATTAATGCTGCTGTGCTTAACATTCTTTCTGCTTGGCTGCATATAGAATCAGTAAGGAAGCCACCCGCACTGCTTTGTTGTAACCAGCCATTCAGTTTAACCACCCATGCTTTCCACCAACCTCTCCATCAGCTGAGGACTGCTTTCCTTCCAGAAATACAGGTTACTCACCTGTAACAGGAGTTCTAGGAATGGTATATGTTGTTCATCCACACTTATTGGCAGGTTCCTTGCCGCTTTAAATCTTGCCGGAAGGTCTTCAAGCTAGCTCCTCCCACCCACCCGGGTGGTAAAACTCTCGGCTCCGCCCCATGACGCCAGATCTGGCCTGCTGGAAGCTCAGGTTGTGCGTCGAAGCCGGGGAGGTCGGGTGGGTTCGTGTGGATGAACAACATATACCATTCCTAGAACTCCTGTTACAGGTGAGTAACCTGTATTTCTAGGGACATGGATATGTTGTTCATCCACACTTATTGGCAGACTCTAGCAGTTCTCCGGGAGGAGGGAGGCAAGGCGCACACCCCTACATACTTACTTGGGGAACAGAGATTGAGAACCGAGGCCCCAAAACCAGCATCCCGGCGTGACTCAAGGTCGATGTGTAGTGGGAAATAAAGGTGGTGCTGACTTCAGGTAGCAGCCTGCAGATTTCCTGGATAGGGACATCCCTGGAAGCAGCCACCGATGCAGCAGTATGGCGGGTAGAATGAGCTCTTATCCCTCTGGGAGGCTCCATGCCCGCCAACTCATAGCAGAGATTTATGCAGGAGGTGACCCATCTGCCTATCGTCCGCTTGGCTGCAGGTCTGCCAGGTGCGGCTTCAGCGTAGGTGACAAACAGCTGGCGAACCTCTCCCCGGATTTCAGCCGTGCGCTCCTTATAATAAGCGAGCGCCCTTCTAGGGTCCAGAGTATGGAGCCTATATTCGGCCTCCGAGGTGTGATTGAGAGAACACCGCAGAGTCAACACCTGATTAAGGTGAAACTCTGACACTACCTTCGGAAGGAATTTCGGTGGGGCGAGGGACAACCTTGTCCCTGTGGAAGACCAGGTAAGGAGACTCGATGCTAAGCGCCTGGAGTTCTCCCATCCTTCTGGCTGACGTATAGCCACCAAGGCGGTGGTCTTCCACGACAGGTGGGGGAGACCACACCTGTGCATTGGTTCGAATGGCTTGCCCATGAGCTTTGCCAGTACCAGCAGTAAATCCCACGGAGGTGGGGGTTCCCGCACTGGAGGGGAAATGTGATCAAGGCATTTAAAGAAGCGCCCGACCACTTTTCCTGCGCCACTGACTGCTGACCGGCCCGCGCCCGGTTAGCAGAGATGGCTGCCAGGTGCACCTTAAGGGTCGTCGACCTAAGCCCTTGACTAGAAAGGGACCATAAAGTCCAAAATGCTTGCCACAGGACACGAAAGGGTCCAACCTTTTTCCGACACCAAATGGAGAACCTCTTCCATTTGAAGACATAGCATTTTCTGGTTGACTCCTTACGGGACGCCTCAACGACGTTGAGGACCTCGTCGGAAAGACCCAAGGCCTGGAACTCTAGCCGCTCAGGAACCAGGCCGTCAGGTGCAGGAATTGAAGGTCCGGATGGAACACCTTCCCCTGATTGACTGAGAGCAGGTCCGGGCGAGCTGGAAGCTGCCGCGGAGTCCTGGAGCTGAGACTGAGGAGATCTGGGTACAGGAACTGGCGAGGCCAGTCTGGGGCTATCAGAATCACCTGCGCCTTGTCCCTCCTCGCTTTCAGCAGGACCCTGTGAATCAGGGGAACGGGGGGAAAGGCGTAAAAGAGGCACGGGGTCCACGGCCTCGAAAAGGCATCCCCCTGCAGCGAGCCCTGCTGAGGGGGGCGGGCATGAAACAGCCTCAGCTTCGCCTCCCTGGAGGCAAACAGATCCACCAGAGGGTGCCCCAGCGGGAGAACAGGTCTTGTACTATCTCCGGCAGAGAGACCACCTGCGGCGATGCAGCCCCTATCCGGCTCAGGGCATCGGCCAGGGTGTTGGAGGCTCCTGCCACATGAATGGCCAGGAGATCCGCCTCCAGGCTGCGCACAAGTGACCAGATGCGGAGAGCTTCCTTGCATAATAGCATGGAGCACGTCCCGCCCTGGCGGTTTAGATAGTACATGGTCGTGGTGTTGTCCGTCTGGACCCGGACCACTTGACCCCGGAGAAACGGAGCAAAGGCGGTGAGAGCTAGGCGGACCGCACGGAGCTCCAGCAGGTTGATATGGCATCGGGACTCCCGCGGGGACCAGAGGCCGTGCACTCGTATTCCCCAGATGGGCACCCCAACCCATCAAAGATGCGCTGTCGTTAGAGAGACCGTCGGCTCGGGCGGACAACGGATACCTCCTGCAGATGGGAAGGAACGGTCCACCACTGGAGAGCTGCCCACATCTCCTGGGTCGCCCACACGCTGGTCCAAAGGATCGCAGCGCTGAGACCACTGGCTGGCCAGTCCCCACTGGAGGGACGATGTGCCAACGTGCCCAACGGACACGCTGGTATAGGCCGCCATGAGACCCAGCAGTCGCAGGAAGTCCCGAGGCGCGATTGCCCAACCAGAAATGATTGGGCAAAGGAGGTAGAACCTCGGCCCTGTCCGCCGGGAGCCGTGCTCTGGCTCGAAAAGAGTTGAGCTCTGCCCCGATGAAAATTATCACCTGCTTCGGCTCGAGTTCCGACTTGGCCTCGTTGACCAGGAGGCCGAGTTGAGAGCAAACCTGGAGGGCCAGATCCCTGGACGCTCCACCTCCGACCTGGAGGGGCTGCTATCAGCCAATCGTCCAGGTAAGGGTACACCGGACCCCCGGTGCGCGAGGAATGCTGTCACCACTGCCATGCACTTGGTGAAGACCCTGGAGCTGGAGAGAGGCCAAGGGCATTGCCTGAACTAGGGGATCCCTCGCTCTGAAGCGGAGGAATCTCTGATGAGACGGACGGATAGGGACGTGAAAGAACGCGTCCTGAAAGTCCAGAGAACAAAACCACACGCCGTGTTCCAGAGAAGGTATTATCTGAGCCAGAGTGACCATTCTGAAGGTTCGAGACCTTAGGAACTTGTTCAGGTCGTGTGGGTCGAGAATGGGCGCCAGCCCCGTCGTTCGGGACCAGGAAGTACCTGGACACAACCCGGTTCTGATGGGGGTCCTCTATCTCTTTATCACCCCTTTCTGAAGGAGAAGGCGATGTCGGACGACGAGCCTTCAGAGAGTCTGGGACTCGAAGCCCCCTTGGGGCGACGGCCCTGAAGGGTGGAACCTGTCAATTCCAGAGGCAGGCCCTTCCACCACCTCCAGAACCCACCTGTCCGTGGTAACAGCGGACCAGGCGGAAAGGAAGTGCCGAGCCGTCCCCCCACGGGGGGAACCAGGGGCGAGGTGACGGGGATGAGGGCGACACCCCTCAGCCCGTCACTGTGCAGGCTTGGAGGAAGGACCGGCCGAGGGACCACCAGGGCCTTTTCCTCCTTGCTTCCTATTAGAGGAAGCTGACGGCTTGGGCTTGGAATACCAAGGTCTAGCCTGCTGGCCCTGACGTTGTTGGGCCGGGCGCGCAGCGGGAGCAGAGGGCGAAGGGCTTAGGCTGGGGCTCACGGCCCTGTCCCTCTGGGCGCTGATTTATACCGAGTCCAAGGTGGCTCTTGACTTTTCGATCCTCTGGAGGTGACCTTCCACCCAGGGTCAAGAGGTCAGTTCCCAGGAAAGGAACATCCGTGAGCTTGTGCTGGGTATCCGAGGTGAAAGTGGATATCCTCAGCCACGCCCGCCGGCACATAGCCACTGCGGCCGCCACTGACCGGGCACAAGAATCTCCAATATCCAGCGCAGTCTGGAGCTGCTGCTTAGCTACTGCCCTGCCCTGGTCCCGCACCTGCTTAACTGTGGTCTGCAGGTCCGCAGGAAGATGAGGGACGACCTCATCCAGGGAGCCCAACAGGGCATGGGAAAAATGTGCCATCAAGACGGCCGAACTGGCCTGACAAAGGCCGAGGGAGGAAGCAGCATACACTTTCCGCCCAGTATAGTCCAGTTTCTTGGACTCTTTGTCGGGCGGTTTGTCCACGTCCCTGGCATTTCTGGCTCGTCGGAAAACACTGTCCGTGACCAACCCCTCAGCCGAAGGGTGTTCGGAAAAGCCGGACAGAGAGCCTGTGGGAACCGCATACTTTCTGGCCATCCTGGCCGAAGGCGCAGGACAGGAAGCCGGACGCTGCCACAATTCCAGGGCCGGGCCAACAATGGCTTCCAGCCACTGGAAAGGCTCCTCAGAGAACCCCTCGGTCCAGAATCTCAGTGAGGGGATATCTAGCCCGCTTGGACACGGGTTCGAGCTTCATCCCAGTGGATTCTGAGATGAGCCTGAGTAGTCCAAGGAAGGACGGAGGGCTATCGCCCATCGACTGCCCCCAGAGGATTCCAAGTCCAGGCGCTTGGAAAACAGGGAGGAGTCGCCGTCCGACTCAGACGAGTCGCTGAATAGCTGCCAGAGCCCGCCGCCACCTCCACGCGCCGAGGCTTATCGGGAGTGAGGGTGACCGGCACCTATGGGGAAGGCCATGAGCGCCGCAAACTTTTGTCGGGCCCCGACTGTCGGTTGAGGCGGAGGCGTTCCACCGCATTGGTGGGGGCAGGAGTAGATCAACAACCGCCTGAAACAGGCCTCGACCACCGCGAGGGTTGTTTCGCCGTCTCGGTGACAACCATTTTATGGCCGGAGAAGAGGCCTAAGCCGACTTGTTCCCAGCCAAAATTAGTTGTTGCCATAAGATCCTCATATTTTCGCGCAACTTACGCTGGCAAGCCTCCCGTCGAGGAGGAGGAAGATGAGGAAGAGCGGCGACGCCGCTTACCGCTGTGCCGAGACCGCCTGTGTCGACGGGATCGGCTAGACCGCGAAGATGTCCGAGACTGAGAATCTCGGCAAGGCCGAGGTCGGCGCGGCCGGGAGCCGAGGATCGGCAATCCCCTCGGTTCGGTTGACAAATCCGACGGCTCTGGAACCAGAGGAACAGATGAGCCGACGGTATCCACAATCCTCGCCGGGGGAACTGGGGAGGAGGGAATTTCGGCTTCTCCAGCCGACAACCCGTCTAACGGGTCAAGAAAAATCTCGACCACGCCAGCGGAGTCTGGTCACCTGGCCTGGACGGGGCACCGTGGAGCCAGTGGCCGAAGCCGAAACTTCGACCGAAGTCGACTGTCGACAAGGGGAGGGAGATCTTTCCCGCTCCCAAGAGCGTCGACGATGGGACTTACCCTTACTTTTCTTCGACCGATGAAACGGTCCAGAAGAAGTTGGACCCTCGCCTTTGGTCGAGAGGGTCAAGCAAAGCTCCTTAAAAGAAGCCGAATAGGAGGACCCAAGCGAGAGCGGAACGAATGCCGCAGCCGAAGATGTAATGGCATGAGCCGCCTCCTCCTCGAGGGCGATCATCTGCTCATGTTGTTCTGCGGAGCCCGCAGCCGCGGACACCGCCAGTCGGGCCTCCTTGGATTTGACCGGGGGAAATCTCCTTTCGGGGCGCCCAAGTTGGAGACGGGCAGCGCGATCCTCAAGGACGTAGACCGAGAAAGATGAGCACAGTTCGCAGGCCTGCGGGTCGTGCACCTGGCCTAGGCAGTAAACGCACGTGGAGTGCGGATCCGTCCGAGACATCTTCTGCCCGCAGGGCATCTCCGAAACCGGAGTCGACGGTCCATCGCAGCCGCGAGGAAGAAGACCCAGTGGTAAAAGTTTTTGAAAATTTTTAAAGTCGAAGAATTAGGCCCCAAAGCAATCGCAGAGCGTTAAGGAGGGAACCTGAGCTTCCAAGCGGTAAGGAAGATCTGGCGTCATGGGGCGGAGCCGAGAGTTTTACCACCCGGGTGGGTGGGAGGAGCTAGCTTGAAGACCTTCCGGCAAGATTTAAAGCGGCAAGGAACCTGCCAATAAGTGTGGATGAACAACATATCCATGTCCCTAGAAACCACAGTTTTCATTTAGTATGTGCCTAAACGTCTTTTATTATCTATATTATACTGGATGATACAAAAAAAAAATTACAAGTATCAGCACACATGGGCAGGGCCACTAGAAAACTGAGGGAAAAGTAACCTGAAATTGCAGATTTTTTGCAAAACTTGCTGGGAGTTCTACTATAGACTCCCGAGTGCTTCAGAATAAATCCTTTACTGTTTTCTGCAGCAAATATTAATCTGCATAAACTACTAAATGAATACACTGACACTTGAATATGTTTTAAATAGGAAAAAAAAATGCATGTACCTAACATGAATTCTAAATGGATAAAATGTGTTGCCTCTCTTCCAAAGTGTAAAAACATCTGCCTCATACAGTGCTAAACAGATTCTATTTAGTGAGCCACAGAAAATCACTGTTAAATAAATCCGGAATAAACAAATTTTATCTGTTTCTGGATGTAGAATGACGACATCTGATCAAACCTATTTACAGTGCTCTGTCAACTATTCACCCACTTTGGCGTAAGAAAAAATAAGCAGATGGAGTGGCAAATAATTCAGTTTTAGTAAAATGTTGTAAAGTGTTTAGTGTTCATAATTTGCACTGCAGGTACTGTGCACTATTACTGAAATCATATATTAAAACATTTTAATATATGAATCATAAAAACATAGACTTTGACGGCAGATAAGGACCGCTTGGCCTACCTAGTCTGCCCATTTCCCTACCTAGAGGATAAGCTGCAGATCCTATTTAACCAACAGCCTATTTCTTCCTAACCCCAACAAAAATTGCCTTATGTCCTTCCCATGCATTCTTGAATTCTCACACAGTTTTAGACCCTACAACCTCCTCAGGAAGGCTGTTCCATGCATCCACCACCCTCTCTGTGAAAAATACTTCCTCACATTGCCCTGAGCCGTCCCCCATCTTCTCAAATTGAGTCCCTTGTTCTTGCACATCTCTTTTTCTGAAAGATGTTACCCTCTTGGACTTTGTTGATTCCACTGAGGTACTTAAACGTTTCTATCATGTCCCCTCTCCCTCTTTTCCTCAAGGGTATACATAATAAGCTCCTTTAGTCTCTCCTCGTATGGCTTCTCTTGCAGACCCTGCACCATTTTAGTTGCCCTCCTCTGAACTGCCTCCATCTTGTCTATGTTCTTGCGGAGATGGGGTCTCCAGAACTGGACACAGTACTCCAGATGGGGTCTCACCAACTGTCTGTACAGGGGGATAACAACTTCCTGTTTTCTGCTGGTGATGCCTCTCCCTATACATCCCAGTATCCCCCAGCCCTCCCTACTGCCTTCTCACATTGCTTGCTAACCTTAAGGTCATCTGATATGATTAACCCCAGGTCCCTTTCTATTTCTGTTGTTACTACCTGCCCCCCCCCCAACTGTGTACTCTTCCCCTGGGTTTTTGCTTCCTAGGTGCCTTATTTTGCACTTCTTTGCATTGAATCCAAGCTGCCATACTTCTGACCATTCCTCCAACCTTGCCAAGTCCCTTCTCATCCTTTCCACGCCTCCTTGTGTATCAACCCTACTGCAGATCTTTGTGTCATCTGCAAAGAAGCATACTTTTCCTTCCAGTCCCTCTGCAATGTCACTTATAAAGACATTAAAAAGGACAGGACCCAGTACTGAACCCTGCGGTACCCCACTAGTAACCCTCCTTTCTTCAGAGTGGACTCAGTTTACTACTACCTTCTGTGTCCTGTTGTCCAGCCAATGTTTTACCCAGGCTACCACCCTGGGACCCACTCCCAGGCTGGCTAATTTGTTTATTAATCTTCTGTGTGGGACTATGTCAAATGCCTTGCTAAAGCCTAGGTAGGCCATGTCCACAGATCCTCCATGGTCTACTACTTTGGTCACCCAGTCAATGAAATTGATTAGATTCGTCTGACATGACCTTCCCGCTGTGAATCCATGCTGCCTTGGGTCCTGTGCCCCACTGGCCTCTAGGAGTACTAAACAATTCTTTCCTTCAGAAGTGATTCCATCACTTTCCTTACCACAGAGGCCAAACTGACAGGTCTATAGTTTCCTGCCTCTGTCTTGCTCCCACTTTTGTGAAGGGGAATCACATCTGCCTTCCTCCAGTCCTCCGGTACCACACCATCCTTCCATGATTTGTTAAAAAGGGTAGTCAGTGGTGCCACTAGTTTTCCCCTTAATTCTTTTAGAATTCTGGGGTGAAACCCGTCAGGCCCCATTGCTTTGTCCACCTTCAGTTTTAGGAGTTCTTCAGAACCCTTTCTTCTGTGAAAGGACTGGGATTGACCCCATATCCAGAGTGCTTCTGTTAATTGGATTAGGTACCTCCCCTCCTCTTTTGTGAATACTGAGCAGAAGTATTCTGCTCAGTATCCCTGCTTTTTCACTGTCCCTCTCTGCCCACCTACCATTCATTCTATTCAGCCTCACATATCCTCCCTTTGTCTTCTACTCCCTACTGTACCTATAAAAGGTTTTATCCCTTCTTAACTGAGTTGGCTATCTTTTCCTCAATTTGGGCCTTTGCTATTCTGACTGCCTTCCCTGCTTCCTTCTGCCTTAACTGATATAGTTCTCTGTCCTGCTCCTTCTGTGTTTCCTTATACTTCCTAAATGCTATCTTTTTATCCCTAATCTTCCCCACCACCTCTTTTGAGAACCATAGTGGCTTTTTTCTCTCAATGCCAATAGCTGAAGTAGGTGCTGCTAGCACTTTACAAGTGACCTTTCTGAAGGATTGTGGATGGACAAAAGCAACCTCTGTGGGGATTAAGCCCATCATGTCCAAAAACTGCACCTCATCCTCATCTTCAGCAGTCTCCTGCATTGAGAAGTTGAGGGTATTGAACATTTGCCTCACAAAGGAATACTGCGAGGTAAAATCACCTGGGGCATGAGAAGGGGAACCTGTTCAGGAGAACCATCCATAGGTGCTCCTTCCTCCTCATAGTAAAACTCAGCCTCCTCCTCTTCCACAGCACTGGGATAAGTACTGGAACCTGGGGGTTAGGTATACTCATAAGGGTCTCCATAGCATGGAAGTCTTGGAGGAACTGTCATGCCTTAGTCATGTCCTCTACCGATGGCATCTTATTTCTGTCCACTGGCATCTCCTTTCCTTCTTCAGGAGAGGGACAGCGACATGTTTTTCTTTTTTTTTTTTCTTGGCAGGCACGGTCTCTGGTGTCTGCTCAGATGCTCTCTCATTTTTACTGGATTCAGGGTTCCCCCGTTTAGACACCATGACCTTTGAAGCATCTTTAGCAGCCTTATCCTTCTGCTTACTTTTAGGGGCTGGACCCTCTTCTGAGCCTTTAGGTGATGTAGAGGCAGACTGAGAAGCTTCAAGGTCTTCCAATTTTGTAGTCCTTTTCTTTACTGTTTCAGGACAAAACTTGATACAAAGCTCACAATCAGCAAAATCGTGATCCAGACCCATCCACATCAAATACAACTCATGGCAGTCTGCCTTAGCCAGAAGTTGGAAGCAGATGTTGCATTTTTTAAAGCCTATAGGTCCTGCCCTTTTTCGGGGTCCGTCAGTCATGCCAATCTCTGAGAACCTAATACTCTTCGGTTCCTCAATACGAAAAAGAGATGTTGCACTTCGGTTCCTTAATTATATAGGAATCCGTAGGAAATTACTTATAATGGGAAAAAGGTCTAACAGTGTCCCAGTTCTACCAGAAAAAGGGAACCGGAACAAGACAATAAGAACCGAAAAGCGGTTTCTATATTACTATAATTAATTTTTTTTTTTTTTGAGAAATAAATAACGTGGTTCCCTGAAAGCGGGAGCCATGTCATAAAGACCTTTCTCCAGAAGAGGAACCCGAGAAAAAGTAAAGAAAACAACCAAACACTAAAAATGACATATTTATCGAGAACTAGAACTGCTTTACTTAAAAATCAGGAAAAAGGAATAAACCATAAACGGCACTGAAGTACTGGAGACGACTTCAGGGCAACTTCTTCCTCGGGCAGGGAAATACATCTGATGTTTGTGGCAGAGGTGAATGTGACAACCAGCAGAGTTTTGAATTTCATTCTGAGATTTCACAATTAGCATAAAGTTCTAAGGTCTGAGGCAGCTCATCACAGGGAATAACTGAAGCAGTTAAGCTTAGTGAGAAACTCCTGGGGCTTGAATTGTCATTTACCACAGCTTTTATTTCATCACTGTCCCTGTTTTGATAGCAGTGATCTATACTTGATCTTACCCCACTTATGCACATGCAGAGCAAACAGCTGAGTCCAAAGGAATGGTGCACTGTTGGCTCCCCATCACCACTATCACTGCTCTATCTTTCCAGGAAATGGGCAATTCTGCTTGCCTTCTTGCAAATCAAAATATTTACTGGTATTGGGTATGCAGTATAAATAGTACTAAGTACATGGGAGGCAGACTCTTCAGACTTGAGTAGCAGGTCTTGTACAGCAAGTCAATAACACACTTGACAAAAGCTCAGAATGGTGTAAATTTAAAAGGAATTACAAGCCAATTAAAAACTCTTTTAAACTAGGTATCTGGTAAACATGTTGGTGTCTGCAGTCTGGAGATATCCACGTCTAAGTCTGCTGTATACTGTTTCAACGAGCAACCAATGTTTGCAACTTGAGACCGAAAGTGATGTCACAGTTGCGAAAGATGAGCTCCACAGCACATGAAATGGCTAGTACTTTGATTTAACCAAGTAACAATAACAAGTCAGATCTGTCAATCATTCTGGACAAAACTGCACCAACAGCAACAGAACTTTATACAAGACCCATATTATTAGTAACACATAAAAATCCTTGATTTACAAACCTTTTTCTCTTTTAAGTAGTATCCTATAGCAAAGTTCCTGTCACCAGATTCTCTCTCAGACTGGAACCTAGAAGAGGACAAAAAAAAAAACATTTTTTTATAATCAATTACATAGCTTGCTAGAAATGGTACATGTCACGGTATGTTTAAATCCTTAAGAGTTTTTGAACCCCACACATCTCTATTGAAAAGTGATTATGATCTACACAGAGTATGCAGACACAAAGTTTGAAACCAAATCAATCTAGAAAGGTCAAAGGTCACAATTATTTGGTTTCCTTTCCTATCACTTTTGAAAAAGTGGGTGTGCAGTGTTCAAAAGAATTAAACTAATAAACAAGTTCTTGTGTTGTTCACATTGATAAAGAGCTCTGAGGCTCTGTTGGCAAGGCTAAGCATTTTTTCTATTATTTATTCAGTTATATTTGCTAAAAATTATATTTCATAGCTGCATATGTTAGCAATTAAATACATGTCATTATAAATAATCAATAATACCACACCAGGGAGGACGGAAGCAGAATTAGTGTGCTACCAGGGCTGCACGATGTATGCCAGCCTGCCTGTAGGGTGGAGGGCCTGCAGTCACTGTAAGCAGTAGGCTGCTCCAGTCAGACATGTTGCCAGCCTAGAATGGCAACCAGTGGTACCACAGAGGGAAGGCTGGCAGATGAGGGTGATTGAGGGATGGATGGTTCCCAGGGACACGGGCACCCAGGTCCATTATGTGCAGTGGGCACGTCATAAAGTGTGTGAGTACTGCTGTGCAGCGAAAAAATGTAGAAGTACAGTAGCCAGGACCCCCCCCCCCCAGGAGAGTCATGTCTCTAATCTGAAACTCACCTTCCCACATACACCTGGGCTCCCCACCCAAACCTCGGGCATTTCTATCACATATAAGTACATTTAAAGCTTTATTTTAGTAAAATCCAATGCATTAAGCCAATCCTCATCCTCATCTCTTAGCCAGGCCTGCAATATAGTCTCTCTCCCCAGTAGTGCTTTGCATGATGAGGCAAGATACTGGAATTCGGCCATGGCAGCGAGTGGGATGAGGATAACGAACAGCGCACTGTGCTGGACTTCACTGAAATAATTACATTTTAAACATACTAATTTCTGAAAGGGGTACCTATGGACTGGGTGGGGTGTTGGGGATCAGACTGGCAGAGGATTACCATACATAGAAACACTGAAGTGCGGGGGAAGGGGCACACTCACAATCCAGAAGGAAGGAAGGAAGATGTTTTAGCATGCTGAATGAGACCGGATGAGGCATTATCATCCTACAAGGATGATAATGCTCTGCTCCTTCCTCCAGCTGGGCTGCTTTACCCTGGATAGCACTTGTTAAGCCATGCTCCAGATAAGGAGGCCACCTCTCCTTAGACACCACCCTGATCCATCAACACCCTTCTACCTAACCCACTGCCTTCACTGTGGAGTTACAAACGTGTTATCTTTTTGTGACTACACCAAGCTTTTTTCTTCCTCTTCCTTGGCAGGTCAAGTGTCTTGCTGCCTGGACAGCCTCCACAAGCCCCATTCACCTGCAGTTTGAGTGTCCTGAGACAGGTTTGTGGCCCTGAGCTAGGCAAACCTTCTCATGGAAACTGTGAGGGCCATAAGCCTGGCAGCAGTGTCACTAGCATCTACTGCCATGTGAAACTGGTACTTTGTGGCACCTAGAGCTTGTCCTGGTGGTTTCAGCCAGGTCTACTGCCATCGTACTCTGAATCTTAGTTGAGATAGCCAGTACTGTGGTCCAAAGGGCTTTTTGGTACTGAGCTGCATAAGCCACGTAATTAGCCTTTCTAACCAGGAGAGAATCTGCCACATAGCCTTTCTTCCCCATGGCATCAATCTTTCAAGAGTCCTTGTCAGGGGGATGTGATGCTAAGGGCACCCTTGCCCTGTCACAGGCAGCTGCCTTTACCACCTCCTCATGATCCAGGTGAGTGAATAAAATGTCAGCATTAGATCTGTTTACCTGGTACTTTTTATCCACTTTTCTGTCCACCCCTGGCACTGAAGTGGGAGTTTGCAGAATTTGTAACACTGCTTTTCTGACTGTTTTATGGATAGGCAGGGTCAGTCTTTTAGTGGGGGGGGGTAAGACCCATCATGTCCAGGAAGTCAGCTTCCTCTCCTCAGCTGACTCCTGTATGGCAAGATCCAAGTTATCTACCATCTGTCTCACAAAAGTATTGTGAGACGAGTAGTCCTCTGGATCCCTTGGGGAGAACCAAAGTCCTGCTCTGAGGAGACTTCTGGCTCTATAGGTTCTCATGCTTCATCCTCTTCCTCACTCTGCGGGTCTTCATACAGAAAGGGCGATTCCTGGGAAGGTGGAACTGACATTGGAACCGGAGGACCTGGTGGAGGAAGCAATGGACCGGCAGCCTGGAGGGCCTGCAATACTTGCAGGACCTTGGCAATCTCTTCCGTAGAGGGTATAGCCAGTCTACTCACTGAGAGCTCCTCTGCTTTTTCAGTGGTACGTTTTTCTCTGGCAGGAACCAGTTCCGCTGCTGGTTCCACTGGTCTTTTAGATTTAGTAGAATCAGATTTCTTGGTAGATTTTTCCCCTGGTTCTTTATTTTTGTCTTTTTTAGAAGAAGATGGCTCCTCTGAAGATTTAGCAGGGGAAGCAGGAGTAGCCATTTCTTCAGTGTTTTGGGACAGAAAGTCTTGCAAATTTCACAACTGACAAAATGTGACTAGTTCCCAGACAGGAAATGCACAAATCATGTCCATCAGCCTTAGCCACTAAACATCCACAACCAGTACAGTCTTTCAACCCAGTTGGTCCTGTCCGTTTCTTTTTCTGGGCGTTTCTAACAGTGTCAGGAACCGCAGGTACACTCTTAAAAAGGATGTTCAGTTCCAAACTGAAGTAAAAACTATATTTCTTAGACAAAAAGCAGTCTGTTCCCAGAGTTTAAAATACAGAGGAACCGACTGACATGCTCAGTTCCTGACAGGAAAAAGGAACAGAGCGACAGTATAAAACTTAAATAAAGATTTAAATGCTATGGTTCCTAGTGGGAACAGAGTGTTAAATGCATAATATAAGAAAAATGGTAAAGTTTTACTACAGAATCAGTGGTTCCCCAGAACCAAGAAGCACCACTGAATTTAACTAAAAAAAAAACACTAAACTGACTAAAATACCTGAGAATAGGGGCCGCAATCATAAAATAAAAGTAAAAGAACGAATGTCTATGTCAAATAAAGAGTTTGTAAAGAAGCTGAGGAGAGCTCTCGGAAGCGTCTTAACTAAGCAGGTGGAGAAATGAATCTGAGCACTTCAGAGTGCAACAGTTACTAGGGGCACCAGTTTGAAACTGACATGAGCCAATGAGTGTGCCATCATTTACATACATTCCATTCTCTCTGGAGCAGTTCAACACTGATGGCTGAATGCTTCAGTTAAGCAGACTAAGTGATTCCTGGGATTTGAACGATGGCCGCAGTCATCAGGCCCAAGAGCCTCAGAAAAGGTATGGCCGTCACATAATGGCTGTTGTACAGCAGCGGGGCTTGGCCCATTATGCGGTCTGCCCTGTCCTGGGCTAAAAATGTGAGGTCCTGAGCCATGTTTAATACAGCCCCAATGTACTGAAGGCACTGGCATGGGGTCAAGACTGACTTGGGCAGACTGACCGTGATTTCCAAAGTGTGGAACAGCTGTATGGTGTGCTCTTCAGTCCAGAATAGCTGGTCCCTAGATCACGCTTTGAGCAGCCAATCGTCCAGGTAAGGGAAGACGTATAGGCCCCTCCCTCCTGACAGCCACAACTACCACCGCTAAGCATTTCGAAAAGTTCTGTGGCGCTGAGGATAAGCCAAAGGGCAATGCCCAAAACCGAAAGTGCTCCCCCTTGAACGGGAACCTGAGGTACTGCCAATGAGGGGTACACACCATGATGTGAAGGTATGCATCCTGCATGTCAAGAGAGCATATCCAGTCTCCCTTGAGCAGCAGTGGCAGCAGGCCCTGTGGGGCCACCATCCTGAACCTTTTGTACTAGAGTAGGAGTTCAGGTCTCTCAGATCCAGAATGAGCCTCACATCCCCTGTGGATTTGGGTACTAGGAAGAAGTGGGAATAGAAGCCCTGCTTCTCTGGTTCTCGGGGAGGGATTCTATGGCCCTTTTCTGTAGCAAAGTGAGAACTTCCCTCCCGCAACACCAGAATGTGAGCTGGAGGGTAATGGGACTGAACTGGGGGCGACTCTGGGAGCCACTCTAGAAATTCTAGAGTGTGGCCTTGCCCTATGATCTGTAACACCCATGCATCTGTTGTGATCTCCTGCCCACCTGTCTGGGTGGAGGGAGAAGAGACCTCCGATCACCTCTTGAGGATCTGCGGGGTGAGGATCTAATAAGGAGTCATGCTGAGGTAGCACCTGTGGCCGCAGACCCTCCACGGGTTTTTTTTTGCAGCAGTGACAACAGCAAGGATAGGCAGGGGTTTTGCTGCCTGGCGCTTGGCCTAGGGTTTTGTGCCTTGCTTAGGTTGGTTGTAGGCTCTACAAAAGGGGGTCCTCTGGGTACTTTTTAGCTGGTTGTGGTAAAGGGAGTGGACTGACTACAATTTTCTGCCAGAGGCCTGTAGGTCAGCAAGAATGTCCTGCGGATCTGCCCCCAAAAGTTTACAGCCTTTAAAGGGGACATTCAGGATAGACTGTTGAACGTCAGTCGCAAACCCAGAGACCCTGAGCCAAGAATGTCGCCTGAGACAGATGCCCGCTGCAGCTGCTCATGCGGAAGCATCGGCTGCATTGTAGGCTGACCTTAAGAGATGCCTGACAACATCTTTCTCCTGAAGGGTCTTGAGGAGCTCTTGCCTCTGGGCACCCTATGCTGCCACCTTGGCCTTTCTCCAGAGAGTGTTCTGGTATTTGACCATGTGGGCTATGTAGTTCATGACCCTAATGGACAGAGTGGCAGACGGAAATATCCATTTGCCTATAAGATCCAGCTTTCTGGATTCCTTGTCAGGAGGAAGACAGCTGAGATGTTTAGGTCTCTTAGTCCTGTCATGGGCCGCCTTGATCACTGCAGACTCTGCCTGTGGCTGTTCACTGAAAAAGGGCTTCCAAGAGGAAGCCAGGTATAGTTTATGGGCCTTCCTGGGAATAGCAGGGATCAGGTTAGGCCAGTACCAGGCAATCATGCTGGCATCCTCAAAGGCTGCCATCAAAGGAGGGATTATGATCGGTGGAGAGTCTGGAAGCTCCAGGTACTCCATAAGGTTCTTCCGGACAATGTCCTGCTCCCTCTGCATCAAACCCTATGGCAGTCTGTAGCTGTTTCATGACTGCAATGAAAGAGGGGTCATCAGAGGGAGACCTACGGGTGTATTTAGAGGGATTCTCCTCCCACCCCAGAGGAAGAGTGGGGGAGGCCACAGGGGAAGGCACTGACAAGAGAGGCAGGCCCAGCAGGCCCCAGTGTCCCTGGCCCTGATGGAGGGGCAAGGCAATGCATAAAGTCCCAGAAGGAGTACAACATTGTTGGAATATCGGTGATAGGCATCGTCAGGACGAGCTGTCACACTGGCGTTGGAAACTGAGGGCCCAGCTCCGGTGGAGCAGGATGAGGCCCCACAGCAGGGGCTGGGGCCCTGGCATTGTCACAGCATCTTCAGACATTGACAGGCAGGACTGGGTACCATTCGTCGACGAAGCAGTCTGACGCGATGATGGGGGAGACTATGTCCCCAACATTGAAGCAGAGCTTGCGATGAAGGCTGTGGCACTGCCAGGGGAGACTACAGTCCCGTGGGCGACGGGCCACCGCCGGCCAAGATCGAGCAGTTGGAGAGGCCTGGGGCAAGGGTGTTGCTGTGGAAGGGAGAATCCCTGTCGACAGATCAACACTGGCCTGGAACAATCCAGAGGAGCTCCCTAGCTGTAAGCCCGTGGAAGAAAAGGGCTGGAACAGCAGGTGTTGAGAGAGCAGTGGGGGTGAGAGAAGACCAAGCACTCAGGTCCCCACACCCATTAAGGAAAGATGGGGGGGGGCCTGAAAACACTGACCCTGTGAAAGAGAGGGTGTGAGTTGCAGCGGAGGTTGTTGCCAAGTTCGATGACCCAGCCGCGAACAGCACCCTATGTGGCTAGCAAGCCAAGGCGGACCAGTCCATGTGTTCGTCCTTCTCCCAGTGTTTGTGCTTCCCGGCTGATTTGTCCTGAGCCTTGAAGGAGTGGGAGCCCATGGACAGAGTCAGGAAAGTGGAGGAGCTTCTGGCCTAGAGCTCTTTCTCCATCTCCTTTACCTTGTGTTCTGCGAGGTAGTTTTTTTTTTTTATTATTTCTTTATCTCCACCTTCCTGCTCTCGGAGCCCTCTCCTTCCTTCCTCTCAACCTCCATTTCCACCTCGGGGGGATCTGCCCCTAGAGTGCCTCCTTCTCTCCCCTGCACAGTGGGGTCTGTCCCTCTTCTGGTGGTCCTGGATGGTACCAAGAGGCTATCATCTAGGACTTACCGAGAGGTGTTTCCTTTTTCTCCCTGGTTTCCCCTACCCTCTGGGACGCCGAGCGCTAGGGACCGTACATCCCGAGTGGTGGCATGCTGGACGCACGCCAGACCACTCATGCGCTCGGGCTGGTCTCTCCCCCGACTCCGGCCTAACGGAGCCGCCTCCATCCTCTTCAATTGTCGGGTGCTTCCACCGCTACGACAGGATGCAGAACGCAGATGCTCTTGGTTCCCACCTCTGAGGGAGGACAGCATCCGTTGGGACGTCGATCCTCCCTCCCCTGCCAACCCTAGCCCACCCGAGTTCGTTCCGAACCGGGGCGCAGTCTGCAGCGCGAGGTGTGGCGTCCAGCGCCTCAGCCCTCAGCGCCACCGGGCCGGCATGCGAGGTAGTTTTCAAGGTCATTCTGGTGACGTTGTATGGTAGCCTGGTTGAATTTATAGAAGACCTTGCAGGCTTTTATGTAGTGGTCTGGGCCTGGGCACCATGGTCATCCTTATCAGAGATCTTCTTTCCGCACTCGCAGAAACATTTTTCAGAATCAGTAGGCATAAAAGAAAAGCATAAAAACACTTTGGAGTAAAATGATTAGGGTAACTAGGGTGAGAAAAGAAAAAAGGAAAATTTTTGGCGGTCGACTAAAGCAGTGGTGACGCCATGGGATCCAACGTGCAATGGTCGACGGCAGAAAAAGAACTGAGGAGGGCATGGGGCTGCCCACATATACAGCATATAGGAGGAGCGACATCAGCCAACATCATCGTGGACGGCCCTAGTAGACGGTCAGCTAGAAAAGTTTCTGTGTGGGCCTAATGCCTGATGGCTATAGTTCTGTAAGTGTGGCTTGCTGCAAGAGATATCCTCAATGAAGATCCAAGCTAAAGCAAAATCTTGTTAAATCTGACCTCCCCACAGACCAAGTAACTACTGTTTGAAACCACTAATCATCACACTATCTGAGCATGTATCATCTTGCACAGTACAAGCGAATTCCCCAATCAGATGAGTCAGGTTTCTTCACATCTGCCTGAATTTTTGGAGCAGCCATGCTGATCCCTTCGGGGATCTGTGTTACTATTGATTTACTAAGCAAATGAGACTGCATCCAGCTAGAAATGGTGACAAGCTGTTTAATTCAGCATATGGGGCACAGTGAGTAATACAGTTACTGGGTCAGTAGGGCCACGATTTTGGTTCTCTGTTGTATAGAACAATCAGTTTCCATATCTCTGCTGGATTACGTGGCCAAACAGCTGATTTACATAACCCTAATCCTCCCCTACAATTTGATGGCATCACGGAGGCACCGAGTGCTTTTTTGTTTTGTTTAGTTTGAAAATACATTGATAAAGGGTTCATATTGTGTTTAAACTTGCTGGAACTCCCGTTTGATATTTATAAACCCTACAAAAATTAACATACATAGCAAATAATGCACTCCATATAAACCACAAATATTTCATAGAATTTAGGAATAATGGCATGCTACCTGAACACAAAAAACTGGATAATTTTAATTTTATTTTATATATATACTCTTACACACTGACCCACCCACCCACCAGAAATTTGTCCACATTACCATTAAGCATGCATAAGGCAGAAGAGATGGCCAAGACTTAAGTGGCACCTCACATCTGGCAATAGTTAGAGAAAGTTGCAAACATTGATTAAATACTAAAAATATAAATTTACAAAAGACATTTTAAGAGGTTTTCAGATCTCCACAGGCATCCCTGTTTTTTTGTTAACTAAATCAGAGCACCCTTGATGAATCTCCTATTTTGGGCATAACATTTAGATGAGTCAGGTTTCGTCATATCTGTCTGAATTTTTAAAGCAGTTATGCTGATCCCTCTGGGGACCTGTGTCATTATTGATTTACTAAGTAACTGATACTGCCTCCAGCTAGAATTATGCCTGGCATATCAAAAAAAAATCTGTTCACAAATTACAGTGTCTTATGACGGAATCTTATTACAACATGACCACCTTCTGGAATAAATAGTTACTGTGTTGCTTTAACAAGTGGATATCTGTCAATTAAGAAGTCCCATCTACATGTTGTTACTACTATAACAACAGGGGGTCTGATATTTTCCTACAGAGCCCTCTTCGACCAAACAAGAACCCTCTGGCTTATTGCTGGGGGAAATCAGATCCCTACCTCTGAACGGGTATGTAACCTGGGAGTGGTACTTGACGACGGGCTGACTCTTCGTCATCAGGTGCCAGCACTCGTTAAGTCTGCATTTTACCATCTTAGGAACATTGCCAGGGTGAAGCACCTTGTTCCGTCCAGCGATTTACCCGTGTTGGTTCATGCCTTTGTGACCTCACGCCTTGACTACTGCAATTCCCTGTAGGGGCTTCCTGGGGTTGATTATCCGCCGCTTGCATCTAGTGCAGAACGCTGCTGCAAGGTTGTTGACAGGGGCATCTAGAAGGACACATATTACCCCAGTGCTGCGCGATCTGCACTGGCTGCCTATACAGTGGCGGATCACCTTTAAAGTAGGTCTTCTGACCTTCAAAGCCCTCCACGGACTGGGCCCTGACTACTTGAAAGAGCTTCTGATTCCTTACCGCCCTGTACGACAGCTCCGTTCAGCCAACGAGGGGTTGCTAGAGGTTCCGAGGGTTACACTGAAGTCTACTGGGGCCAGGGCTTTTGTGTTTGTTGCCCCAACCCTCTGGAATTCTCTGCCTCGTCGGCTTAGGGAATGCACGACCGTGGAATCCTTTAAGCGGGATTTTAAGACACTTTTGTGGAGTAAGGCTTTTATGAATTGATGTTGCTGAGAATATTGATTTTATATATGTATTTTTGTTTTTAATATTCATTTGTACAGCGCCTTGATGCTTGAAAGGTGCTTAATAAAGTTTTATTATTATTATTATTATATTTGGTAAAGGCTGGCAGTACTGTCGAGAAAAACAATAAACTGTTTCTTTGTGTTATGTCTTAGCACTGCAACTCTTACTTGATGCCGTCCTCATCCATGTTATCCATCTACAATATACCGTACTTCTCTGAGCAATGCAACTGCTGTAGTGTTTTTATTTGCCTTAGAACCAGAAACATTCTGTCTACTGTATCGTGTGCAACCATCACAACCCTTGTTGTCGTTCTTGCACTTGGGACAGGCATCTCCTTAAGACCACTTTTCTTCAAAGATGCATCTAAGTGACAACATTTTAATCTGTCCCTTAAAAACCTGGGGACCATACCCAGCCGCATTTGTAAGAAAAAATACTTTTGTGAATTTCTTTCCTATCAGATAACCAGATAATGACAACCAACCCAATCTCTGGTATAATTCACAGTGATGGACTTGTTTTGGACAATTTAGTATCAGCCTAGCTAATCTATTATACAGAATGTCCAACCTGTGTAGTCTATCAGAGTTTGAGAGTCACCGTACAAAAAATCCCCATAATCGATAAGGGGGGAAGCCAGTGTTTGAACAATTAGTTTTATTGTATCTGCCTCCATACTGTACCTATGTCGATAGAGAAAACCTACTCTCTTACTTACTTTGGAAATTAGATCATCTAAATGTTTATTTCCTGCCACTGTCTGGTCAAACCAGTAGCCCAAATACTTACAAGAGTCCACATTTTCGTGAGCAACACCAGAGTCATCCAGTATATACAGGTTACACACCTGTAAGAGGGGTTCTAGGAGTGCTGTATGTTGTTCATCCACACTTGCTGGCAGGTACCTTGCCGCTTTACGATGGACCAGAAGGTCTTCAAGCTAGCTCCTCCCACCCACCCGGGTGGTAAAACCCTCGGCTCCGCCCCATGATGCCAGATCTGGCCCGCTGGCAGCCAGGTTGTGCGACGAAGCCAGGAGGTCGGTGGGGTTCGGTAGGATGAACATATACCACTCCTAGAACCCGTTACAGGTGAGTAACCCGTATTTCTAGGGACGTGGATATGTTCAATCCACACTTGTTGGCAGACTCCTAGCAGTTCTCCAGGAGGAGGGAGGCAAGGCGCACACCCCCTACTTAGGAAAGAGGGACTGGAGAACTGAGGCCCCAAAACCAGCATCCCAGTGTGACTCAAGGTCGATGCGGTAATGGGAAATGGAGTTGTGTGCTGACTTCCAGGTAGCAGCCCTGCAGATTTCCTGGATAGGGACATCCCTAGAAGCAGCCACTGACGCAGCGGTATGGCGGGTAGAATGAGCTCTTATCTCTCTGGGAGGTTCCTTGCCCGCCAACCTATAGCAGAGATCAATGCAGACAGTGATCCACCTGCCAATAGTCCACTTGGCTGCAGGTCTGCCAGGTGCGGCTTCAGCGTAGGTGACAAACAGCTGGTGAACCTCTCCCCGAACTTCCACCATACGCTCTCTATAGCAGGCGAGTGCTCTTCTCAGGTCCAAAGTATGGAATCTGTACTCGGCCTCTGAGGTGTGATTCGGGTAGAATACCGGCAGAGTCAACACCAGATTCAGGTGAAACTCAGACACCACCTTCAGAAGAAATTTCGGGTTGGGGCGCAGGACAACCTTGTCCCTGTGGAAGACCAGGTAAGGAGATTAGATGGAAAGCGCCTGGAGCTCCCCAATCCTTCTGGCTGACGTGACTGCCACCAAGAAGGTGGTCTTCCACGACAGGTGGGAGATGTCACACCTGTGCATCGGTTCGAATGGCTTGCCCATGAACTTGGCCAATACCAGCAGTAAATCCCATGGAGGTGGAGGTTCACGCACTGGAGGGGATATGTGATCAAGGCCTTTGAAAAAGCGCCAGACCACCTTCTCCTGTGCCACCGACTGCTTGCCGGCCCATGCCCAGTAAGCAGAGGTGGCTGCCAGGTGCACCTTAAGGGTCGTCAACTGAAGCCCTTGCTGAGAAAGGGACCACAGGTAGTCCAAAATGCTAGAAAACGGGCAGGATGAGGGATCCAACCCCTTGACCTGACACCAAATGGAGAATCTTCCATTTAAAGGCATAACATTTTCTGGTCGACTCCTTACGGGATGCCTCAACAACGTTGAGGACCTCGTCGGAAAGACCCAAGGCCTGAAACTCCAGCCGCTCAGGAACCAGGCCGTCAGGTGCAGGGATTGAAGGTCCGGATGGAGTACTCTCCCCTTGTTTACAGAGAGCAGGTCCGGGCGGGCTGGAAGCCGCCTCGGGAGCCTGGAGCTGAGGCTGAGGAGGTCTGGATACCAGAATTGGCGAGGCCAGTCTGGGGCTACCAGGATCACCTGCGCCTTGTCCCTCCTCACCTTGAGAAGCATCTTGTGGATCAAGGGAAATGGAGGGAAGGCGTGAAAGAGGCCTGGGGTCCATGGCCTCGAGAAAGCATCCCCCTGCAGCTAGCCCCGCTGAGGGGGGTAGGCGTGGAACAGCCTCAGCTTCGCATTCTCCCTGGAGGCAAACAGGTCCACCTGAGGAGTGCCCCAGTGGGAGAACAGATCTTGCACTACCTCCGGCAGGAGAGCCCACTCGTGAGATGCATCACCTATCTGGCTGAGGGCAATGGCCAGACTGTGCGAGGCTCCTGCCACATGGATGGCTAGGAGATCCGCCTCCAGGCTGATCATGAGAGACCATATGCGAACAGCCTCCTTGCATAGAGGCAAGGAGTGCGTCCCAGCCTGTCGGTTGACATAGTACATGTTTGTGGTTTTGTCCGTCTGGACCTGGACCACTTGACCCCAGACAAACGGAGCAAAGGCGGTCAGGGCTAGCTGAACCGCTTGGAGCTCCAGCAGGTTGATGGGGCATTGGAATTCCTGAGAGGACCAGAGACCATGGGCCCTGTGCTCCCCCAGATGGGCACCCCAACCCATCAGAGGCGCGCTTTTCATCAAGATGACCGTCGGCTTGGGGCGGAGAAATGGGATACCCTCCTGCACATGAGCTGGGACGAGCCACCATTGAAGGGTGTCCCACATCTCCTGGGTCACGGAGACTGGCAGGTCTAGAAGACCTAAGCGCTGAGACCACTGGTGGGCCAGCCCCCACTGCAGGGGGCGCATATGCCAGCGGGCCCAACGGACCACGCTGGTGCAGGCCGCCATGAGACCCAGAAGGCGCAGGAAGTCCCGGGCACAATTACCCAACCCGAAATGACTGGGCAAAGGAGGAAAGGACCTCGGCCCTGTCCACCGGGAGCCGGGCTCTGGCTCGGAGAGTGAGTCGAGCTCCACTTTGATGAACTGGATCACCTGCAAAGGCATGGGTTCCGATTTGG
Source organism: Neoceratodus forsteri (assembly GCA_016271365.2). Lineage (NCBI taxonomy): Eukaryota > Metazoa > Chordata > Ceratodontiformes > Ceratodontidae > Neoceratodus > Neoceratodus forsteri. The sequence continues at coordinate 1,285,750,972 of CM028132.1, forward strand.
CCTCATTGATAAGGAGGCCTAGTTGAGAGCAAACCTGGAAGGCCAGACCCCTGAACCATTCCACCTCCAACCTGGAGGGGGTTGCTATCAACCAATCATCCAGGTAGGGGTAGACCCGGACCTCTTGGTGCTGCAGGAATGCTGCCACCACTGCCATGCATTTGGTGAAGACCCTGGGAGCTGAAGAAAGGCCGAAAGGCATGGCCCGGAACTCGTAGAGGGATCCTTCTGCTCAAAAGTGGAGGAACCGCTAATGTGACGGAGAGATAGGGACGTGAAAGAACGTGTCCTGAACATCCAGGGAGCAGAACCACATGCCCAGTTCCAGGGATGGTATGATCTGAGCCAGAGTGACCATCCGGAAGGTGTGCGGCCTTAGGAACTTGTTCAGGTCGTGCAGATCGAGAATGGGGCGCCAGCCCCCCATCCGCTTTGGGATCCGAAGTACCTGGACACAAACCCTGGGCAAGGAGGAGGATCCGTCACCTTGCTGACTACCCCCTTTCAGAGGCGCAGAGCTATGTCGTCTCTGCGAGCCGACAGAGAGGCTGCAGATCCTGTGGCCCCCCCACAGGGCACAGGCTCGAAAGGGAGGGGCCTGGTCGAATTCCAGACGCAGGCCCCTGCCGACCACCTCCAGCACCCAGCAGTCTGTGGTGACAGCGGACTAGGCAGAAAGGAAGTGAAGCTACCAGCCCATGGGATCAGGGAGGTGTGTCAGGGTTGGGAGCGGCAACCCGCAACCTGTCACTGGGCAGGCTTGGAGGAGGAACCGTCTATGGGGCCGCCCGGACCTTTCCACCCGGGCTTCCTGACCGAGGAAGCAATGGACTTGGCCTTGGGGTACCAAGTATGAGCCTGCTGGCCCTGCTGCTGGTGTTGCTGGGTGGGATGTGCTGCAGAAGCAGAGGGACGAAAGGGCGTACGCTGCTGATAGCAGCCTTTGTCCTTCTGAACAGATGCGCCTGAGTCCAAGGTGGCGTTGGACTTCTCGATGCACTGGAGGTGGCCCTCCACCCCGGGCCTGAAAAAGTTGGTGCCCAAAAAGGGGACATCTGCTAGCTTGTGCTGAGTATTCACCATGAAGGTTGAGATCCGCAACCAAGCCCTGCGGCGCATGGCTACTGCGACTGCTACTGACTGGGCACAAGAGTCTCCGATATCCAGAGTTGTCTGGAGCTGTTGTTTAGCCACCGCCCTTCCCTGGTCCTGGACCTGCTTGACCGTGGTCTGGAGGTCGTCCGGGAGATGAGGAAGCACCTCATCCAGGGAGTCAAACAGGGCGTGGGAGAAATGTGCCAGAACAACCGAGCTAGCCTGGCGAAGGCCCAAGAAAGTGGCAGCGTAGACTTTCCTCCAAGAATAGTCCAGTTTTTTGGACCTTTTATCTGGGGGCTTGTCCACATCCCTAGTGTTTCCAGAGCGCCTGAACACACTATCGGTCACCAATCCCTCAGCCGAAGGGTGCTCCGAAAAGCTGGAGAGGGAGCCAGTAGGGACCGCATATTTGCGAGCCATCCTGGCTAAAGGAGCAGGACAGGAGGCCGGGCACTGCCAAAGCTCCAATGCCAGACCCACGATGGCCTCGGCCACAGGGAAGGCCTCCAAGGGGGAGTCCCCTTTGTCCAGAATCTCCGTAAGTGAGAAATTGGCCCGTTCTTGCACTGGTTCAAGCTGCATCCCGGTGGACTCCGAGATGAGTCGAAGAATACCCAGGAATGAGGAAGGGCTCTCTTCCACAGACAGAACCCCCCCTTCCCTGAGGATTCCAGATCGACTGGACGGGAGTACAGTGAGGAGTCCTCGGACTCCGCAAACAGCTGCCGACTGCCTGAGCCACTCTCCACACACCAAGGATGATCGGTGATGAGAGTGACCTACGACCTATGGGGCAAGCCTTGAGCCGACTGAGAATTTTTGGTTGGCGTCCCAGTCTTCGGCTCAAGAGGCGGGGGGTCCCACCATTATGGGAGGAGCAGCCGGTTTTGGACGAGCAGTCGGCGCAGAGACCAGGTCCTCGACCGAGGAACCGGGAGCGGAAGACGGCTTCGGCCGATTGAGCAACAGCCACTTAACTGCCAGTGTGGGGGCCGGCACCAGCTGGCCACCGGCCAAAAGAAGTTGCTGCCACATGAGGTCCTCATAGCGTCGACACAATTTGCACCGAGGCCTCTCCTCTGTCCAGTTGTTCCGCGGAGCCCGCAGCCGTGGACACCACCCAACGGGCCTCCTTCAACTTGACCAGCGGGAACTTTTTCTATGGTCACCTCAGTTGAAGTCGGGCAGCGCGATCCTCCAGCACCAACGGAGAGAAAAGAAGACACATCGCAAGCCTGTGGATCGTGGTCATGCCCAAGGCAGTAAATGCACATGGCATGAGGGTCGGTGCGGGACATCTTCTGTCCGCAAGGGCACCAGAAGAACCTGGGGACGGACTTGTCTTCCATCGCAGCCGCAAGAGGGGAAGACCGAACTCGAGAGAGTTTAACGATTTTAGGAAAAAAAATCCGAAGATTCAGAATCCAGGCCTACAAAATGTGTGAGCGCTAAGGCGGGAACGTGAGCTTCCAAGTGGTAAGGAAGATATGGCGTCATGGCACGGAGCTGAGGGTTTTACCACCCAGGTGGGTGGGAGGAGCTAGCCTGAAGACCTTCTGGACCATCTTAAAGCGGCAAGGTACCTGCCAACAAGTGTGGATTGAACAACATATCCACGTCCCTAGAAACATAGTTGTTTAGTAGCAACACCCTGATAAGATGTACCAAAAACGATACTTTGTCTTTACTGTATTTAATTTTAATTTTGTTTAGAAAAATATGATTGTAAGCTACTGAAGCTGCTCTGGAGAATCTTTTGGACTTCCTCTAGAGAAGGCTTAGAAACATAAACAACCATGTCATCAGCATAAAGATGATAAGACACATAACCTACATGTTTCACTAAATTTTAAGATAAATTAGAAAAAGTAGGGGGCCCAGGACATAGCCCTGGGGAACTCCCCTCTCCACTAACAGCGGGGCACATACTACACCATTTACTAATGTAGTCCGATATCTATTTGATGAGCAAGAACCAAACTAGTCCAATGCCAAACCATCTACACCCACATCAGAGAGGTGGGACAGCAACAGCTGATGGTCTACTGTGTCGAAGGCCCGGGAGAGATCGATCAGAATGGCACCAGTGTAAAATTTAGATTCCAATGCTGATCTGATGTCATCCAGGACTCTCAACACAGCAGCCATAGTTCCATGTTGCTTTCTAAATCCGGACTGGTATTGGTCCAACAGATTCTGATCCTCCAAATAAGTAGCAAGTTGCCAAACCAATAACTTTTCTAAGATCTTACTAAAGGCAACAGTGAAATGGGACGGTAACTTTTCAAAAATCCAGGATCTCACCCCTCAGAAATAGGGACTACTTGGGCCAGTTTCCAACCATTTGGAACATAACCCAGCTGTAATGATGTATTAAATAGGTATGTTAATGGGCCTGCAACATAAGTAGCACAATATTTTAACATGTTAGGTGAAAGACCATCTGGTCCACAGCTTCCACTTACTCTTAAAGAGAGGAGTAAATCCATGACCTCATATTGCTCTAATTTCTGAAAGGAAAAGTAAGAAATTGTGCTATCCCTATTTGAGACTTATTCTAGAGTCAAATAAAAGTTCCCCAATTCTATAAAAAAATTAGTACATTTATCAGACAAAGGATATTCATTTAAAGTTGTTTCTTGATTAGATAAATGGATCAGGGAAGTAAATTTAGAGCTACCTTCTAAATTTTTAACTAACCCCCAGAACTTTTTTGAGTCTCCCTTGGATTCTGATATTTTAGTTTTAATGTAAAATATGAAAAACTAGAAAAGTAATTGGAGAAAACAGAACTTTGCTTTAAATGCAGTCAAAAGCTAGAAGAAATTCTTGCCTACGATACTATCGCCATCACTGGTCTTGGTGCCTTCAAATCCAGGCTCCGTTACACCCTTGTCGCCTCCAGCACCTGCGACTGCCATGGCTAATATTCTGCACCCATCCTCCTGTGCTCATCTATGCCTGGCCCCTTGCCTACCACACTTGCCCTCCCAGGGCCACCTTTCTGTCCCGCACTTACGACTCTGACAACGCCACCTGGCTGCCTGACACCATCTACCTGCCCCACCCTTTACTCTCCCCCACCCTTCCCTCCTCCCTTCTTCTTCTCTGACCGCCTGCTACTGCCCCCTTGCTTGTCTCCCCCTGCCCCCCTCAACCTATCTCTACCTAATGTTACATTTTTTGCAACCAGTGTTATCCTTGTAACCTATGACGTGGAACCTTTGTAAAAGAGCCTTGGGCTCAAAGGTAAATTGTAATCCTAGACTGAAATAAATAAAAATAAAATAAATAAAATAAAAACCACAGGAAGCAAAGTCCTTACTAGGGAAGGATGGGTGGGAGGTTACTGATGCTAAAGGACACCTTGGAAGAAACAATATTACTATGGTGAGTAATTTTTTCTTCTCACCCCAGGAGTCCTTTAGCATCAGTAACAGTAGCATACTACAAAGCAGTGCAGTTATGAGGTGGGCACAGAACCTACTGAGGGAAGAGGCTCTGCAGGACCGCCATGCCAAATTTGGCATCAGATCTAGACTGTACATCCAGGCAGTAATGCTTTGTGAATATGTGTACAGTCTTCCCAGGTGGCTGCTTTGCAGACGTCAAGTAAGGAAATATCCTGTGCAGCTGCTACTGTGGCAGCAGTGCCCCTAGTGAAATGAGCCCTAAGGCCTTGAGGAGGCTGTTTACCAGCCTTGTCATAGCAAAACTGAATGCAGGAGCCTATCCAACGGGAGACAGTTCTCTGGTTTTCCTCTGCCTACCTCACCATAGGTGAGGAGAATTTTCTAGTAGAGTCCCTCAACTGCTTGGTGTGCTCCAGGTAGTAAGACAGGGCTCTTTTAAAGGGACACTGTCAATCATGTATTCAGTATCTTATTTGTAACAGCATCCATAATTTTTCTTTAGTAAAAGCCTTTAAGTAACAGTTTGGTGTGTTGTGTTTTTAATTTCATTTTGTGTAACTTCTTCTCTGAATTTGTTTACATGCTGGGTCTCCTGTTCAAAAGTAAGCAGTTCACAATGTGCTTTCATGGCGTTTCACTTTCTGCGGTATCCTAAGAAGATGCACAGATGGAAGGACATGCTGTCGTGCACACTCACGTTTTGGTTCTCATGTACCCGCATCAAGTGTACTGCACGCACTCAGCTGCACCTCTGGTTGTCTGTCACCTAGCTTCTCAAGCCAAGGGAAAAAAGTCTACTAAAGTAAAGAAAAATTAAAAAATGTCATCCTCGGAGGTGAAAGTAGATGCAAATGATTGTTTCTTTTACCTTTTCACATTATTTATTCCCAAACTGTGAAGTAATATGAGTATTCTTTAGTTTTAGTTTCTTTTCTTTCTCTAAGAAGTACTATTCTATGAGATGTTGACTTTGCTCTGTTTGTCAAATGACAGTTTTTTTTAATAGTATCTTGTGGGATTGTTTTTTTATTACCCCCATGGATGATGGGTGTGTTGAAGTATGTCAGACTCTGTATAATGAATCTATTACTCTGACGTTCGGTGTAGTCCACTGCGATGTTCCTCTGGCGTCAGCTGTCAAATGCATTGTGAGGGAATTTATCAGTAGGTTGCAATAGAAGCAGGCACATTATCAATCATGACAGTGTACTGCAGCGCATATTCAATAGTGTTTTTCTTTTTTTTTTCCTTTTGGATTCCCCTGGGCAGTTAACTTACAGATTATTGAAGTTCAGTCTGTATAGTCATGTCAGAACTCAGGTAATTCTGGTATTCATATATGGATTTGTGGCATCAACTGAGTTAATTGGCTAGTATAATCGAATGCACAGGCTACTTTTCTTTTTTTTGGGAGGGGGGTCTGTTCATCTTAGTTTGTAGCAGAAATAGTCCAACTTTGTTTTGGTGATGCACACAATTCGAAACATTCCTCAGCTATGATGATCAGAGAAGTTTCTACTGGAGTTGTTTGTTTATTTTCATTCCTGTTTTTAAATCGGTTATTAGAAAATGTGTGTGTATTTCAGTTGCTGGTGCATTTCAGAAATTCATAATGGGAGTGTTAAAATGCACATCCTGGCAACTGTCAATTCACTACTTCCTAATTTACTTTTACTGCAGGTACTATAAATTACATTATGAAATCAATGAATTTTACCTATATTACTTCACCGGACGCCCCCGACAACCAATACACAACCCTTTTTATTTTTATTAACACTGGTATGCAAACAAACTAAAATTTGTCAGAGCCTGATTGAATCAAACGAAATATGACAGAACATCATGAAAACATGGAAATTACATACTTACTGTAATTCTTAATCTTTTTGGACGAAGTCTCCACCACTCATTCACACTAATGGGACTACGCCGGAGATGCCAGGACCCTGCTGGAGCCAAAAATCTTCAGGAGGGCCAATGCTGGGATAGGACTGCGCATACGCGGTGCCGCAAGACTAGCTTGCATCACATAGACTATCATCATCATCATCATCAAATCTTTATTTATTCAGGCGAACATCATTGAGCAAGGCTCATTTACAAGATGGACCTGATAAGGTCAAGGTTCAACAGTTGATACACAACAGATACATCATACACTTACATAAAACAGTTATACATACAGGAGAAAAACGTTTATAAACACAGTGATGTACAGTAACATTCACATGATAAAAATCGGTTACAGGAAAGTTAAGCTAATATTTACAGTATATACAGTATATACATATCCCAGTGGAGGGGCCATGGCAAACACACAGCATAATGTAATACTAGGATGGTGAAGGTATTACTGGGTGCCATAAGATGGGGTGACTGCCTGGAAGGATTTATGCTATATATGGTTAATTTTTGGGAGGGAGATTGTGAGATGACAAAGCTAGCTCTAGCGGTAGCAACTGCATTCTCTGTGAAGAAGACTGTACAACGCTGTTTAAAGGATGCAAATGGAATAATACTGGACAGTTTTAGGGATTTTTGTAGGGTGTTCCATGCTATAGCTAGAGAATAGCTGATTGCTGCCCTCCCTAGCCTGGTGTTGAATTTGGGCAATTTGAGCAGGATGATGTTGTTGCTTCTTAGGGCATAGGAGCTAGGAATGGTCTGGGTGAAGCAGTCCAGAATACAGTTTGGAAGTTTTTTTGATAACGCTCTGTAAATCCATAGGGCTGCATTTCTGTTCCTTCTGAGGTGAAGGGAAATCTCGATGTCGACCCAACAACCGCCTCAGTACCTTTTCAACCGAGGAGGTGCAGTGTAAACTAACGAAAGAAAACCTAACCCTAACTTCAGGGCATGTAAAGGCCGGATGACCCATGTAAGAAGGGTCAATTCAACAATGTCTTCACAGCTCGAACAACAAGGAAGTGAAGACCAAAACAGAATGAGTGAGCTCAGGAGATGGTGGGTTGGCGTGTGAATGAGTGGTGAAGACTTCATCCAAGAAGAACAAGAGTTATGGTAAGTACATAATTTCCGTATCTTCCTAAACTAAAAGTCTCCACCACTGATTCACACTAATGGGAGAGTACAGAGCTGAAAATCAAACCCCCAAGTAAGGCGGTAGGAGGCAGAGTTCACTCAGGACAGAAGTCCATAAGGACTGTTCTGCTGAAGAAAGTGAACTGTCTGGCATGGACATGCAGAACATAGTGCTTTTACAAAGGTATGCACTGAGCTCCAACTCATCGCCTTGCAGAAGTCTGTAACGGGTACATTACGAATCCCTGCTAGGAAAACTGCAACCACTCCGGTAGAGGGGTGTGAACCTGGCCTTCCAACTTGACCTATGCCATGGATTAGTAGTGTCGAAGACATGCAACTAACCAAGCCAAAATGCATCTCGTGGCAACAGGCTGACCCAGCTGAGGCATGCTGAAAGATACAATAGTTGCTCAGATGCACATCTCTTCATTCTGTTGATGTAGAATTGCAGAACCCTCAACATCCAGAGAAATGAAAGGAGCGCTCTCCTTTATTCTGGAATTAACGAGGTAAGTAGGGAGAAGTAAACTTGACCAATGGTAACTGAGCCAGTGACATGCTGTCTATTGGCTCAAGACAGACCGAAAACGTGCAGAGGTGCACCTTCACTGCTGAGTAATGCAGACCTGCGTTCAACAGGTTCAAGAGGCACCCTAACACCTTACTTGCTGGGCAACCAGAGGGTCCAGACGGGACTTGCACCCCGGAAGAAGGGTTTCCATTTAGCCGCGCAAGCCCTCTCAGTGGAAGGCCTATGCATGGCTTAGAAGATGTATGCGATGGTTTGGGAAACCTAAAACTTGCCCACTTCCATTTCCTGAGGAGCGTAGCATGGAGATGACGGGAATGCAGGTTAGGATGGATTAAAGTCCCTGTGTCAGAGGTCCACTCGTACAGGGAGTTGCCTCGGGGGAACTCCTGACAAACTGTTGATCAATCCAATCATATGTGCCAAGGCCAGTCTAGGACGATAAGAATCATCCTGCCCCCCTTCCCGTGCCTACAATTTGTGCAGCACCCTCTGAATTAAGGGAAGAGGAGGAAAACATACAGGGAGCATCTTGTCTACTGCAGTGAATACATCCTGATAGGAAACACCAGGGTCTGGATTTCTGAAGCAGGATAGAGGTAGTTTTGCACTGAAAGGGGATGCAAAAAGAAGCAGGTCTGAACTGCCTCACTCACTGAAAGAGACAGCACGAAATCTGAACTGATGCATCATGCTCGAGGTACCACTGTCACAACCTCAAGGCCTTCCTGCAGTGAGGGCGGGAGGGCACCCCACCCTGCTTGCTGATGTAATACATCACAGCTCTGTCATCTGACCAAAGCAGGATCACTTTGTGGAATAGGGCATCTTTCAGGACTTTGTTTATATGATAGCTCTCATCTCTAAGAAAGTTATGAAAAGATGAGGTTCCTCCTGGCTCTACACCGGAGTGTGGAGGTCTTGACAGTGAGCCCCCCACAAGAGATTTTGTCCGAAGCTCAGTCATTTTGAACGGAGGACTGCGGATGCATAGTTGGAGACCACTGCTTGCTGCGGGGGACGTCCCAAGTCCCAGCATCTGTTCAACCAAAAGGGGCCCGAAAGAGAAGTTTTCCATGATGTAACAAGCCATCTGAATATGTCGTTTCTCCCATCTTCTGGAATGAAAAATGATGCCCTGGAGGTATCCAGGAGGGCCCCTAAGAAGAGGAGCTGCTGAGAAGATGAAACTAGCACCTTCCCTGAATCAGAAAACCCCCAGAAGAGAACAACTGCAGTGACCAGTGTCATGATCAACCTGGCTGATCACTAGCCTGTCTGTCGAGCACACTGCAGCTTGAGCTGCACTGGACATAACAGTGACACACCTCTGAAATGCGGTTCTTCATAACAAAATGTTTGATGCGCACACACACATGCATCCAAATGTAAAAAGCAACTAATTTATGCCCCAGCATTGAATTCTTTGCAAAAATGTATTTACAAATACTTAATCTCAAGGGAGGTACTGAAGCAACCCCTATCTAGGTCACAGACAAATACCAAAATAGTGAAGGGAAAAAAAACCCCAATAGCTGAAAGACTCAAATTTCAGTTCACCTAATATGCAGTGTAAGATCAAATGCCATTGTAGTAGTGGTAGACTATGTCTTGGATATCCAGAGACAGAAGTGTTCAATATCAATTCTACCTGCAGAGTAGTAATGCACAAGGTGTCAGATACCTGCAACATACTACTAGTATGTTCTCCTTGGGAAGGAGTCCTGTATTTCAGTGAAAATTGCAATTTAGTTTGCTCATCCTTGTGGAGGGGTGGTGGGATAACGGATGGACCAAATACCAAACTTTTGGTTCAACACACAATCTCTGTGTGACGTTTATTAGAAATGCAACAGATTACCTTCAGCAATGGCATATCCCTTCTTCAGTACATCAGTTTGTAGCAACAGACTATGTAAGTCTTTCCTCTACACTTAGCCAGCACCTACTGACTCAGTGATTTCTGATCTAAACTTTTCAGTGAAAACCCTTCATCCCTATGGTTGCCTTGTTTGCTTGGGTGGTTTGGGGCTCAAAAAGAAAAAAACCAGTACAAGATACAGACAACCTCAGTGCAGAAGCACTGAAACAAGGGTTACCCCCAAAGGACACTGACAATAAGCCAAGTTCACCAGCCAGGGACCCGGCTAGCATAAAGGATGGGGAACCCAGGAGGTTCTCACATCCCCCAGAGACAAGGACAGTTACATAACTCCAGGGGGTAGGAGGGAGGGAAAGCATACCTGCTGCAAGAGCTCTTCTCGAAGATCTATTGTTACGGTAAGTTCTTACGTAACTGTACTGTCTTACTTCGAGATAGAGCTCTTGCAGCAAGTAACACCATTAGAACTGAGTCCCAAGTCGGCAACATCACACATACTTCCATAATGCAAAGCATCATGGAATATATGCAAATCACCATGACATTTCAGATTGGCTCAGTTTACAGCAGGAATGCATGGTACCAATTTACATGCATTTAACAACACAACAAAATTAATTTCTATAATACAGTCACCTAGTACTTTTTACCTTTATCAAAAACACCTAGTGTCATGGTATTTTCAACATTTACATGTTTCATACACATAAGTTATATACTTCAAGGTATTTTATGACACAAGGCCACTGCATACTAAATCCAACAACGATAAACACAACCTGCTTTACATTCGCTTGGAGATCACCACAATAACCTCCCTGTACAATGACCTGAGAGGGAAAAGGAAAACTAGAGAGGACACTCTTGCCTCAGTGCCTGCACACAGAGGTTGTCTTTAAAATGTTTTAATTGGGTTCACCACAACATAGCCCAGATAGACCATCTTAGGGTAGCTGGTTCATTCCACTGGGGTGTCAAACAGATGAGACATACTGATGAGTCCTGGCAGGACGAAACACATGTCTATGTCTTCTGTTGGCACCCTTTGCAAACTGTGTGAGAGGCCTTTCGGCACCATGCATTTCTGCTTAATGTTGAACCAGCATAATATTCGGTGGTGATTTGCATATGTAGCCCATGATGCTTTGCATTGTAGGAGCATGTGTGATTTTGCATTTCTTTGAAACTTGGCTTCCCAGCCAAATGCCCTTTGGGGTAACTAATGCCTCAGTGCTTACACACAGAGGTTCTTTGTCTTTTAAATTGTTTTTTGTTTTAATTGGGTTCACCACAACATAACCCAGATAGTTCATCTTAGGGTAGCTGGTTCATTCCAGTGGGGTGTCAAACAGACAAGGCAAACTGATGAGTCCTGGCAGGACAAAACACGTGTCTATGTCTTCTGTTGGCACCCTTTTGCAAACTGTGTGAGAGGCCTTTTGGCACCATGCATTTCTGCTTAATGTTGAACTAGCATAATATTCTGTGGTGATTTGCATATGCAGCCCATGATGCTTTGCACTGTAGGAGCATGTGTGATTTTGTATTTCTTTGAAACTTGGCTTCCCAGCCAAATGCCCTTTGGGATAACTACTGCCTCAGTACTTGCACACAGAGGTTCTTTCTTTTAAAGAGGACACTGTAACATAGTCAAGAAGGGGGAGGGGGGCACAGGTGGCCAACCTTATGGACTAGAAATTGTAAAGAATAGATTAGGCTAAGAAACAGAAAAAATGTTGCAACAGATTTAAGAAAAGGTCAGTCCTCAAGAGTGGCAGGAGCTTCCTGTCACATATCCCCCACCTTAAGAGGGAAGCACCTATTGCAAACTGCTTACCACCTTCCTGTCCCAGGAAGGGGATGAAGCTTCCACCCATCCATCTTCAGAAGCTCTGTCTCAGGGTCCCTATTAACGATAAACATTCTATCACAAAATAGTGGATATCATCATTCTTTACCCTGAGGCATTAACACATTTTTCAAAAGAGACTAATATCTCCTTTTAGGGAAAGTCTGTCATACTTCTTAACCAAAACTCTGGAAGACTGTAAAGTCCAGTACTACAGAAATAATTTTTCCGGGGGTGAGTAATTACCTGCTCCAACCCCACCAGACAAGTTGGTTTTAAACAGGGGCCCAGTACTACTATAGGTTAAATCCCTCTACCTAAACCCACTACGTCTCTTGATTCATTCATTTCACTTGCTACTGACAGACACCTGAGGGAAAAGGAAAATTAAAGAGGACACTATAGCATAGTCAAGGGGGGGGGTGCCTAATAGGTGGCCAACCTTATGGACTAGAAATTGTAAAGAACAGATTAGACTAAGAAACAGAAGAACTGTTGCAAAAGATTTAAGAAAAGGTCAGTCCTCAAGAGTGGCAGGAGCTCCCTGTCACAATCCTTCCTCCCGTCACTCTCTGGATTTAGCCAAGACCCAAGGATAAGTAGCACTGACATAGCTTTGGGAGCCTTCCAACCTATTCAGCTGAGGAGTGGTAGCTTCCCTGGATAGCCTAAGAATACTACCATTCAAGAAGGGCATCCCTATCGCCAAGTTCTTTTTTATTTATTTTTATTAAGAGATAAAGTCACACATAGGTAGGTACCCTTATTGTACGGCTGTTCACTTAATGTAACATCTGTTGTAACTAAATACAGAGTAGATTCAACGTGTTCAAGCAGAGTACACAGTTTTCCTTATCCTTTACCTAAATGTCTAAATTAGTTGAGCAGATTTTCTGTTGTGAACCACCACAGGTACATACACATATATATATATATATATATATTTTATTTGTTATTACTTACATATTAAAATACCATGTTTCCCATTCCCATTGTCCCAGTCAAGGTACAAATTCCGAAACTACCTCCAACTGGAGGAGTATCCATCTCCTCCCCCTTGTCTGAAAGGCTGGGACTCGATCCTCCAATGTAGCTGTAAGGCTCTCCATTTGGTAAATATTTTGCATAGTGTTTCTCCATTCTAGTATAGTTGGCACTGACTTTGTCATCCATTTCCTAGTGATGAATTTCTTTGCTGTTAACGTATATATTGGTAGGACAGTCTTCACCCAGGAGGGAGAGTGGTCCGGACAGACAAATAAGACAATCTCAGCTGTTAATTCAGTAGGTTCTCCCAAACAATTAGTCAATTCCATTTGGAGGGCACACCAAAATGGTATCAGCAGCGGGCAGTACCACAGTGTATGACCCAGTTCGGCCATCCTGCTACCACAGCCCCTCCAACAGTGGCCATAATTGTCAGGGAGGTATTTGACAAGGACTGCTGGGGAGCAGAAGTATCTGCTCCTACATTTCCATGAGAACTCTCTTCACACGGGAGAGGAGGTTACCTTTACCACTGGAAGGGTGGCCTTGGTCCACAAGGCCATTGGTATTTTTAATTCCAAGTCCCTGTTCCACCCCTTCAATATTGATTCTGTGGAGTCCTGCCCCCCCCCAAAAGAAAATCCTCAAGATTTTGTATAAGGCCCGATTAAGTGTTCCCAGGTGTTTCCTTTCAGAAAGTCAATAAATATTTTGAATATAGGTGGCATGGGGCGGGGAAGTCTGGCTGAAATATTGCGTTGCCGGAGAATGTAGTTCCGCACCTGCAGGTATCTGAAAAACTCCCCACGGTGGAGACCGTATTCACCCCTCAAAGTTTCAAAGGGAAGAATCCCATCCTCCCCCAGGAACTGGTATACGTGCGACAAGCCTAGGCTTCTCCACCTGGTGAAGTCTAGGTCAGTTTGGGCTAGGTAAAAATGCTGGTCTTCGGAGAACAATTTACAGTACCAATACATTGGTATGAATTTGGGTCTTTATCTCATCGAATAACAGATTTTTATTATGTTGGATGAAATTGGGGTAAAGTTCTTAAGTGGCAGGGTTTTATTTTCCAAGGAAAACAAGAGCTTGTGTAGGACATGTATACCATTTATATGGAATTCTAGATTTTTCCACAGGATTTATAGTTGTTTGCCATCCAGAGAAATAGGATACACAAGAAGGCTGCTTTGGCATACAACATTCAATTGGGCAAATTCGTTCCCCCCCCCCGGGCTAGAGAAAGCTTTAGTATGGATAAACATATCCTTGGACATTGTCCTCCCCAAACAAAATTTGAGATTATTTTATCCCAGGAACTAAAAAAGTAAGAGGATGGGGAAAAAGGGATGTTTTGGTATAGGTAAAGTAGTCTGGGCAAAATGTTCATACAGATAATTTCAATACATTGGAACAGTGATAGGTAAAGCTTTGTCCACTTGTTTAAATCTGTCTGTATCGTTAATGTTAGGGGTTCGTAATTAACAACTTCCATTACCCCCAGGTCAAGGGGGGGATGTGGATCCCCAGGTATTTAATTTTGGTGGTTCTCCAGTGCAATGGACAAAGCTGACGCAGGGATTCTGATGGGACATAATTAAAAAGTAGAACCTCTGTCTTTGTGACATTTAGTTTAAATCCAGCAACCCCCTCAAATTTTTTTAGAATTTTCCAAACGTTTGGGATTGAGTCTTCAAGGGAGAGGAGTATCAGGAGAACATCAGCAGCAAACAGGCTGACCCTGTATTCTTGTTGTCCCATGGGTATGCCCTCCAGTCCAGATGCATGCCAGAGGGCAGCCGCCAAGGGCTCCATATAAACTGCAAACAAAAGTGGGGATAGTGGACATCCCTGATGTGTTCCACGTGTAGTGGAATGGGAGGGGATATGGCACTATTAATTCTTACATAAGCATACAGAGTTGCATAGATAGTCTGTAACCAATTTACAAAGAGTCCGGGAAGTGAAATTTCGACAGGGTGTACCATAGAAAAGGCCAGGACACCCTGTCGAAAGCCTTCTCTGCATCTAAACTCAGAAGGGCTGCTGGTATTTTCCTGGCCTGAATATATTTCAGCAAGATAAGGGTTTTTCAGATATTATCCGTAATATTTCTACGTCTAATAAAACCTGCCTGATCAGGATGTATAATGGAGGGTAGACTCTTTTCCAACCTCGCTGCTCATATGGCCATGAAAATTTTATAGTCTGTATTTAAAATGGATATTGGGCGGAAAGACGATGAGCCAGTAATCTCCCTGTTTAGTCTGGGAAAAGCGCTAAGGTTGCATAGTCCCAAGAAGGAGGGAGAGGATACCCACTTGACACCGTATCACCAAGTTCTGTAAAGGATGTCCTGAGACACCTGGGTGTGCCCATCATGACCCCCATGGGGGCTCCTGCAATTTGGGTGTGTTATCTAAGGCACCAACAGAATACACAGATGCATTACACTGAATTCACAGAGTATGGGGACCTGTGTAACTATCTGCCAAGACCAAATAAATATAGACTAACATAGAAACATAGACTTTGACGGCAGATAAGGACCACTTGGCCCACCCAGTCTGCCCATTTCCCTACCTACTGGATAAGCTGCAGATTCTAGTTAACCAACAGCCTGCTTCCTGCAACCCCCACTATAATTGCTTTGTGTCTGTCCCATGCATGTTTGAATTCCCCCACTGTTTTAGACCCAACGACCTCCTCAGGAAGGCTGTTCCATGTATCCACCACTCTCTCCGTGAAAAAGAATTTCCTCACATTACCCCTGAGCCATCCCCCTATCTTTAAACTGTGCCCCTTGTTCTTACACATCTCTTTTCTGAAAGATGCTATCCTCCTGGACTTTGTTGATTCCCTTGAGGTACTTGAACGTTTCTATCATGTCCCCCGTCCTCCTTTCATCAAGGGTATACATATTAAGCTCTCTCAGTCTCTCTTCATATGGTTTCTGATGTAGACCCTGCACCATTTTAGTTGCCCTCCTCTGGACTGCTTCCATCCTGTCTTTGTCCTTGCATAGATGAGGTCTCCAAAACTGCACACAGTACTCCAGATGGGGTTTCACCAACTGTCTGTATAGAGGGATAACCACTTCCCTTTTTCTACTTGTGATGCCCCTTCCTATGCATCCCAGTATCCCCCTGGCTCTCCTTACTGACTTTTCACATTGCTTACCCACCTTTAGGTCATCTGATATGACTACTCCCAGGTCCCTTTCCATTTTTGTTGTTGTTAGTACCTCCCCTGCTGTTGTGTACTATTCTCCTGGGTTTTTGTTTCTCAGGTGCATTACTTTGCACTTCTTTGCATTGAATCTAAGTTGCCATATGTCTGACCATTCCTCCAACCTTGCCAAGTCCCTTCTCATCTTTTCTACCCCCTCCTGTGTATCAACTCTGTTACAGATCTTTGTGTCATCTGCAAAGAGGCATACTTTTCCCTCCAGACCCTCTGCAATGTCACTTATAAAGATGTTAAAGAGGATTGGACCCAGTACTGAGCCCTGAGGTACTCCACTATTAACCCCCCTTTCTTCAGAATGTGTTCCATTCACTATTACCTTCTGTGTCCTGTTGTGCAGCCAGTTCAGCTACCCAGGCTACCACCCTGGGACCCACTCCCAGGCTGGCTAACTTGATTATTAATCTTTTGTGAGACTGTGTCAAATGCCTTGCTAAAGTCTAGGTAGGCCATATCCACAGCCCCTCCCTGGTCTATTACTTTGGTCTCCCAGTCAAAGAAATCAATTAGATTAGTCTGACATGGCCTTCCTGCTGTAAATCCATGTTGCTTTGGGTCCTGTGCCCCGCTGGCCTCTAGGTACTCAACAATTCTTTCTTTCAGAAGTGATTCCATCATTTTCCCTACCACTGAGGTCAAACTTACAGGTCTGTAGTTTCCTGCTTCTGCCTTGCTCCCACTTTTGTAAAGGGAATCACATCTGCCCTCCTCCAGTCCTCAGGTACCACCCCATCCTGCCATGATTTGTTAAAAGTGTGGTCAGTGGTGTCACTAGGTCCCCCTGGTTCTTTTAGGATTCTGGGGTGAATCCTGTCAGGCCCCATTGCTTTGTCCACCTTGAGTTTTAGGAGTTCTTTCAGGACTCTTTCTTCTGTGAATGGACTGGTATCCACCCACCCAGAGTGCTTCTATTGTCTGGTTTAGGTAACTGCTGCTCATCTTCTTTTGTGAATACTGAGCAAAGTATTCATTCAGTATCTCTGCCTTTTCACTGTCTCCCTCTGCCCACCTCCCTCTCCTTTATTAATCTTCACTATCCCTCCCTTAATCTTTCTATGCTCTCTAATGTACCTATAAAAGGTTTTATCCCCCTTCTTGACCGAGTTGGCTATTTTTTCCTCGGTTTGTGCCTTTGCTATTCTGACTGCCTTTCCTACTTCTTTCTGCTTTAATTGATACATTTCCCTGTCATGCTCCCTCTGTGATTCCTTATACTTTTTGAATGCAGCCTTTTTCTCCTTAACCTTCCCTGCCATCTCTTTTGAGAACCATAGTGTTTTTTTACTCCGCTTTGTTTTCTTTATTTGTTTTACACAAAGACTTGTTGCTTCTACGATGGCAGTTTTGATTTTTCTCCATTATTCTTCCACCCTCCTATTTGGCCATTTGCTAGTGCATTCTTCAGGTGTTTACCCATTTTGCCAAAGCTGACTACTCACCTATATCCACAGATCTAAGGGTGGTGTACAATTCACATCCACATTTTGGCAGTTTCCTGTAAAAACCAGCTAATTGTCAAGGTAGGGATATACCCTGATGCCCTTGTGCCTCAGAAAGACTTCCACCATTGTCATGCGCTTGAAGACCCAGGGCAAGGATGAGAGACCAATAAGCATGACCTGAAACTGGTACAGTACCCCATCTGTGCAGAACCAGAGGTAACGCCAGAAGGACAGGTGGGCTGGAATGTGGAAGAACCTGTCTTGGAGGTCTAGGGAACAGAACCACATGCCCTACTCCAGGGATGGCATAATGTGGTTCAGAATGACCATCCAGAACTTGCGCTTCCAAGTGAATGGTTTCAGATTGTGCAGATCCAGTATGGGGTGCCAGCCCTCCTGTTCATTTCGGGATCAGAAAGTACCTGGACACCAACTCCTGACCTGTCAGGATGTCTGGAACATAAGCTATGGCTCCTTTTACTAGGGGCTGAAAAACATCCTACTTGAGCATGGACAGGCAACACCTTGGATTCCCAAGAAGCAAGCAGCTGGTAAAGCAGGAGAGCCTCGAAATGCAGAGGCAACCCTCTGCCTACCACGTCTAACACCCATTTGTCCACAGTAATGGTGGACCACTGTGGGCAGAAGTAGCACAGCCGACCCCCAACTGGGAGCTGAGTCAGGGACTGGACAGGCGGGAGGATGACACCTCCCAAGCCCATCACTGAGCTATTTCGGAGGGACACCAGCCGCAAGAGCCTGTGGGGCACCACTGCCTCTGCCCCGATCTCTGAACCTGGGTTTCAGGCACCAGTGCTGATGGTGACTATGGCTAAAAGGATCTATACTGGAAGGTCTTCTTTATAGGTTTCTGGGCCTTTGGGTCCTTCTGGGACAATGCCACAGAATCAAGGGTGGCACCGGACTTCTCAGTCCTCGTGAGATGCCCTTCCACCAAAGAGGTCGATGCCCATGAAGGGGACATCAGCCAATTTGTGCTGAGTATCCACTGTGAAGGTGGAAGCTGCAGCCAGGAACTGTGACACATCACGATGGCCACTGCCATGGAGTCACCCATGATCAGAGCTGTCTGCAGCTGGTGTTTAGTCAGCAATTGACCCTGGTCTCTGACCAACATCACCAGTAGCCTACCTCTCAGCAGGAAGGTGAGGCAGAATCGCATCCAGCACACCCAACAGGGAATGACCTAAGCTGGCCATATGACCAGATAGCCGATTTGACGGAGACGTAAGGAAGCAACAGTGTATACCTTTTTTAGCTAAATGGTCAATCTTCTTGGACTCCTTGTCCAGAGGCTCATCTATGTCCTCTTGGACACCGGATTTCCAGAAGGCCAAATCTGAAACCAGTCCTTTGGCCAAAGGGTTGTCAAAAAATCCTGAGAGGGACCCAGCAGGGATCGCATACTTGTGGACCATGTGAGTGGAGTGTGCCAGGAAGGATGCTGAGAATCTGCCCCCAGAGCTGATCCCAGAACGGCCTCTGTCACATGAGACACAGCCACCAAGAATTCGTCTCTGTCTAGGATGCCAGTGAAGGGCTATTTAAACCTCTTCTGAACTAGCTCCAAGGGTGCATTCATGGACATCCGACATGAGATGGAGTAAATCCCCAAATGACACGGCTCAAGGCTGGCAGTCAATTATACAACTAAGCCATGGCAGAATGTGAGATTCTGTGAAGAGAGCATGGACAACCCCTCAGAGTCAGAGGACTTTTCAAAAATGGCCTTCAGCTGTTTGATGCCATGGACTACCCTGGTGACCCTCAGAGTGGGTAATCTCCACTGACAGTCAACCTGGCAAACCAGCAGTACCATGGGACTCCTTGGTAGGGGCACTCACTAAAGGCTGCACTGGTGGTGGTTCAACCCTCAGAGGAGGTGAAGCAGATGCAGGGGGACATCTGCGTAGGCTGGTACGGCATTGACACCACTGGCATGTGCTAAGGGACCTACGGTCCAGCCCTACACCGCCCAGCAATCAAGCACTGCTACCAGAGGAGCTCTTTGCAGCACCAATGCATCGTACATCGATGTCTCTCCTCGACCGAACATGAGGTGGTCAAGGAGCATCGGAAGTGGCACTTCCTGGTCAACCATGATCTAAACCTCAACTTTCAAACTGAGGAATGAGATCAAGACTGGTCATCTGGTGGGTCATGGCAGACCACATGCCTCACTACGTTTAGAAGCAGAGGCTTCAGAGGTACAACCACTGGCTGAGGCCACTCTTGAGGTAACCCAGCCATGGACAATGACTGGGCCATGTCCTCCTCCTCAGTGAGGATGGGGAGCACTGGGGTCTGGGAGATCAACTCGTCGTTGAGCTCCTCCAAAACAGGTTGGCAGATGAAATATTTTGATGGCCTGCTCCACCGCAGTCAAGGTCAACAAACTCAACATGGGTACCAAGCAGCTCTCGACCTCTACCTTGACCAAAGTTGAGCATCAGGGGAGTTGTGGAAGCTGGAGGAATTTGTTCTTTCCTGATCCCATGACCTGCGCAGCAGTACTTATGTTTACGACCATAGTGAGATGGGCTCTCCCCAGTGGTCTTGAGGGCCTGACTCATGACATGAAAATCTTTGGGAAAAGGACCCTCAGACAGTGACCCCAACTGGGAGCAGCGCTGAGACGGATGAGGAACTCACTGAGGTTGCAGCTGCCTTCTCTTCCAGAGCCACAAGATGGGAAGTTAACCTGGCAGCCACCAAGACCTTTTTGCGGCCCTTTAGTTGATCCTTCTCTGATGATCGACTGAGGGGGAGCTTTCATTTCCAGTCCTCAATGGAAACTGGAAGCCCGCGCCCGGTAAGCAGAGATGGCTGCCAGGTGCACCTTAAGGGTCGTCGACCTAAGCCCTTGCTGAGAAAGGGACCAAAGGTAGTCCAATATGCTCGCCAAGGAACAGGAGGAAGGGTCCAGGCCCTTGCCCTGGCACCAAATGGAAAATCTCTTCCATTTGAAGGCATAGCATTTTCTGGTCGACTCCTTATGGGACGCCTCAACTACGTTGAGGACCTCGTCGGAAAGACCCAAGGCCTGGAACTCTAGCCGCTCAGGAACCAGGCCATCAGGTGCAGGGATTGAAGGTCTGGATGGAATACCTTCCCCTGATTGACTGAGAGCAGGTCCGGGCGAGCTGGAAGCAGCCTCGGGAGCCTGGAGCTGAGGCTGAGGAGATCTGGTACCACATTGGCGGGCCAGTCTGGGGCTATCAGAATCACCTCGCCTTGTCCCTCCTTGCTTTGAGAAGCACCTGTGCATCAAGGGAATGGGGAAAGGCGTGGAAGAGCCGGGGGTCCACGGCCTTGAGAAGGCATCCCCCTGCAGCGATCCCTGCTGAGGGGGGCGGGCATGGAACAGCCTCAGCTTCGCATTCTCCCTGGAGGCAAACAGGTCCACCTGAGGTGTGCCCCAATGGGAGAATAGATCTTGTACTACCTCCGGCAGGAGAGACCACTCGTGGGACGCAGCCTCTATCCAGCTTAGGGCATCGGCCAGGGTGTTGGAGGCTCCTGCCACATGAATGGCTAGGAGATCCGCCTCCAGGCTGCGCACGAGTGACCAGATGCGGAGAGCTTCCTTGCATAGAAGCATGGAGCGCGTCCCGCCCTGGCGGTTTAGATAGTACATGGTCGTGGTGTTGTCCGTCTGGACCCGGACCACTTGACCCCGAAGAAACGGAGCAAAGGCGGTGAGAGCTAAGCGGACCGCTCAGAGCTCCAGCAGGTTGATGTGGCATCGGGACTCCCGCGGGGACCAGAGGCCGTGCGCTCGGTGTTCCCCCAGATGGGCACCCCAACCCATCAGAGAGGCATCGGTCGATAGAGAGACCGTCGGCTCGGGGCGGACAAACGGGATGCCCTCCTGCAGATGAACTGGAACAGTCCACCACTGGAGAGCATTCCACATCCCCTGGGTCACCGTCACTAGCTGGTCCAATGGATCGCAGCATTGGGACCACTGGCTGGCCAGCCCCCACTGAAGGGGGCGCATGTTCCAGCGGGCCCAACAGACCATGCTGGTACAGGCCGCCATGAGACCCAGGAGGCGCAGGAAGTCCCGGGCAGGGCGCTATTGCCCAACCAGAAATGATTGGGCAAAGGAGGAAAGAACCTCGGCCCTGTCCGCCGGGAGCCGTGCTCTGGCTCGAAGAGAGTCGAGCTCTGCCCCAATGAAAAGAATCACCTGCTTCGGCTCAAGTTCCGACTTGGCCTTGTTGATGAGGAGGCCGACCTGAGAGCAAACCTGGAGGGCCAGATCTCTGGACCACTCCACCTCTTGTCTGGAGGGGGCTGCTATCAGCCAATCGTCCAGGTAAGGGTAAACCTGGACCCCTCGGCGCCGCAGGAATGCTGTCACCACTGCCATGCATTTGGTGAAGACCCTGGGAGCTGGAGATAAGCCGAAGGGCATGGCTTGGAACTCGAAAAGGGATCCCTCCGCTCGAAAGCGAAGGAACCTCTGATGTGACGGACGGATAGGGACGTGAAAGAACGCGTCCCGCAGGTCAGAAACAGAACCCGCCGTGTTCCAAGGATGGTATTATCTGAGCCAGAGTGACCATCCTGAAGGTTCGAGACCTTAGGAACTTGTTTAGGTCTGTAGGTTGAGAATGGGGCGCCAGCCCCGTCTGCTTCGAACCAGGAAGTACCTGGACATGAACCCGGGTCTGAAGGAGGGTCCGCCACCTCTCTTATCACCTCTTCTCGAGGAGGAGAGCGGTGTCGGCCCGGCGAGCTGACAGAGAGGTTGGACCCAGAGGCCCCAGGTGCGACGGTCTGAAGGTGGGGCCTGCTCGAACTCCAGAGGCAGGCCCTTTCCACCACCTCCAACACCCACCGGTCTGTGGTGATAACGGACCAGGTGGAAAGAAAGTGGCGAAGCCGCCCACGGGGGGCACCTGGGGTGAGGCGACGGGGTTGGGAGCGACACCCCTCAACCCAATACTGGGCAGGCTTGGAGGAAGGACCAGCCGAGGGACCTCCAGGGCCTTTACCTCCCTGCTTCCTGGAGGAGGAAGCCGAGGGCTTGGGTTTGGGATGCCAAGCTCGAGCCTGCTGGCCCTGACGTTGCTGGGCCGGACGTGACGCTGGCGCAGAGGGACGAAAGGGCTTAGGCTGCGGCCTGCGGCCTTTGTCCTTCTGAGCGGATGAGACCGACTCCAAGGTAGCATTGGACTTCTCGATCCTCTGCAGGTGACCTTCCACCCCAGGGCCGAAGAGGTCGGTCCCCAGGAAGGGGACATCCGCCAACTTGTGCTGGGTATCCAAAGTGAAGGTGGATATCCTCAGCCATGCCCAACGGCACATAGCCACTTCCGCCGCTACTGACCTGGCACGAGTCTCCAATGTCCAGAGCAGTCTGAAGCTGCTGTTTGGCCACTGCCCTGCCCTGGTCCCGCACCTGCCTGACCGTGGTCTGCAGGTCCGCCGGAAGATGAGGAACTACCTCGTCCAGGGAGCCCAACAGGGCATGAGAGAAATGTGCCATGAGTACGGCCGAACTGGCCTGATGAAGGCCGAGGAAGGACGCAGCGTAGACTTTGCGCCCGACATAGTCCAATTTCTTGGACTCCTTGTCGGGAGGTTTGTCCACGTCCCTAGCATTCCCGGCGCGCCAGAAAATGCTGTCGGTAACTAGCCCCTCGGCTGAGGGGTGTTCCGAAAAACCGGACAAGGAACCGGTAGGGACCGCATACTTCCTGGCCATCCTGGCCGAGGGCGAAGGACAGGAAACAGGGCGCTGCCAGAGCTCCAAGGCCGGGCCCACTATGGCCTCGGCCACCGGAAAGGCCTCCGTAGGGGAATCCCCTCGGTCCAGTATCTCCGTGAGGGGACACCCGGCCTGCTTACACACAGGTTCGAGCTTCATCCCGGTAGACTCCAAGATGAGCCGAAGCAATCCCAGATAGGACGAAGGGCTATTGTCCATCGACTGACCTCCAGAGGACTCCAAGTCTACTCGCCTGGAGAAAAGGGAGGAATCGCCATCGGACTCTGAAGAGTCTGCAAAGAGCTGCCTCGGGCCTGAGTCACCCTCCACCTGCCAAGGTCGATCGGGAGTGAGGGTAACAGACAGCCTATGGGGTAGTCCTGAGCCGACCGAGAGTTCTTGGTCAGAGCCCCAAATAACGGCTGTGGAGGCGGAGGTTCCACCGGAATCGGTGGAGCAGCTGGTTTTGGCCGAATAACCGGCCTGGGAACAGGCTCCTCGGGTAAGAAGAGGGGTTGTTTCGGCCGCTCCGGTGACAGCCACTTAATGGCCGGGGAAGGCGACGGCGTCGGCTTGTTCCCGGTCAGAAGGAGCTGTTGCCACATGAGGTCCTCGTATCGTCGACGTAACTTACGCCGAAGCCTCCCCTCGTCCGAGGAGGAGGACGAGCGCGCGCCCGCCACCGTGGTGCCGACTGAGACGCCTATGATGGCGGGATCGGCTGGACCGCCAAGAAGTCCGAGACCGAGAACTTCGGCTTTTCCGAGGACAGTGCGGGGAGGGGACGGGTGGAACCGGCTCTCCCCTCGGCTCGGAGGGTTCACCCGAGGGCTCCTGAACCGGAGGCACTGGCAAGCCCACGGGATCCTCAACTCCCACCGGGGAAACCGGTGAGAGAGGATTTTCGGCTTCTCCGGTCGACAACCCGTCCAACGGGTCGAGAAAGATCTTGATCAGTCCACGGGAGTCTCGGCCAACTGACCTGACGGGACACCGTGAGACAAGTGGGTCGAGTTAACGACGAAGTCGATGGCCGACAACTGGGAGAGGGACCTTTCCCGCTCCCAAGAGCGCCGACAGAGGACTTACCTTGTCTTTCTTCTTGGACCGAGAAGAAGGTCCAGCAGACGTTGGTCCCTCTCCTCTAGTGGAGAGGGACAGACAAAGCTCCTTAAAGGAAGCTGTATAAGAGGAACCCAGGGAGAGTGGGATAAATGCCGTGGTCGAGGAAGATGCGGCCCGCGCCGCCTCCTCTTCGAGGGCGATCATCTGCTCTAGCTGATCTGCCGAGCCCGCCGCCGCAGAAACCGCCGACTGGGCCTCTTTTGACTTCACCAGAGGAAAACGTTTCTCAGGGTGCCCCAGTTGTAAACGGGCAGCACGGTCTTCGAGGACGTAGGCTGAGAAGGAAGAGCACAGGTCGCAAGCCTGCGGGCGGTGCTCAAGGCCTAAACAGTAGACACACGTGGAGTGCGGATCCGTCCGAGACATCTTCTGCCCGCAAGGGCATCTCCGAAACCGAGTCATTTTGGTCCGTCGTGAAATGCTGAGCATAGAAGACCAAGTTTGAGAAAATGCAAAAAACTTTAAACCTCGGGAAACCGAAGAATTAGGAACCAGTCTTATACGCAGAGCATTAAGGAGGGAACCTGAGCTTCCAAGCGGTAAGGAAGATCTGGCGTCATGGGGCGGAGCTGAGAGTTTTACCACCCGGGTGGGTGGGAGGAGTCAGCCTGAAGACCTTCCGGCAAGATTTAAAGCGGCAAAGATACCTGCCAGACAGTGTGGATGAACAACATATCCATGTCCCTAGAAATTAAATTTTAACTCCTCCAAGTGCAAGGTGTTACATCTTTGCGGAGGGAACCCCAAACACGAGTACACCCTGGGTGGAGAGGTGTTGGAGGCCACAGCAGGGGAAAAAGACCTAGAGGTCCTGGTGGATCCAAGTATGAATAACTCTGAGCAGTGCAGGAGGGCGGCACCCAAGGCAAATAGGATGTTGGGCTGCATCGCAAGGGGGATCACCTCAAGGAGTAGGGAAGTGATTCTGCTACTGCACAATGGTCTGATTAGACCACACCTCGAATATTGTGTGCAGTTCTGGAGACTGCACTTGAGGAGGGACATACAGCTCCTGGAGGGGGTCCAGAGGAGGGCAACCAAGATGATACAGGGTCTAGCGGGTTTGACGTATGAAGAGAGACTGGAGGAGCTCAGCCTGTTCTCACTGGAGGAGAGGAGGGACCAGGGGGACATGATTGAGGTCTTCAAGTACCTCAAGGGAATTAATAGGGTAAACAAGGAGGTGATCTTTAGAATAAAGGAGGGAGGTATCGCCAGAAGGCATGGTTTGAATTTGGAAGCAGGAAGGATGAGGGGGGAAAAGAGGAGGAGGTATTTCACTGAGAGGGTGGTGGAACCTTGGAATGCGCTAACTGGCGAGCTGGTTCTGGCTTCTACGGTGGAGGGGTTCAAGAGAGGGTGGGACAGGTACAGAATGGGGAGGAAGCGGGTGGGGGCCTGGCCCAAGGGGGCTGGGATGGACGACAGGAAAAACAGAAAGCTATTGGGGTGGGCCTCGGTACCCAACTGAGGCACAAGCAGACTCGACAGACTGTAAGGCTTATTCTACTAGCAATTAGTATGTTATACTGAGGAAAAAGACAGGGCAGCAGCCTGGAGTATACGGCTCTGGCAGATGCAAAAAAAAGGGAAGTCTAAAAATGGGACCCCCTTGTAAATGAGATGACAGCATGTGCCAAAATATTGAAAAATTACATCTGCACTTGTAGAAAGGATGGCTCCATGCTACTAGATAAAGAAAGTACAGTTACATAAGAACTTACAGTAACAGTAGTTCTTCGAGAAGAGCTCTTGCAGCAGGTAACACCATTAGGACTATGCCACCAGGCACTAGGACCCCATGGAAAAAAATCTAGCTAGCAGTCTATGGCAGGGGACCACCCCCTGACATCAGCCAAGCCCCGGGGCGTCACCCATGGTATAATAGGGGCAGTCCCCCAGCACCACCTCAGTTCGCCCGCCAGAGACCCGGCTAGCATAAAGGATGCGGAACCCAGGGGGGTCTCACATCCCCCAGAGACAAGGACAGTTACATAACTCCGGGGGTAGGAGGGAGGGAAAACATACCTGCTGCAAGAGCTCTTCTCGAAAACCTACTGTTACGGTAAGTTCTTATATAACTGTACTTTCTTACTTCGAGATAGAGCTCTTGCAGCAGGTAACACCATTAGGACTGAGTCCCAAGTAGTACAAGGACAGAATCCAAGTCAGAAGGGTAGTGGTTATAAAAGACGGAAACCACTGGTACTCCTAAGAGAGTAGTCCCTGGAGGACGGCAAGGCCAAAGCCTGCCCTCCTCCTTGAAGCAATGTCCAAACTGTAGTGTTTTATGAAGGTGTGGACTGAACTCTAAGTAGCAGCTGCACAAAGATCTGCTGCTGAGACATTCCTTAGGAACACAAATGAAGTGGCAACACCCCTAGTGGAGTGACCTTTAACCTGTCCTGGTAAAGGCTTGTCATATTTCTGGTAGCAGAAAACTATACAACTGACCAACCATTTGGCCAATGTCTGCTTAGTCACTGGTGCCACTAACATTCACTGGGCAAAGGAGACAAACAACTGATCTGCCTTTCTAGAAAATCGAGTACGATCAATGTAGAAACAAAGAATTCTGTGAACACCCAGAGTATGCAACAGGGCCTTCCCTTTGTTTGAGTACTCTGGGTAATAAACTGGAAGTTGAATGTCCTGGTTAAGAGTGAACTCGGACACAACCTTCGGGAGAAACGTAAGATTGGTATGCAGGGATACCCTATCCCTGTGAAAAATCAAATAAGGCTCTTTACACATCACAGCCTTAAGCTCGGAAATGTTCTGAGCTGAATTAACGGCAACCAAAAACAATGCTTTCCAAGATAGGTAGCGTAGTTAGCAACTTGCGGCTGGCTCAAGGGGAGGCAACGTAAGCTTTTCTAGCATAAACAAAAGGTTCCAAGGGGGGGAATGGGGTCCCGCATGGGAGGTCTGATATGCAAAATACTGCACAAAAAGTTTTCGGACAAGTCCAATTGAGCCAGGGTCCTGCCCTCCATAGGTACATGGTAAGCTGAGAGTGCAGAAAGGTGTACCTTTATGGATGAATAGCTGAGACCCTTGTCAAACAGGGAAAGAAGGTACTCCAGTACCGAATTCACCGGGCAGGTGAAAGGATCCAGGAGATGGAACGAAGCCCACAGGCAGAAAAAACAGGTTACTCACCTGTAACAGTAGTTCTAGGAGTGGTATATGTTGTTCATCCACACTTATTGGCATGTCCCTTTCCACTTTAATTCTCACTGAAGTCTTCAAGCTGGCTCCTCCCACCCACTCGAGTGGTATATACCTCTGCTCCGCCCCATGACGCCAGATCTTAGCCCGCTGGAGGCCATGTTCCGTGCATCTGCAGCCAGGGAGCTCAGGTGGGTCCGTGTGGATGAACAACATATAACACTCCTAGAAAGTGCACTTACACAAAGACTTTTGCTGTAACAGTAGATCTTCTAGGAATGTCTCTTGCAGTAAGTTTACTCCTGGGAGTTCCCAATAGGTGACACTCCAGCACGGAAGTTTCTTCCAGCAGTCTCCACACCAGGGACCACCCACACAACCTCACTTCCTGGGCTGTACCTATAAAAGTGGGTGGTCCCTGGTAATTTCCGTTTCTCACTGGTTTCAGCTCAGAAGTGGGGAACCGAGGTACCAAAGCTTCCCAACCCTACATCATTTTTCCCGTTGCAAGATGGCAGGGGGTTGGAGGGAGGGGAAACTACTTACTGCAAGAGACATTCCTAGAAGATCTACTGTTACAGCAAAAGTCTTTGTGTAACTGCACTATCTTCCACAGAATGATCTCTTGCACTAAGTCATTACTTCTGGGAGATTCCCAAGCAGTCATTGAGCAGATGGTGGCCATATATGGCATTCTGCCTTCTATCTTAGTGTGGTTTTAGGACCGAAAGGGGCTGAACACAGTGCATCAGCATGTAAAAGGGGATTCTGTAAGTAATCCATTATATCATTCTTTATAGGATCATGGCTGAAAGACAAGCCAGACTGGCTATTAGTTGGCATCATCAGATGAGTTTAAGGAGATGTAAACCTGATTAGGGTATGGCACATCAAGTACTGTAATAGATCATAGAAAAGTCAGCCATATAATGCAGTAATTGGTAGATCTCAGTGGCATGCACTGGAAAAGACATCTATGTCAAATCCCATTGGGTTCTGAGTCTGGGATAGTAACCCAAATAATACAATGTTATTTTGTAGTGTTACAATGTAGCAATTTTGTAGGTTTTTTTTTTGCTAAGAAACAATGTATCTATTTCATGAAGGGAGCCACTAAGACTTAGAGTCAGTGGCAACATCGTATCCGTTTTAGGGTAAGGACATAGAATGCAACACAGTGATGTATTCAGTTCCATCATGTGTTAGAAATCTCATTTGCAAGGGGGTCCCAAGCATGTCAGGGTCTACCGCCTCGTCAGGCGTAAACCTGAAACGTTCGTATGATGGGCCCTTTGTTGATACTCTCGGATGAACAGACATGAGAACAATGATCTGGATACTTACAGATTTAGGAGTCATGTGATCTCATGAGTGGGGTTTGAAATGTAAGAAATCATAAGGTTTGTAACCTGTCCAGAGTTTGCTGTCCAAATAGCATGGATCAGCAAGTTTGATAAATCTTGCATTTTATAAAGGTTTTATGTATTCACCATGCCCAGTCTGTCCCAGACAATAGAAACTGTATCCGTTTAGTAGAAAATAGGATACAGAAGTAGCAGATAATGTTGCGAAATGAATCAATGTATCTGTGACATAAAGGAAGTCAGTAATTTTTAGAATCAGCAGCTATAACCAATCTTGTAGGTGGTTTAGAGAATTTGTAAAATAATAAAGTGATGTTGATATATCCATCTTGTATTAATAATCTTATTTACAAGGGGGTCCCAGGTATGTCCGGGCCTGCTACCTTGTTGGGTGTAAATCTGAAATGTTCGTATGATTATTCCAGTACGTGTACTGTTTGGAAAACAGAAGCTAAATAATGAACAATTGTAAGGCAGTGGATCTCATTTTTGACATTACATAAACACATCTGTGTACATATAAAAAAATGTTTTTTTGACCATGCCAAAAAGACATGCAGAGTTTTTTAAGACTTATAATGTCTGTATGGGTACTCACCCTTGTTCATGTGATCTATGTTCAATGATCAAGTGAAAGCAGCTTACAGCAGTACAAAACTGAAGATAATATAATCCATACCAGGATATATCGACTGAGTTTCAGCATGTGAGTAGTAGTAGGTGGACCT
Organism: Neoceratodus forsteri; assembly: GCA_016271365.2. Classification (NCBI taxonomy): domain Eukaryota; kingdom Metazoa; phylum Chordata; order Ceratodontiformes; family Ceratodontidae; genus Neoceratodus; species Neoceratodus forsteri. The sequence continues at coordinate 1,285,780,594 of CM028132.1, forward strand.
GTTCATGGGGAGGGACATGAAGACTGGCGCACAACAGGCTGAGAGGAATCCCGATGGAATGGCCGTGAGGGTCTGTAACAGTGATATGTCTAAAAAAAGTGGCTAAATGTATAGAGCCTGTTGAAAAAGGCCTCAGGTTTCAGCTAAAGTCTTTAGTGAGAAGAAGAGGTGCCCGGCCTGCCAGAGGGGTGGTCACGGGTTTAAAGACTTGTAGGTTATCCAGTCTCATTTAAGCCACGGGGCCAAAAAGATGGTCACCTTACAAGGGGCATTAGCCACATGCGGTTGAATATCAGGTGCTAGCCCTGAGAGTTGGAGCCATCCCTGACAGCGTATAAAAGACAGACTGCAGAGGCTCAAGCTGAAGCATCGGTAACGTCGCATCCTGATCTTTTTCAGAGGATGCAGGTAGTCTATAAGGTCACCAGCAGAGATACTTACCAGACGCTGGTTATAGTTATTGTATGCTCAGATGTGGCAGTACGGTTTTTGTTATAGTAGTCCGTCATCTCCGCTAGATGGTACAACATAAGCGGACTCGTATTCTCTTGAATATTCATGAAGAGGCATGACAGGTGGGCAGTCCAGCCCCGTGCAGGCCAGTGTCAATGGAGGCTGAGACATAGTCTGATCAATGGTGTATGAGTATCCTGCATGACAGCAGATGAGGCTGGGAAGCCCCTGCGTTCTGTAGCATACAATTCTTTATTTTGTAGTGATACAGCCCCATAGTATCTTTTGATGCATGTTGTTGAAAGTATTCATGGAAGTCCATGGTAAACTTGTAATAACTTGTAACTCCTCCATAATTGTATTATATGCCAGTAAAGATGCTGTTCTATGATGCAGGGGCTGCTCTGTCGGCGGTGGCAGCCGCCTCGTCGATGGAAGAAGCAGAGAAGTATGCCTCGACAATGATGTACTATGTCTTATAGATGAAGGGTAAGTAAAAGCATGCTCCGTCGACGGTGGAATATACTCCATCGACGAGGAGGAAGACAGTACATACCCCGTCGACAGTGGAACATGCTCCGTCGATGATAGAATAGTGAGTACGTGCTCCGTCGACGATGGAAATGTTGTCGTCAATGATGAGATGGTAAATGCATGCCCTGTCGATGGTGGTAGGCATCCCGTCAATGGTGGAGCTTTGGAGCATATCCCGTCGACGGGGGAAGGAGGCAGCCGCCGTTGAAGATGCAGTATGTAGAGTGTGCTCCGTCGACGGAGGAGGTGGTGTCATCGATGAGGATGTCTTACAGAGCCCCTCCCGTCGACGGAGGAGTATACCCCGTCAATGGGTAGAGTAGCAGGACCTCCATCTTCGATGGTGAATGCAGCCTCATCGACGGGGGAGCTGAAGCATGAAGCTCCATTGACGAGAAATGTTCCTTAAATGAAGAAGAGCCTGCTTGTCGATGGGGGTTAATGCCCATCAGTGCTCTTTTGATAAAGTAGTGTCTGTCGTCAACGGGGGTGAATGCCAGTTGATGATGAATGTCTTCTGGATGATCTCTGTTTCGGAGGTATGACCGTTGAAAGGCGATCAGGCAGGACTTTAGGTGAAGGGGTTTCCTTCCCTATTTTAGTCGTTGAATGTTGGTAGGGAGACAGCCATTGTAGTAGTCGTATCTAGTACAGGAGCCTGGTGTCTTGTATGAAGTCCAGGCACCCCAGGCGACATTGTCAATTCACTTCGTATACTGCTGTAGAAGAGATGCTGCCAGAGCTGAAGCCAGTGGGAAAATGAACAGAGATTACCAGGGACCACCCACTTTTATAGGTACAGCCCAGGAAGTGAGGTCGTGTGGGTGGTCTCTGGTGTGGAGACTGCTGGAAGAAACTTCCGTGCTCGAGTGCCACCTATCGGGAACTCCCAGAAGTAATGATTTACTGCAAGAGACCATTCCATGGAAGATCTACTGTTACAGGTGAGTAACCTGCTTTTCTAGAATCATGGATATGTTGTTCATCCACACTTACTGGCAGACTCCTAGCAGTTCTCCTGAAGGAGGGAGGCAAGGTGCACACCCCCTACTTGGGGAACAGAGACTGGAGAACGGAAGCCCCAAAACCAGCATCCTGGCGTGACTCATGGTCGATATGGTAGTGGGTGATGAAGGTGTTTGCTGACTTCCAGATAGCAGCCCGGCAGATTTCCTGGATACGGATGTCCCTGGAAGCAGCCATCGATGAAGCAGTATGGCGGGTAGAATGAGTTCTTATCCCTATGGGAGACTCCTTGCCCGCCAACTCATAGCACAGACCTATGCAAGATGTAATCCACCTTGCAATGGTCCATTTAGCTGCAGGTCTGCCAGAAGCGGCTTCAGCGTAGGTGACAAACGGCTAGCGAACCTCTCTCTCCGAATTTCTGCCGTCCTCTCCTTATAGTAGGAGAGCGCACGTCTCAGGTCCAAGGTATGGAGCCTGTACTCAGCCTCAGAGGTGTAATTAGGGTAGTATACCGGCAGAGTCAATACCTGGTTAAGGTGAAACTCTGACACCACCTTCGGAATGAATTTCGGGTGGGGGCATAGGACAACCTTGTCCCCGTGGAAGACCAGATAAAGGGACTCCACCGAAAGCGCCTGGAGCTCCCCTGTCCTTCTGGCAGACGTGATAGCCACCAGGAAGGCCGTCTTCCACGACAAGTGTGACAAGGCACACCTGTGCATTGGTTCGAATACCTTGCCTATGAGTTTTGCCAGTACCAGCAGTAGATCCCATGGAGGTGGAGCTTCACGCATCGGAGACGATATGTGACCCAGGCCTTTGAAAAAGCACCCAACCACTGTCTCCTGCACCAACGTCGGCTGACCAGCCCGCACCCGGTAAGCAGAGATGGCTGGCAGGTGCACCCTGAGGGTCGATGACCACAGACCCCCTTTGGAGAGAGACAAAAGGTAGTCAAGAATGTTAGCCACTGGACAGGACAAAGGGTCCATGTCCTGACACCAAATGGAAAACCTTTTCCATTTGAAAGCATAACATTTCCTGGTCGATTCCTTTCTGGATGCCTCCACCACGGTGTAGACATCTTCGGAAAGACCCAAAGCCTGAAACTCTATCCGCTCAGGTACCAGGCTGTAAGGTGCAGGGACTGACTGTCCGGATGGAATACCTTCCCTGATTGAGAAAGATCAGGTCCGGGTGCCTGCAGCTGAGGCTGAGGAGATCTGGATGCCAAAACTGGTGCGGCCAGTCTGGGGCTACCAAGATCACCTTTGCCTTGTCCCTCCTCACCTTGAGGAGCACCTTGTGGATCAAGGGAAATGGAGGGAAGGCGTAGAGAAGGCCTGGGGTCCACGGCCTCAAGAAGGCATCCCCCTACAGCGAGCCCTGCTGAGGGGGGGTGGGCATGAAACAGCCTCAGCTTGGTGTTTTCCCTGGAGGCACATAGGTCCACCATCGGTTTGCCCCACCGGGAGAACAGACTGTTAGCTACCTCTGGATGGAGAGACCACTTGTGTGATGTCTGGCCTAAGCGGCAGAGAGCATCCGTCAGATGGTTCAAGGCTCCTGCCACATGGATGGCTAGAAGATCTGCCTCCAATCGGCTCATGAGGGTCCAGATGCAGAGTGCCTCCTTGCATAGCAGATGGGAGTGCGTGCTGCCCTGTTTGTTTAGGTAGTACATGGTTGTGGTATGGTCCATCTGGACTTGAACCACTTGACCCCAGAGCTGAGGAGCGAAAGCTGACAGTGCCAGTCTGACTGCTCTGAGCTCCAACAGGTTGATAAGGCATCAGGACTGCTCGGGGGTCCAGAGCCTGTGGACCCTGTCGTTCCCCATGTGGGCTCCCCAGCCCATGAGAGAGACAGCGATCATGAGAACAGCCCTCAGTTCGGGGCGGACAAACGGGATCCCTTCCTGCAACCAGTCTGGGGCGGTCCACCACTGGAGAGTTTCCCACATCTCCTGGGTTACAGTGATCAGCTGGTCAAAATGACCGTGATGCTGAGTCCACTGGGCGGCCAGCTCCCACTGGAGGGGGCACATGTGCAACTGGGCCCAATGGACCACTGAGGTGCATGCCGACATGTAACCCAGAAGGCGCAGAAAGTTCCGGTCAGGGCGCAAGTGCGTAACCAGAAATGACTGGACAAAGGAGGAAAGAACCTCTACCCTGTCCGCTGGGAGCCCAGCTCTGGCTTGACAAGAGTCGAGCTCCGCGCCGATGAAGCCCATCACTTGAGAAGGCACGAGTTCTGACTTGGCCTCACTGATCAGGAGGCCGAGTTGAGAGCAGGTCTGGAGGGCCAGGTCCCTGGACCTCTCCACCTCCTGTTGGGTGGACCTTGCTAGGAGCTAATTGTCGAGGTAGGGGTAAATTCTGACCCCCCCCCCAGAGATGGGCCACCACCACTGCAATGCATTTGGTGAAGACCCGTAGGGCCGATGACAGGCAGAATGGCATGGCTCGGAACTCGTACAGGGTCCCTTCGACCCTGAAGTGGAGGAATCGCTGATGGGACGGATGAATTGGGATGTGAAAGAATACGTCCTGTAGATACAATGAACAGAACCACATGTTTCGCTCCAAGGATGGCATGATCTGGGACAGAGTGACCATCCGAAAAGTGCGTGACCTGAGATATTGATTCAGGTTGTGCAGATCTAGAATTGGGCGCCAGCCCCCATTCGCTTGGGCACCAGGAAGTACCTAGAGACAAAGCCTGGGTCTGCTGGAGGATCCGCCACTGGAGCTACTGCCTCCTTGAGGAGGAGCTGAGCGATGTCATCTCGAAGAGCCGACTGGGTCTGAGTGGATATTCTTTCCTCCCGAGGGGCACGGGCTCGTCTTGGAGGGCACTGCTCGAATTCCAGAGGCAATCTCTGACAGACCACTTCGAGAACCCACCTGTCTGAAGTGACAACAGACCAGACGGAAAGGAAGTGGCGGAGTCGGCCCGCCACGGGCGGACCCAGAGATGGCATGATGGGAGAAGGGGTGGCAACCCTTGCCCCATCACTGAGCAGGCTTGGAGGAGGCTCCAGGACCTGAGCCTCGGCCTCCTTTATGGGCCTGTTGGGGTCCAGGCTTGGGCGAGGGCACCAAGCTTGAGCCTGCTGCTGATGCTGGTGCTGCTGTCCACCTTGAAAGGAGGACTGCTGAGCCGCCCGGGAAGAGTGCCAAAAAGGCTTCTTCTTTTTCTTCTGTTCGTTCTTGCCTGAAGAACCCTTGGCAGAAGTAGCGTCCAAGATGGCACTGGACCACTCAATGCACTGAAGGTGACCGGCCACTCCTGGTCCGAACAAGTAGGTCCCAAGGAAGGGCTCATCAGCTAGTTTGTGCTGGGTATCCACCGGAAAAGAGGAGAGCCTCAGCCAAGTCCTGCGATGAGAGGCAACTGCGGCAGCCATCGAGCGGGCACGAGAATCCCCAATGTCTAGGGCCATCTGAAGCTGCTGTTTGGCGACAGCTCGGCCCTGATACTGGACTTGCTTGACCATGGTCTGCACGTCCGTGGGGAGATGTGGGAGGACTTCATCTACTGACCCCAGAAGGGCATGAGAGAAGTGTGCCACGACGACGACCGAACTTGCCTGACGAAGGCCCAAGGATGAAGCCGCATAGACTTTCCTGGCTGAATGGTCCAAAAGTTTGGACTCTTTATCAGGAGGTCAGTCAGTGTTGGCAGAACTGCCAGTATGCCTGAACACAGAGGCGGTCACCAGGCTCTCAGCCGAAGGGTGCTCTGTGAGCCCCACAAGAGATCCATGGGCACCGCGTACTCGCGAGCCATGCGGGCAGACGGTGCTGGACAAGAGACAGGACGCTGCCAGAGTTCTAGGGCTGAGCCAACAATGGCCTCAGCCACAGAAAAGGCCTCCGTCGAGGTATCGTCTCTCTTAAGGATGTCCATAAGAGGGTACTCTGCCTTTTTCTGGATTGGCTCCAGGGGCATCCCTGTAGATTCAGAGATGAGGTGAAGGATCCCTTGAAAAGACGAGGGACCTTCCTCCGTCTCTAAGCCAACGGTCACCTCATCATCCCCTGAATGTGAGTGCAAGATGGTGACATCCAAATCAGAGGAATCCGGGTATAAGGGCCTACCGCCCAGGTCACTCTCGACCTGCCAAGGGTGGTCCGGGATGACCGTGACTGACAATCGCTGGGGAAGCCCAGTGTCTGGTCTGTCTTCCTTGGAAGGAGCCCCTCCCACAGGCTGTTTGGATGGTGGTTCCACCACAATCGGTGGAAAGGCCGTTTTGGGCCGAACTGGTAGTTTTGCCGTCTCCTCATCTGGAAAAACCAGACTGGGTGTTCGATCAAGGGAATCATTGACCAGAGTCAGCGATATCAGATTGATCATGATCTCAACCGGCTTGACAGATAATTCGGCTGACTAACCAGTCGGCAAAGCTGAAAAGCCAAAGGCTGAAGAAGCGATCTTGACTGAAGTCGAGACTGCATGCTCTCGGGACCGAGATCTCTCCCGTTCCGAAGAACATCTCCGTCAAGATGAAAACGCACCTGGGTCCTTCTCTCGCTTACGGGATAGAGAGGAGTGCGAGCCCTCAGGCACCTCTCCCTTGGTAGGGAGAGACAGGCACAACTCTCGGTAGGAACCCGAGAAAGTGGAACCCAGGTTGAGTGAAACAAAAAGCTCCAAGAGGAGTCCATGGCCCATGACACGCTTTCTCTGACTTGCATGCACTCAATTGCTCAAAGTAGTCCCTTGAGCTGCAGGAAACCGCCCACAGGGCTGCTTTCGATTTCACTGGAAGGTTCCTCTACTCTGGCCTCCCCAGCTTCAGACGTGCAAGACGGTCATCAAGGACACTGGGATGAAAAGCCAAACAGACTGCATGAAGAGGTGACATGGCCGACACCGAGGCAGCAGACACACGCGGTGTGGGGATCGGTGCGAGACATCTTCTGACCGCAAGTGCACCGACGAAATCCGGAGGGAGACTTGTCTTCCATAATCGAAGCGACAAACTTGAGAGTAATGCAAATTTCAGTAAAACTGAAGGTTTGAAAGCCAGGGCCTACGAAACGAAAGAGCATGAGGGAGGCAACCTGAATCTTCCAGCGGAAAAGAAGATCTGGCGTCATGGGGTGGAGCCAAGGTATATACCACCTGGGTCGGTGGGAGGAGCCAGCTTGAAGACTTCCGGTGAGATGTAAAGCAGAAGGGGACATGACAATAAGTGTGGATGAATAACATATCCACGATCCTAGAACGTTTCCATTTCATGGCATATGTGGCCCTAGTCGAGGGTTTCCTCGTGGCCACTAGGACCTCCGCCACCCTTGAAGACACTCTGTATTTGTCCCTGACTAGGTCTGCAGGAGCCATGCAGCAGGTGCAGAAACTGAAGATTTGGGTGTACCAGAGTTCCCTGTTTCTGGGATTGCAAGTGAGGAGATGGGGCAAGGGAAAGTACAGTTACGCAAGAACTTAACGTAACAGTAGATCTTCAAGAAAGGCTCTTGCAGTAGGCAATAACATATAGGACTGACGCCGGCAGGCATCAGGACCCCATGGAAAAATTTCTAGCTAGTAGTCTCTGGCGGGGGACCACCCCCATGTCAGGTGACAGACGTCAGTATAAAGGGGCAGTTCCCCACGCCCGCCTTCCAGTTCTTTCTCACCAAAGGCCCAAAAGGGCGAGAGGAGAGAGAAGTGGATATTTCCCAACCTGGAAAAGGAGCTAAAAAAGCTTAGGGGATGGCGGGCAGGAAGGTATTACTTACTGCAAGAGCCTCTTTCGAAGATCTACTGTTATGGTAAGTTCTTACTTAACTGTACTATCTTACTTTGAGAGGGCTCTTGCAGTAGGTAACTGCATATAAGACTGAGTCCCAAGCAGTCTGGCACAAGAAGAAGCAAAACGTGAGGAGGAAAGCTACTCAAAGTAGGTCCTCTAGCTGTGAAGGCCTTAGGAAAGGAGGCCTTGCAGAATAGCAAACCCGAAGCCTGCTCTGTGGTGAGAGGCAATATCTGAACTGCAATGTTCTGTAAAGGTATGGACAGAAGTCCAAGTGGTGGCAGCACAGATGTCCGCCGCTGACACGTTCTTGAAACAAGCCGCAGAGGCAGCGACTCCTCTGGTGGAGTGGCCTCTCACTTGACCCGAAGGGTCTTGTTGTACTTGTCATAACAGAAAGTGATACAATGAGCCAACCATTTGGACAGGCATTGCTTAGAAACAGCATTGCCTTCTCTTTTGTGGGCAAAAGAGACAAACAGTTGATCAGTCTTTCTGAGATCTTTTGTTCTGTTAGTGTAGTATCTCAGAATTCGGTGAACGTCCAGAGTGTGTAAGAGATACTCCCCTTGACTGGAGTGCTGCGTAAAGAAAGCAGGTAACTCTCTGGACTGGTTCAAAGTAGATTCCGCTACCACCTTGGGGAGAAACTTAGGGTTGGTGCGAAGAGCCGCACGTTCCTTGTGAAAAATCAAATACAGGATCTTACACATCAGGGCCTGGAGCTCGGAAATCCGCCGGTTCGGAAGGAGGCAGAGTAAGCTTCTCGAGGATGAAATTTAAATCCCAAGGAGGGGCAGGAACCCGGATAGGGGGTCTCAAGTGGAGAACCCCTCTAAAGAAAGTCTTAGAGACCTCCAGCTGAGCAAACGTCCTGCCTGCAAAAGGGACATGGTAGGTCAAGTGGCCGCCATGTGTACCTTCAAGGACAGTGACTGAGACCCAGATCAAGAGGTGGCACAGGTAATCCTGCAGCCGCCTAACAGAGCACGAGAAAGGCTCAAAATCTTTGAAGCGGCCCAGATTGTGAACCGCTTCCATTTCATGGCATAGGTAGACCTAGTGGAGAGTTTTCTAGCCTCCACCAAAATCTCAGCCACTCGGGGTGAAACCCCAAATCGGGCTTGAGCTACGTCTGCAGGAGCCATGCGTGCAGTTGAAGGGACTTGAGACCTGGATGGACCAGGGTCAGTAAAAGTCGCGACAGAGGAAGAGGAAGAGGAGGTTCCTCTGAGTATTGTTGCAGAAGAGAGAACCAAACTTGCCTGGGCCAGAAGGAAGCGATCAGTATCATTCGAACTCCTTCTGAACCGAGTTTCTGTAAGACTCTTGGAATCAGAGCGATCGGGGGGGAAAGCATAGACGAATCTGTCCTTCCAATCTAGAGACAGAGTGTCTCTCCAAAAAATGCCATGCTCTGGAACGAGCGAGCAGAAGTCGGGAAGCTTTGCATTTAGAGGTGAGGCGAACAGGTCCACCTGTAGTGTTCCCCCAACATAGGAAGATATCATCTAAGACCCCCTGATCCAGTTCCCACTCGTGAGCTTGAGCAGACGAGCAACTGAGTTTTGTCTGCTAAGGTGTTCCCGACCCCCAGGACGTGAACTGCCGTGAGGTGGAGGTTGTGCTGTACTGCCCAATCCCAAACTCGCATCGCTTCCCTGCAACAAAGGTAGGAACGAGTCCCTGTTTGTTGAAGTACCATACCACACACATATTGTCTGTCTGTATGGCTAAGTGGCCGGGAAGGAGATGCAGATGCAGAGCTTGAAGAGCATAAAGCACTGCCCGAAGCTCAAGCACATTGATGTGAAGCGTTTTCTCGAGCTTGGACCAGGAGCCCTGGGTCCTGTGAGACCCAAGATGGGCTCCCCAACCTTCACCTGAGGCATCTGTGGTCAGAGTCTGGGAGGAAGGGAGAAAGACAGAAGGGAACTCCCCGACAAAGGTTCTCCTGACCTATCCACCACTACAAGTCCCAAACCATGGGGGAAGAGACTAGGACAAGCTGGTCCAGGTCGTCCATCAACTGATCCCACTGAGACCAAAGCGTCCACTGAGAGATCCTCACGTGGAGCTGAGCGCGAGGGACTGTTGGGATTGCAGCTGCCATAAGCCCGAGGAGGCGAAGGACCAACCTGGCACTGACCCGCCTGCGGCCGGACAACAGGCTGACCTGAGCCTGGAGTGTGGCCGCCTTGTCCGGTGGCAGGAAGGCCCTCCAGAGGTCATGTCCAGGATCGCCCCGATAAACTGGAGCCTCTGGGATGGGATCAAGTGGGACTTGGAGTGGTTGATGGTGATGCCCAGGGAGAAAAATACCCCCTGGGTAAGGGAAAGGAAGCGCTGGAGATCCTCCTGGGCAGGGGCCTGGGGTGTCGTCCAGGTACAGGCTTTCACCCCTGGGTACACAGGTGAGCCGCTACCACCGAAGGCATTTGGTGAACACCGGGTGCGAGGAAAGACCAAATGGGAGGGCCTTGAACTGGTAGTGATCCCCTGGAAAGCAAAATGGAGGTATTTGCGGTGAGAAGGGCGGATAAGGGATGTGCAGGTAAGCTCCTGCATATCCAGAGCGCTGACCACTGTCCCGGCTTAAGGAGGGCAGGAGGCGGGCAGGAGCCGAGGTCGAGTTCAGGGAACTAAGATCGAGAATCGACCTTACATCTCCCTGTCTTCTTGGGACCAGGAAGAAGTGGTAATAGTAACCCGTTCCCTGAAGAGGCAGGCACTGTGCTTCCCGCTAAGCAAAAGTGCTGAAATCTCTTCCTGGACTAGAAGAAGGTGTTCCCGAGAGTATGGCGACCTTGGGGAGGTGACGCGGTGGTTTCTGGAGGAACTCTATTAAGTGTCCTTCTGCAATCAGCTGGAGCACCCAGGAATCTGAAGTTATCCTCACCCAACCCAGGAGGTGGAGGGAAAACCTCCCTCCTACCGGTTCCTCCAGAAGGCCCAGAGGCTGTGGGAGAGGACAGGAGTCAGGTGGTGTGGGGCAGCGTCGGCTGAAGCACCGCTGCTTTTTAGGCGGAGGGGCTTGGCGGCGGAGGCCCTGGCGTTTCTTGACCTGCTTTCCCTGAGGTTCGCCTTTTCGATTCCATCAGCGAAAGAGCGAGCTGTGTTTGATGGGGATGATACATGGAGTCCACAGACTTCAGTGCAGTCCCCTTCTCCTGCAGATCGGTGATAATGTTCTTGACATCACCACCGAACAGCACCAAACCCCGGAAGGGCGCTTTCTGAATAGTGGACTGCACTTCCGGGACCAACCCTGACATACGGAGCCAGGCATGGCGCCATAAGCCTACGGCGAAAGGGGAGCTCCTACCAGCAGTGTTCACTGCATCGTAAGCAGCATGAAGCATGTGCCAACTGGCCGAACGTGCAGAGCGGACGAGGTCAGCCACTTCCTGTTTGACTTGAGAGTCCGGAAGGGAGTCCAATTTGGATTTCACCTCACTAAGAATCGCCTTCTTGTAATCCCCCATCTAACAGACATAATTTAGGGCCCTAATAACCAGAGTGGAAGAAGCATAGATCTTCTTCCCGTATTGGTCCAGAAGACGTGATTCTTTGTCAGGTGGAGATGAGCTCAGATGTTTCAGGTTAGCTGTCTGGCCATGAGCGGCGCTAATCACGACCGAATCAGCTCGAGGGTGAGAATCTAAAAAGTCAGCACCCTCGGGAGCCTGATATAGCCTGTTCAACTTCCAAGGAAGGGTCTAAAGTCGCTGGCTGCTTCCAAATAGTGGAAACAAGATCGGCATGAGGTTCTAATCCAGGTGGCACCAAGGTGGAGCTGTCACGGGCAGATCCAGATGCTCAGCGAGTTTCTTACGCTGGGGATCCGGCTCAAGGAATGCCACTTATGAACCTCCTGGATTTTGCGCAGCAACTCCGTAAAAGAAGGATCCTCCGGAGGGGACTTCGGAGGAGTCTTTGGCCTGGGCTTAGATGGAGAGCGTGGCTCGTCGACCGGCTCGGAACAACCGCTGGAGTCATCCGAGGTGTCCGAGGAGGAAGAAGATGATGATGAGGAAGACTCCCTCTCCCGATGTGGGGGAGGAATGGATCCCGTGGGAAGTCCTCAGGGAAGTGAGTCCTGCCCCGCCCTGGAACCAGAGGGTTCGGCTCTGGTGACCGGAGGTGGGGAGGGAGTCTGTCATTGCGGACGTACTGGAACCAGAACCGGCACCATCGTCGGGAGATGACCCTCCACCTTTTTGGTGACCTGAGCCTTGGCCTCAGCACACCAGGAGGCCAGAGTCTCCTTCAAGTCCACCGGCAGCTGAGGGGGCGGTGGAGGTGGAGGAGGAGGGGGATACGGGTATGGATTATACCCATAAGGCGCGTATCCATAACCTGACAGCGGGAAGCCCGGGGTCGGGTATTGAGGCACGGGGTACTGCAGCGTCAGATAGGCCGGCGTCGGGTACTGGGGTGTCGGATACTGTGGAACTGGGTAAGGCGGCGTCTGATACGACGGGGTCGGATACCCGAGAACCGAGATGTCTGCCGGAGCAGATGGCCCGGCCAGAGGGCCCACGGGCAGGTCTGGAGCAGGAGGCCCGGCACTGGAGTGGCATCCAGGAGCGGGATGTCGCCCAGGGTCGGCAAGACCGGCGTCGGGACCGGCATCCGGGGAGCCAACGTCAGGTCGGTCGGCCCAGCGGGGCAGACGGTCTGACGGGGGTGCAGCAGGAACCTCAGCATCGCCCAGGGATGGAGGGGAAAAATCCCTGGGGTCAGGCTGAGAGACCTAGGGTTCCTGGAGGGCAGCGAAGGCTGCGGGGACCCGGGAACGGCAAACTTAGGAGGGTTCGGCGTTGATTCAGCCACCGTGTGGGCGTCAGGGCAACCCGGCGTCCGACTCATCAAGCAGGTCAGGCGGGCCTTGGGCCGGCGATCCGACTTCAGAGGAACCAATCGCCCGAGGCAGATTGCAAGGAGGTGCAGCCTGGTGGGCGGAAGAGGAGCCGTGCGCCACCCGAGGGGCTGGGTGACTTATCAACCATCTCCATGCGGGCGTCGGAGCCAACGTCCTGCTTACTGGAGCCGCTCGAACCAGTAGGCCACACAACGGCGGCTTTACCAGTAGCGGAGGCCTCCAATAGCCCGGAGGTGCCGAAGGGCCCAAGCGCAAGCCAGATGGGCAGGCCGATGCCGCCTTGGAAACCTCCAAGGCGGCAGTCGCGAATCGGTCCCCCGGGAGGGATGTTACCTGAAGCACGGCGCTTCCTGAAGAAGACGAAGTGGATGAGGAGCCCTTGTCCCGGTGCTTCTCCTTGTCTTTTTTCTTGCGATGGCTTTCGGGGGAAGTGGATACCTGCTGGAGGTTTTTTTAACTCCTTTTCCATGGAGGACATTTTCTTCTTTAAAATATGGGCCTCTAGAAACTGCTGCCGCCGTCTGCGGGTGGCCGCACTGAATTTAAGGCAGTGCTGGTACTTCTCCACCTGATGATCTGGGCCTAGGCAGAAGAGGCACTGGGAATGGCCGTCCTTGTGCGGTAGTTGGGCGTCTCACGAGTCGCATTTGTTCTTGTGCTCGGAGGGTGTAGGGGACAACACACACTGACGAATACCGGACAAAAATTTGAAAAATAAAAATAACTGTAAAAACTAAAGTCGACTGAGGCTGAGCATTTAACTTTACTGCGAGCAGCAGACATGATCTAACGGGTGGGAAAAGAACTGAGGCGGGCAAGGGGACTGCCCCTTTATACTGATGACACTTGACGTCGGTCACCTGACGTGGGGGCAGTCCACTGCCAGAGACTGCTAGCTAGAAATTTTTCCGTGGGGTCCTGACGCCTGCCGGTGTCAGTCCTATATGTAATTACCTACTGCAAGAGCCCTCTCGAAGTAAGATCTGGAGGTTCCAATGCCAACTGTTGAAGCAGCAGGAACCAAATCTGTTGAGGCCAGAACGGCGCTATAAGAATCATGACAGCTTGTTCCACTTGTAGCTTGAGTAACACTCTCTGAAGTAGTGGGAAGGGAGAGAAGGCATACAGGAACCTCACTGCCCAAAAGAGGGACATCACATCTCACCAGAAAACACCAGGCCCTGGATCTAGACAGCAGAAATTGAGCAGTTTGGCGTTGAGTGGGGACGCAAAGAGGTCTTGTTCTGGAAGGCCCCACCTTTTGAAAAGGTTGTCTACTACGTCCTGTAGTAGCTCCCATGCGTGAGCCTGAGAAGAGCGGCTGAGGTCACCAGCTAGGGTGTTCTGGACTCTTGGAATGTGAACCACTGTGGACTTTCTGGTTTTGCTCCACTGCCCAGTACCAGACTCCCATGGCTTCTCTGCAGAGGGGGTAAGAGTGTGTGCCCCACTGCTTGTTGATGTAGAAGACCACTGGCATGTTGCCCGACTGGATCAGTAGATGCCCTGGCAGGAGAACTGTCTGGAATGCCTGTAAGGCGTACAGAACGGCTTTCATCTCCAATACTTTTATGTGGAGATTGTGTTCCAAAGAGGTCCAAGTTCCTCTTGTCTGATGGTCTCTGTAATGTGCTCCCCACCCTAGTCCTGAGGCACCCATAGTAAGGATCTGCTGAGGACTGAGACTTTGGAAGGGAGCCCCAGATTCAAACCAGAAAGGGGTGAGCCACCATTCCAGAGTCTGACACACTGCTTTGGAGACCCGGACTTGCTGTTCGAGGTCGTCCAAGCGCTGGTCCCATTGAACCGTGAGGTTCCACTGGAGAACCCTCATGTGCAGATGAGCTAAGGGAACTGTTACTATGACAGCTGCCATGTGGCCTAGTAGCTGCAGTACTATTCTAGCAGGAATCTGATTTGTGGAGATAATCCTCCGAGCCAGCACCCTTAGTCGATCTACCCTGTCTGAGAGAAGGAACTGCCCCCATGTACGGTAACCTCTGGGTAGGCCAGGGGGACGACTTGGGAATGTTCAAGGTAAACCCCAGACCTTGGAAAAGGTGAAAGGTATCTTCCAGAGAGTGACACAGCTGATCTTTTATGGGAGCTGTTAATAGCCAGTCATCGAGGTAGGGGTAGACATAATGCCCCTGCCTCCTAAGAGCTGCTGCCACCACTGCCAGGCACTTGGTGAACACCCTGGGTGCTAAAGAAAGGCCGAATGGTAGCACTCTGAACTGGTAGTGCTCTCCCTGGAGGCATTTTCTGTGGGACAACAGTATCTTTATATGCATGTAGGCATCCTGCATGTCCAGGGAGCAGAGCCAATCCCCTTGGCGAAGCATGGGTAACAATCATGGCAGTGTCACCATCCTGAACCTTTTCTATTCGATGAAAGTGTCAGTAGACTGAGGTCCAGGATGGGACGAAGGTCCACTGTCTTTTTCGGGACGAGGAAGAAGTGGGAGTGATACCCCTTTCCTCTATGAAACAGTGGCACTGCTTGGATTGCTTTCTTGCTCAAGAGGGCTTGGATTTCTGCTCTGATAAGGCCTGCATGGGATGGGGAGCAATGGGAGGGAATAGGTGAGTTGTCTGGAGGGATCTGATTGAATTCCAGAGCATAACCCCGCTCTATGATCTGGAGTTCCCATTGATCCTCGGTGATACTGGACCAGTCGTTGAGGTAAAGGGAGAATCTTCTCCCTACTGCTTCCCCCTGCAACTCCACGGGGGAAGGGAGGCAGGCAGGAAGTCATGCCGAGGTTGTTAGAGTGGGCAAGGGAGCTCTGGAGTTCTTAGGTCCCTGTGCTCCTGAAGACAGGGGGTGCCTTTTCTTTTATAACCCTCTCTGTGCTGCTGTCTCCTTCCTTGTCGGTCCTGCTGCCTACGAAAGGAGCGACACCTGGACGTGGACTTGTACATTTTATGGACCTCCGGAAGTGCCTTCCCTTAGTCCTGTAGTCCAGTTATCAGCTTTTTGGCCTCCTGACCAAAAAGGACTGGGCCCTAGAAAGGGGCGTCTAGGATGGCATCCTGCAGATCCTGGCGGACTCCTGAGACCGTCAGCCAGGAGTGGCGTTCTTAGGCATATTCCGGTGGCTGCAGCCCTGGTGGCAGTGCCTGCCAAGTCATATGAGCACCTAAAGATGGGTTTATCGACATCAGCACTGGATTGAAGGACTGCCAACAATTCTGTCTTGTTGGCAGTCAGGTTGTGACTTGGCCAGGTCCATGGCCTTATTCCATAGTGATTTTTGGTACATAACCATGCGTGCCAAAAAATTAAGTGACCTGACCGTGCAGGTGGCCAAGGAATACACTTTGCATGCTAAGTGTTCCAATTTCTTGGATTCCTTATCTGGTGGCTGAGAGCTCATTTGCTTTTGGTTGTTGGGTTCTCCCAGGGGCAGCCGTGAGAATCATAGATTCTGCCTTAGGCTGCTCATTCAAGTGTGGTTCTCCCCTGGGTTTCCTATATAGTCGATCAGCCTTTTAAGGGACCACCGAGGTCGTGGAAGGGTGCTTCCAGACTACCTTTGTAACATCCTGGAAGTGTTCCACCAAGGGCGGGATGACCAAGGGTTTTGCGTTAGTGGACCCTAAGAACTTTGCCAAACAGCACCTCTCAGGGTCCAACTCTTCTGTCTCCTGCTGGTTTAAGAACTGGATGTGTCTCATTATATCCAGGAAGCAGGGGTCGTCTGGAGGGACCTCAGAGAGTCCCTCCTGTGGTCTGGGGATGGAAGGGACAAATCATCCTGAGGAGTCGTAGGAGGAGGAGCCCCTGGAGGATCCTTCTGAGGATGTATACTGGCGTCCCCTAGAGGAGGATCTGGACGATGGGTGGCGACCATGCCGCCGTCGCACTGGTGACCCATGCCCCTCATTCCCCCACAGTGGGCCGGTCCGGCATCAGGGGTGGCATGGAGGCGGACGCAAGGGGGAAGGCTGTCTAGGCATGGCCGGGGTCCCCGCGGGGTTGGGGGCCGGCTCCGGTGGCCTAGGCAAAAGATCCCATTTTATGGTATTCCACCAAGTATTACAGAGGGCCCCGACCTCAGCCAAATGGACAACAGGTCCTGGCTGGGGTGCTGGTGTTGGTGTGGGCGTTAGGGACCCCTGGCGTCGGCCCTTGCAGTACAGGGTCATCTGGCATCTGGTCCAACGGTACTATCTTGTCGGGCGTCAGCCCTGGTGGGACAGTGTCCTCTGGCGTCGGGTGCACTGATGTCTGTTCAGGCTCCCGAGGAGTGGGTGCAGGTGGAGGGGGTGATGCCCGGTCTCGGGTATCCCCGGAGGCAAGCGTCGGGTCCCCGGATGTCTGGTCTGTAGTCAGGCTCTCATTCATGCTCTATGGAGCAAACGGCAGCTCAGAGAGTGGTGTCTGGTCCGGCTCCGTGGTGGAGTCATGGCGTTGAAGCCAGATGTCGGTCA
The DNA here is from genome assembly GCA_016271365.2 of Neoceratodus forsteri. NCBI lineage: Eukaryota > Metazoa > Chordata > Ceratodontiformes > Ceratodontidae > Neoceratodus > Neoceratodus forsteri. The sequence continues at coordinate 1,285,797,639 of CM028132.1, forward strand.
GAAGCCTTGGCCGATGACCACCTGGAAGGTGAGTGATGTTTTTTCTGCTGATCGGTATCCTGACATCTTCTGGTGTCATCCAACTGTTGCCCTGTCGAGCGACCCATGGACCACGATCTTGCAGACAGTAGGTTCCGACCTGCCGCCCGACCAAGAGCACGCTTGTCCTGCTGACTTAGACCATAGTGCATGCTTGTGGGGTTTGATAGCCAGGAACATGGGATTCTGACCTGGACTTGTCCCGATGATAGTGCTTCCCGTTCGATTTCCTCTCTCTGGGGAAGGAGTCCTTCGCCGAGGAGGAAGACAGGCTGTGCCCCGACTGGGCCTTCTGCATGGCAGCCACACACTGTTCACGGAGGTATGCTTTCAAGGTATTCAGGTGGCAGAGTCAGGTCCTCCTGTTGAAGCCTTGGCGGTACGGACAGTTGTAAGGTCTGTGGTCGGGGTTTAGGCAGAATAGGCAGGCCGAATGGCCATCTTTTGCCAGGATCTGCTTGCCGCACACACACTTTGATTTCTGCTGCTCTGATGAGGAAGATGGCTGGGAAGACATACATGACGAACTAGTACTTTACGAGACAAATCGGTAACTGTGTGAAGCGTGAAAATGGCAGTCGACTGGAAGCAGGAGAAGTCTGTGGAGCCATTATGCACAGGTCGACGGCAGGAAAAAAACTGAGGTGGTGATGGGGGACTACCCCTTCTGTATCATGGGTGACTTTGGGGGTGGGGCTGACATCAGGGGGTGGACCCCTGCCTTAGACTGCTAGCTAGAATTTTTTCCGTTGGGTCCTAGTGCCTGGCGGCATATTCCTAATGGTGTTACCTGCTGCAAGAGTTCTATCTCGAAGTAAGATCTGAGTAAACCTGAGAGTAAACCCATGTCCCTTTTTTTGTCTTACATAAGGCAAAAGGGAAGACGAACTTAGGAGTATTTGCAGTTGCAAGATTGGGCAGTCCAAGGGAGTCGAGATGTGTTCATCCACTCTAGCATCCCCAAGGGCAGTGGGCCTAGGCCCGGAAGCAGAGAGAGGGGGGAAAAAAATGAAAATTATATACTCACCATAATTACTGATCTTCCAGAATATCTTACCATTGATTCATACATATGGGTCTAGGGCCAGAGACACTAGGACCCTGCAAGACCTTTTTTTCTACAGGGAAGGAGCAAATATTGAATACTGACTTCGTCCAAACACCTCAGTTCTTTTCGCCAAGAGAGAAACTAAGTTGAGAGAAAATAAATGGGAGGACTAGATATTTTCTAGCCCAAAGGGATAGTAAAAGGATATAGGAAATAAAATAAATAACCAATTAGAACCCAACTACTAACTTTGAGACTAAGAGCTGGGCCAACCAAGCGGCACAAGGGTAGTGGGTCTTAAAGAGCCAGAGCCTCTTACCACTAGTCAGATAGAATGTGGCCAGTAGTAGGTAACATAATAGGGCAGCAGCCCTAATCTGATGGCTCTGGCAAAAATAGCAAAAGGGGAAGTCCAAATTGGTATCCCCTTGCAAATGAGATGCCAAAAATGCCAAAATGGAAACACGACATCTGGACTCCCAAAAAAGAATAGCCCCATGCTAACAAACTGTAAACATTAGCCTCTTTTCTCCATGACAGATGGGAGAAAAACAGGGATGAAAAGCATAGGACTTGCAGGACTAGCAGTTCAGAGTCAAGATGTGGTTATTTCTTCAGGCATGCTCCAAGCAGAGAGGGCAAAGGGCAAAGCACAAAGCACAGAGAGAAGTAACAAGGGATACCAACCAAAAATTCCAACATTAAAAAAGAACGTGCCCTGCTTCTACCAGCAACCACAGGGATGTACCTCATGTAAAGCTAGTACACTGATCCAAAATTAAGTGAATGGCACCTGCTCAGTGGATTTAGATTGTACAGTGCCCTGGGCATGTGTTGCATATAGCAACTGACAGGGATATACCCTGATCAGAAGAGAGGTGCACTGTAGATTAGGGAGAGGTACACTTGCAAGTCTAAATAATAAAGGAGGCTTTAGGGACAACAGTAACCATTGTTGGTATACAAGGGCTATGGCAACACAGAAGTAGGAAATGGAGTGGTACAGGGAGGGACACACTAGGGGGTGGAACAGCTATAATGGGGACAGTGGGAGGTACAGAGGGGCAGCAGGAAATAAGAGGGGGCACCGAGGGTAGAACAGTGGGCAGCAATGGGTGTGGGGCAGCTGTTTGGATGAACATATTATGGAGACTAGGAGAGTGTTCGATCTACCACAGGCTAAGGAGTCTGAAGGAAAGAAGTGCAGTGACTTGGTAGAGAGGGTGTGGGTGGGGGAGGTGGGAACAGGGCAGGAGGGCCTTTCCCAAGGAGTAACAGGAGGGCTGAGAATAGAGGGGAAAGATTTAGGAGGAAATGAGGAGACACTATTTCACAGAGAAGGTGGTAGCAAAATGGAATGCACTACCAGAATGGGTGGTATCATGTAAATCTGTGAACAGCTTCAAAAGGGCATGGGACTGGGGAGAATGAGGGAGGGGAGGTGGGGGGGTGGCAGTGGGATGACAAAGGAGAGGGAGGTGGGGCAGCTGCAAACTAGGGGTGGTAGCAGCACGCTCAAGCAGACTTAGACCGGGTGGCCTATTTCTGCTGGCACATTCATATGTTTGTACATCAGGCTGGGGAGGGGACAGGGAAGGGGTGCAGGACCACATCAGACAAGGGGTTGCAGGACAGGGAAAGGGAGCCAACACACGGTAATACAGGGGAGGCATGTAGTAGGTTTGCAGTGCTGGCAACATTGGTGGGGGTTAAGGAGCTCCAGGAGGGGATGCAGGGGAAAGGGAAAGAAGTGTGCAGGGTCAGGCATTTGGAGAAGGTAGACGCGGGAAGGGGAGAGGGCATGGCTGAAAAGGAAGGTGTTAGCGGCAGGGGTGAAGGGAGGGGCAGGTGCTGATAGGTCAGACAAGGAAGCACAGCAAGGGGCAGGGGCAAAGGGAGGAGGTAGATGATAGCGTGGGACCATGGGGGATGGGGGAAAACAGGTCGGGGGAAAGTGGGGGAGTCGTAGGGGAGAAAAGTAGAGACATAAATGGGCAAGCAGGGGCAGAATCTAGTTGTAGACACAGAGGTAAATGGAGGAGAGGAGGAACAGGTCATGAAGAGGGAGGTGTACTAGTGTTATAATAATAAATAATAATAACTATTTTTATGGCGCCTTTCAAAGTATCAAGGCACCTTACAAATTTAAAAGAATACATCAATATCCAGTCATAAAAATATAAAACTGATAGCCCAGTACAAAAGTCCTTCATTCACTGGATGCTTGAACCCAAGGTGCATTTTTAAAGCCTGTTTAAAATTCCTCCATGGTCGTGCACTCCCGCAACCGACGGGGTAGAGAATTCCAGAGGGTTGGGGCCACGTGCATAAATGCCCGGGCCCCAGAAGATTTCAAACACATCCTCGGAATCTCTAGCAACCCCTCATCAGCTGAGCGGAGCAATCATCCAGGGCAGTAGGGAACCAGAAGCTCTTTCAGGTAGTCCGGGCCTAGTCCATGTAGGGCTTTAAAAGTCAAGAGACCGACTTTAAAGGTGATCCGCCACTGTACAGGCAGCCAGTGTAGTCTGTGCAGCACCAGTGTAATATGGCCAGATCCAAGAGTTCCCGCCAAAAGCCGGGCTGCAGCATTCTGCACTAGCTGCAAGTGGCGGATTTCCTCCCCAGGTAGCCCTAGGTAAAGGGAATTGCAGTAATCTAGGCACGAGGACACAAAGGCGTGGACCAGTGTAGGAAGATCACTGGACAGAACAAGGTGCTTAATCCTGGAGATATTTCTCAGATAGTAAAAAGAGGATTTGATGACGGCTGACACCTGCGAATGCAGTCAACCCCTCATCAAAAATTACCCCAAGGTTTCTCACCCGTTCAGAGGTAAGGAGTGATACGCCCCCAAGAAAAAGCCCTGAGAGTGAACCCACCCCCAGACCCCCTATCCGGGGCGCCAGGTCCACAACCAACACCTCAGTCTTTTCCGAGTTCAACTTTAGCCAACTGGAATCCATCCACTCCTGGATTTCTGTGAGGCAGCTATTAAAGAATGAGAGAGCTCCATCTTAGTCAAGTGCAAAAGGAAGGTAGAGCTGGGTATCATCAGCATAGCAGTGAAACCTCAGCCCATACCTTCTTACAATGTCTCCGAGGGGCAGCATGTACACTGTGAACAACATGGGGGACAGCACTGAGCTCTGAGGAACCCCACAAGATAGAGAAACTGGGTCTGAAGAATAAACCCCGGACACCACTCTCTGAGTTCTTCCAGTAAGGAAGGATGTAAACCAATAGAAGACTGTACCAGACAGTCCACAGATGAACCTCAGGCGGTCAAGCAGCACTACATGATCCACAGTGTCAAATGCTGATGAGAGATCCAGAAGAACCAAGATGGAACGGCTTTTCCGATTTCTAGCCATAAGGAGATCACTGAGCACTCGAACCAGCGCTGTCTCAGTAGTATGACTCTTTGAAATCCGAACTGGAGGGGCTTATAGATCTCATGGATGGTCAAATGGTTCTCCAGCTGCACAGCTACTACTTTCTCAATAACCTTTCCTAAAAAGGTAAGGTTAGAGATTGGTCTGTAGTTTGCATGGCAGTCTGGGTCCAAAGAAGCTTTCTTCAAGAGAGGCGTTACCACCGCCTCCTTCAGGGAGCTAGGAAACTCACGTGTTTCCAAGGAGCAAACTATTCGTGCTAGGACCGGACCAATAGAGTCGATACAACCCAAAATCAGGGAAGTTGGTCCTGGATCCAAACTACAGCATGTAGGGCAAGCACCCTGGACAATCCACATGACAGCCATGAACTTCAGCTGGTCAAAGGTACTCCAAGAAAGCGAAGAGATGGTAGAATTGAGTCGATCTACAGCAACACCCATAGAGTGTGCCGGTTGGAGTACCACCCTGATGTCAGCCACCCTAGATGCAAAGAATCGAGCAAGTTCATCACACTCTATTTGCGACAAGGCTTTCCGAACTTGTAGACAGGCTGGGTTGCAAAGTCTGTCCACAGTTCGAAAAAGCTGAGCTGGTCGATTCTGAGCGACCGCAATCTCCCCACACAGGAACTCTGCCTTCTTATGGGTGATTGCAGATTGACAGACTTGATAAAGATCCATCAATCTAAGACGGTTGGCATCAAGGGTGGATTTCTGCCAGTAACACTCTAACCTTCGTCCTAATCGCCACATCTCCCTCAAAGTCCCACCAAACCATGGGGACCGAGGGCGAAAGGAGGGAGGACGAACACGGACAGGAGCAATGACATCCAGGGCCGTCAAGACGGCAGAGTTATAGGCCGTCACAAGGGTCTCTGGATCACTGCTTGCCACTAGGAGGGGAGATAGGTCAAGTACCGCCGCCAGGCCTTCAGAGATTACATCTCGTAAAGGGCGATACCCGACCATCTCCACAGGGGCAGGCCTACAAAGGCGGACACGAAAACTAAACTCCATGGTGTAGTGATCAGATCATCCAACTGGTTCCACCCCAAATCAGAGGCTTCGGTCCCCAGGAGGAAGATTAAGTCAAGAGAGTGACCATGTTCATGGGTATTAGTGGTAACTATCAGTGTAAGACCCAGAGATATCAAATGGAGAAAGTGTTTTCCAAATTGTGAGAGTTCGTCATCGACCCAGGCGTTGAAGTCACCCAGGACCTTCAGCCTGGGTGACTCAAACGCCATGTTGACGACGAAGTCTGCAACTTCCTGAAGGAACAGCTTCTCTTCTCCGGGTAGATGGTAGAGGAGGGAGATCCTACAATCTACACCTGCTACCACAGTACATTCAAATGACTCAGCCTCCTCAACTGGTACATTCATGAGGTTAAGTTCGGTCTTGAAACAGACCACAACACCCCCCCGATCCAATCTCGGGCGGTGGATCACCGAGTATCCGGCTGGAGTTAGAGCCTCCAAAATGGGGCCAGAATTCTCGTCCAGCCAGGTCTCGTGATGCAAGCCAGGTCCACCGTTCCAACAAGATCTGCAATAATTGCAGTCTTGTTTTTAGCAGACCTGGCATTGCATAACACCGCCAGAGTTGAATGAGCCTCCCGGGCTGTGTTGGGGGACTCCATACTGAAAGGGATCAGAGGGGGCAGTAAAGGGGAAAGACATCGTCTCATATGGGTTGAGTCTATTCCCAGGGTTACAGCAGGCAGGACAGGGCAGTCCATTCTCAAGTGCATAGAGATGGGACGGAAGAAATCGCATGTTGTGGTGCACGTGGGTACAAACGACCTGGCGGGGGAGATGGTGGCTGTAGTAAGGGAGAGGTTCGAGGAACTGGGAAGGCTGTTTGAGGAGGTGGGGAAATCAGTGGCCTTCTCAGAGGTGCTCCCAGTACTCTGTGCAAGTACTGGGAGGAAGGGAAGGATAGGGAAGTTCAACACCTAGCTGCAAGAATGGTGTCATATCAAGGGGTAAGTAGGTGGCTGAGGCAGAACCTGGGACAATAAGAAAAAAATTACTTACCACAGTAATGTTGTTTCTTCTAAAGGAGTCCTAATGTATTCTGACATATGCAGTAAGACCTTCTTGTTGTACTGCCCTGGAGTGGAAAGAGTTAAAGCCTACATTCTAAGTAGGCATGTGCTCGGTTTCAAATCACTGTCCCCTGGTACATTCTATTCAACTGTCAGATTCTTACGAGCAACTCAAGAAAGCTCACAATAGATTGAAAAACAATTGAAAATGCTTATAGCTTTTATATAGAAACTTATCCTAAAACCCTACCAACCCCAGTGTGGGCTAAAGACTCATGCCACTGATGCCCACTAGAGAAAAAACAACTTCCAAGTAAAACAACAACAGTGTATGAGCTGGAGTGCAGAAACCCCAGGTTCTGGCAGGGGAGGCAGGATGGGAGGTCAGCATATATTAAGACTCCTTTAGAAGAAACAACATTACTGTGGTAAGTAATTTTTTCTTCAAACTACAAGAAGTCCTAATGTATTCTGACACATGCAGACTACCAAGCAGTTCCCTTAGAGGAGGGCACAGAACCTACTTAGGAAAGAGGCTCTGCAACACTGCTGTTCTAAACCTGGCATCACTTCTTGCTTGCACATCCAGGCTGTAATGCTTGGTAAATGTGTGTACAGTTTTCCACATAGCTGCTTTACAGATTTTCTGGCAAAGGAATACCTCTTGCAGCTGCTATAGTGGCAGCTGTGCACCTAGTAGAATAAGCCCAGAGGCCCATAACGGGGTACTTCCCTAGTTTCTGATAACAAAACTGGATGCATGATACTATCCATCTTGCAATGGTCCTTTTATTGGCAGGTTTGCCCCTGCCCACTTCATCACAGGTAAGGAACAACTGGCTATTGTTACCCCATGGCCTCTGGTCAGATCCAAATAGTAGCTGATAGCTAGAGACCCGTGTTTTCTTAAATAAGAAATAACATGAAATTAAGGTATAAAAAGAAATAACAAGAAAATCAAGGTATAACAAAATAAGAAATTCAACATATAAAAGGAATAAAATGAAAAAGGACATGAATAAAGTGAAAAAACTGCTTTTTGAGGGCCAAAATCTAAATAAATGCTTACAGCAGTTGTTGTTTATGCTCTGTTGTTACCACAGAGACAGTCCACAAGGAAGCAACGGTGGGGACTTTCGGTGGCGTCACGGAGCAGGAAGCAGCACACTAGACTGAGCTCTCCACCCAAAGGCTCCTAATTTCAATAGAAAATAAAAAAAAATTGCACCAGAAACATTAAAAATGGCAAATACTAAACCGGGCAAAAGATAATCAAGGGAGATCTAAAATGAAAGAAACAGCTAAACGTTCAGAGGCTTCAGGATCCAAGCTACTTCAATGAGAGGATAGTAGAAGCCCCTCTCCTGAAAGCATTCCGGACACCAATGCAGAGAACAACCAACTAACTCGATCCCGCTTTGAAAAGCTCTTTTGTGAAATAAAAGAAATGAGAGCTGAGAACTGAGCGGAGTTTAAGCAATTGAATCAGCATCTAAACGGATTGGAGAAAAAAAACGGGGCGGCAGAGGAACATATTGGTAATATTGAAGAAGACACCACCAAGAGGCAGTATAGAACAGTGGTTTAAGGCTCTGAGCTGCAAATCTGGTGACATCCAGCAGACCAGACCTGGGTTTGAATCCCACAGCTTCCACTTGCATACTGTGCGACTCTGAGCAAGTCACTTAACTTCCCTGTGCTCCCAGGTCGCTCCGGTAAAAAAGCTTTCAGCTTAGAGTGCTACTCCTGGTTAAACAACTAAAAAAAAAAAAAGATGGGCCTGATAATTCAAGCCTTGGTGAATCACACTGAGTAGTTACAACATAAATGTACTGATCTTGAAGGAAGATCCCGTCGGGATAATCTACGAATCCACGGCCTCCCTGAAGGTTCAGAAACAGGCATTATGACCGACTTTATGGCTGATCTCATCTCAGATGTACTCCAACTTTCCCCTGGATACCAGCTAGGAATCGAAAGAGCGCACAGGGCACTACAAGCGAACCCCCCGCCAGAAGCGAGACCCAGATCAGTCATACTTAAATTTAACAGTTATAAAATAAAAGAGGAAATCCTCCAAAAAGCTTGGCAGCAAAAAGAAGTAAAGTATCTTTCATACCGTCTGTACTTTGACCACGATTACCTGGTAGAGATACAGCAGCAGAGGTTACAGTATGGCCCTACCTTAAAAGTCCTTCGAGCTAAAAACATTCACTTCAATACTCCCTATCCAGCACGGATACAAATCTTTTGTCCAGAAGGGGCTAAAACATATGACACAGCAGAGAAAGCGGGAAAAGCATTGACAGAAGGAGCACAAGAACACCGACAACCCACACCCATGAAAACTCCAGTGGACTGGATGACTGCGCTGAGTAAAAAGAGAAGAGGAAGAGGTCTTCAGGCAGCAATACCGACACTACCATTTTCGGTGATTAGAGCAGCACTACAGAAATCCCAGGAAATTAAAAAATTGAGGATTACAGACACTCAAGACTATCTTCCCCAGGTACATCTGTATGTTCTGCCCTATAACTTGCTGACTCCGACTCTCGATTTTAGGGCCTAAGTTTCAGTGTGGTCTCCACCATTAGAGCGTTATGCTCTCGACATGGCAGTTATTTCGAGACAGAAAATTTACTGTCTGACAAGAGTTCAGACAGAATGGCCAGGACTTTTTGTTTATTATGAAAATAAATGAACGCTATGCTCTCGATGTGGCGATTATCTAGAGACAGGAAATCTATTGTTTTACAAGAGTTCGGACTCTAACTGATTAAAATAATGGCCAGGACTTTTGTTTATTATTGGAATAAAATTCAGTATAAGGACTTTAACTTTATACAGAGAACACAACTTAGCCATGTGTTAGTGTTAAGATTTATCTCTGTTTATAGAAGTAACAACTAACTGCATCCTGTTGTTCATTTTTGCTGCTTTAACTTAATTAAGGTGCTTTTTCTTGATGCTACCATCTTCTCTTTCGTAAGGGAATGAGGGAATAAAAAAAAGGGGAGGTCAAAATTGGGGGGGGGGGTAAGTTTCTCTTGTGAAATAGGGAGGCTTCATTAGTACAGTATCGACTTGACTGCTCCATATAGTTGAACTGGGTAAAGTTTGAATTTAAACTGCCTAGTTCAATTATTTTCACCACAAAACCGTTGTTGAATGAAGAGGAGCCCCTTTTTTAGATCCTTGACTCCGTGGGAAAGCTGCAGAAGTGCAGCTAGGGGTATTTATACTCCAACTCCCCAGCTCAGTACTCGCTCCTAGAGTGGAGAAGAACTACTGAGCGAATAGAGATCTCCTAGGAACATGGCAGATCTCCACTGTGGAAGCTACAAAATGTACAAAGTTTTGGAATTTAAGCAATGATTAGTTTTACTATATGTTTTCTGTTTGTTAAAGGAGAGTTTTGGATTGTCATATGGATTCTTAAAGCAGAGAGGGGGTATCTGGGAAGAAACGTTAAAAAACTAAAAGCCTTATTAAGCGTACCAAACCATGGCTAGTATGGAAGCTTTAATCCTAGCCTATAATGTCAATAGGCTAGCACATCCGATTAAAAGAGCCAGGACTATGTCCTTTATAAAGAAAACCAAAGTTAACATAATTTTACTTCAAGATACCCATATGAACAAAACAGAACATGGGAAGTTAGTGAAATTTGGATATAAGCAAGTGATTGCATCTGAATATGTTAAGGGCCGTAGAAGGGCAGCCGTCATACTTATACCTCATTCTACTAATTTTGAGCTAGTAGACAAGCTGGTCGATAAACAGGGAAGATTCGCAGCTGCCAAGGGAACTATAGATGGGAGGAAGATAACCCTAGTATCTATATACGCACCACCAGGAACAGAGTTTACATTTTACCAGAACTTTTTTCTTAAGATAATGAACTGGACAGAGGGGCACTTAGTGATGGAGGGGGACTTAAATTTGAGACTAAATTCCAATTTGGACTCCACAGCGAGAACACCTAAGAGGGAAAGGGACTAGCAAATAAAGTGACTAAATTACTGGAAGAAATAGGCTTGAAGGATGTGTGGCGGTATTTGAATACTAAAACCAGACAATATACTTTTTTTTCAGCCCCCCATCAGACTTTTTCACCTCTAGATTACTTTTTAACTCCCAAGGAATCTTTGGGAACTTGCCTCTCCTTGGACATAGGTTCAAGTCCATTATCAGACCATTCACCTATATATTTAAAATAAAGAATAGGCCCCCCAAAAATATCATCGTTTTGGAGACTAAATACATCCCTTTTGCAAACTAAAGAAATAAGGGACACAATAGCACAAAATATAGAACAAGCAATCCAAATAAATCAGAGCCCTGAAATATCCCCGGGCATCCTATGTGATACAATAAAGGCTATTATTAGGGGGAAATGTATAGAGGTCTCCTCTAGACTAAAAAAAATTGGGAAAAAGAAGAGATTGGAGTTAAAAGAACAAATGTGGGAATTGGAGGGGCAACAACAACAAAAAGTAGCTAGAGAGAGGGGAAAACGCCTAATTAAATTAAAAGAAGAATAGTTGAAAATTTTAGACTATCAGATTGAACAAAAACTTATATATCTACGCCGGAGGTTCTACGGGGGGGCCACGAGCTTTAAAATTGTTAACTAGTAGACAACGCCAGCATAAAAGCAAGGCAATTATTTCTAAAATCAAAGATCCAGTGAAGTGGATATTACAATATAAAACAGAAGAAATAGCTAACGCCTTTAAAACATATTATGAAAAATTATATAATGGAGGACCTAAACCGACAGAACAGGAGATTAAAGAGTTTCTGGATCCATTGGGGCATCCCATGTTATCTCAAACCCAGAGAGGGGTACTGGGTCATCCCTTCTTGTAAATGGAGGTGAAAACAGAAATTAAAAGAATTAAGACAGGCAAATGTCCAGGTACAGATGGCCTCCCCAGCGAATTTTTTAAACAATGTAGAGATCTAGTTTCCCCAGTATTATGTAAGGCATATAACCACCTTTTCCAAGATCAAGGTAAAATGCCCCCATCTTGGACACAGGCAATAGTATCTGTGATACCGAAGCCGGCCAGGGACGCTACAAATTGTGGATCATACCGTCCTATTTCTACCCTAAATGTTGATTATAAAAATAATGGCAGGAATTATAGCTAAAAGAATAAAACGGATCTTACCGGGATTGATACATACAGATCAGGTGGACTTTGTCCCGGGCCGACAGACCTTGGACAATGTCCGTAGATTGATCAATATTATTGAGAATATACAGATTAAAAAGTAGCCAGCATATATTATGAGCTTGAATGCAGAAAAAGCTTTTGATCAAGTGTCGTGGGAATTTTTGTGGGTCTCCCTGGCCGGCTTCGGTTTTTCTAAAGCTCTCTTAAACATAACAACCAAATTGTCTATGTCACCAGTGGCTTATGTAAGAGCTAATGGATTTATCTCCAAACCTTTTAAATTATCTAGAGGCACGCATCAAGGGTGCCCTCTCTCTCCACTTTTATTTGCACTCTACATAGAGCCTCTTGCTCAGAGCATAAGATTAAACAAAGGGATAGAGGGAGTGAAATGGGGAAACACAACTCATAAAATCGCGTTATACGTGGATGACGTTTTACTTTACTTAACACATCCAGAACAGTCACTGCCAAAAGTCTTCCAACAGATCGAAATATACTCCAAATTATCTGGTTATAAACTTAACTGGGCAAAGACAGAAGTACTGGTGCTTAATACCCAGACTCCAAGGGAATTGAAATCCAATTACCCAATGAAGTGGGACTGCACAATTATTAAGTATCTAGGTGTCCATATAGGTACACGCTCTAACAATCTTTTTGAAGATAACTTTCCTCCTTTAGTGAAGTTAGCCTGGGATGACCTCGAAAGGTGGTCTCTGCTCCCTTTTTGCTCTAAATTGCAAATATTAAAAAACAATATTTTACCCAGGTTCCTTTACTTATTTCAGGCTGTACCCAGTCATATCCCCCAAAAAGTATTAACAACTTGGCAGAAAAAATTAATGTCTTTTCTTTGGGCTCAAACTCACCCACGGATTTAAAAAAAAAAACATTACTTTTACCTAAACAAAGTGGGGAGAGAGCATGCCCTAGTCTTCAGGAATACTGGTTAGCATCTGACATGAAGAGTGCCCTCCTGTGGTCTCACCCTCAGTATAATGCACACTGGCAGCAAATGGAGTTATCAAGGGTAACTAGTCCACCTCTGCAAGCCATCTTGTTTACTCCTCCATCTCAGTTAAATATATTAACCTATGAGATGTATACAATTCAAGTAACTTTAAAAGGTTGGTTACAGGGTACCAGAAGAGGCTATACAGCAAAAAGCCTCTGGCAATATAGGTGGTGGTGTTATGACTCTGAATATCCCTCGGCTACAATACATAAATGGTATGCTGACCAGATGAAAGTTGGAATAACAGCAACATGGCAAATCGCTAGGGGTACTGACCCGATTCCATTTGAAACTCTTAGTACCAGAAACAAGTGGCCAGCAATGGATCGTCTCTATTACTATCAGCTAAGAGATTATATAAATAATAAAATGAGACAGACTTTATCTTGGCAAGATGAAAGACCCTTCCCACAGGTGTCTGAGTCAATCTGGGGAAGAACTCATGGAAAGGGGGCGATTACCATGTTATATGCAAATCAGATTGCTGATATAGCACATAATGTTCAGTATATAAACTCAACCCCGAGAGTTAGCAATCCAAGGCATATTATCTGAAGCAAGGGCGGCAAGCCTACATTCCGTAGGCCCACCAAAGAGAATCCACAGCTCATCTTCATCCAAGTAAAACAGAAAGGCAGGAGAAGTGAAGAGCAAGGGTTTCTTGCAGATTTTGACTGAAGATGCAGGAAAATGAAGTAAAAAGGTAAAAGAAAAAAGAAGGTGGTCGACTGAAGCGGCGGTAGTCTCCGTGGATCTGACGTACACAGGCCAACGGTGGGGAAAAAACTGAGGGAGTGCAGGGCCGCCCATGCTTATATGTGCGATGTCATCAGCATATGGCATCACTGGGCAGCCCCCACCTCTAGACTGTTAGTAGAAAGGTTTACGTAGGGTCCTAGTGCCTGCGGCTATAAGTTCCATAGGTGTGGTCTGATGCAGGCGATATCCTCGATGAGGATCAACAATTACAGTAAGCACGTAATTTTCATATCTTTCTGGAATCAAATGGCATCACTGATTCTCACTTATAGGTCTGAGTAGCAATCTTCCTTTCATATCAGGGAGGAGCTGGCTCACCCCGAAGGTAAAAACTACCCGTAGTTCTCTGCATGGAGGGCAGGGAATCCTTATGGGTCTGGAGAGACCCGACACTGGTCAGGACCAGGGGTAGGGTTCTGTGGCACAAGAGCAGGAGGGTGCTCAGACAGCTCTCACCTGACCCTACAGGAGAAGAAATAAGCTCCTTGTAACTGTGAGCTAAACATTTTATGCCAGGCAAAAGATGCAAGCTCAGAAAAACGAAGCCACAACATACACCTAATACAGACTGCAATTCCCTCCAGCCTGGAGCTCACCTCACTGGCATCATACAATGTCCTTGACTGGTACCTTGCCAGCTCCAGGCTCTTTGCAGTACAGCAAGTGGCATCCCCACTAACTCTCTAGGAGTTAAGGCAGCCAAGAGCTACTGTAGCTGTGCCCACAGGCACCTGTTGTAGACTGCCTGGTGTGCCATAATGCACATTATGGCATGCGCTGAGGTAAAGACTTTTCCTCCAAGGGCATCTGCCTGAACGGAGTCAGTCAGCCTCAGGAGGCTGGTCATGTGCAGGGTGATTAGTCCCTGTCGGGGTCTGCAAGATCTTAATCCTCGAGGGGGGTTAGGTATTACCCCTGCAAATCCAGTGAGCGCAGTACAGAAGCTGGATGTCCTAGGGTGGGAGGTTGGGGCTGAGGAAGGATGCCTCCAGACTGTCCTTGATGATTCCGCGAAGGATCTAGGCTGAGAAGGGATGCCTCCAGCCTGTCCTTCATGATTCCTCAAAGGCTGTAGGCCAAGAAGGGATGACTGAGGGGCCATCGCTGAAAGCTCCAAGAAGTCCTAGCTGCAAGGCCCAGGACTGCAACTGGAGAAAGAGCCCACGTCCAATGCCTCTAACGTGTACACCAAGAATCTCTGGTACAGGGTATATTCAGAGGCTGAGGACATCTGGAGGGTAGATTCAGCGTCCTCTGAGGAGGACAGTGACTGAGAAGAGGTGTTAGCAACAGAGTGGGTGGTACCGGCGAACAGGTTTAAACTGGACCCTGTCAGTATGTCTATGGTACTGGTGTAAGGCACCACTCGCCCTTCTGTACTGAGTACAGGCGAGTGGCCCCAGATGGCCCATGATCCCTGCTAGCTCCTGCAAAGGTGGCAGAGGCCTGAGAGGGAAACGGGAATCAAGGACTCCAGGAACTCTGCCTGCACTGCAAGGATGCTCAGAGGAACTCGCATGGGAGGGGGGGCACTGCAAGACCACATGAACCAGTTCGACCTACATCAGAGTAATGACACGGTTGGTGCCAATGGAGGATACCTCCAGATGGGGAGAGTGGAGCCATTTAGTCCCCATAGGGCAGCCCTGGTCCCCACTGGTGACAGTGTCACCACACAGCTCCGGGGAGAACACCACTTCCTGGCCATCATCTGACCCTGAACCAGTGCTGCCTCTGGCCTGGGCCAACAACTGGCCTAGTGTCAGGTTCACCCCTGTCATCATGGCCAGTACCGTCCTTGGTGCCACAATGGATATCGGGTTCAGCATCAACCCTAGAAACTCCACCCCCCCCCAGCACCACTAGGGCCACCAATGAAAAGAACCACCAGCACCACCTTAGCAAGTCGACACCACATGGCCACAGAAATCACATTCGGCACCATTTTGCTCACAATCACCGTGAATGATATCAGGAGCTGGAGCGGCACCAGGCTGTGACACAGTGGCGTCCACCAGGGAAGATCTAGCATATAGCTCTGGCCTCCCTACAGGTGATGTCTGCTGTCTGGGTCAGATGGGGAGGTGGGGTTCACAGCCAGCTGCCCAGAAGGAGCCAGCTGTCCATCAGATCCACCACCTCCTCGACACCAGAGGTGCCGGAAGGGGGGCTCAGGGACCGTGCCTTGGCCTCACAAGTGCGACACCTGCCTCCGAAGGTGGGGGAACAGAGGACAGCACTTCATAGTGTGGATATCAAGTGTACAGTGGCCCATGGAGAAGCAGGCATTGCACTCATCCATATTGTGACCTGAGCCAGGGCAGGTACAACTGTATTAATGCGAAACTGGATTCCCACAGGGACGACGACATATGATGGGAGGCTGCGGACTTTCTCTGCCTTCTTAGCCCTCTTCTCTTCTCTTTGGGTTTTCAGCATCATGGAGATCAAAAAATAACAAAGAGAGAAGGCATCGCAAAAAAAACCTAAGCATAACGCAGTTTTAATTTGGCGATGGACAGACTAAGGTGCTGTCACTCCCACTGTGTGCACATAATGACGGGGAGAACAGAACTGAGGTGTGTAAGAGAGCCGGCAAAGATTACTGGCTGGCGCGCACAGCACCACTTGAGAGGTGCTGGCACCGTCTGTACCCACCTGCTCCCTCCTGCAAAACATTTGCTCCTGCAGGGTCCTAGTACCTCCATTCTCAGACCCATAAGTGTGAATCAGTGGTGAAGACAGATTTCTGGAAGATCTGGGCACAGTATTCAGGATGCGGCCTCATCAGTGATGAGCAGAGAGGCAGTATCATCTCCTTCGTCTTGCTGTCAAACCCCTCCCGATACTCACCAACATTTTGGTTGCCTTGCTGTAGGCCTTTTAACCATCGGCTATATTGTTTTAGGGAGCTGCTTATGATGACTCCTACGTACCTTTCTTCGCTGGTAGTGTTTTAATTAACTCCTTCCATCCAATATTCTATCCTGGGGTTTTTGCTCCCAATGTGCATCACCTTTCGCTTTATGGGACTGAATTTCCAATGTTGAATTTATTTATTTTATTTTTTGCAGTGGTGATGTATGTGGAACACCTAGTGACTCAATAATGCACCTCCTCTCCTCCAGAGAATGCGTGTAATTCCAAGGCATATGACAGGCACTGCTCAGTCACGTATTGAGTGCACCAATGACAGCAGCATGTCTCCTCAAGTGGTAAGGGAAAGGGGAAATTGTTTAAACAGGAAAGGCACACTAAGCTGATGCTTGTTTCCAGGTGCAACTTGGTAGCACAAGGAAGTTAAGTGACTTGCTCAGAGTCACACAGTATGCAAGTGGGGGCTGTGGAATTCAAACCCAGGTCTCCAGGTTTGCAGCTCAGTGCCTTTAACCATTGCGCTATACTGCCTCCTAATATGTCATGTAAAATCTGTCCATGACCTTCAACCTAAACCAGTTAGTAAAATACCTTCTTAGCCCAAGGGAATCTTTTCCTTCTTCCCCAAGCAACCCAAAGGGGACTTTCTGTTCTAAGGCTCCCAACCTATGTGATGATTTGTGACCGTTGAAATTTATGTTACCAAGGAACTCACTAGGCCAACCCAGTTTCACTTGGCAGTTCTAGCAGTCACCAGATCAAAGTGACTACTGCTTACTGCAATCTGGACTGGATTTCATCCAAATTCTCCATAATGAAATAATGTTACACTCTATATCATGTTACCCTTAAAGGAGAATAGGAAAAAGTGGTAACTTACGTAGCATTGCTGAAGCCGACATACTCATTCCCAGCCAATTTATTCATGAACTGCATCACCTGTAAAATGACAAGAGAGGCTATCTAAGAAGCTGATATTAATTTAGCAATGATATACTAAAGACTTGTATATTAAAGACTTTTAATCATTTTTGCTCATAAACCAGACAGAAGCCACAGCATACTTACATAGTCGAATTTCTCAGCAGTGCCAGCTCCTTGCTGGAAATAAAAAAAAAAAAAATAATAATAATAATGGATTTACTAAAATTTAGACCAACAAAGGAAATCTTCAGCACTAATTTATAATGCAAAAATATTCATTCACTTATTTGCAGTTAGAATTGTGTGCAACCGTTGTACACTAAAGAAATAACTGGCAGGGCATTACAAAGAAAAATGTCAGTACAAGAAAAAAAAAAAAAACAGGTGCTGTATAGTGATGCTCACTACCCTAATGAAGTTCTGCAAAAATGCTGCACTATATTATTTAAAATTTTAACATCTCACACCATAAAATATTCCTCTAAAATCCACTTGGTTCTAAACAATGATTTTCTGGGAGAGAACTAACTGCAGGGGGGTAACTACAGTATTTACTACTTGCTAGGCTATGAATAAAGGCTACCCACACATAAATAAAACACCAAGGCAAAAAAAAAAAAAAAAAAAGGATAATAAAAAAAATTTAATATGCTGATCCACTGATTTTCTAGGTATTTTTCTGGAGCAGCAAGCAACACAGCTACAAAATTGTTTCCTTTAACAGGATTACATTTCTTAGTTGTAATAAAAATAGACAAAAACTAATTTTTTTATTACAAAACTAGATTGCATCTTTCATCTGGTGGATACTGGGGTCAAAAACCCCATGATGACAGCCTGAGAAATTAAAATTATGTAAATATTTATGTGAACGAAGTTAATGTAAAAAAAAAGATTAAGAACTGTCAAATCCCAAGGATCAATGTGTTTTTTGTTATGGCCTACGCTATTACATAGTAAGAGTTTTAAAGCTACTGAAAAATAAATCAATTACAATTTTTCACTTTTATTTAGCATATACTCTCTCACAGGAATGCCATTTACTGCTGCAGACTACCTATCTCAGAGGCCTAGCACACAAGGCTTACTGTCCAGACACAGCAACCACAGGTTAGGCCTCTGACTCCAGAGAGACCAGTATATGGCCACAGCAAAAATAACAAAAAAATAAACTTGAAGCAGTGCAATGACTTTCTACATCCTGACAGACTAGGCGAGAGGACAACTCCCACTGGGGCAGCTATCCAACTGTGCGTTTGTGTGTGTGTGTGTGCGCTACCAAGGAAGGAATGGAATGATGGGATTAATTCCACATTGCTTAAGCAAGCACTGCACCGCTGTATTAATTTCCAGCACAAGCAAGTTTTCTGCTTGCATTAGTCACAGCCTATTGCAACTATACGCAGCTATGCCTATGCATGAGAGTAGGGTAGAAAGGATACTGAGAATACGATCAGTAAAGTCCACCAACTACAAAAACATTTGGCCACGGTGCTGTGAACACACTTAATGGATTAGGGTGTTTCCACAGTCTGAAGTGGTGCTGCTCGTGGAAATCAAAGATTAGTAAGTAAAAACTGGAAATAGTATTTTAAAAATTAGAAGGATTAAATGATTTCCAGAAATAATTTTAAATGGCGCTGCTTTAAGAAATTATAAATATTAATTATTTCCATTTATACTGAAGAGGCAGTGTGCTCTAGAGTGTGGTCTAGTCTTCAGAGCACCAGCGTGGAAACTGGGAGATATTGGTTTAAACTCCCCTAGAGTAAATATTGACTGCGTGACTCCTGGGCAAGTCACTTAACCTCTCAATGCTCTAGTCCACCCATCTGCAGAAATGGGTACAAGCAGGACCTCACAGGAAACAAGGCTACATCTTAGGCTATCCTGAGCATGTAAAATGCCAAAAAAAAACAAAAAACAACAATTTTTATGTTTAAAAATGTGACTTGTAAAACCACAACATCTTAGTATTATAATTTTTAAAGCCAGTCTCAATCCCCAATTTTACAGGGAGGATTAGGATGTTACAGATAATCGGCAGTGCCCTACATTCGTTCATGAGGATGTGCACTCAGACACGTGTGAGCACTAGCTGTCTGGAATACTACACTGTTCTCTGAAGACTAGGCACCACTTTTACGAAATCACTGAGCATATTTCTATCACATATTTCTATACAAGACAGGCATACTATATGTATATATAAAATGCACCAATTAAACAGTTATAATCCCTGCAGATTCTAAATATATCAGAATGAGAGTTGTGGAAATTGAAACCCCCAATGTGTTCAATGAAAAATAATTAGAAGAAAAAATTACCAACTTCATTGAACTGTTGCAGCTGTCAAAATATTCCATAGATCTTATTGCTGTAAAATATGTAACAACATTTAAACCACAAAAAAATATCTTAAATATACAGTGAACAACTTCTTGTTTGGGAAAGGATGTCCGTCTTCATTCTGCAATAATTATGGGACAGAAGCTTTAAACCAAAACAACGAGCAGTATTAAAGTAGGGTGTCATTCTTATTGCAAAACACCATTTGGCTTTGAATTGTTATCCAAAGAAAAAATACTCAGGCTATATAATTGAAGGCAAACACCAGTTATTAAAACAGCCCCTCCCCAAATGGATAACCCTCCAATTTGGGGTTTTGCATGACAAAATATTTTTTTTTATATCTGTTAAAGGAGAACTGCACTGATCCTTTAAGACATCTTCCCTGTAGAAACTGAATTTTATATACTTGTTCTAATTCTGTTACTGTTCAATCTCTACAGGATTTTAGTTATCCCAGTGGGTGTTTTTGATTAACACACAGATAGTAAGTACCATTTTAGGACTGTATGATGTAGTTTATATCCTTTGCTGAGCGCTTCCATTGTTGGCATAATGCATCCATATTCTACTATAACACTCTGAGCCTGAAAGGGACATAGGACCCCATATTTTCAGAGCCATCTGGTTGCGTGCACAGAAAGTTGTGCCGCATGAAAAATTGGGTCCGGCTGGCTCTGGCACCATATTCAAACAGACAGCGTGATCCGAACCGACTGTGCTATCTGTTTGAATATCGGACCCTGGTAGTGTGGCACACAGCAAGTGGTGGCCATGTTTGGCGCAGTGCTACCAGGGTGCAGGGCTGAAGACCGCTTATAGGGGTACAGCCCAGCACATACTGGCTAGTGCCGCAGCCCCCATGGGCAATATTCAGCCCAAACATGCAGATGAGTCCACTGGGCATGCACGGCGCAATGGGGCCATTTGCACGACCATTACGTGCTCATCTGCATGTGATCGCTGGGACGCAGTGCATGTCCCCCCAGCCCGATCCATGCCCTGCTTCAAATACATTAGCATCCTTTCTTGGCAGTCTAGTGGTTCCCTTCCCAAACCCCAATCCATGCCCCATTTCAAATAAATCAACACCCTTTCCCTGATAGTCTAGTGCCCCCCTCCCTGAGCCCCAATCCGTGCCCCATTTCAAATAAATCAATATCCTTTCCCAGGTAGTCTGGTGGTCCCCCCCCTCCCGATCTGTGTTACAATAACAAAAATTCCCAAACCTGCTAGTCCAGTAGCCTCCCCAAGCCCCAATCCCATTCAGCAGAAATAAATTCCTACATCCCTGAGCAAGTGACCTCCACCCCCCACAACCCGGCAGGCAGTGATCCACCACCCGCTACATGAGCATGTACCGCTTACTGTACGTGCTTTGATACAGTTCAAACAATTGTATTTTATACTGGACAGTATGTGAGCAAAAATCCCACTTTTCACAAACTTCCAGTTATACATGAAATTACAGAGATACATGACAAACAGCATACAGTTACAGACCTACATAAAGACAGAGATCATATATTATACGCAGGACCTTATTTACATGCATGAGAGAACAAAAGTGCAAGGTAAAGTAATAATTTACAGGATATAATTTAATAATAAATTTATTTAATATAGCACCTTTCACAAATCAATGCCCTGCACAGTCGCATAAAACAAAATACAATACATACAGAAGTTCACAGAAGCAATTTGCAAAAGCATTTTGAGTCATTTGCGCAAACATGATAACCAAAATAAATAAAGGGGGAGAGAAAATGGGAGGAGGGGATGCTGGGAAAACAGGAGGGGAAGAGGGTGGAGGGATGAGGGAAAAACAGCAGGGAAGAAAAAAAGGGGTGGAATTGGAAAGGGGGGATGTTAAAGACAGAGTTCGATTCGTCCAGTATTAGAAGAACAAGTGCATGCAAGTTTTACATGGAGGTGGCTCGAGAGGGACCTTTGAAAGGCATGTACAGTGCTGCAGGGCAAGGCAGTCGTGTGGGAGCAAGTTGTACTGTTTTGTGCCCTTATAAGGAATAGAATTATGTGCAAGTGAGGTATGAAAGAATGGGATGTTGAAAACATTGCTAGAGGCTCACATGGTTTGGCGGGCAGGAGCAGATTTTGGGAATAGTGATGTCATGCTCAGTGGTATTTTTTTCAGGTGAACTTTGTGCAGGAAAGAAAGCTCTTTGAGGGTGACATGCCCCTTGAGAGGGAGCCAATCAATAGCTTTGTATAGGGTGCAGTGGTGAGTTTTCCAGGGGAGTCCAGTGACAAAGCGGATTATATTACTGTAGCTAGATCTAAGTTTAAGGAAGAGTTGAGAAGTGGCAGGGGGCGTAAACGATGGATCCTTAGTCCAGAAGTGATACGAGAACAGAGCTTGCAAGACGGAGTCTAGATTCAGGAATTAAAAACCTACAGATCCTATAAAGTAGCTCCAGCCTCATGTGAACCTTATTTATGACGTTAAGAGATGTGAAGGTTGAAAGACAGATGGGGATCAAGCAGAAGACAAAGGTACTGGTATTTCAACTTGGGAGACCTGCTCTATGCAATTACCATGGTTATCGGAGAGGGTTTGTTCTGGGCTGTGGGTTTTCCTGGAACTGGAGAAAAATTAAAATTACGTACCTACCGTAATTATTGATCTTTCTGTGTATCTTCACCATTCATCACTATTGGGTACAGCGCCGGAGCTAGGACCCCGCGTGAGACTTTTTTTTTTTTTTTTTTTTGCATGGGCAGAGTCGGCAGAGGGCTGGCGCCGCCTTCGAGATTGACATTCTACGTGGTGCTCGAGGGTTGGCAGTTATCCAATGTCGACTCTACCCCAACTCCAGTTCTGCAACGCTGAAGAGTGTAAGAAAGGGAGGGTGGATGAGGCAAGAGAGCCTAAGGGATAGACAAAAGGAAAAGAAGAATGAACTAAAAGGAAAAATAAACGACTGAGGCGACAGAGGAGGAAACTTTAGAAAGGAAATTGGGGAGAAGAAGAGGGGCCCCAATCGCTGGAAGGATAAGAGAAGTAAGGGAAAAGAAGAGAGGGAGAAAGGGGGAAGGATGAGTAACACAACCTCAGAATGCACCATGTCTTATTTATTTTTACAGGGGTGACCCGAAGCACAGGGAGTCAAGAGAGCCGCTCAGGGCCACACAGCCCAAGAGAAAGCCATGGGACTCAAACCCAGGTCTGAACTGCTGGATTTTACCAGATTTGCAGTTCAGAGACGAAAACCACTGCGTTATAGTGTCTTCGTTTTTAGGTATAAGGTCTAGGCATGGAAAAGAAATCGGCTGCCAGAAAAAAAACTGCAGCGAGGACTGGAAGACCATGTGGAGAAACAGAGACTGAGGCTGTGTCCCAACCCCTCCCCCCTTCCCATCAATTTAAAAGTTTTTTTTTTTTTTTAAACCAACTAGTGGTTCCAGAAAAAACATTTAGAGGGTGCCTCAAATTGAGGTCACTAAAGAAACTCCAATACAAGGGGGGAAAAACATGACCCTCTTAATACTCCACAACCCCTTTGGAGGGGAAAATTATGAAGGGTTGTTTCTGAAATCAGAAATACAGAGGATTACCCCCGTGTGTCCTCACAACCACCTCCCATCTACATATCAGGAGAGGAGAAGGAGGGGGAAGACACACAGGGGAGAGTGGAGGAGTCCAGAGACTGAGGCCCTGGAGGGGAAGGAAGGTGGGATTTAGTGATGAATGGTGAAGATACATAGAAAGATCAATAATTACGGTAGGTAAGTAAATTTCATATCTTATCTGTGTCAGTCTTCTACCATTCATCACTACTGAAATGAAAGCCCCACCCCAACAAAAAAAAAGGAGGGGTGGATACTCTGAAACCCTAAGGGACTAAGTCCCTTAGCTTCCAGTGGGTGAGGCACTGGAAGGAAGAACCCTTACAGGCCTGGCGAGGCCCGAGACTGATCTGGGTGAGACGGAGATCCCCCAGTGGAGGAAGGAAGGCGCCCCGGAAGTCACCGTCTCACCCGACGGGAGAAGAGATGGGTCCTCTGGTAGGCAGAGTAAATCACCCTAGCCAGGCCAAGGGTGACAACCAGGATAGGCGAAGCCATGCCGTCCGCCGAAGACAGATCGCTGTCCCTACCACTCTGGAAGCTACCTCACTGGCATCATAAGATGCCCTTGCTTGGTGCCCTGTGAGCTTCAGGCCCCATGCAGAGAGGGCGATGGCTTGCCTGGTTTGCTCCGAATCAGGCATCAAGGCTAGGAGTTTTCCCATCCTAGACCACAAAAACCTATCATAGGCTGCATAGTGGGCCTGATGTGCTGCGATAGACAGAAAGATCTGTGCCGAGTAGAACACTCGTCTCCCCAGAAATCGAAATCCGCAGAGTCCGGATCCGGAGGGCGGTCACGGTATAGGGCGCGAAACCCAGAAGGAGTATCCAGGGAAGTCAAACCCGAGAGTGGGTGAGGCAGAGTGCCTGGAGACTCCGGGGGAGCACAATACCGCTGGCATAAGTCCCTAGAGGCTGGTACTGTGGAGAAGGGATGAAGCCAGAGCTGATGTGACGCTTCCTGAAAAGGAAGAGGCCAAGCGGGAGCCACCAAGTGGGCCGCGCTGAACTCGCCTAAAAAGGAGCGGGTCACATGCTCGGGATTGCATAAGGTAACGGGGGGTCAAATGAAGCTTGTCCAACATTCTCACCAGGAAGCGTTGATAGGAAGACAAATCAGACGCTGGGGAAAGGTGGACCGAAGGTTCCTCTCCCTCGGAAGAGGGAGAAGAGGAAGAGGACGAGCTGCCAGGTTCAGGGGCCTGCTGCACAGGGGCATGGTGAAACACCTGCTGGTCCAGGGCGTGGAGGTAAGAGGGGAAATGAGCAGCAGAACCCCTGAACTGTTTCCAGGTAAGAGGTCCACGAGGGCCTAGGATACCTGGGACTACCGGGGATGGAGACAGAGGCTCGATGGACAGGCTCCTGGAAGCAGGAGTGCAGTGTCTGTCAGGGTGAGGGGGGCCAACAGGATCCCCTACGAGAGGGAGGGGAGACCAAGGCTGCCGCAGCTAACAGCTGTTCAACCAGATCGGAACGGACAGAGTTGTGCCCTGCGGAAGAAATCCCCCCATGAGGTGACCGGGACCATGTGAGTCCAGAAGGACAGCCCCTGACCTCTGAAGAAGTTGTCCTTCTGGCAGACTCCGAAAAGGAAAGACAGGGGCCAGCGCTACGGCTTCTGCCAGAGCCCGGTTGGGCCACAGAAGGGGCTCGTCGCACCACACCCCTATCTCTCAACCCTTCCGAGTCGGAGAAAGACCTCATCCTTGTAACCACTAACCTGGGCAACTGGCAAGCTGAAGTGGGCTCCGAGGAGTCCACCCAGCGAAACGTGCCTCCCCTCCTGGTGCGCCCCAGGCTGCCCCAAACTTGGGCTTTCCAAACTCACCAAGGAGGGGGGTACCCCAACTGAGGAAGCAGCCTCCCTGGTGGCCCCAGGCTGCACAGCAGTGACCACAGGGGCCCCTGCTGACTGGTCAGACCCTCCAACCCTGAAGTCCACCTGAGAAGGCTGAGCCCCAGAAGGGAGGAGAGTGGGGGCCGAGGTGCTAGAGATGAAAAGATCCGAAGATCTAGAAGAACATGGAAGCCAGTCCGGGTCCGACCCAGAATCCTCCTCCGAAGAGGAAGAAACTGAGGCCCGGTGCCAGACCACCCCACGGGACCCTCCAGTTCCTGGACCCCGAGGTCAGGCACCCTGGGATTCAAAGTCCCCAGAAGCAGCAGAGGAGAGTAGAGGCCGCAGCCTGGCGCCAACACCCTCCTCGATGCTGCGAACGGCATCGGAATCAGGCACGGCACCGGGCACAGTACTTGACACCGACAGCGGCCCCAGCGTCGCGAGCGACACCGGAGTCTGGCACGGCACCGAGTGCGATGCCGCGCACCGCTCCAGCGCGCCGGAGGCAGGGTCGACACCGAACGAGACGCCGACATCATCCCCGGAGCCAGAGGCAGCGCCGGGAACAGAAACGGCGTTGGACTCCGTCCCGGCACTGCAAGCGATGCCAGGGACAGAATCAGGCCCAGAAACCCCCCCAGCACCCTCCCCGACGCCGCCTAAAGCTCAGACGCCACAAGCGGAGTCAGGAGCAATGGTGGCACCAAGGGAGGACCCGACGCCGACCACGGCGTCGCTCTCCAAGCTCACGGTGCTGCAAACGGCACCTGGACCAAGAGCTACACCTGCAGAGAGCGCCGAAGACGGTGCTGGTCCAGTCCCAAGGGACCCGGAGCACGACACAGAGGAAGCCTTCGCTACCGGAGTAGCAACTGCCAGAACGGTGGCTCCCGACTGACCCCCAAGAGGGTCAGCCTGGGCATCCTGCACTGTGGAAGAAACCCCCGCTGTGGCAAGGCTGTAAGAGGCGGAGGTTCCCTCCTCCTCGGGCCGTATAGGACAGGGAGGGGACCCGGAGGAAGGGCCGAGAGTCCTTACCTTGGCCTTGCGCGAACGAATCCATCCTCCAAAAGCCGGGAGAGCACGTCCGACTTTCCATGCGCGAATTTTGGGGACACAGTGGTCCATGGAAAAGCAGATGTCACAACTGTCCATATCGTGACTAGGGCCAAGGCAGGAGAGGCAACGATCATGCTGGTCCGTAACGAAATAAAGACGGCCACAGGGGCACCAATGCATTGGGGGCCGCCCTGCTTTCAACGACTTTTTGCCAGGACGAGACATGATCAGACGAAAAAATAACCAAAAACAGTACTCAACACTGCTCAAAAATAAGGAAAGGTCTTACCGGTATCAAGCGACGTTGAGCAAAGGTGAAGCAGAACCGAGCAACTCGCTAACCGACGGACTAGGCCGCAAAATCAGAGCCAACACGAACAGGGTCCACACTCGACGTCAGGAGAGAAAGAACTGGAGTTGGGGCGGAGTAGACATCGGATAACTGCCAACCTTCGAGCGCCACGTAGAATGGCGGTCTCGAGGGCAACGCCAGCCCTCTGCCTACTCCGTCCACGCAAAAAATACAAATAAAAAATAAAAAGTCCCCCACGGGGTCCTAGCTTCGGCTCTATACCCAATAGTGATGAACGGTTAAGACTGACACAGATAAGATATATGTATTTCATTTTTTTTTGGAGTTTAGAACCATGTCTTTATTGGTGAACCAAGAATGCAGGTTCTGGAAATCAGATTGGAGGCCGGCAAGCATCATGTGTGGGCTCCTCCTACTACAGTGCAGCATCGTCTGCACTGAGGACCATTTTGGTGTTGCTACAGACTTCAAGGAGCTTACTGATGATCAGAGTGAAAAAGAAGGGGGCCCAGGATAGAGCCCTGGGGAACCCTGTATTTAATGGGGCATTCAGAGGAGAGCACCCCATCGATTGAGGTCATCTGTTTTCTGTAGAAGAGATAGTTCCCAACCCATTTAACTGCGTTATTAGAGAAACAGAGGTCAGGTAGGGTGTTCAGTAGCGTATCGTGGTTGACAAGATCAAAAGCCCTAGTCAGGTCTACAAAAACCGAGCCCGTGTAGAGGCCGTTGTCTATGGCTCCATAGATATCCCTGGTGAACCTGACTAAGGCGGTCTCAGTGCTGTGAACGGCTCTGAAACCATGTTGGGCATCTGTGAGGATGTTATAGCCATTTAGAAAGGAGGTGACCGAGAATGTACTACTTTTTCCAATATCATGGGGGCAAGAAGAAAGATTGGCCTGTAGTTTCCGACCCTAGTTCTTGAGCCTGACTTAAACAGAGGTTTGAATACTGGCAGTTTTCCAGATGCGTGGAAAGGAGCCAGTGCAGAGAGAGAGAAAGATTTATGATGTTAGTAAGGGGGACCACCAGTGGGGCAATAGAAAGCATACGAATTCTGAAATCAATCCCATCTGCCCCCTTGCTGAGTCTGGGATTATTTGAATGGATGAGCTTAATGGTGTCAAAGGGTGAAAATACCTGGAAATAGAAATTGGGAATGGAACCCCGGTGTGGCATGGTTGGAGAGTAGGAGAGTGTTTTAGCTGAGCCTTTGGAGGGGGGAAGGTTGTGTTTGTCTAAATCCCTCAAGAATTAATGAAATATGTTGGCTACATCTGAGGGGTCGTTAGTGAGCTTGTCCCCATGCTTAAAGGTGATGGGTTCAGCTTTCCTGACCCCGCTGAGGTGGTTATTCAGGGTGCCCCAGAGTTGTCTGGATCATCATTTTCCCCAACCTGTTTACTGGGGAGAAAGCTGACCTTGGCAGTCCTAACACCTGCTTTGCACTTGCTATGCAGAACTTTGTGCAGTGTTAATTGGGTGAGGTCCTTGTGCTTCTTGTGTTTTGTCTAGGCCTTCTCTTTCTGCCTCATTAATTTGAGGATATCAGGGGTGACCCATTCCCAAACACAGACCCAAATTCTGATCTTTCTGAGGGGGTGCATTTGTCACATACCCACTGAAGATAGCTGAGAAATGATCTAGGACAGCATCGATGTTGTCCAAGGTTGATGTGAATGACAAGTCAGTTTGGTGAAAGGCTTGGGTGATGTCCTCAAGCATGTTGTCATTTAAATGTCTCAAGTAAATTAAATTGGGAAGGGGTTTAGGGGATTGTGCAGTTCAGTGGCAATAGGTGGTTCAGTGGTCACTGTTGCCGTGGCAGTGTGAGGAGGGCTGCGAAAGTCACTGGCTCTGGTCGGTTTTGTGGGAGGGGGGGGCCATAGCCAACCAGGGATGTGGGAATTTCCTTCTGTTAAGAATGGACTAGGGCTCAGGGATGGGGAACCACTAGACTACCAGGGAATGGGGCACAGATCGGGGCTCAGGGAGGGGGGGACCACTAGACTACCAAGGAAAGGGAAGTTACTTTATTATAGAGATGACAGGGATCAGGAAGGGGGAATCACCAGACTACCAGGGAACCTGCCCTTAACAGTGTTTGGACAGGGTGCGCGGGGCCCACCCTGTCTGCACACCATTAAGGGCAGGGTTTCAGGAACATTAAACAGTGCTGCAGCGGATGGACGTTTAGCGCTTCTGAAATCTTTGTATATTGCATTTGCATATGTGTGGGGCACCTTTGTTCGCCATGGCGCTGTCAGGGGTGGGTTGCGCATATCTGTCCTTTGAATATGGCCACACCCCCGACAACTGGTGCTCTTCCCGGTTTGTGACACACAAACCTTCTGAAAATGGGGGCCATAGACTACATCATACAGTTCTAAAATGGAACTCAACACCTGTGTAAATCAGAAACACCTACTGAGATTACTAATAGGGCCATATGGAGGGAACAATAACACAATTGGAACCAGCAGGGTATTAAATAAGCCGGAAAAATTGATTTGCACTTTCAAGTGTGAAAATGCTAATCAGCTAATAGCTTGGCAGAAGACACCAGGAGAAAGGACTGCTGTGTGACTGAACTTCTCTGCTGGGACTAAAGTAGAAGAACTTTTGCATTTGACCTTTAATTTAGGGTAAAAAAACTAACATACAAAAAAAAAGTGTGTGTTTGGGTTAACTGAACTGAATGGGTATCTGAAGAGTTATCTAGGTGTAAATCTCAGGTGACTGAAAGGACTTAACTGCTGTGAGGTTTAAATTACTTGTAGAAAGATCTGGTAAGTAGGGGGAGTGGCTTAGCTAGAAGGAAGCTACATTTAAAGACTGCCTTAGAAAGTTTCTGCTAATAGCTTGGCAGAAGACACCAGGAGAAAGGACTGCTGTGTGACTGAACTTCTTTGCTGGGACTATTATTGCCCCCTCCCAAAGCTAGTTATATTTTTATAGGCACAGAATTTGACTGACAACAGGAACTTCCTGTTTAGGGGCAGGAAGTGAGTGATCACAGAACCACCAAGGACCCACCACCCTAGAAGGGCAAGAGTAGCTCTCCGGCCCCCTCTAGCTGCTGGAGGTCTGCCTCTGAGCAAGTAAGTGGTCTACTGCGAAATATAGGATATTCTTGTCTCAGAACAGGATAATCAGGTGCTTAAAGGGCACACAGGAAGAAAGTGAGGAAAGAGAGAAAAAAAAAAACAGAGGAAAGAGTAAGGATTGCAAACAGTTAAGGGGCCAGAAATAAGACATGATTGGAGTGGTGCAGTGCAGTGGCTGTGGAGCAGCAGTCTTCCGAGAGATGTTCTGGAGGATGCGGTGCTGTCCCATCTGCAGGCACCTCTCTGGCTGAGGGAGGAGTTGCTCCATCTCCAGGCTGAGTTGGCCAGGATTTGTGGGACCTCCTCTTCCATCCAGGGACCACCAGTGCCACTGCCATTGCCTCAGAGGTTGCCAAGAAAGAGGAGCAGTTGACCACAGTGGCCCAGGAGGGTGAGGTGGTGGAACAGAGGCGCATTCCTCCCACTGTACCCTCCACAATTCCTATGCCATTCTGGCAAAGTGGTTCCTCCATGGAGGCACCCACAGTGGAGACCAAGGAGGATGCTGGTAACCTCCACAAAGGAGACCCACAGGAGGGTGGCAGAGGACCCTGCAGGGGAAGGAAACAACTCCTGGTGGGGGACTCCATTGTTAGAAAGGTAGAACTGGGGGAGGAAGGGGAGAGGGAGGTAAGGTGCCTGCCTGGCGCCATGGCTTGCAGGGACAGGAAGCGAATCCTCAGGATTGCCAGAGCAGCTGCACAGGGGAGGGAGCTGGATGTCATTGTCCACCTAGGGCTAATGACCTGGCTAAGAAAGGGATTAGAGAAGTGCAGGAAGAGTTTGTGGAATTAGGGAGGGGCCTTAGTCAAGTAGTACGCACGGTAACCTTCTCGGAGGTGCTACCCATCTATGGCATAGGAGAGGCTAGGGTGTTCCACAACATGGGATTCAACCAGTGGTTGAAAAACTGGTGTGGAGCTCAGGGATTTGGCTTCATTGGGGACTGGGGGTCCACCTGGAGTGATGCAAGCCTATACTGGCATGATGGGCTGCATCTGTCCGGGAGGGAACCAGGATCCTAGGTGACAGGTTTAAATGCTTCATTGGCAAGCTTTAAACCAGCCAAGGGGAGGCACCAGAAAGGAGCAGGAAAAATCCTAGCCCCAAATAATCACGCAGTAAGTGCAAACACCAACATAGAGGTGTCGATAGGGAGAAGGGCAGGGTAAATGGAGAAAGTGACAAAGGCAAGAAGGACAGGGATGGGGCAAAGGGTAAGGCCATCAGGAAATGGAAGGTAATGAGTACCAATGCCCGTAGTCTGGGCAACAAGCTCCCTGAGCTGATGGCCTTAATGGAAGAGGGATGCCTGGATATCGAGTAGCAGTCACAGAAACATGGTACACAGAGAACCATGACTGGGACGTTAACATACCAGGGTACATAACCTACAGGAGAGACAGGCAGGGAGAAGAGGGAGGAGTAGCTCTCATGTAAAAGGAAGGGATAAAAGCAACTGAACAAAAGAGTAAACAGGGAAGAGAGGAGGCACTGTGGGTCACCTTGACTGGAAAGGGCACCACAATCCGCACAGGGGTTAGTACAGACCCCCATGTCAGGGGAAGGAATGGACAAGGATATGATAGAAGGCATTCTTAGAATGGCAGAGAAAGGGAGATACTGTTGATGGGAGACCTGAATATGCCAGATGTTAACTGAGCACATTTGCTGCAGCCACATCCAAGAGCAGGGCCATTCTTGATGCCCTACAGGTGGCAGGCATTAGACAGCTAGTTCAGAACCCACTGCTGAGGGAGCAATCTTAGACCTCGTACTTTCAAGCGGGGCAGTGAGAGAGTCTCAGATCTAGAAGTGGGTTGCCATCTGGGGACAAGTGACCATCAAACAGTGTGGTTCACGTAAACTCAGCTACAGAGTCAAGCCATACAAAAGTGAGGGTACTGGACTTGGGAGGCTGACTTTGGTAAGATGGAGAGTGCCTCAGAAAAGCACTAGCAAACAGGCTAGAAGGAGGTGGAGCAACAATGGGGAATTATCAAAACTGCCATCACAGAGGCAACAAGCCTTTGTGTGAAGCAAATGAACAAATCAAAATGAAAGAAAAAGCCACTATGGTTCTCAAAAGAGGTGGCTGTGAAAGTCAGGAAGAAAAAGATAGCATTCTGGAAGTATAAGGAAACACAGAAGGAGCAGGACAGAGAGCTGTACCAGTTAAGGCAGAAGGAAGCAGGGAGGGAAGTCAGAATAGCAAAGGCCCAAACTGAGGAAAAGATAGCCAACTCAGTTAAGAAGGGGGATAAAACCTTTTATAGGTACATCATGACGTGAAAGACAAAGGGAGGGATAGTGAGGCTGAATAGAATGAACAGTGGTGGGCAGAGGGGACAGTGAAAAGCAGGAATACTGAACCGAATATTTCTGCTCAGTATTCAAAAAGAGGAGGGGAAGTGCCTAATCCAATTAACAGAAGCACGCTTGATAGGGGGGGTCATCCCAGTCCTTTCACAGAAGAAAGGGTTCTGCAAGAACTCCTAAAACTGAAGGTGGACAAAGCAATGGGTCCTGATGGAATTCACCCCAGAATTCTAAAAGAATTAAGGAGGAACTAGTGAAACCACTGGCTACTCTTTAATAAATCATGGGAGGATGGTGTGGTACCCGAGGACTGGAGGAAGCGGATGTGATTCCCTTCACAAAGTGGGTCCAAGACAGAGGCAGAAAACTACAGACCTGTCAGTCTGACCTCTGTGGTAGGGAAAGTGATGAGTCACTTGTGAGGAAAGAATAGTCGAGTACCTAGAGGCCAGTGGAGCACAGGACCCAAGGCAGCATGGGTTCACAGCGGAAGGCCATGTCAGACGAATCTAATAGATTTCTTTGACTGGGTGACCAAAGTAGTAGACCAGGGAGGGGCTGTGGACATGGCCTACCTAGACTTTAGCAAGGCATTTGACACAGTCCCACACAAAAGATTAATAGTCAAATTAACCAGCCTGGGAGTGGGACCCAGGGTGGTAGCCTGGGTAAAACATTGGCTGGACAACAGGACACAGAAGGTAACTGTAAATGGAGTCCATTCTGAAGAAAGGGGGATACTAGTGGGGTACCGCAGGGTTCAGTATTGGGTCCAGTCCTTTTTAATGTCTTCATCAGTGACATTGCAGAGGGACTGGAAGGAAAGTATGCCTTTTGCAGATGACACAAAAATCTGCAACAGGGTTGATACACAAGGAGGCGTGGAAAGGATGAAAAGGGACTTGGCAAGGTTGGAGGAATGGTCAGAAGTATGGCAGCTAGGATTCAATGCAAAGAAGTGCAAATAATGCACCTGGGAAACAAGAACCCAGGGAAGAATACACAATGGGTGGGAGGTAGTAACAACAACAAAAAGGAAAGGGACCTGGGGTATTCATATCAGATGACCTTAAGGTTAGCAAGCAATGTGAGAAGGCAGTAGGGAGGGCTGGGGGTATACTGGGATGTATAGGGAGAGGCATCAGCAGCAGAAAACAGGAAGTTGTTATCCCTCTGTACAGACAATTGGTGAGACCCCATCTGGAGTACTGTGTCCAGTTCTGGAGACCCCATCTCCGCAAGGACATAGACAGGATAGAGGCAGTCCAGAGGAGGGCAACTAAAATGGTGCAGGGTCTGCAAGAGAAGCCGTGTGAGGAGAGACTAAAAGAGCTTAATATGTATACCCTTGAGGAAAGAAGGGAGAGGGGGGACATGGTAGAAACTTTTAAGTACCTCAGTGGAATCAACAAAGTCCAAGAGGGTAGCATTTTTCAGAAAAAGAGACTTGCAAGAACAAGGGGACACAATTTAAAGATAGAATGAGAGCGGTTCAGGGGCAATGTGAGGAAGTATTATTTCACAGAGAGGGTAGTGGATGCATGGAACAGCCTTCCTGAGGAGGTTGTGGGGTCTAAAACTGTGGGAGAATTCAAGAATGCATGGGACAGACATAAGGCAATTCTTGCGGGGGGGTAGGAAGAAATAGGCTGTTGGTTAACTAGGATCTGCGGCCTATCCTGTAGGTAGGGAAATGGGCAGACTAGATGGGCCTAGTGGTCCTTATCTGCCGTCAAAGTCTATGTTTCTATGAAAATACATAGCACTTGTCACAGAATGGTTACCAAAATAAAATATATATATATTATTGATTTTGTTCACTGCGCCATGGACCCCCCTTTAAAAATGGACAGCGGTCTACTGCTACTCATTTCTGGAAATGGTTAGCATTACCCCCTGCTTTGGGTAGCATTTTGCTATGCTATACCAGCTATTTAACACCCTGGGTAACCACTATTTAAAGCAGCAGTACTACCTAATCAGGAAGTGATCAGTTTCCAGGTTTGTAGCGTCACAGTAAATACGGCGGTTGCTATCTAGTACTGCTGCTTTCAACATGGCAGGTGGAAGAAATGTAAACAAAAACAAAGGACAATGGAGCAAATTACAGGGTGATAGTACAACGCCGGCAAGAAAGATTACCAGGTACATGCTCAATAGAACACAGGGAATAAACTGTTGAAAAGCGGAGATTTTTTTATCTTGAACTGTTGCTTTAAAAACAGCTGCTACTGAGAAAACTGACTTACAGGATCAGTGCAGTTCTCCATTAAGTCCTGTATTTCACTTTTATAAATCTTCCAGTTTGTAAGCAATGGCCGTTCTGCATGGCACCATTTCAAGTATGGACCATGGCTTGGCACGGCTAATTTATATGTATTTAGTACGAATGAGCCACACTCCATACTTGAAAACGTGACACACAGCATTGTTTTTGTTTGTTTGTTTGTTTTTTGTTAAAGCAGAGGATTTACTATACTAAAATACAGGAGTTATTAGGTACTATTTTTTTTTCCATGCAAAACCCCAAATTGAGAGTTTATCTGTCAGGGTGGGCTTGTTTGGATAACTGGTGTTTTCCTTTGAGCTATAAATAAGTGAACAGAATCAGGAGACAGAACTGACAGCATTGTTTATCAGGGCAGGAAATGACCAATGTCCACATATGCCTAAGACTTACTGTACACAGGTGTGGGGAAAAATTACTTTTCTATTAACTTAGACAAACTGAACAAGTGGCAGACTCTTCTCTTAACACTGGTAATTAGAATTCATATCTCCCCAAAGGAAAAATGATTATTTCATGTTGTTTTTCAACAGGGAAGTGACCATCCATCATTTTCCTGCCCTGTACATTAGCTTTATACAATAAGATACAGAACTATTTTAAAAAAGAAAAAAATATTTTATAACGTCAAAGAAGGTGTAGCACATCTACCATTTGCTGTATTTCTGTTATGCTAGTTTAATGAATGAGCCACTTAACTGTGACCAAAGAACAGTGCATAAACTATAATATAGTATATGGTTGCCCTAGACTGTGAATGGATTTCAGTAGGTTTCTAAATGTTGCTGCATTACAGCAGAAAAAAAGTTCACAAAAAGTTGTTGTAGTACCATTCTGACGTCACCACACTACAACAGCTTTTCACTCTGAACTGCCCATGCGACTCGTCAGCGCATTTGAGAAACAGAGAGATGCCATCCGTGGTAGAAGCTGCAGTTGTGATTAGAAGAGAAATCATTGCAAGGTGAAGGAGGCTATTCTAATGCCTTCATCCACCAACAGGATCCACCACTCCTGCCTGTAAATGACCGGGGAGAGGGGGGCTAGTTTAACATTCGCAGAAGCAGGAAAGTCAGGAAGCAGGTCGCACTCACCTACCACTGAGTAAGGCCACACCACAGCTGATGGAATATAATACCTGACTTGGCCTCAAGAATTGAACAAGTCACAGTTAAAGGGGGGGTGCTGACACTTATTACACTAAGCAGAGGACACATGAAGCATGTGTGCGGGAATTTTTTTGTGTTGTTGAAACCATACACTATATATAACAATGTATGGACAACCATGCACAACACAGCATGCATTTCCATCTTGAGGTCCCTACGATATCATAACTACCCCTCAATGGAAACACAGCATTGTTGTGTATGGTTGCCCATATACTATTCCATATGTTCAGTATAATATACTGTTCAGCCTGGTCTTACTTTCCTACATTTTAAACAACAAAAGACTGTTATAAATACCATAAGCATCATGGCCTTGATAATTCTTTATATATGGTAAGGAAGCATATATGTGTTAGGAACAGTCAACAAGAGAAACAGTTCTATAAGAAATGGAAATGTACTGACTGCACAGTTTGCAGTTGCAGCATTTTTCGTTACAAATAGCTCATCTGTCCAAAAGTTTAATTATGTTGTCTTATTTTAATAATGCCCTTTTAATCTGCACGAGACATTAACATTCTCTATTGTGTACAGCTCCATGAGGATGTTTGGTTGTCGTAACTTTATTACCACAAATATACAAGTATGGAAACCTCTTGTAACTGTACCTTGCAAGTAAATGAGGCTATCCCCGGGTGAAATGATTCAATAAAATAAAAATATTTTATAGAAATGCAGCAGCTTTGTTGTGCAAGTAATGTCAAGTGAATAAAGTGAAGTCAGCTGGTATGACTTGACCCCTTATTAATTTGTCAAAGTGACATTTTGGTTGCGGAATCATATTAAATATGATGCAGAAAGTACCTAAAACAATCTGTTTTTTTTTATACATGTGGTAATATTAATTTAATGTTATCCCTATACCATAATTACTATATTGAATGGGAATGCAAATGTCCTTGTTGTACAGCCCTCAGTTTTCACTTGGCATGCATAAATAACATTTTTACTTACTTTGTAAATGGGTTTTATACATATATCTGGTTGATTCTGCCATCTTCCTGCCCCAATGTTACAGCCGGAAAGCAAGCCACTCAGGCAGCATCCCAGGATCCTCCATGGCAGATGTTTGTAAGGAGGCCAGTTGTAGGAGATTCAAAATTAGGGCAAATACAATATCGGAGGTACAGTATTTATTATTCAGATCAGCTGGTTGTAGGTCCTGCTACTCTCCCAAAACTAAGTACAGGTTGTGTGACCTGTGCTTAAGTCTCATGATGATAGCAGCACCAACACCAGCCGATCCGAGCTATAAACAGCTCCAAATACTAGTATTTCCCTTAAATTAATCTACCACAGGTGGCTCCTGTTGCTGATATGAGCCATGACAGATCTCAGGATACCGTCCTAGCGGCTGACTGGTTGTAGTCTCAGAATGGGGAGACAGCAGATCAACAAGACAAATGTATAAAACATATCCACACGGTAAGGAAACATTTTCTGTATGCATGCAAATTGGGAATCGGAGCAGCTTCAGACTTGGGTGTAGGGCTTTGCAATGTGGATTTAGCCAAGAATTACAAAAATGGAACCAAGCTACAATAAAGTTCAGTTTGGTTCACCAGATCACAACTATAGCCTGCTGCATACAACTGTTAGGCTACACATTTTTCTGATAAGGACACGTTTAGAGTTTATCACAGAGTTGTGTTAACATACAGTAACTTTATCCAACTGCTATGTCAGGCTGACCTTGCATTCTACACAGAAAAATGCCCATTTCTTTCTGTTGTACTTCGTGCTCCACTCATTATACATTATTAGTATTATGAGATGGTTATAAAGCAAGCCATCGATACACTAAGCATTTAAAAGTGAGAAAGTGATGCCAACAGCAGTATGAACAATACTACAGCTCCTGCGTGCAGAAATAAATGACACAAGTCCTATGAAACAGTACACCAACTGTTTTGCATTTCTACAAAAGCAATCCAAAACGACATGCATTTTAATGTAGGCTTCAGTTTTATTAAAGGGACACCATCAATCCTTTTTGCATCATATTATTTCTAGCTGAAAACACACATTTAACAATTGCTTACCTTCTCCAAAATTCATTGATGTTGCTGGTTATTTTATCTCCTTCCTTTCTTAGTAGAACTGGAATGCATGCAAATGGTGTAATTATACCCAACCTTGTTTTTAATCCTTGATCTACTCGTATTGCATACCTCCTGAACATGATTAACATCCCCAAATAGTGCAGTCTTCTCTGGATGATATAGTCTTCTCCTCTCCCACTGTGTCTTGAGTGTCTAAACTGTATTAGGGGTGTCCCCAAGTCCAAGAAAGATGCAGTGGGAGTTGATGAAGAAATTTAAACAAGTATGTTTTTATGTGGTAACATTACTATGGTAGGCAGTCTGTTTTTCACGTTTTTAAAACAAAAAAGGAATAAGAATCAAACAACCAGCTACATCAGCAACCTCTACAGAATGTGTGAATCACAAACGTGTTGTTTAAACTTGGAAAAATTTGAGGCCTAAGGGAGTTGACAGTGTTTCTTTTACTGTTGAAGAAGCAAAAAGTTTGCTAGTAAATAAACTGAGCTTCAAAAAAATGCTAATTATATTCAACAGTGTTGTTATTTCCCCAACAGATCATTTAATCCCAGAAAATGTACTGTGGAAACCTGGGTTGAAACCCTTTAAGGAACACCAGTTTTGGTGCAATACATAAATCCTCCCACAGCCTGCTTACATACAAAGGTTTTTACCAGTCCTTATTTCACAGTTGTGGTCTACATACTTTTCCTAGGTGAAGGGATTGTAAATCCTCATATTCAGGAGTTAGTCGCCAAATCCATTCCCTTTCCTGGTGCATTTTTGGCTACAGCTCTACCTCGTGCTGCTCCAGCGCTCTGATGTTCTGTAATGTGATAGTCTGTAGGGCGTGGAGGTGCACTCTGTTGATAGCAATGAGAGTGAAGTTTCCAGGGCTTTTGTTTTTTTTTTAATATTGTTGCAGTCTACTAGATTATAAATCAATACCATTGCTCAACTAATGACAACCTTATTATTTCAGCGGTGATTGATTTAAACCCAGTGGACCACTACAATATAAAAAAAAACAAAAACTGGAAACCATGCTCCTATTGCTATCAATAGAGTGCGCCCCTGCGCTCTACAAACTATTACATCACAGAACATTGGAGCGGCAGGGACAAGGTTGCAGCCAAAAAGTGCACCAGGAAGTAAAGAGATCTGTCGACAAGTTCTCAATATGAGGATTTACAATCCTATCCCCTAGAAAAAGTATGCAAACCAAAACTGTGAAATAATGACTGACAGTCCTTTCTAGGTATGCAAACTGTGTGGGGGGTTAGGAATTATTTAAACAAACACAAAAAAGTCAAACTGTTGTTCCTGAATATGTAATTAAATGCAGGCAGGAGAGCAACTACAATATAAAACAATCCTTAGTGAATGGATGAGATCAAATTTAAAATGCCCTAAATAATTTCCACAGCAAAACTTGCTCACACTGTATCTTTAACAACACAAATCAAACCACCACTAGGCATATCACTGTAGATACATACAGAGATAGACAAACAGACACAGATGTAATATACGTAGATTATACCTGTATCTCTATCTATGGGATCTGTCATGGGCCAGACAAAAATACCTGCAATATCCTTCCCAAGTGGTTTGACCTTATGACATCAAGAGTGGCAGAGTGACAGGTGGTTACCTGGTTACCAAAGACTAAAATAAATATCAAAGTACACAAAGGAAGGATATCGCATATATTTCTGTCTGGCCCATGACATGTTTTATTTATCTAATGCATTTTGCGTTTGTGAGCTGCTCTGGTTATTTTTTCAATTAATTTAGGGTCTTTTAGTGCACTTTGATTCTTTTCGGATGACAAAGCATTTGCTGCAGCGAAAGCATGTGTTGATGCTCATGATGCTTATGTGTCGTACGTCACTACATCACTGAAAGCTCGCTGACTCGGCAGTTATCAAAATTAGAGGCAACGCCTGATGAAGCGTTGAGGGGTAGGGCAGATGTTGCGATGTGTCCAAGAGAAGAGTGTTTGTTCGCAGGGCTTAAGGGAGCTGGTGCTGGTCAGGCAGAGAAGAAAAGTGTCAGTCGGGGAGTGGTGATGCCTGTAAGTTGAGGGGTGCTGATGATATGTAATCGTGTGTCACTGAGACTGTGAAGAGATTAACCAAAAAATAAAAGGGTTTGTGTTTACATTTTTTTTTTACATCCAGGACAGAACCTTTCAGTGTGACAGGGTTTCAGACTGAAAGGAGTTGAGCTAGAGTCAGCGCACAAGTCAGCTAGGGGGGGGAGGGGGGTTAGCGAAAGCGTGCTGCTCACACTGCCAGCTCCAGGTGATCTACAGCGTGAATAAATCCTGGCATGGGGGATCCAGAGTGAGGGTAAACACGATATCCTCACTCCAGGTCTGACCACCCTCTAGATAAGTAAAATATTTGCCAGAATTTATTCTCACAAGCATTACATATACCTTGTGCAATGCATACAAATACTACTATACAACAGATCTGCTACAGCAACACAAGACAGTTAGTTCTGATTTACCTTTATAAGGGATGTAACCACAATAGCCCCTGCATTCACCATTGGATTGTGAGGTTTATCTGGAGAACAGAAAAAGAGTTAGAATATCACTAATTTGCTTTTTTCTCTCAAAGTGAGTTATGTCATTTTTGTGAAAATTTAGAAAAACAATATTTAGACAATACAGCTTATATTTTATACTTTTCATGTTTTTCTGTTCCTTTTTTCTTCTTTACTGGGTTCGTTTACATGGTCCTTGGCCACTACAATTAATATACTTCTGTTTCTGATGTCATAATGTGGTGTCATAAGAAAAAATTACTTGCCATAGTAATCTTGTTTCTTCCAAGGTAATCTTACTGTATTCTGACATATGCAGTATGGTCTCACCATAGGACTGCCCCAGAGCTGAAATGGTTAACAGAACCTATGCTAATGATGGAATGTTAAGCTCGACAACCGTCAGATTCTTATGGAGCATGCATAATAACAAGCTATCTAAACTATACTAATAAAATAATCAACTAATTAACAACCCCCAAAACAAACAATCCCCTTTATTTAAAAATGTGGGCAACACTAAGACTCGAGTCACTAAAGTTCAATAAAGAAACACTCATAGGTTTCAAACAACATGGACAGCTGTATTGCAGTGCCCATAGGTTCTAGTAGGGGAGGTAGGGTGGGAGCTAAAAATATAGTAAGATTCTCTTGGAAGGAACAAGATTACTATGGTAAGTAATTTTTTCTTCAAACACCAGGAAATCTTACTTTATTCTGACACACGCAGACTACCCAAGCAGTACCTTGGGAGTAGGGTAGAGAACCTTTTTAGAAAAACTCTGCAGTACTGCTGTACCAAATCTGGTTTCACTGCTGGCCTGGGTATCCAGGCTGTAGTGTTTGGTAGAGGTGTGAACTGTTTTCCAGGTAGCTGCTTTGCAAATGTACAACAAAGGAATATCTCTTGCAGCTGCTATCGAAGCAGCTGTACCCCTTGTAGAATAGGCCCTGAGGCCTACAGGGGGGCTCTTTACTCACTTTGCTGCAGGTGAGCTGCATACAGGTAACAATCCAACGGGCAACAGACCTCTGAGGCAAGTCTGCCATATCCCACTTCTCCAAAGGCCAGGAAGAGCAGAGTGCTATCCCGCCTGTGGCCCTTTGTGTGATCCAAGTAGTAGCTTATAGCTCTCTTGACATCTAGGCTATGCAGTCAACGTTCCCCTGAACTGGAATGGTCAGTGAAAAAGACTGGCAAAGTGATGGACTGATTCAGGTGAAAGCCCGACACTACCTTGGGAAGAAACTTTCCGTTAGTCCTGAGGACTATCTTGTCCATATGGACTGATATGTAATCTGGCACAGTGGACAAGGCCTGGAGCGCACTGATCCTCCTTGCTGAAGTGATGGCTACCAGGAACACAGTTTTCCATTTACATACTTAAGCTCTGCTGAAGATCTGGGCTCAAACGGTGGTTGCATGGCCAAGCCATATTGAGGTCCCGTGCAGGAGTGGGTTCCCTGTGAGGGGGGGTGCAAGTGCGGCAGGCCCTGAAGAACTTTCTAAAAACCTGGTTAGCAGCCAGGGATGACCCTTTACCAGCTGAGAGGTAGGTAGAGACAGCTGCTAGATGAACCTTGAGGGTGGAAGGCCTAAGGCTGAGAGGATGAAGGTGTGCCAGATATTCCAGAATGACTTGACAAACCAGCCTAGCAGCAAGCTATCTCTTTTTGCTGGCACCACATGGAAAACCTCTTCCACTCAGAGGTGCAAGTCTTTCTGGTAGAGAGTTTTTTAGAAACTTTAAGGACCTCTAGCACCCCTTCAGAGAGGTGCAGGTCAGCATACTCTAAGTCCTCAAGAGCCAAGCCCAGAGTCTGAGGGACCGGATATTGGGGTAGAGGATCCTGCCCTGAGAGGTCAACAGGTTGTGCCTCCTGGGCAGGGAGATTGGATGGGTTATTGACAGGGTCAGCAGCAGAGAATACCAAGGTT
This sequence comes from Neoceratodus forsteri, assembly GCA_016271365.2. Classification (NCBI taxonomy): domain Eukaryota; kingdom Metazoa; phylum Chordata; order Ceratodontiformes; family Ceratodontidae; genus Neoceratodus; species Neoceratodus forsteri. The sequence goes on from CM028132.1 coordinate 1,285,839,514, forward strand.
GCCTGGCCCAGTCTGGAGCAATGAGGATCATTGTTGCTGGTTGAGCCCAGAGCTTACTCAGTACTCTGAGCAACAGGAGAAATGGATGAAAGGTGTACAGAAACTTCCCTGTCCAATCCAACATCAGTGCATCCAGAGGGACTGTGCCCACTGCAGGATGCCTGCAAGAGAATTGTGGCAGCTGGTAGTTGTCTGGGGCTGCAAAGAGGTCCACCTCTGGGGTGCCCCACCTTCGGAACACAACTTGTAGGATCTATTTAGTGACCACTCGTGGTGATTCTGGTTGATCCTACTGAGGGCATCTGAAAGGATTTTGTCCTTCCCTGGGAGGTGTACTGTTGAGAGGGAGATCCCCAGGGAATAAGCCAGATTCCAAATGTTCATACCCTCTTCGCACAGGGGGATGACCTTGTGCCCCCTTGCTTGTTTATGCAGTACATTGTGGTTGTATTGTCTGTTCCGACTTGAACAACCTTGCCCTGCAGCACTGAGATAAAGGACTGAATGCCCAGGTAAACTGCCCCGAGTTCCAGCAGATTTATGTGAAGCAGGGACTCCTGCTGTGGCCAGGTACCGTTCGCTCCCCCCAAGTGGGCACCCCATCCTAGGAGGGACACATCCGTTGTTCATACTGCTGATGGTGGCAGCTCAAGGAAAGGCACACCTTCCCTGAGGTTGTCCTTTTCTTGCCACCACTGTAGTGCTTGGAGAAGGGTTTCTGTGACTGGTACCATTTTTGACAGGGAATCTCTTTTCCGAGAGCAGTGAGATCTGAGATGGAATTGGATGTCTCTCTCATCTGGAACCTGTCACTGTTGCTGCTGACGCAGCCATGTATCCCAACACCTGAAGAAATTGCCTTGCTGGTCTAGGGGTATGCAGTTGGAAGGAGCTGGCCAACTGTACCAGGCTGTCCACCCTCCCCTGAGGGAGGAAGACTTTTCCTTATAATGTGTCCAATTCCACTCCTATGAATTCCAGGAGCTGAACTGGTGTCAGCACTGACTTTTTCTAGTTTACCAGGAATTCCAGTGCCAACAGGGTATCCCGAGTAGTGGTCAGTGCATCTTTTACTTGCTGAGCTGCCTGGCTTACCACTAACAGTCGTCCAAGTATAGGAAGACTGTAACTCCTTGCTTCCTTAGGTGTGCCACCACTACTGCTAGGCACTTGGTAAACACCTTTGGAGCAGAAGTCAGGCCAAAAGGCATGGCTCTGAACTGGTAATGCATTGATGGTAATCTGAACCGGAAGTATTTTCTGTGGGACTGCCAGATAGGAATGTGGAAGTAAGCATCCTTTAAATCCAGAGATGCCAAGCAATCTCCCTGCCTAAGTGTAGGGAGAATGGTAGCCAGAGTGACCATTTTGAACTTTGGCTTTGTCAGATGTTTGTTTAAATGTCTGAGATCCAGTACGAGTCGCCACTCCCGTTTTCTTTAGAGTGAGGAACTACCTCGAGTAGAGACCCCTTCCCCTTTGGACCAAGGGAACAGGCTCTACTGCCTTGTCCTGAAGGAGTTTTGCTACTTCCGCCTCCAACAGAGCCATTTCTCATAGGGTAGTAGGTCTTAAAACTCTTGCCCTCAGTCTGGGTAAGACCTTGAAACAGAGGGCAAGCCCCTGGCTCACTACCTCCAGGACCCACTTGTCTGTGGTAATGGATTCCCAAGCCTGGAGATAATGAGCCAGCCTGCCTCCCACTGGAAGTGGGGAAGTGACCCTGGCAGACCCCTCAGGGGATCTGCTTTGCTTGTGCACTTGGCTGAATGCTGGGGCCAGCACAGCTGCTGCCCCTTCTGCCTCTAAAGTACCCTCTCTGAAGTGGCTAGGCTGGCAGGGCCGGAGTCTGGAAGAAAGATCTGTAGTGGGTTCCACCCCTACCTCCTCTGCCCTGGTACTTCTGAGGTGTTGCTGCTTTCTCCTTAGCAGCAGCACTTTTGTAGGCTACCTTGTACTCATCCATCTTCTTAATGTAAGCCTTTGTTTGCTCCCCAAAGGGGATGTGGGCTCACAAGGAAAATCCAGGGCCTTCGTCTGGGAGTCCTGGGACAGATTAGTGGCCCTTAGCCACGCAAACCTCCGCAGGGACAATGACATTGCCATTCGCCTGGCTGCAATGTCACTGGCATCCACTGCCATCTGAAATTGGCATTTTGAAGCCTCTAAGCCTCTTTTTGCAGCTTCAGCCAGGTCTAATGTCATGGGTACAGGGCAAGCCCTGCAATCCCTAAAACTGTGTCCCAGAAACTTTTTTGATATCTGGAAATATAAGCCATGCAAGTGGCCAATCTAACTGCCAAGGAAGAACCCAAGTAAGACTTCTTGGCCATAGAATCCATTTTTCTAGAATCTTTATCAGGTGGATGTGATGCCAGGGGAATATCTGCCGTACCACGTGTAGCAGCCTGCACCACCCTTTCATGGCTGAGCTATCCAAAAAGGAACTCTGCTTCAACCTTAGCCACCCAATACTTCCTATCCATCCTTTTATCCACTGGTGGAATGGAAGTGTGGGTCTGCAAAATTCTAGTGAACTGTCTCTTTGGGGATTTGTGAATGGTCAACAACAGCCTTTTAGTTGCAGGCACATCCATCATCTCCATATAGTCTGGTTCCTCCTCCTCCTCTGTAGATTCCTGGGTGGAGAGGACCAGAGCCTGTGCCACTTGCTGCATAAAAGCAAAATGTGTAGAAAAATCCTCAGCTTCCTTGTTAGGGGAGTCAGGACGCTGAGGATCAGGGGAAACATCCAGCTCAGGAGGCTCCCCAAAGTCGTCGTCGTCGTCCTCCTCCTCCTCCTCACCCTCAACATAATCAGAATAATGTTTAAAGGAACCGGGAACTGAGGAGGAACCCAGAACCTGAACCGAGGGCTGTGAACCGGGTAACTGAACCGATTTGCAGCACCTGGATAATTCTAATAGTGTTAGCTACCTCCTCAGCGGTAGAAACCAACGGGCTTGTCGGTTGTGGTTCCTTACACAAGTATTTCTCCTCTCTCTTCTTAGCAGAACTTGCCTGTTCAGAGGCAGTATCTGTGGTTCATTTTCTACCCGAGGAAATCTCACCTCACCTTGGTCAAAGGGCTGTTCTGCCAGTTCCTTGGGTTTCTCTTTAGGATGAGAAGCAGACGGTTTATCCGAGGCCGGATCAGCAGCCTTATAGGGCATTTTTTCTCTCAGTCGGTTCAATCACCTATCAAGCGTCGACTGAGGAAAGTTTTTACAAATTTCACAATCTGCTTTCAGGAGGTCAAACCCTAGGCAGAAAACACAAACCAAGAGAGGATCTGCTTTAGCAAGTGGTTCACCACACTGTGTACAATGCTGAAAACCATAGGGCCGGTTCTTTTCTTGGGTACTGACATAAAGAAAACAACCCTAAAACTGGGTTTCTGTGAGTTAGCTACCCACAGTAGTAATCAAACCTTTTTTTTTTTTTTTTTTGGCAGTTGGTTCAGTAACCAATGAAAGAACCGACAGTTACCCCGGTTTCTTTCCCAAATTAAGTAAAATCAAATAACTAGCCTAGAGAAGTAGTTTTTAAAGAAAATGTACCTTACAAAATATAAACAAAGGTTCGGTTTCCTCCTGGTTCTGAAGAACCGGCAGGAAACCAAAACACTTCGCAGAATAATACTAAGTCTAGACTAATCTACCTGTAAAACCAAGGACAATGCTTTAAAAATGAACAGAAATAAAAAGTACTTGGAAAAAAACGAAAAATAAAATCTTCAGGAAAGATGAAGGAGAACCCTCTGACTTACTTAGGCAAGCGGAGTAAAGAATCGAACGGTTGCAGGACGTATTCCAGGCACAGTGGTTTGAAAACCGAGCTCCAGCCTAGCATTCCATCATTAGCATAGGTTCTATTAACCATTTCAGCTCCGGGGCAGTCCTATGGTGAGTCCATACCGCATATGTCAAAATACAGTAAGACTTCCTGGAGTGTGAAACAAAGGGCTGTGACTTCAGCAAATGATGAAGCAGTAGAATAAACTCTAGGGGACAAAGGTCCTGGTTCCATACAAATCAACCTGGTAATGAAGAACAATGTCAAGAAAGCTGGTGCAGAAAAGAAAAAATTACTTACCATAGTAATCTTGTTCTTCCAAAGGAATCTGTACTGTATTCAGACTAATGCAGTATGGTCTCACCATAGGACTGCCCCGGAGTTGAAACGGTTAATTAACAGAACCTATGTAAATAGTGAAAAGCTAGACGCAAACTCCGTTTTCAAACCACTGTCCCTCATTGCACTTTCTACAAACTTCCTGTTTGGGAGTAGGAAGTGAGTGATCACAGAGCCACAAAAGACTCACCATCCTAGAAGGAAAAGAGCAGCTCTCCGTCCCGCCCCCAAGCTGCTGGAGGTCTGACTCAGCGACAGTAAGGAGACTACTGAGAAATATAGGAACTCTTGTCTCAGAACAGGAAGATCAGGAGCTTAAAGGGCACAGAGGCAGAAAGTAAGTAGACAGAAAAAATAAAAAAAATAAAACAAACAGAGGAAAGAGTAAGTATCCAAAACAACAGTTAAGGGGCCAGAAATAAGACATGGTAGAAGTGGTGCAGTGCAGTGGCTGTGGAGCAGCAGTCTTCCGGAAGACGTTCTGGAGGATGCGGTGTTGTCCCATCTGCAGGCACCTCTCTGGGCTGAGGGAGGAGGTTGCTCATCTCCAGGCTGAGTTGGCCAGGATTTGGGGGACCTCCTCTCCCATCCAGGGACCACCAGGACCACTGCCGTTGCCTCAGAGGTTGCCAAGAAAGAGGAGCGGTTGGACCACAGTGGGCTCAGGGAGGGTGAGGGTGGTGGAACAGAGGCACATCCTTCCAGTTATACCTCTCCACAATTCATATGCTATTCTGGCAAAGTGTGATTCCTCTACGGAGGCACCCGCAGTGAAGACCAAGAAGAATGCTGGGAACCTCCACAAAGGAGACCCACAGGAGGGTGGCATGGGACCCCACCGGGGAAGGAAACAACTCCTGGAGGGGGACTCCACTGTTAGGACGGTAGAACTGAGGGAGGAAGGGGAGAGGAAGGGAGGTAAGGTGATTGCCTGGCACCATGGCTCGGAGGGACTGGGAGCGAATCCTCAGGATTGCCGGAGCAGCTGCACGGGGGAGGGAGCTGGATGTCATTGTCCACCTAGGGACAAATGACCTGGCTGAGAAAGGGATCACAGCAGTGCAGGAAGAGTTTGTGGAGTTGGGGAGGGGCCTTAGACAAGTAGCACGCATGGTAACCTTCTCAGAGGAGCTGCCTGTCTATGGCATGGGTGAGGCTAAGGTGCTTCACACCATGGGATTCAATCAGTGGTTGAAAAACTGGTGCAGAGCTCAGGGGTTTGGCTTCACTGGGGACTGACAGGCCACCTGGAGTGAAGCAGGTCTATACTGGTGCAATGGTCTGCATCTGTCCAGGAGGGGAACCAGGATCCTAGGTGATAGGTTTAAATGCTTGACTGGCAAGCATTTAAACTAGCCAAGGGGGGAGGCACTGGAAAGGAGCTGGGAAATCCTAGCGCCCCCCCCCACAAAAAAAAACAGGGTAGTGAGTGTGGTAAACACCAAGATAGAGATGTCAATAGGGAGATGGGCAGGGGTAAATGGAGACAATGACAAAGGCAATAAGGATAGGGATGGGGCAAAAAGGGGTAAGGCCATCAAGAAATGGAGCGTAGTGAGTACCAATGCCCATAGTCCGGGCAACAAGCTCCCTGAACCGGTGGCCTTAATGGAAGAGGGATGCCTGGATATCGTGACAGTCACAGAAACATGGTACACAGAAAACCATGACTGGGATGTTAACATACCAGGGTACACAACCTACAGGAGAGACAGGAAGGAGAGAAGAGGGGGAGGAGTAGCTCTCTATGCAAGGGAAGGGTTAAAGCAACGGAACAAAAAAGTAAATAGGTTGGAGAGGAGGCACTGTGGGTCATCTTAGAGACTGGAAATGGCACCACAATCCGCACAGGGGTTGTATACAAACCCCCATGTCAGGGGAAGGGAATGGATAAGGATATGCTAGAAGGCATCCTTAGGATGGTAGAGAAGAAAAAATTACTCATCTTAGTAATTATGTTTCTTCTAGTGGAGTCTTGCTGTATTCTGACAAATGCAGGTAGGTCCTACCTTTCAACTGCCCCGGAGAACATAGGGTTAACTTTTCTATGCATGGCATAGAATGTTCATCTCGAAATCAGTTGAAGCCTCTGCCTGTTGTTATTCGAACTGCAACCGTCAGATCTTTACGAGCAAAAACTCACTAGGTGTTCTGTGTGGAAACTGTAAAATTTTTAACTAGCCAACTGGCAAAAATATAATGTTTTTGGTTCTCAAAGGAAGACTCAAGTCAGGAAACCCAAAAACAAAAACACATCAATAAAACAACATTCCACCCAAAGGAAAAGAGAGGGTGTAAAAGGGGCACCCCTAGGGTGCCAACACTGCTCCTGCCCACCCACATCCCAAAAACTAGGTTCTGAGAGGGGAGGCGGGGGGGGAGGTCAGAATACAGCAAGACTCCACTAGAAGAAACATAATTACTAAGGTGAGTAATTTTTTCTTCAAACAACATGAAGTCTTGCTGTATTCTGACAATTGCAGACTACCAAGTAGTACCTCCATGGAGGAGGGACAGAACCTACTTTGGAAACAGGCTCTGATGTACTGCTGTGCGAAACCGAGCATCACTCCTAGCCTGGATATCCAGAGAGAGATGCTTGGTGAAAGTATGGACTGTTTTCCAGGTGGCTGCTTGACAAATTTCTAAGAGAGGAATATCCCTGGCAGCAGCCAGGGAAGCAGCTGTACCTCTTGTGGAATGAGCCCTCAGGCCTGAGGGTGGAGTTCTATCCTGTTTTTCATAGCAGAATTGTGTACAAGAAACAATTCACCTGGCAATAGATCTCTTACTGGCAGGTTTGCCCTTACCAACTTCTCCATAAGTGAGGAACAACTGGACGGATTCAAACCTGTGACCCTTGGTACGCTCTATGTAGTAGCTAAGGGCTCTTTTAACATCCAAACTGTGTAGCCTCCTCTCACCCGAGGAAGAATGATCAGTGAAGAAAACAGGAGACATATAGACTGGTTGAGGTGGAAATCTGAAACCACTTTAGGTAAGAACTTTCTGTTAGTTCTAAGGACCACTTTATCTCTGTGAAAATAGATGAAATCAGATTCCACTGACAGGATTTGCAATTCACCGATACGTCTGGCAGAAGTAATGGCTATCAAAAACACAGTTTTCCAAGTCAAGTACTTAAGCTCTGCTGAGGACAAAGACTCAAAAGGGGGTTGCATAAGCTGAGCAATGCAAACATTAAGATCCCAAGCAGGAGCAGGATCCCTAAAGGGGGGTTGGTGTGAAGCAATCCCTTGAAAAATTTACAGAATACAGGATGGGATGACAGAGAGGAAGAGTTGCCTACAGACAGGAAAGCAGAAACAGCTGCCAAATGTACCTTAAGGGTGGCTGGTCTGAGACCTAGGCCATTAAGATGGACCATATAATCCAGACCCGTAGGCAATTCAGCAGAGTCTGTAGAAATATTCTTCTTAGAACACCAAATGCTGAATCTTTTCCATTTGGAGTTGTAAGTCTTTTTGGTGGAAGGCTTTCGAGAAGCCTTAAGGATATCCAGAACCCCCTGGGAAAGATGCAGATCTGCAAATCCTAACTCTTCAACAGCCAAGCCTTGAGATTGAGAGACTGAAGATTCGGGTACCAAATCCTCCCCTGAGAGGATGTTAACAGGTTGTAATTCCTGGGAAGAGACAGGGGAAGATGGACTGCTAGGGACAGCAACAAGGGATACCATGGCTGACTTGCCCAGTCTGGAGCAATCAGAATCACTTTGCATGGTTGTGACCTTATCTTGACTAACACTCTGAACAGGAGAGGGAAGGGGGGGGGAAAGCATACAGAAATTTCCCTTCCCAGTACAGAATCAGGGCATCCAGGGGGACTGAGCCCAAGACTGGGGGTCTGCAACAAAAGAGAGGAAGTTGGTGATTGTCTGGGGCTGCAAAAAGATCTATCTCTGGAGTGCCCCACATCGAGAAAATCACTTCCAACACCAGGGGTTCTAGGGCCCATTCATGATGGCCCAGGGATATTCTGCTCGGTGCATCTGCTAGGACATTGTCCTTCCCTGGGAGGTGAACTGCTATCAGAGAGGTTTGCAGAGAATAGGCCAGGGACCACAACTTCATTGCTTCTGTGCACAAGGCCGTAGACCGAGTGCCTCCTTGCTTGTTGATGTACCACATGGTGGTGGTGGTGTTGTCTGTTCTGACCTGAACTACCTTGTTCTGTACAGATTTGGAAAAAGCTTGTAGTGCCAGAAACACTGCTCTGAGTTCCAAGAGATTGATGTGAAGCAGAGATTCCTGAGGCGACCACAGTCCCTGGGTGGTAAGTTCCCCCAAATGGGCTCCTCAGCCCAGCAGGGAAGCATCTGTGGTGAGGACCACTGAATGACTGAGTGACAAATGGAACCCCTTGCCTCAAATTGTCCTGATCCTGCCACCATTGCAAGGCTTGGATCAGGGTTCGAGTCACTGGAATTAGTTTGGTAAGGGAATCTTTTCTTTGGGACCAAAAAGCTCTTAAGTGGAACTGAATGTCCCTCATTTGGAATCTTGCACCCTGGACCACTGCTGTGGAAGCTGCCATGTGGCCCAGTAGCTGAAGAAAACGCCTTGCTGGTCGAGACACCTGAAGGCTGAATGAAGAGGCCAGTTCCATGAGGGTCCTTGCCCTTTCCAGGGGAAAGAAGGATCTTGCTTTTATCGTATCCAGTTCTGCACCTATGAAGGTGAGGAGCTGCACTGGTTCGAGAACTGACTTTGGTAGGTTCAGAAGGAATCCTAAAGAAGTGAGCACTTGCAGGTGTGACTTGACTTGGTCTGGAGACTGACCTACTATGAGCCAGTCATCCAAGTATGGGAAAATGGAAATCTTTTGTCTTCTTAGGAAGGCAACAACTACTGCCAGGCACTTTGTGAAGACCCTTGGGGCTGATGTTAGGCCAAAGGGCATTGCTCTAAACTGATAGTGGCCTGAGGGCAACTTGAACCTGAGGTACTTTCTGTGGGAGCACCTGATGGGAATGTGAAAGTAGGCATCTTTGAGGTCCAGGAGGCTAGCCAGTCCCCTGGCCTTAGAGAGGAAGGATAATTCCCAGAGTTACCATTTTGAACTTTGGCTTTAGAAGATGTTTGTTCAGATATCTTAGGTCCAGGATGGTCGCACTCTCCTGTCTTTTTGGGGCTAGGAAGTACCTGGGTACCTCCTTTGCCCCAGTGTAGGGTAGGAACTCTCTCTATAGCTCAGAGAGCTAGAAGAGAAGAAACTTCTGCCTCTACGGCAAGGGTCTCTGAGAGATTTGCAGGTGGAAAAGATCTGGCTCTCATCTTGGGAAATTTTTTGAAGCTGAGAACCAGTCCCTGGCTTACTACTTCCAGGACCCACTTGTCTGATGTAAGAGACATTCAGTCCTGGACAAAGTAAGCCAGCCTGCCCCCTACTGGTATAGGAGAATCGACCCAGGCAGACCCATCAGGGTGTCTGCTTGGCAGGGGCTTTAGGCTGAGGGGTGGATGCAGGCCTGCTCATCCCCCTTCTGCCTCGCCCTCTAAATAACCCCCTCTGAGAAAAAGAAGAACAAGAGGCCTGAGCTTGAGAAAAAGGCCTTTGGAAAGGCCTGCCCCTGTCCCTGGACTGCTGCCTTTGAGGAGTTGTTTGCCTTTCTTTGGCCTGAGCACTCCTGTAAGTGGTCCTGTATTCATCCATTTTCTTCATGTAATTCTCTGTCTGCACCCCAAACAGAGAATTACCCACTACAGGAAAATCCATGGCCTTCGCCTGGTTATCCTGTGAGAGGCTAGTACATCTGAGCCAAGCCACTCTCTGAAGAGCCACAGATGTAGCCATGACTCTTGATGATACATCACTGGAGTCTACAGCAGCATGAAACTGAACTTTCGATGCCTCAATCCCATCTGCAGCCACCTGCTCCAGCTCCTTGGCAAGCTGGGTAGGAGCCTGTTTAACCAGTGCCAGTACAGTATCCCACCTGGACTTCTGGTACCTGGCTGCATAGGCCATATAATTAGCCTGCCTGAATCCCAAAGATGCTGCCATGTACTGCTTCTTTGCCATGGCATCAATCCTCCTGGTGTCCTTATCTGGGGGGTATGATGCCAAGGGGATATTTGCCTTATCACAGGCAGCAGCCTGCACTACCCCAACATGGCTGCATTGCTGAGAAAGGAACTCCGTGTCCGAGCCTAAAAGGGTGTACCTCTTGTCCATTCGTCTGTCCACAGGAGGTATGGAGTTAGGAGTCTTAAGAATTTTGTCTGTTTCCCAAAAGATTTATGGAGGGGAATAGACAGTCTCCTGGACTCTGGGATGGCCATCATTTCGACAAAATCAGGCTCCTCCTGATCCTCTACTGCTTCTTCCATTGGAAGCTGGAGGGTTTCAGCCACTTTTCTGTAAAACATAAAGTGGAAGGGCATGAAAGCCTAGGAGAGAAACACCTGAAGGTCTGTCTGGGGAGATGTCCGGGTCAATAGGCACATCCAGACTTTCATAATCACCATCATCATCCTCATACTCTCCTCCTCCTCCCGGTTCATAAAATTCTTCTGAAGTGTAATCCAGAACTGGGGAACCGACTGAACCGAGCCCCTGCCAGATGGTGCCGGTTCAGCCAGAACCGTGTAGCGACTGCACTATTCTTATCGCTTTGGCTATCTCATCAGCGGTCGGAGTATGAATTTCCGGATCCGAACCGGACGATTTATCTTTTCTCTTCCTTTTAACCGGAACCGACTCCTCAGAATCGGCTCTCCTCTTGCCCAAAGAAGTATTGCCCTGGTCAGAGGGCACTCCTTCTGGTTCAGTTGGAACCGAACCGGGTTGGCCATCCGGGTCAGCGGACTTCTCGGCCTCCCTTTCCCTCAGTCTACCTACTCTCTTATCCAGGGTAGCCTTGGGAAAATTCTTACAAATTGGGCAGTCTGAACCGAGGTGGTCAAACCCCAGACAATTAACACAGGTGGTGTGGGGATCAGCCTTAGCAAAGGCTTCCCCACACACACTGCAGTGTTGAAACCCAGTGGGCCCGGTTTTTTCTTGGGTTTCTCAGACATGGCCAATCCTATCCAAAACTTACCCTTTTTTCCGCAATCCGCCAGGCAAGACTCCTCTATTGGTTCCTGACCGTGTTACAGGTCTTGGAAAAAAAACTAATAAAATCCGTTTTTTTTTAGAACTGATACGGACCGATTACCACACTCTAAGTAAAGTCACAAACTTTTTTTAAACTAAACTAATCGGTTCAGCCGAACCGATCCGAAATTTACAAGTTCCACACAGAAACTAAATGTAAAACCTATCTAGTACTCACGGTACCACAGACAGAGACTTAAACCGACAGATTCGGTAGCAGAAATTTGATAGAAACCGAACGAAAAACAACACTTTAACCGACTTTTTTGGAACCGAGCAAAGGAGAAATCTCCAGAGCGACTGTTCAGTGAAGCAGAGTAAAGAATCTGACGGTTGGAGTTTAAACAACAGCAGACAGGGGCTTCAACCGAGCTCGACGTGAACATTCCATGCTGGCCATGGAAAGTTTAACTCTTTGTTCTCTGGGGCAGTTGAAAGGCAGGACCTAACTGCAATAGTCAGAATACAGCAAGACTTCATGTTGTTTGAAAGTATGCCTCTTTGCAGATGACACAAAGATCTGCAACAGGGTTGATGCACAGGAAGGCGTGGAAAGGATGAGAAGGGATGGCAAAGTTGGAGGAATGGTTAGAAGTATGGCAGCTTGGATTCAATGTAAAGAAGTGCAAAATAATGCACCTGGGAAAGATTAAATTGTTTTTTGGGGGAGCGGGGTAGTAACAACAACAAAAATGGAAAGGGACCTCGGGGTAATCATATCAGTTAACCTTAAGGTTGGCAAGCAATGTCAGAAGGCAGTAGGGAGGGCTGGGGGGATACTGGGATGTATAGAGAGGCATCACCAGCAGAAAACAGGAAGTTGTTATCCCTCTGTATAGACAGTTGGTGAGACCTCATCTGGAGTACTGCATCCAGTTCTGGAGACCCCATCCCTGCAAGGACATAGACAGGATGGAGGCAGTCCAGAGGAGGGCAACTAAAATGGTGCAGGGTCTGCAGAAGCCATACAAGGAGAGACTAAAGGAACTTAATATGTATACCCTTGAGGAAATGGGGGGACATGATAGAAACTTTTAAGTACCTCAGTGTGAATCCAAGTCCAAGAGGGTAGCATCTTTCAGAAAAAAAGATGTGCAAGAACAAGGGGACACAATTTGAAGACAGAGGGGGGACGGCTCAGGGGCAATGTGAGGAAGTATTTTTTCACACAGAGGGTGGTGGATGCATGAAACAGCCTTCCTGAGGAGGTTGTGGGGTCTAAAACTGTGGAAGAATTCAAGAATGCATGGGACAGACATAAGGCAATTCTTGTTGGGGGGTAGGTAGGAAGAAATAGGCTGTTGGTTAACTAGGATCTGCAGCTTATCCTATAGGTAGGGAAATGGGCAGACTAGGTAGGCCAAGCGGTCCTTATCTGCCGTCAAAGTCTATATTTCTATGTTAGATTCTTACAAAGCATGCATAGACAACTACACATAACTATCTTAGCAAAAACTAATTCCCCCATTTTACTGATAAATCCCTTCATAAACAACAGGGCCATCTCTAAGACTCAAGTCAAAGATGCCCAAGAAACAACAGTCATACCAACAGGTTTAAAACAATGCATGGACAGCTGCAGTGCAGTGCCCATTAGGTTCCAGCAGAGAAGGAAGAGAGGGAGCTCAGAATACAGTAAGATTCCCTTGGAAGAAACAAGATTATCATGGTAAGTAATTTTTTTTTTCAAGCCCCAAGAAATCTTACTGTATTCTGACTAATGCTAACTACCCAAGCAGTACCTTTGGAGGTGGGTAAAGAACCTACTTAGGGAACAGGCTTTACAGTGATGCTGTCCCAAACCTGACATCACTCCTGGCCCGGGTATCCAAGCAGTAGTGCTTGGTCAATGTGTGGACAGTTTTCCAGGTAGCTGCTTTGCAGATTTCTAGCAGTGGGATATCCCTAGCAGCTGCTATGGAGGCAGCTGTTCCCCTGGTAGAGTGAGCCCTGAGGCCCATAGGGGACTGCTTGCCCACCTTGTTGTAGCAGAACTGAATCCAAGCCACAATCCAGTGTGAAATAGACCTTTTTGTAACTGGGTTTCCTTTAACCATTTCTCCATAGGTTAGTAACAGCTGAGTACGGTCCTACCTGTGACCCTTTGTGTGGTCTAGGTAGCAGCTGATAGCCCTTTTAACATCCATGCTATGCAGTCTACATTCCCCTGAAGTGGAATTGTCAGTGAAAAGGACAGGCAATGTAATAGACTGGTGAGGTGGAAGTCAGAAACCACCTTGGGAAGAAACTTCCTACTAGTCCTGAGGACAACCTTGTCCCTATGAACTACAATATAGTCAGGTTCTGTAGACAGGGCCTGAAGCTCACTAATCCTCCTGGCAGAGGCAACTGCTACTAGGAAATTGCAGTTACGCAAGAACTTACCGTAACAGTAGATCTTCGAGAGAGGTTCCTGCAGTAGGTCTTCACATATAGGACTGCACCCCCTGGTGTCTGGTTACAACGGCAAACTTGTAGCTAGCAATCATCAGCAGGGACCGCCCCCAACATCAGGTGACTCAACGTCAGTTCGACTATAAAAGGGGGCGGTCCTGCACCCACCCTCCAGTTCTTTTCCACCAGAGACCTAGAAAAAGATAAGTAGAAAGGAAGGAGTGATAACTCCTAGGACCATGCTTCCTATCTAGACCCAAGGGCTAGGCAGGATGAAAATAAAGGAAACGTTCCAGGAGTTGGGAGAAGGTGGGTGGGAAACTAGACCTACTGCAGGAACCTCTCTCGAAGATCTACTGTTACGGTAAGTTCTTACATAACTGCAATACCTTACTTCAAGAGGGTTCCTGCAGTAGGTCTTCACATATAGGACTGAATACCCAGCAGTACAAAAGAAAAATACAGAGACCAAGTTCCAGGAGGAGGAATCGATTGTCAGACTGAGTACTGTATTATGACAAGAGTCCTTGCAGTACTGCAAGGCCAAAACCAGTCCCTACGCCTAGAGGCAATGTCCAGACTGTAGTGCTTAGTGAAGGTATGTACAGACGACCAAGTGGCCGCTGCACAAATCTCTGCCATGGACACATTCCTGAAAAAGGAGGTAGAGGTGGAAACACTCCTAGTGGAGTGACCTTTTACCGCCCCTGGAAGGGACTTGCCATGTTTTTGGTAAGTGAAGTAGATGCAGTTAGCCAGCCATCTAAAGATGGCCTGTTTAGAAATGGCCTTAGCCTGGCACTGGGGGGCAAAGGCCACAAAGAGCTGATTGAACTTATGGACGTTCTTAGTCCGGTTAGTGTAATACCGCAAGATCCAGTGCACATCCAGAGTGTGCAGAAGATATTACTCCCTGTTGGAATGCTGAGGATAACAGACTGGCAATTCCACACTCTGAATGAGAGTGGTTTCCGAAACTACCTTAGGAAGAAAGGATGGGTTAGTCCTAAGGATGACTCTGTCCCTATGAAAAATCAAATAGGGTTCCTTACAGACGAAAGCCTGAAGCTCTAAAACTCTTCCGGCCAAAGTGACAGCAACTAAAAATAAGGTCTTCCAGGAAAGGATGCGCATGTTACAACTTGAAGCAGGTTCAAAAGGGGAGAAGGGTCAGTTTTTCTAACAAAGTTAAGGTCCCAGGGAGGACAGGGGTTCTGGACTGGATGTTTGAGATGGAGGATGCCTTTTAAAAAGGTTTTGGCGACCTCCAGTTGAGCCAGAGTTGTGCCCTCCACCAGGAGATGGTAGGCCGACACCGCAGAAAGATGAACCTCGATGGAGGAATAACTAAGGCCCATCTCAGATAAATGTACGAGGTACTCTAATACCTGGACAGCCGAGCATGAAAATGGGTTCAAACTCCTAGCTAGGGCCCAGATCAAAAACCTCTTCCATTTCATGGCATAGGTGGATCTAGCAGAAGGTTTTCTGGCTTCCACCAAGATATGAGCAACCTCTGGGAGGAAACTCCATAGCGGGAAGCTGCTATGTCCACTGGTGCCATTCATTATGGTGGAGAAATTGAAGGCTCGGACACATCAGGGAGCCCTGCTCCTGTGTCAGAAGGTCGTGAGACAATGGCAGGAGGACTGGAGGGTCTAGCGCCAGCTGTTGTAACAGTGGGAACCAGAATTGACAGGGCCACAGAGGGGCAATCAGAATTAAATGGGCTCCTTCCTCCTGGAGTTTCACCACAACCTTCTGAATAAGAGGAAAGGGAGGAAAGGCGTAAAGAAACCTTCCTATCCAAGAGAGAGAGTGCGTCTCGCCAAAAAGCACCATGCCCTGGAACAAGCGAGCAAAAGCTGGGTAGTTTTTGCATTGAATGGAGAGACGAATAGATCTACTTCTGGCCGACCCCATCGAAGAAAGAGGTTTTGACTACCTCCTGCTTTAATTCCCACTCGTGAGCCCGGGCCACCAATCGGCTGAGACTGTCCGCCAGGACGTTGCTTACGCCTGGAACGTGGACTGCTGTCAAGAAAAGGCTGTGCTGAATCACCCAATATCAAACTCTCACTGTTTCCCTGCAGAGAGTACAAGCGAGTTCCTCCCTGTTTGTTGATGTACCAGACTGTGGACATGCTGTCCATCTGGATGAGAAGTGATCCTAGCCAAAGAAGTAACTAGAACACCTGGAGAGCATACAGGACTGCTCTTGTCTCCAGAACGCTGATGTGGAGCAGAAGCTCCTGGTCGGACCAAGACCCTTGCATTATGTGGTCCCCCAGATGGGCTCCCCAACCAATGTCCGAAGAGTCTATGGTGAGGATCTGGAAAGGGATCAGGGAGTGAAAAGGGGCTCCCCCTAGTAGATTGGAAAGATCTTGCCACCAGCGAAGATGTTTCTGGAGGCTGTTGGAGATCATGACCCGTTGGTTCATGTCGTCCGTCCTCTGGTCCCACTGGACTCGGAGAGACCACTGGGTGACCCTCATATGTAGTCTGGCCAGGGAAACCATCGAAATGGCCACTGCCATAAGTCCCAGAAGATGGAGCACCGCATGTGCTGGGACCCAGCGAGCCTGGGCCACTAAGGTGGCTTGAGCAACTAAAGTCTCAGCTCAATCTTGTGGCAGAAAAGCCTTGCTCTGAACTGTCTCTAGTACTGCCCCAATGAATTGGAGGCATTGCGAAGGTACTAGCTGGGACTTGGGAAAATTGACAATGATGCCCAGAAGGACACACAAGTTCAGAGTGAAAGAGAGAGACTCAGGCTGTCTGGAGAGGGTGCCGAGAGGAGCCAGCCATCCAGGTATGGGAACACGTAAATGCCCTTGCTGTGAAGAAAAGCCGCAACCACCGCTAAGCACTTGGTGAACACCCAGGGTGCTGAGGAAAGGCCAAAGGGTAGTGCTCGGAATTGAAAATGGTTCTCCTGGAAGGAGAAATGGAGGAACCGGTGGCGGGCCGGGAGGATAGGGATATGTAGGTAAGTGTCCTGCATATCCAGGGAGTACAGCCAAGAATTTGGTTGGAGCAGGGGAAGAAGACCCTGAAGGGTTAGCATGCGAAACCTCTTGTACTCGAAAAAGAGGATGAGCATGCTGAGATACAGGATCGGTCTCAGATCTCCAGTTTTCTTTGGAACCAGGAAGAAGTGGGAGAGTAAAATCCCTTTCCTATTTGGTCTTGAGGGACGGGTTCTATGGCCGCTTTTTGCAGGAGAGCCTGAATCTCCTGGAAGACTATGGGGATCTGATCCCTTGGATAAAAAGGATCGTCCCGGAGGGTGTGGGCCAGGTATCTCCATGAACTCTATCAAGTGACCTTGTTGAATGAGTTGTAGAACCCATTAATCTGCGGTGACGGCCCTCCATTCCCCTAGGTGGTGGCCGAAGCTCCCTCCTACCGGTTCCTCCTTGACTGCTGGAGGTAGCGGAAGGAGGGGAAAGGAGTAGAGCTTTAGCCCTGGAGGTCTGTTTGGGAAATCTGGCCTGGGGGGTTTGGGCTCCAGATCCAGGGGCTCGTCATTTGCCCTGACGTTTCCCCCTGGGTCTTATTCCATCATCTTTGACAGCAAAAGGGCTACTTCTTTTGCCCTGTCCTATACATGGAGCGTACGTCCCGCAATGAGCGCCCACTTTCCTGCAGCCCCATAATTATGTCCTTGGTATCACCGCCAAAAAGGACGGAACCCCTGAAAGGGGCATCCAGGAGGGAAGACTGGACGTTCTGTGCCAAACCTGCAATCCTGAGCCAGGAAAAACGTCGGATGCAGATCCCCGTAGCACCCGCCCTAGCCATCGAGTCTACCGAATCATATGTTGCTCAAAGAGCATGACGACAAGACGACTTGTTCATATGGATCTTGTCCAGAAGCTTGTTTCTGAGCGTCTCATCCTGGACCTCTTAGAGGTCCCTCTCGAGCTCCGCACAGGAAGCCTTCTGGAAGGCCACCATATGAGAAATATAGTTAAGGGACCGGATGGCACAAGAAGTAGAGGAATATACATTTCTGGAAAACTAGTCCAATTGCCTTGAGTCCTTGTCTGGGGGGCCAGGAGCTCAAATGCTTGGGCTGAGCCGACCGGTCATGGGCGGCCATAATGACCATTGAGTCAGCCTTCGGATGAGACGTAAGATGCTGAATCCCTTCTGGGGGAAAGTAAGTATGATTGACCTTTCTGGACACAGCAGGAATAGAGGAAGGCTGTTGCCAGATGGTGGTGACCATATCCTCGTGAGGGCCTATCCAGTGGGGAAAAGATCTGTTGTGACCAAATCTAAGTGCTCTGCCAGTCTTTTGCACTGGGGGTCCACTTCTTTGGAAGGCCAGCCTCCTGCAGCCTGGATCATCCTCAGAAGGTCACCGAAGGAGGGATCTTCTGGAGGAGATTTAGGAGATTCCTTAGGTGGGACCGCAACAGCAGATCAAATGTCTGAAGCAGCGGTATCAACGTCCGAATCAGAAGGTTCCGAACCACTGGGGATGGAAGGGTCCAACCCAGAGGATCCCACCGACAAGAAACCCGAAGCCCGTCCGGAGGGAATCGGTGGGCGAGATGCCCTAGGCAGGGGAATGTTACCCACTGGTTGCCTCAACTCCGAAAGAAGCTGGGTCCTGATGTCCTGCCACCAAGCCAGGATCGTATCCCGATCAGTCAGCGCTGGAGGAGGAGGCTGGTAGCCTGGATATTGTGGGTGTTGCTAAGTGGGGTACTGGAACCCTGGCAATCATGGGTTGTAGCCACAGGAAGGGTACCCAGGGTATCCCGGCGTCGGGTATCCCAGCGTCGGAGGCACAGGGCCTGGCATCGGGTAAAGTGGCGCCGAAAGAGACCCGCCTGGCAGCGGAAAATGGGGATCTGGCCCCGGAAAACTGCCTGGAGGTTCAACTGGACCAACTGGTGGGGGGGGGTGCCAGAGGGCCACTAGGTGGCGAGGGATCAGGAAGAGCCCCTGAAGGTCCTGAAGGAGGAGGCCCTATGATAGGATCCCGGGCCGGCGACGGACTCCTGTCCGTGGGCGGCAATGGACCAGTCGAAGGGGGTAATTCAGGAAGTGACCCCAACGAAAGGTCCAAAAACGATCCTGAGGGAAGAGACAAAGCAGGATCGGGTGGCAAATCCCTGGGGTGAAGAACCTGAAGGGATGAAGAGTCTCCAGGCAGCACGCTCAAACCTACGTCGGGGGCCTCATGGGAGCCCGAAGGGTGAGACAGAGGGTTCGAGCAGACGACAGAGGCTCAGTCGCCCGACTTATCGGACCTGACTGGGCTGGCAGTAGCCGAAAGGCTGAAGCTAGGGTTGGAGGGTGACTTATCGGCAGTGCTGGGAGGAGGAGACTTAACAGAGACCTCGAGAAAGGCTACCTACCCCTGGCTGCCCGCTCACCTCGGCAGGAGGGGGAGAAGGTGCCTGGCCTAAAGTAGCATATGGAGTACCTGAAGAAGTACTCACGGTTTTGGAAGCCAGTCTTCCACCAGGCAACGGACTCTTCTCCTGGCGCTTCTCCTTATCCTTCTTTTTCCTCAGGGCTGGCAATGACTACCTTTCCTTTAACTCCTGAAGCTCCTTTTCCATCAACGCCAGCCATCGAGTGAGAAGGTGGGCCTCGAGGGTTCGCTTGGGTCTGGTCCGGATGGCTTGATTAAAGGCCAGACAAATAGTACACTCGTCTGAGTTGTGCTTGGGGCCTAGACACAAAAGGCAGCGGGAATGGTCGTCCTCACGCGGGATTTGAGCTCCGCACTTAGAGCACTTCTTTTTAGAGCGAGCCGACATACAATTGGTCGGATGTTGAGAGAAAAAAAATAAATAAATAAAAATCGCTGTAGAAGTCGAAAAAACAATGAATGAATCACAGGTTTCTGATCGTTCTTACACGAGAGCCAAACGAACTGAGGTGATGGCAGGAAAGAACTGGTGGGCGGGCTCGTGACCGCCCCCTTTTACAGTCAGACTGACGTCGCGGGCAGTCCCTGCTGATGATTGCTAGCTACAAGTTTGCCATTGGAACCTGATGCCAGGGGGGCACAGTCCTAAATCTGAAGACCTACTGCAGGAACCCTCTCAATGTAAGATCACTGTTTTATAAGTCATGTACTTGAGCTCTGTAGAAGACATGGGCTCAAAAAGGGGCTGCATAAGCTGGGTAATGCATATCTCGAGGCACCACACTCGGGTAGGGTCCCTATGTGGGGGATGCAAGTGCAGCATCCCCTTGAAAAACTTTCTGAACACTGGGTTGGAGGCCGGGGATACACCCTTGCCTGCTGACAGGTAAGCAGGGACAGCTGTCATGTGCACCTTCAGAGTAAATGGCCTTAGGCTAAGAGAGTGAAGGTGGGTCAGACAGTCCAGGATGACTGGCAGGCCTGCCTGACTGTGATCTATGTCTCTTCCCCTACACCAGATAGGAAGCCTTTTATGCTTGGAGGTATAGGTTTTCTTAGTGGAAGTCTCGAAACCCTGAGTATATCCATTACCCCTTCCAAGAGATGCAAACTGGCATTTAAGCCCTCAAGGCCTTGAGCCTGAGGGACTGGAGGTTGAGGTAAAGGATCCTGCCCTGAGTTTGTCGGTAGGTTGTGCCTCCTGGGGAGGCTGACTGACTTGGATACTGACATGGAGAGAATCAGAGAATACCAGGGCTGCCTGGCCCAGTCTGGGGCAATGAGGATCATCGTTGCTTGAGATCTGAGCTTGTTCAGTACCCTTAGCAGCAAGGGGAAGGGAGGGAGGGAAGGCATATAAGAACTTCCCTGTCCAGTCCAGCAGCAGTGCATCCAGTAGGATTGTGCCCCTCATAGGAGGTCTGCAGTAGAACTGTGGCAGCTGGTGACTGTCTGGGGCTGTGAAGCGGTCCCCCTCTGGAATGCCCCATCTCTTGAAAATCACCTGCAAGACCTGCATGTTGAGTGACCACTCGTAGTGATACTGGCTGATTCTGCCGAGGGCATCCTCCAGAACACTGTCCTTCCCTGGAAGGTGTACAGCTAAGAGAGAGAGAGAGAGAGAGAGATCTCCAGGGAGTTTGCCAAGCTCTAAATTTTCATGGCCTCTGTGCACAGTGGGGCTGACCTTGCGTTTCCCTGTTTGTTTACACAGTACATGGTGGTTGAGTTGTCTGTCCTGACTTGTACCATCTGGCCTTACAGCAACTTGGCAAAGGACTGGATGCCTAGGAGAACTGCTCTGAGTTGCAACAGGTTCATGTGTAGCAATGACTCCTGTTTGAGCCATGCACAGTGTGCTTCCCCAGATGTGCTCCCCATACCAGAAGGGATGCATCTGTGGTTAGCACCAATGGGGGAGCTTGCTGCAGGAAAGGCACGCCCTGCCTGAGATTGACTCTCTCCTGCCATTAGTGAAGTGCCTGGAGGAGACTTCCTATGACTGGCACTAGCTTTGACAACGAATCCCTTTTTTGGTGCCAGTGTGCCCTGAGGTGAAACTAAATGTCCCACATCTGGAATCTGGCCCACGGTACTGTTGCTGTTGATGCTGCCATGTGGCCCAGCAACTGCAGAAAGTGCCTTGCTGGCCTTGGGATGTGCAACTTGAAGGAGCTGGCTATCTGTACCAGGCTGTCCACACTTCCCTGTGAGAGGAAAGCCTTTCCCTGCAAGGTGTCCAATTCGGCTCCTCTGAACTCCAGGAGCTAGACTGGTTCCAGTACTGACTTTTTGTGATTGACCAGGAACCATAAGGATTGCAGGGTATCCTGTGTGGCGCCAACATATCCCTGACTTGATGTGGTGACTGACTTACAATGAGCCAGTCGTCCAGGTAGGGGAACACTGCCACCCACTGCGTCCTCAGGTGTGCCCCGACCACAGCCAGACACTTTGTGAACACCCTTGGGGCAGAGGTCAGTCCAAAGGGCAATGCCCTGAACTGATAATGGCCTGATGGCAATCTGAACCTGAGATACCTTCTGTGAGATTGCCCGATGGGGATGTGGAAATAAGTCCAAGGATGCTTACCAGTCTCTCTGTTTTAGTGTTGGAAAAATGGCTGCCAAAGTCACCATTCTGAACTTCGGTTTTGACAAATGTCTGTTTAGATGTCCGAGATCCAGTATGGGTCACCACTCCCCAGTTTTCTTTGTTGTGAGGAAGTATCTTGAGTACAGGCCTTTTCCCTTTTGTGTCAAGGGAACTGGCTCTACTGCCTTTGTGACAGAAGATTGGATACTTCCCCCTCCAGCAGAGCTGTTTCTGATGGGGTAGAAGGTATGAAAATCCTTGCTCTTAGCTTTGGCATGATCTTGAAGCGGAGAGCAAGATCCTGACCCACTACCTCCAGGACCCACCCATCTGTGGTGATGGACTGCCAATCCTGGAGGTAGTGGGCCAGCTTGCCCCCTACTGGGACTGGGGTGGTGACCTGGAAAGACACCTCAGGTTGTCTGTTTGGCCTGGGCTACTGGCTCTGCGCTTAGACTAATGCAGCCACTGCCTCTTCTGTCCCGCCTCTGAAGTTACCCCCTCTGCTGTTGGTACTGGGGAAAGGTTTGGGGTTGGAAAAAATGGTCTATAATGGGCCCTGCCCCTGCTACCTCTAGCCTGATGCTTCTGTGGCATGGATGCCCTTTCCTTGACCATGGTACTCTTGTAGGCAGTTTTGTAGTCATCCATTTTTTTCATGTAAGCCTCTGTTTGTTCCCCAAACAGAGACGTGGGCTCACATGTGAAGTCTAAAGCCTTCATCAAGGTATCCTGGGTCAGGTTGGTGATTCTGAGCCAGGCAAACCTTCTAATAGACACCAACATTGCCATCTGCCTGGCCACAGTGTCACTGGCGCTCAACTGCTATCCTGAACTGTGTCTTAGAGGCCTCTATGCCCCTCTTTGCTGCCTCCTCCAGATCAGCTGCCATGGGAGCTGGAACAGCTTTAGCATTCTCCAGGACAGTACTCCAGAGTGTTTTCTCTTAGGCAGCAATACCACACTGTATGCTTTTAATTAATAACATTTTTGTACGCAATTGCTATTGCTTTGGCGTCCCTTGTGGATTTGTGTGTGCGAGGAAACTTTCGTGATCTACTCCAGAGTGTTTTCTGGTACCTGGAGATGAAAACAATGTGAGAGGCCAGCCTAATGGCCAAAGAGGACCCCAAATAAACCTTTTTTGCCATGGAGTCTCTGGAGTCCTCGCAGGAGGATGAAATGCCAGTGGGATGCCAGCTTTGTCACAAGCTGCAGCCTGTACCAACCCCTCATGGCTAGGGTCCCCAAAAAGGAATTCCGCTCCTCCCCTAGCCACAGAATACTTTTTATCCAGTCTTTTATCTACGGAGGGAAGGAGAAATAGGATGGAAAATCCTCAGACCCCTTATCAGGGGATTCAGAACGGTGAGGATCTGGGGAGATGTCAGGTTCGATAGGATCCCCATAATCCTCATCCTCCTCCTCTTCCTCATAAAATTTGCTACACTGCTCTAGAGAACTGGGAACCGTGGTGGAACCGAGTGTTTGAACTGGTGTCTTAACCTGTGACCACCTGAATAATTCTGATTGCATTCGCAATCTCCTCAGCAGCTGGAGTCGAAGTTTTCCTCGGTTGCGGTTCCTGTGCTGTGTGTTTCTCTTTTTTTCTTTTAACCGCTGTTGCCGGTTCAGCGGCTGTATCTGCAGGTTGTTTTTTGCCTGAGGAACTTTTGGCCCTTTCAGAGGGCCGTCCCTCCGGTTCTTTCTGAGGAGGAATCGGATGATCCGCAGCCGGGTCAGCAGCCTTCTCGGACATTTTATCTTGCAGTCTTTTTAGTCACCTCTCAAGCATTGATTGAGGAACGTTTTTGCAGTTATCATAGTTTGTCTTTAGGTGGACAAACCCAAGGCAGAACACACAAATTAAATGAGGGTTGGCCTTAGCAAACTGTTCCCCGCACTCAGTACACTGCTGGAAACTTGTAGGGCTCGTTCTTTTCTTGGTTTTCTGTGACATCTAACCAGAAAAGAAAAACCCCTCTTACTTTTTCTTTTTTTTCCAGCTTAAATACAACTGCTAGAAACAGAGAGCCCTGGTGAATCAGTAACCAAATGCCAACTGACTTATCAGGTTAGATAGGATCCCCATAATCCTTGTCCTCCTCTTCTTCCTCCTCCTCATAAAATTCGCTACCCTGCTCTAGAGAACCAGGAACCGAGTGGAACAGAGTGTTTGAATCGGTGTCTGAACCTGCGACCACCTTTCAACCGGAACCAGGAACGCAGGTTTGAATTTGTAAGCTGTTTTACAGAATTATGGCATGTATTTTAAGCTGTATGTTATTGTTAGTTGGTTTTTTTGTGTTTTTATTGTAAAACTGCTCTGAGCAATGGAAGGGCGCCTTTTAAAAATAAAATTTTACTTACTTATTAAAAAAGTCGGAAAATGTTAAAATTCAACTGAACTTTTACTTCACGAGAAAATAAAAAGGTCGGTTCCCACCCGGTCACGAGGAACCGAAAAGGAACCAAAACTTACCACAATAACGCTAAATCTAAACTAAGTCTACCTGTACACCAAGGATGGCACGAGGTCACTATATCAGATGACATAACAGCACAGCAATGTACCATGCTGTAAATACAGCAGATACATTGCTGCTGCACAGACAAACTGCCGAAACACATTTCAGCTGAAGAAGCCAGTGGCTTCTTTGTTTCGCCCCATTAATATAATCAGCTAACGGGGTTGACTCTGAGGAAGGAGAGAAACACCGCCGGGAGAAAAGAAATCACACAATGCGGTTTCGCAAAAGTCTGGGACCGGGATTTGAGCCCCGGTCCACAGATGCATAGCGCCCCATACTGCTGCAGCTCATCCCACTGAGCCACGGTGGCAGCTCGGCGGACCACCTCCCCAGAGTTCTTGATCTTCACATCACTCCTCCCTCCCACCTATGCACGACAAGGTACAAAACCACGTGCAACGTATGTGCCCTGAGGGGTTTTGTACCCTGTCGCGCTAGTACGCCGTGCGGTATTCCATGTGCGGCGCTGTCTGCGATATATTGACCCGGTAGGACCAAGGACAGTGCTTTAAAAATCAAAAGAAATACTCTGTACTTTAGAAAACCGATAAAAATGAATTTCTTCAAGCAAGTGAAGAAGAGCTCTCCGGAGACGTCTTACTGAGGCAAGCAGAGTAAAGAATCTGACGATCGCAAGAAGTACAACCAGGGACAGTGGACTAAAAACTGAGCTCAAGCCTAGCATTCCACTATTTGCATAGGTTATATTAACCGTTTCAGCTCCAGGGCAGTCCTATGGTGACACCATATTAAATTAGTCAGAATACAGTAAGATTTCCTGCGGCTCAAGTGAATGTTTACCTGACCTTTTTTTGTTTTAGGTCAGAAAACTTTGCAGAATTCACAATTTCCAAAATTGGGATCTGGGCCCAAACAAGAAAAGTGAATTTCAGAGATGTGTCGATGGGCTTTATAGCCCGTTACTTATGGCCGTGAAAGTCATTTCTTGCAAAAAGTTAAATTTTTTCCTCAGTCTATTTTGGAAAGGAAGGGATCATATATCTCACCGAATGGATGGCCACCTGATCCCTTCCAGTTCCTTGTCCATCGCCCCCCACCGCTCCGACGTTACAGATACATAGATACATAGACAGTGTCGGCAGATAAGGGCCTATGGCCCACCCAGTCTGCCCATTTGAGCTTGTAAGTTCAGTTTATGTTTTCCTAGAAGTCTGTTGCCCCTTACTCCTGACCTCCAGAATTCCTTTATGTCTATCCCATGCATTCTTAAATCCCGTGTTTGTTTCAGCCCCCACCACTTCCTTTGGCAGGGTGTTCCACTTGTCCACCACCCATTCTGTGAAGAAATTCTTCCTCACGTTTCTCTGAATCGTCCTCCCTCCAACTTCATCCCATGCCCTCTAGTCCTGGAACATCTTTTCACTTAAAAATAGTGTATTCCTGCACCCTGTTCCTCCCTGTAAGATACTTGTATGTCTCCATCATATCCCTCTCTCCCTCCTCTCCTCCAGGGTACATGTTCAGTTCCTTCAACCTGTCCTCATAGGACTTGTGATGCAATCCATGCACCATCTTTGTTGCCCTCCTCTGAACCTTCTCTACCCTATGTCCTTACGTAGGTAAGGTCTCCAGAACTGTACACTGTACTCCAGGTGGGGCCTCACTAGTGTCTTGTATAGTGGAATTATGACCTCCCTTTTCTACTGGTGATGCCCCTGCCTATGCATCCCAGCATCCTATTTGCTTTACCTGCTGCCTTGTCACACTGTTTCCCTACCTTGAGGTCATCAAACCCCAAGATCCCTTTCCTGCTTGGTGCATGCTATATCCTCACCCCCCAACTGATATATTGTGCCAGGGTTTTTGTGCCCCATATGCATTATCTTGCACTTCTTTGCATTGAATTTCAACTGCCAAATCCTGACCATTCTTCAAGTTTCTGCAGGTCCCTTCTCATTCTGTCTACACCCTCTGGTGTGTCTACTCTGTTACAGAGCTTTCTGTCATCAGCGAACAGTGAAATTCTGCCTTCTAGGTCCTGCGCAATGTCACTGATGAAGATGTTGAATAGAACCAGTCCCAGCACTGATCCCTGTGGTACCCCACTGGTCACTCTTCCCTCTGTGGAGTGACAGCCCGTTACCACCACCCTCTGTGTCCTGCCGCCCAGCCAGTTACCTACCCACCACACTACTGTCCTGCCCACACCCATATTCCCCAGTCTGTGTAATAGTCTTCTATGTGGCACAGTGTCAAAGGCCTTGCTGAAGTCCAGATAGGCCATGTCCACTGCCCTCCCTGATCACCTCCTAGTCACCCAGTCAAAAATTCAATGAGGTTGGTTTGACATGACCTCCCTGGTCAAACCATGCTACCTTGGGTCCTGTAGTCCACTGACAACCAGATGTTCCACCAATCTCTCCTTCAGTAGTGCTTCCATGATCTCCCCACTACCGAGGTGAGGCTGACTGGTCTGTAGTTCCTGCTTCCTCTTTGTTCCCACTTTTGTATAAGGGGACTACATCTGCTGTCCTCCAGTCTTTGGGTACCTCCCTGTTTCCAGTGATCGGCTAAACAGGATAGCCAGAGGTTCAGCCACCACTCTCTCTTAGTTCTTTAAGGACCCTGGGGTGCACCCCATCTGGCCCCATTGTGCTATCAACTCTTATTACTTCCAGTTCCTTCAGGACCCTTTCTCGTGTAAAGGGACTTGTGTCCATTTCTGCACCATTTTCACCCCTTGTATTCCCTTCAGACTCATTACCCTCCTCTTCCTCAGTAAAGACTGAGCAGAAATACCTGTTCAATATGTCAGCTTTACTGTTGTCATCCTCCGCCGGCCCCCATCCTCCCCTTCAGTCTCACTATCCCTCCCTTTGCCTCTCTTTTTTCACTTATGTACCTGTAAAAGGTTTTGTCCCCTCTACCCACTGATTTTGCAATGTGTTCTTCTGTCTGAGCTTTGGCTTCCCTTACTGACCTCCCTTTGCTTCACCTGGTACTTCTCCCTATCCCCTTCTGCCTGTGTCTTTTTGTATTGCCTGAATGCAATCTTTTTGGCTTTCACTTTACGTTGCATACCTCTTTGGAAAACCATAATGGTCTCCTCTTCCTTTTCCTCTTGCTAACCTGCTTAATGCAGAATTCTGTTGCTCTTGTAATCCCCATTTTAAATACTGCCCACTGTTCCTCAACCCCTGGTTCCTGCCCTATTCCTTAATGCCTCTTTTAAGTATCTCCCATTTTCCCAAAGTCTGCCCTCCCCCATAAATCCAGGATACATGTTTTTGTGTGGTTTGGTTCTGCTCTTTCTGTGATTTCAAACCACAATGACTGGTGGTCACTGTTCCCCAGGTGCTCCCCCACTGTTACCCCAATCACACTGTCCCTGTTTGTGAGCACAAGGTTCAGTATTGCCTTATGCCGAGTTGGTTCCATGACCAGTTGCTTGAGAAAGGCACCCTGAAAGGAGTCCAGGATAAATCTGCTCCTAGTTGATGCTGCTACTGGGATGCTCCAGTCCACGTCTGGAATACTGAAGTCTCCAACCAGTACTACCTCCCCCTTGTCTGCCATCCTTTGGATGGCTAGCATCAGCTCCCTATCTGTTTCTTCCTCCTGGGCTGGTGGTCTATAGACCACACCTGTGCGGATGGCTAATCAGGGAAAGTGTGGGGGTGCATCCTATTATAGTCTATGGGGGGCATTTTAAAAACATTTTTATATGTGTTAAAGCAACATGTTACATAAACAAAAGCCACCGCTCAACTGATCGGGACCAGATAAAAGATGGCTTTCAGCCTGGCTGGCTCCCAGACCCCCTATACGGAGAAGCCATCCAGCACTATGTGCAACAGTTACTGACTTCTTGTGCTGTTAGCTGCCGGAGTGGCCCAATCCATTTCCTTTATATTAAGGTCACTATAACCACCAGCTCCATTTTTGCAGCCCCCTCCTGATTTCCATCCCCAATTTTCTACCCCTCCGTCTTTCTGGCTACTGGGGGTACCCCAATGGGAGAACTAATGGTTCACCACCTCCCGATGAAGAGACCACCTGGGAGACACCTTGCCCACCTCGGCCAAGGGCATCTGCCAGCTGGTTGGAGGCTCCAGCCACATGAATTGCCAGAAGATCGGCACCCAAGCTGCACAAAAGTGTCCAGGTGTGGAGTGAAGAGACCACTCGTGAGACGCTTCACACAGTCAGCTGAAGGTGTCTACCAGCTGGTTGGATGCTCTGGCCACATGGATCACCAGACGATCAGCATCCAGACTGCACGTGACCCAACTCTGAACTGAAGGAGTGAATGCCGTCAGGGCTAGACACACCACCACGGAGCTCCAACGGGTTAATGTGATATTGGGACTCCTTGGGGGTTCAAAGCCCATTGGCTTTGTGGTCCTCAAGTTGGCTCCACATCCCAGCAGACATGCATCGAACGTTAGAAAGGCTGAAGACTATGAGTGAACAAACAGGACTCCTTCCTGCAGGTGTTCCATGACCAGCCACCTCTGGATGGCGTCACACATCTGCTGCATAACCACAACCACCTGGTCCAGGTGACAAAGGCACTGAGCCCACTGAAGGGCCAACTCCCACTGCATGGGCTGCATCTGCCAATGGGCCCACCGGTTCACAAGAGTAGGGACATTTTCTCCGGTGTCCTGGCCAACATTCACCTTACCGTAAAACCGGTTTATACAATTGTCCAAGGCTGTGTGTGGGTGCTGATGTGTGACATGGCTGCCACTACATCAGTCACTTCACTACCAGTGTCTCATTGCTTGTACAGCACTTTGGGATACAGTGTGTATGAAAAGCACGACGTAAATGCTAATTCTTCTTCTCCTTCTTCTACTTGCCTCCCCTCCCCCCACTGTTCCCATCTCGGACTGCCTGCCCCCTCCCACGGACCCTGGCCTGTCCAAACCCCCTAGCCCCACACCCTGGCCTGCCTACCCCACATGGATCTGGCCTGACATGGACCTGTCCTGCCTGCCCACCCCCCAAATGGATCCTATTCTGGACTGCCTGCCAGCCTCCCATCGATATCATGCTGTCCTGCCTGCTTTCCATCCATGGATGCTGTCCTGCTGGTAGTGAGTACCATAGGTAATGGTGCCTGATCCTACTGTGTACCTTTTAGGTCAGCCACTTAAAGGCAGAGAGGTCTCTGAATAAAAAAAGACTGTAAATGACAAACACTGCCCCTTGGTCAAAAACACACAACCCATCCCCAAAATCGGAAACACTACACAAAGAGATGTTTAGCAAGTTGAGTCATTTGACATATGAGGAAAGACTTATTCAGTTGAGCTTATACAGACTGGAACAAGAAGAGGTGACTCGTTAATGTTCTTCAAAATAATTAAGTTAAATGAGCTGATGGTAGAAACGTGTATGGAAATTCAGAACAAATTACACAGATTAAGAACTCATAATTATCAATTATCAAATTGGAACATTATACTAATGGATCCAGATTCAATAGTTTTACACAGCAAACTGGTAGAATTTGGAACTGTATGCCAAATGAGTTACTGGAAGGTCAAAGTTCAGATGATTTTAAGGTAAAATTAGACAATTACCTACTCAAGGGAGGGCAAAACTGGATCTGCTAGAATGGATAGACAGACTTGATGGGCAATAGCCTTCTTCTAATACCTCAGTATGAAAAAAGCATTAAAAAGAAGATTCTGCAGTGCTCATAGGACTGTTTATATGCAGGCCAGCCCGAGCCCGGAACAGGACACTGCAATGATTGGCATGCCACACTTGTTAGCAAAAAAGATTCCTAATCGTGCTGCTTAACCAGGGATATCACTCACCTCATTTTTGCAGTTATTCACTACCACAGGACCATGATCTGGGCTGCACTCCTTCCAGCTGCAAGTCCGACCAGATTTTGGAACACTTGCTGTGTCTCCCTAAGCAACCCCATGTGCTGCTATGCTGGGTAGAATGGGATACACAAGAGGCAACAACGACTGCTGCTGCTTAATCTGAAAAAATGGCGACTGGTGGCAAATGCAGCTGCAGCGTCGTCAGACACAAACTCAGTTTGCAGGAAAGGACCACCTGCATCAGGCAGCCAAGCAGATACTATGGAGGGAAGGATGGATAACGCAATGGTGCATGCGTGGCTTGACCCCAGAATGCCATGCAAAAAAAAAAAAAAAGAAAAATGAGGCTTTAGAACCAGCAAGCACCGTGGTGGCTTACAATTAAAATGGCGGCTGTAAATGCAAGGTTTCAAGTGGCAACACGGTAGTTCGTAAGGACTCCCAGGAAACTGTAGGCCCTACACACTGGCGTAGTTTGAGTGGTAAATCCGGCTCGGTTTACAGTAGCTCAGCAGGCATCTCGGGATAACTCCTCTGATAGACACTGAAGGAGGGAGAATGTTAGGCAGGGTGTATTTTTTTTTTCCAAAGTATGAGCCAGAAGCTTGGATCATTCGGAACACCACCTCATAGTCAGGAGGAGGTACTTCATCTGCCAGACAAAAAAAAAAATGGTATTCCAGGTGGATTACCAGGGCTCACATTTTGGTATTCCGACATGAAAAGTGGTATGCCAAACATACTGGAATACTGCTAAATTTGAGCCCTATGCTCTCTAGAATGGTTTTCAGAACTTAGCTCAGATTAAAATCAGTAAACAAATAATGCATTTACATTAGACATCGTTTTAAAATGTTCTTTAAAAAACATGTTCAAGCCCAGGTCCAGGGGTAGTCTTGAGTCTGTTTTTTTTTTTTTTAAACAGTTCAAATCAAACACACTTTAACCTTGCAGTCAAAACAGCACTGCAAACCGTGCTATGAATGTAACTTTTATTACAGTGTAAGTTTTTTTTTTTAATTCAGCTTTTTTAAACACCACTAATGAAAGTGCAGTGTAAACACAACACAAGGGTGTTGAAACCATGTTCAAACATGCTTTGCAGGTAGTCAGGACACAGTAGCTCAGTTTGTTTAAAAATTTAACATGTTTTCAAAAACAGGTCAACAGCCTGGATAGGACCTATCACTGTCGTAGTTTCAGCTGATCAGTACATAGGGACACTGCATCTCTTATTCTGCATACAGTGGCTTCTTGTGCAAAAAACAGTAAGAGTGGAGCATTCCACTTTACTGCTGGGGGAGAACGGCTTCATTTAACATTTGACATTTAAAAGGTAAAAAGAATTTCTTGAAACCTTTTATCAATCATTCTAGCTAACTTGAGTGATATATAATAAGCTCATAGGGCCTCTGCAAGTTGTTTCTTAAGATCTGGGCGGCCAGAACCTTTCAGCTTTGCGGTTCATAGGTAATTTCAAGCTAGTTAGACTTGCGTCCATAGAGCTTGCCTTGATTTTATATATTGAACATTAATCTATCATGTCTTTTATTTACCAATAAGATATTTGTCTACAGTAGTTCTCTCTCCCAAACTTCACATTCGGTGTCTCTTAAGCCATAAGAGATACCTTGTGGAGGCTCTAACTCACATCAAAACAAAGCTAGCAAGGAATGTGCTGCTTGCCATACACAGCGCCACACTGTCAGCTACAAATGCCAAGAGTACATCTCCCCACTCCCTACCTCGAGTTTGTCACCTCTGACCTATTTTGAGTTTCAGGTGCTTAAGGGACTGCCTTGTTTGATCATATGCAAGGAAATTCTTGTTTTAAAGGAGACAGAAGTGGCTGCTGCAACAGCCTGAAACCCCAGAGGGACTTAAAATCAATCTGTTAATTTCATTAAATTACCACTACTTCCATTTCTGATATGGAGCAAATATTGCAGTTTTTGAAGGAGGTGTAGCAACTGTGGCAAGCCACTTGGCCCCTTAATCAGGGACATCGGCAGGCATATGCACTGTACTCAGCAGAGTACAGTTAAAAAAAAATCTGGCAGGGCAACAAAAAGAGGAAAGCAAGGACATTATGAGTCACGCTGTGTCTGTGTTGCGCTGAGCCCTTCTGCCTTTGTTGTTCACTACAGGGCACTGATGCCACCAGCCAAATACACAAACAAGTACAACTTACCAGGCAGGCAGAAAAACAAAGGGAGGATCACAGGAAGAAACTGATTACTTGAACTCAAACATGGCAAACGGTGGTGGGGGGTGCTATTGTTGGTGTGACGTGGCAGCGCATATTTTGGTTTATGTTTACGTATCAGCTGGGGACAACAGTGCATCAGTTTTGAGTACAAGTTTAAAATTCCTGGCTACACCCCTGCCCTTAATGACATTTTTACTCCTATTCTTTGCATAGATTTTATCTGCAGTAAGGAACTAGTCATTGTAATACAGTTCAAGGTTGAAGCAGACTGCCCCCGTGGCCCAGCAGCAGCACATTGCGCTCCCGTGCAGATGACCATAGTCACCGCGTTAGGGGAATAAAAAAGACTGAAGCAGGCTGTGGATTAGCTGAGCAGGGAAAATGTGTACATTTACCATTATTTTAGTTTTAGTGGGATGGTGGGGCCCAACCAAATTTATGATTAGTGCAAGCATGCCTAATAATGTACCATTTAATAAAGAAAGATTGTTTCTGGTCGAATGCCTGCCCTTTTAACAGAAATTCTGTCAGTCTCAGAAAGACTAATATATTGACAAGATTACCTTGTATTTAAAAACAGAATTTCTCTGATGGTAGATAACAATGATCTTGAACAGAGGAATAAAAAAAAATTTCAAACTGTGACTATATAATCGAACATATCTGCACATCTCTATTTGATTCATAGAAGACCAACATGCAGGCTACCATCCCCCCACCCAGCTCACGCCTACTATCATTTTACAACAGAAATTGTGTACCACCCCCTGGTTTTAGCATATGTACTGTAAAATAAGTTCACGGTACATATTGTAGAGACTGTAGTAGATTACTCATTAACATGGTTAGTTCACACTCCAACTACCAGGCTGCGTAACACCCTCCCCTTCTAGCTGGCTTTGTGTTAAGGCAAGACTAATTGGTTGTTACAGAACTGCAGCCGATGACTCAGATCTGTTCTACTTCCAGCTGGCAACTCAGTGAGATTACAATAAAGCATGCATGAGCATTACTATCTGTCCTTTAACGTACAGACATTACAGCAGTAATTTGTCCTGGACCTTGCCACACTTCTGCCATGAGCTCCTTGACAACAGATAATTTAGCTTATTATGTTCACATATACTTCTAAAACAGAATACAGGCTAATGGCAGATAGCCCTTGTTAACTTCTCAGCTCGCATATGCCAATCCTTCTTGATAGAACTAAATTCAAACTCAGTACACTATTCTTTTGGAATCAAATGTAAAAAAAAAAGAGGGAGATTTCTTATTAATGTCATGAAACGGTTCCATATTCTTTGTTTATATTTTTCTATAGGTGACAAGTATTGATTAATTTTTCATGGAAATACTATGGCAACTGAGGCTGGCTCCGTTTCCTTGGCATCATGCATCAGGAATCTACTGGGAATATGTTTGTGCTTCAAAGCAAAAACCAAGCACATCTGCGTAGACAGTCTGAGCTAGCCAATCCTAAACCACTGGAAACGTGCATTTAGCCACGAATTTCACTCACTCTCACCACTGTGTATTTTCAATAAGCATTTGAAGGTTTTTTTCTACCTATGTAGTAAAGAGCATTCAACAAAGTTCCAGAAAAAAAGTGAATTCCTTAACAGAATAATTTTTCAGAGCCATTCACCAAACACAACTAATAATCACAGCATAGAAGAAAGCTGGAATATGTTGTGGCAGCCAGGTATTTTGTCAGCGCCCTTCTTAAATAAAAAAAAAAAGGCAACTCCCTAACCACTATGAAGCAGTTGAACCAAATTAAAACATGCAGTACAAATTACTGAAACCGAATGTTATACTCTAATTATAAATTTACATAAATTACAGATATAAATCAAAACACAGAAACAAAAAATTTGTCAGCAAGTTGGGACAACTTGGCCCATCCAGTCTGTCCATTTTTCCCTACCTACAGTATATGGAAATTACGTACCTACCGTAACTCTTGAGCTTCTTGGATGAAGTCTCCACCACTCATTCACACTAATGGGACTATGCCAGAGGCGCTAGGACACTGCGGGAGCCAACAATTTTCAGGAGGATCAGAGCCAGGATAGGACTGCGCATGCACGACGCCGTGAGCCTAACTTGAGCCCCATAGGTTATCTCGGCATCGACCCTCCAACTGCCTTAGTACCTTTTCGTCCAAGGAGCTGCAACGTAAACTAACTTAAGAAAACCTAACCCTAACTTCCAGGCATAAGATGGTCCAGATGACCCATGTAAGAAGGATCAATTCAACAATGTCTTCACAGCCCGAAGAACAAGGAAATGAAGACCAAAACAGAACGAGGGAGTTCGGGGGATGGGTGTGTGAATGAGTGGTGGAGACTTCATCCAAGAAGATCAAGAATTACGGTAGGTATGTAATTTCCATATCTTCCTGGACCTGAAGTCTCACCACTCATTCCACACTAATGGGAGAGTACCAAGAAAGAAATCCCCCGTGAGACGACGGAGGAGACAGAGCTCCCTCAGGACAGAAGTCCATAAGGACTGTCCCGTCAAGAAAGTGAACTGTCTGGCATGGACACCCAGAATGTAGTGCTTACAGAGGTATGCAGTGAGCTCTAAGTCGCTGCCTTGAAGATGTCTGCAAGAGGTACATTACAGGGTCAGGGAGTGAGCACTCAGGTGGCGGATGCCATTGAGGGAGTCTGGGACCAGTGCATCTGCAGCCTGTGCGTCAGGAGCCTCTGTAGAGGGCCAGAGAGTGTCTGGGGCAGTGCAACCAGGACAGAGGAGGATTTTCATCCAGCCCATCCACCCCGGCACCGACCTCTATTAAATGGACTAGGTGGGAAGAGCCAGAGGTACAGAGCAGCAAGAAGCCAAGGGCTGGAGAGCAGCAGAAGGCGTCTACTTCTGGGAATGGAGCAGAATGCTACCTGGACTTGGGGACTCTGGCTGATGGCAGACTGTGAGTCAGTCTGGTACTATTTGGTCTATGGGGTGAGGAAAGTGAGTGGCATATGGAGTTGTATTTGGCATAGGACACTGTATATGTCTCTGCAAGGTAAGTTGTATTTGTAGTGCAAGTCACCTGAGTGGGAAGGCAGGAACTAGAGGAGAAAAAGGTAGTACTGCATAACTATCTTTGTTACTGTCCTGTGTGGTTATTTTTGAGGGGCAGGACTAGTTAAAAACACACAAATAGGACTGGTTAATTTTTATTGGTAATACTGTATTCGTTTTGCATTATCCTGCTAGTTACGTCTGCTTAAACATGGGTAGAATAGCGAGCTGTAATGGATGTGGGGCGGCGGTTTGGATGAACATTTTGTGGAAACTTGGAGGGTACCCAATATGTCAGGCGGAGAAGGCTCGAGGAGGAGGTGATGTGGCTTGGTAGGGAACTGGAGAGGATGGGAGAAGGGAGGAGGGCTGCTTGAGCAAGTGGGCCACTCCCAGAGGGAAACATGAGGGCACCACATGGGAGGAGCATCGGGTCAAGAGAGGGGATGAGAAGGGGGTGCACAAGCAAACTGTACAGGACACCAGGCACTGTAGGGAGGGCCATAGTCGGGAGGGAAGAGCCGACGCACAGCAAGGCAATGGGGGGCAGGTAATAGGTTTGTGGTCCTGGCGACCCTGGTGAGGAGGGAGCCAAGGGCAGTGGGGGAAGGGCACAGCTGGAAGGACGGTCGAAAGGAGCAGAGAAGAAGGAGAGAGGAACAGGGATGGAGGATGGATAGGCAAAGGTGGGGGTGGGACCAGGAGGTTGGGAAGGAAGAGAAGCCTAGGGATGGAGCAGGGAGGCGGAGGGGGACAGATCAGGGGTGGGGGGGCATTAGGAGAAGGGCAGAGAAACAAAGGTGGCGGACTCCAGAGATAGGTACTGTGGGAGTAAGGTGGGGGCGGGGACAAGGAATGCCGAGGGGGGGGGGATGCTAGTGATGGGGGACTCTATATTAAAAGGGATAAGATGGGTCAGTAAGGGGGAAAGGCACAGTCATATATGGGTGGAGTCCATACCTGGGTTAACGACGGGCAGGACGGGGCAGTCAATCCTGAAGTGCACAAGGAGGGGTAGGAGGAAACTGTATCTTGTGGTGCACGTGAGTACGAACGACATGGCGGGGGAGACAGTGGAAGTTGCAAGGGAGAAGTTCGAGGAACTAGGTAGGGTGTGTGAGGAACTGGGGGAAACTGGTGGCCTTCTCAGAGGTGCTCCCAGTGCCGTGCGCGAGTACAATGAGAAAAGGGAGGATTAGAGTATTCAACACATGGTTGCGGAAATGGTGTCAATCAAAGGGGTACAGGTTTTCTTTTTTTTTTTTTTTAGTTTTTGTTGACCAGGTAAGTGCACTAGACAAATCCTGCCTATTTTCAGGCACGACCCAGGGGAGGTGGATACAGATGAATGCCAACTGACCTTGAACCAGATTAAGCTGTGGGGGTTAGTGGGGGGCTGGGGACAGACCTGGAACAATAACGATCTATACGCAGGAAATAGGCTGCATTTGAGTGGGGAAGGAAAAGGAATTTTAAAACAGGGGATAAAGGGGTACACTGCAGCAAAGGTGAGTTTAAACTATGTGGGGGGGGTGGCAAGAGGACAGCTAGTAGGCAGGGAACCCATAGTGGGGAGCCTGATGAGCTTACCCGCAAAGATAACAGGGGAGGAGCCAGGGTAGAGGCATGGGAGGGACCCAGGGTAAGGCAAGGAAGGATATGGGGTGGAGAGTGGTCACATTAAATGCGAGGAGCTTAGGTAATAAGTTAGCTGAATTACATGCTCTTTTGGCAGTGCGGAGAGTGTATATTGCGGGCATCACTGAGGCGTGGGTTACCCAGTACCAAGATTGAGATATGATGATCCCAGGGTACAAAATATTCAGCAAAGATAGCGCTAAGGGGAAGGGGGCATGCACTCTATGTACGAGAAGGGATCAGGTGTATAAGGGAGAAGAAGGTAGAACAGAGGCCCTAGGGTTGCAATTTCAGGACTCGAGAGGTAGAACACTGAGGTTGGGGAAAGTATACAGACATCCAGAGCAAAGGGGAGCATCTGAACAGAGAGCTAGCTGAGCAAATCAGAAGGGTCTATAGGAAGGGGAACACAGTGGTGGTGGGGACTTCAACCTACCTGGGGTGGAGTGGAGTGGAGCACTCCAGCCACCACGAGTCCAAGGAAGCAGGTCATACTAGAGGCATTTCAGGACAGCTTCCTGGAGCAGTTGGGTCATGAGCCTACTAGATTGGATAGGACTCTGGACCTAGCACTTTCAAATGGGGACGCTGCACCAGCTCTAGGCTGGGAGTGACCACCACTCAGTGTGGTTCATGCTTAATACGAGTAGGGAAACAGGGGGTACAGAAACTAGGGTGACTTATTTTAAAGGGGCAGACTTTAGGAGGATGGGGGAAATTCTGAATAATGATCTGGCAGCCATGTGTCAAGAAATGGATGCTAGCCAAAAGTGGGATATTATTAAAAGAGGGCTAGAGGAGGCCACTGGGACGTGCACAAAGGCAAGAAGTAAGAAGGGAAGGGCAAAGAAGCCCAGTTGGTTGACTCGGGAGGCTATGGAGGGGGTAAGGGCCAACAGAAGGGTATTTTGGAAACTCAAGAAATGGGGGTTGATAAAGAAGAGTATACGAAGAAGTCCAGAGAGGTTACCAGGCTAGTCAAAGCAGCCAAGGCCTCAAGAGAACGGAGCCTGGCACAAGGTATTAGAGAAGGAGAAAAGGACTTCTTCAGATACATTAGAGAGAGAAAGAAAGAAGAACAAAGACCGGATTGTGAGGATTAGGAAGTGGGGAGGTGGAGGTGGGGAGAAATGTAAATTACATGCCTACCATAATTCTTGATCTTCCTGGACGAAGTCTCCACTATTCATTCACACTAACTGGAGGACTACGCTGGAGGAGCTAGGACAAAGCGGGAGCCGAAAATCTTCAGGAGGGCCGGCGCCTAGCTAGGGCCATGAGGAAGCGGCACCGCGAGCTTAGCTTGCACCGAATAGGCTACCTGAAGCTGACCCTCCAACCACCTGAGTACCTTTTTTTATCAAGGAGGTGCAGCATAAACTAATCTAGTGAATCTAACCTATGTCAGACATAAGATAGTCAGAACGACCCATGTAAGAAGGGTCAACACAACAGAGTCTTCACAGCCGAGCCATCGAGGGAGTGAAGACCACAAACAGATAGGTGAGCTTGGGGAATGGTGGGTGGGCATGTGAATGAGTGGTAGAGACTTCGTCCAAGATGATCAAAAATTACGGTAGGTACACAATTTATATATCTTCCTGGACATAAAGTCTCCACCACTCATTCACACTAATGGGAGAGCACCGAGCTAAAATAATCCCCCGAGACGGGCGGCTGGAGAGAGGGAGCTCACTTAGGACAGAAGTCCATTAAGGACTGTCCTGCCAAAGGACTGATGCTGCCTGACATGGACATACAATGCGTAGTGCTTTACAAAAGTGTGCACGGAACTCCAAGTGACCGCACTGCAGATGTCGGCAATGGGCACGTTCCAGATTTCTGCCAGAGATGCCGCAGCTGCTTTGTTCGAATGAGCGTATACTCAGCCTTCCAGCTTAACCAGTGTCATGGAGTAGCAGTGGCAAAGGCATGCTACTAGCCATGCTGAAATGCATCTGATAGCAACAGGCTGACCCAGTCAGGCCATGCTTAAGGAGACAAACAGATGTTTTGACGTGCGGATTTCCTTGGTTCTGTCCAAGTAGAATCGCAAGGCTCTCTTCGCATCCAGAGAATGTAGGGTATGCTCTCCCTCATTCTGGAAGTTCACACAGTAGGCAGGAAGGACCAGAGGCTGATTCAGATGGAATTCTGAGACATCCTTGTACGGGTGGTCTGTGACCACACCATGTATTTCAGACACTCTGCGGGCGAAAGCGATGGCTGCAAGGAAGGCCGTCTTCCAAGTCATAAATTTCAGTTTACAAGTAGCTTGGGGCTCGAAAGGTTTACGGGTGAGCATGTCTAGCACAAGGTTAATGTCCCAGGCTGTTACTGGTTGTCTGACAGGTGGCCTGGTATGTAGAATGCCCTTAAGAAACCTCTTGACCACAGGAAGCTGAGCCAGAGACATGGAGTGTACAGGTTCATGGTACGTACAGATTGTGCAGAGGTGAACCTTAACAGCTGAATATTGCAGGTCTGTGTTTGAGAGCTCTAGAAGATACTCTAGGACCTTGTTTGGTGGACAGGAGAAAGGATTCCAGGATGATTTTGCACACCAGACAGAGAACCGCTTCCACTTAGCTGTGTACGTTTTTCGGGTAGCTGGCTTGCGAGCAGCTAACAGGACATCTGAGACCCTACATGAAACGTTACACCTGTTCAACCTGTTCAACTCTATCTCCTCAGAAGCCAGACATGTAGGTGTAGGGACTTCAGGCTGGGATGGACGACAGGGCCCTGGGTCAGTAGGTTCGTATGAAGTGGAAGCTGTCTCAGAGAAATTTCTGATAATCTGTTGATTAAAGGAAACCAGATCTGATGAGGCCAGAATGGGGTGATGAGAATTATTCTCCTCTCATGCCTCCAGTTTGAGCAGCACCCTCTGAACTAGGGGAAAGAGGAGGAAATGCGTACAGAAAGCGTCTTGTCCACCGCAGTCTGAATGCATCCTGACAAGAAACGCCAGGTCCTGGATATCTGGAGCATAAGAGAGGCAGTTTTGCGTTGAGCGGGGATGCAAAAAGGTCCAAGTCTGGAGTTCCCCACTCTTCGAAGAGTGATTGCAAAGCAAAGTCAATGAGGACAGGGATAGTGCTACTAGAGGTAAAGCCATCAAAAAATGGAGAGCAATGAGTACTAATGCCCGCAGTCTGGGTAACAAGCTTCTTGAATTAGTGGCCTTGATGGAGGAGGAACATCTGGATATCACGGCAGTCACAGAAACATGGTACAAACAGAACCATGGCTAAGACGTAAACATACCAGGATACACTATCTACTGGGGGGACTGGGAGGGTAAAAGATGAGGAGTAGAAGCTCTCTACATGAGGGAAGGAATCAAAGCTACAGAACAAAAGGGTAAACAGGGAGGATAGTAAGCACTGTGGGTCAATTTGGAGACAGGCAATGGCACCACAATCTGCACAGGGGTTGTATACAGACCCCCATCTCAGGAGGAGGACAAGGACAACGAAATTATAGGAAGTATCCTTAGAATGGCAGAAAAAGGGGAGAGATTGCTAATGGGGATCTGAAAACGCCAGATGTTAACTGGAGTACATTTGCAGCAGTCACTGCTAAGAGTGGGATCATTCTAGATGCCCTACAGGGGGCATGCCTTAGACAACTAGTATTGGAACCCACTCGAGAGGGTGCAGTCTTAGACCTGGTACTCTCAAATGGAGATGGTGAGAGGATTTAGAAGTGGGTAGCCATCTGGAAACTAGTGACCATTGAACAGTATGGTTCACAATAAACACAGCAGTAGAGTCAAGCCATACAAAGGCAAAGGTACTGGACTTCAGGAGGGCTCACTTTGCCAAAATGGGTGAGTGCCTAAAGAATGCACTAGCAAATGGGCATGAAGGAGGGGTGGAAGAACAATGGGGAATAATAACTGCCATCACAGAGGCAGCAAGCCTTTGTGTGAAGCAAATAAAACAAAACGATGTAAGAAACCACTATGGTTCTCAAAGGAGGTGGCAGGGAAGGTTAGGGAGAAAAATAAAGCATTCAGGAAGTACAAGGAATCACAGAAGGAGCAGGACAGAGAATTGCATCAGTTAAAGCAAAAGGAAGCTGGGAAGACAGTCAAAATAGCAAAGGCCCACACCGAGGAAAAGACAGCCAACACAGTTAAGAAGGGGGATAAAACCTTTCACAGGTACATCAGGGAGCAAAGGAAGATCAAGGGAGGGATAGTGAGGCTTAATGGGGGGGGGGGGGCAGAGGGTGACAGTGAAAAGGCAGAGATACTAAACAAATATTTTTGCTCAGTATTCAGAAATGAAGAGGGGGAGGTACCTAAACCAAACAATAGAAACACTCCGGATACAGAAGTTGATACCAGTCCATTTACAGAATAAAGGGCTCTGAAAGAACTCTTAAAACTGAAGGTGGACAAAGCAATGGGGCCTGATGGGATTCATCCCAGAATTCTAAAAGAACCAAGGGTAGAACTAGTGACACCACTGACTACCCTCTTTGACAAATCATGGGAGGATGGGGTGGTACAGAGGACTGGACGAGGGCAGATGTGATTCCACTTCACAAAAGTGGGAGCAGGGCAGAAGCAGGCAACTAAAGACCTGTTAGTTTAACCTCAGAGATAGGGAAAATTATGGAATCACTTCTGAAGGAAAGAACTGTCAAGTACCTAGAGGCCAGAGGGGCACAGGACCCAAGACAGCATGGATTCACAGCAGGAAGGTCATGTCAGACGAATCTAATCGATTTCTTTGACTGGGTGACCAAAGTAGTAGATCAGGGAGGGGCTGTGGACATGGCCTACCTAGACTTTAGCAAGGCATCTTTCACAGTCCCATACAAAAGATTAATATACAAGTTAGCCAGCCTGGGAGTGGGTCCCAAGATGGTAGCCTGCATAAAGAATTGGCTGGAGAACAGGACACAGAGGGTAATAGTAAAGCGAGTCCACTCTGAAGAAAGGGGGGTTACTAGTGGGGTACCGCAAGGTTCAGTACTAGGACCGGTCGTCTTCAATGTCTTTATAAGAGACATTGCAGAGAGACTGGAAGGAAAAGTATGTCTCTTTGCAGACAACACAAAGATCTGCAACAGAGTTCATACATAAGGTGGAGTGGAAAGGATGAGAAGGGACTTGGCAAGGTTGGAGGAATGGTCAAATGTAAGGCAGCTTAGATCCAGTGCTAAGAAGTGCAAGGTAATGCACCTAGGAAACAAAAACCCAGGGGAAGAGTACACAATGGGGGGTGAGATACTGACAACAACAAAAATGGAAAGAGGCCCGGGGTAGTCATATCAGATGACCTAAAGGCGCGGCAGCAATGTGAGAGGGCAGTAAGGAGGGCTGGGGGGGTTACTGGGATGCATAGGGAGAGGCATCACCAGTAGAAAACAGGAAGCTGTTATCTCTCTAAAGACAGCTGGTGAGACCCCATCTGGAGTACTGCGCGCACTTCTGGAGACCCAATCTCCACAAAGATATAAAACAGGATGGAGGCAATCCAGAAGAGGGCAACTAAAATGGTGCAGGGTCTGCACCGGAAGACATATGAAGAGAGACTTAAGGAGCTTAATATGCATAGCCTCGAGGAAAGGAGGGAGAGGGGGGACATGATAGAAACTTTCAAGTACCTCAAGGGAATCAACAAAGTCCAAGAGGGTAGCATCTTTCAGAAAAAGAGCTATGCAAGAACAAGGGGGCACAATTTGAAGATAGAGAGGGGGCGGCTAGGAGATAATGTAAGGAAGTATTTTTTCACAGAGAGGGCTATGGATGCATGGAACAGCCTTGCTGAGGAGGTTGTAGAGTCAAAAACAGTGGTGGAATTCAAGCATGCATGGGACAGTCATAAAGCAGTTCTAGGGGGTG
The DNA here is from genome assembly GCA_016271365.2 of Neoceratodus forsteri. Classification (NCBI taxonomy): domain Eukaryota; kingdom Metazoa; phylum Chordata; order Ceratodontiformes; family Ceratodontidae; genus Neoceratodus; species Neoceratodus forsteri. Next base: position 1,285,882,238 of record CM028132.1, read on the forward strand.
GGGGTAGGAAGAAGTAGGCTGTTGTTTAACTAGGATCTGCAGCTTATCCATTAGGTAGGGAAATGGGCAGACTGGGTGGACCAAGCAGTCCTTATCTGCCGTCAAATTCTATGTTTCTACTGCACGCTTGCATCGAGAGACCACGCGTGAGGATCTGTCTCCACTCTGCTGAGACAATCCCCCAGATCGTTCTGGACTCCTGGCAGGCAGACCGCTGGGATCAGAGGTTTGTGCTCTAGGCACCATTCCCACACTATCATCACTTCCCTCCGTAAGGGGGAAGTGTGTGCTCCGCCCTGTTTGTTGATGTAGTACATCACTGCCTTGTTGTCCGTTTGAAGGAGAATGGTCTTGTGACAGAGTATGTCCTTCAAAGTCCGAACAGCATAAAGGACAGCCCTCGTTTCCAGAACATTTATGTGAAGCTCAGATTTGTCCTGACTCCAACGACCCTGGGTGTGGAGATCCTGGCAGTGAGCTCCCCATCCCAGCAGGGCCGCATCGGTGGTGATGGAGATCTGGGGATCTAGAGGGGTGAAGGGATAACCTTCCCGAAGGTTGCCCTCCTGAGTCCACCAGGTGAGTGGCCATTTTGGCAGTTCCGTCACCTTGATGCGAAAAGACTGCGGGTTTGTGGTTGGTGACCACTGAGTGCTGAGGATCCACAGAGTAGTTCTTTTGAGAAGGTGAGCCAGAGGCACAGTGAGCACTGAGGATGCCATGAGACCCAGCATCTGCTGCATCGAGAGAGCTCGGACTGAGCTGTTTTATCTGATGAAGCGGGCCATCAGGAGGATGTCGCTCCTTCTGTCCTCCGGAAGAAAGGCTTTCACGTTGGAGGTGTCCAGAAGGGCTCCTATGCAGAGGAGCCACTGGGAGGGCTGTAGCTGTGACTTTCCCAAGTTTAGCAGGACTCCCATGGACGTGAGGAATTTTGAAGTCATAGCTATGGCTGCTTGAGTCTCATCTGGAGGAGTTTGTGAGAAGCCAATCGTCCAGATACAGGAACACCTAAATACCGAGTTTCTCAGATGCGCAGCGAGAACTGCAAAGCACTCTGTAAAAACTCGAGGTGCAGAGGATAGTCCAAAGGGCAGGACTCTGAATTGGTAGCGCTGACCCAACACCATGAATCTGAAGTATTTGTGGTGGCTTGGGTGAATAGGAACATGTTGGTAGGCATCCTGAATGTCTAAGGAGGATAGCCAATCATGTTGATGAATCAGAGATAAGAATGTACCGAGTGATATCATCTTGAACGTTTCCTTGTAAAGGAACTTGTTTAACTTCCTGAGATAAAGAACAGGACGCATGCTGTCTGTTTTCTTTGAAACCAGGAAATAGTGGGGGTAGAAACCAGTGTTGCCTTAATCCAGCAGGACTAAATCTACTGCCCTGTTGTTTAGAAGGCCTTGGATCTCGGAAGCAAGAAGATCCGACTGCGAGCCACACAGCCTGGGCTGTTGTTTGGGTGGATGATCCGGAAGGGTTTCTGACAGATTTAGAGAGTACCCCTTGCGAATTGTCTTGAGCACCTATTTGTCTGATGTGATTCATTTCCACTGGTCGTAAAACTGAGTCAGATGCCCTCCTACTGCCGAGGAAGAGTCCCCCTTGGACAGTTGAGGTGGGACTTGGGCTGGGATCTCAGAGGGTGGCACTAGGCACTTTGAGGCCCTGTGCCTTCTGCTGCATTTTCTTTTGCAGCTGAGGGGTGTGGTTTCTGTTAAAGCCCCCTCTGCCTTTACTATAATAGGACGGACAGTTATGAAACTGATGCCTGTTCCCGCCCCTTTGAGGGGTTGCGGATGGCGGTCTGTCTGGCTGTTTTGATGGCCATTCTAGTCTTCTGTGTGGCCTCTAGAGCCTGCTCGACCTGAGAACCAAACAGATAAGTACCATCGAAAGGCAAGGCCATAACTCTCTGTTGGGCATCATTTGTGAAGCCCAAGTGCTCTGGAGGCAGTGTCAAAGGCATCCATGGCAGCTTTGAGCTGTTGATTATTGGATTCAATACCTCTAGTAATGGTCTGAAGAAACTCTGTTAACTTCCGAATAGGAAGTGCTTCTACCGTAGCTTTGAGCGAATGCCAGAGTGTATACTCCTGTTGACAGAAGTAGCCCTGGTAGCTAGCAATGCGCATACCCAGGGTGGAAGCAGCCAAGTCTCGCTTTCCCAAAGTGTCGATTTTGCGAGATTATTTATTGGACATGCCGTAGATTCTTGCAGAAGAATGGCTTTGTCATTTTCTGCCAGGACAACTATGGCATCAGCAAAGGCTTGCAAGGCCAGAATGGGTCGATCGTTGGGAGCGGTATATTTCCTGTCTATGGGCTTAGCCACAGAGGCAATAAGAGCCAGATTATCCCACACCATTTGCAAGAGTGTTTCAAAAGAGGGTTCACGGGGGGAGTCAATTCCACAGGAATGTCCGGAACATGCAGCTACTGCAGACTCGGCAACTTCCCAGGAACGATTTCTGAAATCGGGAGAGAGAGAATGATATTCATATTTCTAAGCAGAGATTTAAAAGAAAGGTCCTCGATCAGAGGCTCTGCTGAAAGAGGTTTATATTCATTGCCCCTAGGGAGGAATCATCGTCAAAGTCATCCTCCAATCGAACTTCAGGATCAGGCTCAATATCATCTCCTACTAGTCCCAAAGAGACTGTATAGATAGGAAAAGGAGGAGGAGGAGCACTGTGAACTGAACTGAAGTCAAAAACCCCTGCATTGTGTGCAGCACTGCAGGTGTCCTCGGCTCCGCTACAGGAGGTGGCGCCGGCACAGGATACAGCGCAGAGCAGGGTGTCAACGCCGGATAAGCCAGTGCCGCAACTGAGGGCACCAAGCCAGAAATTCCCAGCCCTCTACTCACTGAGGAAAAATGAAGATATTCAGCAGGAGACAGAGGCACCAGTGTGGACCCCTGCATCACAGCCATATAGAAACATAGAAACACAGAATTTGACGGCAGATAAGGAACGCTTGGCCCACCCAGTCTGCCCATTTTCCTACCTAATGGATAAGCTGCAGATCCTAGTTAACCAGCAGCCTACTTCTTTCTACCCCCAACCCCTAGAATTGCCTTATGGCTGTCCCATGCATGCTTGAATTCCACCACTGTTTTTGACTCCACAACCTCCTCCGGAAGGCCGTGCCATGCATCCAAAACCCTCTCTGTGAAAAAAGACTTCCTTACATTACCTCTGAGCTGCCCCCCCCATCTTCAAATTGTGCCCCCTTGTTCTAGCACACCTTTTTTGAAAGATGCTACCCTCTTGGACTTTGTTGCTTCCCTTGAGGTACTTGAACGTTTCTATCATGCCCCCCTCGAGGTTATACATATTAAGCTCCTTTAGTCTCTCTTCATATGTCTTCCAGTGAAGACCCTACACCACTTTAGTTTCCCTCTTCTGGACAGCTTCCATCTTGTCTATGTCCTTGCGGAGACTGGGTCTCCAGAACTGCACACAGTACCCCAGATGGGGTCTCACCAGCTGTCTGTACAGAGGGATAACAACTTCCTGTTTTCTACTGGTGATGCCTCTCCCTATGCATCCCAGTATCCCCCCCCAGCCCTCCTTACTGCCCTCTCACATTGCTTGCCCACCTTTAAGTCATCTGATATGACTACCGCCAGGTCCCTTTCCATTTTTCTTGTTTGTGTCTCACCTCACATTGTGTACTCTTCCCCTGGGTTTTTGTTTCCCAGGTGCATTACCTTGCACTTCTTAGTATTGAATCTAAGCTGCCATACATTTGACCATTCCTCTAACCTTGCCAAGTCCCTTCTCATCCTTTCCACCCCACCTTGTGCATCAACTCTGTTGCAGATCTTTGTTTCATCTGCAAAGATATACAGGTTACTCACCTGTAACAGGAGTTCTAGGAATGGTATATGTTATTCATCCACACTTATTGGCAGGTTCCTTGCCGCTTTAAATCTTGCCGGAAGGTCTTCAAGCTAGCTCCTCCCACCCACCCGGGTGGTAAAACTCTCGGCTCCGCCCCATGACGCCAGATCTGGCCTGCTGGAAGCTCAGGTTGTGCGTCGAAGCCGGGGAGGTCGGGTGGGTTCGTGTGGATGAACAACATATACCATTCCTAGAACTCCTGTTACAGGTGAGTAACCTGTATTTCTAGGGACATGGATATGTTGTTCATCCACACTTATTGGCAGACTCCTAGCAGTTCTCCGGGAGGAGGGAGGCAAGGCGCACACCCCCTACATACTTACTTGGGGAACAGAGATTGGAGAACCGAGGCCCCAAAACCAGCATCCCGACGTGACTCAAGGTCGATGTGGTAATGGGTAATAAAGGTGTGTGCTGACTTCCAGGTAGCAGCCCTGCAGATTTCCTGGATAGGGACATCCCTGGAAGCAGCCACCGATGCAGCAGTATGGCGGGTAGAATGAGCTCTTATCCTCTGGGAGTCTCTGCCCGCCAACTCATAGCAGAGATTTATGCAGGAGTGACCCACCTGCCTATCGTCCAGCTGCTGCAGGTCTGCCAGGTGCGGCTTCAGTGTAGGTGACAAACAGTGGCGAACCTCTCCCCAATTTCAGCCGTCGCTCCTTATAATAAGCGGGCGCCCTTCTAGGGTCAGAGTATGGAGCCTATATTAACCTCCGAGGTGTGATTGGGGTAGAGAACACGGCAGAGTCAACACCTGATTAAGGTGAAACTCTGACACCACCTTGGAAGGAATTTCGGTGGGGGCATAGGACAACTTTGTCCCTGTGGAAGACCAGGTAAGGAGACTCGATGCTAGGCGCCTGGAGTTCTCCCATCCTTCTGGCTGCGTGATAGCCACCAAGAAGGCGGTCTTCCACGACAGGTGGGGAGACCACACCTGTGCATTGGTTCGAATGCATGCCCATGAGCTTTGCCAGTACCAGCAGTAAATCCACGGAGGTGGGGGTTCCCGCACTGGAGGAAATGTGATCAAGGCCTTTGGCGCCCGACCACTTTCTCTGCGCCACTGACTGTTGACCCGGCCCTTGATGGCAGAAATAACATAGGTGCACCTTAAGGAGTAAATGGGCCTAAGCCCTTGACTAGATAGGGACCATAGATAGTCCAAAATGCTTGCCACAGGACACGAGAAGGGTCCAACCCTTTTTCCCGACACCAAATGGAGAACCTCTTCCATTTGAAGGCATAGCATTTTCTGGTCGACTCTACAGGGACGCCTCAACGACGTTGAGGACCTCGTCGGAAAGACCCAAGGCCTGTAACTCCTGGCAGCTCCAGGAACCAGGCCGTCAGGTGCAGGGATTGAAGGTCCGGATGGAACACCTTCCCCTGATTGACTGAGAGCAGGTCGAGGCGAGCTGGAGGCTGCGCGAGTCCTGGAGCTGAGACTGAGGAGATCTGGGTACCAGAACTGCGAGGCCAGTCTGGGGCTATCAGAATCACCTGCACCTTGTCCTCCTCACTTTCAGCAGGACCCTGTGAATCAGGGACGGGGAAAAGGCGTAAAGAGGCCGGGGTCCACTGCCTCGAGAGGCATCCCCTGCAGCGAACCCTGCTGAGGGGCGGGCATGAAACAGACTCAACCGCGTTCTCCTGGAGGCAAACAGATCCACCAGAGGTGTGCCCCAGCAGGAGAACAGGTCCTGTACTATCTCCGTCCAGGAGAGACCACTCGTGCGATGCAGCCCCTATCCGGCTCAGGGCATCGGCCAGGGTATGGAGGCTCCTGCCACATGGATGGCCAGGAGATCCGCCTCCAGACTTCGCACTAGTGACCAAATGCGGAAGCTTCCTTGCATAGGAGCATGGAGCGTCCGCCCTGTCGGTTTAGATAGTACATAGTCGTGGTATTGTCCGTCTGGACCCGGACCACTTGACCCCGGAGAAAGCGGAGCAAAGGCGGTGAGAGCTAGAGCGGACCGCACGGAGCTCCAACAGGTTGATATGGCATCGGGACTCCCAGGGGACCAGAGGCTGTGTGCTCGGTGTTCCCCAGATGGGCACCCAACCCATCAAAGAGGCGCCGGTCGTCAGAGACCGTCGGCTCGGGCGGACAAGCGGGATACCCTCCTGCAGATGGGACGGAACGGTCCACCACTGGAGAGCGTTCCACATCTCCTGGGTCGTCCCCACGCGCTGGTCCAGAGGATCGCAACGCTGTGACCACTGGGCGGCCAGACCCCACTGGAGGGGGCGCATGTGCCAGCGTGCCCAACGGACTACGCTGGTACAGGCCGCCATAAGACCCAGAAGTCGCAGGAAGTCCCGGGCAGGGCGCGATTGCCCAACCAGAAATGATTGGGCGAAGGAGGAAAGAACCTCGGCCCTGTCCGCCGGGAGCCGTGCTCTGGCTCGAAGAGAGTCGAGCTCTGCCCCGATGAAGGATATCACCTGCTTCGGCTCGAGTTCCGACTTGGCCTCGTTGACCAGGAGGCCCAGTTGAGAGCAAACCCGGAAGGCCAGATTTCTGGACCGCTCCACCTCCAACCTGGAGGGGGCTGCTATCAGCCAATCGTCCAGGTAAGGGTACACCCGGACCCCTCGGCGCCGCAGGAAAGCTGTCACTGCTGCAATGCATTTGGTGAAGACCCTGGGAGCTGAAGAAAGGCCGAAGGGCATGGCCTGGAACTCGAAGAGGGATCCCTCCACTCTGAAGCGGAGGAATCTCTGATGAGACGGACGGATAGGGACGTGAAAGAACGCATCCTGGAAGTCCAGAGAACAGAACCACACGCCGTGTTCCAGAGATGGTATTATCTGAGCCAGAGTGACCATTCTGAAGGTTCGAGACCTTAGGAACTTGTTCAGGTCGTGTAGGTCTAAGATGGGGCGCCAGCCCCCCGTCCGTTTCGGGACCAGGAAGTACCTGGACACGAACCCTGGTTCTGATGGAGGATTCTCTATCTCTTTATCACCCTTTCTGAAGGAGGAGGCGATGTCGGCTCGGCGAGCCTGTGAGATTCTGGGAACCCTAAAGCCCCGGGCGGCTCTGAAGGGTGGAGCCTGCTCGGATCGAGGCAGGCCTCTTCCACTACCTCAAAACCCACCTGTCCGTGGTAACAGCGGACCAGGCGGAAAGGAAGTGTCAGGAGCCGCCTCCACGGGGAACCAGGACGAGGTGAGCGGGATGGGGTGACACCTCAGCCCGTCACTAGCAGGCTTGGAGGAAGGACCGCCTGGGGACCACCAGGCCTTTTCCTCCTTGCTTCCTATTAGAGGAAGCTGATGGCTTGGGCTTGGAATACCAAGGTCTAGCCTGCTGGCCCTGACGCTGCTGTTGGGCGGGCGTGCGGCGGAGTAGAGGGATGAAAGGGCTTAGGCTGGGGCTATGACCCTTGCCCTCTGCAGAGCGGACCGAATCCAGGGTGGCACTGGATTTTCGATCCTCTGGAGATGGCCTTCCACTCCAGGGCCGAAAAGGTCTGTTCCCAGGAAGGAGCGTCTGCAAGCTTGTGCTGGGTATCCTGGTAAAGGTGGATATCACAGCCCGCCCGATGCATGGCCACAGCGGCCGCCACTGACCGAGCACATGGTCTCCTATATCCAGAGCAGTCTGGAGCTGCTGTAGCTACTGCCCTGCCCTGATCCGCACCTGCTTGACGCCGTAGTCTGCAGGTTGGGCGGGAAGATGAGGACAACCTCATCCAGGGAACCCAACAGGGCATGGGAGAAATGTGCCATGGGGCGGCGAACTGGCCTGGCGAAGGCGAGAGAAGAGGCAGCATACACTTCGCCCGGGTGGTCCAATTTCTTGGACTCTTTGTGAGCAGTTGTCCCGTCCCTGGCATTACAGCCACGCTGGGAAACACTATCCGTAACCAGCCCTTCAGCCGAGGGTGTTCAGAAAACCCGGACAGAGAGCCAGTAGGGACCGCATACTTCCTGGCCATCCTGGCCGAAGGCGCAGGACAGGAAGCCGGACGCTGCCAAAGTTCCAGGGCCGGCCCGACAATGGCTTCGGCCACTGGAAAGGCCTCCGTGGGAGAATCCCCTCGGTCCAGAATCTCGGTGAGGGGATATCTGGCCCGTTTGGATACGGGTTCAAGCTTCATCCCAGTGGATTCTGAGATGAGCCTAAGAAGTCCCAGGAAGGACGAAGGGCTATCGTCCACTGACTGCCCCAGGGACTCCAAGTCAAACCGCCTGAGAACAGGGAGAGTCATCCGACTCGACGAGTTGTCGAATAGCTGCCTGGGCCTGAACCACCTCCACTTGTCGAGGCTTGTCAGGCGTGAGAGTGACCGACAGCCCACGGAAGGCCCTGGGCAACCGCGACTCTTTCGTCGGTGCCCCAGCTGTCGGCTGAGGTGGAGGCGGTTCCACCACAATTGGTGGGGCAGCTGGAATAGGTCGGACAACTGGCCTGGGAACAGGCTCCTCGACCACTACCTGGTCCGGTGGCAACCACTTAATGGCCGGGGAAGAGGCCTGAGCCAGCTTATTGGCCAGAAAAATTTGTTGCCACATGAGGTCCTCGTATTTTAGGCGCAGCTTACACGAAACCTCCCTCCTCGTCCGAGGAGGAGGAAGAAGAAAGAGGAAAATGGCCGCCCGCTTACCTTGATCTGCCGGACCGAGACCGTCTACCTATGTCGGAGGGGCGGTTGGACCGCGAAGATGTCCGAGACCGAGAATCTCGGCTAGGCCGAGGTCGGTGAGGCGGGGAGCCGAGGATCAGCAATTCCCTCGGTTCGGTCGACATAACCGACGGCTCCTGAGTTACAGGTACGGATGAGCCAACGATATCCTCAGTCCTCGCCGGGGGAACCGGGGAGGAGGGATTCTCAGCTTCTCCAGCCGACAACCCGTCTAACGGGTCGAGAAAAATCTCGACCACGTCGGCGGGAGTCTCAGTCACCTGGCCTGGCCAGGGCACCCGTGAAGCCAGTGGCAGAAGCGGAATCAATCAAGTCGATTGCTCCGACAAGGAGGGGATCTTTCCCGCCCCAAGAGCGCCGACGATGAGACTTACCTTTAGACTTCTTCGCCGATGAAACGGACTCAAGAAGTAGGACCCTCGCCTTTTGTTGAGAGGGTCAAGCAAAACTCATAAAGGAAGCTGAATATGAGATCCGGCGATAGAGGCGAAGGCCGCAGAAGAGGAAGCGGCGGCCTGGGCCGCCTGCTCTTGAGGCGACCAACCTCTCTAGTTGTTCGGCGGATCCGCAGCCGCGACCGCCAGTCGGGCCTCTTTGGATTTGACGGAGGAAATCTTCTTTAAGACGCCCCAGTGTAAGCGGGCAGCGGTCTCGGGGGCGTGGGCCGAGAAGGAGGAACACAGGTCGCAAGCCTGCGGGTCGTGCTCCTGGCCAAGGCAATAAACGCACGTGGAGTGCGGGTCCGTCCGAGACATCTTCTGCCCACAGGGACATCTCCGAAATCCGGGAGTCGATTTGTCCATCGCAGCCGCGAAGGAAGAAGACCGAGAAGGTAAAGTTATAAAATTTTTTAAACCGAAGGATTTTAGGCCCAAAACTTAATCGCAGAGCGTTAAGGAGGGAACCTGAGCTTCCAAGCGGTAAGGAAGATCTGGCGTCATGGGGCGGAGCCGAGAGTTTTACCACCCGGGTGGGTGGGAGGAGCTAGCTTGAAGACCTTCCGGCAAGATTTAAAGCGGCAAGGAACCTGCCAATAAGTGTGGATGAACAACATATCCATGTCCCTAGAAACATACTTTTCCTTCCAGTCCCTCTGCAATGTTGCTTACAAAGACATTGAAGAGGACCAGTCCTAATACTGAACCTTGCGGCACCACACTAGTAACCCCCCTTTCTTCAGAGTGGACTCCATTTACTATTACCCTCTGTGTCCTATTCTCCAGCCAATTCTTTACCCAGGCTATCATCTTGGGACCCACTCCCAGGCTGGCTAACTTATATATTAATCTTTTGTGTGGGACTGAGTCAAATGGCTTGCTAAAGTCTAGGTAGGCCATGTCCACAGCCCCTTCCTGATCTACTGCTTTGGTCACCCAGTCAAAGAAATCTATTAGATTCGTCTGGCATGACCTTCCTGCTGTGAATCCATGCTGCCTTGGGTCCTGTGGCCCTCTGGCCTCTGGGGGATAAGCACCAGAGTGCAGGCGTCGATGGCACCAGGAAGGCAGGTCGACTAGGAAGTCCCAACTGTCCCTCCACAGGTTGAAACAGTCGGGACCGACGCCCGGCTCGGGCAGGCGGGACAACCACTGAACCCACTGCTCCATAAGTGGCCCAATGGTGAAATTGCTCACGGAGGACCCCCAGAGGGTGGGGGTGGGGACTCTGGAGTCGGGAGCAGCCTGCCACCAGAAACAGGGGCCGGAGGGGACCCCAGAAGGGATGGAGTTGGGCCCTTGTCACCGGTAACCGACGATCAGCGCACAGATGTAACAGAATGAGACCTCGAGCGGTGGCGTTTCTTTTTCAACCAGGAGGCCAGAGAACTCGAGACCGAACGGTGCCGAATCCTTGACGAGGATCAAGAATGGGACAGCTTCTTTTTGTGCTTTCGGGAAGACCACCCATCTCCCCTAGCACCGGACTGCCTGTAGTTGGAACCCCCCCCCCTCCATAGATGGTGGCAGATCAGACCCAGCCCTGCTGACAGAACAGCTTTCATGCGAAGTCTCCATACCGTCACCTGCCCGTTCATGGTCGACACTGTCGAAGGAGGGCTGAAGACTTCTGACGAAAAACTTATGTAAATAAATGTACTTTTTTTTTTAAACTGACATAGAAAATAATAAAACTAACTGAATACTGAAAGACTATAGCTGCTGTCATATAGGTGTGAAGTTTTGACTCCCAGCGGGCAAGCAACGTCATCACTGAAGCGCACTCAATGGCAGAAAAAAGGAACTGAGGCGTATGGTGGGTCGGCGCCAGATAGCTAATATGACGCGAGCCAAGCTCGTGGAGCCCCTTCCTCGTGGCTCTACCTAGGCGCCGGTCTTCCTGAAGATGTTTGGCTCCCACTGGGTCCTAGCACCTCCAGCGTAGTCTTCCCATTACAGTGAATGAGTAGTGGAGACTTTATGTCCAGGAAGATCAGGCAGCGGCATTAAATGAATACTTCTGTGTTCAAAAAGGAGAAAGGTGGGCAGATACCCTAAGGGGGGTAGTGGAGGGGGTGACTGACGGAGGGATTGCAGTGGACAGGGTTTTGGAAGGAATAAGGGCATTAAAGGTGGACAAGGCACCATGACCAGATGGCGTTCACCTAGGTACTCAAGGAGCTAGTGGAAATCCTGGCAGGGCCACTGACTGAATTGTTCAATACCTCCCTGGACACAGGATGTGTACCACAAGATTGGAGGATGACCCATGTGGTGCCCATTCACAAAAGTGGCCCCAGGGATGAGCCAGGCAACTACAGGCCAGTGAGCCTCACATCAACTGAGGGGAAGCTTATGGAGACAATCCTAAAGGAGAGGCAGGTGACCTTCTTGGAGGACAATGGTCTCCATGACGGTTATCAACATGGGTTTATCACCAGCAGATCCTGCCAGACAAATCTAATCGAGTATTACGACTGGGTGACCAGGGGCCACACGGTGGATGCCCTGTATCTGGACATCAGCAAGGCCCTTGATTCTGTGCTGCATGGGAGGCTGGGGGGGGAACTGGAATACATAGGGTAGGAACAAAGATTGTCAATTGGATCGTCAACTAGCTGAATGGAAGGCAGCAGAGGGTGGTGGTGCTGGTAGGGGGGACTCTCATCACCAAGGGAAATGATAAGCGGGGTGCCACAGGAATCGGTACTGGGACCAGTGTTGTTTGGGATATTCATAGCTGATATCTCACACTGGGTCTGGAATAGGATCAGTCTGTTCGTGGACGATACAAAGATGGGAGCTGTGGTAGAGGACATCGACGGCTGGAAGGGACTTGCAGGAGGACCTCAACAAACTACAGCAGTAGTCAGTAACTTGGCAGATGGGGTTCAACACCAAGAAGTGCAAGGTACTTCACTTCGGAACTAGAAACCAGGGAAGGAGCTGTCAGCTGGGAGGGGTACAGTTGGAAAGTAATGAGGAGGAAAAGGATCTGGGGATGATTACAACAGACAACATGAACAACTTGGCTCAGTGCAGGAAGGCGGCAGCAAAGGCCAACAGGATGCTAGGGTTTATAGTGAGGAAAATGTCCTACAGGAATAGGGTGGTGATCCTTCCCCTGCACAAGTCTCTGGTCAGGCTTCACCTGGAGTACTGCGTACAGTATTGGTGCCCGTTCCTGAGGAACGGCATCAAGTTGTTGGAGGGGTGCAACGTAGGGTGACTAAGATGATCCAGGGATTTAAGGAAAAGTCCTATGAGGGGAGATTAGCCAAGCTGAACATGTACTCCCTGGAGCAGAGGAGGGATAAAGGGGATATGATTGAAACATTTAAATATCTCAAGGGGATAAATAAGGTTAATACAGAAGGGATTCTCCAGCTTAGAAGAGGGAGGGATACGAGAGGGCGTCAGTTGAGATTGGGGGTGGTTCAGGAGTGAAAGCAGGAGACATTTTTTCTCGGAAAGAGTGGTGGACAAGTGGAATGCTCTGCCCAAGGCGGTGGTGGTGTCCTGTATAACGGTGGGTGGCTTTAAGAGGGGTTAGGACAGAGGCGGGGGTTATGATGAGGGGGTGGGGGGCAGCTGCAAGTTGAAGGGCTAACTACACAATCGAGTGGATTAAGCTAGATCGTAAGGCCTGCTTCTTCTGGCGTTTCTGTATGTTCGTATCTCTGCCAGAAAAGCCGCAAACACTCCGGTAGAGGGGTGTGAATCTGGCCTTCCAATTTGACCTGCACCATGGATTAGTGGTGTCGAAGACATACTACTAACAATGCAGAAATACATCTCATGGCAACAGGCTGGCCCAGCCAAGGCATGCTGAAAGAAACAAGTTACTCAGATTGCATATCTCATTCGTTCCATCGATGAAGAATCGCAGAACCCTCAACATTCAGAGAATGAAGGCAGCGCTCGCCTTATTCTGGAGTTAACGAAGCAGGGAGAAGCAAAACTTGACTAGCAGTAACTGAGACAGTGACATGCTCTCTACTGGCTCAAGATAGTCCGCAAACGCGCAGAGGTGTACAATCCCCGCTGAGAATGCAAATCAGCACTCAAGAGGTCAGAGACACCACAACACTTTACTTGGTGGGCAACCGAAAGTGTCCAGATGGGACTTTGCACACCAGATGGAGAAGTGTTTACACTTAGCCGAATAAGCCTTTCTGGTGGAAGGCCTATGCATGGCTAAGAAGATTTCAGCAATTGTCTGGGAAACCTAAAACTTGGCAACTTTCATCTCCTCAGGAGCCAGGCATGGAGATGAAGGGAGCACAGGTAGGATACACCAAAGTCCCTGTGTCAAGAGGGTCCGCTCGCAAACGGAATCACCTCAGGGCAACTTCTGACAGACTGTTGATCAACACAAATCAAATCTGCTGAGGCCAGTCTGGGACGACGAGAATCATCCTGTCCCTGTGTGCCTACAACTTGAGCAGCATCCTCTGAACCAAGGAAAGAGGAGGAAAGCATACAAGAAGTGTCTTGTCTACTGCAGTGAATACATCCTGACAGAAAACACCAGGATCTGGATTTCTGAAGCAGGATAGAGGCAGTTTTGCGTTGAGAGGGGACGCAAAAAGGACTAGGTCTGGACTGCCCCACTCATCAAATAGTGACTTCATGATGTCTGAGCTAACACAACGTGCTCAAGGCACCACTCTCACATCCCCATGGCCTTCCTGCACAGAGGGTAAGAGGGTGCTCCACCCTGCTTGTTGATGTAAAACGTCACAGCTTTGTCGTCCGTCCGAAGTGGGATCACTTCGTGGCAGTGGCCTCCTTCAGGACTTGGAAAGCGTATAAGACAGCACTCATCTCTAAGATATTTATGAGAAGATGATGCTCCACTTGACTCCACACTAGAGTGTGGAGGCTTTGAAAGTGAGCTCCCCAACCAATCAGGAGTGCAACCGTGGTGATGGTGACCTGAGATTTCAGAGGGTAAGGGTAGAGCTAGCAGAAGCTAGACCAACTGCATCTACCATGTGAGTAATTTTGTCCGAGGAGCTGTTATTTATGTGGAGGATTGCGGATGTGTGGTCAAAGACCACTATTTGCTGCAGAAGTTCCCAGCATCCGCTGTATCGAAAAGGGCCCGAACAGAGTCGTTTTCCATGAATTAACGAGACATCTGAAGATGCTGTTTCTTCTGTTCCCTGGAAAGAAGAACCCTCACCCTGGAGGAATTCAGGAGGGCTCCTATGAAGAGGAGCTGCTGGGAAGGTGAATCTGGAACCTTCTCTGAATCAAAAAAAACCTCCTGTAAGAGAGCAACTGAGAAGCTGTGGCAACTGCTTCCTGTGCCAGCAGCCCAGATGGGCTGGCTAGGAGCCAAATATCCACCAAGTGAAGACTTGAACACCAAGATTTTAGTAAACTCCTCCCTGAACAGGTACTTGTTTAGCTTTTCAAGGTCGAGAAATGGGCACATGCCACCTGTTATCTTAGAACCAAGCAAAGGATGAAGGAAAGTACAGTTACATAAGCACTTACCGTAACAGTAGATCTTCGAGAAGAGCTCCTGCAGCAGGCTACACCATAAGGACTATGCCGCCAGGAACTAGGACTCCATGGAAAATTTCTAGCCAGCAGTACCTAGCTGGGGTCCGCCCCTTACATCGGTCCGCCCACCGACGTCACCCTCTGTATATAGGGGGCGGTCCCCAGCCCCACCTCAGTTCACCCGCCGGAGACCTGAAGGTAACAGCAGAAGAGATCTGAGGCAGGTGCCGAAAACAATACCAAAAGGAGAAACATACTAGGGGGATGGAGGGAGGAAAAATAGTGCCTGCTGCAGGAGCTCTTCTCGAAGATCTACTGTTACGGTAAGTTCTTACGTAACTGTACTATCTTACTTCGAGTATGAGCTCCTGCAGCAGGGTACACCATAAGGACCAAGTCCAAAGCAGTGTCCCCAAAGGGAAGGAAAAAGGGAGGCAGGGATATAAACACCTGAATTATTGAATTTAATTATGAAATTAGGCCTTGAAGCACAGCGAGGTTGAATCCTGCTCTTTCTGGAAGCAATATCCAGGGTGTAGTGCTCAACCAAAGTATACACAAAATTCCATGTTGAGGCAGCGCATATGTCTGCCGTTGAAACATTTTTTATGGCTGCAAAGGATGCAGCCAACCCCCTTGTTGAATGTCTCTTAACCGGTCCCGGTAAGGAGTTTTCGTACTTCTTGCAGATGAAGGTAGTGCAGTTTGTCAACCATCTGGACATGGTTTGCCTTGCAGCTGGTTTCCCCAGAACCCTGGGGCCAGGGCACTAGATAAGATTTTTTTGGGATGAGTACCTGCTCTCCTCATTTTGAAAGCGTGGCCAGTAAAATGAAATTCAGATGTGTACAAATGTCTTGCTAGAATGGACTGAGGAGTACATTTATTAAAAAAAAGTTACTTTTTTTTTTTTCTACACAAGGATTTCAGGTGCCAACAATGCTCCCAATAATGTTGGCAGGTAGGAATTTACTCACCAGTTTTAAAACATAGTGAGTAAAGCAAAAGTGGGATGCACACAAGTGCTGTAAATCTGGCAAAAAACTGTTCCTTTTGAATCACCAGTTGTGTTATGAAGCATTATTCTTTAGCGTGCGGAGTATTTACAAAATTCGGTGAGTACTGGTACGCATTAAAAAATTTCTGAAGAGTATTTCCTAAAATGAGGTGAGTAAAATAGGCCAGTACACACCTTATCTGGAGCCCTACCTGGGGCCAAAGGACACAAATAACTGATCCGACTGCCGGATCGATTCTGTACGGCTTCAATAGTAATGGAAGATCCTGTGTACATCCTGGGTACATCTAGTGTGTGAAGCAGGGCCTCCCCCCCAATTCGAATGTTCAGGATAATACACTGGAAGGGAAATGTCTTGATTCAAAGTTAACTCAGACATCACCTTCGGAAGAAAAGTACAGTTACTTAAGAACTTACCGTAACAGTAGATCTTCGAGAACAGCTCTTGCAGCAGGTTACACCATTAGGACTGAAGCCGGCAGGCGTCAGGACCCCACGGAAAACTCTAGCTAGCTATCTTCAGCGGGGACCACCCCCGACGTCGGTCCCGTCTCCGACGTCAGACGTAGTACATAAGGGGGCGGTCCCGCCAGATTCCCCAGTTCTCCCACCGGAGACCTCCGGCCGCAGGCTGACATCAGAATGGGAGACCAAGGATCCACCATCAGAAGAAAAAAACGGGAAAAATTCCCTGTTGATAAAGGCTAAAGACATGCCTCTTCCAAGGGGGAAGGTGGGTGGGAAGGTACTTGCTGCAAGAGCGGTTCTCGAAGATCTACTGTTACGGTAAGTTCTTACATAACTGTACTATCTTACTTCGAGACACAGCTCTTGCAGCAGGTTACACCATTAGGACTGATTCCCAAGCGGTAACGCTGCCAAAAATTCCGGGAGGAGGAAAAAAAGGAAACACATTCCAGGTCCTGAATCTAGGACAGGAGACCCTGTAGCACCGCCAAGCCGAAACCGGCTCTTCGCCGAGAGGCGATGTCCAGGCTATAATGCCTGATAAATGTATGCACAGAGCTCCAAGTGGCTGCAGCACATATGGCAGAAGTGGAGACGTTGAGTGCTGCAAAGGAGGTGGCCACGCCCTAGTGGAATGACCCGGACTGAACCGGGAGGGCTTCTGTTTGAGCTCATAACAGAATGAAATACACTGGACAAGCCAGCGAGACAGGGACTGTTTGGATACACGTTGGCCCATCATCCTCTCAGAAAAGGAAACGAAAAGTTGCTCAGAACTACGAAAAGGTTTAGTTCTGTTGAGGTAATACCTCAGGCTGCGGCGAACATCCAGGGTGTGAAGCAGAGCCTCTCCTCTATTCGAGTAGTTCAGGAAGTAGACCGGCAGGTCAATGTCCTGATTTAGAGTGAGTGAAGAAACCACCTTAGGCAAAAATTTAGGATTCGTCCTCAGGGATACTCTGTCCCGGTGGAAAACTAAATAAGGCTCTTTGCACATGACAGCGTGAAGCTCAGAAATTCTTCTCGTTGAAGTAACAGCACCCAAAAATAGCGTTTTCCACGACAGAAAACATAGCTCGCAATCCGCGACAGGTTCGAAGGGGGGGAGCGTGAGTTGTTCCAGGACAAAGAGCAAATCCCATGGAGGTACTGGGTCCTTAATGGGTGGACTAAGGTGTAACACCCCTCTCAAAAATTCCCGAGAGGCGTCCAATTGTGCCACTGTACGATGTCCCACCAGAAGGTGGTAGGCAGAGATGGCACAAAGGTGCACTGTGATAGAGGAGTAGGCTAGACCTGAGCGAAAGAGGAGAGCAGGTAGTCAACACCACTCCCACGGGCAACCTAAAGGGAATAATCGTGCTCACGACCATAAACAAAAAGGCGCCATTTCATGGTAGACGCCGCTACGCTAGTCGGCTTTCTGGCTGCAGAAAGAACTTCCGCAACCTCTTGCAGACTTCGTGATTTAAGATGGCTATGTCTCTAGGAGCCATGCATGCAGGTTCAGTGAGCGTAAGTCCGGTGGACTAGTGAACCTTCCTCCTGAGACAGGAGATGGGAGCTGAATGGCAATGGGAGGCGGAGGTTCCGGGATAGCTGAATTAGCAAGGGAACCAGATCTGTCTGGGCCAAAAGGGGGCCACCAGGATCATTATTGCATGCTCCCTGCGCAGTTTGAGAAGAACTCTCTGGATCAACCGGAAAGGAGGGAAAGCGTAGAGGAATCTGTCTGCCCAGGAGAGGGACAACGTGTCTCGCCAGAAAACACCAGGCCCTGGATCTAGCGAGCAAAAATTGGGCAGTTTTGCGTTGGATGGGGATGCGAACAAGTCTAACTCTGGAGTTCCCCATCGAAGAAACAGATCCTCTGCTACCTCTTGAAGAAGTTCCCACTCGTGGACTCTGGCCTGGGAGTGACTCAGGCCATCTGCAATCGTGTTGTCCACCCCGGGAACATGTACAGTGATCAAATTCGCGCCGTGTCGGATTACCCAATCCCACACCCTCATGGCCTCCCTGCAAAGGGGGTTAGAGTGTGTGCCTCCTTGTTTGTTGAGGTAATACATCACCGCCGTGTTGTCTGTCTGAAGCAGAAGAGTACTCGGCGGGATTTCTGACTGAAAGGCCTGCAGGGCATAGAGAACCGCCCTCATCTCTAGAACATTGATATGGAGATGAGCTTCCAGCGGGGTCCACGTACCCTGGGACTTCACCCCATCCAGGTGTGCCCCCCACCCTAGACCTGAGGCGTCTGTGGTGAGGATTACCTCCGGGGATGGCGCTACAAACGGGACGCCCATGGAGAGCAACCCTGGGTCTAGCCACCACTGCCAGTCTCGAATCACGGTGTTCGGGATCCTGACCGGATGCTGCAAGTGGTCTTGCCTTTGGTCCCACTGCACCTTGAGCATCCACTGAGTTACCCGCATGTGGAGCCTTGCGAAAGGGACGGTAGGAATGGCCGCAGCCATGTGTCCGAGCAAGCGAAAGACCGACCTGGCAGGGACGGTCTTGTTCGACGATAACTCCCTGATGAGGGATCTGATGCGCTCCGCTCTGTCGTCTGGAAGAAAGGCTCTTCCCTGAACGGTGTCCAGTACTGCACCTATAAATTGCAGTTTCTGTGACGGTACCAGGAGAGACTTCTCGTGGTTGATTAGGATGCCCAGAGATCGGAACAGGTCCTGGGTGCTCTGGATCGCACGTAACAATGCCTCTCTGGAGGCTGCCATGAGAAGCCAATCATCCAGGTGCAGGGAACACATGGCCCTGTCTCCTTAGGGCGCTGCCACGACTGCCATGCACTTGGTAAAGACCCTGGGTGCGGATGACAGTCCGAATGGAAGGGCTCTGAATTGAAGGTGGTGGTGGGAACTCGGCCGCAGGAACCTCTTGTGCGCCTGAGCTATAGGGATATGCAGGTATCGTCCTGCATGTCTAGAGGCGCTAGAAGGCGTCTTGTTTCAACATGAGAATAAGACCGAAAGAGTCGCCATGCGGAATCTCTTGCAGGCGACCGACACGTTGAGGTCGCTGAGGTCCAAAAATCGGACGGAGGTCCCCTGTTTTCTTTGAAACCAGGAAGAAGTGGGAATAATATCCTTGTCCTCTCTGGTTCTCCGGAATGTACTCTATCGCTCCCTTTTGCAAGAGTGCGAGTCCTTCTTGCCATATCAGAGATCTGTGCTGACCCGAATACCGGGAGAGCAAAGGAGGCCTCGGGGGTGGCTTTTCTGCGAATTCTATATAGTGGCCTCTTCCGACCAACTGAAGAACCCACCTGTCGGTGGTTATAGCCTGCCATCCCGGCAGGAAGTTCGCAATGCGACCCCCGACCATGATTTCCCGTTGATCCTGAGGGGCAGGGTCCAGAAAGGAGTCAGGCTGTGGCGGCCGAGGGTCCCGCTGGCTGGGCCAGCTTAGGAGTATGCTGGCTTCGGCCCACAGGCTGTTTCCCCTGGGCTCTACGGAAACCGGAGCCCCTCTGTTGTGGAGCCAGGCGGACTGCTGCCTCTGCATCCGCCCACGACCGGCTTTGGTTCCTACGAAGGAACTAAGCTTGGGTCGGTACATGGCCTGACCGACCTCACCGCCTTTCCCGCCTCTTGAAGTCTGGTAATAACTTCTCTGAAGGTTTACCAAACAAGACTTCTCCCTCGAATGGAGCATCCATGATATTCTTCTGGACGTCCGGGGTAAAGCCGGAGACGCCAGAATCAAGAGTGCCTCCGGAGGCATACGCCAAAAGCTGCTGCTCGGGCCGAGAAGTCCGCTGGTCGTGACGAGCTCGTAGCACTTGGGTTCCTACGCTCAACCCCTGCACGTGAGGAGCTGAAGCATCTCCTCCTTCTGCTCCACCTTCTGGCAGTTTTTCAGCCGCTCCAGACCCTGTTCCCACAAGGCATTTTGGAACTGAACCATGCTGGTCAAATAATTCCAAGGTTCTGATGGCGCGGAGTAGCGGGCATGATGCTGCGCTACCCATAGCGTCCAACTGCTTGGACTCTGGGTCCGGTGGCAGGGTGCTCAGATGTTGCGGCCTCTGGGACCGGTCATGTGAGGCTGTGATGACCAGAGACTCGGCCTGAGGCTGCTGAGTCAAGTACTGGTCTTCTCTAGGAGCCTTGTAGAAGCGATCAGCTTTCTTCGGCATCACCGGGAGCGAATGTGAACACTTCCACGCTGCCTTGGTGACGTCCACGAAAGTGTCAACCAAGGGTGGCACCACCACAGGCTTGGGATCCTTCTGCCGAAGATATTTGGCAAGGCGTATCCTTTCGGGGTCTAGCTCTTCCGCATCCCATCCCATGTTCTCTTGGATGTGCCTCATAATATCTGAGAATGAAGGGTCATCCGGAGGAGACTTCGGCATCTCACGTGGGTCCGGAGAAAGGATGGAGAGGGGAGATGGGGATCTGGATGTTGAGAACTCTGATCCCGTGGCCTCCGTCGAAGGCGATCGTCGGTGTCTCCTGGGTCTCTTGGGGCTGGGTGACCTAGAAGAGGATTTAGACGGAGGTCTCTGTTTGTCTGGTCTCCCCCTGGGAGGGGTTCCGTACTCCCGGAGAGGAGGTAAATGGCCTGCCGACCCTGATGGCGGGGGTGCAGGAACCGGAGGTGTAGGAGGAAGAGGAGGAGGAGGAGGAGGAGTGGAACCATGTCCTTCTTTATGGTGTCCCACCAGTAAGTGAAGGTCCTTCACATCCGCTAAAGAAAGGCCCGGCGACGGTCCAGGCGCGGTGGATGGTCGTTGGGTCCAGCGCGGCTCCAAAGGGGCTCGGTAGCAGCGAGGGTTCCTGGGCGTCTCGACAAGACCGGGCCGCCAGTCTGATCCTCGGCTGCGTCAATTCTTCCTCAGTTAAGGTCTCCTGACCGACGTCGGTCGAGGCGCCAGGGCTCTTTCTCAGGAGGGCGGGCGCGGCCTACCGCGCCCGCTGAGGTGTTGGCTTGGTCGCGACGGCCGTCATTTGACGGCGTGCTCCAGGGATGTATGGCGAGAGGACGATGACGGACGCACCGGCATCGGATCCTGAGGTCTCTTCAAAGAAGTAAGCTCCAACGTCTTGCGGGGAGGAAAGGAAGCTGACCTGACATCGGGTTCCGAAGGGCGGGAACCCGACTTATGATGATGGTGATGGCGATCCCCAGACTTTGCCAAGGCCCTGGAGGATGAAGACGAGGACGGCCTGGTGGACTTGGCCTGAGAAGAGGACTTCCTGACCGCAGCCGGGGGAGGCTGAGAGCTGGCCCTGGAGGGGAGCATCAGACTGGAACCGAGCTGTGAGAGTCCGAAGCCTTGAGGGGACCTGAAGGGCCTTCTCCCTCGCTTCTCAGCGTGCTTGTGGGTCTTTTAGTGGATTCCCCTTGGAAGACATGGTTTTAGTTTTTCTTCCAGTAAGAAAGCCTGAAGGGCCTTCTGACGTCGGATCCGGTTCTACTGTTAAACCCTGGCAGAAGGAGCAGGCCTGGGTATCGTGGTCTGGGCCTAGGCACCGGATGCAGGCTGTGTGGGGGTCCTTGAAGGGGATCTGTTTCCCGCAAGCACACTTGGAAGAGCGACCGGAGGTCGGAGAGGATATCAGCGAAAAACTTGCTTGTAGAAAACCAAATTTCCCGTAGGAAAGAACTTAATCACGCGTCGCGTGCTAGAGCTGAACCGAAGGGTCGAGACATGCAAGTCGACGGCAGGAAAGAACTGGGGAATCTGGCGGGACCGCCCCTTATGTACCACGCCTGACGCCGGAGGCGGACCGACGCGGGGGCGGTCCCCACTGAAGATAGCTAGCTAGAGTTTTCCGTGGGGTCCTGACACCTGCCGGCTTCAGTCCTAATGGTGTAACCTGCTGCAAGAGCTGTGTCTCGAAGTAAGATCTTAGGATTAGTGCGCAGAGGCACCCTGTCTCTGTGAAAAATTAAATGAGGTTCTTTACACATCAACGATTGCAGCTTGGAAACCCTTCGAGCTGAGTGTGGTACTGGGCCCTAAAACACGGACTCACACTGACAGCGGTTCATGTTCCAGGAGTCCAAAACATCCTGGCAGACGAGCTCAGCTGTTCGCGATCCAGAAACCATGAGTGGGAGCTGCTTCAAGAAGTGGTGGACGACCTTTTTGAAAGATGGGGATGTCCAGAGCTGGACCTCTTCACATCCCCGTGCAATGCAAAACTGCCCAGTTTTTGCTCGCTAGATCCACGGCATGGTGTTTTCTGGTGAGATGCATTGTCCCTCTGCTGGACAGGGAGGTTCCTGTACGCCTTTCCCTTTCTACAGAGGGCATTACTCAAGCTACAGACTAGATTGTGCCACAGTGATTCTGGTAGCTCCTTTCTGGCCGCATCAGATATGAACATACGAACATTCAAACGTGCCAGCAGAAACAGACCACCCGGTCTATCTAAGTCTGCTTGAGTGTGCAGCCAACACCCCTAGTTTGCAGCTGCTCCACCCCCACTCCCCTTTGTCATCCCACTGCCACCCCCCACCTCCCCCACCCTCACTCTCCCCTTTTCCCTGTCCTATGCCCGAGGACGATGACCTGGAGGAGGAGTTGTCGTGTCTGCCCCTACATCTGGTATGCTCGGAGTCTGATCTTTTTTGAGTCAGGCTCCTGGGTGTGTGCAGAGACTGTGGCCAGGAGTCTGCAACTGGTGCTTTGTCTGGGACCGGTGTAGGGGGTTGCGGAGGTGGTGGAGGAGGGAGGTCATCCTGTTTTAATAAATCTCCATTTACTGTGTTCCACCACGAAGTGAAGAGTTTCCCAATGTCCGCCGGGGGACCGTCGACACCTGCGGTGGTGGCGCACCACTGGCTTCCACTGGAATAACATTAGGGTTGCTTGGTCCTGGAGTCTCATTGCATGTACATGAGGACTCGGTGGAGTAGCACAGTCTGTCGTCTGGTCGCCTGTCGTCAGGTCCCCTGACGTCAGGTCGTCGGATATTGAGGGGGTTTGATCTGGCGATTTGTCGACAGGTGGCCTGTCATCAGGTTGTCGAATGCTCGGAGCTGAAGTCGGCTTCTGAGGTGGCTGCTCCACAGGCATCCGATTTGTAGTGGTCATGGCGGACGTCTTGGTGCTTAACGCCCTACTCTGTGGTGTCTGCCGCTGGTCGGAAGACCGTTCGTCTGGGACATGCATCAGTGTCCTAGATTTCTCAGTTGACAACTTGTCTTTGGGGGAGCGTTCCCTGCAGCGGGAATGCTCCCAGCATCTGTGTCTGCCATCTGAGGCCGACGACAAGCTGGAGGACGAAGACCCCTGAAACTTATCGGTTGAGGTCGCCGTCTTAGGCCCCAAAGATTGCTGGAAGGGCCCATGGTTGAGGCATGGACCCGACAGTCCTTGCCCCAAACAGCTGCCACACACAGAGGGTAAGAGCAGGAGCCTTCGTCAATGGCAGGCCAGAGGAAGTTAGGCCTGACGGAGGGACTGAGTTAGCTCTCTCTCCAGAGTGCAAACTAGAATGCTTCTCCTTACAAGGAGACTTAGATCTAGACTCCGACCTACTGTGCTCCTTGTCCCGCTGTTGGTGCTTCCTTCCAGAGTGTTTCTCCTTGTGAGAAGTCAGCAACTGGGAGGCTGAGGAGCTGGCCTTCCACAGGCGCTGAAGGGTGACGAGCTGCTACTCCATAATGTAGGCCTTGAAAGTTTTGCAACAGCGAATCCGGGTTCGCTGGCTTAACCTGCCGCAGTCCGGGTGGGCTTGAACGTCATGATCAGGCCCTAAACAGAAGAGGCACCAAGAATGACCATCTTTAGCAGGAATCAGCCACCCACACAGACAACTGGATTTCCGTCGTGAAGCTGAAGCAGACGGAGACGACATAAACTAACGTGATATCGATACTTTTGCAGAAAAAAAGAAGAAAAAAACAGAAGAAAGTGGTGGTCGACAGATGCAATGAGGCACCCGAGGAGCCAAAGCACATGGGTCAATGGCGAGAAAGAGCTGAGGTGGGGCTGGGACCGCCGCACTATCTGAAGGGCGACGCTGTCATGGGCGGACTGACGTATGGGGCAGGCCCCCAGCTGGGTACTGCTGGCTAGAAATTTTCCATGGAGTCCTAGTGCCTGATGGCATAGCCATCATGGTGTAGCCTGCTGCAGAAGCCCATACTCAAAGTAAGATCCTGTGTTCCGATTCACCATGGAATGACTTCTACTGCTCTGATCCTGCAAAGTCCCCGTACCTCAGAAGAAAGAAGGTTTGACACAGACTGGGCTGCCGCCTGGGTCTGGGGAAAATCTCTGCGAAACTGGGAGAGGATCCCTCCTGGACAATCCTGATGACCCGTATGTCTGCTGGATTGGACTTCCACTGGTTGTAAAACCGAATCAGACACCCTCCCTACTCACCTGCTGCCAACGGAAGCCACCCTAGAGGCAGTGTCACGGGCTTCTATAAAAGCTTTCAGCGGATTATTGGGCTATATGACCCTAGCAATGAAGCATTAGATTCCAGGAGGCTCTCGACCATTGAATTGTGGTCCACAAGGTGTACTTGTACTGAGTAATGTAGGAACTCAAGACGTAGAAGTCTGCTTTGGTCCACAGATGAAGTCTGAAATGTTATGTTGGACTCCATATCCCCCGAGGAAAAACTGGAAAGAACCATGTCCTCTAAGGTGGCCAAGGAGTAGAGGCTGCTGGATGGCTTCCAGGATGTGTTCTTAACACAGCACATGATGGAGCCCACAAGGGAGGGGCATGTCCTGGACGAAGTTCCGGCGGATGGGGATCTGGTAAGGGACCTGGTTGTAGAGGATCCCCTAACTGGGAGCGACCACAATAATGTCTGGTTTTAAATAAGCATGGGGGGGGGTAGAGATCTAGGACACTGGCAGTGGACTTCAGCGGGGCAGACTTTGTGGGCATGGGAAATATTCTCAAGGATCACTTGAAAGGGATTACAATGACAAATGTGGAAAAGAGATGGGAGGTCATAAAACGGGGACTTCATGAGGCAGTCAGGACCTGCGCTAAGGTGAAGCGTAAGAGAGCAAGGTCACATAAACCATGCTGATTGTCCAGTGAGGTTCAGCTAGCGGTCAGAGAGAAGAAGGCTGCCTACAAAAAATATAAAACAATGAGAGGGAATAGTGAAAAGGAAATGTACCATCTTGCATCTAGAAAAGTCACCCAGATGGTGTGGGGGCAAAAAGTCCAGTAAAGAGCAGCGGCTGGCACAGGGGATACGGGGAGGGGAAAAGGGGTTCTTGCGGCACATTGGGGAGCGGAGAAAAACTAAGGGCCATCTCGGCAGGTTGAGATTAGAAGGAGGGTGGGTGGAAGAGGTGAGGGACCAGGCAGAGGTATTAAACCAGTACTTTGCCTCTGTGTTCACTAGGGAGACAGATGGGATATCTACAAAGCATGGCATGATGGGGATAGAAGCGGTAGTGAGTGGATCAGGGGAGTGGCAGAAATGGAGCAAGAGGGAGGAAGAGGTACCCCAGGGGTGTCACATCAGGATAAGGGTAAAAAGGCAAGTAAGGTGGAGGGGACAGATAATGCCATCTCCACCAAAAGGGCGTGGTTAGCCCTTAAGGGCCTAAAGAAAGATAAATCTCCAGGGCCGGATGGCATACATCCGAGAGTATTATGGGAATTGGCGGGCATACTGGCTGCACCCCTGGCGGAGCTCTTCAACAGGTCGCTTGAGACAGGGAGGATACCTAGGGATTGGCAAGAGGCACATGTGGTGCCAATCCATAAAGGAGGGGGTTGAGGGAAGTACCAGGTAACTATAGCCCCATCAGTTTGACCTCAGTGGTGGGAAAATTAATGGAGTGTATACTAAAGGAACGATTGGGGGTGTACTTGGAAGAGGTGGGAGGTCTGGATAGTCGGCAACATGGGTTTGTGCCAGGTAGATCATGTCAAACCAATCTTGTGGAGTTCTACAAATGGGTAACATCAAAACTGGACAGGGGAAAGCCTGTGGACGTATTATTCTTGGACTTCAGCAAGGCATTCGACTCTGTCTCCCACAATGGTCTGGTGGAGAAACTGACGGGGTTGGGAGCAGGTCCTTTAATGGTCAGATAGATTGAAAACTGGCTAGCTGGATGCACTCAGAGAGTAGTGGTCAGTGGGGAGCACTCGAACTCTAGAGAGGTCGGTAGTGTGGTACCGCAAGGCACGGTCCTGGGTCCAATCATGTTTAATACATACATTTCAGACATCAGGGAGGGTATAGGGTGTGAAATGAGTCTCTTTGCTGATGACTCCAAGATGGGAGTAGTAGTTGTGGGGGAAGAGGGGAGATTGGCCCTGCAATGGGACCTGGACACCATGGAAAGGTGGGCTCACACTTGAAAATTAAATTTCAATATCACCAAGTGCAAGGCAGGGAAACCCTAAACAAAGGTACACCCTGGGAGGAGAGGCGCTGGAGGCCTCAACAGGGGAAAATGACCTAGGGGTCATGGTGGATGCATGAATGAATAACTCCTAGCAGTGCAGGAGAGCGGCTAGCAAAGCAAACGGGATGTTGGGATGCATCGTAAGGGGGATCATCTCTAGGAGCAGGGAAGTGATTCTGCCGCTGTACAATGGATTGGTTAGACCACACCTTGAGTACTCTGTACAGTACTGGAGACCACACTTGAAAAGGGATATACAGCTCCTGGAGAGGGTACAGAGGAGGGCAACTAAGATGATACAAGGACTGGGGGATTTGATGTACGAGGACAGACTTGAGGAGTTCTGCCTGTTTTCACTGGAGGAGAGGAGAGACAGGGGGACATGATTGAGATCTTCAAGTACCTCAAGGGAATAAATAGGGTAAACACAGAGAGAATCTTTAGACTAAAGCAGGGAGGTATCACCAAAGGGCATGGTTTGAAGTTGGAAGGGTGAGGGGGGGGGAGAGGAGGAGGAGGTTTTTCACTGAGAAGGTGGTGGATCCTTGAAAAATGCTGCCTGGCGAGCTGGTTCAGAGATCCACAGTGGAGGGCTTCAAGAGAGGGTGGGACAGACACAGAAAGCGGATGTATCAGATGATGGCCTGGCCCAGGGGGGTGGGGATGGATGATAGGGGTTTCTGGAATACAAGGGGGGGCCTCGGTACCCAACTAGGGATCTGAGGGTCAAGCAGACTCGATAGACCATAAGGCCTAATCTGCTGGCAATTAGCATGTTAGTATGTTAAGATCTTCCATCACAGGCTCTGCTGACACAGAAGGCTTGCATTCCATATACTAAGATTCATATTAAGACAAGTCAGGAGCTAGAGAGCCGTGAGGGCCATAAATTGCTCCAGTGTACTAATAATAACTCAACGGAAAACCTGAAAGAATAAGCTTGTCCAACCGGTTTGTGAATGTTGTTTTAGTGCTGTTAACAATAACTTCAATTAGCAATGCATTCCAGGGCTTGACAATGCACAAGGAAAAGAAAAATGTACCGACTTAAGAATAAATCGCTTTAGTTGTAACTGTAATGGGTGACTCTGAAATTATAAGTGTCTTCTTTGAATGAAAATCCTAAATTTACTAATAAATATGGATCACTGATAATACTGTACATTAAAAGAGCCCCTCTTAGTCGTCTAGTAGATAGGGACATCAATTTAAGTGAACCAAGTCTAAATTTGTATAGTACATCCTTTAGTCCTTTTACTAATTTGGTGAATCCCCTTTGTACTCTTTCCAATTTCATAATGTCCTGCTTCTTAGAGGGACACCAAAACTGTGATGAAAAATCCAAATGTCCAAATGTGGTCAGACATAGGCTCTGTAAAGCAGCGTCAACACTTGACAGTCCCTTGATTTGATATTTCTCTTTATAGCCCAAAAGATCCTATTAGCCCTACGTATGACTTCATTAATCTGGGAATTAGGAAGAAACCTGTCAGATACAAAGACCCTCAGGTTCTTTTCTGTGTCTGTATTAATCAATACCTTATTATCTAAGGTGTAAAGATGCACTGGGTTGCTAATCCCAAAAATGCATGATCTTACATTTTGTATGATTTAATTTCATTCCCCAGGTTGAGATCCATAAAGATATTTTATCAAAATCATTCTGAATTGATGTTATTTGATCAGAATTTGCACACAGTCCACCAAACTTGATATCATCGGCATATTTAATCGTGTTTAAATTACAATTTTTTGTTATATCAGCTATGAAAAGCTGAAAAAGGAAAGGGCCCAGAACTGAACCCTGGGGTATGCTACTTATAATAAATCCTATGCTGGAAAGCAGGTCATTATTAAGAACCTGCTGTGCACGTTCACTTAACCAGTTTGCTATCCATTTAACCAAATTATGATTGATATCAAACTGGTATAATTTTTGCAACAATGCCCAATGTGGGAGAAGGTCGAATGCCTCACTGAAATCTATGTAAACCACATCATAGGGAAGTCTATTACCCAATTGAAGGCTAACATCTTCGTAAAAGCACAAGTTGGTCAGACAACTTCTGCCCTTTTTAAAACCATGTTGCTCTGAGTCAGTATTTTCTAACGTAGAAGTAATCAGGTCCTTAATTAAACTTTCCAGTATTTTACACAATGATGAAGTAAGTCTTATGAGTCTATAATTTTCCCAAAGATTTCTAGGTCCTTTTTTATGGATGGGAGTAACATATGCTGTTTTCCATAGATCAGGGACATAATTATGATTTAAGCAATGTTCGTATAGGTATACCGTTGCCGTAGCGATTCCTAGATCGCGAAGACCATCACAGCGACAGGAATGGAGCAAAATCCGCCTGTCGCTGTGGTGGTCTGTTTGGCGATCGGGACTGCCTCGCTGGGTTTTTGCCCCTCCCGGTCCAACTCCAAGTTAGAATCCTAGAGACCGGGGGGGTGTAGTCCCCCAACAAGGGGGAGTTCGGGGTGCAGCCCCCCCCAATGGATGCACGGAGGCATCCCCAACACTGCAATGCCGACAGTCGGCATTGTGGCCATCGCTGTCAGGGATGTCTCCATGTCGACTATCACTGCGGCATGGGTAAACCATTCATATAATAGTTTTAGAGGCAATGACAAACTATCGGCCAGTAAATACAAAAATTGACCAGGCACATCTTCAGGAGATGCACAAATTTTTTTCTTTTGAGCCCAACTAATTTAGCATGAACATCTGTTTCTGAAATAGATATATGACTACCAGTTAAGTTATCCATTGTAACATCTGTTTTTTTTTTTTTTAAATATTACAAAAACTGACATTGAATAAGTTGTCCATCTCAAGCAGGTCATGAATTACAGCTTCATTACCCTGAAGGGGGCCCACCTGACAAGTAGGCTTTTTAAGAGAATTTATGTAGGCAAAAATGATTTACTGTTATCGTAACAGGCACTGGAGGCTAATGTAAGCTTCCAATTCTTTTTTGATCTTCTAATATTGTTTTTACATTTTTTTTTTAATATATAGATAGAATTCCAGTTTGCAGGTGTTTTAGATTTCAAATAGGCTGCATAAATACAGGTTACTCACCTGTAACAGGAGTTCTAGGAATGGTATATGTTGTTCATCCACACTGACTGGCAGGTTCCTTGCCGCTTTAAAACTTGCCGGAAGGTCTTCAAGCTGGCTCCTCCCACCCACCCGGGTGGTAAAACTCTCAGCTCCGCCCCATGACGCCAGATCTGGCCGCTGGAAGCCAGGTTGTCTTCGAGGCGGGAGGCCAGGTGGTGGTGGATGAACAACATACCATTCAGAACTCCTGTTACAGTGAGTAACCTACTTAGGGACATGGATATGTTGTTCATCCACACTGTCTGGCAGACTCCTAGCAGTTCTCCGGGAGGAGGAGACAAGGCACATACCCCTACTTAGGGAATAAGGACTGGAGAACAGAGGTCCCAAAACCAGCATCCCAGCATGACTCAAGGTCGATGTGGTAATGGGTAATGAAGTGTGTGCTGACTTCCAGGTAGCAGCCCTGCAGATTTCCTGGATAGGGACATCCCAAGAAGCAGCGGTACGGTAGGTAGAATGAGCACTTATCCCTTTGGGAGGCTCCATGCCCGCCAACCTGTAGCAGAAATCTATGCAGGAGGTGACCCACCTGCCTATCGTCCGCTTGACTGCAGGTCTGCCAGGTGCGGCTTCAGCGTAGGTGACAAACAGCTGGCGAACCTCTCCCCGAACTTCAGCCGTCCGCTCCTTATAGTAAGAGAGCTCTTCTAGGGTCCAAAGTATGGAGCCTATATTAGCCTCGAGATGTGACTGGGGTAGAACACCGGCAGAGTCAACACCTGGTTAAGGTGAAACTCCGACACCACCTTGGAAGGAATTTGGTGGGGCACAGGACAACCTTGTCCCTGTGGAAGACCAGATAAGGAAACTCGATGGAAATCTCCTGGGCTCTCCACCCTTCTGGCTGGCGTGACAGCCACCAAAGCGGTCTTCCACGACAGGTGAGAGGCGTCACACCTCTGCATCAATTGAATGGCTTGCCCATGAGCAGCCAGTACCAGCAGTAGATCCCACGGTGGAGGTTCTCATGAGGAGGATATGTGATCAAGGCCTTTGAAAAAGCGCCCGATCATTTTTCTCTCTCTCATAAGACACTGCTTCCCGGCCGACGCCTGCAAGCAGAGATGGCTGCCAGATGCACCTAAAGGGTCATCGGACCGAAGCCCTAGCTGAGAAAGGGACCACAGTTAGTCCAGAATGCTTGCCAAGGAACAGGAGGAAGGGTCCAGGCCCTTGCCCTGACACCAAATGGAGAATCTCTTCCATTTAAAGGCATAGCATTTCCTGGTCGACTCCTTACGGGATGCCTCAACAATGTTGAGGACCTCATCGGAAAGACCAAAAGCCTAGAACTCTAGCCGCTCAGGAACCAGGCCGTCAGGTGCAGGGATTGAAAGTCCGGGTGGAATAGCTTCCCCTGGTTGACTGAGATCAGGTCCAGCCGGACTGGAAGCCGCCTCGGGAGCCTGGAGCTGAGGCTGAGGAGACCCGGATACCAGAACTGGAGGGGCCAGTCTGGGGCTACCAGAATCACCTGCGCCTTGTCCCTCCTCGCCTTGAGAAGCACCCTGTGGATCAAGGGAAATGGGGGAAAGGTGTAGAAGAGGCCCGGGGTCCACGGCCTCGAGAAGGCATCCCCCTGCAGCGAGCCCTGCTGAGGGGGGCGGGCATGAAAGCCTCAGCTTCGCATTCTCCCTGGAGGCAAACGGGTCCACCTGAGGCATGCCCCAGTGGAAGAACAGATCTTGTACTACCTCCGGCAAGACAGACCACTCGTGGGACGCAGCTCCTATCCGGCTTAGGGCATCGGCCAGAATGTTGGAGGCTCTTGCCACATGGATGACAAGGAGATCTGCCTCCAGGCTGCACACGAGGGACCAAGTGCGGAGAGCTTCCCTGCACAAAGGCATGGAGCGCGTCCCGCCCTGGCGGTTTAGGTAGTACATGGTCGTGGTATTGTCCGTCTGGACCTGGACCACTTGACCCCGTACAAACGGAGCAAAGGCGGTGAGGGCTAGACGAACTGCTCAAAGCTCCAGCAGGCTGATGTGGCATCGGGACCCCCCGAGGGGACCAGAGGCCGTGCGCTCTGTGCTCCCTCAAATGGGCACCCCCAATCCATCAGAGAGGCGTCAGTCGATAGAGAGACCGTCGTCTCAGGGCGGACAAACGGGATGCCCTCCTGCAGATGAGCTGGAACGATCCACCACTGGACAGCGTTCCACATCTCCTGGGTCACTGTCACTGGCTGATCCAAAGGACCAGAGCGTTGTGACCACTGGCTGGCCAGTCCCCATTGTAGGGGATGCATGTACCAATGGACCACATTGGTGCAGGCCGCCATGACGCCCAGGAGGCGCAGGAAGTCCCGGGCAGGGCACAATTGCCCAACCTGAAATGATTGGGCAAAGAAGGAAGAACCTCAGCCCTGTCCGCCGGGAGCCATGCTCTGGCTCACAGAGAGTCGAGCTCTGCCCCAATGAATTGGATCACCTGCTTTGGCACGAGTTCCGACTTGGCCTCGTTGATGAGGAGGTCAATCTGAGAGCAAACCTGGAGGGCCAGATCCCTGGACTGCTCCACCTCCGGTCTGGAGGAGGCCGGAATCAGCCAGTCGTCCAGGTAGGGGTACACCCGGACCCTTCTGCACTACAGGAATGCCATCACCACTGCCATGCATTTGGGGAAGACCCTGGGAGCTAGAGAAAGGCCGAAGGGAATGGCCCGGAACTCACAGAGGGACCCCTCTGCTCTGAAGCGGAGGAATCGCTGGTGGGACGGACAGACTGGGATGTGAAAGAACACGTCCAGGAGGTCCAGAGAACAGAACCACACGCCTCGTTCCAAAGATGGAATGATCTGAGCCAGAGTGACCATCCTGAATGTTCGAGACCTTAGGAACCTGTTCAGGTCGTGTAGGTCTAGAATGGGGCGCCAGCCCCCTGTCCGGTTCGGGACCAGGAAGTACCTGGACACAAACCCTGGGTCTGGTGGAGGATCCGCCACCTTCCTGATCACCTCCTTCTGGAGGAGCAGGGCAATGTCGGCTCGACAGGCCGACACAGAGGCTGCGGACCCCGTAACCCCTCGTGGAGGCATTTCCGAGGCGGGGCCTGCTCGAACTCCAGAGGCAGGCTCTTTCCTACCACCTCCAACACCCAACGGTCCATGGTGATAGTGGACCAGGTGGAAGGAAAGTGGCGGAGCGAAACGGCTGGGGGAGACAGCCCTCAACCTGTCACTGGGCAGGCTTGGAGGAAGGGCCGGCCGAGGGACCTCCTGGGCCTTTTCCTCCCAGCTTCCTGCTGGAGGAAGCTGCAGGCTTGGCTTTGGGGTGCCAAGTGAGAGCCTGCTGGCCCTGATGCTGGTGTTGCTGGGCCGGACGTGCCGCAGGGGCAGAAGGGCAAAAGGACTTATGAAGCTGTCGGCGGCCTTTGTCCTTCTAGGCAGACATGACCGAGTCCAAGGTGGCATTGGACTTTTCAATTCTCTGGAGGTGACCTTCCACCCCAGGCCCGAACATGTCGGTACCCAAGAAGGAGACGCCTTCCAACTTGTGCTGTATCCGTGAAGGTGGAGATCCGCAGCCAGCTCTGGCGGCGATACCACTGCGGCCACTACTGACCGGGCACAGGTGTCTCCAATATCGAGAGCCGTTTGGAGCTGCTGTTTCGCCACTGCCCTTCCCTGATCCTGCACCTGATTCACCGTAGTCTGCAGATCAGCCGGGAGATGAGGGATCACCTCATCCAGGGAGCACATAAGGGCGTGGGAGAAGTGCACCATCAGTACGGCCGAACTGGCCTGACGGAGGCCGAGGGAGGATGCAGCATATACTTTATGCTGCCCGGCATATTCCAGCTTTTTGGACTCTTTGTTGGGGGGGGGGCTTGTCCACGTCCCTAGTGTTCCCGGAATGCCGGAAAACACTGTCGGTAACCAACCCCTCCACAGAGGGGTGCTCCGAGAAACCGGACAGAGACTCGGTAGGGACAGCATACTCCCTGGCATTCCTGGCCGAAGGAGCAGGACAAGAAGCCGGGCCACTGCCAAAACTCCAAGGTTGGGCCAACAATGGCTTCAGCCACCGGAAAGGCCTCCGTGGAAGAATCCCCTCGGTCCAGTATCTCCGTGAGGGGATACTTGGCCCACTTGGATACGGGCTCGAGCTGCATCCCAGTGGACTCTGAGATGAGCCGAAGCAGACACATGAACAATGATGGGCTCTCATCCATCGACTGTCCCCCGGAGGACTCCAGGTCAAGGGGCCTGGAGAACAGGGAGGAGTTGTCGTCAGACTCCGAGGAGTCTGCGAACAGCTGCCTAGGGCCTGAGCCACCCTCTACCTGCCGAGGACGGTCGGGAGTGAGGGTGACCGACAACTGGTGGGACAGTCCCTGACCTGACCGAGAATCCTCGGTCGGAGCCCCCGATTTCAGTTGTGGAGGCAGGGGTTCCACCACAATCGGTGGGGCTGCTGGTTTCAGCCGAACAACAGGCACCGGTTTGGGCACCTCGACCACCACGAGGGGCTGTTTCGGCCTGTCGGGTGACAGCCACTTAATGGCCGGGGAAGGTGACGGCGTCGGCTTGTTCCCGGTCAGAAGGAGCTGCTGCACATTAAGTCTCGTAGCGTCTACGCAATTTGCGCCGAAGCCTCTCCGAGGAGGAGGAAGAAGACAAGGACGAGCAGCGCCGCCGCTTTCCTCGGTACAGAGACCGAGACCGCCAGTGCCGGTGGGATCGGCTGGACCGAGAAGAGGTCCGAGACCATCGGTGTTTCTGAGGGTGGGTCTGAGAGGGAGCAGGGGAAACCCGTCCCTCCCTCGGCTCAGGAGCCTTAACCAGGGACTCCGGCACAGGAGGCGCAGGCAAGTCCTCGGTTTCCACCGGGGGAAACCGGTGAAGAAGGGTTGTCAGCTTCTCCAGTCGACAGCCCGTCCGACGGGTCGAGAAAAGTCTCGACCGCCAACGGGTGTCTCGGCCGCTGACCTGATGGGGACACCGTGAAGCCAGCGGCCTTAGCTGCAACTCCTCGACTGCTGAGTGTCGACTGTCTGGGAGGGGGACCTCCCCGCCTCCCACGCAACGCCGACGGGGGATCACCTCTTCGAGTCCCTCTTCTTGGACCAAGAGGAGTGTCCCGATGGCCCCTCACAATACGTGGAGAGGGACTGGCAAAGCTCCTTAAAAGAAGCTGTGTATGAGGATCCCAAGGAGAGCGGATTAACAGCCGTGACCGAGGATGATGAAGATGCAGCCTGGGCCGCCTCCTCCTCGAGGGTGATCATCTGCTCAAGTTGCTCAGCCGAGCCGGCCGCCAAGAAAACTGCCCAACAGGCCTCCTTGGACTTCACCGGCGGATAACGTTTCTCGGGGCGCCCAAGTTGGAGCCGGGCAGCACGGTCTTCGAGGATGTTTGCTGAAAAAGACTTGCACAACTCACAGGCCTGCGGATCGTGGTCAAGCCCGAGGCAGTAGATGCACATGGAGTGCGGATCGGTCCTAGACATCTTCTGCCCGCATGGGCACCGCCGAAAACCGGGAGTCGATTTGTCCATCGCAGCCACGAAGGAAGAAGTAGACCGAAGTCTAGAAAACATTAAAATTATTTTCGGGTGAACCAAAGAGTTTGGATCCAGTCTAAACGCAGAGCGCTAAGGAGGGAACCCGAGCTTCCAAGCGGTAAGGAAGCTCTGGCGTCACGGGGCGGAGCCAAGAGTTTTACCACCCGGGAGGGTGGGAGAAGCCAGCTTGAAGACCTTCCGGTAAGATTTAAAGCAGCAAGGAACCCGCCAGACAGTGTGGATGAACAACATATCCACGTCCCTAGAACACCTATTTTTTTCTTTATACGTTTGGCCAGGTCCTTAGTCATCCATTTTGGCTTAAGTTGTTTGGAGGTATTTTTTTTCTTAGTTGGTATATAACTGTTTATCAATATACTCATTTTATTGAGTAAAGTATCAAATTATTTCTCAACACCTACGATGTTAAAAACTGAAAACCAGTCTATACTGTCCAGACCATGTTTAATACTTTGTATATCTGCTCTATCATGCAAGTAAATCTTGGAGCTATTGGACACCATGGACACTGCCTGAAATACGACAAAACTGATGGAAACAGTAATCACTCTTCTAATAGGTGATGATACAGTGACATTTTTACCATAACTGAATTACTATAAAGGACTTGATCTAGGAGATTTTCCCCCGGGTTGGTTGATTCACCCCCTGTGTTAGATTACACTGCTGACACATATGGACCAGCTTTTTACCAGAACTAGAAACTGCCACCAACTTTGTCCAATCAATATCTCCCAAATTAAAATCACCAGTGAGAATATCTTCAAGAGCACAAGCTGTTTCAATCTCTTTAATAATTATATCTAAATGTTCATTTGGGGCTCTAGGGGGCGATAGCAGACACCTAGAATAATATGCTGAGTAGTGTTTACCATTAATCTAATCCATAATGATTCTGATATACTGACGAGGCTCTTGACTTTATTAGAAATATCAACAGCCTGAATAGTGTTCCTTAGGAAGATGGCAACTCCGCCTCCCTTACTATTCTGCCTACTGTAATTATACAGTATATATATATATATCCAGGCAAAAAAAATCCCAACTTGATTTATCGTCTCCCCCCCCCCATGTTTCCGTAATAAACACAATATCCACATCATCAGTTATTACGGATAACTTTAGCTCATTTAATTTGTTTGCTAGGTTCCTGGCATTAAAATAGACACATTTAAAAATTTTTGAACAAGTATTTTTTCTCATCAGTCTCTTAGGGGAAGAGATGGGTTTCTCTCCCAAATTAATCAGTTTAAATGTTTATCAATGTAGTTTAATACATGATGGCTCAATAGTAAGTTCCCCTTGCGATTTAGATGTAATCCATCCCTACAATGCATGTCAGATCTATCAATATATTCTTCCCAGTGGGTAAGACATGCCTAATTTTGGAAGAGACACCTCACACGGAGCCAATTATTAAACATACATATACTGTTAAACTCAGCAGAGGCTCTAGGAACAGACAAGACTTCAGAGAACACCATCTCACACCCAATATCCACTAGAATATTAGAAAGAGCAACTAAATCTTTTTTAATATCCATCAGATCTGCATGCAAAAAATCATTTGTGCCTACACGAAGAATTAACTAGGGGATTAATACCCCCACTGGCCAGGATGTTACGGGCCATACTTGTTGTATCTGCGGCTCTTGCGCCCCTAAAACTCGAACATGTGCGATTTGCCTTATCTGGATCACATATAACCCTGTCTAGGTGTTTCACCATGGAGTCACCTATTACAAAAATCCGCCTTTTTGACTCTTCGAGGGGTTGGGGGACCTCCACTAGAGTAGGACCAGAAACAGGGCCTACTGAAAAATCAGGTGTAACAACTACAAGTGGAACCACAGGGATATCTGAAGGGGGTGGACAACTGGTCACAGGGCTATTAAGATTGGTCACTGAGTTAACAATATCACAATGATAGCTTTTAGCTGGTATACCTGGGTTGATCTCTTCTGAGGCAGTAGTAGCCACACTCTGGTCTCGAAGTTCATTTAGAGCGGAGAAACGATTACTAGTAACCAATGAAAACTGAACTGCCTTACGACCTTTTTTTGTATACCCATTTACTCTGTACCTCATACCACTGATCGTCTGGACTAACAGAACAATCAATATCCTTTGGCCGCTTTCTAGTACTACCAGGATGTGCATCAGTAGATATATGGCTATTACATGGTTGTGTATAGTCTGATACAGACAAGGGTATTATGTTGGCACAGGGTGGATCTGCTGCAACACCTGCAGTAGACTGGTTGAGCGCCATAAATCTGGCCTACATTTGCCTCTGACTGGCTTCCAATTCTTAAAGCCTAACATGAAATAAGGATACAGCTTGCTATAGCGATTTATTTTCATGACATTTGGGGCAAGTGAACCCATTTGCTAAATCAACACTCACAGTTGTACTGTACATACGACACTCTACATGTTCCATAGCACCACACTTGTGTGACGAAATGTTGGATTGGGACATCTCAGCAACTTTATTTTTGGGGCTACTAATGTA
Source organism: Neoceratodus forsteri (assembly GCA_016271365.2). Classification (NCBI taxonomy): domain Eukaryota; kingdom Metazoa; phylum Chordata; order Ceratodontiformes; family Ceratodontidae; genus Neoceratodus; species Neoceratodus forsteri. The sequence goes on from CM028132.1 coordinate 1,285,919,800, forward strand.
ATTTAAACCACTATAGTGCAACACACAGATACTCACACTATCAGATACTGTATTACATACCACATTTACACTGGGAATATCAGCTTTCTCCCGCTACTCCTGCAGAACACACAGAACACGCATGAGCCGCGTGTCTCTGTCTGCGTCTCTACCACCCGAGAGTCCCTGCTACTTGATACCCTGAGTAAACAGCAGCAGATGACCCGGAAATACAACATGGGTCACACTGTACTTCGTACAATTTTAACAAAATATACTGAATGTTTTTAAAAACAGGTGCCTCAGGAGCCTTGGACAGAGTGCTGGTAACACTTCACAGGGCCCCAAGAATTAAAAGAGCCTTGTTATCACAGTCTGTAGTTCACAGAGCAAACCCCACGGACTACAGGCTCTTTTCCTAGTTTCCCAATGCAGGAAACTAGGGCTCCACATATACACTATGGTACATAAACACTTCAAAATTCCACAGTTCAAGTACTTTTCATCTGCTAATGAACAGGTAACACACTGGGTAGCGTTCTGATCGAATATTCCAGTCCCTAAAATGAGTCATCTGCTGTGTCTTCGACAAAGCAGGACAAGGAGAGACTCATCCAGATCCACTTCTACCCTACAAGAACCTCCAAAAGGCAGGTCCAGGCCAGGATCACGGGAGACGCCACCACTCAGATCTGCGTGGAGGAGTTCAGTGCCATCCATGGAGCCAGCAGATGTGGCAAAAGTACCACACGCAGCACCGGCACCACATACTGGCCCTAGACCTGAAGGGGGGGAGCGGTACCTGTGCTGGCCCCTACAAAGGAAAAAAGGTGAGGGAGTAAGCATGTGGGGTCGGCGTCGATGGCGCTGGCACCGGAGAGGGCACCACACCCATCCTGCCAGACTGACTCGGCTGTGGCCCAGCAGTTCCAAGGCCTCAGAACCGGGTCCACTAGCCAGGTCGATTGGGCAGAGGTCGTACCCCCTGCTCTAAAAGAGCGGCCCAGAGGTGAAACGGCTCACTGGAGCCCCATCAAGGACAGAGACGGGATCCGGTGTCAAAGATTGTGGCCATTAAGAACGGAGCCACAGAGGACCCCACCAAAGTCAGGTCAGGCCTACCACTCTCCACCACCAACGATCCCTGCGCAGATGTACCAGAGAGCGACCTCGACCAGTACCATTTCTTCTTCTACTGACAGAAAGAAGAGCTCAAGGTTGTAAATGGGCCCCACTGCCTTTGAGCTTCAGGTGGACTGCCCCCCCCCGGACTGCGACTGCCTGTGGTTGGACCCCCGCTCCGCAAAGGGTGGCAGACCGGATTCAGCCCCACTGCCATCTCAGCTTTCAAACAAAGTCACCCTACCGTCACTGCTACCATCTAAGGTCGACTCAGTTGATGGCAGGCTGAGAATTTCTTCCTCTTCTATTCTTTTCTTGTTTTTTTTTTTAAATAAGAAAAGAACACTAAAAGTAGTAAATTAATCGAATACTGAATGGCTATAGCTGCTGTCATACAAACGAAGACTTGACTCCCAGCAGGCAAGCAACGTTGTCATTGAAGCACACTCGACGGCGGGAGAAAAGGAACTGAGGCGGTTGGAGGTTGGACGCCGAGATAACTCATATGGCTTAAGCTGGTCTCTGGGCACCGGACTGCGCTGGTCCTATCCTGGCGCCAACTCTCCTGAAGATTTTGCTTCTGGGTCCTAGCGCCCAGCGTAGTCCCATTAGTGTGAATGAGTGGTGGAGACTTTAGTCCAGGAATATCACTGTAGACACTCTTGATCCTGGCTGGGTCTTTGTCCCTTCCCCCATTCCTCTCCACCAAGACTCCCTTATGCATATTCCATACTTTTTTCAACCCCACCACTGTTTTCACCGCAACCAACTTGGCTGGTAAACTGTTTCAGGAATCCACCACTCTTTCTGTGAAGAAGTACTTTCTCACCTCTCTCCTGAAGTTACCCCCCCCCAGCTTCACAGCCATGTCCCCTTGCTCTTAAGCTCCTTTTTTTCTAATAAAAAAAGCCTTCTTCTTGTACATTATTTACCCCGATGACGTATTTAAAGGTTTCTATCATTCTCCCCTCTCCCTCCTCTTTACCAGGGTGTACATATAGAGTTCATTCAAAAATCAAGATGCAATTCCAAGGGGGTGCTAATGAGCCGACTAGACTAAAGACGCGCTTTTCTCTCGCTCCTTAACCCGCAGCAAAATAACAGAATAAAACTGCAATAAAAATAAAATAAATACAACCAAAACTCTGGGGACACGTAGAGGAACAGAGGATGGCCGACTATGTGGTTTCCACTGCAGCGAAAAGCTCACGTACTATGGCAAAAAAAATCTGAAAATGCAACCCCCAACCTCGCAAGTGGAAAATGCAGGCCATCTCTCTCTCTCTCTCTCTCTCTCTCTCTCAGGTGCAGAAGTCAGCGCCTTAGGCCGAGAAGTAACTCAGCAGGTACTGGCCGTGCTGGAGCCCAAGCTTACTAGTTTGGCCACCAACTTTGACCGTAAGCTGCAGGAACTTGTGGACTTACACACTACCCATGCCACCAGGCTGAATGAGGCTGAACAATGGATTTCTGGTATACTGTAGAGGATGTTACATCTCCAAAGCCAGAGCAAATCATAGCCCTACAATGAGAACTGGAGGAATTTAAAGAACTGTTCGATTACCAGGAGAATTACCAATGCAGACTGAACCTGTGGTTACGTGGGCTACCAGAGGGAATGGAAGGGCCGAATGTGCTTGAATTTTGTGCCAAAACCCTGCCAGTGCTACACGGACTTTCTCCAAAGAATGACCGTTTTAAACTTGAGAGGGCTCATAGAGAGGTCATGCCTAAAGCTGCACCAAATAAACTTCCACGGCAAATAATTACGAGATTTCATAATTACCCTGACAGAGAGGTTGTCCTGAAGGCTTATCAGGAGAATCCCGGGCTGCAACACGAGGGACATCACTTATTTCTCTCTCAGAACTATTCTGCCCGGCTGTTGAAACGTTGTCGGGCCTTCAATCTTGTGATGGCGCAATTGTGAGAGGCTAATGTGGAGTGCTAAATGTTGTACCCGGCTACCCTCAAAGTCAAACACAAAGGGGCTGTCTACTCCTTCACGGAGGTCCCGAAAGCGGAGGTATTTGTCCGTGATCTTAAAAAGAAAATGGGGTGAATTTTCTGTGAGTCTCTGCCCTGTTTGAATCTCTTTGTGTGTATGGCCTAATCATTTGAGCCATGTTTGAATCTGGACTCTTTATACGATCGAGGTACTGTACCTGTTTATATTTTGGTGTTTTATAAAGGATGGACTGCTCGTTAGAGTGAAGCTTATTATTAACACTGATGGATATCGAGCATTCGTAGGAGAAGGCTACTGGCCCAAGAAACGAGTCTGCTCGAAGTGTTGGCTTGCTATATGGCTTGTGGATGACGCTTGGCACTGAAAGATTAAACTGAGACACTCAGGTGGCTAGATGGAACTGTAATCACCTATGCAGGGACAAGGCCTGTCGTTTTTAAAATCTGGGCCTCCATTACAAGGGAAGTTTTGTTTTTCTTTTCTCCTTATTTTTTCTCCTTTCACCTTCTCCTTGAAACTGTGGGGCCAGAGGCTTGGAAGGAGAGGCCCCCGGAATATGCAACTCCTGCTTCGGGACTGAAATTTCCCTCTCTCTTGATGAGGATATCGTGTCTGCCTAGGGAACTTAGTTTGATGGCACCATCTTGGATGGCTCTCTTAATATACCTGGAGAGAATACTGGTCAGAAGGGAGAGTTGATCTCGAGGGAGAGACTGGGAGGGGCAGGAGGAGGAGGAGGCAGCGCCTTTTACAGAGTCGCGTTGTGCGCCCTCCGCTCGGGCATGCCCTACCCTGACCCATGAAACAAGTGGAATACTGTGGGCTTGCTATATTTCATAGTCAGATATTTGCATTTGTTTGACTGGGTGGCATATATTGTGGAGTAATACAAGGCTAAATGACCCTTATGATATGCCAAAGAACACTGACCTATCCCAAATTTTTTTTGATATCTCCATCTTCCCTTCCTATTATTTTTTACTTTTAAGATTGGCTGGCTCAGGAAGAGAGTACATTTGCAGTTATTTTAAATTTTCAAGGTAATTTGCACTGGAAAGGGGGTTGGGAATGCGTTTCATTTTCATAATGGGGAGGGTGTGTAAAATTTCTGCTTTTTGCAGCTACTGTTACAACGGGGTGGAGGGGAGGGAGAAGGGTTGGAGTGGGAAGATTTGTATATAGTTACTGTTTGTCTGTTAATACACAGTTTAATAGTAGTTCTAAGATCCAAATGTATAACTTATCAGAAGGTTCTTTGGAGTCAGGGGAGATGGGGTTTGGAGGAGTTTATTATGACTGCTGGTTTGGGAGAGTGTAATGTTTGGGACCATGGCTAACTTAAAGGGCTTGACTATAGTTTCATGGAATGTTAAGGGAATAGCCACCCCTATTAAACATACTATGCTACTGACTGCCTTGAAGAGACAGAGTACCCAGGTGGCTCTGCCCCAGGAGGCCCACCTCATGGATAAGGAACATGCCAAATTAAAGAGGGGTTGGGTTGGGGAATGTTATGCGGCAGCCTTCAATTCTCACAAAAGAGTGGTGGCTGTTTGCACAAGAAATGACCATTTCAGGTGGAGCGGGTGGTAATGGACCCAAATATGCTGGGCGGCATATATTTGTGGTTGGGAACCTACGAGGGAAAAGGTCACGTTTGGGAGCGTATATGCTCTGGCTGTTTATGATCTGATTATTTTATAGAGCTCTCCTGGCCCTGTTAATTGAAGAACAATTCCCAAACCTGATACTGGGGTGGGGGATATGAATTGTCTGCTCAATTCTACAATGGATCACTCGGAGAGGAAAGGAACTCCTAAAGGAGCCATTCGGGAATGGCTAGCAGGAATGACTGATTTAGATGTTATTGGTGGGTGGCATACAGCTAACCCTAATGCTAGAGAATATACTTTTTTTTCGCACCAACATTTAACCTGGTCACGACTGGATTACCTATTCTTGCCCAGGGGCTAGTATTTTAGACTTACCCAAATGAAGCATAGCCCAATCCACATATCTGATCATGACATGGTTATAATGTCGTTACAATGGGGAAAGAAGAAAGTTTGCAGGTAGAGTGGAGGTTTCCTAACTATTTGTTAGCAAAGAAGGAATTTAAAGAGCACATACAGGACCAATGGAAGCAGTATGTACAGGCCAATTTACAGACGGCCCCATCTAAGGCTATTGTTTTGGGATGCGGGTAAAGCATTCATGAGATGGGCTATAATTAGCTATGTAGCTCATCACAAAAAGAAAATTAGGGAACGGCGGACAAACCTGGAACAGAGACTTAGAGTTTTAAAAAGAAAGGTAACCCGAGGGGAGGGAGGGGACTATGTGCACCATTTACTGACAGGAACCTGAGAGGCATTAAAAAATCTATCGATAGGAGAGGTGAAGAAAACCAGTCTTTTTGTCAGGAAACATTTTTATGAATGGGGGAACAGGCCTGGTAGTATGCTGGCTAACTTAATACGAGGGAAACGTGGGGCACACCTGATATATGCCATCAAGAGGGAGGACTACATGCTCCAGAAAGACAAAAAATCTATTGGGGACAAATTTACGAAGACCTATACCACTCTCAGATCGGAGAAGGAGAGCATGGAATACATGCATTTCTGAATAGGCAGTGTATCCCGATTGCCCTAGATGTAACAATCTTGTAACGTAATATCATTACTTTCGGGCCTGTCCTGTCGAGTTTCTGGAGGGATGTGATGAAAGAGGGACAAAACATTACAGGGCAACAACTTCCAATGTCCCCTGCTGCTCTTATTTGGAATAGAGGATACTGGAGAGGAGAAATGGACCCTTGTCCAGAAATGGCTTAAGGTTGTTCTGTTTATGGCCAGACATTGCATTCTTAATGCGTGGGTGTCTGCTGTGTAACCCACCATATCCCAATGGAAAACTCTGATACTGCAAACCCTCACTTTGGAACGTCTAACTTACGTTATAAAGGATAAGGAGGATCTCTTCCATAGGACATGGCAGCCATATTTGGCCTCCCTGTCGGTTGCAGATAACATAATGCTGAGTGAGGGATGGAGTTAAAGCTATTCTGATTGCCATCTCTGCTCAGTGGCATATGTCCAAGAATGAGAATGACCCTGACCCTCCGATTGCCTAGATTATAGCTTGAATAATTTTACGATTGGTTCTTATCTTGTGATTAAATACGGAACTGGATCTTGATGTATATAAGTTATGAACTGATGTTTATGTTCATGTATAACTTGTTTGTTGTGTATGTCAATTATACTGGAAAACAATAAACAAATGATGCAAAAAAAAAAAAGATGCAATTCCAATCCCCCTTCATACAGAATACTCGTTATGTTTTTTTTTTTTAAATATCTAGTCTGCATATTCATTAAGGAAGGAAATAATCAGATATAAAATCTAGAAAATTATGGATTTACATAACCTGTAAGTCCTACCTTCGTCATTCAGGAACAATTTGTTAAATCGTAATCCACTAGGCTCTTTGCCAACATAATTGTGTACGTACTCTGTTCCAAGGTCATTCACAGCAATAGCATATTTTATAGGTTTCACACAGGACTGAAGGCAGTATGGAACTTTGGTATCACCCACAGAATGCCTGAAAGGAAACAAAAAAGAAGCATGTGAGTTAATTTTGAGTAGATCTTCACGACTATATCTCTTTACTACAGCGAAGGCTCTGCTGTGTAAAAAGGTAGTGGAATTAAAACATCTATAGACTTGTTCTGTTTGGAATTAATTTAAATTTTGAATTTGTTTTTTAGTAAATGCTTTTTGTTACGGGACTATTTATTTAAGTTTCTGCTAACTGAGTAAGCACACTAGGCCTTAAGCCTATTTTCTGTAGCAATCTGGAGGTACAAAAAAGTGGTATATAATGTATAAGTAAAAATAGTAAAAACAGTTAAAACATACTGTACATTAAAGACAGGCATATCTAGACAAGTTTAACAAACAGTTTCTCAAACTATTTTTTAAAATCCCTGTTTGGTTGTACACCACCTAATATCAGGCGGAAAGAGTTCCAAGCTGAAGAGCCAGTAGAAGAAAAGGCTCTTTGGCCCTGCCAAGTTGTGGTAAAAGGCACAACAAAAAAAAAAAAAACAGTTATGTACTTACCGAAACAGTAGATTTTTGAGGATATCTCTTCCATTAGGCCACACCTTTGGAACTATACCCACGTCAATGCTAGGACCATACAGAAAATTGTGCTAGTCGGGGGCTGCCAACAACAGCATAATGAGTCAGCATCTATATAAATGTGGACAGACCCATCTATCCTCAGTTCTTTTATCACCGACCATACTTCCTGGACCTGCTGAAGGAAATGTGGACAACAAGCTGTTGTCATTTATTCTTTCATTTGTTTAGTCAGTTTTTCGTCATCTCTACATGCCACCAAAATCGAAAGAGGTTTTATTTTGGTACTGTAAGTGTGCAGATAAAATTTATAAAGAATATACACACATAGTCTGTGTGTGCTGTTTGGGCCTGTCTTAACGTGAGGACTTGTGGGATCTGCCAGGGCTTCAACCAAGCAAGGCGATTTTGTAAGAAAGCTCTAGAAAATGTTCTTCTCCAAGAAGCCTTGACGGCCATAGAGAAGGAGCAAGGCCCATAATCAGTGTGGTTGTCCACATCGGCTGAGACCCGGTCGCCAAAGTAGAGGACTGGAACAAGGAACGGTCATCATCATGGCCCTCTTCATTGTCGAGCCATAAGCATAAGCACAGAGACGAAGAAAAGTCTGGTTCCCTGGCGAGATCCCTGTTGCTGTTGAGAAAAATGGAAATTATGTACTTACCATAATTACGATCTTCCCAAATATCTTCACCATTCATTACTGATGGGTCCGACTGGAGGTCAGGACCCTGCATGGAAAAAGAGCACTGCCTCTCTAAACATTTTTGTGCTGGGTGGAGCCGACGTCAGGACGGTGCCACCCTAGTGGCCAGTGTTCTACGTGGCACTCATGGGTTGGCCAGTAACTGACACCGACTCCTCCCAACCCTCAGTTCTGTCCAGCCAGGTGAAGAACAAGAAAACGTGGGTACAGCAGGGCCAAATGATAGGGAAGGGTGGGAAACACAATAAAGCCGATAAGAAATAGGGGTAGGCTACAGAGATAACCAAAATGAACAGGTAGGGAGTGACCAGAACACTGGGCAGCCCTAGGCAGAATAAAACACAACTGAGGGACAGGAGAGGGAGAGAGAAAGAAAAAGGAAGACAGAAGAAAGGAGAAACTGGCTCAACTCTCCCCCGACACTCCCCCTCCCCACTGGAACTCTCCTCTCCAGATCAAGTCCACAAGGACTAGATTCCACTGAAAAAAGGAAAAAATACTCACCTTAGTAATTATGTTTCTTCTAGCGGAGTCTTGCTGTATTCTGACAAATGCAGTTAGGTCCTGCCTTTCAACTGCCCCGGAGAACACAGGGTTAACTTTTCTATGCATGGCATAGAATGTTCATCTCGAGCTCGGTTGAAGCCTCTGCCTGTTGTTATTTGAACTGCAACCGTCAGATCTTTACGAGCAAAAACTCACTAGGTGTTCTGTGTGGAAACTGTAAAATTTTTACTAGCCAACTGGCAAAGATATAATGTTTTTGGTTCTCAAAGTAAGACTCAAGTCAGGAAACTCAAAAACAAAAACCAATCAAATGAACAACATTCCACCCAAAGAAAAAAGAGGGTGTAACATGGGGGACACCTCTAGGGTGCCAACACTGCACCTGCCCAGCCACATCCCAAAAATATAGGTTCTGAGAGGGGAGGCGGGGGTCAGAATACAGCAAGACTCCGCTAGAAGAAACATAATTACTAAGGTGAGTAATTTTTTCTTCAAACAACATGAAGTCTTGCTGTATTCTGACAAATGCAGACTACCATGCAGTACCTCCATGGAGGAGGGACAGAACCTACTTTGGAAACAGGCTCTGAAGTACTGCTGTGCTAACCCGAGCATCACTCCTAGTCTGGATATCCAGAGAGTAATGCTTGGTAAAAGTATGGACTGTTTTCCAGGTGGCTGCTTGACAAATTTCTAAGAGAGGGATATCCCTGGCAGCAACCAGGGAAGCAGCTGTATCTCTTGTGGAATGAGCCCTCAGGCCTGAGGGTGGAATTCTACCCAGTTTTTCACAGCAGAATTGTATACAAGAAACAATCCACCTGGCAATAGATCTCTTAGTGGCAGGTTTGCCCTTCCCAACTTCTCCATAAGAGAGAACAACTGGAGGGATTCAAACCTGTGACCCTCGCTACACTCTATGTAGTAGCTAAGGGCTCTTTTAACATCCAAACTGTGTAGCCTCCTCTCTCCCGAGGAAGAATGATCAGTGAAGAAAACAGGGAGAGATACAGACTGATTGAGGCGGAAATCTGAAACCACTTCAGACAAGAACGTTCTGTTAGTTCTAAGCACCACTTTATCTCTGTGAAAAGAGATGAAATCAGATTCCACTGACAAGGCTTGCAATTCACTGATACGTCTGACAGAAGTAATGGCTACCAAAAACACAGTTTTCCAAGTCAAGTACTTAAGCTCTGCTGAGGACAAAGGCTCAAAAGGGGGTTGCATAAGCTGAGCAATGCAAACATTAAGATCCCAAGCAGGAGCAGGATCCCTAAAGGGTGGATTGGTGTGAAGCAATCCCTTGAAAAACTTGCAGAATACAGGATGGGATGACAGAGAGGAAGACTTGCCTACAAACAGGAAAGCAGAAACAGCTGCCAAGTGTACCTTGACAGTAGCTGGTCTGAGACCGAGGCCATTAAGATGGACCATATAATCCAGAACTGTAGGCAATTCAGCAGAGTCTGGAGAAATATTCTTCTTAGAACACCAAATGCTGAATCTTTTCCATTTGGAGTTGTAAGCCTTTCTGGTGGAAGGCTTTCGAGAAGCCTTAAGGATATCCAGAACCCCTTGGGAAAGATGCAGGTCTGCAAACTCTTAACTCTTCAAGAATCAAGCCTTGAAATTGAAAGACTGAAGATTCGGGTACCAAATCCCTGCCTGAGAGAATGTTAACAGGTTGTAATTCCTGGGAAGAGAAAGGGGAAGATGGACTGTTAGGGACAGCAACAAGGGATACCATGGCTGCCTGGCCCAGTCTGGAGCAATCAGAATCACTTTGCAAGGTTGTGACCTTATCTTGACTAACACTCTGAACAGGAGAGGGAAGGGGGGAAAAGCATACAGAAATTTCCCTTCCCAGTTTAGAATCAGAGCATCCAGGGGGACTGAGCCCAAGACTGGGGGTCTGCAACAAAAGAGAGGAAGTTGGTGATTGTCTGGGGCTGCAAAAAGATCCATCTCTGGGGTGCCCCATCTTGAGAAAATCACTTTCAACACCAGAGGATCTAGGGCCCATTCGTGATGGCCCTGTGTTATTCTGCTCAGTGCATCTGCTAGGACATTGTCCTTCCCTGGGAGGTGAACTGCTATCAGAGAGGTTTGCAGGGAATAGGCCAGGGACCACAACTTCATCGCTTCTGTGCACAAGGCCATAGACCGAGTGCCTCCTTGCTTGTTGATGTACCACATGGTGGTGGTGTTGTCTGTTCTGACCTGAACCACCTTGTTCTGTACAGATTTGGAAAAAGCTTCCAGTGCCAGAAACACTACTCTGAGTTCCAAGAGACTGATGTGAAGTAGAGATTCCTGAGGCGACCACAGTCCCTGGGTGGTGAGTTTCCCCAAATGGGCTCCCCAGCCTAGCAGGGAAGCATCTGTGGTGAGGACCACTGAATGAGACTGAGTGACAAATGGAACCCCTTGCCTCAAACTGTCCTGATCCTGCCACCACTGCAGGCTTGGATCAGCGTTCAAGTCACTGGAATTAGTTTGGTAAGGGAATCCTTTCTTTGGGACCAAAAAGCTCTTAAGTGGAACTGAATGTCCCTCATTTGAATCTTGCACCCTGGACCACTGCTGTAGAAGCTGCCATGTGGCCCAGTAGCTGAAGGAAATGCCTTGCTGGTCGAGACACCTGAAGGCTGAATGAAGAGGCCAGTTCCATGAGGGTCCTTGCCCTCTCCAGGGGAAGGAAGGCTCTTGCTTTTACCGTATCCAGCTCTGCACCTATGAAGGTGAGGAGCTGCACTGGTTCGAGAACTGACTTTGGTAGGTTCAGAAGGAATCCTAAAGAAGTGAGCACTTACTGGGTCACTTGCAGGTGTGACTTGACTTGGTCTGGAGACCGGCCTACTATGAGCCAGTCGTCCAAGTATGGGAAAATAGAAATCTTTTGTCTTCTTAGGAAGGCAACAACTACTGCCAGGCACTTTGTGAAGACCCTTGGAGCTGATGTTAGGCCAAAGGGCATTGCTCTGAACTGATAGTGGCCTGAGGGCAACTTGAACCTGAGGTACTTTCTGTGGGAGCACCTGATGGGAATGTGAAAGTAGGCATCTTTGAGGTCCAGGGAGGCTAGCCAGTCCCCTGGCCTTAGAGAGGGAAGGATAATTCCCAGAGTTATCATTTTGAACTTTGGCTTTAAAAGATGTTTGTTCAGGTATCTTAGGTCCAGGATGGGTCGCCACTCTCCTGTCTTTTTGGGGGTTAGGAAGCACCTGGAGTACAATCCTTTGCCCCAGTGTATGGTAGGTACTCTCTCTATAGCTCTGAGAGCTAGGAAAGAAGAAACCTCTGCCTCTAGGGCAAGGGTCTCAGAGATTTGCAGGTGGAAAAGATCTGGCTCTCAGCTTGGCAAATTTTTTGAACCTGAGAACCATACCCTGGCTTACTACTTCCAGGACCCACTTGTCTGATGTAAGAGACATCCAGTCTGGACAAAGTAAGCCAGCCTGCCCCCTACTGGGACAGGAGAATCGACCCGGGCAGACCCATCAGGATGTCTGCTTGGCAGGGGCTTTAGGCTGAGGGTGGATGCAGGCCTGCTCATCCCCCTTCTGCCTCTCCCTCTGAAGAACCCCCGCTGTGAAAAAGAAGAGGAGGCCTGTGCTTGGTAAAAAGGCCTTTGGAAAGGCCTTCCCCTGCCCCTGGACTGCTGCCTTTGAGGAGTTGCTTGCCTTTCCTTGGCCTGAGCACTCCTGTAAGTGGTCCTGTATTCATCCATTTCCTTCATGTAATTCTCTGTCTGCTCCCCAGAGAATTACCCACTACAGGAAAATCCATGGCCTTAGCCTGGGTATCCTGTGAGAGGCTAGTACATCTGAGCCAAGCCATTCTCCGAAGAGCCACAGATGTAACCATGACACTTGATGATACATCACTGGAGTCTACAGCAGCAAGAAACTGAACTTTCGATGCCTCAATCCCATCTGCAGCCACCTGCTCCAGCTCCTTGGCAAGCTGGGGAGGAGCCTGTTTAGCCAGTGCCAGTACAGTGTCCCACCTGGACTTCTGGTACCTGGCTGCATAGGCCATATAATTAGCCTGCCTGAGTCCTAAGGATGATGACATGTACTGCTTCTTTGCCATAGCATCAATCTTCCTGGAGTCCTTGTCTGGGGGGTGTGATGCCAAGGGAATGCTTGCCTTATCACAGGCAGCAGCCTGTACAACCCCAACATGGCTGCATTGCTGATAGAGGAAATCTGTATCTCAGCCTGAAAGAGTATACCTCTTGTCCATTCTTCTGTCCACAGGAGGTATGGAATTGGGAGACTTAAGAATTTTTTGTGTCTATTTCCCAAAAGATTTGTGGAGGGGAACAGACAGTCTCCTGGACTCTAGGATGTCCATCATCTCTACATAGTCAGGCTCTTCCTGATCCTCCACTGCCTCCTCCACAGGAAGCTAGAGGGTATCAGCCACCTTTCTGTAAAACATGTAGTGTGAAGGGGACTCAGAAAGCCTAGGAGAAGAAACACCTGAAGGTCTGTCTGGGGAGATGTCTGGGTCAATAGGCACATCCAGACTTTCACCATCACCATGGTCATCTTCTAACTCTCCCTCCTCCTCAAACTCTGGTTCATAAAATTCTTCCAGGGTATAATCTGGAACCGGGGGGACCAACCGAACCGAGCCCCTGCCAAAAGGTGCCGGTTCAGTCGGAACCAATCGAAGTGATTCCACAATCCTAATCACTTTGGCTATTTCATCAGCAGTCGGAGTATGAGATTCTGGATCCGAACCGGTCGACTTGTCTTTTCTTTTTGTCGGAACAGATTCCTTGGAATTGGCTCTCCTTTTGCCCGAAGAAGTATCGCCCTGGTCAGAGGGCACTCCTTCTGGTTTGATCAGAACCGAACCGGGCTGGCCATCCGGGTCAGCGGACTTCTTGGCCTCCCTTTCCCTCAGTCTACCTAATCTCTTTTCCAGGGTAGATTTGGGAACATTTTTGCAAATTTGGCAGTCTGAATCGAGGTGGTCAAACCCCAGACAATAAACACAGGTGGTGTGGGGATCAGCTTTAGCAAATACCTCCCCACACACACTGCAGTGTTGAAACCCAGTGGGCCCAGTTTTTTCCTTGGGTTTCTCAGACATGGGCAACCTAACCAAACTTACGCTTTTTTCGGCAATCCGCCAGGCACGACTCCCCTATCGGTTCCTGACCGTGTCACGGGTCTTGGAAAAAAACATACTAAAACCTGTTTTTTTTAGAACCAATATGGACCGGTAACCACACACTAAAGTATAGTACAAATTTTACCTCAAAAATGATCTGTTCAGCCGAACCAATCCACAGCTTTACAAGTTCCACACAGAAAACAGAACAAAACCTATCTAGTACTCATGGTACCACAGACGGAGACTTGAACCGACTATGCGGAAACAACAATTTTGAAAGAAAACCAACCGAAAACCAACACTTCAACCGACTTTGAACCGAGCAGCAGGAGAAATCTCCGGAGCGACTGTTCAGTGAGGCGGAGTAAAGAATTTGACGTTTGCCGTCCTAATAACAACAGGCAGAGGCTTTCAACCAAGCTTGAGATGAACATTCTATGCCATGCATAGAAAAGTTAACCCTATGTTCTCCGGGGCGTTTGAAAGGCAGGACCTAACTGCATTTGTCAGAATACAGCAAGACTTCATGTTGTTTGAAAGTAATGGAGCTGATCCAGAACCCAAAGGTCCAAGCTGATTTAAGAGGGAGGGAGGGAGGGAGGTGAAAGGGGGGGTTGGGGAGAAGACAGAGGAGATGCAGGGGACAGGGGAAGAAGAGCCAGAGGTCTGGGGACATGTCCCTATTGAAGAAGCCCTTTCATTTTTTTATTTTTTTTGTAAACAACGTTGCAGATCATTCCACAACAAGTGAACAATGCCAGCTCCCTTATATTCAAGGAAGTTTGGCTCTTACCTACTGTACTTCATCCATATTTCCTCTTTTTTTGGGGGGGGCTCAGAACGTGGGTGCTTCAATCATCGTCACTTCTCATGAGGTCTTATTCACTCTCATCATAGTCAGACTAAATTATCCCTTAAATGTTCTATGTTTTAACATTATAAGTCCATTAAATTAAATTATTCGAAAAGGGGAGCCAGATCTGCAAATATTTTTCATACTGCTCTTCCATTAGATATAAGGCCTTATCGACCCTGCTACAATCAAGCATTTTATTTATCCATTCCAAATAAACTGGATGTTCAAAATCTTTCCATTTATGAAGAATTATTTTTTTTTGCCACTAACAGCCCGAGATTAAATACTATTTTCTGAGTGTTAGAAACCTTCTGTCGGTCTTCCTGCAGGCCAAATACAATTATTCCAGGATCAAACGGAAAATCTTGTCAGATTGCTCCAGAAAGAGTTAGCCAGACTTTAGCCCAAAATTTGGATAATCTGGAGCAAGTAGCCAACATATGGAGCACAGCACCCTTAGAGTTCATACATATCTGGCACAGCACAGACAGAGCAATGTCTATTTTATGAAGTCTAGCTAGTGTGAAATAAGTTCTATGTATTGTATTGAAGTGAATTTGAAAATTTATTATTTTTTACTGGAAAGACAGCCAAGTTAGTCAAGTTGTCCCAATGTGCTTCAGTAATAGTTTTCCCTATATCCCTTTTCCCACACTTTTTTTTGTGTTTCCCACCCTCAAAGGAATACATTCCAGAAAGAAGGTATAGAGCCTAGGTATCAATTTTTTATTGGAGCAGATATTATGAAACAGTGTTTCCAGAGGGGAATCTGATCAAGAAAAATAATTCCTTTTTAAAAAAAAAACATTTTTTTTTTTAACTGTAAACTGCAATCTCTGACTTTCTGGGATCTCGTAAATTTGTTGAAATTGCTCAAACAACATTATCTGGGTATGTAAGTACAGGCTGTTTACTGAGCAAATAGCCTTATCAAAATACCATTTTTTTTAAATATAGCAACCTTCAACGAAGGGGGAAAAGAAGGGTTGTTATACATGGGAGAAAGCTTCGAAATCTTATTACTCCAACCCACTATCTTAAGAGCCTGTACCCAGGCTGTGATAGTAGATTTTGTTGTATTTAAGATGGTACTTTTGCTTATTTGTAGGGGGTCAAATGTTAAGACATTAATCAAAGCCAAGCCCCCTACATTAGCTTTTTTCTAAGCTAAATCCTGCAACATAATAATCTTGTTTATGGTGGAACCAGTAGTAAACAATCTCCAATTGAGCAGCTAGGTAATAAAGCCAGAATTTTTGGGCAACCCAGACCTCCTTTATCGTTACTTTGTTGAAGTTTATCCAAAGCCATTCTGGTACATTTACCCAGCCAAAGAAAAGTTCTGATCTGCTTATCTAATTCTATAAAGAATCTTTTAGTTAAAATCAAAGGAATTGATTCGAATAAAAACAATTTTGGTAAAATATTCATTTTGAGAATATTAATTCTCTCTATTAAAGTTAAGGGTAGGAGTTGCCGCTTGTCTAAGTCTTTCTTAATTTTAGAGATGGGGATCATAGTTAAGTTGTATCATTCTACAGGGGTCTGATGCCAAGATAATTCCTAAATATTTCAATTGATTCTTACAAATATTTCTCAACTCAGGGTTAGAGAGATTCTGTAAGTTCCCAAAATATAACATCTCGCTTTTCCCCCAAACAAATTCCCGAAAAATGGTATTAAGAACTGGATCTGTTCACTCTGGTTACATAAGTGATATTAATATATCATTAGCATATAAACAAAAGTGTGAGAAATTCATTCTCCACTTTAATCCCCAGTGTCTCCCAAAATTATCTAATTTTAACTGCCAAGGGCTCCAAAAAAAAAGAGCAAATAACAAGGGAGACAGAGACAGAGAGAGAGAGAGAGAGAGAGAGTGGGTAGCCCTGCCTAGTACCCCGATAAAGTGAAAAAAAAAAAAAGAGACTAGGGGATTTGTTTTAATTCTAGCTCTTGGTCTCGCATATATTAATTGTAACCATTTTAAGAAGTTTCCTTCTATACCAAAAACTTTCATAACTTCTAACAAGAAAAGCCACTGGAACCTTTCAAAGGCCTTCACGGCGTCTAAGGACAAAAGTGCATTATCAGACCCCGAGAAGGCCTGGGCTATATTAATGGCCCTTCCAGTACTGTGTTGTAACCTCCTACCTTTCATGAAACCCACATGGTCTGAGTGCACCAGATTCGGCAGTATCCCAGAAAGCCTTTCTGCTAAGATTTTAGTAAAGATTTTATAAATCAGAGTTTAATAAAGATATTGGCCTATATGAGGCACAGGAGTCCGGTGGCTTATGTTTCTTCAAAATCAGGGAAATGTCGGCCTCATTAAAAGGTACGTGGGAGCCTACCTTGACTTAGAAAGCTCTGAAAAAGGGCCTTTAGTAAAGGTGTACAGGTGGAAGACAAGTATTTATAAAGTTCAAATGGAAGGCCATCAAGACCTGGACTTTCTAAGGCGGGCAGGTCATTATTATTTGCTTAGATAATGGTCAAAATAAAACTAGCATCCTGATTGGCTGAAAGAGCCTGGCACCCAGGCTGTTATTTCTCAACAACGCACGCTCAGAAAAAGTGCTAGCTCGATCATTAGGAACCGAAACTTGCCAGATGCCATTTTATTATTCAGCTACTGAGACGGCAGCCCGAACCCAAAGTCCAACATGCTGCTAAAATTACATTTCACAGACAGCCTCATACCGCCTCCCTAACTCACTCTCTTCCTCTGTCACTGCAAAAAAAAAAATCCATTTTTACATTCTTTCCAGCTCGCTCCACCTCGTGTAACAGAAACTTCCCAGGCTTCCGTTTCCCTTCACTGCTGCGCTCCCTCTAAATCCTGAGCTTACTTTTAAAAACAGTGACATACTCCTGCCACACTTCTAATCCCTATCACATTAGACAAAATTAACTCTCACTAAAACTCACCACTCTAGATTTCTCTCGTTCTCGGACACCATTTTTCAATCCGGTAATGTCTGTGTGTGTACATGAGACACAAACAGATACGAAGCAGGAGGGCAAGCTAATCTGAAAGACAGTTAAAAAAAAAAAAAAATACAGAGCAGCGACCTCTTGTGGTGAGTCCAGCACTTCACACCATAGGAACTATTTTACAACAAACACTACTTCTACTTAGTTTTTACTTATTTTTTTTTATACATAATTTTTTTTCTTGTATTTTTTCCCCCAAAAATAGCATCTGTAATCCATTAAGTGTAATGATACCCTCCAGGATGGGCGTTATGGGATATAACGAACCTTCCAAGGGCTATAAGGCCCTCCGTCTGCGGCGTCGGGCCTCATTACGCCCCTGGGTGGTCCGTTATATCCCAATAACGCCCACCCTGTCGGGTATTATTACTTACATAATTTCATATCAAACTTTAAGATGTTCTTATGAGCAGTGGAAACTTTTGGTAGATAGTCCCTAATAGATTTTTTCTCTACTTCATGTTCATGTGTATGTAGTTTTTTTATAGAAAGTTTGAAACACTGCATTAGTCTGAATTTCCTCAGAAAACAGTTGCCCACTCTTTCTCTCCTGACAGATGCTATCCTATTCTCATTAATCTCTGAGCGGAGCCGATAAGCCAATAATTTACCTGACATATCTCCTTGATAGAGGTATGTATAAGGCCAGGACAAAATATTACTACAGTATCAGCTTGTCCCTGTATGATCCCCTCGATCCTGTTTCTAATTGCAGAAACCTTTATTTTAGCTTGTAACATGGCTCTGGACAGAGGACGCAAATGCAGGTGAGCGATTGGTGGAGACACGTCATGTGACCGATTCCGAGCGGTGATTAAGCCAGCAGTAGAGCCCGCATGTGTAGTACCCCCACTGTCCACTGAAGCAGTACACTATTAGAGCCCACTGGGCTAGTACCGGCACCCGCCACACTGTCTTGCGCTAACCACTGTTGCAGTAGCTTGTCAAACCACTGTCAGATAGCCATGAGACAAATGGAGCATGGAATCGTTAGCGCGCATCGTAGGGCTTGCAGAGGGAGAGAGAGAAAGAGACAGTTTCTGTTCCCAGTAGTAGAGCACAGTCACTGTGGGTAGCTGTAGAAATAATGTAGGCATTTCGACCAGCGCGGTTCACAAGCAAAGCGTGTCAGTCTCACGAGCGAGTTACTGATATTTGTCCTACTTAGGATCACCTCCTGCCACTGACAGAGGTAATAAAACAGCTCCGCCGTGCATAGTTGTGTCACACCGAAGCACCCAATGAAACCAGGCGAATGAAAAGCTTACGTGAAAGACATCGCCACATGAAAAATAACAACAGCATAGCCGTATGCTGTAGCCCACAGATATGGAAATGTACATGTCCCCCCCACAATTCAGCAGCGCACTGGATGATTGCGATGTAACCACGAGCGGCAAAACAGGGAAACTGTCGCTGGAAAACCAGTAACACTGATGTTTTCCTGTGTGTCAGCTGCGAATGTAATCTTTCAAGCTGTTGTAAAATGCCAGACACTACATAAATGTATGTGAAGTCTGCAACATGAACGCGCATGTCCGTACAGGCTGACAGCATATCAGAAAGACGAAAGTGCAGCATGGATTATGAAATACAATTAGTACTATTCTAAACTGTTCCGTTAATGTACAGCGGCCAGTATTACAACAATACTCGCCTTGCACTTGCCATGTTACAAGCACATTAATCACCTCCAGAGTCAGGCTCCACCGGGGATTAATGCCCACTGGGTGTTTGGAAGCCCTGGGCCTTCGGCCTCATGCATCAACACACCCCCCTTTCTCAAGAAGGCATTAATCCACCGGTAGAGCACTCCTCTATCGGTGATTAATGCTTACTTGTTCAGTACCAAGATTTGCATGATCACCCTCCACAGAAGATAATTCCCGTTCTAGGTTCGCAAGGGTCTCTGCGGATTTTTTTTTTTCTAATACCTACTTGAGCCATAGTCCACCCCTTTAAGTGAATCTAAGGTTTCCCATATGGTCTGACTATCAAACTCTATTAAACTACTGATTTTCAGAAACCAATTAATTTCTTCTATAATTCTATTCTTAAAAATTGCTATCAGCCCATAATGAATTATCCATTTCCCAACCATTCTGAGGCAGTATCGGCTGTTGTTTAATATCTAACTCCATAAGTAGAGGGGCAGGGTCGGACGTTCTTTTGGACTCATATAAGATCTTTATTAAGTTTCTGTAAAGTTTCTGAGAAACAAGAAAAAAAATCAATTCTAAAATAGGTATATGTTTTGGAGTAATATGAATATGTTTTGAGGCTGGGAAACTTTTGTCTAAAGGGATCAACCAAGTCAAAGTCTAAAAGGAAATAATTTACTAGTTTTAATCTTTTTTTTTTTCTTCAGCTAAAGGTGCTCGAACAATTGCTTTAAATGTGAAATATAAATCTCCTCCAAGGACAATTATTTGGGTGAACTGGGATAGTTCCAGAAAAAAGTTTGTAAAAAAAGATGTATCTTCAGAGTTTGGTCCACAGAACCCAGAGTAATTGTTTCTTTTTGATATGAAATTTCTACCAGGACAAAACACCCATTTGGATCTATTAGTGTTTTATTTAAAGAACAAAGTAGATATATCCTAATATATATAGCTGTTCCCCTTGTTGAATTTGAAAAAGAAGTGTAGTACCCATTAGCCTTAAATAAATTGCCAAAATAAACCGTATCCTTTTTATTAAAGTGCGTTTCCTGGAGGGAAAGACAATCCACCTTTCTATTGTTTGCAATTATGACAGCTTTTCTGACCTTAATTCTGTCTTTACCGCCATTAAGATTCCATGTCATTACTTTAAATAGGGATATTTAAACACATGAACCCAAAATATAGACTTTCTCCATAGACTTGTTCTGCTGTGCCGCACCAGAGAGGAACCTTCCGAACTCCCCATGCCGCCTTGATTATTATATTTCTAACCTTATCGAAAACTCTCTCAGTCTGGCTGTTCATTATGAGCCGAGTTATATTTATTTCTTTTTGTATAATGGGGCACCCCGTTTAGTTTTTTCCAAGAACCATTTATTTGAATTACTAATTAAATAACCCCCTTCCCTTGCCCTCCCGCATTTATAAAAAACAAACAAACAAAAAAAAAAAAAAACTCCCTCGCTATTCATTCTGGACAGGTTTTGATTTGATAAATGTTTCGCTGTATGCATCCTTAAAGCAAATGGATGTATTCCCCTCCTTAATGGAAACTATACTTCCGCTGTGTGGTTACGAACAGTGGAGTATATAGGAGGTGCCTGTCTCCCCGCTCCCCACTTCCCCGCTCCCAACCAGTTTCTCTATTTCATTTTCCCCATCTCTTCCCTTTTCCTTTAACCCTTCCGCAGTCTTTTCCTTCTTCTACTCAACCCGTTTCCAATTACGCTTACACAACTTCTAAAACTTCTTCTGAGGTTCTGCTTCTCCTCCCTCCCAACCCCTTCATCTTTCTTTTTACCATATCCCCCTCCCAAGGCCTCTATGAATCCTTAAACACCCAGTGTTTCTTAGTAAAAGTAGCGCGCACGCCCCCAATGTCTTTCCATTTCCTACTTCCCTAATTTCTAATACTCTCCAGAAATAGGGGAACTAAAGAGAGGTGAAAGCAAGTAATAGGCCTATTCCAGCTGTACCCATATGCATCATCTTTTTGGAGGAAATTAATCTTTGCTACTGGTTGAAGGAGTGAAATATTTATCTCTTCAGAGCGTCTTCAAACTTCAGCTGGAGAGTGGAAGAACAATATTTTCCCATCTAAATTGACCCTTGATTTTGCTGGATATAACAAGGAAAAGGGAATCCTCTCCTTGCAAAGTAAATCTCCTATACGGTCAAAACCTTTTTATATCTAGAACAGTTGGGGGAATATCTAGATAGACTTGCAGTCTCATGCCTCTATATATGATGCCTTTCTCCATTCGGTCTTTGGTCAATATTCTTTCTTTATCTTGGAATCTAATGGGCTTGATATAAATGAATCTCGGTCTGTCAAATTTATCTTTCACCCCAAATGCACGATGTGCTCGGTCGGGCTCTATTTTTTGTGTTTGATAGGAAAGTCCCATTATGTTTCAGAGAAGCTCTTCACAGTATTTAACAGGGTCAGGCCCCACAATTCCCTCCGGAAAGCCGGACAGCTTTAAATTAGCCCTCCTAGATCTTGATTCAAGATCCTCCACTTTTAGTTTTAGAAATTTCAGTTCTTTATTACTAAGTTCAAACTGTTTCAAGGTGTTAGGAATTTTATCCTCTAAATCACTAACCCTTGTTTCACAATCCATTTTTCTCAATGCAAGAGACTCAAATTAATCAATGACTTCTGGGAACTTAAGAGTTGGTGAAGAAACTGCTGCATTTACAGATTCAAAACCTTGTTTCATTTCACTCAAAATACTACCACATCTGTCGAACGAACTGAAGCAACGGCAGGAAAGAACTAGAGGGCGGGCGCAGGACCGCCCTTTTTATAGTCGGGGCTGACGTCGCGTCACCTGACATCGGGGGGGGGCGGTCCCCGCTGATGATCGCTAGCTACAAGTTTGCCGTTCGAACCTGACGCCAGGGGGCACAGTCCTATATGTGAAGACCTACTGCAGGAACCCTCTCGAAGTAAGATCTGCAGCATTTACAGATTCAAAACCTTTTTTCTTTTCACTCAAAATATTTTGCTGGAAAGCAGTTACTTCTTCCATTTTTTCTAAGTGGTTCTGTTTTAATTCTTCATTTGTTTCTTGTTTAGCTTGTAACTCAGTATTACAATTCTCTTTATCCTTCTCTTGAGTTTTGTTACTTCTAGTTTTCCCTCCTGAAGACATTTTCGTTACAAATGTAGAAACTTCAGGGCTTACTGGAGGGATGGAGATTCCCTTTTTTTTTTTTTTAAATCCAAATTCTTCATGAAGACAGGCAAGCTGGTGAACTTATTCTAGGGAGATGAAATTCAGGTCATTGCTCAGCTTCAGAGAGATCAAGTGCCTGAGGAAAAATGTTTTTATTTTATTTATTTATTTATTTATTTATTTAACTCTCGGGGTAGCAGTAGGGCAAAAAGTCTAACTTTTTTCTTTCTTTTTAGATTTCAGCCTTGCTAAACCAGTGATAACTTATTTCCCCTGTGAATTTATACCACTACCCCCTACAACTGGGTTGGAGCTTTCAACGCCAAACACAAAAATATCTTGCACTGGTTTCTCCCATAAAAAAGTGTTACCTCCCTGTAGCTCTGTGGTTTCTGTAGTTTCTGGCTGTTTTGGGGAAGACTTTGTTTCACCTTTCTCCATTCCTGCTTTCCTCTGAAGTGACTCAAATTCCAGTCCTGCTGTCGGCTGAGTAATTACAGCTACCCGACTGTACCATTTTGACATGCCCAGAGTAAAACCGCTCGGTCGATACGTAAGGCCGTGACGTACTGGACATGAAAGAGAGACGCCGCTGAGCCTGAAGGAGTTGAGATATAAAAACGGCTGAGGAAAACAGAGCAGGTCAGTAACGAGTGAAGATTAACAAAACACAGCCATTAGCTGAACTTTTTTGAGGACAGGAAAAAAAGGGATAAAGAAGGGGGAGTGAGGAGATGGCGTCCTACACAGATCAAGCTAGCGTGAACGCTCTGACATGCGCAGATGCATTCTTCCTCCCAGTTTATTTTCCATACTTCCTCTCCTGTATTGTGTTCCCACTGTCCTCCTAAGGTTCGCCAGATATGGCGAAAAAACAATTCACCAAGAGACAAGACTGCTCCAGGGTGAGTGGAGACTAAAGTCCAGATGGCCACTCAGTGCTGAAACTGAATCAATTAAGGAGGTTTGATAACAAGGAGTATCCCCAGTTTTAGTGGGAAAATCTCGTACTTCACCAACGATGAGACAGAGCATCCAGACTGGACACAAGGATCGTCCAAGAGTGTCTCCTTTTCCCTACTCTCTCCCCCTCAGAAGAAGGGGAAGAGGAGGGAAAAAGGACTGAGCTGCCCAATGTCTGATCATAGGGAGGATGGGTGGGCGTAATGAATGGTGAAGATATTTGGGAAGATCATAATTACAGTAAGTACGTAATTTCCATATTTTCACCCAAATCAATCTTCACCATTCATTACTGATGGGTCCGAATGCCAAGATGGCGAACCCTGCGGGAAAGTGAATCCCCCAGCCTCCCATGTGAGAGAACATGGAAGGACCGGGCCAACCTGGGCCTGGCTAGGCCCGAGGACTTCACAGGGCGGGCAAACGCTCCTGGGATCTCGGAGGTGGAGGGTGCCCCTGAACAACCTGCTGTGCCCTGCAGGAAAGGAAGTGGGTTCCCCGGGAAGGTGAGGATATCATCCTACATCAGGCTAGGGGTGACAACTTGGACAGGCGAAGCCAAGCCACGTAGTCCACCTAATGCAGACTGAGTATCCTACCAGCCTGGAAGTCACTTCACTGGCGTCAGATTGTCCTGGAGAGGTGTCTTGCTAGCTCCAGGCCTTGGGCAGTCAGGAGAATTGGCTAATCACTTAAACACTGTTTGGAAACAGGCGTGCGCTCTCTCTCTCTCGGGGGGGGTGAGAATAAACAACTGCTGAGACTTCCTAGAAGCCTTGGTCCAGTGAGTATAGTACCACAGGATTCTATGTACATCCAAATTATGGAGCAAAGCCTCCATCTGATTAGAGTACTCAAGAAAATTAACCAGAAGTTGGATGGATTGGTTAAACGTAAATTCAGACACCACCTTGGGAAAAAACTTAGGAATAGTACACAAAGACACACTGTCTTTGTGAAAAAAAAAAAAACAAGGCTCCTTAGAGCAGAAGCAATAGCAAGTAAAAACAGCACTTTGCACAACAGAAAGTTCAGCTCACAACTCGTGGCTGATTCGAAGGGAAGTAAACACAGGTTACTCACCTGTAACAGGAGTTCTAGGAATGGTATATGTTGTTCATCCACACTGTCTAGCAGGTATCCTTGCCGCTTTAAATCTTGACGGAAGGTCTTCAAGCTGGCTCCTCCCACCCACCCGGGAGGTAAAACTCTCGGCTCCGCCCCATGACGCCAGATCTGGCCCGCTGGAAGCTCAGGTTGTGCGTCGAAGCCGGGGAGGTCGGGTGGGTTTGTGGATGGAACAATATATACCATTCCTAGAACTCCTGTTATAGGTGAGTAACCTGTATTTCTAGGGACATGGATATGTTGTTCATCCACACTGTCTGGCAGACTCCTAGCAGTTCTCCGGGAGGAGGGAGGCAAAGCGCACACCCTGATACTTACTTGGGAAAGAGACTGGAGAACCAAGGCCCCAAAACCAGCATCCGCTGGTGACTCAAGGTCGATGTGGTAATGGGTGATGAAGGTGTGTGCTGACTTCCAGGTAGCAGCCCTGCAGATTTCCTGGATAGGGACGTCCCTGGAAGCAGCCACCGATGCAGCAGTATGGCAGGTAGAATGAGCTCTTATCCCTCTGGGAGGCTCCATGCCCGCCAACTTATAGTAGAGATCTATGCAGGAGGTGACCCACCTGCTTATCGTCCGCTTGGCTGCAGGTCTGCCAGGTGCGGCTTCAGCGTAGGTGACAAACAGCTGGCGAACCTCTCCCCGAATTTCAGCCGTGCGCTCCTTATAATAAGCGAGCACCCTTCTAGGGTCCAAATTATGGAGCCTGTATTCGGCCTCCGAGGTGTGACTGGGGTAGAACACTGGCAGAGTCAACACTTGGATAAGGTGAAACTCCGACACCACCTTCGGAAGGAATTTCGGGTGGGGGCGCCAGGACAACCTTGTCCTGTGGAAGACCAGGTAAGGAGACTCGATGCAGAGCACCTGGGGCTCTCCCATCCTTCTGGCTGGACGGATAGCCACCAAGAAGGCGGTCTTCCACGACAGGTGAGAGAGTTCACACCTGTGCATTGGTTCGAATGGCTTGCCCATGAGCTTTGCCAGTACCAGCAGTAGATCCCACGGAGGTGGAGGTTCTCACACTGGAGGGGAAATGTGGTCAAGGCCTTTGAAAAAGTGCCAGACCACCTTCTCCTGTGCCACCGACTGCTCCCGGCCCACGCCCGGTAAGCAGAGATGGATGCCAGGTGCACCTTAAGGGTCGTCGACCTAAGCCCTTGATGAGAAAGGGACCATAAATAGTCCAAGATGCTAGCCAAGGAACAGGAGGAAGGGTCCAAGCCCTTGCCCTGACACCAAATGGAAAACCTCTTCCATTTGAAGGCATAGCATTTCCTGGTCGACTCCTTACGGGATGCCTCAACTACATTGAGGACCCTCATCGGAAAGACCCAAGGCCTGGAACTCTAGCCAGGAACCAGGCTGTCAGGTGCAGGGATTGAAGGTCCGGATGGAACACCTTCCCCTGATTGACTGAGAGCAGGTCCGGGCAAGCTGGAAGCTGCCTCGTGAGCCTGGAGCTGAGGCTGAGGAGATCTGGGTACCAGAACTGGCGGGGCCAGTCTGGGGCTATCAGAATCACCTGCGCCTTGTCCCTCCTTGCTTTGAGAAGCACCTTGTGTATGGGGGGAAGGCGTAGAAGAGGCCCGGGGTCCACGGTCTTGAGAAGGCATCCCCCTGCAGCGAGCCCTGCTGAGGGGGGCGGGCGTGGAACAGCCTCAGCTTCGCGTTCTCTCTGGAGGCAAACAGGTCCACCTGAGGTGTGCCCCAATGGGAGAACAGATCTTGTACTACCTCCGGCAGGAGAGACCACTCGTGGGATGCAGCCCCTATCCGGCTTAGGGAATCGGCCAGGGTGTTGGAGGCTCCTGCCACATGAATGGCTAGGAGATCCGCCTCCAGGCTGCACACGAGTGACCAAATGCAGAGAGCTTCCTTGCATAGAAGCATGGAGCACGTCCTGCCCTGGCAGTTTAGATAGTACATGGTCGTGGTATTGTCTGTCTGGACTCGGACCACTTGACCCCGGAGAAACGGAGCGAAGGCGGTGAGAGCTAGGCGGACCACTCGGAGCTCCAGCAGGTTGATGCGGCATCGGGACTCCCGCAAGGAACAGAGGCCGTGCACCCAGTGCTCCCCCAGATGGGCACCCCAACCCATCAGAGAGGCATTGGTCGATAGAGAGACCGTCGGCTCAGGGCGGACAAACGGGATGCCCTCCTGCAGATGAACTGGAACGGTCCACCACCGGAGAGCGTTCCACATCCCCTGGGTCACTGTCACTAGCTGGTCCAATGGATCGCAGCGTTGTGACCACTGGCTGGCCAGTCCCCACTGAAGCGGGTGCATGTGCCAACGCACCCAACGGACCACGCTAGTGCAGGCTGCCATGAGACCCAGGAGGCGCAGGAAGTCCCAGGCAGGGCGCGATTGCCCAACCAGAAATGATTGGGCAAAGGAGGAAAGAACCTCGGCCCTGTCTGGCCGAGCCGTGACTCGGCTCAAGAGAGCCGGGTTTCATTCCCGATGAACAGAATCACCTGCTCAAGCTCGAGTTCGACTCTGGCCTCGCTTGATAAGAAGGCCAATTGAGAGCAACCTGGAGGGCCAGATCTCTGACCGCTCCACTCCTGTCTGAGGGGCTGCTATCAGCCAATCGCCCAGGTAAGGACACCCGGACCCTCGCGCCGAGGGAAAGCTGTCACCACTGCTATGCATTTGGTGAAGACCCTGGGAGCTGGAGACAGGCGAAGGGCATGGCTCGAACTCGAGGGGATCCCTCCGCCGAAGCGAAGGAACCTCTGATGTGACGGACGGATAGGGACGTGAAAGAACGCGTCCTGCAGGTCCAGAGAGCAGAACCACACGCCGGGTTCCAGGGATGGTATTATCTGAGCCAGAGTGACCATCCTGAAGGTTCGAGACCTTAGGAACTTGTTTAGGTCGTGTAGGTCGAGAATGGGGCACCAGCCCCTCATCTGCTTCGGAACCAGGAAGTACCTGGACACAAACCTCGGGTCTGAGGAGGGTCCCACACTTCGATCACCTCCTTCTGGAGGAGGAGAGTGATGTTGGCTGCGCGAGCCGACAGTGAGGCTGCAGATCCCGATGCCCCCCGAGGTGCGACGGCTCTGAAGGGCGGGGCCTGCTTGAATTCCAAGGGCAGGCCTTTTCCCACCACCTCCAACACCCACCTGTCTGTGGTAATAACGGACCAGGCGGAAAGGAAGTGACGGAACTGTCTCTCACGGGGAACCTTGGGTGAGGTGACGGGGTGGCGACACCCCTCAACCCATCACTGGGCAGGCTTGGAGGAGGGACCGCCGAGGGACCTCCTGGGCCTTTACCTCCTGCTTCCTGTTGAGGAAGCCGACTGCTTGGGCTTGGGATGCCAAGCTCAGGCCTGCTGGCCTCCTGACGCTGTTGGCCGGACGCGCAGGCTTAGAGGACTAAAGGGTTAGCTGTGGCTTGCGGCCTGTGTCCTTCTGAGCAGATGAGACCAAGTCCAAGGTAGCATTGACTCTCAATCCTCTGCAGGTGACCTTCCACCCCAGGGTCAAGAGGTCGGTCCCCAAGAAGGGACATCCACCAACTTGTGCTGGGTATCCGGGCGAAGGTGGATATCCTCAGCCAAGCCCCGACGACGATAGCCACTGCGGCCGCCACAGACCTGGCACATGAGTCCCCAATGTCCAAAGCAGTCAGAAGCTGCTGTTTGGCCACTGCTCCTGCCCTGGTCCCGCACCTGCCTAACCGTGGTCTGCAGATCCGCGGGAAGATGAGGGACGACCTCGTCCAGGGAGCCCAACAGGGCGTGAGAGAAATGTGCCATAAGGACGGCCGAACTGGCCTGGCGAAGGCCGAGGAAGGACACAGCATAGACTTTTCGCCCGGCATAGTCCAATTTCTTGGACTCCTTGTCAGGAGGTTTGTCCACGTCCCTAGCATTCCCGGCACACCAAAAAACGCTGTCGGTAACTAACCCCTCGGCTGAGGGGTGTTCCGAAAAACTGGACAAGGAACCGGTAAGGACCGCATACTTCCTGGCCATCCTGGCCGAAGGCGCAGGGCAGGAAGCAGGACGCTGCCAGAGCTCCAAGGCCGGGCCCACTATGGCCTCGGCCACCGGAAAGGCCTCCGTAGGGGAATCCCCTCGGTCCAGAATCTCCGTGAGGGGATACCTGGCCCGCTTAGAAACGGGTTCGAGCTTCATCCCGGTGGACTCCGAGATGAGCCGAAGCAATCCCAGGAAGGACAAAGGGCTATCGTCCACCGACTGTCCTCCTGAGGACTCCAAGTCCATTCGCTTGGAGAAAAGGGAGGAATCGTCTTCCGACTCGGAAGAGTCCTCAAAGAGCTGCCTCGGCCTGAGCCACCTCCACCTGCCGAGGTCGATCGACTGAGAGGACAGACAGCCTATGGGGCAGTCCCTGAGCAGACCGCGAATTTTGGTCGGAGCCCCAAATAACGGCTGTGGAGGCGGAGGTTCCACCAGAATCAGTGGGCAGCTGGTTTGGCTCAACAACCGGCCTGGAAACAGTCCTCGGATAAAACGAGGGGTTGTTTCCGCCGCTCCGGTGACAGCCACTTAATGGCTGGGGAAGGCGACGGCTTGTTCCCGGTCAGAAGGAGCTGTTGCGACATGAGGTCCTCATATCGTCGACGCAACTTACGTCGAAGCCTCCCCTCGTCCGAGGAGGAGGAAGAGGACGAGCAGCGGCGCCACTTGCCGCGGTGCCGAGACCAAGACCGCCTATGACAGCGGGATCGGCTGGACCGTGAAGAAGTCCGAGACAGAGACCGAGAACCTCGGCTTTCCCAAGGACGGTGCGGGGAGGTGTCGTGGGGAACCGCACCTCGGTTCGAGGGTTCAACCAAAGGCACCGGAACCGAGGCACAGACAAGCCAACAGGTCCTCAACCCCACCGAGAACCGGGAGAGGATTTTCGTTCCCTGCCGATAACCCGTCCAACGGGTCGGGAAAAATCTCGACTGGCCGACAGGAGTCTCGGTCAACTGGCCTGACGGGACACCGTGAGACCAGTGGCGAAGCTGAACAGTCGACTGAAGTCGGCGGCCGACAACCCGGGAGGGATCTTTCCCGCCTCCCAGCGCCGACTGGGACTTACCCTGCTCTTTTGACCAAGAAACGGTCCACAAGAAGTTGGTCCCTCACCTTGGTAGAGAGGGTCAGACAAAGCTCCTTAAAAGAAGCTGAATAAGAGGCACCGAGAGAGAGCCGGGCAAATGTCACGCAAGCCGAGGTAGAAGCGCCTGCGCCGCCCCTTCGAGGGCAATCATCTGCTCGAGCGATCCGCTGAGCCCGGCCGCGAAACCGACCACCAGGCCTCTTTTACTTCACCGAGGAAAACGCTCGGACGCCCCAGATGTAAACGGGCAGCACGGTCTTCGAGGACGTAGGCCGAAAAAGAAGAGCACAGGTCGCAGGCCTGCGGGTCGTGCTCAAGGCCTACGCAGTAGACGCACGTGGAGTGCGGATCCGTCCGAGACATCTTCTGCCCGCAAGGGCATCTCCGGAAACTGGGAGTCAATTTGTCCATCGCAGCCGCGAGGGAGAGAAGACCGAAGCCTTTAAGCAAAAAACTTTTAAATTCGAACAATCGAAGAATTAGGAACCAGTCTTATACGCAGAGCGTTAAGGAGGGAACCTGAGCTCAGCGTAGAAAGATCTGGTGTCTTATGTGGAGTCGAGTTTTACATGGTGGGGGAGTTGGTTGAAGATTTCCGCAGATGAAAGCAGGATACCTGCCAGACAGTGTGGATGAACAACATATCCATGTCCCTAGAAATACAGGTTACTCATCTATAACAGGAGTTCAAGGAATGGTATATGTTGTTTTTTCACACTGTCTGGCAGGTTCCTTGCCGCTTTAAATCTTGCTGGAAGGTCTTCAAGCTAGCTCCTACCACCCGCCCAGGTGGTAAAACTCTCAGCTCCACCCCATGATGCCAGATCTAGCCCGCTGGAAGCCAGGTTGTGCGTCGGGGAGGCCGGGTTGGTCATGTGGATGAACAACATATACCATTCCTAGAACTCCTTTTACAGGTGAGTAACCTGTATTTCTAGGGACATGGATATGTTGTTCATCCACACTGTCTGGCAGACTTCTAGCAGTTCTCCGGGAGGAGGGAGGCAAGACGCACACCCCCTACTTAGGGAATAAGGACTGGAGAACTGAGGTCCCAAAACCAGTATCCCGGCGTGACTCAAGGTCGATGTAGTAATAGGTAATAAAGGTGTGTGCTGACTTCCTGGTAGCAGCCCTGCAGATTTCCTGGAGAGGGACGTCCCTAGAAGCAACCACCGAAGCAGCGGTATGGCGGGTAGAATGAGCTCTTATCCCTTAGGGAGGCTCCATGCCCGCCAACCTGTAGCAGAGATCTATGCAGGAGGTGATCCACCTGCCTATCATCCTCTTGGCTGCAGGTCTGCCAGGTGTGGCTTCAGCGAAGGTGACAAACAGCTGGCGAACCTCTTTCTGAACTTCAGCCGTCCGCTCCTTATAATAAGGGAGCGCTCTTCTAGGGTCCAAAGTATGGAGCCTATATTCGGCCTCCGAGGTGTGACTGGGGTAGAACACGGCAGAGTCAACACCTGGTTAAGTTGCCCGGTAAGCAGAGATGGCTGCCAGGTGCACCTTAAGGGTCGTCGACCAAAGCCCTAGCTGAGAAAGGGACCACAAGTAATCCAGAATGCTTGCCAAGGAACAGGAGGAAGGGTCCAGCCCCTTGCCATGACACCAAATGGAGAATCTCTTCCATTTAAAGGCATAGCATTTCCTGGTCGACTCCTTACGGGATGCCTCAACGACGTTGAGGGCCTTGTCGGAAAGATCCAAGGCCTGGAACTCTAGCTGCTCAGGAACCAGGCCGTCAGGTGCAGGGATTGAAGGTCCGGGTGGAATACCTTCCCCTGGTTGACTGAGATCAGGTCCGGGAGGGCTGGGAGCCGCCTCGGGAGCCTGGAGCTGAGGCTGAGGAGATCTGGATACCAAAACTGGCAGGGACAGTCTGGGGCTACCAGAATCACCTGCGCCTTGTCCCTCCTCACCTTTAGAAGCACCTTGTGGATCAAGGGAAATGGGGGAAAGGCGTAGAAGAGGCCCAGGGTCCACGGCCTCAAGAAGGCATCCCCCTGCAGTGAGCCCTGCTGAGGGGGGGTGGGCATGAAACAGCCTCAGCTTCGCATTCTCCCTGGAGGCAAACAGGTCCACCTGAGGCATGCCCCAGTAGAGAACAGATCTTGTACTACCTCCGGCAAGACAGACCACTCGTGGGACGCAGCTCCTATCCGGCTTAGGGCATCGGCCAGAATGTTGGAGGCTCCTGTCACACGGAGGGCAAGGAGATCCGTCTCCAGGCTGTGCACGAGGGACCAACTGCAGAGAGCTTCCCTGCACAGAGGCATGGAGCACGTCCTGCCCTGGCGGTTTAGGTAGTACATGGTCGTGGTATTGTCCGTCTGGACCTGGACCACTTGACTCCATACAAACGAAGTGAAGGCGGTGAGGGCTAGAGGAACCGCTCGAAGCTCCAGCAGGTTGATGTGGCATCGGGACTCCTGAGGGGACCAGAGGCCATGCACTCTGTGCTCCCCCAGATGGGCACCCCAACCCATCAGAAAGGCGTCAGTCAAAAGAGAGACCGTCGGCTCGGGGCGGACAAACGGGATGCCCTCCTGCAGATGAGCTGGAACGATCCACCACTGCAGAGCATTCCACATCTCCTGGGTCACTGCCACTGGCTGGTCCAAGGGACCGGAGTGCTGTGACCACTGGCTGGCCAGTCCCCATTGAAGGAGACGCATGTGCCAACGGGCCTAACGGACCATGCTGGTGCAGGCCGTCATGAGGCCCAGGAGGTGCAGGAAGTCCCTGGCAGGGCGCAATTGCCCAACCTGAAATGATTGGGCAAAGGAGGAAGGAACCTTGGCCCTGTCCACTGGGAGCCGTGTTCTGGCTCGAAGAGAGTCGGCACTGCCCCGATGAATTGGATCACCTGCTTTGGCACAAGTTCCGACTTGGCCTCGTTGATGAGGAGGCCAACCTGAGAGCAAACCTGGAGAGCCAGATCCCTGGACCGCTCCACCTCCAGTCTGGAGGAGGCCGCAATCAGCCAGTCGTTCAGGTAAGGGAACACCCAGACTCTTTGGCGCCGCAGGAATGCTGTCACCACTGCCATGCATTTGGTGAAGACCCTGGGAGCTAAAGAAATGCCGAAGGGCATGGCCCGGAACTCATAAAGGGACTCCTCTGCTCTAAAGCGGAGGAATCGCTGGTGGGACGGATGGATTAGGACGAGAAAGAACGCGTCCTGTAGGTCCAGAGAACAGAACCACACGCCTCGTTCCAAGGATGAAATGATCTGAGCCAGAGTGACCATCCTGAAGGTTCGAGACCTTAGGAACCTGTTCAGGTCGTGCAGGTCTAGAATGGGGCGCCAGCCCCCTGTCCGTTTCAGGACCAGGAAGTACCTGGACACAAACCCTGGGTCTGGTTGAGGATCTGCCACCTTCCTGATCACCTCCTTCTGGAGAAGCAGGGCAATGCCAGCTCGATGGGCCGACGGAGAGGCTACGGACCCAGTAGCCCCCGTGGGGCGACGGCTCGGAAGGGCGGGGCCTGCTCGAACTCCAGAGGCAGACCCTTTCCTACCACTTCCAACACCCAGCGGTCCGTGGTGATAGCGGACCAGGTGGAAAGAAAGTGGTGGAGCCACCCCCCCAAGGGGGGAACCCAGGGGGAAGCGACGTGGCTGGGGGTGACACCCCTCAACCTGTCTCTGGGCAGGCTTGGAGGAAGGACCGGCCGAGGGACCTCCTGGGCCTTTTCCTCCCGGCTTCCTGCTGGAGGAAGCTGCAGGCTTGGCTTTGGGGTGCCAAGTGCGAGACCGCTGACCCTGATGCTGGTGTTGCTGGGCCGGACGTGCCGCAGGGACAGAAGGGCAAAAGGTCTTATGATGCTGCCGGCAGCCTTTGTCTTTCTGGGCAGACATGACCAAGTCCAAGGTGGCACTGGACTTCTCAATCCTCTGGAGATGGCCTTCCACCCCAGGCCCAAACAAGTCAGTAGTCAGGAAGGGGACGTCTGCCAGCTTGTGCTGGGTATCCGCCGTGAAGGTGGAGATCCGCAGCCAAGCTCTGCGGCGCATGGCCACTGCGGCCGCTACAGACCGGGCACAGGAGTCTCCAATATCGTGAGCCGTTTGGAGCTGCTGCTTCACCACTGCCCTTCCCTTATCCTGCACCTGCTTGACCGTAGTCTGAAGGTCAGCCGGGAGATGAGGGATCACCTCATCCAGGGAGCCCATAAGAGCGTGGGAGAAGTGCGCCATCAGTGCAGCCAAACTGGCCTGATGGAGGCCGAAGGAGGAAAACAGCATACACTTTATGCTCGGCATAGTCCAGCTTTTTGGACTCTTTGTCGGGGGGCTTGTCCACGTCCCTGGTGTTCCTGGAACACCGGAAAACACTATCGGTAACCAGCCCCTCCGCAGAGGGGTGCTCCGAGAAATTGGACAGTAACCCGATGGGGACCGCGTACTTCCTGGCCATCCTGGCCGAGGGAGCACGACAAGAAGCCAGCCGCTGCCATAACTCCAGGGCTGGGCGAACAATGGCTTCAGCCACCGGAAAGGCCTTCATGGGAGAATATTCTTGGTCCAGTATCTCCATGAGGGGTTACTTGGCCAGCTTGGATACGGGCTCCAGCTGCATCCCAGTAGACTCTGAGATGAGCCGAAGCAAACCCATGAACGAGGATGGGCTCTCGTCCATTGACTGTCCCCCAGAGGACTCCAGGTCAAGGGGCCTAGAGAACAGGGAAGAGTCGTCATCAGATTCTGAGGAGTCTGCGAATAGCTGCCTAGGGCCTGAGCAACCCTCCACCTGCCGAGGACGGTCGGGAGTGAGGGTGACCAAACGGTGGGGCAATCCCTGACCCGACTGAGAATCCTTGGTCGGAACCCCAGATTTAGGTTGTGGAGCCGGGGGTTCCACCACAATCGGTTGGGCAGCTGGTTTTGGCCGAACAACCGACGCAGGTTTGGGCTCCTCGACCACCTTGAGGGGTTGTTTCAGCCTTTCAGGTGACAGCCACTTAATGGCCAGGGAAGGCGACGGCATCGGCTTGTTCCCAGTCAGAAGGAGCTGCTGCCATATTAAGTCTTCATAGCGTCGACGCAATTTGTGCCGAAGCCTTTCCTCCGAGGAGGAAGAAGACGAGGATGAGCGGCGCCGCCGCTTCCCTCAGTGCCGAGACCGAGACCGCCGCTGACGGTGGGATCGGCTGGACTGAGAAGAGGTCCGAGACCGGTGTTTCCGACGGTGGGTCTGGGAGGGAGTGGGGAAAACCCGTTCCTCCCTCGGCTCGGGAGCCTTAACCGGGGACTTCGGCACAGGAGGCGCAGGCAAGTCCTCGGTTTCCATCGGGGGAACCGGTGAAGAAGGGCTGTCGGCTTCTCCAGTCGACAGCCCGCCCGACAGGTCGAGAAAGATCTCTACCGCGTCGACGGGTGTCTCGGCCGGCTGACCTGATGGGGACACCATGAAGCCAGCAGCCTTAGCCGCAACCTCGACCGAAGTCGAAAGTCGACTGTCCGGGGAAGTACACCTCTCCCGCTCCCACGAACGCCGACGGTGGGACTTACCCTTCGAGTCCTTCTACTTGGACCAAGAGGAGCATCCCGATGGACCCTCACCTTTTGTGGAGAGGGACTGACAAAGCTCCTTAAAAGAAGCCATATGGGAGTAGCCCAAGGAGAGCAGGATAAATGGCGCGACCAAGGAAGATGACGATGCAGCCTGGGCCTCCTCCTCCTCGAGGGAGATCATCTGTTCAAGTTGCTCAGCCGAGCCCGCCGCTACGGAAACTGCCCAACGGGCCTCCTTTGACTTCACCGGTGGAAAACGTCTCTCGAGGCGTCCAAGTTGGAGCCTGGAAGCACGGTCTTCGAGGACAATTGCCGAAAAGGACTTGCACAAATCGCAGGCCTGCGGATCATGGTCAAGTCCAAGGCAGTAGACGCAGGCGGAGTGCGGATCAGTCCGAGACATCTTCTGCCCGCATGGGCAATGCCGAAAACCAGGAGTCGATTTATCCATCGCAGCCGCGAAGGAAGAAACAGACCGAAGTCTTGTAAACTTTAGAATTAGTTTTGGGTTAACCGAAGAGTTTGGATCCAGTCTAAACGCACAGCACTAAGGAGGGAACCTGAGCTTCCAAGCAGTAAGGAAGATCTGGTGTCATGGGGCGGAGCTGAGAGTTTTACCACCCGGGTGGGTGGGAGGAGCCAGCTTGAAGACCTTCCGGCAAGATTTAAAGCGGCAAGGAACCTGCCAGACAGTGTGGATGAACAACATATCCATGTCCCTAGAAGATCTGGCTCTCATCTTTGGAAATTTTTTGAAGCTGAGAACCAGTCCCTGACTTACTACTTCCAGGGCCCACTTGTCTGATGTAATAGACATCCAGCCCTTGACAAAGTAAGCCAGCCTGCCCCCTACTGGAATAGGAGAGTCGACCCGGGCAAGTCCATCAGGGTGTATGCTTGGCAGAGGCTTTAGGCTGAGGGGTGGATGCAGGCCTGCTCATCCCTCTTCTGCCTCTCTCTCTCTGAAAAACCCCCTCTGAGAAAAAGAAGAAGAGGCCTGTGCTTGGTAGAAAGACCTTTGAAAAGGCCTGCTCCTGCCCCTAGACTGCTGCCTTTGAGGATTTGCCTGCCTTTCCTTGGCCTGAGCACTCCTGTAAGTGGTCCTGTATTCATCCATCTTCTTCATGTTAATTCTCTATCTGCTCCCCAAACAGAGAATTACCCACTACAGGAAAATCCATGCCCTTAGCCTGGGTGTCCTGTGAGAGGCTAGTACATCTGAGCCAAGCCATCCTCCGAAGAGCCACAGATGCAGCCATGACTCTTGACGAAACATCACTGAAGTCCACAGCAGCATGAAACTGAACTTTAGATGCCTCAATCCCATCTGCAGCCACCGCCTCCAGCTCCTTGGCTAGCTGGGGGGAGGCCTGTTTAGCCAGTGCCAGTACAGTGTCCCACCTGGACTTCTGGTACCTGGCTGTATAGGCCATGTAATTCGCCTGTCTGAGTCCCAAAGAAGATGCCATGTACTGCTTCTTTGCCATGGCAACACTCTTCCAATCTTCCTGGAGTCCTTGTCCGGGGGGTGTGAAGCCAAACAAATATTTGCCATGTCACAGACAGCAGCCTGCACTACCCCAACAGGGTTGCATTGTTGATATAAGAACTCTGTGTCTGAGCCTGAAAGTGTATACCTCTTGTCCATTCTTCTATTCACAGGAGGTATAGTGTTAGGAGACTAAGATTTTTAGTATCGGTTTCCCAGAAGATTTATGGAGGGGAATAGACAGCCTCCTGGACTCTGGGATATCCATCATCTCTAGATAATCAGGCTCCTCTTGATCTTCACAGCCTCCTCCGTAGGAAGCTGGAGGGTTTCAGTCACCTTTCTGTAAAACATAAAGTGAGAAGGGGACTCAGAAAGCCTAGGAGCAGAAATACTTGAAGGCCTGTCTGGGGAGATGTCCGGTTCCACAGGCACATCCAGACCTTCACTTACATCATAATCCTCAAATTCCCCTTCCTCTTCAAACTCCGGTTCATAAAATTCTTCAAGGGTATACTCTTGAACCGGGGGAACCAACCGAACCGAACCCCTGCCAGAAGGAGTCGGATCGGTCGGAACCGGACAGAGCAATTCCACAATCTGAATCGCCCTGGCTATCCCTTCGGCGATCGGATCATGAACCTCTGGATCCGAACCGGTCGATTTATCTTTGCGCTTTCTTTTGTTGGAACCGATCCCTCGGAATTGGCTCTCCTTTTGCCCAAGAAGTATCGCCTGGTCAGAGGGCACTCCTCCCGGTTCGGTCGAAACCGAACTGGCTGGCCATCCGGGCCAGCGGACTTCTGCCTCCTTTTCCTCAGTCTACCTAATCTCTTCTCAAGGGTAGATTTGGGAAAATTTTTTTACATATTTGGCAGTCTGAATCGAGGTGATCAAACCCCAGACAATCAACACAGGTGGTGTGGGGATCGGCCTTAGCAAAGACCTCCCCACACACACTGCAGTGTTGAAACCCAGTGGGCCCGTCTTTTTCCTTGGGTTTCTCAGACATGGCCAGCCTAACCAAACTTACCCTTTT
Source organism: Neoceratodus forsteri (assembly GCA_016271365.2). NCBI lineage: Eukaryota > Metazoa > Chordata > Ceratodontiformes > Ceratodontidae > Neoceratodus > Neoceratodus forsteri. The sequence goes on from CM028132.1 coordinate 1,285,957,300, forward strand.
TTCAGCAACCGCCAGGCAAGATTCCCTCATCGGCTCCTAACCGCGTCACGGGTATTGGAAAAAAATGGTTAAAAACACGTTTTTTTTTTGTTTTTTTTTAAGAACCGATAAGAACCGGTAACCACACACTAAGTATACAAAATTCACAATCAAATGGCCGGTTCAGCCGAATCGACCGCACTTTTACAAGTTCCACACAGAAAAATAGAACAATTCCTATCTAGTACTTATGGCACCACAGAGACTGAACCAACTATGCGGATACTTTTTTCGGTTTAAAACCAACGAAAACTGAAAACTTTAACCGACTTTCGAACCGAGCTGAAGGAGAAATCTCCGGAGCGACCATTCAGTGAGACGGAGTAAAGAATCTGACGGTTTAAGTTCAAAACACTCCAGACAGAGACTTTAACCAAGCTCGAGCTCAGCGTTCCATGCCCTGCATGGAAAGTTAACTCTTAGTTCTCCGGGGCAGTTCAAAGGTTGGGAATCACTGCAATTGTCAGAATACAACACAAGTCTTCATGTTGTTTGAATTGGGTACGTGAACAGAGTATATTTCAGTCTTCATCATTTTTCTTCCCTTCTTAGTATAGCCCTGACTCCCAATAAAATAATCATGGACAGTCCATGCACCGACAAGGAGACGTGGCTTACTGGACCACTCAGCACAGCAAAAATTAGATAACGAACAGTACAATATCATTCTGGCCAAATTGGATTTCACGTAAAGATTACAAAAATCTATCACGATTTAGGAGCAGGGTGTTTTAATTTGTAAAATCTGGCCAATTGGTCATGTCACAGTAATAAAACTATCACGTACTGTCACGGTGCAGTAACAAATCACGTCGGATTAACTGAATCACGAGCTTCTGCTTACACTAGCCAGATTTTTTCGTAGTGTTGTCTTGATGGGGTAAATGAAAAGCAAGAAGACAAAAAGATTACTCAATCATCAATGAATGTCAGTTGCTGCTTGAACATAAGCTCACTGTCATCACTGAAAACAAAATGACTGCCCAGGGTTTTGTCCTGCATTTTTGGGTTAAACTGCATCACAGTATTATGTCTGCCATGGACTTCAGACAGACTTTCTGTTTTTTTTTGGGTTTTTTTTGCTGCTTAAATGAATATCAACTATGATGAGATTACTGTCAGTTAGTGCCACAAAAGAACTTTGAAAACAATGTATGTAATGCCTGGCTGCTTTATTTTCTGTGCATCACTTTTTCTGTACATGTACAGAATAAAGTGGAAGTTCACCTTACCTACAAGGTAAAGAGAAAAAAAATACAGAAAAATAAATAAATGGAGAATTTTTAGAACTTGTTTTTTTTGCCTTTTATTACCTTTGATTTAGTCAGACAAGGATGTACTGATGGTTGTTGACATTTTCTAGCAGGTATACAAAAAAAGGTGGTGGCATACCATTTTCTGAGATGGAATACCAAATCTGGGGAACTGGTAATCCGTGCGGTACACCACCTTCTAAAATGAATTTCTACCCTGAAAACCGGAGGGTATCTTACTGGCAGGCCCCGAAACAAGGCCCCCTGACTAAGGTGAGGTGGGGGGAGCGGCAACCAATCTGCCGGGGCAGATGGAGACTGAGCAGGAGTGCCACCTACTGAAGTAGAAGCCCCACCAGAGCTGGTGTTGACAGCCTGGCGACGCTGGAAAGAAAGAGACCGGGCCCAGTTCCGGCGCTTCTCCTTCCTCTTGCGTTCGGTGGTGGGTGAGGAGGAATGCTCCCGCAGCTCCTTTTCCATCGATGCCAGGCATAATTTCAGCAAGTGGCCATCAAGGGCTTTCTGGTGTCCGACGCGTGTGGCCTTATTGAAGGACTGGCAGATGTTGCAGTTGTCAACTCGGTGTTTGGGGCCTAGACAGAGGATGCAGCGGGAGTGTTCGTCCCCATGCAGGATCTGGGCACCACACTTTGAGCACCACTTCTTCTGCTGATGCCTCGGAGAAGACATGCAAAAAAACAACAGTACTGAATTAAAGAAAGAAAATAAGAAAAATACTTATGAAAATGGTGGCTGACTCGAGCAGAGTTCACCACGATGTCCGACTTGCACAGGTTGAATGCGGGAAGGAACTGGAGGGTGGGCATGGGGATCGCCCCCTATACAGTGTCACACTGACGTCCCGTCATGTGATGCTGGGGGCGGTTCCCCACTATGGATCGCTAGGTAGAAGTTTGCCGAGTAGTTCCGACGCCAGGAGGTGCAGTCCTATATGTGAAGACCTACTGCAGAAACCCTCTCGAAGTAAGATCTCTATTGTACAGCCTTGCAAAATGATCTCCAGTACCCAGGTGTCTAACGTAGTTTTGGACCATCTGTTCAAAAACCTCTGGAGTCTATGACTGCCACTCCAGACGGTTGAGACGATGGGCTCAGTAACTTTCATGAACGGCATCAGACCTTGCATTTTGATCCTCCAAAACATCTGCAGGAGGAAGATCTTTAGGTCTGCTGCGATCTGAATCCAGAGAAGGTGCTTCCGTTTAGCTGGCCTCCATATCCATGAAATGAGGAGAATACTGCCACTGAAACACCTGTTCTTAAGAGTTACTATTCAAAGGTTGATGACCTTTTGTCCCCAGCAAGGAGACCATCTTATCCTTAATGGTCTTCAGAATGTCCTCTTGCTTACAGACAGAAAGAATCCCACCCTTAAAGGGGGCATTAAATATATGGCTCTTCAAGGTCTGGTCCATTGACAAAGGCCTTAGCCATATGGCCCTGATCACCACCATGGCAACTGTGGAACTTCTCACAGACAACTGCCAAGTCTTCTAGACCAGCCCCACAAAAGATGCAGCCATATGACATAAAGGGACTACTGTAAAGTCTGCATGGTAAGACCTCTGTTAAATTTTCTGTCAATGTAATCATCCTTCAAATACGGCTTGTGGGACTTCCAGTTCTGGTACCAACCTGATGGCAGCCTAAACACTCGGCACTCCAAATAGGCAAAAACAATCCGAGCCAATCTGACACATAAAAATCACCATTCTGCTACACAATCACAAGATAACAGAATTCATAATGCCATCGAGACAGGAACAAAGATCAACCAACTGGGTCCACCGCCAAAGCAGAAGACAAATCAGAGACCCAGCCCTATACCACCATACTGGCAGAGGCCTCCAACCCGCATCAGCCCCACCAACAAGCAAGGCGGAAGATGAGGACTGTACCTTTACTTCCAAACAACTCTGTAAAGAGCTGAAACAGCTTAATGCCACACTGCAACGTCTGGAAGAAAAAGCTGATGAAGATCGCAGAGACCTGACAAAACTAGAGGGCCGTACTGAAGAAATAGAACACACCCTCATGGACTATACAACTACCACAGATCTCCATAATATGGCCCTCTTAGACTTGCACCGCAGGGAAAAACAGGTTACTTACCTGTAACAGTAGTTCTAGGAGTGATATATGTTGTTCATCCACACTGTCTGGCATTGTCCCTTTCCCCTTTAAATCTTGCCAGAAGTCTTCAAGCTGGCTCCTCCCACCCACCCAGGTGGTATATACCTCAGCTCCGCCCCATGACGCCAGATCTTAGCCCGCTGGAAGCAAGGTGGTGCGCCTGAAGCCGGGGAGGTCGAGTGGGTGCGTGTGGATGAACAACATACACCACTCCTAGAACTATTGTTACTGGTGAGTAACCTGTTTCTCTAGGAGCGTGGATATGTTGTTCATCCACACTGTCTGGCAGACTCCTAGCAGTTCTCTGAGAGGAGGGAGGCAAGGCGCACACACCCCCCACTTAGGAAAGAGAGAGATTGGAGAACCGAGGCCCCAAAACCAGCATCTCGGCGTGACTCAAGGTCAATGTGATAGTGGGAAATTAAGGTGTTTTCTGACTTCCAAGTAGCAGCCCAACAGATTTCCTGGATAGTGATGTTCCCCGGAAGCAGCCACCGATGCAGCAGTGTGGCAGGTAGAATGAGCTCTTAACCCAGTGGGAGGCTCCTTGCTCGCCAACTCATAACACAGAACTATGCATGATGTGATCCATCTTGCAATAGTTCGCTTGGCTGCAGGTCTGCCAGAAGCGGCTTCAGCGTAGGTGACAAAGAGCTGGCGAACCTCTCCCTGAATTTCCACCATCCTCTCCTTATAATAGGAGAGAGCACGTCTGAGGTCCTGAGTATGGAGCCTGTACTTGGCATCCAAGGTGTAATTAGGGTAATATACCGGCAGAGTCAACACCTGGTTAAGATGAAACTCTGACACCACCTTCGGAAGGAATTTCGGGTGGGGGCGCAGGACAACTTTGTCCCTGTGAAAGACCAGATAAGGGGAATCCACCAAGAGCGCCTGGAGCTCCCCTGTCCTTCTGGCTGACGTGATAGCCACCAGGAAGGCAGTCTTCCACGACAAGTGGAAGAGTTCACACTTGTGCATGGGTTCGAATGGCTTGCCCATGAGCTTTGCAAAAACCAGCAAAAGATCCCACAGAGGTGGAGGTTCACGCACCGGAGGGGATATGTGATCCAAGCCTTTAAAAAAATGCCCGACCACTGTCTCCTGTGCCAATGTCGGCTGACTGGCCCGCGCCCGGTAAGCAGAGATGGCTGCCAGGTGCACCCTGAGGGTCGATCACCAAAGACCCCTTTGAGAGAGAGAGAGAGAGACCAAAGGTAGTCTAGAATGTTAGCCACAGAGCAGGATAATGGGTCCAGACTCTTTCTCTGATACCAAATGGAAAATCTTTTCCATTTGAAGGCATAACATTTCCTGGTCGATTCCTTTCGAGATGCCTCCACCACAGTGTAGACATCCTCGTAAAGACCCAGTGTCTGCAACTCTAGCCGCTCAGGTACCAGGCTGTGAGGTGCAGGGATTGAAGGTTCGAGTGGAATACCTTCCCCTGGTTCAACGATATCAGGTCCGGGCGTGTACAAAGCCGCTCTGGGGCCCTGCAGCTGAGGCTGAGGAGATCTGGATACCAGAACTGGAGGGGCCAATCTGGGGCTACCAGGATCACCTTCACCTTGCCCCTCCTCACCTTGAGTAACACCTTGTGGATCAAGGGAAATGGAGGGAAGGCGTAAAAGAGGCCTGGGGTCCACGGCCTCGAGAAGGCATCCCCCTGCTGAGGGGGGTGGGCATGGTACAGCCTCAGCTTGGTGTTCTCCCTGGAGGCAAACAGGTCCACCAACAGTTTGCCCCAATGGGAGAACAGACTCTAATCAACCTCTGGATGGAGAGACCACTCGTGGGATGTCTGGCCTATGTGGCTGAGAGCATCTGCCAGTTGGTTCGAGACCCCTGCCACATGGATGGCAAGGAGATCCGCCTCCGACCGGCTGACTAAGGTCCAGATCCAGAGCGCCTCCTTGCATAGCAGACGGGAGTGTGTGCCGCCCTGTTTGTTGAGGCAGTACATGGTCGTGGTATTGTCCATCTGGACTTGAACCACTGGACCCCGGAGCTGAGGAGCGAAAGCTTACAGAGCCAGTCTGACTGCTCTGAGCTTGAACAGGTTGATGTGGCAGCGGGACTCCTCGAGGAGTCCAGAACCCGTGGGCTCTGTGGTCCCCCATGTGGGCTCTCCAGCCCATGAGAGGCATCGGTCGTGAGGACGACCGTCAGCTTGGGATGGACAAACGGGATCCCTTCCCGCAGATGACTTGGGATGGTCCACCATTGGAGAGTGTCCCAGGTCCTCTGGGTGACAGTGACCAGCTGGTTGAAAAGACCCTGACGTTGAGACCACTGAGCAGCCAGCTCCCACTGGAGGGGGCGCACGTGCAATCTGGCCCAACGGACCACTGAGGTGCATGCTGCCATGTAACCCAGAAGGCACAGGAAGTCTCGGGCAGGGTGTAAGTGCCCAACCAGAAATGACTGGGCAAAGGAGGAAAGAACCTCCGCCCTGTCCACCGGAAGCCGAGCTCTGGCTTGACGAGAGTCGAGCTGTGCCCCGATAAAGTCCATCACCTGAGAGGGCACGAGTTCCGACTTGGCCTCGTTGATCAGGAGGCCTAGATGGGAACAGGTTCGGAGGCTTAGGTCCCTGTACTGCTCCACCTCCTGAAGGGAGGAACCAACCAGGAGCCAATCGTCGAAGTAGGGGTATATACGAATCCCGTGACGCCGTAGATGGTCTGCCACCACTGCAATGCATTTGGTGAAGACCCATGGGGCCGATGACAGGCCGAACGGCATGGCTCGGAACTCGTACAGTGTCCCTTCGACCCTGAAGCGGAAGAACCGCTGGTGGGATGGACGGATTGGGACGTGAAAGAATGCATCCTGTAGATCCAGTGAACAGAACCACATGTTTCGCTCCAGAGATGGTATGATCTGGTTGAGAGTTACCATCCGGAAGGTGCGAGACCTGAGATATTGATTCAGGTCGTGGAGATCTAGGATGGGGCGCCAACCCCCCCGTCCGCTTGGGCACCAGGAAATACCTGGACATGAAGCCTGGGTCTGAGGAGGAGCCAGCACTGGAGCTACCGCCTCTTTGCAGAGGAGCTGAGGAATGTCGACCCGAAGGGCCGACTGAGCACCAACTGAGATCCTTTCCACCCGTGAGGCACAGGCTCGGCTTGGGGGGCACTGCTCGAACTCTAGAGGCAGTCCCTGACCGACCACTTCCAGAACCCACCTGTCCAAAGTGATACCGGACCAGGCAGAAAGAAAGTGGCGGAGCCGGCCCCCCACTGAAGGACCCAGAACTGGCGTGACGGGTGTAGGGGAGGCCACCCCTGACCAGTCACTGTGCAGGCTTGGAGGAGGAGGAGGCTCCTGGACCAGCACCTCGGCCTCCTTTGCGGAGCTGTTGGAGACCCTGCTTGGACATAGGGCACCAAGCTTGAGCCTGCTGTTGCTGCTGACCTCCCTGGAAGGAGGGCTGTCTAACCGCAGGGGAAGAGTGCCGAAAGGACTTCTTCTTGCGCTTCTGCTGATTCTTGCCCGAAGAACCCTTAGCAGAGGTGGCATCTAAGGTGGCATTAGACTGTTCAATGCGCTGGAGATGACCTGCCATTCCCAGACCGAAAAGGTTGGTACCAAGGAAGGGCACGTCTGCTAGCTTGTGCTGAGTATCCGCTGGAAAGGAGGATAACCTCAGCCAGGCCCTGCGGCGAGTGGTCACTGCAGCAGCTAGTGAACGAGCCCAGGAATCTCCAATGTTCAGAGCCATCTGGAGCTGCTGTTTGGCAACAGCACAGCCCTGGTCACGGACCTGCTTGACCGTGGTCTGCATGTCTGCTGGGAGATGAGGGAGGACTTCATCAAGCGAACCCAGTAGGGCGCGAGAGAAGTGTGCCACAATCACTGCCGAGCTGGCCTGACGAAGGCCCAGGGATGATGCCACACAGACTTTCCGGGCTGAGTGGTCCATATTTTTGGACTCCTTGTCCAGAGGACAGTCAGTATCCACAGAGCTGCCCGTGCGCCGAAACACTGAGGCAGTCACAAGGCTCTCGGCCGAGGGATGCTCAGTGAAGCCTGCCAAGGACCCCATGGGTACCGCGTACTTGCAAGCCATATGGGCAGACGGAGCCGGGCAAGAGGCAGGGCGCTGTCAAAGCTCAATGGCCTGGCCAACGATGGCTTCGGCCACTGGAAAGGCCTCTGTCAGGGTATCCCCCTTAAGAATATCCATGAGAGGATATTCCGCCTTTTTTTATATAGGCTGCAAAGTCATACTCGTGGACTCAGCAATGAGTCGAAGGATGCCCTGGAAGGAGGAAGGACTTTTCCTCAAGGCCTGTCACTGACAACTCATCATCGGGGTGTGAGTGAAGGCCGGTAGTATCCGAGTCCGAGGAGTCAGGATACAGGGGTCTCCCACCTATGTCCCCTTCGATGCGCCTAGGGCGATCAGGAGTAACAGTTATGGACAGCCTATTGGGCAAGCCTGTAGTTGTCCGATCCTCTTTAGAGGGAGCCCCTCCCTGAGGCTGTTTTGGCAGTGGTTCCACCAAAATTGGCAGGGAGACCAGAACAAGCTGACCAGAAATGCGTGCCAGTCCCACCGGAAGGAGAACTGGAGTCCTCAGTACCGAGGGAGTCAGCGTCGGCCAAAGAGGCTGGGGCCAAGTAATGGCCGGTACAGCCGGAGTGGACGGCTTTTGACCGGTCACAAGTAGCTGCTGCCACATGAGGTCCTCATAACGTCGACGGAGCTTCCGTCTAAGCCTCTCCTCGTCTGAGGAGGATGAGGAACGGCAGCGGCGCCTCTTCCGGGAGTGTTTATGACCCTTTTTCAGCTTATCGACCGACAGGGTCCAACTCCTCAATCGAGACTGACGGCATTGGCTCTGTCGATCGGGAGAAGCCGGATCCGGTGAAAACTGAGGAACCAGCTCTTGACACTCGATCGGGATACCCGAAGGACGGGTCTCCTCATTGGGGAAGGAGAGTATGGGAGTCCTCTCCAAGGAGTCGTCGACAGGCGTCGGCGACAATGGCTCGATCGGGTCGAGAGAAATCTCTGCCAGTTCCGCCATATCCTTGGCTTTAGTGCCTTGGCCTGATGGAAGGTCTGAGAAGCCGGCAGCCGAGGAAGCTATCTCGACCGAGGCCGAGACCGCCTGATCCTGAGTATCGGACTGCTCTCGGTCCCAGGAACGTCTTCTTCGGCTAGAAGATGATTTGGGGTCCTTGTCCTTTTTCTTGGAGCGGGAGGAGTGTGAGCCTGAGGGCACCTCACCCTTGGTAGGGAGAGACTGGCACAACTCCCGAAAGGACCCCGTAAAGGTGGAGCCCAGGTTGAGCGGGACGAAAAAACTTTGGTTGGCCGAAACTTAGGCAGCTTCCTCCTCGAAAGCCACCATCTGTTCAAGCTGCTCGGCGGATCCTGTGGCCACGGAAATCGCCCACCTGGCCTCCTTCGATTTCACTGGTGGATTGCGTAGCTCCAGTCTCCCCAGCTTAAGGTGTGCCTTGCGATCCTCCAGGATGGTGGGAAGGAAGGCCAAACAGATGGTGTAAGCCGAGGTATCATGCACAGTGCCTAGGTAATAAACGCACAAGAGGTGGGGGTCGATGCAAGACATTTTCTGTCCGCAAGGACACCGGCGAAACCTGGGGGACAACTTGTCCTCCATATCCAAAGCGTTCGGATCCAAGTCGTAAACTCTGATGAGTTTCACAGAGAGTAAATGCGGCGAAAACCATCGATGAGACTCCAGGGCCTACGGTACTTGAAAAGTAGCACAAGGGAACCTGTATCTTCCAGCGTAAAGGAAGTTCTGGCGTCATGGGGAGGAGCCGAGGCATATACCACCCGGGTTGGTGGGAGGAGCCAGCCTGAAGACTTCCGGCAAGATTTAAAGGGGAACAGGACAGTGCCAGACAGTGTGGATGAACAATATCCACGCTCCTAGAATAACAGTTAGCATAACAACTGGAGGACTTAGAAAACAGAAATCGGAGAAATAATCTACGTATACACGGGGTCCCAGAAGGTACTGAAGAAGGCAATATGATACACTTTATCGAGAGCTTCCTTAAAGAGCTCCTTGACCTACCAAAGAGAAAGAGCTGGGGGTCATCCATGCTCACTGCTCCTTAACCCCACACCCCCAAGATCCTATGGTGAGACCTCGATAAATAGTTCTGGCTTTCCTGGACTTTCAGGTTAAGGAGGAGATACTATGCATAGCCTGGGGTAAGAAAGGGATCCATTTTGGAGATGAGAGACTGTTTAATGACCAGGATTATGCCACACAAACCCTGGCCAAGAGACAGAGAGTCTTTCAAATAGTGAAACGGCTTTGGCGGAATAGCCGGCCAAACTCCAAGTCCAGACTGAAAAAGGCCCAAGGCACTTCTTGGATCTGGAAGCCGCAATGCTGTTTTTGCAAGAATTGGGAATCAGCCTGCCATATGATTAGGGAGATCAACGGGAGAGGACACTGCAAGCTAAATCATGGTCGAAATCGGTAACCAAAAGCACACGGATGAAGGAAGAAGTCGGCACTTCCGCCATATGGGACAGAGTCACCACCAAAAAAGGCTCTCGGGAAGCAAACAGGAAAAATGCAACTGAAAAGGAGAAAGAAACAGCAGGAAGAAACAGTCCACCCACAAAATAGCAGGCAACTTGAAAACGCCACATAACTGAAAACAGGTCTTAATTTTGCCTTTTCCCAAATAAACCTGGCTGTGTATCTGATCGTAGTTAGTGACTTGGGTGGCTGGCCTGAGGAGCGGAAGGGAAGAGAGGGGCTAGATCCCCTTCCCCGCTATGTAGCCAGATATGCCACCCTGATTCTTCTTGACTTGCGGTTGTGTTTTCTTTTTCATGCTTATATTACTGAACTGTTAAAAGTTGTTACATGTTTTAAAAACAATTTTTTTTTCTCGCTTGGATAAAGTTAGTACTGGCTCTGGGGGGACTGAGGGAGGAGGAAGACCAATTACTCTAACTATTGCAGAGGGACAAGCGGGGGGATCCTTGAAGTGGTAGACTGTGGGGTGACAGGACAGAGTTGGAGGAGAAACTCTGGGGGTGTGCCCCTCCCTTGGGGGGGGGCTCTGATTGGGTCTGCAGAGGCCACCTAGTTATAGGACTTAGGATAAAGGACTTTTGGGGGGGGTCACTCCTCTAGAACAAACTGGTCTGGAAGCAGGTGGGGTGGTGCAAGCAAACCCTTCGAACAACTGGAAAGTGATGGGCCCAGTTGTTAAAAAGGAAGGGAGGTAAAGTGTACTGGCAAGTGGCCTCCCAGACCAGCAGCGAATAAAGAGTGCTGAAGAGTGGACTAAAAAGGCAAGAGGGGGGACCAGAAGAGGTCCTCTCCCACTACCGAGAGCTCACAGCACTCTGCTGAATTTTGAAACACGAACTGAGCACTCATAATGTTTACAGATACGGACCTCTAGCCTGTCTTCCACAGGGACCCACCTACAGGGCGTAAACATGGAGAGGAGTTGACCCTATGCTGAAGTTCTCAATGTCCCGCTGTTACTTTTGTCCTTGGGCGTGGCTTCCGATGGCTTTGGTCGGGGCCAGCGGGGGGGGCTTTCCTCAGGAGAGATGCCCTTACACTAACCATGAACAAACTCTCTCTCTCCCGGCTGCGGGTTGGCTGACTCAGAGTGGCAATCAGTTGGAGTCCCCTGCACAAGTAAGGACTGTTAAAGGGGGAGTAATTTCCTGTTTGATTATTGACCATCATCTTGGACCTTCTTAGGTTCAGAGGATGCCTTGATGTAAACCTTGCTCTCCCTGTCTCCTTTCCTGAGCTAACAAGGACTATTTCGATAATGAATACCTCCTAAATGGAGAACTAGCTTGATTCGCATCACCACTCCAACACAGAAGGTTGGTGTGGTTAAGCACTTTGTTGTGTTACAATTTGAGGTTTGGTACCTACAATAGCCATCTGGTTCTTCACTCCTGGGGAGTGGCGAGTACTGGTAGAGGAGCCACTGAGAGCAGCCCCTCACCTTGTCCCACGAAGCAGCTGTACGAGGACAGGGAGTGGGTTTAGTTAACCTTGAAGCCGACTGACATTGCCATGGTCGAAGTTTTAGACCATGTTGTACATAGAGTATAGAATATACATATTGGAGCTCAATATGTATACCCTAGAGCAAAGGAGGGAGGAGAGAGGTGATATGATCTAAACATTCAAACACCTTAAGGGCATTAACAAGGTGAAAGAGTAACATGTTTCAATATAAGAAAAATAGCAGGACAAGAGGACACAGCATGAGATTAGAGGGAGGCAGATTAAGGGGTAATGTGAGGAAGTTCTTTTTCACAGAAAGGGTGGTGGATGCAGGGAATGGCCTACCTCAGGAAGTGGTGGATATGAATACAGTGCAGGGCTTCAAACAGCCATGGCATAGGCATGAGAGAGCAATACAGATGAGTATGAATAGATAGGCCATTGACAGAGCAAAAGGCGATGGCACATTCATAAGGCAGAAAAAAGAAATGGGCAGACTGGATGGGCCTTGCGGTCCTTATCTGCTGTCAACTTCTACGTTTCAATAGTTTTATTCAGTTTATGTTAACTTTGATCAGTTTCATCAGTTTGTATTGGAAAGTTAAACATGCACCATCCTCCCAAGGGCTCCTAACCCTTCCAACCTAAAAATACTATAATGACGGATTTGGTTGTCTCATCCCTAAATGTTAGGGAGATGAGCAATCTGATTAAAAGGGCCCGTATATTACAAGAACTTCACCGTCAGAATGCTGTGGTCACCTTTCTCCAGGAGACGTATCTTACTCACAAGGAACACCTCAAACTTAAAGAGAGGGTGGGTGGAAGAAGTCTACACTTCACATTATGTTGAGCACCCACATAGGAGAGAGATAGCTATTCTAATTTGACACAATACCCCACTTAATGTCACATAAGTAGACACAGACCCAGAAGGAAGATTCGTCAGAATACACAGAGAACATAGGGGGACAGAAATGTATCTTACTGAATTTATATGCTCCAAATGAAGAATCGGCCCGACTACCTTTCCTCATCAAAGTAATTCAAGATACTGTACTACACACACAAAGCTTTAATACTAATAGAGAGGGACTTTAATGCCATTATGGACCTTGCCTCAGACCGGACAGGATCTAAGACTATGGGGTCATCCAAGACAGGAAAAGTGCTATCTAGACTTTGTTCAGAGTTGGCTTTGGTGGATGGCTGGCAGTTTCTCAACCCCAGAGGCACAGACTATACATATTACTCACCCAAATATAAGATGTATTCACGCATAGACCTATTTCTAATTTCAACAGCTTGGATATCGAAACTATCAAAAACCTAGATAGGTTCTATAACTTTGTCAGAATATGCATCAATCTCACTCCACCTAGATACGTCTCCAAAACCTTGTGAAGCACTTTGGTGGCTGAATGTTAACCTTTTACCAAAAACCAGAATTTCTGACCCTAGTAACGGAAACCAAGACATTTCTACAACAAAACCCACCAGAAGACACCAGTGCAGGGACCCACTGGGACGCATTAAAATGTTATCTAAGGGGAGAGATCATCAAATATGTCTCCCAGATTAAAAAAAACACAGATGAAATAATGGTTAGAATTAGAACATAGAGTGACAGATTTATAACTCCAACATAAAAGGACCTTGGATGAATCGGTAAAATTACATAGAGCAGGTAAAGCTTAAACAAACTATTAGATGCCCAAATAGAAGGCCAATTGCGGTACTCCAAACAAAAATATTTTTAAGCACAGAAACTGAGCGGGTAAACGTACAGCATGGCAATTACGTCAGGAAGCCGCTAACAGGGTAGTACTTAGGATCCAGGATCAAAGGGAAGGGATCAATACCACATCCCCGCCACAGATAGCCCAATTATTTGAAAAATTCTATAAAGATTTGTATACAGAAGAAAGAAGACCAGACCATCAAGAACTGATTAATACATATTTAGATACCTTACAGATCCCCACTCTGACCACACAGCAGAGCAAGTCTCTTGGTGCCCCGATTCTAGTATCAGAGATGGTTAAAAAAATAAAACAACTGAAACATGGAAAGTCTCCAGGCACAGACTGATTTACATCAGAATTCTTCAAACATTTCTCTTCTGACTGGTGACACCACTATCAGAAGCTCTGAATGAGCTTTTGGGAGAAGAGGGAAGGACACCAGCTTCCAGGAACCTAGCCCAGAGCTCTATAATTCATAAGCCCAATAAGGACCCAGAGGACTGTGGATCCTACTGCCCTGTCTCACTCCTACCAGCTGATCTTACAATCTTTACCGGGATCCTGGCAGATAGCCTTCAGCTGGTAATATCAAATTTGGTACATACTGTACAGATCAAACCGGGATTATCGCATGTTGATTTCTTCAAGACAATATACGCAGACTCCTTAATATCATATCGGCTGAGTGAAACTCTAAACGTTCAATTGGGCATCAGTATGGATGCAGAAAAGATATTTGATAGGGTGGACTGGTCTTTTATGTTGCTTGCCTTGCAGAGGTTTTGGCTGGGGGATACATTCATTGCAGCAATCCGGGATTTATACTCCACCCTTGAGGCCAGAGTGAAAGTGAATGGGGTGTTATCTGGGAGGTTCCCACTAAGGAGGAGCACCAGGCAGGGCTGTCCCCTCTCCCCTTTACTATTTTCCGTGTCACTCGAACCCCTAGCCATCTCAATAAGAGCTAATGCTAACATCATAGGAGTACAGTTTGGAAGGGTGGAACAGAAAATAGCACTATATGCAGATGATTCCCTCTTCTTTTTAGCGGACCCAGCTCACTCCCTTCCCTACCTTTTGCAGACCCTGCAGGAATATGATACCCTAGTGGGATATAAAATTAACTTACAAAAATCAGAAGCACTAACCCTAAGCGGATCCCCATCTTCTACCTTTAAAAACTCCTTTTCCTTTATTTGGGCCAAGAAAAATACCTTCCGTTACTTAGGGGTCAGAATATCAACAGACTTATCTCCAATATTTAAGAATAACTACATAAAACTTTTTTCAGGAGATACAAGCCGACCTAGCCAGATGGCAGCTTCTACCCTTGACCCTATAAGGGAGGATTCAAACATTAAAAATGAATATTCTTCCAAGATTATTATTCTTATTTCGAACCCTCCCCGTTCCTATACCAAAGCTTTTCTGGAATCAGCTCCACAAAGAGACCCAAAAATTTATCTGGGCTAATTCTCAACCCCGTCTCACCAAGACAACACTACAAGGCCCAACGTAACGAAGGGGGTCTGACTCTCCCCAATTTTCCACAGTACTACCTAGCAGCTCAAGGTGCCCAGTTGTGTATACGGGCTAAGAGAAGGGCATCTTCAGGATGGTAACAGATGGAGGAGGCATCCTCAAAGGGGTGGGCTCTATGGACAGTACCCACGAATACAATACCAGTAGAGATATGGCCACGCATAACCAACCCATGGGTCAAACACTCATTACGTATTCTCCTACGTGTACGAAAGCTAACTAATACTCCAACAAGTTTAGGCCCTCTACCTCTTATCTGCCATGAAGAAACTTTTCGGCCTCCACATCTGGACATAAGCTTTCTATATTGGGCTAATAATAAATTAACCACCTTTCTGCAGTGTACAGATGCACAGGGATGCCTCCTGTTTACTCATTTACAAAGTAAATATTCTCTCCAGAGAGAAAACCACTTTCGGTTTCCACAGATTCATCATTTTCTATCTGCACCACTCTCTCCTAGATCCGTACAGAACGAACCACTTTGGAATATTTTTTTTTATTACGCTATTACCATCAGAGCATGTATCCAATATCTCTCTGAACTGCACTTGATACTGTTTACCTCTAAGGCTTTACCATTAGATGTACAGAGAAATAAGTGGGAACAAGGGGCAGAAATAGTCATAGAACTGAAGCTATGGGCTAAAAGATTTAAATGGGACTGGAAAGCGACATCTTCTCCAACTTGAAGGGGAATTCTACTGGAAAATCTTAAAGTTTTCCAGACTTCTGTGATAACTAGTCATTTTAACACCACCTCAACAGATCTCTGCTGGAGAAACTGTGGAGCTAGAGCGACCTACTTTCATATATGTTTGGCTTGCCCCAAACTAGGACCGTTCTGGACCAACATACATGCTGAAATTCAGAAGCTAACTAGACTAACCATCCCATATTCCTTTAATGACTTAGTAGTAGGCTTCCCTACTCTGTTAGCTTGCCCTAGGAAAGTAGGGCAATTAGGAAAACTCTTGTGAGTAGCAGCCGTTAAATGTATCACCTGTAACTGGCTTTCCTAAAATTCCCCAACTGTAGGTGGCTGGAGGGCAAGAGTAGAGGAACTGGAAATAATGGAGTGTATCACAAGTCGGCTCAGATTAACACAAGAGAGGTTCCTGGAGGTGAGGGGTTCCTGGAGGTGTGGCGTCCTTGGCATCTGGCTCAAATGGAAATAGACCACTGATAATGATGAGGGGGCGGACTCTTTACAAGTTCTTTTTTTTTTTCTTTAAAAACACAGAACTCAGAATTTTACTTTGTTGTTCATGGGGGGTGGGACCCTATGGTGAGGGAATAAGGTGCCCAAAGGTTCTTGTGGTTTCAGTTCAATGTTACAGGTATAAAATGCATCAAACAATACAGGAGCCACATTATCGTTTTATCTTTTTGTTTAAACATTTTCTGTTTCCCCACCGCTCTCTTTGTTAAGAGAAACATATCACTTGTAAAAGTACCTTAAACCAATATAACCAAGTGGATCTGAAGATGAAGGGGGAGGGAATAAATACAAGAGGAAATGGATAACTGAATGATGAAATAAGCTATCCACTTGTTCTTCCCCTCCTCTGTTATTAGATGTTATTGTGACAGTGCTGATGAGAGTAATACTCAGGCCTCAGGACTGGAATAGAGGCTTATCTAATATCCATGGATTAGCTAACCAAAGACTATTAATATATGAAGAACTTTCAGACATTGGCTAATAAATTCCCACATGAATCTGTCTTAAGAGGATGGAGTAATGTCAAGAAATTGTATATCAATGGTATGATTTATTTATGGCTCAGATTGTGCATATGGACACTTATTGTACTGTATGTCAATAATTTGAAATAAAAAAAAATAGGGCTTGTGTTGTCAAGGCTGCTTATGAAACCCTTAAGAAAGAGTAAGCATGTCTACATGCTGCTTCCAGATGCTTGTCATTAGTGTCCATGAATTCCCCCCTCCCTCTACTGGGATCGTCATCCACTTATCTGCTGTAGAAATTGTCACATCAGATACTGGCGGGACCTCCCATTCTTTATAAACTTATCTAGTAAAGGAAAACATTTGCTGCGTTACCTAGGAAACTTTTCTCCATATCCAATTTGTCCTGTTCTTGCTAAATGATCTGGATCTGTGCAAAGTGCTCAAATTCAGGACTGTATTTGGTTGCATTTCCTGAGGAGGTTAATGCCAGGTTCACCTGTAGTGTACCTGTAGATTTGGTGTCAGATAGCTGCAAAATCCTAGAGGTCTTTTCTACCAGATATTCGGTAATCTGACTGTCAAACAAAGATGGCACCAAGGGCTTTTGGTGGGCTTCAGGTCATTCTCCCTTTTCCTTTTTCTTCAGACTCAGAACCCTAGGGTTCAAACAGGGTTATCTTTGCCTTGGGAGTCTTTCCGATTATCTGGCAGAGGAAAGCCTCCCAGCCCACACGCATCTGGGGATATCCAAGTCAGAAAGGGCATCTTTCTTGTGTAAACTGAATGATGTCCTGGCACATCAGAACATGACTGAGCTGACCCGCTGGGGGTAAGGGGATTGGCATTAGTGTTTTCTTGCTGGCTGACTCCTAGGGGGTGCCAGACAATGATGTGAAAAATTTAACTGGGATAGTTCAGAAGAAAGAAGCCCTCCTGTAACACTCTACAATACTGCCAAATGAAATACCAGATGTACCTTCTCTCCTGATACAAGATCACCAAGTGCTGAGAAACTAGCACAGGCAGAACATACCATATGGGGACTGCACAACATCTGTGACCCACTCTGCATTTCTCACTCAAAAGACAGGGTCTGCAGAAAGCCACAGTACCCAACAGAGAGCAATAACTAACTGCATAAAAAAATACTTCTGCATATTGCAACAAATGATCAAGTATACCAAGTGTGCAAACAAAAAAAAATAAAGCTTCCACACTGTCAGCTATGTAGTACACCTGCTTGGCATGATGGCTATTTGTGTTCACTACCCGCACTACTGGAACAGAGGCAGAAGGGAAGGGCAAGGATGATCCTGGGAGGGAGAGTTTGTTGTACAACACTCCTAGCATGGCTCCCAAGGGTGGCACAGCAGAGGCTCACTTGATGGCATCTGTGACACGTCTGCCCCTTCGACCTGCGGACATAGCTGAGCCAGCCATCATAGCAGTTTCTGTAGTGTTTTAATGCATTTTAATGTTTTATTTTATGTTTTGCTTTTGGATTATATTTTGTTTTGGAGATTTTTCCGAGAATACAGTGGGACTGTGTTTTGAAGCGGCACTCGGCCGTGACCCTAGTCCCTTGGAGTGGTTCTGAATATTGGTGCAGGTGGAAGTGGAATTGTCCACAGAACTGCTGAGGTGAATTAGTGTCCTGAGGAGGTTGCTGCGTGGATACGGAGGGTGGAGAGTTGGTGTGTGCAGCGGTTGTTTGTTGCCAGGATTGTCATCATATGCCGGCGGGCTGTCGTCAGGGCCCGACAAGTTTTTGTGGAGCATTGAAGCAGGATTGTAGAGACCGAGGGCAGTGTCTGGGGGAGGTTTTTTATTTCCCCTTGTCCTCCACCGGACTCGGAGTATACACAATCTTGGCCCCCGCAACCGAGCGGGAACTGACTGGGTTTGCCCCAGGACGCTGGAGGTGTTATCCAGAGCTTGTCCTAAGGGACCTCGTGGCTTGTCGTGTTGGCCTGCTTTGAGGCTTCTGCAGCTGCGGGTCGCAGGAGAGTGTGATCGGGATCAGTTTGTGTGGGGGGTCCCCTTTCTCCTGAATCTGTTTTGTCTTTACATCTGGCCCTAAGATTTTGAGCTGGCTGCAGCCCAGGATGGTTGGAGATCTACAGTTGTAAATTCGGGACTTGGATTGGGATATAATTTTGACTCACTGCATTTTCTTTTGACTGTGGTTTAAGCACTGAGAGTGTCCGACTCCTCCCTTCCGGGTCGTGAGAGGACTTTGGGGGGACTTTATTCCTAACATTATTACCTTATTAGCTATAAAGGGATTGTCCTTCTCTGAACTTAGACTCTCATGGCTGTGAAAGGGCCTTTAGCCCCATCTCCCGGCCCCGACTGAACTTTGGGGGGGGGGGGCCTGTTACTATTCATTTTTTGAGGGAAACATGCAGTATCTCACTAAAATTGTGGGTACTGGGAACTAATTCAACATTGTGATACAGGGCGATATTTATAAATAGGTTTTATTTTCTGTTAGCGTGGGTGTTTGTGTTATTTTTGAGATTCAATTTTAATTTTATTCATTATTTTTCAAGTTTTTGGGGTGATTGTTGTGACTGCTGTTATTGTGTTTTAGTGAATAGCTGCATATAAAGGCTATTTTAAATGAGTTTGTGGTGTTGGTGGTGAAACTGATTCTGTCATTAGACAGGGGGTTCCAGCACTGGTAGTATGTGCTGGGACCGAGTCTCTGTGAGCTGGCGCTACTCCCCCTCCAGGATGAGGGACCTGTGCCCTTTCGTCAGTCCCCCATTGCAACCCGAGGTATATAGGCATTGTCATGCCTTGGAGATTGTGCGGAGGAGGCGAGGGGGGGGGTCCTCAGCTGGGTGGGGGAGGAGCGCAGTGGGCAGATAAGGGTGGTGAGGTCAGGGAGACACCCTGGGGCGAAATGGGTCCAGGATAGGGGTTTGCGATGCCTGGTTGCAATACCCAAGGGCTCCACTGATAGTGGGCAAGTGGCCTGCTCCTCCAAGGCCTTTCATCCAACTTGGGCGGTGTTATGCAATGCCAGGTCTATAAGGAACAAGACAGCAATTATTGCTGATTTTGTTGATTCATCTGACCTGGCTTGCATCACCAACACCTGGCTGGATCAATCAATCAATCAATCAATCAAATCTTTATTTATTCAGGCGATCATCATTGAGCAAGGCTCATTTACAAGATGGACCTGATAAGGTCAAGGTTCGAGTTGGTGCACAGCAATTACATCACATACTTATGAAACAGTTATACATACAGAAAAAAGAAAATGTTATTTATAACACAATAATATACAGAGAATTCACATGTTAAAGCTTGGCAAGAGAAAGTTAGACTAACATCTACAATATGTACAGTACATATATATCACAATGAGGGCCATGACAGTCACTCACATAATGAGTACAAGGATGGTGAGGGGAATATTGGGTGCCATATACTGGCGGTGTCTGGCTGGAAGGAATATGCCATATGTGATTGGAATATGGTTTTGTGGGATGACTATTCTATCTCTAGCGGTAGCAACTGCATTTCTCTGTGAAGAAGGCTGTACAGTGCTGCTTGAAGGATGTAAATGGAATGATAATGGACAGTTTTAGGGATTTTGTAGGGTGTTCACGCTATGGCTAGAGAATAGCTGATTGCTGCCTCCTATTTTGGTGTTGACTTTGGGCAATTTGAGCAGGATGATATTGTTGTTTTAGGGTATAGAAACATAGAAACATAGAAACATAGAAGTTGACGGCAGATAAGGACATCAAGGCCCATCCAGTCTGCCCATTTCTTTTCTCATCTTATAAATGTGCCATCGGCCTTTGCTCTGTCAGTGACCTATCTATTCATAGTCATTTGTATTGCTCCCTTATGCCTATCCCATGCCTGTTTGAAGCCCTGCACTGTATTCATAGCCACCACTTCTTGTGGTAAGCTATTCCATGCATCTACCACCTTTCTGTGAAAAAGAATTTCCTCCATTCCCCTTAATCGGCCTCCTCTAATCTCATGCTGTGTCCTCTTGTCCTGCAATTTTCTTATATTTAAACATGTTAGACTCTTTCACCTTGTTTATGCCCTTAAGGTGTTTAAATGTCTCGATCATATCACCTCTCTCCCTCCTTTGCTCAAGGGTATACATATTGAGCTCCGTTAATCTGTCCTCATATGTCTTCTGCAGTGCAGTCCCTGCACCATTTTGGTTGCCCTTCTCTGGACTGCCTCAATTTGGTTAATGTCCTTGTGAAGGTGTGGCTCCAATACTGCACGCAGTACTCAGATGGGCCTAACCAATGTCTTGTACAGAGGGATTATTACCTCCTCTACGACTTGTGATACCTCTACTAATACACCCTAACACCCCCCTAGCCTTACCTACTGCTTTAGAGGTCTAGGGGCTGGGAGTGGTCAGGTTGAAGCAGTCCAGGATATATCTTGGGAGCTTTTTTGATAAAGCTCTGTAGATCCATAGAGTTGCATTTCTGCTCCTCCTGACATGAAGGAAACCCATCCAACTGCATCATAGAGAGAAAATGGTGAGTATTATATGGCAGGTCTGTAATGAACCTTATTGCTCTATGGTATAAGGTATCCAACTTTTGAAGACAGGAGTGGGGCAGTGACTATAGAGGAAGTCTGCGTAGTCAATGACTGATAGAAAGATGGCCTGGACTAATCTCATCTTTGAATCTCTATTAAGGAAGGGTTTTAATCTGTAGAGGAGGCCAAGCCTTAGGCAAAGCTTTTTAAGCAGTTGTTCTAGATGCTGAGTAAAGTCAAGTCTGTTGTCAATCCACACACCTAGGTATTTGAAATTTTCAACATACTCCAGATTTTCTCCAAGTATAGTGCATATCTGGGGGAGACCGATTGAGGAGGATGTGTTGGTGGAGTTTTGGGTTGTGAACATCATTGCTTTGGTTTTCTTTGCATTTAGCAGAAGCTTTTTCTCGAGAAGCTGATGCTGTAACAGGGAGAATTCTGCTTGTAGGATTTCATGAGCAACTTTAGGTGAAGGGTTGCTGACACACAGTACAGTGTCATCAGCAAAGAGATGTACTGAGGACTTGGTAAGGGTTGAATCAATTTTATTTATATAAATGGCAATAAGGATAGGACCCAGAATAGAGCCTTGGGGGACTCCTCTTGACAGTGGTCTTAATGAGGAGAGGTCACCTTCAGCTTTTACCTGCTGTGATCTACCGGAGGTAGCATCTGAACCACTTATGGGAGGATGGATCTAGGCCAATGGAGTGTAGGGATGAGAGTAGCAGTTCATGGTCCACAGTGTCGAATGCTTTGCTCAGGTCCAGGAATACTGCACAGACATTGTTCTTCTTATCCAGTTCGGTTTGACAATCATTGGTGACCTTGGCTAATGCAGTGATAGTGTTATGTTTGGCCCTGAATCCAGATTGAGCTGGATTTAATAAATTAGCATTGTCCAGATATTCCCTTAACTGAATACTCACTAATTTCTCCAGCATCTTGGATAACACAGGTAGGATGGAAATGGGCCTGTAGTTATTAAGATCCATAGGGTCCCCTGATTTTAGAAGGGGGACCACTTGGGCTGTCTTCCACAGCGTGGGAACAGAGCCAGAGTTTAGGGAAAGGTTAAAGAGGTGAGTTAGGGGGACTGCAAGCACATGACACGCAATCTTTAGAAAGAATGGGTCCAGAAGATCTGCTCCTGCACTTTTTTTGGTATCTAGATGCCATAATAGATCCTCAACTTGTTTCAACAGTATAGGTTTAAAGCTAAAGGAGGAGTCAACTCTTTGTTCACCAGTATAGTGGGAGCTTAAATGATCCCTTAATAGGTTAGCTGGGGAGGAGTCAAAGGCAAGGCCAGCTGTTGTGAAGTGGTTGTTGAATGCATCCAGGATTTCGATGTGCCAGTAATGGGGCCATAGTTACTGTGTAAATGGGTTGGAAGGGGGTTGTTAACATCCTGGCCCATCATACCCTTGATGGTGCCCCAAAATCTAGCAGTATTATGGTAGGAAGAGTCGAGCTGGGCCAGGTAGTAGGCAGCCTTTGCATCCCTAACTTTCCTAGTGCATTTATTCCTGGCTTTCCTAAAGATCATCCAGTCCATGATATTCTTAGTTTTTCTTGCTACTTTCCAAAGTTTCTCTCTCCAGCAGTGCAGCTTTGAGGTCAGCTGAAAACCAACGACAGGAT
Organism: Neoceratodus forsteri; assembly: GCA_016271365.2. Classification (NCBI taxonomy): domain Eukaryota; kingdom Metazoa; phylum Chordata; order Ceratodontiformes; family Ceratodontidae; genus Neoceratodus; species Neoceratodus forsteri. Next base: position 1,285,979,905 of record CM028132.1, read on the forward strand.
TTGTTTTTATTCGGATACTAGAGATTGGGGCATGGGTGTTAAGGGCATTTATTATAATGCTATTTAGCACCTGCTGAGCTTTTTCTACAGAATGCATAGGATAAAACTCTTGCCAGTGTGGAGAGTAGGCTAGATCATGCAGATATCCTTCAATATTGATGTTTTCTTGGATCTCCTCATGAGAAATTTTGCAGGATCTGTTTTAATGCTATTGGATCTTACCCTGCGATGGGGCAGTGGTCACTTATGTCGCATAGGAGCACTCCAGCAGGTGTGAATAGATGGTTTACTCACTAGCATGATGTCAAGTAGAGTACTGTTACTACTATTCCTTGCATTTAGTCTTGTTGGTTCATTAATTAACTGTGTGAGCCCATAGGTGTCACAGAATGATACCAGAGGTGTAGCTGCCTGGGTGAGCCAGTTGAAATTCAGGTCCCCTATTATAATGACTTCTTCAGTACAGGACTTGACCAGGTTTCCCAGGTGGGATAAGAGCTTGTGTTCAGCAGAGGGGGGTCTGTAGCATCCAATTAAATGGAAAGCTGCTGTATTGGGGAGAGAGAGAGACTTTTAGAGATAGACACTCAAATTCCTTGGGCATAGATGTTGCAGCAGTACAGGATACAACTAAACCAGCTTTTACATATATGGCTACTCCGCCTCCCCTTGTTTGGCGATCAGCTCTGAATAGCTGATAGGTAGGTTAACTTCCCTGTCCATTGTGGTGGTCTTGAGCCATGTCTCAGTTATCACAAGAAAGTCTGGCAAGGTATGGGCAACCCAGGATTGTAGCAATGTAAATTTTTTCAACAGACTGCATACATTAATATGCAGGAAACTGAGGCCTTTAATTGAGGATAGGTCTGATGGAGAGGTGATGCTTTCAAGAGGTCCAGGGTTGATTTCTACATTACCAATACAGAGCAATAGGAAGATCAGTAATTTCATAAGGGCTGCCAGTGATAGGGAGAGGGGCTGTCTTTGGTCCTCCTTTTTATTCCGTTGCCACTCTTTGTTTTGGGTGCTCCTGTGATTTAAGGTAGTGTGTCGGGATACCAATTAGCAGTTTGACGACTAGGCTTAGTGGGATCCATATACCCAGTAGTGGGGCCTTGGCTGAGACATATATGTGGTGATATGTAACTTTATGGTGATTGTACCACTGTAGTCGATGCAGCAATGGCAAGACATATATGAGGTATGGGTGTCAGCCACGGGGGATGTTCCAGAGAAACTAAGCGGGTTGACCACTTTAGATTGTATAATAGGGTCATCTTCATTGTGGAACCCTATGGCTGTTAGTGACAGGAGTATCAGTAGCAAGCTCCCCATTCTGAGGGGATATTGATAGTTGGTAATAGGGAGTAGCGGTTGCTGATTGGTTGATCAGCAAGCTGGTGTGACTGTCTGTTGGGTTAGAGAAAGTGCTGTGGGCGGGAAGAGATTTCGGTGGAAGATGCCTATAAATTAACACACAGGAAGGGGAAGGGTGGGTGGGCAAAAATTTTGCGCCTTTCCCGACTGCTCCCTCGCTGTTCCTCCCGGCCTTGTGGTTCCCAAGTTCGCTAGGTGCCGGCGACCGCCCGCTGGCGCAGCGAAGCCCCGGCGCTCAGCTGGTTGCTGTGGGCTGAAGGAAGCAGGCTGGAGAGAGACAGATGAGGGTGCAGCAATTAATAAAGGCAGTAGCAAGCCTTTTTCTGAGCGTCATTGACCAAATCTGCACTACAAAGGACTGTGGGGGGGGTCCTGTGGCGCCTCAGCGTCTGGCCCACCTTACATATTCAGACAAGGATGAGAATGCTGGTCCTATATTGGAGTCAGCTGTTCCAGCCGGCTACTCAGTGATACATCGCCCGAGACTGGATCAAAGAGGTGGGGGGGGGTTGCTATTTGTTTTAAATTAGAATTGGACCTTGCAGAGGTTCCAGTGGTGATCCCTAGATCCTTTGAGTGCATCACGGGAGCAGGTGTGGGTAGTAGAATCTTACTCATTTACCGTCCACCCGGTGATGAGAAAGTTTTTCTGCAGGAAGTTGCAGACTTCATTGTTGACCAGGGGTTGGAACCCTCCAGGTGGTTAATCCTGGGGGACTTCAATACCTGGGTTGATGATGAACTCTCGCATTTTGGTCAACACTTCCTCCAACTAATGATTTTGTTGGGCTTCACACAAGTTGTTACCGCTGCAACCCATATTCAGGATCACTCATTGGATCTGGTGTTCACCATGGGGATGGAGATCACGGAACTGGTGGTGGAACCAGTTGGGTGGTCTGATCATCACTCTAAAAGGTTCAATTTTGCGGCCTCCCCCCCCATTACACCAACCGTTACCCCTGAGGGTCTGATGGCGGTGCTGGACCTATCGAGTTGGCCTGTGGAGTGCATGGAACCAGATGTCTTAGTGGTGCACTATAACATGGTGCTGAAGGCTCTGGATTCCATAGCACCTGTCCGAGTTCGCCCCCTCTCCCTCCGCCCTTGGTCCCCTTGATTTGATGGGTCACTGAGGGAGTTGAGGAGGGTGGGGCGAAGACTGGAATGCTGTTGGCAGAAATCCAGCCTGGAAGGTGACAGGCTTAGATTGATAGCCCATTATTCGGACCATCAATCAGAAATCTCCCGTAAGAAGGCAGAGTTCCTGTCCAGGGAAATAGCTGCATCAAGAAATCAACCAGCTCAGCTCTTCCGGACCGTGGACAGGCTGTGCAATCCAACTTGTCTGCGGGGTCGGAGAGCTTTTTCACAAATAAAGTGTGATGAGTTTGCTCAGTTCTTTGATGATAAGGTGTCGCTGATCAGGATGGAGATCTGCAAAACACATTCAACTGAGCATGGCAGTGATCGATGTGAGGTTACAAGCCCTCGGTCTGCCTGGACAGATTCTGACCAGCCAGCAATTGTGGATATCATGAAGATTGTCCAAGGTTTGAGGCCAACTTGCTGTAGTTTGGATCCCGGTCCAATGCGCCTCCTTGTGGGATGCATGGATGCGATTGGACCAGTCCTGGCTGAGACAGTCTGGTGCTCATTGGACCGAGGAGTGTTTCCGGAGTCTCTGAAAGGGGCTGTCATGACACCCCTTTTGAAGAAACCTTCCCTTGACCCTGACTGTCTCACTAACTACAGACTGATCTCTAACCTGCCCTTTTTGGGCAAGGTTATTGAGAAAGTAGTTGTGCTGCAGCTCGATGACTTTCTTACCACCCATGAAATCTACGATCCTCTCCCAGTCCGGTTTTAGGAAGAGGCACAGTACAGAGACGGCGTTGGTTCGGGTACTAAATGTTCTCCTACTAGCAAGAGATCGGAGGAGCTGTTCGATCTTGATTCACCTTGATCTGTCTGTAGCGTTTGACACCGTGGACCATGGGATGTTGCTAGAACGCCTGCGGCTACTCTGTGGACTGTCAGGGACAGTCCTCAGATGGTTTCATTCCTTCCTCACGGGCAGAACTCAGAGGGTAGTATCAGGAATTTTTTCCTCTGCTCCCTTTGCTTTGCCTTGTGGGGTGCTGCAGGGCTCTGTGCTTTGACGCCATGTTGTTCACGGTGTATATGCTGCCGCTGGGAGACATTATAAGACGTTATTGGATGAGTTTTCATGCTATGCAGATGATACTCAGCTCTATATGTCCTTTGTACACGAACAGAATGACGCACTGTCTGTCTTTAACAACTGCCTCGCTGAGATTCAGGACTGGATGAGTGCTAACTGGTTGAGACTGAATCTGAACAAGAGAGAGGTGCTGGTGGTGGATCCAGGTCATCGTGTAGAGAAGCTGACTCCTGGGTCTCCCTCTGGCCTTGTGTTAGGGGGTAACCAGTTGAGACCTTCTGAACAGGTGCGGAATCTGGATGTAATAACTGACAGCGAGCTGATGCTTACGACACAGGAGTCAGCCACTGTCAAGTCCTCTTTTTTCCATCTGAGGAATACAGCCCGGATAAAACACCTTGTTCCACATGATGACGTGTGTTGGTCCATGCCTTTGTTTCTTCACGTCTTGATTACTGTAATGCTCTTTATCTAGGGTTGCCAGGGGTGGATCTCCGTCGCATGCAGCTGGTGCAGAACACTGCAGCCAGGCTGTTGACTGGGCTATCGAGAACTTGCCATATCACACCTGTGCTGCACGAACTGCACTGGCTTCCAGTGCGATGGAGAATCATCTTCAAGGTCACGTTGCTGATCTATAAGACCTTACATGGACAGGGACCGGGCTACTTGCAAAATCTCCTTCAGCCTTACTGCCCACTCCGTTCCACCGATGAGGAATTGCTACAGATTCCCAGGGTTCATCTTCAGTCATCTGGGGCCAGAGCGTTTTCTTTTGTGGCCCCAACCCTGTGGAATTCTCTACCTCGTCGGATTACAGAGTGCCCGTCCACAGAGTCATTTAATGCATTATTGAAGTGCCACTTATTTGCACTAGCTCTTGATTAAGTATGTTGCTGCTTTTTAAACTGTTTTTATATTTGTATTTATTGTCGATATATGTTGTTTTGGTTATGTTCTGTGCTTTGGCATTTTGAAAAGCGCAATACAAATAAATATTGATTTGATGCACCAAAAGTGGGAGATGGGTGGAAGAAACCAAGAAAATTCCAGTCTGTAGAACATCAAATTATGGATCTCTGTATCCCCCCCCCCGACCTCTCAAAGCACCCTCCCCAAACTGTCTCCCTTGATGTCAGAAGGCCTTCCTCTCTGGTAGATGCTGGGAGACTCTCTAGTACAGTTAAACTGGAGCTGAAAGAGGGATGAATATGACAGGGAGTCTGTAGGTCAGCAATGGGTAGTTCAATGGGCATAAGTGGACACCTGTGATGCCGAAAGGAGTTAGATGTCAAGAAGCATGGTAAGATTTAAACAAAATGGATTAATTCTCTACATTTTTGACTGTCCCGGTGGCGCTAAGGGTTAAGGCACTAGATGCCTCACCTCATGCCACACCGGCGACCCAGGTTCGGGAATGAGCCTGGGCCATCGGGGGACAGGAAGGGACTGAGCATCCGCTGGATGGCTCTCCCTTCCCGGGGAGGGTATAGGGACTGTGTAGCTCCTGAGTGACCCCTGGTGATGGCAGGGGGTAGCCAGGAACAAGGCGAAGCTGCTAAATGGCACTGGGGGCGGAGCACAGCAGACGCTGGTTGTCATTGTACGTTCAAGCTCCATGGGGGGAGCAAGAAAACGTGAAAATCCCTAGTGCCTGATAGGCCAAGGCGGGATCAGTGGTCTGTTCCCACACCCAATGCTGGGCTTTCAGCTCCATCCTGGGTACTCCCTCTGTCCCCTGGTTGCTCTACTAAATTCTAGATAGAGCACCAGTGGAGTCGGCGGTCCTGCCCCGGGGGCTCAGAGCCGGGGGGTCGGGTGGCCAAGTGTGACGGTCAGGAGATGGGCCCTTACCTAAGGAGTGGAGCCTGGAGCTTCAGGTGGGTGGGAACAGTCCACACCGTGAGTACCGCCAGAGAGAGTTCAGGATAGCAGGCGTAAAGGGGGCATAAATAAAAAATTGAAAAGAAAAAAAAATTCTCCACATTTTGCATCATACGCACCAGAACTGCACCACTGCAATTTCATCAATGTATTTTACCCTGTAGCTGCATCAAACTGCATGAACAAAAGGACACACTTGTGTCATGTTCAGAACTTGAATGAAAAAAATATGTGGCACTTAAGAGAAAAAAAGAGAACAGATTAGATGGCTATTAAGCCTAACATGTCTTTTTAAACGAAAAATAATCTCTTTATAGAGCCCTCTGCCTGCCTCCCCACCCCCAACATTAGGCCTTTTACCTTTAAAATGATGTTTTAATGATCTCTGAATTGCAAAATTCATTCTTAGAAAAAGCCTGGATTTGTAAACAGGCAGACTGATAAAACACCTGGCGTTCCCAGACGGCAATGTTGGAAAACAGCTGAGTCAATTAGAAAGGAAAAAAATAGGTAAACTGAGCTTAGAAAATAACTGTCTTGTTATTAGCAGACAAAGCATCTACCTTTCCGAGTTGCTTAAAGGGAGAAAAAATAATTAAGGTCACAGAGCAAGTCTTAACTGAAGTGCCACAAAGGGTAGCAGCAACTCCCCTGGATGAATAAAACCGGGGAACTCAAATTCCATTGAATGCTGAGGTAAGTATGGTTCCCACGGTGATGTCACAGCCTTGAGAGTGTCAGCCTCTGTACATGAATGACATGATAATCCTGCAGTTATAAATAACTCAGTGACAACATGAAACAAGGCAGAAGAAGCTAGAAAAAATACTCAAAGGAAGAGGAAAAATCATAGCCTCTTGGTCCTGCTTTTGCAGTAGAAACAACAGAGAGATACAGTGGCCCTATAGAGACATCAAATTGAATGTCAGAAGTGTAATCTGCTGTCTCCAGCAGAAGGGGAAGACACCCGCTCAGGAGAGACAGAAGCATCCTCTGTAGTGGAGAATATGTGATATATTTAACTGACTTATGATAAGTCAGTTTGCAGATACAATAAAGACAAGTTGGGAGTGTTCCTGATAAAAGACATATGCACTTGAAGACTACACTGTTTCAGTGCGGTCTGTCATGTTAGCAGTGCCCTCAAAGAAATTTAATCTTACAGTAGTTGCTTAGTTGACAGTGAAATATAGTTCTGTACCAAAATATTTTTTTAAAACCTATTATCACAACTGGCTGGGAAGATGGTATGAAGATGACAGCAGTAAACTGTACTCCTTCAGGCAAGCCCAGTTGTTATGAATAGAGCCTGCCAGGTGTGACATTCCAATATTCTTAATTACAGGCATCTTAAATGCTAAAGTATCTGCTAAATTGCGGGGTATAAAAGCTATTTAAAGCAACAATCCACATTAAAATGGAGCACTACTGATGCTATTAAGACCTTTAAAGTGTCTGTGACACTTTTCAGAACGTGAAACCTGGCTATGTACATCATCGCGTACCATATTAATCCTAAAAACTTCTTTTTTTTTAATAGCAATCTGATAAAACTGCATTTATCTGATTAAAGCACTGGCTAGATCAGGACATGCCCACTGTATGTATCAGGAGTGGCACACAGAACTCTTCTTTGCCCTAAAAACTGAAAAGTCTATAGCCAGCATGGATAACAGGCTTAAAGGATATGCATCCAGATGGGAGAAACTGTATGTGCTTATGACCTTAGACTGAAAAGGTATACAATCATCACTAGCGGTTTGCAATTACAGGGGTTATTTGCCAACCTTGATATATGATTGTAACAGTTTATATGCTCTGCTTGGAGTCTTGTTTTGTTTGTTTTTGTCTGTATTGTGTGTTGTCAGATATAAAATTCAGTGAAGTATAATTCATTCAAAAAAAAAAAACTGCATTTAACTGAAATAATGTTTTTAACTTCCACCATGACCACTTAGCAGAGTCATGTTGCATATTATATGGATTCAGTTGTTTTCAGAACTGTCAAGGTATGTTTTGATTAATAGGACAGAACTATGAATTTAAAGCTTGATACGAGATGCACTATGCAGCAACAGTAAACTAGGAGCCAACCTCGACTTGAAATTTCTATTTAGCCAACTTAGGTCTCAGTGAGTGGATAGCACAGCAATCCAACAAGCACAAAGCACAATTAATATATATTTATTCATGGCAAAAAACTGTGTTTAATGCATCAGTTAGGGTTAAAGCGACAAAAGTGAGGAAATGAGACGTTAGGGTTGGGCACCTAACCACCCCCCCCCCACACAAACACACCCACACCCACACCCATCCTCCACAGACTGACAGATGCCGGGGCGTGCCATGGGGTTGTATGGCCCAACTCTCACCCCATTCCATGTCTAAGCAGGTTGATACACTACAGTAAAGGAGAATGGGGTGAGAGTTGGGCCAAATGACCCATGGCACACACTGGCATCTGTCAGTCTGTGGAAGATGGGTTTGGGGAGGTTAGGTGCTCAACCCTAACGCCTCATTTCCTCACTTTTGTCGCTTTAACCCTAACTGATGCATTAAACGCAATTTGCCATGAATTTCCTTACTTTTTGAAAAAGTGTAATATAATTAGTGAAAAACATGTATTGGTGGGAGCGTGGGGCCCAAGTTGCCCATGACTGCATAACAGTGTAATATAACTAGTAAAACCACCAAGTTGCCCATTACTGCATAACAATATCCATCTGTGGGAGCGAGGGCCCACTCCCACTTACATAGCTATGCAGCAACTCTATATGGCAAGGAACCCTTGTAACACAAATTTTGACAATATCTCATTAACTGTGCAAGGTACGAAAAAAATTCCACTGCAGGCTTACTCTATGGTTTAAAATCATGTTCCAGCAGAGAAAACTCTGTATTTCGCTTGCTTCATTTTCAAGATGACGGCGCCGAAAGGCGTGACAGACATCGCAATGTAATCCTATGGGAAAAACGTCAACTTCGTCATGCCATAACTATGCAACCACTTAAGTCCCAAACACCTAAACAACATATTTCACACCCATAGGGTATCCTCTCAACATCCCAAAAATTTCAAGTAAAAAGATCAAACCGTTAATGAGCTATGCAACTCTAAAGTTTTTACACCTTTAAAAAGTTTTCAGTCGTGAGATAGCAAGTTTTTCAGCAGCGAGATGCATCTTATTTCGTGACCTAACAAAATCCTGGTCTGCAAGCGGACATCTGGTCGTGCCAATCTGGGCCATCTGGTTGTCCCCAGGGCCAGCTGGTCGTGAAATTCCAACTACCTGGTTGTCCCCTCATGAATAAAGCTCACGAACTTGTATTTTCTCGTGACCCAGGATTTTGCAGGCTCGCAAACATAGATTGCTAGTGAGCCGCGAAAGAAGAATTTAAAATTTTTAAATAACTATTTTTTGACAGAAATGAAGCAAACTAAAAGCATGGCCTTTGTAGAGGGGGTCACCCTGAACAAAACTCATGCTTCATTTGCTCCACAAGCCACCCGTGGAGAAAGTTATGACATTTTGTTTAACTGGAAAACTAAATACAAGATGGCGGCCCACAAACAAAGAATTTTCTCACAAACTAGGATTTTTTGTTGGCAAGCTGACAAAATCTTTGATCATGAGGACATTTATCTTTCGCAAAAAATACATATACATTTTTGACTGCACTGAGCATGCTTAGAACTCAAAAATTAAAAATTAAACAACTTTAGAATGTATTAATTTTTTTTTTTTTTAACCAAACCAATGCTGGATCGTTCCTTGACCCAAACTCTTTCTACTTGCCAAGTTTCAGACCAAAAGACCACATGGTGTGGTTGCAGCGCCAAGGACAATTAAAAAAGGTGTCAAAACTGGTGAAAAGTGTATTTTCTGGTGTTTCACTACGCAAACACCGTATGTCTGACCAAAACGCAACTTGGTAAATCAAGAGATCTACCACACCAGACCGTGCCTTGCCCAGCTGTATATTACCCTTCCAACCAGGTTGCCTTGGGGCCACTCCTTCCGATGAACTTCTTCTCCTGCCCTCCTCCAACAGGTGCTCCTCACCACTGGGGTGGTTTATCTCCTTTTAATAGCGAGGCGGTGAGGGGCGCGTAGGTGGGAAGAGGCTGTGAAGGACAGGCGGGTGGGAAAAACTCAAAGGCAGCTCTTCGTGTGCTCACACCTGACCTCTGCCCTTTGCGGCCCAGCCGCACACTCAAAAATGGCACCCCCACTTTTGATTGGCTCCTCCCAGGGCCCTGGCAATTGGTCCTCCACCGATCCCCTTGTGGAGTCAAGCACAGCCTTGCCAAGCAGCGTAGCTCCCTCCTCAGACCTCCAATGCTCCTCCCTTGTTCCCTGAGCCGCTGATACCCTTCCCTATGGCTCCAATGAGCCGCAGGTGCAGGCCTCCAGCTCTTTATGTGCTCGCAGCTGATCTCTGCTCTTTATGGCCCAGCCGTACACTCAAAAATGGCACCCCCGCTTTTGATCAACTCCTCCCGGAGCCCTGGTAATTGGTCCTCCACCAATCCCCTTGTGGAGTCAAGCACTGCCTTGCCTAGCAGCGTGGCTCCCTCCTCAGACCTCTGATACACCTCCCTTGTTCCCAAAGCCACCGATACCCTTCCGTACGGCTCTGAAGAGCAGTCGATGCAGGCCATCAAATTCTTTATGTGCTCATGCGCTGGCCTACCAGTTATGGCCCACACACAAAAAACTGTGCCCCCACTTTTGACTAGCTCCTTCCAGAGCTCTGGCGATTGGTCTTCCATCGATCCCCTTGTGGAGCTGAGCACTGCCTTGCCCAGCAGCGTAGCTCCCTCCTCCGACCTCTGACGCTTCTCTCTTGTTGCCAGAGCCACTGATACCCTTCCCTATGGCTCCCATGAGCCGCCGATGCTTCCCCCCTTACCATACTAATCTTGTTTCTTCCAAGGGATTTTTGCTATATTCTGACATATCCAGTATGGTCACACCACAGAACTGCCCTGGAGCCAAAATGGTTAATAGAACCTATGCAAATGATGAAACACTAGGCTCGAGCTCGGTTTTCAAACCACTGTCCCTGGAATACGTCCTACAACCGTCAAATTCTTACGGAGCATGCATAAGACAATCAATCTAAACTATCCTAATAAAATAACTAACACCACCAAAATAAAACAATCCCCTTTTTAAAAGGTGTGAGCATCAGTAAGAATCAAGTCACAGATGCTTCAAGAAATAACCAACTCACAAGTTTCAAGACTATGTGGACAGCTGGAGTGCAGTGCCCACAGGTTCTAGCAGGGGAGTAAGTACAGGAGCTCAGAATACAGTAAGATTCCCTTGGAAGAAGCAAGATTATGATTAAGTAATTTTTTTCTTCAAACCCCAGGAAATATTACTGTATTCTGACATTTGTAGACTACCCAAGTATTATCTTTGGAGGAGGGCATAGAACCTATTTAGGGAACAGGTTCTGCAGTACTGCTGTGCCAAATCTGGCATCACTTCTGGCCTGGGTATCCAGGCAATATTGCTTGGTAAACATGTGAACAGTTGGCATTTCAGGACTTCCAGTGTGATGGCTGCCTAAGTTGTATCCCTCGTGGTGAGCTCTGTTGCCAACCCCACTCAAAGTGTGTTTTCCGATTAAATTAAGAATCTGCAGTGCTTAATATTAGATTGAGGAGTAGTGCACAATAGCTCCGTGCCGCTTAGCTGGCGACCTGGCAAAATTCTACGGATGATGGAGGTCGGAATGAAGAAGCCCCCGATGAAGTATACACCCCCCGTCTATGCCAGGCAAGGATAAGGCCTCAAAGCGGGCCAAAGCGCAGGCAGAGGAAGCGAGCCCTTGTGGCCAGCAGCCAGAGGCTCTCACTGAGAAGAGATTCCTAGAGGAACTGGCACCTATACGTGATTCCCTCTTAGTTTTAGCCTCTGATGTGAACGGAATGAGAGCATCACTTGATCAGTTGACAACACAGACCTCAGATAATGAGGCCCGCATATCATCTCTGGACAACTGGCGGCAGTGACTGGACCCGGAGTTGGTGCACCTTAAACATACGGCTAAGAGAACGGAAAAGAAACTGGAAGATCTCGAAAGCAGATTGAGGAGAAACAACCTAGTAGTGATTGGGTTGCCTGAGGGGGAAGAGGGCTCTCGACCGGTTGCATTTGCCCAGAAGTTGTGTGAGAAGCTTGCAGGGCCTTTCCCCAATGGTCCCGTGTACATACTCAAAGGGCACTGGTCAAGGGCAACTTACTCGCAGGTCGCCCTGACCAGTTTCCTTTAAGTTACTAAATTTTTTAGACAAGCAGCATATCTTGTCTAAGCTCAAGGAACTGCAGGAGATCAAGTGGGAAGGCAGGAAAATAAGAGTGGCACAAGACCTCCCGTATTCTGTGAGACAGAAGCGCACGACTTTACATCTTGTGGTTTCTAAATTGATATCGGCGAGTATAAGGTTTAGAGTGAAATACCCCGCGATTCTACAGATACACCATGAGGGCAAACAGTGTTCATTTGAAATTGGTCGAAGGAGCAGCGGAGTCCTGCAGGCAAATGTTTCCAGATCTGTTTAAGTGACATTTTGGCAACATCTACAGGCTGCTTGGCAGTATTAGCAATACTGGTCTGGCGAAGAGACTTTCAAACATTATGTTAAAGACGGTTTATTAGCTCGAACTCTCGTAACTCTGTGTTATAAGTTGAAATGGCTTGGATATTTTTCACCTGTCTAAGGAGCAGTTGGCCCCATTAGCTCCTGAAAAGGATGGGGCAATTTTTCTTTGTTAGGCCAGAATTCAAGGGCTATAAGTGCTATCAGGTGGCTTGAAATTATATTGTAGATAGTTTAGTAATGCATCTAAACATAGGGGGCATGGAATATTTGAGTTAGCCCTCTCCGGGGAATGTGTTAGAAGTTAAAGGGAGCCTACAGTCAAGTTGTCTGCTCTCCCTGGTAGAGTGCTAGAATTTTCTTTAGGTCACTGGGGAGCGAATCAAATGCAGACTTGAGTGGGGGACGGCTATGAAGGGCGGGTGAACATCTTGGGTGGCATGAGCGTCATCACGCCATAAGATGAGGAGGGAGATTGGTCATCTGGACTGGGGGATAGAAATAAAGTGCTAGGGTTTAAAAGAAAATTTCGATGGCGAGGGAAGAATCAATGGGGGTAGGGGTACTGTGAATGTCTGTGGGGAGATCACGGCCGGGGGGATGGGGGAGTGACGGGAGGGGAGGAGGATCAGGGCCACTCTTTGGTATATCATCTAGTGAGGTTAAGGGTGCAAGTTGTTACTGGGAACCTAATTGATATAAGACGTGGTTATGAAAGTCATATCATGGAATGTTAAAGGCATAAGGTCCCGGGTTAAGCGGCTTCAAATAATTAAGTATCTAGGAATACTGAAATGTCATGTCGCTTTATTGCAGGAAACGCATTTGTTGGAAGGAGAGAGCAACTTACTAAGGAGAGGTCAGATTTGGACTGTATATACGGCAGGTAAATCTACAGCCCAATGCGGGGTAGCAATATTGGTTACTTGGGGAACTCAATTTCCTGAGTTAGAAGAAGTGGTTGACCCTCACAGGAGATTTTTATTTCTGAGAGGAATCTTAGAAAACAGAGAAGTTCTTTTGGGCACGATATATTGTCCAAACAAGGATTCTCCGGAATTCTTTTTGTTAACCTTTCACTTACCCTTGCCCCCTTCAACAGCTTACCCATGATACTAGCCGGGGACTGGAATCTAGTGATAGATTCCACTCTGGACAGGTCTTCCTCCGTAGGCTATACACTTTCCCCGGCCCAGAGATCACTGCGAGATCTTATAGATACATATGGCTTAGGAGATCCTTGGCGTGCCCTGAACCCTGGAGTCAGGGCCTACACCTTCTATTCCCCTACGCATAAATCTCTATCTCGAATTGACTATTTTTTGTTGAACTAGAAGGCAATAGCAGGTTTGCTAGGATGTGGGATTGACTCTAGAGTGCTCTCTGACCACTCATTAATTTGGATGGAAGCTAATTTAGCTCCAAATCCCTGTAAAGATACCATATGGAAGCTCAACTCTCAGCTACTCAATAACGAGGATACAGTCAACCGAATTAGAAAACTTATAAGGCAGTTTATGGAACAGAATGAGGGCTCTATCTCTGATTCCAAAAAGCTCTGGTGCGCCTTAAAGCGTGTTTCGAGGGAGGAATTTATTAGAATCTCAGCCACTAAAAAGAGGAAACAAGAGGCTAGAGTTAAAACCCTGTTAGAGGAAATTGGTGCATTAGAAGGATCCTTGTCTAACCCCCTATTAGAAGAGGAAATATTGCACTTAGAGGTGCTGAGGAATGAATTGCAGAAATACTGAAAAAGTGTGCAGAGTATGCCCTATTTAAAACTTGAGTTAAGTACACTGAACAAGGGGACAGAGCTAGCCATCTTTTGGCGATGAGGCTTAGTAATTAAGAAGAATCCCGTTTGGTTCCTTATGTATATTCCCTCTCAAGTAATACTGTTCTAACATCTCCTAGGCAAATTGCCGAGGAATTTGAACAACAGTACACACAGTTGTATAGTTCCTCAGAGTCTACCCCTTCACCCATAGAAATCCAGGAATACTTGCTGGCCTCATCACTGCCCTCTCTAGAGGCAACCCAACAAGAATTGCTAGTAAACCCTATTTCCCCCCAAGAAGTTAGGGACATTATTAACTCCCTTTTCAGAGACAAAGCTCCAGGTCCAGAAGGTTTCCCACCCAACTTTTACAAGACTTTTGAAAAGGAGTTAAACCCCATTCTTTTGCATTTATTTAATGTTATATGTCAAAAGAGAATCACACACCCTTCGCTCTTGGAAGCCACTATAGTGCTACTACCAAAACCCGGCAAAGAGAAGAACAGGGTCACAAACTTTCGCCCCATTTCACTAATGAACTACGATATTAAAATATTTGATAAAATATTAGCTGTCAGGGTGTCTAGGGTTTGGATGGGGCTGTTGAGCCCTGAGCAGTTTGGTTTTGTCCGGGGCAGAGTTTCATCGGACCATATCCGCAAGCTAGCACATATTTTCTCCGCTTCCAGAGAGGCGGATAAGCCAATGGCCTTGGTTTCTCTGGACACGGAGAAAGCGTTCAATAGGGTGGACTGGGCGTTCCTGTTTGATACCCTAGCAATAATGGGCTTCCCTCCTCCCTTTATATCCTGGGTTAAAGCATTGTACTCTGGACCCAGAGCCAAAGTTTATTGTAATGGAGTTTTTTCGTCGGTTTTCCCCTTAAAATCGGGCACCAGGCAGGGATGTCCACTTTCCCCATTATTATTTAATTTATATTTGGAACCATTAATAAGACGGCTTAAAGCGTCACCAGCGGTCCAAGGCATAAAAATAGGGCAGTTCCACCTAAAGTTATCGGTTTATGTGGATGACATCCTCCTCCATGTCACTAATCCCTGTGAGTATACTCAAGCCGCCCTCCAGATAATCAATGGGTTTAGCATAGTATCGAATTACAAACTTAATACTGGCAAATCAGAGGTGATGCCCCTGAAATACAGGTCACTCACCTGTAACAGGAGTTCTAGGAATGGTATATGTTGTTCATCCACACTTATTGGCAGGTATCCTTGCGCTTTAAATCTTGCCGGAATGTCTTCAAGCTGGCTCCTCCCACCCACCCGGGTGGTAAAACCTCGGCCCGCCCATGACGCCAGATCTGGCCCGCTGGAAGCTCAGGTTGCGCGTCAAGCCAGGAGGTCGGGGTATCGTAGATGAACAACATATATACCATTCCTAGAACTCCTGTTACAGGTGAGTAACCTGCATTTCTAGGACATGGATATGTTGTTCATCCACTCTTATTGGCAGACTCCTAGCAGTTCTCCAGGAGAAGGGAGGCAGACGTACACCCCTCTACTTAGGGAAAAGAGACTGGAGAACCGAGTCCCCAAAACCAGCATCCCGGCGTGACTCAAGGTCGATGTGGCAGTGGGTGATAAGGTGTGTCTGACTTCCAGGTAGCAGCCCTGCAGATTTCCTGATAGGGCTGTCCCTGGAAGCAGCCATCGATGCAGCGTGTATGGCGGGTAGAATGAGCTCTTATCCTCTGGGAGGCTCCATGCCCGCCCAACCTATAGAGAGATCTATGCAGGAGGTGACACACCTGCTTAGTCCGCTTGGCTGCAGGTCTGCCAGGTGCAGCTTCAGCGTAGGTGACAAACAGCTGGCGAACCTTTCCCCATTTCAGCGTGGCGCTCCTTATAGTAGCGGCGCCCTCTAGGGTCCAGAGTATGGAGCCTATATTCAGCCTCCGAGTGTGATTGGGGTAGAAACACCGCAGAGTTAACACCTGGTTAAGGTGAAACTCGACACCACCTTCGGAAGGAATTTCGGGTGGGCCGGGACAACCTGTCCCTGTGGAAGACCAGGTAAGGAGACTCGATGGAAAGTGCCTGAGTGCCTCCCATCCTTCTGGCTGACGAATAGCCACCAAGAAGGCGGTCTTCCACCACAGGTGAGAGAGATCACACCTGTGCATTGGTTCGAATGGCTTGCCCATGAGCTTGCCAGTACCAGCAGTAGATCCCACGGAGGTGGAGGTTCTCGCACCGAGGGAAATGTGATCAAGGCTCTTGAAAAAGCGCCAGACCACCTTCTCCTGCATCCACCGACTGCTCGCTCGCGCCTGGTAAGCAGAGATGGCTGCCAGGTGCACCCTTAGGTCATCGACCTAAGCCCTTGCTGAGAAAGGGACCATAAATAGTCCAAGATGCTTGCCAAGGAACAGGAGGAAGGGTCCAGGCCCTTGCCCTGACACCAAATGGAAAACCTCTTCCATTTGAAGGCACAGCATTTCCTGGTCGACTCCTTACACGATGCCTCAACTACATTGAGGACCTCGTCGGAAAGACCCAAGGCCTGGAACTCTAGCCGCTCAGGAACCAAGCCATCAGGTGCAGGGATTGAAGGTCCGGATGGAACACCTTCCCCTGACTGACTGAAAGCAGGTCCGGGTGAGCTGGAAGCTGCCTCGGGAGCCTGGAGCTGAGGCTGAGGAGATCTGGATACCAGCATTGGTGGGGCCAATCTGGGGCTTCCAGAATCACCTGCGCATTGTCCCTCCTCGCCTTGAGAAGCACCTTGGGTCAAGGGAAATGGGGAGAAGGAAGAGGTCCGGGGTCCACGGCCTCGAGAAGGCATCCCCGCATCGAGCCCTGCTGAGGGGGTGGGACCGGAACAGCCTTCAGCTTCGCTCTCCTGGAGGCAAACAGATCCACCTGAGGTGTGCCCCAATGGGAGAACAGATCTTGTACTACCTCCGCAGGACAGACCACTGTGGGATACAGCCCTATCCAGCTTAGGGCATTGGCCAGGGGTGTTGGAGGCTCCTGCCACATGAATGGCTAGGAGATCCGCCTCCAGGCTGCGACGAGTGACCAAATGCGGAGAGCTTCTTGCACAGAGGCATGGAGCGCGTCCCCGCCTGGCGGTTTAGGTAGTACATGGCCACTGGTCGATGTCCGTCTGACCTGAACCACTTGGACCCATTAGAAACAGAGCCGGGCGGTGAGAGCTAGCGCCCACTGAGCTCCAGCAGGTTGGTATGGCATCGGGACTCCAGCTGGGGACCAGAGGCCGTGCACTCTGTGCTCCCCCAGGATGGGCACCCTAACCCAGAGAGGCGCCGGTCGACAGAGAGACCGCTGGCTCGGACAAATGGGATGCCCTCCTGCAGATGAGGAGCTGGAACGATCCACCACTGGAGAGCGTCTCCACATCCCCGGGTCACCGCTACTAGCTGGTCCAATGGATCGCAGGCGTTAGACCATTGGCTGGCCAGCCCTCACTGGAAGGGGCGATGTTCCAGTGGGCCCAACGGACCACGCTGGTGCAGGCCACCATGAGACCCAGGAGGCGAGGAAGTCCCGGCAGTGGCGATTGCCCAACCAGAAATGATTGGGCAAAGGAGGAAAGAACCTCGGCCCTGTCTGCCGGAGCCGTTCTGGCCGAAGAGATCTGAGCTCTGCCTCGATGAAGAGAATCACCTGTTTTGTTCGAGTCCGACTTGGCCTCAAGCACGAGAAGGCTGACCTGAGAGCAAACCTGGAGGGCCAGATCTCTGGACCGCTCCACCTCCTGTCTGGAGGGGGCTGCTATCAGCCAATCATCCAGGTAAGGGTACACCCGGAACCCTCAGCGCTGCAGGAATGCTGTCACCACTGCCATGCATTTGGTGAAGACCCTGGGTGCAAGAGACAGGCCGAAGGGCATGGCTCAGAACTCGAAAAGGGATCCTTCCGCTCGAAAGCGAAGGAATCTCTGACGAGACGAATGGATAGGGACGTGAAAAAACGCGTCCTGCAGGTCCAGAGAGCAGAACCACATGCCGCGTTCCAAGGATGGTATTATCTGAGCCAGAGTGACCATCCTGAAGGTCCGAGACTTTAGGAACTTGTTTAGGTCATGCAGGTCGAGAATGGGGCACCAGCCCCCCGTCCGTTTTGGGACCAGGAAGTACCTGGACACAAACCCCGGGTCTGAGGGAGGGTCCGCCACCTCTCTGATCACCTCTTTCTCGAGGAGCAGAGCTATGTCGGCTCAGCGAGCCGACAGCAAGGCTGCGGACCCCGAGGCCCCACTGGGGGCGACGGCTCGGAAGGGCGGGGCCTGCTCGAACTCCAGAGGCAGGCCCTTTCCTACCACTTCCAACACTCACTGGTCTGTGGTTATAGCAGACCAGGCGGAAAGGAAGTAGTGGAGCTGTCCCCCCACGAGGGGAACCTGGGGTGAGGTGACGAGGTTGGGGGCGATACCCCTCAACCCGTCACTGTGCAGGCTTGGAGGAGGGACCGGCCGAGGGACCTCCTGGGCCTTTACCTCCTTGCTTCCTGGAGGAGGAAGCCGCGGGCTTGGGTTTGGGATGTCAAGCGCGAGCCTGCTGGCCCTGATGCTGCTGGGCGGACGTGCTGCAGGCGCAGACGGACGAAGGGCTTGGGTTGTGGTCTGCGCCTTTCCTCTGGGTGGATGAGACCGAGTCCAAAGTGGCACTGGACTTTCGATCCTCTGGAGGTGGCCTTCCACCCAGGGTCGAAGAGGTCGGTCCTGTGTAGGGGACATCTGCCAATTTGTGCTGGGTATCCGCCAGAAGGTGGATATCCTCAGCCATGCTCGACGGGCGATAGCCACTGCAGCCGCTACTGACCTGGCGTGATGAGTCACCGGCGTCCAAAGCAGTCTGAGTTGCTGCTTGGCCACTGCCCTGCCCTGGTCCTGCACCTGCTTAACCGTGGTCTGCAGGTCAGCCAGGAGATGAGGGACTACCTCGTCCAGGGAGCCCAACAGGGCGTGATAAAATGTGCCATCAGTGCGGCCGAGCTGGCCTGACGAAGGCCAGGGAGGACGCAGCATAGACTTTTCGACCAGCGTAGTCCAACTTCTTGGACTCCTTGTCGGAGGTTTGTCCATGCGCCCTGGGCGCTTCGGCACGCTGAAGACGCTGTCGGTAACTAACCCCTCGGCTGAGGGGTGTTCCGAGAAACCAGACAGGGAACCGGTAGGGACCACAGATTGCCTTGCCATCCTGGTCAAGGCGAGGGCAGGAAGCAGGACGCTGCCAGAGCTCCAAGGCCGGGCTCACAATGGCCTCGCCACCGAAAGGCCTCAGAGAAATCCCTCAGTCCAATATCTACGTGAGGGATACTTGGCCTGCTTGATACGGGCCTCGAGCTGCATCCCGTGGATTCTGAGATGAGCCTAAGCAAACCCATGAAGGACTAAGGGCTATCGTCAGTGACTGACTCCCGAGCACTCCAAGCCTAACCGCCTGGAGAACAGGGAGGAATCGTTGTCGGACTCGGAGGAGTCCGCAAAGAGCTGCCTTGGGCCTGAGCCACCCTCCACCTGCCGAGGGCGATCGGGAGTGAGGGTGACAGACAGCCTATGGGGCAGACCTTGGGCCGACCGAGAATTTTTGGTCGGAGCCCCAAACAACGGCTGTGGAGGCGGAGGTTCCACCGGAATCTGTGGGCAGCCGGTTTTGGCCGAGCAACAGGCCTCGAAGTAGGCGCCTCGGCTAAGGCGAGGGGTTGCTTCGGCCGCTCCAATGACAGCCACTTAATAGCCGGGGAAGGCGACGACGTCGGCTTGCTCCCGGACAGAAGAAGCTGTTGCCACATGAGGTCCTCGTATCGTCGACACAACTTGAGTCGAAGCCTCCCCTCGTCCGAGAAGGAGGATGAGGACGACCGGTGGCGCCACTTGCCACGGTGCCGAGACCGAGACCGCCTGTGACAGCAGGATCGGCTGGACCGAGAAGAAGTCCGAGACCGAGACCTCGAACCTCGGCTTTTCCAAGGAGGGTATGGGGGTAGTGCAAGGAAACCCGCCCTTCCCTCGGCTCGGAGGGCTCAACCGTGGACTCCGGAACCGGAGGCACGGACAAGTCCACAGACTCCTCAATCACCGCCGGGGGAACCAGGGAGTGAGGGTTTTCGGCTTCACCGGTCGACAGCCCGTCCAACGGGTCAAGAAAAATCTCGACTGCGTCGACGGGAGTCTCGGTCAACTGACCTGACGGGGACACCGTGAAGCCAGTGGCCGAAGCCGAAGGATCGACCGAAGTCGATGGTCGACTACTCGGGTGAGGGGGACCTCTCCTGCTCCCAAGAGCGTCGACAGAGGGACTTACCTTTGTGGTCCTTCTTCTTGGACCGAGAGGAAGGCCCTGAAGATGTTGGTCCCTCTCCCTTAGTGGAGGGGGAGAGACAGAGCTCCTTAAAAGAAGCTGAATAGGAGGATCCCAGGGAGAGCGGGATAAATGCCGCGGCCGAGGAAGACGAAGACGAAGATGCGGCCTGCGTCGCCTCCTCCTTGAGGGCGATCATCTGCTCAAGCTGTTCTGCTGAGCCCGCCGCCGTGGAAACCACCAACCGGGCCTCCTTCGACTTTACCAGAGGGTAACGTTTTTCGGGTCGCCCAAGTTGTAAACGGCGGCACGGCTCCTCCAGGACGAGTCCGAAAAAGAAGAGCACAGGTCGCAAGCCTGCGGATCGTGCCCAAGACCCAAGCAGTAGACGCACGTGGAGTGCGGGTCCGTCCGAGACATCTTCTGCCCGCATGGGCACCTCCGGAAACCAGGAGTCGATCTGTCCATTGCAGCCGCGAGGGAAGTAAGTGACCGAAGTCTTGAAAACCTTAAAAGTAATTTCGGGTAAACTGAAGAAATAGGAACCAGTCTTATACGCAGAGCTTTAAGGAGGGAACCTGAGCTTCCAAGCGGTAAGGAAGATCTGGCGTCATGGGGCGGAGCCGAGAGTTTTACCACCCGGGTGGGTGGGAGGAGCCAGCTTGAAGACCTTCCGGCAAGATTTAAAGCGGCAAGGATACCTGCCAAGAAGTGTGGATGAACAACATATCCATGTCCCTAGAACCCCCTAATTTTCAGGGAGGACACTGAGTTGCTGTCAATGACATGGTCAACCCAGCTTAGATATTTAGGTACAACACTCTCCACTTCGGCTTCCCTGATCAAAAAGCTAAACTTAGATAACCTAATTAAGGAAATTCGACTAGATTTGAACAGGTGGAGCTTGTTGCACTTATCCCTTCAAGCGAGGGTTAATGTAATTAAGATGAATGTCCTGCCAAGAGTATTCTACCCATTTAACATGTTAAATGTATATCTTCCAGAGTTGGTTCCGCAAGCTCCATAGTGTAATTTCTCAGTTTATATGTAGGGGTAAAACCCAGCGTAGGGCATATAATAAGTTAAGTGCTCCAAAGCAGTGGGGTGGCTTAAAACTCCCCAATTTCTATCACTATTACTTGGCCAGTCGCATGGCCAAGTACATGCATTGGAGGGGATTAACCCAATTACTAAAAACAGTGCTACCACCATTCCTATCTGGTTACAAATAGAGCGAGAGTTACTAGGGAAATTTTTCCCAGAGTGCCTCTTGTTTATTGGCCCGGGTAGACTGCCCAGGGAACTGAAAGGTTCAGTTGTATACACTTCATTAAAAGTTCACTCGCAACTCTGCAGGTCCATGAGATATAAAAACCAAAAGAACCTATCGCAGCCGGTGTTTAATAATCCAACTTCAAAATCAGAGATAGAATTATACAAGTCCCCAAAGAGTGTTCCAATCCCCGAATTAAGGTCTCTGATTTGGTACGTGATGGCAGACTAAAGGAATATCCGGAAATACTAACTTCTTTGCAGCATCCCAAAAAATATTATTTTCGGCTCCAATTTAGGCATATGTTAACCAAGTGGTTCTGAGGGGGAAGATGGGACCCGCACTTGTTGCCTCCTTTGCAGCAATTTTTAGAATATGTCAATGAACCACATACCATATCTAAGCTGGCATCTCTTTTATATGTGGCATTAACCCCAGAGGCATCAGGTAAATCCAACTACTGGGCCTGACTTTTCCCACAAGACAATTTCTCATGGGATAAAATATGGGAGGGAATCCAGAGATATATCACTAATTATCATTTAAGATTAATGCAGTTTTACATATTGCATAATATTTACTACACTCCAGCTAAGTTATATGGAATGGGTAGGACACAGAGTAAAACACGTTTTTAGTGCGGGAAAGACCCTGGGATGTTCCTTCATATATTATGGGATTGCCCCAAGATAGCTTCCCTTTGGAGTGCTACTCGAGACAGGGCAGACCCACTGCTGGGCCCACAGGATCTTTTTTCACCACAGGTATGTATAGTGGGGGACTATACCAAGGTTCCCGTCAAAGAAAGAAGATACTATATGGCCATTATCTCTTTGATGGTTAAGCGGCTGGTCCTTCATTATTGGAAGGACCAACATGCAGTATCCTACCTTGAATGGGTTAAGGAGTTATTATTTAATTTAAGAATCGAAAAGGCAATTGCCAGTCTACGGGGTAAGCTCCCTTTGTATAAGACTAGATGGGAGAAGTTCCTCACGCTTTGGTCTCTTCCTTTGCCTCCCCAACAAGTTCAGCCGGGACTAGTAGTATAGGTTAGGGGTAGAGAAAGACCTTAGTAAGCCGCCCCACAGGAAACTCACGCTGCTACATATTGATGGGATGTGTGTAGTTAAGTTTATTAATCTTATGCAGCATAGACGATATGGTTGCTGCCTGAAACAGGAAAGGGATGTAGTTCTGTTAGAATAGGTAATAGTGGCTCTAGGGGTGGGGAGAGGGAGTGGGGGTGGGACAGTGGGGAGGGGAACATATACTCCACGAATGGACGGCATGAGGAAACTCTGGCTTCAGTTCTGTTTTTTTTTTTTTTTTAGTCCGATGAGGAAATGGCTGAATTCTAACTGCTTATTAAATATATTGTGGAGACCTTATGCCACTGTACCAATTTAAGTATTTCTGTATGGATGTATGCCCATTATCAACGTGCTGTATTTGTATTTTTGTATTTATGATAAACGAATAAAGTTTACTTAATTTAAAAAAAAAAACGTGAACAGTTTTCCAGGCAGCTGCTTTACAGATTTCTAACAAAGGAATATCTCTGGCAGCTGCTATAGGAGCAGCTGTACCCCTTGTAGAGTGAGCCCCAAGGCCTACAGGGGGTTCCTTGCCCACTTTGCTGTAGCAAAACTGGATACAGGCAACAATCCAGCATTCCATAGCTCTCTTTGAAGCTGGTTTGCCATTCCCCACATCCCCATAGTTCAGGAACAGCTGTGTATTGCCCTGTCTATGGTCCTTTGTGTGGTCTAAGTACTAACTGATAGCCCTTTTAACATCCAAGCTATGCAGCCTACGTTCACCTGAACTGGAATGGTCAATGAAAAAGACAGGTAAAGTGATGGACTGATTGAGATGGAAGCCAGACACCAGCTTTGGAAGAAACTTCCTATTAGTTTGGATGACTAGCTTGTTCCTATAGACTGAAATGTAGTTAGGCTCTGTGGACAACGCCTGGAGCTCACTGATCTTTCTGGCCGAAGTGATGGCCAGTGTTTTCCAGGTCACATTATTTGAGTTCTGCTGAAGACAAGGGCTCAAATGGTGGCTGCATTAGCTGGGCGATGCATATATTGAGATCCCATGCAGGGGCTGGCTCCCTGTGTGGGGGATGCAAGTACAAGAACCCTTTGAAAAACGTTCTGAATACCTGGTTTGCAGCCAGGGATGAGCCCCTACCCACTAAGAGGTAAGCAGAGACAGCTCTCAGGTGCACCTTAAGGGTGGATGGCCTGAGGCCAAGGGAATGAAGATAAGCCAGATAATCCAAAACGAATGGCAAGCCAACCTGGCTACAGTGTACATCTTTCTGCTGGCACCAAATGGAAAACCTCTTCCACTCAGAGGTGTACGTCTTCCTGGAAGAGGGTTTCCTAGACACCCTGAGAACCTCCAGGACTCCTCCAGAGAGATGCAAGTTAGCATACTTTAGGTCCTCAAGAGCCAGGCCTTGAGCCTGAGAGACTGGAGGTTGGGGTAAAGGATACTGCCCTACGAGAAGGTCAGTAGACTGTGTCCCCTTGGGCAGGTGATTAATCTGGATACTGACAGGGACAGGAGCAATGAATACCAGGGCTGCCTGGCCAAGTCCAGAGCAATCAGGATCATTGTCGCTGGCAGAACCCGGAGCTTGTTTAGTACTCTGAGGAACAGGGGGAATGAAGGGAAGGCATACAGAAACTTTGAAGTCCAGTCCAGCAATAGTGAATCAAGGGGCACTGTGCCCACTACAGGAGGCCTGCAAGAGAACTGTTGTGGCTGGTGGTTATCTGAGGCTGCGAAGAGATCCACTTTTGGAGTGCCCCATCTTCTAAACACAGCCTGCAGTACCTGCCTGTTTAAGGACTACTTGTAGTGACCCTGGCTGATCCTGCTGAGGGCATCTGCGAGGACACTGTCCTTCCCTGGAAGATGACATGCTGAGAGGGAGATCCCTAGGGAAAAAGCTAAATTCCACAATTTTATGGCCTCTGTGCACAGGGGAGGATGACCTTTTGCGCCCTTGCTTATTTATGTAGTACGTGGTAATTGCAATGTCCGTTCTGACTTGAACCACCTTGTCCAGCTGCATTGAGGCAAAGGACTGAACGACCAGGAAAACTGCCCTGAATTCCAGCAGATCTATGTGAAGAACAGACTCCTGTTGGTGACAAGTACTGTGTGCGGTGTGCTCCCCCAAATGGGCGCCCCGTCTTAGGAGGGAGGCATCCATTGTCAGCACTGCTGATGGTGGCTGCTGAAGGAAAGGCACACCTACTGTCCTTTTCCTGCCACCACTGGAGTGCGTGAAAAAGAGTTCCTGTGACTGGCACCATCTTTGACAGGGAGTCTCTGTTTCTGGGACCAATGAGATCTGAGATGGAACTGGATGTCTTCTCATCTGGAATCTGGACCCTGCTACTATTGCTGTTGACGCAGCCATGTGGCATAACAGCTAGATAAAGTACCTTGCTGGTCTGAGGATATGCAGTTGGAAGGAACTGGCCATCTGCACCAGGCTGTCCACCCTTCCCTGACGGAGGAATGCCTTTACATAGAAACACAGAAACACAGACTTTGACGGCAAATAAGGATCGCTTGGCCCACCTAGTCTGCCCCTTTCCCTACCTAAAGGATAAGCTGCAGATCCTAGTTAACCAACAGCCTATTTCTTCCTACCGCCCACAAAAATTGCCTTATGTCTGTCCCATGCAATCGTGAATTCTCCCACAGTTTAAGACCCTACAGCCTCCTCAGGAAGGCTGTTCCATGCGTCCACCACCCTCTCTGTGAAAAAATACTTTCTCACATTACCCCTGAACTTCCCTCCCTCTATCTTCAAATTGTGTCCCCTTGTTCTTGCACATCTCTTTTTCTGAAAGATGCTACCCCTCTTAGACTTTGTTGATTCCACTGAGGTACTTAAAAGTTTCTATCATGTCCCCCCTCTCCCTCCTTTCCTCAAGGGTATACATATTAAGCTCTTTTAGTTTCTACTCGTATGACTTCTTTTGCAGACCCTGCACCATTTTAGTTGCCCTCCTCTGGACTGCCTCTATCCTGTCTCTGTCCTTGCAGAGATAGGGTCTCCAGAACTGGACGCAGTACTCCAGATGGGGTCTCACCAACTGTCCCCTTTCCCCTTAGTGTGTCCAACCCTGCATCTATAGACACCAAGAGTTTACTAGGAAGCCTAGAGACTGCAGGGCATCCTGTGTGGAGATTAGTGCATCCCTGACCTGCTGAGGTGGCTGGCCTACTACTAGCCAGTCTTCTAAGTATGGGAACACTGTCATCCCCTGCCTCAAGTGCGCATCCACCATTGCTAGGCACTTTGTAAATACACTTGGAGCAGAAGTCAGACCGAAGGGCATGGCCCTGAACTGATAATGGCCTGATGTCAACCTGAACCTGAGGTACTTTCTGTGGGATTGCCTGACTGAAATGTGGAAGTAGGCACCTTTTAAGTAAAGTGATGCCAGCCAGTCCCCCTGCCTAAGCGTTAGGAAAATGGCTGCCAGAGTGACCATTTTGAATGTTGGTTTTGTCGAATGTCTGAGAGCTAGTGTGGGTTGCCACTCCCCCGTTTTCTTTAAAGTGAGGAAGTACCTCGAGTACAGTACAGACTCTTTCCTTTTTCTGCCAAAGGGACAGGCTCAATTGCTTTTTCCTTTAAGAGTTTAGCTACTTCCGCCTCCAGCAGAACTGCTTCTGATGGGGTGGCAGGTCTGAACACCCTTGCCCTAAGCCTGGGCATGATCTTGAAGCAGAGTCCAAGGCCTTGGCTCACTACCTCTAGAACCCACTTGTCTGTGGTAATGGATTTCCAGGCCTGGAGGTAGTGAACCAGCCTGCCCCCTACCAGGAATGGGGAGGCAACCCTGGCAGGCCCCTCAGGGGGTCTGCTTTGCCTGTGTACTTGGCTGGAGACTGGAGTTAGCACGGCTACTGCTCCTTCTACCCCGCCTCTGAAGTACCTTCTTTGTGGCTGATAGGCTGGGAAAGCCAGAGTCTGAAAGAAGTGTCTGTAGTGGGTTCTACCCCATCTCTGGTGTTTCTGGGGCGCTGATGCTTTTTCCATAGCAGCAGCACTCTTGTATGCCACCTTGTACTCATCCACCTTTTTCATGAAAGCCTCTGTCTGCTCATCAAAGAGAGATGTGGGCTCACAAGGAAAATTCAGGGCCTTCATTTGGGTGTCCTGGGATAGATTAGTGGTTCTCAGCCAAGCAGACCTTCATAGGAAGGTTGAGGTTGCCATTAACCCCGCTGCAGTGTCATTAGCATCCACTGCATCCGAAATTGGTATTTGGAAACGTCTATGCCCCTTTTTGCTGCCTCTACCACGTCAGATGCCATCTGAGCAAGGACAGCCCTAGCTATCTCTAGAACTGTGTTCCAGAGACTTTCCTGATACCAGGAAACACAGACCATGTAAACAGCCTCTCTAATGGCCAGAGAAGACCCCAAAATAAAATTTCTTGGCCACAGAATCCATTTTTCTAGAGTCCTTCTTGGGAGAATGTGATACTAGAGGTATGCCTGCCTTATCACATGCAGCAGCCTGCACCACCCCCTTCATGGCTGGGATGTCCAAAAAGGAATTCGGTTCCTGCCTAGGCAACCCAGTACTTCCTGTCTATCTTCTTGTCCACAGGTGGAACAGAAGTGGAGGTTTGCAACATCCTAGTTGCCTGTCTCTTTAGTGATTTGTGGATGGGTAAAAGCAACCTCTTAGTTGCCGGCACATCATCATTTCCATATAGTCTGGTTCCTCCTCTTCCTCTGCAGACTCCTGAATGGAGAAGTCCAGAGTACGTGCCACTTGCTTCATGAAAGCAAAATGGGAGGAGTAATGCTCAGATCCCTTGTCAGGGGAATCAGGATGTTGAGGATCAGGAGAAACATCCAGTTCAAGACATTCCCCATAATCCTCATCTTCCTCCTCTTCCACCAGAGGGATGCCCCAACAGGAGAGGAGACTATGCACTACCTCTGGATGGAGAGACCACTCACGAGACACCACCCACCCAGCTGAGGGAGTCTGCCAGCTGATTGGACACAGCAGCCACTTGGACGGCCAGAAGAACAGCGTTCAGGCTGAGCATGAGGGTCCAGATTCCGAGAGCCTCCATGTACAAAGAAAGTGTGTGTGGCCCACCCTGTTTGTTGAGGCAGTACGTGGTGGTGATGTTGTCAGTCTGGACCTGAATGACCTGACCCCAAATCTGAGGAGCAAAGGCTGTTGGCGACAGCTGAACTTTCCAAAGCTCCAGCAGGTTGATATGGCATGGGGACTCCTCTGGTGTCCAGAGACCACGGAATCTGTGTTCTCCCAGATGGGCACTCTAGCACATCAGGGAGGCAACAGTCATCAGTCATGATGGTGACTGTCGGCTCCAGGCAGACAAAGAGGATTCCTTTCTACAGATGTTCCAGGACGAGCCACCACTTGAGTGTGTCCCACATCAGCTGGGACACAGTGACCAGATGGTCGAAGTGGCCCATGTGCCGAGATCATTGAAGGGCCAGTTCCTACTGCAGGGGGTGCATTCTACACCAGGCCCAATGGACCACGCTGGAGCAGGCTGCCATGAATCCCAAGAGGTGCAGGAAGTCCCGAGCAGGGCGCAATTGCCCAACCCGAAATGATTAAGCAAAGGAGGAAAGAACCTCCACTCGGTCTGCTGGGAGTCGAGCTCTGGCTCTGAAAGAGCAGAGTTCTGCCCGGATGAAGTGCATCATCCATGAAGGTAGAAGCTCCGACTTGGCCTCATTCACCAGAAGGCTAAGAGTCAAACAAGTCTGGAGGGCCAGGTCCCTTGACAGCTCTACCTCTGTCCTTGAGGGACCCGCTATCAGCCAGTTTTCCAGGCAGAGGTACACCCAGACCACTCGATACCTCATGTAGGCTGCCACCACTGCAATGCACTTGATGAAGACCCTGGGAGTCGAGGAGAGGCTGAAGGGCATGGCCTGGAACTAGTAGAGATTCTCTTCTGCACAGAACTGAAGGAACCAGCAGCGGAACGGACAGATGAAAACGTGGAAGAACACATCCTGAAGATCCAGAGAGCAGAACCACATGTTCTGCTCCAGGTATGGAATTATCTGAGACAGAGTGACCATCCTGAAGGTGTGCGACCGAAGGAATTGTTCAGGTTGTGCAGACCTAAGATGAGGTGCCAGCCCCCTCGTTCGCTTTGGAATCTGAAAGAATCTAGAAACAAACCCTGGGCTTACTGGGGGGCCGAGACTTGAGCCATTACCTCTTTCTAGAAGAGCTGGGCGATGTCTTCCAGAAGGGCTGACTGCATGTCAGTAGATACCACGTCCTCCAGCGAGGCGTGGGCTTGGCACAGAGGGTAAGCCTCGAACTCCAGAGGCAGACCGTGGCCGACCACTTTAAGGACCCACCTGTCCGAGGTGACAGCGGACCAGGCGGAAAGGAAGTGGTGGAGCCATCCCCCCACGAGAGGACCAGGGGAGATGGGACTGGCATGGGGGAGGCCTGGAGGCAGAGGAGGGACCGACTAAGGATGCAGCGGTGCCTCGACCACCTGGTTTGCTGATGACCGAAGCAACCTGCTTTGGTCAAGGACACCATGCCTGGGCCTGCTGCCCAGCCAGGGGCTGGGACGATTTTGCTACGGGGCAGAGAGGTGCCGAAAGGGATTCTTCCTGTGAAGCTGGGATCCCTCTGGAAGGAGGTAACAGAGTTCAGGGAGGCACTAGACTTCTCAGTCCAAGTGAGGTGTCCTTCTCCCCCTCCCCCCCCCGGCCCAAACAAGTCGGTGTCCGGGAAGGGGACATCCGGCAACTTGTGCTGGTTATCTACTGTGAAGGCACAAATCTGCAGCCAAGCCCTACAGTGCAAAGCCACCCCAGCGGCCACAGACCAGAAGCACAGGAAATCACTGATGTCCTTGGCCATCAGAAGCTGCTGTTTGGCCACAGTTCGGCCCTCATCTTGATTACTGTAATGCTCCATACCTAGAGTTACCTGGGGTAGATCTCAGTCGCCTGCAGCTGGTGCAGAACGCTGCAGCCAGGTTGTTGACAGGGCTGTCAAGAACTAGCCATATCACTTCTGTGCTGCGCAAACTGCACTGGCTGCCGCTGAGATGGTGGATCACCTTCAAGGTTGCATTGCTGACCTATAAGACCCTACACGGATGGGGACCGGGTTACTTGCAAGACCTTCTTCTGCCTTACTCCCCCTCCTGCCCACTTCGCTCCGCCAACAAGAGATTACTAGAGGTTACCAGGGTCAGTCTTCAAACATCAGGTGCTAGGGCTTTTTCTTTTGTAGCCCCAACCCTGCGGAACTCTACCTTGTCGGATTAGAGAGTGCCTGTTCACCGAGACTTAAGTCCTCATTAAAAACTTATTTAATTTAGCTTTTGTGGACAAGATTTAGTTTTACTGTTGCTGCCTTTTTATCTCAGATCTGTTTTATATCGTACATTTGATTTTATATTACATCGTGTATGTTTTAATTTGATACAGTATTGTGCATGCGTTTTGGTTTTAGAAAAGAGCATTATAAATAAAATTTGATTTGATCCCGGACTTGCTTGACCATCGTCTGTAAGTCAGCCAGGAAGCACCTAACTGAGAGTGCTCTGTAAGGCATGAGCAAAATGGGCCATCAAAAGGGCTGAACTCATCTGCCGAAGGCAGAGAGAGAAGAGGCTGCATAGACCTTTCTGGCCAGGTGATCCAATTTCTTGGATTGTCAGGAGGTTAATCCATATCCTCGACATTGCCGATACACCGAAAAACCAAGTCAGCAACCAAATCATCAACCAAGGGATATTTCACTAAAACCAGACAGGAAACCCGTAGGGACTGCATACTTTTGGGTCATATGAGCCCACGGTACAGGGCAGGAGGCATGGTGCTACCAAAGTTCCAAACCGGGGCCAAGAATGGCTTTGGAGTTACCTCGGTTTAGGATTTCGGTCAAGGGATACTTGGCACATTTTTGGATGGGCTCCATCCGAGTCCCAGCAGATTCTGAAATTAAACAGAGCAAGCTCCCAAAAGAACTGGGACCCTGCTCCACAGAAAAATCCTCCCCCGATTCCACGTCCACCAAATGAGAATGCAGGGAGAAGACCTCAGAATCTGAGGATTCGCAGAGAAGCGGTCGAGCTCCCTAATCCCCACCAACTCTGCAGGGTTTATCAGGAGTAACAGTGACCGACAGCCGACAAGGAAGCCCAGGAGCAGAATGGGCATCCTTAGGAGGGGCACCATCCTTCGCCTGCTCAGGAGGTGGCTCTACCTGATGAGCGGGGAGGCCAGAACTGGCAGAGCCTGAACAGGCTGAGGCCTCTGAGGCGGCAGCTATGGAATCCCCAGAATGGGGGCCGGAATATGCTTAACCCTGGATAGCATGAGCTGCTGCAAAGTACAGTTACATAAGAACTTACTGTAACAGTAGATCTTCGAGAGAGGCTCTTGCAGTAGGTACTTACATATAGAACTGATGCCGGCAGGCGGCAGGACCCCACAGAAAAATGTCTAGCTAGCAGTCCCTGGTGAGGGACCGCCCCCATGTCAGGTGACTGGCGTCAGGAGACATCGGTATAAAGGGGCGGTCCCTGACACCTGCCTTCCAGTTCTTTCCCGCCACGGGCCAGAAAGGCCGGACGAGAGAGAGCAGATATTTCCTCAATGGAAAAGGAGCTGAAAAGCGAGGGGGATGGAGGGTGGGAAGTGTTACCTACTGCAAGAGCCTCTCTCAAGAGCTACTGTTGGCTGCAGCCCTACGTAATTGTACTATCTTACTTCGAGAGGGCTCTTGCAGGTAATTACATACAGGACTGAACTCAAGCAGTCTGGAACAAAGAGAGGCACTGGGAGAAGGAAAACTACTCCAAAAAGCAGTTCTAGCTGTGCAAGGCTCAAGACAAGAGGCCTTGCAGAACAGCCAGCCCGAAGCCTGTTCTATGGAGAGAGGCAACATCCAAACTGTAGTGTTTAGTAAAGGTATGGACAGAAGTCCAGGTGGCAACAGCACAGATGTCTGCCGCAGACACATTTTTGAAACAAGTCGCTGAGGCAGCTACTCCTCTGGTGGAATGGCCTCTTACTGGACCCGGTAGAGTTTTGTTATATTTATCATAACAGAAAGTGATGCTATGAGTCAATCACTTAGACAGGCATTGCTTGGAAACAGCATTGCCTTCCCCTTTATGAGCAAAAGAGACGAACAATTGGTCAGTCTTTCTGAGATCATTCGTCCTGTTGGTGTTGTATCTCAGAATCCGGTGAACATCCATAGAATGGAGTAAATACTCCCCTTGATTAGAGTACTGAGTAAAAAAGGCAGGTAACTCTATGGACTGATTCAGAGTAGACTCAGCTACTACTTTAGGGAGAAACTTAGGATTCGTGCGAAGAGTAACTCGTTCCTTGTGAAAAATCAAGTATGGGATTTTGCACATCAGGGCCTGGAGCTCGGAGATTCTTTGAGCCGAAGTAATGGCCACCAAGAAGAGCGTCTTCCACAAAAGAAACTTCACATCTGCAGAAGCTGCAGGTTCGAAGGGAGGAAGGGTAAGTTTCTCGAGAACAAAATTCAAGTCCCAAGGGGGGGCAGGAGTACGGATGGGGGGCCTCAGATGGAGAACCCCTCAGAGAAAGGTCTTAGATACCTCCAATTGAGCGAAAGCTTTGTCTGCGAAGGGAACTTGATAGGCCGAGATGGCCGACATGTGTACCTTCAAAGAAGAATGACTGAGACCCAGGTCAAACAGATGACGTAAATACTCCAGAAGAAGCCCCGCTGAACAAGAGAAGGGTTCCACGTTCTTAGAAGCAGCCCAGATAGTGAATCTTTTCCACTTCATGGCATAAGTGGATCTGGTGGAGGGTTTTCTGGCCTCTACCAAACTCTCCGCCACCTTGGGAGACACTCCAAAACGAGATTAGGCTAAGTCTGCAGGAGTCATGCATGCAGTTGAAGGGATTCGAGGCCTGGATGGACTAGGGTCCCCTGATCCTGGGTCAGTAAGCCTCAAGACAGAGGAAGAGGAAGAGAAGGATCCTCCGAGTATTGTTGTAGAAGAGAGAACCAAACTTGCCTGGGCCAGAAAGGAGCAATCAGAATAATTTGTGCTCCTTCTGAAGCTAGTTTCTGCAAGACTCGTGGGATAAGTGGAGTTGGGGGAAAGGCACAGACGAATCTGTCCTTCCAGGCTAGAGACAGAGCGTCGCTCCAGAAAGCGCCTCCCTCTGGAACGAGTGAGCAGAAGACGGGAAGTTTTGCATTTAGAGGGGATACGAACAGGTCGACCTGTGGTGTTCCCCAAAGTTGAAAGATATTGTTTAGGACCCCTTGGTCTAGTTCCCACTCATGAATCAGAGCAGAAGAGCTACTTAACTTGTCTGCCAGGGTGTTGTCGACTCCCGGAACGTGAATTGCCGTGATGCGAAGGTCGTGTTGTGTTGCCAAATCCCAAACCCTCACTGCCTCCCTGCAAAGAGGGTAGGACCAAGTCCCTCCCTGTTTGTTGATGTACCACACCACGCACATGTTGTCCGTCTGGACGGCTAGGTGGCCGGGAAGGATGTATTGGTGAAGGGCCTGGAGAGTGTACAACACTGCCCGAAGCTCGAGCACATTGATGTGGAGAGCTTGTTGTAGCTTGGACCAGGAGCCCTGGGTCCGATGAGGGCCTAGATGGGCTCCCCAACCTTCGCCCGAGGCGTCTGTGGTTAGAGTCTGGGAGGAGGGAGGATGAATGAAAGAAACTCCCCAAAACAGGTTCTCTCTAACCATCCACCATTGCAAGTCTCGAAGCATCGGCGAGGAGACCAGAACAGGGTGATCTAGGTCATCCACTAGTTGATCCCATTGAGAGCACAGAGTCCACTGAGAAATCCTCATGTGCAGTCGAGCGTGAGGAACAATCAGGATAGCAGCCGCCATGAGCCTGAGAAGGCGAAGAACCGACCTCGTAGAGACTGTCCTGCGGTCGGACAGCAGACTTATTTGAGTCTGGAGGATGGACGCCCTGTCCGGAGGCAGGAAGGCCTTGCCCGTGGTCGTATCGAGAATCGCCCCAATAAACTGTAGCCTCTGGGATGGGTCCAGATGAGACTTGGAATGACTGATGTTAATATCCAGGCAGGCAAAAACCTGCTGGGTAAGGGAGAGGCAATGCAGGAGTTCCTCCCTGGATGAGGCCACCAGGAGCCAATCGTCCAGGTACGGGAAAACCTGCACTCCCCTGGTACGTAGGTGGGCCGCCACCACTAACAGGCATTTGGTAAAGACTCGGGGGGCCGAGGATAGACCAAACGGGAGCGCCTTGAACTGGTAGTGGTCCCCCTGGAACGCAAAACGAAGGTATTTGCGATGAGATGGGCGAATGGGAATGTGCAGATAAGCATCCTGCATATCCAGAGCACAAAGCTATTGACCCGGCCGGAGGAGGGGCAGAAGGCTCTGCAAAGAGAGCATCCCGAACCTTTCGTATTCTACGAAAAGATTCAGGGAACTGAGATCCAAAATTGGTCTGAGATCTCCTGTCTTCTTTGGTACCAGGACGAAATGGGAATAGTAACCCGTCCCTCGCAGATGAAGGGGGACAGACTCTATTGCTTGTTTCAGCAGGAGAGCCGAAATTTCCTCCTGGACCAAGAGAAGATGTTCCCGTGAATACGACGACTTCAAAGGGGGGTGGCGGGGTGGTTTCTGAAGAAACTCTATCGAGTATCACTCTGCTATGAGCTGGAGCACCCAAGAATCTGTGGTTATCCTCTCCCATCCCGGAAGGTGGAGGGAAAACCTCCCTCCTACTCGTTCCTCCGGGGAGTCCGGAGGCAGTAGGAGAGGAAAGGAGTCGGGTGGTGTGGGGCAGCACCGCAGCTGAAGCACCCATTACTTTTTTGGGCGGGGGGGACTCAGCAGCTGTTGGGGCCTGGCGTTTTGTGGCCCACCTTCCCTGGGGTTTCGTTTTGGGCCGATTCCATCTGTGAAAGGGACAGTACTGCTGCTGATGGGGACGGTACATGGAATCAACTGACTTCAGTGCCGTCCCCTTCTCTTGCAAATCGGTGATGATGTCCTTGGCATCACCCCCGATAAGCACCGACCCCCGGAAGGGTGCTTCCTGGATAGCAGATTGCACCTCCGGGACCAACTCTGACACACAGAGCCAAGCATGTCGCCGTAGGCCTATGGCGAACGCTGAGCTCCACCCAGCAGTGTCCACTGCATCGCATGTCGTGCAAAGCATGTGGCGACTGGCTGAACGAGCAGAGCAGACCAGATCAGCCAACTCCTGCTTGACTTGGGAGTCAGGCAAGGAGTCCAGTTTGGCTTCCACCTGAGTCAGAGTAGCCTTCTGGTAATTCCTCCACATGGCCGACATAGTTCAAAGCCCTGATCCCCAGTGTGGAGGAAGCATAAATCTTTCTCCCATACTGGTCCAGAAGGCGTGATTCCTTATCAGGTGGTGATGAGCTAAGATGTTTGGGGTTTGCCGACCGTCCGTGGGCGTCGCTAATCACGACCGAGTTGGCACGAGGGTGAGAATCCAGAAAATCAACACCCTCTGGACCCTGATATAGCCTGTTCGACTTCCTAGGAAGTGGGGCTAAAGCTGACGGCTGTTTCCATATTGTGGTAACTAGGTCGGCGTGAGGCTCTATCCCGGGTGGCACCAAAGTAGGAGCTGTCACGGGCAGATCCCAATGTTCAGCGAGTTTTAGACGCTGAGGATCTGGTTCCAGGGAGTGCCACTGATGAACCTCCTGGATTTTCCTAAGCAACTCCGTAAAAGAAGGATCCTCCGGAGGAGACTTCGGAGGAGTCCATGGCCTGGGCTTCGACGGAGAGCGTGGCTCGTCATGTCTCTCGGAGCAGCCGTCGGAAGAATCCAAGGAGTCCGAGGGTGAAGAGGAGGTGAAGAGGAAAAGACTCCCTTTCCCAACCCGGGAGGAGCGGACCCCTTGGGAAGTCGCAAGCGGAGTGCCCTTCTCTGGATCCAGACGGAAGAACCCTGGAATCCAGAGGTGGTGAAGGAGTGTGCCGCCTCAGACGTGCGGGAACCTTGGATGGCACCATCGCCGGAAGGTGGCTCTCGACCTCTTTGGTGAGCTGAGCCTTGGCCTCAGCCCACCAGGAGGCCAGTGGAGGAGGAGGAGGAGGCGGGGGATAAGGATACGGGTTGTAACCATACAAAGCATATCCAAAACCTGGCTGCGGGCAGCCCGGCGTCAGGTACTGCGGCGTCGGGAAGCCCGGCGTCTGGTACTGTGGCGTCGGATACCGCGCGTCCAAGGTACACCGCGCCAGATAGACGGAGGGTACCCGGGAGCCGGGGTGGGTGCTGGAGCAGATGGCCCAGCCGGTGGCCTCACAGGGGTCCATAGTGGAGGGCCCAGAGGGCCCTGATGGAGCAGATGTCTCCAAGTCGGTAAGACCGCATCAGGCCGACGCCGAGAGGCCCTGGCGCCGGAGGTACCAACGCCAGAGGTGCTGGCATCGGTGCGGCGTCCGAGGGCAGGCGTCGAGTCCGGCCACCAGGTGGCAGAAGGACTAATGGAGGAGCTCCCTGCGCCGCCCGGGATGGAGGGAAAAATCCGCGGTCGAGTTGGGAGACTCTGGTTCCTCAGACGGCAGCAAAGGCTGCCGGAGACCGGGTACGACGGATGTGGGGACCGTCAGTTCTTCGCTAAATCGGACGCTGCTTGAAGCGAGCGACGTAGGCTTAGGGCTAGGCCTCGCGGGCGCCTGGAGGAGCCGGGGCATCTCACTTGATGAGAGCCATCACCAGAGGCAGGCCAAGTAGAGTGATAGGCCCGGTCCAGTGGAGTGGAGGCCACGCGCTGCCTCGAAGGGTCGGACGTCTTACCGGCCCTCTCCAGGCGGATGTTGGAGGAGCCGACGCCCGGCTTACCGGAGTCGCCCACAGTGGTAGGCCGCAAGCATGCGGCCAAACCAGGGGCAGAGGCCTTCAACTGCCCGGCAGCGCCCGCAAGGTCCGCGCGCAAGCCAGATGAGCGGGCAGACGCCCTTCAGAAACCTCCCGAGGCAGCCGCCGGCGCCGATCCTCCGAGGGGATGTTACCTGCATCCCAGCGACTCCCGATGCGGTGGAGGAGCCCTTGTCCCAGTGCCTCTCCTTCTCCTTCCGATGGTCTTCGGGGGAAGTGGATGCACACCTCAGTTTTTTGAGCTCCTTCTCCACTGAACTCATTTTTTTCTTCAGAATATGGGCTTCCAGGGATTGCTGCTGCCTTTTCTGGGTAGCCGCATTGAAACTGAGGCAGTGCTGGCACTTCTCGACCAGGTGATCGGGGCCTAGGCAGAACAGGCACAGGGAGCGGCCATCCTTGTGCGGTAGTTGGGCACCGCACAAATCGCAGTTATTCTTGTGCTCAGAGGGTGTAGGGGACGACATACACTACCGGACAAAAGCTTTAGAACACCCCCATTTTTCCAGTTTTTACTGAAATTTATGCAGTTTAATGTCTCAATGTACTCTGAAATTAAAGCATAGAACAAATAAACAATTGGAGATAAAAAAGAAATCATAGAATCATTTTAACAAAATTCAATCTAAATTTTTGACTCAAAGTAGCCACCTTTTGCAGATATAACCGCCGAACACACTCGTGGCATTCTTCCTACAATGGACATCAAATATTGTTCGGGAAGTTCTTCCCAACACTGTTGCAGAAGTTCTCACAAATGTGTTGCACTTGCAGGTTGCTTTGCTTTCACCCTTCTGTCCAGTTCATCCCAAACCAGCTCGATGGGGTTTAAGTCTGGAGACTGTGCTGGCCATTCCATGATTTGAAGCCTACCGTCTTGTTCTTTTCCTCGAAGGTAGTTCTGACATAGCCTGGAGGTATGTTTTGGGTCATTATCTTGCTGTAGGATGAACCCTGACCAACTAGGCGTAGACCAGAGGGTATTGCATGGTGCTGCAAAATGCTGTGGTAGCCCTTTGGTTCAGGGTGCCAGTCACTCTGTGCAAGTCGCCAACTCTGGATCCAGCAAAAGAGCCCCAGACCATCACGCTTCCTCCTCCATGTTTGACAGTTGGTGTCACACACTGAGGAACCATCCTTTCGCCTACTCGACGGCGTACAAAAACCCTGCGTGATGAACCGAAGATTTCAAATTTTGATTTATCGGTCCAGTCTTCAGTAGTCCACTGGCGGTGCTTCATGGCCCAGGCAAGCGTCTTTTTCTTATTTTGCCATCTTAGCAATGGCTTTCTTACTGCCACCGACCTGTCAAACCTGCAACTCAAGTCTTCTCTTCACAGTTGAAACTGAGACTTGCTTCCCGACCAGTGTTAAGCTGTGCTTGAAGCTGTTGTCCTGTGAGCGCCTATCACGCAAGCTGTTGACTCTCAGAAACTTGTCTTCTGATTCTGTTGTGGCTTTGGGTCTGCCAGACCTCTTCCTGTCAGAGTTTCCTCCAGTTTCCAAGTGCCTTTTGATGGTGTAGGAAACTGTACTCACTGACACCTTGGCTTTCTTTGCAATTTCTCTAAAGGAAAGACCTACACTTTTAAGGGTTATAATGGTCTGTCTGTCTTCCTTTGTTAATTGCCTTTTTCTCACCATTATGATAGCAATATATTACTTCCTGCAGTGCAATATTGTCCAAATGATGCTTCAGAGGGTGTAATAACAGTCTGTTCCAACACTGCTTTTATACATACAGGGGGGTTGTAATCAAGTAATCAACAAAAGTTGGGACACCTGTAGGAATTGTTTGCATCAACTTTCAAGGCTTAATTTACTTCCATTGCTGCAGAACAGCTGTAAGTTATTAACCCATTACTTGTTCCCTGAAAAAGGCCTTTTTTTATAACTCTGAAATTTACATTATTTTTCAGTTTTTGCTAACCTAAACTTTTTTTTTTTTTAACCTCTAGCAGTTTACCGCTTACCTTTGTACCATTTCAGGTTATTCACTGGACTTGAATTGCTTAAACTTCAATAAAAACTGGAAAAATGGGGGTGTTCTAAAACTTTTGTCTGGTAGTGTACATCGACAATTGTACTGGCGTTAGTCGAAAAAGCAATTATTTTAGGTAAAGCGTTGGTGGCTGGCAGCATGAACTTTCTCGCAGGCTGCATGAGCTAACGGCTGGAAAGAACTGGAAGGCGGATGTCGGGACCGCCTTTATACAGACGCCCTGGACGCCGGGTCACCTGACGGAAGGGTCCTCGCCAGGACTGCTAGCTAGAAATTTTTCCGTGGGGTCCTGCCACCTGCCGGCATCAATCCTATATGTAATTACCTAGTGCAAGAGCCCTCTCGAAGTAAGATCATTAGTTCTTCATAGCGTCGACGCATCTTGCGTCGAAACCTCTCCTCACCAAAGGAGGAAGAATAGAGGCAGCGGCGCTTGCCAAAGTGCCAAGAGCGAGAGTGCCAATGTCTGTGAGGGCTGCTCGACTCCGGGCTATGGGATCTCGACCTCAACCACCAGAAAATCCGATGGCGAGAAAGAGAAGGAGTCAGCGAATGCCGAGACTCCTCAGAGGGAATGGGATCTTCAAGATTTGGGACTAGATCAGGAAGCTGGTCTGACCCTCCCTGTGAGGTACTAGGCAGGACCGTAGTCCTAGAGAGAGAAGTGTCCACCTCGTCCTGCGACAACGTATCGACCAGCTCGAGAAAAATCTCAAAAGGTTGGTCGATGCGCATCTCAGCTGACGGGAAGACCGTGGAGCTAGCAGCCTGGACCGAAGGATCAACTATAGTCAAAACCTCAAAGAAAATATAGCAATCATGGCCCGTGAGCACTCGTGATCCCACAATCACTAACGAGACCAATTTTAGTCTCTTTGTTTTAGATAACTTAGAGGATTTTGTGCCCATAGAGGGACCCTGCCCAAGGGTGGGAAGGGACTGGCACAAATCCTGGAACACCACGTAAAGGTAGCGCCAATGGAAAGCGGCACAAAAGACGAAGCTGAAGGGGCATGTTCCCGGCCTTAGCCACCTCCCCCTCAAAGGCCACAAGTTGTTTGTCGAAGCCCGCAGCTGCAGAGACCACCCAGCGGGCATCTTTCAGGCGAATGGACAAGTCCCATTCATCTGGGCACCTGAGAAGAAGATGAGCGTGTTGGTCCAAAGTAGTCAGATGCAAAGAGTGACAAAAACTGCAAGCCAGGGGATCATGCTCATGGCCCAGGCAGTAGACGCACGAGGTGTACAGGTCCATCTGGGACATCTTCTGCCTGCAGTCGCACCTTTTAAAACCGGGCGCCAACTTCAAGTCATCCATACTGATGGTAAACAGTTTCTAAACCAAATCTGAAACAAACCTGAAGACGCAGTTTCTTTTGAAAGCACAAGGGCCTACTCAGAGTGCTATGGAGGGAACCTTCTTCTTCTAGCAGAAAAGAAGATCTGACGTCATTGGGTGGTGGCAAGGGAGATACCACCCGGATGGGTGGGAGGAGCCATCTTGAAGTCCTTCCGGCCAGACATTTAAAGGGAATGGAATCTGCCAAAAGTATGGCTTAGTACACCATATCCACACAGAAACATAGACTTTGATGGTAGATAAGGACCACTTGGCCCACCTAGTCTGCCCATTTCCCTACCTATTGGATAAGCTGCAGATCCTAGTTAACCCATAGCCTACTTCTTCCTACCCCCCACTAGAACTGACTTATGTCTATCTCATGCATTCTTGAATTCCCCCATTGTTTTTGGCCCCCCGACCTCCTCAGGAAGGCGGTTCCATGCGTCCACCACCCTGTCTATGAAAAAATACTTACTCATGTTGCCCCTGAGCCATCCCCCCCCCCATCTTCAAATTGTGTCCCCTTGTTCTTGCACATCTCCTTTTCTGAAAGATGCTCCAAAAGTTTCTATCATGTCTGCCCCACTCCCTTCTTTCCTCAAGGGCATACATATTAAGCTACTTTACTCTCTCTTCATATGGCTTCTGGTGCAGATCCTGCACCATTTTAGTTGTCCTCCTCTGGACTGCCTCCATCCTGTCTATGCCCTTGCAGAAATGGGGTCTCCAGAACTGCATACAGTTCTCCAGATGGGGTCTCACCAACAGTCTGTACAGAGGGATAACAACTTCCTGTCTTCTACTGGTGGTGCCTCTCCCTATACATCCCAGTGTCCCCCCAGCCATTCTTACTGCCTTCTCACATTGTTTGATTACCTTTAGGTCATCTGATATGACTACACTCCAGGGCCCTTTCCTTTGTGTTGTTAATATCCCCCCCCCCCCCGGTGTACTCACCCCCTGGGTTTTTGTTTCCCAGGTGCATTACTTTGCACTTCTTTGCACTGAATCTAAGTTGCCATACTTTTGACCATTCCTCCAACCTGCCAAGTCCCTTCTCATCCTTTCCACCCCCCCCCCGTGTATCAACCCTGTTGCAGATCTTTGTGTCTTCTGCAAAGAGGCATACTTCCCTTTCCAGACCCTCTGCAATGTCACTTATAAAGATGTTAAAAAGGACGGGACCCAGTATTGGACCATGCGATACCCCGCTAGTAACCCCTCTTTCTTCAGAGTGGACTCCATTTATTAATACCCTCTTTGTCCTGTTGTCCAGCCAATTATCCAGAGTGCTTCTACTGATTGGATTAAGTACCTCCCCCTCCTCTTCTTTTGTGAATACTGAGCAGAAATATTCATTCAGTATCCCCGCTTTTTCACAGTCCCTCTCTGCCCACCCACTCACCCTCCCTCCCCTTTATTAAGCCTCACTATCCCTCCCTTGGTCTTTTCTACGCTCCCTAATGTACCTATAAAAGGTTCTTAACCGAGTTGGCTAGCTTTGGGCCTTTGCTACTGACTGCCTTCCCTGCTTCCTTCTGATTTAACTGGTACAGTTCTACTGTCCTGCTCCTTCTGTGTTTCCTTATACTTCTTGAATGCTATCTTTTTCTCCCTAACCTTCCCCACCACCTCTTTTGAAAACCACAGTAGTTTTTACTTTTGTTTTATTTGCTTCACACAAAGGCTTGTTGCCTATGTGATGGCAGTTTTGATGTTTCCCCATTGTTCCTCCACCCCTCCTTCTTGCCTGCTTGCTTGTGCTTTTCTGAGGCACTCTCCCATTTTAACAAAGTCAGCGCTCCTAAAATCCAGTACCCTCACTTTTGCATTGCTTGACTCTGCAGCTGTGTTTATCGTGAACCACACTGTTTGGTGGTCACTTGTTCCTGGCTGGCTACCCACTTCTAGATCTGAGATCCTCTCTCTCTCTCTCTCTCCATCCCCGTTTGAGAGTACCAGGTCTAAGATTGCTCCCTTCAGAGTGGGTTCCAACACTAGTTGTCTGAGGCATGCCCACTGTAGGGCATCGAGAATAACTTTGCTCTTGGATGTGGCTGCAGCAAAGGTGCTCCAGTTAACATCTGATATATTCAGGTCCCCCATCAACAATATCTCCCCTTTTTCTGCCATCCTATGGATGCCTTCTATCATTTCTATGTCCCTAGAAACTCTAATATAGTGCAATGAATAGACATCATACCAATTATTTTAAAAGGGACAGAGATGAAATTCTAAACTACTTTTGGCGGAGTGAAGAAACTCTAATACTGAGAAATGAGCAGACATCATACCAGCTGTTTCAAAAAGGACACAGCTGAAATTCTGAACTACACCGTGCCCCTTTTCAAGGAGCAACAATTCACACAATCAGTGCTGAATAATATGTTGTACAAAGTAAAATTCAAGCTGTCCTATGAATCTATTGCCCAAAGATCTCGAAATCTTAACAAAAAAAAGCCAATAACTATACCTTTGTCCATCCACTGTGCAAACAGAGACTCCCCACAAGTCTGGACTGAACTTGGCCAGTTGAGGTATGTAATCAGCTACCTGCAGGAAACAACATGGAAACCTAAATGAACATTAGCACGGAGACTCAGAGGTGAATTCTGTGCAATATTTAATTTAAATCTGTATTTAGTGGTCTTTGACAAATTATGCTATGTAAATTGTCTCTCTTGCAAAAGACAAAACCAAACTAATGAAGCCAAGTGATTTATTTAAAGCAGCAGTCTATTAAAAAACAAAAACATTAATTCCTTACAATGGACTCCTACTCATCACCTGCACTGATCCCTGAAATTTATTTTGTTTCTGAATCTATTGATATAGCATCACATCTAATTTATTTTTGTCTTGTAAATTAATTTTTTGAGTTTGAGTCAACCCGGATGTACCCATTGTCCCATAAGGGCTAGCAGTATAGCATAGAGTTTAGAGTAATAAGCTGTGCTGTTTCAGTTTCATCTTGTATTAGTCTCCATCATCCTCGGCTAGTTGTAGAACTGCTTCTAGAGCTACACTAAAGTCCTCTATGTTTGTAACACCAGCTGTGATCTTTCTAAGTTACTATGATGCTGATGCTGTACTTTTTCTGAATGAAACAAGTATTCAAAAATGAGTAATGAACTGTGAATGAGCATGGTACATCCAGCAGACATGGATTTGATTCTCACAGCCTCCACCTGCAAACTGTGTGATTCTGAGCAAGTCACTTAACCTCACCAGCGCTCCCAGGCTGCACCTGAAAACAGGCACTTGTGCCTAGTGGGTCTAACCCACTTGTCAAAGAATAAAAATAAGGTCAGGGAGATGAGTCTGTTAAATACTAGTTTGGCACAGTTGCTGCAACAGTACCTTCAAACAACGGGCAAGCTAAAACAACTAATAATGCCACTGAGAAATGGGGGAAGGGTAGCACTCAGCAGTATAGAAAGGACAGTCCCCCCGAACTGCCACCTTTGACTGCAAATCAGGCCAGCAACTTCCAAGCCCCATCAGATCCCCCTCCACCATCAGACTGGGCTCGAGAGTGCCAGCTGCTGCACAGGGGATTTTTTTTTTTTTTTTTTGTCGTTAAGTATGTTTTTTCGCTTTCCCCTTGTGTTGCTCCATCCACTTCCAACTAGGCACAGGCAGTATCATGCATGCCTTCAAGCGCACCAATGTCCAGTGGAAGGGACAAGCTCCCTGGCCCAGAACAGGGGTCCCCAGTACCACACCCCCACCCCAAAGTACTGCCATGTGGCAGCCCAATCCAGCTCCCCGAGTCCATTCCCGACCCAAGTCGCCGGCACTGGAAAGCAACGCACTACTCACTGGACCACTGGGCAACCCCCTGAGAGGACACCTTTGAATGATTATGAATTGCTTGTGTGATTCTTAGCCAATCAGAGCACAGAGTCACAGTACATTTTTTCCTGAGTACAGTGATCCCTGGTGCAGGAACACTGGAAGTGGAGCATTCCACTTCACAGCCAGGGGGCACGAAGCTTCCACTATTACTTAAAAACTCTTTAAACTTATATATCACTCAAGCTAACTTTATAAAAAAAGTTAACAGGGCCCTTGCTGAAAGTCTCTTATGGAATAAGAGATTTGTCTCATGAGGTTTGGGTAGTCAGAATCACTTGGCTTCATTCTGTAGTCCTCTCACCCGAAACTCACATTCAGGCTCTCTCATACCATAAAGAGACACCCTTATAAACTTGTATTTAAAACCTATAAAACAGTAAAATACAGACCGAAAATAGCACATCTTACAGAGCTGGGAAAACTAAACTGGAATAAAAACGTATGGGTATACCATGTCAGGCATACCACTGATTGCTGCTTTAATATAGATTTTAGTTTTTCCAAGCGTTTTATTTCTAAATAAAATAAAACTCGGTACTAAATATTTCAGACAAGCAGGCTCTACAAACACTCAAATCCAGATTACTTTTAAAAACCTTCAAATACCCTTTTACCAATCAAGCAAAAAAAAAAAAATGTCTTCCTAAACAGTAAATGGTTTCTATGTTGCAACATGTGTATATCCTAGAAGACTTACCTTCCCTCCTGACAGTGTTTTGGCACTTTCATACATTTCATCAATATGTGAAGTAAATGGCAAGAAGTCAGGAATGACAAACTTCCTTCTGAAAGCCTGAGTGAGCAGCACAATGTTGCTTTGTACACATCTGTGGAACAAAAAAAATATATTTATATATAAATGACTTACAACTGGTAAGAGTATTGGGCCATACTGTACCATGAAAAAACCTGTAACAGTTCTGCTCACAAAATAAACGTTAGAAATGTGTATGCCTTAGGGCCAGTTTCCTGTATTTTAGATTAGGTATTCCACACAACATAATGTCATCATTGTGTCTACCAATACTACGGTGTCTTAAAGTAGCAGTA
This sequence comes from Neoceratodus forsteri, assembly GCA_016271365.2. Lineage (NCBI taxonomy): Eukaryota > Metazoa > Chordata > Ceratodontiformes > Ceratodontidae > Neoceratodus > Neoceratodus forsteri. Next base: position 1,286,024,509 of record CM028132.1, read on the forward strand.
TTTGTTAGCAACTATACATCTGTTTTCAGCAATAAGGTTAATCTGGAAAAAATATCAAGATGCACATTTTTCTTTTTGTTCTTTCATTCCTGAGCCAAGATACGAGATATTGAAATTTTTAAAGTTTCCATTCCAGCTGGCCGGTGGCGCTGAGGTTGAGGTGCGGACGCCCCCTCCACCACTGCGCGACCTGGGTTGGGAATGGACTCGGGCCGTCGGGGTTGGCAGGGAAGGAAGGATTGACACCCCGCGACAGCCTCCTCTTCCTTCGGGTGGGCGAGGGTGTATGCGCCTGCAGTGACACCCAGCCGGAGGCTGAGGTCTAACAGCGAGCGATCTAACGGGGAGCTGGCAGAAGTCAGCATGTAGGGCGCGCCGGACGTCATTGCACGTCCGCTTCCTAGGGGCATACTATATACAAAAAATAGATTGGGACTCCACCTCTATGAAGCCCTCCCCGGGGGTCTCCTCCATGTCACCGATCCTCCAACTAGATACTAGGACCGCGGGCTGGAATATGGGCTACCAGCTCCGCAGCCCCATCCTCTGGGGGGTAAGCCAGGGGTGACCGGAGGAATCGGTAGACACAGGAGGAACCTCAGGGGGCCGTGACCAAGGTGGATACCTGGTGAGAGATCCCACAAAAAAAAAATAGTTTCCATTCCCATGCTATGCCCGCCATGAAAAAATGAAACATCTTGGCACAGTGTTGTGCAGTTTACGACCAGAAACGCGGTAGCATTAGAATGAATCTAGAATGTACATTCAACAGGTAACCTCAGTGGACGAAATTGTTTAAAATGGTGAGCAGCATCCATTTTTAATGACGAGTCATTAATTACAAAACTAGCTGTAAAAGCGGTTTTGACAGTATTTGAGAAAACTGAAAATAGGAGGAACATAAATTTTAGGATGTGAGAAATACTTTTTTTGCTATAAAAAAGCAAACAAAAAAACATTATATGATGAATTTTCTGCCGACTAACAAATACTGCTGCTCTATAGAGAATATTCAAAAGCAATCAGACAGGCATCCTTTTGCTTCTCTAATGTATATTCCGGTCACACTTCCTTCATGTAATGCAATACACACTTCCTTTCACAACACAAATGAAATCATCATGAATAACAAATGCAAACTTTGTTATAGAAATCTAAGAAGAAGGAATAAATAGGCTGTTGGTTAAACAGGATCAGCAGCTTATCCTCTAGGTAGGGAAATGGGCAGACTAGGCGGGCCAAGCGGTCCTTATCTGCCGACAAAGTCTATGTTTCTATATGTTTCTATGTTAGTGTGTACAGTTCTGGAGACCCCATCTCCGCAAAGACAGACAGGGTGAAGGCTGTCCAGCCAACCAAAATGGTGCAGGCCGGGTCTGCACCAGAAGACATATGAAGAAAGACTAAAGGAGCTTAAGATGTATAGCCTCGAGGAAAGGACGGAGATGAGGGACATGACAGAAACTTTCAAATACCTCAAGAGAATCAACAAAGTCCAAGAGGGTAGCATCTTTCAGAAAAAGAGATGTGCAAGAACAAGGGGGCACAATTTGAAGATAGAGGGGAGACGACTCAAGAGGTAATGTGAGGAAGAATTTCTTCACAGAGAGGGTTGTTGATGCATGGAACAGCCTTCCTGAGGAGATCGTAAAGTCAAAAACAGTGGAGGAATTCAAGAATGCATGGGCCAGACATAAGGCAGTTTTAGTGCACGATAGGAGGAAGTAGGCTGTTGGTTAACTAGGCTCTGCAGCTTATCCATTAGGTAGGGAAATGGGCAGACTAGGTGGGCCATGCGGTCCTTATCTGCCATCAAATTCTATTTTTTCTATGTTAAGACTGGATGTTGCGTGCCTGTAGATGTGATTTGATTAAAAAGAACATACATGTATCGGTTTCATTCGTGCAATGAATACAATATGTCCTGTACCATGTTGTTTTTTTGCAAGCACTTTTCGACTGCACCTGCTCTGTATTTTTGTTTGCACTACTGCTTATTATAAGTTTATGGATCCATTTGGAGGACCTCTTGAATGTCTCCCTGCACATTCTTAGTTGCGAAGTTGGAGCCGGAGACAAGAGAAACGTATTACTACTCAGGGGTTGAAAAATTTTGGGGGAGGCTGTAAGTCCAGGACTTATGTTATTTTTGGTCCATAAGTCCGTGGCAGGCATTAGTAAGTCACAGGTTTTTTTCTTTTCCCCACTACATTTTTACTAAAGCAAATTTTTCATCATTTCTTAAAGGAAGCAACAGATAACCCTCTACAAGCCAAATTATTCACAGCTCACAGGCTGGATTCAAGACTATATGCTTGCCTCTAAATTAAGTTTCACAATCCAGCATGCACCAGTGAACCAACCCCCACTTTTCTTTTGATATTGAGATCGCTGAAGCAGTGCTGTAAGGCAGACACACACAGTCTCTGGGTCCACTCCAATACTTTGTACATCTGTTTTTTTTTTTGTAGTTTTTTTTTTTAAACTAAAAAGCCTTAGTCTCCCATTTTTTATAAGCACACTCCCTGAGAAGTTGATTGGAAACAGTGGAATGCTTCAAAAGAGCTTGAGATGGACACAAGGGATTGTTGAGGGTGAGGGGGAAGGGCATGTCCTAGCAGAGAACTAGACACGTGGGCAGACTAGGTGGGCCTGGCGGTCCTTTTCTGCCATCACATTTCTATGTATCTATATATGTAACACTAATGACATCTCCCTGGTAGCTAGTGGTCCCCATTCCCGATCCACTGGTTGTCAGAGTCTAAACTGTCCCTGGTGGTGGTCTAGTGGACCCCCCCAGCCTGACAGGCACAGCCACATCACCCCACTTCCCCCGGCCCCAAACTGAGCCAGAAAATGTTTTTATTATATCAGATGAGGAGTGGAACTGCTAGCAACCAGGAACACTTTTTATTGTATCAGGCGATGGATCGGGTGGGGGAGGGACTGCTAGCCACCAAAAATACTTTTCTGTTCTTGTTCACCCACTGGTGCCCTGCCTGCAGATATTATGAATTCCTTGAGGTCTGGTCAGCAGAACTATGGAGATAGCTGAAATGCATTTTATCCCCACTCCCTCTTCTTCACATGAATGCACTCACAGTTCACACACTCCTCAACAACACAACAGGGACTCTTTGGTTATTCTTTTAACAAGTCAGATTTAATTTTTAAATAATGGGGGGCTCCAATTATTATGTAATGGCGTTATCTTGGCACCCAGTCTGCTCAGCGCCCCCCCCAATCAAACTCCTTACCTCCAGGCTCCTGTCAGATGACTGATGACAAGATGGATCCTCCTAAATAAACGGGCTGTTACTGCTAACAATTCTTGGAGGGGGGGAGAGACACCCTTACCTAATGAATCCTGATTCCCTCTCTTAGTTCTCCTCGAGTCATCGCACTGTCTCACTGCTGTCCTCTACTAGCGCTAGTGAAGTCTCTCCTCTTCTCCTCAGGACCGGCACTGATTCGCGAGGGAGTACCCATTTACTATGGGCTTAGGGCTCCGACGGCTCTACCGTTTCTCTAGACCAGCAGTTCTAAGTGGCGACCGCCAACGGACTCCTGGTTCCTTTTTACACAGATCCCCGCTCTGCAGTCTGCTCGACAAATATAACTGTTCTGCAAGTTAGGCTACCACCGTCCACACAACTCTGGTATCGACTCCTCTTTCCCTCTCTCTCTCTCTGTGCGGTGCGTGCAGTTGTGCGCCAAACCGCCAATTCCACGTCGCGCTTCTTAATTGGCTGCTGTGAGAGAGAGGAGGCATGGAAGAGGAGCACAGGAGCCTCAGACTACCAGCAGCCAGCAGGGTGCCACAGATTCACCCCCCCCCGAGCAGGCTAGAAGCAGGCTGCGCACACCAGCCAGCCAGGCAGCAGTCTACGGTACACAGCAGCACCTTGGATCATGCAGAACACAGGGGGAAGCATTCACTTAAAGGGCCAGTGCACACCGCGCTTGTCATTTAAAACTTTCGGAGGTCGTTTCAGGGGAAGTAAAAACAGCCAAGTCTGTCGGGCTTAAAAGGGCTGTAGTGTGCAAGTCCCAAGCTGCTTTTTGTGCATCCCGGACCTCGGACTTGGGGATTTTTCAACCCCTGCTACTAAGCTGAAGAGTTCATCATGAAAAGCGATTGAAACTCCAATACCCTCAGACGTTGCAGAGCTAAAAAGCAGCAGACCTGTCCCTTCTAGTGGAAAGTAGGCTCTGATGTCATGGGGTGGAGCCATAGATCATACCAACTGGGTGGTGCTTAGCTTGAGGACATCCAACAGATCAGCCTGTTTCAGGAACCTGCGTAGGCGTGGACAGTGAACTGCAGTCATGCCCTTAGAAATGACATTCAGCACCATTTGTGCCAATTTGAATATTTACATGTATGCTGATGACACATTTCACCTCCAGTCCCTCTACCGCAGCTCTAACAGTACAAGGGGGGTTAAAACATGGGTCAGATTAGACACACTGGTGTAAAAAATATGGGGCAAAATGAGAAACAGATGGGTCAAAAGCTAATCTAAAGTACAAATTTTGCCAGTACAGATGCTAAAATTTGTCAAGTAAAAATACTTTCCTATTATTCACTTTTCCATCTTTCAGACATTGTTACAGACTGGGTGCATCACTGTAAACCCACAGTCAAGTGAAAAGTGGGTAATCTCCAGGCAAGCTGCAACTTTTTTCCCTGTCTGACGCTGTCCCTATCTGGAACACTTGCTCCAGCAGGACTTGCACAACGTCCTGCAATTATTCCATACCAACCACCTCTGGGTCAAAAAAAAGACCTTTGGTACTAGCCAGAAACTGGCCAGGCTCTCGAGGCTACAATTTGTCTCCATGCTGAATGGCTCCCCTCTTGAAGCAGTGCAGTCCTTGGACTACCTCCATGGGTAGCTTGACAGCAAGCTTGACTATCCAGCTCACATTAATGGACTACATTTGAAACTCCACCCTAAGCTGGGTGTCCTGTACCATGAAAAAGACTGCCTTCCCTTGCCAGTCCGCTGGAAGCTTATCACTAAAATGGTACTCCCGGTTTTCGCTACACAGGATGGGGTCTATAGAACTGCACCCTCCACTTTCATAGCTAGACTGGACACCCTATGTAATGCCTTCTTTGCTACAAACTTTCCTCCTCCTATGCACCACTGCTCCCTCTGTTCCTCCCTATCCATCCTCTCCCTGCCATCACGTTGCCAGTCACACAGTACTGCCTTCATACCCAAATACTAGCTAGGCTTCCTTCTCTCCTCACTCCTATCTCCAGCCTCCCCACTCCACTTTCACTCCACTCCAGGGACCACCAAACCTTTTCGCTCATCTCTAGTCCTATTTCTCTTATCAGCTTCCAACACTCTGAGACCTGATTCACTCCTCCTCCTTCCACCTCTCCAACTCTGTAGATTCTCTCAAGCTGCAGTTGAAACTTCTACCCCCTCCCACCTGAACCTGCTTCTAACATGTGGCCCTCAATAGTGGTAAAAGTGACACGGGGTAGGTGCTCCTACGCCTAACCATTCTCTAGTGTACTGCAATGTTTGCCTTTGTGATTACCCGTGGCACTGTTTTTCACTTGTACTGATGTGACATTAATGTCCTATAAGCTGCACTTTAATTTTGTACCAAGATATGTGCACGTGATGATTTATTTGTTGAGCTGTGTCTGCACTTTATTCTGCACCAAGTAAATACTGCGTGAGGTTCACTGTACGTACATAAGAAATTTGCCAGCAGATAAAGACCTAGAGGTCTATCAAGTCTGCTCGAATGTGCAGCTAGCACCCCTTATTCTGCAGCTTCCCCTCCATTGACCCTCCCCCTTGTCCTGTCACATCCCCTTTTGAAGCAGTCCACTGTTCTACTGGATGCCACTGCTGCAGGTAACACATTCCACCCAGCTACCACCCTCTCTGTAAAAAAGTGTCTCCTCATCTCCCTCCTGACTCTTCCTCCCTCCAGTCTCATATCATGGCCCCTGGTTTTCCTCCTCTCCCTTACTTTAAACAGCCCCTCTGCACCTGTCTTGTTTATTCCTTTCGTGTACTTAAAGGTTTCAATCATGTCCCCCGTCCTCGCCTCCTCCAGCCGAGTACACGCTCAACTCCCTCAGCCTCCTCTCATATGATAAGTCCCCAGCCCCTTGATCATCTTTGTCTCCCTGCGCTGCACCCCTTCCAGTAACTTAATGTCCCTCTTCAGATACAAGTGCCAGTACTGCACGCTGTACTCCAGGTGCGGTATAACTAATGACCTATACAGTGGCAGAATTATCTCCTCTCTCCTCGAGGATATACCCCTTGCAGTGCAACCCAGCATTTTGTTGGCCTTTGCAGCTGCCTTCCTACATTGTGCCGAGTTGTTCATTGACCCTGTAATGAGCACCCCCAGATCCTTCTCCTTCTCTGTCTGGGCTAGCTGAACTCCCCCCAGCTGGTAACTCCTCCTGGGGTTCTTCACCCCAAAATGCAGCACCTTGCACTTTTTTGGCATTAAACCCCAGTTGCCAGGCGTCTGACCAGGTTTCAAGCTTTGCCAGATCATCCTGCAACCCCTGCCATCCCCCTAGGTCGTCAACTACCACTCCCATCTTGTATCTCCTGTAACCCTTTCCCCTTGGTCGGACCTGGAAATGAGCCTCTGCTCAGTGTGCATTTCCTGGTCACCAATTTTCAAACAAATAAACCTGTGAGGGTGCAGAACTTTCATTACGCAACTCGTAGCTCTATCACTTGTGAATTATGGTCTCTGCCTCATAACTCATGCAAATAAATGGCATATTCTAAGCCATAACATCGTGTATCCCATCTAGCACAAATACTCTTTTTAACACACAGCTTAATTTAAAGAAAAGCTGGAGAACTGCAAACAAATACACCTTGAAACAAGAATTCATTTAAATGAAAAGTATGTACTACTGCAAGATAACTATTAGATGCTCACAAAAACTACATAATGCAGTAAAATGCAAGTGAGCAGAGTTCTTAATGTTGTCAGATTGCTCACTCAGTTATGTGACAGATCAGTATCACTTAGAACTTGTTGCTTCAGGCTGAAAAACAGATGGTTAGCCTTCATTCAGCTGGTACTAAATTTACTACTCAACGCTCAGCTCCCCAAAGCAGTCCAGCCCTGGATGAGAAATAAAAACTTTCACTCAAGGTCATCCAACCACAACAAAGATAAAATAATTATATGACCAAATCACTAATATACCCCGATGTGGCACTGTAAACTCACACAAGTAAACCACCCACTCCATTCAAACAAACATCTTGTCATCCAATTACTGAACATGGGCGTCACTGGTCCATAAAGCAGAAAATCAGATTATGATAGAGAGCAGGCAGACAAGATGAAAATGTATAGGGTTTAGTCATGCGTAGTTAACCATTCCATAAGCAAGCCTCTTAAATTAACACCGAAGGATTGACACAGTTAAGGGTTACTGCACAACTCTTGAAACAAATTAAATGAATCTGTGGCTGTCATTATTAGTTAAATATTGTCTTACTAGAACCATTTTACAAACAGCTAAAAAGTGTCTGGGTGTTAACCATATTAAATGTCCAGGTGGACAAAGTTATTCAGGATAGCTGTACCCCAAAAAAATAAAAAATCAGCACAAAACCAGCCACAGTAGGTTCACTGCTAAACAGCACACACCATGCAACCAAACATGACACTATCTAAAGCTCCTTTCACACGGAGGCTAAATAAATCGTAGTAGTTCTCCACCACTCATTCTGCTCCATATGAACCGCTACCCTCCGCTTGTACACTGCAGCAGAATATACCGGTTTCCTGGCTCTTACGGAGGTTCTGCCATTTTTCCGCCCAGCAGGGAGCCTAACTGCGCATGCACTTATGCATATTAATACTGATATTAATATGCATAACAGCATGTACGGGTCCACGTTTGGAGCCCTTTCAAAGTACCTTTTTAGCTCTCATTTTGGAAAAATAACTAGCTTATATAGTTCAGCTTTCTTCCCACTATCTTAACATATATTTAGCTGAACTTGGTTACAAGTATTGCACAATGGAACCTCCGATCGGGTATGGGAGGGTCTCATGAGACTCTGTCCTAGATCTGTGCGAGCCCCTGTGTGAGTGCTTACGAGCATTTACACAGCCACACTAAGCGATGCAAAACAGTAAAATGCAACTGCAAACCCTGGGAAATGGAACGCCGGATCAGCGAGCGTTTGTTTGGGATGTGGTACAGTTTCCCTATACACGACAAAAGAGGAAATGCTTTATGTGCTCTGCACTGCTTGCTGTGGTGCGCAGCATGCCATGTGAAAGGGGCTAAAGAGGAATCTGGCCTCCAAAAAGTCATCTGCTTTCTGTCCCACGGAGACACTGCCCCCCCCTGCAGTTACCACTTACATGAACCTCATACAACAGGATGTACAGAATGCCCTGAAAAATCAAGCACTGCCACTAAAGCTAAAATATAACAAAGGCTGGAAAAATAAAAAACATACATTACAGGAACTTTCAGTCATACAGGAATAGACAGAAAGAAAAAAATTACTTACCGTAGTAATACTGTTTCTTCCAGGGGATCCTTAAGTAAGGCTGAGTAATGCAGTTATACCAGCTGGGTTCAGCTGCCCCGGAGGTGGAGTTTATGCTAATGATGCCAGAGAATTAGCCAATTAGGTGTAGTAAGAGAGTGCTGCCTGTAGGCTGTGCTGGAGGCTAGTCAGACTCATTTCAAAGCTTGAAGGGTAAAAGGCCCCCAAATCCCTAACCTATTTTAGAACTAGGAAAAAAAAACCACATGAGAAAGTGAACCAGGGAAAAAATAACTATATATTGTAATGGTATAACCATCTACTAGTTATTAGCACATAATTTTGATATAAATATATGTTTTAGACTTCTGGTTAGGAAACAGGCCAAGCAGCAAAGCACTGTGGAACACAAAATTTAACAGAGAGAAAAGAAGGGTCTGCCTCCTCCCTGAACCAGTGGATAAACTAATTAAGAGCTTCCTTTTGACATCTACCTGCCAAAGCATGTGTTAGCTGATATAACAGACTGTAAAACCAGCCACTGCTTTGAACCTAGGAAACTTGTTATAAAAGACTGTATTTTTACAACCTCAGGAGATAAGTCAACTCTGACAGCTAGCTGTGACAATTCACACAACTAAGAGAAGTGTCTTTCAGAATGTTCTTTTGAAGATCAAATGGGTAATTCTGACCTGTCAAAGCATGCTGCTTACTAATTAGGAATATCTATGTCTTTTTAATTGGAATTCTTAGCAGTGTGCAGTGGCATGTGGCTAATTCAGTATGCAGGAATGAGAGTGACCTCACAGCCAGCATCACCACAGAGCTGTGACCTCACAAGTTGGGTGGTAACCCCCCAATATTGTCAAGTTGCAGAGGGAACACTGCATACTTGTGTTTGGATTTTCAAGAGACACTTGTGTTCTGGACTCTTAAGAAGCACTTCTACCAGAATTAGGTAATTTCAGCACCCCTGTTTACCAAATTAAACTGGGTTAGGATCAGTTACTCAGTATAAGGCAGTTTGTTTATACTTGTCCATTTATTTTTATGACTGTACCATTAATGTTATGTGGTCTATGTTTTGTGTTTTATTTACCATTTTTAGTTTTAGTAAACTCTGTTTTCCTTGAAATCTTGCCTGAGCCACTTTCTCATTTTGAGTGTGAATGCTGGGACAGTGCTGATAATTGTGACATAACTGTTAAAGTGCTTATAGTGTGTCACCATATGCAGCAAGGTAAGAAAATACCTAGGTCTCAACTGAGTCAGAAGGGAAATTGTGAACCAGGCTGTGTGCCCGCTGGGTTAAGTATTGTATTGCTTTCCCCAAAAAGGTTGTGATATTTGGACCTGTTACCTCGGCATGCTAGTGAAAAAGGGTTCATATTTGACCCCAGGACTCGATACTGGTAGTTGCTCTGACCCAAAACAGACAGGAGGGTGTCTCTGCCTCCTGTTCACATATTGCACTTTGAGGTTGGGTGCAGTGGGAGCAGAGGGCCTGACCCCTGGAGTGCGTTTGTGACAGATGTGGTTGGCAGTGGTGCAATCTAAAATATTTGGTTTGCAGTGCTGCAATCAAAAAAGATTTGTTTGCATACTGTGGAATTATTTGGTGACACGACATTTAACAATCCAGTGTGTCGGATTGATAAACTGGAACAGTTCACACACAAAACAAGGCAGTGATTTAAAAAAAAAAGGGTACAAGCTAGTGTAGCTGTAGATTAGGGAAGAAGATGGCTTCCACTACAGCAAGTACACTGCAGAATACTCCAGGCATTTGTGCCAGGAGAGAGGAGTCCGTTGCGAGAGGTGAAACAAACAGCACCTCATGGAGGCTCTTGTGGCAGCTGATGTACAAGCGACTGCCCAAAACCTCGAGTCACAGTCAGTGACTAAAAGAGACAAGACCTTGGGCATGGAGGGTCCATCACAGTGTCCCATCCCAGGGAGCAGGACAGCGGGACCAGTGTGAACAGAGACCCACAGCACCAGGGGAAGGTCACCACCATACTGCAGCCCAAAGGAATCAGGCTGCAGGCAGAGTTGAGGAGAATGGAGCTGGAATTCGAGCAGAAGAAGTTCCAGATGGAGATACAGAGTGGAGAAGCAAGAGGCAGAGTGACAGGACAGAGTGCACCAGAGGAAGTTTGAACTAGAGAAGTAACAATTCTAAAGACCAGCGCCAGAGCAGGTAAGTGACATGGGCGAACCTGGACCTCCAGGACTGGGTTACAAATTAAATTCTAAATTGACAGCTGAATTTAAAGAGGGGGAAGACATGGATGCATTTTTAAATTCATTTGGAAAGGTATGCATTCAAGCAAAAATTCCCAGAGTCCTGAAGATTCCAGCTATCCCCGCTGCTTACCGGTAAAGCTTGTGGCACACTGGGTCAAATTGACAATCAGGACAGTAATGATTACGGCAAACTTAAAGCTCCATTGTTAAAAAAGTATGACCTGACAGCTGAAGCGTACAGAGTTAAGTTCCATAAGCTCAGGAGAAGCACTGACACGAGCTACGAGGAACTAGCTACAAAACAACGTCAGTTTTTGAAACATTGCTGGAAAGGGGTTAAAAGCAGACTCTGTAGAGAAAATTAAGGATGTTGTACTTTTGGAGCAGTTCTGTTGGGCTTGCCCAGCATAGCTGAAAACTTGGCAAGAGGACCAAGATCCAAAAACAGTGCAGGAGGCTGCCGAGTTCGCGGACTGCTATGCCAGGAGCTGGCATGCTCTGAGAGGGAGTGGGGTGGACATGACAGTGCAGAAAGGGAAAAGCGCACCTTCAGGGCAGCTAAAACCCTCACTGCCTCCCCAGAAAGTGGGCAGCCCCAGATTACAAAGAAAGGATTTGCCTGATAAAATAAATGATTGTTGGTTTTGCAGACAACATGGGCATATTGCAAGACAGTGTCCTAAAAAGGTACAGAGTGCACAAAGTGGTGCTGGGAAAGAGGTGTTTTTTTTTGGGTATCCCTAAAAGCATGCCAATAAATGAGAGGGAGCACATACACCCAGTTACTGTGAATGGGGTGCAAACCCATGGGGTTAAGGGACACGGGGGCATCCCTTACTTTGGCAAAAGGAGATTTGGTTGAGCCTGAACAGCTTATACCCAACCAGTTTGTTACAGTATGGGGGATTCACTGGGGACGAGAAAACTCTGCCACTTGTTAGAGTTCTCTTGGACTGGGGTGAGACAGGAGAGACTGTGCAAAAAGTTGCAGTGGCAGAAAATCCGGCCCTAGGTGTGATTATAGGGAACAATCTCCAAATGTGGGCGGTATGTGCAGTTACCCACAGTCAGGCGGTAAAGGCAAATTATGGTTCCCTGGACCACATAGAAGCCCCAGTGGAAAACACTGGGAGGCTGGCTCCCCAGTCTATGTCTCCTGACATGGAGAATAGTGAAAGGGGGGGTAGAAATTCCCCAGGTAGCAGTTAACAGAACAGCTACAGAAGGTTACTCTGAGGAGGAAGGATTAGCCAATGGTCAGAGAGCTAGGGGCCCTAGTTTAGGAACTGAAGGGGACCTGCCCCATGCCTTGGGAAATGTGTAAAGATTTTTGCAGCTGCTCAGAAAAATGACCTTAGTTTAGACAGGCTGAGGGCTTGGGCAGAATCTGACAGGACACAGGAAGGTGACTGGGGAGACAGAGTGTATTGGGAGAATGGGCTGCTGTACACGCAGGACGTAAGGACAGAGGGTGAGGTGATGGGCAGGCAGCTTGCCATTCCCCAGGGGTACCGTGACCGGCTGCTGAAGATTGCTCATGATATCCCCATGTGTGGACATCTGGGAATCACGTGCACTAGGCAACGATTGGCCCAGAGTTTCTATTGACCCAACTTCACCCAGCAGGTGAAGGAATATTGCAGGTCTTGTCACCGGTGCCAAGAAATAGGGAAGAGGGTAGTAAAACCCAAGCTGCCTTAATTCCCTTCCCCATAGTGGAGGAGCCATTCCAGAGAGTAGGAATGGATATTGTGAGGCCTTTGAATACCTCCAGCTCCTCCAGGAAGAGGTTTATCCTATCAGTGGTAGAGTATGCCACCCAGTACCCAGAGGCAGTCGCCCTATCCTCACTGAGGACAAAGTGGCAGATGCCTTGCTAGGGATTTTCTTCTATGTCGGGTTCCCGCAGAAGGTTATCACTGATCGAGGGGGTTATTTCATGTCGGACCTGATGAAGTGTTTGTGGGAGAAGTGTGGGGTGTTGTAGAGATGCATGTCACCTTATCACCCACAAGCCAAGGGTCTGCCCCCTCCCTGAACCAGTGGATAAACTAATTAAGAGCTTCCTTTTGACATCTACCTGTCAAAGCCTGTGTTAGGCAATAAAACAGGTTGTAAAGTCAGCCACTGCTTTGAACCTAGGAAACCTGTTATAAAAGACTGCATTTTTACAACCTCAGGAGGTAAGCCAACTCTGACAGTTACCTGTGACAATTCACACAACTAAGAGAAGTGTCTTTCAGGATGTTCTTCTGAAGATCAAAGGGGTAATTCTGACCTATCTTAAAGCATGCTGCTAATTAGGAAGAATATATATTTTTTAATTGGAATGTTTAGCACTGCGCAGTGGCATGTGACTAATTCAGCATGCAGGAATGAGAGTGACCTCACAGCCAGCATCACCACAGAGCTGTGATCTCACAAGCTGCGTGGCCCCCCTCCAATATTGTTAAGTTGCTGAGAGAACACTGCATGCTTGTGTTTGGACTTTCAAGAGACACTTGTGTTCCAGACTCTTAAGAAGCACTTCTACCAAAATTAGGTAATTTCAGCACCCCTATTTACCAAATAAAACGGGGGTAGGATCAGTTACTCAGTATAAGACAGTTGGTTATACTTGTCCATTATTTTTATGACTGTACCATTAATGTTATCTGTTCTGTGTTTTGTATTTCATTTACCATTTTTAGTTTTAGTAAACTCTGTTTTCCTTGAAATCCTGCTTGAGCCATTTTCTCATTTTGAGTGTGAATGCTGGGACAGTGTTGATAATTCTGACGTAACTGTTAAAGTGCTTATAGAGTGTCACCATATGCAGCAAGGTAAGAAAATACCTAGGTCTCAACTGAGTCAGAAGGGGGATTGTGAACCAGGTTGTGTGCCTGCTGGGACTCGAGACTGGTAGTTGCTCAGACCCAAAACAGACAGGAGGGTGTCTCTGCTTGTCTCCTGTTCACATATTGCACTTCAAGGGTTGGGCACTGTGGCAGCAGAGGGCCTGACCCCTGGAGTGAGTCTGTGACATGTATAACCTACAAAACTGTGAAACATTACACATATTAAATGTGAACAGTAAGAAAATGTGGCCCAAGGCACGGACTGCAGAACAAATCTCAGCAAAGTTACGTGAGGGGAGGACAGGTGGGAGGTCAAGCATACTGAGGGATCCTTTGGAAGAAACAATATTAATATGGCAAGTAATTGCTTTTCTTCTCACCCCACGAATCCTTCAGTATGCTTGACTAATGCAGATTACAAAGCAGTGATACTGGGAGGAGGGAACACAACCTATGCTGGAAACAGTTTCTGTAGAACTGCAGTGCCAAATTTTGCATCTGATCTGGACTGTACATCCAAGCAGTAGTGCTTTCTGAAGGTGTGTACAGTTTTCCAGGTAGCTGCTTTGCAGCTGCAACTGAGGCTGCAGTGCCCCTAGTGGAGTGGACCCTGAGGTGGCTGCTTGCCAGCCTTACTGTTACAAAACTGGATGCAAGAGACTATCCATTGCGATATGGCTCCCTTGCAGGCTGGCCTGCCCTTACTTACCTCGCCATAGGTGAGGAAGAGCTGGGTATGAGAGGCTCTGAGCAACTCGGTATACTCCATGAAATAAGTCAGTGCTCTTTTGACATCCAAATTATGGAGCCTGCGTACACCAGGAGTGGATTTGTCTGTAAAAAAAGACAGTGTTTTGGATTGATCAGGTAAAATTCACGCAACACTTTGGGAAGAAACTTCTCATTTGTCCTCAGGACTACTTTATCTTTGTGGGAGATAATGTAGTTAGGTTCAGTGCAGAGAGCTTGCAGCTCTGAAATCCTTCTGGCTGATGTGACTGCCACTAGTAAGACAGTTTTCAAGTGGCATACTTTAAATCCACAGTAGACGTGGGCTCGAATGGGGGCTCCATGAGTTTGGCTATGCACAGGTTCAAGTCCCAGGGAGAGACAGGTTCCTTAAGTGGGGGTTGAAGGTGGGGCAGGCCTGTAAAATATTTCTTGAAAATGGAGTGAGAAATTATGGATTTCTCCTTACCCACAGAAAGACAGGCCGAAATGGCTGCTAGGTGAACCTTCAGAGATTAGGCTCCAAGGCCTAATGCTTGCAAATGTACCAAGTAATCCAGTACAGAAGGCAGGCTGGCCTGTAATGGGTCAAGCTGCCTGTCTTTACACCAGAAAGTGAATCTCTTCCATTTGGAAGCATAAGTCTTTTTTGGTGCTTGGCCTCTCTGCCAGCCGAAGGATTCTGAGCACTTACTGCAAATGCTGAGAGTCTGGGAACTCTTGCTTGTCAAGTACCAAGTCTTGAGGTGAAGAGAATCTATGCTGGGGTATGTAATCCCCATCTGGGGTACAGTCAGAAGACTGAGTCGCAGGCAGACAAATGGGCCACTCGACTGACAGGGCAAGGAGCAAAGAGTACCAGGGTTGTCTTGCCCAGTCCGGAGCCATCAGAATAGCAGGACTCTGAGGATCAAGAGAAATGGAGGGAAAGCATACAGGAACTTTCCTGTCCAATCTAGAGCCAAGGCGTCCACTGGCACTGTGGCTAGGGTCATAGGCCTGCAATAGTATAGTGGGATCTGGTAATTGAGGCTGAAGGTGAAGAGATCTATCTCTGGGGTGCTCCACCTCCTAAAGTCTGTGGCCAGTACTTGTCTGTTTAGGGTCCACTCGTGGTGACCCTGACTGATACGGTTCAGGGCATCTGCCACCATATTGTCTTTGCCTGGGAAATGAAAAGCAGTAAGCTATATATCCAAGGGGTAAACCAGAGACCAAATCTTCATGGTCTCTGTGCACAGCTTTGTTAATGTTGTGCCTCCCCTGCTTGTTGATATAAAACAGCAGTGGTGTTGGGTCTGTTCTGATTTGGACAGATTCGCCCTTCAGTTTGGGGGCAAAGGCTTTGATAGCCAGGTATATGGCTCTAAGCTCTAGGAGATTTATGTGACACCTGGACTCCCTGGGGACCACACCCTGCTTATGGACTGGTCTCTCAGGTGTGTACCCCACCCTAAAAGGGAAGTCTGCAGTGAGCACCCTTTAAGGCTCCCCTTGCTGGAAGGGGATTCCTTCCCTGAGGTTTTCCATGTCCTTCCACCAGTCCAGGGCTTGTAAGAGGGTTCTTGTGACCGGAATGAGCTTTGATAGAGTCTCTTTTCTGGGATCAATGGGCCCGTAGATAGTACTAAATGTCTCTCATCTGAAATCTGGTGCCTGGGACCACAGCTGTAGTAGAGGCCATGTGGCCCAGGAGTCTAAGAAGTGTCTGGCTGCCCTTGGCTGTCCCAGGAGTTTTCCAGGTTCTGAAGGTTGTGTACCCTGTTCAATGGGACCAGAGCTTTCCCTTGCAGAGTATCCAGTTCTGCTCCAATGAACTCCAGTAGCTAGACTGGTTCAAAGTGGGACTTTTCTGTGTTGATCAGGAAGGCCAGGGACTCTAGGGTGTGCTGTGTGAAACACAGAAACATAGAATCTGACGGCAGATAAGGACCGCTTGGCCCACCTAGTCTGCCCATTTCCCTACCTGATGGATAAGCTGCAGATTCTAGTTAATCAACAGCTTACTTCCTCCTACTCCCCACTAGAATTGCCTTATGCCTATCCAATGCATTCTTGAATTCTCCCACTGTTCCTGACTCCACAACCTCCTCAGGAAGGCTGTTCCATGCATCCACAACCCTCTCTGTGAAAAAACTTTCTAACATTACCTGTGAGCCATCCCCCCTTATCTTCAAACTGTGCCCCCTTGTCTTGCACAACTCTTCTTCTGAAAGATGCTACCCTCTTGTACTTTGTTAATTCCCTTGAGATGCTTGAAAGTTTCTGTTGTGTCCCACCCTCCCTTTCCTCAAGGGTATACATATTAAGCTGCTTTAGTCTCTCCTTGTATGTCTTCTGGTGCAGACCCTGCACCATTTTGGTTGCCCTCCTCTGAACAGCCTCCGCTCTATGTTTTTGCAGAGATGGGGTCTCCAGAATTGCACACAGTACTCCAGATGGGGTCTCACCAACAGTCTGTACAGAGGGATAACAACTTCCTGTTTTCTACTGTTGATGCCTCTCCCTGTGCATTCCAGTATCCCCCCTAGCCTTCCTTACTGCCTTCTCACATTGCTTGCCCACCTTTAGGTCATCTGATATAATTACTCTTAGGTCTCTTCGATTTTTGTTGTTGTTGTTGTTAACTCACCCCCCACTGTGTACTCTTCCCCTGGGTTTTTGTTTCCCAGATGCATTACCTTGCACTTCTTTGCATGGAATCTCAGCTGCCACATATCAGACCATTCCTCCAACCTTGCTAAGTCCCTTTTCATCCTTTCCACCCCACCTTGTATATCAACACTCTTGCAGATTTTTGTGTCATCTGCAAAGAGACATACCTTTCCTTCCAGGTGCTCTCCAATGTCACTTATAAAGACATTAAAGAGGACCGGTCTCAGTACCAAACCCTGCGGTACCCCGCTAGTTACCCTCCTTTCTTCACTGTGGACTCCGTTTACTATTACCCTTTGTGTCCTGTTGTCTAGCCAGTTTTTTTATCCAGGCTACCACCTTGGGACCCACGCCAAGGCTGGCTAACTTGTATATTAATCTTTTGTGTAAGACTATGTCAAATGCCTTGCTAAAATCTATGTAGGCCATATCCACAGCCACTCCCTGGTATACTACTTTGGTCACCCAGTCAAAGAAATCTATTAGGTTCATCTGACACAACCTTCCTAATGTGAAACTATGCTGCCTTGGGTCCTGTGCCCCACTAGCCTCTAGGTACTCAATTCTTTCCTTCAGAAGTGATTCCATCATTTTCCCTACCACTGAAATCAAACTAACTAGTCTGTTTCCTGCCTCTGCCCTGCTCCCACTTACGTGAAGTGGAATCACATTTGCCCTCCTCCAGTCCTCAGGTACCACCCCATCCTCCCACGATTTGTGACAGTAGTCAGTGGTGTTACTAGTTCTACCCTTAGTTCTTTTAGAATTCTTGGGCGAATCCCATCAGGCTCCATTGCTTTGTCCACCCTCAGTTTCAAGAGTTCTTTTAAAACCCTTTCTTCTGTGACAGGACTAGTATCGACCCCCCCCCCATTCAGAGTTTCCCTTTTGTTTGATTTAAACACCTCTCCCTCCTCTTCAGTTGTGAATACTGAGCAGAAACATTCATTCAGTATCCCTGCTTTTTCACTGTCACCCTCTGCCCACATTCCCTCCCCTTTATTAAGTCTCTGTATCCCTCCCTTGGTCTTTCTTTGCTCTCTAATGTACATATAAAAGGTTTTATCCCCCTTCTTAACAGAGTTGGCAATCTTTTCCTCAGTTTGTGCCTTTGCTATTTTGACTGCCTTCCCTGCCTCCATCTGCTTAAACTGATAAAGTTCTCTGTCCTGCTCCTTCTGTGTTTCCTTATATTTCCTGAATGCTATCCTTTTCTCCTCAATCTTACCTTCCACCTCTTTTGAGAACCATAGTGTTTTTTTCCTTTGTTTTGTTGATTTGCTTCACACAAAAGGCTTGTTGCCTCAGCGACGGCTGTTTTGATTATTCCCCATTGTTCCTCCACCCCCTCCTTCTTGCCCGTTTGCTAGTGCTTTTCTGAGGCACTCTCTCATTTTCCCAAAATGTATTTGTATAGCTTGACTCCATGGCTGTGTATATTGTGAACCACACTGTTTGGTGGTCACTTGTTCCCAGATGGCTACCCACTTCTAAATCTGAGATCCTTTCTCCTTCTCCATTTGAAAGTACCAGGTCTAAGATTGCTCCTTCCCGAGTGGGTTCCAACACTAGCTGTCTGAGGCATGCCCCCTGTAGGGCATCAAGAATGATCTTGCTCTTGGATGTGCCTGCAGCAAAGGTACTCCAGTTAACATCTGGCATATTCAGGTCCCCCATCAACAGTATCTCCCCTTTTTCTGCCATTTTAAGGATGCCTTCTATCAATTCCTTGTCCATTTCCTCCCCCTGAGATTGGGGGTGTGTACACAACCCCCATGCGGATTATGATGCCATTTCCTGTCTCCAGGGTGACCCACAGTGACTCTTCAACTTCCTGTTTACTCTTTAGTTCTGTTGCTTTAATCCCTTCCCTTCCCTTCTACAGACAGCTACTCCTTCTCCTCTTGTACCCACCCCATCCCTCCTGTAGACTATGTATCCTGGTATGTTGACATCCTAGTCATGGTTCTATGTGTACCATGTTTCAGTGACTGGCACAATATCCAGGCATCCCTCTTCCATCAAGGCCACTAGTTCAGGGAGCTTGTTACACAGACTATGGGCATTGGTATTCATCACCTTCTTTTTTTTTTTTTTTTTTTTTTTTTTTTTAAATGGCCTTACCCCTTTTAGCCCCATCCCTGTCCTTACTGCCTTTTGTGCATTTACCCCTGTCCTGCTCCCTACTGACTTCTCTACCTTGGTGTTTACCTCTCCAATTACTGTGTTTTGTGGGGGAGGCTGGGATTTCCCTACTCCTTTTCAGTGCCTCCCCCCCTTGACTAGTTTAAATACTTGCCAATGAAGCATTTAAACCTATCTCCTAGGATCCTGGTTCCCCCATGGACAGATGCAGACCATCGTGCCAGTATAGGCCTGCATCCCTCCAGGTGGCTCCCCAGTCCCTAATAAAGCCAAAACCCTGAGCTCCACACCAGTTTTTCAACCATTCATTGAATCCCATGGTGCGGAATACCCTAGCATCATTCTTGCCACAGACAGGCAGCACCTCCGAGAAGGTTACCGTACATGCTACTTGTCTAAGGCCCCTCCCCAACTCTAGAAACTCCTCTTGCACCACTCTGATCCCATTCACAGCCAGGTCATTTGTCCCTACGTGGATGATGACATCCAGCTCCCTCCCTCGTGCAGCTGCTCCTGCGATCCTGAGGATTCGCTTCCTGTCCCTCCAAGCCGTGGCACCAGGCAGGCACCTTACCTCCTTATCCCCTTCCTCCCCCACTTGTACCCCCCTAAAGATTGAGTCCCCCACCAGCAGTTGTTTCCTTCCCCTGTGGGGTCTCATGCCACCCTCCTGTGGGTCTCCTTCGTGGAGGTTCCTAGCATCCTCCTTGGTCTCCACTGCAGGTGCCTCCATAGAGGAACCACTCTTTTCCAGAACTGCATATGAATTGTGGAGAGGTAGAACTGGAGGGATGTACCTCTGTTACACCACCCTCTCCCTCCCTGAGCCCACCTTGGTCCAACCGCTCCTCTTTCTTGGCAACTTCTGAGGTAGCGGTGGTGGCCCTGGTGGTCCCTGGGTGGGGGAAAAGGTTTCACGAATCCTAGCCAGGTCAGCCTGGAGACAGACAACCTCCTCCCTCAGACCAGAGAGGTGTCTGCAAACAGGGCATGATCGCAGCCTCCAGAATGTCTCCCGGAACACTGCTGCCCCACAGCCATTGCACTGCACCACTCCCATCTTGACTTATTTTGTGTCCCCTCTCCTGTTGCTTTGTATGCTTACTGTCTCCTCCCTCTATGTATTTTTATACTTACTTTCCTACTGTCCAATGTGCCCTTACAACTCTCACCCTTCCTGTTCTGGGACAGGAACTTCCTGTAGTCTTAGTAGTCTCCTTCTTCCGTGCTTAGCTTCAGACCTCCAGCAGCCGGGGGAGGAGAAAGTTATTTTTTTAGGTTTCTTCAAGGTTGATGGGCAATTAGTCAAAAAGCTGTAGTTCTAGACTGCTGTTTCTTGCTCTGAAAGCAAAGTTCTCCTCTGTGAAAAATGGCAGGAAGCTGCAATTGGAAACACCTGCTTTTGTACTCCTAACTTCCTAAGCCACAACCCCAATCAGATTCACCCCCTGCTCATGACTCAATAAATTTAGCTGATACAGCCCCCTTCCTCAGATAAATACACAGCGACTTTTTTTTTTTTTTACACTTAAATAGGACCCCTTCTTCTAATAAAGTATCTGTTTGCTTAATCCAAACAGGCACTGTCTCTTGCTGAGATAGAAGTGATTTATCAGTCAAAAAGCTGTAGTTCTAGACTACTGTTTCTTGCTCTGAAAGCAAAGTTCTCTTCTGTCAAAAACAGCAGTGTGAGGCTGAGAGAGTCTCTGATCTTTTGGAGAGACTTGTCCACTATCAGTCAGTGATCCCAATAGGGAAAGACAGATACCTCTGTCTTCTGAGATGGCTACCACCACTGCCAGGCACTTTGTGAAAACTCTGGGAGCTAAAGAAAGGCTGACATGGCAGAGCTGCAAACTGGTAATGTCCAGAGAGCAGTCTGAATTACAGATATTTTCTGTAGTAAGGCATGACTATAATGTGGTAACAGGCATCCCCGAGATATAGGAAGGCTAGCCACTCTCCCTGTTGCAAGGAGGGAATCACTACTCACAGGGAGACCATCTTGAATTCTGGGTTGAACAGGTGTTTGTTCAGATATCTGAGATCCAGAATGGGTCACCAGTCCCCATTTTTCTGTTGGGTGAGGAAGTACCAGAACAGAGGCCTTTTCCCACTGGGGAAGGGGACTCTTTCCACTGTATCTGCAGACAGAAGAGACTTTACCTTTAACTCCAGAAAAAATATTTCTCTGGGGTTAGACGTTTTAAGGTCTTGTGACCCTGCTGAGTGGGAAGTTTTCTAAACTGCAGGGTCAGTCCATGACCCACCACCTCCAGCACCCACTTGTCTGTATGATGAGGTGCCACTGGTGGAGGTAGTGAGTCAGTCTTCCTCCTATTGGGAGAGGGGAAGAAACCTGGGCCTTGCAGTCAGGGGTTTTGTTTAGCCTGGGTTTTTGTGGAAGGGGCAGCACCAGGACATCTATCAGCCCTTCTACCTCTTCCCCTGAAGAAATCTCTCGTGAGAGTAGTCCAAGAGCGAAGGTACTGCCATAGGATAGAAGGCCCTGGGATAGTAACCCCTATCTCTGCCTCCTCCATCTTGAGGTTTGTGATAAGTAGAAGCTTTTTCTTTAGCTGCATTTCTTTGATAGGCGGTTTTGTATTCCTTCAACTTACATAGATACATAGACTTTGATGGCAGATAAGGACCACTTGACCCATCTAGTCTGCCCATTTTCTTACCTACAGGATAGACCGCAGATCCTAGTTAACCAACAGCCTATTTCTTCCTACCCCCGCCCAAGAATTGCCTTATGTCTGTCCCATGCATTCTTGAATTCTCCCACAGTTTTGGACCCCACAACCTCCTCAGGAAGGCTGTTCCATGCATCCACTACCCTCTCTGTGAAATAATACTTCCTCACACTGCCCCTGAACCGTCCCCCTCTATCTTTAAATTGTGTCCCCTTGTTCTTGCACGTCTCTTTTTCTGAAAGATGCTACCCTTTTGGACTTTGTTGATTCCACTGAGGTACTTAAAAGTTTCTATCATGTCCCCCCTCTCCTTCTTTCCTCAAGGTATACATATTAAGCTCCTTCAGTCTCTCCTCATGTAGGCTTCTCTTGCAGACTCTGCACCATTTTAGTTGCCCTCCTCTGGACTGCCTCTATCCTGTTTATGTCCTTGCGGAGATGGGGTCTCCAGAACTGGACGCAGTACTCCAGATGGGGTCTCACCAACTGTCTGTACAGAGGGATAATAACTTCCTGTTTTCTGCTGCTGATGCCTCTCCCTATGCATCCCAGTATACCCCCAGCCCTCCCTACTGCCTTCTCACATTGCTTGCTAACCTTAAGTTCATCTGATATGATTACCCCCAGGTCCCTTTCCTTTTTTGTTGTTGTTACTACCTCCCCCCATTGTGTATTCTTCCCCTGGGTTTTTGTTTCCCAGGTGCATTATTTTGCACTTCTTTGCACTGAATCCTAGCTGCCATACTTCTGGACCATTGCTCCAACCTTGCCAAGTCCCTTCTCATCCTTTCCACACCTCCTTGTGTATCAACCCTGTTGCAGATCTTTGTGTCATCTGCAAAGAGGCATACTTTTCCTTCCAGTCCCTCTGCAATGTCACTTATGAAGACATTAAAAAGGACTAGACCCAATACTGAACCCTGCGGTACCCCACTAGTAACCCCTCTTTCTTCAGAGTGGACTCCATTTACAATTACCTTCTGTGTCCTGTTGTCCAGCCAATGTTTTACCCAGGCTACCACCCTGGGACCCACTCCCAGGCTAATTAATTTGACTATTAATCTTTTGTGTGGTACCGTGTCAAATGCCTTGCTAAAGTCTAGGCAGGCCATGTCCACAGCCCTTCCCTGGTCTACTACTTTGGTCACCCAGTCAAAGAAATCTATTAGATTTGTCTGACATGACCTTCCCGCTGTAAACCCATGCTGCCTTGGGTCCTGTGCCCCACTGGCCTCTAGGTACTCAACTATTCTTTCCTTCAGAAGTGACTCCATCACTTTCCCTACCACAGAGGTCAAACTGACAGGTCTGTAGTTTCCTGCCTCTGTCTTGGTCCCACTTTTGTGAAGGGGAATCACATCCGCCTTCCTCCAGTCCTTGGGTACCACCCCATCCTCCCATGATTTATTAAAAAGAGTAGCCAGTGGTTTCACTAGTTCCCCCCTTAATTCTTTCAGAATTCTGGGGTGAATTCCATCAGGCCCCATTGCTTTGTCCACCTTCAGTTTTAGTTCTTGCAGAACCCTTTCTTCTGTGAAAGGACTGGGATCGACCCCTATCAAGAGTGCTTCTGTTAATTGGATTAGGTACTTCCCCCTCCTCTTTTGTGAATACTGAGCAGAAATATTTGTTCAGTATCCCTGCTTTTTCACTGTCCTCCTCTGTCCACCCACCGTTCATTCTATTCAGCCTCACTATCCCTCCCTTTGTCTTTCTACGCTCGCTGATGTACCTATAAAAGGTTTTATCCCCCTTCTTAACCGAGTTGGCTATCTTTTCCTCAGTTTGGGCCTTTGCTATTCTGACTTCCCTCCCTGCTTCCTTCTGCCTTAACTGGTACAGCTCTCTGTCCCAGTTTTTTCATGTATGCCTCTGTTTTGTCCCCAAAAGAGAATTATTCTCACAGGGGATGTCCATAGCATTAGTTTGGTGTCCTGGGAGAGATTAGTAGTTCTCAACCAGGCAAAGTGCCTGACAGAAAAATGGCATGAGCCATAGCCCTGGAGGCAGTGTCACTGGTGTACACAGCCATATGAAACTGATATTTTGTGGCTTCCGCAGTTTTTACAGTTTCCACAAGTCTTGAATCACCTTGTCTGTGGCCTGCTGGCTGATAGCCAGTACAGAGTTCCAAAGACCCTTTTGATATTGAGCTGTATGCGCCATGTAAGTAGAAAGGCAAAGCAGCACAGAGGCTGTGGTGTGAGATTTCTTACCCATCATGTAGAGTTTTCCAGATTCTTTTTCTGAAGGCTGGGAAGAAAGAGGAATCTTTTCTTTATCACAGGCTGCAACTTGTACCACTCCTTCATGATCTGGGTATATGTAAAGGGAATACATCTGGTTCCAGGAGCTCACCCTCCTCTTCTTCATCATTGCCCTCATAGTAAAAGCACTGGCCAAGTCCAGGGTCAGAGGGGACAGGAGTGGCAGGATCAGGTGGGGCACTACAGAGGCTGCCCACAGCCTGAAAAGTCTGATATAACTGCCAAGTCTTAGCAATTTCACCTGCAGAGGGTATATCTTTTTGTGACACTGGAGTCTCCCTTTGCGTTTCAGTGTGAGAGGATAGTGATTTTTTTTCTTGTTTCTTTTCGGCAGGCACTAAATCAGGAACCCGCTGAGCACTTTTCTTGGCTTGGTCATTATTATTTTTATCAGACTTATTTTCTACAGGGTCCTTGGAGGACCGTTTCTAGTTTTTTGATGACAGGAGGGCCCCTGTTCTGGGTTTTTATGAGAGGGGGAGGCAAACTAAGAAGCCATTATTTCCAGCTTTTTAGCTCTTTTCTGAACTGTTTTTCAATAAAATTTAGTGCAAAGTTCACAGTTAGTAAGAATATGGGCTGGACCCAAACAAACACAGGTCATGGCCGGCTGCGTTGGCCACTGTTTAAAACACAATGCAATTTTTAAAACCAGTGGGTCCAGTCCCCCTTTTTGGGTCTATCTGATCTGCCAATTTTTCAGAAGACCTATAAAAAATGGTTCCCTGAAGGGAAAAATGAAGAAATTCAGTCGGCTCCCAAGCATTGTGGAACTGCTAAAAAACGGTTCCCAAATGAAGTAAACTACAGAAGAATATCTGAAAAATGCATTTCCCTAGAAACAGGGCTCCAGATAAGGGGAGTACCGACCTGTTTTACACACCTCATTTTAGCAAATACTCTTCAGAATTTTTTTTTAAATGAGTACCAATACACACCCAACATTTGTAAATAATCCACACTCCAGAGAATAGTGCTTCATAACATAAATGATGATCCAAAAGGAGCATTTTTTTTCCAGATTTACAGCACTCGTATGCATCCTAGTGTTGTTTTACTCACTATATTTTAAAACTGGTGAGTAAATTACTCCTACCCGCCAACATTATCTGGAGCATTTATTTTATTTGTACATCAGTTTAAAACCTTTTGAGCCAAGGGCTCATTTACAAAGGTACCTCATCACAAAAAAAGACAAACACAATACAACAGTATGTTACAACAATGAGATATACAACAAGTTGGTGCAAACAGGATGAGGCATACAATAAATTGTTAAAGCCAGGCTATCTTCTATTGTTGGATGCAGCCACTCAGGTGACTTTGTCATAGCGTTTGAGCGAGACCAAACTAGTAACAATTACAGCTTTGAGTATTAAATAGGTGATTTCGGAGTGAGGTTTCGAAACAGGATATCGAGGGAGCATCAGAGATAATGGGGGGTTGCGTGTTGAACCAGGATGGGGCTCTGTAGCAATAGGCCCTTTGACCGTACGAGGTCCTAGCCCTGGGAATTGATAGGGTGGTTTTGCCAGAGGTTCGAGTTTGTACTAGGAATTTTGCATGGTGGATGGAGGCTGTCAAACCCGGTGGGGATAGACCAAGGAGAGTTGTTTTTGTTATGATACAGGTATGATATCTAAGGCGTTCATCTAGGTCAAGCAGCATGGCCTTTGCATATAGCTGGCAAGTGTGCGTTAACCTAGGGACCCCTGAAATTAGCCTACAGGCCTTGTTTAGTGTAATGCGAATTTTGTTGAGGGCGCTCTGATCAGCAGCACCATGCACCGGCAGCCCATAATCCACAAATGACAGTATGGATGATGTGACCGTGAGTCGGAGGGCCTCAGGGGGCAGACAGTTTTTATACCGGTATAAGATGCCTAGCCGAATATTTGCAGCTGAGGCAAGGGCTGAGATGTGATCATGGAAGGAGAGAGTGGGGTCAAAATAGATCCCAAGGTACTTATAGGAGTAGACTTGTTCGAGTGGGAACTTGGTGTTAGACAGTATGTGGAGTTTGAAGTTGCTGGACTTGTTTTGTGGGTGGGCAAAGATCATGGTTTATGTTTTTTTGAGATTTATCACCAGTCTATGCTCCTTGAACCAGCCTTCGGCTTCATTATATGATTTTTGCAAGGAGTCCTGGAGGGCGATAGGGTTACGATCAGAGGCAAAGATGACGGCATCATTTGCATACAGTAAGATATTTCCAGTACAAGAACCTGGTAGGGTGTTGAGGTATAGTGAGAAGAGTAAAGGTCCAAGAATGGAGCACTGGGGAACACCAGAGCGGATGGGACAGATGTCTGAGTGAGTCCCGCTAATTTTAACACGCTGTCAGCAAGCTGACAGATAGCTGGCGCACCAGGAGACGGGCCCAGTGGCAAATCCAGAGTGAATGAGGGCATCCAGAAGGAGGGGATGGGAGATGGTGTTGAATGCTTTTGATAGGTCTACAAACACTGCGCCAGCCAGAGAGCCCAAGTCCAGGGAGGTGTGGAGAAAATTTGAGAACTCTAGGAGGGCAGTACTTGGTGCTATGGCCAGCACGGAAACCGTGCTGTTCAGGGCAGAGAATGTTGTAGTTGGTAGGGTAATCTGCAAACCTCTCAACTGTCCCTGATTTTCAGTGACGTCCCTGATTTTGCCTCGAAATTTTTCTCTGTCCCTCCTAAAACTTGTGTTTCCATGACCAAACAGTGGGAGTTGTAAGCACAAATTAATGTCAACCATTAAAGTTACAGACTTGTTCTTCCTTAGAAAATGCACTGCACACTAAGTCCCCTACTCTGTCAGCTTCCTGAATGGATACCATGTATTTTGAAGATGTGTCCCTGAATTTGGTCATTTGTCCCTGATTTTTTTTTTTAAGCCTTGTCCCTGATTTATGAGCCAGGAGGTTGAGAGGTATGGTAATCTGTGATTTGAGAGGCCACCACTTTTTCCAGAGCTTTGGAGAGCGGAGAGAGAATGGAGATAGGCCGGTAGTTTCCGGCCAGGGACCTGTCTCCACCTTAATGAATGGGTGTGACTGTGGCAATTTTCCAGGCCGACGGAAATTGCCCCAGGCAGAGGGATTTATTAAGGAGGCTGGTGATTGGGGCCAGGACCAGATCTAATACCTAGCGAAGGATACAGGGATTCAGGGTGTCACTGCCAGTACTATTGCTGTTAAGGGCACTGATTAGGTGAGGTCTGAGTTCTTGGGCAGAGACTCGGCATAGGTGAAAGTAAGGGCATGTAAGGACTGGGGCAGGTGGGGGGGAAGGTCAAAACAATCTTTAGAGAGGACTGGGCTAAGATCCGTGAAGGAAGTATTGAGGCAGTTAGCTATAAGGCTGGGTCAGTGGAGACAGTGCCACTGATATTGATCTGGGAGGGTGGGGGAGCGTGTGCTCCCATTTGACTGTTTGATATTGTCCCAGGTGTTCTAGCATTCCCCAGGAGGAGGGTGAGGAGATGGTGATCAGGTTCGGCCTTTTCTGATGCACAGGTGCACTTGCTTCAGCAGCGGCTTACACCTTTTCATCGCCAGCTCAGTTTCAGTAGTCCGGTGCTGCTGTTATCCCTGTGCTTAGTTGTTGGAGGCGGGGTCGTCAGGGTACATTCTGCACTTTGGAACGGAGGGCTGTCAGTGGTGCGAAGATGTCGCAGGCTTTATTGAAGGTTTGGGTAAAGAAGGTTAGTGCCGTATCAATGTCAGAGGCATACTGTATAGGAGACCAATCAATTTGGGACAGAAGTTCTTTGAGGATTTTCAGACCACCTGGTTTCAGGCGCCGCCAAAGTGTGGACTGTGCTATGGGTTTGAATACTGTGGTAGTTCAACGAAAAAGTATGGGGGAGTGATCACTAAGTGAGTCAGGAAGGACTTGGATATCGAAGATCCGTTTTGGACAATTGGAGAGGACCACACCGAGTACAGTACTAGTGCCTCTCTTTGGGTTAGACCTAGTGGGATGGGTAACGAGTCGAGTCATATCGAATGCTGCAAAGGAGTCACGGGTAGAGGAGGAAGAGGGGTTAAGCCAATAAATGTTTAGATCGCCCACTCGTATTTGGTCCGAGGGGTGGTGTAGCGAGGAAAGGTATTCCGTTAGTGAGGCCAGAGCCAGTGTTTGATTTTTAGAGGGTATGTAGGCTGTAGTTAGATAGAGTGGGCCCCTTGAGGGGTCCAGAGTCAGTTTCAAGGTTAGCACCTGCACCCCGAAATCAAGAGCAGGTGCTAGGAGGGCAAGTCCAGTGAGGGAGTCTTTAGTGTAGATAGCACAGCCACCACCCCGTCTTCCAGCCCAGTCTTCCCGGTAGAGGGAGTATCCTGGGAGGGAGACAAAGGAGTCTGGGGTGGATTTTGACAGCCAGGTCTCAACCAGGGTGATGACATCCGATTTATGAGATGTGACCCAGCACTGGAGTGAGTCAAATTTTTTCAAGAGGCTACAGATATTTATTGAGGCAATGCAGAGTCCAGGAGAGCCTGTAGCCGAGTTGTTGTGAACCAGGCCAGGGTTGGGATGTATGTTACCTGACAGGAGGAGTAGCATAACTACCACTATGGCCAGGCACCTGGCGGTGATAAGTATTTTTGCGACAGACATGAGTTGGGGGGTTTCAATACTCATGGGGTAGGCAGTGTAGCACTGGCTGGGAAAGCAAGAATGATAAGCCTTCCATAGGAGTTGGAGGTGGGAGCTTGGAGGAAGCTGGGGGGTGGGCAGGGTGAGCAGAAGCACCCAGTGGGGCCAAGGTGTGCGAGTGCTGGCTCAGATACATAGGAGGGGTGTAGTACCACAGCACAAGGAGGGGCAACAGATTGGCACGTCTGCAATATCACTGAGACAGATGGGTAAAACAGTGACATCAGACAGAGGATGAGAACGAGGCATGTCCATAGGCGAATGACATGCATAATGCTAAGGAGCTAAGACGGTAATGGAAGAAAGAAGTGGAAAGAAGCTTGCCTGTAACCGTTAGTGCCACTTTGGTTCAGTGGTAGCGACACCGCCTCTGGTGTACAGGGTACCAGGTTCAAGACTCTCCCAAGGTATTAGGAGAATGAACCTGGGTAGGAGTCGGAATCCAAGGTCTGGGAGCCGGAACAGGCAGTGGTTGGGCCTGAAAAATTGGGCGCTCAGTAGTGACTCCTAGTGGTCAGCAGTTGCGGGCTGGAGGGAGGGTAGGGGGTCCGGGTAGATGGTAGTTACAGGTTGGAAAAGCAGGCAGAGAAACGCAGGGTAGCTGAGGCCAGGGGGAAGGTGAGGAGAGTTGCTGCAGATAGGTAAAGGTGAACCAGCGAGTCGGGAAGCAAAAGTGCTATCTGAGCAAGGAAATATATAGAGGGAGCACTGAGTCCCTCTAGTGGCCGGCAGTTATAACCTGCAAATGGGAAAGTGGGAAGATTTTCGGCAGCAGGAAATGATGTCATAGAGGTGGGTCTATAAATTGAAAGCCGCTGGTGGGGCAGATGATGCGGAACGTCGTCGGGCTAGCACCCCACAACAGGAGTCCAGCAGGTGAATTTACCTCTCCGGCTGCAGCTTGTGGCAAGCGGGCGCCTTTCAGCTCAGCCAGCAGGGAGCTGTCCCTGGGATTGCCGCAGTCGGCAGTGAGCTTGTTTGGGGGTTGTTTCAGCCTAAGAAGGGAGAGAACAAAGAATGGAATTACTATGCAGCGGGAAGGGAGAGAGTGAAAAAGCAAACCCTGTACTGTGCATGCGTGGGCTATGTCACGATACAGGCCCATACTGCACATGTGCGGCTTTCCCAATATGGCGACACTGTGAGCCAGGTAGGTAATATCACCATACAAACAGTACTATCCCAGCAAAGCAAAACTGATATATATTGAGAAATAGCAGTACACAGACAGTGAGGCAGGCAGTTGCTCTAACTATGACTAAACAAGAAATCCCTGCTAAACGAGTGAAATCTAGATAGTACTATGCTGAATGCATCCAGTCCTTAAGGTTCCAGGCAGTTATTTCACAAACCAAGGCAATATGCAGTAAGAAACTGGCAGTCAAAAACAATCAGAACTCCTATGGGGACAAAAAAATAGGTCCTTAAGGCTACCATGCAGGTAGCACCCCACAACAGGAGTCTAGCAGGTGAGTGAGAGAGGTGCTCTTCACCTCTTCGGCTGTAGCTTGTGGCAAACGGCGTCTTTCAGCAGGAGCGCTGCTGTCCCTGGGCCTGCCCCATTGCCTTGTCCCTCCTCAATCTATCTCTGCCCTAACCCTATGCACAGTGAATGGGCTCAGATCCACCCACTTGCCCTCCTTCCATTATTCCCATGGCAACAGACTGTGATATCACAATACAGCATTATTTCAAGTAGGGACTAAACTGTAGAGGCAGATGAACTGTAAGAGATAAAAATCTGGTTTGTGTGGGAATTTATTTAGTAATAAATAATGGAGATGAGAACACTATAGAAGATATGTGCAATACAAGCCGACTTGCGTCTAAATATTATGTTTTCCAAGTTTTCCCAAAGGCGTCAGCTGCTCGTCAATGCTTGACTGTGGTCAATTCTTATCTAGAAAAAAAAAAACTACATTTAAAATGTACTCCTCACTCCACTCTGTCCAGACATTTGTATACATCTGAATTTGGTTTTACTCACCTCACTTTCAAAATGAGTGCAATACTCATCCTAAAAAAAATCTTATCTGGAGACCTGCCTTGAAATATAAGAAACTGCGATAAAAGCAATGGTAAAAAGTGAAACGCACTAATTTTTTTTACCTCAAAAGTGAAATTTGTGTATAGAAAATAAAGAGAGAGAACCATGGGACAAACCGCTGTAAGAAGAAAAATCATGGTTCCAGGGAACCAAAGGGAACTGTGAAACAACACTCAAAACCACTAAAATATGAATAAAAACACTAAATGCAGCACAAAATAAAAGAAAATACTGATTTTGAAAGAAATAAACTTCTTCAAGCGAAGGTGTGAAAAGAGAGCTCCAGGGCAGACTTGCCTCAGTCAGCGAAGAAATGAATCCGACTAGCATCCAGCACAACCTATAGGCATTCTCTCACTACAACCTAACTGGTTAATTCTCTGGCATCATTAGCATGCACCTCTGGGGTAGCTGAACCCACCTGGTATAACTGCATTAATCAAGCATAGTGAGGGATTTCTGGGGTGAGAAGAAAAAATTACTCACTGTAGTAATGTTTCTTCCAAGGGATCCCTCACTATGCTTAACAACTGCAATCATTCCCCTGGAATGAGCTGCCCTAGATCCTAGAATTCTATGGTGATTAATGAAATTCAAAATTCTGCTGTGTGGTCACGTTCACATCTGTCCACTAATGTCAGATTTATTTCTGAAGCTAGGGTGAGCAGTGGCTACTAAACTAGCTAAAAGAATACCAAAATAAATTACCCCAAAATAATAGAGTTTCAGGAGACTCTTAAAAATGACAAACTAACTTTAATAAATTAGATCACGGAGTATCAACTGTACGGCAGTGTAACAAGCAATGCTCAAGCAAACCGAAAAAAACTCATTCTCGTGAGAATCCTTTCCAGACTCTGGAAGGAGAGGAAGGGATGGGATTGTTAAACATACTGAGGGATTACTATGGTAAGTAATTTTTACTGCTGCATAGCAAGAGGTATGCATGACAAAGTGCAATTACACTGAAAAGGGGTCTTTGGTAGTATGTCACCACGACGGGGGCTTGGTAGCACGCCACTGCAAACACACCATAGCTGTGTCCTTCCACCACTAAAGCTGAAGCATAGCTCCCGTGTCCTTCCATTCAGACCAGTTGCTTCCAACCCCCCAAACAGGTAAAACTTTCCCTGCCTCTGCCTGTCAGCCCCGCGACCATTCACCCTCTCTCCCACTGCTTGGTAAAACTTTTTCAATGGCACTGTGCATCTGTCTGCACATATTCAACAGGACTGCATGTGATCATTCACCCTCTCTCTCTCTCTCCCGCTGCTCGGGACAGTGAAGCAGTGAAAGAGAAAACAAAAGTACACCTCTTATATTTCAATAAGCATGCTCTGCGGAGCTGAGCAGTTCCCTTTCTGACTGCCTGACTCAACTCTAGAGAGGGGGAGCTTGGAGCTCCCTGAACAATTCGGCTCTGAAGAGCAAGGTGCAACATTCCCTTCCCCACCGCCTGATAATTCAGCAAGTGGAGTGTACTTGGAAAGTCTCAGAGCACTTTCCATTTTACCCATTGCTGCTGCTCTTCTCACCCACTACCACTTGCTTGACTTTGGGGCCGAAGAGTCCAAGGCATACCTCGATGCCTCTCACTGGCTGCAGGGTGTGGAATGGTATGAGCATTACAGGCAAGAATCCCAAGTCACACCCCTGATGCCTGTCATTCTCTACAGGGTTGGGCGTTATGGTTGGAAACCCCAATACCTTAGGCATTCGTTGGTATTTTCACTCCAAATTTTCAACATAGTTTTTTTTGTGACCCCACCTCATGAACAGTGGCAATATCAGTTTGTTAGCTGAAAGCTGCTTATGCACAGCGACTACGGCATTTAGCACCACAGGTGCAAAAACATTCCGAACGGGATGTAAAAAATGACAGTTGTACTGTGCATGGGGAGGTGTAAAAAATGACAAATCTGCAGGAAAAATATAAAAAAAAAAAATGGTGAAGTCACGAGTGTACATAGAAGCTGTGCAATGCACACCCATAATATAATTAGGTTGGGGATTTTTTTTGCAGCAGATTATCAACTCAGGCATTTTGGTGCCTCCAATCATGAACAGTGTCACTGTGATTTTCTTTATCTGTCCCGAACAATGATTTCCCACAGCGACCACACATCTCTGCGCTGAAAGTGTGAAAACGACAGCTGTACTGTTCATAAGGAAGTGTGGAAAAATGCCACTGGTGAAAATCTGGACTGAAAATATTACAAAAGTCATGAACTTACGAGGGTGCGTGGAAACTGCACAATGCTCACTCATAACACAGTCATTTTATGGACTTTTGTCACCAAATTTTCAACATAGCCATTTTAAGACCTCTGCTCATGAACAGTGTCACTGTGATTTTCTTAATGTGTCCCAAACATTGCTTTCGCACACCAACAGCACCATTGTGCGCTACATGTGCGAAAACACATTTTGGGCGACATATGAAAAATGGCAGCTGTAAGTTCATAAGGAAGTGTAATAAAATGGCAATGTTGAAAATCTGAAGTGAAAATATTGAAAATTTGCAGAACTTACGAAGGTATGAGGAATCATAATCTATCGCTTTGTAAAATGTCATTTTAGGAATTTTTTCACCAAATTTTCAACATAGCCATTTTAAGACCTCTGCTCATGAACAGTGTCACTGTGATTTTCTTAATTTGTCCTGGTGACACTGATTTCCAAGACACTGACTGCGCCATTGTGCGCTATATGGGCGAACATGTTTTTGGGTGATGTGAAAATGACAGCTGTACTGCTCATAAGAAGGTGTGGTAAAATGGCAATGTTGAAAATCTGGAGTGAAAATATTGAAAATTCGCGATCTTACAGCGTGCGTAGGAACTGCACAGGCACACTATAAAACAGTCAATTCTTGGAATTTTTCCACCAAATTTTCAAAATAGGTTTCTTGAGCCCACCTTATGAACACTGGCAGTGTCAGTTCGTTAATCGATCCCGAAAGGTGATTTCGCGCAGTGACTGCGAAATCACCCTTCGGGCCCGAATAACGCCATGACAGTGACAGCATTCATGAGAAGGGGTCCCAAAAATCCCATGTTGAAAATTTGGTGCAAAAATTCCAAAAATACCTGAGATATGCAACAAAGTTGAAAAATCCTATCTATCCCATTGTACAGCTTACTGGCATTTCCTCAGTTCATGGTCGGCTTTGAAGAGTGCAGACGGTTCCCGGTCCACCAAGATCGCCGCGCTGGACTCCGGAAGTAAGTATGGGGTGGGGGAGTGGAGGCAGGGTACGCGTGGGTGGGTGCGGTTGTGGGGGCAGGGAGACTGCATGGGACCGTTTTTAATTTACAGGTTTTTTTTTTTAAATTGAGCCGTGGGACATTTGCCACGCTGGGGTAGGCTCCCAGCGTGGCACAAGGACAGCTAGTTGGGGATCCGGAGCCGACAGGGATTGGGCACCCCGTCGGCCATGCAGCATCTATTGCCACGCTTGGGGTGGGCTCCCAGCATCGCACCCTGTAATCTGGGGACATAGTGGAGCTGACGGGGATTGGGCACCCCTGGCCGGCTATATTGAGTTGCCACGCTGAGGTGGGCACCCAGCGTGGCATGTGGAAGGCTTTGGGGAGCGCGCACAGCCGACGGGGATTGGGCACCCCATTGGCTCATACTTGTGTGTGCGGGGGGCAGCACGCAGTATGCGTGCGTGTGTGTGTGTGTAGGGGGAGCTGCGCATGAGCAGGCGATATCTGATCGCTGCTCACTGAAGCGTAGTTCCCCGTTTCAGCTGTACGCCACTGCATTTTGGAGCTGTCAGACAGCTCCAGCAATGCGGACTGGGGATCAGCCCTGCCAACACACTGACTGAATTGGAAGAGGGGTGATACACCTCCGAAAACTCGGATGATGGCACTATGTTTCTGCACTACGCGCAAGCAAACATAAAAACTGGTGAAGTCACGAGCGCAGATAGAAACTGTGCAACGACACCCAGAATGTAATTAGTTTGGGATTTTTACAGCAGATTGTCAATACAGGCATTTTGGGACCTCCGATCACTGAACAGTGTCACTGTGATTTTCTTTATCTGTCCCGAACAATGATTTCCCCAGCGACCACGCATCTCTGCACTGAAAGTGTGAAAAACATTTCGGCCATGTTGTAAAAAATGACAGCTGTGCTGTTCATAAGGAAGTGTGGAAAAATGCCAATGGTGAAAATCTGGACTGAAAATATTACAAAGTCATGAACCTAGAAGGGTGCGTGGAAACTGCACAATGCTCACTCGTAACACAGTCATTTTATGGACTTTTGTCACCAAATTTTCAATATAGCCATTTTAAGACCTCTGCTCATGAAGAGTGTAACTGTGATTTTCTTAATCTGTTCCAAACATTGCTTGCGCACACCAACTGCACCATTGTGCGTTACATGTGCGAAAACACATTTTGGGCGACATGTGAAAAATGGCAGCTGTACTGTTCATAAGGAAGTGTAATAAAATGGCAATGTTGAAAATCTGGAGTGAAAATATTGAAAATTTAAACTTACGAAGCGCATGGAACTGCGCATCTACCCGTAAAACAGTCATTTGTAGAATTTTTCACCAAATTTTCAACATAGCCATTTTAACACCTCTGCTCATGAACAGTATCACTGTGATTTTCTTACTGTGTCTCATACATTGATTTCGCACACCGACTGCGCCACTGTGCACTACTTGGGCAGAAACATGTTTTGGGCAAGATGTGAAAAATGACAGCTGTACTGCTCATAAGGAGGTGTGGTAAAATGGCAATGTTGAAAATCTGGAATGAAAATATTGAAAATTTGTGAACTTACGAGCGTGTGTAGGAACTGCGCAACGCACGCTGGTAAAACAGTCATTTATTGGAATTTTTCCACCAAATTTTCAAAATAGGCTTCTTGAGAGCCCACCTTATGAACACTGGCAGTGTCGTTTCGTTACTCGGTTAACCGGTGACATATGCAGCAAAGTTGAAAAAACCCTATCTATCCCATTAGACAGCTTACCGGCACTTCTTCAGTTCGCGGTCGGCTTTGAAGAGTGCAGATGTGTTCCCGGTCCACCGAAGATCGTCACGCCAAGGTCCGGAGGTAAGTATCGGGTGAGGGGAGGTGTGGGAAGCAAGGTGCGCAGTGGGTGGTCGCGGGTTGTGGGAGGGAGAAGTGCCGAGGGACAATTTTTTATTTGCAGATTTTTTTTTTTTAAATGACGCATGGGACTTTGCCACGCTGGGGTGGGCTCCCAGCGTGGCACAAGGACGGCTGGTTGGGGAGGATCGTGGAGCCGACGGGTGGATTGGGCACCCCTCGCCGCCATAGCATCTGTTGCCACGCTTGGGGTGGGCTCCAGAGTGGCACCCTGTACTCTGGGGGAGGAGGACAGTGGAGCCGACGGGGATTGGGCACCCCGTCGGCTATACGATGAGTTGCCATGCTGGGAGTGGCACCCAGCGGGGCATGTGAAGAGTTTTGGGGGCAGCACAGCACAGCCGACGGGATTGGCCACCTCCGGCTACACAGTGTGTGCGTGGGGGCATGCAGTATGTGTGTGTGTGTGTGTGTGTGTGTGTGTGTGTGTGTAGGGGGAGCGTGCATGAGTAGGTGATATCTTATCGCTGCTCACTGAAGCGTAGCTCCCCCTTTCAACTGTACTCCACTGCATTTTGGAGCTGTCATAGACAGCTCGAGCAGGCATTAGAGAACTGCGGCCACGCCTGCAAACACACTGCCTGAATTGGAAGAGGGCTGCCACACCTCCGAAAACTTGGATGATGGCACTATGTTTCCTGCACATGCGTGCAAGCAAACATAAAAATGGGTGTTTGGGGGCCCTTTTGAAACCTTAAAGGAAAAGCAACAGACTTCCAGTCACTTGAATTTTTGTTTTATTTTCAGCCCCTATGTTTCACCCACTTCTTGGGCTTGTTCACAGGGTATACTTTCAGTCTTTAACAATTCTTTTGAAAAAGCAATCTAAAAAAAAATAAAATAAATCATTATTACTAATACAATGAGCTAAATATGGTATTTTCCAACTAAAAACACTTGCTATTTCACATACCTTTGTAGCCAGTTCTTAACTAAATTAATATTACCAGAATGTTCTCTGGTTTTAGTTTCCTCATAAAAGTTCTCTACATTTTAAAATCTGCAAACAAAACACAAAGTGCGTGTTTTAGAGGAGAAAGGGAAAAAAGGAAAACCTGGCACTGATAATTTTTAACACAGTAATAAACTTGTGCTCCTTCATTACTAGAGCATTTTCATACCCTGTGTTTGCAATGGCTGTCACTCTTTGTCAATGAGATTTAATCTGTAAATACATAGCAAAATAGATTCATTTAGTCAAATGTCAAATAAACGGTTCTATTGTATAACCATTTTAGAATCAAATTCTATTATTATGTGGTACTAGAGTACTTACTTTTATTTGTTTCACCAGCCGGAACAACAGGAAAGTTCTATTGCGCCATACAAAATGGCTTCCTTCATTCGCATCTCATGAATGTTACTATGAAAATGATCCTGGGTCCTCTTGTGTCCGTTTTGCTGTAAAATAGCGAGAAAACATCATAACGTGATGACGTCATGCTCCCGCGATCGAGCATGTGCGAACTGACTGTTTTTATTGTCAGACATTGTCTCCAAATGGAGACAAGCCTTATACAGCAAAACGGACACTATTTCAGTGCCACATGTCTCTCTCTCTCTGGTGTTTTTTTAGATCAGGTTAAGCTACTATATTATATATTTTATATATAATGTATAGTTCTCTGGATAACCATATAAGCGTGAATATTGAAGCCAATTGGCAGATTTGCACTTAATTGACCTTTTGACCTTCCTATATCATGATATGGGGTTTCATAAAATAATAGCTCTGATTTGATCTATAAGGAATTTAGAACATCAATGTTACTAATTATAAAATGGTAACAAAAAATATACTGATAAAATCAGAAATAAAAAAAGTTTGCATATGACCTTTTGACCTCCCTATATCACAAAAAGGGGTTCCATAATATGACTACTCTGACCTGATCCATTGGAGGGTTAGGTAATTATTATTAATGATTACACAATGATTGTCTATAGAGTGATTTACAAACTGATTTAGTTGTAAAAAAGTTATTTTGTACAATAATAACCTTTGACCTCTGATAAATATAAATCTAGGCACGAGTAAGGGTTATGGTCGCTCTGTCACTGCCAATAGAACGTTATTATTGGATATGATAAACATGATAGACTATCAACATAATCCCTACGTGGTTAGAATTAATTAAAAAATTCTATATGACCTTTTGACCTCCCTAAACCATGTTTGTGGGAGTTCATAAAATTATTTTGTTGGTTTGTCAACAATTTAGGATATCGTTGTTACTGATTATAAATTGATAAACTTTAAAATACATTTGTTAGAATAAACAACTAAGAAAAAATGGCATGTGACCTTTTGACCTCCCTATATCATGTCCTGGGATTTTATAATATATCTGACTTAACTTATTAAAGTGTGAGAGAACCACTGTCAAATAACTATCAATAGGCTGTCTATAGAACAGTCTGTAAAGTTGTTTTGTTGCAAGAAGGTTTTTTAATATAAGTATGACCTTTGACCTTATGTCTGATAATATACAAATGTATATTTACTTGTCATTTCATTTAAAATCATATTAAAGAACTATACATTATATATAAAATATATAATATAGTAGCTCAACCTAATCTAAAAAATCCCAGAGAGAGACATGTGGCACTGAAATAGTGTCCGTTTTGCTGTATAAGGCTTGTCTCCATTTCGAGACAACATCTGATAATAAAAACAGTCAGTTCGCGCATGCTCAATCGCGAGAGCATGACGTCATCACATTATGACGTTTTCTCGCGATTTTACAGCAAAAACGGACACAAGAGGACCCAGGATCATTTTCATAGTAACATTCATGAGATGCGAATGAAGGAAGCCATTTTGTATGGCGCAATAGAACTTTCCTGTTGTTCTGGCTGGTGAAACAAATAAAAGTAAGTACTCTAGTACCACATAATAATAGAATTTGACTCTAAAATGATTATACCATAGAATAGTTTATTTGACATTTGATTAAATGAATCTATTTTGCTATATGTTTACAGATTAAATCTCACTGACAAAGAGTGACAGCCATTGCAAACACAGGGTATGAAAATGCTCTAGTAATGAAGGAGCACAAGTTTATTACCGTGTTAAAAATTATCAGTGCCAGATTTTTCTTTTTTCCCTTTCTCCTCTAAAAAATGCACTTTGTGTTTTGTTTGCAGATTTTAAAATTTAAAGAACTTTCATGAGGAAATTAAAACCAGAGAACATTCTGGTAATATTAATTTAGTTAAGAACTGGCTACAAAGGTATGTGAAATAGCATGTGTTTGGTTGGAAAATACCATATTTAGCTCATTTTATTAGTAATAAACAATGATTTATTTTATATTTTTTAGATTGCTTTTTCAAAAGAATTGTTAAAGACTGAAAATATACCCCACGAACAAGCCCAAGAAGTGGGTGAAACGTAGGGGATGAAAATAAAACAAAGATTCAAGTGACTGGAAGTCTGTTGCTTTTCCTTTAAGATTTCAAAAGGGCCCCACACACCCATTTTTTACACTGTCTATACAGCCTCTTACTGGGGGGGGGGGGCTGAAGATGTTCTAGAAAGAACTTATCTCCATTTCCCACCAATATTTGTGTAGTAACTTAATCTCTCTTCTCTCCCTTCACCCGGCAGCTCCAGAGAGGCAGAGTTTTGAGCTTCCCGAACAATTCAGCCCTGAAGAGCAAGGCACAACATTCCCTTCTCCACCACCTGGTAGTTCAGCAGGTAAAGTGTACTTGGAAAGTGCCTACAGCTGTGACGGGAAATGTGTCAAGATTCATTTATTCCTTTTTCTTTCCTGTTAGTTTAAATATTTTTCTGTTATAAGTTCTGTTTGGCACGGACACTCAAAATGTCTTCCAGGTCACATATTCAGGCAGTGCATGAACTCCCAAAAAGGAGGAAGCCACAGTCTGGAAGTTGATGGTCACTGGCGTCACTGAACACCTTGCGGTGCCCCGGGGGGGGGGGGCCGGCATCGGCAGTGTGGCCTGAGGCATCAACGAACAGGGATGAGCCCCTGGCATCGGGGCAAGGACAGGGTAGACTGGGTCCCAGACGTCAACAAAGTGGCCCAAGTAGGCAATGGGGGAGGTAGAAAACTCAATGTCGAAGGGCCAGCACAGGCCAAAGTAGGACCGGCAGGACACCCTGGCTGTCACCCTGAGTCAGAAGGGGTCGGAAAGGCAGCTGTTCCTGAGGTGTCAATGGAGCAGGATGGAGTCCTGGCGTCAACGAAATGGCTGAAGACATGGACAGGAGTGGCAAATATCCTGATGTCGACAAGTCAAAGCCAGCCGAACCAGATCTGGTGGAGAGTCCTGTCTGTTGCCCCAGAGTCAGAAGGGGTCTGAATGGCAGGGATTGTAGCTTCAGCAGGGGCTTCAGTACGCCCGGTGTTGATGAGCCATCGCCGGCTAAGTAAGGGTATCAGGAAGCACTGGCAAGGACGACCTGTGGCAGATAAGAGTGTTGGCAACAGTGGAGATCACCGCAGAGGCACTAGACAACCTAGCAAAAGTCGGCACTTGATATAGCGATTGAAAGCGTACTGGTGAGGATTTCTCCTTGCTCTGCTCCCTCTCCTGGTGCTTGTGTTTGCTAGACGACTTGAACCGGGCCTTGGAGAAGTGACAGCTTGTGCACGGAGTTGGTGACGCGAAGGAGTTTCTTGCCTGGAGCTCCTTCACCATTTGGGCAACCTTCTGTTCCAGGATGAAGTTTTCTAGGGCCTTCTGACAGCACTGCCAGGTAGCATGGTTGAATCCACAGCAGACCTCACTGGCCTTAACATCATGGTCTGCGCTGAGACAACAGACACGTTGGTTGTCCTTGTCAAAGATCTTTTTACTGCACCCACAATAAAGGAAGAGTTTCTTGGGGTCGATCAGCATAAACAAAAGCGAAAATCACTTTAATAAATAAAGCGATTAAACTACGGTGAGAAAAGTAAATAAAGAAATAAATCTAAGATTTGGCAGTAGAATGAAGCTGCAGTGCCTCCGTGAAGTCTGATGTGCGACAGTCGACAGCAGAAAAAGAACCGAGGAGAGCGCAGGACCGCCCGCGTTTATATAAGGACGACGTTGGCATCTGACATCGTCCTGGGCAGCCCCAACTAGACTGCTAGCTAAAAAGTTTCCAAGTGGTCCTAGTGCCTGGTGGCAGCAGTCCCCATAGGTGTGGCCTGATGCAAGAGAAACTCTCCATGAAAATAATGAAATCACTAGCTTCTTAATGCATACTAGTGCACCATCTCTCAGCCAATGAGGTTTCAGGATTTTTCCTTGCTATTTTATAAATAGCATTAATGGGCTGTCACTATTTAGTTTAAGATCCATGCTCTCTGTACATTTTTACTGGAAAGCCCTACGCTAAACATGAAGTACAAAAACGAAAGCTTTGGAAAGTTTTTCTCTCTTGGTTGACTTTCGTGCTCATCAGTTGACCTTCAACACTATTTCACAAAATGCTAGCCCTCTGCTCTCCCAATTCCACTCCCTGAAGATGACTTAGCAAAACCGGTCTGTGGTGTTTGTCTGCCTATGTGTCTGTGAGGGGATTTGACCATTTCATATCAGGTACTGCCTTTAATAAATGGCTATTTTTCGTGAATATTACAGGTCTCTTGCTGCTTTTTTGTTTCACATTACCAGCAGCTCTGGGGCTAGACAAGGTGGTGCTGTTCAGTCTGCTGTATAACACTGTCATTCTCAGACAGAACTACTCCAGCATCTGCTAACGACTGAGTGAAATACATAGGCTAAAGAGAAAGGGGTCGAAAGGGCGACAGCAAAGGCTGTGGCCTCTGCAACACTGACATCACTGGCCCTAATGGGGCTTCTGGAATGGTGGCAGCACCAGGGACAGCCCTGGTGCCATCCCCAAAGGGAATGCTTCCAGCAGTGAAGGCCCAGGCAGCACCATCAGCAGCGCTCGCACCACAGCAGGCTCTGAGGAGCCTGAACTCGTTGCTGGACACAGCACTGCCAATAGTACCTCGAAGAAACTGTCAGAAGCACCATCACAGGTGGGGCAAGTGTCACCAGCACCAACAGTGACCCCAGCCCAGAGTCAGAGTCAGTCATACACCCAAGTCAAGCAGCACCAAAAATGCCGCCAGCTCAGCTGACCTTGAGGGGCCAGGAACCAACACCAAACATGGTGCCACTTCCCTAACATGCTATACCCACTACTTCACAAGAGTTGACCAATGGCCAAACTGTACACTGGAGTCCCTTCTACTGGATACAGACAGGCTCCAGAATGGCGACCTTGACCTTGCAGGCCCAGGCATCACCAGTGCCAATGACTACAGTGGGCAACCCAAGCCCACCGAAGAAGTCAAGTGTCTCTGCAGAATGACCAAGGACCACCTCAACCAGTGCTGTTTCTTCCCCTTATGTTTGTGGGAACTGGTCATGGTCAAATGTTGAAAGATCCCAAACACAAAGTATGTGTAAGATGTGAACCATTTCTTTTGCAACTCTGGAAGGACTGTCCATT
Organism: Neoceratodus forsteri; assembly: GCA_016271365.2. NCBI lineage: Eukaryota > Metazoa > Chordata > Ceratodontiformes > Ceratodontidae > Neoceratodus > Neoceratodus forsteri. The sequence continues at coordinate 1,286,066,932 of CM028132.1, forward strand.
CTCCCGGGAGCCAGACTGCCGACTGCCAGACCATCCACCCAAAGATAGGTCATGGTCAAACACAGCCCCACTGCCAAAGCAACTTGCTTTTTCAGGCTCCCCGCGTTCTTCCATGGTTGACCAATAGCATGAGGTAGGGCCGAGAGAAAACTGTGAATTTTTTTTGTGTTTAACTCAACTGACACAAAAATAAACTCGAATGTATTTTAAACGAAAAACAAAAAAACTGAACATTGTTATTGTATAGATAGTAAAGTTCTGACCCTGATGCTGACAGCGGAGACGCTGCTGTTGTGCACTCGACGGTGGGGAAAAACAGAACTGAGGTGGCTGGCAGCTCGTGTTGAAGTCTATCAGCAGGAATGTGCAGTGACATGCACATAGAGCATACTCGGACTGCCATCCCTCCAAAAAAGTTGACTCCCATGGAGTTCTAGCACCTCCGGCACAGACCCATTACTGGGAATTTATGGAGATTTTTGATTTTTGGAAGATTTATAGCATTTTTGTGTTTTCAACTACAAAAATGACAAGTTCTAGTACATTTAATCTAATAACCGAAGAACTTGAACACTGTAGTCGTATAAACCATGAAGTTCTGGCCCAGACAACAAGGGCAGCAGCACTTCTGTATACTCCATGGCAGTAAAAAAGAACTGGGAAATGAGGCAGTTAGGGGCTAGTGCTGCAGTATACCAATGGGCTTGCACGGCGTCATGCATGCATGGGGCCCACTTACGTCACTAGCACCGGAGGGGGGCTAGCTCCCATGGATTCTTGAAAGATCAGCAACCTTCAAGCTAAACTCCATTATTCTTGTGTGGGGTACAATACTTTTTAAAAATCCCCACAAATAAATGTCAACACCTTAAGTGAAAATATGGCTTACTTTTTGAAGAGCTCCTTGTCCAACATGACTCCATCAGTGGTTGACTGGAGTGTCAATTTCAGCATATCCATACACTCTTTCAGCCTAGGATCGGAAGTACGTAATCCTGTTGACTTTAGTGCCTGTCAGAAGAAATTAAGAGACATAATCTGTTACTAACGTTATACTGTGTTGCAGGCCTTAATATTGTGCTAGTCAGTATACAGTTCAGTGCACAGCTTGTGGGCACTAGTTTAAAAAAATGTGTATGTAAAATCTTATAAACAAAACATTAGTGCCCTCTCTCAATCAGGTGCTGAGGAAGCCATTTAGAAACCTGGCATATATGCAGATGAGCTGTACCGATCCACATCATATGTAACGCAAAATGAACAGTTAAGGTAAAAGGTGTGATGGAAACTAACGGGCAGTTTTCAGGCGACTGCCTCTGAAGCTGGAGATCAGGCACACAGAAAAGTTACTATAGTAATAGTTTTTCTTCTAAATGATTACAACTGCCAGAGTAACTCCACAGCATCTCTGAGATGGTGCCCTGGAAAGAACAGTCATGTACTTACTTTAACAGTAGATCTCCAAGAGAATTTCCTCCATTAGGTCGCACCTTTGGAAACTACAATTACATAAGAACTTACCGTAACAGTAGATCTTAGAGAGATGCTCTTGCAGCAGGCATTATTTCCCTTCCTCCTTCCCCTGGTCCTTTTCTCCTTTCTTTCTAGGACTCCATGGAAAAACTCTTACCTAGAAGTACTAAGCGGGGATGCCCCTCTTCGATGTCGGACCGCCTCCGACATCTGCCAATGGTATAAAGGGGGCGGTCCCCAGCAACACCCCCGCTCTCCCACCGGAGACCCGCCTGACAAATCAGGAAAGAAAGGAGAAAAGGACCAGGGGGAAGGAGGGAGGGAATTAACACCTACTGCAAGAGCTCCTCTCAAAGATCTACTGTTATGGTAAGTTCTTATGTAACTGTACTATCTTACTTCGATTGGGAGCTCTTGCAGCAGGCTACATCATGAGGACCGAGTAAAAAGTAGTATTAAATCCCAAGGAGGGATGGGGTCCCTAATGGGAGGTTTAAGGTGAAGCATTCCCCTCAAAAATGTTCAGGCCAGATCCATCTGGGTAACATATTTACGATCCACTGGCACAGGATATGCAGAGATTGCTGACAGGTGTACCCTGATGAAGGAATATCAGAGGCCAGAGTCTGACAGGGAGAGGAGATACTCAAGGACATCATTTAGAGGGCACAGGAGAGGGTCCAGACCCCGACTGGAAGCCCACAAGTAAAAGCGCTTCCACTTCATGGCATAGGTAGCCCTAGCGGAAGGTTTCCTAGCTGCAACCAAGACCCCAGCCACTCAGGGAGATACTCCAAAACGTGCAGTGGCTACGTCTGCAGGTGCCAGGCATGCAGATGTAGGGTCTGGAGGTCTGGGTGAACTGACCTGCCTTGCTCTTGCGACAGTAATCAGAAGGACAAGGGCAGGGGAAATGGAGGCTCCACTGCCAGCTGCTGCAGTAGCAGGAACCATATCTGACAAGGCCAAAGCGGAGCTACGAGAATCATTTCCACTCCTTCCGACTGGAGTTGGAGCAGAACTCTTTGCAGGAGAGGAAAGGCATACAGAAACCCCACTGTCCAACAGAGGGACAATGCATCTCGCCAGAAAACAACAGGCCTGTGATTGAGCGAGCAGAAACTGGGCAGTTTTGCACTGCATGGGGATACGAAGAGGTTCAGCTCTGGATCGCCCCACCTTTGGGAGAGGTCGTCCGCTACAGACTGCGGGAGTTCCCATTCATGAGTCTTTGACCGAGACCAACCTAGGGCTTCGGCCAAGGCATTTTGGACCCCTGGAACATGCACTGCGGTGAGCAACAGGCCATGGTCTAGAGCCCAGAACCACACTCTCATAGCCTCCCGGCAAACAGAATAGGAGGGCGTTCCCCCCCTGCTTGCTGATGTAGTAAACAACAGACATGTTGTCTGTCTGCATCAACAGGGGGTCTGGACAAAGATCTGGGAGAAATGCCTGTAGAGCACACAAAACTGCCCTCATCTCCAGACTACTGATGAGGAAGGTCAGTTCTAGAGAAGACCGTGCACCTAGAGTCTGATGGTTCTGAAAATGAGCTCCCCAACCTAGGCTCGAGACATCGGTTGAGAGAACCTGTAAAGGGGCTTCTCTCTGAAGAGAGACTCCAGACTCTAGATTCTGTGGATAGAGCCATCAACAGAGAGAGAGAGTCTGTAACACTGCTTTGGAGATCAAGACCAGATGATCGATATCATCCTCCCTCTGATCCCAATGCACGCTGAGTCCACTGAGGGACCTTCATAAACAGACGTCCTGAGGGAACAGTCACTATGGCCGCAGCCATATGGCCTAAGAGCTGGAGCATGGTCCAAGCTGGGACCTGGCGAGCAGCTAAAACTTTGTGGGCCAAAGACCGAAGGCATACTGCCCTGTCTGGCGGGAGGAAGGCCTTCCTTTGCTCCGTGTCTAGGACTGCCCCCATGTACTGTAACCTCTGACATGGTGTCGGGAATGACTTGGCCAGGTTTAGGGTGATCCCCGGGGAGCTGAACAGGCTGATGGTGTCCTTTAAAGCCGCCAGAAGCCGATCCCTTGTGGCGGCGTTTAGAAGCTAATCGTCGTGGTAGGGATAAACCTAGTGTCCTTATCTCCTTACGGCTGCTGCCACCGCTAGGCACTTCGTGAACATGCTCGGTGCCAAGGAAAGGTCAAGGGGCAAGGCCCAAAACTGGAATGCCATCCCTGAAATGAGAACCCCAGGAACCTCTTGTGAGCTGGAAACACCAGACTATGGAGGTAGGCATCTTGTATGTCCAGGGAGCAGAGCCAGTAACCTTGATGCAACATGGGAAGAATGCCTGGCAAGGTGACCATTCTGAACCTCTTGTACTCTATACAATTGTTCAAGAGGCTCAGGTCCAGAATCAGGCGCAGATTCACAGTCTTCTTGGGAACCAAGAACAAATGGAAGTAGAACCCTGTGGGGCTGGAATGGGTTCTATTGCCTTCTTGTCTAGTAGGGACTGTATCGTCCTCCAAATTAGCTCAGCTTGGGAGGGGGAGTAAGTCGTTTGGACTGGGGGATTGTCCGGGGACATCTGCAGAAATTCCAGAACATGACCCCGCTCTATCAACTGGAGGACCCATGCATAGTTGGTGATGGAGGTCCACCCATTGAGGTAAAGCAAGAACCGACCCCCTACTACCTCTGCCCTGGACTTGGCAAGGGGTATGGGATCGGGCAAGGCGTCAGGCGTGGGAGCCTGGGGTGGGCAGGGAGACCTGGGAGGGTTTAATGTTCTGAGGTCTCTGTGCTCCACCGGGTTGAGAGGGGGCTTTACAGCAAAAGTAGCGCCTCTGTTGCTGTCCTTTAGGCTTCTGCTCTCCCTGACAATGAGGTCTGATCAGATCTGTACAGCTGATGCACAGACTGGATGGCCTTACCAGAGTCCTGGAGGTATGAGATCATCTTCTCAATGTCCGGAACGAACAGCACAGACCCACAGAATGGGGTATCAAAGATGGCATCCTGAAGGTCCTGCCTAAATCCAGAAACCCGGAGCCAAGAGTATCTCCGCATTAAAACCCCTGTGGCTACTGTCCTGGCTGCCATGTCTGGCAAGTTGTAGGATGACCTCAAGACGTGTTTCCTCGCGTCATGACTGAACTGGCACATGTCTAAGAGCTCCGTTTTGTGGTTTGAATCAGGCTGTCTTTCTGCAAGCTTGATTGCCTTATTCCAAAGGAATTTCTGGTACTGCACCATGGGCGCCAAAAACTTGAGCAAATGAATGGGGCAGGTGGCTGAGAAGTAGACCTCCCTGCCAAACTGGTCCAGTCATTTGGATTCCTTGTCCAGCAGCTGGGAGCTCATGTGTTGGGGCTGTTTGGTCCTACCGTGGACAGCTGTCAGCACAGCCGAGTCCGCCTTTGGCTGTTCCCCAAGGAAACGCTCATTCATTGGGGTACGATACAGACCGTCCACTTTCTTAGGTATAGTGGGGGCCGTTGAAGGGTGCCTCCAGGCTACCAAGGGTAGGACAACTAAGGAACTGGGCTCATTCATACCTAAGAAATGAGCCAGCCTCTTTCTTTCTAGCTCAAGATCCTCAGTTTCCCACGGATTCAAAAACTGGACGTGGCGCATCACACCCAAGATGGTGGAATCGTCCGGGGGGGCGCACGGGGCAAATCCCCTGGAGGGTCAGGGTGGTGGGGAGGAGAGGTAAACTCCCTGAGGATCTACAGGAGACAGAAGGGTTTGAGTCAGATGACCTAGAGAAAGATCTGGAGTGGGAATGCTGGTGCCTCCTCCTATTGCGCCTGGAGTACGATCAAGGACAATGACTGCATCATTCGGGAGACCTGACCCTAGGGGGCAACGATCACTGGGGCCGCTTAGGAGAGTCTATGAGAGGCTGTGGCGTTGGAACCTGGGGTTCCCTGGGGATGTCTTTTTTGACTGTGTCCCACCAGGAACTGAAAAGGTCCTCGACTTCAGACAAAGAGTCCATGGCTGGGACCGATAGGCCTGGTGTCTCAGACCTGTCATTGGGCTTTTCAGGTGGCGGACCTGACGGCTTTTCGGGTGCCAGCATACACTTGGGTGATTTGGGTTTCTCCAGCATCTGGTCCTTGGGCGGCTCCGGAGCTGACAGCATGTTGACTGACTGACCCGATATCCAACCTCCCACCGTCAGCAGGTCATCCATCGGGGAGGCATCTCCTTGGCCAGCCGCTGAGCCCCTTCTAGCGGAAACTTTGGGTTTGCAGGCGGCGGGGAAGACCCCAAAGGCAAGGACGTTAGGGTGGAGCGCCGTGAGTCTGACACCGGATGCTTTAGACAGCTGGCGTCAGGGTGAGACTCCGGTTCCGAACGCCGCTTCCTGACGTTGGGTCCAGTCGGACAATCCGATGATGAGGAGGAAGCCTTCGCCTGATGAGGGGCGGCATAATGGCTTTCACCTGCCCCTTTGATGACGGAATCCCTGGACTCAGACCCAGAGGTATGGCTGTAGGGTCTAAGACTAAGGGAGGGGCTGAAGGCCCATGCTCCTAAGAAACACTGCCTGACATACACACCAATGCTGAGGGTTTCAAGGCCAGCAAATTGGAGGAAACTTGGGTTGGCGGGGGAGAAGAGTCTGACCTCCTGCGGGAGGGAGGACTAGAGCTGCCCATTTTCCTGTGCAGAGACCTGGATCGGGATTCCGAACGGGTATCCTTCTCGTGATGGTGGTGTTTCCCACAGGACTTTTTCTCCTCAATTTATGAGATGTCCCAGACCCCGAAGAAGGAGATCTTTGGCCTGACGAGTTCTTTTGCATGGTGGCCAGCTGCTGTTTTAGAAGATATGCCTTCATCAACTTCAGACGATGGATGAGAGTCCAGCGGTTGAAATTTTTACAGTGCGGGCAGAAGTCTGCATCGTGGTCGGACACAAGCAGATGAGGCAGGCCAAGTGACCATCTTGGGCTGGGATTTGGTTCATGCACTTGCACTTGGATTTCAGTCGCTGACTGGAGGTCGACAGAGAAGAAATGCACCGATTATGCAGTTAAACAATAACTAAACTTTTGTTAGAAAAAGTTAGTAAAAACAGCAGTCGACTGTTAGCAACAAGTATCCATGGAGCCGATGTGAACGGGTCGACAGCAGGAAAAGAACTGGGGTGTGGCCAGGGACCACTCCCTTTATACCACTGGTGGATGACAGGGGGCAGTCTCCACTGGGTACTGCTAGCTAAGAATTTTTTCCGTGGGGTCCTAGTGCCTGCTGGCATAGTCTTTATGGTGTAGCCTGCTGCAAGAGCTCCCACTCAAAGCAAGATCTGCAATCATCAGGCTCCAGGACCACACGAAAACTTCTGCTAGTCAGGGGCCACCGACAACGACATCCTACGTCTACGTCTATATAAACATGGGTGGCACTATCACTCCTCAGTTCCCTGCTGAAGATTAGACTCTGGCAACTTCAAACTGTGGGGAAACAGGAGAGAAGTCCAGCACTAGGCACAAGAGAGGCAAGAAGCTGGATATACGATTCACAGATTAGGTTCAGCCACATCTGATATAACCCTCAATGAAGCAGAAGGAGGGATGGCCTAATAGAAGACATTCTCTCGAATATCAGCTGTTACGGTAAGCATGTAACTATTTTGTTTTCTTCAAGGATATCTCCTCCATTTAGGCCACACCTTTGGAACCATTCAGAAGCAGTTCCAAATTAAAACTGGGAGGTAGTTACAGTCAGATACATCACAGCTTTAAAAGTCTGGCACTCACCACCTTGGTAAAATAAACGAGAGAACCTTGCGCCATTCAGGCTGAAAAATTAGGTTTATTATCATGCCACAAGGATAGCAGCCAGGAAAAAATACCTGATGCATTTCAGATATCAGTGTGATAAAGGACTGATCTAAGTTGTCCATGCGTTGGTCCCACTGCACTCCAAGTACCCACTGAAGGACTTGCATGTGCAGCCAGGTTAAGGGAACCGTCGGAATGGCCGCGGCCATCAGACTCACTAGCCTCAGATGTACCCTGGCCAAGATATAATGGCTCTGGGCAACCTCCTTCATTTTAGCAACGAGGCACTCTGCCCTGTTTTGGGGTAGGAAGGCCTTACCCTGCGCAGAGTCCAGAACCACCCCTATATATTGTAGTCTCTGGGACAGGATCAGGACCGACTTAGGCAGGTTGACAGTGATGCCCAGGGAGGAAAACAGCTGAAGGGTTCTTTCCCAAGTCCAAAGGAACTGCTCCCTGGATGGGTCTTTTAGGAGCCAGTCATCCAGCTACGGGAACGTGTACAGACCCTTCCTCTGCAGCTACTGCTGACAAGCACTTTATAAAGACCCGTAGTGCAGAGGATAAGCCAAAGGGCAATACTTTGAATTAATAGCCCTTGCCCTGAAAGAGAAACTGGAAGAATCTCCTCTGCGGTAGAAACACTTAGATATTTATTTAGTTATTGATGGTTCGGATACACCTTGGAGCTCATTTACTAAGGTTCCATGTTACATATACAGAGCAACAGCAATAGCATTTGGACGTAACACACAGTTCACTGAATACAGCAGCAGCTTGTATATACCTGTTTGTCAGAGAGGCCACTTCATGGAAGCATTGTCCAAGTGGTAGGTGAGGAGGAAGGGAGAGGTAAGGAGGTAGAGAATGCGATAGAGTAGCTGAGAGGGGATGGGAAGAATAGGAGTAGATGCCCCAAAAGGCAGTGGTGGTTGTTAAGTGCACGTGGTTTTACCAGAGAAATATCTTTTCAGTGCTGCTTTGATTTGGGTGGGGCCAGTTAATCCCATGATGGAGAACGGGAGCTCATTTATCCATGCTGGGGATCTAACGGAGAAGGAGAGCACAGCCTGGTTAGTCCTGTAGAAGAGGACATGAAAGGGGTTTCTGAGGGTGCTACGGGCAGCATGCTTCTTTTTGGAAGGGAGGAAGAAGCACTGAAGGGTAGGGGAGGAGCGGCCCTGGAGAGCTTTAATTCCCAGCAGACACACTTGGTAGTTGGTGCATAAGTCCACAGGAAGCCAACCCGAATTGGTATAGAGGTTGCAGGTGTGGGTCATTCTGTCAGCTCCTAGGATGAGGAAACATGCATTATTCAGAGCTACTCTTACTCCATTTAGGATCGAGTCAGCAACGGCAGCATAAACCACTAGTCTGTAGTAAATTATCAGGAGTATTGAGGAGGCAACCGCCAGATACCTATTCTCCTCTGTCATAGGAGATTTGTAACGGTAAAGGGCACCAAGTTTTTTATTTAATGATTTCACTGTTTGTTCTACATGATGTGCAAAGGAAAGGTCGTCATCAAGAGTATACACCTAGATATTTGAAGGTACTGACCTGCTCCAGGCAACTCCTGCCTGATCAAGGATAATAAGCGGTTGGAGTTCCCTTTTTTTTTTGTAGACATGAAATCAGCATTGTCTTAGTTTTCTTGCAGTTTAGGATTAGCTTGTTTTGGAGGAATCAATGCTACAAAGCCATGAAGCTTTGCTGAAGGTTATGCATGAGATCCTACTGGCTTCAGCTACAGTTGGAGACAACAGCGTCATCTGCATTGAGAAGTACGTGGGAGTCCAGGTAGGCCAACGGGAGATCATGGATAAATAAACTGAAGAAGAAGGGTCCCAAGATTGAGCCTTGTGGTACCCCTACTGAGATATGACCTGTGTCAGAGACTGTCTCGTTGATTCTTACCTTCTGTGTGTGACCTGTCAGACATTCTTTGAACCAGAATACAGAATCTTGGGAAAGCCTTAGAGTGGTGAGTTTATTAAGCAGGAGAGTGAGATTAACAAGGTCAAAAGCCTTTGTGAAATCAATGATGATGGAGTCTACCAGCTGGCTGTTGTCAAGGGCACTGTGAGCAAAGTTGGTGTGTTCTAATAGCACTATTATGGTGCTGTGCTCTTTTCTAAAGCCATGCTGTTGCTGGCATTGTATGCCATGTTGACTTAGGTGGGTTATCAGTTGTTTGACAACTATCTTCTCCAATGCTTTAGAAAGTGGGGATAGACTAGAGATTGAGCAATAAGTTAAGAGACATTTTTGTTACTCCCTTTGTGTACTGGGGTGACCAAGGCTGTCTTCCAGACACTTGGAAACTGGGCATACCATAGCGAGTGGTTAAATGGAATCCACACCTTTCCTTAGGAAATTATTGTGAAGGTTACTAGAAGGATCCAGTATGTAAATTGCTGGGTTATATTTAGAAGATGTTTACAGTTAAGACAGAAAAATGCTTTTTAAATAGGGATGTGGAGGCATCCATTTTGTGGACAGGAAGGGTGTTGTGATGATGTCACTGCCTCACCAGTGTTAACAGTGTGCAGTGCAGCAGGTGAGAACAGTTTGACTGTACTGTCAGACAGTCTATTATATTCTGAGGAACACCACCGGTTTTATGTTTGGCACAGAGCAAGAAAAGAATCCAGTGCTTCTCTTCACGATAGAAGAGCATTCCTGTCTGTAGAAGCAGTTTATTTTAACCTTCTTAACTGCATACTGTTAGAGATGGTGAGGCAGTGACATCATCACAACACCCTTCCTGTTCACAAAATAGATGCCATCACATCACAATTTTAAATGTATTTTTCTGTCGTACTGAAAACATTTTCTAAATATAGCCCAGCAATTTACATACTGGATCCTCATTGTAACCTTCACAATAATTTCATAGGGAATCATATGGAATCTCTTTAAAGAGCTTTGTTATAGGCAAGGTAAGGACATCCAAGACAGCTGCAAGAAGCTTCATACTGTATCTATTGTGTCACTGCCCATCCTTGTTTTTTTCCTCCAAGTACCTTCTTGATGTGGCGGAAGGTGTCAGATGTGGAAACCGATTTGAAGTAGAAAGCTGGGCAGGGTGGAGAGGCAGGGGTTTCCTTAGGTTGAGGGTTGAGAAGCGTGCTAGTTGAGTCCAAGGTAGTCAGTATTTGGCTAAGGTTGGTGACTGCTGAGTTAAAGATATCTGCAATGTTGCTTGGGTCTGTAACATCGATATTATTGTGGGAGATTAGAGTGGGGAATGCTTTTTCCTCTTTACCTAGAAGATCTTTTATGGAGTCCCAGAATTTTCTGCTGTTACCCCAGAGTTGGGCCTCTTTTGTTTTGAAGTAGTTAGCTTTGGCAGACCTAGCATCTCTAGTGCATTTATTTCTGACTGCCTTATAGTTCTGTAGGTCCTGCAGGGTACCGGTGGATTTGGCTTTGTACCATAACTGGTCTCTTAGCTATGCAGGTAAGCATCCTGCATGTCCAGGCACCACAGCCAGTCAACCTGATTGCGTAGGGTCAGCAGGCCTGGCAGGGTGACCATACATACAGACTGAGGTTCTTGTTGTCTAAAATGGGCTTCAGCTCTCCGATTCTTTTGGGGACCAGGAAGAACCTGGAATAAAATCCCCTGTTCCTTTGGTGCCAGGGCACTGGTTCAATTACCTTTCTCCCCAGAAGTTGTACCTCCTCCCAGAGGATGGACAGGTGGGCCGAAGTATAGGGTAGGGTACTGGAGAAGTCTCTGGAGGCAGTTCTACGAGTTCCAGAATGTGACCCCTCTCTATTATCTGAAGAATCCAAGCATCTGAAGTGATGGTTCTCCACTGACTGAGATGTAGGGAGAACCAACTCCCAACCACCACCTTTTGGTCAGGGACCGAAAGGGGGGCATCTAGCAAGGAGTCAAGTGGAGTCGGATCCAGCCACTAGGGCTGATCCATCACCCCAAGGTGCTTCTCTGCAGTGCCAGAGGAGGAGGGGGTAAGCAAGGCAGCGAGGCCTTTCTCTTGCCCTGAGGACAGGAAAATGCTCTGGACTTGTGGGACACCTTGCAAAAAGGAGGGCACTGTCTGCTTCTAGGCTGCGTATGACAGAGTGAGTGGACAGACTTAGTAGCCCTGCCAGATGCCTGCAGGTCACTGATTATGTCCTTAACATCTGGCCCAAACAGTTTAGAGCCATTGAAAGGGGCGTTAAAGAGCTAGTGTACTGCCTGGAATGAATAGCAATATTCAGATGTGGTCAGCCATCGCTTCTTATATCTGAAGTACTTTTTCTTTTCTATTTACTTTTCTGCTTGCTAATTAGAAGACGTTTCACCTGGCAATGCTGGGCTGAAGTGTGGAATAGTACTCTGGAGACTAAAAAAAGTTCAGTTCTGTTCCTCCCACTACATCATCAGAAATGTGACCAAATACATTAAGACACCACACCCTTTGCAGCCTGAACAATTACTTTCACAAGTCACCAATCAAAATGCAAGACACTGTGACATCACTAGTGACAGAGGAGACTATCCCTGTTGTTTCATGTGAAAGACAATAATCTAGCAGTGAGAAATGGTTCTCTTTGGTTATATTATTGATGTCACAGTAAGTGTGGTCTCAGTGTTGATGATGTGGTGGGAGGAAGAGAAGTTACTTTGTTTTGGCCGGCAGACAGAGTGCTGCTCCAAACATCATCCCAGTATTGCCAGGTGGAGAATCTTCTAATTAGCAAACAGAAAAGAAAAAATACCTCGGATACAAGAGATGACAGCAGACTACATCTGAAAGTAACTAATAATTCCAGGCAGTACACTAGCTTTTTAAGCACCTTCTATCAATCAATCAGTAATTTTTATTTTACCAGAAAAAAAGCATCATTGGGCAAGCTCATTTACACGGTGGTCATGGAAGGATACAAAAATCAAAGACGATAAGACACAGTACATGCGTTGTTCAGGGACAATAACATCATACACTGCAACACAGGAATCTACAATAATACAATGGAAAATAAAGCAGTTGGTTCTGTAGGATAAACATTTTGTAAAACATAACTGTTCGAAAGGAAAGAGGAAATGAAAAACAAATCCATGACGATATACACCATAATAGATACATAGTTACAAGTGCTAGATGGACGATGCAGTACAGAAGGAAAAAGATATCCATGGCGATATACACCAACATAGATAAGAGTTTCAAAGTGCTAGATAGGCGAAGCAATACGGGACATGCATCCCCCATACAGGTGAAGAATAGCAGTTGCACATTTCCTGCAAAAAGCGGTCCAATAATGATTTGAAGGTCTGCAGACAGATAATTTTTTAAGTTTCAAAGAGCGTTGGAGAGCATTCCACAAAGGCAGGAGTGCATGGCTGATTGCTGATGCACCGTAACTGGTCCCTACCTTGGGTATGTCCAGCAGTATGAAAGAATATCTCCCAACTTAACATGCACATGGCGTGCACTTGAAAAGTACTGTTATGTAGGGAAGGAGTCAGGGTGGGACAAATCAGGTAGCCAGGTGGCCAATGGCTACTTTGAAAATCTGGTAGCCAAACCAATTTTTTAAGTTACTGGCCAACTTGGCTACCTGCCTACAAAGTGATTTTTGAGTGTTTAAAAAGGATGGTCACTACAAATATTGCTTTGGCTTCCAGATTTTGAAAGCTAGTGGCCAAATTGTCCACCACCTCACAAACTGATTTGTCCCTCCCTGAAGAAAGTTTATTTAGGATGGCTCTGTAGGACCATAAGGTTGCATTTTTTAGTCTTCTAATGTGGAGTGAAGACCAACCAAGCTAGGCATAAAAGGTACAATGATGAGTTCTGTATGGGGCATTGGTAATGAACTTTAGCACTCTATGGTAACGTGTGCACAGCTTAACAAGAGCAGAATTAGAACACTGACTATAGATAAAATCAACATTGTCTTGGAGGGGAAGGAAGGTGATCTGGACCAGCCTTATTTTTGCTTCATGGCTGAGGATGTGCTCAGTTCTGAAGTAAAGGCCTAACCCCTGTTTTTATTTCTGAGAGAGTTCCTCAATGTGGGCAATGAATGACAGCCTACTATCAAGCCAGAACCCCAGATATTTAAATTTATCCACAACCTCAAGTGTCTCTCCAAGATGGGTCATTATATGGAAGGTAGGACATGGGGTGGCCACATTTGCAGCACAGGCGCAGTGGGGGAAGCATAAAGTACAGTTATGTAAGAACTTACTGTAACAGTAGATCTTTTGAGAGGCTCTTGCAGTATAATTACATATAGGACTGACGCTGCAGACATCAGGACCTCTACAGAAGAATTCTAGCTTAGGTAGTCTCAAGGGACCTCTTTATCGGCCATGATGTTAGTATAAAGGGCGGTCCTCACGCCCGCCTTCCAGTTCTTTCCCACCAAGGGCCAAAAAGGCAAGACGAGAGAGAGAGAGAGTAGCCAATATTTCCCTTCCTGGAAAAGGAGGTGAAAAAGCTAAGGGTGATGGACAGCGGGAAGGTATTACCTACTGCAAGAGCCTCCCTTAAAGAGCTACTGTTACGGTAAGTTCTTACGTAACTGTACTATCTTACTTCAAGTGGGCTCTTGCAGTAGGTAATTACATATAGGACTGAGTCCTAAGCAGTCTGGAACAAGGAGAAGCACAAGGGAGGAGGAAAACTATCCAAATGTAGACCCTCTGGCTGTGAAGGCCTCAGCAAAGGAGACCTTGCAGAACAGCCAACCCGAAGCCAGCTCTATGGCGACAGGCAATGTCCAAACTGTAGTGTTTTGTAAAAGGTATGGACAGAAGTCCAAGTTGCGGCTGCGCAAATGTCTGCTGCAGACACATTCTTAAAATAAGCCGCAGAGGCAGCTACACTACTGGTGGAGTTGCCCCTGACTTGACCCAGCAGGGTCTTGTGATACTTGTCGTAACAGAAAGTGATACAATGAGTCAACCATTTAGACAGGCATTGCTTGGTGACAGCCTTGCCTTCTCTTTTGCTCGCAAAAGAGACAAAACAGTTGATCAGTCTTTCTGAGATCCTTCATCCTGGTGGTGTAGTATCTCAGAATTCGGTGAACATTCAAACTATGCAAGAGGTACTCCCCTTGACTGGAGTGTTGCATAAAGAAAGCAGGCAGTTCCATGGATTGATTCAGCATAGATTCCGCTACCACCTTAGGGAGAAATTTAGGGTTGGTACGCAGAGCGACATGTTCCTTGTGAAAAATCAAATACTGGATTTTGCACATCAAGGCCTGAAGCTTGGAAATCCTTTGAGCAGAAGTAATGGCCACGAGGAAGAGAGTCTTCCAGGAAAGGAACTTTAGGTCTGCTGAGGCTGCCGGCTCGAAAGGAGGCAGGGTAAGCTTCTCGAGAATTAAATTCAGATCCCAAGGAGGGGCCGGGACGCGAATAGGGGGTCTCAAGTGGAGAACCCCCTCTAAGAAGTCTTAGAGACTTCCAATTGCGCAAACCTTCTGTCCCCAAAAGGAACATGGTAAGCAGAGATGGCCACCATGAGAACTTTCAGAGAGGAATGACCGAGACCCAGATCGAAGAGATGGCGCATATAGTCCAGAAGCCTCCCAACAGGGCAAAAGAATGGCTTGAAATCTTTGGAAGAGGCCCAAGTAAAGAACAGTTTCCATTTCATGACATAAGTAGATCTAGTGGAGGGCTTTCTGGCCTCCATCAGAATCTCAGCCACAAGCGGGAAAACTCCGAATTGGGCTTGAGCTACGTCTGCAGGAGCCACGCATGCAACTGAAGGGATTTGAGGCCTGGATGAACCAGGGTCCCCTGATCCTGGGTCAGCAAAAGTTGCAACAGAGGGAGGAGGAAGAGGAGGTTCCTCTGAATACTGTTGCAGAAGAGAGAACCAAACTTGCCTGGGCCAGAAAGGAGCTATTAGGATCATGCAAGCTCCTTCTGAGCAGAGTTTGTGTAAGACCCTCGGAATCAAGGGAATCACGGGGAAGGCACAGACGAATCTGCCCTTCCAGTCTAGAGACAGAGCGTCTCTCCAAAAAATGCCTCACCCTGGAGCGAGCGAGCAGAAGGCAGGAAGTTTTGCGTTGAGAGGAGATGCACACAGGTCTACCCAAGGTGTTCCCCAGCGTAGGAAGATATCGTCTGCTACCCCGATCCAGTTCCCACTCGTGTGCCTGGGCAGAGGACCAACTGAGGTAGTCTGCCAACATGTTTTCGAGCTCTGGAACATGACCCACCATGAGGTGAAGGTTGTGTAGCATTGCCTAATCCCATACCCGCATCACCCCTCCCTGCAAAAAGGGTAGGAACGAGTTCCTCCCTGTTTGCTGATGTACCAGACTGCACACATGTTGTCCATCTGGACAGCCAGATGACCAGGAAGCAGATACAGATGCACAGCTTGTAGCGCATACAGCACAGCCTTGAGCTCGAGCACGTTTATGTGAAAAGTCTGTTCGAGCCTGGACCAGGAGCCCTGGGTCCTGTGAGACCCCAGGTGGGCTCCCCAACCCTCTCCCGAGGCATCTGTTGTCAATGTTAGGGAGGGGGGAGTGAGGCAGAAGGGAACTCCCCGGCAAAGGTTCTCCTGAACCATCCATCATTGCAAGTCCCAAACCATAAGGTTGGAGACCAGGACTTCTTGTTCTAGGTCGCTCACCAATTGATCCCACTGAGACCGAAGTGTCCACTGAGAGATCATCATGTGGAGTTGAGCGCGAGCGACTGTCAAAATGGCAGCTACCATGAGCACAAGAAGGTGAAGGACTGACCTGGCGCTGACCCTCCTGCGACTGGACAACAGGCTTACATGAGCCTGGAGGGTGGCCACCCTGTCCAGTGGCAGGAATGCCATGCCGGAGGTCGTGTCCAGGATCGACACGATGAAGTGGAGCCTCTGGGACAGTATCAAATGGGATTTGGCCTGGTTGATGGTAATACCCAAGCTGGTAAAAACCTACAGGGTAAGGGAAAGGGAGCGCAGAAGTTTCTCCCTGGACGGGGCTGCCAGGAGCCAATCGTCCAGGTTTGGGAAAACCTGTACTAACTGGGTAGCAGGTGAGCCGCTACCACGGAAAGGCATTTGTTGAACACTTGGGGCGCCGAGGAAATACCAAATAGGAGGACCTTGAACTGGCAGTGGTCCCCCTGAAACAAAAAACAAAGGTATTTGCAGTGGGAAGGGTGAATAGGGATATGAGGTAGGCATCCTGCATGTCCAGAGCGCACAACCACTGTCCCGGCTGAAGTAAGGGTAGAAGGCTCTGCAGAGAGAGCATTCTGAACAGTTTGTACTCCACAAGCAAGTTCAGGGAGCCGAGGTCTAGGACAGGCCTCACGTCTCCAGATTTCTTCAGAATCAGCAGAAGGGAGGATATTTCTTCCCAAACCAGAAGCAGATGTTACAGGGACTAAGACGACCTTGGGGAGGGGGGTTCTGGGTGGTTTCTGTAGAAACTCGATTAAGTGTCCTTCTGCTATCAGCTGGAGCACCCAAGTATCTGAAGTGATCCACTCCCAACCCGGTAGATGGAAGGAGAACCTCCCTCCTACTGGTTCCTTTGGAAGGTCCAGAGGCTGTGGGAAAGGAGAGGAGTGAGGAGGTGTGGGGCAGCGCCACAGCTGAAGCTCCCGCCACTTTTTTGGAAGGGAAGGGCTTAGCAGCCGGAAGGGCCCAACGTTTGTTGGCGCGAGAGCGTCTGTGAAAAGGGCGGTGCTGACCCCGAGGGGGCCTGTACATAGAGTAGACAGACTTTAGAGCAGTATACTTCTCTTGCAGATTGGTGATGATGTCCTTGACATCCCCACCGAACAGCACCGAACCCCTGAAGGGCGCATCCTGGATAGCAGACTGCACTTCCTGGTCCAAACCTGACACTGTGAGCCAGGTATGATGCCACAAACCAATGGCAAAAACCGAGCTACGACCAGCAGTGTCCACTGCATTGTACATGGCACAAAGCATGTGCCGACTGGCCGAACAAGCAGACTAGACCGGATTTGCCACTTCCTGCTTAGTCTGAGACTCAGGAAGGGAGCCCAACTTTGCTTCCACCTCACTAAGGATCGCTTTCTGGTAATCCCCCACGTGAGCAACATAATTAAGGGCCTATTTTCCCCAGAGTTGAAGAAGCGTAGACCTTCTTCCTATACTGGTCCAGAAGGCAGGATTCCTCGTCAGGTGAGGACTAGCTAAGACGCTTAGGGTTAGCCGTATGGACGTGAGCGGTGCTAATCACGACCGAGTCGGCTTTGGGGTGTGTATTCAGGGAATCAACACCCTCGGGAGCCTGGTATAGCTTATCCCCCTTCCTCGGAAGGGAGGCTAATGCAGACGGTTGCTTCCAAATAGTGGAAATAAGGTCCACATGAGGCTCAATCCAGGGTGGAATCAGTGTTGGAGTGGTTTCGGGCAGATCCAAATGAGCAGCAAGTTTCTTCCACTGTGGATCCGGCTCCAAAGATTGTCTCTGGTGAACCGCCTGGATCTATCGCAGCAACTCCAGAAAGTAAAGATCTTCCGCAGGTGACCTCGGAGGAGTCCTGGGCATGGACTGGGCTGGTCTGGAGTGTGCAGCTCGTCGTCCGGATCGGAGCACCCATCGGAATGATCCGTAGTCTCCGATGAGGAAGAAGAAGAGGAAGACTCCTCCCGGCGTGGGAGAGGAACAGACCCCTTGCGCAATCCTCGGGGAAGTGTGTCCTCCCCTGCCCTGGCAACGGAGGGTTCGTCTCTTTGTCAGAAAGGGGGGGAGGGAGTCTCTCGCCTCCAACGACGGGAGTCCAGAACCGGGTCCAGCGTCGGAAGGCGGCTCTCCACCTCCCTGGTGAGCTGAGCCTTGGCCTCACCCCACCAAGAAGCCAAAGTCTCCTTCAGGTCCACCGGCGGCTGAGGGGGCGGTAGAGGGGGATATGGATATTGGGCATATCCATACAGCAAGTATCCGTAGCCCAACGGCGAGAAGCCCGGCATTGGGTACTGGGGCACTGGGTACTGCGGCGTCAGGCAGGCCGGCGTCAGGTACTGCGGCACAGGATACTGCAGTCCCGGGCAGGACGGCATCAGATAAGACGGCATCAGCTACCCGGGCACAAGGGGCTCTGACGGAGCAGAAGGACCTGGGAGAGGCCCAGCGGGCGGGCATAGTACAGCAGGCCCGGCGGGCATTGGGCCTGGCGTAGGGATGGCATTCGGCAATGGAATGTCATCCAGCGTCAGGTAGGCCGGCGTCGGAGCCAGCATCAGAGGGTCTGACGTCAGGTCATCCGGCCAAGCGGGAGACAGACCTGACGGGAGCGTACCTGCATCCTCGGTGTCACCCGGGGAAAGAGGACTAAAATCCCCAGGGTCCAACAGGGGGAAAAGCTGGGGCCTCGGAGTGCAACGGTGAATGTTGCGGCGAGCCACTGATGACTGACTGATCCATAGGGTCCAAAGTCGGCTCCAACGCCGTGCGTCTGTCAGAGAAGCAGACGTCCGCCTTACTGGACGGGTCCAGGTGGGCATCAGAGGAGCCGGCGTCCGTCTTATCGGACCCTACGCCCGATGAAGGCCGTGAGGGAGGAGCAGCCTTGGCGGGTGCTATGGAGGCCGTGCGCTGCACCAAAGGGTCGGGCATCTTATCGGCCTCGCCCGTGCAGGCGGAGGGACTGACGTCCGGCTTACCAGAGCCGCTCGAACCCGGCGTCGACGTGACGGCTTCCCAGGGTGCGGCTGCCTCCTTGTCCTGGAGGCTCCAGAGGGCACAAGCATGAGCCACACGGGAGGGTCAACGCCACCTTGGAAGCCTCCAAGAAAGGTCCCCCAGAGGGGACGTTACCTTCAGCACGGCGACTCTGGCCGGAGTCGCAGTGACCGTGAAAGAGGAGTCCCAGTCCTTCTTCTTTTTGTGGTGACCCTCATAGGAAGTAGAGGCCTGCCAAAGCTTCTTCAGCTCCTTCTCCATGGAGGACATCTTTTTCAAAATGTGGGCCTCCAGGGACTGCTGCCTCCGTTTGCGGGTGACTGCGTTTAACTGTTGGCAGTGCTGGCACTTCTTCACGGGGTGATCCGGGCCTAGGCAAAAGAGGCACTGGGAGTGTCTGTCCTTGTGCGGGAGCTGGGGCGCAGGAATCGCACTTATTCTTGTGCTCGGATGGAGTAGAGGATGACATGCACGGCAGGTGCTGAAGAAAATCTGACGAGAATTCCAAACAAATCTGAAAAATAGAATGGTAAAAATACCGATGATTGACCCACGATGCAGTGAACTTAACTGCGAGGCACTTTCAGGAGCCAACGGCAGGAAAGAACTGGAAGGCGGGCATGGGGGATCGCCCCTTTATACTGACGTCGCATGACGTCGGTCACCTGACGTGGGGGCAGTCCCCCGCCAGAAACCGCTAGTTAGAAATTTTTCCATGGGTCCTGACACCTGCCAGCTTCAGTCCAATATGTTAAGATCCTTTGTTTTTTTTTTTTTTTTTTTTTTGCATTTAGCAATAATTTGAGATGGAAGAGATGTTGTAACTGAATACATTTGTGTTGCAGGTCCATGCATACCAGCTCAAGGGAAGACCTAGCAACATACAGTACCATGTCGTCGACAAAGAGGTGAATGTTTGCCATTCTGATGTTCCTGTTGATGCTGTTTATATAAATAATGAATACTAAGGGTCCAAGAATGGATCAGAGAGGTACTCCTCTAGGTAGGGATCTGGGAGGATAGAGGTCACCTTGCGCTTTTACTTCTTGTCTATCAGTAAGGTAGAATGAGAACCAACACATGGCGGTAGCTTCTAATTAAGCAATAAGGCACGACAAGGACAACAGGCATGAAGCCGAGTGCTTCTACGACCCCAGGAGTGACGTTATTATTACACAATAACACACACCTTGGAGTGCCTTATTGCGATTATACAATGGCTCAATGTTATATGAAATGAAAAAAATATTTAAAAAAGGTTTTAGTAGATTTTTAGTGTGGCAATATAGCTTTGTTTCTGAAAAAAATAATCAATATCATCCTAGAGGATATCCATACAGTGATGTTATTGTGTAGTAACATCACTGTCTCTGGGATACACTGACCAATCAGAGTCCATGAAATTTCCTTGCCATTGTATAATCCAATATATTTTAGCTTATGTAGTAGCATTTTATGAGCCAAGGTGTCAAAGGCCTTACTTAGGTCCAGGAAGATGGCCACGGTATGGAGTTTGGTGTCAAAGTGCAATTTGCCAGTCATTAGAGCAGATACTGTGCTATGCTGTGGTCTAAAACCAGACTGTAATGGGTTGAGAAGGTTGGAAGTGTCCAGGTGCTGTCTTAGCTGTAAGTTGACTAATTTTTCAAGTAGTTTACATATAATTGGTAACAAGGACATTGGCCAGTAGTTATTGAGGTCGCAAGGATCCCCTGACTTAGAGGAGGATTATGTGCGCTATTTTCCAGGATGATGGTAGGACCCCTTTCGCAAAAGACAAGTTGAATGAGTAATGGGTGCTCTAAGGAGGCGATGTCCCAGTTTAATGAGGAGAGGTTCCACCTGATCGGCACCAGCACTTTTCGATATCCAATGAGGTTAGAAGGTCCTCGACCTGTCTGAAAGAGACAGTGCTGAAACTAAACTCAGGATGTAGTCGGACGTCCAAGGGGATGATTGGGTAGGTGTCGTTACAGGGGGACTGCACATCAAAGTGGATTGCTGAGGATGTGTTAAAGGCAAGCCCTGTAGTAACAAAGTGATTATTTAACTGCTCTAGTATGTGATGCTTATCAGTAAAGATACATCCATGGAAAACAATCTTAATAGAAAGGGATGGGGATGCACTGTGCCCTTCAGTTTCCCTTAATATTTGCCAAAATTTAGCAGCATTGTTTTTAGAGGAACCTAGGGCCTTTCGGAAATACGCTGCTTTAGCAGACCTTACAAGTTTGTTGCACTGGTTTCTTACTACCCTAAAAGCTGTCCAATCGGATACAAGCTTGGATTTCCAAGCTTTCCTCCATATGTCGTCTCTAGCACATATAGATGATTTTTAGATCCCTAGAAAACCATGGGCAAGATCTTTGTCTTGTTCTTACTAGTGGAGCGTATTTATCACATTCGGGACAATGTTATGGAAGAGGGAACAGGCCTCAGAGACTGTGTGGGCAAAATAGAATTCTTGCCATCTTATGTGGTTCAGCTCAGTCAGGAAGTTGGAGCAACTGAATTTGTCGTGGTTCCTTTTGTAAATGAAGCTGGAAACAGATGCAAGCTTTGACGTGGCCCTCACACATGCAACGGTTCTGTGGTCACTGATATCATTATGAAACAGTGTGAGAGATTTTATGGGGCTTGTTTATGAGGATTAAGTCAAGTAGGCTGCTGTTTGCTGGGTTTTTGATATTTGTACGAGTGTGTTCAGGGATGAGCTGAGTGAGGCCATTGGCATCACATAAGTCCTTTATAGATGTAGAGCTTCGGGAGAACCAATTAAGGTTGCCCAATATAACGATTTCCGTGCTATGAATATCCATAATGGTGTGGAGGCGGGTAACAATTCAGAACCCCCTGTGGGTCTGTAACACCCTTTAACAAGTACAGTCTCATTTAGGGATAAGGAGGCCTTTAATGTAAGGCATTCAAACCTTCTAGATACTTTGGATGAATCAACTATGGCAGTCGTGAATTTATCAAGTACGTATATTGCAACCCTTCCTCCCTCCACCCCCCGTAGGCCGATCAGTCTAGAAGACATATGACGGAATGCTTATTTCATGGTTTAGCATAGAGCTTCTTAACAATGTTTCCGATAAAACTAGGACATCTGGCTTGGTATGGCATGCCCAGGCCTGAATCTGGTCTAGCTTTTGAGAAGGCTACACATATTAACATGTAAAATATTTAGGCCTTTTAGGTGTGTTAGATCAGAAGGTGCTTTTATGTGAAAGGGGGGGGGGCAGGAATTAGCGCCACATTCCCTGAACAGAATAATAATAATATCAATAGTAATTTCTTTAGCCTAACGGTTAACTCTTTTATGGATACTGGCTGTCCCAGCTTGGGAGGTGAAGAGGGTAGGGGAGATTTATGGGGCAGAATCCTCGGATAGTGAAGGAGGGAATCATGGGCTGCCACTCAGGCTGGTAGATTTTTTTGGTACAGGTGCTTGTGGAGGGCCAAGTATGCAGTTTGCTTACAAGGTGCTCTGTTCCAGTCGAACATTTCAACTGAACTTGCAAAGGTGGGGAAAGTAGCATTGCTAGGAAAAGAAAAGAGTCCAGAGTGCCAAGGGAAATTCCACTAAGCTGTGTAATGCTTAGCAAAATAAGGCCACATAGTAAGGCATACTTCAAGAATGGTGACCCCATGTTTCTTGCTGCTTATTGAGCCACAAAGGCTAGATCAAGTATACAGTGACAGTTTGGGGGAAGGCTGATGGGAACAGGCTTGGGGAATTCACAAAATGAGGAGCTAGGAACAGTAATCAAAAAAAAAAAAAGAAAAAAGAGCAGTGCAGACCTCTGCTGGTTCTGTGCTATAACCTACAAATGTGGTGCTAGGGAGATAGCTCCTTGGGGCCATGTAGGATATAGGAATAGAGATGGTGCCCCTAGTGGTAAGCTCCTATAAGGAGCAAACGGCAAATTAGGGGAGAGAGTTTCCTACGCATAGGTGATGGTCTCAGTAGCTCACAGTCCACAGTAAGTGCAAAATGCCACAGGGATCTGACTAACTAAGAATGGGGCAACTGTTATCAGGCTGTGTGACTCAGTGGATAAGGCACCACCTGTATAAGGGTCATGCTCCGGGGATAATGGGTTTGAAACCCACTCTAGGCACAGTGAAGTCTGGTGGTAGGACAACGAGGTAGTACTAGAGTTGGCAAGGTAGAAGCGTTATAAATGCAGTGGTCTTATAACATAGCATTAGGAAGTTTAAATGTTAGTGTCTTTACAGGGTCCAAAGTGTCCTCTAGTGGAAGAATGGTATGAACTGCAGTAGTATTAGTGGGGAGATAGCATCTCTGGACATGTGACCCATCACATGCCTAGGATACCCTATAAACAAAATGCCCACCCGGGGAGGGCAGCCACCATGCAAGCGGTGGCAGGTACACACTCATGCTCCCAGCTAGGGGCTGTGCTGTCCACACCTGTTCTGAATGTAGCAGGCTTCCAGGGAGTGATGTGGTGTGGGAAGGGCTCGCTACCCTGGTGTCTGGAGACCAAAGTGCCGCAAAGAGATATAAAATGACTGCCAAGATTGCGGTAAGGATTAAGGGGTCGTTGAAAACAATAGGGGTCATGGCAGGAAACAATGCTGGGTGAGACAGGGGGGCAGGGGATTTGAACTGCAGATTCAGTTAAAAACAGCAAAAAGCAACATGCACATATCAGCAAATAAACCAAAATGAAACCCCTTAATCCCGATACAGCCTTCACATAACTAACAGCCTTTAAAGTACAAATTAATTACGAGCAACAGGGCATGCGACACAGACAACAGCCTCAGAGTGCAGCTAAATTATAACAGTAATCCACATCCTGACACACTACAATGCAGCTGTACAAATCAATCAACTCCTTTCCACTAACTCTTTTAGACACTCCTACATTTCCCAGCTAGGGGCTGCGCTGTCCTGTACCTGCTCCAATGTAGCAGGCTTTCAGGGAGTGATGTGGTGTGGGGAGGGCTCTTGAACCTGGCATCTGGAGATCGAAGTGCCTGCTCTGCAAGTAGCATGCTTCCAGGGAGCTATGTGGTGTGGGGAGGGCTCTCTACCCTGGCATCTGCAGACCGAAGTGCCTGCAAAGACAGCTACTGTTGGACATTAGCCGCAAAGCCTAAGACCCTCAGCCAGGAGTGCCTACGAAGGCAAATGCCTGTGGCAGCAGCCCTGACACCAGTATCAGAGATATCACAGACGGCCCTAAGCAGGTGCATGCTGATATCTTCTGTACTCTGCAAGCATTTAAGAACCTCATGTTTCTAGGTACATACAGGGAGGACCTAGGCAGCAGCTTTGCCCTTTCCCATGTGGTATTCTATTTAACCATGTGAGAGCGGTAACTGGCAATCCTCACCCCAGTGTGGAGGAGGCATATACCCTCTTTCCTGAAAGGTTAATCTTGCAGGATTCCTTGTCAGAGGGAGGGAACTGAAGTGCATAGGCACCTTCAACCTGTCATGATCTGCCTTGACGACCATGGAATGTGTCTCAGATTGGGCAGTGTAGTACGGTAGGCCCTCTTGGGGGAGGGCATGACATAACCTTTCTGTCCTGCGGAGAATGGCAGGGACCATATCAGGCCTGTACCAGGTGCCAGTAGTGGCATTCCTCAGGGCTGGGATGATAGGATAAATAACATTAGGAGGAGACTCTAGGATTTCCAGAAAGTTCACCAGCTTCCATCTGATGGCATCCTCTTCCTCAGTATGGAAGCCCATGACTATGGACAGCAGCTTCATAACACTGAAGAACACAGGGTCCTCTGGAGGAGACCTGGGAGAATGCTTGACAGAATCCTCTCTCATAGAGGAGGCAGTGGACCTCCCAGAGGGAAAAAAGGCTCTTCCTCAGGCAAGATGAGGTCAGGATGGCACTCCTCGATGTCAACCAGTTGCAACTCAAGGTCTGACGAATGAGGGACCGATGATGGTCCACGAGGAACAGTCCAAGGGGGGCTAAAGTGGCACTGACAGGGCTGTTGATGGCGCACAGTACCCAGGCCTGTGAGCACCCAGCTGATGGACCAAGACCGTAGTAAACTTGGTCAATATCTCATTGAGATCAATGACAGTAGGCTGCTGCATTCACAGAGGAGGAGTCGATGGCACAGGGTGCGACATCCATCAACCCTGGGAGCCCGAAGCCCGAGGGCCTGGAGAAGCATTAGGCCTCGACAGGAGAACTGTCGTTGACAAGCCAGGCATCAAACTGGGGGTCGAGGACCCATGTTATTTCGATAAACAGCCGCCCTGAGAGGTGGGCAGAGGCACTGTTGGTATGGGTCTGGTAGGAACAGAGACCAGGACAGCAACAGGTATTGGTGCAGATGAGGAACCCCCAGAAGCAGCCGTTGTGGGGCGGGCGATACAAATCTCTGCCCCTTTTTTTTTTTTTTTATTTACGGCTCCCCCGTCCTTACCTCAGGGCTTAAGAGACCAGGGAGCTCAATGAACCCACCAGTGGCTGCGAAGGAGGGAACCCTGAGGGCCCCTGCCCAGAACTAGCTACCTGCTGTTCCATCAGGAATTTTCTGAGAGACTGTATTCATCGCCAGAGAGTGGCTTGAATTTATGGCACAGTTCACAGTCCAAGACATCGTGGTCAGGCCCAAGACAGCAGACACAGAGGGTATGTTCATCTGTAGATGCAATCATTCCACAACAGCAGTGACAGAAGAGCAAAGTGGAAGGATTAACTCTCAGCATAAACAAGGTAGGGGAATCTCTTGTAAGAGATTTCAAAAAATCAAGTAAAACAAAGTCGTAGGCAAAAATGGCATGAAACTGCATCGGAGCTTCAGTAGAGACCCATGCAAACAGAGTCGACAGCAGGAAAGAACTGAGAAGGGAGCGGGACCGCTCACTCCTTTATATTTTTATTTATTTGTTAGTTTTTAGAAATACCTTTGAGCCTGAGGCTCGTTTACAAAGGTTCCACATCATGAAACAAAATACAGAACATAAGAAATAGTACATTTAACAACTAGTACAGAAAACAATTTTTCTAATTAAACAGAATATTTACAGGTCTAGTACATTTGAGATTCAGTTCCATTTTCTTGGAGACAAAAAATAAAATAAAAGGGAGGGGTGGGAGCAGGGTGAGACAAATCACTTTTTGACCTGGTGGCCAGTTTGACCACCATACCTTAAAATCTGGTTGCCAAAAATATTTTTTAGGTGGCCAATTTTTTTTTTATGGCCGCTAGCCTACAAAATATGGTAGCCATTTTTTTAACTTGCCTTTCAGATGAGGAACTGTCTATTAACCTACATTTGGGAGCAGGTTTACCAGAGATTCTGATGAGAATTAGCCTGCCAGAACAGCATCAAGTATACTCAGGAGGGAGAATTTATAAAGTACAAACTGAAGGTCCTGCCTGTCTAACTGACTGACCAGAACCTGCTGATTTACAAGTGAAAACAAGTCCTCTCCTAGTGCTAAGTGTACACTGCATTTTTTTTGTTGCTGTTGACTTGTTAAATAAACCAATAAAACCTTTCAGATGTTGTGATTCTCTTATTGTTTTTGGTGTTCTTTTTTTTTTTTGGGGGGGGGAGGGTACTTTTTCGTGACTTTTTTTTTCATTACATGGCCAGACATGTGCTGCTGCCTGCTGTTATGCTGTTATCATCCCCAATACACCACTGTAGGGTCATCATCACTAAAATTAGATTTTGAGGGCAAGGGCAGAAAATAAGCAAATGCTTTCTAAAAACTATGGCTGACAGATTGCCAACAGTATTTATATTGCTGTTACTGTCTTCTTCAAAATCGGTCCACCTCCCACATCCCACTCCAATGCAACCACTGTCTGTGTCCTTTGAACTCAACTCCTCGAGTCCGACTCAGACTCCTCGTCTATTTCTGCTTCCAAGTCCATTACATCTGATTCTGGATGTGTGACTTTATGCCCAGAAAGATGCCGATATCCTGGTGTTGATGAGTACCAGTGATCAATTGATGGGTCTGGATTAAAGTCCGCTATTGTTGGTCCATTTAAACCGATCATCAGCAAATCGTCCAGAGTGCTATCAATAAGATTGCTACGAAATATTGTTTTAATCCTATTATGCGCAATAAATCCTCTTTCGCAAGCAGCTGTACTCACTGGCATTACCTGAAAAACTGATCAACAACTGTAACAGACCAAATCTCTTTAAATTTTGGTGAACCTTTCTTAATACATGCTCTGTATTTTGATTTTTTACAGCATTTTTGAAATCTTGCCACTCTTCCAAAACTTTTTGTGTAATTTCTCTTTCAAGTTCAGCGTCCTCCAGCTCTGGATCAGATAAAAGTTGCCCTGAACCGTATTGCTTTTTCAGGAATGGCATGTACATCTGGCAAAGCCCTGTGATGGATTCCTGACCAAAATTTAGAAAGAGAGGGGTCATCAGGAGAAGGCCAAACAGTTGTGTCAAATACTGAAAATCATTTGTAGTCTTCCGACTGCCACATGGGCTCAAATCTGTCACATAAGAATCCAACCACACTGTTGCATATTTCTCCTTGATCAGTGTGGGCATTTCACTGGAAACAATCTCCTTGGCTGCTTGGTCTGAAGCAGTGACCTGCCTGGTTCTTTTTCGTTTATTCTATTTTCTTTCTGTACTACGATGTTCACTAGCATTTTGAGTCATGCCTGGTGGAGAAGCTTGAGGAGTGCTGCTGCCATCCATACCACCAGTAAGGAGACTGCCCTCCGAACTGGCATACTCTAAAAACTGTGCCTCAGCCGGGCCCGCATTGGTCTTCAACTTCATGAGCTCCGAAATGCAGCTCTCCTCCCGTGGCTGTACCAGAGTAAGAAGAAGACCCTCTTTTTGGAAATTTTGAGAAAGCCTTCCAAGAATAGATAGATAATCTTGCTGAAAGGCCAAGAACCACATTTTTTTTTTTTTTTTACAAAGTTCAAATGTCCTTTAGCGCTGTCTACATCAGGAGTCCCACTGTGCTGTGTTGTAGTATTCTCCAAGAGTACAATTATTGCCGGTAGGTTGTGGAGAAGAGCTGACACAGCACTGTGGTGCGAACTGACCCAGCGCACTGTGAAAATGCTGACCAGTTTTTTCAATTCAATGAAAAGGGTGTTAGCAGCCTCCTCCAAGGCTCTCATTCTTCGGTGAGAAGAATGATAAAATGAATACAGGGCCCGCAAGCCATTTTCATTTTCGTGAACTTCTGGCATATGTTTTTGGGCATCCAGAATGGCCAGTTGTAAAAGATGTGCAATGCAGTGTGTAGCAATTAACCAAGGCAGGCCACCGTTTTGTAACTTTGCCGTGACTCCGCCACATTGACCTCACTTGACTGATGCACCATCAGTGGCCATCCCAGAAATCCATGGAAGAGTTTTCCACAAGGGGATGTTAAGTTTGTTAACGAGTGAATCTAATGCTGCAATGTATCCATCGGCATCTGCTTTCCCTAGTAGCTCGGTACCAATAAAGGAGGTATTTGGAGTACCATCTTCACCAACATAACTGATGAACACATTCAAAATTCCCTTACACTTCTGTCAGTGCTTCCGTCTATTAACAGTCCAACAGCAGGAGAGTTTTTTATCTCTTCAGTTGTATTTCTGAGCATTACTGCTGCAATATGATGCACAAACTCGCTGCACCTCTTGTGATTTGTGTATTGTTCAATCACTTTTATATTACATTTGCGTAACAGTGAGGTATGAAACGGAAAGTCTCGAAATGGCCTATCCCTTGATGCCAGAAAGTAGGCAACATTAAAAAGACACCACATGGATTCTCTCATTGCAACATTCATTTTTTGAAAACAAAAAGCCATAGGTGTGGATTCCGGTGCCCTCTGAGCCCTTTCAGACAGAATGCATTTTCCAAGGGAACTGCTTGCATCATGAAGTTTTATAAACTCCATTTTAAAAGTACTGCTACCAACAAAAAACACAGATGTATGATCTGCCAGATGGGGTTGCTTCCTACACACTTTGCAGCTCATAGTGTTGCTTTGCTTCTCATACTGAAGCCAGTCAAATTCTGGACCATTCAACCCTGAATTTATGCTTTCACTGGATCTTTTTTCCTGTTGGTAGGATTTATTCTGGGCAGAGAGCTTGAGGAAGATGAACTATCTGCAACGGAAACACTACTAGAAGTAGCAGAAACACTAGGAACCTGAACAATACCAGTACCCATTACTGATGGTCTGTCAATATGGTCACAGCCGTCACCCTGGCTGCCCCTTCCTCCAGAAATAGAAGAAACAGCAGCAGCAGCGTTACCAACTGGAGGATTTAATTTCACATGTTCCTCCTCATTAGCAACATCGACAATGTTACTGTCAGTGTTACTGATGACTTGAATGGTTTTGTTACGTAATTCTTCCACAGCACATAGACTGGGTTTAATAAAGCCAAAGGAAAACAAATTAGGTTGTTGTTTTTGTTTCTTTTTTCCATACATTTTTATTACTCCAATCCCAAAAGAGTTTGAAAAACAACGAGTGGTTGTCAGTAATGGCAGCAGCACAGCAGCAGACAGTTTTTGGATGCCTGCCTGAACCCGACACAACCAGGAGGACTGGCTCAGGCTGTAGCCGTGACTGTGAGTGAGACTGATGGACTTGTCTTGGATGGACTGATATTTGTAGTACACAACCAGAAGCTGTCACTAATATTTTTGCACACAGGTTATAATAGCTATGCCTTTTTCATGAACTGTGGCAAGTTTTAATTTTTTTTTTTTTGTTTTAAATTGGTCCCCTCAAAAAAGCCTAACACAACCTCAAGAGGACTGGACAAGACAGGTGGATAGCCAAACAACAAAAGACGCAGTCAATGATATACACACAGGTAGTACTAGTACAGGCGTTTCATTAATTGTGGCAAGCTTTAGTTTTGTATTTTTTGGTCCCCCAACTGAAAACACACAACCTGACACAAACACAACCACTACAACACTGGACGACGAGACAGGTGGACTGCCAAAACAGACTTTGCCAATAATATGCACACAAGTGGTAGTCCGGTCTCATTATTGTAGCAAGCTTGTATTTTTTTTTTTTTGTTCCATCAGTGAGTAATCCCGCCGGTCCCTCCCAAAAAAACCTGACAAAAATCACAGGACAAGATGCCCAAATAGACTGTGGCACACAGATAAGTAGCTTTGCCCTCCCACCTGGACTATCAAGCAACTTAGGCTCCCCTTTTCAGTCAGCACAAGGTCTACTACTTTGAGTTAACTTTCTTAACTGTTCTTGTGATGCCTATTGCCTGAAGTTGAACTCAGTAATGCAGTTCTTTAAAATGGTCTCTCTCACTAGTCTCAACTCTGAGTGCTATTTATGCAGCACTTCGAGTCAGCATTGCAATACAGTAAAACCAGCACAGAATGGATTTTTTCCCCCTCAGAGCAAGCAAAGAAGGTCCCCACCCCCTTACTTCAGCAGCACATCGTCATACTTCGTGGTCATATAGTTTAAATTACCAAATGCCAGTTTAATGTTTTTCCCACTTTCGACAGAATCCGATACTGTAATATTAACCCCCTCCCCACAATGAACAATTGTAGATGTTTCCAAGCCCTTAAAAGGGCTTTTGATTTAATTTCTAAGATGCAATCGCAATGTAGTACACAAAGAATGTTCTCCTCTCCCTCACAAACATATATTACCCCCCTCCCCAGTGAACAATTGTAGGTGTTTCTAACTTAAGCCCTTAAAAGAGCTTTTGATTTAAATTCTAAGACACAATCGCAATGTACTACAGTAGTACACAAGAATGCTCTGTCCTCTCCCTCACAAACAGTCAACGAAATGGCGGGCAGCAGCATTCAGAGCATTTATACCTAACAGCACACACACGTGAATGCCTGCTAGATCATGCCTTGTGATCTATCATCTGGGCACGAGTCCATCCCCTCTCGAGTCGACTTGAGCAGACTCCAAGACTCCATGGCTTGCTCTCTCCAAGTTCAGCATCAGCATACTGGCTGATGGGGAACTGCGCTGTGCACTACAATTCCGGTTCGCGCTTGCATGGCCGCAGACTCGGAGTCAGACTAATCTGCCCATGCGCAGTGGGGAAAAAAGAAATACTCGGCATGTGCAAGGACGGCTGCACTTGGGAACGAAATGAAAAAAAAAAAAAAAAGATGCATGCGTGCTGCTTCCACAACGTTACTCACCCGAATGGCGACTTTTAGTCAAAATAAAGTGGGCAGAATGGGGAAATAGGTCACATTTGGCAACCTGGCAACCCTATTTGTCCCACCCTGCACTGCACTCAAATGCCAGGCTGCCCTCCCTCCAAAATGTATTGTCGTTACCCTGCTTCCTTTGACGTGGAACCTTTGTAAATGAGCAGTCCCTGCTCAAAGGTATTTGTAATCCTACAGTTTACTAAAAATAAAAAATAAAAAAAAAAGGTTTCACACATGGTGCAAGCCTTTACAGGCTCTGCTTGCACAATTTATTGTTTTACACAACTACACAAAAACAAAATGATCCTGTCCTAACTCCAGTTTGTGTGAGAAATGGCTGGAGACACTGCAGACAGAGGCTACTCGACTGCTGGGCTGCCCCTCCCCCCAAAAAGATTTCATATGTGACGCAACATACAAGCCTTTGCTGGCTGTGCTTGCACAATTTATTATTTTACAGGACTACACAAAAATTGTCGTGTCCCGACTCCTGCTTGTGTGGGAAATAGTTGGTGACACTGCACACAGAGGCTACTCAACCTCCGGGCTGTCCTCTGCCCCCCAAAAGGTTATACACATGACACAAGCCTTTACTGGTTCTGCTTGCACAGATGTTTTTACTACTATGCAAAAAAAAAAAAAAAAAAAAAAAAAAAAAAAAAAAAGGTCCTCTCTGACTCCTGCTTGAGTGGGAAGCGGGTTACTCAGCTGCTGGTCTGCCACCTCCTCCCAGAAAGATTTCACACGTTATGCAACATGTAAGCCTTTACTGGCTCTGCTTGCACAATTTATAATTTTACAGGACTACACAAAAAAATGGTCCTGTCCTGACTCCTGTTTGTGTGAGAATCGCTGGTAACACTGCAGACAAAGGCTACTCCACTGCCGGCAGTGCTGGGCTGCCCCACCCACCAAAAAATTTTAAACATGATGCAAGCCTGCCCTTTACTGGATCTGACTGTTTTGTACTCAACTGTCTTAATTCTTAACTGGGTAAAGCCCACTAGGCCCAAGTGCCTGTTTTCAGGGGCGACCCGGGAGCTCTGGGGTGGCTGTGTCCAGTGACTTCCTCCAAGTCACAGTATGCCAGTGGAGGTATCAATCTCACAGTGAGAGACAGTTATGACAGTAGGAGGACACAGCGAGGCATGTAAGGGTAAGAATAGAAGAAAGGGTGGTGAGCAAGGGCTGTGAGGGAAGGAAGGTTCTAGGGTCAGGAATCGCAACCAAAAGGAGGGAAGGAGAGAGCCTAGTTCCAACATTCGCATCCACTAGTAGAAGCGAGCAGCGTGCGAAGTTTAGCCTTAAACTGATTAAGCCTAGTTTCCTTCTGTAGGTCTACACTAAGAGAGTTTGTCCAGGAAGGTGCGCAGTATTCAAAGGACCGCTGGCCTTGCACCATATAGGGTCGGTGACATCAGCAGATGACGTTGGTATGGGCAGTCCCAGTGGTAGTGCTGAAAATCTTACGTATGGATCCTGCTTCACCAATGGTGAAGTTCCTTATGTGTAATCCGATGACCGAGAGAGACATCCCCAATGAAGATGTGGCCTTTCCCCTGGTGGAGTGACTACACACCACACCAAGTAGATCTTACTTCTAGTGGGAGCTCTTGCAGCAGACTACACTATAAGGAATATGCCGCCAGGCACTAGGACCCCATGGAAATATTCTTAGCTAGCAGTTCACAGCGCGGTGCGCCCCCTGACGTCTGACTACCTCCAACATTCGCCAGTGGTATAGAGGCGGTCCCCGGCCCCACCCCAGTTCTTTTTCCTGTCGATGAAGCTCGTTCACATTGGCTCCACAGACGCCTACTGCTAACAGTCGACCACCATTTTCGCAACTTTTTATGAAACGTTTCATTATCGTTATCGTATAGTATACGGTGCATGTCATCTCCATCGTCCTCGTCAGCGACCAAAATCTAAGTGCACATGCAGGAAGCAAATCCCGACCTGAGACGGTCATTTGGCCTGCCTCATCTGTTTGGGGCCCAACCACGCACCGAATCCTGCCCGCACTGTAAAGTTTCAACTGGCGGACTCGCATCAGTCGACTGAAGACGCTGAAGACCTACCTTCTAGAACAGCAGCTGGCTACTATGTAAAAGACCCAGTCAGGCCTAGGATTCCCTTCTTCTTCTTCTTCAGGGTCTGGGACTTCTCACAAATCAAAGGAGAAAAAGTCCAGTGGAAAGCACCATCATCATGAGAAGGACAGGATGGACTCCCAATCCAGGTCTCTGCATATGCAATCAGCCAGCTCCAGTCCTTCCTCCCACAGGAGGTCGGACTCTGCCCCCTGCCAACCCAAGTTTCCTCTGGGTTGCCGGCCTTGAAACCCCCTGGCGTTGGTGCGTACATCAAGTGGTCTTTCCTCAGGGCAAGGGCCTTCTGCCCCCTCCCTTAGTCTTAGACCCTACAGTCATACCTCTGGGTATGAGTCCAGGGATTCCGCCATCAAAGGGGCCGGTGACAGCAATGCCACCCCTCATCAGGCGAAGGCTTCCTCCTCCTCATCGGATCATCCAGCTGGAGCAGACGTCAGGAAGCGGCGTTTGGAACCGAAGTCCCACCCTGACGCCAGTTCAGCAAAGAATCGGGCATCAGACTCCTGGCACTCTACCCTGACGCCTTCAAAGTCATCGCCTTCGGGGTCTTCCCTGCCACCTGCACCTCCTAAGCTTCCACCAGAAGGGGTGCAGCCGTCAGCCAAGGGGATGCCTCCCCCAAAGCGTTGACGACAGGCGGCCAGATGCCACATCAGCCAGTCGATCTACAGTCAGCTTTGACACGACACCAGGGCCAGCGAAACCAAAATCTCCAGTGTGTACACTGGCTCCCGACAAGCCATCAGGTCCACTGTCCGAGAAGCCTGATGACAGGTCTGAGATGCCAGGCCCATCAGCCCCAGCTATGGTCTCTCTGGCTGAAGTCAAGAACCTTTGCAGTTCCTGGTGGGACACAGTCGGGCAAGACATCATCCCCAAGGAACCACAGGTTCCAACACCACAGCCTCTCCCTGCCGACTCTCCTCAGTGGCCTCCGCGATCATCACCTCCCCCTAGGGACAGATCTTCTACTCAATCCGACAACAGGTCTTTCAAACGGCGCAGTCGTCACTCCAGATCATCCTCCAGGCATTACAGGAGGAGGGACCAGCATTCTCACTCCAGATCATTCTCTAGGCAATCCGACTCAAATTATTTTGCCTCCTCCAGATCCTCAGAGGAGTTTTCCTCTCCTCCTCGCCACCGTGACCCTCCGGGAGAGTCGCCCCGCACCCTCCCCCCCAGACGAGCCCACCTTCTTGGACATGATGCATCATATCCAATTTTTGAATCAGTGGGAAACAGAGGATCTTGATCCAGAAAGAAAAAGGCTGGCTCATTTCTTATGTATGAAAGAGTCCAAACCTTCAGTTATCTCACCCTTGGCAGTTCTCTTTCAGAACGCTACCAGGCTAGCCTGGAGGCACACTTCAACAACCTCAGCTATACCACAGAAAGCGGACAGGCTGCATCGTACCCCAATGAATGAGCCGTTTCTTCGGGAACAGCCCAAGTTGGACTTGGTCGTGCTGACAGCTGCCTACGATAGGACCAAACAGCCCCAACACATAAGCTCTCAGCAACCAGACAAGGAATCCAAACATCTGGAACAGTTTGGCAGGAAGGTCTACTCTTCAGCTATCTGCACCATTCGTTACTCAATTTTTTGGCGCACATGGTACAGTACCAGAAATCCCTCTGGAACAAAGCAATCGAGCTTGCAAAAAGACAGGCCGATTTTGACTACAAAACGGAGTTCTTAGACGTGCTCCAGACTGGTCATGGGGAAACACGTCTTGAGGACATCCTACGATTCAGCAGACACGGTAGCCAGGGCAGCAGCCACAGGGGTTTGTATGCGGAGGTACTCTTGGCTCTGGATTTCTGTATTTAGGCAGGACCTTCAGGATGCCATCATCGGTCTGGACATTGAGGAAATGATCTCAGACCTCCAGGACTCAGGTAAGGCCATCCAGTCTGTACATCAATTGTACAGATCTGATCAGACCTCTGGCAGACATCACCAGTTTCGTCACGAGGGAGGGCAGAAGCCTAAAGGGCATCAACTTTCGCTGCAAAGCTCTCTCTTAACCTGGTGGAGCACAGGGACCTCTGAACACCAAACCCTGCCAGGTCTCCCTGCCCACCCCGGGCTCCCATGCCTGACTCCTTGCCTGACCCCATACCCATTGCCGAGTCCAGGGTAGAGATAGTAGGGGGTCAGTTCTCAATTTACCTCAACAGGTGGACCTCCTTCACCAATGATGCGTGGGTCCTTCAGTTGATAGAGCGGGGTCACGCACTGGAATTTCTGCAGATGCCCCTGTACAATCCCTGGTCCAAACAACCTACTTCCCCTCCCATGCTGAGCTCATTTGGGAAGAGGTACAGTCCCTACTAGACAAGAAGGCAACAGGACCTGTTTCAGCCACATAGTGGGGGAAAAGGTTCTATTCCCAAGAAGACAGGGGATCTGCACCCAATTCTGGACCTGAGCCTCTTGAACAATTACACAGAATACAAGAGGTTCAGGATGGTCACCTTGCTGGGCATTCTTCCCATGTTACACGAAGGGGACTGGCTCTGCTCCCTGGACATGCAAGATGCCTACCTCCATATTCTGGTGCTTCCAGCTCACAAGATGTTCCCGAGGTTCTCCTTTTAGGGAAGGCATTTCCAGTTTCGGACCTTGTCCTTCAGCCTTTCCTCGGCACCGCATGTGTTCACGAAGTGCCTAGCGGTAGTGGCAGCAGCCCTAAGGAGGTAGGGACACTGTTTATCCCTACCTCGACGATTGGCTTCTGAGCACCACAAGGGATCGGCTTCTGGCGGCTTTAGAGGACACTTTCAGGCGTTCAGCTCTGTGGGGATCACCATAAACATGGCCAAGTCATTCCCCAAACCACATCAGAGGTTACAATACATAGGGGTAGTCCTAGACATGGAACAAGGGAAGGCCTTCCTCCCACCGGACAGGGCAGTACGCCTTCACTCTTAGGCCCACAAAGTTTTAGCTGTTCGCCAGCTCCCAGCTCAGACTATGCTCCAGCTCCTAAGTCACATGGCTGCAGCCATAACAACCATTCCCGCAGCATGTCTGTTATGAGGGTACCTCAGTGGACTCTCGGAGTGCAATGGGATCAGAGGGAGGACAATCTCGAGCAGCTGGTCTTGAACTCCAAAGCAGTGGAACAGACTCTCTCTTGGTGGCTCTCTCCACAGGATCTGGAGTCCGGAGTCCCTTTGCAGAGAGAAGCACCTTCACAGGTTCTCAAAACCAAGCATCAGGCCTAGGTTGGGGAGCTCATTTTCAGAATCATCAGACTGAAGGTGCATGGTCTTCTCTAGAACGGACCCTCCACATCAATATTCTGGAGATGAGGGCAGTTCTGTACGCTCTACAGGCGTTTCTCTCGGATCTCCATCCAGGTCCCCTGTTGGTGCAGACAGACAACATGTCAGTTGTTTACTACATCAACAAGCAGGAGGGAACTCACTCCTATCCTCTTTGCCGGGAGGCTAGGAGAGTATGGTTCTGGGCTCTACACCATGGCCTACTGCTCATTGCAGTGCATGTTCCAAGGGTCCAAAACGGCTTGGCAGACTCTTTAAGCCAGTCTCGGACTCACGAATGGGAACTCCTGCAGTCTGTAGCGGACCTCTTCCAAAGATGGGGTCGTCCAGAGCTGGACCTCTTCACATCCCCGTGCAATGCAAAACTACCCAGTTTCTGCTCCCCCGATCATGGGCCTGGTGTTTTCTGGTGAGATGCATTGTCCCTCTGTTGGACAGGGAGGTTTCTGAATGCCTTCCTTCCCTCTTATGCAAAGAGTTCTGCTCAAACTCCAAGCGGAAGGAGTGGAGATAATTTTCATAGCTCCACTTTGGCCTTGTCAGATATGGTTCCCGCTACTGCAGCAGCTGACAGTGGAACCTCCAATTCCCCACTGTCACAAGAGCAGGGCAGGCTGGTTCACACAGACCTCCGGTCCCTACATCTGCATGCCTGGTGCCTACAGACGTAGTCGTCACTGCACGTTTCGGAGTGTCTCCCTAAGTGCCCGAGGTCTTGTTTGCAGCCAGAAAACCTTTGTCCTGCTGTGAGTTTTTGGCAGAGGAGACTCTTGCTTTCAGAGCAAGTAACAGCTGACTAAAACTACAGCATTTCTAATTGATAAATGACTTCTGTCTCAGCAGGAGTCAATGCCTGTTGGGATTAAGCAAACAGATACTTTATTAGAAGCAGGGGGTCTCATTTAAGTAAAACAAAAAAAGGCACTGGGTGTTTCTCTGTTTGAGGAAGGGAGCTGTATCAACTTAATTCACTGAGGCAGGAGCAAAGGGAAGAAACTAATTGGGGGTGTGGCTTAGGAGTACAAAAGCAGCGGTCTCCAATTACAGCTTCCTGATGTGAGTTTTTGGCAGAGGAGCCTCTTGCTTTCAGAGCAAGTAACAGCTGACTAAAACTGTAGCATTTCTAACTAATTGCCCTCCTTCCCAACCCTCCACCCTAAGCCAGTTCTACTTTTATAGCCACTGGATTTGACTGACAACAGGAACTTCCTGTTTGGCAGTAGGAAGGGAAGGGTCACTGAGACACATTAGTTTTATTAACCCTTAGGCTGCTGGAAGATTTAGAACGCAGAGGTTTTTAGGACAAGAGATCTTGTCGGCGGCAGCCTAAGGGTTAACCTTGAAGGAAACTAAAAATAGCTTCCCCCCTCCCGGCTGCCTGAGGTCTGAATCTCAGCAAGGAAGGAGGAGACTACTGAAGAGTACAGGAAGTTCCCGTCCCAGAACAGGAAGGGCGAGAGTTGTAAGTGCACATAGGCAGTAGGAAAGTAGGTGTAAAAATCCATAGAGGAAGGAGACAGTAAGCATACAAAGCAACAGGAGAGGGGACACAAAATAAGTCAAGATGGGAGTGGTGCAGTGCAATGGCTGTGGGGCGGCAGTGTTCCGGGAGACATTCTGGAGGCTGCGATGATGCCCTATTTCCAGGCACCTCTCTGGTCTGAGGGAGGAGGTTGCCAATCTCCTGGCTGACCTGGCTAGGATTCGTGAAACCTCTTCCCCCACCCAGGGACCACCAGGGCCACTGCCACTACCTCAGAGGTTGTCAAGAAAGAGGAGCGATTGGACCAAAGTGGGCTCAGGGAGGGAGAGGGTGGTGCAGCAGAGGTGAATCCCTTCAGCTGAACCTCTCCACAATTCATATGTTGGGAACCTCCACAAAGAAGACTCACAGGAGGGTGACATAAGACCCCACAGAGGAAGGAAACAACTCCTGGTGGGGGACTCAATCATTAGGGGGGAGAAAGGGGAAAGGGAGGCAAGGTGCCTGCCTGGCACCATGGCTCAGAGGGACAGGAAGCAAATCCTCAGGATCACGGGAGCAGCTGCACGAGGGAGGGAGATGGATGTCATTGTCCACCTACGGACAAATGACCTGGCTGAGAATGGAATCACAGCAGTGCAAGAGGAGTTTGTAGAGTTGGAGAGGGACCTTAGACAAGTAGCATATATGGTAACCTTCTCAGAGGTGCTGCCTGTCTATGGCAAGGATGCTGACAGGGTACTCTGCACCATGGGATTCAATGAATGGTTGAAAAACTGGTGTGGAGCTCAGGGTTTTCACTTCATTGGGAACTGAGGAGCCACCTGGAGGGATGCAGACCTATACTGGTGTGATGGTCTGTATCTGTCCACGGGGAAACCAGAATCCTAGGTGAGAGGTTTAAATGGTTCATTGGCAAGCATTTAAACTAGCCAAGGGGGGGGCACTGAAAAGGAGCAGGTAAATACCAACCTTCCCCCACAAAACACTGTAGTTAGGTAAACACCAAGGTAGAGAAGTCAATAGGGAACAGGACAAGGGTAAATGCAGAAACAGGCAGTAAGGATAGGGATGCAGCTAAAAGGGGTAAGGCCATCAAAAAATGGAGGGTGATGAGTACCAATGCCTGTAGTCTGTGTAACGAGCTCCCTGAACTAATGGCCTTGATGGAACAGGGATGCTTGGATATCGTGGCAGTCACAGAAACATGGTACACAGAGAACCATGACTGGGATGTCAACATACCAGGATACACAATCTACAGAAGGGACAGGGTGGGTAAAAGAGAAGGAGGAGTAAACAGGAAGTTGATGAGTCACTATGGGTCACCCTGGAGACAGGAAATGGCACCACAATCCACATGGAGGTTGTGTACAGACCCCCATCTCAGGGGGAGGGAATGGACAAGGAAATGATAGAAGGCATCCTTAAAATGGCAGAAAAACAGGAGATATTGTTGATGGGGGACCTGAATATGCCAGATGTTAACTGGAGCACCTTTGTTGCAGGCACATCCAAGAGTAGCGTCATAGCTGATGCCCTACAGGGGGCATGCCTCAGACAGCTAGTGCTGGAACCCAATCGGGAGGGAGCAATCTTAAACCTAGTACTCTCAAATGGGGATGGAGAAAGGATCTCAGATTTAGAAGTGGGTAGCCATCTGGGAACAAGTGACCACCAAACAGTGTGTTTCACAATAAACACAGCCCTAGAGTCAAGCCACAGACCTCAAATGGTTGAACCTAAAGACAATAATCCTTGTGGCAATTTGTTCAGCCAGAAGAGTGGGGGAACTACAAGCCTTATCATGTAGATACCCGTTTATAATATTTTACAGTGATAGAATAACTTTTAAGACCCACTCTACCCTTCATTCCTAAGGTGGCATCATCCTACCACCTCAATCAGACAACTGAAATACCAGCAGAACTCCCACCTGCAGAGGTTCAAAAGGAACCCCAGTTACAAAAACTGGGAATGAAAAGAACATTGAAAACATACATCACACGCACAGGAGGAGTACGTAAGTCTGATAAACTATTTATCGCTGTGCAGGGGAGAAGGAAAGGTTTCCCAGCCTCAAAATCCTCCATCGCCTCTCACCTTAGAACAACAATTTCAGAATTCTACAGGGCCACTAATACGGTGGCACCCAAGGACCTAAAAGCCCACTCGACCAGAGCAGTCGCAACTTTATAGGCAGAGAAAAATATGGCCACAGTGGAGGAAATATGTGCAGCAGCAACAAGGTCCTCACTGCACATCTTCACTAGACACTACTGAGTGGACGTCTCACAGGACACTAAAACGAACTTTGGCCACTCAGTCCTACTAGTGGAAAACTCAGAGAACATTCTACAAGACATGCCTGCCCCACCCAGGGATATGGGTACTGCTGTTTAGGAACCCATGATGCCATGAATGTGGAGTGCCTCAGAGATTATCCCCCACAATGGTAGTTTACTCACCTGGTAAAGGTGATTGTGGGGGAATATATCTGAGGCACTCCACATCCCACCCTGCAGACATATAAACCAAATATAAACATGATATTATGTCTCAGCATGCCGTACAGGCCGAGGTTTATTATTAGAATGTAGCAATAGGAAATAAAAAAAATTCACCTGCTTGATCCTTCTAGGGTGGACAATATATAATTCATAACCACAAGACAGCATTACTAGAATTTCTTTACAGATACAGTTTTGGAATAACATCGAACTGATCCATTAAGAGCTGATCCCCAGAGAAGAGGGATGGACTTTTCTTCGAAGTCACATGCGCATCAAGTAACCTATCAGGTGTACCTAATCCATGATGTCATGAATGTGGAGTGCGTCAGAGATAGATTCCCCCACAATCACCTTTACCAGGTGAGTAAAAGTACAGTTACATAAGAACTTACCGTAACAGCAAATCATCGAGAGAGGCTCTTGAAGTAGGTAATTACATATAGGACTGTAGCCGGCAGGCATCAGGACCCCACGGAAATATTTCTACCTAGCAGTCTCTGGCGGGGAACTGCTCCCACGTCAGGCGACGTCAATATAAATGGGCAGTCCCCCACACCTGCCTTCCAGTTCTTTCCCCGCAAGGGGCAAAAAGCCAAGATGAGACAGAAGCGGATATTTCCCTTCCTGGAAAAGGAGCTGAAAAAG
The DNA here is from genome assembly GCA_016271365.2 of Neoceratodus forsteri. Classification (NCBI taxonomy): domain Eukaryota; kingdom Metazoa; phylum Chordata; order Ceratodontiformes; family Ceratodontidae; genus Neoceratodus; species Neoceratodus forsteri. Next base: position 1,286,108,066 of record CM028132.1, read on the forward strand.
CTAAGGGTGACAGAGGGTAGGAAAGCATTACCTACTGCAAGAGCCTCTCTCAAAGATCTACCGTTATGGTAAGTTCTTATGTAGCTGTACTATCTTACTTCAAGAGGGCTCTTGCAGTAGGTAATTACATATAGGACTGAGTCCCAAGCAGTCTGGAACAAGGAAAAGCAATCAGGAGGAGGAAAACTACCAATAAACCTCCGGCTGTAAGGGTCTTAGGAAAGAAGACCTTGCAAAACAGCCAACCTGAAGCCTGCTCTACGGCGAGAGACAATGTCCAAACTGTAGTGTTTTGTAAAGGTGTGGATGAAAGTCCAAGTTGCGGCTGCACAGATGCCTGCCACTGACACATTTTTGAAACAAGCTGCAGAGGTGGCTGCTCCTCTGGTGGAGTGACCTCTGACCTGACCCAGCAGGGTCTTCTTGTACTTGTAACAGAAAGTGATACAATGAGACAACCATTTCGACATGCACTGCTTAGAAACAGCACTGCCTTCCCTTTTGTGAGCGAAAGAGACAAAAAGCTGATCCGACTTCCAGAGATCCTTAGTCCGAGTGGTATACTATATCAGTATTGTTTGAAAATCTGAAGTATGCAAAGAGGTACTCCCCTTGATTGGAGTGTTGCATAAAGAAGGCAGGTAGCTCAATGGATTGATTCTGTGTAGATTCTGCCACTACCTTAGGGAGAAACATAGGATCGGTGCGCAGAGCCACTCGTTCCTTGTGGAAAACCAAATACGGGATTTTACACATCAAGGCCTGAAGCTCGGAAATCCTTTAAGCTGAGGTAATGGCCACTAGGAAGAGAGTCTTCTACAAGAGGAACTTCAAGTCTGCTGAGGCTCCCAGCGCAAAGGGAGGCAGGGTAAGCATCTCAAGACCAATGTTCAGATCCCAAGGAGGGTCCGGAACGTGAAACATAGAAACATAGAAGTTGACGGCAGATAAGGACCGCAAGGCCCATCCAGTCTGCCCATTTCTTTTTCTACCTTATAAATGTGCCATCGGCCTTTGCTCTGTCAGTGGCCTATCTATTCATAGTCATTTGTATTGCTCCCTTATGCCTATCCCATGCCTGTTTGAAGCCCTGCACTGTATTCATAGCCACCACTTCTTGTGGTAAGCCATTCCATGCATCCACCACCCTTTCTGTGAAAAATAATTTCCTCACATTCCCCTTAATCGCCTCCCTCTAATCTCATGCTGTGTCCTCTTGTCCTGCTATTTTCTTATATTTAAACATGTTAGACTCTTTCACCTTGTTTATGCCCTTAAGGTGTTTGAATGCCTCATCATATCACTCTCTCCCTCCTTTGCTCAAGGGTATACATATTGAGCTCCGTTAATCTGTCCTCATATGTCTTCTGATGCAGTCCTTGCACCATTTTGGTTGCCCTTCTCTGGACTGCCTCAATTTGGTTAATGTCCTTGTGAAGGTGTGGCCTCCAATACTGCATGAGTACTCCAGATGGGGCCTAACCAGTGTCTTGTACAGAGGATTAATACCTCCCTCTTATGACTTGTGATACCTACTAATACACCCTAACACCCCCTAGCCTTACCTACTGCTTTAGAGGTCTGCTTGGATGATTTAGGTCATCAGTGATGATGATGCCCAAGTCTCTTTCTTCCTTTGTGATTGCTAGCAACTCCCCTCCCAGCCTATAGGTGGCTTCAGGGTTTCTCTTCCCTATGTGCATGATTTTGCACTTCTTTGCATTAAATCCCAGTTGCCATTCTTCTGACCATTCTGCTAGTTTATCCAGATCTCTTCTCATTCTGCCCACCCCACCCCATCTGGATCATCTACTCTGTTGCAGATCTTGGTGTCATCTGCAAACAGACAAGCCTTACCCTCTAGTCCATCTGCAAGGTCACTAATGAAGATGTTGAAGAGGACTGGCCCCAGGACTGATCCCTCAGGTACCCACTTGTGACTTGCATCTCTTCTGACTGTATACCATTTACCACCACTCTGTTTCTGCCAGTCAACCAGTTTGCCACCCAGTTGACCAACTTCTGACCCACCCAGCCTACCAGCTTATTTATCAATCTTCTATGTGGAACAGTGTCAAAAGCTTTGCTGAAGTCAAGGTGGCGACATCAACTCTCCCCTTGGTCCACCACTCTGGTTACCCAGTCAAAGAAATCCATGAGATTAGTTTGACAGGACCTTCCTTCTGTAAACCCATGCTGTCTTGGATCCTGTGCCCTATGGATTCCAGGTGTTGCACTATCCTTTCCTTAAGGAGTACCTCCATAATCTTGCCCACTACTGAGGTAAGACTGACCGGTCTGTAGTTCCCGCCTCCTCCTGCTACCACTCTTGTGGGCGGGGATCACATGAAACCCTTCTCCAGTCTTCTGGGACCTCTCCTGTGCTCAGAGACTCACTAAACAATTCTGCTAATGGCTCTGCTAGTTCCTCCTTTAGCTCCTTAAGTACCCTGGGATGTATGCCATCAGGTCCCATTGCCTTATCCACCTGAGCTTAGCAAGCTCTTGTAGGACCCTTTCTTTTGTGAAGGGAGAGTGCTCACCTCCCTCCCCCTGTGTCCATGATGCTGAGCTGGGCCTGCCCTACCTTCTCTTCAGTAAACACTGAGCAAAGTATCTATTTAGGATAGATGCCTTTACAGGTCCTCCTCCTCACATGCTCCATTTTCTCCATTAAACTAGCAATACCCCTCTGGACTTTCTCCTTTCACTAATGTATCTATAGAAAGTCTTGTCACCTTCTTTTGCTGTTCGTCCAGTGTTTCCTCAGTTTGGGACTTTGCCTGCCTTACCTGCTTCCCTTAAGGCAGTTTGGTATGCCTCCTATCTTCATCCGCTGTGTTCCCTTATATTTCCTGAAGGCCAGCCTTTTGGCTCTGACCTTTTCTGCTACTGTATTTGAGAACCAAAGTGGTTTCCTTCTTCTTCTTTGCACTTCCTTTTCTGTCTAACACAATGGGATGTTGCTTCAAGTATTGCATCCTTAATGCTTGCCCACTTTGCCTGTACCCCTCACCTGTGTTTCTTTTGCCAGGGCTAGCTTAACTCTGTTGGCCATCTTATCAAAGTCAGCTCCTCTGAAGTCCCATATTTTGCCTTGGAATGGGATGATTTAGATGTAGTAGCCAAATTGAACCATACCATGTGATGGTCACTGCCCCAGGTGACCTTCTACCTGGAGATCTGTGATCCCTTCTTTGTTAGTCAGTACTAGATCTAGGATAGCCCTGTCTCTTGTGGGTTGCTGTACCAGTTGTTTGAGGCCCTCCTACAGGAATCACTATGAGTCTAGTTCTGGCAGATGTTCCTGCTGGTATTGACCAATCTGTATCCGGCATGTTGAAGTCTCCCATTATCAGAACCTCCCTTTAGCTGTCATGTTTTGTATATCTTCTAACAGTAATGTGTCTATGTCCTCCCTCTGGTCTGGGGCCTGTACACAACCCCAGTTCTTATGGCTGTACCATTTCCTGTTTCCAGGGTGACCCACAGTTCTTCTGGCTCTTATTGTGTTATTCTGAATTTCTGTAGCTTTGATATTTTCATTAACATACAGGGCCCTCCTCCCCCTTTTGCCCTCGGTCTCTTCTGAACAATACATAGAGTACTGAAGTCTCCCAAGTGTGGTTATTGGTAAACACGTCTCACTAATTGCTACTATGTCCAGTTTAGCCTCTAACATTATTGCCTGCAGGTCTGGGATCTTATTTCCCAGGCTGTGAGCATTTGTGTACATGATTTTCCATTGGCCAGATTTTGGTGTGTTAGTTGTTGGGTGAAGTTTGGCATTACCCTGTGTCGCCGTATGGGAGACAAACCTTTTTCTTACCTGGTGATGCAAATGAGCGGCAAACATGCTGAATTCCTGTTTGACCACTAGTTGAGGGGAGGGGTGTTCTTCCATTCGACGTATGGGGTGCTGCACCTCTCCCCATTTGCTAGTTTAAATATTCTGCAAAGACGTCAAACTTCTGCCCCAATGCACTGACTCCCTCTTTAGTCAGATGCAGTCCATCAAATTTAAAGAACTTTCGCTCCCAGAACTGTTGCCAGTTCCTACAAATCTGTGTCCTTTTCCTGGCACCAGCCATTGAGCCATGTGTTTAGCTCCCTGTCTCCCTTCTCTGACCTTCCGTCCATCTGCTCCCTCTCCCAGACTGGCAGGATCTCAGAGAGGAGATGCAGACGAAATAGATGATAGTTTGTCACCCAGCCTAGTCAGGTGTTCCTTGGTCTCCACAACTGACCGGCTGGCGGAGATCATTAGTCCCTATGTGTACTAGGACATCAATGTTTTCTCCTGCTTTGTAAACAATTTTAGCAATACGGTCAGTGTCTCTCATGCTGATGTACCTGAGACATCTGACCATCACCCTGGCTGAGATGGGTATCAACTCCCGAATCATGGAGTCTCCTATGATCAAAGTTTTTGGATTTCCTTTGTGCTTGTTTTGTTTTGGTTCCTGATTTGGGTGAATTTTGTTGTGCTAGCTCCTGTGCCGCAGTGTCCTGCTTTGCAGTGTCTTCTGCCTCTTTATTTGATTTCAGAGATAGAGGCAGATACCTGTTTGTAGTGTTTATATGGTTTTGGAGGTAATGTGTTGGAGAGCAGAGTGATGGGGCACCTGATTTGCTCCTCCTAACCACCTGCCAACCTCCTGGATCAACTACCCTCTGCGGTCGAGGTTTTCTGTTGGATGCTGGGGAAATGGCGGTGGTTCTTATAATGTATTTCCTCTTCAATATGAAATTTGAGGCGTGCAATCTCTGCCCATGCTGCCTGCAGCTGAGCCTAAGATCTCAAAGGCCCAGCATGTAGGACAGTGTCCTAAATCCTGTAAGACTGTCCTTCTGAAAATTGTTCCACAGTACCTGCAGTTAATGAAATCCATTCCAAATAAGTTGCTGGGTTTGTAACCTAGGCAGAGTAATTAGAAAGGAAAAAAAAAAAAGGAAAAAAAATGCAAGTAATGGTTTAATTGTGCTTTGTTTAACTTGTTATAACAAGTTAAATTACTAGTTCCCTATAAATGAGATCACCTTGTGGAGGCCCACTGATCCGCCCCTTCCTGCTCTGCCAAGGAAATGTCACAACTGTGGTACCCTATAAAAGGAGTGTAGCGTGGGGTGGTTGGGGATGGGGGTGGGTGGCTGGGCCCTTCCCCTGCCTAAAAAGAAGAACCACGGATGAAAGAACAAGGAGGTAAGAGCAGAAACAAATCAGTCAACAACAAATGCAGTAACCCTGAAAGCTTATCCTAATGTTAGATAAAACTGTAAAACCTGTAAAGCACCACCTGTAATAATTTCGGAGAAGATATACGCTGTAAGAAACACTTTGCTCCAGAGAAAAATAAAGCAGTAACAGAAGATATACCTTGCAAAAGACAATCTGAATCAGAAGATTACAGCAGTAATCTGTTAGCACACACCTGTAGGCACACCTTGTAATAATGCAGAAGAAGGTATACCAGCAACAACAATTTGAATCAGAGAAAAAATAAAGCAATGAAATGTTAGCAACAAACAGTAGCAATCCCTGTGAGTAAAAATAAAACACCACCACACAGTAAATCTGCTTAGCCAAATTAAGTCTTAATCCTTTTCCCTTGCTCTGGTAAGTTTCTCTACTCTGCCTTTCAAGCAGTCTTAGAAGGAAAGAGCTCAGGTGAAGCTAGGTGCCTTGGCCAGCAAACCAAGTCTTCTATAGGATAGGAAGTCGTAAATGGAGAACCCCTCGAAGGAAAGTTTTAGAGACTTCCAACTGTGCAAAAGTTCTGTTGCCATAAGGGACATGGTAGGCAGAGAAACCACCATATGAACCTTCAAGGAGGAATGACTGAGACACAGTTCAAAGAGATGATGCATGTAGTCCAGGATTCTCCCAACAGGGCAAGAGAACAGCTCAAAATCCTTGGAAGAGGCCCAAATCAAGAACCACTTCCATTTCATGGCGCAGGTGGATCTAGTGGAAGGCTTTCTGGCCTCCACCAGAGAATCGGCCATGAGCAAAGAAACCACGAATCGGGCCTGGGCTACATCTGTAGGAGCCACATATGCAACTGAAGGGATCTGAGACCTGGGTGAATTAGGGTCCCCTGATCCTGGGTCAGCATATGCTGTGAAAGAGGAAGAAGAAGCGGAGGTTCCTCTGAAAATTGTTGCAGAAGAGAGAACCAAACTTGCCTGGGCCAGAATGGAGCGATGAGGATCATCCAAGTTCCTTCTAAGCTGAGTTTGTGAAAGACCCTCAGAATCAAGGGAATCGGTGGGAAGGCATACACGAATCTGCCCTTCCAGTCGAGAGACAGCGCATCCAGCCAATAAATGCCGCACCTGAAGCGAGCAAGCAGGCGGAAGCTTTGCGTTTTGAGGGAATACGAACAGGTCTACCTGGGGGAGTCCCCAGCGCCGGAAGATGTCTGCCAACCCTTGATCCACTTCCCATTCGTGGGCCTTTGCTGAGGACCGGCTGAGGTGGTCTGCCAGCGTGTTCTCTACTCCAGGAACATGAACTGCTGTCAAGTGAAGGCTGTGCTGAACAGCCCAGTTCCAAACTCTCATTGCTTCCCTGCACAGATGGTAGGAACTGCTTGTTTATGTACCAGACTACGCACATGTTGTCTGTCTGGATAGTCAGATGGCAAGGAAGGACATAAGAGTTCAGAGCCTGGACAGCATACAGAATGGCTCAGAGTTCAAGCACATTTATATGAAGAGTCTGCTCGAGTATGGACCAGAAGCCGTGAGTTCTGTGAGACGCTAGATGGGCCTCCCAGTCCTCGCCCGAGGCATCTGTTGTCAATGTTTGAGAGGGGGGGGTTCAAGGCAAAAGGGACCCCCGTAAAGGTTCTCTTGCACCATCCACCACTGCAAGTCCTGGACCATGGAATCAGAGACCAGAACTTCCTGGTCTAGGTTGTCTGGTCCTACTGAGACTGAAGCATGCACTGAGAGATCCTCATATGGAGCCGAGCACATGAGACTGTCGGAATAGCAGCCGCCACTAGCCCGAGGAGGCGAAGGACTGGCCAGGTGCTGACCCATCTGCGACTGGACAGCAGGCTTGCATGAGCCTGGAGGGTATCCACCCTGTCCAGGGGCAGAAAGGCCATGCCAAGGGTCGTGTCCAGGATCGCCCCTAAAGGGACCACATGGGACTTGGCCTGGTTGGTGTTGATAACTAGGCTGGTGAAAACCTGCGGGGTAAGGGAGAGGGAGTGCAGAAGTTCCTCCCTGGAGGGGGCCACCAGGAGCCAATCGTCCAGGTATGGTAATACCTGTACCCCCTTGGTACGCAGGTGGGCCGCCACCACAGACAGACATTTGGTGAACACTCGGGGAGCCGAAGAAAGATCAAATGGGAGGGCCCTGAATTGGTAGTGGTCCCCCTGGAACGAAAAATGAAGGAATTTGCGGTGGGAAGAGCAGATGGGGATATGCAGGTAGGCAACCTGCATATCCAGCGCACACACAGCCAACTGTCCCTGCCGAAGTAGAGGCAGAAGGCCCTGCAGAGAGAGCATTCTGAAACGCTTGTACTCCACAAACATGTTCAGGGAGCTGAGGTCTAGAATAGGCCTTACGTCTCCCATTTTCTTTGGAACTAGGAAGAAATGGGTATAGTAACCTGTTCCCCCAAGGTGGGTCAGGACAGGCTCTATCGCCACCTTCGAGAGAAGGGAGGAAATTCCGTCTTTCGGATGAGACGTTAAACCGAGGTCCCATCTGCCTGTTCTGGTGGTAGTTCAGGTGAATGTTAAAGATCCCATGGCACTTCTCGAAAAGAGCAGGGGAATTTCCCCGGTGCAATGGCCAAATTTCCTCCATTCACAATAAATACCACCAACAGCTTCATCCAGTTCAAGGTCAGTTGGCAATCATCTGTATCCCCCCCTCCCTCGGGTCGTGCCTGAAAATAGGCAGGATTTGTCTAGTGCACTTACCCGGTCAACAAAAACTAAAAAAAAAATAAAAAAATTAAAAATAAATTTCTTCTAGGACCCGAGGAAGACATTCCAGGGAGTAAGATGACCTGGGGGTGGTTTTCTGGGTGGTTTCTGGAGAAACTCGATTGAGTGTGCTGCTGCTATCAGTTGGGAGCACCCAAGCACCTGATGTAATCCTCTCCCAACCCAGTAGACGGAAGGAGAACCTCCCTCCTACTGGTTCCTCTGGGATTGTTCAGAGACTGTGGAAGAGGAAAGGAGTCAGGAGGTGTGAGGCAACATTGCGGCTGAAGCTCCTGCCACTTTTTTTGGGCGGGGGGGGCTTGGTAGCCGGAGGGGCCCGACGTTTGTTGGCCCGCTTGCCCAGAGGTTTCGCTTTAGGCCGAGAACGTCTGCGAAAAGGGCGACGCTGTCCCTGAGGGGGCCTGTACAAAGAGTCAACAGACTTAAATGCAGTGCCCTTCTCTTGCAAGTCGGTGATTATGTCCTTGACATCTCCATCGAACAGCACAGAACCCCTGAAGGGAGCATCCTGGATAGCGGATTGCACCTCTGGGACCAATCCTGACACCCAGAGCCAGGCATGACGCCAAAGACCTACGGCAAAAGCCGAGCTCCGACCAGCTGTGTCCACTGCATCGTATGTGGCACAAAGCATGTGCCGACTGGCCGAACGAGCAAAACGGACGTGATCAGCCACTTCCTGCTTGGTCTCAAGGCTCAGGAAGGGAGTCCAATTTGGACTGCACCTGACTCAGGATAGTCTTCTGGTAGTCCCCCATATGTGCAACATAGTTCAGGGCCCTGATTCCCAGAGTGGAGGAAGCGTACACCTTCCCTGTACTGGTCCAGAAGACAGGATTTCTCATCAGGCAGAGACAAGCTGAGGTGTTTTGGGTTTACCGACTGGCCATAAGAGGCACTAGTCACAACAGAGTTGGCCTTCAGGTGTGTGTTCAAGGAATCCACACCCTCAGGAGCTTGGTATAGCCTATCTGCCTTCCTCGGAAGGCGGGCTAGAGCGGACGGTTGTTTCCAAATAGTGGAAACAACGTCGGCATGAAGCTCGAGCCAGGGTGGAATCAATGTCGGAGCAGTTTCGGGCAGATCCAGATGAGCAGCAAGCTTCTTCTGCTGTGGATCTGGCTCCAGAGACTGCCACTTGTGGACTTCCTGGATTTTCCTCAGCAACTCCAGAAAGGAAGGATCTTCCGGAGACTTCGGAGGAGTCCTGGGCCTGGGACGGTCGGGAGTGCATGGCTCGTCATCAGGGTCAGAGCACCCCTCGGTATCCGAGTTAGAGGGCTCCAAAAAGGATGAAGACCCCTCCCGGCGCAGGGGAGGAACGGACCCCTTGGGCAACCCTCGGAGAAACGTGTCCTCCCTGGCCCTGGCACCCAAGAGCTCAACTCTGGTGTCAGGTGGGGGGAGGGAGTCTCACGTCTCCGGTGACGGAGATCCGGTACCGGGACCAGCATCGAGAGATGGCTCTCAGTCTCCCTGGTGAGCTCAGCCTTGGCCTTAGCCCACCAGGTGGCCAGAGTCTCCTTCAAGTCCACCAGCAGCTGGAGGATACAGATACTGAGGGTATTCGTACGACAGCGGGAAGTCTGGTGTCGGGTACTGCAGCATCGGGTAGGCCGGTGTCGGGTACTGCGACGCAGGATACTGCAGTCCCTGGTAGGACGGTGTCGGATACCTGAGAACCAGGGGGTTCTGCTGAAGCAGAAGACCCTGGAAGAAGCCCCGCGGGCGAGCCAGGAACAGGTGGCCCCGCAGGTGATGGGTCCCGCATTGGGATGGCATCTGGTAACGGGATGTCGACTAGCGTCTGAGCAGACATCCAAGGGTCCGGCCTCAAGGGATCTGGCCCTAAGGGAGGGAGACCTGACGGGAGCGTACCGGCGTCCTTTATGTTGCCAAGGGAAGGAGGACTGAAATCCCAAGGGTCCAAAAAGAGAGACGCTGGAGCCTCAATAGTAAGCGGGGAGCCAGGAATGGCGGACCAGTCAACAGGGTCCAGCGTCGGCTCTGATGCCGTGCAAGGATTGGAGGGGCCGACATTCGCCTTACCGGCAGGATCCAGGTGAACATCGGAGGAGCTGGTGTCCGACTTGTCAGATCAGACGTCTGACGAAGACCGCATGGAAGGGGCAGCCTTGGCGGGAGTCTTTGGGGCCGCACGCTTTCCCGAAGGGGCGGGCGTCTTACCATCCCTGTCCGGGCAGACGTCGGTGGCACTGGCATCTGGTTTACCGGACCCGCTCGACCCAGAGGGCCGCACAGTGGCAGCCCTCCCAGGAGAGGAAGCCTCCTTTGTCCCGGAAGCTCCAGAGGGGCCCAAGCGCGACGGGAGGGACGATGCCGCCTTAGAAACCTCCAAGACGCCTTTGAAGGTCGATCCCCTGGGGGTGACGTTATCTGGAGCACGGCAACTACAGCCGGAGTCGCGGTGGCCGTGGAAGTGGAGTCCCGGTTCCGGTGCTTCTCCTTCTTATGGTGACCCTCAGGGGGAAGTTGAGGCCTGCCTCAGTTTCTTCAGCTCCTTCTCCATGGAGGACATCTTTTTCAAAATGTGGGCCTCCAGGGACAGCTGCTTCCGTTTGCAGGTGGCGGTGTTGAACTGATGGCAGTGCTGGTACTTCTCCACAGGGTGATCCGGGCCTAGACAGAAGAAGCACTAAGACTGACCGTCCTTATGCGGGAGCTGGGTGCTGCACGAGTCACTCTTGTTGTTATGTGAATCGGAGGGAGTAGGGGACAACATACACAGCAATCTAGAAGAAATACTGAAGAAAGATGTGAAAAATTTGGTAAAAATAACTGACGACAGACTGACAAAGCAGTAGGAACTTAACTGCGAGGTGATTTCACAAGCTAATAGTGGGAAAGAACTGGAAGGCGGGCGTGGGGGACCGCCCCTTTATACTGACGTCACCTGATGCCGGTCACCTGATGTGGGGGCGGTCCCCCGCCAGAGACCACTAGCTAGAAATTTTTCTGTGGGGTCCTGACGCCTGCCAGCTACAGTCCTATATGTAATTACCTACTGCAAGAGCCCTCTCGAAGTAGGATCTACCATTCTTCTTGGTGATTCTGCCTCACTGCTGGGCTGTCAGATCGGAACTCTCCCGATTCCTCTTGGTGCATCTACCTCACTGCTGGGCTGCCAGATCAGAGCTCGGGGTGGGGGGGTGGCGCAGACTGACAGCAGCAAGGCACTGTCCGAGAGGGTCTGGCAGTGAGATGTACAGCCCAAGTGCAGGGCACAGCCAATCAAGGCAAAATCTCCATAGCACTGACCATTATGCCCGTGGAGGTCACGATAGATAGGTAAATAGACAGATATTTTATTTATAAAGATTGTCCGTCTTCAGGGACTCTGGGCGCTGTACAATAAAACAAACAATATAATAATGTACAACTATGTACTTAACAGTTCAACTGGGAGCGACTGTAATGTTGTTCCGAAGAAAATAACAAAACAGAATACAGAAAGACTCTTCAGCTCCACCACAGACTGACAGGGCAGATGTTGCAAGCTGCCTGCTCAAATGGAGGCAGAAAGCAGATTGGTACAATCCACAATTAGAGGAGCTGATGTCCCGAATGCCGCAACCCTGTTTTCTGCTTACAGAAGAGCATGAGAGGGAGATGCCAGTGGTTCTACAGCCCTGGAACCAGCACATGGAGAATGATATAATTTTTGAGTACATCTCGTCATACTATACGTGTTCCTCTTCCTCTTCTTTTTCCACCTTTGTTGGGTTTGTATGTAGAATCCCTTTATGGGCTCTGACAGCAGTTTGGCAATCTGTAGGATTTAGGCTTATATTCACTACGTGGAGTCACATCAACTATGTACCACTGCATGGTAATTCTAATCAACAAGATACATAAAATACAGAGGACAATGTATGATCTTTGGTTAATAACCATGCTGTAAACACTTTGAGGTAGCCATGACATCATTATAAACCTCGAGAATGCAGCTTGATAAATTTTCAGACAGCATGGCAACCTCAAGAAGTGTTTTCAGTGCAGTTATTAAACAAAGACCACACATTATATTTTATAGTGAATGGGCTACCAAGATTGTGTAATCATCGATTGAAATACTTCGCTGAATTACTTCACGGAAATGAAAATTATGTACCTACCATAATTCTTGATCTTTCTGTGCATCTTCACCACTCATTACTGGTGGGTTCTGGCCAGAGGATCTGGACCCTATGGGATCTTTTTTTTTTTGCACAAGGGGGAGGAGTCAATGCTGGGGTGGCACCACTCGAAAATACGACTGCAGCACTCGTGAGGTTGACCAGTAACTGACGCTGACCCTCCCCAGTCCCAGTTCTGCACGCCAGAGAGTGGATAGAAAAGGAGAGAGAGGGCGGGGCAAGGGAACCTGAAGGACAGGAACAGAACAGGATACAAAAACTAAGAGGGGAATAAAGCCGAGAAGACGACAGAAAGAGAAGAAGCATCCCAGGGATTTATTTAACTCCAAACATTGATTAGCGTTTTGCTCATGAAAGTGCTAAAATATTGTGAAAATGCATAGCATTTGCCTCACTGTGTTTAACAAACATAACACTTCTAGAAAACCTACATGAATACTTTCTGTACAGTTAGCATTGTCCCAAGAAAAAAAACTGCTAATCAATTATTTAAAACCCTGCATCCTAAGGGTTTGGGACAGGGAGGCCCCAACCTCTGGGTGAGTAAGGGAGGGATAAATAAGGGAGGGAAAAGAAGGCAGAAGAGAAGAGAGAAAGAAAAGAGGGGAGACACTGTACCTGAGTCACAGGGGCCCAGAGGACTGTTCAAGGCTGGAGGATGACACCACCGCTTTTTTTTAGCCATATACTGTACGTCTTCTCCCAAGGCAGAGAACAACTCAACCTAAGTTCATGAGGAGGGAGGCTGACACGAAGTCTAAGAGAGAGCAGGCAGGGTGCCAATTCCGAGGAGTCTATACTGGCCCAAGGGTAGCAGGCCAATGTCTCCCCCTTTTGTCTAAGAGTATCGTGGAGTGGGGACAGGACCCACCCAAGAGAAGAGTCCTCCTGAGAGAAAACACCCTCCCAGAAGGATTTTACGAAATTTTAAAGGAGCATCACCTCCGAAGGAGGGAAACGAAACAAAAGGGGATTTTTTTCCTTGATTTGTATAAGAGGAGAAAGATTCCTGAGGGAAATCCCACAAAGAAGACCACTTAAAGCGGCAGTCAGAAGGAAGAAGGAATTATATTGAGGGGTCACTAGGGTCCCCCAACACCACTTCGAGAAAAAACATGGGTTTGGCTCAAGCAGAGTGAGGATACAAGGAAGTTCTGAAGAGGAAGGTTCCAACTGGATAGTGAGGAGACCATGGTGACCTCCCCCATCAGAGGGCTGCCTCCCTGCTTGTCTCCCCCAGGATACATCTAAACCCTCAGGAGGAAAGCAGAGCCAGAAGGTACCGGACAAAAGACCACAGTGGTCCCAATTGGAGAAAACATACAGGAAGGAGGAATCGCCCAGAGACTGAGGCCTAAATGGGGAAGGTGGGCGGGAAGCAGTAATGAATGGTGAAGATACACAGAAAAATCAAGAATTACAGTAGGTACATAATTTTCATATTTTATCTGTGTCAATCTTCAACATTCATCATTGGTGGATGATTACTAAGCCTCCTGAAGGGGACTCGGCCATTCCCTAAGGGACAGAAGTTCCTCAGCCTCCAGTGGGGGAAGACACCGGAAGAGGGAACCCTTCCAGTCCTGGTTAGGCCCAAGACTAGTCTGGGTGACACGGAGTTCTCCGAGTAGGAGAGGGAAGTCGCCCCTGCAGCTCCACCTCACCCTGTGGGAGAAAAGGAGAGTTCCCTTGAATGAGGAGGCAGTCACCCTAGCCGAGCCATGGGTGATAACCAGGAAAGACAAAGCCATGCTGCCCACCTAATGCAGATCACTGTCCCCACCAGCCTGGAAGCCACCTCACTGGCATCATAAGATGTCCTTGCTTGGTGCCTCGCAAGTTCCAGGCCCCGCGCAGAGAAAGGGCAATGGCTTGTCTAGTCACCTCTGAATCAGGCAGTGCGATTAGGATCTGTCCTAGCACAGATCATATGTGCTTGCTGTAGGCAGCATGATGGGCCTGATGAGCTGAGATGAATAACAGGAGACATGCCGAAAGGAAAGCCCAAAAAATCTAATTCAGCAGAATCCGATTCCAGAGGTCGGTTACACCTTGGGCGTCTATGCCCAGAGGGTATATCCAGGAGAGTCACTACCAAAGGAGGGTGAGCCAAGGCTCCTGGAGACCCTAGGGGAGCGCAATACCTCTGACGGAGGTCCCTCGGGGCTGGAGCAAGGGTTGAGGGACTTTGCCAGGCACAGAATGACACCCCCCTGAAGGGAGAAGGCCAGGCAGGAACCACCAGGTTGGCTGCACTAAACTCGCCTAGAAAGGCATGCACCGCCTGGTCAGGATTGCGACTGCCTAATGTGGTGATGTGGAGCACATCGAGCAACCCAAACAGGAAGCACTGATAGCTAGACAAATCAACTACGAGGGGAAAGGCTGACAAAAGATTCCATTCCCTCAGAGGAGGAAGACTAGGGAGCTGACGAGCCCAGAGAGTCAGGCACTGGTTGCATCAGGGTATGGTGGAACACACCTCCTCATCCATGGACCTGAAGTAAGTGGGGAAAAGTGCAGCCATGGACCTGAACTGCTCCCAGGTGAGAGATCCCGTAGGACCAGTGTGGCCTGGGAGGGAGGGGTTGGCAGAGGAAATGGTGCCAGACACCTCCGAGGAGGAGTGCGACATCTGCCATTGCTGGGAGACCGAACAGGAGCTCTCAAAGAAAGAGAAGATCCGTTAGTCACAGCAGTCAATGGCCGCTCAACCGAGCTGAACAGCCAGGACTTAGCCCAAAGAGATAAATCCTCCTGTGAGGCGATCGGGGCCGTATGAGCCCAGAAGGGCAGCCCATAGCCTCTAAAGATGAGCGCCCTCCCAGAGAGACCTCAGGGGAGAAGACAGGACCAGCGCTGCGACTCCTGCCTGAGCGCCAGGGGACTCCCAGAGAAGGACGCTGCCTCCGATCCTGTCCCCTCAACCCCTCAGACTCAGAGAGAGTCCTCTTCCTCAGGATCAGCTTAGATAGCTTGATGCCTATGTCCAACTCCTGAGACACAGCCACTAGGAGAGCACCCTCCCCTGCCTGAGGCACTCTAGCCATCCTAAAAGTGGGGCCAACTTGAGCAGCCACAGAAGGGGGTACACCTCCCAAGAGGGAAGGCGAACCACCGACTTTGGTCTGTCCCCCAGTGCCATCCAAAGCACCCGAGGACTAGTCAGGACCACCGACACCGGAATCAGTAGTAGCTGCCAACTCCCCAAGAGGAGGGTGAACTGGAGCGGAAGCACTGGGAGAGGAGGAGCTGAAGGATTCCGAGGAATCATCCTCAGAGGAGGAGGAGGTCCAGACCCAAACCACTCCCCGATCTCGCTCACCTGCGGCACTGTGAGCGCACCGCAAAGTGGCCCAACGCTGCCAACGGCACCACCACTATCCCTGGCACCGTGAACAGAGCCAGAGTCTGAGGCAGCGCCTCCCCACCTTTCCCCACTGCCGCTCCATCATGTATGCTGATGACCTTGTGCTCTACACTGCCTCTCGTTCCGTCACGGACCCTAATGTTCATCTGTCATCAGCGTTCCAACAGATTCAGCTCTGGCTCTCCTCCAACTCACTTATCCTCAATCTACCCAAGACTCAGGCCATGCTCTTCGGGTCTTCCAGAAATTTCCATGCTGAGTCCCCTAAGGTTCGGGTGCTTTGCTGCGATGGGTCAGTAGTCACGTCCACCGACTTCTTCAAGTACCTTGCAGTGACGCTGGATCTCTTACTTGATTTCTCCTCTCACATAAACAAGATATGCAGATCTGTTAACATCAAGATATGTGCCGCCTACCACATGCGTCACTCCCTAACCCCTGCTGCCTGGATCTCTGTGGCTAGAGATATCCTGTTCCCAAGGTTACAGTATGCCCTCCCTACCCTTTCCCATGCCAACGCTGGTATTCTTCACAAATGGGACACCACATACATCATCATCTGTAGATTTGCCCTGTCGGTCCCTCGCCTTACTCACCATTGCCTCCTTTACTCCACCCTGAATTGGCTATCCCCCAAATCCCTGCACTCCTTCTCGCTGGGTTGTTTCATCGACTCCATGACCAGACCCCCAGCCCTGACCGTCTTGGGGCTATGCTTACCCCCATGCATCACTTCCGCACTCTGAGGTCTTCAAACTCCCCTCTGTTCTCAGTCCCGCACAGCTCAACAAAAATAGGTTAGCAAGCTTTCTCCAATTTTGCCCCCAAATTCTGTAACTCCCTGCGTGCCAATTTAAAGCATTCGTTATCTCACTCCTCCTTCAATAATAATAGTAATAAACAACTTTATTTTTTAGGTGCCTTTCAAGTTAAAATCACAGATCAAAAATTAATAACACATCATTTAAAATCAGCAATATCATCATTTCATCAGTCACCAAATGCCTGTTGCCATAAGGTGGTTTTCAAAGCCTGCTTAAACCCTCCACGGCTGCACACTCCCATAACCGCCGCGGTAGAAAATTCCAAAGGGTTGGGTCTGCGTATATAAATGCCCGCGCCCCAGAAGATTTCAAATATACCCTTGGAATCTCTAGCAACCCCTTGTCAGCTGAGCAGAGCGATTGCCCATGGCAGTAAGGAACCAGAAGCTATTTCAAGTAGTCCGGGCCCAGTCTGTGTAGGGCTTTAAAAGTTAGAAGACCGACTTTAAAGGTGATCCACCACTGTACAGGCAGCCAGTGCAGTCCGTGCAGCACCGGCGAAATATGACAGGTCCGAGGTGATGCAGTCAAAAGCCGCATTCTGCACCAGCTGCAAGTGGCGGATTTCCGCCCCTGGAAGCCCTAGGTGAAGGGAATTGCAATAGTCAAAGTGCGAAGACACAAAGGCGTGGACCAAAGTAGGAAGGTTACCAGACAGAACAAGGTGCTTAATCCTGGAGATATTCCTTAGATGGTAAAAGGAAGATTTGACAACAGCCAACACCTGTGAATGCAAGGTCAGTCCCCCATCAAAAATTACCCCCAGGTTACGCACCTGCTCAGAGGTCGGGAGAGACAAGCTCCTCCCGAGAACTAATCCAGAAGGCGAACCAACCCCCAACCTCCCTATCCGGCGACCTGGGTCCCAACCAGCACTTCCGTTTTTTCCAGAGTTCAACTTCAACCAACTGGAATCCATCCACTCCTGAATTTCTGCTAGACAGTTATTAAAGAAAAAGAGAGAGCTCCATCCTGGTCAGGTGCGAAAGAAAGGTAGAGCTGGGTATCATCATCATCATAACATTGAAACCTCAGCTCATACCTTCTTAAAATGTCTCCGAGGGGCAGCATATACACTGCGAACAACATGGGGGACAGCACTGAACCCTGAGGAACCCCACATAACAGAGAAACTGGATCCAAGGAATAAATCCCAGAAACCACTCTCTGAGTTCTTCCCGTGAGGAATGATGTAAACCATCCGAGAACTGTACCAGACAGTCCACGGATGAATCTTGGGCGATCCAGCAGTACCCCATGGTCCACAGTGTCAAAAGCTGATGAGAGGTCCAGAAGAACCAAGATGGAACGGCCCTTCCAGTCTCTAGCCATCAGGAGATCATTGAGCACCCGAACCAGCACTGTCTCTGTACTATGTCTCTTTCAAATCTGGACTGGAGGAGTTCATAGATGTCATGGATGGTCAAATGGTCCTCCAGCTGTGCAGCCACTACCTTCTGAATCACCTTCCCCAAGAAGGGAAGGTTAGAGATGGGTCTGTAGTTTGCATGGCAGTCTGGGTCCAAAGAAGCTTTCTTCAAGAGTGGTGTCACCACCGCCTCTTTCAGGGAGCTAGGAAACTCACCTGTTTCCAAGCAGCACCAGACTATCCGTGCTAGGATAGGACCAATGGAATCTATACAACCCAAAATCAGGGAAGCTGGTCCTGGATCCAAACTACAGCACGTAGCGTGCACACTCTGGACAATTCGCATGACATCCATGAACTCCGGATGGTCGAAGGTACTCCAGGAAAACCGAGGAGCAGTGGCAACACCCACAGAGTGTGTTGTTGGAGTATTGCCCTGATATCAGCCAGCTCAGATGCAAAGAACAGAGCAAGTTCATCGCACTCTACTTGTGAAAAGGCTTTCCAAACTTAAAGACAGGCTGGGTTGCACAGTCTGTCCACAGTTTGGAACAGCTGAGCTGGTCGATTCTGAGCAGCTACAATCTCCCCGGACAGGAACTCTGCCTTCTTACGGGAGATTGCAGATTGATGGACTTGATAATGGTCTATCAATCTAAGGTAATCGACATCCAGGGCAGTTTTCCACCAGCAATGCTCTAGCCTTCGTCCAGGTCTCATCTCCCTCAAAGTTCCATCAAACCATGGGGATTGAGGGTGAAGGAGAGAGGACGAACGCGGAATGGAGCAGTGACATCCAGGCCACCGAAATGGCCAAGTTATAGGCCATCACGAGGGTCTCTGGGTCACTTTTTGCCACTGGGAGGGACGATAGGTCAAGCAACGCTGCTAGGCTTTGAGATCTTACATCCCGTAAAGGGCAGTACCTGACCATCTCCACAGGGGTAGGCCTACGAAGGGGAGGGTGCTAAAACCAAACCCCATAGTGTACTGATCGGACCATCCAACTGGTTGCACCATCAAGTCAGAGGCTTCGATCCCCAGGAGAAAGACCAAGTCAAGGGCGTGACCGTGTTTATGAGTAGCAGTGGTAACTATCTGTGTTAGGCCCAGAGATGTCATTAACTGGAGGAAGTGCTGTCCAGATTGCAATTGGTAGTCGATCCAGGCAGTGAAGTCACCCAGGATCATCAGCCTGGGCGACTCGAATGCCATGCTGACAATGAAGTCCACAACTTCCTGAAGGAACCGCTTCTCATCTCCAGGTGGACGGTAGATGAGGGCAATCAGACAACCTATACCTGTTACTACAGTACACTGGAATGAATCGGTCTCCTCAATTGGTATACTCGTAAGGTTAAGTTCGGTCTTAAAACAGACCGCAAACCCCGCCCCAACCCCGGTGATCCAATCTTGGGCGATGTATCACCGAGTACCCATCTGTCGTTACAGCCTCAAAAATGGGGCCAGAGTTCTTGTCCAGCCAGGTCTCAGTGATGCAAGCCAGGTCCACCATTTTAACAAGATCTGCAATCATTGCAGTCTTTTTTATCATATCAGATTTTTCTCCCCTGGCAACCACTGACCTGCTAATACTCCAGCCGCCGTTCCAACTCCACCTCAGTCCTGAAGTGCTGCACGCCCAGCTGGCAGACGCAGCTCTACCCTCGAAGGGAGCACCCCCCCTCTAGTGCACCCACGACAGGTGAGGAACCATTACCGGCACGCGCCATCCAGGCACCGTGGCCGGTGCAGTCTTGGTTTTAATGGACCTGGCATTGTATAACACCGCCTGAGTTGGATGAACCTCTCAGGTCGCCCAATCTACCAGCCTACCACAACTGGTAGTGCCCTTGGGTATGAAGACCAGACATGGAGAACCACGATCTGGATTCCATTTCACCCCAGGGCATCTTCTGGATTTCACCACCCCAATACAATGGCCATCCCTCATTCACCGTTCGCACCCCCACCTCCCTCCCTACAGCCCAATGCCCCTACAGCACTGGTAGCTGTAAACTGAAGGGCGGCGGGAAGGGCAGAGGGCACCAAAAGCAGAGGGTGAATAGCGCACAACCGTGGGGGCAGGTTTCCTACACGTTTGCATAAACCAATTATATGCTACCTAACACACAAAATATTTAAAAATCAAACAAATATATAAAAACCTAATTCAACTCAAGCAAATGTCCTAAATTAACAAAAATCTTAAAGGAAAATACGTTGCCCTCTAAAACCCATCCCCCAAATAAATAATAATAACTTAACAAAATTCTAACATACAACATAAATAAAATAAATAAATAAATCAAAAAACAACAAGATCTTCTCCTCCCCAAGGTCCTCTTACAGCCTCAGGACGTGAACAAAACAATATTGCACTGTGAAAGAAATACATAGATACACAGATACATAGACAGTGTCGGCAGATAAGGGCCTATGGACCACCCAGTCTGCCCATTTGAGCTTGTAAATTCAGTCTATGTTTTCCAAGAAGTCTGTTGCCCCTTACCCCGACCTCCAGAATCCCTTACGTCTATCCCATGCATTCTTAAATCCCGGGATTGTTTCAACCCCACCACTTCCTCTGGCAGGGTGTTCCACTTGTCCACCACCCGTTCTGTGAAGAAATTCTTCCTCACGTTTCCTCTGAATCATCCTCCCTCCAACTTCATCTCATGCCCTCTAGTCCTGGAACATCTTTAATGCTTAAAAATAGTGTATTCCTGCACCCTGTTCCTCCCTGTAAGATACTTGTATGTCTCTATCATATCCCCTCTCTCCCTCCTCTCCTCCAGGGAGTACATGTTCAGTTCCTTCAACCTGTTCTCATAGGACTTGTGATGCAATCCATGCACCATCTTTGTTGCCCTCCTCTGAACCTTCTCTACCCTGTCTATGTCCTTACGTAGGTAAGGTCTTCAGAACTGTACAATGAACTCCAGGTGGGGCCTCACTAGTGTCTTGTATAGTGGAATTATGACCTCCCTTTTCCTGCTGGTGATGCCCCTGCCTATACATCCCAGCATCCTATTTGCTTTACCTGCTGCCTTGTCACACTGTTTCCCTGCCTTGAGGTAATCAGAGATGATAACCCCAAGATCCCTTTCCTGCTTGGTGCATGCTATATCCTCACCCCCCAACTGATATATTGTGCCAGGTTTTTTGTGCCCCATATGCATTATCTTGCACTTCCTTGCATTGAATTTCAACTGCCAAACCCTGACCATTCTTCAAGTTTCTGCAGGTCCCATCTCATTCTGTCTACACCCTCTGGTGTGTCTACTCTGTTACAGAGCTTTGTGTCATCAGCGAACAGTGAAATTCTGCCTTCTAGGTCCTGCGCAATGTGACTGATGAAGATACTGAATAGGATCGGTCCCAGCACTGATCCCTGTGGTACCCCACTGGTCACACTTCCCTCTGTGGAGTGACAGCCATTTACCACCACCCTCTGTGTCCTGCCGCCCAGCCAGCTACCTACCCACCACACTACTGTCCTGCCCGCACCCATATTCCCCAGTTTGTGCAACAGTCTTCTATGTGGCACAGTGTCAAATGCCTTGCTGAAGTCCAGACAGGCCGTGTCCACTGCCCTCCCCGATCCACCTCCCTAGTCGCCCAGTCAAAAAATTCAATGAGGCTGGTCTGACATGACCTCCCCCTGGTGAAACCATGCTGCCTTGGGTCCTGTAGTCCACTGACAACCAGATGTTCCACCAATCTCTCCTTCAGTAGTGCTTCCATGATCTTCCCACTATCGAGGTGAGGCTGACTGGTCTGTAGTTCCTCGCTTCCTCTTTGTTCCCACTTTTGTATAAGGGGACTACATCTGCTACCCTCCAGTCTTTGGGTACCTCCCCTGTTTCCAGTGATCGGCTAAACAGGATAGCCAGAGATTCAGCCACCACCTCTCTTAGTTCTTTAAGGACCCTGGGGTGCACCCCATCTGGCCCCATTGCTTTATCAACTCTTATTATTACTTCCAGTTCCTTCAGGACCCTTTCTCGTGTAAAGGGACTTGCGTCCATTTCTGCACCATTCTCACCCCTTGTACTCCGTTCAGACCCATTACCCTCCTCTTCCTCAGTAAAGACTGAGCAGAAATACCTGTTCAATATGTCAGCTTTACTGTTGTCATCCTCCACACAGCCCCATCCTCCCCTTCAGTCTCACTATCCCTCCTTTGCCTTTCTTTTTTCACTTATGTACCTGTAAAGGTTTTGTTCCTCTACCCACTGATTTTGCAATGTGTTCTTCTGTCTGAGCTTTGGCTTCCTACTGACCTCCTGCCTCCTTTGCTTCTCCTGGTACTTCTCCCTATCCCCTTCTGCCTGTGTCTTTTTGTATTGCCTGAATGCAATCTTTTTGGCTTTCACTTTCTTTGCTACCTCTTTGGAAAACCATAATGGTCTCATCTTCCTTTTCCTCTTGCTAACCTGCTTAATACATAATTCTGTTAGATAAAACATCAAAGTCATACAATCAGGTTGGTAGAGACAAGCCAAGTTAGCTGATGATATTGCATTTATTTATTTAGTTGTTTAACCAGGTATAACACACTAAGCTGAAAGCTTTTTTACAGGAGCAACCTGGGAGCACAAAGAGGTTAAGTGACTTGATCAGGGTCACACGGTATGCAAGTGGAAGCTGTGGGATTCAAACCCAGGTCTGGTCTGCTGGATGTCACCCAATTTGCAGCTCAGAGCCTTAGACCACTGTGCTATACTGCCTCCCCATAGAGATATCAAGGGGAAAGGTACAGTTTTCCAAGTCCCAACGGTCCTCTCACCACCAGAAGGACTGAAAAAGCCCCCTCAGGAGCTCAAACCCCCAGAGCAGACAGATGAAAAATGTCTTAGTACTTTCTCCCAAAGATAAAACCAAACATTTCCCAATTCTCAGGCACTCTCACTGTCTGAGTATTAGAAAGTAAAGTACGGTACTCTCACTGCCAGCAGAGTAATAAAATTAAAATCTGACCACAGACCGGGATAAACGAAGGAGTCCCGAAAGTCTTCTTCCACAGAACAGCCACTCTGAAGTCGGGAGTGAGTCCCAAAAAAATCTGAACAGGCAGCAGACCCAAGACTGCAGCAGCTGCCACGGGACCCCGTCCAGACCCACCAACCAGTGGGTCCTACGGGAATCCCTACGGACCAAAGCTCCAAACACTAACTCCCAGGTGAATAAGGGCCCAGACCCCCACGCTACCATTAACCAAAGCACAGCCTACCCGACAGATTGGGCCAGTACCACCCGGCTACAAATCAAGCCGCTGTCTTTGCCAAATATGCCATAACAGATCCACAATAAATTCCCCAGCAAACGTCTAAAATTAAGGTTCCAAAGTCCAACATCTTCCCTGATACACCACTGGAACTTTTCCTGTCGCTCCTCCTCCCTGGTTTACACAGTGCATCCAACCCATAATCGAACCAACAAAAGCATTCGAGGTACGATTAAGTAAAATCCATCAAATCCTATAGCAGCCTCAGTACTCACCACTGAGATGTCCAAGCGACTCTCCAAAAACGCTCTTAAACTCAGTGTGCTCAAATCAATTCCTTCAACGGATTCGTGACTTCGGGAGGCGGTGCATGCAACAGACAGGAGAGCAGCAAATAAGCCGTTCAAATAATCCGAACAGAGCCGCAAGCAATCCAAACTGAACCACGCGGAAAAAGAACGAGAAGAAAAGAAAAAAAAGGCGAAAACTAGCTAGAAATACTAAAAACTAAAGCAGAGCTACAACGGAGCAGCCAACAGCACACCCAGCCCAGCGGCCATCTTTAGGTACCAAAACCACGGTCACGTTATGTAAGAAGGAAAGGGAGGCATAATGATCAAGAATGCACTTTTCTCCTACCTTCATGCACTTGATTCCCGTGACTGTACCTATCCTCCCTTGGACCTCTGTTCCTGCTTCTTCCTGCCTAGCATTACTTGGTTTTCCCAATTTCGAATGTATTACCTGGTTTTGTCACCCATCCTTATGATCCCTGCATGGATGGCTACTACTTGTATGTGTAACTCCATGACACTCCCAGGGGGTGGGGGGACTATTGTAGCATTCAAGAACTGTTCTTGTATTCAACCTGTGTTTGTTTGTATGCCTGTACGCTCCCGTAATGACTGTAAGCATTTGTATTCGAACTTTCTTTGATTGTGTGCTTGTATCTTGTACTCTCCTGGGTCGTGCTTGAAAATAAGCAGGGTTATTACCTAATGCACTTGCCCAGTCCCCAAAATCAAATAAATACATTTTTTTATGCCTTTCTTAGCTGCTAGGAGGCAGATAGTCAAAAGTTTATTGGCAGGAGGAGACCATAATGAATCCTCATATCTATAAAAGAGAAATAAATCCCACATCAACCAGATGCAGGTGCCAAAAATATCTGATAACTCCTCTCCTAAAGTGGCAAAAAAAACGGGCTAATAGAGGACAACTCCAAAAAATATGTCCATGAGTGGCCAGAGAGTACCCATAGTTCCTCCAGCAGGCTGAGTCCCTGCCTGGGACATACTTACACTGAACTGTGACCTTCCAGGAAAATCCGTTCCAGCCATGTGAGGCCGTAACTGAATGCAAATAGAAAATATGCCTGTCCCAGTCCTGCTGGTCAATGGGATGTTGTACATCTGTCTCCCAGGTCCGTTTCAGAGCCGCAGTGGAGTCTGCATGTAGTTGGTACAGGCAGGGCCTCCAGTTAAGATTTTTTTGGATGTGTACTGTACAGCTCATTCTGAAAATGAGGCGAGTAAAATCAAATTCAGATGCTTAAAAATGTCTGGCTGGAGTGGAGTGAGGAATACTTTTTAAAAGCAATGCAGTTTTTTTGTAGATGAGATTTGATCAGGTGCCAACAATGCTCCAGATAATGTTGACAGGTAGGAATAATTTACTGATCAGTTTTACAAAATATAGCAAAACAAAATTGGGATGCATACGAGTGCTGTAAATTTGGAAAAAAAAAAAACAAACTGCTACTTCTGAATCACCAATTACTCCTGAATCAACTGTTACGAAGCACTACTGTATGGAGTGTGGAGCAATTAAAAATGTTGAGTGAGTATTGGTACTCAATAAAAAAAAAAAAAAAAAACTGTTGAAGAATATTTCAAAATGAGGTGAGTAAAACAGGTCAGTACTCACCTTATTTAGAGACCTGGCTATGCAGGCACTATATATACAACAGGAAATCATTTGGGGGCGAACCCTACACTTCAGGGCAAAACGTAAAACAGACAACAGGTGGGGGATAGATGCAACATCAAAATTTTGATAACATCTGCTACTTGAAAACAGTGAAACCTACCCACAAGATGCAATGGATATTTTTAATGTATCTCTAGAAATGGTATTATTTGGTCATCTTTAAAAAAATGAGTTAAATGCAAGCCCATTCGTTCCAAAGTCTTAAAACCATGGTCCATTTGAGCAGGAAGAAACATTGTAAGTATGGTAGTGAATAAAACAAGAATCTAAGACCTTTCAGGGAAGGAGCATGCAATACCCTTCTCCAATGCTTAAGAACATACTTTAATTTTTAAATGTAAAAGTCATTGGTTACTGATTTGTCCAGTCCCCTAATTGTTCATTTGTGAAAACGGAAAACCACTTACCCACAAGCACTCCACGCTGGCCAGTGCTATCATCCCTGTATCTTATCAAGCACACCCTGGCATCCTGTAGCACCATGCTACCTTTACTCCCTAATGTCCAGTGGCAACTCCACATTCTCAGGGTCCACTTCAATGCATCTCTAGACATCTACATGCATCCCCTCACTCTCCCTTTCTAAGTACTCCCTGGTGTCCAGTGGCATGCCTTTCCTACATTCATCCCTTTCCATGTACTTACCTTGTGGTGTTCACTGGCACCCAACCCTCTCCCCGTCCTTTTCCAAGTATTCTCACCATCCAATGGCACTTCTTCCCACTCCCCATCCTTTTCCAAGTATTCTCACCATCCAATGGCACTTCTTCCCTCTCCCCGTCCTTTTCCAAGTATTCTCACCATCCAATGGCACTTCTTCCCACTCCCCGTCCTTTTCCAAGTATTCTCACCATCCAATGGCACTTCTTCCCCTCCCCCGTCCTTTTCCAAGTATTCTCACCATCCAATGGCACTTCTTCCCTCTCCCCGTCCTTTTCCAAGTATTCTCACCATCCAATGGCACTTCTTCCCTCTCCCCGTCCTTTTCCAAGTATTCTCACCATCCAATGGCACTTCTTCCCTCTCCCCGTCCTTTTCCAAGTATTCTCACCATCCAATGGCACTTCTTCCCTCTCCCCGTCCTTTTCCAAGTATGTGTTAGCATTCGTGGTATTCTTCCCTCTCCCACTCCCCATGAAGTTGTCCCTGGCATACAGGGGAACCTCCTCCCTCTCCCCATACCCCCAAAAATGGTCTCTGGTATCCAGTGGCACACCTCCCGCTCCCCAAATGTCATACAAGTTGTCCCTGGTGTTCAGTGGCAATTCTCACCACCAGAGTACCCCAACTCCTCTTACTTCGATGAACCACCTCACAAATATAACTGCTGGTATATTGAAGGTGTTTGCGTGGCAGCGCAGAATGAAGAGGTTAGTGGAGGGTTTGTTCTAGTCACCACTGCAGGACCAGTATGAGGGTTGGGTGCCACTGTACACCAGGGACAACTAACACTGAGATGGTGGGGGGTCCACTGGAACCCAGGGGCCATTTACACAAGGACAGGGAGATGGAGGGAGGTGCCACTGGATGCCAGAGATTACTTAGAAAGGGACAGACAGAGTGGGTGGGGGAGTCAGGCAAAAACAGTTTTTATTTAGATTTTACAACTGGCGCAGTCAATCAACTTGTTTAACTATCGTAGCCTAACCTACCCAATCTTAAAGTTAAAACGTTACTAGAATCTTTTCAAGTAGTATGCCTATATGTAGCTTTGGAAATCATATAACACACACACACACACACACACACACACACACACACACACCAGAAGACCAAGAACAACCAATTTAAATTCTGTGACATACAGAATAAACCATTATTACTTACAAGGACTTAAAGCATACCATTTTATCTATCCAAACTGGCATGCAAATTCATTTATATGATCAGAAATCAGAACAAAATGCTTTACCTAGGCAGTGTGATATAAAACTTCTCATCAGTGTGCAATGCTTGTACTGAACAATAAGCCCATTTTGAAACAAAGGAGGATCAACAAAACTGGAATAGGCTATTGCTATACTTACAGTAATAAATTTATGAACAGGTATTTTTTCTTGTCCATTAGCTATGGTATAAAAAAGCAGATCTTCCAAACTAGGCAAAAGACCCTTCTTTCTTCGTCTGTGGATAAAAATTGAACAGCATCAGTTGTCAGTTTTTTGACAGAAATAAGTTTCTGCAAAAGATAACGTTACATCAGTTACGTTAGCATAATTAATTCAGATGACTGATGATTAAACTTAATATTCTGTTGGGAATTAATCTAGAAAACATAGAAAGGTGACCACAGAAGGAGACCAAGTCTGCTCTTTAGATCTCGAGATATTGGGTGATCCTGGGTCCTAGCTGATAAGATTCCCTGGTGGATTTGATTCTAGCGTACTCCTTATCCCAACCCCTTTTGAATGCTGATACGGTCCTAGTTCCTACCATCTTGCAAGTAGTTTGTTCCATGGCTCCACAATCCTTTCCAAGAAACAGTGCTTCCTAGGATCCCTCCAGAAACTCCCACCTCTCAGTTGATTGAGGTTAACTGAAGAAGCAAACTCCTAGTCCTTCTGGGGGGCTGAATGGCTCCAAACATAAAGTCTCTATATTTGTAGCCAAGATGTCCATTAAAATGCTGATTTTCTTAGACAATTAGTATTCATTCCAACTATCTGAAGTACACGGCATGAATATATTGTACCGATTATGATGATCAGAAAATTAAGATTGCTTTATAAGCTCATATGAACAAGCCAGCACAAAGCCATTCAGTCCATCTAGTCTGTTCATATTGCAGGGTCCTTTGCTTATGCTACTGACCCTCACCCGATCTGATGTAAAGTAACCTGCATCTGACAACCAGTACAATGCAGCATTCATACCACTGACTATGCTGGCAAAGTTCATACAACTCAGCAGGGGATGAAATTCACAACACACTTTGCCTGCTCCTTGGATAGAGAAAATATAAGTAAAAATGCCCAATATCAGGTCTGGAGATTTGTGATATTCATTTAAGAAATATCATGATAATGTACTGTATTTCTAATTTTAGGGGGGTAAACAGTGAAAACATTATTGGAGTAAAGGAAACAAGAATCCTGGTTGCACCTGAACGACAGCGTAATGGAGGCAAGAAAAGCAATACGGATCATTAAGGTAAATCGTTCTGTATGATAATTGCAGTTTTGTTTTCTATAATGGTTTCATCAGTGGGAAATACTATAGTATATAACATGGTGAGGAAAATGTGAGCCATCTGACTGGCTGAGAGACCAGTACCGGAGTACAATTACAAGACCATATTTACACTTCTGAACTTCTCTCAGACTCTCACCTGTGCACGAGTTCCATATCCCTAAATCAGCCTCCAGAACTATCTGAGTAACATGCCAGGAGGTCTTAACAGTATGACCAGCCAGAGCCTCATTCCAACATGGCACCAATGCAGAAGACCTCACTTCAGCTGACTTTAGCTAAGCTCAAAACAAAACAAGACCACAGAATTTGCAATGGCAAACGCGCCGAGCTCACTGATGCTAAGAGCGCTACTGCAGCTCATGTCCCTGCAACGTTAAAGCTGCTGCTGTAGCTCAGTTCACTGCACCAATGTTTGCCTCTCCTGAGAAAAGCAAACCAAAAAAGGGAAGAAAAAGAAACGCTGATGCCAGGTACAAAGAACAGCACAGTACTCCAGAACTCCTAACCTTTCTGGTGATTTGGTCTTTCAATTTTAATTAAATAAGAACTGCACTAATAAATTTCAAGTTCAGCAATGTTCCCAATGTCACATTCTGTTACATGAGTAGAAAAAAAACTATGTAGTTTTCATTGTTGTTAGCATTTATGTTTGTATTAGGAACAGGCAGTTGATATAGCTCCCTTACTGTTGAAGGGACTAGTCTGTCTGTTATCTTTTGCAATAACTTTTTACAGTACGTATACCTACCACTGTCTTTTTTTTTTTTTACTCAGTTATTTCTGCATGGGTATTGGCTAGAAATTAGCAGCTATACCTGTTGTAAGTGTTTCAGCCGAGTTAAAAGTGTCTAGTAAAGTCCGACAAGTGGCATGCCAGAGGGCAGTGATGAGAGAGGTAACAATCTCTTTGGACAGTTACTGAGATAGCTGAAAGCAGAAAGCATCCCTTTCATGTTTCATGCTGTGCTAGACAGACCTTGGCTCAAAAAACAGAGGTCTTTGTAAAGTCCAAAGTTCAAATTAAACCATTTTTTTATAAGAATTCAGCTCTCTAGACACAAAGATTGTTGAATCTATGATTTCAAAGTGACATACTGCATGACATGTCATATCTGGGGGGGGCAGCTGAGGGCATTCCATGTCATAACGGCGACTGCAAAATTGCGATCACCATTACAGCGAGTGTATATCATCAAACAGAAAAACAGATGTACGCTCCAAGCAAGCATGAGAACAGCGAACACAAACTACTATATCTATGCAGAGGGCTACGCACCCCACACCTCCCCGCCCCTCCTTAATTTAGATTCTCAACTCCAGGGGAGCTGAATGTCAGGGGTGAGGGGAGACTTAAAAAAAAAAATAAATAAAAAGTTCATCTCCCACAGACACTCCAAACAAAAAACTATACCTCTCCCTTTCTAGCCCCCAACCCTGAACCCTTCTCACTGCAGCCAGCCACCCTCACCACCACATGGCCAGCTCAGCAACACTGTCATCGAGGCACAGGTCAGGAAGCGTAAGATGACCAGGAGCAGTTGTAAAATGCACAATGTTTTATTATTACTAATAACAGCAAAATAAAAATAAAACTTTTTTCAGTATAACTATTTACAAAGGCAGTACAAACAGATAAAGTCCTTCTTATGAGTGTATCTTCTCAATTTAAAATCTCAGCCTCTCACTTTCCTTGTCTCACTAGCAAAAAACACTGCTGCTCTTTTTTTATAAGTTTTTGTCTAGGACTCTGATAAGACAGCCTGCTTCTCATAGAATGTTCTTGTAAGTTTCATTCTTTGCAGGTGCAGCAAAACAGTACATGGTGACCCAGAACTGACCTCTTGTTTACAGCTCTGCAAGAGACTTCAAAACCGCATCTCACGCTAACCCTTGAGTTCCAAATAGCTTTTTCACTCATTTCAACAGTATAACTATATACAGTTTTAAATAAAGGGATCCCAGTATCAGTGACATTTCCACTTAAAGATTCACATGTATTTTTATAACTGCAGATATGTAACAGGGAAGAAAAGACAGAACAGCAAGAGAAGGCAGAGAGAATGGGAGGCAGAGAATCGCAACACAGAGGAGTGTTCAGTTCCTAGGTCTCAAACGTTGGTTGTGCAACCACACAGAGAAGAGACAGAAAAGGAGAGGATACAGTAGACCCTTGCGTTTAAACCCTTTCTGCATAAAAAATTGGGCAGGCAGGGCCTTATGCAACCCTGTCACACACACACCTCTATTTAACAGGGAACCTGTTTTACAAAAAAAAAAAAAAAAAATTTCCAAAACATTCTATTAAATCATTTCGAGGCACTATAGCGCAGTGGTTTAAGGCTCTGAGCTGCAAACCTGGATTTGAGTCCCACAGCCCCTATTTGCATACTGTGTGACTCTGAGCAAGTCACTTAACTTTCTTGTGCTCCCAGGTCACACCTGTAAACAAGCTTTCAGCTTAGTGCGTTTCTCCTGGATTAGAAAAAAAAAAAAAGATTCCCACCTAACATTAGTTTATAACCTTTACAGTTCAGTGCATATGTAGCATAGCAAAGAGAAGTTTCAACTCACATTTCTTTTTTAACCTTCACAATTGTCAATTCCTGATCCATATCTTGACAGAAAATCAGCACTGACATTCTCTTTCCCAGATTTGTTCATCACTTTAAATTTTAATGGCTGCAGTGCCAGGTCCTGCCATGTGATTCTGGAACTGTTATCCTTCATTTAAGCCAACAGAGAGGATTATGATCTGTTACAAGTACAAAGTCAGATCCTAGCAAGTAAAACTTAAGGGATTCCAATGCCCACTTTGCCGCAAGGCATTCCTTTTCAATGGTGGAGTACCATTTCTCTCTGTCGTGATACTTCCTATATATATATTTATAAAATGGGTAGGAAAAAAGAAGCTCAGCCACTGGACAAACACCATCACATGACCGTGCGTATATCAGAGTGCAACCGCACACCTTAGAGTGGTATATCTATTATATATATATATATACAGGATGTTCTTTCCCATCTATATGCTGACTCAAGACTGCACCTAGGCCTACCTCTGATGCATCAATCTGTAACAGAAATTGTTTCTCAAAGTCTGGGCTTCTTAAAACAGGAGCTCAACATAATGCAGCCTTAATGGCAGGAAAAATCTCATCACACGCTGGGGTTCATGTCACATTATTCAGGAACCGTTTCTTTGTGAGTTCAGTGAGGGGAGTAGCTAACTCAGCAAAGCTGAGAACAACCAGCCAAGCCCTAAAAATGACCTGACATGTTTCTTGGTTTTGAGGACAGGGCTGTTAGCTACAGCTTCTATCTTGGAAACCTCTGGCTTGATTTCTCCATTTCCCAAAACACAGCCCAAATATCTGGTTTCCTGCATGCCCAATCCACACTTGGTAAGATTAATTGTAAAACCTGCCTTTTTGATCGAATGGATAACTGCCCGTAGGTGTTAGGTGGCTTTTCCAGTCTAGACTGTACACCACAACATCATCCAGATACGCAGCACAATAACCAGCTTGAGGAATAAAATTACATCCATGTACCACTGGAATGTAGCTGGTACGCCATGTAAACCAAACAGCATGGTTGTGAACTAATAAAATCCTATAGGAGTGGCAAATGCAGTTCTGTCTCTGGATTCTTTAGCTAGGGGGATTTGCCAGTAACCCTTGGTGAGATCAAGGGTACTGATATACTTGTCATTCCCCAGTCTGTCCATCAAATCATCTATTCGGGGCACAGGATAACTGTCAAATCTGACACTTCATTAAGCTTTCTAAAAATCAAGGCAGATTCTTACAGCCCCTTTTTTTGTTTACAATCACCACTGGTGATGACCAAGCGCTTCTCAGCTCTTCTACGATACCCAGTTCTTTCATTTTTTGTATTTCCTTAAAGGGACACTGTCAACCCCCTTAGGCCTCAAAGTGATCCTTGTTTAAAAAATACATTTTATGACTGCTAACATTCTATAAAGACTGCTGATGTAGCTAGTAGTTTGATTCAGATTTTTTTACTTTTTCTTTTAAAGTGAAAAACAGACTGCCCATCGTACTGGTGCTACTACACAAAAACAGGTGTGTTTACATTCCTTGATTCACTCCCACTGCATCTTTCCTGGACTCGGGAACACCTCCAACACAATCTAGCCACTCATGATGCAGTGGGTTTAAGTGGCTACTGCCTCATGAGTGACTGCACTGTTTGGGGGTGCTTCTAATGTTTAGAAGTATTCAAGAAGAACAGATTCAGGATTTGAAATAAAACAAAGTTGTTTAAAATAAATATACATTATCATGCATTTCAGTTCTACTAAACAAGGAGACAGACAAACCAAACAGCAACATTAATGAATTTTAGAGAAGGTAAGCAATCATAAAGTGTGGGGTTTTAACTACAAATAATATGACAGAAAAACAGGTTGACAGTGTCCTTTAGCCACATCTGCTCTTAACCGCTCTGGCAATCTGTATGTCTTTTGTCTAATAGGACGAGAATTCCTTGTCACTATTACGTGCTTGACCCCTTTAGTTCAGCCTGGTAGTGTGGTTAAATGTCTTCAGCAAGTTACGAATTTCTGCGGTTTGTTCGGAGGATAAGGAAACATTCACCTTTACAGCATCAGCTGTTACAGTTTTTTCCAGTCCATTATAAGCTACTTCATTATCTTCTATCGGTTTCTGGCAAAACCAGCAAAAAAGCTTATCATGTTTTTTCAACCATTTCTTGAGGACGTTAGCATGGTATATCTAAGCAGGATTTTTCCTATCGGGGTCTCGACTGCATAGTTAACTGTGCGAGTACGTCTAAACACTTTATAAGGCCCTTGTCACTTCATTAATAGTTTATTTTCTGTACTGGGTAACAGTAGCGAGACCTTTTCACCTGGCTCAAACATTTTTCTTTACCCTATGGTCATAATACACCTTCTGCTGGCTTTGGGCCTCTTCCCGATTACTATGGACAATTTCAACATATGTTGCCAGCTTCTTTCTCAGGACACACATATAAGATGTAATAAATTGTTTCTAATGGGGGTTATCTTCCAATGTTTCTTTTATTACATCTAGTGGCCCTCTAGGTTGTCTACCATACAGCATTTCAAAACGTGAAAAACCTGTTGATGCCTGCGGCACTTCTCTGTAAGCAAAAAGCAGGTAAATATTGGTCCCAGTCATTAACGTCCCCTTTTACAAACCATTTTAGGGTTGGATTAAAATGCTCAACAAGACTGTCTGTCTAAGGGTGATAAGGGGAGGTTCTTAAGGCAGTGTTGCCTAGTAGATGGGATAGCTCTTTCTGTAATGCAGCACCAAACTTACTACCCTGATCAGCAATAACCTCTTTAGTTATGCTCACCCTGCAGAAAAGTTTGGCAAGCTCTGCTGCCACTTTTGGGGCTATGACAGTATGCAATGGAACTGCATCTGGGACTCAAGTAGCATAGTCACATACTACCAAAATTAAGCAATTACCCTTTTTACTTTTGTCTAAGGGGCCAATCACATCCATTGCAATTCTCTCAAAAGGCATATCTATAAAGGGTAGGGGCACCTGGGACACCATGTCATTTTTGCGTGCACCTGCGCAAGGAACGTCTTGGGACTATACAGCAAATGAGAGGTGTGTCACTGCCAAGCCAATTACAGCTGAAACTGCAATGGGTTTTGCAGTGTACACTAATGACCAGGCACTCTGATCATGACAGCAGTTCAGCTTTGCTGACGTGGCGCATGCTAGACTAGCAAGAAATGAAACACTCTAATGGGAGCGCTTCATTTCTTTCTCTAGTACGAACTCCGGCCATGCACATTAGAGTGCACACTAATGCGCACGGCCAGAGTTACAGCCGCTGTATTCTCTTTCCCTGTCTTCGCTCCTCTGCCCCCCCCCCCAAAGGCTTCAACGTTAGCCACGGTGCAGCTTTCTCTCCCAGTGCTCACTTCTGGCCCTTGCCTCAACACTTAGCCATGGTGCGGCTTTCTTTCCCCTTGCCTGGTGCCCACTTCTTTGCACCCCCGGCTTAACATTAGTGCACTAAGGCTTTCTGTTAAAGGCAACATCGGGGTGCACAATCCCTGTCGGCAATAAAAAACACCGCCACAAAGGGACACTGAGAAGCCCACTTCCAGTGCCCCCATATCTGTATCCCCCCGCATAGTCTGGGATACTAGGGAGCACACTCCCAGGATCCCCACATCTATACCCCAACTTTAGAAATGGCCTGACTGGGTCGCCAAGCGGTCCTAATCTGCTGCTAAACTCTGTTTTATGTTTCCCTGTAAAAAAGAACATGGTCCCCACATTTTTTTTTTTTTTTTTTTTAAATACCTGAAAAAAAGAAAACGGGCCCTCATCGTCTCCCCCATTCCGGCCCTCCCGCTGCACACCCACCTCCCTCCCTTACCCCACACTTACCTCCAGAGGTTGGCAGCTGCGATTTTCTCTGGACCGGGACACATCTGCACTCTTCAAATCAGAAGCATGAACTGAAGCATCAAGGTAAGCACTATATAATGGCTGTCACTGGGGGGTTTCAACTTATGTTGCTATCTCAGCCATTTCGGGGAATTTCTGCCCCAACTTTTCAACAAAAGACTTTTTGTGACCCCACCTCATGAACATGGGCACAGTCATTTCGATACTCAGTCCTGAAAGGTGATTTCACGATCACTGCACAGAATCACCTTTCAGGACCAATTAACAAAATGACAGTGCCAGTGTTCATGAGGGGAGGTCCCAAAAAGCCCATGTTTGTTTATTTTTTGTTGACCGGGTAAGTGCACTAGACAAATTCTGCTTATTTTCAGGCACGACCCAGGGGAGGGGGATACAGATGAATGCCAACTGACCTTGTACCAGATTAAGCTGTTGGTATTTTTTTGTGAATGGGGGAGAAATTTGGCCAGGGCACCGGGGAAATTCCCCTACTCTTTTCGAGAAGTGCCATGGAATCTTTAACATCTACCTGAACTACCATAAGAACAGGCAGATGGGACCTCGGTTTAACGTCTCATCCAAAAGACGGTACCTCAGGAGTGCAGCACCCCCCCTCATGCTGCACTACAGTGTCAGTATTGGGATATTAACCCAAGTGCCAGGTGTGGGGATAGAACCCACAGTCTTCTGATCTCCCAGCCTCAGAGGCGAGTGTGCTACCTGCTGAGCCACTGACACTGTTTAAATGTTGAAAATCTAGTTAAAAAAATTCCAAAAATGACTGCATTTCGAGCTTGTGTTGCAGTTTCGACGCACGCTTGTAACTTCACCAATTTTTAATATTTTCATAATTCCTCATGAACAGTACAGCCGTCATTTTTCACATGCTGCCCGAAATGTGTTTTCGTAATAAGTAATAAACTCTTTCTGCATAACAAATGGGGTAGGGCCTTATTCAACCCAATCACAGACACCACCCCACACTACCTCCCACATACCTCCATTATTATCCCTCCTCTTCCATTCGCCCTCCCCTTCATCTGTGCTATAACAGAGCATCACTACCCTTACAGGGCAGCTCACATAACTGGCGCTCAAGTTGAGTGACTCAATTTGTGTCACCCATATCATGGGTGACTCTGGAGGGTCTTAAGGTCTGGCAAACCCTGAAGGAGACAGGTTTGGGATTATGAATGAGCTATCATATAAGGGTTCGAGTCTGCCCTGATTCACCAAAGTGACTTGTGTAGTAAGCCATTCTACCTTGCAAGAGAGAGAGTTTTCTTTTTCTGTGTGAAACCTACTGTTCCAACATTTTCGTTTCCATGCCTATAAGATAACTGCCATAGCTCTGCTGTAATATCCTGTATTATCTATGAAAATATCAGGAAGTTTTTAAAGATTATATATTTATACACTTCATGTTTCTGTGACGGAGTCCTCTGAGGTACAGTCGATTTATAATTGACAAACCTGTATTACCACCTCTAAAGAGAAGGCTATAGTTACCACGTTCTGTTTCTGAAGTAAGGTGTTCTTTCTCTGCTTTGACAGAGGGGGTGGATCAGTCGCCTTTAAGCAGCGAGCACTGTACTGAGTGAGCAACGTCTCTGGAGGGACTCAGACCTAGAGATGCACACAAATCTGTCAGCAGAAAAGGACCACTCGGCCCATCTAGTCTGTCCCTTCCCCTCCCCACAGGCTCATTTGCCCGGTCTTCCTTATTCCTTTTTCTTGCCCTCCCTTTCTAATGCATTCTCCAGGTCCCCTTTTCCCAGCTAGTTCAGACCCTTACCTCCCATGTGCAGGTGTCCATGCCCTCTTGCTCCTCACCAAGTTTACACCCACCACCCACTCATGCAGGACCCAACCCCCTCTCAGTGAAGCACCTCAAGCCTTTCTTCATATAATCTTTTGTGCAAGCCTTGCACTATTTTGGTAGCCTTTCTCTGGACCCTCTCCACTCTGTCCCAGTCTCCCTGCAAGTCTGGTCTCCAGAACTGCACCCCATATTTCAGATGTGGTCTAACCATGGACCTGTACAGTAGCATGATCACCTCTCTCCCTACTTGTGATACCCCTCCCTATGCAAGCCAGCGTCTGTTTGCCTTTCCCACTACCTTGTTACACTGGTTTGCCACCTTTAGGCTATCCGAGATGATTATCCCCAGATCCCGCTCCTTTGTTGCATCCAGTTCCTCCCCTCCCAGCGTGTAGCTTGCCATTGGATTTTTGCATCCTACAGTATGTGCATTATTTCACATTTTTAGCATTAAAGCACAATTGCCACCCTATTGACCATTCTTCCAGCTTGTTTAGATACTCCCACATCTTCTCTACACCCCCCTGGAGAAGCCACCCTATTACACATCTTTGTGTTGTCTACAAAAAGACACACCTTCCCATGTAGACCCTCCATTATATTCCCAATGTAAATGTTAAACAGCACTGAGCCTAATACTGACCCTTGGGGTACCCCCAATTGTCACTTTTCCTCCCTGGAGTGAGCTCCATTGACAACCACTCTTTGAGTTGTCTTGTAGCCAAGTTTGTTAATCTCCTCCCTAACCCTAAGCTGCCCAACTTGTTCACCAGCCTCATGTGAGGGATGGTGTAAAATGCCTTACTGAAGTCCAGATAGGCCACGTCCACCGCCCCACCCTGATCACATACCTCCATTACCTTGTCAAATGGAGAAGGGGGGAGGGAAAGGGAAACTGTTTAACTAGGAGAGGCACACTAAGCCAAAGCTCGTCTCCAGGTGCAACCTGGAAGCACAAGAAAATTAAGCGACTTGCGCAGGGTCACACAGTATGCAAATGGGGGGTTGTGGGATTCAAACCCAGGTCTCCAGATATGCAGCTCAGAGCCTTAAACCACTGCGCCAGACTGCCTTTGATTCGATCAGGTTCATCTGGCATGATCTTCCCCCTGTAAACCCATGCTGGCTGTCATCCATGAGCCCTCCCCTTCCTCTAGATTTTGTACTAGTCTTTCTTTTAGGAGTACCTCCATCAGCTTACCCACTACAGAGGTAAAACTGACCGGTCTTAAGTTTCCTGGTTCCTCCCTCCCTCTGCTGTTGTGCATTAGCACCACATCTGCCTTTTTCCAAACCCCTGGGACTTTCCCCTTATCCAAAGATAAATTAAACAGCTTTGTGAGTGGTGACGTAAGTTCCTCCCTCAACTCCTTGAGCAGCCTGGGATGTAGTGCATCAGGATCCATTGTTCTGTAAATGAACTTGTGTCTACCTCCCTGCCTACCATTCCCCTATCTCTTAGCACTGGTCCCTTTCCCTCATCCTCAATCATGAAAACTGAGCTAAAGTACCTGTTTAACATGTCTGCTTTATCCTCATTCTTCTCGATCAGAGATCCCCCCTCCCGTTTTTGTTTCATTACACCCCGTTTGCTTTTTCTTCAATCGCTGATGTGCCTAAAAAAAATGTTGTCCCCCTTCCTGGCCTCCCTCGCTATGTTCTTCTCTGTATCGGACTTTTCCCTCCTGATTATTTGTCCTGCCACCCGAAGCTTGTCCCCGTTTACCTCCCTTTCCTCCATTCATTGTGTTGTTCTGTATGTCCTAAAAGCTTTCTTTTTTCCTTTACTGCTCCTGTCACCTCCTTAGTGAACCAAAGCAGCTTTCCTCCACATTTTTTCTTGCCCACCTTCCTAACGCACTGCTCCACTGCCCTCAAAAATTCCCCCTTTTATTGCCTCCAACAGTTCTTCCATGTCCTCCAGATTTTCCTTCCCTTCCACCTCCCTCTTAAATTCCCTTAATTTTTTTTAAATCTGCCATCCAGAAGTCTGATAATGACTCTGCTAGTTCCACCCTTAGGTCCTTTAGTACCCTGGGATGTATGCCATCCAGTCCCATTGCCTCATCCACGTAGAGCTTAGCGAGCTTTTGTAGGACTCTTTCTTTTGTGAAGGGACTTGTGCACACTCCCCTCCCCAGTGTCCATGGTGTTGAGCTGTGGGCCCTGCCCCACCTTCTCCTCAGTAAATACTGAGCAGAAGTATCTATTTAGGAAAGATGCTTTTCCTTGGTCCTCCTCCACACACTCTCCCTTATCCCCTCTGATCTTAGCCATACCCCCTCTGGACCTTCTCCTTTCACTAATGTGTCTATAGAAAGTCTTGTCCCCTTCTTTTACTGTTCATGCAAGCGTTTCCTTGGTTTGGGCCGTTGCCTGCCTTACTGCCTTCCCTGCTTCCCTTAGGGAAATTTTGCATGCCTCCTTATCTTCGTCCCGCTGCGTTCCCTTATAGTTCCTGAAGGCCAGCCTTTTGGCTCTGACCTTTTCTGCTACTGTTTTTGAGAACCAAAGTGGTTTCCTCCTTCTTTTGCTCTTGCTTTTCTCTCTAACGTACACAATGGAATGTTGCTTCAAGTATTGTATCCTTAATGCTTACCCACTTTGCCTGTATCCCTTCACCTGTATTTCTTCTTGCCAGGGCTAGCTTAACTCTGCTGGCCATCTTACCAAAGTCAGCTCCTCTGTAGTCCCATATTTTTGGCTTGGAATAGGAGGATTTAGTTCTAGTGGCCAAATTGAACCATACCATGTGATGGTCACTGGCTCCCAGGTGACCACCTACCTGGAAATCTGTGATCCTTTCCCCGTAAGTACTAGATCTAGGAAAGCCCTGTCTCTTGTGGGTTGTTGTACCAGTTGTTCGAGGCCCTCCTCCTGCAGGGAATCCGTTATGTATCTAGTTCTGGCAGATTATCCTGCTGGTATTGACTAATCTGTATCTGGCATGTTGAACTCTCCTATAATCAGAACCTCCCCTTTAGCTGTCATGTTTTGTATATCTTCTAACATTAAAATGTGTCTATGTCCTCCCCCTGGTCTGGAGGCCTGTAGACAACACCAGTTCATATGGCTGTCCCATTTCCAGGGTGACCCACAGTTCTTCTGGCTCCTTATGTGTATTCTAAATTTCTATAGCTTTGATATTTTTATTGACATAAAGAGCTACTCCCCTTTTTGCACTTCGGTCTCTTCTGAACAGTGCATAGCTGGGTACTGAAGTCTCCCAAGTGTGGTTACTGGTGAACCATGTCTCACTAATGGCTACTGTCTAGTTTAGCTTCTGTCATTGTTGCCTGCAAGTCTGGGATCTTGTTTCCCAGACTGCTGGCATTTGTGTACATGATTTTCCATTGGCCAGATTTCGGTGAGTTAGTTGTTGGGCAAGGTCCGGCGTTTCCCCTGCACTTCGTATAGGGAGCTGGACCTTTTTCCTTACCTGGTGATGCAAATGAACTGCAAACATGCTGAACTCCTGTTTGATTTTGGAGATACAGGCAGATACCTGTTTGTAGTTTTTATATGGTTTGTGGAGGAGATACGTTGGAGAGCACTGAGTGATGGGGCACCCGATTTGCCCCTTCTAACCACCTGCCAACCTCCCGGACCAATTACCCTCTGTGGTCAAGGTGCTTCAGTTGGACGTTGGATTTCCTTGATCATCTCCTTATCAACCTCCTCCCCTTGATTTGGTGGTCTGTACACCACCCCTATATGTACCACCTCCCCTGTCCTTTTGGTTAATGTGACCCAGAGGACCTCTACTGGACTCTGATCTTCCTGTCCCACTGTCACCTTGATCCCCTCTTTTACATATGTCACCCCTCCTCTTTTCCCTTTCCTATCTTTCCTAAAAAGACTGTACCCAGGCATTACTACCTCCAAATTGTGATTTTCTATCCGCCATGTCTCCATTACGGCTACCAGGTCCAGTCCTTCCCCGACCACTATGACCTCCAATTCCTCCATTTTGTTTCAGAGACTCGTAGCATTTGCTAGTGAGCCCTTCATCTATCCCCCCCTTTTCCTTTTTTCTAATAGCTCCTGCCCCCTTCTGCAGGGGACTGCTAGCTAGGCAAGAGCTTCTAGTTCCTTCTATCAGTCCTTCCCTCATTTTGTTCCTAGATACATCAGAAGGATGTCTACACTGAGTGGTGGCAGCTACTGATTATTCTTGCAGACGGCTGAAGGGTTAGAGAAAGCTACTAACAGTCACAGGCTAGTCTGTTGTGACCCCTCCCCCCGTAGTTTCGCTGCCACCAGGTGGCGGTCCGGTTGCAGCGCAGGCGGGAGGAGGCAGCAAGTCAGAAGGGCATCTTGGAACACAGCACATACGCGTCCAGGACTAGGGGTGGGTGAAAACGGGAAAAAAAATAAAAACACAGAAAATACATAATGAATAAACTACTAGTTTTTAGCAGACCTTGGTTACAGGCTAAAGAACACGCAGTGCTGGGCATCAGGCTAATCTGCCCTGAGCGTGGTACA
Source organism: Neoceratodus forsteri (assembly GCA_016271365.2). Lineage (NCBI taxonomy): Eukaryota > Metazoa > Chordata > Ceratodontiformes > Ceratodontidae > Neoceratodus > Neoceratodus forsteri. The sequence continues at coordinate 1,286,148,927 of CM028132.1, forward strand.
ACTGCAGATTTAAATAAACTCTAGACAACTCATTTTTCAAATTCGTTTTTGGGAAAACAGATTTAAAAGTAGTGAGAATTAATTCATTAACTGGGGGAGGGGACTGCTGCCAGTCTGCGGCCTCTCAAATAAATAGAGTTCTCTTGTCTAAAAAAATTCTCCATGTAAATAAATTTCTACTGTGTGTTTGAGCTGTAGCTGTGTAAAGTTACTCTCCTCAGAAAAATCTATGTGAAGTCCTTCAGTGTACAGTTTGCCAGTGAAATATTACAGGCACACAGTACAAAATTCAGAGAGGTCCTCTGTTAGCAAGGCACTCATATACTGTAATAAGTAACTAGTGTGTCATAATTTGGGCTCTTCTTGGTCACTTCTTTGGTAAACCAGTCTCTGTGCCAGTTTTCTTTCCCTGGGTATGAACATCTGTGTTCAATTTATTTACTCAGAAACTGACTCATTCTGTCCCCCCACCAAAAAAATAAAATAAAAATCATTATCACATTTTTTCTTTGTCCTGTAATCGAGCCAGTGCAAGGCACTAGTATCGACCTGGCGGGCCACCAAACTTTTTATGCAGGCCATTAGTTTTTAGCTAACTCACTGGCCCGATGGCCACCAGGTTTTTGGTACTAAAGTCAACTCCTATAGACACACACACACACACACACACAATTTTATTTTGTAACCACATTTTATTCTTTTTTCAATCTACTTGTTTCCCTTTCATACCTCTTCTCTCACATATATTTTTCTCTCAATATTGTTTTCTTCTCAGTTTGTCTCTCTCACTGTTTCCCTCGTCTCCAATTTTCCCTTTTTCTTTTCTTCTTCAGCTGTGTGCGCGCACATCCTCCCTTCTTCTGCCTAGTCTTCCCCAATATGAACTGTACCCATTTCTGTTATGAACACCACCCCCCACCCCAATGACTGTTGCGTGGCTCTTCAGCATGTAGTTCAGGAATGTCGTTGAAATTCTCTTAACTTTGTGCTCTCAGTGCAATTCAGATCTCATTTAGAAAACTGGAGACACAACAAGAGACTGGAAGCAATCACCTCATCTGCAGTGTGCAAGCTGAAAGATCTGTAATACTTCATAAATGAGAAAGTACATTTACACAAGAACTTACTGTAACAGTAGATCTTCAAGAGGAGCTCTTGCAGCAGACACCAGTAGAAACATAAACATAGAATTTGACGACAGATAAGGACCACTTGGCCCACCTAGTCTGCCCATTACATACCTGATGGATAAGCTGCAGATCCTAGTCAACCAACAGCTTACTTCCTCCTAATTCCCCACTAGAATTGCCTTATGTCTGTCCCATGCATTCTAGAACTGAAGCTGCCAGGCACCAGGACCACATGGAAAACTTCTAGCTACCAGTCTGTCACAGGTGACTGCCTCCGCAGATGTCAGCACGCCGATGTCCACCTATCCTACAAAGGGGCAGTCCCTCAGACCTACCCAATTTCTCCCAACAGAGACCCCCAGAGCAGGAAGCAAAAAGAAGAACTGAGGCAGTTCCTCAAAACCGAGGAAAAGCAGAAAAGATGCAAAGGAAAAGAAACTGTCAGGGGGAAGGAGGGAAGGGAAAGCAACACCTGCTGCAAGAGCTCCTCTCAAAGATTTACTGCTACAGTAAGTTCTTACATAACAGTACTACCTTACGTCGAGTGGGATTTTGCAGCAGGCTACACTGGTAGAACTAAGTCTCAAGCAGTACCAGAACTGCCCACAGTCAGCCAGGAGGAGGCAGAAGGCAACAGGCAACAGCAGAAGGCTCAGGAAAGAAGGCCCTGAAGGACAGAAAGTCCGAAACTGGTCCTATCCTAGAAGCAATGTCCAGACTGTAGTGTCGAATAAAAGTATGGACAGAACTCCAAGTGGCAGCTGCACAAATGTCCACAGCAGACACATTCTTGAAGTACGCAGTAAAGGAAGCCATCCTTCTGGCAGAGTGTCCTTTTACCACCCCAGGCAAGGGCTTGTTGTGCTTATGGTAGCAGTAAACAATGCAATTAGCCAACCATTTCAACAAACACTGCTTTGAAACAAGTGCCCGTCCTCACCTGGGGGCAAAAAAAAAGAAAAAGAACTGTTCAGTTTTTCTAACAGTCTGGGTGTGGTTATTAGAATATCGAAGCACCCGATGGATGTCTAAAGTATGGTGCAAGGCATCCCCCTGATTAGAACACTCGGGGAAATAAATGGGTAGGTGGATGGATTAGTTTAATGTAAATTCAGACACCCACCTTAGGCAGAAACTTTGGATTTGTGCACAAGAACACCCTGCCTTTTTAAAAAACTAAATAAGGTTCTTTACACGTCACAGCCTGAAACTCGGAAATCCTCCAAGTAGAACAGCAATGAAAAACAACTCTTTCCACGACAGAAAGCGTAGCTCACAACTCGCGGCTGGCTCAAAGGGAGGCAGACTGAGCTTTTCCAGCATGAACAGAAGGTCTGGATGGGAGGCTTCAAATGCAGGATGCCCCACAAGAATGTGTGGGATACCTCCAGCTGGGCGACATATTTGCCCTCAACAGGTTAATGGGATGCAGAGATGGTGGAAAGGTACACCTTAAGGGAGGAGTACCGCAGGCCAGAGTCCAAAAGGGAAAGTAGGTACTCCAAAATCAGATTCAGACAGGTGAAGGGATCCAGGTGTCGAGCAGCGGCCCAGAGAGAGAAGTGCTTCCATTTCAAGGCACAAGTGGCTCTAGTGGAAGGTTTTCTAGTGGCCACCAGGACATGAGTGACCCTGGAAGAAACCCCAAAGCAGGCAACAGCTATGTCTGCAGGAGCCACGCATGGAGATGCAGAGACTTGAGGTTTGGAAGTACCAGGGTGCCCTGTTCCTGGGAGAGCAAGCCGGTGCACAGGGGCAAGGGTACCGGAGGTTCCACTTTCAGAGGCTTCAGCAGCGAGAACCAAATCTGACGCAGCCAGTAGGGAACAATGAGAATCATCTCTGCCCCTCTGACTGGAGCTTGAGAAGAACACTCTGCAGGAGTGGGAAGGAATACAGGAACCTCCTCTTCCAGGAGAGGGACAATGTGTTGCACCAGAAAACTCCCAAGCCCTTGATCAAGTGAGCAGAAAAATGGCAGTTTTGCGTTGAGTGGGGACACAAAAAGGTCCAACTCTGGGCAGCCCCACCTGTTGAAGAGATCCTCGACTACTGAGGACAGAAGTTCGCACTCGTGAGCCCCTGACCTGGACCAGCTCAGACTGTTGGTCAGGGCGTTTTGGTCGTCTGGAACATGAAAGGCTAAAAGTTCAAGGTCGTGCTCGATGGCCCAGTACCAGACTCTCACTGCTTTCCAACAAAGGGGGTATGAGTGGCTGCCCACTGCTTGCTGCTGTAGTGTACTACTGACACATTGTCCATCTGCACTAGCAGCGGGTTGGGAAGAATGTGAGTCTGGCAGACCTGCAGAGCATAAAGAACTGCCCGCATCTCCAGCACACTGATGTGGAGACGTTGCTCCGCCTCAGACCAGGTCCCCTGGGTCTGGCGGTCAGTGAAATGTGCACCCCAGCCCAGGCCCAAGGCATCCGTAGTGAGGATCTGTTAAAGGGACACAGCTCAAATGCAGGAGATTGGCAGGGTTCTACCACCACTCTGAACTGAAGTTTCTCCTCACCGGTCGCAGACTAGTATCGGGTGATGCAGGCTGTCTAGTTGATCCGTTGGACCGCAGTGGACCGACGACATTGGACCCGAAGGCTCCACTGAGGAACCCTCATATGCAGACAGGGCAGGGGAACTGTGGCTATAGCCACTGCCAAATGCCCCAACAGGCAGAGGAATGATCTGGCCGCGATCTATCGACTAGAGGAGACGAACTGAGCCTGCTCCATCAAGCATTCCGCTTTGTCCGCTGGCAGGAAGACTCTGCTCTGAGAAAAGTCTAGAACCGCCCCCAATATACTGGGGGAGTTGGCACAAAGAAAGACAAGAATTTGGCAACCTGACCATGATCCCCAAGGCCTAGAAAAGTCAAAAGGTGTATTCCAGGGTCTGCAGCAAAAGGTCCCTGGAAAGGGCAGTCAGCAGCCAGTCGTCCAGGTAAGGAAACAGATAAAAGCCCTGCTTCATAAGAGCCACAGTCACTTCTGCCAGGCATTTGGTGAAAACCTGAGGTACCTAGGAAAGGCCAAAAGTAAGGACAATGAACTCAAAGTGGTCCTCCTGGAAGCAGAAATGGAGGAAACGGCGATGGGTCGGGGAAAACCTGGATATGGAGATAGACATCCTGCATTTCCAGGGAGCAGAGCCAGTCCCCCTAGTGAAGGAGGGATAGTAACCCTAGAGAGTGACCATCCTGAAGCGCTTGTACTTTACGTACAGGTTCAGGTGGCTAAGCTCTAGGATCGGCCTAATATCCTCTGCTTTCTTGGAGATGAGGAATGGAGTGTGAGTTATGTTATATATGTGTTATCCCCAACCCCAACCCCCACCCCGGTGTTTTTTTTTTTTTTTCCAACTGTTTAACCAGGTGAGACACACTAAGCTGAAAGCTGATTTACAGGTGCAACCTGGGAGCACAGGAAAGTTACGTGACTTGCCCAGGGACACACAGTATATGCAAGTGGGAGCTGTGGGATTCAAACCCAGGTCTCCAGATTTGCAGCTCAGAGCCTTAAACCACTGCGCTATGCTACCTCCCTTACAAAGATGTTACTAAGGTGGCTTGGAGCCACCCTTCTTCAATCTCGGCCTTGCCCAAAAAGGCAACCTGACCGTGATCCCCAAGGCCTAGAAAAGTCGAAAGGTGTATTCCAGGGTCTGCAGCAAAAGGTCCCTGGAAAGGGCCATCAGCAGCCAGTCGTCCAGGAAAGGAAACAAATAAAAGTCCTGCTTCCTAAGAGCCACAGTCACTACTGCCAGGCATTTGGTGAAAACATGAGGTGCCTAGGAAAGAAAAGTCTTCCTGCCAGCGGACAAAGCGGAATGCTTGATGGAGCAGGCTCGGTTCGTCTCCTCTAGTCGATAGATCTCGGCCAGATCATTCTTCTGCCTGTTAGGGCATATGGCGGTGGCTACAGCCACAGTTCCCCTGCCCTGTCTGCATATGAGGGTTCCTCAGTGGACCGTTCGGGTCCAATGGGACCAACGTACTGACAGCCTGGATCACCCAAATCGCCTTCCTCTTTGAGCCGGGGGGGGGGGGGACAGGCTCTATGGCTGTTTTGTGCAGGAGAGCCCGAATCTCTTCTTGGATGAGGGAGATGTAGGCTGGAGGGTAGTGGGAATGCAAGGGAGGGTCTTCCAGAAGAGGTTCCAGAAATTCTAGGGTGTGACCATGCTCGATAAGCTGGAACATCCATTGGTCTGAGGTCACTGCTCCCAACCAGTTAAGGTCAAGGGGGAACCGACCCCTGACCACCTCCCCCAAGTTCTCAGCTGGAGGGAGGAGGGATCAGGCAAGGAGTCAGGTGGTGGACCTGGGGGTGGGCAAAGTGGCTGTGGGCACTCTAAGGGTTCTTCGTGTAGCTGTTCCGGGTCGTGGGGTGTGGGCTTTGTGCTTGAAGGGATGTACCTGTTGGACCTTGGCGGGCAGGCAAGAGAACCAACGAAACGACTAATGTTGGGTAGTCTGAGGCTGAGATAGGTAGAAGGATTGGACAGATCTAAGAGCTTTGCCCAACTTCTGGACGTGAGAGATGATGTCCTGAGCATCTCCCCCAAACAGGATGGAGCCCCTGAAAGAGGCATCCAAGATGCTGGCTTGAACATCGGGCGCAAAGCCGGACACCCTAAGACATGAAGGGGGTGAAGGCAAATGCCTGCTGCCGCCCCATGCCAGACGGCATCAACAGCATTACATGCCACCCTCAGGACATGGGTGCCCACATCCAATCCCGATTTCAGGAGTTGGGCCACTTGGGTTTTGATGGAGTCCCCATGGAGGATTTGAACCAGATCCCTCACCTGATCCCAGAGGGCATTCTGGTACTACACCATATGGGTCAAATAGTTAACCACTCTAATGGCTAGAGTGGCAGAGGCATATCCGCTTGCCCAACTGGTCCAATTGCCGAGTCTCCTTGTCCAGTTGGGTGAGTGCGGCTATGTTTGGGTCTCTTTGTACGGTCACAGGCCACATTCATGACCAAGGAGTTAGTCAGCATTGGGGTGCTTGACCACCGGCGCATGGTATAGGCGGTCAGCCTTTTTGGGCAAGGCAGAGGTTGAAGAAGGGTAGCTCCAAGCCACCTTGGAAACATCTTTGTAAGAGTCGATTAAAGAAGGGACCACCAAGGGGAGGGTCTCCTTTTTCCAGAGGTATACAGCCAAGCGACGGTGCTCCGGGTCAAGCTCCTCGGTTTCCCATCCCATGAGGGACTGGATGGAACGCATCACATCAAGGAAAGAGGGATCATCAAGAGGAAATTTAGGGGTCTCCCTGGGTTGGTCCTGATCAGAAGAGCCTCAGAAGCCCTCCAACGACTCAGAAGAGGAGGATGAGTAGTCATCTCCAGACTGATCGCTCGAAAGGGCTGGAGTTTGACAGCACCAGTCATCCACATGCTGGTCGAAGCCTCCACCCATACATCCACCAGAAGACCCTGTGGTACGAGGTTTGTTAGGTCCTGCCCGGTCTGTGTCCTGGGGAGAGAGATCCCGGAGGGGAAGAAGGCCTTCTGAGCGTGACCACCAGGCATTAAACAACGCATTGTAATCCACCGGCAGGGGTGGATTATATGGAGAATAAGAATACTGTGGTGGAGGGTACGTATACATCGGTGGAGGAGCTGGCGTAGGGTACTCTGGTGTAGGTCCACCTAGCGCCATTTGTGGATCCCTAGGAGGATCAACCAACGCTGGCTGTGGTGTAGGTTGAGGCGACAACAGCTAAGGAGTCGTTGGTTGAGGGGTCGGCAGGGCCGGCGTCGGCCTAAGAGGTAAGCTCTGGTGTAAGTCCAGAGAAGTAGCCGACGTTGGTCCCAGAGGCAAGGGTGGTGCCTGCAAGGAAGAAATCCCCTGAGGCAATGGCAGAGGCATCATCTGCGTGGTGGAGGAGGACACGTGGGAGCTAAGGGACTGAGCATCAGGGACTGGGAGGCAGGGAACAAATTCCACTGACCTGAAGAGCCACCACCCAAAATGGAGATGAGGGAGGGCAGATGAGGAAAGAGAGGTCAACCCCCCCATGGGAGTAAAACCCAGAGGTGGTGGCCAGTCTGTGTGGTGACCGTGAGCGAGAGGCTGACTGAGGACAGTCCTGGTACTTATGCTTCCCACTTGACTACTACTTCTCCTTTTTCTGGGAAGGAAAAGAAGAAGATGCCCCAGAAAACTGATCTGGGGAAGTAGAAAAGCTCTTGGCCTGAGTTCCTTCTCCATCATGGCCAACTTCTGCTTGAGCAGGTAACTTTCTAAGGTCTTCAAGCGGCACCTCTGTGTGGCCTGGTTGAAGTCCTGACAGTGCTGGCAGGCCTCAATGTCGTGGTTGGGGCCTAAGCAGAGCAGGCAGGAAAAGTAACGGTCTTTGGCGGGTATCTGCTTGTCGCAGGCACACTTCGTCAGCCAGTCAGAAGACAAGGCTGGAGAAGAAGATATAAACTTAATAGAAAAAAAAAACACAACAAACATTCAATGTTTAAATTACTGAGAAAAAGGAAAAATGAAGCGCAGGTAAAAAGCGAGAAAATGGTGGTCGACTGATGCAGACATCCACGGAGGGCCAACGTGCGCGGATCAATGGCGGGAAAGAACTGAGGTAGGTCTAGGGGACCACTCCCTTCATAGGATAAACAAACAGTGTGCTGACATCGGCGGGGGCAGTCCCCCGTGATAGACTGCTAGCTAGAAGTTTTCTGTGTGGTCCTGGTGCCTGGCAGCTTCAGTCCTAGCAGTGCTGCGTGCTGCCTGCTGCAAGAGCCCCCTCGAAGTAAGATCCTTAGTTGCACAGTATGACTAATGACTAATGTAGTACCTGTGGGGGAAACGGTTTAATTCAATGTGGACAATGCCAAAGGGTGCCTTGGGTACAGAGCAATATTTTGCAGCAAGATTCCTCAAAATGCTGAGGAGAGGCTTCAGTAGGAAGTTCTTTCTCAATGCTCAGTATGGTTTGGGGCGTTGCCATTCTTCAATCAAAAGCAAAGAAAAGGAATCTGGCATTGGAAATACAATCTGTTCTTTGAAGTGGGTCAAGATGGATAGAGCGACCCTCTCCAATACTTCTGGGGTATCTAGAGGTTGCAAATCTAGTTATGCAGTAATCTTTCTGATGCAATCATTTCAGTCTTCTGATCTATCTTCTGAATTACCAGTAATCATTTGAAAACTCTCAGATATTTCCTCCCCTACTCTTTAGATTTAGGTTTACGTTTTCTCTGTTAAGTCAAGAGTCAATTGAATCAGATCTAAGCTGACTGGCCTTTTACCTTTGTTACTGGTCTAGCAGAAGTTATTCAGCACTTTTGAATGGGCTTCAGCCCCTATGTGATGTTCAGACTGTGAGAAGTACAACAGAGAAGAGAGAGAGAAAGATCACTGAGAAAAAGTTGTTCCTTTTAAAGACAGCCTCAGGATTTAAAGTAGAGAAAAAAAAAACATAACTGTAAGTAAAGCATTTTTTCTGACTTGTGAGATACTTTCAGATCTATCTAGTCTCCAGAAGCATTCTCCATGCCACATTCTGCCATCTAGGATGCCCTGTTGCTTTGCCAACTCTCTAACCTACTGAGAAGAGGTGGGGAAGGACGAAATCCAGGTCTATTTCCTCGGGTGATTTTCATCCCCCCAAGAGGAAGCATGGAAATGGATGGCTAAGGAGCCAGTCACCGGTCAGGTGGCATGGGAATCAAAAATATAAAAGAAATGGTCACCGCTGTTTCAATGGTGGAACATTCCACTCATTCAAACACTGGACAGGATGCCCATTTATGGTCAGAGCCAGGGCAATGATTTAAGGAGACAAAAAATGTCACTGCAGAAATTCAGATGAAACTTTATATCACGGTCCCGTCTGCATGTTCGGGTCGGTGTTCAAGTGGAAGCTTGAAAAGCCCATGACGCCTCTCAAACAGAATAGGAGAATTTCCCCAGTGTCCTGGCCAAATTTCCCCCATTCACTAAAAAGTATCACCAACAGCTTATTCTGGTTCAATTTCACTTGGTTTCCTTCTGTATCCGCCCACCCCACACTCCCAAGACGAGGCTGAAAATATGCAGAATTGTTAAGCCTGCCTTTCCCTGTCAAGTGTTTTTTAATCATTAAGATTTTATTGAATTTTCATACAGACACAATAAAACCAAAACGTAATAACCAGTAATATTTAAGAACACTTTCCAACACAGTGCAACCTTGAAAACGTTTTTGAGAAAAGCCTGTGAGAAGAGATGGAATAAATTACCAGTTGGTTTCTGGGGTAGGATAGAAATAAAATGAATGTTTTTTCCTAGACTGTTTCTCTTATTTTCTGTAACTATTTATTTATTAATTGGTAACTGGGAAAAACATACTGAGCTAAGGCTCATTGCCAGGTACGACCATGGGGAAAGAAGTGGACAGTACCAAGATGCATTATAAAAAATTGGTTCTTTCTGAAGCAGGGTCTCCTAATAACCTACTGTGGTCCCATAAGAGAGCTAGGTACGTTGATATAAAACTGATGAGGCCCAACAATGGAGGTGGTCTAAGAGCCCCAAACCTAAACTTTTACTACGCAGCTTGTAGTACCCAGCAGTTCGCTGAATGGCTCAATATTAATAATAAGAGGTCACATCCCTGAATGGGTAATAGTTATATACCAGTATTCACCAGTAATCTACACATTTACAATGAACAGGATTTTCCCCAAATTCCATCCTTTTCTTTTTTGTTACACAACTTAAATCAGTACCCTAGGTTCTAGGCCGTGCAGACAAATCCTCGCACTGACTGGCTGAATTGGTGTTGATTTATAATGCATAACCGCACAAGGTGTAATGTGAAAAGCATTTTACATGGAGGGTGGTATATCTAGTGCTATCACATTTCTTACCACTGCACTGTGACTTCTGACTGACTGTTAAAAGAAGTACTTGAGAATTTTTTTTTTTTTTTTTTTTAAAGTAACTAGTTGAAAACTAAATTATTTTCTGTCTGCTACTTGAGGGTTACCAGCTCTTTAAAATGATTATAATTCAAACCAACAGATTCAGACAGGGCACTAGTCATGTATTACAGGATAATGACTGAATAGGTTTGTTATCCTTTCCAACCACGTTTATAAAATATTAGACTACTTTTTGTTATATATATAGTCTTTTCTTAATATACTAAATTGGTGGAAATGAATGCTGCAATGTCAACAAGCAGAGATCACAGTGAGAGCCAAGGGCTCTGAGTGAATGGTTTGGAACTGAGCTCTCTCCCACTGAAACAAAGCAAATGTTTTGACCAATCTCTTGCCTTTATTTTCTGCCAGACTCGGTCTGTACACTACACTACTATTTCAACCACTGAAGAAATGTGAAGCTATATCCACACTTTAATTTCTAAACAAGTATGATATCCAACTTCTTCAGCATACATGAACCTACAATGTATTAGTAGGACAGCACAACTCCTTCCACATCTGTTGCAGAACAGCCAGTCAAATGTACAGAATGCAGCTATGAGTTGGGACATACTGTGGTGCACTGCGGGCACATAAAAACTAGATCTGATTTTGCATTCCACAGCCGCAGTCACATCTTGCTAATCCACAGCTATTCAGGCGTAAATTCAGTACTGGCAAAGTTCAATCAAATTGATTCAACTAACACCATCTGACAAAACACATGTTAAACACTTATCTGCTATGTAAGCAGTAAGACATGACAGGGTGTGTGTTAGACACTTTAACACACGGCTAGAAGGCGTAGTGAGGCACAAGACCACTGGCCGAGTGCGCCCAGCCTCCTAGCCGTGTGTTCAAGTGTCTGACACACAGACCCTGGAGTGGCTTATTGTACTTATAAAATGGCTATCAAAAAAAAAAACAGACGTATGTAACAGCTAAAATGTATAGTATTTGATAATGAAAAAGTTAAATGTTTGTTTAAATTTTTAATAAAATAGTGCCTTCACCTACTTTTTTTTTTTTTTGAGTTGAGGACTTTTGAGCTGTTTAGGCTTCCGTATTTGTATTTTTTTTCCTATGTAGTTGTCATGGCACCACCCTTACACCTCCCTCCCCACTATCCAACTAGCAGCACTCCTAATTTTTATATATTTTTTTAATCTGGTTGATCCTACCTTTATTTAACACAAAAAAGTATCTGGTTGATCCTGCTGTTTGCCACCGTCAGGCAATACCGCAGTTCGAGCGGGAACGGCAAGTCCGTGGCAGACTGGCTTCAGACTTTAAGTCCCACTTTTAAAAGAGAGTTATCAATTGAGTGCGTCCCCTGTGGCTCCAGCAGTGGGGAGGGGGTCGAAAATACAGGTTACTCACCTGTAACAGGAGTTCTAGGAATGGTATATGTTGTTCATCCACACTGTCTGGCAGGTATCCTTGCCGCTTTAAATCTTGCCGGAAGGTCTTCAAGCTGGCTCCTCCCACCCAACCGGGTGGTAAAACTCGGCTCCGCCTCATGGCCGCTAGATCTGGCCGCGCTGGAAGCTCAGGTTTGCTCGGCTTCGAAGCGGGGAGGTCGTGGAGAGTCAGGGATGAACAATATATACCATTCCTAGAACTCCTGTTACAGGTGAGTAACCTGTATTTCTAGGGACATGGATATGTTGTTCATCCACACTGTCTGCTAGACTCTTAGCAGTTCTCCGGAGGAGGGAGGCAAGGCACACCCCCTATTTAGGAATAGAGACTGGAGAACCGAGGCCCCAAAACTAGCATCCTGGCGTGACTCAAGGTCGATGTGGTAATGGGTGATGAAGGTATGTGCCGACTTCCAGGTAGCAGCCCTGCAGATTTCCTGGATAGGGACGTCCCTGGAAGCAGCCACCGATGCAGCAGTATGGCGGGTAGAATGAGCTCTTATCCCTCTGGGAGGCTCCATGCCCGCCAACTTATAGCAGAGATCTATGCAGGAGGTGACCCACCTGCCTATCGTCCGCTTAGCTGCAGGTCTGCCAGGTGCGGCTTCAGCGTAGGTGACAAACAGCTGGCGAACCTCTTCCCGAATTTCAGCCGTGCACTCCTTATAGTAAGCGTGCGCCCTTCTAGGGTCCAAAGTATGGAGCCTATATTCGGCCTCCGAGGTGTGACTGGGGTAGAACACCAGCAGAGTCAACACCTGATTAAGGTGAAACTCTGACACCACCTTCGGAAGGAATTTCGGGTTGGGGCGCAGGACAACCTTGTCCCTGTGGAAGACCAGGTAAGGAGACTCGATGCAAAGCGCCTGGAGCTCTCCCATCCTTCTGGCTGATGTGATAGCCACCAAGAAGGCAGTCTTCCACGACAGGTGAGAGATTCACACCTGTGCATTGGTTCGAATGGCTTGCCCATGAGCTTTGCCAGTACCAGCAGTAGATCCCACGGAGGTGGAGGTTCTCGCACCGGAGGGGAAATGTGATCAAGGCCTTTGAAAAAGCGCCAGACCACCTTCTCCTGCGCCACCGACTGCTTCCCGCCCGCACCCGGTAAACAGAGATGGCTGCCAGGTGCACCTTAAGGGTCGTCGATCTAAGCCCTTGCTGAGAAAGGGACCAAAGGTAGTCCAATATGCTCGCCAAGGAACAGGAGGAAGGGTCCAGGCCCTTGCCCTGACACCAAATGGAAAATCTTTTCCATTTGAAGGCGAGCATTTTCTGGTCGTCCTTACTGGACGCCCTAACTACGCTTGAGGACCCTCGGAAGAGGTTCCTGGACCCTAGCCGGCGCCAGGAACTCACCCGTTAGGTGCAGGGATTGAAGGTCCGATGGAATACCTTCCCTGATTGACTGAGAGCAGGTCCGCTGAGCTGGAAGCTGCCTCGGGAGCCTGGAGCTGAGGGCTGAGGAGATCTGGGTACCAGTACTCGGGGGCCAGTCTGGGGCTATCAGAATCACCTGCGCCTTGTCCCTCCTTGCTTTGAGAAGCACCTGTGCATCAAGGGAACGGGGAAAGGCGTGAGAAGAGGCCCGGGGTCCACGGCCTCGAGAAGGCATCCCCCTGCAGCGATCCCTGCTGAGGGGGGCAGGCATGGAACAGCCTCAGCTTCGCATTCTCCCTGGAGGCAAACAGGTCCACCTGAGGTGTGCCCCAATGGAAGAATAGATCTTGTACTACCTCCGGCAGGAGAGACCACTCGTGGGACGCAGCCCCTATCCGGCTTAGGGCATCGGCCAGGGTGTTGGAGGCTCCTGCCACATGAATGGCTAGGAGATCCGCCTCCAGGCTGTGCACGAGTGACCAGATGCGGAGAGCTTCCTTGCATAGAAGCATGGAGCGCGTCCCGCCCTGGCGGTTTAGATAGTACATGGTCGTGGTGTTGTCCGTCTGGACCTGGACCACTTGACCCAAGAAACGGAGCAGGCCGTGAGAGCTAGGCGGACCGCCCAGAGCTCCAGCAGGTTGATGTGGCATCGGGACTCCTCGGGGACCAGAGGCCGTGGCGCCGGTGTTCCCCCAGATGGGCACCCCAACCCATCAGAGAGGCATCGGTCATAGAGAGACCGCTGTCGGGGCAGACAAACGGATGCCCTCCCGCAGATGAACTGGACGGTCCACCACTGGAGAGCGCTCCACATCCCTGGGTCACCGTCACTTGCTGGTCCAATGGATCGCAGCGCTGGGACCACTGGCTGGCCAGCCTCACTGAAGGGCGCATGTTCCAACGGGCCCAATGGACCACGCTGGTACAGGCCGCCATGAGACCCAGGAGGCGCAGGAAGTCCCGGGCAGGGTGCAATTGCCCAACCAGAAATGATTGGGCAAAGGAGGAAAGAACCTCGACCCTGTCCGCCGGGAGCCGTGCCCTGGCTCGAAGAGAGTCGAGCTCTGCCCCGATGAAAAGAATCACCTGCTTCGGCTCGAGTTCCAACTTGGCCTCGCTGATGAGGAGGCCAACCTGAGAGCAAACTTGGAGGGCCAGATCTATGGACTGCTCCACCTCCTGTCTGGAGGGGGCTGCAATCAGCCAATCGTCCAGGTAAGGGTAAACCCGGACCCCTCGGCTCCGCAGGAATGCTGTCACCACTGCCATGCATTTGGTGAAAACCCTGGGAGCTGGAGATAAGCCGAAGGGCATGGCTTGGAACTCGAAAAGGGATCCCTCCGCTCGAAAGCAAAGGAACGCTTGATGGGACGGACGGATAGACGTGAAAGAACGCGCCCTGTAGGTCCAGAGAGCAGAACCACACGCCGTGTTCCAAGGATGGTATTATCTGAGCCAGAGTGACCATCCTGAAGGTTCGAGACCTTAGGAACTTGTTTAGGTTGTGTAGGTCGAGAATGGGGCGCCAGCCCCCCATCCGTTTCGGAACCAGGAAGTACCTGGACACGAACCCCGGGTTTGAGGGAGGGTCCGCCACCTCTCTTATCACCTCCTTCTCAAGGAGGAGAGCGATGTCGGCTCGGCGAGCTGACAGCGAGGCTTCGGACCCCGAGGCCCCCCGAGGTGCGACGGCTCTGAAGGGTGGGGCCTGCTCGAACTCCAGAGGCAGGCCCTTTCCTACCACTCTCCAACACCCACCGGTCTGTGGTAATAGCAGACCAGGCGGAAAGGAAGAACTGGAGCCGCCCCCATGGGGAGAACTCTGGGGTGAGGGGTCAAGGTTGGGGCGACACCCCCAACCCGTCACTCTGCAGGCTTGGAGGAGGGACCGCCGAGGACCACCTGGCGCTTACCTCCCTGCTTCCTGGAGGAGGAAGCCGGGCTTGGGTTTGGGACGCCAAGACGAGCCTGCTGGCCCTGGGGTTGCTGGGCTGACGTGCCGGAGGCGCAGACGGACGAAAGGGCTTGGGTTCGGTCTGTGGCCCTTGTCCCTCTGGAGCGGATGAGACCGAGTCCAAGGTGGCACTGGACTTTCGATCCTCTGAGGTGGCCTTCCACCCAGGGCTGAAGAGGCGGGTCCCTAGGAAGAGGACATCCGCCTAATTTGTGCTGGGTATCCGCTGTGAAGGTGGATATCCTCAGCCATGCCCGACGGCGCATAGCCACTGCGGCCGTGACTGACCTGGCGCATGAGTCTCCAATGTCCAGAGCAGTCTGAAGTTGCTGCTTGGCCACTGCCCTGCCCTGGTCCCGCACCTGCCTAACCGTGGTCTGCAGGTCAGCCAGGAGATGAGGGACTACCTCATCCAGGGAGCCCAACAGGGCATGGGAGAAATGTGCCATAAGCACGGCCGAGCTTGCCTGACGAAGGCCAAGGGAGGATGCAGCGTAGACTTTTCGCCCGGCATAGTCCAATTTCTTGGACTCCTTGTTGGGAGGTTTGTCCACGTCCCTAGCATTTCCAGCATGCTGGAAAACGCTGTCGGTAACTAACCCCTTGGCTGAGGGATGTTCCGAGAAACCGGACAGGGAACTGGTAGGGACCGCATACTTCCTGGCCATCCTGGCCAAAGGCACAGGGCAGGAAGCAGGGCGCCGCCAGAGCTCCAAGGCCGGGCCCACAATGGCCTCAGCCACAGGAAAGGCCTCCGTAGAGGAATCCCCTCGGTCCAATATCTCCGTGAGGGGATACTTGGCCCACTTGGATACGGGCTCGAGCTGCATCCCGGAGGACTCCAAGATGAGCCTGAACAAACCCAGGAAGGACGAAGGGCTGTCGTCCAGCGACTGACCTCCAGAGGACTCCAAGTCCACTCGCTTGGAGAAAAGGGAGGAATCGTCGTCGGACTCAGAAGAGTCCGCAAAGAGCTGCCTCGGGCCTAAGCCACCCTCCACCTGCCGAGGGCGATCGGGAGTGAGGGTGACCGACAGTCTATGGGGCAGACCCTGAGCCGACCGAGAGTTCTTGGTCGGAGCCCCAAACAGCGGCTGTGGAGGCGGAGGTTCCACCAGAATCGGTGGGGCAGCTGGTTTTAGGCCGAACAACCGGCCTGGGAACAGGCTCCTCGGGTAAAACGAGGGGTTGTTTCGGCTGCTCCGGTGACAGCCACTTAATGGCCGGGGAAGGCGACGGCGTCGGCTTGTTCCCGGTCAGAAGGAGCTGTTGCCACATGAGGTCCTCGTATCATTGACGTAACTTACGTCGAAGCCTCCCCTCATCCGAGGAGGACAACAAGGACAAGTGGCGGCGCTGTCATCGCTGGTGCAGAGACCGAGACCGCCTGGCGTAGGGATCGGCTGGACCGCCAAGAAGTCCGAGACCGGGAACCTTCCGGGGACGGTGGAGGGGACGGTGGAACCGGCCCTCCTCGGCTCGGAGGGTTCACCCGAGGGCTCCGGAACCGGAGGCACTGGCAAGCCCATGGGATCCTCAACTCCCACCGGGGGAACCGGGGAGAGGGGATTTTCGGCTTCGCCTGTCGACAACCCGTTCAACGGGTCGAGAAAGATCTCGACTGCATCGACGGAAGTCTCGGTCAACTGACCTGACGGGGACACCGTGAGACCAGTGGCCGAAGCCGAACGATCGACCGAAGTCGATGGCCGACAACTCGGAGAGAGGGACCTTTTCCGCTCCCAAGAGCATCGATGGAGGGACTTACCCTTGTCTTTCTTTTTGGACCGAGAAGAAGGTCCAGCAGACGTTGGTCCCTCTCCTCTAGTGGAGAGGGACAGACAAAGCTCCTTAAAGGAAGCTGTGTAAGAGGAACCCAGGAGAGTGGGATAAATGCGCGTCGAGGAAGATGTGGCCCACCGCCTCCTCTTCGAGGCGATCATCTGCTCTAGCTGATCGCCTGAGCCGCCCAGGAAAACCGCCGACCGGGCCTCTTTTGACTTCACCGGAAGAAAACGTTTTCTGGGGTGCCCCAGTTGTAAACGGGCAGCACGGTCTTCGAGGACGTAGGCTGAGAAGGAAGAGCACAGGTCGCAAACCTGCAGGTCGTGCTCAAGGCCTAAACAGTAGACACACGTGGAATGCGGATCCGTCCGAGACATCTTCTGCCCGCAAGGGCACCGCCGAAAACCGGGAGTCGATTTGTCCATCGCAGCCGCGAGGGATAGAAGACCGAAGTCTATAATGCAAAAAACCTTTAAATTCGGAAAACCGAAGAATTAGGAACCAGTCTTATACGCAGAGCGTTAAGGAGGGAACCTGAGCTTCCAAGCGGTAAGGAAGATCTGGCGTCATGGGGCGGAGCCGAGAGTTTTACCACCCGGGTGGGTGGGAGGAGCCAGCTTGAAGACCTTCCGGCAAGATTTAAAGCGGCAAGGATACCTGCCAGACAGTGTGGATGAACAACATATCCATGTCCCTAGAACCATCGGTTTCTCACCACTGCACTGGCTCTTGCGGCTGCCGCTCAGCATTTGTCAGCCAGGAACAGGGGGAGGGCTCAAGAGCTGTCTGTGTCATGTGGCAATTACACCGCAGTGTTGTGTTGAGCGAGCGGATGGGTTATGAGACAACGACTGCGATCATGGCAGTTTTTTTTTGTTTGTTTTTTTTTTTAAATGATTCAGGTTGTGTATTTCACTTCAAGATGTGCAAGTGAGTGATTGATGTTTCTTGGGTGGTTAGCTTCATAGTAAGGGCGGCATCACTTGTGGCACAAAACAAGATGGCGGCCAGTTGATTTGTGAACATTCTTTGTGGGCAGCATCACCCATATCAATGCCCAGTGGGTATTGCCTGGTCTTATTCCTGTGTTGTTAGACACTTTAGCACACAGTCAGTGGCCAATGAGAATGCTTGAATTCCAATGCCCATTTCATAATTTTATTTTAAACCTCAGTCAAATAAGTAACATACCTAGCTAATTACAGAGCTGTTAAAATTAATCCATATATTTAGTGACCGAAGTGTTAATGTGGAACCTTACAGTACTGTTATGTAATGTGAGCAGCACTGTAGTCTAGTGGCTTAAAAGAGCAGGTATCTACTACAGTACATAAATCGGGTTATGGGACATACTTAGCATGGGGATCCCTCAGGACTGCAGAAAAGTGAGTCAGAGCTTTTAACTGCTCCGTAATTTATTTGCCCGCACAGAGTCTGCCATGGTCAATCCCCGTTCAAATGCTTGTCACTGAAACATTTAAACCTATCACCTAGGATCCTTGTTCCACTCCCAGACAGATGCAGACCATCGCACCAGTATAGGCCTGTATCCCTCCAAGTGGACCCCCAGTCCCCAATGAAGTAAAAACCCCGAGCTCTGCACCAGTTTTTCAGCCATTCATTGAATCCCATGGTGCGAAATACCCTAGTCTCACCCATGCCATAGACAGGCAGCACCACCGAGAAGGTTATGGAGCAAGCTACTTGTCGAAGTCTCCTCCCCAACTCCACAAACTCCTCATTTACTGCTCCGATCCCATTCCCAGCCAGGTCATTTATCTCTATGTAGACAATGATGTCCAGCTCCCTCTCCCGTGCAGCAGCTCCCACGATCCTGTGGATTCGCTTCCTGTCCCTCCAAGCCATGGCAGGCACCTTACCTCCCTCTCCCCTCCCTCCCCAAGTTCTACCCCCCCTAAGGATAGAGTCCCCTACCAGGGGTTGTCTCCTTCTCCTGTGGGGTCCCATGCCACCTTCCTGTGGGTCTTTGTGGAGGTTCCCAGCATTCTCCTTGGTCTCCATTGTGGGTGCCTCCATAGAAGAACCAAGCTCAGCCAGAAAGGTGTATGAATTGTGGAGGGGTACACCTGGAGGGATGCGCCTCTGTTCCACCATCCTCACCCTCCCTGAGCCCACCATGGTCCAACTGCTCTTGTTACTTGGCAAACTGAGGCAGCGGCAGCAGCCCTGGTGGTCCCTGGGTGGGAGAGGTGGTTTCCGAATCCTTGCCAGGTCAGCCCGGAGACAGGCAACCTCCTCCCTCAGACCAGAGAGCTGTCTGCAAAGAGGGTAGCATTGCAGCATCCAGAACGTCTCCCAGAAGTCTCCCACAGCCAGTGCATTGCACCACTCCCCACATTTCTCTCTCCTTTCCTGTTTAAAATCTTGTGTGTGTGTGTGTGTGTGTGTATGTGCACGTTAAACCCCCTACCCAGCATGCTGGGCTGTTAAGGATATGACAGGTGTATGTTTATTTAAATTTAGGATTGATACCTTTGAGTCCAGGACTCTTTTTCAAAGGTTCCAAGTCAGTAAAAGATATACAAGACATTAAAAACAAAGTACAAACATTGTTCCACATATGACACATTGTACAGATAGATGCATCAGGTTTTACTTAAGCTCGAGTTACATTAAAACACAGCTCTACCATTATAACCTAGCAGAACTATTCGAGTGCAATATTATTTAATATGAAATGCTGAGGACAGTCAATGGGGAAACCCTGGCTGCCAGGGGAAGTGCCAAAGAGACGGTCAGAGATCACCGAGGAGATCTCCGTAAGGAGGCTAAGATTCAGCGGGGGCAGTCAGAAGTAGGCTTTGTCGGTAGTATGCGGCAGGAAGTAAGCAGTGGGGGAGGGGAGCAGGGGTGGGACCAAGCCTATGCCTTCTGAAAATAATAAGCTACAGCTCTGACCCACCATTCCAGTGAGTGCTTTCCTTCCTTTCAGCAACACAACCTGCACAACAATTAAACAGAAAATATACCCTGCAAAAAACAATTTAAACCAGAGATTCACTTACACAAACCCCACAAGTTTGAAATGAAACAAAAAATAAAATAAATCACCTCTGCTATGTAAGTTCTTTTCAGCTCTTCTTAACTGAACCCACAGCCACGATCCCCTTTTAAGCCCTTCTCTTCCTGCAAGCCTGCTTCAGACCCTCCTCCAAACACACACCTGCTTCACAGGTTGTAACTGTCCTGGGACAGGAACAACATGCTGGAAAATGGTCTGCTAACTACAGCAGTCCTCTTTCCTTGCTATTAAGAATTACAGAACAGTAAACAAAAACAGAACACAAAATACCCTAATCCAAAGCTCTTCTGCTTATTCACCTACAAAAACCCTACATGTCTGAAATGAAAAATAAATAAATAATTCACCTCTGTTGTGTGTCACAAACTCGCTCAGCCGGTCAGCCCTCTACTCCCAAAGTGCCAACCTCTGAGCGTGTGATTTGTGTACAGTGAACAGAACAAGGTAACCCTCTTGTCTGTTTTGTGGGTTCAAGTCACCTTAGTCTCAAGCTCTGGAGGAATTCAAACTGATAACCTCTTGTTAGCGTACCCAATTATTAGGCTCAGATAATTCTGTCTTCGGGGGGCCAGATATCTTTGCCTACAGGCACCCAACCAGGTCTTTCAAATGAACCCTTAGAACTCTATGCAAGACATTAGAGAACTCGATCCATTTCCCAGTTTGGTATACAATAAGCCATACACAGTGTTACTTATAACCTTTAAAAGCTCCACTTAAATAAAAAGAAATATTAAAACACTCCAGACAGTTCCATTGTAAAAATATCTCTTTACTTTAAAATTATCAAAACAGAACAATTATTACAGAACAAAATATACATATCCCAACACATACAGCCTTAAAACAAACAGGAAAAAGTACAGTTTCTACCATACATACATTTAGACTGGTCTAATCTAATGCTTACTTTCTTTCAGTGCTTTGAGGGTCTCTCTTCTCTCAGTCAGAATATTGTCTTGTGTCTCTGTCAAGGTTCTTTCAGCAATTAAAACAGTTCTGAGCCAACCTTCTCATGATGTCATTAAACTCCACCTTGGAGCATTAAGAGTTATATTTTAAAGCACAGGATGTCCCAACAAGATTTAAAAAAAAAAATTATAAGTGACGTACTCAATTTTCCTCTCCTCAGGTTAACTGGTTTACGCTCTGCTACACATACATCTCAAAAGTTTATTTGATCTAAGTCACTGTATTCAAAGTAAAAGTGTATTTGCCTTTTTAATCCCGTCTGGACCTTGGAATCTACATCTCAAAAAGGTCTCTCTGATGTAATTCAAGGGTTTCCCGGGAAATGTATATTGGACCTTCCAAATTCGTCTGGGTCCTCCCTGGCTCAGACATCAACTTCTCTTCAATGTCCATTCTGGCTTCTCTCCGACACCTCTCTCCACAAGTTCTTCCTGAGAACTACTGCAAGTCAAAGGATCTCCCTGAGGGCATTATAAAGTGGATACTTTGGTTCCTGCCTTCAAAGAGAATTGAGCAAAGGAATTGCATTTTAAATAGCTGCAGACTCAAACCACTTCCTGTCCTTTGAACCATCTCTGGGGGGTTTTGAGGTGTCAGTTCAGCAAGACTGTGTTTCCTCAAACTGACCTTCCCATCACATATTTTATATGTAATAAAAAAAAATTAATACAGCACTCAGAGTTGGCTGTCTACGTCACAATATGTAGTTCTTTTCAGTTCTTCCCTGCTTGCAGTGCACAATGCTATACCCTTATTTCTGTGAGAGGGAACAGGGAGCACCACACATGCCAAGCCACCTCATTTGTACAGCCAAGAAAAGGTGCGGCTTGGTGTGTCATAACACACCCGGGGTGTTGAGTAATGCCCAATACTCACACACCCTGTCATCAGTAATTGCTTACTTAAACACTTCGGCTGCTGTAACAGACAGTACACCACAGGTCAAGCTGTAACCTACAACAGAGTGTGCAGGTACTGTGGATAAGAAAAAAATACTCATAGTAATCTTACTGTATTCTGACTTACAGTATGGTCTCACCATAGGACTGCCCCGGAGCCGGAGTGGTTAAGAGAACCTATGCGAATGATGGAATGCTAGGCTCGAGCTCAGTTTTCAAATCACTGTCCCTGGTAAACGGTTCTAAACCGTCAGATTCTTAAGAAGCCTGCACTAAGCAGTTTCCTATTACTAAATGATAATAGTAATAATAACAATAACAACAACAACCCTCAACAAACAATAGAGTATGAATAAGGGATTTAACCCCTTTAAAAAAACGTTAAAGTGGCATCACTAAAACGCAAGTCACAGATGCCCAAAACCAGAACATAATATACCCCCAGGTTTGCAACATCTCTACCACAGCTGTAGTGCAGGGACCATAGGTTTGAGCAGGGGAGGAAGGGAGGGAGCTCGAATACAGTAAGATTCCCTTAGAAAAAAACAAGATTACTATGGTGAGTAATTTTTTCTTCAAAGCCCAGGAAATTTGGCTATATTCTGACTTATGTAGATTACCAAGCAGTGCCTTTGGAGGTGGGCCTATAACCTATTTAGGAAGCAGGCTCTGCAGGACTGCTGTGCCAAACCTGGCATCACCTCTGGCCTGGACATCCAAACAATAATGTTTGGTGAAATGTGTGGACTAATTTCCCAGTTGCAGCTTTGCAAATGTCCACTAGGGGGACATCTCTAGCAGCTGCTAGAGAAGCTGCAGTACCCCTAGTTGAATGGGCCCAGAGGCCTGCTGGTTGCTTGCCCACCTTGCTATAGCAAAACCGAATACAGGCTACAATCCATCGTGCAATGGATCGTTTTGTGTCAGGTTTTCCTTTTCCCCACCTCTCCATAAGTGAGGAAGAACTGGGGTTGATCCTGTCTGTGACCTTTTGTGCGGTCAAGATAGTAGCTGACTGCCCTTTTCACATCCAGGCTGTGCAGCCTACGCTCACCTGAGATGGAATGGTCTGTGAAGAAGACTGGCAAAGTAATAGACTGGTTGAGGTGGAACTCTGATACCACCTTAGGCAAAAATCTCCGGTTAGTTCTCAGAACTATTTTGTCTCTATAGACAGCAATGTACCCAGGCTCTGTGGACAGTGCCTGGAGCTCGCTGATCCTTCTAGCAGACGTAATGGCTACCAGGACCGCTGTTTTCCAAGTCACATATTTGAGGTCTGCAGTAGATATGGGCTAAAAGGGAGGCTGTTTTAGCTGGGCAATACAAATGTTCAGATCCCACATGGGAGCAGGCTCCCTGTGTGGTGGGTGCAAATGCAGTAATCCCTTAAAAAACTTCTTGAATCTTGGCTTTGAAGCCAAATAAGATGCCTTACCTGCTGACAAATAAGCTGAAACAGCTGCCAGGTGCACTCTCAAGGTGGAAATACTTAAACCTGTGGAATGCAAATGGGTCATATAGTCCAGAACTGTAGAGAGATTGGCTTGGGTATGGTCTAACCCCTTACCCTGACACCAAATCGAAAATCTCTTCCATTTGGAAGCATAGGTTTTCTTGGTAGAAGGCTTCCTGGAGACTCTCAGTATATCCATGACTCCTTCTGAGAGATGTAAATCTGCATACTCTGAGTCTTCAAGAACCATGCTTCGAGTCTGAGGAATAGCAGGTTGGGATACATGATCCTGCCCTGTGAGGATGACAACAGGTTGTACCTCCTGGGGAGACTGATTGGCTTGGCTACTGACAATGACAGGATCAAGGAGTACCAAGGCTGTCTGGACCAGTCTGGGGCAATGAGGATCATTGAGGCTGGTTGAAGCCCGAGTTTGTTCAACACTTTCAGTAAGAGAGTAAAAGGAGGGAAGGCATACAGGAACCTCCCTGTCCAGTCCAGCAGATGTGCATCCAGGGAACTGTGCCCTTGATAGGGGACCTGCAGTGGGGGCCTGCAGCAATACTGTGAGAGTTGGTGGTTGTCAGGGATTGCAAACAGATCCACCTCTGGGGTGCCCCACCTCCTGAAAATGGTCTCCAAGACCTGCTTGTTCAGTGACCACTCGTGATGGTTCCGATTTATTCTGCTGAGGGCATCCACCAAGACACTGTCCTTGCCTGGAAGGTGGACAGCTGAGGGGGAAACATTCAGAGAGTAAGCAAATGCCCAGATTCTCATCGCCTCTGTGTAGAGGGGAGTTGACCTTGTACCCCCTTGCTTGTTTATTTTATCAGACTGTGAAATGACTGAAGAGCCAGAAGAACTGCTCTGAGCTCCAAGAGATTGATGTGCAGGAGGGATTCCTGCGTTCCCCACATACCATGTGCAGTGTGATCCCCCAGATGTGCTCCCCACCCTAGGAGGGATGCATCTGTCGTGAGTACCACAGAGGGAACCTGCAAGAAAGGTACTCCTTGCCCGAGATTGCCCTTTTCCTGCCACCACTGTAGGGCTTGGAGAAAAGTGACTGTTACTGGAACTAGCTTTGGGAGAGAATCCCTTCTCTGGAGCCAGTGATCTCTTAAATGAAACTGAATGTCTCTCATCTAGAACCTGGCCCCTGACACAGTTGCTGTGGAAGCTGCCATATGGCCTAGCAATTGCAGGAGGTGCCTTGCTGGCCTGGAAACGTGAAGTCTGAAGGAACTGGCCACCTGGATAAGGTTGCCCACCCTGTCCTGAGGCAGGGAAGCCATCCCTTTTTTGTATCCAGTTTTGCCCCTATGAATCTGAGCAGCTGAACTGGCTCCAAAAACGGAATTTTTGTGGTTCACCAAGAACCCCAGTGAGTAGAGAGGATCTTGTGTTATTGACAGGGTCTCCCTTACTTGCTGGTGTGACTGGCCTACTATGAGCCAGTCGTCTAGGTAGGGGAACACTGACACCCCCTGTCGCCTTAGGTGTGCCACTACCACAGCAAGACATTTTGTGAACACCCTTGGAGCAGATGTCAGTCCGAAAGGCACTGCCCTGAATTGGTAATGACGTGATGGCAACCTGAACCTGAGGTACTTTCTGTGTGACCTTCCGATTAGGATGTGAAAGTAGGCGTCCTTCAGATGCAGGGATGCTAACTAGTCTCCCTGTCTTAGGGTGGGTAGTATGGTAGCCAGAGTAACCATCTTGAACTTTGGTTTTGACAGATGCTTGTTTAAGTATCTGAGATCCAGAATGGGTTGCCACTCCAGTTTTCTTTAATGTGAGGAAGTACCTTGAATACAGGCCCTTTCCTATCTGGTTGGAAGGGACTGGTTCCACTGCCTTTTGTAGCAGAAGGCTTGAAACTTCCTTTTCTAGCAGGGCTGTTTCTGATTGGGAAGAGGGTTTGAAAGCTCTTGACCTTAGCTCTGGCATAACTTTGAAGCCAAGGACAAGTCCCTGGCCCACTACCTCTAAGACCCAATTGTCTGTGGTGATATTTTTCCACTCTTGGAAGTAGTGGGCCAGCCTGCCCCCTACTGGAACTGGGGAGGCAACCTGAACAGTCACCTCATGGTGTCTGTTTGGATTGTGCAGCTGGCTGAATACTGGGACCAGTGCAGCCACTGCCCCTTCTGCCCCTGAAGTATCCCATGGGCTGATACTGAGGAAAAACCTGAGGCTGGAAGACAGGCCTATAAGTAGGCCTGCTTCTGGGTGGTAGCAGCTCTTCCTTTGGCTGCTGCACTTTTGTATGCAGCCTTGTATTCATCCATTTTCATATATGCCTCAGTTTGCTCCCCAAACAGACACACAGAGTCACATGGAAAATCCATGGCCTTAGTCTGGGTATCTTGTGTCAGGTTAGTGATTCAAAGCCAAGCATCTGCCTGGATGCCATGTCATTAGAGTCCACTGCCATCCTGAACTGCGTCTTAACAGCTTCAATACCCCTTTTTGCAGCTTCCTCCAGGTCAGCAGCCATAGGAGGGGAGGCTGCCTTAGCAATTTGCAATACTGTGGTCCACATATTATTCTGATATCTGGCTGTGTAGGATGCCTGCCTAACAGCCAAAGAAGATCCCAAGTACACTTTTTTAGCTATGGAATCCACCCACCTAGAATCCTCATCTGGAGGTTGAGAGGCTAGAGGGATGCCAGCTTTGTCACAAGCTGCATCCTGTACCACACCTTCATGGCTTGGGTGCCCAAAGAGGAATTCATCCCCTGACTTAGCCACCCAGTATTTCTTATCCACCTTCCTGTCTGTGGGAGGGATAGAAGTGGGGGTTTGCAGAATTTTCATAGTCTGCTCTCTTAGAGACTTATGGAGAGGGAGAAGTAGCTTCTTTGATGGCAGCACATCCATCATCTCCTTATGCTCCTCTTCCTACTCATCCTCCTCAGATTCCTGGGATAGGAAGTTGAGGGATTGAGTCACTTGCTTCATAAAAGCAAAATAGGAGGTAAATTCCTCTGTTCCCTTGTCAGGGGAATCTGGTCTGTGAGGATCAGGGGAAATGTCTGGATCAATAGGGTCCCCAAAATCCTCATCATCTGGCTCATTTCCAAAGTCATTGTCCCCATAAGGATCCCCACCTTGGTCTGTTAAATCGGGGATAACATTTGAACCGGGAGTTTGTGGAAATGGTTGTTTGTCAACCGGAACCGGGGACTATAATGACTGAATAATCCTGACTGCATTAGCGATCTCCTAGGCAGAAGGAACTGCGGGTTGTTTCGGTTGTGGTTCCTGGTGCTTTTCCTTGACCGCAATGGCCGGTTCAGCAGCCTTATCTGCATTTCGTTTTTTTTAAATAAAGCTATCGCCCCTTTCGGAGGGCAGCTCTCCCAGTTCACCCAGTTGGTCTGTGGCTGGGTTAGCAGCCTTATCAGCCAATCTTTCTGACAGTCTTTTAAACCGTCTATCCAAGGTGGACTGCGGAAAGTTAGCACAAATCTAACAATCTGTCTGTAAGTGGTCAGATCCCAAACAGAATAAGCAAATTAGGTGTGGATCTGCTTTAGCAAAAAGTTCACCGCACTCCGTACAGTGCTGGAAACCTGTGGGTCCTGTTCTCTTTTTAGTTTTCTGTGACATAACTCAGATCACCACACCAAAGTAAATTTTTTTTTTTTCTCGGTTACATGAACCAACAGAAAAAAACAGGAGTTATCCCGGAATGAAAATAGAATACAATACCAGGAGTTACCCCAGTTGAATTCAAATACATAGGAAACCAGGAGTTACCCCAGTTAAAACGCAAATAATTGAAAAAAAAAAAAAACACACTATACTGAATCGGAACAGAAAATTTAACTTTAATTTAAGCAGTAAATTAAACAGAAAGACTGTCGGTTCCTTCTCGGTTGTAGAACCATGAGGAAAGAGACTACTTACCCCTATTTGACTAAAATTTAAACAGTTACTACCTGAAAACCACAGACAGTGAAAAGAATACCAATAAAATAAATTTTACTAGTGAATAACCAGAGAAAATAAAGTTTCTTCAAGCAATGAAGGAGAGCTCTCTGGAGACATCTTACTGAGGCAAGCGGAGTAAAGAATCTGATGGTTTAGAACGGTTTACCAGGGACAGTGATTTGAAAACCAAGCTCGAGCCTAGCATTCCATTATTTGCATAGGTTCTATTAACCATTTTGGCTAAGGGGAAGTCCCATGGTGAGACCATACTACATAAATAGAAATTTAAATACCTGTAAATTTTCTTTCCTCGACTGCTGGCCTCCAGGCTCATAACTAGTGGGAGGTCCTTCCTGGTACCACACGACAGGCAGGAAAAAGATCTCTGCAGGGGAACCAGATCCTCCCCTCTGCATCCTGTAGCCCTTAGCTTGTTCCAAAGCATGTGTCCCCTGAAGTAATACATCACTGAGAAATAAAAAGAAGAAATGTTAATCTGCACTAATGGCCTGGAAGAGCAGACTTCAAACACTAAGGCCAGATGGCCAACATCCAACATTCGGGGAGCAGAGGAGCCCGGAGACCAGCAGTCGGAGAAAGAAAATTTACAGGTACAGTATTTAAATTTCTGTTTCTCTCTCCTAAGCTAGTCTCCAGGCTCATAACTAGTGCGATATACTAAAGCAGTACATCCCTTTGCTTCCCGGGTGGGAAGAATGTTAGCAGACATTTATGGGTCCCCCACCGATGGAGGGACCAGTTAACCAAAAGGATGCCTCAGCGGAGGCAGACACATCCAATCTGTAGAACTTTGCCAAACAATGGATGGATGCCCAAGTGGCCACTCTGTGAAAGACTGCTGGAAAGGCTTCTCTGAATTCCGCCCAGGAGGTAGCCACTGCTCGAGCTGAAGGTGCCCTCAATGGGCCCGACAGAGAAAACCCCTACCTTTTGGAAGGTGATGGAGAAGAGAACAAATTCATTTGGTCCAAGAGACTTTTAAGGCTATTTTGCCCAAATTCGGCCCTGAAGGAGAGGATGAATAGACTTGAAAAGTCGTATAAGGACTTCCGCTCTCCTGATGTAAAGCTTGAGTGCTCTCCTCTAGCCCAGAAGGAGAATTTCTCTCTTCTTCTCACTCTAAGGGCCAGGACATAGCGCAAGGAGATTCAATTCCTGGTTGCCGAGAAAGGGAGATAACACCTTCAGCAGAAAAGATGGATATGTTCATAGAATCACTGAGTTCTGGAGGAACACGGTGTATGGTTCATTTGGAAAACAGAGCTCCTATCTGCTGATACAGCGGGCTGAAGCGAGTGCTGCAAGAAGACGACCTTCATCGTGAGGAGGAGGACGGACATTTCCTTAATGAGCTCCAATGGGGTCTTGGTGAAGGTTCTGAGGATCAGGTTGATTTTCCAAAGTCAGATGATGGGCTTTATTGTATGACGCTTCAATGCTCTACTCTCAGGAACCGACTAACGGGAGGGTGAGCACCCAAAGGCTCCCCTGACTCCACCCTCGGGAGAGTACCCAGAGCTAAGAAGATGTAGGGACATCTAGGCCCACCATGAGAACCATGGCTGGCGCAGCCAATGAGGACATATTAGGAATTGCTCCACCTAATCCAGGGTGAGCTTGTGCAGGAGCTTTGGGATTAGTGGATTCTTGAGATTAACGGAATTGGAGGAAAGTCGTACAGGAGATTGCAACGTCCCCAGTCTAGGGAGAAGGCATCCTGTGCTATGGTCAGCTCAACCCTGAATAGAGAACAGGACTGGGGAACTTTGCGGCTTCACCAACCAGTGAAGAACTACCTGCAGGAGGCCCCACCATGCAGCGAGAAGGAGGAAGGCGGTGTCCTTTAGATCCCCTTCTCCTGGGAGGACATCATGACTTAGCCAATCCTCCACGATGTTCTCCTGACCTCGTATGTATACGGCCACCATGCTCACCAGGTGATGCTCTGCCCACTGGAAGAGCAATAGGGTTTTCTTGTACCATCCGAGAGCTCATGTACCTCCCTGGTGATAGGTGCAGGCCATTGTGGTTCGATTGACTGAGGATGAGGACATCCTGGTTGGAGATCTGTGCTTCAATTCTTTGAAATGTCAGGAGGTATCTCTAGTATGTTGATGTTGTAGTGGGTCTCTACCCTCGACCACTTGCCCTGTGCCGACAGCTGATCCAGATGAGCTCCCCAGCCCCGGAGTCTGGTATCAGCAGTAATTCTCCCCTAGTAAGGATGCCCTGCTTGAGACCCTTCATGAAGTTGGAGCAACAAGTCCCCCAATGCAGGGATGCTTCCACCTGGCAACAGCCTTGAATCGATTGGCTCAGACTGACCCTTGGCTGGTCCCCTGATGGAGTAGGTTTGACTGGCCATATACTTGAATCTGCTGGCCCAGACTGACCTCTGACTGGGACTCTTGATGTAGTAATTTCGGCTGCCAGGGATGCATGAGAACCAGAGCACAGGGAACCAAGACTGCCAGGGAGACCGTCGTCCACCCGTAAGCTGCTTGAGGGTGTGGGCTGAAAGGCATTGGGCCGCTTGGTCTTTGCTGGCAAGAACCCTGAGATCCCTGAACTTAGAATCCGTAGGGAAACTCTAATTTGGGATGTTCAGAAGATTACTCCTCAAGGATTCAGATTCTTGGATGGCGGAAGAGAGCTCTTTTGATGATCAGGAATCCTATAAACGGAAAGGCACTGGGCGACCTCAGTCACTGCCAGAATTGTCTGCTCACACTGTGGGGTACTGACCAGAGTGATGCCCAGATAGGATATGCAAAAATGCACCTGCAAATCTGCTGAGACCAACTAATCTCCCTGATGGAATTCCCTTTGAAGATGGATGCAAGGGATCTCATCTAGAATGTCCTGTGGTGGACGAATTCTATCAGACATTTTAGGACCCATACGGGCCTGAAAACTTCAGAGCAATTTGGGACTATGAAAAATAGACAGTAAATGTCCAAGTACCTTTCTGCGCTGGGCACTCGCTGCTTGCTCAAGCCTGTATGAGGTCTGAGTGCTTGGAGAGTCTACATGTTCTGTGCAGATAAGGGTGAAGGTACCACAGGAAGTGGGAGGACCCTGCTTCAAACTCTAAGGGGTGATCCTTGCGCACTATGTCTGGCACTCCCTTGATTGTGGAGGTGCAAACCCTTTCCTCGAGAAAACTTGAAAAAGCTTGCCCCTACTCGAGGATGGGTCCAGGGCCTTTACTGTGACCTTTCTGCCATCTCAGACACTGCCGCTTCCTCCACTGAATCCACATTGGATGCAAAGGATGACCCAGAATCATCTGCCTAAGGCAGATTTAATTTGTCCTCTGAGTAGTTATGGGCTCGAACATTCTGTCTGGATCCAGACGACCAGGGTCTGTACCTGCTCCCGGATTGCGGTACTTAAGTTTTCGTCGTTTCTCTGGATTCTTTTACTGCCTCCTTTAGAGATGATCTGAACAGGAGATCTCCCTCCTAGGTGGTATTCACCAAGTGTGCCTTGGCGACCTGTCCGCCTGCCATGCCTGCAGCCTTAGGTATGTTGAGGCGAGGTGAGTTAAAGTATGGTCCTTGCTGCACATCTGGTAGCCTCCTTCGAGACATCATCTGAGAATGCAGAGATTAGTCCCATGAGCTGCAGCTGCTGTGGGGTAGGCTTGTTTATATCTGGCTCGTCAGCACACTGGAATGCCAGGTCAGTGGCCCATGGTAGTGCGGCTCATGCTGAGAACAGGCTGGCTGTAGCTGCTTTGAGGGAGGTTGGGGAGGACTAAAGCACCTTTTTTGAGAGATGCATCCACCTTCGTATCCCCTGGGTCCCACAGAGAAGCCCCACCCCGATGGATATATATATATATATATATATATATATATATATATATATATATATATATATATATATATATATATATTCTCTCTTCCCTATCTCCTTTCTCTCTTCTGCTTGGCAGCCGATGCAAGTCTGAACGCTGGCTTTGGGGGTTTAGGAACTGACAAGAGAGACCCCAACTGAAACTCCTCAATCACCCGCATAATGAAGAAATCTTGGTCATCAAGGGCTAAATTTCTGGATGGGGAGCAATTCGAGACAGAATCGTCGCCCAGCAGCACCCCTTCTTCTGGGGGGACTAACTGTCCTCTGACGGACTTGGGGGCCTGTCCCGTTGGACGTTTTCCACTATGGACATCCCTGAATCTGCTCATAGCTTATGACCTCTTCCTCTCCTATGGTGCCGAGAGGAGGGATGTCCCTCTGGTCCGAAGATGGGGAGGAGGCATTGGGGTGGGCTTCCTCTGGACCCTACGATCTATGTAGGAAACAAAGGCATGATGGGTTGAGGGCGAAGGCCCTGTTAGGCTTGCCCATTATGGCAGGGGCTAAGTCTGATGGCAAAACAACACTTTCCCTTGGAGGAGAAGGGCTGGTCTGTCTCCGCTGCCTGGGAATGGTGCTCCTGTGAGAGCACAGTGGATGTCTCCGGACCTCCTCTGAACTTGTAGCTGCATCACTTAGGCATAGCAAGCAGAAGAAGGTGACCTAAGGGGGAAATCTACGTCTGTGGCACTTTCTGCCCCATGAGGATTTGTACTATGCTCCAGAAGAAAAAATTACTCACCTCAGTAATGTTGTTTCTTCTAATGGAGTCTTGCTGTATTCAGACATAACGCAGTTAGCCCCAGCACTTGAATTGCCCCGGAGAGGAAAGAGTTAACTCTATGCAAAAGCATAAAATGTTGAGCTCAAGCTCGGTTTTCAAACCTCTGTCTGTGGTACTTCACAGTGTAACCATCAGATTCTTACGAGCTAACTAACTAGTAACTAAAGTATGGAAATTGTTCAAATATAGCCAAAGGGCAAAATATATTTTCTTGGGCTCTAAAAGACTCAAGTCGAGACCCCAAGAAGGAAAGGTAGTGACAATATTTAGTAAAACACCAAAAAAATAATAACATCTACCCCAACCAAGAAGGAGGGTACAAGGTACACCCCTGAGGTACAACACTGTACCTGCCAGCCCACTTCCCAAAACCAGGTTCTGAGAGGGGAGGCGGGGGAGGTCTGAATACAGCAAGACTCCATTAGAAGAAACAACATTACTATGGTGAGTAATTTTTTCTTCAAAACCAACATGAAGTCTTGCTGTATTCAGACATAATGCAGACTACCAAGCAGTTTCCTATGGAGGAGGGAACGCAGAACCTACTTTGGGAAGAGGTTCTGCAGTACTGCTGTACCAAACCTAGCATCACTCCTAGCCTGGATGTCCAGGGAGTAATGCTTGGTGAAAGTATGTACTGTTTTCCAGGTGGCTGCTTTACAGAGCTCTAATAAAGATATATCTCTGGCTGCAGCTACAGAAGCAGCTGTACCCCCGGTCAAATGAACCTTCAGGCCTGAAGGGGGCGTCCTACCAATTTTGTATACAAGAAACAATCCACCTGGCAATAGTTCTCTCAGTGGCAGGCTTACCCTTTCCCACTTCACCATAAGTGAGAAACAATTGAAGACAGTCATTTCTATGTGCCTTAGTATGCGCAATGTAGTAGCTAAGGGCCCTCTTAACGTACAGACTCTTTAACCTTCTTTCACCTGAAGAAGAATGGTCAGTGAAAAACACAGGGAGAGATATAGACTGGTTCAGATGAAAATATGAAACCACTTTGGGCAAGAACCTCCTACTGGTTCTGAGGACTACTTTGTCCCTATGGAAGGGGATGAAGTCAGGTTCCACTGACAGGGCCTGTAGCTCACTAATCCGCCTGACAGAAGTAACAGCCACCAGGAACACAGTTTTCCAGGTCAAGTACTTCAATTCAGCCGAAGCCAGAGGTTCAAAAGGCGGCTGCATTAGCTGAGCTATGCAAACATTAAGATCCCAAGGCGGAGTGGGCTCTCTAAAGGGAGGGTTAATGTGAACCAGACTTTTGGAAAACAGGATGAAATGCCAGGGAAGAGCCCTTCCCTGCCGAGAGGAATGCACAGACAGCTGCCAGATGAACCTTCAGAGTGTCAGGCCTAAGGCCTAAATCATTGAGATGAACTAGACAGTCTAAGGTTGTGGATTTTTCTAGTGAAAGGTTTCCTAGAGACCTTCAGAATATCCAGAACTCCCTGACAAAGCTGTAGAGCTGCATATTCTAACTCTTCAAGAGCCAGGTCTTGAGATGGAGAGACTGGAGATTGGGGTACCAGATCCGCCCCTGGGAGGAGGACAGGAGATTGTATGTCCTGGGCAGAGACAGGGGACGTGACACTGACAAGGACAGCAGTAGAGGATACCAAGGCTGTCTGGCCCAGTCTGGAGCCACCAGTATCACTGTGCAGGGCTGAGTCCTGATCTTGATCAGAACTCTGAACAGCAGAGGGAAGGGAGGGAAGGCATAGAGAAATCTGCCCTTCCAGTACAAAAGAAGAGCATCCTGGGGGACCGTCCCCAGGACTGGAGGTCTGCAACAAAACAGTGGAAGTTGATGATTGTCCGGTGTTGCAAAGAGATCTATCTCTGGAGTGCCCCACCTGGAGAAGATGACCTCCAGTATGTGAGGATCCAGGGACCATTCATGGTCACCCTGAGAAATTCTGCTGGGAGCATCTGCTAGTAAGTTGTCCTTCCCTGGAAGTTGAACTGCTACCAGAGAAGTCTGAAGAGAATAGGCCAGAGACCACAGCTTCATGGCCTCTGTGCACAAGGCCGAGGACCGAGTGACTCCCTGCTTGTTGATGTACCACATTGTGGAGGTGTTGTCCATTCTGACTTGGACCACCTTGCCCTTGACTGAATCCGAGAAGCTCTGCAGGGCTAAGAAAACTGCCCTGAGTTCCACAGCACTTGAGCTGTCAGGGCTCCCAGGTGGGCTCCCCGCCCTAGGAGAGAAGCATCCGTAAATAAAACTACTGATGGGACTTGAGGGAGAAATGGAACCTCTTGTCTGAGGTTGTCCTGGTCCAGCCACCACTGGAGAGCTTGGACCAGTGTCTGAGTCACTGGAATCAGTTTGGTAAGTGAATCCTTCTTCTGAGACCAGAAAGACCTCGGATGAAACTGAATGTCCCTCATCTGGAACCTGGCTCCGTGCACCATTACCATGGAAGCTGCCATGTGGCCCAGGAGCTGGAGGAACTATCTTGCTGGGCGGGAGACCTGAGGTCGAAAGGAGGAAGTGAGATCCACTAGGGCCTTTACCCTTGCCAGGGGAAGGAAGGCTTTTGCTTGTACAGTGTCCAACTCTATGCCTATAAAGGTGAGAAGTTGAACTGGTTCGAGCACAGACTTTGGAAGATTGAGAAGAAAGCCCAAGGAGCTGAGTAGGTCCTGGGTAGTTTGAAGAGCCGACTTGGCCTGTAAAGGAGACTGACCCACTAACAGCCAGTCGTCTAGATACAGAAAAATGGCAATACCCTGTATTCTGAGGTAAGCCACCACTACTGCAAGGCACTTTGTGAACACCCATGGAGCGGACGTTAGACCGAATGGCATGGCTCTGAATTGGTAGAGGCCTGAAGGCAACTCGAACCAGAGGTATTTTCTGTGGGAGCACCTGATAGGAATATGGAAGTAGGCATCCTTGAGGTCCAGAGATGCTAATCAATCCCCTGGCCTTAGAGAGGGAAGGATTATTCCCAGAGTTACCATTTTGAATTTTGGCTTTACAATGTGTTTGTTCAAATATCTTAGGTCTAGGATGGGTCGCCACTCCCCTGTTTTCTTTGGGGTAAGGAAGTACCTGGAGTACAGTCCTTTTCCCCTTGTGCTGAGTAGGAACCTTCTCTATAGCTCTGAGAGCTAGAAGAGAGGAAACCTCTGCCTCTAGGGCAAGGGTTTCTGAGAGTGATGCAAGTGGAAAAGACTTGGCCCTCTTTTTTGGAAATTTTTTGAAGCTGAGGGCCAGTCCCTGGCTTACTACTTCTAGGACCCACTTGTCTGAGGTCACAGACTTCCAGGCCTGGAAGTAGTAAGCCAGCCTGCCTCCTACTGGAAATGGGGAGTTGACCCGGGCTGACACATCAGGATGTCTGCTTGGCAGAAGCCCTGGACTGAGAGGAGGAGGGAGCAGCCCTGCTCATCCCCCTCCTACCCCTCCCTCTGAAGAACTCCATCTGTGGGAAGAGAGAGGAGGCCTGGGCTTGGTAAAAAGGCATTTGAAAGGGCCTGCCCCTAGACTGCTGCTTGTACGGAGTGGCTTGCCTTTCCTTGGCCTGTGCACTCCTGTACGTGGTCCTGTATGCATCCATTTTCTTCATGTAAGCCTCTGTCTGCTCCCCAAACAGAGATCTACCTACTACAGGAAAATCCATAGCCTTAGTCTAGGTGTCCTGCGAAAGGCTAGTACATCTGAGCCAAGCATGTCTCCTGAGAGAGACAGATGTAGCCATGACTCTAGATGCCACATCATTGGAGTCCACAGCAGCATGAAATTGCATTTTGGATGCCTCAATTCCATCAGCAGCCACCTCCTCCAGCTCCTTGGCTAGCTGGGGAGAGGCCCGTTTAGCCAGTTCCAGAACTCTGTCCCATCTGGATTTCTGGTACCTGGCTGTGTAGGCCATATAAGTAGCCTGCCTGAGTCCCAAAGAGGATGCCGAATACTGTTTTTTGGCCATGGCATCCACTTTCCTGGAGTCCTTATCCGGAGTGTGTGAAGCCAAAGGAATGTTAGCCTTGTCACAGGCTGCATGCAGCCTACACTACCACAACATGGCTGCAATGACTATTAAGGAACTCTGCAGCTGAGCCTGATATCGAATACCTCCCGTCCATTCTCTTGTCCATAAGAGGTATTGAATTAGGGATTTATGATGAGAGATAGACAGCTTTTTGGACTCTGGGATGTCCATCATCTCCACAAAATCAGGCTCTTTCTCCTACTCTGCTGCTTCAACCAAGGGAAGCTGCAGGGTTTGTGTCACCTTTTTGTAGAACAAAAAGTGTGAAGGGGACTCAGAGAGCCTGGGAAGAGAGACACCTGAGGGCCTGTCTGGGGAGATGTCCGGTTCAATGGGCACATCCAGACCCCCTTCATCGTCATCATCACTGTCATCACCGGGATAGTCTTCAGCTCCCTCCCACTCCTCACAATAAACATCTGGGTCATAATCCGGAGGAGACAGATCCGACCGAACCGACCGCCGAACCTGCGGTGTCAGTTCAGACGGAACCGGTCCAAGTGATTGGACAATACTAATCGCTTTGGCTATTTCGTCCACAGTTGGAGAGAGGGATACAGGATCCGAACCAGCAGATTTGCGCTGTTTCTTTGATGGAACCGACCCCTCGGGGTAGGCTCTCCTTTTGCCCAAGGAGGTATCACCTAGGTCAGTAGGCACCTCCTCAGGTTCGGCCGCAACCAAACAGGGCTGGTCATCCGGATCTACGGACTTCTCGGCCTCCCTTTCCTTCAACCTACTCAGTCTTTATCTAGAGTGATTTTAGGAACGTTCTTACAGATTTGGCAGTCTGACTTGAGGTGGTCAAACCCCACACAATAAACAGAGATGAGGTGGGAGTCGGCCTTAGCAAAGGTCTCCCCACACTCAGTACAGTGTTGAAACCCAGTGGGACCGGTTTTCTTCTTGGGTTTCTCAGACATGGCCAACCTAACAATTACCCTATGGCAGCTTTCAAGCCAGGTAATGAGCAACTAATCGGTTACAAACCGTGTCACTGGCTTTTTAAAAGAACCAGCAAAAGTCCGGTTCTTTTGAAACCAATCGGTACCAGAACACCACACTAATCCCAGAAAAAGAAAAAAAAATTCAACAAAGTCTGTTCCGAACCCGACCGACCAGAAAGAAAACCGAAGAAAGACAATTTCCACTCTTTAGCAAAATAAAAAAAACACAGTCACTACCTATCTACATACTACCTGTACCGTAGACAGAGGCTGGAAATCCGAAAATAATAAACAAATGCGGTTAAAACCGAACGCTTTTATTTTTCTTTTACTGAACCGAGCAAATTTCTGGTCAGGGAGTCATCAGGATCTGACGAGGAATCTACTATCCCTCCCTCTTCGGTGGAAGAGCTGGTGACTGGGGAGCCCGGGGAATATCCCCTGTGACATCTGCCCATGTATCTGCCTCTTGGTCCGCTCCATGAATGAGACCTTTTTCTTCGCCTGTGGCTAGCATGATGGTGACCGTCCTCCTCTGGAGATCTGCCCTTGTCTCTAAATGTTTTCTTGGGGCGGGAACGATGAGAGGATAGCCCCCCTTTGTCGGAAGAGGATGAGGACGGGGTCCTTTTTCTCCTGGCTTTCTTGTGTGGTCTCCCATCTGGTGATCCCGGAGGGTGCCATTCAAAGGAAGAAGGGTCCACAGCAAAGGCTCTGTTTAACCTGTCTATGAGTTCAGGGTCAAGGGAGGGGGAAGGGTCCCTGGACGTTGCTCCTCTCTCAGACCTAGAGGCAGCTAGCCGCTCGGACCTTTCCGGAATACTTGACTGCACCTGCTCGGACCTCTCCTGACCATTTGCTTGAGACGAAATGGCGTCCGCTGTGCTGTCCCCGCTAGCTGCCGCTGCCTTCTCACATGTGAGGCAGAGTGAGCCAGCAAAGGTAATCAGGAGAGGTGACTTGCAGTGCCGGCATTTTTTTACCTCTGCTTGATTTTTCTGAGGTCATCTTCTGTAATCCCCCCTTGTTGTGGGGTCAGAGCAAAAGGATGAAAAAACAGTCCTTTTGGCACTGTTAACTGAAGAAAACAGGCCTATGAGCCCTGATGTGATGGCCCCTTTAAGTACTGCTGTTAAGGCCCCTTAGTCATGGCCCCTTTAAGTACTGCTGTGAAGGCCCCTTTAGGCACTGTATGCCTTCTCTTGCTTGTTTGACCCTGTACGCTTTCACTTGCTTGCTTGGCTGGGGGGGGGGGGACACTATGCTCTAGTAACCCCCTGAATGATGACCCCTTCAAATACAGCCTGCCCGAATGCCCGACAGTGTGGCAGTGCTTCCTGAGTAATGCCCCTCCAGTTAAATCAGCCTAGTGCGTGGAAGTGCTATCCCCTGGAACTTTTGGGCACCAGAAAAAACCCTGGACGCGAGGTAGGACACTGGTCTCCCAAATCTGCTCCAACGCTCAACTGGCAGGGAATCGCACCTATGTGAAAATGCCTCTTTGACTCTCGCAATGCGATCTTCGCTCGCTGTTGAAGCTTGCTCGATTGTCAAGGATGAGATGCGGGAAAAACAGCGGAGAGAGGCCGTTGCGAGGTGAGACCAGTCTGTGTAGCTTGCAGGGCTAACGCTGGATCTCACCGAGGCTACCTCGCCATTAGGAAAGATGAAGTCACTTACAGTTCCCTCCAAAATAATTTTTTTTCCTCACAAATGGTTCAACCTGGCCACGTGTGATAGGGCTCTGCTGCAGAGTACCTGCTTTACCGAAGACAGGAAGTAGACTGAAGAACTCCGGATGTGGATGGCTTGTTATCCCCCCCACCGCTGTACAGCGTTGGACCTGCCTAACACTGACATCAGGAGGAACAGCCCAGGAGTAATGAAGCCCGGAGACCAGCCCAGGAGAGAGAACAGGAAGTTGTCATCCCTCTGAACAGACAGTTGGTGAGACTTCATCTGGAGTACTGCGTGCAGTTCTGGAGACCCCATCTCCGCAAGGACATAGACAGGATGGAGGCAGTCCAGAGGAGGGCAACTAAAATGGTGCAGGGTCTGCACCAGAAGCCATACGAAGAGAGACTAAAAGAGCTTAATATGTATACCATCGAGGAAAGGAGGGAGAGGAGGGCACAAGTACCTCAAGGGAATCAACAAAGTCCAAGAAGGTAGCATCTTTTAGAAAAAAGAGATATGTAAGAACAAGGGGGCACAATTTGAAGATACAGGGAGGGACGACTCAGGGGCAAGGTGAAGAAGCATTTTTTCCACGGAGAGGGTGGTGGACACATGGAATGGCCTTCATGAGGAAGTCGTGAAGTCAAAAACAGTGGGGGAATTTAAGAATGCATGGACAGACTTAAGGCAATTCTAGTGGGAGGTAAGAAGAAGTAGGCTGTTGGTAAAACTAGGATCTGCATCTTATTCAATAGTTAGGGAACTGGGCAAACTGGGTGGGCCAAGTGGTCCTTATCTGCCGTCAAAGCCTATGTTTCTATGTTTCTTGCATCAGGTAATGGCATGCCACCAAGTCTGACTGTCTGACATCTCTTAGCAACACTGCTGGTCAGTATTGTGTGCTCACACAGTTTGGTAACCGCACAGTCCCACACACTGTGCTATATGGGAAGACATGCGTGTATGTCGTCACTCACATATCATACTCCCTTCCCGTCCACTGTGCACTATTTGTCAGTAAGGTTACTCTGCCATCTCCGCACCAATTCCCTTCCTACGTTCATGCTCTCCTCCCAAGGGCTACCGCCCCCTTCCCTGCTTCAACTGTGTGGTAAGAGTTATCACGCCACCTTGACAGAATGATAGTGCAATGACCCGCACAGTATACAGTGGGACCTACTCCTCACCTACCACAGTACGTAATATTAGCAGCACTTCCCTTCTTGCATCCATGGTTGTACGGTGCGGTAACAGCAGCACAGTCCAGTTTGCCGCACACTGTGGATATCGTTTCCTCTGGCCGTGTTGTCCTTTCTTGCCTCACTTGACACAGCCAAGTGGCCGCCGACATTCCACAGATTTTGCAAGACGACTTCTTTTGTTAGTGGCGTCTAGTCCCAGTAGACTGGTGTCATGTTCGGGTTTGGAAACAATCCTCTCAGTGGCCACCGTCCTTTCCTCATGGTTGTTGCGAGGGTCAACACCTGGCCGGTGCAACGACCCACACAGTACTGGCCACAGTTCCCGTTCCCCTCCCGTGCTGGTTTGCACCACTCCACATGCTGCGGTCGGCATGGTCAGTGACTCCCGTAACCATGCTCTCCAGTGTAGTGGCGCTTTCAACAGCGGTCAATGATTCCCGTTTCCCTTCCCTCCACTGTTGCACCACTCTTCATATTCAATAGTGACCGGGCTACATTTTCAACAGTGTCCCAGAATTAAATGGCACGACTCACAGGGGACAGCATTATACACCCCCCTGAGAAGGTCAAAGCTGTCTCAGAACAGTGTCCGGTAGGTCATTGTTCTCCTGGTGTTTTTTGTTGCAGTAGGCACAGTTCTCCTGGCACTGCCTAGCACAGCATGCAGTCGGTCATATGATACCATTTAGCTACTTTGCAGACCTGAAAAGAAGAGATGCCTGTGTTGCAGTGTTCATATCTATTTTTTTACAAGAAATGTTACAGTTACATCTGCAGACATATCTCTGACGTCTCCTGTATGTAGCTAGCACATACATGTGCAGAAAAAATGCTTGTGTTGCACTGCTAATATTGTGTTCTGTACAATACACCTTACTGTTGTGTTGAAAAATAATACGTGAGCAGTCATCTTTGTACAGTACATCACTGTGCTGTCTCTGTACAGTGGGACTACTCTGTGTAGTGGCAGGATACATATGACAATACCATTGTTTTCATCATGCCACATGATGCATGTCATTTGTGTTTTCAACACACAATTCATCCCATTTTATAAGAGCAATAACCCACGATAGGGTGTGCAGGTATTGGGGATTAATCAAACACCCCGTGCCTGCGGCCTCGTGCCTCACAATGCACCCGGGATGTCGATTAATCCCCAATACCCATAAACCCTATCGTGGATTATCGCTTACATATTAGCCACCAAGGCATCCGTGCTCAATGGGGTGTCCCACTTCTTCAGCATATTTTAACAGTTTTACCTTGATTTTGGAAATGGCTTTTTTCTCATCAGAATCCAACCATTCCCCTGGTTGACAATCTGATCACTATGCTGAAAACTCAGGAAACTTTTTACGGCATTTACTGAAAATGAAAGTATGCGTTTCACCAGTAGCAAGACCACTGATTCAACCTCCTAGAATGCTAGTGCCCTGCAATTTTTGGTCAACAAATGTGAAACAAAAGGAGACTCAAATAAGAATGAGATGAAGGCCAAATGCAGGCTCCCAGACTACCCTCCTCTTCGCTGGAAGAGATTTGGCCCTTTCTTATCTGAGGGGCTCAGCAGGTTTTGCTGGGTTCCTTATCACAGTGTTTATTATTTTTCAGTCAAACTACATATGGGACTATGGGACTATTCAAGTAGCCAGACTTACTACAGTTTCACAGGCAGCTCATAAAAATTCACCGTTTATGGTTTGGCTGACAGTTTTGTCATTTGGCTATAATGTTCAGCTGGCAATTAACCAAAATGCTACAGGGTTTTACATTCCTAGACTAAACCCAGCAAATGTATTGTATGTACTTCCAGGTCAATTTTTTTGACATTACTGCTCGACTCATTTTTCAACTCTCACTGTTTTGTGTATTAAGCACCATTTACTTTTTTAAAAGGCAAATACAGATAGCGATATCGAACAGAACATATCTTATAGCCAGGATTAATTCCTACAAATGTAAGACTGATTTTTCATTATCTTCAACTGCAATTGTGTGACTAAAGATCTTTCTTAAAAAAGAAAGAAAATCTTATAATAAACATAAACACTGTATTCTCTGAAAAAAGTTCTTACTATATTCAGTAAAAAGCAGTACTGTACAGTACAGGCCGAAAAAAAACCCCAACATTATCTTACTAATACAGGTTTGGGTATACTTATTTAATTCTGTAAGCAAAATATGTTGGGAAGATAAGTAAGCATCCATAAAAGGAAGTTAACAATTTCAAACATAATTATGAAGATAGCATTCAACTGCTATGTTGTTATTGGGGGTTCTTGGAACATGGAAGCGCAACTTTCTCACACACACACACACACACACACACACACACACACACACTACAATCTTCCATTCATACATACAAAATATACCAAAGATAGGCTCATTTGACTACGTTGAAAGCAAATTAAAAAAAAAAAAAAAAATGTCATGTCCTCTTTCATTTAAATCTGGAAATACCACCTTCTTCTACTTCTTCAAGAGATGATATAAAAAAAAAAAAAAAAAAAAAAAAAAGTAGCCAAGTTCTATTTTTCACGTGTACTGTTTTTCAAAAGATCAAGGGCAGGGTTCACAACAGGGATGCACCCGGCACATTCCCGACTTGTGCACTAGTGCAATTCTGGAAGGGGACCGATGTGCATACCACCCATAATGTTGTCTGGTAGCATCTGGAGGGGTTATTGTGCAGGGGGCGTGCTCATGCATATGGTGCAGCAGCCCCATTCACAACCCAACTCGAAGGCACATCTCCGGAGCAAGTCTGGAGATGTGCCCCCCAAAAGATAAGTCTACAACAAGTAGATGTAAGTGGTTGTCCGCCCACAGGCAGGCTGCCATACTGCAGACAGCAGCACAGCAGCCTGCCTACCCTGGTATTCCAGGTCCCCACCCCCCTTGCCCATATCACCGATCCTTTGGAAACAACCCCAGTATGTTCCCTGGTGGTACAGTGGTACCCCCTCCCATCCCTGTCCAAATCGCATTACGAAAAGTACATCCGAAATAACCTTGGTGGTCCAGTGGACCCCCCCACCCACTCAGGCACCCCCACCCCGCTCCCATCCCAGCATGGGTAGAAAGCCAGCGGGCAGCTCAACCCACCTGCACACCGCCACAGCTGCCTGCCAACTATGCTGTCCGTGAATGACAGCATACTGTACAACTATAAGCGCACCGGTAACCCGCCGGCCTTCCACCATGCTGGGATGGGGGGAGCCGAGTGGGGTGGGGGTCCACTGGACCACCAGGGTTATTTCAGATGTACTTTTCGCAATGCGATCGGGGCATGGAAGGGGGGGGTACCACTATACCAACAGGGAACATACTGGGGTTGTTTTCCAAAGGATCAGTGATACTGTACCTGTCATTCAGCGAGTGGGCGGGCGGTGTGTGGGCAGGATGCAGCCACCCACCAATGCCAG
This sequence comes from Neoceratodus forsteri, assembly GCA_016271365.2. Classification (NCBI taxonomy): domain Eukaryota; kingdom Metazoa; phylum Chordata; order Ceratodontiformes; family Ceratodontidae; genus Neoceratodus; species Neoceratodus forsteri. The sequence goes on from CM028132.1 coordinate 1,286,191,779, forward strand.
GGCAGGGAGCGGGATGGGCAAGGGGTTCTGTGTGGGTAGGTGGTGCCACTAGATCACCAGGGCATTGCAATACGGTATGTTACCGCGATCATTGCAAAGGGGGGGTCCACTAGACCACCAGGGATGGTCATGTTGCATACTCATCGGGGAATCGGGGGACTTGGGGGCCACTAGACTACCAGGGCCATCTTTAGATACTTTACCCGGGATCCCACAGCACGCGTCATGCTGTGCAGGGTGCAAGTCTCCAGCATGCCCTGCGCAAGGCATGCAAATGGGGCCATAATGACATGCAAATTGTCCCATTTGCACCTCGCATATATTATGGCCTCATGTACATGCCCCCCGCTGAATATTGCGGGTGATGTGCCTAGCGCAACTGCGCTTGCGCATCCCTGTGCTCCCTATCAGTGGCTTGCACTGGCGCAGTGCCACTGCGCCATGTGCAGTTTGTGCTCTGCCCATGCCATAACCGTTGAATATCACCTGGACCTGGCCCCGGAGCAGCACAGTTGCGCTGCGCTCAGGCTTGCGTCACTGCCTGAAGCAGTCTGAATATCCCAGCCATTATGTTCTAAATAGTATTAATAACCTGGGTGCAGATCTGAAACACCCAATGGGATAATTAAAAAAATCCCATACAGATGGAATAATAACAGAAATGGAACAAGTATTTAAAAATCAGGGTCTACAGGGAAAAGAAACAATACAGGCTCAACGCAGTTCTTTACCTCTTCACAGTAAACCCAGCCATGACACTTAGCTTTAGTTTCACATTTAAAGAGCATATGTTCACTGCTAATAAACAGGCAATTGGCTCTTTATTTTAATGTATTAGTAATGATTTTTTTACCTTTATAATAAATATTATTTGATTGTGAAGTGAAACTAGTTTTCATCCCTTTAAACCATTAGGAAAAATAATTTTTTTTAACCATGTATTTATGGCCCCTTATGTCACTGGCCCATCCATACCCGTTTCCCACCATCCCCATGTTTTACCTGGCTCTGTAATCCCCATGATCCCCCACCCCGTGGCAGAGCCAGGCTTCCTTTCCAAGGCCCCCTACATCGACCATGCGTGCTACCACGGCCTTGCATGCTACTCACCCCTGCAGGCGAGGCATGCTCCCCAGCCCACCACATGGGTCGCTACAGCGCAGAACTAGATGCTCTCCCTCTCCACCTGGGAGGACTGATGCACAGCAGCACCTCCCCAGGCCTTGGGACCGCCCAACTGGCTTCCTGGGCTCGCTTTTGAACCTGGGTCATCAGCATGGGAGTACACAGCACTACCCATTTGGCCATCAGATGACACTAGCAAAAAACATTTAATAGAATTATATTATCGTGATAAACACAAATAACAGGGAGATCAGTGAATTTAAAGGGACACTGTCAACCCTTTTTGCGTCATTATTTCTAGGCGAAAACCCACATTTTCCGATTGCTTATGCAAGACCCAGGTTCCCCTTGGATTACTAGGACCCTGGTAGATTTAGTGTGGGTTGCTAGGTAGATTTTCTGGGCAGCCCAGGTTTTAAAACCTGCTGTGGTTCCCTTGATAACCTCTGTCGGTCAACCTGGCAGAGGCTCCAAGGGGATGGAACTCACAGCAGCATGTCACACTGGAATGTTGGCATGGAATGCTGCTAAGGAGAGTTTTCTGCTTGAGAGCAGAGCTGGGAAAGGAAAGTGAAGAGAAAGGAGTTGCATTCTGCCTTTGGACAGAGGAGTTGGGGATGGCTGGTGAAGGTTACCCCCTCCCCTTGCCCTGCCAGCCCCAATGTTGGTTAAAGTATAAGCGGCGTCATGCTGTGCAACGGCCATCTACAGTTCCGTGCCCTTGTGAAGGGTGAAGACTCTGTAGTAGAGTGCAAGTCTGCAACCCTGAGTAATGTTTTGTGGGAACATGGAAAGAAAGTGCTGCCCAGTGTTGGGATGGTCAGGATTTGTCCTTGGACCTCAGGGAAATGTCTAATGTATTAAAAGTTGGATTTCAGACACTGTGGGAGGACTGTTCAGACCCAAATAGTGCCTACACAGTATGGATCTGATATGTTGGGACAAAGGTCTCCTCTGTGCAGAGTAGGTCTGAGAAAGTGTCTGTCTGACAAGGGAGGATAAAGACTCGTTGGCCGGGACACTCCACTGAAACTGCTTTGTGCCATAACAGTTGCCAGTGGGGTTTGTCTGGTTCAAAAGAACCCCCCCTTTGAAACTCCCCCCCCTTTTTTTTTTTCCATCATTTGTCAAAAATGTTCATCATTTCTATTTATTTTGTGACTGTCACAAAGTACAAGATAAGCACTGCCCAGTGGGAGGATCCTGTGTAGGAACCCTGGATTAGGGGGAGCTTGAAATATTCCCAACGGGATGGCAAATCCTAAAGTTATCCAGTGTTCACAGACCAGGAGAGGGATGGGCCAGAAAGTAGCTTGTGCCCCTACTGTGAGGGGAGTGGGTTTCAAATCTGTAACTGTGGCAAAGTACTGCGGTGGAAAAGATGGACTGTGTGTACCCATTCACTGCACCTGCAGCCCCTGTGGACAGGCGTTGTTGTGTCAGGTCCAGGTTGTCAGAATAAAACCTACTACTTGACTCTATTTCCCATTGTGGACAGCTTTCTGTGAGTGGACTGCAAGTTTCTGGTACCACCAGTGATACGGCCCACCCTAGAATCTGGTAAAAATACAAATGTTCTTTTGTGTGCCCCTTTTCACCCGATATCCGAACCAGAGAAGCTCCCGAGCCAGGAAAGTGTGTGGAGACTGTTGGTTGCCAAATGCCATCTGTTTACCCGGGGCAAAACGGTTACACTTTGTTTGCCTAGAATTTATTCACATAGCTGCTTCTGTTGCTTGTTTAATCTACTTGCTTTCTTAGTAGAACTGAAAAGCATGCTAATGGTGTATTTATACCTAACCTTGTTTTGTTTCAAATACGAACATACAGAGAAGCCAGCAGAATTAGGCCTTTTGGTCTATCTAGTCTGCTTGCTGTACAGGGTTCTCAGCTCAGGCTGGTGTCCCAGCTCCCCCCAACCTTTCCATCCCTCTCCTCCCTCCTTCCATGACCTTAATCTTCCCCTATAGCTATCCCAGCCTCTCCTGAGCTACCCCAATTGAGATCGCCTCTTGAACGGTGCAAATCCTTGATGTATTCATACTGCACACTTCCTGAACATTAGAAACACCCAAAACAGTGCAGTTACTCATGCTGAGTTGGTCTCTCTCTCCAACCAGATCATGAGTGGCTAAACTGCTGGGAGTGTTCCAGAGATGCAGTGGTAGTTAATCAAAGATTAAAAAAAGGATTAAAAAAAAAAAAAAAGAGTTTGTGTGGTAACACCTGTATGGTAAGCAGTCTGTTTTTCACTTTAAAACAGAAGAAAGGACTCAGAATCAAACTACCAGCTACATCAGCAATGTCTACAGAACATGGTAAATAAGGTTTTCTATTTTTTAAAACAAGAAACACTGAGACTTAAGAAGACTGACTATGTCTCTTTAATGGGACACTATCATCCCCTTTAAGGCCTCAAATTTTCCCTAGACTGAAAAGAAAAAAAAAAAAAAAAAAAACACGTTATGACTGTTCACTCTCCAGAGACTGCTGATGTAGCTCGTAGTTTGAACCTTCCCCCTTTTTTAAAATGTACATTTTTTTTTTTTAATATATAGTTGTTTGCCACCCCGCCGCCACCTACTTCTACCATCCGCCCCTGTGTTGAGGGTCCCCCAGTCCCCACTCTCCTCACTGTCACGCCAGTGGGTGGGGGGGGGATCTACACGGAGCTGGACCCACGAGTCCCTGAGTGCCGTTACATACAGCAACGGGAGGACATAGGTCTTTTCTCGGTTTTCTCCCTCCATGGTCCCCGGGGCCTCAGCGTCACGGTCGTGCATGCGTGTGGAGGCCTGCATGCATTCCACCTACCCTGGTCCAACACCAGCCCCACATTTGCTCAGCACTGCCAGGAGCCTCCGCCCAATGGCAGCCAAAAGCTGGGAAGTCTTGCCTCCACAGTCCAGAACAGGACAGCAGCCAAGCGACCGCTTGATCCACTTCCAGCCCTCCCCCACCCAGAAGACCCTCGGCAGCCTGAGCTTGCTCCTGTACTCAGGTCGCTGGAATGGCGCAAGGTGTGGCATCCTACACATCAACTGTGTGCCACTGGGCCGGGGATCTGCAGCTTATCCAATAGGTAGGGAAATGGGCAGACTAGGTGGGCCAAGCAGTCCTTATCTGCCGTCAAAGTCTATGTTTCTATGTTTGAATGACACCAGGTGGAGGCCTGATGGTAGCACCGAAGTATGAGCAGTGAACTGAGGTCTGGGCAGGGAGAGCCATGGTTCCAGGACCCATATGTGCCTCCAAGCTAAGGGGAACTCTGGGAGAGAAAAAAAAAAAAAAGGAAAAGTGGTTAGCTTAGGATCCATGACATCCTATCCACTGGCCTTCTGCCCCCCACTGCCACCCAACTGGAACCCAAGTACTGGATGTGTGTCTCCAGGTGGGGGAAGGGATGGTTCCCCACACCTGGCCCTGCTACGGGGCGGGGGCAATCCATGGGTGTCTAAGGGTACTGGCTGAGGTAAGAGCTGGGTGGAGGAGGTGGGAACAGGAACAACGAGCCTGCCCGGGTAGACCAGCAGGAAAAAAAAGCTTTACGGAAAAACAAAAACATCAGCACTGGTGCTAAAGGTGTTAGCACCTACGCTAACCTGGGTTTGTGCCAGAGCTCTGAGTGGGGCCTTTTTTTTCCCGTATTCTGTTTTTCCTCCTTGTGGCCAAGACAGGCTTCCCTTGAGCCTTTGGCTCTGCCCCATTGATCCCACTGTCCTGCACCTCCCCAGGAACTTACTTCAGAGCCAGAGCACCTCCAAGCAATCCACACCATGGCGAAGTCAGGAAGGGAGGGTTGTCCTCCACCAAAGCACAATCCAGTTCTTCGGCCCCAGAGTCCCCAGTGATGTGGCGGGCGAGGATTTGTGGCAGGATTTATTAATGCCTGTCCTGCCACCATTTCCACAGTTTTTGTCCCATTCCCACGATGGTGGGTGGGGGGGGGGCACTCGTCCCATCCTCTGCCCTTCCCGACCTGCAATGCAACCAGGCCTCCACCTGGTGGCAGTCATTCAGCGAAGCGTGCAGTTCTCCCTCTCCCGAGGGAAGAGAGCAGCCCTGTGGGCGCTCTATCCTCTCCCTCCCCTGCCAACCCCCAGCAACCCGTGCTCGTTCCTGAATACTGTATGAGTCACCGCCATGGTGAGAGGTATGGCACTTAAGGCACTTCAGCCCTCTGTGACATTGTGCCAGCTGGATGGAGCAATATTCAGAGGCCCCAGAGCACTACCCAAACCCAGCAGCGCGATCGTGCTAACCATAATGTTGTGCCTATGCAAATGAGGGAGTCCCTCATGCATAATGGCACAGCAGCATATTCAAAGGTTTGTTGTTGGTGCTGAGCAGCCCCAGAGCAACACTGTTTACTGCCACAGAAAACCAGCTCTTACTGCAACGCTGAGGCCATGCCACCACTCCCGAAGGCAGGGCGGCTGTACTGCTCCCATTCGCCACTGTGTCTAACATTCACCATCCCCCACTACCCCCACAGCATTGTAATAAGGATTCCTGGAAGTCTTGTGGTTCCCCCAACCCTGCTCACCCATGCTGTAGTTATTAGTCATATCCTTGGTAGTTATGGACCCCTGACCTCAATCACCTATGCTGCTATTTATTACCTTCTCTTTGGTGTTGAATGGACTCCCCAACCGACTGCCAACCCCACCCACTTAGGACCCCTGCCCCTCCCCCTAATTGCCCCTAACCTGTAAGAAGAGTGCAGAGCAGCAATCAGCACAGCCCTCTGCTCACCTTTTCAGCCAGCAGCTCTCCGATGGTTACACAGCGCAATCATGTACAAAAAGCAAGTATACGCGAGTGGACTTTCAGCTTGAGCAGGCTTGTTGTTTGAGCCATAAACCAAATACCATTATCCACAGTGGTGGAGTAACAAGTGAGGGTGTCAGTTACCTCTCACTTGGGATTATCGTTTCAGCGAAAAAGGCCCACCTGATGAAGACTCAGGTGAGTCGGAGCACTGGGGCAGACTGAAGTGCGGTAGCTAAGAGGTTATTAACCATGGGTAATTCGCCTGTTTAATTTGTAAGCTAGGACTGTGTCATTTGTCTGCAAAAAGGAAAAAATTACTCACCGCAGTGATGTTCTTAAGGGATCATTCACTATATTTACATTTTATGCAGTCATCTCTGCCAAGAGTGATGCCCCAGAGATAGAACGTATGCAAATTTTAGAATCTGGAATGTAGGTTCAAACTCTGCATTCTTGCTCCACTCTGGCTATTGCTCAGATCCGTTTCTAAGTGAGCGCAGGGCTCTCGGCGACGTGGGTGCCAGCGTCCTTTACACACGTTTTGTGCTTCGGAACGCTCAGATTTTTTTCAGAAAGTCCTAGAGACACTCATTTATGAGGCCCCGGGAGTTCATCCATCGAGCCACACCCTCGCTGGTTTCATGATGAATCAGGAGAGCAGGAGGGCATGCTCCATTGGTTTCTATGGACTTTTTTTTTTTTTTAAACTAGGATTTTTAATGTTTTAGAAGGTGAATTCAAACACATCAAGGCCACTGCTCAACTAACAGACTCTTGTTAGTTGGCGGTGTATGTTTGAACTGCCCTCTAAAAATATTAAAAGTTGTAGTTAAAAAAAATGGTTCCATAGAACCATTGGCACACCCTCAAGACTCTACAGATTTACATATCACTTAAACGCAGCACTCACAAGCAAAGCTTGTATTTATTTCAATGGGGACTCCCCAAAATGTAACATGAACTCCTACTTTTTAGCTGCAAACACACACACACGCACACCTTTGGCTGCACACTTTTTTTTTTTTTTTTTTTAAGAAAGCCCCAGACTCCCAAACAAAACATCCTTCCAAGAGCTGTGGAGAATGGAGTGGTGGCTGGTGGAGGCTACCAAATAATGTATTTAGAAAAAATGTTATAGAATTTTGAAAAACACTGAACAAATTGAAACAAACTTGTGAAATGTTACCATATAAACAATGACTACAAGCTTACAATTGTAGGAACTGCAATAGTAATGCTCAAGCAACCGCAATGAAAAAAAAAGGGAACAGATTCTTGTGTGAACCTGTTCCGTAATCTGGAAGTGGAGAAGGTTAGAGAGGGTAAACAGGAGTGATCCCTTAAGAAACAATATTACTACAGTGAATATTTTTTTTCTTCTAACCCTAGGAATCGTTCACTTAATGTTTACACTTCATGCAGACTCAGTAGCAGTACCTTGGGAGACTGGGTTCAGAACCTAGCTAAGAAAAAAAAAAAAAAAGGGTTTTGCAATGTAGCAGTTCCAAAGCTGGCATTCCTTCTAGACTGTATGTCCAAACAGTAGTGTTGTGGGAATGTGTGCTATTTTTCAGGTAGCTGCTTGGCAAATAGCTCCTTAGATGGACTTGTACAGCTACCCAATTGTGTAGACCCCACCCTCTTTGTTGTATGTACTGGTCATATTCTGTGTTTCTATTTTAACACTTTGTATTATTGTATGCTACATGCTTATTGATGTATAGTACTCCGACGAAGAGCCTTTGTAAATGAGTCTTTGACTCAAAGGTTGTAAATCCAATTTACTCAATAAATAAAATAAATAAAAATGTCTAACAATGGCCTACCCCTTGATGCAACAGAGTCCAAGGTACCCCCTTGTGGCGTGTGCCCTTAAACCTCTTGGTGGCACTTTTCCAGCTTTTTCATAGCAGAACTGAATGAAAGACACTATTCCAGCTAGAGACAGATCTCTCTCTAGTTGGTTTGCCTTTGCCTACCTCATCACAGGTAACAAAGAGCTGGGTACTGTGGGACTTGATATCTTTTGTCCTATCCTGTGCTTGTAGGCAGACAGGACTCACTTTAGGTCCAGACTATGCAACTCTTCCTCATCTGAGCTGCAATGCTCTGGATAGAGTATAGGGAGGGTCACTGATGGATTCAGGTGGAATTCAGATACCACCTTAGGAAGGAATTTTCTGTTGGTCCCAAGAACTAATTTATCCCTGTGGGGGATTATGTAATTTGACTCTGTACAGAGGGCTTGCAATTCTTTCACCCTCCCAGCAGGGGTCATCACAATTAGGAACATGGTTTTCCATGTGGCATACTTCAAGTCAGCAGTTTCTACAGGCTCAAATGGAAGCTGGGCAAGGCATATCTTGAGGTGTTAGGGTGGGACAGGGTCCCTAAATTGGTGAGTACAGCTGGCTTAGGCCTTTAAAAAAAACCTCTTCAAAATGGGTTGTTAGGCCAAAGACTTTTCCTTGCCAGCCGACAGGTATGCTGATACAGCTGCTAAGTGCACCTTTAAAGCTAAAAGCCATAGGCCTAACAACTGTAGCTGTACTAGGTATTGCATAATCATGAGCAACCCTGCCACTATTGGGTTTATTTTTCTGGGGGCACACCAGTAAGAAAACCTTTTCCATTTAGAGGAATAAGCTTTCCTGGTAGCAGGTTTCCTTGACACCTTAAGCACCTTCAGGATTTATGAGCGTTCCAGTTCGGACAATTCTAACTCCTCAAGAACCATGCTCTCAGCTGCAGGGTCCTGGGATTCAGGAATGTTATTCTGCCCTGGGACAAATTAAAACAGACTGTGAATGAGTGGCAGGCCGATTTATTCTTATCGGACAGGAGCATCAAGTACCAGGCCTGTCTGGTCCAGTCTACAACAGCCACCGTGATCGTTGTTGCACATTAATTTCAGAGTTTCATGAGTACTTTCTGAATGAGTGGAAATAGTGAGACGGCATAGAGAAATGTCCCTGTCCAATCCAGTGCAATGGCGTCCTCTGGGACTGTTCTTCCGGCTGGTAGTCGGCAAAAAAAAAAAAACTGTGGGAGATTGTCATTCTCCCACGATGCAAATAGGTCTATACTGGGAGTGCCCCACCTTCTGAACACTGTAGTAAGAACCGGCTGGTAGTTTAAGGCCCATTTATGATTTCCCTGGTTGATTCTGCTTAGGGAATCTGCCAGGACATCATCACTGCATAGCAGATGCACTGCAAATGTGTTTGCTTCTAGAGAACATGCCAGGTCCCAGACCCTCACTTTTTTCTCTGTACACAGTTTTGAGGATCTCATTGCTCCTATTTGTTTATGTAGTATACAGTTGTGGTGTTGTCTGTCCTGATTTGGACAGTCTGGCCCTGTAGCTGGGAGGAGAAAGACTGCATTGCTAGCAGTACTGCTCGGAGCTCCAGGACATTTATGTGTCCGAGTGACTCATGTGGGCTCCATGTGCCACCCACTGTGAGGTCCTGGAGGTGGGCACCCCACCCCAAGAGTAAGGCATCCGTAGTACACATACTTGGTGATTGCTGAAGGAAGGGAATGCTCTCTCTGAGGTTTCTTTCTTCTTTCTACTACTGTAATGATTCCACTAGTGCTTGTCACTGGCTCTAGCTTTGAAAGTGGACCCCATCTTTGGGACCAGTTGTCCCTTAAGTGGTGCTGGGTCTCTCATTTGAAACTTGGCCCATGGAACCACAGCAGTGGATGCAACCATGTGACCTAGTTAGTGTAGGAAGTTCTCTTACAAGTCTTGGCTGACCTGCTGTGAAAGACTCTGCTGTTGCTATCAAAGCTGTAACTCTGGTCTGGGGGAAGAAACCTCTTCTCCCCCTACAGGCGTATTTAACTTTGCACCTATAAAGTCTAATGTTTGAGCAGGCTCCAGCTGGGACTTCTGCAGGTTTATCAAGAATCCCAGGTTCTCCAAGGTGCTATTTACCAACTGAACTGAGCACCTCGTGTCTTGTTCTGTTCTCCGAGACTAGCCAGTTGTCCAGGTAGGCAAAAACCACCACGCCTTGTTTTCTCAGATGTTCCACCACCACAGACAGGCACCATGTGAAAACCCTGGGAGCTGAGGTAAGACTTAATGAGAGAGCTGTGAACCAGTATTGTCAGTTCCATAGCTTTCAGTCAAAGGGTGGCTGGAGCCTGGCATTCGCTACCAGAGAGACTGGTTTATAGCAAGACAATGAATCAATTCAACAACAACAACAAAAACTACACAACTATATGGCTACTGATAATGTTACCCAATTCCACTGACATGTGGCAAGTCACCACAGGGCTAATGCCTAAAGACTTGAAACACTATGAAACTATGAATCTGAGATACTTTGTGAGACTGACTGGGATACGTAAATAAGCATTTTCAAATCCAGGAATGCAGTCACTGCCCTTTCTGTAAAGAAGGGATCACTGTTCTCAATGTGACCATCTTGAATTTTTTTTTTTTCAAATGTGTGTTCAGAAACCTGCGATCTAAAATAGGAGGTTGCCACTCTCCATTTTTCTTGTGGATCTGGAAGTATTTTGAGACTAGCCCCCTGCCCCTCTGGGAGGCAGGAACTTTTTCTATAGCTTGTGACGGTAACAGTTTTTTTTTTTTTTTTTTAATACTTCCAGTTCCAGAAGACTTTTTTCTGTGAGAGTAAGCTGGAAAGTATTTCTGCCGGTTTGGGGAGTGTTTTAACTGCAGACACACCCCGGATGACTACTCCCAGTGCCTATTTGGCCCACTTGACAGTGGTAATGTTTACCCCACTCCTGGAAGTTGTGTGCCAATCTTCCTCCTACTGGCAATGATTGGGTGACCTGGACAAAATTGTCAGGGGGTTTGTTTTGGCCAGGGTTTAGGCAATGAAACTGCAGCATTACACCTGGAAGTCCTTTTTCCCCCTTCCCCTATAGTAACCTCTTTGTCATTAGTACTTGCAGAGAGCGTAAGAGGCATAGGCTCTCAGGAAGTATCTCCTATCTCTGCCTCCCCTCCCGTGTGACCTGTAGAAGGTAAAGGCCTTTTATTCTCATTGTTACCTCTGAAAGTAATTTTGCATTCATCCATTTTTTTCCATGCAAGCCTCTGTTGTGTCAAATAAAGAATCTCCCCCAAAGGACATATCCATGGCCTTGTTTTGAGTATCCAGGGAAAGAATGGTAGTCCTCAGACAGAAAAACCTTCTTAAGGACACTGCATGAGCCAAAACTCTGGTAGCAGTGTCATTAGTGTTCACCGCAATGTGGAAATGATATTTTGCAGCATGCGGGGTAGATCTTGCTGTAGCAATCAGGTCCTGTGCCAAACCATCCCCTGCTCTTTCTGCCAGTGCCAGAACTGTGTTCCAAGGTGCTTTCTGGTACTGTGCTATACGTGATGAATAAGCTGCCAGCTTGATAAGTAGGGAAGCTGTTGTATAAACCCTTTTTTGACAACATTTTTCAGTCTTTTACAGGGAGCTGAGCAGATACAGTAATTTACACTCTCTCACAAGCAGCTGCCTGGACTACCCCACGATGATTGCCAAAATGGGCATACAGATGCTCCACTTCCTGCTTGTCCACCTGATATTTGCTCTCAGTTTTTCCTTCAATGGCTGCAGCAGAAGTGGGTGCAGCCATGATTTTTGCTATGGCCTTTTTAAAGAGGTTTATGCATGGGAAGTAATATTCTTCTTGTTGGTGCTACTCCCAGCATGTCCATAAAAACTAGCATCCTCTTCATCCTTCTCTGTTTCTAGTGAAGGGATGCTGAAGGTATCAACCATTTATCTGACAGATGAGAAAAAAGATGAGTAATCCTCAATTTGCCTTGGAGTGGGTTTGAAATCTTGTTCAGGTGTGCCCTCTAACTCCATCGGGTCACCTTCCTCCTCCGCAGGCAGATAGGTTGGAGCCTGAGCCGTGGGGGGAGGGGGGATTTCCCCAATGGCAAGGACCACCTGGGAAAAAAATGCTACATTTCTGGTATGTCCTCTAAGGAGGGTTTTATTTCTGTGCCACCTGGCTGCTCCTGTCTCCATACAGGAAGAGTGACAGTGGCATTATTTTCTTTCACTTTCTTTTTTGGCAGACACCATTTCCAGTGCCTGTTCTAAGGCTGTTTTATTTTTATTTCTGCCACCACTGATTCAGGGTTCCACATTTCGGACACCCCGATATCTGAACCATGTTTACCAAGCCTTTCTGATGGCTGTGCAGCTTTATCTTTTTTTCTTGTCACTTTTTGCATTATTTGCTGCTGTACATGAGGAGAAGGACCTTTCAGATGTGTGCTTTCCACCATTGTAGGGACCACCCTCACAGCCTTTTTACATTAATTTTAGGTGATACAGACTCAGACTAAGAAGACGTGATTCTTTTTAAAATGTTTACCATTTTAAGTAATCAGCCGAGACCCTTCTAGGGTTCCCTGCTCATCCGCCGCACAATCTGCGGCCACCGAGCAGTCGGCGCTTCAGAAGCCGACGCTTGAGACCACAGGCTCGGATCCAAGACCCAGAGAGCCAAGACCCTTCTAGGGTTCCCTGCTCATCCGCCGCACGATCCGCGGCCACCAGGCGGTCGGCACTTCAGAAGCCGACGCCCGAGACCACAGGCTCGGATCCAACACCTAGAGAGGTACGGCAAAGCCGCAAACCAATCGGAGCGCCAACGCCTTTTGCCAGGCTCACTCCGATTGGTCCTTTTACTTCTTTATTAATGGAGCAAAAAAGGTGCTTTTCTACCAAATCCTGGCTCAATATTAATGCTTATATTGTATTCTTGACTAAACTGCATAGAAAACGGTGAAATTCCGTTAAAGCTGCCCCCCAAAAAAAAAAAAAGCTGTCTTTACTTGCTAAAAAAAATCTGCCTAGTGTTTAAAGTGATTACAACCCTTTCCTTGACTCTGTAAGCTGTAGCCCAGACTCCCAGGCGCCAAGGAAATCGCCCCTATTCTTTCACAAATGTATTTTGTCACTGGCTAGTGAGACCCTTTGTTCTCCAGCATTAACTGGCTTCTTCTTCTTCTTCCTCCCTCTTCAGTAGAGACCTTTCTAGGGTTCCCTGCTCATCCGCCACACGATCCGCGGCCACCGGGCAGTCGGCGCTTCAGAAGCCGACGCCCGAGACCACAGGCTCAGATCCAAGACACAGAGAGATACAGCAAAGCCGCTAATTTTCAGCCACCCACCCATTCCCCCCTTCCTGCACACTATTATATAGACCGTCTTGCTCCACCCCTTGCTGTCATTGGCCCCCCCCACTTTCTACCATTTCTTCTACTACCCCTTCCTGCTGGCCTAATACTTAGACAATCCTCCTGGGGCACTGCCCAACATTTAGCTCAGCCTTATAAACCTACCTTAAGGAGCCTTGCCTCCCTTATAAGATCCCCTACCGGACTATTTACATTAAAACCATGGCATTGTGGCTCCAGCTTTTCAGCGCCCTATGTGTACTACCTTTACTAGGGGATCCCCTAGGTAGGACCTACCTAAGCAGGAATATTTACCCTTCTTCAATTGAATGTGTACATATCTGGCCTCTACTTAACTCTTGCAACACCTCCGCACCATTACACCCCCACCAACTGGAGTGGCATATCCAGTGCGCTTCAAGAAGCCAGATGCCAGTGCAAAGGAATCAGCCACTTCCCCCTAGTGATTACACCCCATGGTACTTTACAGCAAGGGTTCTATGCTATGTAATGCTAGGACAACATAACTCTAAACAAGCCCTCGCAAACATACTTAGATGCTATATCTATCCGGCATAGGAAGAAAATCTCCAATTTATCCCTTGTTGCCCTAAGGAAACTCGTACTCCTGCTATTACTATGCTCAGGCAACGCTGAGCTCAACCCTGGGCCCACAAAAGACATCACCTCACCCTCAGAGCTCTCTAACCTAAAAGGAATCAACTTCATGCATGTCAATACATGTAGCCTTGTTAAAAAAAAAAAATCTCCTCCATCCAGGCTTGGATTTCTCACACCGAACCTGACGTGCTTGTTATGTCAGAATCCTGGCTACAGCCTTCCACACCTGACAAGGAGATCGGCATACCCAACTATCTACTATTCAGAACCGACAGACTAACCAGGGGTGGTGGAGTAGTCATCTACACTAAGGACAAATTCACAGTCTCTATACTTGACTCTTCCTCGTTAGCCAACGCATACAAATGCCTATCACTAAAAATTGAAACCACTTCGTCACCGTTAGCCATCCGAATCAATCGGCTGCTACAGATTACCCTCAACTGGGCCTCAGCTTCTGACCTCACTTATCTTCTATGTTGGACTCCATTAACCTAGAAACTATAATATTGAGAGAGCTTAATTATGACTGGCTGTCCAACGCCTCGCTACCTCTCAAATCCCTCTGCGATTCCCATGGCCTTTCACAACTCATCAATGATCCAACATGCATCAATAAGAAAAACCCATCAAGCAGCACCCTCCTAGATGTCCTACTAGTAAATAAACTGCACTTCTTCTCCCATGCTGGTATCTTCTACGCGGATGTATGGCAACCACTGTTTTATTGCCAGGGTGAGAACTAATCATATGCCCAAATCCACCTCAAAATTCTCTAGTAAGAGATCTAAACGGAACTTCGACCCACTGGCCTATACCAACGATCTCAAGGCATTTCCACTTTGGCAGAATTTCTTCCTTGCCAAATCAGTGAATAATGCATACACCATCTTCCAAGAAATCCTTACAAATGCTCTCAATATCCACGCTCCTCTGGTCAAAACCTCACACAAAGCCTAGAACATATCGCTGGTTTACTGCGGACCTCAAAACCGCATTATTAAAAAGGGATAAGCTTTGGAAAATTGCTTGTAAATCACAGCTAGCCAAGGACTGGTGTCTTTTTAGAACTGCTGGGAACTTCTACACAAAACTGATAAGAGAGACCAAGTCCAATTTCTACTGTACAGAGCTAGACTCCGCCTCTAAATGCCCAACCAAATTCTGGTCCACAATAAAAGACCTCACTGGTAACACGATAGGAAATGTACTCCCACCAAAAATCTCCTCAAACAATGTCAGCATCAGTGATAAAAAGGAAATATTACAAGCATTCAATAATCATTTTGCCTCAGCTGGTCTAGCTTTTAATAAATCGCCTGCTAGCAGCCTGCGCTCCCAGATGAATGCTTCGCGCCCCGAGCCAAATCTAACAAAAGCAGCCTTTTCCTTCTCACCTGCTACTCTAAAAGAAGTCGAAGAGCAACTACTTCACTTGGATACCAAGAAAAGCACAGGCGTGGATTCTCTAGATCCTTACTTCATTAAGGTTGCCTGGTACGTCCTGGCAGTACCCATCACTCATCTGTTCAATTTGTCACTGTCCCAGGGGTCTCTTCCTAATTTATGGAAGACTGCCCACATTATCCCACTATTTAAATCTGGGGATCCTTGTGACCTAAATAATTATAGGCCAATCTCGTTACTCCCCATACTTTCAAAACTTTTAGAAAAAATAGTGAATGCCCAATTATGAGCCTTCCTGGAAAAAACAGACTTTCTAAATCCTATTCAGTCAGGCTTCCATATGAATCACAGCACGGTTACAGCGTTGGCCAAGGCAACTAACGATTGGCAAAAGGACCCTGAAAACAAAAAGTTCATTTGCGCTGTCTTTCTGGACCTTAGCAAGGCATTCAACACTGTCGACCATTCCCTACTTCTTTCCTCATTAGAAGCCTTAGGTCTAGACACCACCTCCCTGGACTGGTTCCAGGACTACTTGACGGGCAGATACCAGCAGGTCAAGGCAGAAGGGGGTCTTTCCTCCCCAAAACCGTTACTAAGAGGTGTCGCTCAAGGCTCCATTCTGGGACCAATACTCTTCACCATATATATTAATGCCGATATCGATACTGTTAAGAAAGCCAATATTCACCTGTTTGTGTATGACACAGTACTATACCTAAGCCAGTCAACACCTGAAGCTGCCTGTAAAGATCTGCAACTCAACTTCAACATCCTCCAATACCAACTTCTCGACAAAAAGCTGCTTTTCAATGCCAAAAAAACCAAGGCAATGATTCTCTCACCTGGCAACCTTCAGTCCTACCCTGCTACTGGCACTCTACCCCCCCATCTCCACCTTACTGGGGGAAAACTTGGAGTTTGCCCCCAAGTTTAAATACCTGGGAGTATGGCTAGACCACAAACTCTCCTGGGAACATCTGGAAGATATGGTGAAAAAACTGAGGCAGAGGCTGGGGCTCTTCTACCGGATAAACCGTCTTCTGACCACAGAGGCAAAAAAAAAAAAAACATCTTGTACAGTCCACCTTCATCTTCTTATTAGATTACACCGATTTTATCTATAGTCATTGCAACGCCTTATACCTGGGTAAGCTAGACGTCCTATATCACACAGCGCTGCGCTTCATTATTGGCCTACCCTCCTCTACCCACCACTGCTCTTTATATGATGCTGTGGGATGGACATCCCTACAAATCAGACGCAATAAAAACGCTGCAGTTTGGACATTAAAAACGATTACCGGCAAATTACCCCACTATATCCCTGACCTACTGCCTCTAAGCGAGCATCGTAACTATGCCCTAAGGAGCTGCTCCCCAATTTCCTTGAGGATCCCCATGGTCCGTACACGCCTTGGGAGAGCGGCCATAAGCTTTTCGCTACCAATCCTCTGGAACGAGATCCAGAAATGTCTGAAACTAAGTTCTCCAGTAAGCACCACAGTATTCACGCAAAAACAAACAATTAGAGAAGTATGCCACTGCTTCCTATGCCCATGATCCATTGTCTCTGTGCGTATTATCTCTCTCTGACCCGCACATGTAGAAAAACGTTTACTCCACAGTAACCTTACACTGTTCATCCCCTTGCCTCGTCTTTCCACCCATCTCGCTATCCCCTGCTTCTATTCTGTTCCCCAAGTGCAAACATCCTCATAGAGCACTCAGTGTAGTCACCACATGATCCATGGCCACCGGGGGTCTGCGTCCCAGAAGCCGCCACCTGTAGCTCCTCCAATTCTGTGAACTTTATATGGTCCCAGCTAGGCCGCCACATGCATTAGCAGTCCCAAGGTCGCCGCGCTTCTGAAGTTGACACCTGTATCTCTTGACCATACTCTGCTCACTGTGAGTTGCAATCACAGCTCAGTCACCTTAAGACACTAAGGCTTACGGGCAGATGGTGACCCTAAGAGCCTCAATCCTTATAACTTACAGTCCCTATGCATAAGAGGGAACTCAGCAGTGTCACGAGTAGGACTTTTTTCCCTGCAGTGGTGCCTCCCTTTCACCACTGTAACCTCTACCTACTCGATACTTCACTTAGGCTCCTTTTCCCCACCCATTCCTTGACCATGTCATGTATATAGTGGATATATTAAACGTGTGCCTAAATGGACTTCTGGATTCACTCTTACTTAGTTTGTTTTATTTCCTATTCCCCGGTACTATTATAATGCTCGTACTTATGTGTGATTGTGTATTCTGTTCTTGACCTTGTGTGATGCAGGTCCACCTTGTAAATGAGCTTGCTCAACTGTGTTCGCCTGGATAAATAAATATTTGATTGATTGATTGAAGTAAGGTTTTTGGGCAAAAACTTTGCCAGGACTTACAACTGATGAAGTCATGCTGTGGACCTAAACATTTTATAACACAGCTCGTGACAGTCTGCCCTTGCCAGGAGTTGAACCCAATCTGAACAACTTTTTGATGGTTTACATGGTCTCTCTGACATATCAATTAAAGAGAACCTTGAAAATAATCAGGACGATTCCCCAGAACTGATGCAGTACAAAAGTCTAATAGAAACAAGCATTTGTCAATGCCGAGAGTACCTGCTTCACTGCAGGCAGGAAGTAAACTGAGGAACACAGGAAGTGGAGGACTGGATGTCCCCTGCTGCAGAGGTCTGATTCCTGCCTGTCAATCAGTATCAGGAAAGTACAGCCCAGGAGTAAGGAAGCCCGGTGACCAGCTTAGGAGAGAGAACAAGCATTTGTCAATGCCGAATGTTTGCTTTCTGGCATTGGTAGTGCAGGAGTTAGAGAAATGTATAATAGGAATGGCAGTAAAGTGTTGAACTAACGCCAACCCCCACCCCCACCCTGTCGAGACTGACAGGTGTTGAGGGTGTGCCTTTGTGTCACTGGCCATAACGCTCATGCCATTCCACCTCACTCCACCCTGCAGGCACCGACAGGTGCTGCTGTGCCTTGGGGCCTTCAGCCCTTACACTCCATAAGAAAATAAGCCGAGATGGGTGCAATACAGAAGAATGGGGTGAACGTTAGGGCCGAAGACCCCAAGACACACCTCAATGCCGGTCACTGGCTGCAGGGTGGGGTAGAAAGAAGCGAGCATTACAGCCGTGTGGCCGACGACCCCAAGTCACACACCCAACACCTGTCAGTCTCTACAGGGTGGGACATTATGGTTGGAACCCCTAACGCCCCAGGCATTTGTTGATATTTTCACTCCAAATTTCAACATGAGCTTTTTGGGAACCCACCTCATGAACAGTGGCACTATCATTTCGTTACTCAATCCCGAAAGGTGATTTCACAAAGCGACTACGCTATTCTGCGCCACAGGTGGGAAAACACATTTCAGGCTGGATGTGAAAAATGACAGCTGTACTGTTCATGAGGAGGTGTGAAAAAATAGCAATGTTGAAAATCTGGAGTGAAAATACGAAAAATTGGTGAAGTTGCACAACGCAAGCCCATAACACAATCATTTTTTGGAATTTTTTCACCAAATTTTCAACGTGGGCATTTTGGGACCTCCCCTAATGAACAGTGGCACTGAGATTTTTGTTAATCTGTCCCAAAAGTCAATTTCCCACAGCGACCACGCCATTCTGCACTGCACATGTGACAACACGTTTCAGGTAGGATGTAAAAAATTACAGCTGTACTGTTCATAAGGAGGTGTGAAAAAAAATGACAATGTTGAAAATCTGGAGTGAAAATATTAAAAACTGGCAAAGTTATGAGCATGCGTAGAAACTGCGCAACGCACACTCATACCACAGTTTTCTGGGACCCCACCTCGTGAATAGTGGCACTGTTTCGTTAATCAGTCCTGAAAGGTGATTCTGTGCAGTGACTGCGAAATCATCTTTCAGGACCAAGTAACGAAATGGCAGTGACATGTTCACGAGGTGGGGCCCCAAGAACCCCATGTTGAAAATTTGGGGCAATTACTAAAAATGGCTGCGATAGCAACCGAAGTTGTAACCCTCCATTGACTCCCATTATACAGCGCTTATCCGATTCCTCAGTTCGGCTTTGAAGAGTGCAGACATGTCCCGGTCCAGAGAAAATCGCTGCTCCCAAACTCCGGAGGGTTAAGTATGGGTAAGGGGATGCGGGAGGTGGCTGCTCAGTAGGAGGGGACTGGGGAGATGATGGACTGCTTTCTTTTCACAGGTTTAAAAAAAAAAAAAGAAACATGCCGGGGTGATTTTCTTCCTTTACAGGTTTAATAAAACATTTCAGCAACCTGGAGTAGGCTCCCAGTGTGCCACAATAGTGGTGGTGGGGAGGGGGGCATGCATACATACACGTGGACTGGGCACCCCGATGTTGGCAGATTACAGCGGGGTTTTTTTTGGGGGGGGGCCTCATCCAACACCGGGAGTGGGCATCCCGTTGTTGGAAACATTTTGGCACGCTGGGGTGTGCTCCCAGTCAGTGTTCCCATTAAAGGCTGCAGATCTGAGGATGCACTGCACTGCACCCTCTCCAAAAATGTTCAGGGGTACAAATTAAATTATAAGGATTCATTCTACCGTTTGTACAACATTTTTGTAGGATACATATACGTCAAACAGAATTATAGGAGTACAGGGTACCCCTTCACACAAAAAAATTTACTTGAATTTCTTAATTTATACATGAATCACATACAATTGGGGGTAAATGGGAACACTGCTCCCAGTGTGGCACAATAATGGAGGGAGGGGCGATACATGCAGTCACAGGGATTGGGTACCCCAATGTCAGCTTTCCTTGGAGCGTGTGGCAGGCAGCAGGAGCCACGACTCTTTACTTGTTTCACCAGGAAAGGCACACAGAACAAACAAGTTGTTGGTGGAGCAAGGGCCAGAGACGAAGCACTGGGCGGCAGGAGCTGACAAGATTGCAAGGGAGGTGGGAGGTGGAGGTGCCGGTGCAGTGACGAAACTGTTCGTGATTGCAGCGGCAGATTCATTTCAACTCCTTGGCTCTCTTTGAAGCTGCTGTCATCAGCAGCTTCCCCCTTGATTGATGGCTGAGGGACGCACCCAGTAAAGCGTCCGTTGCATTGGCCACGAACACTGACTCACCTCTGAAATGTGGTACTGACGCTAGATGTTTCTTGCGCATGCACGCGAGCAAACATAAAAAACATTCTCCTACTGAAGAAACTGTGCCAAAGGTCAAATCACACTTCCTGTAACAGGAACCAATTTAGGTGAAAGGGCACAGACAGAAAGTGAAAATGCTCCATTCTCTGTAAATTGAATAGCTAAAAACAGCCATTAAATTTAGCAAATATGAACGTGGTTTACAAGCAAAAATAGTCATGGTAGCCAAATAGAATATTCTGACAAGAACAATATATAAAATGTAAAAATAATTCATGAAGGCAGATGCTTTCCAAATTCCAATGTGTATAGTCTCTGTAAACATGCATAAAAGGCACCCAGTACAAAGCACCAAGGGTATGCAAATACATAAGTGCTTGGAGGGGGGGGAGCAGACTAGAAAATTATTCAACCGGTTCTGGTTCTACATTCCGTTTGGCGTGTCACTTCACTCAACACAACTAACACACAGAGATACAGACACACACAAAGCGGAACAAAATAATCATGATCTGCACAAACGAGTATGTATGATGACAACAGGGCTAAGCTGTTGCTTGTGGTCTAAAAAACTGCAGGTATAAAATTCAAGCTTGCCTTAAGGTGCCAATGTCATGAGTCTCTGTTTAAATTTCTTTCAGGACCATGCAGCTCTCTAGCCAATCATTTTTCATCTAGCTCTAACACTGCATACCACTGCTTGGCTGTATACATTCTCAGCGGGTTAGCCGTCTTATGCTATCATGGCTTCTATGGCATGCTTTCCTCCTGCAACTTGCTACTAGGGAAGAGAGTCTGCTAAAATGATAATAAGGGTCTCTGAAGCCCTGGCTTTTTGTTTGACAACTGATCAAGGAAAAGGGGGGGCTGAATTATGTGCTATTATTTTCACCTCAAACACCTCAATGACATTCCTGTATACAACATTTTATTATTTATTTCTTTAAAGATGTATACTAAGAAAACATATATTAAAACATGTAGAAATTCTTCTCTAGATACAGTCTGGTAATGGTTCCTGGCCAAGTGATAAGGAATTTTGCTAGCATGGAACATACTAACATACTAAAAAGCCAGCAGAATAGGCCTAACAGTCTTTCGCGTCTGCTCATTTGGTCAGCCCCCACCCTGGGAGCTGGCCTTGCAGCCCCCTCGCCTTCTCTGGCATCTCCCTTCTCAGTTCCGGATATTCTCGCTGCATTGGATTTTGCTTCCAGAACCCTTCCCCTATACCTGTCCCACCCCCTCTTGAACCCCTCCACCGTCTCTGCCTCCACCAGCCTCCTAGGCAGCGCATTCCATGGCTCCACCACCCTTCTCAGTGAAGTGGCACCTCCTCCTTTCTCCCGAATCTTCCCTCCAGGTTCCACCCATGCCCTCTAGTGGCCCCTCCTCCTCCTTCCTTGAAGCGCCCTGACTGCTCCTCCCTATTTACCTCCTTCGTAGCCTGAGGAGCCTCTCGTGTCCCCCGGTCCCTTCTCTCTTCAATGTGTACATATTTAGCTCTTCGAGCCTCTCCTCATAGGTCATGTCCCCCAAGGCCCAAATCATTTTGGTTGCCCTCCTCTGACCTTCTCCAAGAGTTGAATGTCCCTCTTTAAGTGTGGCCTCCAAAACACCTAAACACTTTAATGGGATCCTTGAAATCCACACTACAGGGGTCCCAGATTTTTCTAAAAGTTGAAAAGCAGAAGCTCTGCTAAAGAGAGTTGCCCAAGTGCGCCATGCAACAGCGTAGAGCAGGGAAAAAAAAAATTAACATAGCTGCTGCTGACAATGTTATGCAGACTGCCTATAAAGCTCAAGATCCAGAAAAAAAAGAGATGATTTCACACCTAAGGCTGTAAGATATCTGCAGCCTGCAGCTTACCACACTTCAAGCATCACTTCCGAAGAAGAGGACCGACATGTTCTCTCCTCCCCTCCCTACTTGTGATACCCTCTAAATGAACATCATGGCTCATTATTAAAAGAGATGCGGCGCATCTCTGGGGGAGATAAATAAAAACAACAGCGATGAGCCGCTCATCTCAAAAGCTGCTCTAAACTCACATATTCAAACGAGGGAGATGGGCTACCCAAATCGAGATAGGCCACAGCCCAACGTTAATGTACGGGGCCCAAGTTGGGGTGTACCCAAGAATATCCCGCACAATGGGTATTCAGAACACATGGGCTGCCCAAACGCAGGAGATGAGCTGCGCAAAGTTAGGCAAGGAAAAAACATGCCTGACTTCTGGCCACCCACAAGCAGCCTGCGGTAGTGCACACAGCAGCACAGCAGCCTGCCTGCCTGCCCCCACAGCCCAGTGGCACGCCCCCCCGGCCCGTTCCCCAAGAAATACGAAACCCCCTTTTCCATAGTGTAGGGTACCCTCTCCTGCCCGATCCCCGTCCGATAATATGTTACTACCCAAAACTCTTTCCATAGCGTAGGGCCCCCCACCCCATCCGTGAACCCCTGATCACTGTTCACATAATAATCCCATTTTGATTCTTATTTCAAGCCACATATAAAAGTCGCAAGACAACCCCGGTAATGTTTTCCATAGTGTAGTGGCCCCCCGCGCCGGTAGGCAGGACCCCCTCCCTACATACCCCTACACCACCCATGCCGGCGACTGGCAGAGCCCTTCACACCCTGCCACGGCCAGCCACCGACTGATCGAAGCGCGATCACTGTACTGCACATTGTACAAGCCCTGTTTCTAAAAGTTGAAAAGCAGAAGCCCTGCTAAAGAGAGTTGCCTGACTGCACACTGTACAGGCCATGTGCAGTACACTGATCATGCTTCGATCAGTCAGCGGCTGGCAGGGTTGGAGGCTGTCAGTCACCGCCATGAGTGGTGGGGGGGGTGGAGGGGTCCGCCTACCAGGGGTGGGGGGGCCATTACACTATGGAAAACGTTACCAGGAAATCCCAGTAGAGAGAGTAAGGGAAGTCCTCAGGTTCCTTCGTACGGAAAAAGCACCTGGGCCAGATGAGATACATCCCAGGGTGCTGAGGGAACTGGCAGGTGTCCTGGCAGTCCCTCTAGCGGAGCTTTTCAACATCTCCCTGAGGACTGGGTGGGTGCCCCAAGACTGGAGGATAGCCCATGTTGTGCCGATCCACAAGAGGGGATCAAGAGAGGAGGTGGGAAATTACAGGCCCATTAGCCTGACATCGGTGGTCGGCAAGGTGATGGAGAGTATTGTCAAGGAAAGGCTAGGGGGGGTTACTGGAGCAAACTGAGGGCTTGGACAATAGGCAGCATGGCTTTGTCACAGGAAGATCGTGCCAGACAAATCTTGTTGAGTTCTGTGACTGAGTGACGAGGGCCCTGGACCAGGGTAAGCCAGTGGACATTCTCTTTCTGGATTTTAGCAAGGCGTTTGATTCGGTACCCCACAGTGGCCTGCTGGCTAAGCTGAAGGAAATGGGGGTAGGGAGACAGTTGCTAAGATGGATAGGAAATTGGCTCTCTGAGCGTACTCAGAAGGTGGTGGTTGGAGGGTTAACCTCATCCCCAAGGTTGGTTACTAGTGGGGTTCCCCAGGAGTCAGTGCTGGGGTCACTCCTGTTCAATGCCTATATCTCAGACATCAGGAGGGGGAAATCAGGAGTGAGATGAGTCTCTTTGCAGACGACTCAAAGCTAAGTGCAGTGGTGGATGGGGAGATGGGGAGGGTGGCCTTGCAAGAGGACCTGGAAGCTCTGGAAAGGTGAGTGGGAAAATGGAAACTAAAATTCAATGCGGGAAAGTGCAAGGTTCTGCACCTGGGAGTCAGAAATCCAGGCATGGGGTATACCCTGGGAGGACACATGATTCAAGTCACAGAGGGTGAGAGGGACCTCAGGGTAGTGGTAGATGTCAAAATGAACAACTCGAAGACCTGTAGGAGGGCAGCGGCAAGGGCAAACAGAATGCTGGGATGCATCGCCAGGGGGATTGCCTCCAGAAAGGCGGAAGTGATCCTTCCACTGTACAACTGCTTGGTTAGGCCACACCTCGAGTACTGTGTACAATTTTGGAGACCACATTTAAAGAGGGACATTACACTCAGAGAAGATCCAAAAGGAGGACAACCAAAATGATCTGGGGCCTGGGGGAGAGGATCTATGTGGAGAGGCTCAAGGAGCTCGACATGTACACCCTGGAGGAGAGGAGGGATGGGGGGACATGATAGAAGTCTTTAAGTACATGAAGGGATCAATAAAGGAGGCCCAGTCAGGGTGCTCCAAAGGAAGGAGGGTGGGGCAACAAAAGGTCACGGGTGTAAGCTGGAAGGGGGCAGGCTCAGAGGGGAGGAGGAGGAGGAGATGTTATTTCACTGAAAGAGTGGTACAGCCATGGAATGCACTGCCCAGGGAGCTGGTAGAGATGGAGACCGTGGATGGGTTTAAGAGGGGATGGGACAGGTAAAGGGGGAGGGTAAATGTGACCAGGCACAATACAGGTGGAATATCTGGGACTGGGGACAGTATAACCCAAGGGGGGGCACCAAAAATCGGCCCTCAGTGCAGGTGCTGAAAATCAAGCAGACTCAAGAGACCATTAGGCCTATTCTGCTGGCATTTTAATATGTTAGTATGTATGTTTTGCAACTTTTAAATGCGGCTTGGAATATTATTCAAAATGAGATTATTATGCGAACAGGGATCAGGGTTCGTGGACACGGTGGGGAGGGCCCCACGCTACGGAAATGGGGTCTTGGGCAGTAACATATTACTGGATGGAGATCAGGCAGGGAGCGGGGTACCCCACACAGTGGAAAATGGGGTTTACACAGTTTTACATGGGCACTGGGAATCGGGTGGGGAGGCAGTGCATCCTGGCCAATGCAGACAAGCAAAATGGGCCTGCACGAAGCCCATTTGCTCCATGCATGCCCAATAGGCTCATTTGCATTTCCCAGCTGAATATTGCTTTGGGGGTGCAGCGCATCTGGGATGCACCAGCTCATCCCCTATTGGTGCTATTCAGCCCATTCCCTTGATACGCCAGGTGCATTCGCGGCCGGCCCCATTTTGTGCAGCCTGCCCAGGTTGCCATTTTCCAACAGGATGTGCGATCCCTTGGGATCACAAATCTTGTTTGAATATGCCATTTGGTTGTGCTGCCCCATCTATTTGGGTGGCGCATCTAGATGCGCTGTGCATCCCCCCCCCCATTTTGAATATGGGGGCCCTACTGCCCAACAGCAGGCCAGAAAGAACAGTCAGTGGGGGGCAAAACACTTGGTCCAGCTCTATTTATTAATCCTGTGGTTGCAGAAACAGGTTTTCAACTGCAGCTGTTCTCACTGTAGAAATCCATTTTCATACAGTCAATGATTTTGTGTGAAAAAGGCAGGCACAGGCAAGTTCTGCCACTGGTTAACTTATCCTATTTAGTAGCCTATTTTTGACATGCTAGACCCAGAAAATTGCAAATCGCAATGGATCCTGAGCCGAAAAGCACCTCCAGCTCGTTGTAGGGTCTTGCGCATGTTACCTGTGCCTGTCGGGGCTAACGCGCGGGGAAAAAGCACTACCTCGGAGGCCGCTGTGAGGTGAGACCAGCCTGTGTAGCATGCAGGGCTTAGGCTGGATCTCACCAAGGCTACCTCCACGTTTTATTAAAATGAGATCACTTACAGGTCGTCGATCCCCCCAAAAAATCCTGATCTTTGCCAGTTTCCTAAAATCTTCAGCCCTGCCACGTGTGACAGGGCTCTGCTGCAGATTACCTGCTTCACCAAAGGCAGGAAGTAGACTGACGATCTCCGGAAGTGGAAAGTTTGTTATACCCCCTTGCTGCAGTTCTGGACCTGCCTATCACTGACATCAGGAGGAACAGCCCAGGAGTAAGGAAGCCCAGAGACCAGCCCAGGAGAGAGAAAAATGTGATTTGTGTTGCACCAGTGGGATTCTCTGCCTCAATTCAGTTTGCCAATTTAACTTAAAAGAGGATATGGGGACCAGTGTTCATGTCGGAAGATGAGAAAGAAAATTTAGTGTGGAAATGCCTGCATTGAAGAAAGGCAGTACTCCCACCTTTATGGTTCAAAATCAGTCGGAAGATGCATTCATCAATATTTACATGGGCACCCAAAAATCATTCCTGATGTTTTGTAGAAATAAAAAAAAATGTGAAAAATGGTGCTCCTCTCACACGTCATCCCTCAACATTCCAATTCTCCTTAAGAGATCTGTTATTTCAAATTTGCAATATTTTTTTTATGAGAACACAGTATCCTATCTCCCTACCACTTTTGCAGAGAAATTACTGACAGAATTCTCCATTTGTAATAGTTTATTTATTTTATTTAGCTTTTGTTAACCGGGTAAGTACACTAGCCATAAAATTACTATTTTCGGGCACGACCCGGGAGAGTACAGACATGCAGAAACTTAACAGGATAACAAATTATAAATGCTTTACATACAATGAGTTAAAAAGAATACAATATATCAGAACATACAAAGTAAAGCGCTTTACACACAATGAGTTGAAGTGGATACAATATATCAAAGACATACAGAGTAGACCATTCACAAGTTCACTGGTGCCTACCTATGCAATGAATAGAGAGGACCTTGGACAATAAATTATCAGGTGACATATCATATCAAAAGGTACACAAAAACCAAAAACAGATAATACAAAAGGAAAAAATAACCATTGAGAGCAGGGGGTGTCATTAAGGAAAAGGTCGGTTGACTCACTAAGTGAGGAAGAGGGGAGCAAGCCATGAAATTAGATCATATGAGTGTATGTAAGGGTAAGGGAGATGCCTGCAGTGCAAGATTGTCTATGGGCAGGGAAAGGGAGCCGGGACAGGCTGAGGCAGTAAGAGGGTTATACAGAGGTGAGGAAATACTATTGTATGGCCAGAGACAGTAGTCATTAGGTAGGGTGAAAGCAGGAACCGGTACCAGCAATCAGCAGATTCGAGCGCAATTTTCTCCTAAAGCATGTGTGGGAGCTAGAACATGAGGACTCTGCATCTTGGGGTAAACAGCTAAAGTGCAACAGTGGCAGTGATCGGCAAGAAACAGAGTGATAGGAACAGCACAGTGGAAATGGGGCTAGGAAGGAGGTACCACGGGACACCAGGGACAGTACTTGGGCTGGGATTTATAAGGGGAGAGCCACTGGACCACCAGGAGAATCAGGGCAGGCCGGTGACAGCACAAAGGCACTCTGGCTCGGAAGTGGGCAGACAAGCAGGGGAAGGGAGAGTAGAAGGGAACATTCTGGCAGTAGCGTCAGTGCCTAGGAGCTAGGCACAGTGCCATGCAACTGGTGCTATGCCACACACAGAACTCAAGTTAGTGGGCACCAACAGTGTGCAGAAAAAGACTCCCCATCATGCCATCGCATGCTGGGGCTATTCACATAACGCCGACTTAGTTGCCAGGGAGGACTTCCTTCTATGGCTAAGGCGGAATGTAAATTAGGGTTTACACATAGCTGCCAATGGGAGTAGTGGTACTCAGTGTTCCCCATTCATTGTTTTAGGGCGGTGGGCCACCACCCTATATTTTTTTTTTTTTTACCACCACCACCCTATATTTTTTTGCCACCACCCTATATTTTTATCCATTTTTTTATAAAATTCTCCAAAATTGTCTTTTATTGACATCCTTTATTGCAGTACTACCCATTTAATACCAGCACACTATATGTTACTTAAAAGCTACTTATGCACATGTACAGTGCATATAGGAGGTCCCGAAAAATAACGCACCATTTGACCCGATCACCATTGCCACCGCCCTATATTTTCAGAGAGTGGGGAACCCTGGTACTGCATATTAAACAAGCCTATGGTTATTTAGTTCTTAATGTAACTGTCCTTCTTAATCACATGGTTACCCTTCCTTCAGATAACGCCACATAAGAAATCATAAAATTTAACCTTAAAGCCAGATCCTGTCCAGAACTGCAGCACATATAGAATAATTAGCATATATCTATTAAGCACAGTGCTCTTGGGACACCACAGCACTAAAAGAAAACCTCAAGTGGCCCAGTGATGCCACGGAACACCAAGGTGTCCCAAGAGTGCTGTTCTTGACAGGGCCAGGCCTATATTTTGTGGTCCCACCCCCCCAAACAGGATCAAAACTGGCACTGGCCCACTAGCCAAATACTGGTAGACTGTCAGATTAGTAAAATCTACCTCTAGCCCTGCTGGCTTAGAAGATAACATTTCACTAAGTACGCCAGTACGGCCAGTGGAAAAGTATGTGGGTCTAGTGGATTTTCCCTAACTATACTGGCTGGCAAGTGGCTGCAAAACTTATTTCTGACCAGTTACATAACATTCTGGCAACATACTGTATAAAAGAGGTATGCTATTTTACTTTTAATGTCAACGAGATAGTTGGCTCTGGAAAACTAGAGATACCAGAGCCTTGATCTGGCATAATGGGACTGTATGCGAGACTCGTTTGTGACAACTAAGTTCTTTCTTGTTTTGCACATTCTAAATCATTCTGCATGGGTTTCCATGAAAAAACATTTTAAAAACACTGTCTAAATGACTGGATCATCACCATCTATTATATGGCACCAGCTACTGTACCTGTAAATGTGCTGAATATGGAGCAGGTATTTAGGACTACCTCAAAAGACTATTAACATACTAAAATGCCAGCAGAGTAGGCCACCTGGTCTATCGAGTCTGCTCGAAAGTCAGTATCATAAATGGGCATCGCTACCATTCTCCTGATTTCTGTTCCTGATTAAACATGATTACCAGATGCAACCAAAAACACAATTATGTGTGGCAACAGGGGTCTTGGAGTCCAGATTACAAATAAAGGAACCTGCAATTCTGTACATTAAAATCTGTGAACTACTTTTCGATGAACCTGGCAGCAGAGAACAAGTTAGAAAAGCATGTGGGTGTTAGGTGACCAAGCTGAAAAAACTTGTGGCCAAAAGTAAAATTCTACAGCCACTGTATTTATAAAAGCTAATGACCGTGTTACTAACTTAGCCCATCAAGAAAGTAATATTTTGTTTTTAATATATGACCAGAAATGACATACCAAGTTGTAACAAATCATTTCCAGGTGTGTCCGGGGGGGGGGTTTACATGGAGCAGTTTTATTACTGACATGAGTTGGCAAGCACGCTGCAGAAAATCCCCATCACCAACAATAAATGCCATGGGATCTGAAAATCCCCTACAACAATAAATGCCACGGGATCTTTAACTTTCACCTGACATAAAAGGTCTTCAATATCCAACTGATCAGTCTCAAACACTTAAGTAGTTTTCCATTTGAAATGCGGATTACAATGTACTACGCTAGCACAGCAAAACCGACTGGTGACTGGCAGGCATATATCCTATGACAAGATGATTAACGACTTTTCAAACACTTATCAAATAAACAATTGTGATAATTATTCTCTACTATCATAAAAAAAGCTTAAAAACACAATTTACACCAATTATGTTTCAACTGTATTGCTATCTAGTTTTTTTTTATAAAACTTTCCTCTGTCACTGGTCTACTAAATAGTGTAGATAATGGAGAACTTATTTCACCTAGGCTTTTAAAATGTATTTGACTCTCCCCTGCTGACCTCACAATTGCTGTTTGTGACGTCACAGTCTTGTCATGGTGAGCACTGTGATATCATAATCAAAGTCACCATGAGGTTAACAGGGGAGAGGTAAATGTTTTCTATACAGACTTTTTCAGACAGACTACCAAGATGTGCTGTAAACTGAAAATGAAAAAAAAAATTCTCTAGTAAATTATAAATAGTTAAAACATTCATCTATAAAAAGTATTGCATTTACTAAAGTGCAGAATTGCTCTTTAAAGCAGGTCTCAATTATGCTACAGTAGAGCATTAACATGCTGACAAATGTGTCTGCATATTGCTAAATTACTCCCCCCGTCCACTGTCATAGCTCATATCAGAACCAGCCAGACAATGCATCTTCATCCTCATTAGTCGTAAGCATGATTCAGTCACATGGAAGATGAGGATTTTCAGGGAGACGGCTTTAGGTTACAGATTCTTGCTTTTGCACAGGCATTAATTACATAGTACTTCTTTCCCTACTAGATGTGTACCCTCCCACTGGACACGGCACCTGAGCAGTGGTTAATTGGAATCTTTGTCTACCCTTTTTTTTTTTTTTTTTTATTGTTAAGCATTAAAACTACAAACAAAAGCGGAAAGTACAGCACACAGTATTAAAAACATGTTAGTATTATTTCAGACATAAAAATGATAAACTATTGTCTCGAAAACTTTAAAAGGTCCAGTAAAAGATATCAGACTTGATAATAATGTTAAGGGCCTACACACGGACTGACAAAATAATGACTTTATCCATCATTTCTAAATATTTATGAGCAGCAAAATGAATATGTAGAAGACCAAGAGTGATCGTAGAAGATTAAAAACCTGAGGGCATACATTAAATCAGTATGAAGACAGTATATTTAATACAACTATACTCGGAATTCTAGGTAACAATAAATAATAAAAAGTACACGAAAAAAGACAATAAGGAGAAGAAAAAAAAAAAAAAAAAGAGGAGTTACAGAATAAAAGAAGGAGTAGACAAGTCTGAAAGAGTGTGAGGGCTCACCCCCTACAGCATAAAATCTGATTAGTGGGCCATATGATGTAACACCCACTTCCACTAGCGAATCTCGAAATAAGGGAGCCTATCCAGTTAGCTATACATCATGCGCGCCATACTGTAAATACCTACCATGATGGATCTGCAGCCTGCCAGTGTTGGAAGTTTTTTTTTGGGGGGGTGCCAAAGCCTTGTGATTGCTTTTTTCACGCCTTTGGCTGGGATGAGAATCGATCAGAGACTCATGCGATCAAGTCTAGGATTATCCAGTGGTATAACTAATAAAAGTAGTGAGGGAGGGAAGAACTGCACCAGGGCAGTCAACTGTAGCCCCAATATCTCCTATGACATCTTGCCAAAATGGTTGGCTAGATGGACAGTCCTCAATAACATGGGTTGTAGCCGCTGAGAACTGGCTGCATCCCCTTCAGCATGCTGCCAGGGCTTAGTGTGCAAATTTGGCAACGATGTCTGGTGAGGCAAGCAAAACAATCAATAGCAACATTTCCAGAGAACTCTCACCAGTAAGCCGAGTAAGTGAGGCATGAGTAGCAAATTTGGGTTAGGTATCAATTGTACATGTGTGGTATGTAGTTGTGTGTTCCACTGTTGTAAAATGGACAGGTTTGAGTCTGTGGTGCTTTAATGTTTCAGCCAGGGAACTCTCACATTTATATGTCTAGGTGGGAAACTGTCATTTCTAGCTGGTGGAGCTCTCCAGTAGTACTCAATAGAGAAAGATGACAGAGATGCAGACAGAACTCTGTCTCATACAATCCTGTAAGAGTTGGTGGTGGGGCCGAGTTCACGTGGGCTACTGCCAAATTAACAACAGAGGGGGACGGAGCATGGTCGGTCAGTACTACCGTCACTGAGACCCACCAGCAGTGGGAGATACAAAATGAGTATCATGGGTGTAGAAGACATACTCCATGTACTCTAAAGTGTGTAGTTTTATTTTAGGAGTCCAACCACAAGGGTCTGCACTGCTGCCCTTGTTCCACACGACAATATAAAGGACCAGCTGGTCCTTTCTGCAATTTCATTCCTGGGAGTCAAGCCTAAAAGAGCTGGCTACTCAGAATTACCTTTGCATTCCAGGAACCATACACCATGACAGGCTCCCAGAGAATATATGTGGGTGTCTGAGGGAGCAATGAATGGCAACTATTTATCAGTGCATGGGTGGGGGAATAGTTCCACGGCGAACAAAAGCTGCGTTTATTATGCCAAATGGGGCAACAGACGTAGTCTTGGTGTACGTAGTTTTACTGACTGGCAACAACCCCTGCTGAACCAATCCTAGTCCTGTACACAGTGCACACTTACTTGCCCTCATGTCCCACCTTATTTTCCCCTCAACAACAGAACTTTAACTGTTGAACTCCCTGAGCTTCACTACAGTACCATACCAGTCTCAAGTGTCACACATTACGAGGTACATCACTCATTTTCCACATTTCCCACTGAGACTTTAAAGCAGAAATTCATATTATTCTATTATGTTCAGTTATCAGCAAACATTAAGAACATTCGTGCACTGATAGCCATAGTGTTCGGATATTGCAGTGCCATGTTTGATGATACGACACACATTTTGGTTATTTGTCACACATCTTGTCACACATTTCAGTGAAGAAAGGTTGAAAGATCTGTACAGTACTCACTTTTCCTTTTCTGCCGCTGCTTCTGCCGCCGTCGTGCTCAGATTATTCTCGTTAGAACCACTGCCCCCCGATTCCTGCGGGACTTGACTGGTAGTGGTGCACAGCCTTCGCCAGGACCTCAGCGCTCCCCCGCCCCCGGCGGCCGGCAGCAGCAACTGGGCTAGTCGGTGCCCGCTGGGCTGGCTGCGCAGACGCCTCCACGCGGCGCCTTTCCCATCCCGACACACAGTGCTGAAGCAATACGAGCCGCCGATGGCGGCGACTTGGGTTCGGGGGCCAGTCGTCCATGACCGGCTCACCCTAGACTGAACCAATTCCCTCAGTACCGCCGAACCCCGGAATTGTATCATCTCAAGTCTCTTCTGCTCCCACACTTAAAAAAATAAATAGACGTAGCTAGCTATAGTAATACCTGACTGACCGCCACGAGCTAAACCAAAAACTTATCGCAGAATGAGTCACTCAGACGTTGACAGCCGGCCTCCCCAGACATTGGAGCCGGTGAGATCACGCCCGCTTTTTGCTTCGATTGGTTGGGAGGGGATTATGGCTCTCAAATCTTTGACTTGATTGGTGGAGAACAAAAATCCAGAAGCATCTCGGAAAGGAAGGTCACATAACAGAACGCTGCTGGGAGGGTAGCAGGCGCTTGCCACGTGACTGTGACCGAAGAAGAGTACGAACTTGAGAACCAGAGTGGCGGATTTATGGATTCTTGTTCTTTACTGTATAGTCAATGAATGCTGTCACTGGTTCTGGCCCTTGGCGCAAGATGTGTACAGAGCTGGCCGCCAACTAGAGGAGGTGGCGTCTTGTAAGCCATGGCCAAGGTCAGAACGTCTGCGTCAGTATTTGAGTGAGATGCATGCGGGAAGAAGTGCGTTGCAAATCTCGATTTTAAAAGATATACAGAAACACCAATTGAAATGTATTTTTAACGCGATTTCTAGGGAACGAGAATTTTTTTTTAAATAGTCGTAATTGACCGTATATTTTATTAATTTTCTATAAATGTCTCTCTCTACTACTGGGGCAATTTGCTGAAAAACGATAATTGTAAGTTAGACGTTAGCTTCCCTTCCCTCCCACTTAAATCGTATTCCTTTATTTAGTAGAACATAGGCATTCCACACTAGAGATGGTGATTTTTTTTTTTTTGGTGACTGCCAGGCAGGCACACAAGACTGGAGGATCAT
The DNA here is from genome assembly GCA_016271365.2 of Neoceratodus forsteri. Classification (NCBI taxonomy): domain Eukaryota; kingdom Metazoa; phylum Chordata; order Ceratodontiformes; family Ceratodontidae; genus Neoceratodus; species Neoceratodus forsteri. Next base: position 1,286,225,475 of record CM028132.1, read on the forward strand.
TTTACGAGACACGACCCCGGGCGCTGTAAAGTTGCAAGTCGTTAGAACATTTAGACACGTGAGCATTAATCACCGACAGAGTAGTGCACTGCCGGTGGATTAATGCCCGCTAGGGGGGGTGGTGCCTGAGGGGTCCAACCACCCAGCGGGCATTAATCACCAGCAGAGCCCGACTCTGGAGGTGATTAATGCGCTTGTAACATTGGCTCGTTGCGGTGGCGGCGAGCCTGTGTTACCGGTGTGTGTCGGTTGCTGTTGGAGACCGTACGGAGAAAAGGAGACGGACACTGCTAGCTGAGCGGGAAGGCTGTATTGAACTTAAAGTGACAGGAGTGCACAAAACCAGTTGGGGTGAGTCCAAGGTCCGTCACCGATCGCGGTGCAGGGACAGTCCCGGTAACATCGGTGCAACGAAATAGGTGCAAGGCGGCTGCTGTGTGCTCGCTGGTCACCACCTCCCTGTGCTTCACGAGCGCCGCGGCTGGCATGAAGAGGTGGTGACCTAGCGGGCTGCTCCCCTCTGCTGCCGCGGTGGCCACAGGTGGTACTAGCCGAGTGGGCGTTACCTGTGGCTTAATCACTGCTCGGCTATTGTCACCTGACGCCTTTCCACCAATTGCGTCCCTGTATTTAGGACCTGGATCCAGTGCCATGTTAAACTGTCTGCGCCTCGTGGGCAAACCACGCCAGCAGTGGTGAATCCCCCGATAACCCACACCCCCTTGTGGCTTATTGCTTAAATGTTTCACACCGTTACTTAGTGTGCGACATCGAAGATTCGTTCTCAGTGATTTCCCTTTCCATAGCGCGCATTGCATTCGTGGACTGTTGATTTTAAACCCTGACACTATGTTTCCTACACAACCTATCATCCTAACCACTATGCCAATCAAACAGCTGCCAGGCTGCTTTCGAGTACTACAAGATTCTCGGTCTGGGTTACTTCTGCTGCTAGGTGTCCGCCATGACACCTGCAGCATAAACTACAAGCGAGCCCAAAGTTATTTTATCGGTTAAGTTGCATAAGAAATACAATTGCCAACCATAACATCAGGGGCAGCCAGTTAACATCAGAATACAGGTTACAGTGATAAGTTCTAAAGTGGGCAAGCAAGTCCAATAGTTAAATATTATTGGCCATATTAACTGCTGTAAATCGGTTGCTGTAGCAGCATTTAAGAAGAGAAGCCATAGTTAGAGACCTGTGTTTTTCTTACATGATAACAAGAAATTCAAGGTATAAAAAAGAAAATGAAAACATAAAAAAGTTTTAAAAAATTGCTTGCTTTTTGGCAAAAACGAAGTGCAGCAGTTGTTTAGACTCCGTTGTTACCATAGAGTTTACCTCTCAACCTTTTGTCACTGAAATGAGGGACATGGACACTCAAAATGAGGTACACTGACTCTCATAATGAGGGACACATCCCCAAACATGGAGATGCAGCTCAGAACACTGTGGAAACCATTGCCTTTATTTGTACAAAGCTTACTTTTTTTTTTTTAGCATCTTAGAATATTATTAATTTCTGCTTTAAAGTCTGAATGTACAGAACATTCTCTGTGAGTGTCACACCTTTTCCATGAGGGACAGGGCAATTTTGAGTGGTAAAATGAGGGATGTCCCTCATAATGAGGGACACTTGAGAGGTATGCCACAGAGATAGTCCATAAGGAAGTGGCAGCGGAATTGTCTGATTCACAAAACCTTTCAAGACCATAACATAATGCTGCTTAATACAATGTAGTGTACTACGAATGAGATTTCTAGTGTGTATAAGGTCTTTCTGAGGTATTTTATGAGTGTAAATGTGATAAATAAAACTACATTGTCAATGAATAAGAAAAAATAACATGAAATTCCAGAAAAATAAAAATGATAAAAAAACAAAAATAATTTCACAGGACTCTAAGCCATAGTCAAGAAAAGGGAGTAGCAGCTGTTGGCAATAGCTAACCATGTCTGAGCAAAAAAGACTTTTGCCTAGATCCTACGCCAACCTTTGCTGAGTCTACAGACATCTAGACAAATGGCAATATAGGAGAGATGGGGGTCTAATATAACACCCAAATATTTAAAATTGGCCACTTGCTCAAAATGAACTCCATGCAGATCTAAGGTATACATTTCATTTTTTATACTTGTAAGCCATATGGGCAATTCTGCCCTTTTTCATCAGCGACAAGTTAACACAGAAAACATAGGACGACAAATACACATATCAAGAAACAAACATGATTAAGAATACAAGTATATCAATTACATTAACTGCTCAACTAAAAAGAAGTGGCGGGAAAGGTAAGGGAGAAAAAGATAGCATTCAGGAAATATAAGGAAACACAGAAGGAGCAGGACAGATAACTGTACTAGTTAAAGCAGAAGGAAGCGGGGAGGGCAGTCAGAATAGCAAAGGCCCAAACCAAGGAAAAGATAGCCAACTCAGTTAAGAAGGGGGATAAAACCTTTTATAGGTACATTAGGGAGCAAAGAAAGACTAAGGCAGGAATACTGAGGCTGAACAAAGAGGAAGGTGGTTGGGCAGAGTGCGACAGTGAAAAAGCAGGGGTACTGAATGAATACTTCTGCTCAGTATTCACAGTGGAAAAGCTGGGGGAGATACCCAATCCAGTCAGTAGAAGCACTCTGGATTGGGGAGTTGATATTAGTCCTTTCACAGAAGAAAGGGTTATGAAAGAACTCTTAAAATTGAAGGTGGATAAAGCAATGGGACCTGAACGGATTCACCCCAGAATTCTAAAAGAACTAAGGGAAGAACTAGTAACACCACTGACTACCCTTTTTAATAAATCATGGGAGGATGGTGTGGTACCTGAGGACTGGAGGAGAGCGGATGTGATTCCCCTTCACAAAAGTGGGAGCAAGACAGAGGCAGGAAACTACAGACCTGTCAGTTTGACCTCAGTGGTAGGGGAAAATGATGGAATCACTTCTGAAGGAAAGAATTGTTGAGTACCTTAGAAGCCAGTGGGGTACAGGACCAAAGGCAGCATGGATTCACAGCAGGAAGGTCATGTCAGATAAATCTTATTGATTTCTTTGACTGGTGACTAAAGTAGTAGACCAGGGAGGGGCTGTGGACATTGCCTACCTGGACTTTAGCAAGGCATTTGTCACAGTCAGGCACAAAAGATTAATAAACAAATTTGCCAGCTTGGGAGTGGGTCCCAGGGTGGTAGCCTGGGTAAAACACCGGCTGTACAACAGAACACAACAGGTAATAGTAAATGGAGTCCACAGTGAAGAAAGGAGGGTTACTAGTGGGGTACTGCAGGGTTCAGTACTGGGGCCAGTCCTTTTTAATGTCTTTATAAGTGACATTGCACAGAGACTGGAAGGGAAAGTATGTCTCTTTCCAGATGACAAAGATCTGCAACAGGTTCGATATGCAAGGTGGGGTGGAAAGGATGAAAAGGGACTTGGTAAGGTTGGAGGAATGGTCAAATGTATGGCAGCTTAGATTCAATGCAAAAAGTACAAAGTAATGCACCTGGGAAACAAAAACCCAGGGGAAGACTACACAATGGGGGGGTGAGATAATGACAGTGACAAAAATGGAAAGGGACCTGGGGGTAGTCATATCGGATGACCTAAAGGTGGGCCAGCAATGTGAGAAGGCAGTAAGGAGGGCTGGGGAGATACTTGGAGGCATAGGGAGAGGGATCACCAGTAGAAAACAGGAAATTGTTGTCCCTCTGTACAGACAGTTGGTAAGACCACATCTGGAGTACTGTATACAGTTCTGGAGACCCTCATCTGTCTAGAGGAGTGAAATCAAAATGGTGCAGGGTCTGCACCAGAAGACATATGAAGAAAGACTAAAAGAGCTTAAGATGTATAGCCTCGAGGAAAGGAGGGAGAGGGGGACATGATAGAAACTTTCAAATACCTCAAGGGAATCAACAAAGTCCAAGAGGGTAGCATCTTTCAGAAAAAGAGATGTGCAAGAACAAGGGGGCACAATTTGAAGATAGAGGGGGACAGCTCAGAGGTGATGTGAGGAAGTATTTCTTCACAGAGAGGGTTGTGAATGCCTTCCTGAGGAGGTCGTAGAGTCAAAAACAGTGGAGGAATACAAGAATGCATGGGACACACATAAGGCAATTCTAGTGGGGGTAGTAGAGGGAGTAGGCTGTTGGCTAACGAGGATCTGCAGCTTACCCGTTAGGGAAATGGGCAGATTAGGTGGGTGAAGCGGTCCTTATCTGCCGTCAAATTCTATGTTTCTATGCTAAGCTGTGCGTATACAATCATTTTTATGCATTAACCACACTTTTAATTTTGTTTTAAAAGTTCTTATGAAATGGGCATCATAAAATAGGAGCTCTGATTGGCTGTTAGGGATGTGATATTCATTGTGATGCACAGGAAAAAGGTCCAGCACTGGCCAGTGGGCATTGATATAGGTGATGCTGTCCACTCAGAACCTTAACAAAATAAAACGCAGCCATCTTGTTTGTGCCATAAGTGGTGGCAGTCGAACTGTAAAAAATGAAATAAACACCTCTGACCTCCTGTTCAGATTGCCACAGTCTTTCAGTATTTCGATTTTTTTTAAATCCTTCTGCCTGTGGCTATAGCATGAAAGGAACAGCCCACATGCTCATTCATGTATTAAAAAAAAAAGGAACAGCCACGATCTGTATACCAGCCCGCACACGCCTCTTATCTCTCTACGAGCCCGCCCACTTGCTTTTGAAATTGTCATATTTCGATTTTTTAAAATCCTTCTGCCTGTGGATGCAGCATGAAATGAACAACCACGATCTCTCTCACAGCCCACACGCTCGTTCATGTATTTAAATAAAATGGAACAGCCGTGATGATGTCACAGCACTCACGAGCTGTGTGAACCTGCTGGTTATTAACATGGGTGTTTTTTGAATTTTTTTTCTGATACTAAAGTTAGCATTTTTTAAGCCTGTAAGGTGAATTTATTTTCAAACAGCATTTTTTCAGATTTTGCTTCAGACCAAGTGCTTTTGAAACTGAAAATGCAGTTGGACATAGTGTGTGGCTGATTAGCACAGGTGCAGCTGTAACTGAGTTCCTGTTCAATGTTCTGAGTTGTTCTGAACTTTCTGAAAACGTTTTTCTCGGCATATGTTGAGAACAACTTTTTTCAGGTCACAAAAAAAAACATACTAACTATGTATTATCAATAAATGGGGCTCCAGAGATATCGCTTGGATAATCATGAGTGTCTCCTTGTGACTTCTTATGGTTCAAGAACTGCACAGTGAACCTGAAATCCCTGGCATGGAATAGTGATCACAGAAACATAGAAGATGATGGCAGAAGGAGACCATAGGTCCTTCTAATCTGCCCCAAGGTTACTGAGATCTTCCATGACCTTGTTGAGCACATGCAGCAGAGCTTTGCACTCCTTCCACATTGGATGTCAGCCGCGTGCAGGACTGGGGACGCACAGTTGGAGCATCGGACTTCACAAGCATCAGCAATCAGAGCTTGCAGTGTGAGTAAATCTTCCAGCATTTTAAGCTGGCAATAAATGATGGTGCAGGTAACATATTTAATGTTCATAACATGGCCAGAGAAAATGCCATTGTGTTGCCTTCCAAAGTCGCCCGTGTGACACAGTCCCCATTTGGAAGGAGTGCAGTATTTGAGTCTAAAGCATGGCGGACATGAAGCAGAACAGCGGATGGGAATACCATGGTGGGCGGGAATCCTGTCAGTGCCAAGCACGAAATCTAAAACCTAACACTGGATCATGGCAGATCCACATGTGAGGGGGCTTCACCCCACCCCCTTCCCCCAAAATTTATATAATCAACTCCAGTACTAGCAAAATTCTCAGAAGATGTAATCAGAAATAGTGGGATTCAAACCCAGGATGACTAGTGTACTATGTACACTGTTGACTCCTTGCTCTCACAGGTACGCCATCGGGCAGCTCAGCTGACATCCTATGATTGTTCATCCTCTTGCGACAACCCCCCCCCAACCATGGATTAATTCCCCAGTAAAACACGGCTCTCTCGTGAATTAGTGAAAGGAGAAAGTCCAGAGGGGGTATTGCTAAGCTTAATGGAGAAAAGGGAGCATGTGAGGAGGAGGACCCTGTAAAAGCATCTATCCTAAATAGATACTTTTGTTCAGTATTTACTGAAGAGAAGGTAGGGCAGGGCCCACAGCTCAGCACCATGGCCCCGGGGGGGGGGGAGGTGAGCACTTCTCCCTTCACAAAAGAAACGGTCCTACAAGAGCTTGCTAAGCTCAGGGTGGATAAGGCACGGGACCTGATGGCATACATCCCAGGGTACTTATGAGCTAAGGTGGAACTAGCAGAGCCATTAGCAGAACTGTTTAGTGAGTCTCATGACAGGAGAGGTCCCAGAAGACTGGAGAAGGGTTTATGTGATCCCGCCCACAAGAGTGGTAGCAGGGAGGAGGCAGGGAACTACAGACCAGTCAGTCTTACCTCAGTAGTGGGCAAGATTATGGAGGCACTCCTTAAGGAAAGGATAGTGCAACACCTGGAATCGATGGGGCACAGGATCCAAGACAGCATGGGTTTACAGAAGGAAGGTCCTGTCAAACTAATCTCATAGATTTCTTTGACTGGGTAACCAGAGTGGACCAAGGGGGAGCAGTTGATGTTGCCTACCTTGACTTCAGCAAAGCTTTTGACACTGTTCCACATAGAAGATTGATAAATAAGCTGGGTAGGCTCGGGGTTGGTCAGAAGTTGGTCAACTGGGTGGCAAACTGGTTGACAGGCAGAAAACAGAGAGTGGTGGTAAATGGTATACAGTCAGAAGAGATGCAAGTCACAAGTGGGGTACCTGAGGGATCAGTCCTGGGGCCAGTCCTCTTCAACATCTTCATTAGTGACCTTGCAGATGGACTAGAGGGTAAGGCTTGTCTGTTTGCAGATGACACCAAGATCTGCAACAGAGTAGATGATCCAGATGGTGTGGTATGAATGAGAAGAGATCTGGATAAACTAGCAAAATGGTCAGAAGAGTGGCAACTGGGATTTAATTCAAAGAAGTGCAAGATCATGCACATAGGGAAGAGAAACCCTGAAGCCACCTATAGGCTGGGTGGGGAGTTGCTAGCAGTCACAAAGGAAGAAAGAGACTTGGGCATCATCATCACTGATGACCTGAAATCATCCAAGCAGACCTCTAAAGCAGTAGGTAAGGCTATAGTGTTAGTATTAGTAGGGGTATCACAAGTCGTGAAGAGGGAGGTAATAATCCTCTTTACAAGACACTGGTTAGACCCCATCTGGAGTACTGCGGCAGTATTGGAGGCCACACCTTCACAAGGACATTAACCAAATTGAGGCAGTCCAGAGAAGGGCAACCAAAATGGTGCAGGGACTGCATCAGAAGACATATGAGGACAGATTAACAGAGCTCATATGTATACCCTTGAGCAAAGGAGGGAGAGAGGTGATATGATGGAGGCATTCAAACACCTTAAGGGCATTAACAAGGTGAAAGAATCTAACATGTTTAAATATAAGAAAAATAGCAGGACAAGAGGACACAGCATGAGGTTAGAGGGGGCCGATTAAGGGGAATGTGAGGAAATTCTTTTTCACAGAAAGGGTGGTGGATGCATGGAATGGCCTACCTCAAGAAGTGGTGGCTATGAATACAATGCAGGGCTTCAAACAGGCATGGGCTAGGCATAAGGGAGCAATACAAATGAGTATGAATAGATAGGCCACTGACAGAGCAAAGGCCGATGGCACATTTATAAGGTAGAAAAAGAAATGGGCAGACTGGATGGGCCTTGCAGTCCTTATCTGCAGTCAGCTTCTATGTTTCTATGTTAATCCTTACAAAGCCCACCTTTCTAGCAAGTTCTCAGTTTATTACTTCAATGAATGCTGTTTCAGCTTTGTTTATTATTGCATTTACTTTGTTCCTTTTCCTGTAAAATACCTGCTAAATGTTAGTTGAAAATGAAAACTCTCTGCCTTCTTGCAGTATGCCATGCCTCCGTCCTCCCATCCATACCACACATGCCTGACATGTGAACGTAGAGAGGCAGAGAGTATTCCCAACCTCCCCAACATTGTTCTCCTTTGTGTGTGTGTGTGTGTGTGTCTGTCTGTCTGTCTCTCTCCAGAAGATGCTGCTGAAGTGTTCAGGAGCTAAGTACTGTTCTGTGGGCACAGAGACAGCCCGAGAGAGAGAAGCAGAACTAGATGTGACTGTGATGGAGAAACCTAGCCAAGCAGTACATGACACCCATGCAGTGACTAACACAGCCAGAGAGTGAGTGGGTGAGTTAATGCAGAATGGCGGCAGAAGTAGAGCTCCAACCCGCTGTCAGTGATTTAACGTGCTGCATGTGAGCGGCTGATGGACAACTCTTTTCCCTTCCACGGCCGAGAGAAAGAGAGCTGCACAGCTGCTGTGTTGTGTAGGCAAGGCAAAGTTTATTTCTAAGGCACCCAATCCCAGAGGCTCTGGGGCACTGTACATGAAACATACAGCAGGCAGGGTATCAAATTCAGATAAGCCGGCCTGATAGCGCTGAGAGTTGAGGCACTGGATGCCACACCTCGTGGCACACAGACGACCCGGGTTCAGGAATGGACTCAGGCCGCTGGAGTTGGCAGGGGAAGGGAAGGATTGAGCATCCCATGACTGCTCTCCTTCCTCTGAGGAGGGTTGGGACACCACAGCATACTGTAGCGGTGACTGGCGGAGGCCAGTGGCACTACAGCAGCGAGCAGCAGAATGGAGATGAGAGCGTAGTGGCCGGTGGCACGTTTGTGCCTGGATGCCATTGCACGTCCAGTTCTCCAGGGCAGAAAAAACAGGCGGAAAATGGGGCAGGATCTTGGTGGCTGATGGCCACACCCGGCACCCCCCCGTACCTGGGAGTATCCTGCATACAGAGCGACATGAGTGATTAATGGCCAGCTCTGTGGGGGTGCTAGACTGGGCCTGGGGGGTGTCGGGGTATCGTGGGGATCCGCTCCGTGGAGGGAAATAAACAGGATTAAAAAAAATAAAATCAGATAATCCAAATAAAATAATAACGCTTAGATTGTGGGCGTTTAGTGACACTATACTTTCTTTGTTGTCTTTACTTATAATTGTTTTTGGGCTGTTGAAAATTTAAAACATAGTGGTGGTGTAATTCTGTGCTGTCTTTAATTGCTGCAAATTTTATCTTGGCTTGTCTGACTGCCCTGTAGTTGAGTGAAGGGTGTTAATTGTCTGGCCTCTGACCTCAGCTACGTGATAACTGGAGGTGGGGCTTAGTCAGAGTTAAAGTAAGCAGAGTTTATTTTCTCAGAAGAAGCCAGAAGGGGAAGGAAGGAAACATATTCAATTCAGTGCTTTAGAGTAACTGGTAATTGCTATTTTTCTTTAAACTTAGATTGTATGCTTTAGTGACACTATACTTTCTTTGTTGTCTTTACTTATAATTGTTTTGGGCTGTTGAAAATGTAAAACATAGTGGTGGTGTAATTCTGTGCTGTCTTTAATTGCTGCAAATTTTATCTTGGCTTGTCTGACTGCCCTGTAGTTGGGTGAAGGGTGTTAATTGTCTGGCCTCTGACCTCAACTACGTGATAACTGGAGGTGGGCTTAGTCAGAGTTAAAGTAGCAAGCAGAGTTTATTTTCAGAAGAAGCCAGAAGGGAAGGAAGGAAACATATTCAATTCAGTGCTTTAGAGTAACTGGTAATTGCTATTTTTCTTTAAACTTAGATTGTGAGTTTAGTGACACTATACTTTCTTTGTTGTCTTTACTTATAATTGTTTTGGGCTGTTGAAAATTTAAAACATGGTGGTGTAATTCTGTGCTGTCTTTAATTGCTGCAAATTTTATCTTGGCTTGTCTGACTGCCCTGTAGTTGGGTGAAGGGTGTTAATTGTCTGGCCTCTGACCTCAGCTACGTGATAACTGGAGGTGGGGCTTAGTCAGAGTTAAAGTAGCAAGCAGAGATTTATTTTCTCAGAAGAAGCCAGAAGGGGAAGGAAGGAAACATATTCAATTCAGTGCTTTAGAGTAACTGGTCATTGCTATTTTCTTTTAAACTTAGATTGTGGGCGTTTAGTGACACTATACTTTCTTTGTTGTCTTTACTTATAATTGTTTTTGGGCTGTTGAAAATTTAAAACATAGTGGTGGTGTAATTCTGTGCTGTTTTTAATTGCTGCAAATTTTCGCCCTCCCTCCCCTTCCCCCAACTCTTAATTATATGCCCTGTTAAATCTGATTGACAGGAGCTAAACACAGGGAAGAGTAAGGGGTGTGAAGTAGGAGGGGCATAAGGTGGAAGAAGCCCACCCTCAGCACAACAAGTGTTTTGACTCATTTATTTATTGGTTTCTTTTTCCTTTTAAAAAAAAAAAATATCTGAGGATTAGTGACAGGATTTTCAGTACAGTAAATTAATAAAAAGAGAACTAGTAGAGCTTCAGTAGCAGACAAGTAGTGGAATTGCAGTATAATGTGGGGAGTGGTGTAATGCAGTGCCTGTGGGGCAGCCATATTCAGGCAGACCTTCTGGACACTGAGGTGCTGCCCTATCTGCATGCATCTCTCTGGACTGCGGGATGAGGTAGCCAGACTCAGAGCAGAAGTAAACTGGGTCAGGAGTACCATCACCCTATCCAGGGACCACCAGTCCAATGCAGCTGCCTCAAAGGATGCCGAACGAGGAGCACTTGGATGACAGTGGGCTCAGGAGGGTTAGAGCAGTCAGGCAGAGGCACATCCCAGATCCTATTCCACTCAAGAACTCATATGCCACACTGGCAAACGAGGACAACCAAATAGAGGTACCCAGAAAAGTGGAAGGAAAGGATGTGGAGGTTAGCCAGGAGGTGACCTCAGTGGGAAAGCAGTGGACCCCAGAGGAGGAGGCGAGATCCTGGTGGGGACTCCATCGTAAGAGGGATCAGCTAGGAACACAGGAGGGGAGGACAGGGAGGTGAGGTGCCTCACCAGGTGCTACGGCATGGAGGATGGAAGGAAGATCCTGGGGATCACTGGAAAGGCAAGATGGGAGGGTGAGCTGGATGTCATTATCCACCTAGGTACTAATGACCTGGCAAATGGGGAGCCAAAGGAAGTTCAGGAAGAGTTTAAGAAACTGGGAGGGTCTCAAGCAAGTAGCTACTCTGTCACTTTCTCAGAAGTACTACCTGTGAGAGGCAAGAGAGCATAGAGTGCATGCACCAGGAACTTTAACTCATGGTTGAAGAACTGGTGCTGTGAGGAAGGGTTTGGATTCATTGGTGACTGGGGACCCACCTGGAGGGATGGAGGTTTGTTCAAGCCTGACGGCCTGCATCCATCCTGGAGGGGAATCCAAGCACTCAATGATAAGTTTAAATGCTACATTGACAAGCATTTAAACTAGCAAAGGGGGTGGCAGGCCAGCAAGGAGGGTACCTACTTGCTCACCCCCCACAGCTAGCAGTGGAACCAGTGAACCAGAGGAGTGGCTATCTCTGCAAAGAGCTGTGCAAAAGATGGAGATTAGTGCCCAAGAGGTGGATAAGCAGAAGGGCAGACAGCAAGGAGAACCAGGGATAAATGACAACCAAGGAAGGGGCTGGAGTAGAACAGTGAAGCAGTCTAGGGAGGTCAAATCACGGAAAGCCATGTGTGCAAATGCCAGGAGCCTTAGCAACAAGATGGAAGATCTGGAGGCTGTCATGGTACAGTCAGACCTGGACATTGTGGCCATCACTGAAACCTGGTGTAATGATAACCATGACTGGGAGATGGCCATACCTGGCTACAACATATTCAGAAGAGACAGAGCAGGCAGGAAGGGAGGAGGAGTGGCACTTATGTGAAAAATGACATAAGGGCCACAGAGATCCAGGAGGAACAAAATGGAGAGATACTGTGGGTTAAGCTGGAAAGGAAAATGGGGACAGCCATCCGCACAGTGTGGTCTATAGACCACCAGCCCAGGAGGAAGAAACAGATAGGAGTTGATGCTAGCCATCCAAAGGATGGCAGACATGGGTGAGTAGTACTGGTTGGAGACTTCAATATTCCAGATGTGGACTGGAGCATCCCAGCAGCATCAACTAGAGCAGGTTTATCCTGACTCCTTTAGGGTGCCTTCCTCAAGCAACTGGTCATGGAACCAACTCGGCAGAAGGCAATACTGGACCTTGTGCTCACAAACAGGGACAGTGTGATGGGGTAACAGAGTGGGGAGCACCTGGGTAACAGTGACCACCAGTCATTGTGGTTTGAAATCACAGAAAGAGCAGAACCAAACCACACAAAAACACGTATCCTGGATTTTAGGGGGGCAGACTTTGGGAAAATGGGAAGATACTTGAAAGAGGCATTAAGGGGAATGAGACAGGAATCAGGGGTTGAGGAACAGTGGGCAGTATTTAAAATGGGGATTACAAGAACAACAGAATTATGCATTAAGCAGGTTAGCAAGAGGAAAAGGAAGAGGAGACCATTATGGTTTTCCAAAGAGGTAGCAAAGAAAGTGAAAGCCAAAAGATTGCATTCAGGCAATACAAAAGACACAGGCAGAAGGGGATAGGAGAAGTACCAGGAGAAGCAAAGGGAGGCAGGAGGTCAGAAGGAAGCCAAAGCTCAGACAGAAGAACACATTGCAAAATCAGTGGGTAGAGGGACAAACCTTTACAGGTACATAAGGAAAAAAGAAAGACAAAGGGAGGGTAGTGAGACTGAAGGGGAGGATGGGAGCCGCTGTGGAGGATGACAACAGTAAAGCTGACATATTGAGCAGGTATTTCTGCTCAGTCTTTTACTGAGGAAGGGGGGTAATGGGTCTGAAGGGAGTACAAGGGGTGAGAATGGTGCAGAAATGGACACAAGTCCCTTTACCGAGAAAGGGTCCTGAAAGGAACTGGAAGTAATAAGAGTTGATAAAGCAATGGGGCCAGGCAGGTGCACCCCAGGGTCCTTAAAGAACTAAGAGAGGTGGTGGCTGAACCTCTGGCTATCCTGTTTAGCGATCACTGGAAACAGGGAGGTACCCAAAGACTGGAGGACAGCAGATGTAGTCCCTTATACAAAAGTGGGAACAAAGAGGAAGCAGGAACTACAGACCAGTCAGCCTCACCTCGGTAGTGGGGAAGATCATGGAAGCACTACTGAAGGAGAGATTGGTGGAACATCTGGTTGTCAATGGACTACAGGACCCAAGGCAGCATGGTTTCACCAGGGGAGGTCAGTCTCAGACCAACCTCGTTGAATTTTTGACTGGGTGACTAGGGAGGTGGATCAGGAGGGCAGTGGACATGGCCTATCTGGACTTCAGCAAGGCCTTTGACACTGTGCCACATAGAAGACTATTACACAAACTGGGGAATATGGGTGTGGGCAGGACAGTAGTGTGGTGGGTAGGTAACTGGCTGGGTGGCAGGACACAGAGGTTGGTGGTAAATGGCTGTCACTTCACAGAGGGAAGAGTGACCAGTGGGGTACCACAGGGATCAGTGCTGGGACCGGTCCTATTCAACATTTTCATCAGTGACATTGCGCAGGATCTAGAAGGCAGAATTTCACTGTTCGCTGATGACACAAAGCTCTGTAACAGAGTAGACACACCAGAGGGTGTAGACAGAGTGAGAAGCGACCTGCAAAAACTTGAAGAATGGTCAAGGGTTTGGCAGTTGAAATTCAATGCAAAGAAGTGCAAGATAATGCATATGGGGCACAAAAACCCTGGCACAATATATCAGTTGGGGGGGTGAGGATATAGCATGCACCAAGCAGGAAAGGGATCTTGGGGTTGTCATCTATGATGACCTCAAGGTAGGGAAACAGTGTGACAAGGCAGCAGGTAAAGCAAATAGGATGCTGGGATGTATAGGCAGGGGCATCACCAGCAGGAAAGGGAGGTCATAATTCCGCTATACAAGACACTAGTGAGGCCCCACCTGGAGTACAGTGTACAGTTCTGGAGACCATACCCACGTAAGGACATAGACAGGGTAGAGAAGGTTCAGAGGAGGGCAACAAAGATGGTGCATGGATTGCATCACAAGTCCTATGAAGACAGGTTGAAGGAACTGAACATGTATTCCTGGAGGAGAGGAGGGAGAGAGGGATATGATAGAGACATTCAAGTATCTTACAGGGAGGAACAGGGTGCAGGAAAACACTATTTTTAAGCGAAAAAGATGTTCCAGGACTAGAGGGCATGGGATGAAGTTGGAGGGAGGGACGATTCAGAGAGAAACATGAGAAAGAATTTCTTCACAGAGCAGGTGGTGGACAAGTGGAACACCCTGCCAGTGGAAGTGGTGGGGCTGAAACAATCACGGGATTTAAGAATGCATGGGATAGACATAAAGGAATTCTAGAGGTCAGGGGTAAGGGGCAACAGACTTCTAGGAAAACAAACTGAACTTACAAGCTCAAATGGGCAGACTGGGTGGACCATAGGCCCTTATCTGCCGACACTGTCTATGTATGTATGTAGATACAGCATCAGAATAAGCAGATTTTTGGACTGGTCAGATCACTACATCCAGGAAGGCCAGGAAAAATAAGTAGGCTTTCAGGCCACTCTTGAACCTCTCAACCGACGGGGCCTCCCTGACGTAAGCCGGTAAGGAGTTCCACAAAACTAGTCAGGTGACAGTAAAGGCCCTGTCACTGGAAGTTCTTAATCTGGTCTTGGGAACTTCAGGGAGGGAGGCCCCCGGTCAAGGAGCGGAGGGAGTGAACTGAGGTGGCAGGTATCAGAAGAGCAGCCAGGTAGCCAGGGCCTACTCCATGTAGGGCCTTATGAATAAGTAAACCCAACTTCCGGTTCCGCCACGAAGGACTCAGCAACTTAACTCTACAGCTCTGCTCCCCCTGTGCATTAAAAACCTCTTTTTCCTGCAAAAACTGGAGAAAAAAATGCGCTGCTATGTCTAAAGAAGGACATAGAAGAGAGAAAGCTAATCAGGCAAAGCTTGGAAATATGCCAAAACTGTAGGATGCTGATAGATTAACCCCTGACAGTCATGGCTGCAGCAGAAGTCGTTCTCTGAGCAGCACTGGAGGCTCGGACTATGACACGGAGGGGGAGGCCGATTTACTGTCCCGGACCTTGTTTGAGGCAATCTTAAAAGAAATGAACGCAAGAGCAGAACCCAAGAAAGAGTTCCAATCAATCACGCAGCAACTAAGTAAAATGGAAGCACGAATCCATGTAGCGGAAGATAGAATAGCTGATGTGGATGACACCACGACCTACATCGGTCAAGCAATAGAGGCCTTGTTGCAGCATTCGGAGGGACTTCAGGCACGTTGAATAGACTTGGAGGGCCGATCTAGAAGGAGTAACCTGAGGCTCTATCGACTCGCAGAGGGGGCTGAAATAGCTCCAATGACTGCCTTCCTGGAAAACCTGCTAAAGGACATATTCGAACTTCCACTGAACTATAATCTGTCAGTGGAGCGGGCACATCGATCGCTAACTGCAAAACCAACAGATCCTAATGCCCTCCCTGGATCTATCATATTCAAAGTAAGCAATTATAAGATCAAGGAAGATTTGCTTAGGAGAGCCTGGTCAAAAAAAGATCTCCAGTACCTGTCCTCAGAGATATCCCTGGACCACGACTACCAGCTCAAAGTCCAGCAGGCCCACCAGTTGTATGTTCCAGTTCTCTGCCAGCTCAAACAGAAAGGTCTCCGCTTTCAAACCCCCTTCCCTGCTAAATTAAGGGTATTTTGGGATGACGGCCCGCAATTCTACACAACTGCTAAGGCACTTGAGGCTCTGAAATAGAGGGGTCTAACTGTACCAACCTTAAAAGTGGAACGAATTTCTAAAAGACGCCCTCTTCACACAGAATGGCTCTTGGTGACACCCCGACACAGAGGTTCATCTCCCCTGCTGGCAGCACGTGAAGCAGTTGAGCATCTTGCCACAGTAAAGCGCAAAGCCACCAGAGATCCCGATCCTGATCACCACTCAACAGCAGGCTTAAGGGGAGAAAACTTTCTGCTATGGGGAAACTTTTTTCTTTCATCCACATCAACACTAAGGGATGTCGAACTGAAACAGGAAAGTACTGCACATGTTTAATTGGCCTGATATATTATGGACACTATCTGTAGACAAGATACACTAGAAAGCAGAATCATTTACTGGGAGTGAATTTAATAGAGGGACTGCAATTCATGTATTTTTATTTGCACTCCATTTATTAATTTGCATAAACTGACAGGCCTATTTTCTGTTTTTTCACTCCCTAGTCACTGTTTCTAAATCAGATGTGCAGCGCGTTTTACTTTTTTCAATTCTTTAAATCACATAAATAAGGACCGAGAGGAACAGAAGGGCTGTGTTCGCATGGGAAAGGTTTAAAGCCTAGGGGGAATGAGGGAGTTAAAAGAAAACACTAAAGGGCATTAGTGGGCTGCCACCCGTGGCTGGTGTAACATTTTTACCATCTGCTTTTAAAGATCTTTGTAGTGAAGCTGTTTAGGGAAGAGACCCTGATAGCACAGGGAGCACTCCTCTTCCTAACCCTTCTCCTCTTGTAAAATCTTTTTCAAGAAGGGTATAGTGGCCCAAAGAATTGGTCCCCCTACCTTGGAAGTGCAGGTTCGAATATACAAAGTTTAAGATTAGTGTTTTATTCTTAAATAACAGTTTAGATATAGTTCATTCTGGTTATTTTAGTTTAAGATGGGTCTATTTTTATGCTATTGTGATAAAGGTTTTCAGTTACTGCTCTCTTGGTACGAAACAACACGGGGTCTAATTACAGGGGCTTTATTTTTGCAATTCAGGAAGTATCAACCTAAAGATAATAATGGATAAGGAAATTATGATTTGCTCCTTTAATGTTAATGGTCGGACAAATTGGGTCAAACAAAGCAAGGTTTTGGCATTTCTCAGAAAAACAAATGCTGATTTTTTTTTTTATGTTACAAGAAATGCATCTCTCATCTCAGGAACACCAAACTTGGAAAGATGGGTTTCTCTGTTTCTGTTTGTGCATCATTTGGTAAAGGTAGGCGCAGGGGGTCACAATTGTGGTATCAAATAAAACACGTTTTGAACAAATGGATAAAGTAGTGGACAAGGAGGGGAGGTACGTATTCTTAAAGGGGCGGTTTCAAGGTAAGATGTTAACAATGGCTTCTATATATGTCCCTCCAGGCTCGGAGTACCAACTATAGTGCTCAGTATTGCATAAGCTTCAAGAATGGGCTGAGAGGGCAATCATAACTGGGGGAGATTTTAACATTTTATTGAATCCACTTATGGACTCATCAGCTATTACCCTCAGATGAGAGCAAGGGATATCTAAGAAACTTGTAAAATGAATTGGGGAGGTGGGATATGTAGACGTGTGGAGGGCAGTGCATGAGCATCAGAGGAATTAAACTTATTTCTCTCCCCCACACTGTACATATTCCAGACTGGATTCTTTTATTCTTCCCAAAGAGAGATTGGGACTGGTCACAGAGAGCTGGATAGGAGACAGGATCTTGTCAGACCTTACCCCAATTTTTTTAAACTGCGACTGGGAGACTTCCAAAAACAAACCTTCTGGAGACTTAATATCTCACTACTGCAAGACACTGAGGCTACAAAAATGGTAGAAGAAACATTTAAACAAGCGTTGATTGATAATGATACCCCAGAAGTCACACCAGCATTGCTGTGGGACACAGTCAAGACTATTATCAGAGGGAAACGTATATCAATCTCTGCTCATAAAAAGAAGCGGAGGGAGGCAAGGAGAGAAACTCTAAAGTTTGGATTCAGGGCCAAGCATAGCACTATCACTGCCTAGCCACGGTCACAAATGACTGGCAAACCGAATTAGATGAAAAGAATAATGTCTGTGCAGTATTTCTTGACCTGAGCAAAGCATTCGACACTGTGGACCACGAACTTCTACTGTCATCCATTGGCCTAGATCCACCCTCCCTTAAGTGGTTCAGGTGTTATCTTACCGGTAGGTCACAGCAGGTAAAAGCTGAAGGTGACCTATCCCCATTAAAACCACTGCTAAGAGGAGTCCCACAAGGTTCTATCCTGGGTCCTATCCTTTTTGCCATCTATATAAATAATATTGATTCAACCCTCACCAAATCCTCTGTACACCTCTTTGCTGATGACACTGTTTTGTATGTCAGCAATCCTTCTTCTGCAGCTGCCCGTGAAATCGTATAAACAGAATTCTCCTTTTTACAATATCAGCTACTTGAGAAAAAGCTTCTGTTAAATGCAAAGAAAACTAAAGTAATGATGTTCACAAATCAAAGCTCCACCAGCACCTCCTCTTCAATCATTCTCCCCCAGCTATGCACTATACTTGGAGAAAATCTGGAGTATGTAGAAAAATTCAAATACCTAGGTGTGTGGATTGACAGCAGACTCGACTTCACTCATCATTTAGAAGAACTAAAAAAGCTTCGCCAAAGGCTTGGCCTTTTCTATAGATTAAAACCCTTCCTAAACAGAGATTCAAAGATGAGGTTAGTCCAGGCCATTTTTCTCTCGGTTGTTGACTATGCAGACTTCTTTTATAGTCACTGCCCCATCTCCTACCTACACAAGTTGGATACCTTATACCATAGAGCAATAAGATTTGTAACAGATCTGCCATCTCATACCCATCATTGCTCTCTTTATGCTGCAGTTGGATGGGTTTCCCTACACCTCAGAAGGAACAGAAATGCAGCTCTATGGACTTATAGAGCGTTATCAAAAAACTTCCAAACTATATTCTGGACTGCTTCACCCAGACCATTCCTAGTTCCTATGCCCTAAGAAGCAACAACATCATCCTGTTCAAATTGCCCAAATTCAACACCCGGCTAGGGAGGGCAGCAATCAGCTATTCTCTAGCTATAGCATGGAACACCTACAAAAATCCCTAAAACTGTCCAATCTTATACCATTTGCATCCTTTAAACAGCGTTTGCAGTTTCTTCACAGAGAAATGCAGTTGCTACCGCTAAAGCTAGCTTTGTCATCTCACAATCTCCCTCCCAAAATTCACCATATATGGCATAATCTTTGTTCTTCAGTTCTCCCTCCCAGGCAGACACCCCATCTTATGGCACCCAGTAATACCTTCCACCATCCTAGTATTACATTATGCAGTGTGTTTGCCATGGCCCCTCCACTAGGATATGTATACTGTATATACTGTAAATATTAGCTTAACTTTCCTATAACCCATTTTATCATGTGAATTTTACTGTACATCACTGTGTTTATAAATGTTTTTTTTTCCCTGTATGTATAAGTGTTTATATAAGTGTATTGATGTATCTGTTGTGTATCAACTGTTGAACCTTGACCTTATCAGGTCCATCTTGTAAATGAGCCTTGCTCAATAATGCTCGCCTGAATAAATAAAGATTTGATTGATTAAAGACAGGGATAGCTACTCTGGAGTCACAACTGCAAGCCCACTATGAGAGACCCCTCTTTAAGAAGCTACAGAAACTTAAAAAATAATTAAATTAAATCTTGGACTACCAAGTGGAACAAAAAGTACTTTTTCTGAAACAAAAATATTATGAAGGGGGTCCAGGATCTCTGCATCTTCTAGCAGCTCGGTTGTGCCTCCAGAGGCCAAAAGCTATGATTACAACGCTCTCACACCCACATACACAGCAAAGGCTTCACTTAACTCCAGATATGATGGAGGCTTTTAAAGCATACTCTACACAGAATCACCCCCCAGATGAGGACACATTGATAACATATCTGAATAAAGCTGTCTCTCCCTACTATTTCAGAATTGGTTGGCTCCAAGTTGACAGCGCCTATTTTAAAAGCAGAATTATTAAGTGAAATTTCTAAGCTGAAAAGTGGAAAGTGTCCAGGTATGGACGGGTACCCTGGGGAATTTTATAAGCATTTCAAAGACCAGCTTACCCCTACACTGTTGCATGTTTACAGTTAATCCCTTCAGTCAACGGGTGAAATTCCTGAGTCTTGATCTCAAGCCATTATCTCTGTTATCCCAAAATCTGGGGAAAACCATGCCTTATGTGCCTCCTACCATCCTATCTCCATCCTAAATACGGATTATAAATTATTCATGTTGATATTGGCTCGAAGATTACAACAGGTACTCCCTTATCTTGTCCATCTAGATCGGATGGGTTTCACTCCTGGCCATCAGGCACAGGACAGTTTTCAGCGTACAGTACATATAATTCATTCTCAACAAACTTCTACTCAACCAGCAGTACTCCTTAGTCTAGACACCGAAAAGGCCTTCAACAAGGTCTCTTGGCCCTTCCTGAAGGCAGTACTCACTAGATTTGGATTCCCTGCCCAGTTTATTACATTAACTTTTAAATTATATGAGTCACCTAAAGGATTTGTACGGGCAAATGGACATGTTTCCTCCCACTTCTTTCTCGGTAGAGGAACCCGTCAGGGCTGCTCAATATCCCCATTGTTATTTCCCTTGTTTTTAAAACCACTTGCCCAAGGAATTAGAGAAAATCCAGACATAACGGGAGTTCAACTTGGTGGTCTCCAACAAAAATTGGCTCTTTATGGAGATGATATTTTGCTATATATCATGGACCCAGAGAACTCTTTAATGAAATTGTTTGCCCATTTTGACAGCTTTTCGAAGTCATCTGGGTATACACTAAATATGGCTAAGACAGAAGTTGTACAATTTAATTTCCATCCCTAATCAAAATTTAGAGCCTCATTCCCCCATACGGTGGGATTTACCACATATGAAGCACCTGGGAGTGAAATTGTCCACGAGACCTTCTCAATTATTCCAATTAAACTATACCCCTTTGATTAAACAGCATACACAGATGGACTCTACTTCCTTTCCAACTATACTCAAGGATACAGAAATAATAAATGTCTTACCCAGATTTTTGTTTTTGTTTCAATGTGTACCCTGCATTGTATCCTCTGGGCAACTGGAAACTTGGCAACGTACTCTCCCAAAATTTGTCTGGCTGTCCAAAAAAAACAAGGATCAGGAAGGACATTCTTTTCCTCCTGAAAAATAAAGGGGGTTTTGGACTACCTTCCTTACAAGGATATTGGATAGTTTCACAGGTTAGAGCTGCACTTTTACTACAACACTCAAACTACAAAGCCCACTAGAAAACCATTGATTTGGCCACTCCAGTAACCCCACATCTACAAACCCAATGTTTTTCCATAACCCATACACAGCATTGGACCTTCCCACGGTATGCAGGTACTGAAGCAGTCCTTGAGGGATGCAGAAGGATCTGCTCTAATAGAATAACAAGAATATATTTATGGAAATACCAGTGGTGGTCGATGAGCTCAGACTACACACTTGCACTTAGAGACTCATGGTACTCCATACAGGAGAACAAAGGCTGTAGAACCCCCTGGCAATTGCTCAAGAGAGATAGGGTTATCAAATTGAGGAAGCTCAAGCAAAATTTGCCTGGTCACAAATAGACCTCTTATATTACCACCAAATGAGGGAATATATCAATAAGCCGATGAGAACCTCAGTGATAAAAGTTTGTTGTTCCCCATAACCACAAACTTTAGAGACAGTGTGGTGCTCTAAGTCAGGAGAAAAAGCAATATCTATAATATATAAGAGTTATATAGGGAAGGAAACATACTACAGACAAATTAGATTGAAATGGGAAATGGAACTGGGTATTGGGATAGATGAAAACAACTGGATATGGGTTTGGAGAAACACATGGTCCACGATGTCTCACCAGGGTGGCGAGAATTCACCTGGAAGTTCCAGATTTGCTTTTTCAGAGTCCCGGCTATTGTTGCCAAATTGAACTCGGGTTTCTCCAGCTTGTTGGAGAAACTGTGGGGGGGCCCAGGCCTCACAAGCACATATATTCTGGTTATTCCTCAAGGGATACCAGGAGGAGATCCAATGACATCTGAGGAATATCTTTCTTTTAATAGATAACCCAGGCCCTGAACACCTGCTGTTAGAGACTTACCCCAAGGAAATGAAAGGGTGGGAGGCAAGATATCTCTGGAATATCTTAGTAGTAGCAGCCTGTAAGAGTATTACTAACAGGTGTCTCTCTCCCTCCCCTCCAACAGTAGATGAGTGGAGAAATATAGTAGGTAATGTTAAAACCTTTGAGAGGATAACATTTTCATTAAACCAAAGAACACCATACTTCATAAACAGGCGGACCCACAGGGAACTATGTGAAGAGGTGAATTAACAACCCACCCTGCCCCCTGTCTAATGTGTTAGTACCCAGGAAAAGGTTTCCTTGTATCAGGAAGATGGTTGGAAAATAAAAAGAGACCAGGGTTAATGAATACTGTTTATTCATTTATTTCTGTATTTCACTGGCTCTATAAGTTATAGATAAGAAGAAAAATTCAGCAGAATTAAGTCAGACCAGCATGAGAAAATAGATGATTCCTGTTAAATATTAAACATAGAACTGTTATTAGAACATAAACTTTAAATAATAAATTGGCTCCACAGAGAGCATATATTACTTTAATTGCTTAGACCCAATATACACTTTTTGTTTTTTGCCTGTAGATACAGAGTTTTGTTACCTTTTTTACTGATTGTACTTTTGCTATGAAACCTAGTGTTTTCAGTGTTAAAAGCATAAATCAGACTAAAAATGAGATGGTTAACTAGTATTATCTTATGCAAATGTTGATTATAGATAAATCAAAAGAGAGACTCCAAGACTGATACCAAGGAGAGAACTACGGACTGTTTTTTTTTCCAACCTAATAAGCTGAGTAGGTGAAACAACTGTCTAGCTTTATATAAATTATAACATTGTAATTGATGTACTTGGAGATCAAGTTTTAATGACAAATGTTTACTGCAGTTAATGAAGCTTAATAAAACTGAAGTATAAAAAAAAATAAATGAGTAAACTCACCTTGAAGATAACCCTCCATCTGACTGGCAGCTAGTGCAGAGCTCGCAGCACGGGGGTTACATGGCTAGACCTGGATTGACCAGTCAGCAACCTGTCCTGGTTCTGCACCATCTGGAGCCAGCGAAGGGTACCTCCAGAGACCCCGCAGTAGAGAGCGTTACAGTAATCAAGTCTGGATGTCACAAAGGCATGCACCAGCATGGGCAGGTCATCAGGTGTAACTAGGGGTTTAATCCTGGCAATGTTCCTTAAGTGGTAGAAACCACTTTTGATGACAGCCAACACCTGGGCTTCAAGTGTCAGTTTGTCATCAATGATCACACCAAGATCTCGCACCCTAGGGGAGGCAATCAACAACACAGATCCCAGGAATAAACCAGTGACCACATAGGAGGCACTCCCATCATACCCTCGTCCCGACCCAACCAGTAGTATCTCTATCTTGTCCAGGTTCAGTCACAGACAGCTGGAGGACTGTGATGGGGATAAAAAACATTTTTAATCATCACTGGAGTAATCTCTGCAGCTGTCTTTTCTGTAACCCCCAAGTCTGTTGCGCAACAGCATTTCTATCTGTTTCTCTCCTGGTAGTACTGTAGTGGATTGGTCACCTGCTGCCATATCACCTTGGTTGTGTTTCTTTTTTCAAAGCCTAAAAAAAGTATTAATTCCAATGATGTGTTTAAACCCCATCCTTTTTGCCCTTATGTGTATTGCCAAAATGCTCTGTTTTGTCTGCCCATTTAAAAGGTAAAAAGTCATTTTTTCTCCCATTTTCTGTGTACATTTATTAGTAATGCTGCAGGGTACACGTGTAAATAGGAGAAAAAACATAGGGAAATGTAGAAAAAGGTCCCAAAAGTATAGCGTGTGCTTTTAGAGCCAGTAGTAGCCGTGCTCTGTTCTGCTGAGTGAAAATGTTGTCTCTCCCTGCATCTGCTTTTTAGATGTTGTTTTGGTATTTGGCCTCTTTCTCTCGGTCTAAAAAGAGTTAGATTCTGAAACACTTCTCATCTGGAGAAATGTCAGGCTAATTTGTAGAAGCGCTCCCTCTCGCATGTTCACGAAGAGCTAACGCTATGTGTAGCCTGCAGGGTAGCCAGCGGGCATTAGAAATGCCTTTTCCCCTTATGCTATAGACTCGCTGGGGTTATAGTTATGAGTCTGCTTATTTTTGTTGCTAGCGTTAGAGAATAAACACGTTTTTAGCTAGTAGTTACAAATATTAGTAAAACAAAACCTGCATTTCTGGCTAAAACTAAAAGGCTTTCAGTTTAAAGCAGATAGCCACTAGGCAGCATATTAAGTCCTGCAGGACAGGTATAAAACCGTACAGAATTAAAGCATAACTGTAGTGTTACCTACAGTATAGTCTCTTAGTGCAGGTGGTTGCTAGAGGAGTATTCCCAATCAGAGGAGACCTTCTAAAAAGGTGCAGTCTCCTATAGGGAGTCAGCAGCATCCTCTCTGTGCTATGTATGAGATGTGGGATGTCAGTCACCCAGAAATGGGGCAGAGTCTAGACTCATTAACACCTCCTTTTGAATAAAAACAGAATTTGTATGTACTCTAATGAATTTATTGTTGTTTGCTGCTTTCCAGAATTGATTATTCAGTAGAACTAAACTGGATAGTCAGTAAGTCTGTCTAGATAGAATGTTATATGAAATATTTGAAATAAAAAAAATGAGAGGTGGACCTCGCTCTTTAGGGGAGGAGTCTGGGTGCTTTAAAAACCCAAGATCCAGCACCTTTCGTCAGATGCAGCCTGGAGTTGGTGCTGCTAACATCTCCAGTACAGGGTTCTCCGAAGGGAGACCCAACACAGTCTTTATTAGGGCTCTAGCTACCTGTAGGCCCTGAGCTGTTTTTGCTTTGTTTATTTTCTTTTGAGTTGTCGATGGTATTTAGAAACAGTTATTATTTTGTATCCTGCATTATTTATTTCTTATTTTCTTACTTTTTAATAAAAATAACCACCTGTTGTTAGATGTGGTGTACCTGATATGCTGTATCTTGCCTGATCATTATTACCCCGTGACAAGGACATCCAGTCATTGATCTTGGCCAAGCAGATGTTAAGCACTTCCACAGCATCTGGGGTTCCAGGGCCAAAAGACAGGTACAGGTGGTTATCATCTGCATAACAGTGAAAACCCAGACTGTGCCACCTAATGAGCTCACCCAGGGGCAGGATATACACTGCAAATAACATCGGCGACAGGATTGACCCCTGAGGCACTCCACATGGCAGGAGCTTCGGGGAAGAAGAGAACTTCCCCATCACCACCTGTTGCTTCCTGCCAGAGAGGTAGGACTCAAACCAGCTGGTGACAGTGCCAGTGCGTCCACAGTACTCTCTAAGGTGATCAGGAAGCACAATGTGATCTACAGTGTCAAAAGCTGAAGAGGGACCAAGGAGTACAAGAATTGACTATGTCTCCTCTATCTCTAGCAGCCGTCATTTTGTAATGGGGGGGGGTACTGACAGCTGGAGATCAAGCTTGAAACCACATGATGTGCTGATGCGCCACTGCCCACTTTCTGTGTTGTGCCCATATATACGGAGATTAAATAATCTGCATATTTCCCATGCCCAGTGCTATTTTTACGAAATTTGCCTAAATGCTATGTGTATGTCAGGCACACCAAATAAAACTCTCGCAGCTCCATCTCTTCCTTGCTGCTTCCAACTGGTCCTCCCACCAGGCCTCCACCTGGTGACAGTCGTATGATGGAGCCAGTAACCCTCCCTCCCTGGGAGAGGAAAGCAGTCCAGCAGAAGCTCAGTCCTTTCCCCCACCAACCAGGCAGTATATTGCAGTGGTTTAAGGCTCTGAGCTGCAAATCTGGAGACCTGGGTTTGAATCCCACAGCCCCCACTTGCATACTGTGTGATCCTGAGCAAGTCACTTAACTTCCCTGTGCTCCCAGGTTGCACCTGTAAACAAGCTTAGTGTGCTACTCCTGGTTAAACAACTGAAAGAAAAAACAAAACAGGCAACCTGAGATTGCTCCAAATCCTGGTTCACCAATGTGGTGGATGGTAGATCTACCGTTGCGCCACATGGGCAGACTAGGTAGGCCAAGTGGTCCTTATCTGCCATCAAAGTCTATGTTTCTATGGGCCATTACACAGTTGTTTCTGATTGATGAACTGCTACAGTATATGGGCTAGGTGTTCTAAATGCCCCAACTCACTTTTACACTTGCACTGCATCTTAGTTATGAAGTGTTAAATAAGTTACTAAAAAAATTGCAGGGTTTAAAATAAGCTTAAAAAATTGATTAGCAGCTGGATGCATGAAATTGCTAATCAGTTGTAAAAATACATAGCACCTGGCACAGACCGAGTACCAAAATTTATAAAAAAAAAAATGTATAGGCCCCCATTTTCGAAGTTGGGGGGCTTTCCAGCGCATCTAGATGCACCGACCAAATAAATGGGCTGGCGCAAATAAATGCTATATTCAAATGAGATGCGCAGTCGTGCTTCTCATCTGGATATAGCAATTCTAGCGGGCAGTGCAAATGGGATCTGCTGACAGTGTGCCAACATATCCCCCTGGTCGGCCTGAATATCTGGAATGGGGATGCGCGGTGAATCCCCAGATGCACCGGGCCCAAATTCCAGATATTCTGCCTGAAGCATGTAAATGCAGCCATTAGGCATGCATGGCACAAATGGGCCATTTGCATGTCATTATTGCCACATCTGCATGCCTTCTGCAGGGATGTGCCCAGCAGGATACACTGGGCAGCCCGAAACCCCCCACCTCACCCAGTTCCGTGTTGTATCCCACCAGCACCCATCCCAGTTTCCATGGTGTAATGGCCTCCCCGTCCCCGAACCCCGATCGCAGCATACACAGTGACATAAAAAGTCCTCAGTCCCTGGTAGTCTAGTGGTACCCCCTCCCAACCCTGAACCTCAATCACAGAATAGACAGTGAAGTAAGAAATCCTCAGTCCCTGATAATCTAGTGGCACCCCCACCCAACCCCGAACCCCGATCGCGGAATACACATTAACATCATTATTCCTAAGTCCCTGATAGTCTAGTGGACCGCCCACCCCCCCCCACTCAAGAACCCAAATCCCACCCCGCTCCACCTGTGCCAGCAACGCCAGGCAGTCAGTGAGCAGCACAGCCCTCTGCACACCTCTACAGCTGCCTGCCGACTGAACTGTCACTGAATGACAGCTCACTGTAATCATTACAAGCCCATTGGTTGACACTGTCGACCAATTGGCTTACAGTTTAGTAAGTTGTCATTCACAACTTTGTGAATGACACAAAGTTGTGGATGACAGCTACAGGACAGGGTTGGAGGGGGGGTGCCACTAAACTACCAGGGTCTTGGGAATAATTATATTAATGTGTATTCCATGATCAGGGTTTGGGGTTGGGATGGGGTGCCATTAGACTACCAGGGACTGGGGATTTCTTATTTCACTGTGTATTCCATGATCGGGGTTGGGAGGGGAGTGCCACTAGACTACCAGGGACTGGGGAATTTATTAACCTTTGTATGCATGTATATTTCTCCATTACTGTATAATTTTCTCTGATGTGGAGCCTTTGTAAATGAACCTGTGGCTCAAAGGTATTAATTCCGAGACTCAGTAAATAACAAGCTGTGAAAAAAAATGATGACACTGTGTATGCCGTGATCAGGGTACGGTAATGGGTGGGGGGGGGACGCTAACCATCAGGCTTAAGGGGCTGGTGGCTGCTGTGTGCAGTATAGCAGCCTGCCTGTGGGCCGCTACACATTAGGCATGTTTTTAACATGCCTAACTTTGTGCAGCTCATGTCCAGGTTGTTCGTGCAGATGAGCCGCACATCTTGGCTGAATATGGGAATGTGCCTCATATTCATGGCACACCCCCTGGAGATGTGCCACATACATTATTGCTGTGCTTGGGCACAGCCGGAGATATGCAACACATCTCCACCCTTTCAATATCACGTTGCAGTGCAGTTCTTGAGATGCGCTGACACATCTCCTTTGAAAATGTCCCCCATAGTTTTGTTAATGTTGTCTAATGTGCCATGGAGTCACTGAAGAATGGATAGCAGTGTACTGCTAACCATTTCTGGAAATGGTTCGCATAACCTCCTGTTTCATGTAACATTTTGCTATGCTATACCAGCTATTTAATACCCTGACTTGGGGGAGCATTTTAAACTTCTCGTTTTTACACACTTGAGATTTTTTCTTGTAGTTTATGTCGCATCACACACCTCAGGTGTGTAAAACAAATATGTTACACCCCATTCAACATATACTGGTTTGTATGTTGCCTCCAAGTTACCAGACTGCACAAATGATTTTGCTGCACAGCAGTGCTGCAATGTGCAGTGCTGTAGGATTATACTGTAAGAACCAATTGCAGCTCGACATTCATGGAAGAGAAATGTGTGAACGCTGGCGTGCTGGGACTCTGGTTTTGGTTCTGGGTCCAGTTTGTGCCTTCTCGGCTCTAGCTACTTATTGCTTGCCATTGACAGCAGCCTGACTATACTGTCTTACTCCAATACAAATGGCTGACTTTGCACATGTTTAAAAAATATTCCACTTTTTTGTGTTCTGTTCTCCCCCCTCACATAAAAATAAGCAGTTACATCTTAGCCTTTATAAAAATATTACTTATTATGCCCATATCAAGTACACCAGTGCTCACCATTGCTGACACTGCCCAACCCAGAAACAGCAGCCTTGAGAGACTCACCACTTGACCCAGCACAGCAGCGTAAGTGACCCCCCTGAGATGGAGCAGCAGTGTAAGGATGAGTGGATGAGGTAAATGGCAACTTCATTTTTGGCTTGGACACTTTTTTCCCCTCTAGAGCTTTTTATTTCTCTGGTCTCATCCAACGGCACCCTACCCCCAGCACTGTCACCCACTACTACTCGGGACCACTCCGTGGTGTATGGCCACCCATGTTGGTCATGCAATAGAGGTGACTACATGAAAGGGTGGCGTTTTCCTCTGAACTCCTAGTTTTCTCCCTGGGGTGCCAGTGTGCCATGATGTGGTTGGTGGTGACCCTGCCACATTTTTGGTGGTCCTGAATGTGCTGCTGTGTCAGGCATGCTGTGGGAACAGCATTATCCACGATGAAGCAGAGCTGTCCTTTGGATGCTCAGTCTTTCCTTCTTTTTCTCACCCAGTCCTTGATGACCTACACTTGTTTCTGAACATGGGACACTGATGGTGTCAGCAGTAGCACTACCAATGGATCAACTCAGAACACACTTTGAGTTCTTAGTATTGGAGTTTAGCAAGCTGCGCCCTTCCACCTAGGTTACCACCTGTCCCTATTTTCGCAGGACAGTCCTGACTTGGGCAGCTGTGTCCTGCAGAAAAACATGAAAAATACTAAATGTCCTGACATTATAGTAGAAAAAATATTTTCTGACTTTCCTCCAAATGTTGCAAAAAACTATAATACCTTAACTAAAATACATTAAAATAATAGAAAACACAAGAAACAACTAAAACACTACAACACTTAGTCTTAATTCTGATTATTTAGGAAAACATGTCTGCTGCATTAGTCAAGATGACATATTGTCCTGTGAAAAATCCAGTTTCAGTAAGAAATGTCCCACTTTCGGCTTCTTGAAAGGTGGTAACCCTACTTCCACCTCCCCACATTACCCTAGTCAGTCCCAACCTCTTCCGTTTTCCCCTGGTCCTTTGAGTCAGATAAAAAAAAAACTCAACACATGGGAGTGTCAAGACCAGGATTTTTTTTTAAATCTGGTGAATGAGAAGGTTTGGAATTGACCAGGGTGAAGGGGTGGCCATGGTACATTGCTGCCTGGGAACTTGGAGGCAACATATAGACCAGTATATGGTGAACGGGGTGTAACATATTTGTTTTACACACCTGAGGTGTGTAATGCAACATAAACTACAAGAACAAATCTCAAATGTGCAAAAAAAAAAAAAGTTTAAAATGCTGCCCCAATTAA
Organism: Neoceratodus forsteri; assembly: GCA_016271365.2. Lineage (NCBI taxonomy): Eukaryota > Metazoa > Chordata > Ceratodontiformes > Ceratodontidae > Neoceratodus > Neoceratodus forsteri. Next base: position 1,286,255,330 of record CM028132.1, read on the forward strand.
GGGTATTAAATTGCTGGTATAGTGTATCAAAATGCTACATAAAACAGAGTTATGCTAACCATTTCCAGAAATGGTTAGCAGTACACTGCTAACCATTTTTTGTGTGACTCCATGGCACATTAGACAACATTAACAAAAAGTGCAGTTATGTAAGAATTTACTGTAATAGCAGATCTTTGAAAGGTTCCTGCAGTAGGTCATAACATGTAGGACTCGCCCCTGGCATCAGGACCACACGGAAAACCTTAGCTGGCAATGTCAGGGACCCCACGTGCTCAATGTCAGCGTGAACCTCATATAGTGGTGGTCCCTGAGCCAGTGCCTTCCAGTTCTCCTCACTGAGACCTTGAAAAAGGTGTGACAGGAGAAAGGAGGGCTTCTGGAGCCAAACCAGAATAAGGCTCATTGGAAGTAAATGCAGAAGCTGGGGGAAGGTGGGAGGGAAAAAAGGTGACCTACTGCAGGAACCTCTCTCAAAGATCTACTGTTACGGTAAGTTCTTACATAAGTGTACTATCTTACTTCAAGAGGGTTCCTGCAGTAGGTCATAACATATAGGACTGAATCCCAAGCAGTCAAAATCAGTCAAGGACTAAAGCACGGGAGGCAGGAAAGGTCTGCAGAAGGGTGAGCAAGTTAGGACAGGAGGCCCTGAAGGACATCTAGTCCAAAGCCAGCCTTGCACCTAGAAGCAATGTCCAGACTGTAGTGTTTGGTGAAAATGTGGACAGAACTCCAAGCGGCCACTGCACAGATCTCTGCAGCTGACACATTCCTGAAACAGGCAGTAGATGCAGCCATGCCTCTGGTTGAATGCCCTTTAACTTCCCACGGAAGTGGTTTGTTGTACTTTTGGTAACAGAACAGAATACAGTTTGCCAACCATTTGGACAAACACTGTTTTGAAACAGCCATGCCCTGTGTCTTAGGCACAAAGGAAATTAATAACTGATCAGTCTTATGGACATCCTTCGTCCGATTAGTGTAGTAAAGCAGAATTCGGTGCACAGCAAGTGTGTGCAGAAGAGCATCTCCCTGATTAGAATGCTTGGGGTAATATACCGGCAGCTGAATGGTCTGATTCAACGTAAACTCAGAAACCACTTTAGGCAGAAACTTAGGATTGGTACGGAGAGCCACTTGGTCTCTGTGAAAAATCAAATAAGGCACCTTACAAATCAGGACCTGAAGCTCAGAAATCCTTTGAGCAGAACTAATAGCAACTAAGAAGAGCGCCTTCCAGGAAAGGTAGCACATATCACAACATGCTGCCGGTTCGAATGGAGGCAAAGTAAGTTTCTCCAAAATGAGGTTCAAGCCCATGGGAGAACAGGGTTATGAATTGAAGGCTTCAGGTGGAAGATCCCTTTCAGAAAGGTTTTTGAGATTTCCAGCCGAGCTAGGGTTTTTCCCTCCACCAGAGTGTGGTTGGCAGAAATTGTGGACAAATGGACCTTCAGAGAAGAATAACTAAGGCCAAGATCCAAAAGGTACAAGAGGCACTCCCATCATTTGAGGCATGGGGAAAGAGAAAAGGGCTCCAACCTTTGGAGGCCTCCCATATGGAGAATTGTCTCCATTTCATGGCATAGGTTGTTCTAGTGGACAGTTTCCTGGCCTCCACTAGAACCTGAGCTACCCGAGTGGACACCCCAAAGCATGAGGCAGCTATGTCCACAGGTGCCATGCATGCAGGTGAAGGGACTTGAGGCCCTGATGAACCAGTCTTCCTTGCTCCTGGGTCAGAAAGTTGTGGCGGAGAGGCAGAGGTACTGGCGGTTCCACCAGCAACTGCTGAAACAGAGGGAACCAAATCTGCTGAAGCCAGTAAGGGGGCAATCAAAATCATGTGAGCCCCTTCTATCTAGAGCTTCAGTAGCACCCTCTAAAGTATCAGAAAGGGAGGGAAGGCATACAAGAACCTCCCTGTCCAACACAACGATAGTGTCTCTCACCAGAAAACACCACATGCTGGAATGAGCATGCGAAAGTTGGGTAGTTTTGCCCTGGATGGAGAGATGAACAGATCTATCTCTGGATGACAACACAGGTCAAAGATGCTTTCGACCACCTCCTGATTTAGCTCCCACTCATGAGCCTGAGCTTTGGTACAGCTGAGACTGTTCACCAGGACATTGTGAGTGCCCGGAACATGGATGGCTGTGAGGTGGAGACTGTGCTGAACTGCCCAGTACCACACTCCTATCACCTCCCTGCATAGCAGGTACAATCGAGTGCTTCCCTGTTTGTTCAGGTACCAGACTACACACATGTTGTCAGTCTGGACCAGGAGTGTCCCTGACACAGAAGGGTCTTGAAGGCCTGAAGGGCATAGAGACAGCCCCCCATCTCTAACACACTTATGTGGAGAGAGGCCTCCAGATCGCACCATGTCTCCTGGGTCTTGTGACCCCCAAATGAGCGCCCCAGCCCTGCCGCGAAGTGTATGTTGTTAGGGTCAGGGAAGGAGGAGGGGGATGGAAGGGAATCCCCTTGGAGAAGTTTGGGAGCTCCTGCCACCAACGGAGATCTTTCTTCGTGCAACTGGACACTAGAATCATGTGATTCAGATTGTCCAAGTGCTTACCCATTGAAGTCAGAGTCCATTGGATGACCCTCATGTGTAGCATGGCCAGAAGGATAGTAAGAATAGCTACAGCCATCAGTCCCAGAAGAAGGACAACCACCTGGGCTGTGGTCCAGCGTGAGGAGGCTACCAGACTGGTCTAGTCCTGCAAGGTTGTCGCCCTATCCATAGGGGGAGAAAGTCCTTGTCCTGGACTGTATCCAGCACCGCTCTGATAAACTGGATCCACTGGGAAGGAAGCAAATGCGACTTGGGGTAATTCACAGTTATAGCCAGTCGAGCAAACAGGTCTAGGGTGAAGGAGAGGGACTCCTCCATGCTGCTCCTCGACGGAACTTACAGAAGCCAGTGGTCGAGGTATGGGAACAGATAAATCCCACTGTGGTGCAAAGCCGCAGCCACCACCGCAGAGCACTTGGTGAAGACCCGAACTGCCAAGGATAGGCCAAAGGGGAGAGCCTTGTACTGAAAATGCTCCCCCTGGAAGGCAAATCGCAGGAAGTGATGGTGGGCCGGGAAGACTGGAATGTGCAGGTATGCATCCTGCATGTCTAGAGCACAGAGCCAGTGGCCTGTTTGGAGTAAGGGTAGAAGTCTCTGGATGGTCAGCATGCAAAAGCATTTGTGCTCTATGTACAAGTTTAGCATGCTGAGATCTAAGATGGGCCTTAGATCGTCCATATTTTTGGGCATAAGAAAGAAGTGAGAATAGTACCCTCTTACTATCTGTGCTGGAGGGATGGGCTCTATGGCTGACTTTTGCAGAACAGCCCAGTTTTCGTCCTTAATGAGAGGTAGATGGCTTTGAGGGTAATGGGAGAGGCCTGGAGGATTATCTGGAGGCCTTTCCAGGAACTCAATGGTGTGACCTCTTGCTATCAACTGAAGTACCCACGAGTCCATGGTGATGCCCTGCCACCCTGGAAGGTGGAGGGCACATCTTCCCCCCCGCTGGAGCCACCAGAAGACTTGTTGAAGGCAGGAGGTCCCCCTGCAAGTCAGGAGGCAGAGGTATGGGAAAGCAAAGCTCCTCTGGCAGACCTCTGGGACTTGGAGGTAGGGGGAGAGGAGATAGCCGACGGCATTTGATCTGGCATCTGGCTGGAGCTTGTTTCATCTGATGTCTCTGTTGTCAATGAAAAGGCTGCTTTGTCTTGAAGCCTACATGGTACATAGACCAGACAGAGTGCAAAGCCTTGCCACTGTTCTGGAGCTCTGTTATGATGTCTATGGTGTCCCCACTGAACAGCACGGAGTTCCTAAAGGGAGTGCCCTGGATGGAGGACTGGACATCTTGAGCCAGGCCAGAAATACTGAGCCACGATGGTCTCTGGAGGCAGAGAGCAGTGGCAGTGGAGCGAGCCACTGAGTCCACAGAATCATAAGTGGCTCGGAGAGCATGACAACAGGATATCTTAGCTGTTCCCACTGTCTCGGAGATCTCAGCCTTAAGTTCAGGATCCTGAGTAGCCTCAAGCTTGGATTCCAGCTGGGCCAAAGTAGTCTTCTGAAAGGAGACCATATGGGCCACGTAATTCAAAGATTGGAGGGCCCAAGTAGAGGAGGAATAAACAATGCACCCAAACTGATCCAGCTGCCTGGATTCTTTATCCAGAAATGAAGTACTCATGGGTTTAGGTCTCGTTGTGTGGTCATGGGCAGCCACAATGATAATGGAATTTGCTTTGGGGTGAGAAGCCAGATGGGGCATCCAGTCAGGAGTGTGATACATTCTATCAGCTTTTTTGGAAACAGCAGGAACTGAGAAAGGCTGCTGCCAGATAGTCGACATAAGATTCTCATGAAGAGCAGCCCAGGAAAGAATAGGAGTGGGTGAGGATTCCACCATGTCCAGATGCTCAGCCAGCCTCTTCCTCTTCAGATCTTGCTCCTCAGCATTCTAGCCATCAGCTGCTTGGATAGTCTTGAAGAGCTTGGAAAAGGAGGGATTCTCAAGAGGAAACTTTGGGGATTCCTTGGGCTGAGGTTCATTGTTTGGGGACCGAGAGACAGAATTAGATGAGGAGGAGTCCGACTCAGAGTCCAAAGTCAAAACTTTGTCTGGAGTCTGAGCTTGATTGTGGGAGAGCTCTTTGGTAGAGTCAGTAACATGGACATGGATGGTGGAGGAATGATGAGGCTGTCCAGATGAAGAGTGATGGGAGTCTATAGGCGACAAGGACCTAGGGGTCAGCAAAGAGTGGGAGGGCGTTGAGGCCACCACTAGGTGCCAACGGTCCAGTTCCGAGACCAGCTGGGTCTTGGCCTTTTTTTTTCCATTTATTTAGCTTTTGTTGACCGGGTAAGTGCACTAGACAGAGTCTGCCTATTTTTAGGCACGACCCGAGGGAAGGGGATACAGATGAATGCCAACCGACCTTGAACTAGATTAAGCTGTTAGTGGTATTTTTAGTGAATGCAGGGAAATTTGGCCAGGGCACCAGGGAAATTCCCCTACTGTTTTTGAGAAGTGCCATGGATCTTTAACAGCCTCCTGAACTACCATCAGAACAGGCAGATGGGACCTCGGTTTAATGTCGCATCCGGAAGACGGGATCTCAGGAGTGCAGCACCCCTCATACTGCACTACAGTGTCAGTATTGGAATATTAACCCAAGTGCCTGGTGTGGGGATAGAACCCACAGCCTTCTGATCTCCTGGCCTCAGAGGCGAGTGTGCTACCTGCTGAGCCACTGACACTTCTTGCCACCAGGAATGAAAGGCCGCTTGCAGGTCAGCCTGAGGTTGAGGTGGAGGCGGTGGAGGATGGTAAAGTGGATACCCAGGCATAGGATACTGAGGAGGTGGATATCCTGATGTCTGGTATGTTAGAGGATACCCTGGAGTCGGATAATTAGGATAGTGATATCTTGGCATAGAGTAGGTAGGCATGAATGGTGATGTTGGGTACCCTGGCATTGGGCACCCTGGTGTTGGGTAGCCCGGGTAGTGGGGCTGAGGGTAGCCAGGGTAGGGTCCTAACAGAGGACCCAAGGGACCAGCTAGTGGCACAGCAGGAGGGACCAAGGGACCCGGTGTCAGACCCATAGGTACATTTGATGGACCTGAAATAGGGTCAGGCATCAGAAGGCCTGGTGTCGGCCCTGGCATCAGACGATTAGGCATCTGGGGAGGTAAGGGACCTGATGGAGGATCTGCTGGCATCAGAGGATTTGTCAGCACAGGCATAGGGTCCACTGGTGTCGGGGGGGTTCTGAGGCATAGATGGTGGGTTCTCAGATGTTGGGGGCATCATAGGGCCTGACGGAGGAACCTGAGGCTCCATAGGGGTCAGAGGAAGTTGCAGCCCCAAAGGAAAGCCCCCTGGAGGGGACATGGAAGGCCCAGTGGGCATATTTGGCAACAGTGGCTCTAGCATGGGGGGTGGAATTGATCACATCCAGAGGGCTGATTTTGACTTCCTCCCCTGGCTCCTGGAGGGTAGGGGAGGCTGGAGGGTCCACTTCAGGAGGTTGAGAGGGAGAACCCACACGGGAAGGCTGATGTGAGGGTGGCAGCGGGCGCTGCTTGGGTCAGGTGGCACATTGTTAGACTCCAATGGGAGCACCGTGGCTTGCTGGTTGTCAGAAGTACTGATGAGTGGCTTATCAGCTGGGGCTGAAGTTTCAGCTGTGGCCATTCAGACATCAGATGAGCTGATATCCAACTTACCAGCGGAGACTGTGCAGACCCCTGAGGGGCAGGAGTCTTAACTTACCGGCGACCTTGCAGACAGCAGTGGAGCTGGAGTCCGACTCACCGGTGGTGGCAGTGCGCTTTCTGGAGGAGCCGGGGTACAACCTAGTGGCCTTGCTGCCCAATTTAGACCTGGTCTGGATAGACCTAAGGGTGGCAAGAGCTCCAGTATCCCCAGAGGAACCTGCCTGCATCTTTATTCAGCACAGGCGGGGTGGCTGAAGCTTGTTCCACCACAGCAAAGATAGCCTTGGCCAGGGGGACACGTCCCTTACTGGTGGAAGCCCACTCCCTATCTTCAGACAGGTCCTGGTCCCGCTGCATCTCCTTTTCTTTCTTATGCTCCACAGTGGGAGAAGAAGAGGAGGCCCGCAGCTTCTGCAATTCCTTCTCTAAGATAGCTATTCTGGATTTCAACAGATGGGCTTCCAGGGTCTGCTGGTGCCTTTTCTGCGTGGCCTGGTTGAAAACCTGGCAGTCCAGGCAGGCCTCGGTGTCATGGTCTGGGCCTAGGCAGAAGAGGCAAAGGGTATGGCTGTCTTTGTGTGGAATTTTCATGCCACAGTGCTCGCACTTTTTCTGTGGAGCAGCTTTCGATGGATTTGAAGACATGCAAAAAGAAAATAAACTGGTCATGAAAATTGAGAAAATAAAAGGAAATATTCATCCGAAATGGCAGTCGACTGGCAATGTTCTCCATGAGGTCCGACATGCACAGGTCAATGGTGGGAAAGAATTGGAAGGCGGGCGTGGCGCATGACATCGGGTGGGCGGTCCCCCACCAGACATTGCTAGCTAAGGTTTTCAGTGTGGTCCTGACGCCAAGGTGCGCAGTTGAATATGTTATGACCTACTGCAAGAACCCTCTTGAGATATGATCTATATGTTTTGTTTATAAATTTTGCTACTTTGTACCAGGTGCTATGCATTTTCACAGCTGATTAGCAATTTCATGCATCCAGCTGCTAATCAATTTTTGAAGCTTATTTTAAACCCTGCAATTTTTTTAAATAACTGATTTAACACTTCATAACTAAGATACAGTACAAGTGTAAAAGTGAGTTTGGGCATTCGGAATGCCTAGCCCATATACTGTAGCAGTTCATCAGTCAGAAATAACTGAGTAATAGCCCATAGAAACATAGACTTTGATGGCAAATAAGGACCGCTTGGTCTACCTAGTCTGCCCATGTGGTGCAATGGTAGCTCTACCATCCACCACATTGGTGAACCAGGATTGGGAGCAATCTCAGGTTGCCTGGTTAGGGGGGAAAGGACTGAGCTTCTGCTGGACCGCTTTCCTCTCCCAGGGAGGGAGGGTTACTGGCTCCACCAAGTGACTGTTGCCAGGTGGAGGCCTGGTAGGAGGACAGATTGGAAGCAGCAAGGAAGGGAGGGAGCTGCAAGAGTTTTCTTTGGTGTACCTGGCATACACATAGTATTTAGGCAGATTTTGTAAACATAGCACTGGTCATGAGAAATATGCAGATTAGTTAATCTCCGTACATATGGGCACAACCCAGAAAGGGGCAGTGGAGCATCAGCATATCGTGTGGTTTGCAGCTTGATTTCCAGCTGTCAGTACCCCCCCCCCTTACAAAATGTCGGCTGCAGTACAGGATTATCATAAATTACGAGTGTTCAAGTATTAAAAATTAAAAAGTATACTGTGACTGCAGGAGGGATTGGGGTACTGGAGCCCCAAACTGTGAAGCAATGGCTGCATTAGTTTAGTCAGTAGTTCTCCCTTAATAGTACTCACAGTGGAATGGCCCAGGCTAAGTAAACAAACCAAAACAAAATTTAAAAATGACACAATGATGTTATTTTCAGTCGTCATCTGTTTAACAGCTCACCTTGGGAATATATGATATATTGCTTGAAGAGCTGAAACCTGCAGTTTTACAACAATATAAAGTTTTGTGTTCTATATACACCATAAAAGTGATTTTGTACACTTTGAAAGGTAAATGGACTGCTTACTGAATAGGATAGGTCATGTTGGTGATAGTCTCTTGTATCACTTTTGATTATGTTTTTGCAGCTCTAATTTCACAGTAAGGAATCGTAATACTGACCTGACAAGGTGGCTGGCCAATCCCTTCCACTTGCTTATTTATTTCCACGTCCCCATGCTATGATGTGCAGCAAGGGAGAGTATAGGGTGTTCCCCATTAAAAAGAACTGGGGTATTTGTTTATTACTATTTTATACCTTATGATGGTGAGTTGGAGAGTAATTGAGGCCACCGCTCGACCAACAAGGGCCTTGTTCAAGCGGTGGCCTCCATTAAACTGCAACTCACCATCATAAAGTATAACATAATAATGGAAAAATGCTCCCCTTCATTTCGATGGGGCATTCTCCTCTGCACTCCCTTGCTGCACCTTGTAATGTGCCTGAGTGCAGGGGTGTGGAAATAAATACAGAAGTGGAAGGGACCAGCTGGCCACCTTGTCAAGACCAAATTACAATCTCTTTCTTTAAATTACTGCGGCACAGAAATAATCATAAATTATAGAAGGGGGCTATCGCCAACATAACCTATCATTTTAAGTGAGTTTACCCCCTTGAGCTCCATAAATCACTTTAAGTAAATAATGTGCACAACATTTATGTTACGTAAAGTGACAATTAGATAAGGACAAAATGTGTCAGATCTAAACAATAGCATGTTATCTCAAGGAGCCTCCATAAGACAGAAGAATGTCATCCGGCCTGTCGGCAGAGTGGTAGTGTTATTGCTTATGATGCTGGGAAATTAGATGTTCTCCTCCTATGGTGAGGGAGGGCCATCACACCACTCTGACACTGCCACCTGTGGGTGCATGAGTGGTAGTGCAGAGTTGGTGGCACAGGGAAGGGAAGGATTCCTTTACGTGCTTGACTGAGTCATGCATGTGCACTTACACAGCCTGGACATATGTCCTTAAGCAGGCACCCTTGCAGGGGAAGGGGCAAGGAGAAACTAGGGGGTAAATCCTTGAGCACCTCAACTACATGATGGCACCAACCATGGGAGTTCTGAAATATGGTGCATCTGTTAACTCCGCAGGTGAAGGGTGCAAAATGAATATTTAAAAGAAAGACAAAAGAATGTCTAATCATGTTGACCCCAATTATTGGCATACACCATGCATACACGTGCTCCATTCTACAATCCCCCCCCCCATGGGAAGGGGCTGCTACTACTCATGGGCCCCGCTAGCTGCTGAACAAAATGCATCTCAAATAAATTATAAGCACCCTGTTAGAAAGACTGCCTCATCCTGTTTGATCTGCAAGACAAATACTCAAATAGCAAGTGACATGTCTGTGAGTCAAATTTCAAGCTACTGTATCAGGTCTACAAACAAAGGGTAAAAGACTCAAAGAAATAAAAATTTGCCCCAGCAGTATAAAAAGCAAAGCTGACCTTACTATCCATTGTGAAGCACACATTAAGCACGGGGCTTAGTATTTAGCTGCCTCCCCTTTAAGAGTACTTAGAACTGCATGTATCTAATTGTTGCACTGCCTGGCAGTGCCATGTTGGTCTGTCAGTCAGAGTTTTAGTCAGTGTGTGGGGCTTGTCCTCATGAAGAGAACACCTACTGAACTGAATAAACCTGCCTTATTCTTTATTTTATGCGTCTGACTAGTTATTCACACGGTCCAGATGGGGTCCTCACCAGCAGCAACCGAAGGGGCTGGCAGACCGCAGAGAAGGTAAGGGGTCTTTTAGTGGTGGACCATACAAAAAAACGCCACACATGATGGAGAATGCAGCCCTTCTTCTGTCCAGATCCCCATCTAGCGTTGCCTGCGTCGCTGGGTACCCCAAAGTCCTCACTCCAGTATGCTTGAACTGTCTGAATGTTAATGTACCACAGCGTTTGCTGCAGAGAAGAAAAAAAAATGAACTGTCTCCTGAACTGTGTACAGCAGCCTGCAGCCCTCCCCTAACATCATGACCGGGGAAAAAATAAATAAATAACATTTTGTTCAACACTGCTAGCCAGTTAAACAAATGGACTTTGAGCCAGTTATTTTTTTTTCCAAACCTGAGCACCATGGAGCTACAAACAGTACCCTCCAAGCTCTCACCTTGTGGTAAGGCCTGCAGAAAGCCCTCTCCTTGCTCAAGCTGCACTATGGAGCTAGACTGGCCTGCTACCCTCCCTAACAACTGCAGCCTGCTCCTGAAACCAATTGGGCAACAACTAAAACAGTCTCTCAGTCCTCCAATGATCCGCTGCTCCAAGGACCGCTACACATATGGAACCATTGCAACACACAGCGCCAACAAATTACATAAAATAAAGGCCTGACAACTTGGTGCAAACTGAGCCTCGACTCAATGCAGTAGTGCTCCCCTCGGAGTAACAGAACAAAACCGCCCAGCCAGCACCACAATGATGCGGTTCTTCCATGGCCCTCCAGCAATGCCCCCCCCATCAGGCCACAAGCCTATTGCCACCTGCTCACTGCCTCAGCGTTCCTCTGGTGACTCTGCCATTTCATCAGCCTCCTGCAACCAGATCCAGCACCCTCCTGCCTCGCGGCTCCAAGCCACACTCGCTCCTGACAACAAACCCCAGGGCACACAAAGGACAGAACCGGAGCTCCGCTCCTCACTTCCCCTTCTCTCGCAGCACCACTCCCGTTGGAGCACAGCCACGTAGTCCCTTCACAGCAACTGGGGCCTCCCCTCTCCCAAGCAGCCATAAGGAACGACCCCGTGCCCCGACTCACCCAAGTGCCTGCTGCAGTTTTCATCTTACCCCTACAGTCTCCTGCAACATCGGAGTCACCGCTCCCCTCGAGCATGCTTCATTAAGGGGAGCCACCACCTCAAACAAAGAAAGAAAGGTGCAGAAGAAAACACAAACAAACAAACAAACTGTATAAGGAATTCAGCAAAGCACAGCATACATAAACAAGGGGTAATAAAACATCAAATAAAGTACGGCAGAAGGTAGCCAAGGGAGATCTCTTCAAGCAAACGGCACAAATATAAAATAAATCTCCAGAACTGAATAAAGTGCAAACTCAGTAAAACTGCACAGAAACCAATCAAATAAATACAGAAATTTTCCCATCAAGTTTCTGTCACTCACCACAAAACTCCTGCCATTTCTGTTGGGGAAGAAGCTCAAGAACGCGGCAATCGCCATTTTGGCCATTGTTAGGCAGCCAGACAGCCTCATGGAAGAAATCCTCCATTTTGAGCAGAGCAAAACAAGAAAGGAAGTGAACCTTGACCCTCCCTGCTGGTGGCCATCTTGCTACAATCAGGCAGTCAAATTCCACAGGAACTGCATGTCACAGTTCGGTGGCCATCTTGGGAAGGGCACAAATTGACCTCACTCCATTGAAATCAATGGGATTCCTATTGAAATGAATGGACACTGCAACGAAAAGTTGAATATTGCTACAAAACCTTTATTTAAATAACGAACAACACAGAATTGCATGGGAAGTTCTTTATTAAGACGTCAATTGCTACAAAAAAAAATTGCACTTTTGTCTACAAAATCAAATTTTGCTCGGCAACTCATCTACGACACGACGTCCTGTCTCCTGCATGACGGCAACTCCTTCTCACCCGTACAACCTTCGCTCAGTGAAACGAAACTCATCTCCAACCACAATGTCTGACGACGACACAGATTTGGGCGCCGGTGCGTCTGGAGTCTTACTTTCACCCACCTCTAGGGTGTGGGGCTACAAAATCGAAACAATCCTCCATGACATCCATTTCTCTATTTCTGCTCAAGGAGCATCAGCTATGCAAGCTATTCAAGACGACTTGGCCTACATTAAAGCCATTTCACCATAGTCCATGGTCCATGTCAGCCTACAACCAGTACCCTTCTCAGCCTTCCCTCACGAAGATGCTGTTGACTGGCTGGAACACTTCCAAGCATAGATTTCCTTCAATGGTTGGACTGATCCCTTGCGCATCTCCAATGCCTTGCGCTTGCTTCTGAGAGGGACTGCCATTTTCTGGTTCAACACACTTCCAGACCAAGTCAAAGCAGATGCTGCCACACTGTACACAACCTTCAAAGCCCATTTTCTCCAAGCACATCCACTCTGGTTATTAGAGCAACAGCTGTGGGAGTGCACCATGCAACCCTCGGAATCTCTCGAAGCCTTCATTGTGGATATTGAGACTCAATACAAATGCCTACAGAAATCAGAGAAAGATCAAGTAACAGCCTTTGTCTGGGGACTGCCTCCTCAATTTCATACCTATGTCATACAGCAAAAGTCAACCACCTGGACAGACACTATCCAAGCTGCTCGGCTAGCTCAAGAGTCCATTTCAATGTTCCAGTCTGCTGGTGCTCAGGCGCCCCAAACCTCACAACTAGCTGCACTTGCCACGTGTATAACAGCAACAAGCAATGATCGAAAAGCTTATTTCTACTGTCAATACCATACACATCAGCTAAACTGCCTCTGTGGCAAATCCTAATGCTATGCAACCACCTCGACAGCGACTGAATCCACCTCCATCTTCTCGAGAGCCAGTGACTTGCCAGTGGTGTGGATTCAGGGGACACACCGCCGCTGTCTGTCGAAAGTTAAAATATTACCACAGGATGCAAGAGGACCATGGACGCCCACCATAGTGCACTCAACATGAGAACCGCAACTATTCTCAGGATCAGGGAAATGAGTGCTGCCCAACAGACTAGGGGCTTTTTGTTGGGCAGGGGAACACAGCAACTGACCACCCCTTTGACTCTCGCAATTCAAACAAAATGCTTCCTCCAACTGCAAACTCTGGCACACTTTCACTTGCAGGGGCAAAGGTACCTGTCATCCGCTCACCTCTCCTAGCAAACTATGTACCTGTAACCATCGGAGATTGGTCTATGCATGTCTTGGTCGACACTGGAGCAGAAATATCAGTTATCAATAGCAGTATTTTAAACAGTCAAGCTATTCGTCACATACCTAATGTCTCTCCAGCAGACATAAAGTACATTATCACAGCCAGTACAGATACAGTACCTATCACAGGCATGGTCCATCTCAAGCTCCACTTTGTCTCACAGCAAGCTATTGTCAAGTTTTATATCATGCGTGATCTTCAACCTGCAATAATTCTAGGCCTGGACTTTCTCAAAGCTTACAAAGCCATCCTAGACTTTGCCTCTAGCAAACTGTCGCTAGATTCTCAGAGGCAACTCGCAGCTATAGACTCAGTCACTGTGCCTCCTCAGTCAGAAATTGTTTTGATTGCCAAGATTCAAGGTGAACCACTTCCACAAGGTGTTGGCATCGTCACAGGATCCCCTGCGCTGCATTAGTCAGGTCTCCTTCCAGGAAATACCTTATCAGCAGTGCATGATGGCGCAGTCTTCCAAAAATGCTGCAATTTCACAGATGAGCCAGTGGTCATTTCAAAGGGTGCCAACATTGGGAAGTTTGTCTGCTTGTCTTCAGGGGACCAGCTTCATCTCATGCAAGAACCTCAGCCTGGTTCCACCAACACTACTCCTGTCACTACTATAACGACCACTCCCACTTCAACAGAGTTACCCCTCAGTCAGCGACTATCCTCTTCCAAACTTCCAGCATCTCTAACAGAAAAGCAACAACTTTTGAAATTCCTGGAAAATTACCCGGACGTCTTTGTTGGTTCAGATAACAAGCTCGGATGTTGTGATATCCTGCAACACACCATTGAAGTACTGCCCAACCAGAAACCAATCCATGAATGAGCCTACAAAGTGGGGCACAACCAGAAACAAGTCCTCGAGGACATAATCAAAGACATGCTTAACCAAGACGTAGTTGAAGAGACTACAAGTCCCTGGGGTGCACCTTGCTTGCTGGTGGTAAAGAAGGACAAAAGGTATCATTTTGTGGTAGACTACAGAAAACTCAATGCCTACACAGTGCAGGATGCTCATCCCTTGCCTACAACCGAAGATGCGTTAGAGAGTCTTGGTGCAGCCAGTCCTGTTTACTTCACCACTCTAGACCTTCAGAGTGGGTTCTACCAAGTTTCAATTGATCCAGCTTCTCATCCATACACAGCATGGTGCTGCCACTTGGGACTTTTCCAGTTCAAACATCTGCCTATGGGTCTTCGGAACAGTCCTGCCACATTTCAACATGTTATGGAAGCCATACTACATGGGTTGTCCCATAAATCTTGCCTAGTCTACCTGGACGATGTGATAGTCTTCAGCAGAACTTTGCCAGAGCACCTTCAACATCTTCAAGAAGTGTTCGAACGTCTCAGACAAGCCAATCTCAAGCTTCGCCCAGAAAAGTGTTGTTTTGTGCAGCATCAAATTCATTACCTGGGACATGTGGTTAGTTCTCAAGACATCTCTCCAGATCCAGACAAGCTCTCAGCAGTCAAAGACTATCCAGAGCCTAATAATCTCAAAGACCTTCGAGCTTTCCTGGGCTTGTCTGGCTACTACCATAAGTTCATTTGCAACTACCCCAAGATTGCAGCTCCACTGTACGCCCTCACAAAAAAGGTATGTGACTATAATTGGACTTCTGAATATAAAGAGGCCTCTGACACCTTAAAATAAAACCTAATCTCTTCTCCAGTATTGGCCTACCCAAGGTTCGACCAACTATTCAAGCTCTACTCAGATGCTAGTTCCTTTGCAGTGGATGCTGTGCTCTGTTAAATTCAAGATGGAACAGAACTAGTTGTCTCCTATGCCGGGCGCGCTCTTTCCTCAGCTGAGCAGAACTATGGCATCACAGAGAAAGAATGTCTAGTCATGGTATTTGCCGTGAAGAAATTTGACTGCTACCTTTGCTACTCCTCCTTTACAGCTATCGTTGATCACTCTGCCCTCAGGTGGTTATTTGAAATGAAGGAGCCAGTAGGCAAGTTCGCCCGATGGATCACCATGCTGCAATCCTACACCTTCAAAATCCAATACAGACCACGTCAAGTTCACTCAAATGCTGATGGTGTAAGCCAGAGATGATATCCCTCTGCATCCTCCTCAACAGATGGTGAATCCTGTTTATAAGCTCTTCACTTCCATGCTACGGATGTGCTTCCTGTGGACACTCCTTCAACACCTCAAGTTGCTTTGCTGCTACCAACTGCCTGCTCAGAGGGACACACAAATCCTCAGTTACTACAAGCAGCTGAAGAGCTTCTCATCTCCTCTGCATCTGATCTGTCCCTGGCAACTGTTAAAATGCAACAAAGAACTGACACTCAATTTACAGACATCATCACCTACTTAGAGTCTGGAATATTACTGCAACAAAAGCAACATCGCCAAGATGTACGTTTCCTTGCTTTGCAGTACTTCCTCAATGACGGTGTGCTCTTTCACATATGGACCAAGGAAGGCAAGGGTCATCGCATGGATAGAACTCACGTACAGCTAGTTGTGCCAGCCTGTCTCATCCCTCAGGTTCTTCTCTCCACTCATGCCTCTCCACTCTCTTGGGGTCATATGGGAATTCACAGAACTCTGGAAAAGGCAAGGCTTCACTTCTGGCCACACATGAACAGAGACATTGTCCAGTTCGTGAAATCCTACCAGCTCTGTTCCCAGAGAAAGCCTCCAGCCAAACCAATAAAGGCACACGTCATCCCAATGCCTGTAGCCACTGAACCGTTCCAAAGAGTCAGCACTGACATTCTTGGGCCCTTGCCAACATGCTCTGACTCTGGTAACAAATACATCCTTGTCTTTGTGGACTATTTGACAAAGTATTTGGAACTCATTCCCCTAAGAGACATTAAAGCCACCACTGTGGCCAGTGCATTTCTCAACACAGTCATTTGTCGTCACGGTACCCCATCGTACCTACATTCAGACAGAGGCACTAACTACCTGTCCACCATTGTCTGAGAAACTTCTCGACATAAAAAAGACACATACCACAAGTTACCATCCACGATGCAATGGACAGAGTGAAAGAATGATGTCCACCATTCTCGGCACACTCTCCAAGTATCTGGATGAGACTCACAACACCTGGGACTGGTTTGTTCCCTTTGTGCTGTTTGCGTACAATACCAGCCCTTGTGTCGATAGCACAGAATACACCCCCTTCTTCTTAGTCCATGGACGTCACCCAAGAACTCCACTGGACAGGGATCTCTCGCTGCTAGAGGTGCCTAAGAAGCTTCTTCTTTTATTATCCCTCTTCTGGAACAGCTGGAACTTGCCTGATGAGTTGCATTCATCACGCTGAGCCAGAGAAAATCGGCAATGAAGAAAATGTCTGCAGCCAAGGTGCATGAGTCTTCATTCTCTGTTGGGGACATTGTCTATTTGTACTGTTCTGTTCTTGTTCTGGGCGCCACCAAGAAACTGCTTTGCCCCTGGACTGGTCCCTTCTGCATTGTAGAAAAGCTCCCTCCGGTCCACATTCATCTGTGACGCAAGTCGAATGGCAAGCTGGTACACAACAAAGTCCATATAAACCAACTAAAGCATGGGTACCTCAATAACAAACTTCCAGATGACCCCAGTCCTCCCACAAATGAAGCTGCCCTTGAGCCTGCCATCCTCTCTGAAGCTTAGATTCCCCCAGATAACTTGCAGCCAGTTCCTACAGATCTTCCCACTCCTGACACTCTCCAGCTGGATTCCAGTTTAGCAGATGATTTGCCTGGGACTTCCTCTTCTTCTCAGTCTTCTTCTTCTTCTCAGAACTCTCTTCCACAAACCCCAGTGTACCAGATCGAGAAGATCCTAAGAAAGAAGTTTGTCAATGGATCCTAGACTTACAGAGTAAAGTGGTGTGGATTCGATAGTGAGCAGAACTCCTGGGTCGCTTTTAAAGACCTGACCTCTCCTGTCAGGATCTGGTGAAGTCCATGCATGCCTCCATTCCCACTGACTGGAAAAGTCAACAGAGGTATTGAACTTTTGTTACTGGACTCAGTGTGTTTTGGAACTGAATCTTTTTTCTTTGGTGATAGTATCTGTGTTTAATTATTTTGCAGTAAATGTTCTTGTACCCATTTTATGCAACTGTTTCTATGGATACTATTTCCTGCACTAACGTTTTTCCCCTTAGGAATGTCTTTTTACATGGACAATCCACCTGTTGATTATGCAACTGTTATTAAAGTGTGAGTCTGCATTTTGGGTATCCTCCTGCTGCTACCCTTCCCTCTCTTCCCTTTTCCTTCCCCCACACTTTAGCGCTTGTGTCATGACCAAGTCTGAAGTACTATTGTGTTTTCCTCCTCTCTGGTGCTACTCTGACTGGTCCCCAGTGTAGTCCAGGTTCTTTCCTCCCCCCCTCCCTGCAGTGGAGTACATACCTCTCAAGTGTCCCTGATTTCACTTCAAAATTCTTATCTGTCCCTCTTAAAATCTGTGTTCCCCTGACTAAACAGTGATGACTATAAGAATAAAATTATGTCAAACAATACAGTTGCAGACTTCTTATTCTTCAGAAAATGTATTATACACTGTGTCCCTTATTCTGCCAGCTTCCTGAGTGGATAGCACCAATTTTAAAAATGTGTCCCTGATTTTGGGCCTTCGTCCCTGGTTTTTTTAAGCCTTGTCCCTGATTTATGAGGCAGGAGGTTGAGAGGTATGGTGGAGTACTGTTCTGTTTTGGGAAATCTAATGCCTTGTAATGCATGAAAATGTTTTTTTTTTTTGCCTTAAATTATTTACTTAAAAATTCTTAGAAATGTATAGATTATTGCTTGTTCAAGTGGTGCTCACATTCACTGTTCCAGTGGTGATGTGAAGCACACATTAAGCATGGGGCTTAATGTTTAGCTGCCACCCCTTTAAGAGCACTTAGAACTGCATGTATCTAATTGTTGCACTGCCTGGCAGTGCCATGTTGGTCTGTCAGTCAGAGTTTTAGTCAGTGTGTAGGGCTCGTCCTCATGAAGAGAACACCTACTGAACTGAATAAACCTGCCTTATTCTTTATTTTATGTGTCCGATTAGTTATATGCACGGTCCAGATGGGGTCCTCACCAGCAGCAACCAAAGGGGCTGGTAGACCACGGAGAAGGTAAGGGGTCTTTTAGTGGTGGACCATACAAAAAAACACCACACCATTTAAGTTTATCTTACTCTTGTGTCTTTTCTCTTTAATTGCACTATATTATGCTAACCCCCCCTTTTTTTGTAGACCCCCATATTTGCATATATTTGGATGCTTTAATGTATTGTGTTTACTATTTAGTACATTGTTGTTTGATTTGTTTGCTCTTACTGTATTCTTATGCTTTCTTTAACTTGTCTCAATATTGTTAACTCCAGTGCTGTTTTATTTTTCCTATGTAATGTGAGGGTGCAAACCATGGGGGTGGGGGTGGGGTTGTTCCTCAGCTGTAGCTTTGTTACTTTCTTCTCTTGTTTGTTATCATGAGTATTCTTTTTTCTTGTTGTTGACTGATTGTACAGAAAATCCTTAAATAAAGTATATTTAATCATAAAAAATAGCTATCCCTAACAATACGGTCTATAGAGGAACACAAAACCACCAACCTGAGTGTGGCTGCTGCAAAAACCTCTAAGAGTTAACTATTTCAGTACAACATGTAATGCAATGTGAAAACATGCAAGACTCTTCTTACAAGAAGACAGTACCTGGGGGAAGGGCAGGAAATGGATAACCACTGGATAGCTGGCTTCACTAATTGCTGTTTTTAGGAAAAAAACAGAATGTTGATAGCAGGATGTTTGCTCCATAGTGGCATAAACTAGAAACACATCTTATGGTTACAGAGTAAATGACAAAATAATTTACTTTAAAGGGGCACTGTCAGCTTTGCCCCTTCGTATTTTAAGAAATGCAAGCAGTGTGCCTCTTGGCACATATCTATCACACATGTGTTCTAGAACTCCTCTATATATACAGAATCATAGCCTTTTTAGTAGTTTTCTGAAATTTTTCTTAAATATTTGGATGCTTGGTCCGACAGCCACTCACCTGCGTCCCGGAAGTACATGGAGGTCTGGAATGCGCGTCTGCCCTGCACGCTGTCCCAAAAGGTGTTTTTTTCCAGATGCATACTCTAACACTACACTGAGCCAGTCCCTTGTGTAAAATTAATAAAATGCTGTTGGTATGACTGCCTAAAAAACGAGCACTGTGAGTTGTTTAATTTCAGTTTTAATATACAGCCAGAATCTCATGCATGCATACAAACATCACGCTCCTGCACATGCGCGAGATCTTTGTTCGTGCATGTCAAGCGCATGCATGGGATTCTGGCTCCAATATTAAAATCAGAATTATACACCTCACAGTGCTCGGTTTGTAGTCGGTCATACCAACAGAACTTTATTAAAACACAAGGGACTGGCTCAGTATAGTATTAGAGTATGCATCTGGAAAAAACAGATTTTGGGACAGTGCATGGGGCACATGCGAGTTCCAGACCTCCATGTACTTCCAGGACATGAGTAAGTTACCATTGGACCGAGCGTCCAAATATGTAAACAAAATTTCGGAAAACTACTAAAAAGGCTGCAATTCTGTATACATAGAGGAGCTGTAGAGCACATGTGAGACAGATATGTGCCAAGAGGCACAGTGCTTGCATTTCTTAAAATACAAAGGGGCAAAGCTGACAGTGTCACTTTAATGTTGACATTAAAAGTGGCAAAATGCTGAAATTAGTTTTAAAAAATTAAGCAAAAATTCTAACCTTCAGTAAACAATTTAAGCTCAACTAAACATACCCAATTTAAAATAAAGAGTTCTAAAAAGAGATTGAAGACAAAGATAAAGAGTCTTTCACCATCTACCACCTCACAATTTACTACACAGTTGCCCCACTACCACCCCAATACTGCTCACAATGAAATGAAGATAATAGCAATAAATCAGAAAATGTAAGCAAATGAATAACCTACTAAATATACTGTCCCAGCATTATAAATAATTATTCTTAACTATACAGTCTGAAGACAAACACTAGCTCACTAACCTGGGTGTGGCTCAATAGTTCATTACATATGCTGAAGCCAGTAAACATACATGTAAACACTCCTCTTACAAAAAGGCAAGGAACCTTTGGAGAAAAGATGGACATTAATAATTTGATGGATAGCTAGATTCACAAACTGCCATTTTTTAGAAATGAAAACTACAAAATTAATAATGGGGCTGTTTGCTCCATACTGTCATAAGCGACAAACAACTGGGACAATACCAGAGGACTAAGGACCCCTCTTGCATTTGCGGATAATTATGGCACTTTCAGATGCTGTTGCTCCATCCCACCACCACAACAGAGGTCGCCAGTGCACGCCCATCTGGTCTAGTGCTGCACTGCTAAATAAAAATATTTCACAGAAATTTAAAGCTAATAAAATACATAACGGGGGGGTGTTGGGGCACATCCCCCCAAATACACAAAAATAATACAACATTGCAATAATGCGCTACAAATATGTACAACTAAGAAGAGGTCCACTTACGAGTGACGGCAATACAAAAGGTAGCATGTTTTGTGATATTCTTGAGAGTCAAGATTTACAGCATCATCGGTGCACTGGGGGGCATGGGGGGGTGGAGCACCCCCACAGAAAGAATAATATCACAAAACATGCTACTTTTTCAGATCTTAAAATAGACCCATTTTCATCCTTCTCTGCCAGCTTAGCAGACCTAAGCATTGTTATTGCTGGCAAACAGTTATTTGCAACAAGATGTTTTTAGGTCTGTCGGACCATAGAAACAAGAAAAGTTTATAGAGACTCAATTTAGATTGTGCAGTTGAACTGTGCAATAATGAATGTAGTACCTTTTCAAGTTGTGTGACTAGACCGTGTGCACTGAATAGCCTTTTGCTAAGCTGTCATTGTTGGGCATGTCGTTGTATGCCATTTTACTGTGTGGCACCGTGTTGACGTTGATAGCCCTGTCAGTACCGTATTGAGGTACAATATTTTTTTTGCACAAGTGGGATCCTTAATCATCCAGTATCGCCACAACTGGTGTAAACAGTAGTATTAGAAAGAGGAGATTTTCAGCTTTCCAGTGGTATAACATATGTGTTTCTAGCACTTATTCTTACAGAGTAAATGGCTAATTAATTTCCTTTACTGTTCATAAAAGTGGTAAAATACTGATATTAGTTTTCAGAAGGCAGCAAAGAAAAACTCTAACCTTCAGTAAGTTGGCGAAATTCAGTTAAAAAACACAGGAATTCGCTAATCCTGGAGCTACAGATCTTCTGGTAATGTCCCCTCTTTTAGGGCAAACACAAATATTATACAACACAATATACTGTATAACTTTGCAAAACACTGGAAGAAGTACAGGATGGGTTTATCTGGTATTAAGTAAAACCTTATACAAAGAAAACATACAACAGTATTTTTTTTATTAAAAGCCAAATAAAACTTTTGAAAACAAAAGTCATCTTAACAAAAACCAAAAAAAACTAAATCTGGTACAGCAGCAAAATAATTTAATAATGTGCACTGTACATATTCCTGATTAACACAACTTAAGGAGCTCTTACCTGCAGTGAAGCTGAACAAGAACTGCTGGAGTCCTACAGAATCTCAGGGGGTGATGCCGCACTCTGATTGGTTACACAAATCATGTGCTTTTCACTGTGTGTTCTACTCAGTTCAGTATGTGTTATACTCATCTTGGTGTATCACAGCATTTCAGTTTTCTGTATCGACACCTTTTATTTATTTAGTTTTTGCTGACTGTGTAAGTGCACTAGACAAATTCTGCCTATTTTCAGGCATGACCCAGGGGAAGGGGATACAGATGAATGCCAACTGACCTTGAACCAGATTAAGCTGTTGGTGGTATTTTTAGTGAATGAGGGGAATTTGGCCAGGGCACTGAGGAAATTCACCTACTCTTTTTGATAAGTGCCATGGGATCTTTAACATCCACCTGAACTACCACCAATGCAGGCAGATGGGACCTCGGTTTAACTCCTCATCCAAAAGACGGATTCGCACATGTTACACTCTATTCATTCTATGCCTTGCATGTTTGCCAACAATTCTATATGCTCATTTCAGTGTGCATCATACATATTTTATTTTATCATTTTGTTTTCAGTACTTCATAACCATTTTATTTATTTACTACAGTACACATTTATCAAGAGTATCAATATATTAAATAAATATAATCTACAATTCAGTATGAGGCACATTGAAAAGGCTGAGTGTGGAGCGAGGAATGGCCATTTCTGTCCTACTCCTGTGTATCTCAGGGTTTTTAAATTTAAATGACTGCTGGTGTATGCAGTTCATTGCTTTAATAGGGGACTTCTGTGTAATTTTGGTATCTGTGTACTGACACTCGGTGCCTCCTCGGCTCCCTGCGGAGGTCCAATGAATCTGACTACACTGGGGCTTCCAAGTGTTTGGTACAGCAATTTGTGGCTGCCAGATGGTGGCTATCCTGCCTTTTTAAAGGCAGGTTATGTGCATTGTCTGCCAGCATTGGGAGGTAAAACAAGCGTCCCCATAGTGACGGCTGACATCACATGAGAGCGACCATATATTGCTCGGCTCTAGCCATTGGGCAATTATCCAAAAACTATGTGAAATAAAGGTCCCTGGAAGTTACATCTCCTGGAGAAAGGAATGGCTCTCAGGTAGAAATCAGAGGGTGGTTGTTAAAGGATATCTTTCAGGAGTGGGGAGTGTGACCAGTGGAGTCCTGCAGGAGTCCGTATTGTTTATTTTATTTATTTATTTATTTATTTCAGTCTAGGATTACAAATACCTTTGAGCCAGGGCTCTTTCACGAAGGTTCCATGTCATATGGTACAACAAGACAACAAGGATGACATTATGACAAATAATCACTTATCTATACATATACAAAGCTAGAACTAGGGTTGACAGAGGTAGAGAGGGAAGGGCAGGAGATGAGAGAGTGAGGGGAGGGGTGAGGGCAGGGCACAGAGGTGTAGTTAGGGACAGAGCTATAGTTAGGGGAGGGCTGAGGTGGGGGGTGCCACCCAGAAGGCATTGTCAAAGAAACAGAGATTAGCAGAGGGTGCTCAGACGTTATCAAGAGTTAAGCATAGTGACCATCATCCAGCCGGTAGGGGTTTGCATAAGGTCAGGCTGGCATAGGTGATAGGTGATTCAGTTATGATCAATGGCAGTAACAGGCACTCGAGGCAGTGAGAGACTTGCAGAGGCTGGATTTGAAGGAGCCGAGCGTGTTGGCAGTGGTAATATCACTAGAGAGTCCATTCATCCAGCTTGAAGCTCTAAAGGCAAAGGATCTTCGACCTTGTGTAGTACGGCAGCGGGGGAATTTGGAGAAGCTGTGGCTTAGTCCCCCTGGTGTTGCGGCTGCTGTTTCTGGGTTGTAGAAGGGAACAGACTCCAGGAGGTGCAAGGCCCATCAAATTTTCTTTGCCACCACGCAGGTTTGATATTTTATGTGATTTTCTAAGTGCAGCCAGCCGGTTTGGGTATAAAGGTCACAGGTGAGAGTAAGGTGTTGAGCACCTGTGATGAGCTGACAAGCCTTGTTGAGAGAGGTAGTTACATGTTTGAGTGTAGTAGCAGTGGCAGAGCCATAGAGTATAAGGCCGTAGTCAATGGTGGTGATGATGGAGCTGTGGACGGCAGCACCCAGTGCTTCAGGGGTAAGGTGTTGTCTGCGTCAGAAAAGCATGCCTAGTCTGGAGTTTGCAGCTTTGGCAACATTATTTATGTGATCATGTATTGGAGCCTGCATTGTTCCAAATTTTTATATCAGATTTAACATTACATTTAAACAGTTGGGCCTCTAAATATGCTGATGATACCAAAATAGGAGGCCCATCAAAAACTATATCAGACGCAAAACTTATACAAGAAGATCTGGACAGGATTGCAGCATGGACAGTATCAAGGGGTAAGAGGTTGAACATGAGTAAGTGCAAGGTGATTTGGGAAGGACAATCACCAGCAGGAATATTACTTGTATGGTCAACCATTACTTAAATCAAGCAACAAAAAGGATTTGGATACTCAAATCACCGATGACTTTAGTACCTGTAAGCAAACCCAGGAAGCCATTAAAAAAGCAAATAAGATCATTTGAGCCATAAAAAGGAGCATCACAACCAGAGATAGTGTGGTGATGATGTCATTATATAGGGCTTATATCCGTCCACATCTAGAATTCGTATCGCAGTTGTGGAACTCTTTCAAGAAAAAATAAATTAATAATATTAATAGAATCCAGAAAAAAGTCAGTAAATCAATAGAAGGAATGGAAGGAAAGACTTATGAGGAAAGGCTTTCATCCCTAAAACTGATGTCACTCTATACCAGGTGAATACATGGATATATAATGTTTATGTATGATATCATGCAGGACCCTATACTTCTTTATGAAGCTAATATAAAATTTAAGGAAGAAAATATGGAAACCAGAGGGCACCCACTTCAAATTAATGGAATAAAATTTAGAAGTAATGTTAGAAAGTACCTCTTTACATCAAGGGTGGTGAATGCGTGGAATGGGCTGCCTACCGAAGTTGTGGATAGTAAAACAAAAGAAGAATTTAAAACCAAGTTGGACTCCTACATATTAAATGGAGGGAAAATAAGGTTTAATAGGAGCAAATATGGGCAAATGCCTTCTGACTCCTTTCAATCCTCAGTATGATCCTTAGTATGATATTCATTTTGGTATACACGCTAATAATTTAAGTAAGTATCTCAATGATTTAGGTACATGTGATAACCATTTTGGTACGAGTCTTATCCATTTCAGTATGGGTCATATCCATTTCAGTGTGTGTTGTATTCATTCTGGTATGTGTTATATGCATTGTAATAGTTTCTTATCGATTTTTGGTATGTGTCATGCATTTCTGTATGGGTCATATCTATTTCAGAAAGTTCCATATTCATATTAGAATGTGTCATACCCAATTTTTTATGTATTATATCCATTTTAATATAGGTCATATATATGTTGGCATGTGTCATAATTATTTCAGTATGTGTTATATACATTTTATTATGTGTCATATCCATTTCAGTATAGGTCTTATCCATTTCAGCATGTATCATAATTATTTCAGTGTACTGTCATAACTATTTCAGTTTGTGTCATATCCATTTTGGTGTATGTCATAATTATTTCAATATGTGTCATGCCTGTATTGGTGCATGTCACATACATTTTGTTTTTTGTCATACCCATTTTGGTATGTGTCATACCCTTTTCAACATATGATGTATCCATTTTGGTATGTGTCATAATTATTTCAGTATGTGTCATATCAATGTCGGTTTGTGCTATAATCATGTTGGTGCATGTTATAACTATTTTGGTATGTCATACCCCTTTTGCTATGTGTCATATCCATTTCAGTATGGGGCATATCCATTTAGCTGTGTGTCATAACTATTTCAGTGTGTGCCATATCCAGTCCAATTTGTCTCATACCCATTTTGGTATATAATACCCATTTTGCAGTGTGTTATAGCCATTCCAGTATAGGTCATATCCATTTGGATATGTGTCATTATTATTTTAGCATGTGGCATACCATTTTCAGTGTGTGTCATATCCCTTTCAGTCAGCGTCATACCCATTTTGGTGTGTGTCATAGCTATTTCAGTCTATGTCATACCCATTTCAATATATAATATGCATTTTGCTATATATCATATCCATTTTAGTATAGGTCATACCCTTTTTCTATATGTGTCATTATTATTTCAGCACATGTCATACCATTTTCAGTGTGTCATATCAATTTCAGTTAGTGTCAATCCCATTTTGGTGTGTGTCATACCCATTTTGGTATATAATATCCCTTTTGATATGTGTTATAGCCATTCCCATCCAGGTCATACCCGTTTCGATATGTATCATTATTACTTCAGCATGTGTCATACCATTTTCGTTGAGTGTCATATTAATTTCGGTTAGTGTCAAACCCATTTTGATGTGTGTCATATCAATTTTGGTATGTCATACCCATTTTACTATGTGTCATATCCATTTCAGTACAGGCCATATCCATTTTAATATGTGTCATAATTATTTCTTTCTGCATCACACCTTTTTGGTACAGCATATGCATTTAATTTTGTGTCATACCCATTCTGATATGTGTCAGATCTATTTTGGTATGTGTCTTACCTGTTTCAGTATGTGTCCTAGCCATTTTGCTGTATGTCATACTTATTTTAATAAGTGTTATTTCTATCTTGGTGTTTGTCATATCCATCTTGGTGTATGTCGTGTAGTTTGATATGTGTCATACACATTTTGGTATACTGTAGATCATACCCATTTTAGAACGTCTCATAACCATTTCGGTATGTGATATACTCATTTTTGTGTTTGTCATTCTCATACTATTATGCTGTAAACATTTTGTTAGTCATAGACATGTCACTATTAATTATATTATGAAGACTGTCATTTTGAATTGAACGGCTTGGTCGTTTCTAAACACAAAGACAGCTTTTCAGCAAGCGTGACACCTCTACTTGTACCTTGGTCTTCAAATGTTTATAAGAATGTTTCCAGTCTCTGCATGAGGAGACATATCAATGGAATGACCTGACTCGTGGTTGCACTTTTGGCACTTGCATCACGTGTTTGTAGTGCCCCAGAGTTGGGGGCACCACAGAAAAGGGAAGGAGGTAAAGATATGCGCCTGTAACCAGGAAGTTGGCCAGACCCTCAGAGCATTGTTGAAATGCCAAGAGAATAGCTTAACCACAAGTGCTAGAGCAGGGGCACCATGAAACAAGCACAGAGATGCTAGGTCAGAAAAAGAAAAACAGTTGTGAATATCAGCGTGAGGACGCTACAAGAAAAGCGTAGCCAAGCAGGAAAGTGGGGGAGGTGACTTCAAAGGCACCATAAGAGAAGATCCATGTGGAAGTGGACTGTGAACAAGTTAAAAATTGGAAAAGAAAAACCAAAAAATAGAGATTGAAAGATATGAAAAATTGAAGGAGGTTTAAACAACAAGAACAACACTGTATACTGGGGCCTGAGGAAGTGGTGGTGGCCACGAAATTGTTGCCCGGACCTTTTTGGTGTGAAATAAAAGAAATGAAAAGCAGTTTTTCAGGTGGAAATATTTTATTTTGAATGGAGGTCATCCCAATCTAGTTATTTAAGGGGATAAATAAATGTGCCCCAGGTCTTTTCCCTTTGTGTAGGGAATATCAGGTGAGTCCCATGTGCATGGGGGCCCCATTTGTTTACATAACCCCCACACACACATTGCAGGACAATAAGGCAGGCAAGCACACAAGAAGAAAAATAAAAGGAAAGCCCTTTTTTTCTGCTGCCTGGTCTTTTGCTTTATATCACCCCCTTTTTAAGCAGGCAGCGCAAGCTGGGCACCTACGCATTGGGACAGATGTCCCTGCGTGGCGCGTAGTGCCCATTTAAATCTAGGAGCCATTTGGGGACTGCACAGGCTCAGGGTTCTAGAGCTGGAACCCCGAGCAAACTTTGAAGGCTGAACAACCATTTTTTTAGGTAGATCGGGCTGGCTGTTGAGTGGAGTGGACACAAGAGTGTGATGGGGACATCAGGCTTAGCTGAGTATTGAACCTGGTCCCATTGACTCTTCTGGTGCCCCTTTTCCAGTCAGTGAAGACATCCAGAATTGTCTGGTGTGGCGGCGGTCCAAGTTCAGCAGTCCAGCAGTGGCAGTGGCAAGAAACAGAGGGACCCCTCCATCCTGTGGCGATGCGGCGGAAGAGATTGGCCCCAGTTTAGTTTTTTTTAACGCCATCCCTTATTGGTGATCTGGTGCGGTGGTCCCAAGAAGAAGAAGAAGGAGACCCTGAGGCCCCCAGTTGCCTGATTAGTGCTGGCCCATTTTCCCCACCCTCTGCCAGCAACCTCCCTTCTGCAGCAGCTACACCCCGGGCCAGGGCGGTGAGTAGGTGGCAGCACAGTTAAGCATGCTGGCTGCCAGGACTTTAATTAAACAGAAAAAAATTGTATTTAGCGCTTCCGGCGCTACTGTGAGGGGTGGGACAGCACCAGGCCCTGCAGGTATAAATATTCATTAGAAGGGGCATAGTGACGTCCAGGGGGGAGGGGCCAGTAGCAAAAGCCCAAAAGAGGAAAAGTTTAAATATTCATAGGGGGCGGAGAAGGGTGGAGCCTGAGAAAGTTATTGATAGGGCCCTGAACAGGCCAAGGTGCGTAAAAGGGCAATTCAGGCCCAGATCTTAAAGGGGAACATTTGGCTCACCACTGCTGTTTAAAGGGGCAATTTAGGCCAAGGTCATAAAGGGCAAGCTAGGCCCACTGCTGTGACATAGGGCACCCTTGGCCCAGCTATCACAGGGCAGGCTGAGCCCTCCAGCTCCAGCAACAAGGTCCAGAGTGTTTAAAGGGGCTCAGCATTCACAGTAGGCCCATAGTTTACAGGAGCTTAGCCAACCATATCAGTCCCAGGTGTTCAAGGGACTCAGCCAGCCATATAGGCCCAAAGGTGTCAAAGGGTCTAGCTAGCCATTTAGATCCACAGGTGTTAAAGGGACCTAGCCAGTCACGGTAGGGCAATTAATTGTAAGGGACTCAGTTCAGCTATAAGGGGGGCCCACCAAACTAGTGCAACTCCCAGTCGAAGGAGGCCATCTAATATTTAACCACTAGAGCACCCACAGTAGTAGGAAAGCCTGTTTTTGTTAGAGGGACCCCACTACAGTAGGTCCACATTTAGCTAGGGCTTCGCCAGAGAAGGTGACTGGATAGAACCAACCAAGTGCCTGTTATTTACTGTGGTCTGTACATTCAGAGACTGTGATATTGAGCAACACTGTTGGAACTGTGATAGTGTGCATAACTGTTGGAACTGTGACTTTTAATTGCATTAAGCCAGCATCTTGTGCTAGTTTGTGTGCTCGAATCAGTTTTCAGCAATCCTTCAGAGACAAGTCACCCGTGAGTGTTCAGATCCATCTTTAGTAGTCCCTCTGAGACATTTCACCGGTGTGTGTTTCCAAATCAGTCTTCAGCAACCCTTCAGAGACATTTCACCAGTGTGTTTCCAAAACAGTCTTCCACAACCCCCGAAGAAGAGGTGATCCACAGGTGCACCCCAGAATCAGTCTGCCGCAGTACTCCTGAAGAGAAGAGCCATTTTCACTACCTTATTCTTGCAGTGTCCCTTTTATTATTTTCCTCTAACAGTTCCCAGTGTACAGCCTGGCCTAGTGCAGAGTCTGCTTTCCATTTTTTTGTTTTGTCGTCCGCACCGAAGTGCCGTCCTGATCTTCTGTTCCAGTGTCCTGAGTCAACATCCTGTTTATTGTTTTACGCCTGTCCTTGGCTCATCCGCCCTTAGTACCCAGTACTCTGCCATTCTCAGACATTAACAGACTTCTTGCTCCCATCTCCTTCTTCACCCGGCAGTCCAGAAGCAGGCCGTGGCAGGATGCTCTGCATCTTCTACTTCTGGCAGTCCAGAAGTAGACTGTGGCAGGGTGTTCTGCATCTTCTTCTCCCGGCAGTCCAGAAATGGGCTGTGGCAGGATGTTCTGCATCTTCTTTGTCACCCAGCAGTCCAGACACAGGCTGTGGCAGGGGTGTTCTTTTTTTTATTATATTATTTATTATTATTTATGCTCCTGCAGCCTGACCTGCCTACCTCCAGCCACTGCCTTCATCCCCGATAAACCCACAGGCTCACTCACATACAGGCTGGCACAGTGCTGTACCTGGGCCAGGAACCACTACCGCAGTGTGATTTCAAGACAGGTCCCCTGGTTGCTGAAGTGTGGCCATCAAGCTGCCTCAGTCATCTGTCATTTTTCCTCCTGTATTTTTCCCTGAGAAGTGCAGACGTGTAATGACGTTGAGGCACAGCGCGCAAACGTCTGCTGCACTTCTCCCCACATGTATCCCCACACCTGTAGTGCCCCCAATTTTGATCGGTGGATGCTGCAGCGTGATGGATGCCCCAGTCCCTCCCCAAGGAAAGGAGAGCAGTCCTATGGACACTCAATCCTTTCCCTCCCTGGCCAACCCCCAACAGCCCAGGCATGTTCCTGAACCCAGGACACTGGTGTGGAGTGAGGTGTGGCATCCAGAGCCTCAACCCCTCGGCACCACCAAGCCGGCATGGCAGGGTGTTCTGCATCTTCTTCATCACCTGGCAGTCCAGAAGCGGTCTGTGGCCAGCTGTTCTGCATCTTCCTCTTTACCCGGCAGTCCAGAAGTGGGCTGTGGCAGGGTGTTCTGCATCGGCTTCTTTACTTGGCAGTCCAGAAGAGGTCTGTGGTGGTGTAGCTACTACATTGGCCATCTCACCACAGCTTTCCATAAGTGGACTGTGGCTGGATTCTTTGTGCTTCAATTCTGGCGGCCCTCAGTGGGTTTTTAGCCGAGGAAATCTTTGTGCTGTTCTTGAATTCCGGCAACTCCAGAGAGGCGGTGTGTGTCTGAGAAACTCATGGTCTGTTCAAAATACTCTCTGCATTCCCCTAGTTTCTAAGGAAGTCCCAGAGTTGCACTAGCCAGCCAAGTTGTCCCTTGTTTTTCCAATTTCTTTATGCCTGTTCTGTTCTCGACAACAGAGGAATTACAACTGTGTATGAACTTCCTTTAATAACATGCATAGAGTCTTGTAGTAAGATGCTATAAAGTTTCATAGAATGGAGTACTCCGGGTAATAGGCCTTAGTGGAGGTGCACCTCAAGGGAAAGCTTTAAGGGTTGCATAGAGATTCTGAATTCGAATAATACTAAGACACTCTTACAGTGTAGCTGTTACAGTCGATTTGCTGAGTGTAGAGATAAGATCGCTCTTACAACGTAGCTGTTACAGTCAATTTTGAGAGTTATAGACCTCCTCCTACAGGAGGACAGAGTGATAGAACCCCTTCTTACAACAGTGACCATGTTCCCCTTTCCCTGGGTGAAGAATAAACAGCTGTCTAGCATTTGGAACTTACTTTCGACTCCCGGCTCTCTTTGTCAGATGACAACATCCACCTCATTGGGAACCTAAGTGTCCTCCCACCATTCCACCTGCAGGGAGTGACACTGGTGTTGATAAACTGTGTACAATTTATTGGAGTCATCACAACACTGCTACTCTATTACCCTTTTACTCTTTAGTGGATCCCAGCACACACTACCTTCGGGACATCACACAAAACCATCAGATGTTGCTTCCTCAAATGGCTGTAGCGACTGACATAAATAAAAGATTCCACTGCCCAGAGGTGAGTGTAACAGTCATCCCCGTTCCCTACTGCATGGTCCATGTGTATTGGTACGCTGCTTTGCATTGTTCTTGGAGCCTCTGCAATGTTAACAGGTAGAATTCCACCTAGTTACAACTTCTTGTTTTAGCTGGTGAATCAGTAAGTTATTCTGTCTTTGCAGTTCTCGCAAAATTTTATAAGCTTTCACAGAGTGCCTCCGAGGTGAAGACGGTGGGGGAATTCAAGCGGGCATGGGCATTGCGGGATACTCAAGCAGTCAGTAAGTGTGGGGGTATAGGAAAACAAGGGCAGATGTCACTATGTATTTAATTCTATTTATTACACATATGGTGGTTTTATATATAAAAAAACACTCAAATAGAGTATGCAAATATAAATTTATTAAAAAGATATTTATTAAAAAAATTGATAGAAAACTGATTTTTAACAAAATATATCATATAAGCATGAACTGCACTGTTATGTTATACTGTAGGTTAAAACGGATAAGTTTTGCACTTAGGTTAGCTGAAATCTGCACACTAAAAACATTTAGTAGTTAACTGTATGAGAAATGGCTACAATGTTGATAGTTGCTATGGTAACCACTTGGTACAAAAAAGCAACCATCCCTCTATGATGTAAGCTCTGATGATGGGTCCATGAGCTCCAAAACGTAAGCTGAGGATGCTGTTGCTATCCAAAAGGAGGTTTCAGGAAGAAGCAAGGTGCAAAGGGAGTGGCGCATTAACAGCCATTGGGCTGCCAGATACCCAGGAGCTGGGATCCATTGAAGTGCTCAAACGCTCGTGCACATAGAAACTGGTTGCAGAAAAGTAAAGGTTGAGAAGGAGCACAGCAACAGTGTCTTCTTGAAGGACAGGCACCGAGGAGAAGGTGCCCAACACTGCAATGGTGGCAGGTATCAAGGATGTAGGCAGCTGAGCCACAAAAAGACCAGACTGCTGCAAAAGTTGGGTAACATTTTTTCTGACTCAAAGCTCACTTCAGTAACAAACTCATTACATCTATTTGCACTGAGAACTTATAAAAGTTGTGCAATATACAAGAGTGGTAGCACAGTATATGTAAATAAGAGGTAAAAAGAAAAAGTTTAACAAGTGGGGATGAACTTTCAGGCTAAAATACTTAAAAAGAAACTACTAATTTGAAATGCAAAAGCCCATAGCCTGTATTGATGCCGTATATACAAACTGCCACTCCCCATTTCTGAGCTGGGTGAAAAAACAATAGCTTCTCGAACCAAAGAAGTATAGCTGCCTTTCAGCTTGTGACAAAAAGTGCTACAGTATATGCAAACTGACATAAAATCTATATAAAAGAACCAGGACATTTTGTAGCAATTTAAGGACTCTTTAATAAGAGCTTAAAGCTGAAGCTGCTATTTTTTACTGCTGGTTAAAACTATAATTAAAGGCTACGACCAATAAAAAAATGAATGGTGTAACTTTTTTGAGTGCTGGTAAAATTGTTTCTTGAGGAACGCTGTTCAAGACTGTTTCTGAGGTGTGACTGCCACACTAAGGTCCTATCCACACTGCTCCACTTTTTTTTAAACATTTTAAAAAACATTTTGTGTTCCGTGCTAGAGCACGGTTGTCAGTGTGTCCACACTGCAAGGCAACACCATACTTGCCCACTTCAGTTCCCAGACAGGATTGCAGCAATACCGGGCACCGCAGTGCATGCTGGGATACTCACAAATGGGCACGGTCGTGGATCGGGACAAAAATTATTCCATTCAATTCAGGAGCTCATCATGAGGTTGGGGATGTAGGGATGTAAATCAATTATCCCCTTTTCTTTTGGGCAGCACTGTACAAGCCCCAGAAATCGGCATAGGTTGCCTTAAACCATGTTACAGCATGGTTTGCATCCACACTGCTGTTAACACATGCATCCACACTGCTGTTAATATGGTTTAAGGCAACCATTTTGGTCTAAAATCGTGCTCAAAACCTGCTCCGATCAGGTTTCTAGCACAGTTTTTGAACACGGTTTGTAGTGTGGTTTTTCCATGCTACAGTGTGGACGCTGACCGTGTTTGCTGTTCTGGTAACGTTACTGACTGCTGGTAATGTTACAAGACCTCCAGTGTGGACAGAACCTATAAAAGGCTGGAAGAGACAGAGAAGAACTCATTCTGTTTTCAGTTGGGGAGCTTTCTGATTCTGATAAAGACCCAGCAGATAAAGGGGGTGACGCAGTCAAAGTCCTGCCTGGTGTCTGAGGGGTTTTGTGCTGCATGTGGAAAAGTTTATCTATACCACCGGTGTGAGTACCAGTGTTAACCTGTGCAACGTCCTCTGCCATGTGACCTTGTGACTTATTCCTTGTCCACTGAAGTGTATTTACTGTAAGTGTCTTATTAAGGTTGATGTGCCAATGCTGCTTGCCTGTGTTCCTCTGCTGAAAGAGGTCTTATGTAAGCAGCATATTGCACGCATACTGTTCTTTGGGTCAAGGTGAAAAAACTCCAAATGTAAGAGGACGTCTTTTTCGTTTTTGTCCCTGGCATTGCAACTTCAGAATCATCCTCTGGCATGTCTATGTTCATTTCTATATTTTGATTATTTTCCTCAGTGTCCTCACTGGATGATTGGATGTGAGGCCTGCCCTCAACAGAGCAGACAGGCAAGCCAGGCATAACTTCCTTTTCATTGGCCCCTAATGACCTTTCCTCTGACCTTTCCCCAGGTTTTTTGGTCTGGCATTTCACAGGTTCCTCCGGCTCTGAGTCTTCATCATCAGAGTCCCATCATGCACTGCCTCTGTTTCAGGAATGCACTCACTGCCACTGTTGTCCACATGGTCTGACTTTGAAGAGCTCACAGAGGAATGAGAAATGGTAGAATCTTGAGAAAGTTGCATGATGTATGCATGTGTGCTTATTCTTTTCACTATTTATGGCGCCTGCAACTGCCTTATTTTTTTAAGTAACTGTACTGGGGGCAGCAAGAGGGCTGCGGTGCTGCTCTGTTTCCTGCTGCTGTGAACTCGTGTGGCGTCCTGTAATTATTATTGCAAATTTTTTATTGTTTTGCTGCTCTAAATAAGATAAGTGAAACTCTTGTTATATTAGCATTTTACTCACCTCGGTGAACTTTTTAACAGTTCGCTAAGAAGGAGCTATGTTAGCGGGGAAGATACGCTGACAGTTTTCTGCTCTAAACCAGGAGGTTTTTGCTACCTGTTTTGCTACCTGTTCTTTTACTTTGGGGTAGCTTTGGAGTCTGCAGGCTGTTTATGGCCAGACTCTGTGCTTTATGAGGACTTGGTGGTGAATGATAATGCAGATGCTTCACTTTTTCTGTCTTCTCACCTGGAGCTTGGAGCCAGGAGACATTTGCCGATGATGACAGTGAGGTTTGCAGGTGTATTATAAGTGCTAAAATGCCCGATTTATATTTAAAAAGTTATGCCCTCGTTGCACTGGGCTGGGGGGTTTCAGCATTTTCTTAGTTGTTTGTCCAATACCATCAGTCTAACGTGTTGGCACCGACCTTTGCTTGAGTGCTTCACCACAATTTATTTTTTTTTACACAACTACACAAAACAAAATGGTCCTGTCCTTATTCCTACTTGTGTGGGAAATGGCTGCTGACACTGCACTCAACTGCCAGGCTGCTCCCCCCGCCCCCGACACTGCACTCGACTGCCAGGCTGCTCCTCCCTCCAAAATGTATTGTCATTACCCTGCTTCCTTTGATGTGGAACCATTGTAAATGAGCAGTCCCTGCTCAAAGGTATTTGTAATCCTAGAGTTTACTAAAACTAGAAAAAAAAAAAAGGTTTCACACATGGTGCAAGCCTTTACAGGCTCTGCTTGCACAATTTATTGTTTTACACAACTACACAAAACAAAATGATCCTGTCCTAACTCCAGCTTGTGTGAGAAATGGCTGCAGACACTGCAGACAGAGGTTACTCGACTGCCGGGCTGCCCCTTCCCCGATGCCCCTCCCCCTTAAAAGATTTCACATGTGACGCAACATACAAGCCTTTGCTGGCTGTGCTTGCACAATTTATTATTTTACAGGACTACACAAAAATTGTCCTGTCCTGACTCCTGCTTGTGTGGGAAATAGTTGGTGACACTGCAGACAGAGGCTACTCAACTTCCGGGCTGTCCTCTGCCCCCCAAAAGGTTATACACATGACACAAGCCTTTACTGGTTCTGCTTGCACAGACTTTTTTTTACACTACTATGCAAAAAAAAGGTCCTGTCCTGACTCCTGCTTGAGTGGGAAATGGGTTACTCAACTGCTGGGCTGCCACCTCCTCCCAGAAAGATTTCACACGTTATGCAACATGTAAGCCTTTACTGGCTCTGCTTGCACCATTTATAATTTTACAGGACTACACAAAAAATGGTCCTGTCCTGACTCCTGTTTGTGTGGGAATCGCTGGTAACACTGCAGACAAAGGCTACTCAACTGCCAGCAGTGCTGGGCTGCCCCACCCACCAAAAAGTTTTAAACATGACGCAAGCCTGCCTTTTACTGGATCTGACTGTTTTGTACTCAACTGTCCTTTAATTCTTAACTGGGTAAAGCCCACTAGGCCCAAGTGCCTGTTTTTGGGGGCGACCCAGGAGCTTTGGGGTGGCTGTGTCCAGTGACTTCCTCCAAGTCACAGTATGCCAGTGGAGGTATCAATCTCAAGTCTACTGGATAAGCTCACTGACAGCTCTTCTCTACCCAGCTATACTGCCCGCCAGCTCTTAAAAACAGTGGGAACTTTTGTTTTGCTTTGTTTGTTTGTTCTTGGAACTTAACTTTTTTAATGTAGTTTTATGCTATGTACTTATCTTTAACTTCTTCTGGTGCTGCATTGTGCTGTGCTGACACTTTGTGGCAAGCAGAGCAGCACTGCAGTCTCCCACTGCCACCCCCCCCGACACACACTGTCTCCTGTCTTGTTGTCTTTTTTTTTGGTAATACAACTTAGTTATAAATTAAACTTAAATTTGGCAGCTGTCTTATTAAACAGCTCTTTAGTTTTTCTGCAGTCTCTTCCCACACAGTCAGTCCCTGGTGCACCACTCCTCAGTCTTGTCCCTCAGGCCTTTTTTTTGTAATTTGAATTTTGTCACTTTTCCCCCCTTGTTCATGTTGGTGGTGGTGAGGTGGGTAAGAATCACAATGGCAAGGAACCCTGTTCCCTTCCCAATCCCTTCCCGCCTGACCACTCCCTGTCTCGCTCAGCAAATGTGACCTCTCTCCTCGCTGGCTCATCTGTAATGGCATGGAGGCCAGAGCCACACTCCTCTATATACTCCGGTTTGTGCATGTGCAAACTAGAGTCTTTTGTTGTGCTCACAGAAACATAGAAACATAGACTTTGATGGCAGATAAGGACCGCTTCGCCCACCTAGTCTGCCCATTTCCCTACCTAGAGGATAAGCTGCAGATCCTATTTAACCAACAGCCTATTTCTTCCTACCCCCACAAAAATTGCCTGTCTGTCTGTCTGTCCCATGCATTCTTGAATTCTCCCACAGTTTTGGACCCCACAACCTCCTCAGGAAGGCTGTTCCATGCATCCACCACCCTCTCTGTGAAAAAATACTTCCTCACATTGCCCCTGAGCCGTCCCCCCTCTATCTTCAAATTGTGTCCCCTTGTTCTTGCACATCTCTTTTTCTGAAAGATGCTACCCTCTTGGACTTTATTGATTCCACTGAGGTACTTAAACGTTTCTATCATGTCCCCCCTTCCTCAAGGGTATACATAATAAGCTCCTTTAGTCTCTCCTTGTATGGCTTCTCTTGCAGACCCTGCACTATTTTAGTTGCCCTCCTCTGAACTGCCTCCATCCTGTCTTTGTCCTTGTGGAGATGGGGTCTCCAGAACTGGATGCAGTACTCCAGATGGGGTCTCACCAACTGTCTGTACAGGGGGATAACAACTTCCTGTTTTCTGCTGGTGATACCTCTCCCTATACATCCCAGTATCCCCCCAGCCCTCCCTACCGCCTTCTCACATTGCTTGACAACCATAAGGTCATCTGATATAATAATAATAATAATAATTTTATTTATAAAGCACCTTTCAGAATATCAAGGTGCTGAACAATTTCAAACAATCCAAAACTGTGAGTAAAAATCATAAAACATCCATTAAAATCAGCATATCGTCCAATATCATATAAATAATAAAATCAAAAGATTAGTACAATAACTTAAATATCTAAAAAGGCCATACTCCATAAATATGTTTTTAAGTCTTTCTTAAATAACTTCACGGAGGTGCTCTGCCATAACCGGCATGGTAGAGAGTTCCAAAGAGTGGGTGCAGCATGCGAAAATGCTCTGCTGCCAGAAGATTTTAAACTCACTCTTGGGATCTCTAACAACCCCATGTCGGCCGAGCGGAGTGATCGGTCGAGACAGTAAGGAACCAGAAGGTCTTTCAGATAGGCTGGACCCTGGTCGTGAAGGGCTTTAAAGTCAATAAAATGACTTTAAGGTGATCCGCCACCACGAGAAGCCAGTGCAGTTCGCGTAGTACGGAGTAATATGACAGGACCTACTTGTCCCAGTCAATCACCTGGCTGCAGCGTTTCTGCACTAGCTGTAGGCGATGGATTTCAACCCCAGAAAGCCCAAAGTAAAGGGCTTTGCAATAGTCCAAACGTGAAGAAACAAAAGCATGGACCAAGGTAGGCAGGGAGTCGGATGGAACAAGGTGCCTAACCCTGGCAATGTTCCTAAGATGATAAAAGGAAGTCTTGACAATGGCTGACACCTGAGATTTAAGAGTCAGCCTGTCGTCAAGAATAAACCCAAGGCTACACACCAATTCAGAGGACGGAAGAGACACACCACCGAGAAAAATTCCAGATGGTGCACCAATACACGGCCTCTCGATCCGACCACCTGGGTCAACTACCAGAACCTCTGTTTTCTCCGAGTTCAACTTTAGCCAACTAGAATCCATCCAGTCTTGGATCTCCCCCAGACAGTTATTAAACACCGAGAGAGCTCCATCCTGGTCGGGTGCAAAAGACAGATAGAGCTGGGTATCATCTGCATAACAGTGAAACCTCAGCCCATATCGTCTTATGATACCTCCGAGGGGCAGCATATACACTGCAAACAACATGGGTGATAGCACAGATCCCTGAGGCACTCCACACAACAAAGAAATTGGGTCAGAGGAAAAATCCCGACACAACTCTTTGTGATCTTCCGGTGAGGAATGACGTGAACCATTGCAAAACCGTTCCGGACATACCACAAATTTGCCCCAGGCGAGCTAATAACACCATGTGGTCCACAGTGTCAAAGGCTGCCGAGAGATCAAGAAGAACCAGGATAGAGTGTCTCTTCTGATCCCTCGCCATCAGAAGATCATTTAACACCTGAACCAGCGCAGTCTCGGTGCTATGTCTTTTCCGGAAGCCAGACTGGAAGGATTTGTAGACATCATGGATGGTTAAATGGTCATCCAATTGAACAGCTACGACCTTCTCAATAACCTTCCCAATAAAGGGGAGGTTAGAGATAGTCCGATAGTTTGAAAAACAGTCTGGGTCCAAGGAAGCTTTCTTCAAAAGAGGAGTCACCACTGCCTCTTTCAGAGAGCAGGGAAACTCACCTAACTCCAAGGAGCACCAGACTATTTGCGCCAGGACTGGACCGATGATGTCAGAACAACCCAAAATGAGGGGAGTCGGTCCGGGATCCAAACCACAACTTGTGGGACGCATAGTACGGATGATCCTCCTAATGTCCACGAACTCAGGTCGACAAAAGGAACTCCAGGAGAAATGGGGCACTGTGATCCCACGCTGTCCAAAAGCATCACCCTCAGAGGATGCCGGACCCAGGTTTGCCCTGATGTCGGCCACTTTAGTTGCAAAGAATAGAGCAAGCTCATCACACTCTACTTGCAAAAAGGCTTTCCGAACTTGCAGGCAGGCTGGGTTGCACAGTCTGTCTACCGTTCGGAACAGCTGAGCCGGTCGATTCTGAGCAACTGCAATCTCCCTGGACAGGAATTCTGCCTTCTTATGGGTGATTGCAGATTGATAGCTAACATAATGTTCCATCAATCTAGAGTGGTCGGCATCAAGGGCAGACCTGCGCCAGCAACGCTCTAACCTTCACCCCTGTCTCCGCATCTCCCTCAAGGTCCCATCAAACCACTGGGATCTGGGGCGAAGGGATAGGGGGCGCTCATGAACAGGAGCAATAGAATCCAGGGCAGTCATGATGGCCTTATTATAGGCCAACACCAGAGCATCTGGACTATTGCTCACCGAAACGAAGGATGATGGGTCAAGGACCGCCGCTAGACCTTGTGGAGTAACATTCCGTAAGGGCGGCACCTGACCATCTCCACAGGGCTGGTCTCCCCAGGGTGCAAAATTGAATCTCACGATGTAGTGATCAGACCAGGACTGGTTCCACCCCCATGTTGGATGCGCCGATCTCAGAAGGAAGACTAAGTCTAAAGAGTGTCCAGATTTATGCATAGCAGTGGAAACTACCTGTGTAAGGCCCAGAGAAGACATCAATTGGAGGAAGTGATTCCCAAAATTAGAGAGTTCATCGTCGACCAGGCGTTGAAATCACCCAGAACCATCAATCTGGGTGACTCCAGCGACATGTCGATGAGGAATCTGCTACTTCCTGTAAGAAGCGTCTCCCATCTCCGGGTGGACGGTAGATGAGCACCATTCTAACGCCACACCTGCCACGACTGTACACTCAAGACCCAGCCTCACCCACTACTACATTCGCGAGACCCAATTCAGTCTTAAAACAGACTGCAACCCCCCCAACCCTGCGATCCAATCTCGGGCGGTGTATCACCGAGTACCCGGCCGGGATCATGGCCTCCAATATAGGGCCAGAATTTTCATATGATTACGCCCAGGTCCCTTTCCATTTTTGTTGTTGTTACTACCTTCCCCCCCATTGTGTAATCTTCCCCTTGGTTTTCGTTTCTCAGGTGCATTACTTTGCACTTCTTTGCTTTGACTCCCCTTTGCACCCTTTGACATATCTGAAGCCTGTCACATGACAGGCAGGCATTCAGGAGGCTGGGGGAGCTAACAAAAGAAAACAAAAATCTCCGAGATCTGAGCCAAGCTGGCATGTTCGGCTCAGGTGTCTGGGTGACTCTGTTTCACCACCAGAGGCTTAGTACACTTCTAGTTACAAGTGTTCAATATGTACAGTACTGTACTTACAAACCTGTAACAAGGATCTACTGCACTGTGTGCAAACAAGTCACATTATAAATGGATGTAAAACTCTTTAGCTATGCACCACAAGTATTCTAATTACAGACCTAAAATGACTAGGATATGTATTAAACACCAGATCTGTATGGCATGACTCTAGACCTGTAGCTTGGCCTTGGGTTACAGGAGTAGGGGATGGTGTGGGGTTTAGGGTTGATGTTTACACATTTTGAATATGTTAACTCTGTATGAGGTACCATACCATTTGTGCATTACCCAATATCTGTAGCTTGGTCTTGGGTAAAAAGGGGAAGTGAGGGGCTGGGAATTAGACTAGGTGGGACAAGCGGTCCTTATCTGCCATTAAATTCTATGTTAAAGCAGTGATGACTAAGGAAAATTGGAGTCCAAAGGCCATTTAGTATAGATCATTAATTCTGGTGGGAGTGTAAGGGAGCACTGGGAGAGTGAGATGATCCTAACGGACTACCTTGAAGTGAACTCTGTGGTGGTCTTGTGATGCACAGAGGATTTTACCGAAGTGGGTGTTTTCGCTTTTGGGGGAAATTTTGGTCCTGTCTGTGACTGAGAGATGCAATCAGCTGTGCTGAAGATAGTGAGGTATCAGCTGCCAAAGAGGAGATGGGCCTACTATTTGTATTTAGAATCCCAAACTGGTACTGAATGGATATTGGACACGTTTCCTCTACCAGAGGGCCTGAAGAGATTACCAGCCATTGTCTGAGGGCAGGCCAAGGTAGGCGCAGATGTACTTATGCCCAGCACACTGGTGAGAGTAGAGAGCTGGTTAATGTGACAGAGCCAGAGCCAGAGCCAGAGGGGATGTTAGCCAAGAGTGCCAGAGTGAATGTCATAACAGTGATGCTGCCTCCTGCACACCAGCTAAACAGACGCTGCAGTGGCATGAAAATATGAATACAT
Organism: Neoceratodus forsteri; assembly: GCA_016271365.2. NCBI lineage: Eukaryota > Metazoa > Chordata > Ceratodontiformes > Ceratodontidae > Neoceratodus > Neoceratodus forsteri. The sequence continues at coordinate 1,286,296,898 of CM028132.1, forward strand.
GAAAAGTAAGTGAACCCAAAGTGTATGGCAAGGTGGAAACTCTGGTAAATTCAGAAGGCAGCACAGGAAAGGCTCAGTCCTAAGGTAAAACCTCACCCACTGGTACATTACAAGACGTAAGAGAAGATATGGGACTCCTGTAAAGGGTAAAACCTTTTGTAAGGTACCCTAAAGTTTTGACTTATGTCCAGGGGTTGAATAAAGCCTGTCTTGCAGTGTTGATAAGGATAGTAATTTTTTGGGCCATGTTCCCGTTTGTGTAACTGTACATATGTTAGTAAACAGGACAACCCATCATGTAGCAGAGTGGTTTACTTTTGACATAACCAAAGAGGCACAAAGCAAAGCTCATCATGGAGTGAATGGAAAGGAAAGGAACAGTAAATTGCTAGAAACTGCTTATTTGATGTGTAACATATTTGATTTGTTTGTTTGTTTTGATTATTAGGAATAACCATTGAGCATAAGCTCTTTTACAATGGTGACCTCTTGTGCATAGTGTTATAAATACATCATATCATTTCATAGAAAATGTTAAAAAAATATAGACATCATTAGTTAAAACATTTACAAGCCTCATCATTCAATAGCAAATGTTTTTTTAAAATGTGCTGTCAAAGGTTTAATTAAGGGTACCCTAAAATGACAAGGTAATGCATTCCAAAATTTTGGGACCTGGTAGATAAAACACTGGTGGGATCTCTTGGGAAAGTTCTTTGGGATATCCATTTGTAAAAATTTTGAATTTCTCAAAGATGGAGCCATTTCTCTAAGGCCCTGTCCACACTGATCTCCTTAAACCGTTACCAGTGTGTTAAACCATTACTGCTACTCGTAAAAACGGTTCGCATCCACACTAGTAATGGTTTAACATGCGATTTGAAAACTGATCTAAAGACCTGTTGGGATGTGGTCTTTAGATTGGTAGCACCAATGTTACAGCAAAGAAAACGGTTTTCTTACTGGTGCGGATGCAACAGTGTACTGGTTCCTGTGATTCGAGACCTCCAGAGCTCCATGATGCATAGCGGCAGTATCCCAGTGTGCCCTGGTTGCTGTGTGTATGCATACCACAGAAGTAAACAGAGCGGGGAATTTAAAGACCCTGTCAGGCAGCAGTGCTTCGTGTGGTGCATGGTGAATTGAACAGATTGCGGAATTTTTAAAGATCCTGTCAGGCAGCAGTGCTTCGTGTGGTACACGGTGAATTGTAGTGAACACTGTCGGGGCAGATTTCAACAGTGGGGTTGTTAAAATATAGTGCAATGAGTGACCGCAGCGCATCCTGGTCTAGTGAGGCAACTAAATATTTAATTGAATACTGGTTACAAGAATGTGTGTAAGAGGAGCTTGCTTCGTTTAGAAAAAATACTAGAGTATATCAGAAAGTGTCAAATTATTTGAGTGAGCATGGTTTTGAGCAGTCTGCAAAGCAATGCAGGGACAAAATGAAACAATTAAAAGTTAGGTACCATGCCAGCCCGGTGGCATTGAGGGCTGAGGCACTGGATGCCTTACCTTGTGGCACCCCGGCGACCCAGGTTTGGGAATAACCCCGGGCCGTCGGAGGTTGGCAGAAGGGGGAAGGTGGAGCTGGATGGAGCTTCCGGCAGGCAGCTCTCCTCACCAGGGTGGTGTGGTAGCTACCCTTGGCTAATGGCCACCTCCTGGTGGAGGCCAGGAGCAGCTCAGGCCTAGAGGGTGCCAGGCATTAGGCCAATGGGGTGGGAGATAGGGGTCGTTACCGGGGCCATAAGGCACATGCACACCTACTCCTGGGGCCCCTGGGAGAAAATGGAGGGGAAAAACATACCAGTGGCTGGATGAAGATCGACTCCCCACCGGTGCTGCTCCTGGACCAGGCGTAAGGTAAGCCCTGGTGATTCCAGGGGATAGAGCTGGGGGAGTCGATCGGATGGGGGCCGGTAGCAAGGTGCAAAAATAGTCGTGATAAAAAACAAAGTTAGGTACCATAAAACAAGGGACACAAATAACAGGTCAGGAGGTGGTTGGGTCATCTGTCTATTCTATGACGAACTTGATCAAATACTTGGTGCCAGACCAACCTCTGAGCCACAGTTTGTGCTGGAAAGTAGTACAATGGAGGAAGATGAGGACAGACCAGAAGCTGAAGAAGAAGATGACGACTACCCTGTACATGACATTGTTGAATCAGGTAATGTTGGCATGACAAATAGTAGAAAATGTTGTTGTTGGTGTGTCTTCTGTGGCCACACTGCTGACACCATTGTTTTTTTTTTATGTAGATGCAGACCACACCACATGGAGGATACATCAGTAGAGACTGACACCATCTCGATGGCTTGCCCATTTGGAACATACGAAGACAGTGGGGTTGCAGCATCTGAAGGGTCTCCCATCACTGTATCATCAAGCACCTCTGCAACAGGACAGAAGCACCCATCTGAACCTCTGCTGAACCTGCGAAAGAGGAAGAAAAGCAACAGGCTGAAAGATCTTATGGAGGCAGTGTTCGAGCCCACAAGGCAAATGATGCAGGAACAACATAGGGAGCTTGTGGAAATGGAGCAGGAAAGGGTGTGGGAGGAAAGGGAAATGGAGGAAAGACTGAGAAAATATGAGGCTGACCAGCATGCTCCGTTTTTTAGTAACATGCTAAGCAGTATGTCAATGCATTTATCACAGTCATCTTCCGGTCACTCTTTATAGCTCCCAAAGGTTGTTTTGCCTAGCACCGGTCAACCACTAATCTCTGGTGGCAACCTTTCTTGAACATCTCATGGCAGCCATATGCAAGCATATGCAGGACACCAACATCAGACAGTCCACGTTGCTGTTCCTAGCAGTGCTAGCACATCACAGGGCAACCTGACACATGGCCCTGTAGGCCACCTGCAACTACCTGTCCATGGTGCAGTGCACAGCACAGGTGGCACACTTCAGAGAAGCATGATGTCTGGTCAAGGTACAATGACTTCACCACAGACATCTAGGCCGACTATGGTAACAGGTTCCGGAGCAGTGGTCGGCATTGTGCAGCAGGTACCACTGAAAATCATGTATGTTCCCCGTCCTATGTGCAGGACATATTGAGTAAGGACTTTATTTGGACCTCATTGCAAATGTCATGAAATCACACATCTCACACTTGCATACTGTTTGTTACCCTGAGCAAGTCACTCTCATTCTCTGTGTTCACTCTGTTGATGGCCACAGTGTGCAATGAAAATGAATACATCATATGATTCAGAAATTTTATTAAATGTGTTCATATTTCTTTCTCAAATCTGCAATGTACAACATGCAATGTTATGCAGAACACAGAAAGAACTGAAGTTGAACTGTTCACAAAAAGTTAAATAGCTACATTTGTGCCTACCAGGACAGCATTGTACAAGCTATCTAATGGCTGCAAGTGTTATTATAACAGTAATGTATTTATGGTACAGTTGTCAACATGACAGTTAATATTATGAATTTTAACAAGTTACTATACTACAAGTAACCAATATAATGAGATTGGCACACTTTGCCATATACACAATAATGAACTGTTATAGTAATTAATTGGTAATTTTAAACAGCATGACATATTACAGCCTTTTTTAAAGCTAGAAGTTGGAACCTCGTTAACTTTTAAAGCCTTTTGAAAGCACAATGAGATTGGCACACTTTGCCATATGCACAAGTTAACAATGAACTGTTGTAGTAGTTAGCAGGTAATTTTAAACAGCATTAAATATTATCGCCTTTTTTAAAGCTAGAAGTTTGTACATCATTAATGTAAAGCCTTTTGAAAGCACAGTTAAATATTTTTCTTTTAATTGTGTGCACCACTTTATTTCAGTGCCATGCAGCTGTTGAGTTCATCATAAGAAACAGTTTAACCTTTAAAATAAAGAACTGTTAATGCAGACATACCGGTATCATCATTTATTGGGGGGGGATTTGGTAACGTAAAGCTGTTTGGTTTGTGAATGTCAAGTTAATATATTTAAGCACTGTTATCTGTGGAACTTCTTCACTCTGCAGTACAAAACTGCATGCTGTCATAGTAACATGACAGTGTCACTAGCTATTTAAGTATTGACAAAGTGCGTTACGTATGGCTGCAGCTTGCCTGTTCATAGCTGCCACAGACATCTCATCGGGTGGCAAACCGTCATGATCTGCTGGCTGTGGGAATTGAGTATTCTCCAGTTCTGTCCCTCATAAATCAAGGAACTGTTCCACTTTATCTTCACATAAATTGTGCAGTACACAGCATGCACCAATGATGTACGGCACATTAGTGATACTGAAGTCATTACGCTTCAGTAGACACCTCCACCTGCCTTTCAGTCTACCAAAAGCACACTCTACCACTTGCATGAATGGCTCAGTCTGTAGCTGAAGTTCCTCTTATGAGGCACGGTATAGTCACTATATGGCTTCATCAACCATGGCAGGAGGGGGTAAGCAGGGTCCCCAATAATAACCACTGGTACACTCACTCCACCGATGTCATGATTCATGCCAGGGAATAGTTTGCCAGATTGACCCATGTTGAAAACCTTGCTGTTCCGGAACACTCTGGCATCATGCACCTTCCCTGACCACCCTATGTTCACATCCATAAAATTAAATTTATGGTCCACCAGTGCTTGCATCACTACAGAGTAATACGATTTACGATTAAAGTACTCTGTGGCATTTCCTGGTCATGCTATGATGGGAAAGTGGGTACCATCCATGGTCCCGCCACAGTTTGGGAAACCCCACTCTCTCTCAAAGCCTTGTATGACTGCTGCCATGTTCTGGATTCTGATGACTTTAGGCATCAACACATACACAATTGCCTCACACACTTCCATGACTACTTCTCCAATAGTAGACCTTCCTACACCAAACAGGTGGCTCAAGGTTCGACACTCTACATTGGTTGCCAGGCACCACAATGCAATTGCCACTCTTTTTGGGACTGGTATTGCTTTGCACAGCTGGGTATCCATGTGGTAAATATAGGGCTGCAATTCATTGCACAGTACATGAAAAGTATTTCTGGACATTCTGAAATTACACAACCATTGCTCATCTGTCCATGAGCATAGCGCAGTATTATCCCACCAATTAGTCGACCTGGGGTGGCTCCAAACAGATTGAGGCACTCCTGCAGCAGCATATATGGTGCCCATAAAATCCATCACAGCAGCTATCCTCTGCACAGAGTGTCTTCTACTAGCAAGTACTCTCTTTGCTCTAACATGCCGGCTGTGTGCCGAATTTTCAGTACCCTTATCATTGCCTGTTGCCTGGTGATAAAATGATGCAGCAGCAACAAGGCAAAGGCAAACATGTTTTAATCAGCTACCTCCGCCATGCCCAATTCGACGATGGGAGGCACCGTGCATGTCATCACATCATCATGCCCTGCAATGCATGCGTGGATTGCCCTTATGCCAGCACACTGATGCAGTTAGCAGATGCACATGGTCATCGCCACAATGGGCTGTAGTGTGGATAGGAGACGACTGAACTCGTACATGCTTGCAGGACAGTGTGGATAGATGGTAACGGTAAGTGTTAAACCATTTTTAAAACCGTTACTGTTCCATCAGCAGTGTGGACAGGCCCTAAAAGTAAGCCTGTTACTCAGATACTTTGGAACAAGACCTAACCCTGCTGTGTATGCAAAATGGCTAACATGCATATCTCTTCTTGTAGACAATGATGTCCAGTTCAACATTTTATACAGATCACAATGATGTACAGATGCTGGACACCTTAAAATCAATCTGGCCAGCTCGTAATATGAAACATCTAGTTTAGATAATATATCATGTGAAGCCCCACAATACAGTACATCTCCATAATCTAGTAATGGCAACACTTGTACTTGAATAATATATTTCATGGTTTCCTTATCCAAACAGTTTCAGTTTCTAAACAAGCACCCCATCCTTTTCCCTACCTGTCCTGTCAGATGATCCACATATGTGTTTCCTGTGCCCAATGGGCCAAAACCCCAAATATTTGTAGGATTTGACCATCTCCAGGGACACTCTCGAGAAGTCAAGAATGTCTAAATTAACATCTGATTTTAGTTTGACTGATGTGCCAAACAGCATCATTTTAGTTTTTGAGCTATTCAGTTTAAGTTTTAACTCTTGAAAGTATCTCTGGAGAGAGTCAAAATTCCATTAAAAAGTGTTCTCAAATGCAAGGGAAAAGATGGGTGTTAACAGCCCTTTCAAAAACTTCAGCATAGGGTATCTGACAAAACTTGTGCGATAAAACATTCCACATGAGCAGGGTGGCTGCAGAAAAAGCAATTTCACTAAATATGTTCCAAGGATACAGGAAATCACCAGCAGATTCTTCCCTGTCGAGTAGAGCAGACAAAGTGGAGTATATGGGAGCAAGAGGTTTTTGGTTTTTTATGTAGCACATACACAAAAAAACAAAACACGTGCTCTCAGTAAGAACTTGTGCTTGTGCAAAACCACAGCAACAGACAAGCAAATGACAGCAGCAATCAGTGGAAAAGTAAAAAAAAAATACTCATAGGCTAAGCTGTATTAGATACCAATATTTATTCTGCTCAAAAGTATCAGCACAGAGCCCTTTACTGTAGTCTGGTTAACTGTTTTTATGTTTGCTTGCATGCATGTGCAAGAAACACAATGCCACCATATGAGTTTTTGTAGGTGTGCCACCCCCACTTCAAATGTCCTGCTCCTTTTTGCAGGTGCAGCCACACTGCACCAATGAATGTCTGAGCTGTCTATGACAGCCATTCAGATGCAGTGCCGTACAGTTCTGAGAAAAACACCGGTGCAATCAGCAGTGGTAACGTGTAGGTAATTTGCATACTGCTGATAAGACTGCCAGGGTTTGGATCCTCAATATTGCATAGTACTGACAGCAATTGGAGTAGGGGAACCACTACACTGCCAGGGCTGGGATCTGCAACATAGCTCTGTACTATGCAGGGATGTGGCAGGTGGAAGTGGGGGTTGCCAGCACTAGTGCTGCTGGGGGGACAGGGGTCACACATCACTGTGCACATTGATAAAGTAGGGTTTCATTAGCATTAATTAGGGCTGCCCTGACTGCCTGTTGCCACTTACAAATGACTTTAAATATACCATTGCATCTTTTATGCAAGAGGGCACTTCTGAGTTTGAAGGTCGCAGTGTAGTCTGTGTATCAGCTCCATCCATTGTGCGCAGTCCCAGGTACCCTCTGATGTACTGAGTCTGGTTAGCTTTGCAGTATACCTGTTGTGCTAACATTCATAATATGGGAGTCATTGTGTGTCTTGTTCTACCTCCCTCACAGACATTAAAGTATTACCCCTAGCATTTGAGTATTTAATAAGTTATCTTACCTTAAAGTTTTTAGACAACTTGAACTTAAGCACTAACTAAAAACCATTACTTAGGAGGTAGATTTTGAAAACCATTGTGCAGAATGTAGATTTTTTTTTAAAGTCACACAGCCAGTAGATTTTCAAAACCTTTGTATAGGATTTCCATTGAGAAAATCATTGTGCAGCAGGCAGATTTTAAAAACCATAATGCAGCATGAAGATTTTGGAAACCATTATGCAGCATGCAGATTTGAAAACCCTTGTGCCAGATATAGATTTTGGAACCTGTACTGCAGCATGAATATTTTGAAAACCATTGTGTAGATGTTCAAACTATTTGTGCAGCAGGTAGGTTTTCAAAAACATTTGTTAGGGATTGCTATGCAAACATTTTACTTATTAATTAAAGATATCTGAATAAGGCCATCCAGGTGGTGTGGTGTAGAACTACCTTCCCCCACTCCAGCGACCCTAAATCAGAAGCTGTCTTGGATCACTGGGGATCGGCCAGGGGAGAGGACTGAGTGTGCGATGGACTGTTCACCTTTCCTGGGGGCAGAGGGCATGCTGACTCTGCTGCAAGACTATCCCTAGCTAGAGGCTTGGTGGCAGTGTGGGTCTGCAGTGGCATGAAGAGAGGGAGCTGCAAGATACTGAGGTGCGTGTGTGCCTTCATACACATGCACCTCTATGCATGTCCCAGCTACAGGGAAGGGAGAATAAAGTGGAGGAAAATGGATGGTGGGATAGGCATACATGATGCTCTGTGCACCCCCCCCCATTTGCACCTTGTACCACTACTAAGACTTCTGTCAGCAGCAACTGGATGAGAGTCTCGGGGCAACCCTCATGCCTGGCTCCACCCATGGAAGACAATCCGTGGTAGTACATTCCTAACAGGGGAGTCCTGAGAAGTGGTTGCTGATGGGGGACAGCAGGGACAAATCAGGAGGGGGCCAACCTGCCCTGGCCGAGGAGAGAATAACGCCTTTACAGAAAAAAAAATATCCAAACATTAAAATTTAGTATTTTTACCTGTGGCTTGTATTCAAGGGTTGCTTTATTTGAGGGTGGCTTGTTTTGTAAAATCAAATTTGCAAGTGCTAACTATGAAATATGAGACATTATAAATTTACCAAGTTTATTGTTTTTGGTCTACTTCATATTAAAATAAGAAAAAGAAACATCAGCTAAGATAAGCAGTAAAAAAAAACCTGCAATAATGATCATATTTACAAAGGTAAAAATCACGGACTCCCACCGACAGTGTTTAATCTGACAAGTCTTCAAGCCTGACTAAGGCCCTGTACACACTAGAGAGCTTAAAACAGTTTAACTGCCTCAAACCGTTTTAAGCTCCAGGAACACGGTTTGCATTCACACTGTAACATGGTTAAAATTGTGTTGTAACCGTGTTCTAAAACCATGCTAAAACCATGCTTAAGAGGTGGTCTTTAGCACGGTTTTAGCTAAACAGGGTTGCCTTAATCAGTGTTAACAGCAGTGTGTACGCAAACCGTGCTGTAACACAGGATAAGGCAACCCGTTCTACAGGAAAAGTATTTTTAAAAACAACAGGATTTAAAAAAAAAGGCGGTACTGGTATTTCCTAGTAGCCCTTGAAACACTGGTGGTTCCGATTATGTATTTTTTTCCCCGATCGCTTTCGGTTCCCATTCATGGGTATCCCATCATGCATTGAGGCACACTGCGGTACCCATAATGCTTACACTTGGTGCCGCAGTCATGCCTGGGAACACGCTTCTCCTAGCACAGTTGTCGGAATGCAATGTGGACACTCTGACAACTGTGCTAGGTACCAATTTATAAAACAATTTTAATAACGTTTTATAATCGGTTGCTAGTGTGTTCAGGGCCTAAAAGCTGTGGCTTGTATTTGAGGGTGGCTTTTATTAAAAGCATGCATTGTTTCCTGTGGTTTATTTATTTTTTTGAAAATCAGCTTTATTAATGCATTCAGACAGTCCAGCACAGAATACATAGCACCTTCTTGTTTCAATACCAACAGGGCACAGAACAGAAAAATGTATAATGTGAAAATTCAATGACGCCATTAGTTTCAGTCCTGGGGTGGATACCCCTTCCCTGTTTACTTAAGGTCTAAGTCAGTATCTTATTAGCTCGGTGCCCCATCAGCACCAACAAAAACCCAGCAAATAATGAATCAGTAGCACATATTAATAAGTGCCGCCCTGGTAACATTGTAAACTGGTAATCCGGACATAAAAAAAAAAAAAATAGGACAATGTACTGGAGTGAACACAAGGTGCTACAATTGAAAAATGATGAGAACAAACCCTGTCTCCAAAAAAAGTGGGCCTTACCAACTTGGCCCCCAGTTAGGCTGCCCTTGTACTCCCCCCTTCCCTGCCACAAACCACTTTTAAAGATTTAAATTCAGTTTAATCACCCGATTCTCCATTCACTCTCCTCTAAGAGAGCCTCCCCAACCCCCCAAACTAATCTATACTAAAATTTCTAGGACATATTATATCCCTTAAGGCCATCCTACTCTACATATGTCACCTCCCATTCAACTGTCAACTATGTGGGTTCCTGGCCGAGTAACCAGGTCTCCCACCTACCCCATCTCTCATTATGCTTTTTTGTATAAAATCTGAGTCTAGCTGTAATAGACTCCATTAAAACTACCTCCTTCACCCTTCGAATCCATTAATCCATAGTAGGTGGCTTGTTTGAGAGACAGTTTCCCATAATACATTTTAAAGCAACAGCCACAAGAATTAGAGTTATTCTTCGGATGTCTCCCTTTAAGTGCGTTATTGTAGGAATACCCAAAATCCATTCTTCCCCTGACAGTGGAATGTCCACCTCTATTATTTGAATTACTGCAATGTGGATTTCCTGCCAGAATTGATGCAGTTGTGGGTACCGCCACAGTATATGCCAATGAGTTCCTAATTGCCCGCAGTCCCTCCAGCATACCCCGGTGGTCCCTGCTACATAGTGTTTTATAATTGTGGGGACTCTAAAGAATCTAACCAGGATTTTCCAGAAGAATTCTCGCCAGCTTGGGGAGTACGAAATCTTCCAACACCATTTCAATCTGTGGGACCAGCTGGACTCTGAAATCTGTATATTGGCTTTCTTTTCCCATGCTTTCTGATATAACCTGAGGGGGTCTGGTGATGGTTGGGATAGGAGTTTGTAAAGGTAAGAGATATATCAGTCTGATCCCGCAATAGTCATAGAGCCATATAGAAAGTCTTCCCTCCTGGAATAGGGGTGCGATAATCTAAGAACGTGGTCCTCTGAATTTATAAAATGTCTTATTTGCACAAAACAAAGAAACTGTGTTTTCCCAGTGAAACTTATCCTCGGCCCTTTGGAAAGAGATGCAATCCACTCCCTCCAAGAACTTAGTGAATCTGGTAATTCCTTAAGAGGCCCATGTTGCATAGCCTAAATCCAATGAGGGTGGCACAAATGTGGGTTCAAACTGTATTATCGACAATGGGCTCAACCCAGGTGGCGTATCTAGAATTTTACAGATTTTTTGAAGGATAATCCAGTATATAAGCCACTAATACTAATGTAAATAAAGGTCTGTCATCTAAGGCAGCCTCCTCCAACCTATACCACTGTGACGTTGTTCTTTGTTTAGCCCAAATCATTAAGCTGGCTCCCTCTGCCACTAAATAGTATACTAAGAGGTTGGGCGAGGATAAGCCACCAGCTTCCTTAGGGAGGTGCAACGTCTGCTTGGAAATTCTGGGACATTTATTATTCCAGACAAAGCAGGAAATATCCCTATTCATCCTGCCTCAGAATGCATTAGGCAATTGGAGTGGAAGACATTGAAACAAAAACAGTAAGTGGGGCAAGATGTTCATCTTAATTATAGTACTTCTATGCAGCCTAGCAGAGAAAGAGGGAGGAGGCGCCACTGTGCTAGGTCCTGCTTGACCACCATCCACAACTTTTCATAATTAACAGAGAAAAGTCTTTTAAGGTCTACTGGAATCTGGATGCCAAGATATCGGATTTTGGTTATGAGGGGCCCACTGAAACATAAAGGAGTGTTTAAAGGCAGCCGATAGGGTACCACTTACTATCAAAGTCTCTGATTTGGAGAAATTAATTTTGTAACCCGAGATCACACTAAACCCATGTAAAAGTTCCATGAGAGGGTGAAGAGACATTTCAGGGGAATATAAATAAAAAATGGCGACATCAGCATATAAAGAAATGTTTTGTTCTAGTCCCCCCCCACTGTTATTCCCTTAATTGCTAGTGTTTGGCGTATTCTGATCGCCAGGGGTTCTATACAAATGGCAAACAAAAGTGGAGATAGGGGACAGAATGCCTAGTACCTCTAGAGATATCAAGTGGAGAGGAACTAATACCATTAACTCGCACTGAGCCATTGGGATGGGAGTATAATTGAGAAAAAGTGCCTAAATATTGAGGCCAAAATTCATTTTCTCTATGGTCATTTTTAGAAAATGCCAATTGACCCTATCAAATGCTTTTTCAGCGTCCATGGAGCTAGCCAGCTGGAATTCATGATTGGTGGCTTGGGATGAGAGAATATTTAATAATCTACGAATATTATCTGGGAGATACCTCATATAATTGAACCCAGTTTGGTCCCCATGGATAATTTGGGAGACCTCCTTCTGTAAACGTGTGGCCAAAAGGCCAGTGAATATTTTTAAATCAACATTAAGTAATGATATGGCTCTATAGGACCCACACTTTAACGGATCTTTACCCTTCTTATGCAGTACAGAAATAAGAGCCGCATCCCAGGACTGCGGTGGCACCCCTTCCTCTTCAGCTATCTCCCAGCACACCCCTAAAAGGATTGGGAGCAAGAGGTTCTGAAATTCCTTATAAAATTCTGAAGAAAAGCCGTCCAATCCTGGGGATTTATTATTTTTGAGAGCCTGAACTTGTTCTGTGAGTTCAGTTAGCTGAATTTCAGCTTCTAAATTGCTCCTGGCTGCTGTGGAGAGCAATTGGAGATTTGTCTGATATAAGAAATCTGTCATCAGCCTAGTTATATCTGGAATACCTTCTTGAGTATAGAGCTGCTTATAGTAGGTTGCAAATGTTTCCGTTATCTTTTCAGGTCTATAATGTATTACACTGTCCCCAATGGGGTCCTCAATTTTGAGAATTAACCTATTAGTTAATTGGGAGTGTAGGTTTGCTGCTAGCAATTTCCCAGCACGATTGGCACCCTCGTAGTATTGCTGCTTTATTCACTGATAGGCGCCCTCAAGTTTCTGAGTTAATATCCCGTCTAGCTTCTGCCTATTGGCTTCTAAATGTTATTGCTTTCAGCATTCAAGGTTATTTTATGCTGAAAATCTAGGTCTGCAGTTATATTTTGAAGTTGCTCTATTTCCCGTGACTGTTTTTTCTTCGTCCATGCGGCAAATCTAATAATGAAGCCCCTCAATACAGCTTTGAGTGCGTCCTATCTGACAGCCTGGGGGGTGTGACCCACAGGATTGTGATCCAAAAAGTTTCTAATTGACTCCCTGACCTGGGTTTTAAAATCAGAATTATTAAGCAAGCAGGCATTAAAATGCCAGTGTGAATTCCAGCGCTGGGGTCCCAGCCAACACCAATTCATACAAGGACCAGATATCGTACTAGGGTTAATTTGGCTATGCTGTATGGTATAACTCCATTTCTCTGAAACAAAAAGCAAATTGATTCTTGAATAGCTCCCTTGTCTGTCAGAGTAGTGGGAGTAATTTCTAGTTTGGCCATTTGCCCAGTGCCACGTATCCACTAAACCCCAGGCATGGGGCAGTCTGTTTAAAGTTGTTTCCGCCAGACCCTGTCTTGGATTCCATGCCCCCCACCCTATCTATGGTGGCTGAGGGCACTGTATTAAAGTCTCTGCCCAAAATGAGGAGGTGGTCCTCCACTCCCACCAATTTTGAGAGAGTATGTTTAAAAAAAGAGAAGCCTCTTTATCATCATTTGGTGCATAAACATTAAAAAAACTGTAAGAGATCTCTCCCAGAGTTGCATTTACTTGAATAAACCATCCTCCCGGATCCGTCCGGACCTCCCACACCTGGAGAGGGCAGGTCTTATGTACAAGAATGGCAACCCCACGTCTGTAGGGGTGTTCCAAGTAAGCGGAGGAGTACACCATTCTCACCCACTTATGAGCTTTTTTATGTTCCACCTCAGTGAGGTGAGTCTCTTGTAGCAAGGCCTATTGGGCATTTAAATTGGCCAGCTCCTGTAGAATTCTAGATCTTTTGGCCGGATGATTGATCCCTCGTACATCGTATGAGATTATATTAAGCCCCCCCCCCATTGCAATGAGGTCCAGATGAATACCAGGGTTAAGAGAGTATGGGCAGAAGGCTGAAGAGGGGAGAAGGCAGCCTGAGTGAAATAATAAAACAGGAGAAACTGATATAACATCCAGCAATAACATTAACAGTGCTTTAAAATAAAAATAAGCAAACTTCCAACTGGGGAACCTGTTTCTATAACTATTACAGCTAAAGTGTGCTTCCAAGGTGCCACATAAATCCCACCACATGCTAGCATCTGTGTAAGGGTGGGAAGTGCTGGGTTAAACCCAGTACCCGGCTGCTCCGTCCTCAAAAAGGAGAGCTTGTGCAACCTCATTGGGGTCCCCAGACCCAATGCAGACATCTTTTTCCATGTCTCCCCCCTGGCATCATTACTAAATCAAAGAGAGCAGGAAAAGGGGAAGGTATACCCCATCTCCTACATCCCCTTAAAACATAAGGTCTGAGCTTCCCCTTTTAAGAGATCCATGAATCATTTGTATTAAACAGAGCTCAAACCCGTAGCTGCAAACTCAGCACATTTACAGTGGTTGTGAAGGGACCCCGTAGGGCCTAGGCTACCCTCCGTCATTTTTCCCAGGAGATCCATAGATGATTTATACGGAAAAGAGTTCAGACCCATAACTGCAGGCTCAACACATCTACAGTGGTTGTGGAAAGGCCCTGTAGGGCCTAAGCTGTCCTCCATCATTTTTCAAGACAAAGCCTAAAGTGAGTCAGGTTGCCAGGTCAGGCTCCATGGTGATGTTCGCAGAACGGGCTTGAATTACATCTTGATCTTTCAGCCTGGACCAGGCACTAGGGCTGTAGGGTTTACTTATGGCATCTAGTTTTGCTTGTCATCCAACACAGCAACCCATGGTCGACCATTGGCATTTCTCTATTTCCTTTAGTTGCCCTGGTTTTATCAGATCATCCAGAGTCACTCCCAGAGTGGCTAAATATTTCTTTGCATCTGGGGGAGAGTCAAAAATCTTGGTGCCGCCATCTGAGATCACTCGCAAGCATGCAGGGAAGTCTACTTGGGCTTGCGGACCTTTAGCCTGCAGGGCTTTTATAAGACTGGTAACCAGGCTTTACGATGCTGCATGGTGATGGGGGTGTAATTGGGCTAGAAGAATAGCTGAGTATCATTGGAACACAATTTCTTTCTTTGCCCATGCTTTCCTGAGGATCATCTCTCTGGTCCTATAATCCAGAAAGGCAATAATAAGGGAGCGGGGCCTTGCCTTGGGATCTTTCGGGGGAGCTGAAAGCACACGGTGTGCACGGATGATATACAGTGGTATTGCCTTGTTTAAATCAAGCAGCTCCTTAATTAGCCCCTCCGTATACTCAGGAATATTGCTTGTCTCTGTATGTTCTGGGAGACCGTATATCCGTAGATTCACCCTTCGGGATCTATTCTCCAGGTCCTCTAATTTGTCCATCAAAAGTTGGGAACGATCATGGAACTGAAGATTGCCCCATTATGAAGGCTGGTTGTTTCTGCATAACTGGTAATATGTTCTTCCATCTGTTGGAGTTTCTTCCCCTGCTGTGCTATGTTGGAAGTGTTAGCTTTAATGTCTGCTTTAATCGAATCCAGAGTGTTGCTTAGTCTGCGCAGCTCCTGACAAAGCTGCCGGGATGTTATTGTAAAGTATTCTCCCTCTTCCTCCAATTCACTGTCCCAGCTCGCCTCTATCTCTTCCACAGGCTTTGTGGCCTCCTGAGCAGCGGCTGATGTTCTAGGAGGTAACACAAGTTTTTGCTGATGCATGCCGCCTCCAGGAGTTACTCACGGTTTGTTTCGGGTTGCCATCCTGTTAGCGCAAATTCAAGTGCTGAGACTCGCGCTTACTGGGGGAGAAAAAAAAATTTAATGCTGTTTTACCTGGGGGTTAGGTAGAGCTCTCCTACAAAGCATCTACTTTGGGTGGTGATGTCACCGGAAGTTTCCCTGCAGTTTATTTTTGATGGTAGCTTGTATTTGAGCGTGACTTCTGTTTGAAATATGATATTTATCTTTTTCAGAGACCTGAGCATATGCGAATAATAAATTATTAATAACATCAACATTTATCAAAAATGTTTCATCAAACCACCAAAAGGACATATGGCTCTGTAACATCTAACAAACCTATAAGTTTCAAAGCATATCTCTTTATAGATTTTTTTAGCTATTTTTTCAACTAACTGAGCATGTGTGAAAAATGATCTTTAATAACTATAAAACAAATTAAACTTTTTTTCACCAAACCACAAAAGGACCTATTCCTCTGTAGCCTCTAACCAAGGCCCCTAGAATTCTGTGGCCACAGAATTTTGCACAGAACTTGCAACGTACCGAAGAACTTCTGCAGTGCTGCAGAATTCACTGTCCTTGGTGATTTTTTATTAATATTTCCATTTATCCATAGAACTCGGTTCCCTTCCCCTCTTTTCATATCCCAAACCCCCTCTATGCTCAGAATGGAATGTTATCAGTGCTATAACATCATACATTAGCTAATGAAATGGCTGCATTCTGCCACAGAAATGAATAGTCACTTATCTACCACAGCGAGGGTACAGAGAGGGTACAGAGGAGGGCAACTAAGATGATATGAGGGCTAGAGATTTGATGTATGAGGACAGACTTGAGGAGCTCTGCCTGTTTTCATTGGAGTAGAGGAGAGACAGGGGACATGATTGGAGGTCTTCAAGTACCTCAGGAATAATGAGTAGGGTAAACATGGAGGATCTTTAGACTAAAAGCGGGAGGTATCACCAGAGGCATGGTTTGAAGTTGGAAGGTGGAAGGGTGAGGGGGAAAGAGGAGGTTTTCACTGAGAGGGTGGTGGACCTTGGAATGCACTGCCTGGTGAGCTGGTTCAGAGATCCACAGTGGAGGGCTTCAAGAGAGGGTGGGACAGACACAGAAAGTGGATGTATCAGATGATGGCCTGTCCCAGGGGGTGGGGATGGATGATAGGGGTTTCTGGAACACAAGGGAGAGGAGGGCCTCGGCACCCAACTAGGGATCTGAGGTTCGAGCAGACTCGATAGACCGTAAGGCCTAATCTGCTGGCAAATAGTATGTTAGTATGTTAGCTCTCACTGCCAGAGGCGGTGGCACAGCACATCAGGCACAGTGATATTTGTTCAACCTGTACTACAGCCTAATACAATTTTCAGTCTTGCGTTATTGTACTAGGGCCAACTTAAAGAGGACCTTCCCCAATCACTTTGACTTTCATGCATTAATTACCCCTTCTTGCATTGATTCTGGAATTGTATTTCATTAATGTCTGCTGCACTTAATTTTTGCATTCTGAGCTGCTAAAAACTTCAGGGTGTACCAGAGCTTCTATAGCAAGCCTGGAGTTGCTGTGGGCCCAGGGTTGTACTGCTGACACCATTGTAGGACAATGCCAATTTCACATAAGAAAAAAAAACATACAGACAAGGCATTTAGGCTTTGGCATAATGCATTGCTAACAGGGTGTCTTGGGGAAGGGGAACACAGTATGTACACTGAGTACTGGTAGGTTTCCCTTGCAACACTTGCAACTGGATGGTACTGAATAGTGCGAGTCACTCCTCTGTCCTACAGTGATGTCATCAGGAGCTAGGAGCCCAGCAAGCTGAACAGCAAAAGGAAGTGCAGCAGGGCTCAAAAACAAATCCAAATTATGGATGGCAGAGTAAACCTTGGCAGAAATAACAAATGCATACACCTTTTCAGGTCTAGTACTGCATATAATGACTACAAGCTGCAACTTTTTGGACCATCAGGGAAGGTCATCTTTTAACAAAGCGTTGACAATAGCATAGACCTGTTAAGTCCACACCTTACTTTGTACAAGTTTATTTGTGCCTTTAAGGTATAGAGATGCTATCTGAAATGAATAACTGGTAAAAATGAATTAACTTGTCATTTTTAAGAAAAATAAAGTAATTATGCCCAGAAAAGTGGAATATAATACTGTGTAGATTTGCTGAAAGAATAGTCCTGTTAAATAAACAATTGTGCTGTACATATTTTTGCCAGGGTTATTGATTACATATTGTCACTGGGTGATAGAATCACCTAAACATTATGGAGAAATGTTGTGTGTAAGGCCAGCTGTTGGGCCAGAGGGTAGCATCTTGCGTTCCCGTGCCGGCAACTCGGGTTCAGAGACGAGCTCTGGGAGTTGGCTCCGCAACACAAGGATTGGGGGAACACATCACTGCTCTGAGCCTAGGAAGGTATGGTGTAATGTTCTGTCACATAGGGGACACACTGTGATGGGCTGGAGAGCTTTATCTCACTATGGGTTCACATGCATGTCATGGCCTAATGGTGTTACGTAGTGTGCAGGGGAAGCAGGTTGGCATGAAAAACGAGTTTTGCAACATCTCCTCTTTTCTGTTAATTCCATTTCAAAAGGGACCTGTACGAATGAGGATACAATTTCATGGAAAAAAAAATTATATATATCAATATCAACTTTATTTATAAAATAGTGCTATTCCCAGAGGACCATAGCGCTACTACATAAGCAGCAAAGCAAAGTCACATATAAAACAATTGCAGCAGCTAATATAAAATCAGAAAATGCCAAAGTAAATAAATAAGTTTTCAAGGCAGATTTGAAGCTCTCCAGCATCAGGCACTGTCACATCCGACGAGGTAGAGAATTCCACAGGGATGGGGCCGCCAATTCAAATGCTCAGGCCCCGGATGACTTTAAATGGACCCTGGGAATCTCTAGCAATCCCTCGTCGGTGGAGCAAAGCGGCAGGGAGAGGCAGTAGGGATGAAAAAGATCTTACAGATAACTTGGCCCCTGTCCGTGTAGGGCCTTGTAGGTCAGTAAACTGACCTTAAAGGTGATCCACCACTGAATAGGCAGCCAGAGCAGATCGCGCAGCACTGGCGTGACATGGCAACTACGAGGCAGCCCAGTCAGCCGTCTAGCTGCTGCGTTCTGCAGCAGCTGCAAGCAGCAGATATCAACCCCCAGAAGCCTTAGGTAAAGGGCATTACAGTAATCAAGGCACAAAGTTACAGAGGCATGAAATATATATATGTGTGTGTATATATATATATATATATATATATACACACACACACACACATATTTGTATGTATGTTAATATGTTACAGATTGCATATAAATAGATAAGTGCTACACAGTAGGGACTGCTTGAGTGGTGTAGACAGCACATATAAATATATAAGTGATACATAGTGAAGACCTCGTGATTGGTATAGATATCGTGAATATAGAAATATCTTATTTATCACATAAGGTCCCCTCTGCTCATTTCATTTATGCAATAGGCTAGGACCTTAGGGGATAGATATCTTTTTTTGCTTTTTTAGATATAAAATTATTTCTATAAGTCTGTTATTTTTTGAACTAGTGTTACTATGCTTTCCCCCATCCTGATTGCTATAACTATTGCCATGGACATGAAGTCAGGGTAACAAGCTGACACTGTGATGTGTTAGTTCGTAAGTGCCACAGAAATTACAAACCAATGCCGCAGAAGTACTGCGTCAAATTGACATCTTGCCATAGAACTTGGTCCCAGTGTGCCGCCGAAAAGTAGGGGCCTTGTCTCTAACAAAGTTTTGTAACTTAACTACTTGAAGTTGTTTTCTCTATCCTTGAGCAAACATTTGGTTCAAAATTGGGCAAAATATGTAAATCCAACACTTTATAAATCCAAAACAGACACACAGATGTCTATAAAACCTGCCACATTAATAGACACTAGGATTGAGATTATACATGCCAAATCTTATGGTTCTGAGGTCTAAGACACCCGAGTTATAAGCATTTGAAAATTGCCTTTTTAAAGAAACCCCAATTCAACTTTATTTATTTATTCCAAGTCAGTAAATACATCACAAAACAAGATACATGACATTAATCAAAGGAAAGACAAATACATAAAACCAGAGTCCAAAATACATAATACCAGACATGATAGTTCCATAATTAGGCCCAGGTAGAAGTATTGGATCCATCAATACAGATGGGATTCAGGGATGCCAACTATGTAATACTATAGTAATGGTGGTGCTGTAAGAGGGACTGGGTTTGCACAGTAACTAAAGTCTAGGATTAACGCTGTGGGCAGTTGCATTTGGGTTACTGGGAGAAAAGGGTTGCCACCTGCGATTTGAAGGAGTAGAAGGTTGAGCATGTGGTCACCACTAGTAGGAGTGAGTTTTAGGCTTTAGTGACTCAGTAGGCAGAATAGCGCTGGCCCCTAGTGGACCTCTTACAGGGTACAGCCAGTGTACCATATCTCACTGATTTTGTTCTGTAGCAGTTCTCGGTCTTGGTTAGTAGGTTGCAGACTCCCAGAGGCATTGTATGAAGCAGGGTCCTTTTGGCAAGCAGAGTTGTAGGTGTCATGGAGGTGGAATATGAGTCATTTGGTGGATGTGTACAGATCACATTGGTGAAAGTTCTGTCTCTGTTTAAGAGCAGCTGACACCTTCAGGAGAACGTTAACAAAACATAACATTTAGACACAGTTCAGCTTGTATTTCACATTAGTTTTGTATTCTTCCTCCTCCCCATTATTTATTACTGAGGTCATTTGCATGACAACAGGATCTTTGCTCCTGATGATTTCATCTATTCTTTTTGGTTTCTCCCTACCCGAGAGCATAATGCTCTGCTAGTGACATCACAGTTACCCCCATGACAACAGATTGTGATATCACAACAGAGGATTATGGCTAGAAGTAGGGAGTAAGCTACAGAGGCGTATAAACTCTAAGAGAAATCTAAGGGATAAAAATCATGTACTCATGCAAATTTACTTAGTAATAAGAAGGAAGAGAAATATATAGACTACATGTGGAATGCAAGCTGAATTGTACCTAATTTTTTTTTTCAAAGTTCTCTTTTTGACGTCAGTAGCTCTTTAAGTACAAATCTATAGGTGTGGTTGAAGGCCACACAGATTTTGTTGAGGGCAGTGTTGTTAGCAGCCAAAAGGATCACTGACCCATAGTCAATGACAGAAATAATGATGCTGGAGACAGCAGTTTTTTTAACCTCTGAAGTGAGGTTTGATCTGTTTCTGTAGAGTATACCTGGCCATTGGTGGATGTTTTTGACCATGGAGTAAACATGGTGGGAAAAAGACAGGGCAGAGTCAAGATAGACGCACATGTACTTGGAAGATCTGTACTTGCTGGATGGGTTCTCCATTTGGAGTGGTGATACTCAATCCTGGTCTGCCTTTTAGAGTGCGATTACTCCTAAATAGTAAGGATTTTGTCTTTTTTGAGTTGATGAGTAGCTTGTTATTGGAAAACCAGCAGCATATTTTGCTGAAATCCGATCAGAGGTTGCATTTGAGGGATCCCAGGTCATCATGTGAGGCACAGATAACCATATCATTGGCATACAGCAGGGTTTTGGAGTAGTTGCAAACTTCTGGGACATTATTTAAAAACAGGCTGAACAGAAGGGGCTCCAAGATGGAGCCTTGTGGCACTCCAGTGGTCAGTGGCTGTAGACAGGAAAACACATTTCCACATTTGATCTTCTGGGTCCTGTTGCTCAAGTAGTCAGAGAACCATGAAGTAGCATTTATTGATAATCCCAGCTCCATGAGTTCGGTAAGTAAGAGATCATGATTTACCATGTCAGATGCCTTGGATAGGTCAAGGAAGGCAACACCAACATAGTCTCCTCATCCAAGGCAATATGGAATTCCTCTGTAAACTCAATTAGGGCAGTAGTACTGTGCATCTTTCTAAAGCCATGTTGTTTGGTGAGGAGATGGTGAGCCATGAGGTACTGCACCAGTTGGTTGCTGATAACTTCCTAAAGGACCTTTGACAGTGGGGATAGAGTAGGTATGGGCCAGACATTAGAGACTGCTGTGGCATCCCCAGCTTGAACATTGGGACAGTGTTAGCTTGTTTCCAGACATGAAGGAGGGAGCTACACTGGAGGGACCGACTGAACAATTTTGGGATAGGCAACACCACTTCATCAGTTGCCAGTTTGAATAGTTTCTTTGAGTAACTTCATATCAGTAGAGTCTGGTCCAATTCTTGTTTTGGTCATGGCTTTACAGACTGTAGGTATTTTTATATGGTAGTAGTGTTTACCCTTTTAAAATAATTTCCTCCTCTTTCCAGAAAAATCTTAAGCACCTCTACAAGTTCTGGAAAGTCATCCATGCCCTCTTCTCCCCTCTCCCACCCAATCCACCCCTCCTGTCCTCAAGGTAGGTGACTCTCTCATATCTGCCCCCCCTTCTGTAGCCTCTGCCTTCAACTCCTACTTTACCACCTGTGCTTCCTCACTCCTCTCTGCCTTCCACCTCCCACCCCCCAGATCCTCCTGCACTTCCATTCTCCTTCTCACCAGTTACCTCAGCTACTACTCTAAAAGCCCTCCTGGCTCTCAACCCTCTTAAAGGCGGTTGCCTTGACGGACTAGACCCTAAGTTCCTTCACATCTCTGCCCCTGCTGTTGCCTTTCCTATCTCCTCCCTTCTCAACCTCTCCTTCTCTCTCCCCTCTGTCTTGGACTCCTGGAAGCATGCAACAGTTATACCCCTGCCAAAAGGAGGTGACTCCTCCTCTCCCAGAAATTTCCATCCTATCTCCCTCCTCCCTACCTTATCCAAAGTCCAAGAACACATAGCTCTCCCGCTTCCTAATCTCCTCTTCCTTCTTCACCCACTTCCAGTCTGACTTTCATAAACACCACTCCACCACTTCCTCTCGCCTCAGGCTTACTGATGTCATCCACACAGGGATGGCCAGGGCCTCATCACCACCACCGTCTTTGTCGATTTAGCAAAAGCTTTTAGTACTGTCTCCCACTCGCTTCTCCTCAACAAATTAAGTCAGCGGGTCTCTCAAACTCTGCAACAAACTGGTTTAACTCCTACCTAATAAGTAGATTACAATCAGTGTGAAATGGCAAATTCCTATCCCCACTCCTCCCCATTCGCTCCAGTGTCCCCCAAGGCTCTCGCCTTGGCCCACTACTTTTTTCTCCATTTTCCTTAACGACCTTCCCTTTGCACACTCATCTGCATCCATACACATTGATGCAGATGACATGGTCCTGTTTGCCTTGGGTCTTCTCCTGCTGAGTTAATATCCAAGTTTCAACTTGATTTGATACTGTCCAGAAATGGTTCAGGTCAAATCAACTATCCATAAATGCCAAAAAAAACTGTCTCTATCTGCTTTGGCACTAGATTGAGGAACTCTAAGCTTCCATTTCTCCCCTCCTTCCACACCCTAGATGGATGCACAATTGACGCCGTGCCCTTGGTGTCTGGCTTGACCAGCACCTGGACTTCTCACAGCACATAGACACCATTCACAAAAGACTCCACCCAAGCTTGGCACCCTTTTTAGGCAAAAAAGCAGCATTCCATGATATTATCACTAAGATGGATCCTCCCCATCTTTGATTATGGCAACATAGTCTACGGTGCTGCCCCAAGATCCACTCTGGCCAGACTGGACCCCTTCTTCCACTTCTTCTGCCATTTTCCATTGAACTGTCCTCCCCACACCCACCACTGTTCTCTGTACTCTGCTCTCTCCCTCTCTTCCCTGGAAAATGGCCACCTTACCCACTGTGCCTCTTTCATTTCTAAATTCTGGTTGGCTTCCCTTGCCCCCCCCCCCACATCTGCACTACCTTCTCTCACCTACAACCTCTTCCTCTAACTCCCTCCATAATAATCCAGGCTATAATTCCCTCTTGCTGCACTCTTGTAAATCACTTGCTGGTTAGGCTGCTTTCTTCTTCCGCTTTCCTAAACTCTGAACTTTCTTCCCCTAACCATTCACTCTGCTTCCTCCAAATGCTCTCTCTCCTCTCTACTTCAAGTCCACACAGCATCCTCCTGTAACTGCCCCTAGTTAACATGCCTCACTCCCTCACCCAACCCTTCCTTTCTTCACACTTCCACCTACTCCTGGCCATTCCTAACCCCTTCCCTCACCCCCCTCTCCCTCACACCCCCAGACTGTCCCCTCAACCACCACCCCTCCTCTCCCTGGCCTGGTTTAATTATGAATAACTTCTCGTGTGTGTCTGTTACTCCTGCAGTCCTGCTGCACAATGCACACTGTTAATACTTACCCTCTTATATTACTATATCTTATTGTAAAATGCTGTGTAATATTGTAGTTTGTAAAATGTTGTGTATTTATTGTATTCTGGTGTTACTGTATATATAAGTGTAATTTTCTGTATTTACCCATCTCCCCCTCCCACCAGGACTCATCTGGAAACAAACTGTCTTGAAGCTTAGTATGTCTTTCCTGGTGAAACTCATTTAACTAAATAAATAAATAATGAAAATAAAACTTAAGTCTGCACTCGACCAGGGAAATGGTGGTGCCTTGAAGTGCAGAAAAGAGCAGCCAGGGAACATTGCAGGTGCTTCCTGTCATTTACAAAGGAGGTGTTGAAGCACTACACAATGGCAAGTAGATCAGTTGAGCTGACTCTGGCATCTTATAGCAAGGTAGGAGTGAAGGTGCTTTTCCTTCCAAGTACACTATTGATAGTCCTCTAGAGTCTTCTAGGGTGATTTCCAGCTTCTTGAATTTTATCTGTCTTAGTTGTGTTTTCCAGCAGCGTATTAAAGAAAGTGTTACTTTTTATCTTTTCATACAACAGTTTACCATAGAAGTTTTGTTGGCTGGAGGAATTCCAGGCCACGAGAATGCCTTTGGTTCAGTTAAAATGCAATTAAAAAGTTAGATGCAAGGACCGTAGCTGCTTTCAAATGGGTGGGATAGAGCAAGGGCTCAAGTGGGAAAAGCAGGATCAGGAAAAGTTAAAATCTGGCAGGTGGGCTAGATCCCAGGACCTAAATAGGTCTTGGAGACTTTAGGGCAGACTAGATGGACCCACTGTTTCCTTCTGCCATCACTTTCTATGTTTAAAAGGCCTCTCTACCAAATTTCTTTTTTTATTTAAGTGGCTTGGTTAAAATGGCATATAATTCATCTGTTGAATCAGTCTTATGCATTGGGTGTGAATTATAGCCAAAGTGTGCCATGCATTACAGTTGATAATATGTGTTTGCCTCCATGTGGTACCATTTGGAAGGGTGTTTCTTATGTCCTGTATTAAGGAATTGTGTAATGGACTATTGTACTCATAATACTGTTCCTGTAATGCAGTTTTATTATTTGTGCACTAAAACTCAATAAAAATAAAGTTAACTAAAGAAACCTCTAACTTCAGATACAGATACTTATACCATAGTGCCCAGTGAGCCAATGCAGAAGAATTAGGGAGATCTAAATGTTAACCATGAAGCTCAGACTACAGGTGGATACATTTTATACAAGTTGGTTACCCTTTCACAAATATTTGGGTGTCCCATCAGTTGGGACAAAGCCTCCTGATAGAGTTCTGCGATGAGGTAACCAGTGTAGTGGACCGGGGTGGGGTGGTGAGCATGGCCTGTCTAGATTTCATCAAGGCCTTCGACACTATCCCACATAAACGGTTGGTAATAAAACTGAGTACTCTTGGGGTGGGGGCTAAAATCGTAAAATGAGTAGAGAACTGGCTTAGGGATAGGAGGCAAAGAGTGGTGGTAAATGGGGCACACTCTGGGGAAGGGAGGGTGGATAGCAGGGTGCCACAGGGGTCAGTGTTGGGCCTTGTACTCTTTAATATCTACGTTAGTGACATAGCAGAAGGACTGACACAAAGGTCTGCAACAGGGTGGATACACAGGGCAGAGTAGAAAGGATGAGGGAGGACCTAGAAAAGTTAGAAGAGTGGTCAAAAAGGTGACAGCTACAATTCAGTGCAAAGAAGTGCAGGGTTATGCACTTGGGGCACAAGAGCCAGGGGGTTGCGTACACAGTTGGGGAGAGGTATTAGCTGTCACAGGGCAAGAGAAGGACCTGTGAGTTATCATTATCAATGACCTGAAGGTGGCAAAGAAGTACGGGAAGGCAGTGGGAAAAGCTAACGAAATGCTTGGTTACATAGGCAGGGGTATCACCAGCAGAATGAGGGAGTAATACCTCCCCTGTATACGTCACTGGTGAGACTGCACCTTCAGTGTTGTGTACAGTTCTGGAGGTCCCACCTTTGAAAGGATAGAGACAGGTTGGAGATGGTGCAGAGGAGAACAACCAAAATGGTGCAGGGCCTACATTGAAAGCCCTATGAAAAGAAGTGTAAGGAATTAAACTTGTACTCCCTGGAAGACAGGAGAAGGTGGAGGGGGATATAATAGAGACGTTCAAATATCTCAGGGGAATAAACAAGGTACAGGTGGAAACCATGTTCTAGAGGAAAGGATGTTCTAGGCCTAGCGGTCACAATATGAAGTTGGGGGTAGTGGTAACGTGAGGATGTGGACGACGGCCCCTCAGTAGTGGCTTGGGGAGCACTATTAGAGGCGAATTTATGGGCAGACTAGGTGGGTCAACCAGTCATTATCTGCTGACAATATCTATGAATCTATGAATCTGGCCGTAGTAGAGAATCATCCAGTTACAGACTATATGGACATTATAGATGCTGTCACAGATCGCTTCTCGGCTATCTTCAATGGGGTATGTGATAAATTCGCCCCACTCAAAAAGATCAGGAGCCTGGGCCACATCTATGAGTGGGTCACCCCTGACATCCTCAAATTAATCAGTGCTGCTGTCAGGTCAGCCAAGGTCAATTTCCTCCACAACAAACAGCATGGGGATAATGCTAATCCCAGACAACTCTGAGGTACACTGAATAACCTCCTCTATAGGGTCAAGAAAGCTGAGCCCATCACCCTCAGGCATAGTGACATGCTCACCAATGACCGCTCAGTTGTAGTCAACATTCTTTTTTTTTCAGCTTTCTTTATGCCCCCTTACGCTGGCTAACCTGATCTCTCTCTGGCGAGGACACTTGGTGTGGTCTGTTCCCACCTGCCTGAAGCCTCCAGACTCCATTCCTCAGACATGGGCCCATCTCCCTGCTGCACCACCTGGCTGTCTGACCCTCCCGGCTCTGAGCCCTCCAGGGCAGGACCACCGACTCCACTAGTGCTCTATCTAGAATCTAGTGGAGCGACCAGGGGGTGGAGGGAGTGCCTGAGATGGAGCTGGGAGGCACGACATTGGACGTGGGGACCGACTACTGGTCCCGCCTTCGCCTATCAAGCACCAGGGATTTTCAATTTTTCTGTCCCCACCTGCAGAGCTTGGACGTGCAATGATGGCCAGTGTCCACCGAGCTCCACCCCCAGTGCGATGCGGAGGTGTCGTCTTGTGCCTGGCTACCCCTGACCATCACCAGGGGTCACTCAGGAGTAACACGGTCCCTACACCCTCCCCGGGAAGGGAGAGCCATCTATCAGACACTCAATCCCTCCCCGGCCCTGCCGACCCCCGACGGCCCGGGCTTGTTCCCGAACCCAGGTCACCGATGTGGCGCGTGTTGAGACATCTAGAGCCTTAACCCTCAGCGCTACCAGGCTGGCTGTAGCCAACATTCTTAATACATTCTTCTGGGATCTAGACAAATACAAACCTTCCCCCATCCGCCCCACCCTAGTTCAGCCAAATCACCCTCCCTCCATGCCACACCTTGGTACCATTCCCAATTTCTACTTCCAAGCATTGTCTCCCTCTAACATCATTAAGTTAATCTTCTCAAGTAACCCCAGACCCAGTAAAGAGGCAGACAGGATTGATTTCAAAATTCTTAAGCTTGCCATTGCCCCCACTAGTGGTTCCCCTTACCAGCATCTTAAACCTTTTGCTTTGCAGTGGCACCTTCCCATGCATCTGGAAAATGACCATAGTCAAACATTTGTTTAAATCAGGCTCTAAGAACGAGGTGAGTAACTACAGGCCAATTTCTCTTCCTGCCCCCATCTCCAAGATATTAGAAAAAGTAGTGCATTCCCAAGTCACCTCCTTTTTTAGCAGCTATAACATCTTCACAGATGCCCAACATGGTTTCAGAGCAGCTCACAGCACTGACACCACCCTAGTTAGGTTCACCAAGGATATCTGTGGAGCCATAGACAACGGCCTGTACACGGGCTTGGTTTTTGTGAACCTCACTAAGACTTTCGACATTGTTGACCACGATTTGCTCCTGAACACCCTATCCGACCTCTGTTTCTCTAATAACGCAGTCAAATGGGTCGGGAACTATCTACCCCACAGAACACAGATGATCAATATAGATGGGCTACTCTTCTTGGAATGCCCTGTTAAATACAGGGTTCCCCAGGGCTCTATCCTGGGCCCCCTCCTTTTCACCTTCTTCATCAATAAGCTCCCTGAAATCTGTCATAACACCAGAATGGTCCTCTATGATGCCACGCTGTACTGTAGCAACAGAAACCCAGATGAGATGCTCACCAGCCTACTTTCAGACTTCCAGAATTTGCATTTATGGTTCACCAATAAAGGCATGGTTCTTAACTAATGTAACCCCTCACCCCTGCCTTTTTACCAAAATGACAGGTGGCATGCTGTTAGCATTGGCAGCAATATCTGGTTGGGACCTGGGTTCTGGGAGGATGAATTTACCTGGCACAAGGGGACCTAGGTTTGGCTACTCTGCACAGGGGCACCCAAGTAAATCCGAACACAGGAAGCAATAACTGTAATGTCTAGAACCAGGATTGGGATTTTTCAATGTGGCTTTTATTCATAACTAGCTGAACACAACAAAGCATAGATGGACCCCCATGGGGCTACGTTTACTGATAATGCAGATTAGAGACTACAAGGTGGTCCACTTAAAGAATGAACCAATTCTACTGTTTTCAGGCTCTGGACCCACCAGGCACACAGCCTGGACTTGTATGCGCTTTGGATACACAGCCCGACTGGCCCGGCTCCCCTGCCGGCCACTTGAATGACAGTCCATTTAAAGAATGAACCCATTTTACTTGTTGTGGCTCCCCACACCACTTAGAGTCTGCGACCCCTAGAGAGATTTTCTTCTTACTTCTTCTGACTCCCATCTCACAAGGAGAATTCTTTTCCCAAGTTGTGGCTCCCCACACCACTTAGAGTCTGCGACTCCTAGAGAAATTTTCCCATTTGTGACCCACGTCTGGGTACCTACCTCATCACTGGCCAGGCGCATGAGGCAAGTAGCAATCACAGCAGAAATCCGTAGAGGTGGACCTGGTTACTTAAGATGGGGGGGTTTGCCCACTTCCAGCTCCCACAGCCCATACCCGGCCACTTCTCTGGAAAAACTGAAACTTTGAAATGTACATTAACCAGTAGATGGACTGTAGCACCTCCTCTACAACATTACTTGAATTCACACAAACTTTAGATTTTGACACTACTCCATTTATTTGTCCTAGGCCTCCCAAATAGTAGTTCAAATCCCAACTTTCTTCACATTTCCCAAACTGGAGAAACACATTGTTTGCCCTCTCAAATTAGAGCAAAACACTCACCCTTTCGTTGCAGGTGCCCCACAGGCGAAGTACAACTCTTTCCACTTGTCAGACCAAAACAGAAACTGTAAAAAGGCAGCTTTCTTCCTTTAGCAGACATTAGGGGATTGCCCCTGGAATTCACATAGAGATACTTTACTACCACCCCCGGAGGGAGGGGGCACTGAGACCTGGACAGCGGTCTCCACCACTTGAAACTGGACACTGACCTTCTTGCTTCAAAACAAACAGAAGACTGACTTTGAAAACTCCCAACATTCTATCTCACTCCCTCTGCTGCAGATTCCAATGTGGCTTATGCAGCTGCGACAGTTCTATTGGTGATGTCATCTCTCAGTCTCAGCTGAGACTGAGAACAGAGTAAGACAGTGTGAAACCCATTTAACTGGAGTTTCACAAACTGCCTTCCCTGCCTACCACTAGGTCTTATTGGGATTCTAGCAACCCCGGGTAACAAGGGGTTACACTAAAAAAAAGAAATACATGTTTTTTTCCAGGCCCAGGAAAACCTACAACCCTAAAATAACCCTCTTGGATACACTAGGGAATTATATAGCACAAGTCTCTGAATTTAAATACCTCGGTCTTCTGCTTAATCCCCACCTGCCTTTCAACTTGCACGTATTTAATGTTATAAATAAGACTTACATGAGGCTAGGGCTTCTCTACAGGATCCGGAAGTTCTTAATCCCTGAATCGAGACTCTTGTCTAGCTAGCTCCATTCTCTTACCACTTCTGGAACATGGATCCATCATTTTCACCCCCCCCCCGCCAATTCTCAACTGGGAACATAGGAAAGTGTTGGCAGAAAAGGACCTCCAGGCCCACCTAGTCTGCCCATTTGCCTAGCATCCCTAGGCCTGCCCTGCTCCTCCTATTCAACAGCTCCCTGTGCCTGTCCCATGCCCTCTTAAACCCTCCCACAGAATTCTCTCCCACCATCACCTTAGGCAGCCCGTTCCAGGAGTCCACCACCCTCTCTGTAAAGAAGTTCTTCCTGATGTTGCCCCTAAACCTGCCCCCCTCAAGTTGAAGGTTATGACCCTTTTTTTCTGGGACATTTCTTCAACTGGAAGGTATTTTCTGTAGCCACCTTGTTTATCCCCTTTATAACTCTTCTATAAACTTAGATCTAGCTATAATAACATAATCTGCTTTGTCATCGGACTTCCCTGGAGAATGCACCACTGCACCCTCTACAAAGCTTTGGAATAGCTCCCTCTTGAGGAGCGTTTCACCCTCAAAAATCTGCCTTACCTCCATAAAATTCACCTGCATAAATGACCACCTAGCGTGACATCTCTGTTCCCAATATCTGCTCCTGCCCGCCAAACCAGAGGAGCCACTAGCAATGTTTTCAGCATCCCATTTTTCCACACTACACTTGCATACAATTTCACTGCTTATAATGGCACAAAACATTATAACCAGCTCCCTCCCGACCTCCTTGCCTGCAGCACTATATATGCTTTTCAAAGGTCCCTCAAGAGCCATCTTCAAGCAAAACTCGCATGCACTTGTTCCCCTACTACCGGGGGAACCTAACTCTTGCTCCTTACCCCTTTCCTACTCCATCCTTTTCTCCCCCAGCAATGTTCTCCTCATCCTCCCCCCACCCCTCCCCATGTCCCAGCACCCCCACCCTCCTTCTGTTTTCCCCTCTTTATTTTCTTGGTTATCCTATTTTTCAAGCTCCTCCAGGTCTCTCCTCATTTTCTCCACTCCTTCTGGAGTATCTACTGTGTTGCAGAACTTGGTGTCATCCACAAACAGGCAGACCCTTCCTTCCAGCCCTTCTGCAGTGTAGCTAATGAAGACATTGAACAGGACTGGCCCAAGGACTGATCCCTGAGGTACCCCGCTGATCACCACCCCTCCCCGGATTGGATCCCATTTACCACCATCCTCTGCATCCTGTCCATCAGCCAGTTTCTAGCCTAGTTTATAGAAACGTAGAAACATAGAATTTGATGGCAGATAAGGACCGCTTGGCCCACCCAGTCTGCCCATTTCCCTACCTGATGGATAAGCTGCAGATTCTAGTTAATCAACAGCTTACTTCCTCCTGCCCCCCCACTCCTGCCTGTCCCATGCATTCTTGAATTCCCCCACTGTTCCTGACTCCACAACCTCCTCAGGAAGGCTGTTCCATGCATCCACAACTCTCTCTGTGAAAAAATACTTTCTAACATTACCTCTGAGCCGTCCCCCCTCTAGCTTCAAATTGTGCCCCCTTGTTCTTGCACATCTCTTCTTCTGAAAGATACTACCCTCTTGTACCTTGTTAATTCCCTTGAGATACTTGAAAGTTTCTATCATGTCCCCCCTCTCCCTCCTTTCCTCAAGGGTATACATATTAAGCTGCTTTAGTCTCTCCTTGTATGTCTTCTGGTGCAGACCTTGCACCATTTTGGCTGCGCTCCTCTGAACAGCCTCCACTCTGTCTATGTCTTTGCGGAGATGGGGTCTCCAGAATTGCACGCAGTACTCCAGATGGGGTCTCACTAACTGTCTGTAGAGAGGAATAACAACTTCCTGTTTTCTACTGTTGTTGCCTCTCCCTATGCATCCCAGTATCCCCCCAGCCCTCCTTACTGCTTTCTCACCTTGTGCCCCATGCCCAGACTACCCATCTTGTTAACCAGCCTTCTATGTGGCATGGTGTCGAAGGCCTTGCTGAAATCAAGGTCGGTGACATCCACCACCCCCTCCCTGATTCACTTCTTTTGTCACCCAGTCGAAAAAATCTGTAAGATTTGTTTGACACAATCTTCCTGCTGTGAATTCATGTTGCCTCAGATCCTGGGCCCTGCTGGATTCCAGGTGTGCCACTATCCTTTCTTTCAGCAGTGCCTCCATGATCTTCCCCACCACTGAGGTGAGGCTGACCAGCCTGTAGTTCCCTGCCTCCTCTCTACTACCGCTTTTGTGCAGAGGGGACTTTATAGCAGTGTCAGTGGCTCGGCAGGTAGCACACTCGCCTCTGAGGCCGGGAGATCAGTAAGCTGTGGGTTCTATCCCCATACCAGGCACTTGGGTTAATATCCCAATACTGACACTGTAGTGCAGCATGAGGGGGGTGCTGCAATCCTGAGTTGCCGTCTTTCAGATGAGATGTTAAACCGAGGTCCCATCTGCCTGTTCTGGTGGTAGTTCAGGTGGATGTTAAAGATCCCATGGCACTTCTGGAAAAGAGCAGGGGAATTTCCTTGGTGCAATTACCACATTTCCTCCATTCACGAAAAATACCACCAGCAACTTCATCTGGTTCAAGGTCAGTTGGCATTCATCTGTATCCTCCTCCCCCGGGTTGTGCCTGAAAATAAGCAGGATTTGTCTAGTGCACTTACCCAGTCAACAAAAACTAAATAAATAAATAAAATGTGCCCTCCTCCAGTCCTCTGGAACCACTCCAGTGTTGAGTGACAGGATGAACATGGCTGCCAGAGGCACTGCTAGTGTCCTTCACAGCTCCCTTAATATCCTTGGGTGTTTGCCATCTGGTCCCATAGCTTTGTCCACCTTCAGTTTTGAGATCTCTTCCAGGACTCTGTCCTCTGTGAATGGACTGGTGTCCACCCTCTCCCTCCTTCATAAATACTAAACAGAGGCGTTTATTCAGTATTTCTGCCTTGTCTTGATCTCCCTCCTTATACTCTCCCTCCTCCGCTTTGAGCCTTACAATCCCTCCCCTGGTTTTTCTTCATTCACTGATGTACCTGTAGAATGTCTTGTCTCCTTTCTTTACTGTCTGTGCTAATCCCTCCTCAGTCTGCACCTTTGCTCTCCTAACAGCCTTCACTGCTTTCCTTAGACATTTAAGGTACACCTCCCTTTCTTCCTCCCTTTGGGTCCCCTTATACTTCCTGAAACTCACCCTCTTAGCCCATACTTTGTCTGCCACCTCTTTAAAAAACCACAGTGGCTTCCTCCTTCTCTTCCCTTTGGACACCAACCTGATGCATTGGTTCATTGCTTCCACTATGGCATCTTTCAGTTTCCCCCACTGCTCCTCAACCCCCCCTTACCTCCCCCTTCCCAGGGTTACTCTGATACATCTAGCCATTTCAGTGAAGTCCTCCCTCTTGAAATCTAATACCGTCACCTTAGTGTGATTCAATTTGGTCCTTGTCTCCATGCTAAACCACACTATGTGGTGGTCGCTGGACCCCAGCTGCCCTCCTATCTGGACTTCTGTGACTCTGTCCCCATTTGTCAGTACCAGGTCCAGAATCGCCTTGTACTTGGTGGGATCAAGCACCAGCTGCCTGAGATCTAACCCCTGTAGGGAATCTAGGATGTCTCTGCTTCTGGCTGGAGCAGCTGCCTGGGTGGTCCAATCCACATCCGGCATATTGAAATCACACAGTAGTAGGACTTCACTATTTGATGCCATATCATGAATTTCATCCACTAGTTCCCTGTCTACTTCCTTCCCCTGTGCCGGAGGTCTGTAGATCAACCCTGTGCGTATTGCTATGCCATTGCCTGGTTCAAAGGTGACCCACAGTGCCTTGGCATCCCCATTTCTTCCCTACACTTCTCTAGCCTTTATACCCTCCCTGTTATACAGTTTCACCCCCCACACCTTTTTTTACCCTCTCTGTCCCTCCTGAACAGATCATAACTTGGTACATTGATGTCCCACTGATGATTAGCAGTGTACCATATCTCTGCTACTGCTGCTATGTCGAGGTCTGCATCTGCTAACAAGGCCCCCAAGTCTGGGATTTTATTTCCCAGGCTGCGAGCATTTGTCCCCATGGCTTTCCATGTTTTGCTACTTGTTTTCCTGCTATTCTTGTCCTCCCTTTCCTGCTTTCTTCCCCCCACCCTCAACCCCTTATTCTGATGCTTACTTACTGCTGTTTTGACCTTTGTGTCTGTATGAGGTGCTTTTACCTGCTTTATGCCTCCCTGTTCATCCTTCCTGTGTACTCTGAGTTGTGCGGGTGGGTTGCTAGAGTTTCCCTGCTTCTGCTGCCCCCCCCCCGGGTAGTTTAAATGCTTGGCGATGAAGCACTTAAACCATTCATTCAGTACTAATTTCCCCTTCCTGGACAGATTCAGCCCATCCCCAGAATACAGGGCCACATCGTTCCAGGCGGGACCCCAGTCCCCAATGAAGCCATATCCCTTCTCGCTACACCAGCCCTTTAATAACTTGTTGAAGATATTGATGCAGAGATTCCTTACCTCCCCACTGCCGTAGACTGGTAGCACCTCAGAAAAAGTTATGGAGTCTGCTACCTGTCCAAGCCTCCCTCCTAACTGCCTGAATTCCTTCTTTACCTCCTCAATGTTAACTCTCTTACTAGATAGGTAATTTGTTCCTCCGCGGACAACTACCTCCAGCCCCCCCCGGTCACTGCCTTAGTGATCTTCAGGATCCGCTCCCACTCACTTCTAGCAGTGCCTCTTGGAAGGCACTTTACCTCCCTCTCCTCACCTTCTCTGGTACCCTGCTCCATGGCCCGGATGATTGAGTTCCCCACTAGGAGTAGCTTTCTTCTCCTCTTGGGTTCCCTTTTGCCCCCCCTCCTGGTCCCCCTTCTGGGTGACCTTCACATCCTCATTGGTCTCAACTCTGGGTTCCCTTCTGGGATTCTCCCCCTCTCCTGTAGGACTTCGTAAGAGTTTTTGAGAGGGATCGGATTTTGGATGTGCCTTGGACCCCACCTCCCTGAGCCTCCCTGAGCCCGCTGTAGTCTATTCTACCCTCTGCTGAGGAACCCTTTAGGGTGCTGGCTGGGGACATGGTGGCCTATGGGTGGGGGAAAAGGTCCCTATTATTCCTGCCAACTCAACTCAGAGACTGGCCATCTCCGCCCTCAGCCCAGAGAGGTGCCTGCATATGGGGCAGCACCACAGTTTCCAGAATCTCCACCACCAACAACTTCCATTCATGTCCCCTTGTTTTTAACCCACCATTACTACTAAATATTACCTTACCATTTACCTTGTTATTCATTTCAAAAACTTGAAGGTCCAAGGAATATGTTAATTCATTGCATTTTATTGCCTTGCATTTTACATGTTTAGTGTTATTTCATATACAACATGAGCGGGGGTTAAAATAGCAAACTAAAAAATATATATCTTAGACAGTAACACCAATAAGAGCAGCATATAAAAAAATATTGCTGTTACTGTTGTCACAACGGATATTTTTAAGGTTACTGTCATTACAATGGAATACTAATTCAGTGAGTGAGCATCTTTTATAATGCTGATGACATCATAATGCCTAGTGCAGCACTGAAGCCAGCTGTTAACATTAAAATAAAAATAGCGATATCATCAAACAAACTGCAGATTTAAAAGCTATAACTTATAAACAACTGTTGTATATATCAAATATACAACAACCTGACTCAAAATAGACTTTCATAACTCACTTGTGGCTCTGCCACTCATGAGTTCTGATTCTGCCCCTCATGATGATAAATTCCATATTTTGAGTAAACTCATTGCATATCCCCGCTTATTGTTACTGTCTCTTATCTGTATATCTGGGCTGGCAGTATTGCCTAGAGGTTAAAGTAATAAGCTGTGAATGAGCTTGGTACATCCAGCAGACCTGAGTTTGATTGCCACAACCTCCACCTGCATACTGTGTGACTCTGAGCAAGTCACTTAACTTCCCCAGTGCTCCCAGGTTGCCCCTGAAAACAGGCAAGCGTTTCTCTTGCATTTTATTTTACCCTTCTTTTTCTATTTCTTGTTATCAATATTTGGGATACTTTACATGAAAGATGCTAAACAGCAATACATTGCATGACATTGTATTCTGTAATTTAAGAGAGATGACATCAGTTGTGTTTGGTGATAGGGCTAACTCTGATTTGGAAATCTAAAGACTGTTAAAGATGTACAGTAAATGACCGCCCCTTTTCTTTGCTTGGGCCTATTTAATGTATTGACTGAGTAGCCAAGAATATTAATAATATTGTCACTTGTTTGGGAGCATAGCCTAGTTTCTGAAATGGCTATGGTGTCGTTACTAAAATGGCAATAAATGTCATCACTAGAATTTATAATTATCTGTAGATGGTGATGATGCCCTAAGAAATTCAGGACAGGCATTCTATTGCCAAAACATTTCACACTTTGCATGCAATGGTTTTGAATATCTGGCTGGTGTTAGTTTTCTCAGCTGAAAGCCAGTAATGATTTATTGGCTGTGAGGCATATTGTGCAATGTAAGTCTTAAAACTGGCAGCAAGTTAATGGAGCAGCAGCTTGAAACACACAGCTACCTGTAGGATAATAAAGCAGTGTAGGTGAAAAGTCTTACAGTATCGCCTCTCCTCTCCTCTCCTCTTCTCAAGTAAACGGGTTTAATCACACAGCCGGCTTGGGAATCAGCTTTTACTGACCAGTGACAGCAAACATCTTTATACAAGGGATGGGAAATTACTGGGAATTGGTTACTCAATGACTTTGATTAGCAACAGTTGCCAAACAGCTGTTTTTGGTTAGATGTTAACCAGTCTGAATAATATTTTTTAAAACTTGCAATTGCCTGTCCTAAATTTTACTTTTTTAGTGGTGCAGTCTGTCTGTCTCTCTCTCTCTGTCCCATTCTCTCTAATATTTATATCTGATGTAATCTCTCTCTTCTTTCTCTTTTTTTTTGTCTTGTCTAGGTTGTCATTTCTTTTAATGTTTTAGCTCAGGTTTGACAATTCAGCTGAAAACTTGGCTCGTAGGGCACAGGGGTGGTATTAGAAACATAGAGACATAGAAAATGATGCCAGAAAAAGACCATTGGTCCATCCAGTCTGCCCATAAACCCCTAACAAACCCAGGACCTATTCTCCAAACAGAGTTCTAACCCAGACTGGCCACCCCATGTCCCTGTCCTACCGATACCACTTTCAGCAAACAATAAGCCTTTCACTCTTCCAGCCATGTTTAAAATCATTGATAGTTTTGGCACTCACCACATCAGCTGGCAGATTGTTTTACAGCTGCCCCACCTTCTGTAGAATAAAACTTTCTCACTTCCCTCTTGAACCTCCTCCCATCAGTTTCCACTCGTGCCTCTGTGTTCTTGATCCAGTATGTATGCTAAATAATTCCTCACAGTTTGCCTTGTTCATTCATTTCAGGAACTTGAAGTTCGTTATCATATCTCCCCTCTCTTGTCTGGCCTCCAGTGAGTATATGTTCAGTGCCTTGAGCCAATCCTCTTAAGATCTGCCCTGCTGGCCCTGAATCATTTTGGTCATCCTACATTGCACTGTCTTCAGTCTGTTCTTATCTTTCCTAAGGTGAGGACTCCAGAACTGGGCACAGGACTCCAGATGGGGCCTAACCAGTGATCTATAGAGAGGTAGTAATACCTCCTTCCTTCTGCTTACTCTTTAGGGACCTTTAGGAGGGACTCCTGCCTTTGCAATCTTAATTGGAGATGATCCGATACCCAGGTGCTACCCTGTTCTGTTCACCCCCATCCAGCCATTAGCAGAGCTCTCTCCATGGATCAGGCATCTTCATCCATTGTAGAGCTGCAGGGTTTTCATCATGGGGCTCCAAGATGCCTGTTGCTGTTGGCAGTTCAATGGAATCTAAGGCAGGTCATTCATGCAGTGTGGACTGGTATGACCCACCTTATCATACAAGCAACACTTAACGTGGTCACAAGCCCCACTTAAGTGGTCATGGGAGCTGAACTGGTAACATGCCTTAGGTTGACCAGCATAGAAAAGGACCCCCCATCACAACAAAAAAAAAAGCTATTAGGCAGATGTTCTAGCCTTGAGACTGATTACTTAAGGTGTTCATAGAAACATAGAAACATAGACTTTGACGGCAGATAAGGACCGCTAGGCCCATCTAGTCTGCCCATTTCCCTACCTACAGGATAGGCCGCAGATCCTAGTTAACCAACAGCCTTTATCTTCCTGCCCCCCACAAGAATTGCCTTATGTCTGTCCCATGCATTCTTGAATTCTCCCACAGTTTTAGACCCCATAACTTCCTCAGGAAGGCTGTTCCATGCATCCACTACCCTCTCTGTGAAATAATACTTCCTCACATTGCCCCTGAACCGCCCTCCTTCTATCTTTAAATTGTGTCTCCTTGTACTTGCAAGTCTCTTTTTCTGAAAGATGCTACCCTCTTGGACTTTGTTGATTCCCTTGAGGTACTTGAAAGTTTCTATCATGTCCCCTCTCCTTCTTTCCTCAAGGGTATACATATTAAGCTCCTTTAGTCTCTCCTCATACGGCTTCTCTTGCAGACCCTGCACCATTTTATTTGCCTCCTCTGGACTGCCTCTATCCTGTCTATGTCCTTAGGAGATGGGGTCTCCAGAACTGGACACAGTATTCCAGATGGGGTCTCACCAACTGTCTGTACAGAGGGATAACAACTTCCTGTTTTCTGCTGCTGATGCTCTCCCTATACATCCCAGTATACCCCAGCCCTCCCTGCTGCCTTCTCACATTGCTTGCTAACCTTAAGGTCATCTGATATGATTACCCCAGGTCCCTTTCCTGTTTTGTTGTTGTTACTACCTCCCCACCCATTGTGTATCTTCCCTGGTTCTTGTTTCCAGGTGCATTATTTTGCACTTTTTGCATTGAATCCTAGCTGCCATACGCCTGACCATTCCTCCAACCTTGCCAAGTCCCTTTTCATCCTTTCCGCACCTCCTTGTGTATCAACCCTGTTGCAGATCTTTGTGTCATCTGCAAAAGGCATACTTTCCTTCCAGTCCCTCTGCAATGTCACTGATGAAGACATTAAAAGGACTGGACCAATACTGAACCCTCGCGGTACCCGACTAGTAACCGCCCTTTCTTCAGAGTGGACTCCATTTACAATTACCTTCTGTGTCCTGTTGTCCAGCCAATGTTTTATCTAGGCTACCACCCTGGGACCCACTCCCAGGCTGGTTAATTTGACTATCAATCTTTGTGTGGGACTGTGTCAAATGCCTTGCTAAAGTCTAGGTAGGCCATGTCCACAGCCCCTCCTGGTATACTACTTTGGTCACCCAGTCAAAGAAATCTATTAGATTCTGTCTGACATGACCTTCCCACTGTGAACCCATGCTGCCTTGGATCCTGTGCTCCACTGACCTCTAGGTACTCAACTATTCTTTCCTTCAGAAGTGACTCCATCACTTTCCCTACCACAGAGGTCAGACTGACAGGTCTGTAGTTTCCTGTCTCTGTCTTGGTCCCACTTTGTGAAGGGAATCACATCCGCCTTCCTCCAGTCCTCGGGTACCACACCATCCTCCCATGATTTATTAAAAGAGTAGCCAGTGGTTTCACTAGTTCCTTCCTTAATTCTTTTAGAATTCTGGGTGAATTCCATCAGGACCCATTGCTTTGTTCACCTTCAGTTTTAGGAGTTCTTGCAGAACCCTTTCTTCTGTGAAAGGACTGGGATCGACCCCCTATCAAGAGTGCTTCTGTTAATTGGATTAGGCACTTCCCTCCTCTTTGTGAATACTGAGCAGAAATATTCGTTCAGTATTCCTCTTTTTCACTGTCCCCTCTGCCCACCCACATGCTCATTCTATTCAGCCTCACTATCCTCCCTTTGTCTTTCTACTCGCTGATATGTACCTATAAAAGGTTTTATCCCTTCTTAACTGAGTTGGCTATCTTTTCCTCAGTTTGGGCCTTTGCTATTCTGACTTCCCTCCCTGCTTCTTTCTGCCTTAACTGGTACAGCTCTCTGTCCTGCTCCTTCTGTGTTTCCTTATACTTCCGGAATGCTATCTTTTTCTTCCTGACTTTCACAGCCACCTCTCTTGAGAACCATAGTGGCTTTTTCTTTCATTTTGATTTGTTCTCTTACCTTCTACCCCTAGTCCATACTCCTTCAGAATCTATTATATCTTCATGGTCCCCCAGAACCATGCACTTCTGTTTCAACCAGAATATAATGTCCATTACTGACACACCTTTTTTCCTGAACAAAATTGTCACAGTATTATGGGCTGGTTTCATCAAGGGTATGTCCAGGAAAGGAGAAAAGAGTGGACTGTGCTTCACAGTATGGTATTTCTGCAAAAGGATTCATGGTCTCCTGAATGAGCTGGAGTGCAGCGTCTGTGAAGAACTTGGGCACTTTCATCACAGTTACCCCAGGGCAGCCCACAACCAGCCTGACCAGGAAGACTAGCTTAAACAGAATGTGTTTGTGTCCATAGACCAGAGGAACTAGAGCTCATTAACCAGGGCCCCCCCCTTTGAGATGTATCCAGCGCTGCCCCCTTGTTCCTAACTGTCAACACCAGCAGGGACCTCTCCTAGCATTGGCTTCAGTTTCTGTTGCACAGCCTTCAGCTCCCCCTTCCACAACTGAAAGGGGCTCAATACCACAGCTTATCAGTCCCAAGGTAGTTCTGTCAGAGAGGGCTCCTTACCAACTGAACCGCATCAGGAGAATGATCAAATGGAGATCGTGCCTCTGCTTCCACACTGGATACCAATAGGTTGAAAATGGTAACTAGAAGATGAAGGGCTTGGAACCAGCCAAAGTCTAGAATTTTCAAATGGATTTGGTTTCTGTTTCCAGTTTTTATGATGCTTTGCAGTCCCAGAGGCAAAGGAAAAAAACGAAGGATGACTTCAATGTCTCCTCAGTACTCTCCTCTCAACCTGACCCTTTGTCAGAGACTGACGATCCTATGACAGATGTGTCCAACAAAAAAAAAAAAAGAGGAAAGAATAGGACTAAGAGGGAGGTTTGGGGAAGAAGAATTATGGCTTTGTGGGGATTTTCTTTCTTTATCCTTTTACTGGTGACCGTGATGTTAACCCTTGACCTTTTCTTTTCGACAGTTAATGTTAATAGTTTGAAAACCCATAAAAGGAGGCACATGGGCTTCTCCTTTTTTCAGCTGTTGAATTGTGAGGTGACCTTTATTCAGGAAACCAGGTAGCACTCCTTGACTGAGGTTTCCCTTGCAAGGAAGGCTTGGTTTATGGGGATGTCATTTTGGTTACTATGCACTGACCACTGCTCAGGTATGGAATTTCTTTTCCACACACCCAAGGTTGAGGTTGTGAAGCTCATTGACCTTAGCTGTGGGTGAGTTTTATTACTGGATGTTAAAATTTAGTGCATCTTTACAGGCTAGTTAATATCTATGCACCACTGTGCATATATGTTACAGTTGCAGCCAAAGACATGGTCAGATATTTCCTGAAATTTCTGTAATATGTCTAGAGAAATTCCCTGCCTGCCTGCATTACCACTGTGGGCCACCAGAAAGAAACTCTTTATCTACATCATGAAATACCTGAACATATCTATGGCTGCAGCTGTAACTAACCTGTAAAAATGCTCTTGAAATCTGGAAGAATAGATATACTTAAAATAATGCAGCCTTATTTCTTTACAGCCATATTGGTAATTTTGGGTGGTGACTTCAATTGTGGTCTCTCTTATGTAGACCGAGGAGCCAACACCAAAAAAAAACAAAAAAAAAACAGTTCAGTGATATGTTCTTTTTAGCTTCCATGGTATATACTCAGTGGCGGAGCTAGAGGAGGGGTCTGGGGGGGCAGTCGCTCCTCCTGGCTGCCCCAATGTGAGTAGTGGTGCCCTGCCACCATCTTTATTCAATGTTTAGTGCCCATTGTGGAGCCCGTGATTGATTGAATGGCCCCTTCTGGCTCCCAAATGCTCCTAAACCTGGCTCTGCCACTGTATGTACTTCTGGGTTAACAAATGCCTATTTTAAAATCAAACAGAGGAAGGATCCCATGTACTACAGAGGGCCTTTGGCCACAAGAACATATATTTTCTGTTTCCTCTTCCTCTTCTTCCCAGCTTAAATCTGCCAAGATCTATCCAATGGAATTCTTTGACCACAGATTGGTTAAAATGTTTTCTGCTTCTTCCCCCCAGATATCCCAAGGGCCAGGGCTACGGAAACTGTGCTCTTCCTTATTGGAAGAAGAGGAATAGAAACATAGACTTTGATGGCAGACAAGGACCACTTGGCCCACCCAGTCTGCCCATTTTCCTACCTACTGGATAAGCTGCAGATTCTAGTTAACCAACAGCCTACTTCCTGCAATCCCCCATTATAATTGCCTTATGTCTGTCCCTGCATGTTTGAATTCCCCCACTGTTTTAGACCCAATGACCTCCTCAGGAAGGCAGTTCCATGTATCCACCACTCTCTCCATGAAAAAAAATGTCCTCACATTACCCCTAAGCCATCCCCTCTCATCTTTAAATTGTGCCCCCTTGTTCTTACACATCTCTTTTTCTGAAAGATGTTACCCTCCTGCACTTTGTTGATTCCCTTGAGGTACTTGAAAGTTTCTATCATGTCCACCCTGTCCCTCCTTTCATCAAGAGTATACATATTAAGCTCTCTCCGTCTCTCTTCATATGGTTTCTGCTGCAGACGCTGCACCATTTTAGTTGCCCTCCTCTGGACTATGGAAGGGAAGAGAAGCTTTAGGGGAACTGCTCTCCACAAGGAAGTCAGTTCTTATATGTTACGATAACCCTTCCCACTAGTGTGAGGATAGTAAAGTAGAATTAAAACTCTTTTCAGAGATGGGGGAGGAAAATTAGCAGAAACAAATATTTTGACTACATCATTAACTGGGCCTGTTTGCAAAAACGTCTATCTCTGGCTATAGAAAAGGGGAACAATTATAGTACTCAAATTTCACATTTAAAACAGGAAATGTTTTCTTTTCATCTGTGTCGGTCTTTGGCCCTGCAGAAAGAACAAACTAATGGAACACAGGGCATGTATCCCTCTTTGTGCCATTATGAAGCTTATAGGAAGCAGGTGGATCACAAGAGTATTTTTTTGTGTTCAAGACGAACATGGGAATTTGTAGTCAGGCTCTAACAAAATGTTTGATATCACATCCACATATATCTGGAAATTATTTGGACCTGGATTTACATCTAATACAGGGAGGGAGGCTTTTTTTCTCCTATCTTGAATTACCCCAAATCCCAGAGGATTTATTGTCCCTACTGCAAGGTGAGATTTCAGTCAATGCAATTGCTACTGCTATCCACTCTCTACAAACCAATACAGCCCCAGAGAAAGATGGCTTAATGAGCAAATTCTATAAGCTGGTAGGCCTTACACACCTGGGGGAGTTGGCCCAGGTGACAGGTCTGTTTTTACTTGAAACACCCCTTTCTTCGTTCTGAAATGAAAGAGTACTTATTGCTTCTTCTCTACAAAGCTGGTGAGGAGATCAATTTAAATAACTGGAGATCCATCTCTCTCCTTAATTTATTTATTTTATTTATTTAGTTTTTGCTGACTGGGTAAGTGCACTAGACAAATCCTGCCTATTTTTAGGCACAACCCAGGGGAGGGGGGATACAGATGAATGCCAACTGACTTTGAACCAGATTAAGCTGTTGGTGGTATTTTTAGTGAATGAGGGAAATTTGGCCAGGACACCAGGGAAATTCCCCTACTCTTGCTTCCTGTGAGCAGGGGGGACCCATTTTCCTGTGGGACCAAGATGGCAGCTCCCATGGATCCTGGTGGAGGAGGACTGCATACAGGAGAGTCACAGACAGAAGACAAGGAATCCCTTTCTGTTTCAATATTTCTTGTGGACAATGGTGGCGCTGTGAGACTGTTGGGAGAGAGGAACAGTCTCAGGATGGCCAACGACAGTGGAGGAGCTCAGATGCAAGAGAGCTCACAGGCTTTACCTAGAGCAGAGGGGAATGATATGGCTGGAATGCACTCGAATGGTGGCCAGCAAAACGTATCTAACCCCTCAAAACACAGTTTTCAGCTGGAAGGTGAAAAATGCACTGCAAGTCCAGCACATATGAGGAGTATGTCTAGCTTTAATTGCAAGAGCACGTCGGCTTTAAATCCAAACCCGGAAGTGCGACGTCTAAATGCTCAGACAGCCGATGATGTGTCGGAAGACCAACAAGTTCTCACTATATTACAAGAGAAACAACGCCTTTGGGAGAAGGCTGCTATGGATTATCAAATTGCTCAGCTTGCTGCTGAAGAAGAGATTCGGAAACGGTAGAGACCCGAGGTAGATTCACCCTCGGGTCATACAGGTATCGACGTGAAAATACATAAAGGTGCAAACAGCCCTGAGGGGAAACAAGCTTGCTCACCGAAGATTTCAGGGGATATAGAAGTAGAATCTTGCCTCGCATGGTCCCCAGATATTGCCCTGAAAAGGGCGGGGTGGCTGCTGTTTGATTTGGGTCAGTGTATCGCGGACCCTGCCATACCAATTCCAGGTATGGATCATACCCCTCTTGCAGTTTTAGATGGGCCAAATTCTGAGACTAATGTTCCTGCAACTAGGTCTGAGGGTAGTTTAGACCTTGGTTCTATAATACAGAATGTAGAATTATCTGACAAAAACAGGCCTTTAATGGATCCAGGTGCTGTGGTTAACCACAACCAGCCAGTTAGTCCTAAACTAGGATCAAAATTGCCTCAACAATGCCAAAGTGGGGATTTGGAGGAAAATGCCAACCAGAATAAAGCTACTAATGATATAGGGCCTGATGTTGATCAAAATACCCTACCACGTCTTACAACCCCAACTACCTCCTATGCTA
The DNA here is from genome assembly GCA_016271365.2 of Neoceratodus forsteri. Classification (NCBI taxonomy): domain Eukaryota; kingdom Metazoa; phylum Chordata; order Ceratodontiformes; family Ceratodontidae; genus Neoceratodus; species Neoceratodus forsteri. Next base: position 1,286,341,548 of record CM028132.1, read on the forward strand.
GCCTTTTTCATAAACCTGTTTCCTTGGCTAAAAGATGAAATGCTGTAAGGCTGAGGCTTTTGAGACCCACTGATACCATGCCTGACAGATTCTATGTGGGGAAAGTCTTACTTAAACAAATGCTGGGTTTTACGCCCAGTGAGGTGTATGCCTTGATTCGTACACCAGGGGACAATACGTATGACATTAGTTTTCGTACACCAGATATGTTAAACAGATTTTGGATGAAATACGCATTATTAAAGACTAATCCTGCTTGGGTCCATTTTCAGACCATACCATTAACCAGACATTCAAGGTTATTACTGTACTGTTCCGTAATGAAGGGGTTAATGTGGAGGATATCTCCTATTGGTTAGAGAAAAAGTATACCCTGAAAGGAAACCCAGAGCCCATTCTTGATACAGAAGGATTTTGGAATGGTGGTTGGAGATTTAAAGTTAATTTAAACCAAACTGAAGAAGGTTTACAACATCTTCCCAGTTGCTTTTATTTGGGAAGGGATAAAGGATTTATCTTTTATCCAGGACAGCCCTGTCACTGTTATAAATGTGGTTCTGGTAGACACCTTAGCAGGAATTGTGAAGTCATCAAATGTGTCCAGTGTGGAGAATTGGGGCATACAATGTCAGATTGTCATCATCCAGCTAAATGCTCACTTTGTGAAGAACCCCATGTATTTACTGACTGTCCTTGGGCTGCCCAAAATAAATGGAGATTTTTGCATACAGGATTTTTACCTAAATACAGCAGTACATGCGGTCCAGAGGCAAAAACCTGTACCTCTGCCCCCACCCCCAAGTAGGCCTGAAACCATACCTAGTATGGAATGGGCAGACATTTCGGAAATTGTATCAACTACTCCCTCCCAGGAAGAGGAGAACTTAAAATATCTACTAAAATGGTGATTCTTACAGATTCTGTTGTGGGCCAGGTTATTCCTAATACTATGCCTCCCCCCTTCCACCTGAAGAATCTTTTAACCTCATTACTGCTAGACGTCGCAGTTTAAGATCCAGGACCTCTAAAATACCTGTATCTGAACAAGGTTTGATACCCCTCCAGAATGCATTTTCAGTATTACAGGAAGACATAGGTACTGAGTCAGATTCCACTCGTCCATTCTTCACAACCTGAAGGATCTTCTGATCCAGAACCATCTGCTGATGTTATGGATACAGTGAAAATACAAAAAGGGTCAACCTGGGACTGAGAAAATCTACAAAAAATAAATAATAAAATAAAAGGGAACATTGATATGAGCTATGACAACACCCTTCTTTCCCCTTCCTCTTTTGTCTATGTTTTTGAATATAAATTTGACATCCTCAAATGTTAATAGTATTCAGTCAAACAGGAAGCAAATGTTGATATATTCACTATTTGATGGAGGCAAGGATGATGTAGTTTATTTTCAAGATACTCGGTTACATACCAGGTTTGAGGTAGAACAGGCCACTGAAAGGTGGAAATGGGTACTGTTTATTGGTCTGTTGGTGAAGAGCTATGCACAGGGTAGGTATAGCAGTTAATAATCCTACAACGCTAGTTCAACTTATAGATGTTTTGCCGGGTCGCATATTATTGTTAGATATGACACTTAACGATTTACACTGTAGATTTATTAATGTTTACGCTCCGCAAGCTAAATCTGCGAGAATAGCATTATTCAAGACTTTATTGCCCTATTTGTTCACTTCTAGATTTGTGCTTTTAGGTGGAGATTTTAATTGTAACCGTTACCATACGGATAGAGGTATACGATCCACAAAGTTATTTTGTGATACTAAGTGTCTTAGTGATTTATTGACACAGTCAGGATTGGTTGATGTTTTTGATTTATTAGGTAAACCACAAAAAACATTTTCTCAATGTACTAAAGCAACAAGGATAGATTTCTGGTTTATTTCAGATACTTTAACAATACAAAAAAGCTCAAACTATACCAGTTGCACCTTCTGATCATGTGATATTTGAGATTACGATAGGTAGTTATAAAATAATGCATAGAGGACCAGGATATTGGCGTCTTAACCTGGAACCAACTGTTGAAGAAGGAATTTTGGCAGTACTACAGGCAAGGAAATCAGTGGTTAGCCTCTATGATTCGTATAGAGATTGGTGGGAAGATACAAAAATAGATATAAGACAGTATTTCCAAAGAATTGGCAAGATTAATTGGAAATTTAATAAAGATACATATATAAAAACTTGACAACAGTTTTTAGACTTACATTTTATAGTTGCACAAGGGGATTATATGGCCTTATCTGAATTAGATAGAATTCGAAAATTATTAAATTCAACACAATATAGTAGATATAAATCCTTAGATGTAGAAAGAAGATTTGGTTCCCAAGGAGGTAAAGCCTTTATGGACCCCTATCAGTTTTGTGCTGAACAAAGACATCAAAAAAATATATGGCAGAGGTTTGTGACTCTACAGGTAAAAAATGTACGACCAGGAAAGATATTATGAATGCTTTAGATAATCATATACAGCAATTATTTGGATATGCTACTGTTTCTGGTTCCCCACATTCCTTATGGGTAGCTCAAGTGATTCCACCTATGCTTGATAAACATAGCAGAGACATGTTGCTTGTTGATATAACATCTTTAGAAGTATCAGCTAGTTTTTCATTAACAAAGGCAGGTACTGCCCCAGGGAGTGATGGTTTGCCATATGAGATATATAAAATAATTTTTTACAATATTATTAAAAGAATTTGTAGAGGTCTTAAGGGACATTCTGATTACAGGATTATTACCAAATAGTATGTCGGATGGTTTAGTGGTATTTACGTACAAAAAAGGAGATAGAACTAAGTTATCAAATTGGAGGCCAATTACCCTACTTAATACAGATTTTAAAATATTTACAAAACTGTTACATAATAGACTTATACCAATGGCTGATTTTCTATTACACAGTTCTCAGGCATGTTCAATACCAGGAAGAAGATTTCTGATGGCTTAATATTACTTAGAGAAATATTTCATAGAGGCAATACTGGTGAGCTTACAGGTCTTATTTTTAGTCTGGATCAAGCTAAGGCTTTCGATAATGTTAATCATGAGTATTTCTGGAGTTGTTTGGCTACATATGGCATTCCTGAAATGTTTATTAATTAGATTAAAACATGTTATAAGTCTGCTAAAGCCTTTTGTAATGGGTGGATAGGTCGTAGGTGTACTGTTTTAAAGGGAGTATGGCAAGGTTGCCCTCTGAGTGCTTTACTATATTTATTTACCATTGATCCACTACTTAGAATGGTGGATAAAACTAGAGGTATACAGGGTGTATCCTTTTCCTGTGAAGACCCTGAAATAAAGAGCATTGCATATGCAGATGACATTTGTTTTATAATAGGGAATATCCCATCAACACATAATCTGGGAATAATTTTAACTAATTTACGACTCATACTGGAGCTCAAATAAATTACCAGAAATCTTGTTGCCTTCCTCTTAATGCTGAAGATGTCTAGATGATATAATAATTGGGGTACTAGTATTTAAAGGACAGCCCTATTTTAGGGATCTTATTTGGTTCTGAGATTTGGCTTATCAGAATTGGATACTTAAATTGAATGAAGCACAAAATAAGGTTAATCTTTGGAATACTTGGCGTTTAGCTAAATTAAAGTGAATCTACATGATAAAAACCTTTTTGTTACCCATATTTTTATATTTAAGTACAGTATATAGCTTACCGTCAACTTTAGAAACCAGAATATATAGTTGTTTTTTTTCATGTATCTGGGGAAACCGTTTAAATCCATTTAAAAGAGGCTTACTATTGAGAGAAAAAAGAAATGGAGGGTTGAAGATGATACAACCTGTGGTATTTTTTTTCACCATATATTTATATGCCAATTTATTCCCCTTGGTAGCTCAAAAAATTAATAGATGGTCCCCTTGGGTCTTAGATTCCTTGGGACCTATTTTCTCTATTTGGCCCATGTATGATAACCTTCCTCGACAAATTTTGATTTCTTATTTACCTGATCCAATGAGAACTTGCTTTGCTAAAATAAAGCTATGGGGTATTTCCAAAGAGCATCTCCTTTCTTATACTCGGAAAAACTTGTATGAACCTTTGATTTTAAAATATTTTCAAGAGACAGCAGGATTTGATTCTTGTTCTTTGCCAGATAGATTACTGATAGGTAAAATGCTGATTTCCCCTTGTATTCCTACTTTTATGTGGGATGTAACTTGGCTGACCTTGCATGGTTGCCTAAATGTAAGAGGAAATCTAAAGCATAGACAGGTGTCGGAGAGATATTGTCCTAGAGGAACATGTCCAGATGCAATTGAGACAATGCAGCATTTATTCCTAGAGTGCCCTTTTATTCAAGGATTTTGGCAACCTATTCAACGTCGCTGGCCTACATCTCCGTTTGGTTTTATGACTTTAGAAATATTATGCCTTGGTATTTTGCCTTTTCTGTGGACGAAACATGATAGAGTAACACTATGGTTATTTCTTGTTCATTTTAAATTTTACATATGGTTTGTCCAGTGCAGATTGACTATTCAACAACTACATTTTACTTCTGATGAGTTGTTTTTTATGATAGAAACAGCAAGTAAAGACATCAGGTTGCAAGATTATAATTCAATCCAGTCAACAACCTTTCAAGGAAGATGGGCCTCTATTGATTGGTTATAATAGATACAAGTAAAATGAGTATGTATAGTAAGTATATATGCCTATTATATTTAAGCATGATATAGAATAAATAATTTAGGATTTGTGTTATACGAATATACCTATAAATTATGTGATTGTGTTTAAACATATGGTTTAGTTAAAATTATTGTGTGACTTAACACTTTGGTTTTGTTTTGACATTTGGTATCTGTATATTGATTTGTATAAATTGCTTTAGGTTTTGTACATTTTTTTGATTGTATGGTCCTTTCCAACTTTAATATAAATTCCCCTACTTTTTTCGATAAGTGCCATGGGATCTTTGACATCCACCTGAACTACCACCAATCCAGGCAGATGGGACCTCGGTTTGATGTCTCATCCGAAAGACGGTACCTCAGAAATGCAGCACCCCTCTCATGCTGCACTACAGTGTCAGTACTGGGATATTAACCCAAGAGCCAAGTGTAATTGATATTTAAATACTGACATCCAGCTTATTACAAGTTATTGGGCATCTGGTCTCCCTCTCGGAAGCTTACTCGGTCCCAGGGAGCACCATACAGGATCAGCTCATTTTATTGGGAGAAGTAGTCAAAAGAGGAAATACAGATATTTTATGTTTTTTTAAGTATCCCTGGACCAATATAAGGCTTTTGACCTGGTGTCTCATGATTTTCTGTGGTATGTTTTAAAAAATTACGGGATTCCTTCAAAGTTTATACACTGGATTCAGTGATTATACAGCAAGGCCTCCGTCATCCCAGTAGCAAATGGCTGACTGGGCATCCCTTGCCCATTCTCCAAAGGGGTACACTGGGGATGCCTCCTCATCCCTGTTTTGTATGTCCTTACTTGGATCCGCTCCTGAGGAAACTTGAGCAGTATCCTCTCATTTCGACTTTGCACAGTCTGAAAGGGGTGATTAAACATAAGGCCATTGCCTATGCAGATGATGTATGTCTGCTGATTCATGATACGCCTTCGGTCCTGCAATCTTTATGTTGGTTTCATTTGTTCGGGCTCTTTTCTAGAGGCACTTGAATCTGGCAAAATATGTAGGGGAGGTGTTGGGTCAGGTCCTGGCCTCAACCCTGTCAGTTGGGGGTATCAAGCTACAGAGAGAACCTGTAACCATCTCGGGTATGAAGTTTGGCTCAGGTGATCTTGCCAAATTGAACTGAGAATGTAACTTGCACTGGAAAGACAGAAAGTCAGTAATGGGAATAAATGGAGTCTTAGTAAGAAGAAAAGGGTTTTTCCTGATTAAAACCTTTTCAGTTCCACTCTATTTATATGTTAGTCACATTTTCCCTTCTCCAGATTCTTTGAAACTGCCCTTCTGAGTATTTTTTTCCAGGTTATCTGGGGGAGTAGACAGAACCCTGTTAAGTATAATATTACTTATTATCCAATTTTTTATTTTTTTTTATTTATTTCAGTTTCAGAATTACAACCTTTGAGGCAATGGGCTGTTTCACAAAGGCTCCATGTCATTGACATACAATAATACAGTACATAAAGATTTACAGAGGCAATAACATTCTGGGTAGTTAAACCAGATTAAGTCTGTGTAACAAGAGAAAAACAGAGGGTATATGCAAAATTGGAAACAGGCAGAGTAAGATCTAATTCCAGTGACGAGGGTCTCAGCTAAAACATAATCAGTTGCTAAGTACAGAGAGGTAGTTGCTAAGTGCAGAGGGAGGGAGCAAATTAACAGCCAGAAGTGGCCTAGTCGTAAAGTGTTCTGAGGGGAGTGAGGGAGAGAGAAGGGGGAGAGGTAGGGAGGGTGGAGGGGTGGCTACCAGGAATGACTGGCATGGGTAGAGGGGTGGGGGATGTGGGAGAGGCAGCCAGGTGAGAACCACTGGGACATGAGCCACAAACCTGAACTGAGGAGGGGCTTAGGGAGGGCTTTGGAGATGAGTGGAGGAAGGGGAGTAATAGGGGAGGAAGGGCAAGACAGGAGGTCAGGGGTAGGTTTCCAAGCAAAGCAGTCATGGTTGTGGGAATTGGGGATGGGTGGAGAAGGGGAAGAATGGGGGGAGGGGCAAGAGAGGAGGTCAGGGGCCGGTAGCTAAGCAAAGCAATCGCAGTTGTAGGAACCGGCAGGGTGGAGACATAGAGCTTTCTTAAACGGGCAAATTTTTTCATGCTGCAAGACGGTGGGGGGTAGGTTATTCAACCACTGTGGGCTGTGATAGGAAAGGGAGCACTGGGCTGAGGAGGTTCTTTTAAATGGTAAATGTAGGAGACCCTTTGCTGAACTTCTTATATTATTATAGGTTAAGCTGGGTTGGAAAAGTGTAGATGAAGATTCAGGTGTTTGTCCTAGTAGTGTTTTTTTACCAAGTAGACAGGCTTGGTATTTGGCCCTTAGGAAGAGGGGGAGCCAACCTGTCCAGGAGTAGAGGCTGCATGTGTGGGTGAGATGATCAGCCCCCAGAATGAGTCGGCAGGCTTTATTGAGGAGAAAAAAAAAACACAATAAAGTAGCAGCTGGGGTAAGCAAGAAAGCGGCAAAAACAATTTAGCATGTAAATGCAAGGAGCCCACGGCTACTTTCCCCTGGACTTCAGGTCTGACTTGTGACCCTTTCTCAAGGGGTTGTGGCCTGAGTGCTACCAATGCTCTTTTTATTCTGAAAAATTTAAAGCAACAGTGCAAAAAAAGAAAAAAAAGACATCCCTATTAAAGCGACAGTGCATACATAAGATAAATAAATATACAAATGAACTCATGCACATAAAGCGCAGGCACAAGACAAGGCTCTCATAGATAGATAAAAAATACCAATTTCAGTTCTTTCACAGGTCTTGGAAGAACTATGGAATGAGACATTACAGGATATTGACTTTCAAACAACAGTAGAAATACCAACTGGCACTAATGTGGCAAAAAAAGCACAGTTCAAACCAAAATCTACATTTAACCCCCAATTTCACTTTCCCCAGCAATTAATACATATGAGGCACTAGTAATGAAGGACTTTGAGAACTTGTTTTCTTCCAAGTGGCCCTTTGTATTAAAAAACCTGATGAAAGAAGAACAAGCAGCCTTAAAGGAACTTAAGGACATTAAAAACATTGAAATCAAGGAAGCTGATGGGGGTGGGGGGGGGGGTTATCATGAATAAAGAGATATATGAAGCTGACATTTATAGACAGCTTGATAATGTATCCAGTTATAGATGTCTCAAAGAGAATCCAACTCAGACAATTAAGATGAAATTAGATCATTTTCTGGATGAATCTGTATATAATGGTTACATTCCCTTAAAAGAAAAAGAATATATGGTGGTTAATTTTCCAGTGACGCCTGCACTTTATGTATTGCCAAAGCTTCACAAGGACCAGGCCAGGCCTCCTGGACGTCCAATAATCTCGGGGATAGGTTCCCTAATGGAAAAAGTCTCCACTTTTGTTATCTTAAGCAGCTAGTGATTTTGCAGAAATCTTATATCAGAGATTCTACGGACGTCCTTTCTAAAATAGGAGACCTGGCCTGGTCCTCTGAATATACTTGGCTTACAACTGATGTGACAAATATTTATACCTCAATTCAACACCATTTAGGAATTCGGGCTCTAGAATATCATTTCCACACTAATAGTGTTGCATCTACCTTTCCTTCAGACTTTTTGGTTGAGGCTGTACAGTTCATTCTGCACAACAATGACTTTATTTTTGATGAGAAATTTTATTTACAGACTATGGGCACAGCGATGGGGACAACCATGGCCCCATCCTATGCAAATCTTTTTATGGCATGGTGGGAGGAAACTTTAATCTTTAGTGAATCCAAAAAATCCATACAGTGAAAATATAACGTTTTGGGGAAGATTTATTGATGATCTCCTAGTTATATGGAAAGGTGACATAGCATCAGCTTCACTGTTTGTTGATTTCTTGAACACTAATGATGTTGGTTTAAAGTTCACTTTCCAAGCACATAGTTCTAAAATTAGCTTTCTGGACTTACAACTGGAAGGACTAGATTGCGGAATGCTTTCACGTAGCACATATAGAAAACCAACTGCAGGCAGTATATGCTACTTCATGCCACTAGTGCACATCCAGCACATGTAAAGAGAGGAATTCCCTATGAACAGTTCACCTGTCTAAGACGCAATTGTAATAATCTTGCAAATTGTGAAAAAGTGTGTATGGAGTTAAAGGGTAGACTTCTTATAAGAGGCTACCTGGAAACACAAATCGAGCAGGCTTATTTAAAAGCAAAGGCTACAAATAGGGATATCCTTTTGAAATCAAAGAAAAAATAAAATTTTATAAAGGACAACCAACCCATTATCTTCGTAACACATTATAACAGGATAAATAATAAAAAAACAGAATGCATCTTAAGACATTGGAGTGTGCTGGAAGCAGACACAGATTTGAGAGGAGTTATAGGGCAGAGACCAGTTGTCTCTTATAAAAGAGGGAATAATCTTTCAGACTTATTGATTCATAGTCTGTATGAAAAAAGATAGTGACAGGAGTAGAACATGGTTACCTCCAAAACCTATGAGTGCCACAAATGTGGTCATTGCAACATTTGCAGATTTAATCAACAGGGAATAAAATTCCAACATCCTACCCTAGATCAGAAAACAATAACCATCCAACATTTTATTAATTGTTCAACAACACATGTTGTTCATATTGTTCAATGTACTTGTCCATATATTCATGTTGGACGTACAAAAAGAACACGAAGGGAACGGATGCAGGAACATGTACGTGCAATCCAAAAGGAAGTGGCTAACACCCCAATTGGTGTTCACTTTGAGAGATTTCATGGAAAAGATCTCATGTGTTTTAAATTTATGGAGGTTGACCACATTCCAGAAAACATAAGAGGGGGTGATAGAGTAAACAAGTTGGCACAGTGCGAACAAAGATGGATTTATACAGTGAAGGACTTACATCCCACTGGCCTAATTGACAATTTAGATATAATGGTATTTTTGTAATTGTTTTTTTTCCCCTTCACAAAGAAACAAAATTGAAAACATCTGTGTCTCATTTAACTAACAATCCTTTGTGTCCCATTGAGTAAAGAATCAGAAAGTGTATCTATGATGATTATTATTACCTCTCCCTACCCATTATATTTGACTTATTGAATATGTTTTTTCATAAGGTATAGGAATAATCAACATTTTTAAGTAGCAGTTTAATGGATCATAATCAGTAAGTGATAAAAACTAGGAATGTTTTCCTATTGTGTCTTAGAATAAAAGTTTTTTTCCTTTTTGTGGTGGGATTAGAACCCACAACCTTGAATATTTGAATGAGACAAGAGAAACTATACTGTATTTGACCATTGTAACACAGGACAGATAGTCTGGACATCATGAATATAAATAAGGAATAGCATTGTTTTTATGGGTGGTGGGATTAGAACCCACCACTCATATATATCCAGTAATACAGAACCTGTGTTGGAACTTTCTCTTATGTTTTGAAATAATACTTATACCTTAGAAATGTTAGGTATTCCCTGCTCTAGCACTTTTGTTGTAGTCACATTTATTTAGTTCTGAATTCTAACTGTGAATGAACTGAAATTGGTATTTTTTTATCTGTCTATGAGAGCCTTGTCTAACTATGGGGCCTGCACTTTATGTGCATGAGTTCATTTGTATATTTATTTATCTTATGTATGCACTATCATTTTAATACTGATGTCTTTTTTCTTTTTTTATACTGTCACTGTAAATTTTTCAGAATAAAAAGAGCATTGGTAGCACTCAGGCCACAACCCCTTGAGAAAGGGTCATGAGTCAGACCCGAAGCACCGGGGAAAGTAGCCATGGGCTCCTTGCATTTACATTCTAAATTGTTTTTGCCGCTTTCTTGCTTGCACCAGCTGCTACTTTATTGTGTTTTTTTTTTGTTCTTTTTTTTAGTAGCACCCGTCGTTTGGTGTGCGCTCCCAAATCAGTGCTCTCTCTTTATTGAGGAGAAGTTTTACACGTTTAAGGGAGGTCTCGGTGGCTGCACTGTAGATTACGAGGCCATAGTCGATAATTGACAGTATGGAGCTCTGTGTGACGAGATTGAGTGCCTCAGGGGTCATGGCTTTTCTGTGTTGGTATAGGATACCAAGATGGATGTTTGCAGATTTTATAACGTGTTCAATATGGGACACAAAGGAGAGGGAGTCATCGAGGTGTTTACCCAAGTATTTGAAGGTGGTGACCTCTTCTAAGATATCACCTTTCTGGCTAAGGATGGCCAGGGGTTGGCATTCTTTTTAGACCACAGAAATGAGAAGTGCATTGCTTTAGTTTTTTTGTAATTTAATAGGAGCCTGTTATGCGAGGACCAGGCCTCAAGTTTTGAGAAGCTATCTTGTAGAGCATCAATAATATCTTGCAAGTGGTGACCAGGGACAAAGATCACGGCATCATCTGCATATAGCAGCATTTTGGCAGGGCAGGCATTTGGGAAGGAGTTGATGAACAGGCTGAAGAGTAATGGCCCTTGGATTGACCCCTGGGGAACCACAAGTGTAACTTTCCTGGGTTCAGATGTGACTTCTTTTATCCTAATGCACTGCATCCTATGGGAGAGGTCACTTGAGAACCAAGATACATAGATACATAGACAGTGTCGGCAGATAAGGGCCTATGGCCCACCCAGTCTGCCCATTTAAGTTTGTAAGTTCAGTTTATGTTTTCCAGGAAGTCTGTTGCCCCTTACCCCTGACCTCCAGAATTCCTTTATGTCTATCCCATGCATTCTTAAATTCCGTGATTGTTTCAGCCCCCACCACTTCCTCTGGCAGGGTGTTCCACTTGTCCACCACCCGCTCTGTGAAGAAATCTTCCTCACGCTTTCCTCTGAATCGTCCTCCTCCTACTTCATCCCATGCCCTCTAGTCCTGGAACATCTTTTTCGCTTAAAAATAGTGCATTCCTGCACCCTGTTCCTCCCTGTAAGATACTTGTATGTCTCTATCATATCCCCTCTCTCCCTCCTCTCCTCCAGGGAGTACATGTTCAGTGCCTTCAACCTGTCCTCATAGGACTTGTGATGCAATCCATGCACCATCTTTGTTGCCCTCCTCTGAACCTTCTCTACCCTGTCTATGTCCTTATGTAGGTAAGGTCTCCAGAACTGCACAGTGTACTCCAGGTGCGGCCTCACTAGTGTCTTGTATAGTGGAATTATGACCTCCCTTTTCCTGCTGGTGATGCCCCGCCTATGCATCCCAGCATCCTATTTGCTTTACCTGCTGCCTTGTCACACTGTTTCCCTGCCTTGAGGTCATCAGAGATGATAACTCAAGATCCCTTTCCTGCTTGGTGCATGCTATATCCTCACCCCAACTGATATATTGTGCCAGGGTTTTGTGCCCCAAATGCATTATCTTGCACTTCCTTGCATTGAATTTCAACTGCCAAACCCTTGACCATTCTTCAAGTTTCTGCAGGTCCCTTCTCATTCTGTCTACACCCTCTGGTGTGTCTACTCTGTTACAGAGCTTTGTGTCATCAGCGAACAGTGAAATTCTGCCTTCTAGGTCCCATGAATGTCACTGATGAAGATATTGAATAGTACCCGGTCCCAGCACTGATCCCTGTGGTACCCCACTGGTCACTCTTCCCTCTGTGGAGTGACAGCCATTTACCACCACCCTCTGTGTCCTGCTGCCCAGCCAGTTACCTACCCACCGACTACTGTCCTGCCCACACCCATATTCCCCAGTTTGTGCAATAGTTTTCTATGTGGCACAGTGTCAAAGGCCTTGCTGAAGTCCAGATAGGCCATGTCCACTGCCCTCCCCTGATCCACCTCCCTAGTCACCCAGTCAAAAAATTCAATGAGGTTGGTCTGACATGACCTTCCCCTGGTGAAACCATGCTGCCTTGGGACTGCCCAAGAGACTGTGTTTGATGACAGGCCAAGGGTAGAGAGGTTTGCAAACAAGATCTGGTGGTTGACAGTGTCAAAAGCTTTGGTCAGGTCTATAAAAATAGACCCCACCATCATTCCAGAGTTTAGAGAGTCATAAAGATGTGAGATGAAATCAGCGAGAGCTATGAGGGTACTATGGTCTTTACAGAACCCGTGCTGTTGTGGGCAGAGTAGTTTGTATTTGCTCAAGTAGTCAGTGAGCTGGTCTGACACCAGTCTCTCAAGGGCCTTGGAAAGAGGTGGTAAAATGGAGATAGGGTGATAGTTACCCAGGCTAGTTCTGTCTCCGTTTTTGAAAACCGGTGTGATTAGAACAGTTTTCCATGAGTCTGGGAATATGCCAGTCCTAAGGGAAATGTTGAATATTTTGGTAAGGGGACTGACCAGTTTTTCAAGTGCGAGGGCAAGCAACTTCATATCAATGGAGTCACTACCCATTCTAGTTTTGTCTAGGATCCTTCTAACATATTTGATGGTTTCGGTTTGTGAGACCTGCTTGAAGTAGAATAGGGGTTGTAATGGGTTTGGGGTATGTGAGGGGCAGGGGCTGAGGGGCGTCCTGTTAAGGCTGGGGTCTAAGAAGGCTGTGGGTAGCAATGAGCTTAGGTCCATAAAAGCTAGGTTAAATGTGTTTGCTAGGTCTTTAGGGTGTTGCACTGGGCCAGGGAGAGTAGTAATGAGGTCAGGTGGTGCTCTTGACTCCTTCCTTGTTAGTGTTTTAATGTTATCCCTGAATTCTTTTCTGTTTCCCCAACTGTGGCTTACTTTCTCTCTCTAGAATGTAGCCTTGGCATTCCTTATTAGCCTGGTACATTTATTTTTTGCGCACTTGTAGGCAGTGATGTCAGCTTGTGCACCTGTAGCTCTCATTATGTACAATAGGTTGTCCCTAGCTTTCATTTGCTCAATTAAGGGGCCACTAAGCCATGGGTTGATAGCTCCCTTAATTTTGGATGTTTTTATGGGGGAATAGGTCACAGGCTCTGTTAAAGACCAAGGTTAAGTAGTCAAGGGCCTTTTTAGTGTCCTCACAGCCATCTAAGAGGGGAACAGTCAGCTTCCTTTAGGTACCTTCTGAATAGGTGCTGTTGTCCTTTTCGCAAGGATCGTTTTTTGACAAGTAGGGTTTTTTGGGGGGAGGCATTTGTTAGTCCATGAGCAGACTATAGGTGAATGGTTGCTCAAGGTATCTGGGAGGAATGAGACATTTCTGATATGTTCTGGGGACGTTACTAGAAGCCAGTCTAATAGGGTGCTAGTTCCTGTGCGGTAGTTTGTTCTGGTTGTCTGATTGACCATCCGAGTGAGGTATGTAGAAACGGTGTATTTTATCTCTTACAGCTACCGCGCCTTGCACTAACCAGTTTGAGTTGAAGTCCCCCAGAATTACCTGTTCACAGCCCTGTTTAGTCTTGCTGATGTGATCATAGAAGAGGTCTAGCCCTGTACTCTGCTTACCTGGGGGAATGTACACTGTTGTTAATAGTAATGTATTGTGTTGCTGCCTGACTGAGAGTTTTAGTGATAATATTTGTGCTTCTTTTGTGTTGGTGTTATAGGGTGTGGCCTGTCCTTTAATGTTGTTACTCAGATAGACGAGGCATTCTCCCCCACGTTTGGCCAGTCTATCCAGGTGAAAGATGATATAACCCTCAAGGAAAACTGCTGTATCCAGGACTTTGGGAGACAGCTAGGACTCCATTACAGAGATAATGTCTGACTTGTGCTGTGAGACCCATGCCTGGAGTTGGGCTAATTTAGGTATAAGGCTACCAAAATTTATTGAGGCAATTTTGATATGCCTATAGGATGAAGGTTTGGGGGATGTGACAGGACCAGGGTTTGGGTGAATGTTCCCAGACAGGAGCAGTAGGATGAGGATTATCCTTAGGACATAGCGCCTCCACTACACCCTGAGTGCACGGGTGTGCCTACTGCTGAAGTGGCCAGGTTTTGAACATTCTTTAGTGTTGGGATAGAGCCATGACAAGGCTGATAGTCATGAGTGATGGCTACTTCCAGTCAGAGTGGTCGCAGCAGAGACCTGGTTGTGCTGCTGATGTTGCCTCAAAGGCCATGGTGCCAGTTCTGAGAGGGTGAAATTTCCTGAGCGAAGGATGTACCCTGTGTTTAGTGATATCCCCACCTGGGTCCTCAGAAATCTCCTCCAGTGAGGAAATAGTTAGTAGGAATTAAACAAGGAGGGTTGGCCATGATTCACTTTTTATTATTTTTTCTAAAGCATGTTTTTCTCATGTAATACCAGGCCTCTGATAGTGGCTTCAGGGAAACTTTTGGCACCTTGAGTGCAAACTGTTGTTTCAGCATGGCTGAGGGTGTGGGAAGTAAGGAAACTGAAACAGTTAAAGGCATCAGTAAGAACCCCTCTGTATAGGAAGAAGGCTTTCTCCCAACTTATGGATTGGGATGTCACACACGTTCAGCTGTGGGATGTACCCAGGAATTCCTTGTATACTCTAGTACTAGAGACTTAATTCTCTAACCCTCGAATGCTTGAACATGTGCCCCCGGGACCTGTAGATACAGTGGCAGTTGACAGAAAGCAGGATACCTCCTAAGATATGGGACACCATATGGTTGTGCAGTCACAACAAACTAAATGTTAAAGGCAACCAGAAGCATAAGCAGTTGTTGGAACGTATGTGTGTCAGACTGGGGTATAATAACCAGCTGTAAACAATGGAGCACCTTTTTTTTTCAGTGTTCATGTATCGTAGGTTTCTGGGGCTTGGTTAGTGTCCAGAGGGCAGAACCCCAACTCCTGGATGTGGACTATGGGACTCTGGTGTTAGACAGATATACTACTGCTTGGGGGGACATGGCACTGCGGTACACTGGACTTATTTGCTTTTTTTAAATGGCACCTATGACTCAAAAATTTGTAATTTCTCTTTACAGCAAAACTTGTATACTTCGCTTGAAGTTTTTAATAAGATTTCCTCTGAATTGTGTATTATTTATTGTACTGAATGCACTGCTCTTCTACTTCATTAGGAGAAAGATGGCACAACGTGGCTTGGATTGCCAGAACTAACATGCTTGTGACTTAAAGAAATTTTTTTTCTAAGTCCCACTATTATTATGCTCCCAGTCTTTTCTTTTTTCTTATGTCCTCATGTCCTAGCTTTGAATCCTGTGATTATTAATTAGAATAATTTTGTACTTCTCCAGTCAGCTTTGTTTAATTTTTGTTAAGTTTGTCGAGTGCACAAGCGCGAACGACCTTGTTGATATGAGAGTTGCTAAACAGGAGTGTGAGTGGTGTCAGCCCAATGACTTGCGGTGCTGCAGGGGCCAGTCTGTGGCCGGCAAATCAGCAGGCAGTGTCCTGATGACACTGGTATGCTGAGGGGGCTGGTCTCGGCAAACATTTCAACCTTTGAAATGCGAGCCCATTCAGGTGCAGCTCAGTGTGTCTTTACTAGCTAAACAGTTTCCCAGGTCCCCGCAGCTCAGTGTGTCTTTCCTAGTTAAACAATTTCCCCGTTTGCTGCAGTGCAGTGCGTCTTTCCTGGTTAAACAATGTCCCTGTTCCCTGCAGCCCCTTAGTGTGTCTTTCCTGTTTAAACAATTTCCCTGTTCCCTGCAGCCCCTTTCCTGGTTTTCAGGTCATTCCAGCACTTCTACTCCTCTCCCCCTTATCCCTACCCATTCTTCTCAACTGCCCCATTCCTCCCCCTTCTCATTTCTCCACTCCCTGTTTCCTCTTTAGCACATATTTAATATCTTCTGTCGTGTGGTATTATTACTGGTTACTATAGTTTTGTAGCAGTATTCTCATGTTATCCTTTGTGCCTATAATCTGTATATATTGTAAAATGCACAAAATGTATTGACTGTATTCAGATGTTATATATGTTGTGTATAGCTATACCATTGTATTGTTGTCCATTGTAATTGTTGTCCAGGACCACCTTGCAAATGGGCTCGCTCAAAGGTGAAAAGCCTGGTTAAATAAAGTTTGATTGATTGATTGATTGATTAAACAATTTCCCTGTTCCCTACTGCTCAGTGCATCTTTCCCGGTTAAACAATTTCCCTGTTCCCTGCAGCCCCTTAATGTGTCTTTCCTGGTTAAACAAATTCCCCGTTCTCTGCAGTCCCTTTCCTATTTAAACAGTCTCCCCATTCTTTGCAGCTCAGTGTGTCTTTCCTGGTGAAACAATGTCCCCGTTCCCTGCAGCCCCTTAGTGTGTCTTTCCTGGTTAAACAATTTCCCCTTTCTGACATTGGGATGCCCACTCCCGATGTCGGCAATGGCACGCCCTACTCCCCCCAGACACACACACACTATTGTGGCACACTGGCAGCCCACCCCAGTGTGCCTAAATGTTTAAAAAAATCCCTATAAAATAGAAAAACTGTCCACCTGAAGTCTTTTTTTATTTTACCTGTAAAAAGAAAACCTTCCAGCGTCATCTCCCCAGTCACTCCTCCCCACCCCAACCCTCCCTCTGCGCACCTAGCTCCTCAAGACATCTCCGCACCTCCCTCACCCATAAGTAATCTTCACTGCTCGGGATACATCTGCACTCTTCAAAGCCGAACTAGGAAGTGAGGAATCGGGTAAGCCTGTATAATGGGACTCAATGGGGGGTTTTAACTTAGGTTGATATCTCAGCCATTTTTAGGAATTTTGGCCCCAAATTTTCAACCTGGGATTCTTGGGACCCCACCTCATGAACGTGTTAGTGTCATTTTGTTTCTTGGTCCTGAAAGGTGATTTCGCAGTCACTGCATGGAATCACCTTTCAGGACTGATTACGGAAACGACAGTGCCATTGTTCATGAGGTGAGGTTCCAAAAAGTCCATGTTGCAAATTTAGTGGAAAAATTTCATAAAATGCCTGTGTTACCAGTGTGCATTGCACAGTTTCTACGCACTTACTTTGTTTCTATTTTATTTTGATGTTTGCATTGTTCCTGCATTTTACAATGAAAAATTCTCATACTCTTTTTCTGGATAGGTTATCATTGCAGAATATAACATGCTTGTATAATAAACTGTATTTGGCAACTCTGATGCTTATGGCTTTTGCAGCAAAAATATACTCCACATGTTAAATTAACTAATAAAATTACCAACTATGTTCTTGTTACAGATCTGAGCTTGTGACATTATGAAGATACCAGGAAAGATTTCTATGGAGGAATGTCCACTGGGTCTTGCAAGTACAAGACCTTTTTCATAAGTTTCAGAAGTATTTATTCAAGACAGTAGCTTGTGCCAAGATAGTCTTGCCAGTTAGAACCTATGTCTCAAATTGTAAATGCATAGTTACATAGTGTGGATCAATTTTGTTTTTAAACATGTTAACTGAATCACTGTTCACTATGTCCGATGGAAGTCCGTTCCATGATGACACCATTCTTTGGTTGATCCAAGATTGCCTCTTATTGGTTTTGAAGTGTTCACCCTTCAACCGGTAACTACAGTATGTGTCCTAATACATATGTTTACATCCTTTTTTTTAAGCCTTTGCATTCTCAAAGGTCCTGGTTCTCGAAGGCAGCATATACTAGGAAAAGGTCACCTCTAAATCTATGGTAATTCAATGTATACAAATTCAGGTGTTTAATTCTTTCCTCATACTGTAAGTCCTGAATATTATTAATTTTCTTAGTTGCTGTCCTCTGTACCCCCTCCAGCAATTTCACATCTCTTTTATGGAAAGGTGTCCAGAACTACACCCCATACTTCAAATGTGGTCTGACCAATGCACTATATAGTGAAAGTAATCACCGCTCTTTCTGTACTTTTTTGATGTGTTGCAGTATACAGCAGAGCATTCTGTTTGCTTTTTTAATGACCTCCATTGTATGGTATCCAAATGTTAGATCAGTAGTCACCATGATTCCTAGGTCTCTTTCATTCTTGACTGTAGTAAGGGTTACTCCATTTAAGTTGTAATTTGCTAGCACATTGTGCCTACCAAAGTGCATAACAGCACTCTTGTTAATGTTAAATCTCATTCTGTGCTTTTCTGCCCACCTTCTCATTTGATTAATGTCATTCTAGAGCCTTACAATATTATCAATATGCTGTATTATGGCACCAGTCTTGGTGCTGTCAGCAAATTGTGTAATCCATGAATTCTTTGATGTTTTTAATGATGAGACAAATATGTTAAATAATATTGGTCCCAGCATAGAGCCCTGGGGAACCCCACTAGTCACTTCTCTCCAGTCTGACACAAAGCCTCTGATGTTAACATGTTAACGTCTATGACTCAGCCAAGCTTCAACCCATCTGACTATTGATGCATCTATCCATAGGTCTAAAAGGCTTTTAATTAATTCAACACATGGAGCCAAGTTGAAGGCCTTGGCAAAGTCTAGATACACCACATCAACCACCAAACTCTTCTCCAAGACCCTGATTACACGGTAAAAAAAATACAATAGGTTTGCTTGATGTGATCTCCCACGAGTAAAGCCATGCTGTGATACATCTATTAAATCATAAATCCCTCAACCACTCTCTCCTTGATTGGGCCCAAACCACACCCCCATCGAGTGCTTGAAGCAGGTACCCTACCCGATTCCCTAAGTGACCATCACATGATTTATGTAGTAAGGAAAATATTCAAACCCCAGGCACTACCCCTACGAATATTATTTACTAGGCCTTACAAATCTCTTGACCTTGCTGCACTCCTAACCGATCTGTCTAATATTGATTGGTCAGTCTTCCAGTATGCCTCCTCCATTGACTCGGCCCTGGAATTTTTCAGATCCAAATTCCTCGCAATCTGGGACTACTACGCACCTCTCAGAAGAGGTCGCGTAAGGGGGGCACACCTACCCTGGGTTAATGCCAACATTATTGAACAACTCCACACAAGGAACATGGCCTGGAAAGCTTACAAGGCAACCGGCACACAGGCAGCCCTCCAACACTACCGCACACTTGGCAATGTATGCACTAGGTAATTCGGCAGGCGAAAGCAAACTACGTTAAGGTCTCTTTCCACTCAAACCTCGACCACCCAGTGAAATTCTGGTAGTCAATGAAATCACTGCTCTCTCCCCCTTCCCAGCCACCCACCCCGGCCCTAAATGTAGATGACTCCATGGTCACCGACTCTGGCGATGTGGCCTCTGCTTTCAACACATTTTTTACTAACTGTGCCTCCTCCCTCCTATCCACATTCACACACACACCCCTACAATCCCACAACCACCTCCAACACCCCAACTCCTATCCTCCCGCTTCTCATTTCACCTGGCCTACCCAGCCGAAATACTAACAGCCCTACACTCTCTCAATCCTTCCAAAGGCAAATGCCCCTCCGGCCTTGACTCCAGGATGCTTTACCTATCTGCCCCAGCCATCACCACCCCACTGGCCACCCTCTACAACCTCTCCTTCTCTCTCGCCAAAATCCCGACTAAATGGAAATATGCCACAGTCATCCCTCTCCCTAAAGGTGGTGACCCCTTCTCACTGGGAAATTACCACCCTATCTCCCTTCTCCTTATTCTGGCCAAAGTCCAGGAACAACTTGCTGTCTTCCAACTATCCACCTTCCTTGACTCCTCCTCCTTCCTCTCACAATATCAGTCTGGCTTCCGTAAATCTCACTCCACAATCACCTCCCTACTTAGGCTAACAAACTACATCCTCACTGGCATGGAGAATGGGCACGTCACCTCAGCTATCTTCATCGACCTAGCGAAAGCATTTGACATGGTCTCCCACTCACTACTGTTATTTAAACTCACCCTTGCCAGGCTCTCAGGAGAGGCCACCAGCTGATTCCACTCCTACCTGGAAGGGAGGCAACAAGCAGTTAGAATTGGATCACACACCACTGTCCCACTTCCTGTTAAAATAGGCGTGTCACAAGGCTCAATCCTTGGCCCACTACTCTTCTCTATCTTTCTAAATGACCTGCCCTCAATGCGTCCTCTCTCATCTATACACATGTATGCAGGTGACACAGTACTATACACCTCAGGTCCCTTCCCCGATGAAGTGTCATCCAGACTCCAGGAGGATTTTAATGCAATTCAGCTCTGGTTCTGCTCTAACCAGCTATTTCTCAACCCAAAGAAGACTGTCTCACTCACCTTCAGGACCAGGCAAAGGTGCTCCCGGGTCCCCACATCTCCTACATTCCACACTTTAGATGGACCTTCTTGGAGACCTGCACCTTGTTCAGATACCTCGGGGTCTGGCTCAATCAACACCTCAACTTCTTAGCCTACATCGATGCTATCCACAAAAACTTCACCCGAAACTGGGAACAAAGGTTGCATTCCCCTGCCTGCCTGCAAAGAAATTGTTCAGAAAATGATACTTCCGCTTTTTGATTATGGGGACGTTATTTGTAACACAGCCCCCAAGTCCACCCTCGCCAGGCTGGACCCTCTCTTCCATTCTTTCTGCCGCTTTGCCCTGGACTGCCCGCCCACAACTCATCATTGTGACCTCTACAAATCCTTAGATCTACCTTCCCTACAGGATTGGAGAATGGTGCATTGTGCTAGGTTAACAGCTAAATTCTGGACCCAGTCCCTCCCCCGTACCTTACATCTACCCTAGTTTCCCAAACTCCTTCAACTTACACCCTCCATAACACCGACTCCAGTCTCCTCTCACTCCCACATATGTCCTCTGACAAACATCAGCATGCCTTCAAGTACTGAATGCCTTACGTATGGAACTCCTGCCGAGCTCAGACACTTCACCTCCACTCAGCATTTCAGCCTTCTCCTCAAACAGCATTTCACCACTGCATGAACATGCAACTAGCCCATAAGGCAGCTGAATGCTGAATGCCTGCATGTTTGTCTGCTTGCTTGTTACTACCGTTAACAATCCTCTTTTACTGCGGCAGTTAGCCTCACCGAGGGCTCCAACTTTCTAGCCGCACTTGTATTTCTACTCCCCTGCCAGGAGGCAGGTGTATCTTGTACAATGTATTCATCTCAACCATGTAATGTATAACATCATATAATATATGTCTGAATACTGTCTATCCAATTTCGCTCTCCCTAGGACGCATCTGGAATTGAGCGTTGCACTGCTCAGTTTGCCTTCCTGGTTAAACATTTAAATAAATAAATAAAAATAAATAAACCATTTAATCTGTTGTGGTTGTCAATGTATTCCTTGAGGTATTCCTCCATGACTTTACTTATAATGCTAGTCAAACTAATAGGTCTGTAGTTTTTGGGGTTGGATTCATTACCCTTTTCGAATATAGGCGTAACATTTGCCATACACCATTCATCTGGGACCTCTCCTTTCTGTAGAGATGCCTTGAACAATATAGACATGGGACCTGAACGTTCAACAGCCAGCATTGTCAATACATGTGGGTGCAGACCATCAGGCCCAGGGGATTTGGTTACCTTTAATTTATTGAGTTTGTTAGTTATGCTAGCTTTGTTAAAATCTATTATTTCTGTAAATCTAGTTTGTGTTACAGCTCCTATCTTAGTTGTGCTTGTCTTATCCTGGAAGATATTTGTGAAATACTTATGGAATGTGTTGGACATTGTTTGTTCATCCGAGGTCAAATTCACATTTATAAACAATGGCCCAATTCCCACTCTACCTTTGCGTTGGTTGTTTATATAATTAAAGAAGGTCTTTTTATTGTCTATTGTCATAGTTGCTATACCTCAGTCAGTGTCAGTGGCTCAGTAGGTAGCACACTCGCCTCTGAGGCCGGGAGATCAGAGAGCTGTGGGTTCAGTTCCCACATCTGGCACTTGGGTTAATATCCCAATACTGACACTGTAGTGCAGCATGAGAGGGGTGCTGCACTTCTGAGGTGCCGTCTTTCGGATGAGACGTTAAACCGAGGTCCCATCTGCCTGGATTGGTGGTAGTTCAGGTGGATGTTAAAGATCCCATGGCACTTATCGAAAAGAGTAGGGAATTTCCCGGTGTCTGGCCAAATTTCCCTCATTCACCAAAAATACCCCTAACAGCTTCATCTGGTTCAAGGTCAGTTGGCATTCATCTGTATCCCCCTCCCCCGGGTCGTGCCTGAAAATAGGCAGGATTTGTCTAGTGCACTTACCCGGTCAACAAAAACTAAATAAAATAAATAAATAAAAACCTACTTCCTCACTTTGTTTAGCTTTTTTAATAGCTTGTTTACATTTTTTTAAGCTTCTGCCAATTTATATCAGATGGCTTTTTCTTATAACTTATGGCCTGGATATTCAAAGCAGTTGCGCATTGTGCAATTGAGCTGTGCATGCGCAATTGCGGAAGTGCACCATGGAGTGATATTCAGTGGGAGCCATTGCACAGCGCAAGCAGCAGTGCGCCAATGTGCAACTCAATGAATGCATGTGCAAGGGCAGAGGGGGTTCCCATGAATATGTGGGACAGTGCGATATTCAACCCCCGACCCATGGCGCAAGTATGGAGCAAGGCCAGATGCGCTGAGCAGACTTGAGCCTATAAAAACAGGGACCAAGCAGGGGGACAGCACTTGCACCAGAGGGGAATGAGACAGAGAGAGAGAGACAGAAAGACAGACAGACGGACAGAGAGAGAGAGAGAGAGAGAGAGAGAGAGACAGGGAGACAGGGAGACAGAGTGAGTGACAGTGAGACAGAAACAGCCACCAGACCCTGGAAGGAGTGACACAGGCATCCACAGGGGCATGGGACAGGGGAGGAAGGCATGTGCAAGCCTGGGGCAGGTGTCACAAGAGGGAGCCTGGCACAGTGACGGGCACTGCCCCACGGTGGGAAGTGGACCACTGGAGCTGGATGCCTAGGGGGAGACAGGACAACAGGGGCCATGGCCAGTGCAGCCTTCCAGATGGAGGCCATAATGAGAGGTGTGAGGAGGCAGGAGGCAGAGCAACGTGGCCATGGAAGGGCCCATCGGTGGTATGCCTGGAACAAGTGGTACCGTCCCCACATCAGCTTTGAGAACCACACTAATACTGAGATCGTGGGCCGTTGTCGTCTGAACCAGGTGATTCTGAGGCAGCCCTGTGAGCTGTGCAGTGAGGAGATGCAAGCACCCACTAGACGGAGCCATGCCCTGACAGTGGAAATGAAGGTAACAGCTGTCACGTGCCTGCTCGCCATGGGCACCTTCCAGAGACCAACAGGAGACACCACAGGCATAACCCAGTTGGCCACGTCACAGCTCCTCACACAATTCCTCAATGCCCTGCTGCCACATGCTGTGGAATATATCCATTTCCCCAGCACACAGGCAGAGCATACAGCAACCTTGCAGGAGTTCCACAGGGTAGCATGGATGCGTGATGTGCTAGGGGTCATCGACTGTACCCATGTGGGCATCCGCATGCCACCTGGCCCAGAGGGGGTAGCATATATGAATAGGAAGGGCAACTCCTGTGTCAACTGCCAGGTGGTGTGTGATGCCAGGGGGCGCATAACCAATGTCCGTGCCACACACCCTGGGAGCGCTTAAGATTAATTCATCTGGTGTAGCTCAGCACTGTGCCACAGGTTCAAGAGTGGGGAGAGCCCCATGGGCCACCTAGTGGGTGAGTATGGGATACCATGGGCAGCTGGCAACAGTGGGGCATGGGGCGGGTGGGGCGGTGTGGGTGGGTGGAGCGCTAGTGGGAGTGCCAGGGATGGGCAAGGGGCACAGCAACAGAGGACACCAGGCTAACCATGTATCTATCCACACAGGTGACAGTGGTTACCCACTCAGGCCCTGGCTGCTTACCCCCTACCGGCTCCCGCTGTTCCCAGCAGAGGACCAGTACAATAAGGCACACGCCCGGACGCGGAATATCATTAAACATGTGTCTGGGATGCTGAAGGCATGATTCTGTTGCCTAGACAGGTCTGGCAGTGCCCTATAGTACAGCCCCTTGAAGGCCTGTGGCCTATTCCTGGCCTACTGCAGGCTGCACAACATGGCCATTGACCGTGGGATAGCTGTCGAGGCTGAAGAGGGGGACAGCAGTGGGGATGACAAGGGCAATTGGCTGGGGGGCAGTGGGCAGCCCCCCCTGGGCAGAGGGATCCCCGGCTCCTCAGGATGGCATTCCAGCACTGGGACATGATTGCACAGGAGCACTTTGGCGCATGCAGGTAGGTGGGGAAACAACCATGTAATGAACAGACACAGGCGTGGGGCAGGGATGGGGGTGGCAGTGCCACACCACCACACAAAACGCCACTCAGCACCGTACAGCACACACACACACACACACACACACACACACACACACACACGCAGGCACGCGCCAAGGCACTAGCTTGTGGCATGGATCAGTTGCAGGGTGCCGGTGCACAGACGCAACCAGTACTGTGCTGCTATCATCATGCACATGCCATATGGGCCAGCAGCTGGGTGAATGTGCACATGGGCAGCGTGTGGCATGACACACAGTTGCCGTGACTGTGGCATGCACACACACGCATCACCCATATGCACACAGGGCAATGGCAGCAGACTGCAGACAAGACGGCGCAAACATCAGGTCCGCGTGCAGACACATGGCCGTCATGGACACAGGGCAGCTGTGCTGGGGCCTGTCGGCAGCTACCAGCTGCTCAACGGCCACGAGAGGGTATGCAACTGCCCCCCAGGGTCAGAATGCAGAAACAAGATCGGGTCCTCGCAGAGGTCTGTAGACACCCAAACAGGCCCTCCCCAGGCATGTCTGGGATGCCGACAGCAGAGCCCGGTGTTGACATTGAGGGTATCACCTGATGCGGGGTCCGTGGGGTGGACAGTGCACTCCATGGTGTCTGTGGCTGGTGGTCCCATCCTGTGGCAGCCAGTGGTGCAAGGCCAACCGAGATTGCATTGGCAATGTGGTCCAGGGTTGCGGTTGTGTCCTTCCGCAGGCGCTGTATGGCCTCCAGGACCTGCGCGGTGCCCCTCGTCATGCTGCTCGACTGCCTGGCACACCTCTGCGCAGAGTGCATGCACCCCAGTGATGAGCAGCACCTGTTGCTCCATGGAGGCCCACAGCAATCGGGTGTGCTCAGTCAATGGGTCGGTGCGCAGGGGTGCATGGGTATGCCACTACTCAGGTGGATGCTGCACAGCAGGGTCCCCATGGGGTAGGACAACGTCAGGCGCACCGGCAGCGGACACTGTGTCTGGCTGCCCAACATCCCCAGACGTGTGCTGCTGCTGCCCCTCCGGCGGCGGTTACACCACCACCACCACCACCACCCAGCACCGCTGTCGCCATGCACACAGCGAAACCAGGGGCAGCGGTGGGCAGCTGTTCCACTACTGACAGGCCACTGGCCGCGCTGCTAGTGATGGTGGTAGGTATGGGTTTCTCCCCCAAGACGCCACCCACACTGTCCAGGATGATGGTCATGTCGTCATTGGTGTCAGACCCCGCCCCGATCTCTGTCTCAATGCAGAGCATGCCATGGCTGGCATCCTGCTGGAACACAGCCAGGGCCTCGTCCACCACCAAGCCCAGGACATCCAGCTGGACAGCGGTGGTGTGCTGCAGCCAATTGGGCCCCTAGATGCCCGTGGAGGTGGATGGCTGGTCCTCTGGGGCTGGGCCTTCCCCCACGGCAGACGCTGGTGCCCCTGCCACTGCATGCTGGCATACTGGTGCTGTAAGGGAAGAAAGTTGTTTCAGTGCTGCCGTACCAGAACCCCCCCTCCACCATACATACCAAGCAGTGATGGGCTCCCTCCTGTCTGGAAGCCACCACCCATCACACCCTCAATGGTGCTGCGCTGCATGGTGGCTGCCACCAGCTCCTCTTGTGCTGTGAGCTGTGGCACAGTGGCTTGGCCCCCATCAGTGGCTGTCCTGGCAGCCTGTATGGCCGCCACCTTCTCTTTCATCCAGCGTTTGTCAGGGGCCACCTTCTTTCTGCATCCTGCACAGACCGCTGGTGGATGCCCTGCTGGTTCATGGCCGCTGCCACCTCCACCAAGGCTCTGGCCTGTGATGTGCCAGTGGCTCCACTCAGTAATTGCTCCCTGTTGAGGTAGGCCTTGAACAGGGCATTGGCTTCTGCCTTAGTAAAGTTGGGCCTGTGCTTGCAGGCAGGCCCATGCTTCTCGGTCCCCTCATGCTCAGACATGTTGCTACCTGTGGACATGGACAAGTGGTTACTGGCTGCAGCGGCCCACCCCATTCAACCTGCTGTGCTGGCTGTTCCCATGGCAGGTGCAACTTACCTTAGCTGGTTGCAATACCAGTCCATGGCCTGTGCTGCTGTGTGGTGCCTTTATAGTGCATCGCATGCAAATGAGCTGTTGTGCAATAGTAATGACATGCTAATATCCCCACTGTGCCGCACATTGACTGATGAGCTCATTAGCATGTGACGGCTGAATATCGTGCACTTGCTCCTTGCGCAATGGAATTGCTTCAGCTCATGTCGTGGCGCAATGCCGTGACATGCGCAGCGCGCTACCCACGATACGCATGCATTGTGGCTTGTGCTCCTGCCTATTGCCCACCATGCGTAGAAGCACTGTAGGAGCCATAGTGCCCAATGTGCCATGGACCCTATGGCGCTCAGGCACTATTGGGCCCATGGCGCATGGTGCACTATAGGGCCCATAGTGCTCAGGTGCTATATGGCCCATGGCACTCAGGCGCTATAGGGCCCATGGCACCCAGGCGCTACAGGGCCCATGGTGCATGATGCGTTATAGGGTCCATGGCGCTCAGACGCTATAGGGCCTATGGCACAATATGCAATATTTCCCCAATAGCACTCTTGCGCACTTTGCGAAGGGTGACCCCCGACTCCTGACCTGACCCTATGCCCCCTTGGGACTCCAGCTCCACATGCCAGGTGGGCCACACCCATGACATGCATCCATGGCGAAGCACAATTTGCGGACACCGTGCAACCGTCCATGAGGTGCACATCCCGCGCATGTTGCGCACATGTGCTACTGGGTGATATTTTGATTCACCACTTGTATAGCTAGCATGTCACGGTGAGGGGTGCGACATGCTCACAACTGGAGTGAGATCGAGTTGATGAACCTTGTAGCTCAGTTTGAGCCACATGCACCAGGCCTATTTGGACAGGAGCCCCTGCAGCAGGCCAGAACTGATGTCTGGCAGGCCAATGCTGCTGGCCTGGTCCAGGACACGGGGTTGTAGTACACTGGTTATCAGTGCCACCACCGGTACTGCGACCTCATGCGGAGGGACCCTGAGAGGCTGAGGATGCTACAGGCACGTGTCCGCAGGGGGGCTATGCCATGGCCAGGTAAGCTGGCACATGCTACTTCTGTGCTCAACTGCCGTACAATATGTGGTGTGCATGCCACTGTGGGGCACCCATTGCACACGTGTGTCAGGTGTTGATGGGATGGGTGTGCATCTGGTTGCCACCGGTGCTGTTGTGGTGCTGCTGCAGCACTGTGCCACCTGCCTGCCACTGAGCGGTCAGGTGGCCCTTGGGTGGCAGTGTCCACCACTGTGCACTCTTGTGACATGCTGGGTTGTCGGCAGGCATTGGCCCACCCACTGTGGGTGGCCAGGGTGCCACTCCAGGGTTGTGTGTTCACACTGTCCACTGCACACAGTGGGAGGGCTTGGTTTCTATGGACTTGCACTTATCACCTGCCCATTCCTTTGTCATAGATATCCAGAGGAGATTGCAGCTGCCGTTGTACTGCTGGCTCCTGCGGCAGATAATAGTCATTATGTCCACCACTTTGGAAGTAGCATAGCAGATGAGGAGGATGGTGCTGTGCAACAGACAGTGTTGGAGGCACCAGGCGGTGGTGGGCCATGGCCACCCGTAGCAGACCCATGCATCCTTCTTGCCCCTGCCTTCCTTTCCCCTGTCTTCCCACATCACACTGTACAGTCCCTGTCCCCATCCCTCACTCTCCTACCCTATCCCTCTGATTTTACTTGTACATAGTTCTTTAATACAGTTTACATGCTTACCTGCCTGTGTCCATGTCTGCTTTGCAGCTGGTGAGAGGAGCCATGCTGCAGTGGCGTGGTGGGTGTCTGTTTGGTGTGCCTGTGTCCACAGGGGGCCATGCCATGGCCAGGTAAGTTGGCACATGCTGCTTCTATGCTCAACTGCCGTACCATGGTGTTGCCTGGGCTGCCTGCCATGCCCTGGGGGGTGGCACTGGCAGTGTGTGCCATGTGGTGTAGCATTGCCAGACACTGGGTTGGCTGTGCCACTGCCCTGTGGGTCATGCCTGGCTGGGGCTCACACTGTGCACAGGGGTGGGGGCCGTGGGCTTATGCTGTGGCTGTGTTCTGATGTGTACCTGTCTGTGTTCCTTTCCTAGGGCCTGAGGATCGCTGATGTGCCAGAGCAGCAGAGGTGCCTGGCGGGCTGCAGCAGGTTGCTGTGGGACAACCGGCTGGGGGTGCTGGCCCCAGTGGTGGAGGTGGAGCAGCTGTGGGACCGGCGCGTGCTGTACTGCAGTGGGCAGGTAGGCACTATTCTCTTTCTCTACTCCTTACTGGGTGGTCAATGGGGGTTGGGTGCAGCCATGGCCACCTGTGCCATGTGCCGTGTCAGCTGTGTGTAGCACACGGTGTGGTGTGCATGCCACTGTGGGGCACCCATTTCACACGTATGGCAGCTGTTGATGGGATGGGTGTGCATCCGGCTGCCACCGGTGCTGCTGTGGTGCTGCTGCAGCACTGTGCCACCTGCCTGCCACTGAGTGGTAAGGTGGCCCTTGGGTGGCGGTGTCCACCACTGTGCACTCTCGTGGCATGCTGGGTTGTCGGCAGGCATTGGCCCACCCACTGTTGGTGGCCAGGGTGCCACTCCAGGGTCTTGTGTTCCCACTGTCCACTGCACACAATGGGAAGGCTTAGTTTCTATGGACTTGTACTGATCACCTGTCCATTCCTTTGTCATAGGCATCCAGAGGAGATCGCAGCTGCCGTTGTACTGCTGACTCCTGCAGCAGATAATACTTATTATGTCCACCATGTTGGAAGTAGCACAGCAGATGAGGAGGATGGTGCTGTGCGACAGGCAGTGTTGGAGAGGCGCCAGGCGGTGCTGGGCCATGGCCGCCCATAGCAGACCCATGCATCCTTCTTACCCCTGCCTTCCTTTCCCCTGTCTTTCCCCATCCCACTGTACAGTCCCTGTCCCCTGTCCCCATTCCTCACTCTCCTACCCTGTCCCTCTGATTTTACTTGTACATAGTTCTTTAATACAGTTTACATGCTTACCTGCCTGTGTCCATGTCTGCTTTGCAGCTGGTGAGAGGAGCCATGCTGCAGTGGTGTGGTGGGTGTCTGTTTGGTGTGCCCTGTGTCATTCTGCAGGCCATGCATGGTGGTGTCCTGCTCCTTGGTTGGTGGCTGTGCCTTGGGGTGGCCGTGGTCTGGCTGTACAGGTTGTGTGGCATGTGTGTTGGGCGCCATGTACCAGGCTTGCTGTGGTCTGGGTGGGTGGGGGCTTGCCGTCCAGTGGGGATGGTTCCGGTGGCAGCTCACCCTAGGCCATTGGTGCTGCCTGTTCCTGTGTCCACCACCCTGGTGCTGTGGGGGAGGCTGCCTGTCTGCACCCTGCGGGTGGTCGTCACCTGTGGCCCACCGCTGTGCCTCCCTGCCACTATTTCCAGCCAGGTTCCACTTTCCTCTGCCTTCTTGTGCCGTTCCCCAGCTGCCTTGCTCCCACCAGTGCCTGGAGCTGGTCCTTCTGTGCCTTGGCTCATCTCCCTTTGCTCCCTTGTGCATCTCTGGCTGCGCTATGGTGCAGGTCAGGTTGCTCCCTGGTGTACCTCTGGTTGCGCCATGGCATATCCCTGTGATATTCAACCACGTTGCGCTGGTGCATGTTGCTGTGTGCAACTGTTGAATATCGCAGTCACTGCACAATGGCGCATTTGTGTTATGCTGTGCTGGGGTTGCACCGGCCTTTGGCGCATTTCTGAATATCTGGCCCTATGTATAGTCTCTTCTACTTTTTTATGTTCTTAATCCATTTGGTGGTTAGCCATGATGGAATCCTACCTCGTTGTTATATTTATTTTTTTCTGGGATAAACACTTTATAACAGTATTCTATTTTATTTTTGATTGCAACCCATATTTCTTCTACAGTAAGTTCTCTAAGAACGTCCTCTCACTTCCATTCTCTCATATAGCTCCTCAATGAGGCATAATCAGCCTTATTCCACCTCTTAACTTTAGTTACCCCTCTACTGGTAGGTCTTACTTTCATAATCTTAAACTCAAACATATTATGGTCACTGAGTCCTAAGGGCTCTGTTACTGTACAATTGGTTATATCATGCTTCATGTTACTGAAAACTAAATCTAGTATATTTGGTCCCCCGGTGCACTCGGTCACATATTGTTCTAAATCGTGACAAACTATGAAGTGTACAACATCTTTTTCTGCTACTATATTGCCTATTGGATGCTTCCAATTTATGTTGGGAAAGTTAAAGTCGCCAATAATTAGTACCTTGCCACTAAGTTCTATACTTTTGATGGCTTGTAAGAAGGTTTTGTTGTCCTCAGCGCATAAAGGTTTCTGAATTTACGTTTTGTATTATCTGCAGGAAAGTATTATTTGTACATGGAGCATTTATTTTTGATGGAGTAATGGGTGGGGGTCTTCCTTATTGTTCAAGTTTTTTCTTTCTTTTTTCATTTATGTGTTTTCTTTTTTCTACGATATTTTGTTGTTTTGAAAGAATTTTATGTTTTTTCATTACTGATGCATATGATTTGTTATATGTTCATACCGATTCCATCCACAAAAAGCTGCACTCCAGGCTTGGCACCCTCTGCCGCAACCGTGGATGCATACCACTGCCAGCTCGCAGGGAAATTGTGCAGAAAATGTTTCTACCCATTTTTGACTACGGTGATGTAGTCTACAGTGCCGCTCCCAAGTCCACCTTAGCCAGACTGGATCCCCTCTTCCACACTTTCTGCCGCTTTGCCCTTGACTGTCCCTACTCTACCCACCACTGTGCACTCTACCAGGCCTTAAAACCTCACCTCACTAACTGGTTGCAGACAGCCCCTCTCTGCTAGATTGGTGGCAAAAGTTTAGACTCATTCCTTACCTCGCATCTGCCATAACATCCCCCAACCTCCCTGCATACTCACTTAAAAATAATGACTCCCGTGTTTTGGCCAATCCTTACATGTCCACCCATGCTGGTAAGGCAGCTTTCAGGTATAGCTTGCCCAAACTATGGAACTAACTCCATGCAAGCATTAGGCTCACCCCACCCTCTCTACACCGCAACTCCCTCTTTCTAGCACACTTTTCCTCCACCTGCACATGCAACTAACCTCTGACCTCCCAAAATGTAGCTAGCCATTTCCATCACATCAGTAACTCTTTCTAGTAGGTTTCTCACTTGTAGTTTAGTGTCTCCTATGTTCTTTGCCAAATTGCTTCTGTCTGTGTATTGCTATCACTTTACAGTCCTGAGCTGCATCCCAGAATATACTACTGTACCTGAGTGTACTCATGTCCTGTGTATGTACCACCTTGTTCCTTGATTGTAATTCACTGTGCTGCACTTCTCCACTACCCTCGCCCCAGGACGCATCTGGAATCAAGCAGTAGTCTGCTCATAATGCCTTCCTGGTGAAACTTACATAGATAAATAATATTTTCATTTTTTGTCAAAAAGATTTTTATCCTCCAGTAGCTGGCTTGGGTGGCTGTAAGCCCTGTCCCCCCACTTGGTGTCCATCCCTTACCTGCTTTAGTCTGAGGCTCCAGTTTCATGCCAGGCACCCCCCACCTCATGGTGGGATGGAAGAAGGAGGGCTGTCCTCTTTCTCCTAGACACATCCAGATGCACCTGGGACCAAAGCATATGGCAGACTGCCAAGAGAGAGGGGTAGGGTTTCACAAAGCACAAGCCCCTACATTTTCCTGTTTTTCCCTGTTCTCTGTGCTGGGGTGTGCATGCCAGTGTGCACATGTGTGGAGGCATTCATGCTCATCACAGAGGTCTCGCAGCTCCCTCGCTTACTGTGCTGTCCTGCGGGGCTGCACTACCACTAGGTCTTCACCTGGTGGCAGTCATTTGTCAGGAATAGCATGCCCCCCCCCCCAAGAGGAGAGCAGTCTATAGACATTTATTCTCTCCCTTTCTGGCTGGCCTCCAGCAGCTGGATACCTCTCCCAATCCCACATTGGCGGCATGGTGGGTAGTAGTACTACAGCTATGCCACTGGGCCAGCCTGTTACATTTTCTTTTAATAAAAAATCCCCCTAGTCAGGAAGTCCCATGGGATCTTTAATGTACACCTGAACAACCAGCAGAACAGGCAGATAAGACTTCAGTTTAATGTCTCATTAATTGTATATGCCTGTGGCTGCCACAAGAAACACCTTGCCATTCTCTGATGCTTAGCTTATTATCTATGGGAATCTGATGTTTAGTTTATTATTTATGGGAACTGTTTTTATGATGGTTTAATTATTTATGTGTTTATACTTATTTTTCTTGTTAATTTGATTTGTTTTGATATATGTGTTTTACCTTGGGTGTCTCTTAAATAAATTTTGCCTTGCCTTGCCATTCTGGAATCCCTTTTCTTAGAATGCAGTCCTGATTAATGTAATGTCTAAATTCTTACCCTGTATATGCTCTTAACTACCTGAATCACTTGATTTTAGTGCATGTACGTCACTGTATACCTCACATGTTTCCAATGTTATTTCATATGGAATGCAGTTATTGGGGCCTATGCACTACCTGGAGGGAATTAAATGCTGGATGCTCATATCCTGCCCTCGTAGCTTCGCACCTGCGGGCAGGTGCGCACTGGCCATATTCATCAATGGCTGCCACCTAAACATGGCTCCAACCCCCCCGGCATGCAGGACTCTGCAGTGCAGCCAGTGGTGGAGTTATGGACCCAGGCAGGCACGCATCCAATGGGATGCCCTCCTGGGTGCCAAAGTGGATCCCTAGCACAAATAGGCATGGGTCTGGATGCATGAATACCCAACATAGGCACCTGGACCTGCACAGCCTGGCCCTCTATGCTGAGGGACTCCCTGATCATGCCTATGTAGCACTGCACACCTGAACCACCCTCAAACAGGACCCCCCAGGTCCATATGGTGAGCAGCCCCCACAAGCCATTCCGGACCATGGTGATGTGGCAGTAAACACCCGCCCAGCACAAGGGATCCCAAACCCGGTGCCTGAACCACAGACACCCCTGGCACCTGGCAGACCCGGCCATGTAGTACACAGTGCCTTCCCTGCCTCCACACATGGGGGCATTCCCCAGGACCCACTGTGAACTGAGCTATTGGAGTTCCCTATGCCTTGCCCTGTGTATCTGTGCAGGACACATGGAGATGTGGACTGCCCCAGTGCACCTCCCCAACCCAACCCATCTCCCCAGTGCCATCAGTGATGGCCTGTGGTGCTTCCCCCTTGGCACTGACACCCCCATCCCCTGTACCTGAGAGCTGGTGCCGCAGGCATGCACGGCTAGTGGCACATCCCTCCTCACACCACCTCGGCTGCTGGCTGTACCACTGATGCTGGGGATGCACTGCTATAAACAGGTGGAACTTTCCTAGTATAGATTGTATGACTGATGGCCACAGTGGAGTGGGAAGGGATGTGCCGCTGGCTATGCATGCCCACAGCACCAACTGGCAGGTACGGGGGATGGGGGGTGTAGGTGCTGCAGGAGGGTTGGAGACCACCGGCCATCACTGGGACTGGAAGAGTGCTGGGCACGGGCTGGGGATAGGTTCAGCAGGGGCCCCTCTGTTGGTGCGGGGGGGAGCTGCCTGTGTGACACCAGGGGTGCGGTCCACTCTGTGTGGGGAGCAGGATGCTTGTGTGACACTGAGGATGGGGCTGGCCTGTGATGGTGGTGGTGGGGGGTGTCCATTGCATTAGGACATGTCCAGGGCTATGATGTGTCCGGGGGAGGTGCCAGGCATATGAGACAAGGGTGGGGGTGCTGTTGGCCTGGTGGGTTTGCTGGCGGTAGCATGGACCTGATGGGGGACTGTGTGCACACTGGTACATACTAAGGTTATGGCAGGGTGCTTCCTGCCATAACCTGCACCCTCCTCTGTACCTCCGTGGGCAACATAGTGCACCTTAGTGAATGGCGCATCGTGCTGGTATGCCTCCTGCCTGCCCCCGGCCTGTTGCTGTTTGCTTGGCCGGGGATCAGGTGCATAGGGGCTGTGCACCCCAGGTTGTGCATCCCACACAGGGGATGCAATGGGTGCGGAGTGGCTATGCGCCATGGATCTGCGGTGCATAGCAACTCCACAAATTCATGCCTAGGCCCCATTGTTTTTATTGTTTGAACACCTGATTGATTCAGTTGTACATGTGAATTTGCTTTTCTTTGTGAAAACCAATAAAATATTTAATTGCAAAAAAAAAAAGGAAACACCTCGCATTAGGGTTTTACAATTGTTCTACTGATACACAAGGAGAGCCCTATCGTTTCTATGACTCAGGTTTCAGTATGAATGTTCCTAAGTAAAACAGCCCATTCCAAGTACATGTAATGGAGTAGAGCTGGTGATGAACACTGATGTCTGCAAACAGCATTAAAGACAGACTGTGCAGAGGATCACAAGTTTAGGGGCTTTGGGTTTAGTTTAGGGTCCATCATCAAGCAGACCCATGCTGCTGACCCATGGCTCATGTAAATGTGAGAATAGTCAAAGGGGAAGTCACAAGGAGCAGAAGTTCAGGGAAACTTGGGCAACAGCTGTCATCTAGCTCAGGATAACAGTCAGATTTTTTGGAATGTGTAACTTCATTTCTGTATTAAGGTAAGAGCCCTTTCTGTGCTTCGCTTTTGGAGCAGCTGACTGGCCTTCACTAGCTGCAGTTAAAGGCAACAGACCAATAAAAGCTGTTGCTGGTTAACAGAAAGCTGCACTGCTGGCCCAACACTGCAGCAGTAGGGCTCCTGCTCAAGATGTTGGTGACCCAGGTTTAGGAATGAGCTTTGGGAATGAGTCTTAGTAATCGAGGGTTGGTGGTGGGGGGGTTGAGTATCTCTGGGGACACGCTTCTTCTCTGGGGGAGAGAGACAGAGCAGTGCCTTAGAAAAGCTGTCTGGGTAACCACAGGTGGAGCTGTGTGGTCAGCACACCATGGAGGTGGGAAGATGCAGACGGATGCTGCATGACAACATTTTGATCAGCCTTGCCTCTGATCCTACATTCATATTTTTTTTTCAACTTTCTTTATTCACCCCCAGTGTCAGGGCAGCTCTTGGAGGTGGTGCCTCTGCCAAATGCTTCTACTTCTCTGCCTGAAGCCCCCTTCCCTCCAGCACCCCCAATTGGATTTTCCAGCCCTCTGAGTCACCCTCCCCCAAGGGAGGGCCCACCTATCCTACCTGGCAGCCTTTCTGAGATATAGAGAGTCCATCTGGTGAGTTGGCCTGGTGCTGGGGATGTGGGTGCAGTCCACTGGACCCCTCATCGCCTCCATAGACTAAGGGAGGGCTTTTCACTTTTTAATGATTGCCCCTGGAGCTCAGATGTACAATGACGTCAGCAGCACTTTGCATGCCGATGTCCTCCGCAGTTCCACCCCTGCATCCGCATGAGCTGCAAGCTCCTTGCATTGCCCCCAACTTCCAGCAGGGGCTGCCCACGAGTGGCGCATACCCTGGAACACTCTCTGGGAAGAGAGAGCAGTCCTCTGGATGCTCAATCCCTTCCCTCCCCTGCCGACCCCTGGCAGTCTGAGTTTGTTCCCAAACCTGGGTCGCTGGTGTGGCATGAGATGTGGCGTCCAGCGCCCCAACCCTCAGCACCATCGGACTGGTGCCTACATTCATATTAACAGACTGTCTTACATGTTCATATACTTGATGTCAATATCAGAACTTCTCATTATCTTAGTTCTTCACTATTTATACCAATATACTACATATTATAAATATGCATAAACCAACATACTTTTTGATGCAGCCTCCTTTGTTGGAAGGACTATATGGAACTCATTCAGTTAAAGCAGGAGAAAACTCTGACTGGTTAAAACGTCAGGCAGTAAAGATACAAAACAAAGAAAAGGAGGCTGCATCAAAAAGTATGTTGGTTTAAGAATATTTATGATATGTAGTATATTGGTATAAATTGTGAAGAACTGAGATAATGAGATGTTAAGACATTTACATCAAGTATATGAACATGTAAGACAGTCTGTTGATATGAATGTAGGATTAGAGACAAGGCTGAAAGAAATGTTGTCAGTACCTTAAAAAATATAAAAAAACATTTTGAAAAATTATTTTCAGAAATGTATAAAACTGCATATATGAACATATATTCATAAAAATATATTTCTGAAATTTTCTTATAGCCCCCTGAAGAAGCCTAAATGGCAAAATGTTATTTATTTATTTTATTTTTATTATGATCTAGGATTGACACCTTTGAGCTAAAAGCTCGTTACATAGGTTCCACGTCAGGTGAGTACAATACAAACATCAGTAGACAGGATCACAATTGAATAAATTGAACATATACATAGTATGGGTAGGCATTAACATTGAAATACTGATCTTTAAACAGAGTGTAGATAGGCATTAACATCAAGACACAAGCAGAGAGTGATGCGGAAGTAAAGATTGTGCAAAAACCAAGACAAAGTTGCTAAGTGCTATGGGGGACTTAGTCCAAAGTGCAGAGAATGGGCAGAAGAAGGTGAGCAGCCAAGAGGCCTTGTCTGAAGGGGGAAACTAGAGGGAGGTAATAGTAGGGCAGGTAGAATCAGGTAGGTAGGACAGGAGAGAGAGCGTGCAATGGGCAGGGGAGGGTGACGGTGTGTGGAAGGAAGAAGGAGGAGAAGGAAGAGGGGAGAGAATGTGGGTAGGCAGCATGGGGGTGGCAGGCAGTGGGAGGGAAAAAGGGATGTGGATTAGAGTAGGCAATCGCAGTGGGACCAGAGCACTATTTGTTGCTTTAGGTTCCATTTGAAGGCACCCAGCGTGGGGAGGTTAGCAATGTTATCCTGAAGGGAGTTGACCCAGTGGAGGGCTCATTAAGCGAAGGACTTTTGTCCTTGGGAGGTGTGGCAATGGGGGGTAATGAAGAATTGGTGCTCCAACCTTCGAGTAGGATGAAGGTTGACACAAGGTATGAGAAGTTGTTGCTGGGGTAGATGATGAGAAAAAAGATGTAGACAATAAAGAGATTTTTTTTGAAAAATGAACATATGGTGTACCGAGAATCCTCTTGTATTCTGAGCTACCTAAACACTTGTTTTTGGAACAGATTTTTCCAGAATTAATATGCTCCACCAAGATAAGTATCACATCATTCGAGCGATTTCCCTTGAGAGGTCCACCAGGATGCTGCATGACAGCATCGTCTGCTTGCCTGTGTCCACATGGCATCATGTCCGGCTAGCTACTTCTCCTGGGCATCCCCTGCTGGTAGTCGGGGGCAATGCAAGGAACTTGCAGCATGCGGATGCGGGGGCGGAGCTGCGGCGGACGTTGGCATCCGAAGTGCCCCTGACATCATTGCACATCTGAGCTCCAGGGGCAACCTTTAAAAATTAAAAACCCTCCCTTAGTCAGTGAAAATGACCACAACGGTCATGATGATGGACCCCAGTACATCAAGGCCTGCTCCACTGCCTGACGCACAACTGCTGACGGGCATATCCTCCATCTCCTACACCACCGGGGAGGGAGGAACTAAGACTATGTGGCATTAGGTGAGTGCTGTTGTGTGGGGTACTGGGGGATGTGGTATACCCTGGAACTCCTGAGGAGCTGGGCGCAGGGGACTACAGGGGCATAAAGTGCAAGTTGAAAAAAAAAAGCTGCATCAGAACTACACAAACAACTGCACAAATCTATATGGTCAACAGATTTTGTAATAACACTATACAAATCAGATT
The DNA here is from genome assembly GCA_016271365.2 of Neoceratodus forsteri. NCBI lineage: Eukaryota > Metazoa > Chordata > Ceratodontiformes > Ceratodontidae > Neoceratodus > Neoceratodus forsteri. Next base: position 1,286,379,969 of record CM028132.1, read on the forward strand.
GATTGCCATCTTGAGAATCTTGGGAACATCTTACCTACGTATGTACACACGCCAGACAGACACAAACTGTTCTATAGAAAAATGCTGAATTACCTTAAGGATGATGCGATATGTAAATGTCTCTAACTTTTCACTATGATCTGTATGCGTACTGTAAACTGCACTGCTGTCTTTTGTACTTTTGTATGCTTACTTCCTGTACAACCAGGTCTGGGTCATTCCTTAAAAAGGGCAACTGTGCTTAGTATACTCACCTGGTTAACAAATAAATTGAAATTAACTGAGTATAGTGTACAGAAAAGGTCTCCATATCTAAAGAAAATTATTGACAAGATAGACAAGCAGAGCAACCAAGGTGGCTGAAGGTTTGGAAGAAACAGGTTATGTAGACTGACTGGCAGAACTGGGACTGTTCTTGGAAAAACAAGAATCAAGGGTGAAATGATTACAGTATTAAAATCTCTGAAAGGGATAACACCATCTGACTAAATACATGTGTTCAGGATGTACATGGATGTGAGGTCACGGGGCCCACAGTATTGTAAAAGGGGATAAATTCAAGGCAAATATCAGGAAGAAATATTTCATGGAATGACTGGTGGACATGTAAAACAGAGTTCCTGAACATGTGTGTCTGCCAGCAACTCTTTCTACCTTTATGTTTAACCTAAAAGGTGAAACGGTATTCCTTCTGAGTTGGTAGGGGGGAACTTGGATGAGTCAGTAGTCTACTTTCTTTCCCAAATTTGTATGATGGTATGTTTGTATTTTTATTTTAAAAAAAGTTTATTAAAACAAAAAATGACAGGGGTTCTCAGCTAATAGTGGAAAATTCATGTTCCTCAAGTTGAAAATGTGACCTTTAATAGGCAATACACCTGAAACCTTCATTGGTCACTTTTAAATCTTTGGGAAAGCTTTCTGCTATAACTTTCGATCCCAGTTCAGATACAGAACCTATACTGTATGGGGTTCCACAACAACTCAGATGAAACATATTGTCAGACTTCTCACACAGTCTTCAGCTTCTTAAATTTTCACCACATTTAACTTTATGATGCAATTGTAGGGGAATCCTACTTAGGCACCCTATATTAGAATAAAAACAGACTACTGTACAATCATACACATATGAAAGCAGAATGACAATAAGAATACTGATAAAAAAACAGAAATATGGTTTCAGGAATACACAAATGTTTCCATTGGTTTCAGACAGCAAAAAAAAAAACAACCTCAGTGTGCACTGTCAGACTGGAACTGAAAACAGAAAAATAGAAATTGCTGGCAGATAAGGACCGCCAGGTCCATCCAGTCTGCCTGAAAGCCCTACACTAGTTTGTGGCCTCTGACCCTACCTGGTCAATGGCTTTTCACCCCTCCTTCCCACCTCTAAGGTACCCTTATGCCTGTTCCATGCATGTTTACAACCCTCCACTGTGCTCGCCCCCACCACCTCCTAAGGCAGTCTATTTCATGTGTCCACCACCCTCTCTGTAAAAAAACACTTCCTCACGGTACCAAGTGAGGGTAGGGTGATCACCAGAGTTGTATAGGGTGGGGAAGTGAGTGGGAGGGGGGAAATAATGGGGGGAGGTAGAGCAGCTACTGTGCACTGCCAGTGAGCTGCGTCAGGCAGACAAGATAGACCGCTAGGCCTAATCTACTGGCAACTATGTATATATGTATATATGTATATATGTATTTCCCCTCAGCCTTCCACCTTCCAATTTCATATCATGCCCCCTCATTCTTGTACATCTCTTATATTGGAAGATGTCTCCCCCTGCACCTTGTTAATGCCCTTAAGGTACTGAAATGTTTCTATCATGTCCCCCCCCTCCGAATCCTCCTCTCCTCCAGCGAGTACATATTGAGGTCCTTTAGTCTCTCCTCATATGTTTTCTGGTGCAAGCCCTTTACCATCTTAGTCACCCTTCTCTGGACTGCCTCCACCCTATCAATGTTCTTACGAAAGTGTGGCCTCCAGAATTGCACACAGTACTCTAGGTGAGGCCTCACTAGTGTTTTGTACAATAGCATCACCACCTCCTGCCTTCTGCTAGTGATATCTCTGCCTATGCACCCCAGCATGCCACTGGCTCTCCCTGCAGCCTTTGTACTCTGCTTAGACACATTTAGGTCATCAGAAATGATAACCCCAGGTTCCTTTCATCATTGGTGATGGTCAGCAACCCCCCCCATCCTGTAGATCTCCCAGGGTTCCCTCTTTCCAGGTGTATTATTTTGCACTTCTTGGAATTGAACCTTAGTTGCCACACTTCAGACCATTTTTCAAGCTTCTCCAGGTCCCTCCTCATTCTCTCCACCCCATCCGTGGTATCTACCCTGTTGCAGGTCTTGGTGTCATCTGCAAACAGGCAGACCTTTCTCTCCAGTCCTTCTGCAATGTCACTAATGGAAGACATTAAACAGGACTGACCCAAGGACTGATCCCTGAGGTACCCTGTTGGTCACCCCCCTCTCCCCTGATTGGATCCCATTTATCACCACCCTCTGCTTCCTGTCCATTAGCCAGTTCCTAACCCAGTTTACCACCTTGTGCCCCATACCCAGACTACTCATTTTGTTGACCAGCCTTTTATGTGGGATGGTGTCAAAGGCTTTTTTGAAACTGAGGTAGGCGACATCTACTGCTCCCCCACCCCAATTTACTTCCCTTGTCACCCAGTCAAAAAAAATCTATTAGATTCACCTGACACAACCTTCCTGTTGTGAATCCATGTTGTCTCAGATCCTGGGCACTGCTGGATTCCAAGTGTGCCACTGTTTTTTCTTTCTTTAAGCAGTGCCTCCATTATCTTACCCACTACTGAGGTGAGGCTGACCGGCCTGTACTTCCCTGCCTCCTCCCTACTACCACTTTTGTGTAGAGGGACTACATGTGCCCTCCTTCAGTCCTATAGAACCACTCATGTGTTGAGTGACTCCATGAACAGTGCTGCCAGAGGCACCACTAGCTCTCTTCACAACTCTCTTAATATCCTCAGGTGTATGCCATCTGGCCCCATTGCTTTGTCCACCTTCAGTTTTGTGAGCTTCTCCAGGACTCTTCACTGTGAATGGACTTGTGTTTACCCCCCAACCCTTCGTGTTTGTTACCCGGCTGCGATCCCTGACCCTCTCCCTCTTTAGTGAATACTGAATAGAAGTATTTGTTCAGTATTTCTGCCTTTTCCATGTCTCCCTCTTTACACTCCCCTGTATCCCCATTGAGCCTTACAATCCCCTCTGGACTTTCTTCTTTTGCTAATGTACCTATATAACGCCTTGTCCCCTTTCTTCACTGCCTGAGCTAATATTTCTTCAGTCTGCACCTTTGCTCTCCTAGCAGCCTTTCATGCTTACCTTAGTACAGTTAAATAGCGGATTTATTTGCAACTCAAACAACCGCCAACTGATGAGGCAGATACCCCAATGCTTTGAGACTGGCATGTTTTTCTTTGGCTCTTTGAGGAAGAGATGCCATTCTCATAATGTTAGGGAGTTTGCCTTGCTGGTTTGTGTATAATGTTTGAGCTGCAGATAAATCTACTTTTTAATATACATGTACTGACTTTTCAGTCACAGCTGGCCTGTGTCCACTGACATATTCTTTGTTTCACTGCCTTCAAGCCCTCCTGGGTGCACTTAGACGGTATCAGTGCTTCATATTTTTCTGTTTCCTTTCTTTCTCTTGGTTTCAGACAGGAAAGTTGATATTGCCTATGGCATAAATCTAATCGTAACTGCTAAACTGAAGCTGCATGAGTGACCACCTCTATCTGGTTTAGACTGGGACAATTCTTGCAATGCTAACATGGATTGTTTATGTGCAAAGTGAAGCTCACTGCTGTTTGTTCACTGGTTAATGATGCAGTTTATAATATTTGCTTTCTGGTTCAGGCTGGAAATGTTCATGCAGTGGAAAAAAAATGGATTGTTTTTGTGCAAGGGTGACTAGACCTCAGTGGAGCCTAAAGCTATTTTGGAATGGTGCTTTGAAGGTTCGGCAGTTTTTGTACAATACTGCTGCACATAAAATCCACTTTCTCGGACAGGACCAAATTACCCTATCTTCAGAAACCTGCACTGGCTTCTGAGACTTGTAATTCTTATAGGTGCTATATTCAGAGCATTTATACTTATATAATTATTAGCCTAAGCTATACACTTGTGTTATTGCAAGGAGTGCATCATTTACTGTTACAGTGTTTGTCACTGTAACACCCAGGAATTTTTTTTAATTATAATTTTTAATTATAGTGTCTATTTTCTCTGTAAAATATTTTAGTCGATGTGGGAGATAGGCAGGAGCTAAGATTACCATTTCTTTCAAATTTGCTGTCCTCAGCTGAAGAGCGAGTTGGATTTGGACAGCAGAGCTCTATTGATCTAAATGCATTTTTGTTTTTGGTAATGACAAAAGGGCGAGTTCAAGGTTCAATTTCATTTAGTTCCAGTATGTATAAAATATCATTTGTTACATATACCACAATTCATTAAAATCACAAGCATCACTTTTAACAAAATATAAAACTTCATTACAAGACAAAACATCTACAAATATTTTTATTATGTAGGCCATTCTTACATGTTATTTCTTTCCTTTTATAAAGCCCTTATGTGTTTTCTCTTTTCCTCAGGGTCGAGAGGGCAACAGTTGTTGAAAAGCCCTCCCCAGCTTCCCTCAGTTCCCTGAAGCTACAAGGCTGGCAGCAGGAAGGTACGCGATCTCAAGACTGCACTTGGTTTTAAACCTTGGCGCCTTTTTTCTGTTCATTTCCCTGGCGCTGTAGTACTCGCTGCTGCAGCCACTTTAAACCCAAGAAAATTCATGTATTTTGACTCACAGGACTGTGCCTAAGCCTGTGCCTATGATACTCTCTAGCCTGCCTACCTTGATTTAATTAACTTTGGCTGATTCAGGTACACTGCAGCTGCTGTTTAATTAATTTTAGCAGATCCTCTAACACAGCAGCTGCTTGTAGGCTTGAAATTTTGAGCCCACCCCCTCCTCCACCCCCTCCTCCACCATTAATTAAATATACTAGTAATCCCGACCACTTTTGTTCCAACCTATAAACTCACTTGAAGGGCAGTCCTACCCCTCCCCCTTGCTGCATCAGTCCTAATTTAAACCAGCGAGGCAGTCCTTTTCTTTTTTTTTTTTTTTGCCTCCACTCACTCTTGCCTATTCTCTATGTTTGCCTCTGTTCTACACTTATTTTGTTTGGAAAAGTAACTCAGACTGAGGGTATCCCAGTTTTATCTTTTCCCCTCACCTTTTCAAATTCCCCCTGCTCCTGTCCGCTCCTCATAAACTGCACTCTATTGGAATATCTGCCTCTTGTGAATAACTTGTATAATTGACTGCCAACCTCTGGCCACTAAGGGTTTCACTCAAACTGCCTTCACTATAGGTGTCACCCTGCCCTTAAGTCACCATTTCTGTCACTTATATTCTACTCTTATAAGGGACAATCCACCTCTGATTTACAGAGGTTTCATACAAGGCATACATAATGTTCTCTCTTGCATGCCCAAGGTCACTTCTGGAGGTATCAGGATTACTATCCACCGTAATCGTCCTCTCCTATCTTTCATGTAACATACCAGCTGGATACCCTGGGTCCCACTGCCATGAAGAATTCTCCTTTGTCTTCTCCAACCTTATACCAACTAGAACCTTGCTCCCTTCTCCTAACCTGTTCCTCCATATAACTCATCCTTCCAAATTAGGGCATTTCCTTCTCTACCACCCCCCTAGCATGCCCAAATACCTGAAGCGCAATTACAGATTCTACAAAGAAGTTTGGGTGTTGCTTCTGCGCTTATGCTTATCAGGAGACATAGAATCTAACCCTGGTCCCCATTGGAATGGCAGGTCCACGGATGACTCCTCATGGTTCTCCACTGAGGGCATGAAACTTGCCCACATGAATATCAGAAGTTTACCAGCAAACTTTCCTGAACTTGAAGCCTGGATAGCCCTCTACTGTCCGGACATACTTGGACTAATTGAAACATGGCTCAGGCCAGAGATGCTTGATTCCATGTACAAAATACCTGGCTACAGCTTGTCCAGATCCGATCGCCCCACCAAACAAAAGGGTGGAGGAGTTGCCTTTTATTATAAAGAGCATCTCAATGTCTCTGTGCTCCAGTCTTGGATAACAAATCACTGTGAAGCTCTGCATACGGTTCTACAACTAGGGGGTGATAAAAGGCTAAATCTGATCTGTGCCTACAATCCTCCAAAGGGGGCTCTCCCTGGCTTAAATGGGCTCTTGGATTATCTGGCCACTCTAAAGGGTAGATCTGAAGTCATACTAATGGGAGACTTCAACCTAGACCTATCAGGGATTCACGCCAGTACATATACTGAAGCTCTCGCCCGACTTAACCTCGCTCAACTTATCTCTAGCCCTACACGCATCTCTTCCAACTTGGAGCACCAATCTCTCCTGGACTGGATGGCTACAAATAGAGCAAATAAAATAATTGCTGCAGGGACCTTTTCAGATTCTATTAGTGATCACCTGCCTACTTTCTGTATCTGGAATGGCCACTGCCTTAAACCCCCCCAAGAATCATTCAATTTCGGGATTTTGCCAAACTAAACCAAATTGCACTTCTCGAGGATATTAATAATATAGACTGGTCTCCCATCTATCACACTGATGATGTAAACACTGCACTTGAATACCTGATGTCTCAGCTTCTTGCCCTTCAGGATCTGCACATCCCCCTGAAAAAAAGGTGTCTCAGAGGTTCCCCTAATAAATGGCTAAAAAAAGACCTCCTTTGAGCCATGATAAAAAGAGACAAGGCCTGGGCCTTGGCAAAGAAGTCCCAACAATCAGAAGACTGGGTTAACTATAGACAACTGAGAAATGCCTGCAAAAAAGATATTCGGAAGGCTAAAAGGAGCTACTGCCTTAAGCTTCTCCAATCTTCAGCAGGTGATACCAGGGGTTTTTGGAACCACATCAAAAATTTCATTGGGCAGAGGCCCAAGATGGCCATTACCGACATGACACTGAATGACGCAAACTGTAATAAGTTACCTACTATTGCTAATGCTCTTAATGCACAATTCTCGGATCTCTCCGAATACACTGAGAAATTCAACCAACCTCTTTCACCTCCTCCTGAGGTGCAACTTTCGGATGAAACCCCTTTTCATCTCACATTAGTCTCCTCCACCAAAGTGCTGCATCTCCTCAAATCAGTATCCACTTATGGATCTGCTGGCCTGGATGGGCTACTGCCAAGCTTCTTGAAGCAGGCAGCCCCTGCCCTTGCTGTTCCTATTGCAATAATCCTTAATCTTTCCATAATAACCCAAATGGTACCAACATTGTGGAAAACCGCTCGCACTGTCCCTGTTCACAAAAAAGGGGATACCAAAAATATGTCAAACTATAGACAGATTGCCATTCTCTCTACCCTAAATAAACTTCTTGAGAAGGCCATCGCTACTCAGGTCACAAATTACCTGCACTATCACAACCTTATATCCCCTACCCAGCATGGATTCCGAACAGGACACAGCACCACAACTGCACTACTTCAGCTGACAAATGCAGTCCTTACAGCAATTGATAAGAGCCTGCTCACTGGGGCCATATTTATCGATCTCACAAAGGCATTTGAACTTGTGAATCACTCTCTGCTACTTTCCAAACTGTCCCACCTTGGCTTTGACCTGTTGACCATCTCCTGGTTCAATAGCTACCTCTCAGGGAGGTTGCAATTTGTCCAAATTGAATCCACCATCTCAAATCTTTCCCCTGCCTCTGTTGGAGTCCCCCAAGGATCTATTCTTGGCCCACTACTTTTCTCACTTTTCATTAACAACTTGCCCTCCCTTCCCTGCTCCTTCTCGTTGATCCTTTATGTTGATGACATAGTGCTTCTCTCCAGTGGTAAAGATCCCTTATCAGTAAGAGCACATCTTCAAGCAGACTTCAACTGCTTGCAGGAGTGGTTACTACAGAACAGACTCCTAATTAATGCTAAGAAAACCGTAACTATGCTTTTTGGCCCCCCGTCAAGAATCGGATCTCTTACTCCAGACTTATTGATGCATTTTCTAGATGACTCCCCTCTTGAATTCGTTACCTCCTTCAGGTATCTAGGAGTCACTCTTGACCCATCTCTTGACTTTAACCTCCACATTATGGCTACATGTAAGACAGTTTACTCAAAACTTGGTCTTGCCTTTAAAATTAGGTCCTCCCTCAATGATGCTGCCCGGCTTGCTATTGCACAAGGATTTCTACTACATGCTCTGACATATTGCTCTCAGGTTTACCTTAAAGCTAGCAAAGGAGCGCTCCAGAAATGGAGCACCTGCTATAACAGTATATGCAGATTTGCTCTCTCTGCTCACAGACTTACCCATCATTGCCTGCTCTACTCGAAACTAAATTGGCTCTCCCCAGACTCACTCAGACACTATTCTGTGGGCTGTACAATTGATAATATGATCAGAACGGGGTCCCCTAAATACCTTGCCGAACTATTAACTCAGCCCTCCCAAGCATACCTCCTCAGGGCATCTGCTCAAACCCAACTTGAAATTCCCAGATATCTCACAAAAAAAGGAGAACGATCCTTCGCCATATCTGCCCCCCACTCCTGGAACTCCATTCCCTCCCACATCAAACTCTCCAGATCCCACAAGGCCTTTAAACTGGGTCTTCGGGCACACTTATTAGAATCCGACTGCTGCTCTTGTGCTGTAACTTGAGCCTCTCTCCTAGCATTTTCTCATCCCTATGGCACTTACTGATTTCCTGCTGGTCTCCAGAACCTAAAAGTTTCTCACATCCAGCAGAAATCCTATTGTTATAATGCTACTTCATTTAAGTTTTGTTTGCTGTTTGTCGTTTCAATTTAGTCATTGATGTATCATCAGACAAAAATAATTTATGTAATGTTATCTGTTTCTCTTTGTCATCACTGATAATGACTGTACCTGGCTGTATACTGTTCAAATGTTTGTTCTCACCTCATGCTGCATCATGAAATACTCTTTAATTCTTTAATGTTGACTCTGGTCTCCCCTGTCTGTACTCTCCTGGGTCGTGCCTGAATATAGGCAACATTGTTGTCCAGTGTATTTACCCGGTAAACAAAAACCAAATATAATAATACCAATTTTATAACCTCCATTTTAATTTTACTGCTATCTTATGTGCAAAACATGCCAGTGCAAATATCTGGGCAGGAATTTCTGAGTTGAAAATGATTCTGATTTATTCATTTTTTCTAAACCAGCCGTATTGTTAAACATATCAAATATTAAGGTTTTCCTTTCTTCCTGGAACTTTAAGCATTTCAGAGTTAGCTGTGTTATGTTCATTAATGCATTCTTACAACCAGTACATATTTGGTTTCCATTTCTTATGTATTCCATATTTCCCCATTTTGTGCACTGCCCAAATCTTAAACAAGTTAATGCTTTCCTATATTTAGCATTTTCATATACTAATAAATATTTTTCAGTTTTAAATGTATTTTTGATGCACTTCAAACTACTACAACTCCATGCATTACCTATTATTTCCATATATTTTTACATTTCATTGTCCAGAACTCTTTGTGTTGCTTCTTGAATAAAAATATCTGGGTTCAGTACACCATTAAAAATGGAGTTCAATGTGCTTATGCAACTGGATACGATATGATAATGCTTGTGTGACTTGAATTTTATGTGGCTTTCCGCCTCTCTATCCGTGGGATGTACCTCCTGTAGGGGTACGACGCAAGGAACCCTAGTGAGGGTTCCCCCCCTTACAGGTGCTGGAAATGAATAAGTTGGCTAAAGGTAGGTTAGGAAGAAGCCCACGGGTAAGAGAGGCTAGCCGCTGGAGGAGGAGGGGTGGATGGTGGGCAACGAAAACTAATCTGAGGGCGTCCAGGAAAAGTGACGTATTTGAACTCAATGGGGGAGTGACGTTGTTGCTCCACTCATTGAACTTCAGGCTTAAAGCCTTCCCATCTAATGTGCTTACGCAACTGGATATGATATGATAATGCTTGTGTAACTTGAGTAACTTGAATTTTATGTGGCTCTCTGCCTCTCTATCCATGAGATATACCTCCTGTAGGGGAACGACACAAGGAACCCTAGTGAGGGTTCCCCCACTACAGGTGCCGGAAATGAATGAGTCAGCTAAAGGTAGGTTAGGAAGAAGCCCAAAAAGAATACCTGAATTGTCAAGCGTCGAAGAGAGAAGTGATTGATGAATTCTGTGAGATGGGATAACTTCCTGAGGAGATAGGGGAAAGCCGGGCCACCATCTGCCTCCTCCAACAGTGGAACCTAACTAGCTAAGAAGAAAATCACTAATTCTAACTAATATTATGAAAACTGGCATGGAGGAGAGGAAAAACCCCCTCTGAGGAAGAAATCTCTGGGGATACAAGGCCTAGGTCGCCTTCCCTCCAGGCTGAAGACATTTGAATTGAGGATGTATGTTTTTAGAAAGAAAGCGTTCAGTAACTAGAGGGATACGAATAGTAAGGATGATGAAAGAATACAGAAGATCCCTAAAAGAAAGCACAGATTAAGGATGGAACATGAGGCTGTGCGCAGATCGAATGCTAACATGAGGCACGATTAATACTGATTGTGATGATCACTGCAAGCAGTTGGCGGGTGGATGAGGTAGCGTAAAATCTAAAATAGGTATGATTGATTGAGTGAGGCGAGGAAGTAAAAATTGAGGATGATGAAGCATGAATGATTGGATCCTGTTGTTGTGGTCAATGAGTAGCATCAGAGTCAATGATGGAATGCTCGAAAGAATGATAAACTAGATACACCTTGTTGGAACTGAGGAGGGTATGCTCAAGTAGTTAATGCAAGATATTAGATCTAGAACCAAGGATAGGAAGGAATAAGTCCATTTATGAGTCAGAGCAGCAAGGGATATCTGGATGTGCTCACGAGGATATTCCAGAAGAGACAATGAGGAGACCAATGATATTGTAGACTAGCTTGATGGAGCGATGCGTTTGATAGAGTTATGCAAGTGATCAGGCACTGAGGTTGAAGAGGCATTCTTGATTATGCAATGTGGACGATTAGACCCTGAATGATTAGATCCTGAGGTTGTAGTCGATGAGGTAGAACGGTACTGAGTGATAGGAATGTTAGAGTAGGCGATGTAAATGGATGAGCTGTGAAGTAACGCTGAGTGAAAGATGACTGGATTCATGAACTCGATATGACTGGAGTTATGAACTTGATGCATTCAGCAGGATGGCTGCAGCTGATAGGTGGCATAGGAGTTATGATGGGTATGCCCAAAAAGAATGACATGAGCAGGCCAAGAGTGGAGAGAAGCCTGGACAGCTGGAAGTGAACTGGAAGAGGGGGGGATGGAAAGAACCAAAATGAAACTGGCACAAAAGAAGCACACCAATGAGGCACCTTGAAAAGAGGTAATTTCTGAGGCCAAGAATCAAACGAAGTATGATGACAAGTGAAGAGAGAAACAAAGGGAAGCTTATGAGGGCAGAATTCTGGAGAGTAGGTATGGAATTGGAAGAAGAGGAGATGGGAATGAACGGGAACAGAATGTGAATGAAGGTATCAGGCACCAGGGAGTGAGAGGAACGATGATGCTTCTCAAAAGAAGACTGACGCAGAGGCCAAAAAGGTGCATCAGGAACCAGATGATCTGCGAACCAGAGGGCAAGCGCAGGATGGTGATCAAGGGGAGGCAAATCGGATGAAAGATGAGGAGAAGGGAAGCCAAGAGTGGAAAGAATCCATGATGGTCAGGACAAGAAGAAGCGATAGGCTGAGGAAGGGAACAGGAATGGGTGAGGTATGATGAGTGAAGGACACCATGAAGGCAGATACTGGAGAGCGAAGCATGAAAGGTCGAAGGACGATAGGGAGGGCAATAGGGTAGCACAGGACCCAGCTGGAATGGGAGGAGAACTGCATGGGGTGAGTCGGATTAGGCCATATGCAATTCAGGATAGGCAGAGCCAGATGGAGCGAGGGAACGCCGTGGACTCGGCAGCAAACTAAGTCAAGGCATTCCAAGAGAGGGATTGAATGATAAGAGCAGATTGAGACCAGGCATCATGGAACTGAGGGGTTAAGGAGAAGAAGAATCACCTGACAAAGGGATCTACTATGAATGACATGGAGCAAATAGACTCCTGAAGGAGGAAGGCACTGCAAGGGGGCAGGAGGGTGAGCTGGATGAGGTGGCATGTATGCCCGGGTCGACCGAAGGTTAGATGGAATCAGCCAGGGAAGGCCAGAGGATAGGAATGGCAAAGGAAATGAATAGATACATCATGGCACGATGAGATAGGAGCCATGACTGGAATGAAACCAGGAGGGATGAGTTTGCAGAAAGAGCCCAGGAGAGGGAGCAGAACGAGGGTACGCCGAAACAGTAGTCATTGATGGGGAAAGAAAGGTAGGAAAAACTAAGTTCAGAGTCAGTGGAATAGATAAGCATGGGACAACCAAGACGATTGGCAGCAGAGGGAACAAGAGACATACAAAACACTGGAGATATACGAGTAATTGAACCTAGTAAAGAGACGGGTGAGGAGAAACATGGTCAAGAAAGGTCAGAATACTACGAGAAAGAGACAGGGGAAGCATACATACCTGTTGAAGCTGTTGACTGCAAGCAGAACTGCAGGGCACATCCTCAGAGCTGGGGGGGGGGAGATAAGGGGAAACATCAGAAAGCGGCAAGGTGCGTAGAAGGCAATAATCAGCACATAAAGCGGTCAACAAGGGGAGAGACTGGAAACTAAGAAGAGTTAGACCTGCAGTGCGGAATTAGATAGACTCCCAAGGAAGACTAGTACCGAGAATAACACAGAAGGATGCAGCTGGTAGCTTTCAGTTTCTAGCGTTGCAGGAAGATGAGGTAGCCAAATGTGAAAGAAATGGGGCAGCATCCAAAGGCTGGCAAGCTGCGCAGTCGGAAAGGTCTGAGAGGCAGCCGAGGTGGAAGACCCCAAGGATGCGGAACTGTCCGGTCCGGGAGTAGGCGTGCTGGCGCACTGGGAGGTTGCAGAGCTGCGCAGAGGTCAGAGGAGCTGGGACCGCAGCCGGTGCCATTTGGGGTGCCGTGAAACCTGAAGCAGGGAGCAGAAGATCGATTGAAAGGTTGAGCAAGATAAGGAAGTAGACTTTGAGGCCGATAAGGCATGATCAGGTGATATGAACGAGTAGATTCGGATGAGGGGGTGAGGAGAGAACAGAGAATTCAATAGAGTGACGCAAGTAATGAGGCTCCTCAAAAGGAGATATACTTCAAGGCCAAGAAGGCATGTCTGGGACTGGATGATATGCAAACTAGAGGAGAGATATGCTTGATAGAGCAATGTGACCACATAGACTTCTCGAAATGAGGTAGAGCTGGAAATGAGTATAGTGATGTGATGAAGTAGTCTCCTCGAGATTAGGTAGATTTGGAAATAAATGTGAAGAAAACTGGAATGATAGAGGATTGCCTCCAGCCAGCCCATAGCAAGGGGCAGTGGACAGGAAGGCATGGCCAGGAATGGAGACAGAGCTGAATTGAGGTGACTGACGCTGCAGGCTAGAAGGAGGCGGCCAAGGCATATTGACGGAGTGATTGGAAGAGATGAGCAGGTTGAGGCAAAATATGGTGGAATGCGAGCAAATCGGACAAGGAGTGAAAACCATGACTAAAAGAATCCATGACAGCCGATGACGGAATGTATCTAGGAAGGGAGGCTCGATGAGATAAGAAATGGATAATGAGGACCGGAGCCAGGAACCTAATACATGGGCAGGAGGGCCTTGGATCGATGAGGTGGCATATAAGTTGTGATCGGTAAGCTCAAAAGAAATATTGAATGCAGCTGAAGGTAACATAGGAATGGATGAAGTACGAAGATGGACTGACGCCATGAAGACAGGTACTGAAAGCAAGGTAGGAAAGGACGTAGGATGGTAGGGATTGAATTGGAGGAGCAGGTCGAGGCGAGGTAGCTGGTATGGAAGGAGAGTCGCAGGAAGGATATGATTCATGAGAGATCATGATAGGTGTGCCAAAGAGAAGGTTTGATCGCAGGCCATATTAAGGCAGCCGGAGATTGCACAATGGTGAGAGGGGTAAAATCGTAGTAAACGGAGGTGGTGTGATGATGAGGAAGGACAATGGAGTGAAGCCATGATTGGAATGAAGCCGTGATGGCTGGCACGAGGAAGGTAAATAGGAACAGGCAAGGTATGATGAGGGTGGGAAGCCCAGAAGGCCAGAACGGGTAAGGGTTATGAAACCAGACAGAAAACTAGGCAGGAAGTGCCTGAAGCTGAACTTTCATGGGCAGACAGTGCCACCTGCAGGTCGGTAGGAGAACCTGCATATGACAGAGCAAGAATACCCCAGATATGGGCTGGACTACAATGTAGCAGATCGGTAGAGAAAACGTCCTTCCAGGAACATTGTGCCCTGGGAGGCAGTGAAAGTGCAGGATACCCCCCCCAAAAAAAATTAATTATTCATAAGGAATGACTAAAGTTATCCCATGATAAAAAGTGTAATGGATAGAGCAAAATAAAATGTAGCCAAGACCCTTCTCCTGAAAGAGGACAGGGAATCATGTCCAAGGGACATCAATTCGAAATAGTACCCATTTTCAGAAATAATAATGAGAAGCATACCTGGCAAGCAGTAGGGAAAACTAGCACAGCGATGCAGTCGGAGAGAACAGCAGCAGCAATGTAGAGGGAGACCGGAGGGGCACGGCAGAGAAGAACACGCCCAGCGCACTAACAAAAGAAACAGAGTTATGGTAGGCAGAATACCAAAGGAATACGGGAGGAGAGGCTGCATAAAAGGTACGAGGAGGGCTAAGGGGGCCTGAAGAATGGCAAGGCATGGGGAAAGACAGGCAGTGCTGCATGGAGCAGCAGCCCGAAAGAGGATCGGGGGGAAAGTGAGAGCAACCGGCGGTTGACACTGAGCCAAGGAGGAAGAAAGGGTTGGAAGGGTGAGGAGAAAAGCTGTGGTACGAGAGGCCAAAAAAACAAGGAGCGATGAACAGCGTGCTCTGCGAACGAGCAGCACGGATCGAGGGAGGGGGAGTGCGAGCAAAACGGAAGAAAGATGCCATGGACGAAATGCAGAAATGCCTAGCCAGTGAGGGAGGAAACAAATGGAACGAATGATCCGACAAGGCCAGAGAGAACAGCCAGAGCCTGATAAAGAATGGAGTAGGAAGAGGCACAGCTGACGTGGCTGGTGATAACAACGAAAATGAATCCTGAGGGCGTCCAGGAAAAGTGACGTATTTAAGCTCAGTGGGGGAGTGATGTTGTTGCTCCGACCATTGAACCTCAGGCTTAAAGCCCTCCCATTATATTACATCCCATACTGATTCAGCTCATACTTTAACTTTCCAAACCATGTCAAGGTACTATAATTCTGTTTTCGCACTGCTTCTACCCAGCAGTTATATATTATACTATCTGGTGCAGCTGATCTCAGTTTTCCCCTATATTTAACACATCTTTTCATAACCGAGGCATAGAGTGAAATTGTACCGGTTTCAGCATGTACTGCTGCATTTGAAGTTATTCTTAGTACTCCCAATACATTTTTCAGATATTGATTTTGTATCACTTCCACATCCTTAAAATTACAAAATGGATCCCATATTTGTTCCCCATATAAAAGTTATGTTTTGGGTGTAAGGAAAACAGCTTGCCAAGCAAGAACACTCCTGTGGTACAGAATGCGATGTTGGACAATAAGACTGAATCTGAATACACACAACTTGTTCAGTCTGATTCGGTTGTAGTGGAGGTCCTGAGAGTTCAAAAGAAATGCCCAGGGTGTGGTAACCAACTTTGCATAGTCTCAACTACAGTTTAAAGGTACCAGTCTCTCAGAGAGATTCAGGCCCTCTGGGCCATTTTGGTTAAAGTTATGAAATTGTGAATCATTTAACCAATTTAAATTAAATGTTTGGTATTATTATGTGTGTCTGTATGTAATCGGCATATTAATCTGTCTTGAAAAGTAACCCTGATTCAAACTAATAGCCTTGGGGTTTTAATCTATCCTGAATTAATACAGTAGCTCCAGTCCCATATACAACACTATTATCATTATATGGCATGTGCATTCTTTCAGAAGAAATAAGCGCCACTTCTTGAAGCCATTGCAAACCCCCCTCAATAAACAGCGCAGCCCCAAATAAGATAACGCCATACTTATTCCTAAGGTTGTGGGGTGTACAACCTGTCAAAAGACTTTTAGTCAGTCTTCTGCAGTTTGTGCATGGCAGTCTATTATAGGAAGCCCTAAAGGTAGATAATGCCCCAGGATTGGATATGATGTTCCCAAGGGTGCTCAAGGAGTTGGCTGCAAAACTGGCTGAACTCTCAGTAGGGATTGTCAACAGCTCAATTCAGACAGGGGTAGTTCTGAAAGACTGGAGGGTATCGGACGTAGTTCACTACACAAGGGGGGTGGACAAAGAGCAACCTGGAAATTACTTTATTTATTTAGTGATTCGAAAAAGACCTTTGAGCGCAAGCTCTTTTACAAAGGTTCCACGTCCTAGATTGCAAAACAAAGTACAACAGGAGAAAGCAAAGGTACATCAAAATGAACGACACAGCTTGGATTCAGAACTTACAGAATAACTCAAAACATAGGTACAAGTTAAAATAACAAGAAAACACTTTATGGGGGATAAACAGCCACAAAGTGCCTTGTTAGTAGTTCAGAGGGACGGGGATAGCTGGCAGTGGGGTGAAGAAAGGAGGTACGAGAGAGAGGTAGGTACTGCAGTGGAGGTGAAGGGTGGAGGAAGAAGAGCGATAAGGTATAGGGAGAAATGGGGGTGAGGGGGAGGCTGAGCGGACAAGATGTGGTGGGGTGTGAGGGGGCATGGTCAGGCAGCTTGCATTAGTAGTGACTGTTAGGGAAACTCACAGGACTGGGAGTTGGGGGGAAGGTGGGGTGGCGGGTGCCAATTACAGACCTGTTAGCCATATCTCTGTAGTGGGTAAACTAATGGAGTCACTAATCAAAGAGGACCTTGTGGGCTACCTAGAGAGCAACAGTCTACAGGATAGTAAACAGCATGGGTTTGTGGTAGAGAGATCTTGCCAGATCAAGCCAATAGTTTTCTTTGGCTGGGAAACAAAAGTAGTAAATAAGGACCACGCAGTGGATTTACTCTACTTTGATTTCAGCAAGGTTTTCAACTCTGTGCCACACAAGATTGTTGAAGAAGCTGGAGGATCTAGATGCAGCTAGGGACCTAGATTGGTTGGAAACTGGTGGAAGGAGAGACAGCAGAGGGCGATGATAAATGGAGCCACATTAGATGAGAGGGAGGTCATGACTGGTGTGCCGCAGGGATCTGTCCTGGGTCCTGTCCTTTTCAGCATGTTCTTCAGTGACACTGAAGCGGGCATACAGGGTGAGTTGTGTTTCTTTATAGATGACATGAAGCTGTGCTGTAGGGCAGATAGTGACAGAGGGATCAGGGCAATGCAGAGGGACCTACAAAGGCTAGAGAGGTAGTCTAAGGTTTGGCAGTTGAAATTCAGCACCAAAAAATACAAGATTATACACCCAGGGGAAAAAAACAGGACAGAGTACCAGATAGGAGGGGTTAAACTGAGCAGACATCAGCAGAAAGGGACATGGGAGTCATCATTAGTGACTCCTTTAAACAATCAAACCAGTGTAACAAGGCCTGTAATAAGGTTAATAGGATGCTGGGGTGTACTGAAAGGGGTATTGACAGCAATAAAAAAAAAGGAGGTACTACTACCTCTATATAGGTCACTGGTGAGACTGCACCTTGACTACTGTGATCAGTTCTGGAGTTCTTACCTAAGAAAGGATAGGGACAGACTGGAGATGGTGCAGTACAGAGTGACCAAGATAATTTTGGGTAAACAGGGCAGATCATATGAAGATCTCAAGGCACTGAACATGTACTCACTGGAGACCAGGAGAAAGGGATGTGGGGGGGGGGGATATGATGGAGACCTTCAAGCTCCTGAAGGGAGTAAATAAGGTGAACTGTGGGGAACTATTTAGCAGGCATACAGTGTCAACCTTATGTCGTCAGTGGAAACTGGTGAAGGAAAGGTTTAAGAGGGATGTAAGGAAGTTCTATTTTACAGAAAGGGTGGTGGAACCATGGACCATTCTGCCAGTAGAGGTGGTTCATGGGTTTATAGGTAAAATGTACAAGTCAAGTGGCTACCAGAGCCATAATAGACTTGCCACCATATAAGTGGATATAATTACTAACTTCGGCCCCAATCTATACATCTAATTTAGTCTTAAAGCTGACAATATTGGGAGCCATGACCACCTCCTTTGGCAGAGCATTCCAGATGTCGACCACTCTTTGATTAAACCACTGTCATCTCCTTGTGGTTTTATAAAACTCCTGTTTTAATTGCATATGGTGGGTTCTAATAAATCACCCATAATTGTCTTTTATATGTAGGCCAGTGGATTCCAAGAGAACTTTATCATTAAATGCCCTGTACACAAATATCAGATCTCCTCTGAGTCTCCTGTATGTCAGTGAGTGTAACCCCAAGTCTTGCAGTCTATCACAATACCTTTTATTCTTGACTGAAGTAATCTTCTTAGTGAACCTTCTTTGTACCCTCTCTGTTAACCTAATACTTCCAATACTCTGAGGGGTGGAGAAGGGAGCACCGTACTCTAAGATTGGTCTAACCAGGGATCTGTACAGTGGCATGAGAACCCCCTTCTTTCTACTCTTAATATTCCTGTGTATATTACCCATGACCCTATATGCTTTCTTTGTGGATTTGTTATTATGTAAGTCAAAGCTAAGAGTATTAGAAATAATCACACCAAAGTCCTTCTCATTGGTTGTTGGGGTTATTTCTATATTATTTATTTAATATGTAGCCTGCACATTACTAGACCGAAAGTGCATCACTTTACATTTACTTTCAAAAGCCCACCTTTCTAATGATTTGAGATAATTTTGGAGATTATGAATGGCTGCCTCGTTGTTAACAATGGACCCAACTATAGTATTGTCTGCATACTTTTCATACTTTTGAATCTATATGCCATCTGAACCTTGCATACTGGAAACAAAAATAGAAAACAACAAAGGGCCCAAAATTGACCCCTGCATAACACTACTTGAGACACTGTCCCAGTCTGAAAAGTGGCCCCTTAGCTGTACCTTTTGATGCCTGTTACTCAGCCAACATTGTATCCACCTTATTAAACCAGGATCTACACCCAGTTCCCGCAATGATTCCAATAATTTCTGATGGGAGACCAAATCAAACGCCTTACTATAATCCAGATATACAGTATCCACCGTGAATCCTAAATCCAGTGCCTGGCTCACTGGTTTGAAAAGTCCATCAGATTATTAACACAGGACTTACCCTGTGTAAACTCATGCTGAGTAAAATCCATTATACCTACGTTTTTTTTTAATTTTCTTCTAAAAAATCGTTAATAATACCTTCCAGGACTATACCCACAATAGAGGCTATAATTATAGGGCAGTGGGCACCAAGACTGTAAATGGTTTCAAGCATGGCTGGGACAGAGTGAAGAGTTTGGCGGTTGCTCAGGTCAGTAGCAGTAGGGAGGGAAACAAGCTGTGGACCAGGAGAGATAAAACCCTGAATGGACACAGGTCCCAGGGCAGATAGAGAACTCTGGGCAGATCAGATGGACCTTTGGCCTTTTTCTGCCACCACTGTCTGTGTTTCTGTGTATAAGCATAGCGTTGAACTGTGCACTTGTGATATCTAGTATGCACTATTGGATCAACCATTTGGTATTGTGGTATGCTATGTATGTCTTTATTTTTGATGAAAATCAATAAAACCTAAGGGTAAAAAATAGGGGATGGGCAGGTCATGCAGGAAAAGAAGCTGGCCTGCCATGGATATTTCTGCCTGTATTTCTCTTATAAGTCAGCCTTATCAGGGATTTGGGTAAGCCACATCATCCTTGTCCATTTCTGCTAAGACTTATGAGATCGCATTTGGGGGTAATCTACTTCTAATTAAAATTTAGTGAGAACTAGTGAGTGTTATTCTGTGTGATCTCTCTCTCTCTCTCTCCTGTCAAATGTTTTGTTTTCCAGTTCTGTTGTGTACAGCATTCCCCAGTCTTTAGTGTGCATAATCCTGCGCCCTATATATTTTTGTATGTTTCATGGTTTCTGTCACTTAGTTTTTAAGATCTAGATAACCTGGAATAATTGGCAAGTCAGTGATCTGTTTCCAAAGAGACAGGGTATTATGTTGTCTAAAGCAATGTTCTCAACTTTGACTACAGGGGTGGATTGTTTGCCCTTTGGGAAAGGTCTCTGTACTATGTGAGCAGTAGCTGTGGTGGGATTCTGACCTAAAGATACCCCGAGTGAGAGTCATGCTGGGTGGGGGCAGCATATCAAAGTGTGACCATTTAGGTGTCTGAAGGGTTGTGAGAACTGGTAGTAGTGGGGACTGAGTTCTGGGAGGGAACCTGTCTATGGCAGTTACTAATGTCATGTATTGGTCTATTTCATCAGATACATTTATGTAATTAAGTTTTAAATGTTTATATTTCTTACATGTCTATTTAAAAAAAAGTATGTGTCTCTATTCATTTCATTAGAATATACTTTAACTCTTTTTCAATACTCCTGTCTTTTCTAGCTCTACATATCCCCTAAACATTTTCTGTATTCCAAACTATGACTTTAAGAAACAAACTTAATTACCCTTGGGATGATTAACACCACCCATAAAATACAGATCTTACCAAAGGCATCCTTCCAGGCAATGAGAGTTGCCCTGTACAGTGGAGCAGAGGAAGAGGAAGCATCTGCTTCCTTCCTAGGGGGTGAGCAGTCATCAGTGTATAGCCCAATTGTTCCCTGATAGACCAGTAGGAGTGAGGATCAGTGCATAGATTCAACAATGATCAAGGACAGAAACAGACTATGAGTTCAACAAGCCTGCCCTGATGTTCCTAAACTGTTTTACTCTGCTTAGTGCACAGTGGGATGTCATGTGAGGGGGTGTCATTAACACATCCCAGCATCAGGAGTGATGTCTTTTGATGTACTGACTCAGGAGTGATGTCTTTTGATGTACTGACTCAAAACTGCTTAATCTGGTTCAATGTCAGTTGGCATCCATCTGTATCCCCATCCCCTATGACAAGGCTGAAAATAGGCAGAATTGTCTAGTCCTTTTCCCAGACAACAAAAACTAAATAAATAAATACCACCTTGCAAAAGGGGGAAAATGTAGCAGATTGTGGGTTGGCATATGAAGTCTGCACCCCAATCCCAAAGGACTATTCCTCTGAGTACCCCCCCGACAAGCCCTGTCATTTTTGTCCTACGTATCTGATCTATTGGCACAGGCTGGTCAGATGGGGTGCCCAGTAAGAAAGTTTGGGTGGGCAATGAGATCTGGCAGATGGAAGACAATCCTGAACTATACAACAAAGGTAAACCAGGAAAGAAAAGAGGATGCATAGCCCCATGTAAAAAGTCAATTATTGGTAGCTGAACTACAGAACCTTAGCATAAATGAGAGTAAGACACTGGCCGAGCGTCACTAATGGAAGTGGAGATACTGTCACTATTGACCTGCTGTCAGTTTATTAATACTTTTAAGATTTCTCTTTATCATATTTTAATGGAACAAGATTGTTGCACGTGTTTAGTGTCTGACTTTGTCATCAAATATTTTTGTATTTGCAAGCTGGTGTATTTGAAAATGGGCAACTTTGTTCATAGAAACATACATAGAAAGAGAATTTGTTGTCAGAAAAGGACCAGTAGCCCCATCTAATCTGCCATATTTATGCTGTCTATTACTACACTCAGCACCCTATTTGGTCTCAGGTGTCCCTTCCTCCTCCCTTTCCTCTATTTATTATGTCCATGTGCATATCCCACTCATGCTTGAAACTCCCCATTGTCTTCGCCCAATCACCTCTTCCGGCAGGCTGTTCCTGACATCCACTACCCTTTTTGTGAAGACGTATTTCCTCACATACAGAACTGGACACAGTACTCTAGGTGGAATCTCACTAGCGAGCAATATTGTGGCAATACTATCTCCCTTCTCCTGCTAGAAATCCCCCCTCTCATTTTATTTATTTATTTCAAATGTTTCACCAGGAAAGACATACTGCGCTTGTAACAGGTCATTTCCAAATGCATCCTGGGGGTAGGGGATGTGAAAAAATCATATATAACAAATACAATAAATCAAGGAGCCAAATCAAAAACTGAGGACAAATCAAAATATCATATGTATGGGTAATGAAGGAAACAAATGGACAGGGCAGAACTAGCCGGGGTAGTGGAGGGTGAGGAAGAGAGTCATGGATAGTTTCAGGAGGGAGAAGAAAAGTCATTAAGGAGAGGAAGCCAAAGAGACACAACAAATTGCCAAGGGAAGGGAGGACCACAGTTTAGGAAAGCAGTATGAGAAAACAGATTGACCAACAGTATATTTTCTAGAAGGAATAGTGAGGGAATGTGAAGTATTATTGCACAGAAGGTAGGAGGAAGCTGAGGGAGAGGATAAAAGGGATATAAGGTAGGAGGGAAGGGAACCAAACCAGAATTTAGATATAAAGGAGGCACAATGGGAAAGGTGCCTGGAATCAGGAGAGGGTAGTGAAAGGGTAGAGTAGAGAGAGCAGTGGTGGGTACGAGGGGAACAATCTAATGCAAAATGACAAAAAGAGTGGAACATGGGTCCAGTCTGGTGAGGAGGATTTGGGAGTTCCACTATAGATTATGTCACCATGATCATCAAGTTCTGGCCAGAGCCTGTACTGCTGCAGCTGGGATTGCTCGTGGAACATAAAACTGTCTGCCGTGTTCCAGATGGCCACCAGTGTTCACTGTGCATGTGCGATGATGCATATATGTGCACTAAACTCTGGCAGCATGGTGGTACAGTCCGCCATGTCCAAAATGGCTGCTGGAGTTTCCTGTGCATGCACGATGAGTAGCACATGTGCATTGTGCTCCAGCAGCCATCTTGGACATGGTGGACTGTGCCACCATGCCCCCGGAGTTCAGTACACATGTGTGAGTCATCACACATGTGCAGTGAATGCCGATGGCCATCTTGAACATGACGAACAGTGCCATGTTCTACTTGCAACCAGCGGACAAAATAGTGCAGTGGATGTGCAGTGATTGCCATCCACCTCCACTATTGAAAAGTCAGTTCGGTATCTAGTAAGTTCCCTTGTATTCACTGTGCTCTCAACACATCTGCAGGGCTATGCCCACTGCAGCTTTAAAAATAGGGTGAATCATCTTTAAAACAATTTCTCGGCAGACAGAAGCACGATACATGCTTTGTTCCTGTACAGGGCACCAAGATTGTGTGGAGTTTTGGTGTATGGCATCAACATGAACTGAGAAATCAAGATAAAAGTCAAGCCATATCCTGAGATTCTTAAAAGATGATACATCCTCAATAATAGCACCATTAAGGGTGTGAAAAGAAGAGAGAGGGGTGAGTCTGGAAAGCCTCTGATGGGTGCCAAAAGTCATGGAGACTGTTTTTTTTGGCATGTGAGTGATAGTTGGTTAGACTGGAAAAAGCCCTGACTATTGCTGAAATCCAGCTGAAGCAGTGAGATATGATCATGGAAAGAGGAGCCAGATGCAAGAATAACTGTATCATTAGCATATATATGAATGGATGCAGAGGAACAGACAGGGGAGGTCATTTCACCCGGCCACGACACTCTAGAGCCTAAATTCCTTAAGTTGGGAGCTGATGCCCTAACCTGCCCTGTTCGAGATTTATTTAACCGATCCTTCCTTACTCGCACCATCCCTGAAAAATGGAAAGTAGCTGTGGTTGTTCACATCCACAAGGGAGGTCCCAACTTGACAGTGGAAAATTTCTGGCCTATTTCAATAGTTTGCCCTCTAGCAAAAATACAAGAGTGGATAATTTATGACCACCTACAGGATTACCTTGACCTCCACCATCTGCTCTCAACCTCTCAGCATGGGTTTAGGAAAAAACCTCAGTACACTTACAGCTCTGATTAAAGTCACCTCTGACATATTCCGTGAAATAGACCATGGCCGTGCCACTGGAGCAATTTTCCTAGATTTGACCAAGGCTTTTATTTTTTTATTACATTTTATCCTCCACCTCCTCCTCTGCGAAGTGGGTCACAACAACCGTTGACCGCTGGCGCCCGCACCCCCGGACCAGGTCTGGCGTATGCATCTGTGTACCTGACTCACACATGCCTGGTTCGTAAGCAGGACACCCCCCAAGGGCCTGTACCAGGATCCAGGTGGCCACACTTCTCATGTCTGGGGCCGCAAGGGCTCGGCCATGAGCCGCCGTGGTCCCCCCCACAATTTTCTGCCATTACAACCCCTAAGGGAGCCGGACGTGCAATGACGTCTGATGCACCTATGTGCAGATGCCCACCATGCTCCCTTCCCTTAGTATGCCTGCCACTAGCAGTGCACCTAGCCTCCGCTAGGCACCTCTGCAGCGTGGTGCATGTCCTGTGCCCACCCCAGAGGAAGGAGAGCAGTCGTGGGATGCTCAATCTGTCTTCTCCCCTGCCAGCCCCAGGTGACCCGAGTCCGTTCCCGAACCCGGGTTACCAGCAAGGTGCAAGGTGTGGCATCCAGTGCCTCAACCCTCAGCGCCACCAGGCCAGCATGACCAAGGCTTTGACTTGGCCAGCCATGGCCTTCTATTACAACAACTGCATGTCCTTGACCTTGATGCCACTGCCCTGACCTGGACCCAAAGTTACCTTTACGGCCGTACCCAAAAAGTGAAATGGGCAGGTTCTCTATCTGACCTGAGACCCATTACCCATGGTGTCCCCCAGGGCTCCATATTGTGTCCATTATTTTTTTTCGCTATATATTAATGACCTCCCTAATAATTGTGGTAGGGTCTTTGTTCACCCATATGCAGATGATGCTATCATCTACCATTCTTCTCTTGATATCGGGTGGCTCAATTCAATGATAGCCTCTGATTTCCACACCCTTGAGGACATAGTTCCTTCAGAAGCAGCTTGTCCTTAATACTAAAAAATCAAAGAGCATGTTATTCTCTAACTCATCCACAGCAACCCTCCCTCCTCTGGCTGTACTCTCATGTACTGGGAATGCACTCAAATCAGTCAGGTCCTTCAAATACTTGGAAGTCACCTTAGATCCCTCACTTACCCTGGATGTGCATGTTACAGCCATCACCAAAACTATAAACCAAAGAATCGGTGTCCTCTACCACATCCGTCTGTTCCTTACATTGACCTCCTGCCGCAAGATTGCAGATGCCACACTCCTGACCCTCCCTATGTACAGTATGGTGCTCCATTACTGCTCTCTGCTACCATATCCATACTATCACACTTATCACAGGCCTACCATAGAGTTGGCAGGTTTGCTCTCGGGGCCAGTGCTCGGCACCATCACTGCAATGTCCTGTCTGCTCTGGGATGGCTACGCTATGAATTAAAATTATGTTGTGCCACACTAAGCTTTATACTTAAGCTTGTATGCTGCTTCACTCCTCCTTGCCTTGTTGATATTGTTCAATGTCGTCTCCCTCAACGTGCCCTCAGATCTACCTCCTTGCCTCTTCTCTCAGTGCCAAATGTACAACTCTCCATGGCTTGGAGATCATTTGCATTTTCTGCTGTGTCCTACTGGAACTCTCTACCTCCTTCTATACTGGTCTGCATCTCCCCCTCTCAGTTTCAAAGTTCGCTGTTATCTCCCCTAACCGCTCCACCTTGCTCCAGCTTCCGATGACTCCTAACCTTTGTTCACTCCTTGCATGATTCTCCTAGCAAAAGTTTCCACTCTGTCTATCTCCTGCTCTCCAAGAAAAAAAAAAATACTATAAATGATGTCTGTATGTCAGGTTTTGTTGACTGTGCTTTAAATTGCTTATTTTGCATAACTGAATGTAATTGATGTACTCTCTTACTGTATGTATGATTACTCCTTGTCTAATTTCTTGTATCAGTGAATGCAGTATCAGTGCACTGCACTTCCCGGGTCACCCTTGAAAAAGGGACTGTCTTGTCTCAGAGGGCCTACCCAGTTACCAAAATTCAATAAAATAAATAAAATTAAAGAACATGTAAAAGAGAATAGGACCTGGGACAGACCCTTGAGGGACATCTGAGCAGATAGGGAGAGGTAATGAAATGGAGCTACCTATCTGGATAGCTTGAGATGTACCACCAAGGCAAGAGTGAAACCAGCTGAGTGCAGAGTCAGAAAGCCCTGCTGCTTTAATCTTGTTCAGAAGAAGGGGGTATGAGCCACTGTGTCAAAAGCTTAGCAAGATCAACAGAGATGGGAGACGTAATCAGGCCCAGATTAATATCTGTGAGGATGCAGTAAGTGAGCCATAGGAAGGAAGTAGAAGTGAAGTGGGATTTCCTGAAACTAGACTGAAAGGGGGTGAAGGAGGAGGAGTCAAGGAGGTAGACAGTTGAGATAGTACAAGGCGTTCCTGTAATTTAGCTAGATTAGGAAGGAGAGAGATGGGATGGTAGTTACCAGGAGAAGAGGGATCACCACCTTTAGTGATGGAAATGTCAGTAGCCTGCTTCTAGACATCAGGAGCAGTAGTAGAGGAAAAAGAAAGGTTGAGAAGCAAGGTAATAGGCAGTGCAATGGCAAGGGCTGAGAGAAGTAGAAGTTTGGGATCAAGACCAACAGGGCTATCATATTTGTGAGGATTAAGAGCAAGCAAGGACTTGAGGAAAGTTGAGGTTGTGGTAGGAGAGAAGGAAGAGAGATTTAAAGGAAGATAAGACAGAGAGTGACAGCAGAAAGGGGGAGAAGGATGAAGGCGCACCCCAGCATCCCACCAGCCCTGTCTACTGTCTTGTCAGACTGCCTTGCCACCTTGAGATCATCAGATATGATTAGCCCAAGGTCCTTCTCTTGCTTGGTGACTGTAAGTACCTCCCCCAATCTTATACACAGCCCTTGGGTTTTCCCACCTCAGGTGCATGATTTTGCAGTTTTTGGCATTGAAACCCAGCTGCCACACCCTAGACAACTCCTCTTGTTTCCCCAGATCCCTTTGCATTCTCTCCACCCTTTCCTAGGTGGCCACCCTGTTGCAGATGGTTGTGTCAATTGTGTGGTACTTTGACCCCCCCCTTTTGGAAAGCATGCTTTGGCATTTCTTTTCCCCCAAACGTCTACTGCAGTAGCATGTCTATCTATTTTATTTTTCTAACTATAGCTTTTCTACTATTATGGGTAGGCCACCCATAATAGTATCATGTCTCTCTTGGCTATTCCCCCTGTATATTCATCTTTTCATCCCTGCTTTATGCCTGCAAGTTAAGAAACTAAGGAACCAGTAAGATAGTGCTGGGTATTGTATATGCTGTGTTGTAATACATGATTTCCAGTCAGGAAAACAGAGCGCGGTATTTTTCTTTGTAAATTATGCCCCAATGCACGTTTGTGCTATAGTCCAGCCCCTATGGGGATTTGGTAAAGCCAGGGACATCTTTTCCCTGCAAGGAGCTGTGTTTAGCTTCACTGACAGTAGATAATGGCTGCCGCTGGTTACGGAGGGTAAAGGAGCCGAATAGGATCTCAGAGAAGTGAGATCTGCCACGGGAGAGAAGCCCAAAGCATAGGAAGGCATTCCTCATTGTAAAACAGTGAGAGACTGTGTTTAAGCAGTCCGGGAGATTGCTCATGGTGCCTCAGTGCCCTGAAAGTGCAAGGATGTCACTTTCTTTGACGCACACCTTAAAGAAATAATTTATTCTTGCCCAATAAAAGGAACCCCTTGTGAAATAGACACAGAGAAAATGGCAGAACTGAAATGTTTTACCGACGGCTTACCTTTTTAGCCGACGGGTTTAGAAGCTGCTGTAAGGTGTTAAGGGTATTATTATTGTATGCGTGTACAGAAGAATCATCGGCCATATGAACTAAATACATGTTTGCTTTTTGTTTGAAGAAGTAAAATAAGTTCCTACCTGACTAAGGGAAGTTTGGAAAAAATGAGCCCTTAGGAGCCAGCAGACCCATGATGAGGCTGTCATATAAGAAATGACAGCTGTCACTCCATTTGAGTTGGGGGAGGAGCTACACAAATTACAGGCAATTAGTAGGTATTTGTTTATATCTTGTCCTGTACTACCAAAAGGAGGACAAAGAGTGTTTCTAATGATACCAGTATGATAATCTGAGCATATGGTCAAGCTGATTCCCCATCATGTGTGTACTAGAGGAGGAATGATTATTTTTCAGATTGGGGCAGATCAACTGACCTGATGACACTCTAGGGAAGAGTATAAAAGCTGTCCTAGTGCTCATAAATTGCAGATCAACCTTGGAGTGAGAGGAGAGAGGTTGTCTCATAGCACAGAAGATCATAGTAAATTGTGTTTAAAAGATTAACTACTCTGTAGCAGGACTACCAAGGAAGGGTAGTTCTGGAGCTCAAGGAAGAGCTACTTTTGTTATTTATTTTCTTCTTATTTTATTGTCTGAAGTTTAAGACTTATTATCGTTTAAGGTTGTTTATGGATATTCTTTTATTTGTGTATATATCTTTCAAAAAAAAAAAAAAGCAGTCCTCAAGACTAATAAACATCACACCGAGCAAAGGTGTGTTAACATTAAACCGAGGTTTTGTGTCACTCATTTACCCCACCCACACAACCCGGTCACCGATTTTGGTGTTAGCAGTGGGATATCTGGTTGTCTAGTATAGGTGAGACACCAGAATCTGGTACCAGCCCTAGTACTAGGGAAAAGCGAGTGACATGTGGGACGATGAGGAGAAGACGAAGGGAGCTATAGCGACAGATGTCCAGACCAGAACCCAGATAGTGAGAACTGGAGAGACCCTAATGCCAGGATTAGGACAGGTGGTGAAACCACAGAAACCCAAGGATTGGGACGTCGAGGACAAGGATGAGGATGAGGATCGGAAGGAAGAGGAATTCCCGATGTACCCAGAGGAACCACCGGAGAGATTACCCGAATTACTCCGATGGCTGGCCATCAGACAGATCGATATGGAGTCAGAGAGGGATCATGAGAGGAGACGGCAGGATACCAGGAGGGCAGAGACTCTTCTGGCTTTACATAACTTGGGGGCAGGTAGTGGTCAGGATTGAAGTAGGCCTGACCCAAACCCAAAGGATATCAAGCAGGCAAAGATGACATTGTTAGATGATATAGAGGGGTATCTAACCACTTTCGAGAGGGTTGCTCAGGCATGTGCATGGCCACAGACACAGTGGGTGGTACGACTAGCTCCATACCTAACTGGGAAAGCACAGTTGGCGTATAGTAATATGGATGCCCGTATGGCCAATACATATACTAAGGTTCATACTAAGGTAAGGAAAAAGAGCTAGTAGGTCGAGGCCCATATTGCTCTTATGCTAGGCCAAAGAATAGTATGATAAATTATACCCAGAATTAATTAACTTGTCAAGATGATGTTTAAAAGTATCCTTAATGTCACTCATAATTACAGCAGATGGAAGTTTATTCCAGGGTCCAATGGTTCTCAAGGTAAAGAAAAACTTCCGATTATTATGCTTGAATGATTTGCCAACCAACTGAAGAGTATGACCTGTAGTATTATGTATAGATGACCTGAATTCAAGACCTAACTCGGTCATGACATACGTATTATGGACAACATCATAAAAAAATAGAAGGTTGCCTCTCAAGCGTCTAGTAGTAAGAGGAATAAGTTTTAAAGAGTCTAGCTTGTGTTCATAGGATGCAGATTCAAGACCAGATATTTTTTTAGTGTACTTTCTCTCTACTTTTTCAAGGGTACTAATATCAGATTTTTTAAATGGACAGAGGTCTGACGTGGGACCTAAACAAGGGCATTAACACCTCACGATCTCTAGATCTGATATTATGAAGGATCGACCAAACAACCTTGTTAGATGTACTAATAACTGAATTCAAATGTTTTGAGAATGTTAAATCATTCAAAATAGTAATTCCTAAGTCTCTCTCATCAGTGGTGGCATAAAGCGTGGAACCATCTAATAAGTATGGAAAGTTTAAGATAATGGAGCCCAAATGTATGACTTTACATTTGGTAGAGTCAGTATAATACCCCATGTATCAATCCAGTTGGAAATGATGTCAAGATCATGCTGAATAAAAGCTATCTGATCTGAGTTAGAACAAGGTCCCCCAATCTTCACATCATCTGCATATTTTAGAAATATAGAAACATAGACTTTGACGGCAGATAAGGACCACTTGGCCCACCCAGTCTGCCCATTTCCCTACCTGTTGGATAAGCTGCAGATTCTAGTTAACCAACAGCCTACTTCCTGCAACCCCCCACTATAATTGCCTTATGTCTGTCCCATGCATGTTTGAATTCCCCCACTGTTTTAGACCCCATAACCTCTCCAGAAATTATGGGTTAAATCAGCAATGAAAGCTCGAAAAAGACAGGGGCCGAGAACTGAGCCTTGCGGGACACCGCTCAAGACCTTACCAGCGTTAGAAAGAATACCATTCATGATCACCCTTTGTGTTCTATTACAAAGCCAATTTTTAATCCAGACAATTATATAGTTATTAATATTGAGTCTCCTAAGTTTGTGAATTAGAGCCCAATGTGGCATGGTATCGAATGCCTTACTGAAATCTATAAAAATTACATCACAAGGTATCCCACTGTCCAGAAGAGTACTAAAGTGTTCATAGAAACAGAGCAGGTTGGTTGAACAACTTCTACCCCTCTTAAAACCATGTTGCTGAGGATTGTTTGCATCAATAACTGGAGCGATGATATCTTTAAGGAGACTTTCCATAATTCTACAGATAGAAGAAGTTAAGCTAATGGGCCGATAGTTTTCCCAAAGATGTTTAGAGCCCTTTTTATGGATTGGAACAACTGTTGCCTCCTTCCATTCAGTAGGAATGTAATTATTTTGTAAGAAAAGTTCAAACAGGAGTTTAAGTGGAAGGGCAATGGCCCGCGATGTTATCTGGACCGGGACAGAATTTACCTTTCAGTGTACTAATAAGTTCCACAGTGAAGGTAACAGGAGGATCAG
Organism: Neoceratodus forsteri; assembly: GCA_016271365.2. Lineage (NCBI taxonomy): Eukaryota > Metazoa > Chordata > Ceratodontiformes > Ceratodontidae > Neoceratodus > Neoceratodus forsteri. The sequence goes on from CM028132.1 coordinate 1,286,411,102, forward strand.
AATGATTGATAATGGACTGGGGTATTTGGAATTCTGATGCAGAAAAGATCTTACAAAATTCAGTATTAAATACTTCAGCCATGGATTTAGGATCATGAATGAGAATATTGTCTGTTATAAGAGGCCCCACCTTGCATGATATTTTCCTAAGAGAGCTAATATAAGAATACAATTGTTTAGTATTGGATTTATTGGCTGTCTTGGCCAAATTCAGTTCCCATCTAGATTTAGCCCTTTTAATAACTGATTTGCATTTCTTGTTAGATTTGTTATAAGACTCCCAATTAAATGTGGTCTTGTTTTTAAGAAAATTATGATATTTTTTATTTTTATATCTGATCAATTTTTTAATGTTGTGATTCATCCATTTAGGTATCTGTTTTCCATTTGAATTCTTAGTTTTAGAGGGAATGTGAGTATCCCTAAGAGTAGTAATAAGTGACTAAAATGTAACCCAACTTTGTTGAGGTAATTGATCAACAAAGATGGATGTCCAATCAAAATCCTCCAAATGCTGCTTTACAGCAGAAAGATCAGCTTTATCATACAAATATATGATTGAAGAATTATAGTTATAGATAGTATGATTCTGTAGAGTGAATAAAATTAAGTTATGGTCACTACCTCCAATAGGTAAGGATATTCTCACATCCCTAATATCTAACTCAGCACTACTCAAGATGAGGTGTAAAAATATTGTTACCTCTAGTGGCAGATGTTACCCATTGTTTCACATCAAGTTCCAGACAGGTAGTCAAGAACTTGTTACCTTTGCCACTAGAGGCAGAGGAAGACTGCCAGTTAATGTCAGAAAGATAAAAGTCTCCGGTAATTAAGACATTTCCCATTTGATTGGCAAATTTCGAATTCTGATAGAATAGCATCCAGAATTTAACTAGGTGAATTAAGGGGGAAGGTAACATGTCCACAGGATAACGAAATCCTGATTCGAAAGGAAGAGTTTAATCCAAAGACTCTCAGTCAAAAGATTATGAGTTTTTAAAGAAGTAGAAATATTCACAGCATTAATTTTATTATTAATAAATAAAGCAACCCACCCATCCTTCCTATCTTGTCGGTTCTGTGAATAAGTAGTATACCCAGGTAGATGCGTGTCCCAAAGTGACTCATCATCTCCCCAAGTTTCACAAACAGAGATGATATCTACAGTATGTCATTGTTGAGAACTCTAATTTGTAGTTCATCATATTTCTGATTCAAACTTCTAGCATTCAAGCTAAGGAAATGTAAATATTGACTAGAAAGTTTACATGAATCAAGAGAAGAGGAATGGACCCTCAACTCCCCCCCAATGACTAGTTTAAATGGTTATTGATTAATGACAGGAATTGTTTGCTCAGCAAGGCATTACCTCGTCTGCTAAGGTGCAGACTATCAGAGCAGAAAAGTTCTGGTCTATCTGTAAACTCCTCCCAATGGGTAATACAAGAAATGTTTTGATGCAGACACCAGTGCTGAAGCCAGTTATTGATAATTTTAATTTTTTGATTAAGAAACAATGAGTATCGAGGTATAGGTAAAGTCTCCGAAAAGCATATATCACACCCAAGTTCAATCAATTTATTAGTCATGGTGACATATGCTGATTTAATGTTCTGAACAGAGTCTTTATAAATATTGTTAGCTTCCACATGAATGATACAAAGTAGGTTGATGTCCTGTGAGCCAATAATATTGTCAGCTATTCCTTAAGGAAGTGGCGGACTTCGTCGTCGACCTGGTGTTTGAGTCACCCAGGTTGATGGTGCTGGGTGACTTTAATACCTGGATCAACAACGAACTCTCGCAATTTGGACAGCACTTCCTCCAATTGATGAACTCATTGGGCCTCTCACAGGTGGCTACCTCTGCCACTCATAAACATGGCCATTCCCTTGAGCTGGTCTTCCTCCTGGGGATGGAAGCCTCCGGAGTGGGGGTGGAACCTGTCAGATGGTCTGACCATTACACTGTGAGTTTCAATTTTTGCACCCCCCTGCATAGGCCAACCCCTGTGGAGATGGTCAAGTACCACTCTTTACGGGATGTGACTCCCGATGGTCTAACTGCAGCACTTGATCTATCAGAATTTCCTGTGATGAGCTTGGATTCAGAGATTCTGATTCTGGCTTAAAACAAGGCCATTACTTCTGCACTGGATTCCATTGCTCCAATCCGTGTGCGCCCTCTCTCCCTCCTCCCTCAGTCGCCATGGTTTGATGGGGACTTGAGGAAGTTGCAGCGACTAGGATGCAGGTTAGAAAGGTGCTGGCGCAAATCCGGCTTAGCTGCTGACCATCTTAGACTCCTAGAGCATTATCAACTCTATCAGTCAGCAATTACTTGTAAGAAGGCAGTATTCCTGTCCGGAGAAATTGCTGCTGCTCAGAACTGACCAGCCCAGCTCTTTCGAATCGTAGACAGGCTGTGCAACCCAGCCGGTCTACAGGTTCGTAGAGCCTTTTCACAATTGCAGTGTGAGGAGCTTGCTCGGTTCTTTGCAGATAAGGTGGATGACATCAGGGTGGAGACCCACACAGCACTCTCTATGGGAGTTGCCGGAGACCAGCCCCCAGTCGTAATCCATCTGTTTTCCTGGAGTTCCTTTGAAAGGCCAGAAATTGAGGATGTTATCAGGATTGTCCAGGGTATGCACACTACATGCTGTAGTTTAGACCCGGGTCCTACAGCCCTGATTATGGGCTGTGGGGAGGTTATCATCCTGGTTCTGGCGAAGATAGTCTGGTGCTCCTTAGACTCTGGTGAATCCCCCGAAGGAGGCAGTGGTGACACCAGTGTTGAAGAAGGCTTCTTTAGACCCAGACTCCCTCGCTAACTATAGGCCTATCTCGAACCTTCCCTTCGTGGGGAAGGTAATTGAGAAAGTAGTGGCTGCCCAGTTGGACAACCATTTGACCATCCATAACATTTATGACCCTCTTCAATTGGGTTTTCGAAAGAGGCACAGCACCGCGACTGCGCTGGTTCAGGTGCTCAATGATCTCCTGATGGTGAGAGACCAGAAAAAATGGTCCATTTTGGTCCTGTTGGATCTGTCAGTAGCATTTGACACCGTAGACCATGGGGTGTTGCTTGAGCACCTGAGATGCATCTGTGGGCTTTCAGGTTTGGTTCACAGATGGTTCACTTCTTTCCTCACTGGTAGAACTCAGAGGGTGATGTTGGGGTATTTTCCTCTGATCCTACCTCTCTGTCTTGTGGGGTGCCTCAGGGCTCTGTGCTGTCTCCCATGTTGTTTGAGGCATACATGCTTCCCCTCGGAGACATTGTAAGATGATATGGGCTGGAGTTTCATTGTTATGCTGATGATATCCAGCTCTATCTGTCTTTTGCACCAGACCAGAATGGAGCACTCTCGGTGTTTAACAACTGCCTTGGCGAGATCCAGGGTTGGATGAGGTCCAGCTGGCTGAAGTTGAATTCTGGGAAGACGGAGGTGATGGTCGTGGATCCTGGTCGCCAGACAGGGGGGTTGGGAGCAAATCATCCCACAGGTTTATTCCTGGGGGATGTTGAGCTCCCTGTCTCTGAACAGGTGCATGACCTAGGGGTGATTCTTGATGATCGGCTGACATTACGTGCTCAGGTGTCGGCTGTAGTTAAATTATCCTTTTACCATCTGAGGAACATCGCTAGGATCAAGCACCCTGTTCCATCTGGGGACTTGCCTACACTGATCCATGCCTTTGTGAACTCGTGTTTGGATTATTGCAACTCCCTTTACTTTGGGCTTCCAGGGGCTGATATCCGCCGCTTGCAGCTGTTGCAGAACTCAGCTCCCGGTTGTTAATGGGGATTCCTCATTCTTCCCACATTACACTGGCGTTGCGGGATCTGCACTGGCTGCCAGTTCAGTGGTGGATCACCTTTAAAGTCAGTTTACTGACATACAAAGCCCTACACGGTTTGGGCCCTGACTACTTGAAAGAGCTTCTGGTCCCTTACCTCCCGGAGCGACCGCTCCGCTCAGCCAACGAGGGGTTGCTAGAGATTCCAAGGGTAGCTTTAAAATTTTCTGGTGCCCGAGCTTTTATGTTCGTGGAGCTGACCCTCTGGAATTCTCTACCACACTGGATTAGAGTGCATGACTGTGGGGGGTTTTAAACAAGCTTTGAAGTCTTTCCTATGGAAGAAGGCATATGGGAATGGTGCAGACATGGATTGATATTACTGATTTTATTGATTTTATGCTATTTTATTGTGATGTTATTTTAAATGTACTGCACCTTGATTTTTAAAAGGCGCACTATAAATAAAGATTATTATTATTATTATTCTTATTATTATTATTTAAGGTCAGTGATTTTAGCTCCACTGAAACTAGAATAGGTCCTATTATGTTTATCAGGTTCACAGATAGCCCTGTACAAATGTTTAACAATAGAGTCACCCACTAGAAAAGTTTGTCTAGAATCTGTAACATCTATATTGGAGACAGTTAAAGGAATCTCAACTTCATGGTCAAAAGTTACAGCATTATTAGATGAAAAGTCAATTAATGAAATATCAGCAGTGGAAATAGGAGCGGGAGTCAGAGAACTAGAATTAGACATTCCTGTGTCATTATAAAGAATGCCTATGGGGTTACTACTACCAATGGGAACCTCTGTTGGGGTGCGTGATATATCAATAGGAAGGGAGGATGGGGGTCAAAACTATTATGTACTGGAATGTTGAAATACTCAGCCCTTCTACTTTTTTTACTAATTTTGAACCTTTGGACATTATACCAGGTAACATCCACTGCACTGTTCTCATGGCAAGGCTCATTCTCTCTAGCTCTTTTTTTTGATGCCTCTAATGGATGAGTATTTAAACTACTATTAGGGACAAGGCAAATATAATCTCCGAATGTCGCTACATCTGTAGCAGTATTGGAAACAGAATTAGGTTGAACCGGCATCCGGTAAGTGTCAGATACATCACTAGCCCCATGAAGTCTTTTGGACAAAGTATCCTGACTTGACTCAAGTACCAATAGGTGTTTATAAAACAAACTAATCTCGCATTGTAACACTACATTTTTGGTGCATTTGGGACACTGAAAAGGGTGGCCATCACTGGTTGTAGTCAGAAGACTATACATCTTGCAGGACATGCATTTATAACAAATTTCCCCATTAACAGTAGTGATAGTATTATTAACATCACGTGATGGACTAGAAGGGAATGCCATAGCGTCAAGTATACTATAAGGCTATTGACAAACCTATAGTTTTGTACACAGCAGTACCTACTGTGCTTCTGTTACTAGTGTGCTAACTGTTGTTAGCATCTCGGTAACCAGTCTAACACTGCCTAACGTGCTTAACACGCATGGACTCATGTCTTAGAGTGACATCTTGCACAAGTGTACCATGTACACCCTGCTCTCTTGCTCACCCTGCTCGCACAGGGAATAGTTAAGTAGGCAGGAGTGACCTGGAAGTGCCCCAATAAGGTCATGCAGCCTCCCGATGTAAAATGTTTCAAACTGCTACAAATCACTGCGAAATCCACTCATTCGTGGAGCTGGCAGTGTTAGAAGTGTATAGTGCTGCCCAATGATAAAAACAAATATCCCCACTTGAGCTGTAGTTCCCTGGTGTATGGCCGGGAACTACCGCTCACTCTTCCTGCTTCCTGGGTCGGTAGGCAGGGCTCCTGGCATGCAATAGAGCGGTGCGTTAAAAATACATAACAATACATTATAACAAGCTGGGTTTAGTAATACGCAGAGAAAATCTCTGCTCAGCACACACAACAAGTGTTACAGAGCCAAATGAGCATACAGGGCTGCTTTATGTACTTGATTCATGACCCAGAAGTGCCCCAATAAGGTCACGCAGCCTCCTGATGTAAAATATTTCGAACTGCTGCAAATCACTGTGAAATCCACTCATTCATGGAGCTGGCAGTGTTAGAAGTGTATAGTGCTGTCTAATAATAAAAACAAATATCCCCGCTTGAGCTGTAGTTCCCTGGTGTATTGCTGGGAACTACCACTCACACTTCCTGCTTCCTGGGTCCGTAGGCAGGGCTCCTAGCATGCAATAGCACAGTGTGTTAAAAATACACAACAATACAGTATAGCAAGCTGGGTTTAGTAAAATGCAGAGAAAATCTCAGCTCAGCACACACAACAAGTGTTATTATGATCTAGTCAAAAAGGAAATTTTAAAGCAGTATGATATTAATGCCAAAACATGCCGGCAAAGGTTTCAGGCTTTAAAATTTCAGACCCAAGACACCCCCAGAGAGGTCTTTATAAGATTGAGGGACCTGTGTAATAAATGACTGCAGCTGGAAGGGAAAACCATAGATGATTTGGTAGATACCATAGTGGGTGAACAGTTCCTACAAGTCCTGCCTCATGATGTACAGATTTGGGTAAGGGAACACAACCCTGAGACAGCTGAGATTGCCATCACCTTGGCGGATGACTACCTCTCTGCTCACCAGAATATAAAGAAAGGAGGTGCAAGAGTATTGGAAAATACCAACAGTAAACCAACCCCCCTAGTGAGACCAGGTTATGAACAACCGAGGTATGGGAGATATGAAAGCCGACCAGATAACATGGGTGATACTAGCGGACGACCCTACCCTGCAGACATTATCTGTCAGAATTGCAAGGGCCAGGGACACACTGCTCATTTTTGCCCAACTAGGAGAGGAGAAACAGCACATCTGGCATTGTTAAATCCTGGGTACTTTTTTACGGAGGTGAAGGTAGAAAACCAAAATGTAACAGCCTTGATAGACTCAGGAAGCAAGCAAACATTAATCTGTCCAGAATTAGTTACCAACAAGGAAAGAGGACCTCCTATGAGTGTGGTATGCATTCATGGAGATACCCATGTATACCCCACGGTGCCAGTAAACATGGTGGTGAAGGAAAGAACAACCACATTGGCAACAGGATTGGTACCACACCTGCCGGTACCAATGGTTATCGGGCATGATTTTCCAGACTTTGCTGACTTAATGCCCGAAAATGGAACTGCCACTGCTGTAACTACAAGAGCGCAGGAGAAGAAACAACAAGAGTTGGGGGACATATTTCCTTTTAAAGATGAGGTGGTTGATGTACCTGGGAAAACCAAACTGCCCCACAACATGAAAAAGAAGGTACAGAGACAATAGCATGATAAACAGAAAGGGTTAACCCCTGAAACTGTACCAAACGTTTTTGTGAAAGCCAGTGTTGCAGCTGAACAAAATAATGATGTAGGGTTGCAGCCTTTTTTCCAACAGGTGGGAAAAATACAAACCCCAGGGGCCCCAAAGATAATAATGAAACACGATCTGTTGTATATAGCGTGTGAAAACCAAGTGACTAAAGAAGAGGTTGAGCAATTGTTGGTACCCTCTTGTTTTAGAGATGATTTGTTATATTTGAGCCATGACCTACCATGGGCAGGACATGCGGGAAGAGACAGGACACTGGGTAGGCTAACGCAGCATTTATTTTGGCCTAAAATACATGAGAATGTTGCCAGATACTGTAGAGAATGTGCGGCATGCCAGCTTGTGGCCCAAATAGGGAAGAAGGAGGAAGTCCCTTTGATACCCTTACCCCTAGTGACAACCCCATTTGAAAGGCTTGGGATGGATATGGTGGGCCCGCTCAATAAAAGCTCCAAGGGGAACCAATATATATTGGTCGTATGTGACTATGCGACAAAATACCCTGTCCACCCTCATGAGGTCAGTCACTACACCCAAAATAGCAGAGGAACTAGTGAAATTGTTCAATAGGGTAGGCATACCGAAGGAGATACTGACCAACTGAGGTTCCAGTTTCAATGCGGAATTATTAAGGGAATTATATCGATTGCTGGGTACAGTAACTGTCTGCACATCCCCTTATCATCCCTAGACAGATGGCCTGACTGAGCATTTTAACCAAACGCTGAAACGAATGCTAAAAAAATTTGTTCATGAGGAAGGTAAGGATTGGGACAAGTATTTACCCTTTGCCTTATTCGCATACAGAGAGGTCCCTCAGGCATCCACTGGTCATTCCCTGTTCAAACTCCTTTATGGCAGGAACCCTAGAGGACCTTTAGAGGTAATTAAAGAATGTTGGGAGGAAGGAAAGGACATGAAACACCCTGGAACAGCGCAGTATCTGAAAGAACTGAGGCAGCGATTGGTGAAATATTCTGTCAAGGCCCATAAGTTGAGCATTCAGGCCCAGATGGTGCAGAAGGCTACAGATGATCAGGGTACCCAGGCCAAAACATTTATAAAAGGGGATAAAGTATTGTTACTCCCAACCACTGCAAACAAGCTCCTCCTGAAATGGCAGGGACCATGTCAGGTAGTAAGACAGATGGGGCCTGTTACTTTCAAGATAGAGACACCAGATAAGATTCATAAGACTAAAATTTACCATGTGAACCTGCTGAAGAAATGGAATGAGAAAAGTTTCAGAGGGCTGAGTATGCTGATAATACCAGAAACACCCGAGACAGAAATGGCAACAGCTTATGAGAGACTGGAGACTAGAAAAGGGATATGGGAGGTGAAAGTAAATCCTGCCCTAGACCCTGAAAAGAGAAGAGAGTTACAGGATATGTTACTAGAATATCAGAGTACTTTCACTAGTGTGCCAGGTGTAGCTAAGGGAGTGGAGCATGAGATCCGGACCACATCCCCACCCATAAGGAAGAAACCGTATAGACTCCTAGAAAGGGTGAGACAAGAAGAGCAGCAAGAAGTAGAGAAACTGTTGCAAATGAAAATCATAGGACCATCTAACAGTGCTTGGGGTTCTCCCATTGTTGTGGTGCCCAAGAAGGAGGGAGGTATTAGTCTGTGTCTCGATTTCAAGGGACTGAATGCAGTATACCAATTTGATGCCTATCCCATGCTCAGAGTGGATGACATCCTATTTAAAGTCGGTAGGGCCCAATACATTTTTATCTCGGACCTTACCAAAGGCTACTGGCAGGTTCCCCTTGAAGACACTTCCAGGCAGAAAACGGCCTTTAGTACGCCTATGGGATTGTTCTAATTCCGGACCATGCCTTTTGGACTCCATGGAGCTTCGGCGACGTTCCAAAGGTTTATGAACCATGTGCTGGCACCTCACTTTAATTTTTGTGCAGCATATTAGGATGACATCATCATCTTTAGTCCAGATTGGAACACTCATTTGGCACACTTGAGGGCTGTCATTAGCTCAATTGCCAAAGCAGGAATAACCATCAACCCTGGAACATGTTCTTTGGTCATGTCGGAAACCAGGTACTTAGGTTTTTTGTTAGGTAATGGAAACATCAAACCCAAAATTGATAAGGTTGAGGTGGTAGCCAATTGTCCTCAACCAGAGATGAAGAAACATGTCCGCTCGTTTCTTGGGTTGGCTGGCTACTACAGTAGATTCATCCCCAATTTCACAGCTATGGCTAGCCTGTTAACTGACCTGACTAAGAAAAGACTTGGTAATAAAATAATGTGGGCACCAGAGTGTGAGAAGGCTTTTTTGGATATAAAGGCAGCATTATGTTCTTCACCGGTGCTACACAGCGCAGATTTTAGTCAGCCTTTTGAGGTTCATACGAATGCCTCGGGCACAGGTATTGGAGCAGTCTTGAGTCAGACTGTTGAAGGTGAAGAACACCCAGTCCTGTACATTTCACACAAACTCCAAGATTGTGAACAGAAGCACTCGACTGTGGATCAGGAATGCCTAGTGGCCAAGTGGGCCATCAAGGTATTACGATTCTATTTGTGGGGAGCGCCATTTTTGCTGGTTACCGATCATAACCCGCTATGTTTCATACACCAGGTGAAAGATCATTATAATCGGTTAATGCGGTGGTATATAGCACGTCAACCTTACAAATTTACTGTCCAACATCATGCTGGTACTCAAATGCACAAGGGACAAGGGAGAAGAAAGGAGAACAGAGGCAATCTGGCTGCAGCTCCTAGACTCAAGGGGTAGGAAACTAAGGTTTGGGGTGGTATGCAGGCCACCGTCCCAGTCTGAGGAGCTTGACAGGGAGCTAGTGGAACAAATCAAAAAGGTATGTAGAAATGGGAAGGTGGTCATCGTGGGGGATTTCAACTTGCCGGGGGTTGACTGGAGCATTTCGGTCACCTCCAGTGTTAGGGAGCAAGTGCTCCTGGATGCGATCCAGGAGGGTCTCCTGACACAGTTGATCAGTGTACCTACTAGGCTAATAAACACTTTAGATCTGGTATTGTTGAATGGGGAGGCAGTGAGGGAAATAAAGGTAGAGGACCCACTATCCAACAGCAATCACCAAACGGTGTGGTTTAATATCACGATGTGTGGGGAGCCAGGGAAATCAGTTACTCGGGTGGTAAACTTCAGGGGGGTGGACTTTGGGAGGATGCAGGAAATACTGAAAGAGAAACTGGAGGGCATAAGGCGTGAGATGGACATGGAGCTGAAATGGGATATTATTAAACGGGGGGTTACAGAGGCAACAGAAGCCTGCACCAAGGCACAGAGTAGGAGAAGCAGAGCAAGAAAACCATGCTGGTCTGAACAGCGAGGTTGTGGAGGTGGTGAGGGCAAAACGAGTGGCTCACCAGAGATTTAGGAGGACAGGGAAGGAAGTGGACAGGGAGGACTATGCAAGATGGTCCAGGGAGGTGACCAGAAAAGTGAGCGAAGCCAAGGCCCAGAGGGAGCTGAGATTGGCACAGGGAATTAATGGGGGGGGGAGAAAGACTTCTTCAGATACATCAGGGAGAAAAGAAAGTGCAAGGAGACAATAGTGAGGATAAAAAGAGGTGGGGAGTGGAAGGAAAAGGGGGAGGAGCAAGCAGAATCACTGAATGAATACTTTTGTTCCGTGTTCACAGAAGAAAAGGGGGAAGAGCTACCAGCATGGGCTGGGAGGGTGGGGACAGGAGGAGAGGAGGCGACAGATGGAAGAATTGAGACAAATAGAGTCTTAGAGGGACTGAGGACACTGAAGGTAGACAAGGCACCAGGGCCGGATGGTATCCACCCCAGGGTACTGAGGGAGATGGCAGAGGTGTTGGTGGAGCCACTGGCGGATCTGTACAGCACCTCACTGGAGTCGGGATGTGTGCCACTGGACTGGAGGATGACACATGTAGTGCCATTATACAAGAGTGGGCCAAGGGATGAACCGGGTAATTATCGTCCGGTAAGTCTCACATCCATAGTGCGCAAACTCATGGAAATGATACTAAATGAAAGACTGGTGTCGTACCTGGAGGATAATGGCCTCCACGATGTGAGGCAGCATGGGTTTGTTTCAGGGAAGTCTTGTCAAACCAACCTGATACAATATTATGACTGGGTGACAGGTGAACTGGATAAGGGTCATGCGGTGGATGTTCTTTACTTGGACTTCAGCAAGGCCTTCGATTCAGTGTGTAACCCCAGGGGGCGCTATCCTAAGGGCTACTACCCCTGCCTGCCCTAACTGTAACAGGGTGAGGGGCCCAGATCCGTTGGCGGGTGCCTCCACCCAGAGGTCGGGGTTAGAACAGTCGAGGTAGACTCGGTCACAGCCCTCTGGGTTGCTGCAACCTCCCCTTTCTTCCCACTAGTGGCCCACGCAGTTCAATTTCAGTGTTCTTACCATAAACACTTACCCCCCCCCCGCTCGAACCAGTCAGCTCACTCCGGGGACCCCCTTGAAAGTAAGGTACAGTTACACCACATTCACTGTGCAGTATTTCACCTTTAATACACATGCTAGCCAGAGTACTTTTGCAAAACAAGCAATCTGATTTATTTGAGGGGAGATAACAAGGACCGGGGGAAATCAGGTTGATTAGCTTACCACTACATTATATGAAAATCTACCTAGGGCTCTGTACACAGGCCTAACCTATTAATTACTGTTCTATGGGTACCCAAAGCCCTAATGGCTAGTTCCTCGATGCAGCTGGTTGGGGCCCTGACACAAGCGAGCATTTAGTTCCTGAGCAGATCAGAGGGAGCCAGAAAGCTCAATTAGTGCAGTCAGCAATACAACAAAACGACTTTGCCTTTGTTTGTAAGCTTTAACAGGGAGCTACCCTGATTCAGTACTCACAACTCCAGCAGAGAACCACTCTTTCACCACTTGCAGGGCTGAGCCTGAGCTTCAAAGCCCTCTTCACACATTTATATGGAAAACAACAGAGGGGTACCATACCAGGCAGCTGCTTCCAGGACCCGAACGAATTCACAGCTATGCGGGCGTTTCACTGCAGCTTCAATGTCCTGACAGACCGAGCGCGATTCAGCAGATTCTCCAGTCCTCTTCAGGTGAAGCCTGGTAGGTAACTGTGCTTGTACACAGCCTCCTCTGACTGCAAGCCTGCGGATTTAATCTGTGGAGTGCTGGCAATGCAAACGGCTGCCTCAGGCCTTTCACGCGCTTCCTGCGCGAACACTCAATGGCGCAGGAGCTCAGAGCTCCCTTCTTCACAGTCACAACGCATCTGCCCCTAACAGCATGGGCAATCCTTACAGCTCGGGCGCTACCCGATTCCATTGGCTGGTTACATATGCCAGTCACTTAGTCTGGCCCTCAGTGGTGCGAAAAGACGCCATGGCCCATAATGCCACTTCCAAGAACTACAAGCAGTGCCCCCATTGGTCATCTGGCTCCAGCCAGAGTCCTGATTCCTGGTTGGTCACCTCCACTCCATTTCCAGTGCCCCTTAGCTGCTATTGGACCCCTTTCCACACAGTCCGGGTCCAATATGGAGGGGCACAACGTAAAGTCCCAGCTGCAATAAAAGGGAGTTAGGTAAACTGCAATTTCACCAACACTATACATGTTCCTAAAGGGAAAAACTACATCTTTCAGATGGGCTCCCTTAGCACTCCTAGCGACTGCAGAAACGGAGCGATCAGACAGCAGTCCAGGGCGGGATTCGAACAGAGAAGCCCAGTTCTCTATTTGAACCACTAAAGCCTGCGAACAGGCAGCTCTTAAAGAGACAGTACTGGAGGCTTTAAATGCACTCACAACCCCCACATTTAACGGCCTTACGCCGAACACCAGCCAGGCACGGAGCATTTAAGCAAGCTCCGGAAAGGCTTCTAGGAACCCCCATTTATAGGGGGGGGTTACACCCTTCCTGGCCTGGAAAGAACTTGGCGTCCGCATCAAGTAGTTACCCTTAAATTACTTTAAGGCAAACAGCTTAATTAACATTATGTCACACTTTAGATTACATGCATTGCTACTGTATTTACAGTTTACTACAGTTTATGCAATATTACCCACACACACAACCTTTTCCCTTTTTAAATCAGGTCATTAGTTCCTGTCCATGACACCTGGAAAGAGGGGACCCCTCCCTATCAGCTACTTTTGGGCTACCTAAAGCAGGGGTACCACACTCGAAGGGCAATACTAACAGGCTGGAGTTATCCTCCAAGGCTAGCTTAGGCAAGGAGCTCATGGACACATACACCCCTTTATTTATTTATTATTTATTTATTTGTTTTTGTTAACCGGGTTGGGCACACTAGACAACCAAGTGCCTATTTTCAGGTGCGACCCGGGAGGGTTACATAGGCAGTTGCATACAGGAGACAATTACATACAGTTGGGCAGAAACAGGATTACCAGGCAAATGGATAGGCAGCTAACAGTAAAGTACAAAAAGTAGCAGGCAATAAAACAACAGACATAACCTGATGGAAAGAGGAAGCAAGGCAGCAATTTAGAGTAGAGGTTGGTGGACAAGGGTGCACGCAATTATGGAGTAGAGCTAAGCAAAGAAGGCAAAATTAGGTACACTTAATGAGCTAAATTAGTGCTATCAGAGTAAGTGCATGGGAGGGGAAACAGCGGGAGGGGCAGGGGGAAGGGCTGGGTGGAAATGGGAGCTCATGGTACATGAGGAGGTAGGGTGGATCTAGAAGGTACAGGGGCAAGTGGAGGAGGGGTACAGGAAGTGCCAGAGCAAGGATTTGAAGCGGGGATGTGAGGTGGCAGACGGGGTAAGGACTGGGAATGAGTTCCAGAGTTTAGGGGCAACGGAGGTGAAGGCGTGGTCCCCCATGAGGGAGCGAGTTCTAGGGACAATCCGATCGAGGGCTCTCTTGATCTCAGCTGGTAGGACGGGGGGGCCAGGGTTTGGGGGGGGAAATGAGGGTGGAGGGAGTGGCCGATCTAATAATGTTATCAATGAAATTGCCAAGCATGAAGGCGTGATGCTTTTCTGGAGGGAGCCACTCCAGTCGGGAGTAGAGGTCACAACGGTGAATGAGGGGCGGAGCGGAAAGGGTGAAGCGGCAGATGTTATTGTAGGCGGTGTCCCATTTCTGAAGGCTGGATGGGGGTATGGGGGCAAAGGTAACCGGCCCATAGCAGAGAGTGGGGAGGAGGACCCCTCTGGCAAGTGCCAAACGAGCTGCAGGGGTTAGGCAGTTTTTAGCTTTGTAGGCAAGGCCGAGCTTATAATTTGTAGCCCTGCAGATGTTACGAATTTGCAGGGAGAGATCGAGCTGCGGGTCCAGAGTGACGCCCAGGTACTTGATTGAGGCCACAGTTTGTAGGGGAGAGCCGTCAGTGTCAAGAATTTATGGACCACATTTAAGGGCAGGTCCACAGGCTGACCCAGAGACTCATAACTCAACTTTACTACAGGCCGTACTTCTCTGCTAGAGCGTCTAGGGGTCTCGGAAAACCCTGCTACAGGCCCCGATTCTGTTTCAGCCTCATTGAGATTAGTAGGGGGAACCTCCACAGGGGAAGGGGACCCAGTGCTCATAGTACTTTCGGGGGCATGACCCTCTACATCAGGACCCACACTGCTTGGCTCAGTGGGGGACTGTTCAGGCACTAGTAAAGAACCATCAGGGCACTCAAAATATTCTTCAGGTTCTGGCATATCACTGGCTTTTTCCCCACATCACTTCCTTCTTCTGAAAAGTCAGATAGTTCAGTCAGGCCAGACAGTTCAGCCAGGTCTAAGGATCCCACCCCTTCGGCTTGGTTGCCACTCACTTCATCTCCTGGGAGCATTGGTTCCAGTGACAAAGTTGGGGGCTCAGACAGTCCAGAAAGCCCAACTTCGTCTCCAGAGTTGACCAGGGGATTGCCCTGAAACAGTTGACTCAGTTCATAAGAGGGATAGTATTCAATATTATTCTCATTGTCTTCAGACACAGATTGACGATCACCTTCATCAGAGGGGTTTGGACAAGGCCCTCTTATTTGGCTTGCTGATGAATCAAGTGGTCTGTTTTTTTTCTTGGCAGCAGATCTAGTCGTAGGCCTGGAGGGGGGGCATTGGGAGGTTCAGCTTCAATCAAGATTTGCCCGATTGGCAGCAGATGATTTCTGTGTATAGTTTTCACATATTTTGAATTGTTTTCAGGCCGTAGTTTATATACAGGTAAATCTTCCAGTTTTCCCACAACAATATGAGGGAGGTGATGCCATCTGTCAGCAATTTTATGTTTGCCATGCAGTCCCAAATTCCTCAATAGCACTCTATCCCCTTCTCTCAGTTCCATTGTTTTCATTTTCTTATCATACCTCTCCTTGTTGGCCAGGTTTTGTTTAGCAGACATAGTCTGGGCCAGTTGGTAGGCATGGTTCAATTGGGCCTTCAACTTCTGTACATACTGTAGATGATTTTCTGCTTGCACCCCATCAGGGGAAACCCTGAAACACACATCCACTGGCAGTTTAGCCTCTCTCCCAAACATCAGCCTGTACGGGGAAAATCCAGTGGCATCACTTTTGGTGCAGTTATAAGCATGAACCAGGGTGCTAATCTGCTGGCTCCATCTAGGCTTGCCTTTGGATTGCAGTGTGCCCAACATATCAAGCAAGATGCGGTTAAACTTTTCAGGTTGGGGATCTCCCTGGGGATGATATGGGGTGGTTCTTGATTTTCGTACTCCCCACAAGGATAGCATTTCTTTAATCAGGCGGCTCTCAAAGTCCCTTCCCTGGTTGGAATGGATTATCTGGGGGGCCCCATAGTGGACAAAGAAGTTCTCAACAAGTACTTTAGCCACCGTGGTTGCTTTCTGAACTTTAGTAGGAAAAACCTGTGCATACCAGGTAAAATGATCAGTGACTACCAATATATTGCTGATGTTTTTCAGGTCTGGTTCTAGGCTCAGGAAATCAATGCAGACCAGTTCCATAGGGGCACTAGTAGTGATGTTAACCAGGGGAGCAGCCCTCTGGGGCAGGGTCTTTCTTTGTAAACACCGGCTGCAAGTCCTGATATACTGTTCTACATCTGCACTCATTTTTGGCCAGTAGAATCGGGTCCATACCAGGTCAAGAGTTCGGTCTATGCCAAGATGCCCCATGTGATTATGTAGGGATCTCAAAACCAGTTCTCTAAAAGCAGTGGGCAGCACCAGTTGTTGTTTGTCTACCCGGCCCTCCTTATCCACAGTCTCTCTGTATAGTAGTTGGTTAATCAGTCTTAACTTTGGCCCATCTTTGTATAACAAGGCAGTTCTCACGTCAGTGGAATGCAACTTGGACACGTCCCTCCCGGCCTGCAAAGCCTCCACAGCAGCTTTTATCATGGGGTCTCGGGATTGAGCCCATTGGAGACTATCATTGTTGAATTGGGGCAGCAATCTAGTGTCTAATGCAGAAAAATGACAGTAAGCAGCAGGTATACAGTTCTCGGATGGCCCCAAGCAATCCACCATGCAGTCCACAGCATCAGGAGACACCTGTTCCTCCTTGTCAAATTTTTGGCAAAGGGCTCTTATGTCAGGTTCTGACAACCTGACTCAGTCGGTTTGTGGCATGGGCCTCTGAGAGAGAGCATCCGCATCTATATGGTTTAGGCCTTCTCTGTACTCAACAGCATAGTCGTAGGTGGCCAGCGCAGAGAGCCACCTATGGCCAGTGGCATCTAACTTGGCTGAGGTCTGCACATAGGTCAGAGGATTGTTATCAGTCTTTACCAATATCTTGGCACCGTACAAATAGTCATGAAATTGATCAACAATGGCCCACTTCAGGGCCAGGAACTCTAGTTTGTGCACGGGATAGTTTTTTTCTGAAGGAGTCAGACTTCTGTTGGCAAAAGCTACAGGTCTTAGACCGTTTGAGTGCTCCTGATATAACACAGCTCCCAACCCTTGTAGACTGGCATCAGTATGAAGAATATATGGCTTGGCCGGGTCAGCATAGGCCAGCACTGGGGCATGGGTAAGTTGATAGATGATGTCGTAGAAAGCTTCCTCACACTCAGTAGTCCAGCGGTCTCCAAACACATCATTCGGACGAAAATACTTCTTCTCTGCCTCAGAGTGCACCACTTTCTTATACTTTTTGTGGGTGGGTGGGGGTACCCCTGAGTAAGATTGAGGAGGGGGTGGATCACTCGAGAATAGTCTTTGACAAACCGCCTCTAATATCCGCAAAACCCCAAGAATCGTTGCAGCTCTTTCAAATTCTTTGGCTGAGGCCAAGTAGTCAAAGCCTCCACTTTGCTGGGGTCAGTCTCTATGCCTTCAGTGGATACTATGTGGCCCACATACTTCACAGAAGTTTGGAAGAATTGTCACTTGTCTATAGATAGCTTAAGACCGAAATCCTCCAACCGATCCAGGACCTTGAACAATCGACATTCATGTTCTTCCAACGAGCGGCCAAACACTATGACATCATCTAAGTAAACCAAACACTCAAGCAAATTCATGTCCCCCACAGCACGTTCCATCAGGCGCTGAAAGGTAGCTGGGGCACCTGAAATCCCTTGAGGCATCCGGATAAACTCATAGAAACCTAGGGGGCAAATGAATGCGGTCTTTCTCGGTCCTCTGGGCCATCGGGATCTGATAGTACCCACTGCAGAGGTCTAACACAGAGAATCACTTACTGCCATTCAAACAATCCACGTCCTGTAGTGCATGGCATGGTATACTGGTCTGGGATGGTCTGTCGATTCAAGGTAATATCTACACACATCCGAACCGCCCCATTCTTTTTTCTCACTACTACAATGGGGGAAGCATAGGGGCTCCTGGAATCTTGTATCACTCCAGCAGCAAGGATCTCTTGCAAATGCCGCCTCACATTGTCTATGTCAGCCGGGGCCAGGTGCTGAGGTCTCTCTCGAAAAGGCCTTTCATCATGCAGCCGGATGTGGTGCTCAGCCCCTTGCACACATCCCACGTCCCATTCATTTAGGGAAAATACCTGGTCTCTTTTGGCAAGCTTCTCACTGATCCTCACTTTCCATTCAGCAGGCAACGGGGAGTTGCCGAAATCAAACAAGTCAGGGGTTACTCTGTCATCCTTCCTCGAACCCTTGCTATTGGGCAGCACTGCAGTATCTGCACAATGTACACTTGCCAGGGTGCACCCTTGTTTTATTCGAATCTCCTTGTCAGACACATTATGAACTTGAACCATCACCCTCCTGGCGTAAGCATGGGCTCTAGCAGGCAAGATACTGGGTTTAACCAGCAGTCCCTCAGGCAATCTTCCCTCCCCAGGTGCATCCAACATCAATAACTTATTCTTAACATCTGTTCTCATTCGGACTTCCCCTTGCAAAACACACTGGGCATTTGGGGCAAGTGTCAATGGTGCTGGATCCTTCTTCCATACTACACTCACCGGGCCTTCAGGTTCCTCCTGGCTAACCTTCCTCTGAGTTTCGTAGGCCTTTTGGATCACAGCGGGTATTCTTAGGGCTTGCCCAGTCCTAAACACTTGCTTTTCTGAACACAATTGGGCTAATCAACCAAACATATGAGCATTTGTCCCAATCAACAGGGGTACCTCATCATACAGTCAAGTGGGGGGGCAGACTAAAGCCAAGGTTTCCACCTGTTCGTCCACTCCAGCCACAGAAGTAGGAAATGACAACCAGATCCGGATATACCCCAAATACGGATAAGCCTTGTCACTTAGCCCCCATACATGTAGACCATCCAAGGGTTGTAGTGGCACCTCAGGTAGGTGTGTCTGATACCAGTCCTGAAACATTATGGTTATCTGAGAGCCACTATCTAATACAGCTCGGTTGGGAATCCCATTTACTTGCACTGGGGCCTCCATCGAGGGCCCGACCACATCAGACCATTCAGGGGGCACAGCATTGACAGTTGCTTGGGCGTTGGCCCGGGTCACAAAGCCCTTCCTGGGGGGTCAGACGTGGGCCCTGGGATGCCAAGTGATCAGTCTGCTGTTGACCTTCCTTAAATTCTCCGGCAGCTGGCACTCAGGCTGAAAGTGTCCATCCTCCCCACAATGGTAACAAAACTTGGGGTCCTGGGGGTCCCTATTGGGAGGGGAGTACTTTGTCTGCTGGGGGCCCTCTGGGGGGTGAGGGGGTTCCCCGAGGCTAGACCATTGGTTTCTAAATGACTCAGGTTCCTCAGGCCTAACAGGGTGGGTAGTGGACCGCCTCAAATCCCTCACCAATCCCCGTAAGTTTCTAACCTCGGCCCTCAACTCGCTCTCTACTTGGGGGTCAGAGGAAATGGCATGCACCCCCACATCACCCTGAAATTCTGGGGACGCATCAGGCCTCCCTGAAAGGTGGGTCTCCTCGGGTGCACTAGACTCAGGGGTTCGGCTTGGGTTCACAGCTCCCACATAGGGTTCCCACCCCTCCTCATCAGTCTCCACTTCTCTAATCTTCCTCATCAATTGACAGTATTCAGGCAGGGTAGCCCATCTATCATATAACTTAAGTTTTAACAATATCACACTAGAAAATCTAGCAGACTTCAAAACATGTTCCAACCTGACCTGGTTCAAGGCCGTGGCTGTGATCCCCTCTTTTCGATAGGCCTTTTGCAAGGCCCGCTCCACCCTAGTAACAAAGGCGGACAGCTTCTCATTTCTCCATTGCTTGGCAGACTTGAATTTCCATAATAAGTCTTCCCAGTCTCTGTACTCCCAAACACTCCTCCAAGCAGAAAGATACTCTGCTGCGGTGGCTTCTGGGTTAGTGGCCCGCAAGAACCTAATGGCTTCTAAAGCGGGGCCCCGCAGACTCTCCATCAATCGCTTTCTTTTCTCCCCTCAGAGCATTGCCACTCCTGAACTAAGGGGGTGGCATAATCCATCCACGCCTCCAAGTCATCCTCCCCTGAAGGCACTGGCACTGTGCCAGAAAAAAGTTTCAGCCTACGGTAAGAATCGAGCTGTATAGGGGGAACTACTAGGGGCAGTGGAGACAAAATAGAACTCTTGGGGGGACAGGGAGAGGTACCTGGGGAAACCTGGGGGATGGTGTCACTAGAGAGGTCCAATGCTTGCAGCAACTCCTGGGTAGTCCTCCCTTCCACAGCTAGCAATTTAAGCAGTTTATCTTTGAAACTATTAGTTTGGGGGGAACCCCCAGGAGTGACTGACCCACTCCGAATGTGAACAAGCCTCCACCCCTGTGGGGCACCCTCTGGGTAAATCACTGGAGGTACCCTCTCGAGGTCGATGGCTACACTACACAAAAGTAGCACCTGCAGGGTCTGATCGAGCAGGTCAGCCATGTGCCCCTTCACCTCCACCTTGCCCAAACATTTAACACACTCTGCTATAGAAATAATGCCAGCTGTCAGTGTTCCCAGAGGCACGTCTAATAGTAACACAATTCTCTGGGAGTCCAGCTCTTCGGCTTCGCCCCACTCCATCAGTTTGTATACCATTGTCTTAATAGGATCCAACTTAATTTTTGCCATAATATCCCCTCCCAGTTTCCCCGTCAGCTTTTCCATTTTTTATGCACTTCACCCACTTGGCCACTAGGGGACACTAATCCCAGCGGTGCCTCCAATTTGTAACCCCAGGGGGTGCTATTCTAAGGGCTACTACCCCTGCCTGCCCTAACTGTAGCAGGGTGAGGGGCCCAGATCCGCTGGCGGGTGCCTCCACCCAGAGGTCGGGGTTAGAACAGTCGAGGTAGACTCGGTCACAGCCCTCTGGGTTGCTGCAACCCCCCTTTCTTCCCACTAGTGGCCCACGCAGTTCAATTTCAGTGTCCTTACCATAAACACTTACCCCCCGGCTCGAACCAGTCAGCTCACTCCGGGGAACCCCTGGAAAGTAAGGTACAGTTACACAACATTCACTGTGCAGTATTTCACTTTTAATACACAGGCTAGCCAGTGTACTTCTGAAAAACAAGCAATCTGATTTATTTGAGGGGAGATAACAAGGACCGGGGGAAATCAGGTTGATTAGCTTACCACTACAGTATATGAAAATCTACCTAGGGCTCTGTACACAGGCCTAACCTATTAATTACTGTTCTATGGGTACCCAAAGCCCTAATGGCTAGTTCCTCAATGGAGCTGGTTGGGGCCCTGACACAAGCGAGCATTTAGTTCCTGAGCAGATCAGAGGGAGCCAGAAAGCTCAATTAGTGCAGTCAGCAATACAACAAAATGACTTTGCCTTTGTTTGTAAGCTTTAACATGGAGCTACCCTGATTCAGTACTCACAACTCCAGCAGAGAACCACTCTTTCACCACTTGCAGGGCTGAGCCTGAGCTTCAAAGCCCTCCTCACACATTTATATGGAAAACAACAGAGGGGTACCATACCAGGCAGCTGCTTCCAGGACCTGAACGAATTCACAGCTATGCGGGCATTTCACTGCTGCTTCAATGTCCTGACAGACTGAGCGTGATTCAGCAGATTCTTCAGTCCTCTTCAGGTGAAGCCTGGTAGGTAGCTGTGCTTGTACACAGCCTCCTCTGACTGCAAGCCTGCGGATTTAATCTGCGGAGCGCTGGCAATGCAAACGGCCGCCTTAGGCCTTTCACGTGCTTCCCGCGTGAACACTCAATGGCGCAGGAGCTCAGAGCTCCCTTCTCCTTTACAGTCACAACGCATCTGCCCCTAACAGCATGGGGCAATCCTTACAGCTCGGGCGCTACCTGATTCCATTGGCTGGTTACATATGCCAGTCACTTAGTCTGGCCCTCAGTGGTGTGAAAAGATGCCATGGCCCATAATGCCACTTCCAAGAACTACAAGCGGTGCCCCCATTGGTCATCTGGCTCCAGCCAGAGTCCTGATTCCTGGTTGGTCACCTCCACTCCATTTCCAGTGCCCCTTAGCTGCTATTGGACCCCCTTCCACACAGTCCAGGTCCAATATGGAGGGGCACAATGTAAAGTCCCAGCTACAATAAAAGGGAGTTAGGTAGACTGCAATTTCACTAACACTATACATGTTTCCTAGGAACAACTACATCTTTCAGATGGGCTCCCTTAGCGCTCCTAGCGACTGCAGAAACGGAGCGATCAGACAGCAGTCCAGGGCGGATTCGAACAGAGAAGCCCAGTCCTCTATTTGAACCACTAAAGCCTGCGAACAGGCAGCTCTTAAAGAGACAATACTGGAGGCTTTAAAAGCACCCACAATCCCCACATTTAGTGGCCTTACGCCGAACACCTGCTAGGCATGGAGCATTTAAGCAAGCTCCGGGAAGGCTTCTAGGAACCCCCATTTATAGGGGGGTTACAGGTGCCTCATGGGCAGCTTTTGGGGAAGCTAACTAGTTTAGGAGTAGGGGCCAAAATGATGAACTGGATTACAAGCTGGCTGAGTGGGAGGCTGCAATGGCTGGTGGTGAGAGGGGAGCTCTCAACTCCAAGGCCGGTGACAAGTGGGATACCACAGGGCTCTGTGTTGTGGCCAGTATTGTTTGGGCTCTTCATATCAGACATTGGACATGGGGTGGTGAGCAAGGTAAGTCTGTTTGCTGACGACACCAAAGTTGGAGCAGTGGTGGATGGAGAGGAGGGGTGGAAGCAGCTGCAGGGGGACCTAAGCAAGCTAGAGGAGTGGTCAGAGAGGTGGCAGCTGGGGTTCAATGCAAAGAAGTGTAAGGTTATGCACTTTGGGGTGAAGAACCCAAGGAGAGAATACTGGCTGGGGGGGAGGTTAAGCTGGGGATCACTGAGGAGGAGAAAGACCTTGAGGGGTAACGATAACGGGGGCCATGAACAACACTGCCCAGTGCAGGACAGCAGCTGCAAAAGCGAACAAAATGCTGGGGTGCATAGCGAGGGAGTTTTCATCCAGGCGAAGTGAGGTGACCTTGCCCCTCTACAGATCACTGGTAAGGCTGTACTTAGAGTATTGTGTGCAGTTTTGGAGGCCATACCTAAAGCGTGATATCAGGCTAGTGGAGGGGGTGCAGAGGAGGGCAACAAAGATGATATGTGGAATGGAGGGGAGAGACTATGATCGCAGGCTGGGAGACCTGAATATGTACACCCTGGAGGATAGAAGGGACAGGGGGGACATGTTAGAGACATTCAAGTTTCTGAGAGGAATCAATAAGGATGGGGCAGATGGGGTCTTTAAGTTAAGGAGGGGGAGGGTCACCAGGGGGCATGGGCTAAGAATAGAGGGGGAAGATTTAGGAAGGAAATGAGGAGACACTATTTCACAGAGAGGGTGGTAGCAAATGGAACGCCTACCAGAATGGGTGGTATCATGTAAATCTGTGAACAGCTTCAAAAGGGCATAGGACAGGGAACAGGGGAGAGTGAGGGTGGGGGGTGGCAGTGGGATGACAAAAGGGGAGGGGGGTTGGGGCAGCTGCAAACTAGGGGTGTTGGCTGCACACTCGAGCAGACTTAAATAGACCGGGTGGTCTGTTTCTGCTGGCACATTCGTATGTTCGTATGTGAATGCTGATTTTTTGTCAAGATATGGGGTCCCTGTCACAAGAATGAATGAATCAGAGTGTGATGAAAGTACACCTGTTGATGTAAAATGAAATTTTGTTATGTAAAAATGTATTAGACACCCCAGGGTTGTATTTGAGTATTGCAGGGATACTTGTGTAGTATTACCTATGTGTTTATATCTATTTAAGGGACCCTGGGGTGGAGCTACCAAAGCGAGGGTGGGCGGTAGTTCCATCCTACCCAGATTTATTGGGTAGGTTGTCTTGTAAACAAGATAGGGTAGCCCCTAGTTTCTGCTTGACCTCGGGGGTGTGTGGTAGTTTGACCTCCCCCCCTTTTTGGAAAGCAGGCTTTGGCATTTTTTTTCACTCAAATGTCTACTGCAGTAGCACTTCTATCTATTCTATTATTCTAACTATATCCTTTCTACTATTATGGGTAGGCCACCCATAATAGTATCTTGTCTCTCTTGGCTATTCCCCCTGTATATTCATCTTTTAATCCCTGCCTTATGCCTGCAAGTTAAGAATCCAATCCAGTCCAATCCAACTTTATTTATATAGCGCCTTTCGAATCCAAGGCACTGTACAAAAACATATACAAAGTAATAAAATTTCCATCTATTAAAATATGTCAGTCATGACTAAAAGCTAAATTGAATAGATATGTTTCTAAAGCAACCTTAAAACGATCGACGGTTGGGCATTCTCTCAACCAACGAGGTAGAGAATTCCACAGGGTTGGTGCTGAAAAAGCAAAAGCACGAGATCCTGATGTCTTTAATTGAACCCTGGGAATCTCCAGCAATCCCTCGCTATGGAACGGAGAGGACAGAGGGGCAGTAGGGAATCAGGAGATCTTTCAGGTAACCGGTCCCTGATCATGTAGGGCTTTAAAGGTTAGTAAACCAACCTTAAAGGTGATCCGCCACCTAGCAGGCAGCCAGTGCAGTTCGCGGAGCACAGGCGTAATATGACTGGTTCTAGAAGTCCCAGTCAAAAGCCTGGCTGCCGCATTCTGCACCAGCTGGAGGCGGCGGAGAAACTAAGGAACCAGTAAGAAAGAACTGGATATTGTATATGCTCTGTGGTAATACATGGTTTCCAGTCAGGAAAACAGAGCGTGGTATTTTTCTTTGAAAATTACACCCCGATGCACATTTGCACTATAGTCCAGCCCCTGTGGGGATTTGGTAAAGCCAGGGACATCTTTTCCCTGCAAGAAGCTGTGTTTAGCTTCACTGACAGTGGATAATGGCTGCTGCTGGTTACGGAAGGTAAAGGAGCCGAATAGGATCTCAGAGAAGTGAGATCTGCCATGGGAGAGAAGCCCGTAGCATAGTAAGGCTTCCCCACTGTAAAACAGTGAGAGACTGTGTTTAAACAGTCCGGGAGATTGCTCACAGCGCCTCAGTGCCCTGAAAGTGCAAGACTGGCACTTTCCTTGACACGAGCCTTAAAGAAACAATTTATTCTTGCTAAAGAAAAGGAACCCCTTGTGAAATAGACACAGAGAAAATGGCAGAACTGAAATGTTTTACCGACAGCTTACCTTTTTAGCCGCCGGGTTTAGAAGCTGCTGTAAGGTGTTGAGGGTATTATTATTATTGTATTTGTGTACAGAAGAATCATTGGCCATATGAACTAAATACATGTTTGCATTCTGTTTGAAGAAGTAAAGTAAGTTCCTACCTGACTGCTGGGAGTTTGGAAAAAATGAGCCCTTAGTAGCCAGCAGCCCCACGATGAGGCTGTTATATAAGAAATGACAACTGTCACTTCATTTGAGTTGGGGGAGGAGCTACAATAATTACAGGCAATTAGTAGGTATTTGTTTATACCTTGTTCTGTACTACCAAAAGCAGGACAAAGAGTGTTTCTAATGATACCAGAATGATAATCTGAGCATTTGGTCAAGCTGATCCCCCATCATGTGTGTATTAGAGGAGGAATGATTATTTTTCAGATTAGGGGCAGATCAGATGAGCTGCTGACACTCTAGGGAAGAGTATAAAAGCTGCCATAGTGCTCAGAAATGGCAGATCAACCTTGGAGTGAAAAGGGAGAGGTTGTCTTGTAGCACAGAAGATCGTAGTAAATTGTGTTTGAAAAATTAACTACTCTGTGGCAGGAGTACCAAGGAAGGGTAGTTCTGGAGCTCGAGGAAGAGCTATTTCCTTTTGTTATTTATTTTCTTCTTATTTTATTATCTGAAGTTTAAGACTTATTATCGTTTAATGTTGTTTATGGATGTTCTTTTATTTTTGTATATATCTTTCAAAAAAAAAAAAAAAGGTCCTCAGGACTAGTAAACATCACACCGAGCAAAGGTGTGTTAACATTAAACCGAGGTCTTGTGTCACTCATTTACCCCACCCGCACAACCCAGTCACAGTCTGCAAAGAGACACACCTTCCCCTCTAGTTCCATAGCAGTGCCCGATAGTAGTGTCACTTATGAAGTATTCAGTATGCCTAGCAGGACAATCAAAAACATGACATGAATTGACTTACAGTCAGGGTGGGACAAATTGGGTAGCCAGATGGCCAATGGCCATTAAAAAAATTGGTTTGGCTACAACATTTTGAAAGTTACCAGCCAGTTGGCTGCCTGCATACAAAGTGGTTTTGAGCCCTTAAACAGGACAGCCACTAAACATACTGATTTGACCACCAGATTTTGAAAGCTAATGGCCAAACCGACCACCTGCTCTAAACTGATTTGTCCCACCCTGCTTACAGTATTCTATAGACCACAAGACTAGAATGAGAACCAGGATGTTCAGCCTTAAGAGGTCATCTTAAAGGGTGATGGCCAAAGGAATATATGTTGCTGATGGATGATTTCAACTATCCAGGCATAGGCCTAGAGGATAGAATTGCTAAGACCAGGTGGAGCAAGCAATTCTGGATATCATGGACATTTTCTATCTGATGTAATGTGTCAAGTGTACCATTAGACTTAGGGAGAAAGCAACACTTCTGATCTTAGGAATAAGGATGATTTGATCAGAACTGTGGAAATTGAAGATAAACTAAGACACTGGGACCATAACATCATCAAATTCACCATTGCAAAGAATGGGAAAAACAAGGTGAGGGACATACTGCGCACCATGGCTCTGGGCAAGGCAGATTTTAGAAAAATAAGGCAGCTCTCAGCATAGGTACCCTGGCAAAGCAAACTCATGAGCAGAAATGTGACACCTTTAAAATTCATTCAGAGAGCTTAAAGCAAGAATGTATCCCACAAAGAAAAACATAAAACAGCAGAAAACATAAACCTGTGTGACTTGTGAAGGAGGTACTTGAAGTAATTATATAAGAAAAGAAGTCATACAAGATGGTAAATTGGAAGCCAGCAAGAAAACACAGACCGACCTAGAAGAGAGAGAATATCAGAGAGTGCAGATTTACACCTGGGTGCAAAATGAATGGTTGAAGAACAGATAGCACTTGAAGTTTAATCCAATAATAAATAGTTCTTCAGATGTGTTAATGTGAAGAGGAGAACATCAACAACAGTTAGACCTCAGAAACCTCAGGAAAGTGCTAATAAAATAACAAAGGAGGAACAGATGGCTGAATGCTTAAATGAGTATTTTGTATCAGTATTTTCAGAAGAAAGAGGTGGAGCAATATTGGATAACGGTTTTTCACAGGAGTAAGCAGAATATACTACAGGACAGGTGTGCAACAACTGATGCAGTTAAAATAATGCTAAAGATAAATAAACATAAACAAGGTAAAGAGCCTGATGAATTACAACCAAAAAATCCTAAGGGAAATATCCAAGGAACTATATATCCCATTCACACTAGTACGTCAATGAGTTATTGGGAACTGCTTATGTATTTGATGACTGAAGGGTGGCCCATGTGGTACCAATATTCAAAAAAGGCTCCAGGTCATCCAAGGGAAGGAGGGAGGCAACTAGCTGACTAAAGGTTGCAGTGTTAGGCAGAAAGGGAGGGAGATGTTGGCTGGGCGCACGGCCGGCCAACGTCATGTGCATCCTGGACTGCACCCCTAGTGTTAGAATGTTATGGATGGGTTAAGTGAAACAAGCAAAATGGCCCTAGCACCCTTGTTGATGGACCCTACTGTACCTGGGCCCCACATTTATGCAGTGATATCTCCTGATGTGCCCTTGGCCACACCTGGAGGTGAACCAGAGGTGCAGGGGATTGAGTGTGCCAAGGTTGCTCCTGAGGGAGAGGAACGCCAGAGACAGGAAGGGGGCATAAAGTAAAATTATGAGCCTAATTAATTATTCTTGAGCCTAACAAGGCTCCTGATTGGCTACTGGATCGGTCATTATTGCCTTGAAATGGCCACTCCAGCTGCCAACTGATGCTGTGCGACACGCATGACTTGTGCCACTCTGCTCTAAAATGGAAATGTGGTAAAAATAAACAGGGTAAAACAGTTGTTATTGCTATCAAACTTATAATCACAATAACAAAGTCAAAGCCGGTCATTTCCTTGGATTAATGACCGACTGGAAGGAGGTGGCACTCGGCTGTGCCTCAGGCCACCCTCCCCCCAACAGGTCATTAATCCTTCAGAAATCTGTCATTATTGCTGAAGTAAAAAGAAAAAATGTCTCCAGGGCTGAGTCTGGGAACTATAGGCCATTCATCTTAACATCAGTGCCAGGGACTCTGCATAAGTTAATCAGAAGAAACAGAATTGTTTAACACTAACAGAAAAATAACGTGGTGGTCCAGAATGGATTCTGCAAAGAGAAATCATGCCAGAGCAATCTTAGTGCATTTTTTGATGATATCACAAATGAGTTTGATTACAAGAAATCTGAAAATGTGTACCTGGACTTTGGCAAAATAATTTGATACTGTACCACACAGGACACAAGTTCAGTAAATAGAGGACTTAAGTATAACTGAACGTGCAATGCATTGGATTAGAAATGTTTTGCAGGACAGGAAGCCATAGGTTATAATAAATTATACCATGGACATAAGTGAACAGCCAATGAAATCATCAGACTGGCAGTTTACCACTGGTGTAAATCCTCTGATAACCAACGGCTGTTGATGAGACTATCCATTTAATCATCTGCAGCACAGGAATAAATACAATAAAAATTAAAAAACTAATCAACCTCTTTAATATTTGTATTTTATTATAGTAAAAAAAATGAACCTTGGTATAATCACTATTATGAACTGGGGATCGTAAATACGGGAAGCTGATTGGCCGGGAGGTTTTTGAAGCCTTGATGATATCGGGATACATCATCACAGCTTCAGAAAACCTCCGTTCACCAGCCTCCTTACTCACAAAACATTCCTCCGTCAACAGCATTCCGCAGATCCCTCACCATGCTTCACAAAACTGTTCCCACACAGAACATGCCCTCCTATACACTAAAACACAGATTTCAATGTAAAATAAGAAAAAACAATGAATCAATCCAATCACAAGGCGTAGCTGCCCTGAACTTGCGGTCGGTAACTCCAGACTTGCAGTTTCGATAGTAACAGCGTGCATGTGTCAGCAACGGACGTCCTTTTTTTTTTTTCTTCAAAGCAAGACTACAGTAACAACTACTCACGGCCAAAGATTAATAGCGCTACCTGTTCAGACAACTGCACAGCCCTCCCCCATGCTGTTCCTTACCACTAGTATTCATTCTCTCACCCCAGCCACATTCCTGTAAACTGATTTCTCCATGCTGACTCGTGGCATCGGCGCTCCCTGTCACTGCGTAGCTTTTTACTCATTTAAAAAAAACCAGTAAGCTCCACAAATCCCTTACACGCCGCTCGCTACAACAAAGGAACAGAAACAATCCACATCTGGATGCGATGTAGAGCGAGACATGAGTTCACACAGACACAACAGCCCCACCTCTATCAACTGCCAGTATAATAGTGCCACCTACTGTCTTAAAGAACCATTTTATCAAAATGTGACCCTACACCACCCAAAACTCATTTTAAAACATTTTAAAACCTCTTTATTTTGCTTTTTTATTTGTAAAACTTTAAACCCAGTTCATAATTGCAATGAGTCACTCCAGGGTGTGGTATGTCATGGGATATTGTCACTTCTCGGACAGTTGGACACACTCGGCCTGTGGCCTCGTGCCCAACCACCCGAGGCGTGACGATATCCCATGATATACCATACCCTGTCATGCCTTATTGCTTAATTATACAATGGGGTATGAAAATCCTGTAACCTCACTGGTCCAAACATATCACATGACTGTGGTATATCCTGCAATAACCTACGGCTGAGAAATGGCATTTATAAAAAATATATTTAAACACATTTAACATTTATTTTACACATGGGTCCATTGTATAATCACAATAAGGCACTCCAGGATGTGGGTTATTTGGGGATTTGCCCACTTCTTTTGTGGTTAAGTCACTCGGCTGTGCCTCGTGACACACCACACAAGGCGTGGGTAAATCCCGCAATAACCCACACCCTGTTGTGCCTTATTGCTTAAAGGTAATCTATCCACGTGGAAAAAAGTGACCAGTGGCGTTCTGCAAGGTTTTATACTGGGGTCAAAACTGTTCAAAATATTTATCAGCAGTCTGGAACTGGGCACCAGCAGCTGGGTCACCAAGTATGTCTATGACACCAAAATTGGAGGGGGTACTTCCATCTTAACAGGTTAATGAAATGTATGTATGTACAATATGTATGTACTTATTTTAACTTTATGTTTATTGAGGTTATCAATATACATACAGTACAATTATTGGAAATAGAACATGTTTAAAGCAACATACACTGAGGGTGCCACTCCTCTTAATACCAACAGTAATGCTTTGTCTTATGTCATAAGATACGTCCTTGGAGGGAAGTACCAACTAACATGCAAAAGCACAATCTAAAAATATAAACAAACATGTTCTGTGGCAATAATGAGCCCAGGAACTACATATAGAATAACGTATGGGGTGGTAAGTGTAATGAGACGTTTACACACACCCAAGGGGTTAGATGCTACATAAATCCTGAGAGCGAAACTTGAAGGGTGTGTGAGAAGCATCCAACCCCGAGGGTGTGTGTAAACTTTGAGTTTACACACACCACCCCACATTTTATTGTATATAATTGCTGGGTCTTCCTTTTTGGCCATAGCAATTATATAAAATTAAAAAGATGTTCATGTGCGGCTATGGTCTGCTTAGCTTTGAGTGTGCGGTCCGTGGTGGTTTTAGTTACTTATTTAAACTTTTTTTTTAATTCAGTATTTGTTCCCAGAGATGTTTTTTATGTTAACATTGCTTGATTTTGTTTGTAGCAGTGTCGACTTACCGCCGAGTCCAAGTGGCGGTTCTGTCTGCCATGGAAAGACGCCTCAACCAGCGGTCTGGGAGGAAGAGCTGCGGGGTGCATGAACAGAGCTAGAAAAATTGCGCGACATGTTTGCCATAATACTTCCTTTATTACTGCAAATAACGCCACGGTTTTCCTAAGGCAAAAAGGAAGACCCGGTTATTATAAGGCAGATACCAAATGTGAAAATAGATCTGTCTTTCAAAGTCTCTGCCCTCCAAGAATCAGATGAGAATGAGTGTCATGCAAAAATGTAGTTACTCACAATGTCTGTGAACTGAAAAAATAAATGGCTTGAAAGTCTGCATAACAGTACCTAGGTACACATTTGGTATCACTCAGGTGCTACATTTGTCCAGAACATAATTATTAATAACAGTTGATACAAGCACAGACTGGCACAGGAGAAACAGATGAAGAAATTAATAATTAGTAGTCTCAAAAGTCCCATAGCTGCTGACAGTCAATACAAAATAAGTTTCACTGGGCTCAAAACATGGGTTGGGAAAAGCAACATCAGAATTAACCTTTATTCAAATGAAACCACATACTGTAGTCTGTGATAAGGGACAGTACTTAGCTGAGGTATGTCATCAGGAGTCATTGTAATTCAGGTACCATCCTCAGATTGCAAGTTCCTATTCCCCTCATGATCTGGGGGGCAAATAGTGTGTTTTTGTGCCCACTTCAGGGTCTTTCATTGGGTCTGGGAAAAGAAAGACCTTTCCCTGATGAATGATAACGCAATTTGGCGGGGAACACCATACCAAGTAGAATGGCTGCCTCTCAAAATGGCATGAACACCATCAAAGCAGTTCTTCTTCTGGTGCATTGTGTAGCTGAGGTTTGGATAAATTCGGACCGAATGGCCATCATGGAGTAATGTTTTATTCCTTCTATCGAGGGCCAGAATGAGCTCCCTAGTATTAATGCCATCAGTTATGGCTACTATGGAGCGAGGGCCCTCCGGGCTATCCTGTCTTCCATGGGGGGTGGGACGGTGTAACATGATAAGCTTTTTGCAATACAATCAGTCTGCTGCATATCTCCTCTCAAATTGTTGTTAAAACCAGTCCCACAGAAAAAGCAGCAAATGATCCCCATCTCATACCTTCCAAGGGAGCTCTGAAGCTTTGCTGGATTATTTGAGTAACTTTGCTGGAGATTTGCTGATTTTGCTGGAAGAAATAGTTTATATAAATGCCCGGGGTCTGGGGCAGTGGCCCCCATAAGTTCTGGGGTGTTAGATGCTCTGTGGTGCATTTTGGAGCTTATTTTGAACATACTACATGCTTCTGTTTAGTACCCCCATTACACCTGGCTCGACGGAAATATTTTGTCCATTCTTTATGTAAAATTTTTTCTGGGTTGTTCTCTGAAGACCCATTTTATTATCCAGTTCACATACATTACTATTTATTTCTTTATAACAAATCCTGCCTTGTGAGGTTTTTTTATTTTACATTGATTTACCTGAGCAGGGCCACTTGTTCCATCTGCTCCTGCTAGAGACACACACACACACACACACACCCATGACAGCTCTTAGTTGAACTTGCCAACCATCCCCCATTCTCTTTGTAGACAAGACTGACAGACAGTATATATGTTTTTTTTTCTGCCCTGCACTACTACCTTGCCAAGAGAAAGGGGGGATTTCCACCTAGAGGGGACCACTGGCTCTGTCACCCTATACCCTGGGACCCCTTTCACCATCACACACCCATGATTGCCAAGGGAGGGGGTAATCCTTCTGTGGCACCACTGTAGGGCACCAACTTTAGTGCACTATGCTATGTAACAGTTCAGCTGCTGTTGGATCCTCCAAGACCCTCTTGAACAGAGATGCACCAAAAAAGAAGCAAGCATGGTGAGCAAAAACCTTAAAGAAAATCTGCGACAAACCTTATTGGGCTTCATAGCCCATTTCTCTGTGGGGGCGATAGTCAAGCTGTGGCAGAATTACAAAATGTACTAGTGACCAGTAAGGGAGGAAAGGGACTGTAACTGGCCAAACCACCGGTCAGCTAATCCCTTTCCACTTCCCTGTCTGCCTGCTCCGCCCCCACGTTCTCACATTTTGTGACGTTTATCCAGGGAGATCGCAGCGGTGCAACCCATACAAATCTATGGGGCTCATTTTCAAAATAGTTTTACAGCACTTTAAGCAACCTTTGATAAAAAATGAAAGCCACTGCTCAACTAATAGGGCAGAGCAAGCAGAACAGGCAGACAGGGAAGTAAAAAGGGATCAGCTGGCCGGCAGTTTGGCCACATGTACGATCCCTTCCCTCCCTTACTGGACACTGCATATTGCATACATATGAATGCCTGAGAACACCCAAGCTTTGGAGAGGCCATTAAGAAATGTCAAGAAGATGACAGGGCCCATAAAAGAGCCCTGATTGACTACTGAGCCTCTGAGAGAGTAACTCTCTTAAAAAGACCACCTGAGACCTGTCTGCCAGGTAAAAACTGAACCAGGAGATCTGAGAAGACAAACTTTGTGAGGAGTTTGTTGAGCAGGATTGGATGAGAGACAGTGTCCAAAGCCTATGATAAGTCAGCAAAGATGGCAGTGGTAGTGTTATCCTGATCCATCCTTGTAAGAACAGTCAGTGAATAGAATCATGGCATGCATCAAGAGAAGCTTCATACCTGTAAGTAGATCATGAGATATTGTGCTGTCCCTGTACATATCACAGGTCAGACCCTAGCTTGAATATAGTATATCGCTCTGGAAGATATTGACAGAACTGAAAAGTGCAAAGGAGAATGACCGAAGTGGTTCATGACTTGAAAAAACATGGGCTATAAGGAGCGACTGGCAGAACTGGGATTGTTGTCCATGACAAAAAAGGAGACTCGAGTGAAATAATTACATTATTTAAAGATTTGAAAGGGATGACACCATCAGACCAAATGCAGCTCTTCAGGATGGACCAGGATGAGAAGACAAGTGGGCAGTCAGTGGCCCCATTTTCAGATGGTTAGTGCATCACTAAACATGTTGGTGATGCACTAACTGGGACTAGTGTGATCGGACAGGACATCTGTCATATTAAGCCCCCCCCAGTGAGTGCACTATGCTGATTACGCATAAGCACAAAAACATACCGCTGTGTCCATGCAAATGAAGGACCTTCCTGCATACAGGGCACAGCTGTATATTCAGGTTTTTTTTTGAATGCCTTAAACAGTCACTGATGTGCTGCTGTTTATGGAACTCAGAACACTGCTTATCCAAGTGCTGGGCAGCCCCATTGGCAGAACATGCACATCCCTGAGAGTGGTGCATCATGTGGTTGCTTCAGGGATTCGCCTCGTCACTCATCTCAGAACCAACAAATACACTGCTGTCTCCATCTGCAGAGTCAACTGCAGGGGATGGTTAGCCATGGGGAGGCTGACAGGTGATGCCTCAGGTTAGATACACATATACTGACCACTATAGCTGAAGGCTAAGAGCAGGTACAGAGAAGTCATGGGAGCGGGAGAAGAGACTGAGGAGACTGTGGAGAGAAACAAAATCATTAGGAAACAAGCATTTGTCAATGGCAAATGTTATCTTGCTGGCTTTGGCATTGGTAGTGCAGGAATTAGAGAGATGCATAATAGGAATGGCAGTGAAGTATTGAACTGACGCTAACTCCACCCCCAGCCTGCAGAGATTGACAGGCATTGGGGTGTGCCTTTGGGTCATCAGCCATAACTCACATGCTATTCCACCTCACCCCACCCTGCAGACACCAACAAGTGTCGCGGTGTGCCTTGGGGTCTTCGGGCCTTATGTTCTCCCCCAATTCCATAAGGAAATATGCTGAGATGGGTGCAGTATAGGAGAATGGGTTGAACATTGGGACCGAAGAGTCCAAGGCACACCTCGATGCCTGTCATTGGCTGCAGGGTGGGGGTAGAATGACATGAGCATTACAGCTGACAATCCCAAGTCACACC
Source organism: Neoceratodus forsteri (assembly GCA_016271365.2). Lineage (NCBI taxonomy): Eukaryota > Metazoa > Chordata > Ceratodontiformes > Ceratodontidae > Neoceratodus > Neoceratodus forsteri. Next base: position 1,286,446,000 of record CM028132.1, read on the forward strand.
CCTGATGCCTGTCAGTCTCTACAGGGTGGGGCATTATGGTTGGAAACCCTAACGCCCTGGGCATTGGTTGGTATTTTCCCTCCAGATTTTCAACATGAACTTTCTGTGACCCCATCTCATGAACAGCGGCACTATCAGTTCGTTAGTTGAAAGGTGATTTTGCAGAGCGACTGCGCCATTTGGCGCTACAGGTGTGAAAACACATTTTGGGCAGGATGTGAAAAATGGCAGCTGTACTATTCATGAGGAGGTGTCCAAAAATGCCAATCTTAAAAATCTGGAGTGAAAATATGAAAAATTGGTGAAGTTACGAGTGTGTGTAGAAACTGCTCAACGCACACCCGTAATGCAATTATTTTGGGAATTTTTTTAACCAGATTTTCAACATAGGCATTTTTCGATCACTGCTCGTGAACAGTGACATTTTGATTTTGTTAATCTGTTCTGAATGTTGATTTCCCACAGCGACCGCACCATTATGCGCCAGATGTGTGAAAACACATTTTGGGCAGGATTTGAAAAATGGCAGCTGTACTATTCATAAGGAAGTGTGAAAAAATGGCAAATTTGAAAATCTGAAGTACAAATATTAAAAACTGTTGAAGTTACATGCGTGTGCGGAAACTGCGCAATTCATGCTCGTAACAGTCATTTTTTGGAATTATTTTGCCAGATTTGCAACATAGGCTTTTTGGGACCCACCTCATGAACAATGGCACTGTTGTTTCGTTAATTGGTCCCGAAAGGTGATTCTGTGTAGTGACCGTGAAATCACCTTTTGGGACCAAATAACAAGATGACAGTGCATGTGTTCATGAAGTGGGGTCCCAAGAACCCCATGTTGAAAATTTGGAGCCAAAATTCAAAAAAATGGCTGAGATATCCACCTAAGTTGAACCCCCCCATTGATGTCATTATACAGCTTACCGGCATTTCTTCAGTTTGCAGTTCGACTTTGAAGAGTCCAGATTTGTTCCCACTCCACCGAAGATTGCAGCGCTGGACTTCCAGAGGTAAGTATGGGGAGAGGGGTGTGTGGGTAGATGGGGTGCACAGAGGGTGGATGCGGGTTGAGGGGGGGGGTGCCATGGACAATGAGGGACCCTTTTCCTTTTTTCAGATAAAAAAAAAATTGGAACCAGACATCACGTGACAACGTGTTGGGTGTGCCACACAATGGTGGTGGGGGTGGAGGAACATACCAACATGGTCGGTTTTGTGTGAGTGGCGGCATACTGGGGTGGGCTCCCAGTGTGCCACACAGTGTGTGTGGGGGGGTGGGGACATGCTGACACAGGGCTTGCACCCCCGATGGCTTTGTTTGGGGATTGTGCCACCACCATGGTTTTTTAAATGTTTCACCAAGAAAGGCATGTATGGGAGGCATGTCATCTTTGCCGCTGCATAACGAACTTGTCTCTGATTGCAGCGGCACATTTGTTTCAAGTTAGTGGCACTTTACATAATTCTTGCATCAGTGCTAGTATGCTGGTTAATTGGGGAATGGGGGATGCACCTACTAAAGCGTACCCTGCATTCACCAACACTGACACACCTCTCACTGTGCTACTACTATTGCAAGATGTTGCTTGTGCATGTGCAAGACAACATAAAACAAGCATTTGTCAATGCCGAATGTTGATTGCGTTGGTCTGTTGAGCTCATCAGTGGCCCTCTGTCACTGGCTCAGTCTGTTTGTCCTGGTGCTGCAGGCTGCTCTTTTGTACTGGGCTGCTGCCTGCGTTGGCACCTTGTTCTGCTGAGGAAAAAATCTGCAGCTGTCCTGACAGAGCTCCATTGAGGTGGCTCACTCCCCCTCTCTCACTCGCTCATTCTGTTTCTCCTGGTGCTGCAGGCTGCCCTTTTGTACTGGGCTCCTGCCTGTGTTGGTGGCTTTTTCTACCCACAAAGAAATCCACAGCTGTCCCGACAGAGCTCCGTTGAGGTTGCTCACTCCCCCTGTCTCACTCACTCAGTCTGGTTCTCCTGGCACTGCAGGCTGCCCTTTTGTACTGGGCTCGTGCCTCTGTTGGTGCCTTTTTCTGCCCACAGAGAAATCAACAGCAGTCCCGACAAAGCTGCATTGAGCTCGCTCATTGCCCTTCTCTCACTCGCTCATTCTGTTCTGCCGGCGCTGAAGACTGCCCTTTTCTACTGGGCTCCTGCCTGCGTTGTTGCCTTCTTATGCCCACAAAGAAATTTGCAGCAGTTACAATGCAGCTCTGTTGAGCTCACTCACTCACTCACTCATTCTGGTTTTCTTGCCACTGCAGGCTGTCCTTTTGTACTAGGCCCCTGCATGCATTGCTGCCCTTTTCTGCCCACAAACAAATCTGCAGCAGTCCCGACACAGCTCCACTGAGCTCGCTCACTCCCCCTCTGTCACTCTTGCATTCTGTTTCTGCTGGCGGTGCAAGCTGGGCTTTTGTACTGGGCTCCTGCCTGCGTTGCCGCATTTTCTGCCCACAAAGAAATCTGCAGCAGTCACACTAGAGTTCCGTTGAGGTCACTCACTACTGCTCTGTCACTTTCTCATTCTGTTTCTCTTGGCGCCACAGACTGCGCTTTTGTATGGGGCTCCTGGCTGCATTGGCACCTTTGTCTGTCCACAAAGAAATCCACAGCTGTCCCGACAGAGCTCCGTTGAGGTCGCTCTGTCTCCCTCTCTCATCGCTCATTCTGTTTGTCCTGGCACTGCAAGCTGCCCTTTTGTACGGGGCTCCTGCCTGCACTGGCACCTTTTTCTGCCCACAAAGAAATCCCAGCAGTCCTGATAGAGCTCTGTTGAGCTCACTAAGTCCCCTTGTCTCACTCATTCATACTGTTTCTCCCTGCAGGCTGGCCTTTTGTACTGGGTCCCTGCCTGTATTGATGCCTTTTTCTGCCCACAAAGAAATCTGCAGCAGTCCTGACAGCACATCGGTGAGTTCGCTCACTCCCCCTCCCTCACTCGTTCTGTTTCTCCCAGTGCTGCAGGCTGCCCTTTTGTACTGGGCTCTTGTGTTGGGGCCTTTGTCTGTCCACAAACAAATCTGCAGCAGTCCCGACAGAGCTCAGTTGAGCTCGGTCACTCCCTCCTGTCACTCAGTCGATCTCTTAATCTGTCCCAAACACTGATTTCCCAGAGTGACCGTGCTATTATTTGGCAGAAGTGCAAAAACATATTTTAGCCAGGATGTGAAAAATAACAGCTGTAGTGTTCATAGGGAGTTGTGAAAAAATGCCACTGTTGAAAATGTGGCACGACAGTATTACAAATTTGCGGAGTTACAAGGGTGCATGGAAACAGTTCAACGCACGCTTGTAACACAGTCATGTTATGGAGTTTCGTCACCAAATTTTCAACATAGGGATTTTAGGACCTCTACTCATGAACAGTGCCACTCTCATTTTCTTAATCTGTCTCAAACACTGACTTCCCACAGTGACTCGTTATTCTGCCGAACTGTGAAAACACATTTCAAGTCAGGATGTGAAAATGACAGCTGTATTGCTTATAAAGAGGTGTGGAAAAATGCACAGTTGAAAATTTGGTGTGACAATATTACAAATCTTCCAAGTTACAAGGGTGCATGGAAAGTGCGCAAAACACACTTGTAACACAGTCAGTTGATGGGCTATCATCACCAAATTTTCAACACAGGCATTTTAGGACCTCTGCTCATGAACAGTATCATTGTCGTTTTCTTAATCTGTCCTGAATAGTGATTTCCCACAGCGACTGCTCTATTCTGTGCCAGAAGTGCGAAACACATTTTGCCAGGATGGGAAACAGCTACAGCTGCACTGTTCGTAGGTAGGTCTGGGAAATTGGCAATGTTGAAAATCTGGAGTGAAAATATTATAAATTTGTGAGGCTACGAGCGCACATGCCAACTGCACAACGCACGCTCATAACAGTCATTTTATGGAGTATCATTACCAAATTTTCAACATAGGCATTTTAGGACTTCTACTCATGAGCAGTGTCACTGTCATTTTCTTAATCTGTCCTGAACACTAATTACCCACAGCAACCGTGCTATTCTGTGCCGGAAGTGTGAAAACACATTTCAGCCAGGATGTCAACAATGGCAGCTGTACTGCTCACAAGGAGATGTGACAAAATGCTAATGTTGAAAATCTGGCGTGAAAATATTGTAATTACGGGTTGAAGCCAGCGTGCATGCAGCAACTGGGCAACACACTCGTAAAACAGCGTCATTTTGATTTTTCCACCAAATTTGCAACATAGGCTTTTTGAGAGCCCACGTCTTGAACACTGGCACTGTCATTTTGTTAATTGGCCTGGAAGGGTGATTCTGCACAGTGACTGCAAAACCACCTTCCGGGGCCGAATAACGCCATGACAGTTCAAGAATTCATGAGGAGGGGTCCCAAAAACCCCATGTTGAAAATTTGGTGAAAAAATTCCCAAACATGCCCAAGATATGCACTAAAGTTGAAAAAACCCTATTCATTACATTATACAGCTTACGGGCATTTCCTCAGTTTGCGGTCGGCTCTGAAGAGTGCAGACATGTTTCGGTCCACAGAAGATCGTTCGCTGAATTCGGAGGTAAGTATGGGGTGAGGGTGTGAGGGAGGCAGGGTGAGCAGTGGGTGGATCACGGATTGTGGGGGGCCCAGAGACTCACGAGGACCGCTTTCTTTTTTTCAGGTAAACCCCATAAAAAAGTTGTGGGACCGTTTTTAACTTTCCAGGGGTATGTCATGCCACCAGAGTCTTGCTTGGGGGGTGGCCAGCTGTAGCCCACGGGGGATTGGGCACCCCTGTCAGCAAACAACAAAAGGGGGGGGGAGTTCGTTTCTGCCCCCACTTCCATACTGTGTGATCCTAAGCAAGTCACTTAACTTCCTTGTGCTCCCAGGTTGCACCTGGAAACAAGCTTAGGCTTAGTGTGCCTTTCCTGGTTAAACAATTTCCCCTTCCCCCCAATAAAATGTCTACTTGAGAGCCTTTTGAGTATGGTGGTTTTACAGTTTGTATCTTTTCCTTAAGGAAGGGACCTTCCCTATCTGGGTTTGCTCAGATTACTTAACAAATCTGTAATGTCATGCCACTTGTACTTTGCAGCACACATCCACCAAGTAGTAATATTGATAATTTATGGTTTACTAATACTTTTTTCACTTTGTTTGTCCATCACACATAAATATTGTTTTATCTCAGTTCCTCTGAGATGGATATTTTGTATCAAGGTTAAACAATGGAATGTTCAGATGTCGAAAAGTGCTATTGGAAGAAATAGGTTATCATGATGATTCATACCAGGAAAACAGAGATGTGACAGTACTGCCCCGGTTGAGATATAAATTTATTATGTTTAAGGTGTAATCACTTACATAATGTATGTATCTCCATAGCACATACATTACACTATTCTTTTTAAAGGTGATAAAACTGATGCTGCTAACATTGAGTGATGTTTCAGTAACTCTGTAACAGCATCATTTATTGTATGTGGTTCTTAGAAACATATTACCAACCAGCAGAGCATTTTAGTACATTGATATTGTGCAATGGTTTCCTTTTTTTGATATTTCTATTTTTCTCTCCTTCCCTGGGCCTCCTGTGCTCCGCTCCATCGGGAGTCGTCAATACATCTTGTCCCCCCCTTCTTACCTCTGGTTCATCCCCATCCAGCCGTGGTATTCCTCCCCAAGGTGGGGACGAGGTGGGGCATTACACCCTGAATCTTCTATATTCTGTCGGACTACTGCAGAGGTAGAGGCTTGGGGATCAGTGCCAGCGCTCTGTCTTCCCGTTGCACAGAATATCACATTTTCTCCATTTTTTCTGGAGCATGACTTGCGCCTGGATGGCAAGGTGCTACCGTCAACATCCATCACACTCCTCTCCTTGCTTTCAGCTGGTGCATATTGCTGTACCCATAGCTTCCACCAGAGGCCAGTCTATCACCGAGCCTAGTCCCCCCCCTCCATCCCGGAGAAGGCAAGCAGCCCCCGGGAGCTCAAACCTCCTCCCCAGCCAGCGCTCAGCTTCAGGCTCGTTCCTGAAGCCGGGTTGCCAGCGTCGCGAGTGGTAGCGCTACTGTTGCACTGACAGGCTGGCCTGTGCAACTGTTTCCTGTTTTCTATTAAGACTGAAGATTTTACGGAATGATTAATTTATTATTGTCTTCCAATGCTTTCACAGGCAAAGCCTGTGAAAATGAAGAATTTAGTGTTTAATTTTAATCTTGTGTTACTACTAATGTTTATTAAGGCATTATGACATTTTTTTTATTTGTTTTTTAATTTTTTTGTTGACCAGGTAAGTGCACTAGACAAATCCTGCCTATTTTCAGGCATGACCCAGGGGAAGGGGATACAGATGAATGCCAACTGACCTTGAGCCAGATTAAGATTAAATGACCTAGTTGTCTCGACTGTATCTATGTTAAACATAATTTTCAGTTGTAAAGCAGCGTGGTCACCTTCTGATCTCATTTTAGTTTTTAAGTTGGAGAAAAGTTGGAAATTTTCTGGGCTATACAGCAAAATACAGCAGTATGACCACACCAAGGAAGTAGTAGTGCCGGGTCAAATAAATAGTATAAAAGACAGTAGCTGGATGGCCAGCACCTGCTGTAGGCTTGAAGTGCACTTTGGCTTGCTTCAGTCGAACTCTCACCGCAACAAATGTAGAACCAGTGGACTTCCTTAATTACACAACGGCTTTATTTCAGTATATAAAGCCACACAGAGTAGGTTGCAGTAAAAAATGCTCCCTCCGTTTAAAATCGAACCCCAGTTAGATGCTACTGGTCACTAGTTCTACATTTGTTGTGGTGAGAGCTTGACTGAAGCAAGTCAAAGTGTACTTCAAGCCTACAGCAGGTGTCAGTTGTCTAAACGTTCTGGGCTGTATAATAATCAATAATTCCTTAACTGACAGGTCCAAAATACGTTGTGTTACCATCAGTATCACCTGGTAATCTTCCTTTAAGTAATAAAAGGGAATTATTATTTATGATTTTTATTAATTTACAGTGTATGTTAGAACGCTGTATTCCATTAAAATCTAACTTTCCCATGCCTTGTTGTACCATCGACGTAACGTCACAATGTTGTTGTACCATCGTGAGTATGTCACATCGATGGTACAACTGCTCTGATCATGTTTGGGCATGCGCAAGTCGTGGTTCGTAGGCGTTGATAAAATGGCCATCGCAGTTCATCGGAGGCACAGGAGGACATTTAAAACTTTCAGTAAGTGCTGTTTGTTTAAATAGTGGCCGGCACACAGCAGGACAGCCGTATTTTTTTGAAATTTATGATCTAATAATATCTTTGTGGACCGGGAAGGAGTGCAGTGTTCTTACGGACATGGGCGGGGTGAGGAGTCACCGACATCACGGCCGCGACCGTGGAGGCAGTCAACAGCTAATTTGTTTACTTTTGTCCATACACTATAAAAGACAGTGGATGGGCAACAGTAAACAACAACACTGTGTATCACTTCTCGAGGTTTCATGACAACCAAAAACCTCTTTAGCTTTGCTCTCAAGGTTTACATGGTTGTCAAGACAACCTCTCGAAGTGAACAACAGTGTTGTTGTTCACTGTTGCCCATCCACTGTCCTCTATATTGCTCCTGTCATTTCTTATGTGGTCTTTACTGTTTCTAGGTGGTATAGTAAAGTCACCCACATACGATTCCAATATTTCTAAGTTGTCAAATTCAGCTATTCTTGTGTTAAATTCCCTTACCAATAAAGTGCATGCTGAGGAATATTTTGATTCCATATTTTGCAGGCTCTTCTCCAGGGAATCCCATATGTTTGTATCTTAGACCTGTGAGTTTTAGATGGAGTGTAATTATTTAATACTATGAAAACAATAGCATTCCATCCTAATATTGTAACAATACAAGCCTGATTCAAATAGGAAATGTCTAGAACTTTGACACCAGGAATTATTTTGACAAATGTTGCAATGCCCCCTGTTTGGCTACGTGCCTGATATAACTGTTCGATGTAGCAGCTGCAACCCAAAATGTCTCATAACTATTCAACACAATAACATTAGTGACTCAAGTTTCCTGATGGCAAATTACAGTGTACTCTGTAATAAAAGAACATTCAGCATCTAGTAATTTTGAATAAATCCCTGCAATATTTCAAGAAATAAAGATTAACTTTTCTTGATGAGATGAGTTATTTGTGTCATCTGTTTCCTCTTTTTTGTACGATTTGATTTATTCAATCAGTCTTGCACTGTACTGTCACATAGAAACATATACTTTGACAGCAGATAAGGACAGCTTAGCCCACCTAGTCTACCCATTTCCCTACCTACAGGATAAGCTGCAGATCCTAGTTAACCAACAGCCTATTTCTTCTTACCACCCACAAGAATAGCCTTACGTTTGTCCCATGTATTCTTGAATTCTTCCACAGTTTTAGACCCCACAACCTCCTCAGGAAGGCTGTTCCATGCATCCACCACCCTCTCTGTGAAAAAATACTTCCTCACATTGCCCCTGAACCGCCCCCCATCTTTAAATTGTGTCCCCTTGTTCTTGCACATCTCTTTTTCTGAAAGATGCTACCCTCTTGGACTTTGTTGATTCCATTTGAGGTACTTAAAATTTTCTTCATGTCCCCCTTCCTCGGGGATATACATATTAAGCTCCATTAGTGTCTCCTCATGGTTTCTCTGCAGACCCTGCACCATTTAATTGCTCTCTCTGTACTGCTCTATCCTGCCTATGTCCTTGTGGAGATGGGGGTCTCCAGAATTGACGCAGTACTCCAGATAGGGTCTCAGCAACTGTCCAGAGGGATAACAACTTCCTGTTTTCTGCTGGTGATGTCTCTCTCTACATCCCAGTATACCCCAGCCCTCCCTACTGCCTTCTCACATTGCTTGCTAACCTTAAGGTCATCTGATATGATTACCCCCAGGTCCCTTTCCATTTTTGTTGTTGGTACTACCCCCCACTGTGTAATCTTCCCTGGTTTTTGTTTCCCAGGTGCATTATTTTGCACTTCTTTGCATTGAATCCAAGCTGCCATACTTCTGACCATTCCTCCAACCTTGCCAAGTCCCTTCTCATCCTTTCCATGCCTCCTTGTGTATCAACCCTGTTGCAGATCTTTGTGTCATCTGCAAAGAGGCATACTTTTCCTTCCAGTCCCTCTGCAATGTCACTTTTAAAGACATTAAAAAGGACTGGACCCAGTACTGAACCCTGCGGTACCCCACTAGTAACCTCTCTTTCTTCAGAGTGGACTCCATTTACCATTACCTTCTGTGTTCTGTTGCCCAGCCAATGCTTTACCCAGGCTACCACTCTGGGACCCACTCCCAGGCTGGTTAATTTGACAATTAATCTTTTGTGTGGGACTGTGTCAAATGCCTTGCTACAATCTAGGTAGGCCATGTCCACAGCCCCTTCCTGGTCTACTACTTTGGTCACCCAGTCAAAGAAATCTATTAGATTCATCTGACATGACCTTCCCACTGTGAATCCATGCTGCCTTGGGTCCTGTGCCCCACTGGCCTCTAGGTACTCAACAATTCTTTCCTTCAGACGTGATTCCATCATTTTCCCTACCACTGAGGTCAAACTAACTGGTCTGTAGTTTTCTGCCTCTGCCGTGCTCCCACTTTTGTGAATAGGAATCACATCCACCCTCCTCCAGTCCTCAAGTACTACCCCATTCTCCCTTGATTTGTTAAAGAGAGTAGTCAGAGGTGTCACTAGCTCTACCCTTAGTTCTTTTAGAATTTTTGGGTGAATCCCGTCAGGCCCCATTGCTTTGTCCACCATTAATTTTACTAGTTCTTTCAGAACCCTTTCTTCTGTAAATGGACTGGTATCGACCCCCGTCTCCAGAGTGTTTCTCTTGTTTGGCTTATGTACCACCCCCTCCATTTCATTTGTGAATACTGAGCAGAAATATTCATTCAGTATCCCTGCTTTTTCGCTGCCACCCTCTGCACACATTCCCTCCCCTTTATTAAACTTCAGTATCCCTTCCTTGGTCTTTCTTCACTCCCTAATGTACCTATGTACTACCAAATTAACCAGCCAGACCTAAAATGAACTGACATGAGTCTTTGTTTGAGGGATGGGACTGTTAGTCACAGCTTCTATCTTGGAAATTTCTGGCTTTACTTCTCCGTTTCCCAAAATATAATCCAGATATCTGGTTTCCTGCATGCCTAATGCACACTTGTTAGGATTAATGGTCAGACCTGCATTTTTGATAGATTGGATAACTGCTCATAGGTGTTCCAGGTGGCTTTTCCAGTCTGCACTGTATACCAAGACATCATCAAGATAAGCAACACAATAACCAGTATGAGGGGCTAGAATTACATCCACACACTGCTGGAATGTAGCAGGTGCAACATGTAACCCTAACAGCATGATGGTGAACTGGTAGAATCCAATAATACTGGCAAATGCAGTTTTGTTTCTGGATTCCTAAGCTAGGAAAATTTGCCAGCAACCCTTGATGATATTATTACAGTTGTAGTAAATAAGGACTTTGGGGGCATATTTGTTACCCATCAGAGTTCTTATCTGAGATAACCTCATAGTCTTCAGGTGAAGCTACCTCTGGCTGCAAGCTGCAACACTGGACTTAAGATTTGCAAGAAAGTGAGTAGTGCTCACAATAGAGGGAGGTGAACTTTACAATTTACAATTGTCTTTGGGTTGAAGCAGATTCCTTAGGAAAGTTAATATTCTTCAGGTGGAGGATACTTCTAACTGAAGGGTGAAATAAGCAACTTAGAATTATCAGAAAAGGCAGTCTTTCAATCAACAGAGGGAGGTGGAGTTTGCTTTACTTGTGTTACAAGTGTTAAGGTTTTCAGTGCAGGAAGAGTTTAAACCCACATAGGCTAAATACTGTTTTCTGTGTCTGCTCTTCTGCACAGCTGACGTGTTTTGGGGCTGACTGTTTTCAGAGTACAAGTCACCAGGCTCTTTGGGGCTGGGGAGGTTTACCTGTGTCTGACTTGATGTTTGGATTTTCTCTGTTTGATTAGCAGGGTATTTTCTCTGTCAAATTGGTTTGAAGCAGTATTACAAATTGTCGTGTATAGCATCTTGCTGACAGGAAGGCACTCATCGCATTGGTAGGTCAGAGCATTTAGCTGATTGTTTTGTGAGGGCACAGTTTAGGCCCAACCCTTCCCACCCTCACCCCACCCACCCCTGGAAATAGTTCATTTATACCTGGGGTTCTGACATCATTTCCTCAAGAGGGCAAGGTACACATCACTGTCATATCCTGTCTAGCACACTGCACTGACAATATAAGCATACACATTATATAAATACATATATTTCTATATAACGCACCAATCACACACACACAAAAAAAAACAACTAAACAAGGTAGACAGTTATGTTGGGAGTAGTACAATGTAATGGCTGTGGGGCAGCAGTCTTCTGGGAGTCTTTCTGGAGGCTGAGATGCTGCCCTGTTTGCAGACAACTATCTGCTCTGAGGGAGGAAGTTGCCCATCTTCAGGCCACACTGGACAGTGGCAAGGGAACCTCCCCCATCCAGGGAGCACCACAGCCACCACCACTACCTCAGAGGTTGTAAAGAAAGCACAGCAGTTGGACCACAGTGAGGTCAGGGAGGGTAAGGGTGATGGAACAGAGGCACACCCAGTCAGTTGTTACACTCCACAATCCATACACCATTCTGGGGGAGCATAGTTCCCCTATGGATGCACCCACAGAGGAGACTAAGGAGGGTGCAGACAACTGTCACAAGGGAGGCCCTCAGGAAGGAGGCAGAGGGCACCACAGGGAAAGAAAGCAGCTCCTGGTGGGGGACTCAATTATTAGGGGGATAGAACTGGGGGGAGCAGGGAAAACTGAAGTAAGGTGCCTGCCTGGTGCCATGGCTTGGAGGGACAGGAAGCGCATCCTTAGGATCACGAGAACAGTTGCACGGGAGTCTGAGCTGGACATCATTGTTCACCTAGGGACAAATGACTTGGCTCATCATGAGATTAGAGCAGTGCAAAAGTACTTTGTAGAGTTGGGGAGGGGCTTAAGACAAGTAGCACACACAGTATCCTTCTCAGAGGTGCTTCAGTGGCATGAGTGAGGTGAGGGTACTTTGCACCATGCAGTTTAACAAATGGTTGAAAAAATGGTGTGGAGCACAGGGGTTTGGCTTCATTGGGGACTGGGGTTCCACCTGGAGGGACACCAGCCTATACTGGCAGGATGGTCTGCATCTGTCCAGGAAGGGAACAAGTCTTTTAGGCAATCGGTTTAAATGCTTCATTGGCAAGCCTTTAAACTAGTCAAGGGGGGAGGCACTGATAAGCAGAAGGAAAATCCCAGCCTCCCCCTACAAAACAGGGTACTAAATGAGAAAAATACCAAGGTAGAAAGGTCAGTGGGGTTGCCTACAGAAGGTAAAGCCATCAAAAATGGAGAGCAATGAGTACCAATGCCCATAGTCTGGGTAACAAGCTTCCTGAATTAGTGGCCTTGATGGAGGAGGAAGATCTGGATATTGTGGCAGTCACAGAAACATGGTACACACAGAACCATGACTGGGATGTAAACATACCAGGATACACTATCTACAGGAGGGACAGGAGGGTAAAGAGGAGGAGGAGTAGCTCTCACATAAGAGAAGAAATCAAGCAACAGAACAAAAGGGTAAACAGGGAGGAGAAGAAGCACTGTGGTTCAATTTGGAGGCAGGCAATGGCACCACAATCCGCACAGGGGTTAGACAGACCCCCTCTCAGGGGAGGAAATGGACAAGGAAATGATAGAAAGTATACTTAGAATGGCATATAAAGGAGATATTGCTGATGGGTGATCTGAATATGCCAGATGTTAACTGAGTGCAGTTGCAGCAGCCACTTCTAAGAGTGGGGTTATTCTAGATCCCTACGGGGCATGCCTTAGACAACTAGTATTGGAGCCCACCGAGAGGGAGCAATCTTAGACCTGGTTCTCTCAAACGGAGATGAAGAGAGGATCACAGATGTAGAAGTGGGTAGCCATCTGGGAACTAGCGACCATCGAACAGTATGGTTCACAATAAACACAGCACTAGAGTCAAGCCATACAAAGACAAAGGTACTGGATTTTAGGAGGGCTGACTTTGCCAAAATGGGTGAGTGCCTAAGGAATGCACTAGCAAATGGGCAGGAAGGAGGGTGGAAGAACAATGGGAATAATAAAACTGCCATCACAGAGGTAACAAGCCTTTGTGTAAAGCAAATAAACAAAATGAAACGAGGTAAGAAACCACTATGGTTCTCAAAGGAAGTGGCAGTGAAGGTTCAAGAGAAAAAGAAGGCATTCAGGAAGTACAAGGAATCACAGAAGGAACAGGACAGAGAACTGTATCAGTTAAAACCAAAGGAAGCTGGAAAGGCAGTCAGAACAGCTAAGGCCCAAACCGAGGAAAAGATAGCCAACTCAGTTAAGAAGGGGATAACATCTTTATAGGTACATCAGGGAGCAAAGGAAGACCAAGGAGGGATAATGAGGCTTAATAAAGGGGAGGAGGTGGGCAGAGGGTGACTGTGAAAAGGCAGAGATACTAAAACAAATATTTTTGCTCGGTATTTACAAAGGAAGAGGGGAGGTACCTAAAACAAACAGTAGAAACACTCTGGATACAGAAGTTGATACCAGCCCATTTACAGAAGAAAGAGTTCTGAAAGAGCTCTTAAAACTGAAGGTGGACAAAGCAATGGGGCCTGATGGATTCATCCCAGAATTCTAAAAGAACTAAGGATAGAACTAGTGACACCACTGACTACCCTCTTTAACAAATCATGGAGGATGGGGTGGTACCTGAGGACTGGAGGAGGGCAGATGTGATTCCCTTCACAAAAGTGGGAGCAAGGCAGAAGCAGGAAACTACATACCTGTTAGTTTAACTCAGTGGTGAGGAAAATGATGGAATCACTTCTGAAGGAAGAATTGTCGGTACCTAGAGGCCAGAGGGGCACAGGACCCAAGGCAGCATGGATTCACAGCGGAAGGTCATGCCAGACAAATCTGATAGATTTCTTTGACTGGGTGACCAAAGTAGTAGATCAGGGAGGGCTGTGGACATGGTCTACCTAGACTTTAACAAGGCATTTGACACAGTCCCACACAAAAGATTAATATGTTAGCCAGCCTGGGAGTGGGTCCCAAGATGACAGCCTGGGTAAAGAATTGGCTAGAGAATAGGACACAGAGAGTAATAGTAAATGGAATCCACTCTGAAAAAAGGGGGTTAGCAGTGGGGTACCACAGGGTTCAGTATTAGATCGGTCCTCTTCAATGTCTTTATAGCTTACATTGCAGAGGGACTGAAGGAAAGTATGTCTCTTGCAGATGACACAAAGATCTGCAACAGAGTTGATGCACAAGGTGGGGTGAAAGGACGAGAAGGGACTTGGCAAGGTTAGAGGAATGATCAAATGTATGGCAGCTAGATTCAATGCTAAGAAGTGTATGTAATGCACCTGGGAAACAAAACCCAGGGAAGAGTACACAATGGGGGTGAGATACTAACAACAACAAAAATGGAAAGGGACCTGGGGGTAGTCATATCAGATGACCTAAAGGTGAGCAAGCAATGGGAGAGGGCAGCAAGGAGGGTTGGGGGATACTGGGATGCATAGGGAGAGGCATCACCAGCAGAAAACAAGAAGTTATTATCCCTCTGTACAGACAGCTGGTGAGACCACATCTGGAGTACTGCGTGCAGTTCTGGAGACCCAATCTCCGCAAAGACATAGACAGGATGGAAGCTGTCCAGAGGAGGGCAACTAAATGGTGCAGGTCTGCAACGGAGGACATATGAAGAGAGACTTAAGGAGCTAATATGTATAGCCTCGAGGAAAGGAGGAGGGGACATGATAGAAATGTTCAAGTACCTCAAGGAATCAACAAAGTCCAAGAGGGTAGCATCTTCAAAAAAGAGCGGCAAGAACAAGGGGGCACAATTTGAAGATAGAAGGGGGTGGCTCAGAGGTAATTTAAGGAAGTATTTTTCACAGAGAGGGTTGTGGATGTATGGAACAGCCTTCCAGAGGAGGTTGTGGAGTCAAAAACAGTGGTGGAATTCAAGCATGCATGGGACAATCATAAGGCAATTCTAGGGGGTGGGGGTAGGAAGAAGTAGGCTGCTGGTTAACTTGGATCTGCAGCTTATCCATCAGGTAGGGAAATGGGCAGACTGGGTGGGCCAAGCGGTCCTTATCTGCCGTCAAATTCTATGTTTCTATGTTTCTATCTGGAGTTAAATCAGGAGAAAGAGGGTTTTAACTTTCTCCAGCTGTTACTACACTGCTGTGGTGTCTGTCTGGCCATCTTATAGTCTTCAGCCAAAGGAACTGCCTTTCCTCACTTTCTGGTCAATATTCTTTTACCCAAAGCTGCATGTCTCTAGAAAGGATGTTGAATTTCTCCATTGCAGATACGGTATGTTAGTGATCTGTGGGACTGTTTTGCCCTCTGATTGGAACCATATAATGAGGGGGTTCTCTGAGTTGGGTGAAGACTTATCAAGGATTGTCGACTGAGTGGTACTTCGGGGACTGAAATTTCTGTCTGTAGGTCTCTCCTGAGATGCCTTATCTTTTAAGGATTCACAAGGTCATATTTTTCTAACTGCGCAGTGTCTATATTGCTGTAGGCAAGTTGGGCTTTACCTGTCAGATAAGCACCAAGCCTGATTACCCATTGCTGTTTTGGCCATTGGCAGGCTCCGGCATCCCTTTCAAAAGTTGTCAGGTATACTTCAATATCATCCAAGGGACACAGCTTTGTAATTTTAATGTCTAAGTTTTTTGTGTTTTGTTGCTCTGCTGGACCTGTACCAGATCCTCCAACTTTGGTAGCTTGCAAGGTATCCAGGCATTGCTGCTCCTGTCGCTACATCTCTTCTATTCTCTGTTTCTCAGTCTCTATTTGTTTCATAGCCCACCATTTGAAGAAGGCAGACCTGCTTTCACTTTCAGGTTTTGTCCTTGCCAGTTCTTCTGCTTTCATCATTTGTGCTGGCCGTACAGTCTCAGTTTGCACTTTTCTTTCTACTTCGGGTTTGGCTGCCATTCTTCTAGTAATCACTCCCTGGGTTCCTGTTGTAGGATCTATACCTTTCTTTTATGGTTCCTCCTACCAGGTCTAGTACACATGTACAAAACAAGTGGCTTAGAGTATACATTGGATAAATCTCATTTTTTCTGACACCAGCTGCTATAGAAGCAAAGGTCAAGAAACATAGGCAAACAAAGAGGAGTTATAAAATTCACAAGTAGTGTTTTATTATTATCAATAACAATAAAATAAAAAAAAATAATTGTACAGGATGGCTCTTAATACAGGCAGTTCAAACAAAGTTCTACATCAGAGAGCATCTCCAAATCTAAATCTGGAAAACCAAAGAATTAATCTTTTTTATAAGATGGCTTTTCTTTGCAGTTTAACTCTACATCTTGTCCTCATTAAGCTTTATCTCCTGTTTTCACAAAATGTAACACAACTTTGTCATTGCTTTTCCAGTTACCAGCCTGAGGAGTCCATCTAGTCTGGACAGATGCAACAAAACAAAACATCCTGTCTCAGGGCTGGTCTGTTGATAGTTTTGCAAACAAGCTTGAGGAGGTCAAAAGGTTTCCCAAGGTCAAATCTCCTGAATTATAGCTTGCTATCTTTTCTAAGAAACTGAAATAACTTTCTGCAATATTTCAACAAAATAATTACATATATTTGCAAATCAAGGCATACTAGTTTCACATAAGGATTCACATATTTTGTAACCACAGAGAAGCAAGGGGAGGAGGGAGAATAGAAACAGCAAATGAAGGAAGGGATATAGCAAGGGAAAATTGTGGGACTTTCAGAGTGGTTTGTTCCTCGGTGTCACAAGAAAATTTGATTACGCAATCAGAAAGACAAAGACAGACAAGTGACAGAAAAGGAGAGGACAGAACAGAACAGATCCTTGCTCTTAACTCTGTTTGCAGAACAAATGGGATTGCATCATATGCAGCACTGTCACATTATATAACTTCATGATTTGGTTTTGCAAATCTACCATTTTATCAAAGGCATCTACTGTAAATTTGTCTATTTTATTTTTAACTTCTGTCAGGGCCTCTATAAAACAACATTTGACATAAAAGGATTGGCCAAAGCTTTTAATGTGTAGTTAGTCATATCTGTTTGCACTTGTTCTTCTTGTTGAGTCATCCATTCAAAAATCATTCAAGGAAAAAAACTGCGTTATTGTCTGTGATGTTTTCCTTATCGAATACTGGAGTTTTATTGAGCGACTCATAAGACATTTCTGGGATATTTCGAGGATTAAAGAGAACAAGTCTGCTCTTTTTTTGTGTTTCCTGATGAGCAATTTGGTTTTCATTACTTATACTTGCACGTGTTAATTTATTTTCTTCTGTATTTATACACTCTGTAAGATCTTCTTGCCTCCTTGATGGGCGAAAAAAACAACAACTTCGTAATTACTTCATTTTTCTTTTTGTCTTTCTCACTACTGTCCCTTCTCTTTCTTTTCCAAGATTAAGTATTATTTCTTTTTTTTATTTCCTTTATCTGGTTATTTTTCTTCTTATGATGTGTTTCAACATTGTTTAGTTTTTCCTTAGTATCAGGGGAGTTTGTACTGGGTAGTGTGTTGTTTTCTTGATTCCTTTCTAGTTGGATTATTGGGGGTTGGGCAGCGTTTTTCATATGGTCATTTGACAAGTTTTGGAGTTTTATTCTCCATCTTTTTCTCTACTGGAATTGAAGCTATTAAATCTAGCTCCCCTCTAAATACACAATTATTTCTCCTCTTTTTATTGTTACTGCTCATGCTAGCAGCTTTCAGTAAATCAGGCTGCTATACCATGCACAGGAAATAACATATCTGGATTTGAAAATATACAAATCTGAGACTGGTGAAATTTGCACAACTTTGTTTCAAAAGCCCACTGGCAGAAATAGCTTATTGCAATTTAATAGTTGTCTCCCACCCCATGTGATTGAAAACATACCGAAGGGACAACTGATTCAGACACTCAGAAACTGTACTGAAAGACAAGAATGTCAATGAAAAAAGGTTGATCAAATTTCACGCTTTAAACAGCGGGGGTATAGCAATGGCATTATACTTGGGGCAGTCGAGGAGGCAGACAACATGTCTATGTGGGACATGTTAGTTCCAAAACAACAGAATGCACGGAGGGAAATTAAATGCCCATTTGTTACAACGTACTCTAGTGGCTCAAGGCATATTCAAGCCATTATTAATAATAGAAACATAGAAGTTGTTGGCAGATAAGGACCTCTTGGCCCATCTAGTCTGCCCTATATTCCCTACCCACTGTGCCACCACAGACCCTACTCAATCTCTGTTTTTCTTCCCTCCTTGCCTTTCTTCTAAGGTCCCCTTGTGTCTATTCCATGCATGCTTGAATTCTGCTACCATTTTAGCTTCCACCACCTCTGCTGACAGGCTGATCCAGACAGTCACCATCCACTCTGTAAGTATTTCTTCACATCCCCCCTAAGCCCCCCCCTCCAGCTTCATAGTGTGACCCCTTATCCTGGAGCACCTTTTTCTATGGAAAATGCTACCTTCCTGTACAGTAGAAGCAAGGTCATTCTGCACTGTACAGATCCCAGGTGAGGCCATATCTTGAGCACTGTGTGAGCCCTCACCTGAGGAAGGACATCAAGGGACTAGAGTCTGTACAGTGAAGAGTCACCAAGATGATACAGGCTGGCATGGCTGACCCTATAAGGAATGGCTGGAGGCCCTAAGCATGTATTCGCTAGAGGCCAGGCAGGAGGGACATGATCAAAACATACAAGTTTCACAGGGTATAAACAAGGTAACCAGTGAGGATCTATCTGTTAGAAATAGGGATACAGTCACTAGGGGCATGACTAAAGGTTGGTGGGGGGATGTTCAGGAGAAACATGAAAA
This sequence comes from Neoceratodus forsteri, assembly GCA_016271365.2. Classification (NCBI taxonomy): domain Eukaryota; kingdom Metazoa; phylum Chordata; order Ceratodontiformes; family Ceratodontidae; genus Neoceratodus; species Neoceratodus forsteri. The sequence continues at coordinate 1,286,464,947 of CM028132.1, forward strand.
AGTTCTACTTCACTGAGAGGGTGGTCAAACAACGGAACAGATTGTCAGGTGGAAATGGTAAGGGCAGCTACCCCTAAATGGGTTTAAACACAGCTGGGACTTGGCAAAGGGACTCAATAGTTCCCATGGGGGTAGAGCAATAAGGGTTTGAGGAGTGGGGTAGCAGATGGGGATGAATACAGCCCACCAGGACAATAGGTCTGCGATGAGCCTTAAGTCTCCTACTGTTGACAATTCTATGTTTCTATAATTACACATCCCTGAAGGGTCTTACTGCATGGGTTTTACTTTAAAAGGTTAACAACAACAACAAACAAGCATTTGTCAATGTCGAATGTTTGCTTGCTGGCATTGGCAGTGGTAGTGTAGAAGTTACAGAGCTGCGTAATAGTAATGGCAGTGAAGTATTGAACTGAAGCCAACCCCACCACCACCCTGCAGAGAGTGACAGGCATTGGGGTGTGTCTTTGGGTCATCAGCCATAACGGCCACGCCATTTCAGTACACCCCACCCTGCAGACACTGGCAAGTGTCACGGTGTTCCTTGGGGTCTTTGGTCCTTTATGCGCACCCCATTCCATTAGAAAATACAGTGGGATGGGTGCAATATAGGAAAATGGGGTGAACTTTGGGGCCGAAGAGTCCAAGGCATACCTCAATGCTTCTCACTGGCTGCAGGGTGTGGAATGGTATGAGCATTACAGGCAAGAATCTCAAGTCACAACCCTGATGCCTGTCATTCTCTACAGGGTCAGGCCTTATGGTTGGAAACCCTAATACCTCAGGCATTCGTTGGTATTTTTATTCCAAATGTACAACATGTTTTTTTTGTGACCCCACCTCATGAACAGGGGGAATATCAGTTTTTTAGCCGGAAGCTACTTATGCACAGCGACTACGGCATTTAGCACCACAGGTGCAAAAACATTCTGAACAGGATGTAAAAAAATTACAGCTGTACTGTTCATGGGGAGGTGTAAAAAATGGCAATGTTGTAAATCTGCAGTAAAAATATTTAAAAAAATGGTGAAATCATGAGCGTACATAGAAACTGTGCAACGCACACCCGTAATATAATTAGGTTGGGGATTTTTTTTACAGCAGATTGTCAACTCAGGCATTTTGGTGCCTCCGATCATGAACAGTGTCACTGTGATTTTCTTTATCTGTCCCAAACAATAATTTCCCACAGCGACCACGCATCTCTGCGCTGAAAGTGTGAAAACACACTTCGGCCATGTCGTGAAAAATGACAGCTGTACTGTAAATAAGGCAGTGTGGAAAAATGCCACTGGTGAAAATCTGGACTTAAAATATTACAAAGTCATGAACTTACGAGGGTGCTTGGAAACTGTGCAATGCTCACTCATAACATAGTCATTTTATGGACTTTTGTCACCAAATTTTCAACATAGCCATTTAAGACCTCTGCTCATGAACAGTGTAACTGTGATTTTCTTAATGTGTCCCAAACATTGCTTTCACACACCAACAGCACCATTGTGCGCTACATGTACGAAAACACATTTTGGGTAGCATATGAAAAATGGCAGCTGTACTGTTCATAAGGAAGTGTAATAAAATGGCAATGTTGAAAATCTGGAGTGAAAATATTAAATTTGCAACCTTATGAGCATGCATAGGAACTGCGCAACGCACGCTCATAAAACAGTCATTTTTAAGAATGTTTTCACCAAATTTTCAACATAGCCATTTTAAGACCTCTGCTCATGAACAGTGTCACTGTGATTTTCTTAATGTGTCCCATACATTGATTTCACACATCGACTGCGCCATTGTGCGCTACATGGGCGGAAACACATTTTGGGCAAGATGTGAAAAATGACAGCTGTACTACTCATAAGGAGGTGTGGTAAAATGGCAATGTTGAAAAATCTGAAATGTAAATATTGAATTCGCGAACTTCTACGGCGTACATAGGAACTGCACAACATACGTATAAAACAGTCATTTTTGGATTTTTCACCAAATTTTCAACATAGCCATTTTTAGACCTCTGCTCATGAACAGTGTCACTGTGATTTTCTTAATTTGTCCCGTACATTGATTTAGCACACCGACTGCGCCATTGTGCGCTACATGGGCGGAAACACGTTTTGGGTGAGATGTGAAAAATGACAGCTGCACTACTTATAAGAAGGTGTGGTAAAATGTCAATGTTGAAAATCTGGAGTGAAAATATTGAAAATTTGCGAACTTACGAGCGTGCATAGGAACTGCACAATGCAGGCTCGTAAAACAGTCGTTTTTTGAAATTTTTCCGACACATTTTCAAAATAGGCTTTTTGAGAGCCCACCTTATGAACACTGGCAGTGTAATTTCATTACTTGGTCCTGAAAGGTGATTTTGTGCAGTGACTGTGAAATCACCCTTCGGGCCCGAATAACGCCAGTGACATCATTCATGAGAAGGGGTCCCAAAAACCCCCTGTTGAAAATTTGGTGCAAAAATTCCAAAAAATGCCTGAGATATGCAACATAGTTGAAAACCCCCTATCTAGTCCATTATACAGCTTACCGGCATTTCCTCAGTTCGCGGTCGGCTTTGAAGAGTGCAGACATGTTTCCGGTCCACTGAAGATTGTCACGCCGAGGTCCAGAGGTAAGTATGGGGTGAGGGGGTGTGTGAGGAGGCAGGGTGTGCAGTGGGTGGGTGCGGGTTGTGGGAGGGGGGCCAGGGAGACTACGTGGGACCTTGCTTTACAGGTGTTCTTTTGTTTCCAATGACGACGTAGGACATTTGCCACGCTGGTATGGCTCCCAGCATGGCACAAGGATGGTTGGGGCATTCAGCCGATGGGGATTGGGCACCCCATCGCCTAAAGATCGATTGCCACGCTGGGGTGGGCTCCCAGCATGGCACCCAGTACTCGGAGGAGGGTGAGGACAGTGGAGCCGACGGGGGATTGGGCACCCTCCGGCTATATCATGAGTTTCCATGCTGGGGTGGGCCCCCAGCATGGCATTTGGAAGTGTAACCCCTAGATGGCGCTATCCCAGGGGCTACTACCCCTGCCTGATTTGCCACTAACAGGTTGAGGGGCCTGGATCCAATGGCGGGTGCCTCCACCCAGAGGTCAGGGTTTGCAATAGTTAAACTTACTTGGTCACAGCCTCTGGGACACTGCAACCCCCTTTCTTCCCACTAGTGGCCCACACAATATAGCAGAATTACCTTCACAGTATACACTTACCCCAAGGCTGGTTCAGGCACCGGGACATCCTGTAAAATAAGATACAGTGCAACAATCACAGTACAGTACTTTAACATAGACAAATACCTCAGGCAGTATAACTTTGTTGAAACAAACAGCTCTGATTTATTTAGGGGATATAACAAGGACAGGGGAAATCAGGTTAATTAGCTTATCACTTTACACTATCTACCTATGGCTCTGTGCACAGGCCTATCCCTACCAGTTACTGTCCCTGGGTACCCAGGCCCTAGTGGCTAGTCCAAACTGTGGCAGCTGGTAGGGCCCTTTCACACAGAGAAAAGGAAATTAAACAGTCAGCAGTACAGTAATTCCATTTGGATTTAATGTGGCAATTCAACAGGAGCGACCCGAATTAGTACTCACGACCTCCAAAGAAGATATGGTCCTTCAATGTCAGCAGGGCTACTTTTGATCTCCAAGAGACTCTCACACATTTATATGGTAAAAAAGAAAGCACTATACCAGGCAGGCTGCATCTGTATCCCAATCGCATTACTGCACAATAACCAGGAGAACACACAGCAGATTCAGTTCCTGACAGACCGAGTGTAATTCAACAATTTCTTCAGTCTTCTACAGGGTGAGCCTGGTTTCTACTCTTCAGAGATCCTTTGATTCTTTCACAGGACGGATTCAGTCCTAACAAGCAGTTACAAGTTGTAGACCGAACTCTGGGCCTTGCACACGTTTTTGACTGAAACTGTGCACTGAAGGAGCACAGGGTTTCTTTCCTTCACTTTCAGATCTCAAACTGAAACTCCCAACAGACAAAAACCGGCACTTCCTTTGAGTTCCTCCCAGTTCTTGACTGGATTGGCTGTCACTCACAATAGACTGCTGCTGTTGGTCCAAAAGGCACGGAAGTCTAAACTACATCTCCCAGAGTCACTGCCCATACAATCCTCTTGTGGCTGGCTCAGATTATGAGTCCCAAGTTCTGATTCGTCCAAGGCATCATTTTAGAGCTAGTTTACCCCACACTGATTGGTCCAGTTCAGCAGTTCAAAACCAGAATGGGGAACTAGGCAGACAGTTCTGACTGCAAAGAAAGCAGGTTAGACAAACTGTAATTTTATTATTACTGTAAATGATTTCTGGCAATCAGTTACATCTTTCAGACAGGTTCCCTTGCACCCTAGTGACTGCAAAATGAAGTGAATTGGCAGCAGCTTGAGTGGTACTCAATCAAAGAAACACACAGTCCCCATACAAATAATTATGTCTGCAAGCAGACAGCTCTTAAAGAGACAGTACCAGAGGTTCTAAAACACTCACTGATAAATGGCTTAAATGCCAAACACCATTCAGGCTTGGAGCATTCAAGCAAGCTCCTGAAGTCTTTGGGAACCCCATTTGCAGGGGGTTACACCCTTCCTGGTTTGGGAAAGCTTGACGTCCGCGCCAAGGCAATTTCATAAGTTTCAACTGCAACCATATACATTTGCATTAGGCTCACACATGTAATCATCAGTCAATATATCATTTTACCAAGAACACATTTCGAAACATTGCAGCACGTCACTTTACACAGTATTACACACACATTGTACCATAACTCAAGTTATTACCTCTTGTACATGAAACCTGAAGAGAGGGGACCCTTCCCTATCAGTTACCTTGGGGCTGGACGGGGCAAGGGCACCATACTTAGAGGGCAACACAAGTAACTTGGAGTTAGCACTGACGCTCAGTTTGGGCAATGAGCTCGGGACACATACACCTTTATGGACAACATTGAGAGGCAGGTCCACAGGCCTGCCAAGGAATCATAACTGAGGTGCACCACAGGCTTTACAGCTCGACCAGTCTTTCTAGGGGACTGTTACAGTCTCTGCACTTGAGCCTCATTTTCAGCATTGTTCTCACTTGTCAGGAGTCTCCATGGGGTAGAGAGGCTAGAACTTGGGGCACTTTCAGCTCCAGGAGTTACAGTTTCTGAGTCCACAACATTTGGCTCGATGGAGAGCTTTGACACTGGCAGTGGACTGTCAGGGCACTCAAAATACTCTTCTTGTTCGGTGTATCACCAGTCTGCCCCAATCTATCATTTTCTCCCTGAAAGCTCAAACAGTTCAACCATGCACAATGATTCCATTTCATCTGATCTGATGCTTTGCACTTCACTTTCTGGGAGCATTGGCTCCAGGATGAAGCTGGGGCTTAGACAGTCCAGAAGGCCCAGCTTTGTCTCCAGTATTGACTAGGGATTGCCCTCAAACAATTGACTCAGTTCGTAGAAGATAGTATTCAAAGTCACTCTCACTTTCTTCTGATATGGACTGACAGTCATGCTCAACTGGGACTTGTGGAGGGAACACTTTAACTTTGCTTCTAGGTGCAGACTTCCTTGATCTTTTCTTAGCAGCAGCTCTAGTCACTGGTCCAGAGGGGGCATCTTCTGGGGGCTCAGACTCAATCAGGATTTGTCCAATGGGTAGTAAATGATTTCTATGCATTGTTTTTACATCTTTTGAATTGTTCTCAGGCCTTACTTTGTACACTGGCAGATCATCTAGTTTGCCCACTACAATGTGAGGGAGATGGTGCCATCTGTCAGCAATCTTGTGTTTGCCATGCAGTCCCAGATTTCTTAGCAATACCCGATCTCCTCCTGGAGTTCCTGTGCTTTTCACCTTTTATCATACCTTTCTTTGTTGGCCAGATTCTTTTGCAGCCATGGTTTGAGCCAGTTGGTACGTGATGAGTTAGCTGGGCCTTTAACTTTGCACATACTGTAAATAGTTGTCAGCTTGAACCCCATCAGAGAGACCCCAAACACACATCTACCGGTAGTCGAGCTTTCTTCCAAACATCAGGCGGTAGGGGAGAACCCAGTGGCATCACTTTTGGTGCAGTTATAAGCATGTACCAGGGTGCTAATTTGTTGGCTCCATCTAGGCTTGTCCTTTGGGTGCAGGGTGCCAGCATATCTAGCAAAGTGCGGTTGAAACGTTCAGGCTGTGGGTCCCCTGGGGGTGGTAAGGAGTGGTTCTGGACTTCTCACTCCCCACAGAGAAAGCATCTCTTTGATCAGACGACTCTCAAAGTCTCTCCCTTGATCAGAATGGATTCTTTGTGGAGCCCCATAGTGAACAAAAAGTTTTCTCGAGTACTTTGGCTACAGTGGATGCTTTCTGGTCTTTGGTGGGGAAAGCTTGGCATATCTCGTGAAATGGTCAGTGACCACCAGCACATTACTGATATTTCTTTGATCTGACTCCAAACTCAGAAAATCAATACAGACCAGCTCCATGGGTGCACTGGTGGTTATGTTAACAAGGGGGCAGCCCTCTGGGCAAAGCTTTCCTCTGTAAGCAGCGACTACAAGTTCAGAGTAGTTGCTCCACATCAGCCCCATCTTAGGCCAATAGAATCTGGATCTCACCAAGTCAAGTGTTCTGTCTATACCAAGGTGCCCCATGGTTGTGCAAGGACCTCAATACTGAGTCTCGAAAGGCAGTGGGCAGCACCAGTTGTTGTTTGTCTACTTGTCCCCTCTGTCTACTGTTTCTCTATATAACAGTTTATTGATCATTTCAACTTAGGACCTTCTTTGTATAACAGTGCAGTTCTCAAATCAGTGGCGTAATTTGGACACATCTTTTCCTGCATAGAGGGCTTCTAAAGCTGATTTGATCATAGGATCGAGGATTGAGCCCGCCGAATACTGTCATTGTCCAGCTGAGGCAGTGCACAATGTCTATTGCAGAAAAGTGGCAATAAGCAGCAGGTATGCAATTCTCAGAGGGTCCCAAGCAATCACCATGCAGTCCACTGTCCGTGGACATTTGTTCCTCCCTGTCAAACTTCGGCAGAGTGCTCGAATGTCAGGTTCTGCCAATCGGACCCAATCATTCTGGGGAACAGGCCTCCGGGAGAGAGCATCAGCATCTATGTGGTTCAGACCTGCTCGGTATTCGAGAGCATAGTCATATGTAGATAATGCAGAAAGCCACCTGTGGCCAGTGGCATCCAACTTAGCTGAGGTCTGCACATAGGTCAAAGGATTATTGTCAGTTTTTACTAGTATTTTAGCCCCATACAAGTACTCATGGAATTGGTCAACAATAGCCCACTTCAAAGCTAGGAACTCTAACTTATGTACAGGATAGTTCTTTTCGGATGGGGTCAGGCTTCTACTGGCAAGGCCACTGGTCTCAGGCCATTCTCGTGTCTTGGTACAACACAGCCCCCAACCCTTGCAAGCTAGCATCAGTGTGCAGGACGTAAGGTTTTCTTGGATCGGCATAGGCCAGCACTGGAGCATGGGTAGTTGATATATGATCTCATGAAAAGCAGTCTCACAATCAGGAGTCCAGCGGGCCCAAATACTTCACTCGGATGAAAATACACTCTTTCAGTCTTGAGGGACGCTGACTTTTGGTATTTTTTGTGGGTTAGGGGATACCCTTGAGTAAGGTTAAGTAAAGGGCGGATCACTCTTGAATAGTCCTTGATGAAACACTGATAATAACCACAGAATCCCAGGAATCTTTGCATTTTTTAGATTTTTGGGCTGTGGCCAGGTGGTCAAGGCCTCAACTTTACTTGGGTCGGTCTATATCCTCGGTGGATACTATGTGTCCCACATACTTTACTGATGTTTGAAAGAATTGACACTTATCAATGGACAGTTTAAGGCCAAAGTCCTCCAGTCGATCCAATACCTTAAATAATCTGCTCTCATGTTCCTCCAGTGAGCTGCCAAACACAATAACATCATCTAGGTATACCAGGCACTCTAGTAAGTTCATGTCCCCACTGCACGCTCCATCAATCGTTGAAAAGTGGCTGGGGCACCTGAAATCTTTGAGGCATCCTCATGAATTCATAGAAGCCAGCGGACAGATAAAGGCTGTCTTCTCAGGTCCTCTGGGGCCATCGGGATCTGGTAGTACCACTGCGGAGATCCAGCACAGAGAACCACTTGCTCCCGCTTAGGCAGTCCAAAGCATCCTGAATGCGGGCATTGTGTACTGATCAGGATAGTCCGCCGGTTTAAGAGCGATAATCCACGACATCCTTACTGTCCCATTCTTTTTCCTCACTACTACAATGAGGGAAGCATATGGGCTTCTGGATTCTTGTATTACACCAGCCGCTAACATCTCTTGCAGATGCCGTCTCACATCATCTATATCAGCAGGTGCCAGGCGTCGAGACCTCTCACGAAATGGTCTTTCGTCATGCAGCGGATATTGTGCTCAGCTCCTTGCACGCATCCTACGTCCCATTCCTTTAAAGAAAACACCTGGTCTCTCTGGGCAAGCTTCTCACTGATCCTCACTTTCCATTCAGCTGGCAGCGGGAGTTTAAATCAAACAAGTCAGGCGTTACTCTGTCATTCTTCCTTGAACTCTTGCTGCTGGGTAGCACTGCAGTGTCTGCACAATGCACATTAGCCAGGATGCAACCTCTATTTACTCGAATGTCTCTTTCAGACACATTATGAACTTGGACCATTACCCTTCTGGCATAAGCATGGGCTCTAGCGGGCAAAATACTAGGCTTGACCAGCAGTCCCTCTGGCATTTTCCATCGCCTGGTGCATCCAACATTAATATTTTATTCTTAACATCCTTTCTGATACGGACCTCTCCCTGTAAGGTACACTGGGCATTTGGTGCCAGGATCAGAGACTCAGGATCCTTCTTCCATACAATTCCAACCGTTCCTCTGGTTCTATATTTTCAGCATCTCTCTGTGCCTCATAGGCCTTCTTAATAAAGCCGAACTCTTAAAGCTCTACTAGTCTTTGACCCTGTTTTCATAACACAAATGTGCCAGCCTTCTGAACATATGAGCATTTGTTCCAATCAACAAGGGACACCATCATACAGTCCAGTGGGGGGACACACTAAGGCTAGGGTCTCTACTTGTTCGGCCACTCCAGCCACGGAGGTGGGAAAGACAGCCAAATTCGGATATACCCAGAATAGGGGTAGGCCTTCTCACTTAACCCCCATACATGCAGTCCTTCTAATGGTTGTATGGTACGCCTGACAAATGCTTCTGATACCAATCTTGAAACATAATTGTCACTTGGGAGCCACTGTCTAATACAGCTCTTGTAGACACTCCATTTACCTTTACAGTGGTCTCCATGGAGGACCCACTATTCTGGACCAGTCTGGAGAGGTGGTGGGGGCCTGGGCAACTGACCTTGCCACAAAAGGGCGTGATAGCATTTTGGTGCCCTCACTGGGATCATTTCGTGCACCTCTTAACCACTGATTTGTTCTCCGAAGCTCTCCTTGTAGCCTATATGCAACTTTGTCAGTGTCTTTTGGGATTGGCATTCCCTTTTCATGTGCCCATCCTTCCCACAATTATAGCAAAACATACTTTTGGAGTTTGAGCTGGCTGAGGCGCCACACTGGGAGCCAGGGCGGGGGTATTACTAACTGGAAACCTTGGTGCCATCTCTGTCTGTGGTGTGATAAGCATTTGGAGACATCTCGTCAGTTTCTCCACTTCGGTGGTCAAGGAATCGAGTTCGGAGCTGTTATCAGCAGGAGATACATGGGTGGGTACCCCCACCCCCATAGCAGATGCAGTCGGATATAGGTCAGGGCCCGTACTTGCAGGCGTGGCCTTCATAAAGGGACTGTTTTGAATTCCGGATCTCTCAACAGTTCACCCCATTGTGGCATATCTTTTTCTTATCAGAGCACTCATTGACTGCCAACCTCTGCCCCTGAACTTCACTTGATGGGCCACCCTCAGTCACTCGGGTCATAGCCACAGCTATTGGTGCAGGTCCCTCCCGAGGTCGCCTTTTTCAACTCCTCAATTTCTCTCATTAACTCATCATAGGAGGGTGGGATTCCAGTCGATTTGCCAGGCGTAACTGAAGCAACAGCAGTTCTGAGAAGGGGCAGACTTAAGGATTCTGTCCAGTCTGGTTCGGTCCAGTTCAATGCTGGCAAACTACCTTTCTGAGGCATTCTTGCAACAATTTTTCCAGCCGGAGACATACACAGACAACAACTCCCTTGGTACTGTTGTGCATTTCTTACTCTCCACCATAGGTCCTCATCAGAATCTGGGCTCCCATACACATTCTCCAAGGCCTCAAGATAGGCTTGTGCAGTCGCTTCAGGGTTACTGGCCGTTTGCTTACGGATGGAGCCAGGGCAGGACCTCGGGCTCTCACTAACCCTCTTCGCTTTTCGGCTTCGAGCATTGCCATTCTAGCACTTGGGGCAACATAGTCTATCCAGGTCTCCCAGTCATCCTCCCTTGGGGGTGGGGAGGTGCCAGAGAAGATCCTCAACCTGGTAAGAGTGACTAATGGCAGGTGCAGAAATAGGAGTCTGCATTGGTTCAGCCACCATTACGGGTACTGGAGCAGGAGAGGGTGTTGGGGAGGAACACCCCAGGTGGCAGAATAGTTTCTTCAAGTCCTCCACAGTTTTCCTTTCTCCCAGCAACCATTTAGCAAATTTCTCCTCAAAAGTTTCAGATAGTGGTGGGGGCTCATTCCCCCGGTCTTTACTGTCCTTAGTTATCATCTCCAAGCAGTGAGGGCTCCTCTGGGGTAATGGTCTGTGGTACTTTGGAGCTATCTATGGGATCCTTAAACTCTACTAGGGCCAGGAAAGTGTGGGTGAGCAGATTAGCGTGCCGACCCACCACCACAGGATTTTGTAAACCTTCCACCTTGAAAGTACTCCCTGCACAGTGTCCGTATTGATACCCAGGGGATGTCCAGGATAAGCATAGCATTTGGGGTCAATCTCCTCCCCAGTACACCACTCCACCAGCCGGTGCACAGCCACTTCTGTCGGGTACCCATTTATTTATTTATTTATTTATTTTCCTTAACAGTGGTTTGTAAATATGGCCACTAGAGGACACACAATCCCAGCGGTGAGCCTCCAAATGTAACCCCTAGATGGCGCTATCCAGGGGCTACTACCCCTGCCTGATTTGCCACTAACAGGTTGAGGGGCCTGGATCCAATGGCGGGTGCCTCCACCCAGAGGTCAGGGTTTGCAATAGTTAAACTTACTTGGTCACAGCCCTCTGGGACACTGCAACCCCTTTCTTCCCACTAGTGGCCCACACAATATAGCAGAATTACCTTCACAGTATACACTTACCCCCAAGGCTGGTTCAGGCACTGGACATCCTGTAAAATAAGATACAGTGCAACAATCACAGTACAGTACTTTAACATAGACAAACACCTCAGGCAGTATAACTTTGTTGAAACAAACAGCTCTGATTTATTTAGGGATATAACAAGGACAGGGGAAATCAGGTTAATTAGCTTATCACTTTACTATCATATCTATGGCTCTGTGCACAGGCCTATCCCTACCAGTTACTGTCCCTGGGTACCCAGGCCTAGTAGGCCTAAGTCCAAACCGTGGCAGCTGGTAGGGCCCTTTCACACAGAGAAAAGGAAAATTAAACAGTCAACAGTACAGTAATTCCATTTGGATTTAATGTGGCAATTCAACAGGGGCGACCCTAATTAGTACTCACGACCTCCAAAGAAGATATGGTCCTTCAATGTCAGCAGGGCTACTTTTTGATCTCCAAGAGACTCTCACACATTTATATGGTAAAAAAAGAAAGCTACATATACCAGGCAGGCTGCATCTGTATCCCAATCGCAATTACTGCACAATAACCAGGAGACACACAGCAGATTCAGTTCCTGACAGACCCGAGTGTAATTCAACAATTTCTTCAGTCTTCTACAGGGTGAGCCTGGTTTCTACTCTTCAGAGATCCTTTGATTCTTTTCACAGGACGGATTCAGTCCTAACAAGCAGTTACACAAGTTGTGAGCCGGAACTCTGGGCCTTGCACCGCGTTTTTGACTGAAACTGTGCACTGAAGGAGCACAGGGTTTCTTTCCCCTTCACTTTCAGATCTCAAACTGAAACTCCCAACAGACAAAAACCGGGCACTTCCTTTGAGTTCCTCCCAGTTCTTGACTGGATTGGCTGTCACTCACAATAGACTGCTGCTGTTGGTCCAAAAGGCACAGTCTAAACTACATCTCCCAGAGTCACTGCCCATACAATCCTCTTGTGGCTGGCTCAGATTATGAGTCCCAAGTTCTGATTCGTCCAAGGCATCATTTTAGAGCTAGTTTACCTCACACTGATTGGTCCAGTTCAGCAGTTCAAAACCAGAATGGGGAACTAGGCAGACAGTTCTGACTGCAAAGAAAGCAGGTTAGACAAACTGTAATTTTATTATTACTGTAAATGATTTCTGGCAATCAGTTACATCTTTCAGACAGGTTCCTTTGCACTCCTAGTGACTGCAAAATGGGGTGAATTGGCAGCAGCTTGAGTGGTACTCAATCAAAAGAAACACACAGTCCCCCATACAAACTAATTATGTCTGCAAGCAGACAGCTCTTAAGAGACAGTACCAGGTTCTAAAACACTCACTGATAAATGGCTTAAACGCCAAACACCATTCAGGCTTGGAGCATTCAAGCAAGCTCCTGGAAGTCTTTTGGGAACCCCATTTGCAGGGGGTTACAGAAGGCTTTGGGGGCAGGGGAGCACAGCACAGCCGACGGGATTGGGCACCCGTCGGCTATACAGTGTGTGCGTCGGGGGCGTGTGCGCCTGGCAGCGTAGGGTGTGTGGGGAGGTACTATGAGCAAGCGATATCTTATTGCTGCTCACTGAAGTGTAGCTCTCTCTTTGAACTGTATGCCACTGCATTTGGAGCTTGTCATAGACAGCTCCATCATATGCATTGGCTTACAGGCGCGCCTGCCAACACACGATTGAATTGGAAGAGCTGGTGACACACCTCCGAATCTCGGATGATGGCACTATGTTTCTGCACATGTGCAAGCAAACATAACAAACATAATAAATGTATCTTAATTTTTGAAGACCGTTTTTTTCCTTTTTGTGCTTGCATATGTGACGTATGAATGAGGGATCCACTCACTGTAGATCAAAGGAGGATGTGAAATGGTGCAGGTACATGGGGGGGTGAACAAAGTGGTAGACAGTAAGCCCTACCAGAGCTTCAGGCTGATGTTGCACAGCTGGACTAAGGCAGAAGCACCCACGGCATGTTCTTACAGTCCCCATTTATATATCCATTTATGTTCTTACAGTGCTGATTGCCTAACTGAGCCAAGATGTAAAACAGACACTAAAAATGTCAGGTTTATTTCAGGTGCCCATGTTCTTATAGTCCCCATTTATATGTCCGTTTATGTTCTTACAGTGTTGATTGCCTAACTGAGCCAAGATGTAAAACAGATACTAAAATGTCAGGTTTATTTCAGGTGACTAGGATCGTAGTGGGGAGAGGGGGGCAAGTGAAACAATGTCCTGAGAACGTGCTTAAACTTATTAACCGTTGCTGTGCCAAGGAGTGATACACCAGTCCAGAATCCCTATATGTTTAAATTATGTTTGCAGCCTAAAGGTGCTTAGGTGGATTGGCATTTACATTACTCAGCGGCAAATCTTTTTCATACTTTTTTGTGATCATCGGTTAAGATATAACCACTAACTGATGAGACACTTGGGGGCATGAAACTGTGCTACCAGCAAAGTTGCATTTGCAAAGCCCTGAATATTTATTTGTTGATAATGAAATGAAAACTGTCAGCTGATAACATTCAGCCACTGTCCATTGCACAGAATAGACATCTCACTTATAGATCTGGAGCAAAGGGACATGCACTTGCCAATAACACCACTACAACTCCAGACACGGAAGAAAGAAGTTCATGCACTTTCATCGCTGTTAACTTTTTCAGCATTTTAAAACAGTTACTTAGCATCTGCACTAAGATGTTACACGTCGCTGAACTGAATTGTGACACCAGAATCCCTGCAATCAACATTTGTCAGCAAAAGTGAATTGAAAAAATCAATAGATGTATAAAATGGAAAGTGACATGAGTCAATAACAACATATCTGCATGTAATACTTGGCTTAAAATTTGAGCACCACCATATTCCGCACCACAGCATCAAACAGGGATGCCATTTATAATTCAGCTAATGTCAAGCAGTTTTCGTGCCATAAAAAGTATTACTGTATCAGTATGGTGCAGCAACAGGATCAGGAAATTGTGAAATAAATGCAACAGCACCTGTCGGCCATATGTTGTGCGGGTGGAGGAGTGCATGAGCACCCAGGGTGGGCTGTTAGCGGCTTCAGATTCACCGGAGAAAGGGTGGATTTGATTGTGAGCTACAGTTGAATTTGTGTTTTTTTTCCATACCTAGTTTTCGCTATTTTGTTAGGGCACATGTCCAGCCCTAAGATGTTTAGGGTCACAAGGTGATGTGACTTCATTGAGCATCTGATTTGAGAAAGAGCTGTGTGATTCTATCTAAATGCCAGCTCATGGCAATTCAGAAAAAAAATATTTTGAAGCTGCATTACCAGACTAAGTGTGCAGTTTAGTGAATTACCACACAGGGTGTGTATATGACAGCACTAAAAGGCGCATTAAAGTGCTTCAGTCATGAAAACCTCCCCCACTGGCTGCTGCTGAAATGCATAGCAGTATGTTCTCCTTTGTGCATTCTGGTTGTTCTTTGCTTCAGCTGCAGGTAGTACAGTACGCTCAAGTTCATTTGCATAGGTTTTAGCAGCGAGGAGTTCACATTGACAGAGTCTAGTAAGAGAAAATGCTTGGAATTACACATACAAGGAATTCTGAGTTTTCACATCAAATGCTGAGGTATTTCTTTTCTGGAGGATTAGAACCCATGGAGTCCATGAAGGTGTGCTTTGGAGAGCTGGCGTGTGTAAGGACTGTTAGGCACCCACACATTTTGGTGGTTCTGCTTTGGCAGGGAACAGTTTATTAAAGTAATGATGTGTGGCTTGTCTCTCTAAGCTAGACAAGACTACACCATCCTATCAGGCAACCGACACAGCTGATCTGTGTGTGTGTGTGTGTGTGTGTGTGTGTGCGTGTGTGTGGGGGGGAGGAGCTGCTCACTGAAGCGTAGCTCCCTCTTTCAACTGTATGCCATTGCATTTTCAACTGCTGTCATAGACAGCTTCAGCAGTGATTGGAGAACTGTAACCACGCCTGCAAACACACTGACTGAATTGGAAGATGCTGACACACCTCTGAAAAACTCAGTTGATGGCTCTATGTTTCTTGCACATGCGTGCAAGCAAACATAAAAAGGGAATTTATAAGGTGAAAATATTGCTGTCTGTACAAAATATGAGAAAATAAAAATATGGTTCCAGTTGAAACATATCGATATTCATTGTAGCCAAATCTGATGCACGAGTTAAACAAGATAGCCACACCCTTGTACTTCTAGCCAATCAGGTGGCTAGAGTGTTCTTATCCATGCTACAACTATGGAACAGTATTCAAGGGGGGAAATAAAGAATAAAATGGGCAGAATGGGTGGGGTGGGCCAAGCAGCCCTTATCTGCCATAAGATTCTGTTTCTATAACTGACATTACAAAACAGGTACAAAAATCCCAGCAGCTTGTTTTCTGGGGCGCTCAAAACCCAGTGCTGATATCCCACATCAGCAGGACTGGAATAAGATTTGTCACCTCATTGAGCTGCTTATATTACAGACACAGCAGTATCAATACACCTCAGTTCACTTAAGATGGCCAAACAGCAACATTTTTATTTCATTCTTTGGTAGCCAGGTAAGGTCCACTAGGCACAAGTGCCTGTTTTCAGGGGCGACCTGGGAGCGCTGAGCAGTTAAGTGACTTGCTTAGAGTCACACAGTATGCAAGTGGAGGTTGTGAGAATCAAACCCAGGTCTGGTCTGCTGGATGTACCAAGCTTGTTTACATCTCGTTCCTCTAACCTCTAGGCTATACTGTCAGCCCAAATTATGATAGCTGTACCAAGACTTTTTCCATTTTTCTTTTTTTTTGGTTTACATTTTTACAAAAATATTTCTTATGAATCCATTTCATTATTGCAGTTAAGAAATTTAGCAAGAAGGCACTCCATGGTATGGTTTGTTCTGAGACAACACTTTATGGGCTTTAACCTGAGGTGTACCGTTATCTGAGCAGATAGCATGGTATCCTGCATGTAGTATACTGCAGTATTGAACGTCACAAAATTGATACCATGAGCAATATCCAATATTTTACTAATTGTGGTTCACTGTATACAGCAGTATTCAGACCTTCAACTGTTTCTTTTGTATTTTCAGGGACAACTATTCCTTCCACACCAACTCTCCCTGATACAAGAGTTTGAGGAGGCTTCTTTCCTTACTTCTTCTGTAATACTGCAGTATGACAGTAACTGCGGTATTACATGTGACACCTACCATACTGCCAGAATTTCATACCATGACATCTCTAATAATGAGGGTACCCAATACAGCTCCTTTGCCTACCTCAAATCACATATTCCAAACTTGCCCAAATACCCTTTCCACCCCTTGTGTCCACCCCACTGTCCACCTCCCCACTACTGCCCAGTGCCCTCCTCCCAGCATCTGCCTTCCCAAACCCCACGGTGTTCACTGTCTGGCCACTACCTGATAACTGCTTGCCTGCCAATCCCACTTGTGACAGTCTCCCTGCCACCCCACATGCCAGCCTCCATCACCCAGGTTGCCAACCTCCTCCCACCCCACCCATCTAAGCCAACCTCCCTGCCTCCCTCCCATGTGCCAATCTCCCAGCCATACCTCCCATGTGCCAATCTCCCTGCCACCTCTCCCATGTGCCAATCTCCTTGTCAACCCCTCACATGTGCCAACCTCCCTGCCACCCCCTCCCCAACACTCAACCTCTCTGCCACTGTCTCCCGTGTGCAAATCTCCCTGCCACTCCCTCCCCACGAGCAGTGTACGAACCTCACTGAAACTCTCCATAACAGCCTTTTAGATGAATCCTACCAGACCACATCCCTGCCACCACACTCTACACTACTTTCAGAGCCTTACTCCCCTGCCCTACTTCCAGGGCCTCCCTCCCACATGGCTGCCCTGCTAGTCTCTGCTCTCTGCCCGACCATCATTCCCTATTACAGGTCAGGCCATAGCCATATGCACAGCTGGGAGCCCAACTCCAAAAGTGAGTCATGGGTCATTATGTTGTGCACCCTGTCCCGGCTCCCTGAGTCCCAGCCCAAGGTCCCTCCGCTCGCAGATAGGCAGGCCGGTCACTGCTCACATGCTCATGTGCCTTCCACTACCTATTTTGCCCTTCTCCTACCTTGAACACAGCATAACTGGCAGCAGTCTTGAACAGCACCAGCATGTTAGCTCCTCCGAGTCTGCCACTCTGCTACAAACCAAACCTTTTGTCCAAACTGGGACCCGCTATTAATGGAGACCACACACTCAGCTACATAAAATTCCACCACTCAACGCAGACACTCTCACTTCAGAGCATATGCTTTACTGTCATATCTTACATGTAGAGTCTAAACTTAGGGAGCTGAGCAATGACAGACCCTCAAATTGTATTTTGCAGGCCTAGTAATGTGAAGGATATGGTGGTCCCAAGCTTACTGCCACTCCAACAAGGTATAGTTGGTTACCCCCTCCCCCTTTGGGTACAAACAAATGTGGTCGATGCATGTATTGTGACTTTGTTAGTTAGTCATAGTAAAGTAATTCAGAATCCAACATGTGGTAGAACAATAACTTTAAGAAATTTTGTTACATGCAGTTCACCTAATGTGGTTTACTTTTTATCTTGCAGTTGTGGATGATTTTATGAGGGGAGAACCATTTGTCAATTTAAAGTTTGTATATGGGAGCATGTAAAGGCCCTAATGAGAGGAAATGAACCATATGCCATTGCCAAACATGCTAACAGTCAGCCTTGAGTGGAACATAAGAACCAGTTTGTGGGTACTGAAAAAGTCAAACTTAGACCAAAGTGTGTGTGTGTGTGTGTGTGGGGGGCATTGAAAAATTGATTGGGCAACATGAGGGCTTCTGGATATGTGAAACGGTGGCTTATTATGGTAAAGATTAGAACGGAAAATATAGAAGTCTCTCCATATTTATAGATATTGTGCAACAAAGAAATTCCTTGTGGTACTTATCTTCCCCCCGTATATATTAGTGTATATATGAGATTTTGAGATTTTTAACATTGCTGGTATTTTCAGCTTAGTTGCATTTTATGTATTGTGCCTGTGGGTTCTCTCATCCTACTGAGGACCTATTTATTGTTCCTTTTTTTCTCTCACATGAGCATATCATGGACTGAACCCTGTGACCTCCCATCTCCATGATCCTTAAATGGTTTCTAGAGTACTGTTTTGGGAGTGTGTGCCCTTGTAATATATGAGTTTTATATTTTTTATCCTCAGAACAGTTGAGTATGCTATGTGGTGATTTATTTTGACCTCTGTCTGTAATTCATGGGGGCATGTTACATATGCATTACATATTACTTTTTTTAAAATCTTTTCTGTGTTTTAACTTTACATGGGGTTCATCTTCTTTAGCTGCACTTCGTAGGTGCGCTTGATCCTTGAACCCTTCTGTTTATGAATGTGACCGTATTTTTTCTCCACATACAGCTCAAACATACTGTTTAAAAATAAGAGGTTCTGATTGCCCTGTTTGAACCTACAAGTTTCCTCATTCTTTTGTGATACACCTGTTTCAGGTGGGGTATATAAGAGCACATTTACACTGGTCAGATATCTCCGATGAAGCTTGGAAGTGTCCAAGTGAAACATTAGTTTCTTTGGCATAGACTTTGACTATACTGTGGCGGTTTTATCCGTGCACCTAGAGTAGTGAGTTTTGTCTTTTACTGCACCTTTTGTATTTAATAAAACAAAATTATTTTGCTACATTCCATTTTTTTGTGTCAAGCGCTTTCCTGTTGGTGCTGATCATCTCCTAGACTTGCCTATTCATAATGCTTATATTAAAGCAACAAAAAGTGCTAATACCAAAGATGAGAAACAGCGCCACAAAACTGTGCTAAATAGACACTTAAGACAATCACCTCAGAGAATCTAACTCAGTATAGCAATGATAAATGTAATAACTGTCAATAAATATTTCTTGTCAAAAAGCTTGATATAAGACCAAGCAACAATATTTATTTATTAAATATTCAGAGACACAATTGAGCGGCACTCTTTTTACAAGGGTTCTACGTCATATTGTACAGGGCAACAAAAGGTAGCCTTCAGATAAATCACACTGTTCATTGGATTACAGCAAAAAGTTGAACATCCATGTATGACAAAAAGCCACTTCATGAAAGTGTTGTCTGGTAGGTAGGGGAGGAGGAGGGGGAGAGGAAGGGAGGTAGGGAATGCGATGGCATGGAGATGAGAGGGGGGTGGGAGGTAGAGGAATAAGTGCCCCAGGCTGAGGTGTTTCTGGTAGTTAAGTGCAGGTGGATTTTTCAGTGAAATAGCTTTTTGGGGCCATTTTGATTTGGGTGGGGTTGAATATATAAGTATCAATATACAATTAAATACACAGTTTAAACAAGCATTTGTCAATGCCAAATGTTTGCTTGCTGGCATTGACAGTGGTAGTGTAGAAGTTACAGAGCTGCGTAATAGGAATGGCAGTGAAGTATTGAACTGAAGCCAACCCCACCACCATCCTGCAGAGAGTGACAGGCATTGGGGTGTGCCTTTGGGTCGTCAGGCATAACGGCCACGCCATTTCACCACACCCCACCCTGCAGACACTGACAAGTGTCACGGTGTGCCTTGGGGTCTTTGGCACTTATGCGCACCCCATTCCATCAGGAAATACGGTGAGATGGGTGTGGTATAGGAGAATGGGGTGAACTTTGGGGCCAAAGAGTCCAAGGCATACCTCGATGCCTCTCACTGGCTGCAGGGTGTGGAATGGTATGAGCATTGCAGGCAAGAATCCCAAGTCACATCCCCTGATGCCTGTCATTCTCTATGGGTTGGCGTTATGGTTGGAAACCATAATACCTCAGGCATTCGTTGGTATTTTCACTCCAAATTTTCAACATGTTTTTTTTGTGACCTCACCTCATGAACAGGGGAAATATCAGTTTGTTAGCCGAAAGCTGCTTATGCACAGTGACTACGGCATTTAGCACCACAGGTGCAAACACATTCTGAACAGGATGTAAAAAATTACAGCTGTATTGTTCATGGGGAGGTGTAAAAAATGGCAATGTTGCAAATCTGTAGTAAAAATATTAAAAAAACTGGTGAAGTCACGAGCGTGCATAGAAACTGTGCAACGCACACCCGTAATGTAATTAGTTTGGGGATTTTTTACAGCAGATTGTCAACAGATGCATTTTGGGACCTCCGATCATGAACAGTGTCACTGTGATTTTCTTTATCTGTCCCGAACAATGATTTCCTACAGTGACCACGCATCTCTGCGCTGAAAGTGTGAAAACACATTTCGGCCATGTTGTGAAAAATGACAGCTGTACTGTTCATAAGGAAGTGTGGAAAAATGCCACTGGTGAAAATCTGGACTGAAAATATTACAAAGTCATGAACTTACGAGGGTGCGTGGAAACTGCGCAATGCTCACTCATAACACAGTCATTTTATGGACTTTTGTCACCAAATTTTCAACATAGCCATTTTAAGACCTCTGCTCATGAACAGTGTAACTGTGATTTTCTTAATCTGTCCCAAACATTGCTTTCACACACTGACTGCACCATTGTGCGCTTCATGTGCTAAAACACATTTTGGGCGACATGTGAAAATGGCAGCTGTACTGTTCATAAGGAAGTGTAATAAAATGGCAATGTTGAAAATCTGGGTGAAAATATTGAAAATTGCGACAACTTTGTGCCTGAGGGAACCAGCATAATCCATCACGTAAAACAGTCATTTTTAGAATTTTTCACCTAAATTTCAACATAGCTATTTTAAGACCTCTGCTCATGAACAGTGTCACTGTGATTTTCTTAATGTGTCCCATACATTGATTTTGCACACCGACTGCGCCATTGTGCGCTACATGGGTGGAAACACATTTTGGGCAAGATGTGAAAATTGACAGCTGCACTGCTCATAAGGAGGTGTAATAAAATGGCAATATTGAAAATCTGGAGTGAAAATATTGAAAATTCTCGAACTTATGAGCATGCGTAGGAACTGTGCAACACACGCTCGTAAAACAGTCATTTTTAGGGATTTTTTCACCAAATTTTCAACATAGCCATTTTAAGACCTCTGCTCATGAACAGTGTCACTGTGATTTTCTTAATGTGTCCCATACATTGATTTCGCACACCGACTGCACCATTGTGCGCTACATGGGCGGAAACACATTTTGGGCAAGATGTGAAAAATGACAGCTGTACTGCTCATAAGGAGGTGTGGTAAAATAGCAATTTTGAAAATCTGGAGTGAAAATATTGAAAATTCGCGAACTTACAAGCGTGCGTAGGAACTGTGCAATGTACGCGTAAAACAGTCATTTTTAGGAATTTTTTCACCAAATTTTCAACATAGCCATTTTAAGACCTCTGCTCATGAACAGTGTCACTGTGATTTTTTTAATTTGTTCCGTACATTGATTTTGCACACCAACTGTGCCATTGTGCGCTACATGGGCAGAAACACATTTTGGGTGAGATGTGAAAAATGACAGGTATACTACTTATAAGAAGGTGTGGTAAAATGGCAATGTTGAAAATCTGGAGTGAAAATATTGAAAATTTGCGAACTTGCAAGCGTGCATAGGAACTGTGCAATGCACGCTCGTAAAAAGTCAGTTTTAGGAATTTTTTCACCAAATTTTCAACATAGCCATTTTAAGACCTCTGCTCATGAACAGTGTCACTGTGATTTTCTTAATTTGTTCTGTACATTGATTTCACACACCAACTGCGCCATTGTGCGCTACATGGGCGGAAACACGTTTTGGGTGAGATGTGAAAAATGACAGCTGTACTACTCATAAGAAGATGTGGTAAAATGGCAATGTTGAAAATCTGGAGTGAAAATATTGATAATTCGCAAACTTACGAGCCTGTGTAGGAACTGCGTAACTCACGCTCATAAAACAGTCAGTTTTTGGAATTTTTCCACCAAATTTTCAAAATAGGCTTCTTGAGAGCCCACCTTATGAATGCTGGCAGTGTCGTTTCGTTAATCAGGCCTGAAAGGTGATTTCATTCAGTGACTGCGAAATCACCCTTCGGGCCTGAATAATGCCATGACAGTGACATCATTCATGAGAAGGCGTCCCAAAAACCCCATGTTGAAAATTTGGTGCAAAAATTCCCAAAAATGCCTGAGATATGCAACAAAGTTGAAAAAACCCTATCTATCCCATTATACAGCTTACCGGTATTTTCTCAGTTCGCGGTCGGCTTTGAAGAGTGCAGACGTGTTGCCGGTCCACCGAAGATCGTCGCGCTGAGGTCCGGAGGTAAGTATGGGGTGGGGGATGGGGAGGCAGGTGTGCAGTGGATGGGTGCGGGTTGTGGGAGGGAGGAGAAGTGCCGAGGACAGTTTTAATTTTCAGTTTTTTTCAAAATAATGACGGATGTTTGCACGCTGGGGTGGGCCTCAGCGTGGCACAAGGATGGATGGTTGGGGGTGTGTGGAGCTGACGGGGGATTGGGCACCCCCGTCGGCCATAGCATCAGTTGCCATGCTGGGGTGGGCTCCCAGCGTGGCATCCTGTACTCTGGGGGGGAGGACAGTGCTATACGATGACTTGCCATGCTGGGGTGGGCACCCAGCATGGCATGTGGAAGGGTTTGGGAGGGAGTGCAGCACAGCCGATGGGGGATTGGGCACCCCCGTTGGCTATACAGTGTGTGCGTGGGGGGGCAGCACGCAGTATGCGTGCATGTGTGTGTGTAGGGGGAGCTGCGCATGAGCAGGTGATATCTGATCGCTGCTCACTGAAGCGTAGCTCCCCTTTTCAACTGTACGCCACTGCATTTTGGAGCTGTCATAGACAGCTCCAGCATGCATTGGAGGACTGGACTGCGCCTGCCAACACACTGACTGAGTTGGAAAAGGGGGTGACACACCTCCGAAAACTCAGATGATGGCACTGTGTTTCTTGCACATGTGTGCAAGCAAACATAAAAAGGGAGAGGGCCATTCAATCTTTCCAGTTGGAGTTATGCAATGTTTCTAAGTGTTCATTTGCTAGCAGGTACCTTTACTTGATTGACTTCAAGTCTATTTGCAAATCAGAACTAAACACTCAACATAAAAAACAAAACAAAACAAAACAAGAAAGGCTGATGTCACCAAGTCCTGCTGGCTTTGAAAGCCTTCTTGGCTTTTGAAGTACTCTGGGTCACTTAGGCACTCGCTTTGCTGAACAGTCCTTTTCTTTCCTTGATGACAATGATGCAGACTTTGCCAAGTTTCAGTCAATATAAATTCTGACCGGCTGCAGGATAAATGGCGGAAATAAATAAATAATATTATCTACAGGTTACATGTACAGTACATCATTACTAGACTGCATTCAAATGCACAAACACTTCTCCCAGTGATATGAGTTAGAATTAAAATAACTATTTAAATATTATACAAGTACGGTAGTGCCAGTGAATTAGAGTTGAGTAAGTATTTTAATGTTAACGCTCAATATTTTTGCCTTAATAACTTTGCCCTCGTTCAACTGATTTTCATGTAAGTTGGAATGCTCAGAGATGGTTCCAGGATCTCTGCATACTGAACATTTTGTGGCAATTGGTCTACTGGAAGAAGAGTTACAAAGGGGCAACCCACCCCCCCATCACCAAAATTAAGATCATTTTCTTGCTCAACTATAACTAAAAACTAGGAGGATTTGAGAACTGAAACTTGCAGGTGTGTACTTTTGTGTTTTCTATCTCCCAAATGTAAGTACTTTTAAAAACATTTAAGAAAAACTGTTCCATTTGTGAGCACACACAGTTTAAAACATCAGCATTCTAAAAAACTGAATTTTTGCAACAACGTGAAGTCATGTTATCATATTATGGAAATGTTCTTGTTTGTCAGCAGGCAGGGCCAGCTGCCTCTCTCTGCATGCCCTGTGTTTTATCTTGTGGCACTGCGTCCACCATTAGCCACATGAGCGGCTTTATTTATTTATTTGAACTGGACACTGGGATGCCCAATCCTCGGTGCCAGTTTAATTATTAATAAGATACTCCAACACCAGGGTGCCCAGCCTTGTGGCAGTTTGTGTTCCCACCCCTCTGTAAGCTTCCACCACAAACCACATAATTTCAAGTTGCTAACATCGTGGTGCTGTATCCAGAGTGTCAGTGTACACACCCCCCCCCGGACTCCACAGTCTGGGAAACCAGAGTGCTGGCCCCTAGTGCCCCCAATGTCTGCCAACATTGGTGTGCCTATCCACGGTGTCAGAAGTAGTATTAGTGTACCTCAAATAAAGAAAGCCATCCCAAAATGTCTTTTTCCTTTTTTTCATGTGTTAATTCTGAAATAAAGAAAATGGTCCCTCGCTGTCTGCCATTGTTCCCAGCCCCCCGACTCCCCCCCCCACTTAGCACCCTCAACCCCACACCTCCCCCTTACCAAATACTTACCTAGCTGAGGTCCAGTGCTGTAATCCTCTCTGGATTGGAGACAGGCCTTCACTCTTTAATGTTGGATGCAGAACTGAGGAAAACAGGTAAGTACCATATTATGCTTTTCAATGCGTTTTGAGCTTTTCTTCATAACTTGGTCATTTTGATGTATTTTTCCCAAATTTTCAACACGGCCTTTTTGGGATTCTATCTCATGAACCAGTGCTGTGAAATTATGTAAATCTATCCCAAAGAGTGATTTCGCAGTCACTGCATGAAATCACCTTTTGGATCAGATTTGCATAATTTCACCACCCTTGTTCATGAGCTGGGATCCCCAAAAAGGTCATGTTGAAAATCTGGGCAAAACAAAGTATGTGCAAATAACCAATGTATGAGCATATGTTGAAATGTTTCTATGCTTACTCATAATTTTGGCAATTTTCAGTCTTTTGACCCCCAAATTTTCAGCATAGCCTTTTTTCACACCAACTCATGAACGTTACTGCTGTCATTTTTCAAATCCTGGCTGAAATGTGTTTTTGCACCTGTGGTGCAAAATCATGTTTTGGTGGGGATTTGAACATTTTCACTTACTGCGTTCATGATGTGGTATCATAAGAATCATATGTTGAATATTTGGGGTCAGAATATTAAAGAACAATGTAGTTATGAAGGTGTGTTGTAATTGTTCTACGCACGCTCATCACTTTGGTAATTTTCAGTATTTAAACCTCAAATTTTCAACTAGCCATTTTGTTACACCACTTCATGAATGTGACAACTGTTGTTTTTAAAACCCTGTCCAACATGTGATTTCACACTGCTAGTGAAAATTCATGTTATGTCCAGTATATTATTATGGTCGGACCATCACTCTGTAAGGTTCAGTTTCATGGCTCTCCCTATGAGACCAGCCCCTTTAGAGATGGTCCGGTCCCGCCCTTTGAGGGGTGTTACCCCAGAGGGTCTTTTGGCAGTGCTTGACCTATTGAGTTGGCCATTGGAATGCTTGGATCCAGGAGACCTAGTAATGCACTACAATAGTGTGGTGCTGATGGCCCTGGACTCTATAGCTCCTGTCCGGGTTGCCCCCTTCCTCTTCATCCTCAGTTCCCTTGGTTTGATGGGACTTTGAGGGAGTCGAGGAGAGTGGGGTGAAGGTTGGAACATTGTTGGTGGAAATCTGGTCTGGAGGAGGACAGACTTAGGTTGACATTATTCAGACTATCAATCAGAAATCTCCCGTAAGAAGGCAGAGTTCCTGTCCAGGGACATTGCTGCAGCAAGGAATCGACTGACTCAGCTCTTTTGGACCATGGACAGGCTGTGCAATCCAGCCTGCCTTCGGGACTGGAGAGCTTTTTCACAATCTAAGTGTGATGAGTTTGCTCAATTCTTTGCAGATACGGTGTCTTCCATCAGGTCAGAGATCTGCTTAACTCGTTCAAATGAGTACGGCAGACGTCGATGTGAGGGCACAGGCACCCGGTCTGTCTGGACAGATTTTGACCAGCCAGCGATCATGGATATCATAAAGATTGTTTGGGGCTTGTGACCGACTTACTGTAGTTTGGATCCTGGTCCGATGCGCCTCCTTGTGGGGTGTATGGATGCCATCAGACCAGTCCTTGCTGAGATAGTCTGGTGCTCGCTGGATCAAGGGGTGTTTCCAGACCCCTTGAAGGAGGCTTTGGTGATACCCCTTTTAAAGAAACCTTCCTGTGACCCAGACTGCCTTGTGAACTACAGACCAGTCTCTAACCTGCCCTTTTTGGGCAAGGTTATTGAGAAGGTAGTTGCTGTGCAGCTTGAGAACTTTCTTACAACCCATGAAGTCTATGATCCTCTCCAGTCCGGTTTCAGGAAGAGGCATAGTACCGAGGCAGCATTCGTTCAGGTAATTAATGATCTCCTAATAGCAAGGGATCGGAGGAGTTGTTCGATCTTGGTCCTCCTTAATCTCTCTGCAGCATTTGACACCGTGGATCATGGGGTGTTGCTGGAATGCCTGTGGCTACTCTGTGGACTGTCAGGGACAGTCCTCAGGTGGTTCCATTCTTTCCTTACAGGCAGGACTCAGAGGGTGGTGTCAGGAATTTTTTCTTTGGCCCCCTTTGCCGTGACTTGTGGGGTGCTGCAGGGTTCTGTGCTGTCCCCCATGTTGTTCATGGTGTACATGTTGCCATTAGGAGACATTATAAAGTGGTATGGGCTGAGTTTTCACTGCTATGCAGATGACACTCAGCTCTACATGTCATTTGAACCCGAACAGAATAGTGTAATCTCGGGCTTTAACAACTGACTCGCTGAGATTCAAGACTGGATGAGTGCTAACTGGTTGAAACTGAATCTGGACAAGACTGAGGTGTTGGTGGTGGACCCAGGTCAGCGGGTAGAGAAGTTGACTCCTGGGCAACCGTCTGGCCTTGTGTTAGGGGGTGACCAGTTGAGACCTTCTGAACGGGTGCAGAATCTGCGTGTTGTGCTTGATAACGAGCTGACACTAAAAACACAGGTGTCAGTAGTTGTCAAGTCCTCATTTTACCATCTGAGGAACATCACCCGGATAAAGCACCTTGTTCTGCCTGAAGACCTTCCTATAGTGGTTCATGCCTTTGTGTCCTCCCGTCTTGATTACTGCAACGCTCTATACCTAGGGTTACCGGGGGTGGATCTCTGTCACCTGCAGCTGGTGCAAAATGCTGTGGCCAGGTTTTTGGCAGGGTTGTCAAGAACTTGCCATGTCATGCCTGTGCTGCGTGAACTGCAGTGGCCGCCAGTGTGGTGGAAGATCACCTTTAAGGTAACGTTGCTGACCTATAAGACCCTACATGGACAGAGATTGGGTTACTTGCAAGACCTCCTATAGCCTTACTGCCCCACCCATCCTCTGTGCTTCACCAATGAGGGATTGCTAGAGGTTCCCAGGGTCCGTCTTCAGACATCAGGTGCTAGGACTTTTGTAGCCCCGACCCTGTGGAACTCTCTACCTCATCGGATTAGAGCGTGCCTGTCCACCGAGACGTTTAAACCCTCATTAAAAACATATTTATTTGGCCTGGCATTTGGGGATGATGTTTAATTTTATTATTGCTGCCTTTTTACTTTTATATGCTTTAATTGATTAATAGTTTGTTTTTATATTGTATATGTGCGTTGGCTCTGGAAAAGTGCTTTAGAAATAAAAATTTGATTGATTGAGTGATTAAATGACACCTGTCATGTTCAGAAGGAGGGGTCATAAAAAGGCTCTGTTGAAATTTTGGGATCAAAATGTCACAAAAATATGAAGTAGCGTTGTTTGCAGGGACATCTGTTGGCCCAGTGGGGACCACATAACCTTCCTATGACAGTGACCTGAGCTTGGGTGTGAGCTCAATGAGCTGGTTTAATGGGCAAGGCTAGTGGGGAAGGTGCTGCAGCATGTAGCACCAGCCCCAGCCCCAGCCTGGGTTGGGATGAAGCAGTGTTTTGGTGTACACACGATGCCTTGTGGTGGGCCGAGGAACCTTACCTCACAAGTTATTGACATGCATGTTGAGGCCTGATGGGCTCATGCACAGGGTCAGAACTGTCTCCAGTACTGTATTTATTTAATTTTATGCAGGTCCTAAACTGACATGCACAAATGAGGTTACGATTCCACTATCAGAAACAGAATGGACATTAACTGCAAAGAACTACGTTAATGCAGACAGAGTTGAAGAACACAAAGCACACAAAGTAGGGAACTGAAAAACATTAGGGTTTTGGGTCTCCAGAGTATTGGTAAGTCAGTGGCAGGGTCATCCTGGAGGTTGTCAACCGTAATGCTTACCTCCTCCCTTGAGCAAATGAGGTCAGACGTGATCTTTTTGGATTCTGTTGGCAACATGTGGTGAGCCATACTTCTCTACCATTGAAGAGTGTATCAGTATGAGACACTGGCTTGGAGCTGTATCTTGCGCTTCAGACTGGAGGCCATAGTCTGGGAGGAGGGCCGGGGGGTGGGCATTAGGGTTGACCATCCCAAGGAAGACCCCATGACCGATTCGCCAATACTCTGGAGACCCAAAACCCTTATGTTTTTCATTACCCTACTTTGTGCAATTTGTGTTCTTTAACTCTAATGTCTGCATTAACGATTTTTTTTTTTTTTTTTTTTTTTACAATTAATGGCTATATAAATAGTCTAGATTTGACTGCAAAGTAATTAGGTACATGTAAGTATCAGGGCAAACAATGGTACTCCTTTGCAGACAGTTCAAATTCAAAAGAATAAATCTTTTTTTTTCTATTGCCAAAATGGCCTAAAATTTGACTAAAATATTCAATGTA
Source organism: Neoceratodus forsteri (assembly GCA_016271365.2). Taxonomy (NCBI): domain Eukaryota; kingdom Metazoa; phylum Chordata; order Ceratodontiformes; family Ceratodontidae; genus Neoceratodus; species Neoceratodus forsteri. The sequence goes on from CM028132.1 coordinate 1,286,493,966, forward strand.
AAATAGTAATGGATATATTATCCAGCTACTTATATCTCCATACTACTCACAAATGGAAAAATTTTAACAGTCTGTTGCTTTAACATTTAGTTGCTGGCTGATAAAATTGTTGGGCTGGGTATAATTATACTATTAGCATGCATGTTCAGTTCGACTAAGAAAGGAAGCAGATAAAACAACCAGCATTATCAATGAATTTTAAAGAAGGTAAGCAATCATAAAATGTGGGGTTTCAACCAAAATTAATATGATGCAAAAAAGGTTGACAGTGTCTCTTTAATTAAAATAAAAAGTTTGTAGCAGTGAAGATAAGAACATAAAAAGCACTTCACTGGAGGTACTGAACTTTTCCTATAATTTATCGAATGACTCAGTGAGTATCTACAGTACTTCAACTCTTTAATTTTATTATTGCTTTTTCCTTTGAGTTCAAAGATATGAAAGCCAAGACTCTCAGCTGTCCATTTTACTCCCAGCCATTCTGCTGCGGAATCCCACTACTGCCCTGCTGCACAGTCACTTTTCACAGCTCCATGGCACCACAACTCTGCTTAGGTCTTCACTCTCTCACTTTCTTCACACTCCTTCACCGTCATCTTCACCTCTGTCCTTTCTGGGTCCATAGCATGGCTTTCTTCAAGTTTTCCAGGTTTCGACTCCCACTGTATTGCTCTGCCTCAGATGCTCTTCACGTCATTCACCGCTGGCTGCTACACTTTGATGTGTTCAGTTACTCAGCCTATATGACTCTGTAATACTCTGTGGGCAGAACCATCAAGACTTCAAGGCAGCATCACATGGACTTCACCTTAGAAAAATTAGATACCACAAGCTCTTGAGTAGGCATAGATGGCTTACTACTGGTTCTTCACTGTAGATTTGCATGACCAATAGGGTAAAACTTGATTTACTTCACTGTAACTGTATTGCTATTGCAATGTAGTTACATGCAACAAACATGTAACTACAGTGTAACTACCCAACCAAGCTATTCCAAAATACAGCATTCATCTACTTGAGGCACTCAATCCGCTATCTTCAATCAATCAATGTTATTTAAACAACTCACTGAAAGCAGGAATGGTTCCAGAGGACTGGAGGAGGGCAGATGTATTTCTGCTTCATAAAAGCAGCAGCAGGGAGGAGGCTGGCAACTACATGCCTGTCAGTCTAACATCAGTGGTGGGGAAGTTAATGGAGACACTATTAAAACAAAGGCTATTGGAGTATCTTGAATCCTATGGGTTACAAGACTTGAAGCAGCACAGATGTATCAGAGGAGGTTATGTTAGATGAACCTACAGGTTTTTCCATTTCTCAAAATATTTTTCAGTCCTTTCCAATAAAGGTGGGTAATTTAATCTAAAAATGTTACAGTCATTGCTCAGTATGATGCCTAAGTAAGCAATGCTACTCCAGTTATACAGTGGATTCCTTGTACAAGAACTAACCTGCTTTGATCACCTAATTCCAGAATTTCTTATTTTTGTCACTTAATTTTGTACCCTGATGCCTGTACAAATTATTTTACTAATTTATTGATTTCCTTGAGTGAATTCTCTGTAATGTTTACACATGCTCACATATTATTTGCTTAAAGGCTTATCTTGTGCTTGGGGCTCTTAACCCTAATGCATTCAGTTGTTGATTTCTGAGGACTTTAGAAATGTGTTAAATTGCTAAAGCAAAGAGCAACTGAGACAGAGGTTATCCTTGCTGGGTTCTTCATGAAAGGTGAATTTTATCTGAGAATATTGTATTAATGCAAGCTTTAGAGGAGGCATACATAATTTCTATCCATGTTCTAATATTTGTATATGCTAATACCTTTTCCCTGAAATCCCATTCTAGTCTATCAAGAGCCTTTTGAGCATAAAAATTTAGTAATATGGTATTTCCATTTTGGGTGTTCTTGATAATATTTCTTATCCTACAAATATTACTATGTACTAAGTTTTCGTCCCTTACCAAATCTGGTTTAATCTTTAAAAAACAGATCCAGAACTATTCGGGGTATGGCTAGATCACCACCTAGATTTTTCTGTTCATGTGGATGCTATCCACAAGAGGCTCCTCCCCAAGCTTGGGGTGCTATACAGAAAAAAGAGAAGCATTCTGCTTCCTGAATGCAGAGAAATCCTCACTAAGAAGATTCTCCCCATTTTCGACTATGGAGACATTGTTGATAGTGTTGCTCCGAAGTCCAGCTTACAGTAACTAGACTGGAACCTCTCTTTCACCCTTTCTGTCACTTTGCCCTTGATAAACCCTTACGTACACATCATTGTACCTTGTATTCTTCCCTCTCTCTTCCCTCTCTTGATGCCAGGCACTTTACCCGCTGTGTTTCCTTTAGCTCCAAATTTTGGTTTGGCTCTCTCCCCTCTTATCTTGCCTCTCTCTCCTCCTTCCCTGCTTTGTCCTCTTACTCTCTTTGCAATGCTTGCTCTCACTTGTTTGCTCTGCCTCATATTAAATTTTCTACTGGACAAGCTGTCTTCTCATTTTGCTTCCCTAAACTATGGTGGTCTCTTCCCCCCTTCTATTCGCCTGCTCCTTCCTTTCCTGCTCTTAAATCTCTCCTCTGTGAGTTCTCTGTTCATTCTTTTTTTTTAATTTAATATACTTTATTCAATAACCAGTAGGAACTACAATACATACACCAACAGAGAACATACATACATAGCATGTACTACAATGCACTAGCTGCAGGAGATAACATTTTAGTTAAATAAACTCCTTCCCCTTCCTCAACCCCCCAAACCCCCCCAAAACCCCAATGCCACTATCCCTCCCACCACTCACCAATCCAGAGTCTATACCAGTGGGAACCAGCATAGTACTCAAAGTTAAACTATCTGTATTACAGAGAAAGAAAAAGAACAAGGAAGGGGGGAGGAGACAGCCAGCAGAAAGGGACCATAAAAACACCCATGGGCAGAGCTGAAATGTTATAGTGCCCACAGCATCCTACAGTAACCTAATTCCCTCACCCATTGATCAGATTAATGATGGGTACCAGGGGTTGCTGAATGGCAGTTTTTCCTAGGGGGGATTGAAAAGCCACAGGGTATGCAGTTTTCCCATCTAATTCGATACAAAGATAGCCTCCCGCGGAGGCTGGCAATCACTTGTTCAATCCTGAGATTATGGAAAAGCTCATTCACCCATTCAACATAAGGGATCACACATTGGTCCTTCCAATGTCAGAGAATGAGCTTTTTGACTAATAGAGATATGACAGCAATATGGAATTGCCTTTCCTTGAATGGTATAGTGGTGTAATCCCATATTATGTAAATTTGTGGTGTGAATAGGTCCTGTAAACCTAACAAAGGGTCAGCTTTATCCTGAATGAGACAACAGAGAGGGGCAACTTTAGGGCATTCCCAAAATACATGAAGTAATGTACCTGGTTCTTGGCCGCACTTGAAGCAAGCCTGGTCCGGAAGCTTACCCATCCCATACATTTTGACAGTAGTATAATATATGTTATGCAAGATATGAAATTGCGACAATCTTAGCCTATCATTAGCCATATAAAGTAAGTTACTTGCCAGATCTTTTCCCAGGAGAAGTTATCATTAGGAAAAGTGCTGGACCAATAACGAGAGTGGCCAGAGATATTGGGATTAAGCTTACCGAATAGAACCAAGATCAATCGAGAAACAGCGTGAGGCTGCTCAACAAGATCAAGAAAATCCTAAAAGGGAGCAGATTGGTGTGCAGTCCAAGAACCAGGACCATACCATTTTATTAACATATGTCTAATCTGGAACATAAAAAAGGAATATTTCCTGGGCAGCTGAAAATGCGCCAGTAAATCAGGGGTGACTCATATTTTGTTGTCCACTAGAAGGTCATTTACCAGGGTCTGCTTAACAATGCTCTCTCCCGGAGTGGAGACCACTCGGCCCCCTAGCCAAAAGTTGGGGTTTCCAAACAGCGGTTGCGATAGATTGTATTGGTTATCATATTTCAGGCATTTGCATAATTGATTGTGGACTTTTATTGAGACGTGTATAACCAAGCTACGAAAAGAGCCCAGTGGCTTTTGGGGTATCGTGTACAAGAGACTGGCAGGACAGATCCCTGAAGTGGCTAATAGGTGTTGTTCAACTTGTAGCCAGGTGGGAATACACAACAAACTCCCCAGTTCTCTGTTCATTCCTGCAGTTGCTTCTGATGTTGAGCAAGATTCCTTTCACCTTTAACTCACAATCACTGACATTCAACACTTCCCCCTTCTTTAGCAGTAGTCATACCCAGTGCTCCTTTTTGATATTTTGATTAATATTTATTTTCCTTTGCCAGTTCCACAATTTCCTGTATGGTAACTTATGGACTGTCAATTTATTCTTAAGCATTATTGTCTTCTTTATTTTTACAATATTGTACTTATTTCCATTCTATGTATATTATACTTTGCATTTTTTGAATATGTTCTTTTCTCTTCTCTTCCCCTTCCCCAGGGTACATCTGGAAATGAGCTGTTACCAGTTCAGTATGCCTTTCCTGGTCAAACCTTTGAAATCATTCAATCAATCATTTCCAGTTGAGTTGCTAATGTTTTTGAGAAAACTTATAATTCAAAGTATAAAAACATAGACTGACCTATATGAGGAACATTGCAAAGGCTCCATATATATATATATATATATATATATATATATATATATATATATGTGTATGTGTATATATATATATATATATATATATATATATATATATATATATATATATATATATTTATTTTTATTTATTGGAACATCAGTTTACAACCTTTGAGCCAGGGGCTCATTTACAAAGGTACCTCGTCACAGAGAGGACAAAACAGTACAAACAACATTTTTCAATAAACAGGGTACAAAATTTGTAAGGAATGAGAACATTGGACAGAATACCATTTTAGAATTACAGGAGTTAAGGCGAGCACATGTTGGTTCTCAGAGTAGTTAGAACAGTTACATTTCAGTAATACAGGTTTGGCAGTGCACAAGTAGGTACAGACAATTTGTACAGTAAGATAACAGTGGCAGAAACTATGCAGAGATAATCATTGTAGAGACTAGTGGAGAAGTGTATAGGATCATAGATAGTGATAAGCAATGGGTTAGTGCAGCCACTCAGGGGGCTTTATCAGAGTAATTGAGCTGGAATAAACTTAGGGGCAGCCACAGCTGCGAGTAGTAAATAGGTGTTTTCGCAGAGTGGTTTTGAAATGAGAGATCGTGGGAGCATCAGTGATACTGGAAGGGAGGGTGTTATACCAGGAGGGGGTTCTATAGGAGTATGCCCTTTGCCCTTGTGAGGTTCTTACCCTTGGTACTAACAGTGCAGTTTTGCAAGAGGTTTGGGTATGCACTAGTGAATTAGCTCGGTGGATAGAAGCAGTCAACCTTGGCGGGGATAGCCCAAGGAGAGTCTTTTTAGTTAGGAGGCAGGTTTGGTATCTAAGGCATTCATCTAGGTCGAGCAGATTAGCTAGGGTGTATAAATGGCAGGTATGAGTTAGTCTAGGTGCTGCGGTAATTAGCCTACAAGTCTTATTTAGGGTGAGGCGAATCTTGTTTAGGGAGGTCTGGTCAGCAGCCCCATAAACTGGCAAGCCATGATAGTACAGAGGATGTGACTGCGAGTCGGAGGGCGTCAGGGGGGAGACAGTTTTTATGGCAGTAAAGGATACCCAGCCGAATATTGGAGGCTGAGGCAAGGGCAGAGATATGGGCATGAAATGATAAAGTGGAGTCGAAGGATATCCCTAGGTACTTGTACGAGTAGACTTGCTCGAGGGTGAACTTGGAACTGGCAAGGACCTGAAGTGGAAAATTGCTTGCTTTATTTTGGGGGTGGGCAAAGAGCATTGTTTTAGTTTTTTTTAAGATTTATTACGAGTCTATGTTCTTTGAACCAGGCTTCAGCGTCATTGTAAGATAATTGCAAGGAGTCCTGAAGGGTGATAGGGTTACGGTCTGAGGCAAAGATAACGGCATCGTCTGCATAAAGTAAGAGATTACCAGTACATTCACCTGGCAGGGAATTGAGATAAAGAGAAAAGAGCAAGGGCCCAAGAATGGAGCCCTGAGGGACACCAGAGTGGATAGGACAAGCACTGGAGAGTGTTCCATTAAATTTAACACACTGTGAGTGGGCAGACAAGTAGCTGGAGCACCAGGAGACTGGCCCAGCGGCAAAGCCTGTGTGGCTGAGTGCATCCAGCAGGAGGGGGTTGGAGACAGTGTCGAAGGCTTTTGATAAATCAATGAACACTGCGCCTGCTAGAGAGCCGGTGTCCAGAGAGGAGTGAAGAAAATTAGAGAACTCAAGAAGGGCAGTGTTGGTGCTATGGCCAGCACGGAAACCATGCTGTTCAGGGCAGAGGATGCTGTATTTGGCTAGATATTCTGAGATTTGGGAGGACACAACTTTTTCTAAGGCCTTGGAGGGAGGGGAGAGGATAGATATTGGACGATAATTACCAGAAAGAGACCTATCACCACCCTTGTGTATGGGAGTGACTGTGGCAATTTTCCAGGCAGAGGGAAATTGCCCCAGGCAGAGAGATTTGTTGAAGAGGCTGGTGATAGGAGAGATAACCAGATCCAGAACCTGACGGAGAAGATTGGGATCGAGGGAGTCACTGCCAATAGTATTGCTCTTTAAGGCCTTGATTAGGTAGGGTCTGACTTCATGGGCAGTAACCCAGTGTAGGTGGAACCTGGGGCATGTGAGAATAGGGTCAGATAGGGAGGGGGGTCAAAGAAGTTGCTCGGGAGAACAGGGCTAAGATCAGTGAAGGATCTGTTGAGGTAGTTGGCAATGTGGCTGGGTCTGTGGAGACAGAGCCATCAATGTTGATTTGGGAGGGTAGGGGGGATATGTGCCACCATTCAGTTGTTTGATATTGTCCCAGAAGGTCCTGGCATTCCCCCAGGATGAGGTGAGTGAGACCTGATAATGATCAGCCTTAGCCTTGCGGATGGCCCAGGTACATTTGTTCCGGGCAGCTGCATAAGCCTGCCTGTTGGCAGCTCGGCCAGTTTCCGTAGCAATGTGCCATAGGTTATACCTGTTCTTAAGAAGTTGGCACGGGGGGGGTGTAACCCAGGGGGCATGCCGTACTTTGGACCGGAGTGCAGTTAGTGGTGCAAAAATGTCACAGGGTTTGTTAAAGGTATGGGTAAAAAAGGTTAGAGCCGTATCAATATCGGGGGCGTATTGTATGGGAGACCAATCAATATGGGCTAGGAGTTGCTTAAGGCCTTTCAGCCCACCTGGTCTTAGCCACCGCCGAAGGGTGGACTGCGCTGTGGATTTGGGTAAGGAGGCTGACCAACGGAAGAGAATAGGGATGTGGTCACTAAGTCCGTCAGGAAGGACTTGGATATTGCAGATTTGGTTAGGACGGTTGGTGAGGACCACATCAAGAAGTGTGCTTGTGCCCATTCTAGGATTCACTCTAGTTGGATGGGTAACGAGTTGTCTTAGATCAACAGATGTAAAGGTGTCATGGGTAGCAGAAGATGAGGGCTAAGCCAGTTAATATTTAGATCACCCACAAGGATTTGATCAGAGGAATGGGGCAGGGAGGTAAGGTAATCAATCAGCGGAACCAGAGCCAGTGCTTGATTTTTTGGAGGTATGTAAGCAGTGGTCAGATAGAGGGGAACCCTTGAAGGATCAGGGTCAGTTTTAGGGTTAGGGCCTGAGCCCTGAAGTCAAGGACAGGGGCTGGGAGGGCTCGTCCTATGAGTGAGTCTTTGATATAGATAGCACAGCCCTCACCCTGTCTACCAACACGGTCCTCTCGATAAAGGGAGTAGCCCAGGAGTGAGACCAGGGAGTCAGGGGTAGATTCTGACAGCCAGGTTTCAACTATAGAAATAACGTCAGGTTTATGAACTGTAACCCAACATTAGAGTGAGTCGAATTTTTTAAGGAGGCTACAGACGTTCATAGATGCAACATGAAGCCCAGGAGGTTTGACAGATGAGCTATTGTGGGCAGGGCCTGGGTTGGGATGTATGTTTCCTGACAGGAGTAGAAGGATAAGAACAGCCCTGGACAGGGGATGGTGGAAGGTGTGTGTGCGCCGGGTGCGATAGGAGGAGTAGGGGAGTTTCGAGACACAGGGGGTAGGCAGGGGGGCACAAGCTGGGAAAGCTAGAATGATAAGTCACCAGTAGAAGCATGGGGGGAAGTGGGATAGTGTCTAGGTGGTGGGTGTCGTGGGCTAGAGCACATGGGGAGAGTAGTGAAGGAAGGTGGCAGTGCAGAAGCTCAGTAGGGGGTAGAGTAAGAGGGCAGATGGGAACACTAGATTGGTAAAACTGTGAGGTTGAAGGGACACCAGGGTCAGATTGTGGCCTCTGGAGGAGGAGGAGAGTGAGGCAAGTCAGTAGGAAGTAAGTAGGAATTTTCAGGGGAGGTTTGCAGGCAAGTAATAAGAAATGAGAGAAGAGGGTAAGCAGCCTACCAATAAGCGTTAGTGCCACTTTGGTACAGTGGTAGTGGCCCTGCCTCTGGTGTCCAAGGTGCCAGGTTCAAGACTCACCAGAGATAATAGGGGATAGCTCAGGGTAGGGCCGTTTTTCCATGGTCCAGGAGCAGCCCACCGACTCCTAGTGGCCAGTATAGCTGTAGGCTAGTATGGAGTAGGGGGTTTCAGGTACCCTGAGGTTACAGGATAGGGGGAGAACAATGAGTGTAGTATAGTGTGGGCCAGGTAGTAGGAGAGGAGAAAGGGGTGGTTAGATGGAGAGGAGCAAGTGGGATAGGTGGGTAGAGAAGACATGGGGATAGAGTGGGGGTTAGCTAGGCAAGATGCTTAACAGCAGAGAGCACAGTGACCTCTAGTGGCTAACAGGTATAACCTGCAAATGGGGAAGTGGGGACTTAGTATTTTGGCCAACAGGAAGTGATGTAATGGGGAGGACCAATAATTGAGGGCCACCCTGGGTGGGTGGTGGGTGGTGGGGGCGGGCAGATGCGCGCGCTGCCGGGCTAGCACCCCACAGCAGTGTTCCAGAAGGAGCAGAGGTAAACCTTTACCCTCAGTGCCTGTCGGTGTCCGTGCGGCTGGTTTATGCTCCAGGAGGGAGCAAGAGTAGGTCCGTTGCTGCCGCGGTCGGCAGTGTGCTGGGGGGGTGGTGTTCAGGCCTATAAGGAGTGCAAACAAAGGAACCAGGAATTAGTATGCAGCGGGAAGGGTTCTTTCACAATCAGCCCCTGTTCTGCGCATGCGTGGGCTATGTCCCGATAAGCCCCAACTGCGCATGCGCAGGACTACCAGCATGGCCACCCAGTAGAGAACAGGTAAGTCTCACACAAACAATTCCGTCAAATAGTAAAAAACTGCAGCTTTACAGCCCAAACAGACGAGAAATAACTCTAAATAAACAGTACTTAGCATTAATGTATTCTAGCTGTTACAAGAAAAAACGCAGGTACAGGCAGGTAGAAAGCATAGCCAGAAAAACAATTAGTACACCTGTGGGGACATAAAGTAATAAGTCTTAAGGCTACACTCAGGTAGCACCCCACAGCAGTGTTCCTGAGAAGGAGCAGAGGTAAGCCTTTACCTCAGTGCCTGTCGGTGTCCGTGTGGCTGGTTTCGGCCCCAGGAGGGAGCAAGAGTAGGTCTGTTGCTGCCGCGGTCGGCAGTGTGCTGGGGGAGGGTGTTCAGGCCTCAGTGCCTGTCGGTGTCCATACGGCTGGTTTTGGCTCCAGGAGAGAGCAAGAGTGGGTCCGTTGCTGCCGTTATATTTTTTTTTGCTTCTTATTTCTGTCTCACCCTGGCCCTGTTCAGCCCTCGTCTGGCCACCGTCCATTGCCTCCATTTCTTCAGGCCCTCACCCCTGTAACCCCCATGGCTTACCCACCATGGCGGGGCAGTGGGGACCCCCACCCACCAACAGGATCCAGTTTTGGGAGTTACCTCTGGAGATGGAGTGTAGCAACCAGCCACCAGGGTCTTTTCTTGTTTTCTTCCCCCTGCAGGAGCCAGGCGTGCAATGATGTCTGCAGTGGGCTTAAGCGTGCACCTGTGCATGGCCACACCAAGTATCTGCCATGCACCCAACCTACTTGTCTTGTGGTAGCATAGCACCGAGGCCCAGCCTCCGCCAGGGGTCAGACGTGTGCCGACCACAGGTTACCCCCCTTCCCGGAGATGGAGAGCTGTCCGTCAGAGGCTAGATCCAGCTCCTCCCTACCAACCCCCAGTGGCCCATGCTCTTTCCCGAATGCGGGTCACCGGCGTGGCATGAGGTGTGGTGTCCAGTGCCTCAGCCCTCAGCGCCACTGGGCTCCTGGGTCCTTATATATTTTTAAAATAAAGAGATTTGTTTTCTTAAATTAATCAAAAATAGCATTAGAGCAAAGGAAATCAATGCATAATAAAGTGGTTAGAACACTGGCTTAAGAAGCAGAAGATTACAGGTTCAAAGCCTGCAAGAGCCAAATAACCTTGGGCAAGTCACTTAACATACCTAAATGGAATACACCTGGAAACAAACTTCGGCTCAGTGTAACTTTCCTGGTCACCAAAGTTCAAATAAAATAAATAAAACGTAACCTTCCAGTGCTCCAGTTAACCCAGTTGCAGAAATGAGCAAAAAACAGGACCCCACTGGAAATGAGATGATGCATTTCTGCAGGGCTATCCTGGCTAAATAAATAAAAAAAAAATAAAGATGGAGTGCCAATACATTTGTAAATGTTTTAAAGAATTCATATGGAATCCCATTGGGCCTGGGAAATTTTCCTGAGGGAAGATCCTCTAGTACTTTAATTATTTTTTCAGGTATAAGCTTTGCATCTAATCTATTTGTGTTCTACTTCCTATTACAGGGTACAATGGGTTTCTTTTACTTCTCTGATTCCCTTTCAGTGGCAGTCTTTCTATAGTCCTATTGAAAACCAAGGACAGTGTTACCAATATAAAACATCCAACTCTTTTTTTTTCTATTATATGTTTTGCAGATTTTGGAGAAAGAGCCCCCTGCATGAAAAAGGTTTAATCTGGCTTCCATTCCAGTAAGAGCCCACACACTTCCCTGGGTCATGTCTGTCCCATACAGTGAGTAGGCTCACTCAAAACCCTTGATCAAAATCTCACTGGGGACCCTGAGTTCGAAAGGTGGCAGATCTAGCTATTTAGCTGAAGGGATGTGAATGGGATATAGCCATACCAGGATATGCACTTTTTAGAAAAGATAGAGAGGGAAGAAAGGGAGGTGTGGTGGCCATGTACGTGAGGGGGGGAACCAAAGCAACTGAGGTTTAGGGGAAGAAGGGGGGAGCAGAGGCACTGTGAGTCACCCTACAGATGAGGAATGGAACCAGCATTAGAGCAGGGGTGTTCTACAGACCTCTGGCCCAGGAAGAGGAGACAGGTGATACACTAATGGAAGCCATCCACAAAGTGGAAACCATCAAAGATGAACTACTACCACTAGGGAACTTCAGTCTGACCGATGTAGACTGGAGCACCTAAACTGCAAGGACAGCCAAAAGCAGGAACATCCTGACTATGCTGCAGGGGGCATGCCTAAGGCAGCTTGTGATTGAACCCACCCCGAGGGGGCCATACTGCACCTGGTGCTCACCAATGGGGACAGGGTCAGGGAATGTTAAGATGGGCTGTCACATAGGGGCGAGTGACCACAGGTTGATATGGTTCAATGTAACCACAGTAGAAGATGCTAACCACACAAAAGTGAAGATCCTGGATTTCAAAAGGGCCAACTTTGACAAAATGGTGAAATTTATTTATTTTTTTTATTTATTTTTTTTGACCGGGTAAGTGCACTAGACAAATTCTGCCTATTTTCAGGCACAACCCGGGGAAGGGGATACAGATGAATGCAACGGACCTTGAACCAGATTAAGCTGTTGGTGGTATTTTAGTGAATGGGGGGAAATTTGGCCAGGGCACCGGGGAAATTCCCCTACTCATTGGCAGTGGGTGCTGTGGAGCCAGCTGAGTGTGTGTGTGGTGTTCAGATGAATGCTGACAGTGGAGGTGATGGGATATCTGTGAGCCAGATCCTGGAGGTCTCTTGCGAGGGGAAAGGTACGGCTGGAATGCACCCTAGCAGTGACCAGCACAGCGTACCAACACCCTCGCGCAGGCGGTCTCATCTGATGGTGCAGAAGTCACTGGTAGTCCAGTAATGAGAGAGGGCCCGGTACTTTGGGCAGAGCCTATTTGTCTTTCACCTACCATGACCGCTAGCGTCTGATTGCTGGTGGATAGTGCTCCCCTACTTCACGGAACTGAAGATGTTCACAGTCGACTCGAACAAAAAACGGAGACTTTTACAGGACTCTATGGCTGAATTCCATCAGGCTCAATTGCAGGCCGAAGAAGACTTCCAGAAGAGGAAAAGGCCTGAGGCTGAATCTCCCTCAGGCCTACCAGGTACAGGCTCAAAGGTTTTGAAATCTACAGTCCTCGCTGTTTCTGGGGAACATCGTTCCCCGTCCCAGACCCCGAGCCCTCATCTTATCAGGGAAACTGACTCTTGGTCTCCCCAAAAGGCACTTGAGAGTGTGGGTTGGCTCAGTTGAATACAGGCATATGGATTGCTGACCCTGCCATTCCGATTCCTGGGGTATCTGGGGTGGGTGGGAATCATCTGCAAGAAGGTGCCCGACACAGGGATATTGTTTTACCACAACAGGGCAGTGATTTGGTCGAACAAGTACCGCTGTCTATTACACTGGGGGGTGATCCCTGATGCAGGTAGCTCTGTTCATCATGCTACTAGGTAGTCTCCTGCTTCTCCTAACCTGCAGGCTGTAAGGAATTCTACTGATAGTACATAGATACATAGATACATAGACAGTGTCGGCAGATAAGGGCCTATGGCCCACCCAGTCTGCCCATTTGAGCTTGTAAGTTCAGTTTGTTTTCCTAGAAGTCTGTTTCCCCTTACCCCTGACCTCTAGATTTCCTTTATGTCTATCCCATGCATTCTTAAATCCCGTGATTGTTTCAGCCCCCACCACTTCCTCTGGCAGGGTGTTCCACTTGTCCACCACCCGTTCTGTGAAGAAATTCTTTCTCATGTTTCCTCTGAATCGCCCTCCTCCAACTTCATCCCATGCCTCTAGTCCTGGAACATCTTTTTCGCTTAAAAATAGTGTTTTCCTGCACCCTGTTCCTCCCTGTAAGATACTTGTATGTCTCTATCATATCCCCTCTCTCCCTCCTCTCCTCCAGGGAGTACATGTTCAGTTCCTTCAACCTGTCTTCATAGGACTTGTGATGCAATCCATGCACCATCTTTGTTGCCCTCCTCTGAACCTTCTCTACCCTGTCTATGTCCTTACGTAGGTATGGTCTCCAGAACTGTACACCGTATTATCCCACCGTAGTTGGTGGGATAATCTCTTCCCCAAGGAGGGTCATTAGTGGGGTCCCACAGGGATCAGTCCTTGGGCCCCTTCTGTTCAACACCTACATATCTGACATAAGGACAGGAATCAGGAGTGAGATGAGTCTCTTTGCAGATGACTCGAAACTGGGGGCAGTGGTGGATGGGGAGGAGGGGAGGGTGGCCCTGCAGGGGGATCTGGAGGCTCTGGAAAGATTGTCTAGAAAGTGGAAGCTGAGGTTTAATGCAGGGAAATGCAAGGTACCCACCTGGGCTAGAAACCCAGGCCAAGTGTACACCCTGGGGAAATACTACAAGTCTCAATGGCTGAGAGGGACCTGGGGTGGTGGTGGATGTCAAGATGAACAACTCTGAGACTTGTAGGAGGGCAGCAGCCAAGGCCAACAGGATGCTGGGATGCATCGCTAGGGGATCACCTCCAGAAGGAGGGAAGTGATACTCCCTCTGTATAACTGCTTGGTGAGGCCGCACCTGAGTACTGCGTGCAGTTTTGGAGGCCACACTTAAAGAGGGACATTAACCTCCTGGAGAGGGTCCAGAGGAGGGCAACCAAAATGATTTGGGGCTTGGGGGACAGGACCTATGAGGAGAGGCTCGAAGAGCTAAATATGTACACTTTGGAAGAGAGAAGGGACCGGGGGGACATGATAGAGGTCTTCAGGTACATGAAGAGTGTAAATAGGGGAGGAACAGTGAGGGTGCTTCGAAGGAAGGAGGAAGGGGCCACTAGAGGGCATGGGTGGAAGCTGGAGGGAGGAAGATTCAGGGGAGAAAGGAGGAGGTGCTACTTTACTGAGAGGGTGGTAGAGGCATGGAATGCACTACCTAGGGGGCTGGTGGAGGCAGAGACAGTGGAGGGGTTCAAGAGGGGGTGGGACAGGTACAGGGGAAGGGTTCAGGAAGCAAAATCCAATGCAGTAAGAATATCTGGAACTGGGAAGAGAGAAGCCAGAGAAGGCGAGGGGGACAGCAAGGTCAGCACCCAGGGTGGGGGCTGACCAAAAGAGCTGACACGAAAGGCCATTAGGCCTATTCTGCTGGCATTTTAGTATGTTAGTATGTTAGTACTCAGGTGGGGCCTCACTAGTGTCTTGTATAGCGGAATTATGACCTCTCTTTTCCTGCTGGTGATGCCCTGCCTATACATCCCAGCATCCTATTTGCTTTACCTGCTGCCTTGTCACACTGTTTCCTACCTTGAGGTCATCAGAGATGACAACCCCAAGATCCCTTTCCTGCTTGGTGCATGCTATATCCTCACCCCCAACTGATATATTGTGCCAGGGTTTTGTGCCCCATATGCATTATCTTGCACTTCTTTGCATTGAATTTCAACTGCCAAACCCCTGACCATTCTTCAAGTTTCTGCAGGTCGCTTCCATTCTGTCTACACCTCTGGTGTGTCTACTCTGTTACAGAGCTTTGTGTCATCAGCGAACAGTGAAATTCTACCTTCTAGGTCCTGTGCAATGTCACTGATGAAGATGTTGAATAGGACCGGTCCCAGCACTGATCCCTGTGGTACCCCACTGGTCACTCTTCCCTCTTGTGGAGTGACAGCCATTTACCACCACCTCTGTGTCCTGCCACCCAGCCAGTTACCTACCCACCACACTACTGTCCTGCCCACACCCATATTCCCAGTTTGTGTAATAGTCTTCTATGTGGCACAGTGTCAAAGGCCTTGCTGAAGTCCAGATAGGCCATGTCCACTGCCCTCCCTGATCCACCTCCCTAGTCACCCAGTCAAAAATTCAACGAGGTTGGTCTGACATGACTTCCCCTGGTGAAACCATATGTGCCTTGGGTCCTGTAGTCCACTGACAACCAGATGTTCCACCAATCTCTCCTTCAGTAGTGCTTCCATGATCTTCCCCACTACCGAGGTGAGGCTGACTGGTCTGTAGTTCCCTGCTTCCTCTTTGTTCCCACTTTTGTATAAGGGGACTACATCTGCTACCCTCCAGTCTTTGGGTACCTCCCCTGTTTCCAGTGATCGGCTAAACAGGATAGCCAGAGGTTCAGCCACCACCTCTCTTAATTCTTTAAGGACCCTGGGGTACACCCCATCTGGCCCCATTGCTTTATCAACTCTTATTACTTCCAGTTCCTTCAGGACCCTTTCTCGTGTAAAGGGACTTGTGTCTATTTCTGCACCATTCTCACCCCTTGTACTCCCTTCAGACCCATTACCCTCCTCTTCCTCAGTAAAGACTGAGCAGAAATACCTGTTCAATATGTCAGCTTTACTGTTGTCATCCTCCACGCTGCCCCATCCTCCCCCTTCAGTCTCACTATCCTCCCTTTGTCTTTCTTTTTCACTTATGTACCTGTAAAAGGTTTTCTCCTCTACCCACTGATTTTGCAATGTGTTCTTCTGTCTGAGCTTTGGCTTCCTTACTGACCTTCCTGCCTCCCTTGCTTCTCCTGGTACTTCTCTATCCCCTTCTGCCTGTGTCTTTTGTATTGCCTGAATGCAATCTTTTGGCTTTCACTTTCTTTGCTACCTCTTTGGAAAACCATAATGGTCTCCTCTTCCTTTTCCTCTTGCTAACCTGCTTAATGCATAATTCTGTTGTTCTTGTAATCCCCATTTTAAATACTGCCCACTGTTCTTCAACCCCTGATTCCTGTCCCATTCCCCTTAATGCCTCTTTCAAGTATCTCCCCATTTTCCCAAAGTCTGCCCCCCTAAAATCCAGGATACGTGTTTTTGTGTGGTTTGGTTCTGCTCTTTCTGTGATTTCAAACCACAATGACTGGTGGTCACTGTTTCCCAGGTGCTCCCCACTGTTACCCCCATCACACTGTCCCTGTTTGTGAGCACAAGGTCCAGTATTGCCTTCGCCGAGTTGGTTCCATGACCAGTTGCTTGAGGAAGGCACCCTGAAGGAGTCCAGGATAAATCTGCTCCTAGTTGATGCTGCTGCTGGGATGCTCCAGTCCACGCCTGGAATATTGAAGTCTCCAACCAGTACTACTCACTTTTTTCTGCCATCCTTGATGGCTAGCATCAGCCCCTATCTGTTTCTTCCTCCTGGGCTGGTGATCTATAGACCACACCTGTGCGGATGGCTGTCCCCAATTTCCTTTCCAGCTTAACCCACAGTATCTCTCCCCCATTTTGTTCCTCCTGGATCTCTGTGGCCCTTATGTCATTTTTCAAATACAGTGCCACTCCTCCTCCCTTCCTGCCTGCTCTGTCTCTTCTGAATATGTTGTAGCCAGGTATGGTCATCTCCCAGTCGTGGTTATCATTACACCAGGTTTCAGTGATGGCCACAATGTCCAGGTCTGACTGTACCATGACAGCCTCCAGATCTTCCATCTTGTTGCTAAGGCTCCTGGCATTTGCACACATGGCTTTCCATGATTTGACCTCCTAGACTGTTTCACTGTTCTACTCCAGCCCTTCCTTGGTTGTCATTTATCCCTGGTTCTCCTTGCTGTCTGCCCTTCTGCTGAATTTTGCCCCTTTTCTGCTTATCCACCTCTTGGGCACTAATCTCCATCTTTTGCACACTGCTTTGCAGAGATAGCCACCCTCTGGTTCACTGGTTTCACTGCTAGCTGTGGGGGTTGAGCAAGTAGGTACCTTCCTTGCTGGCCTGTCACCCTTTGCTAGTTTAAATGCTTGTCAATGCAGCATTTAAACTTATCATTGAGTGCTTGATTCCCTCCAGGATGGATGCAGGCCGCCAGGCTTGAACAAACCTCCATCCTCCAGGTGGGTCCCCAGTCACCAATGAATCCAAACCTTTCACAGCACCAGTTCTTCAACCATGAGTTAAAGTTCCTGGTGCATGCACTCCTATGCTCTCCCTTGCCTCTCACAGGTAGTACTCTGAGAAAGTGACAGAAGTAGCTACTTGCTTGGGACCCTCCCCAGTTTCCTAAACTCTTCCTGAACTTCCTTTGCTCCCCATTTGCCAGGTCATTAGTGCCTAGGTGGATAATGACATCCAGCTCACCCTCCTGCCTTGCCTTCCCAGTGATCCCCAGGATCTTCCTTCCATCCCTCCATGCCGTGGCACCTGGTAGGCACCTCACCTCCTGTCCTCCCCTCCTGTGTTCCTAGCTGGATCCATCTTATGATGGAGTCCCCACCAGGATCTGCCTCCTCCTCTGGGGTCCACTGCTTTCCCCGCTGAGGTCACCTCCTTGGCTAACCTCCACATCCTTTCCTTCCATCCTCTGGCACTTTATTTGGTTGTCCTCATTTGCCAGTGTGGCATATGAGTTCTTGAGTGGAATAGGATCTGGGATGTGCCTCTGCCTGACTGCTCTAACCCTCCCTGAGCCCACTGTCATCCAAGTGCTCCTCGTTCTCAGCATCCTTTGAGGCAGTTGCATTGGACTGGGTGGTCCCTGGATAGGGGTGATGGTACTCCTGACCCAGTTTACTTCTGCTCTGAGTCTGGCTACCTCATCCCACAGTCCAGAGAGATGCATGCAGATAGGGCAGCACCTCAGTGTCCAGAAGGTCTGGTGTTTTTCTGGAAAAGTTGGTTCAATGTTCATGGTTTGGGCTAGCAGCTTTGCTTCCTCTAATACTCACCTGAATCCTTGTCTTCGATAGTCAGACAGTTGCTCCTTGATTGCTGAAACCACATCTATGGCATTTGAAAGATTTAAAGCAGGTGACTGTAAAATCACTGTCACCCGACTGATGGCACTAAGCACTTCATTTCACACAAGTAAAGATACAATAAATGGAAATGATTCCAGTGTTTTCACAAAGCCTGTGATGTCAGACAGGGTTTCACTGTCACAGTTTCCAGTTTCTGATACTTCCAGCAAAGAATCCAACAGTTCAGGCAGTTGTTCACAGACTGCCTTTGCAGCATCAGCACGGGCACTCCATCGGGTCTCTAAAAGTGGCTTGAGGGTATGTCGTTTCAAGTGCTTGACAAGGATGTCCCAACCTTTGGTAGACCCAGAGAAGATTCTGTAAACCCGCTGTAGAACTCCAAAGAAATTCTTTGCTTCCAAGGATGATTCCGCTGCATGTTCTAACACAAGGTTCCAATTATGAGGACAGCAAGACACGTGTAGTGCACGTTCATTCACCTGTCATATTCTCGCTTGAACTCCTCGACGGATACCTCTCATGCTAGCCCTGTTATCGTAACACTGGCCCCTGCAGTCTTCAATTTTAATGCCATGTTTAGTAAGTCAACTTAGCAATAATTCAGCCAAAGCCTGTCCTGTTGTATTTTCAACATGGAGAAACTCCAGGAAGCTCTCCTGTATTTCAACTTGATCACCATTGATTTCAACATAACAAATCATTAGTGATAACTGCTCCTTGTGAGAAATATCTGGAGTGCAGTCCATCAGCACACTATAGTAGCGAGCATTGTGTATCTTGTCCATAATCTTATTAGTCACAGCTTCAGCTAACATCTCCATAAATTAATTCTGGTTACCTTTGCTTAAATAATGAACATTTGTTCCTCGCTGAACACGTTCCAAGTGATCAGCCATAATACGGTCATACCTGGACAACAGTTCCAACAATTTCAAAAAATTACCATTGTTGTCTACATACAGACAGTCTGCTGAACCTCGAAAGGCTAAATTTTAGCCTGCTAAATATAAATGTAACCCCCTTGTTACCCGGGGTTACTAGAATCCCAGTAAGACCTAGTGGTAGGCAGGGAAGGCAGCTTGTGAAACTCCAGTTAAATGGGTTTCACACTGTCTCACTCTGTTCTCAGTCTCAGCTGAGACTGAGGGATGACATCACCAATAGAACTTTCGCGCAGCTGCATAAGCCACATTGGAATCTGCAGCAGAGGGAGTTAGATAGAACGTTGGGAGTTTTCAAAGGGAAGTAGTCAGTGTCCAGTTTGTTTTCAGTAAGTGAAGGTGTGCTCAAGTGGTGGAGACCGTTGTTTGGGTCTCAGTGCCCCCTTCCTCCGAGGGGGAGGATGTAAAGATCTCTAGCAGATTCCTGGGGCAATCCCCTTAATTCTGCCAAGTCGGAAGAAAAGCTGCCTGTTTAGTTCAGCATTTATTTTGAAAGATGGAAGATTTGTGAGTTGCCTGTGGGGCACCTGCAACTAAAGGGTGAGTGTCTGCTCTGACTAAGAGGGCAAAATGTTTTCTTCACCCTGGGACATGTGTGAAAATCTAGGTATTGCGCTACATGTTTGGAAGCCTGGAGAAATGGGCCAAACAAGTAAAGTAGTGTCAAATGCTAGAGTGTTGTGTGATTCAAATAATATGTAGAGGAGATGCACCAGATCATCTACCCTTCAATCTACATTTAGAAGTTCAGCAAAGGAATGGTTCAGTTTTCCCAGGGAAATGGCCGGGCATGGGCTGTGGGAGCTGGAGGTGGGCGAACCCCCCATCTTTAGTAACCAGGTTCACCTCTATGGATTTCTGCTGCGGTTGCTACTTTGCCTCATGCACTTGGCCAGTGATGGGGAAAGTACCCAGACGTGGGGTTGCAAAAGGGAAAATCTCTCTAGGAGTCGCGGACTCTAAGTGGTGTGGGGAGCCACAACAAGTAAGGAAAAATTCTCTCTATGAGATGGGGAGTCACAACAAGTAAGAAATAATTCTCTCTAGGAGTCGCAGACTCTAAGTGGTGTGGGGAGCCACGACAGGATAATTGGTTCATTCTTCCAATGGACCGTGGGAAAAAACCCAAGTGTGTACAAGTCGGGCTGTGTACCCAAAGCTGCGTGCAAGTCCGGGCTATGTTCCTGGTGGGTCCAGAGCCTGAAGGCTGAAAATGGTGATAAAGTGTTTTGTAGTCTCTAATCTGCATTACCATGAAATCTAGCCCCATGGGGGTCCGTCTATGCTTTGTTTTGTTCAGCTAGTATGTGAATAAAAGCCACACTGAAGAAACCCATTCTTGGTTCTGGACATTACAGTTATTGCTTCCTGTGTTCGGATTTACTTGGGTGTCCCTGTGCAGAGTAGTCAAACCTAGGTTCCCCTGTGCCGAGTAACTTCATCCTCCCCGAACCCAGGTCCGCACCAGGTACTGCTGTCAGCTTCAACAGCATGCCACCTGTCGTTTTAGCAAAAAGGCAGGGGTGAGGGGTTACAAAAATGGAGGCACTGCTTTGGATTTTGTTCTGGGAGGAAAGTGCTTGGGCAAGGAGGCTAGCGTTTTGGCTATCTGGCAGTGGGTAGCCCAAAAAGCTGAAGCAATTTCCCTAGTGTGTTGCTGTGTGCCGTGAATCTTGTGCTGCTGTTTAAAATGCCAACTGTTTACCAAGGAGCTGTAAAGCCAAAGAGTGTGCCCTTGTCCTTCAACATCAAAATTGTTTACAGCGTTTTTGCCTGCTTTTAAAACAAACTGTTGTGAAGAAAAGTGTGGAAGACTATAGGTATCAACAGGAAAATTGTGCCCTGGATGTTTGAAATGCTTTTAAAATGAACTGTTGTGAAGAAAAGTGTGGAAGACTAGGGGTATCAAAAGGAAAATTATGCCCTGGACGTTGGAAATGCTTTCTGAGTGAATTGAGACTGCAGAGTAAATGGCAATGTTAAATGGCTGAAATGGGCTCCTGCCATGGAGTCGGTTGAAAAAAAAAAAGTTACATTCTGCAGTTTAAATTTGCCTGCTCGACGATTGCCGTGAGGAGAAGAGCCCTCGCGAGGAAAAAGAGGCTCATTTGCATGGCGTCGTGAGGTTGGTCAGGCTGCAATCAGTTCCGCCCCTCAGCCAGCTCTACAGAGACTGCCCCAGCATTTGAGAGGGAGTGAGAGTGGAGTGTGTGTACTGGCAGTGGAGGAATGTCGTGGAGTGTTCAAAGCGTTGTAAACAGTCTAAAAATAGACTATATAGTTTAAAATCAGGCTCAACCCATTAATCGATCGTCCAAATTGCAAGTTTGTTGTTTAAAAAGATGATCGCTAGGACTGCCCGCCCGTTTGTGTACCGAGGCCTTCAAGGACTGGCTGCAGGCCGTTTTTCCCCATTGCAGCAAATATCTACTGATAACAGTAAGTAAACAACCAATAAACTGCTCAAACAGTGATTTTTCAGCCTATGCCATATAAAATGTGTGTGCAGCAGTGTAGTTGCTTTGCAAGTAACGACTGTGTAAAGTCCTGCCAGCAAGTGCAAGTCTGTTAAGCCATTGACTGTGTGCATAGTAATGAATTTAGCCTCAGTTTAAAGTTTGCAGCCAGAGAGAGACTGTGGGTTGTAGCAAAGTGCAGCACTAGAAATACAGGCAATCCTGTGCTAAAAACCTGAAGCTTTAAGGGGACTGTGAATAAAATAAATGATACCAGCATGTGAAAAGTCCATGGAAAATCCTGTAAATGTGTTTAAAGCCAGATCAGAGCAAGTTGTGCAGTTTGAGCAAAAGTTATCAGTAGTTTGTGTAAATCGGGTGTGCAGTGTCTTGACCCAGATTCTAAATGTTGATGCACAGGAGAGCTGCCGTCACCATTACAGGGTGGGGTAGCAAAGTAAACACAGCAGCAGAGGAGCCATTTTACAACTAAAGAGTGTGTTCAATAAAGTGGGACTTTCAGTTACAGTGAACTTTTGTTTATTTTTCTGCAGTTATGGCCTTAGGACCAGCTCGTTACCCCGGATCATGCCCGGGTTGCAGTAACAGCAGCAGTAAATAGACTGAGGAATATTGAGAAGTGGTGCTATGGAGGGCAACTACCTCCTCATGTGGTGATTCCTGATTTTCCAGTGCATGTATGCCAAATATGCTTGAGAGCTGGAAGGGACGTCTTCATGATTCCTCACTGTGCTGGATGCCTAGAAAAATATGGCTTGTATAAAGCACCTCCAATTCGTTTGGCTCCCACATGGACAAAAATTCAGGAATCTGCAGTTGGCAGCACACAGAACCAGGCGGAGTCTGTGGAGGAAGGTCCCTCGGGGGAGTGTGGCACAAAGCTAGAGGGTGCAAAGTTAGAGACAGAACCAGAAGTTGAAGTTTCGGATGCTGGATCCCAGAAAGAAAGTTCGGATAAAGCATCAATAGACCCCTGGTGGGGGCCTAGCCCAAGTCTCTTGGGTGAAGATGAGATGCAGGAGGCCTTTGAGTGGGAGGTGTCGACCTCCACGTCTAGTGATGAGTGGATAGTCTCAGGAGTGAGGACGACTGCTCACCCCTGGGCTCAGATCCTCAGTGAAGAGGAAGATGAGGGGGAACCTTTGTGGCCTTGTGAAAAGGAACGGTACAGCCTCAAGATCTTGCCTCGAGGAATGTATGGAAGAAAGTGGTGATGCCACTACCCTGGCTTTACAGGAGGAAGAAGTCAGGGATCCGTTTCTAATTTTCTTAAGGATGCGTAGCTGGCAGAACCAGGACTGGCCACCCTCAAACCAGGTCAGCGGTCTCAGATTGACCAAAGCAAGTAAAGAGGAGAGACTGGTTCGTAGGAAGACAAATGAGATCTATGGTATGACCTTTCCTACCTTTAATTGAGAAGTCTGGGAGGAGATTGAGAACTGCAGGAAATCCTGGATCTGGGACAGAGCCATGAAAAGTGTGCATCCTGGGGCCAACAAGCATGTAAAGAATAGACTGTTCCACGAAAAGTATACCCAGTGGAAGAGAGGCAGGACACTGTTCATAGACAGAGTGAGAGTGGTGGATGGAGAGGGACGTGAAATCTCCCACTGTGTAAATTATGTGCGCCCAGACGGGGTAATAATTCAAGCCCCTGACCCCCGGTACTATTGGCCTCAGTGCAAGGACCTCCCAGTAAATAAGCCCATGCCTACAAAATGGAGAGCCGAGCAGTGGTAGTCAATACTGCCACACCAGACTGTGAAGTGCCTTATTGATCTGCCAATATGAATATCCAGGACTCAGGTGCCCCACATTCATCAGTCTACAGTGTACTGTCCTGTCCAGAAACCATCAACTAGCCCACCAGATGACTTCAGATCCAGAGAGGACACCAGCCCAGCTGTATCCTGTTCATCACCTGGTAATTGGATGACGTCAGACCAGCTGTTTTCTTTTTGTTCCTGTTCTAAGGTTCCGTCTCCAGAGAGGACATCAGCCCAGCTGTTCCCAGATGTGCCCTCCTGTGGTTCCCGGAAGATGTCCACCCAGCTGTATCGGAAGAATGCTGCCAGGGAGAGTCTTCGGCTGAGGTGCAGGTTGGTGCCGAGTCTCATACTACAAGTGGCTGGTAAGTCCGAACTTTTCTATCTTTATGACATTGCAGTACACACCCTACACTAACAGACTTCAAAATGTGTGAACTGTCCTCAAAGACCCTCTTCGGGACTTTGGCCTGTTAGAACTGTGTCTCACCGGCTCCGCCCAGGAGAGACTCTTTATTGGACTAGCCTTCGGCCTTGTGGTCACTAGTTGGGACTTTTAGGGCACTCCATCCCCCCAAATGTGTATTGTAAATAATGTCGTTGTTATCTAATGTAAATACTGTTTTTCTACCTTTTTTCTAAAAAAAAAATCTTTTTGGGATTCTGCAGTGTTTTGATGGTAGGGGTTTAGGTAGACTGTGTATGCAGATTAGGAGTGTGTTTTGTCGTTCTTTTTCTTACAGGTGTTCCTGGGAAGACAGAAGAGAAGACAAGAAGAGGTGGAGGGGCTCATCGGAGTTCCTCGTCAGTGCTTTATTGTGTAGAAATTTAAAGTACTGTAGTGTTATTGTTATGGTTATTGCTGTATTAACCCTTTCCTTCCACAGGTGTGGTTGTGGGGGTAGGGAGGAGGCAGTAATGTGGTATTTTAATGGTGTGTGGTTGCAGGTTGCCCAAGGTCGGGGAGGTTCCCGGGTTGTTTTTGTTTTGGGGGTATTAAGTTAAAGGCAGATAGGTTTTCCCTAGAGGGTTAGGGGGGATAGACAAGCTGTGGTCCTAAGTGGTCACTGGGACCGCAGTGCTGATCTATCAGGGCTATGCTCTGGATAGTTCTACCAGAGCCACTAGGTGTCCATAGTAAGTAGATAGTGTAGAGGCTGACATGTCAGCTACAGGCCTCTAGGCCCTTAGTGTTACCTGCCTGTGATTGCACATGGTAGGAGGGGGCCTGACCACCCCCCTCTGTAGGTAGCACAAAGGGTGGGATAGTCTAAGGCCGGGTAAATAATGACTGCGGACAGTCATTTTCCTGGTTGAAGGCGAGTGTAACCCCCTTGTTACCCGGGGTTACTAGAATCCCAGTAAGACCTAGTGGTAGGCAGGAAGGCAGCCAGAAACTCCAGTTAAATGGGTTTCACACTGTCTCACTCTGTTCTCAGTCTCAGCTGAAACTGAGGGATGACATCACCAATAGAACTTTCGCAGCTGCATAAGCCACATTGGAATCTGCAGCAGAGGAAGTTAGATAGAACGTTGGGAGTTTTCAAAGGGAAGTAGTCAGTGTCCAGTTTGTTTTCAGTAAGTGAAGGTGTGCTCAAGTGGTGGAGACTGCTGTTCGAGGTCTCAGTGCCCCCTTCCTCCGAGGGGGGGGATGTAAAGATCCCTAGCAGATTCCTGGGGCAATCCCCTTAATTCTACCAAGTCGGAAGAAAAGCTGCCTGTTTAGTTCAGCATTTATTTTGAAAGATGGAAGATTTGTGAGTCGCCTGCGGGGCACCTGCAACTAAAGGGTGAGTGTCTGCTCTGACTAAGAGGGCAAAATGTTTTCTTCACCCTAGGACATGTGTGAAAATCTAGGGATTGCACTACATGTTGGGAAGCCTAGAGAAATGGGCCAAACAAGTAAAGTAGTGTCAAATGCTAGAGTGTTGTGTGATTCAAGTAATATGTAGAGGAGATGCACCAGATCATCTACCCTTTAATCTACATTTAGAAGTTCAGCAAAGGAATGGTTCAGTTTTCCCAGGGAAATGGCCGGGTATGGGCTGTGGGAGCTGGAGGTGGGCGAATCCCCCATCTTTAGTAACCAGGTTCACCTCTATGATTTCTGCTGTGGTTGCTACTTTGCCTCATGCACTTGGCCAGTGATGGGGAAAGTACCCAGATGTGGGGTTGCAAAAAGGGAAAATCTCTCTAGGAGTCGTGGACTCTAAGTGGTGTGGGGAGCCACAACAAGTAAGGAAAAATTCTCTCTATGAGATGGGGAGTCACAACAGGTAAGGAATAATTTCTCTAGGAGTCGTAGACTCTAAGTGTGTGGGAGCCACAACAAGTAAAGAAAAATTTCTAGGAGTCGCTGACTTAAGTGGTGTGGAGCCATGACAGGATAATTGGTTCATTCTTCCAATGGACCGTGGAAAACCCCAAGTGTGTACAAGTCGGGCTGTGTACCCAAAGCTGCATGCAAGTCCGAGCTGTGTGCCTCAGGGTCCAGAGCCTGAAGGCTGAAAATGGTGATAAAGTGTTCTGTAGTCTCTAATCTGCATTATCAGGAAATGTAGCCCCATGGGGGTCCGTCTATGCTTTGTTTTGTTCAGCTAGTATGTGAATAAAAGCCACACTGAAGAATCCCATTCCTGGTTCTGGACATTACAGTTATTGCTTCCTGTGTTTGGATTTACTTGGGTGTCCCTGTGCAGAGTAGTCAAACCTAGGTCCCCCTGTGCCGAGTAACCTCATCCTCCCCAAACCCAGGTCCCCACCAGGTACTGCTGTCAGCTTCAACAGCATGCCACCTGTCGTTTTAGCAAAAAGGCAGGGGTGAGGGGTTACATAAAACACAGTCCAAAATTCGACAAAGCACAGCATGCCATCATTCCTTTTCCTTATCTAGCTTTTCTTGCAAACTCCTGTCTATTGTAGCCTGTTTTTGTAACCCTAACTCTAAATGTTTCCACTTGTAGAAATTCTCCATGTGTGATGGGCATGCTTCATGCTGACTTAGCCTTTGTGATCACGTTTGCCAGTTGGAGAAACCTTGTGTAAACACACTCCTATCCTTACCAAAAAGCTTACAGCAGAAACAAAATACAGCATCAGCAGACTTGGAGTAAATTAACCAAGGCCTGTGAATCTTTGAGGATCCCACTTACGCTCATAGTTTGCTGAAGTAAACCGGCCACCAGCTGTTTTAGGGAACTCAGTGTCAGTTTCCTTCAGCTGCAGGGGTTTATGCTGCACAATTTCAACCGTGAGGCGCTCTGACTCTGTAGCAAAACTTTCAGGCCAAGTAGCTGGGTCGTAAAAATTATACATGAAAGGTGGTTGACTGGGTTCAGGGTTTATTTTCACAACCTGATTCCAGTTCAATATGTTGTATTTCTTCTTGCTGTACATTTCTTTCATCATGTATTTCTTCTAGGCCTAGCTGTACATTTCTTTCATGTATTTCTTCTAGCTGTACATTTCTTTCTGAGTCAGAGTAAGATTCATAGTTCCCTGACTCCCCAGTCGTCTCCCTTGGCCCCTCTACTACTGCCTCTACAGCTACATTTTCATGTGATGAAGTTGAGGATTCTTGCTCACTTGTGGTGCTTTCACCAGATGCGGTCACTGTTGTCGCAGTTGCTGCTGCTGGTGTACAATGTAACCATTTACAAAATATTTTGTTAGCATTTTCTGCTTCTTTCTGACTCAATTCTAGCTGTCTTTTTTGTTCTTTACATTTTGCAGAACTAGACTTGTACTTTGGTAGTGCTACAGTATTTGACATCTTTATTTTTTCTTTCCTTTTCTTTCTGTTATGAATGGTTTGTCTTGCTAGCTATTTTTTTTTTGAATGCAAAATGTACTTTTTGACTACTACTTTAAGTTCAACAATACTACCTATGACTTGAGCTGTGGTGGTTCACTTAACACTAGCAGACAATTGTGTAGAAAAATGTATAGATGTACAGCTCCTGAGTCCTATCCTTGCAGTCGCTGCCTAAGTTTGAAGCAGGCTGGCAGTAAGCTAAAAAACAGAGCCAGCCAGCCAGTCCAGAGAATGTACTGCTCTTCTCTGCAAAATAAAGTAGTTCTTTTGCAAAATAATTCGGATGTCTTGTCCTTCTTTCTTGTCAGAAATTAAAGATTAAATTAGACTATTCCTTTCCTGAGGGGAATTTCCACTACAAGTCAAGTTTACACACAGCGCAGACTCCTCTGTGGGGACAGAAGGAAGACTTGTTGAATATCGTTAACTGAATCACATCAGACAGAGAGACAGCACTGTCTGAACTCTGAAACTACTAGCCTGAGAATATCTTGTTATTTTAATGCCAAAAACAGTAACTCCTACTGAAGTACTAGGCTAAGTGCTTGCTTACTTTGAGGAAGATTTTCTAGGAAAGCCGCAGCAGCAGAGCAAGAGAATATCTTGTTATTTTAATGCCAAAAACTGAACTTCTGCAGTGGAACTAGCCTAAATGCTAGCTGCTGCTGGCTTACTTTAAGGAAGTCTAGGCACTGGCAGGACGCAGCAGAGCCAGAGAATATCTTGTAGTAGGCTGGCTAGAAGCTGGCTTACTTTGAAGAAGACTAAAATGAACAAAAAGGACTAGGCGCAGCAGAGCCAAACAGTGACTCCAGTCCAGTCTCCTCCTACTAGTTTATGCTTCCTGAATCCTGACCTGACACAGAGATAAGATAAATATTTTGCCAATGCCAATTTCTTTTGCCGAAGACTCCTGTCTACTAGTGTATGTGTATGGTATATTTTATTTATTATTAATAATTTCTATCAGCCTCACTCAGAAGCAAAGCAGTCAAATTCAGATTTTATTTGTGTTGCATTGTCTTGTACAGTGACTACCTACAGTCACTCACTCCCTCACTCACTGATGATTGACCTCAGTACTCAGTAGTCCCAACTAACCTGCTGCCTGCCTGCCTAAGCAGCTTCTTCTCCTAATGTGGAGAGAGTGAGTCAAGACACAGTATACTGCAGTAGTAGTAGCCCCTCAGAGTTCTTTTTACTTCTTCTCCCTGTCCCTGACTCCCAGTCCTAATCTGCCTGTTCTTCTTCTAAAATATATTTTCTTTTCTAGAGAACTTCTGAAGATAAGCCACAGCTTAGTAGTCAGCAGCAATGTCCTATTCAGATTTAAATTAATTAATTCATCATCTTCTCCCCTGGGGTGGGCAGCTGCCAGCCGGCATGACTGCCCACTGGCCTGGGGCCCTGGCAGCCACAGTATTCAGTCCTTCCTGCTGTTCATGAGTTGCTGCTGCCCTACAGCCCTAACGTTAGCTACGTTTAGTTTTCTCTTCAGGTGTTCGGTTCAGCCCCAACACAACAAGTGTGTAAAATTGTTTTAAATGTGTTTAGTTTTAGTTTACAGTCTCAGACAAGTTCTGTTAACAGAACAGAAGCAGAAAGCAAGCAGCAGTCATCCAACAATGTCCGCTCCACCAGCTTGTCTGCCACCAGAAGAATGTCTCACGAGTCCAAGGTGCAAACACAAGCAAGCGTCACTATATATTAATATTAATTTATTAAAATTATGTGCAGTCTTGCCCTTTGAGCTGAGTGAGCAGCACCCAGCAAATCAGAACAGCCCTCCTAGCCGCTCAGCCGCCCACGGCATCAGGAGGGCGGGAGCAGGGGAGGAGCTGCAGACTAGAGCACTGAGCAGCAGTGCCAGCAAGTGTTGGAGGGCGTCAAGGAAGCAGAGCTGCCAGGGTGAGCGAGGGCGGGTGCCACACCAGGAGGGCCAGGGCAGCATGGAGGAGGAGGAGGAGGAGCCAACTCAGCCGAGGAGGTGGAGCTGCTGTCATCATCACCAGAAGTGAACCAAAGCAAGTGAGAGCGACGAGGTCTTGGAGGAGAGAGAGGATCGGATGATGTGCATGGTTGCCTTGCTGGGATGCCTGCTGGAGTGTCAAGGAACCGGAGGAGGATGGAGGCACCACCGATTGCCGAGCAGAGAACACAGCCACACAGCGTCACACTAACACTACAGGTACGTGACTTACGCGGTCCGACTCCAAAGTCCGGGAGGTGCGCTATGGAGGAATTGATGGGAGGCAGGGAGGGATGAGCATTTTGCAGCAGCGCCAGCACAGGGAGGGAGGAGCTGGAGGGAGGGGAATTTAATTTTTAAATGCCCAGCCACAGCATGCACAGACACGACTAGTCTAGTAGCCAGACTGACTCTCTCTACGCCGTCGGAACTTGGACTTCAGGAGTCATGGGCCCCACTGGCACTCTGGGCCCTGGTGCAGTGGCATCCCTTGCACCCCCCCTGATGCCGGCCCTGATGGGTTTTGATGGTGGATATGATTGTTTGTGGTTTGCAATGTCGTCTTTTGAATGTTTATGCTCCTCAGGCTAAGTCTGCCAGAATTGAGTTATTTAAGGTCACACATCCTTATTTATTTACTGGCAAACATGTATTTTTAGGGGGTGAGTTCAACTGTAGCAGATATAGCAAAGATAGAGGCCTTCACACACAGAAAATGTTTTGTGAATCTAACTGTTTGAATAATTTATTGGTTCAAACTGGGCTGATAGATATTTTTGAAAGGTTCAGTAATTCTAACAAAACTTATTTTCAAGGTACAAAAGCCACCCAAATAGATTTTTGGTTCTTATCTGAGTCCTTGAAGGTTATTAACACTAAAACTATTCTGGTGGCTCCATCTGACCGTGCTATACTAGAAGCCATGGTTGCCAGTCATGAACCCATGCATCATGGACCAGGGCATTGGAGACTAAATATGGGACTTCTACTCCTTCCCACGGTGAAAGATGGTTTCATGGCCTTATTGGAGGCACGAAAATCAGGGGATCTGTACTAAATCCCAACATCCCAATGCCCATCATTAATATTCCTGAAACTAAAATCCCGATTTGATTGAAAGCCTGACTAAAATAATCCTGCGTGCCGAAAAGCTGAAAAAGCCGAAAAGC
Source organism: Neoceratodus forsteri (assembly GCA_016271365.2). Taxonomy (NCBI): domain Eukaryota; kingdom Metazoa; phylum Chordata; order Ceratodontiformes; family Ceratodontidae; genus Neoceratodus; species Neoceratodus forsteri. The sequence goes on from CM028132.1 coordinate 1,286,524,096, forward strand.
CGACAAATCATTATGCTGACAGCTGACTGTCAGTTGCTTACTTACTTACTTGATTGATGATTTCTGACTGTAAAAATGGCAACAAATTATGACTTTGCTCAGCTGACTTACTAATTAGATGATTAGGTGATGAATACTGACGCATATTTAAATCCGATAACAAACTGAGGCCGATTTCTTCAGTTGTAATTTCAGAATGGCAGAAGCTGGAGTTGTGTGCGATATTGTGAAGTTGCAGCAGGGAAAGGATAAAATATGTATTGATGGATATCTGTATGTAGAGGAAAGACATCATGGGGATCTATTTTATTGGTGCTGCCAATCATGAAAAAGTCTATGCTGTCTGGGTGGAGCTTCAACGGTATTGGTAGGAGGACAGCATCACTTCCGTAAGCATTGCAAGCACAATCACTCCCCAAATGCCACTGACCTACCTATCGCTGCAACAATGGCCTCACTTAAATCTCGAGCTCTGGAGACCCATGATTGTCCAGCACAATTAATTCAAGCAGAGATCTCAAAGGTCTCCCAGGAAGTTTTGCAGAGCATGCTTTCGAGGCAGGCTTTGCAGCAAGTTGTTAAAAGAGCTCGCAGACAAAATGCCCCACCAGAGCTTCAGTCATTAGACACTTTGGACTTCCCAGAACATTTAAAAACTGTGACTGGGCAGAGATTCCTGGCTAGGGAATCCACTCTCAGTGAGGAAAAAATCATAATATTTACCACCAGAATAAATATGGAAAAACTAGCAAATGCAGACTTTCAAAACAGTGGCAACCATGTTTCGCCAACTTTATTCAATACATACTTCAGTTGAGACCCCTGAAACTGCTTGCATTGTACCCCTTGTAAATGCATTAATGTCCTCCAAATCCCAGGAGTGCTACATCAGACTTTCCCAGGATTTGCATGACATTGCTGATGAGTACAGTCTCACACTGTCGCCAACCGTGCTTATCACCGACTTCGAACAAGCAGCCATCAATGCTTGTAAAGTTGAATTTAACAACTGTCAGAACAAGGGATGCCTTTTCCACTTCAGACAAATTGTCTGGCAAAAGATTAAAAGTTTGGGTATGGCTACATTGTACGGCACAGATGCCGATTTCAGCCTAAAAATGAGGTACCTTGTAGCATTGGCCTTCTTGCCAGCAGAAGAAATTGAGTCAGTCTTCAGTGAAATTAAAGTGGAATTGCCTCCAGCCAGTGCTACTCTGCTGGAATGGTTTGAGGACAACTATGTGTTGGGAAGAATTAGGTGCCGTATGCTAAATAACACAACAGTGCGAAGTCCACCACTGTTTCCACCATCATTCTGGTCAGTACATGACCAAATGGTGCGTAGGTACCCTCATACCCAAAATAATGTTGAGGCTTGGCACAGGAGGTTGGGGGCATTAATTGGAAGTGCTCACATAGGGGTATATCGATTTGTCTCAGAAATACTGTACATAAAGAGCAACAGGTCACCAACAGCACAATAGAAAAAATTAACAGGGGAATGCCTAAATCTCCCATAAAAAAAGTTACCTAGACCGAGAAACAAAAAATTGGAAATGTTGTCAAGGAAAGAAGCAGTCGGAGCAATATTGAGTATATTAGAGGCATTGCACGCAATCTACACCTATGAAGAGACTGAGACACTGAGAGAAAGTTCCAATTTCTTAATAATGTTTTTAGCATTTTTAACCTAAAGCTTTGAATAAAGTATTGCCTTTTAAACGTTGTGGATTTGGAGACAGTGAAAGTTTGTAAAGTTAAGCTGATTTCTTTACCTTGTTTGCTCTTACTAGAAATGCTGCTGTACCGAACATTGAACTACAAGGGGTAAAGGTGAAAGGGTATTGGGTAAACAGACATCTGTAAACACGTCATCAGTTAGCGTGCATCAGGTAGCACAACCTCTGTTAGTAGACTTGCTTATCTTGTGCCATAGAAATGCTGCTGTACTGGTATGTGTTTAACTAGTCCATTCATTTAGCATGTTTGCTATCAAGAGAAATGCTGCTGTTGCTAAAATTGAACTGCTGTGCAAGTGGTAAAGGTGATATAGCGGTACTGCACTAAAACAACCTACAGTTCATGTCGGGATTCTGACGTTCGGTATTCATAGCTCGTCGGTATTTTTAATATCGGGGAAAAAAAAATGGAATTCGACAGTCGGGATTTTAACGGTCGGGATTTAGATCCTAACCCAAAAATCAGTAGTCTTTCTCTATGATACATATAGAGAGTGGCGGATAGATACCAAACTTGATATTAAACATTATTTTCAACATATCGGGAAACTTAATGGCAAGTACAAATCTGACTTATATCACAGATATAGGGAGCAATTTTTAGACACATTTTCAAGTGGCACAAGGAAACACAACAGTGCTTCCAGATTTGAATGACATATGAAATCTTATGAATAAAGCCCAGTATTACCGTTTAAAATCTTTAGATATGGAATGTCGGTTTGGGACTCAGGGTGACAAAACCTTTATGAATTCTTACCAGTTTTGTGCCCATCAACACCACCAAAAACATATGGACGGTATTAGGAATCAGGCTGGGTCTAGGTGTATGACTCAGAAGGATATTATGCGGGCCCTTGATGCTCGCTTACACATGCTGTTTGCTTCTTCAGATGCTGAAATTAATGTGCATAAACCCTGGTTGGATTAGTGTGATTTGCCCTGTCTTTCTGCTCAAAGTACTGCCATGCTTGTAACACAAATTATGCCTCTTCTGGAAGTTTCAGGAGTGCTATCCCGCACTAAGCAGGGTTCGGCCCCTGGGTCAGATGGGATTCCCTATCTTATATAAATACCTGTACATTTTCTGAATCCTATTACAGGAGTTTACTGGGGTCTTGAATAAACTGTTGAGCTCTGGTGTGCTACCAGATAGTATGAATGAAGACCTCATTATCTTCATGTATAAGAAAGGGAATAGAGAAGAGCTGGTGAATTGGAGACCAATCACATTGCTTAATATGGATTTTAAAATATTGACGAAAATATTGAATGATAGGTTGTTTCTACATGCAGATTATTTATTGCACCCTGCACAGACCTGTTCCATACCAAATAGAAAAATATCGGATGGATTGATACTTCTCCGAGAAATTATGCAGAAAGGAGCTATGGGGGAAATTACAGGTTTACTTTTTAGTCTAGACCAGGCCAAAGCTTTTGATAATGTCCGACATGCCTATTTATGGGATTGTTTGCAGCACTATGGGGTTCCTCCCCTCTTTATTACTTGGATCCGAACCTGTTATGCTAAGGCAATGGCCCAAGCTTATTGTAATGGGTGGTTGGGACGCAAGTGTAGAATTCAAAGGGGGATGCGGCAAGGTTGCCCATTAAGTGCTTTATTATATTTTTTCACTTTGGACCCCTTGATACGGAGAGTATATGCTATACTGGAGATACAGGGAGTGTCCTTTTCAAGTGCAGACCTGGAAATCAAATGTATTGCATATGCAGATGACATTTGTTTTATTGTAAATGACATGCCTTCAGCACAAGGTTTGGAGACCACTATACAGGACTTTGTGACTCATACAGGAGCTAGTATAAACTATGGGAAATGCCATTGTATCCCACTTAGAGTTGCAGACATGCAGTTACCTACTGTTATAGGAATCCCGGTGATTAGAGACACATGTACTATTTTAGGACTTCTTTTTGGAACAGGGATTTGGCATACCAGAATTGGAAATTGAAACTTGATGAGCCACAGAATAAGGTTAAGATTGGGAATACATGGAGGCTATCCAAATAGAAATGGATTCACATGATTAAGACATTTTTGTTACCACTTTTTTTGTACCTGAGTACGATATTTAGTCTTCCTCCATCCCTGGAAACACAAATGTATGACTGTTTTTTTTCATGTATTTGGGGTAATAGATTAAGCCCAATTAAAAGAAGCATATTATTGAGAGAGAAGAAATCTGTAGGTTTAAACATGATCCAACCTATTGTTTTCTTTTTTACTATGTTTTTGTATTATAATCTATGACCTTTACTTTTTGACTAGACCTCCTTCTTTGTTTGTAGTGGCTGCTTGTGTGTGTCTGTAGCTTAGTTTGTGGATTTACATGGTTTTCTGCTTGGAGTAACTACACCATTCTTGCTCACTACATCCGTGAAGGTCTCCTGAACTGGATTTCTGCAAAACTTCACAACCAGGTATCTGCATTTTTCATTTAAAAATCAACTATTTGGAAGCTATCCCAAGCAAAACATAAGTCAAGCAATTAAGTCTGACAAACTCAGTGACTCTAGGTTTGCTTGAATCCACATTTTTGTCTGACCTGCTCCATGATCTGTATGTGGGCTTTTCAACAACCTCTTTGAATGACAAAGAAGCATGCAGACAAAAGGATTTCACATCCTGCATATGCACAGGCACAGTTCATCACCTTCATGAATTCTAACACATTCTGTGACTCTGGACCTCAGCTGTTGATAATTTCTTTTGGCTTATGACTTAACCACCAGGTATCTACAAGATGCTGAAATCCTTTCTCCTACAAATTCTCCTTATGCTGCTCCTGCTCCCAGGAAATGTTTACCCCAACCCAGAACCACCTGGGCAGCCAGCAGTGGCACCAAGCAGAAGGACAGGGACACTCACCATGGCATCCATCAATGCCTGCAGCATCCTCAACAAACTTGACTCCCTCCAAACATGGATCCTACAGCACAAACCTGATGTTCTCTCAGTTGTGGAAACATGGCTAAACCCAAAAATCCCTGATACCTCAGTCTCTATCCCTGGCTACTGCATTTTCAGGCAAGACAGGATTGCTAAATGGGGCAGGGGCTGCGCCATCTATCTTAAAGATACCCTTATGGGTCACATCATCCCATCCCCTAGCCTTTCAGGTCCTCATAATCAAAATCCTCCTTGGTGCACATAACAAGGAACTCACTGTCATCTCAGTTTACCTACCCCCAAGAGACCAGACTGCTGGCTTCCATAGCATCATGGAATATCTAAGGGTCCAGCAACATAATTCTGAAACCATAATCATGGGTGATTTTAACATTAACTGGCTCTCCGCTGAGGCCACTACCTATAAGGATGCAGCCTGGTGCATCACCTCACTCAACTGGTCAATGCCCCACTAGGTGTAACTATAGGACAGGCTCCTTTACGCTTCTAGACTGGATTCTATCTAACCGCCTGAACGCATCTCCAATGTTTCTGTACTCCTGATACAATAAGTGACCACTGCCTGTCATCTGCTCCTGGTCAAACAAATACCACAAGCCACCTCCCAAGCTTATCTATGCCAGGGTTATCAAACAAGGGCACCTCCAGCTGTTAAAATCCCATCTAACCAGGCTAAACTGGGCAGTGCTTGACTCCCTCAATGACACCAACAAAGCTCTGGACCCATTTATCAAACGTTTCAATGAAGCCTGTGACATCTATGCACCAGTGAAAAAGATGAAGGTCAAAGGACAGACCAAACCCTGGGTTACTACTGACCTTTTAACTCTGCTCAAGCACAGAGACCACCTCTGGCATTGTGCTCGTGCAACTCCAACACAAGTAAACATACAATTATACAAAGCAGCCAGAAATGATTGCACTCGAAGAATACAGAATGCTAAACGCAGCTATTACAAAGAGGCTCTGACCAACTCTTGGGGCCAGGGAAACAAATTCTGGAACAACGTGAAAGAACTCACAGGCAAGGATCCTAAAGCACCACCCACTACGCTCAACCTTCATGGCACTCCCACACTTGACCTAGGTATCATCACCAGCACTTTTAATAATGCATTTACAAACCTGGACAGTGTCCTTCCACCAAATTTTTTCGACGACCTCCTCCAGCTCCTCCCAAGTTACCCCCCAACTAGAACGTACAACCCCAAAGTTTTTTTTTAAGGAGGTCCCACCACAAGTAGCTAGAAAAATACATTCAAAAGGCCATTGGCAAACAAGGGTACAGTGGTGACTCCCTTGACCTGAAACTGCTGGCACAAGTCCTCGATGAAATCTTAGAACCACGCATAAAGATCTTTAATCTCTCGCTTAGATTGGGCCATTTTCCCTCTCTGGAAGAAAGCCACTGTCACACCGGTTCACAAAAGCGAGGAATGGGGCCACTTACACCAGGTACAGACCTATCTCCTCCTCCTCCACTATCCAAAGCGCTGGAGCGAATAGTGTCGACCAACTAGTTGAATTCCTGGATAAGTACAATGTACAGTGCCAGAGCAGCATGGCTTCAGAAAAGGGCACAGCACCACCACTGCACTACTGGAATTTAGAACCTTCATCTATGCCACGCTTGACAAAGGGAATTGTGGAGGGGCAGTATTTATAGACCTTACCAATGCATTCGACACAGTTAACCACCCCCTACTGCTCAAGCAACTGTCCTCCATTGGGATCTCCAGCGATGTCCTTCCATGGTTCACCAGCTACCTTGATAATCGGATCCAACGTGTAAGGATTGCAGGGATCTCTTCAGATGAGAAACCAGTCCACTCTGGAGTCCCCCAAGGGTCTATTCTGGGCCCTCTACTCTTCTCCCTCTTCATCAACAATCTCCCCAGTGCCTGCCACCAAAAAATATTACTATACGCAGACGATGCTGTCCTGTTTTCTAGCCACCATGACATTACAGTCATTGAATCCCAGCTGCAGCTCGACTTCAATCGCATCGAAGACTGGTTCAATTCTCATAAACTTGTCCTGAACCACAGCAAGACTAAAGCCATGTCCTTCTATAACTGACAGAGCAGGCACAACTCTCTGTCCCTCACCATCAAGAACCACGCTGGGAACCCACTGAACATGTCAAGGAGTTCAAGTACCTTGGTATTACCCTGGATAGTACCTCTCCTACACTCAGCATATTGACACTGTTGCCAAGACCGCCAATATACGGATTAGACTACTACACAAACACAAGCACTGTATGCCTGTGGATGCCCTTAAACTAGCCATCTACAGCTCTGTCACCTCTATCATTGACTACGGCCTTGTCATCTATGGCTCTGCCTCAACAAGTGCCCTCCACAGGATCTCAGTTGCTCTCAACAAAGCCTGTAGACTACTGACGGGTGCAGCCCGACAAACTCACACCTGTAACCTCTATGCACAGGCCAGCTGGCTACCCCTACGCAGCAGAATACAATACCAGACCTGCTTAATTACCAAAAAGATTCTCCTTGGTCTCATGCCACCTGGTGTTAGCTCACTCCTTACTACTTACTGTGGCACTCAACAAACGCGTGGTGCCCAATCTCTAACCTTTCAGGTTCCCAGATGTCATACCTCCATGGGTCAGTGGTCCTTTATTTATAGAGCCACTCAATGGTTCAATTCCCTCAATAAAGAAGCACTTTCCTCTACTACACTTGGACCCTTCAAAAGGAATCTCAAACTTTACCTCACCTCTACCACTCAATGTGACTGCTTCTCTGAACAGAGATCTCTAAACACCTCCCGCTCACTCATGTCTCACAGCCCGCCTCTTTCCCAATCTCATTCCCTCTGGCACTGGGCCTTCCTTGTGACTCCTTTCCTGCTTCACATCTCCACTGGTACAAGACATTTTCCACCACCATCGGACAGTGGCCCATTAGCCTGCCAACTTCCTCTCCCGGTCGCATGCCTGCAATACTAACTGCCTATGGTGCACTCTGTCTCTTATTGTTACCACAGCCAGCTGCCTACTCAAGCTGCTCGTTTTATGAATATTATCTCAAAGTATGTTATAACTGAGTATCTTTATTTTTTCTTTTAGTTGTTTTGGTTGTTTATTGTGCATTCTTTTACTACCTCTGTATGTATGTTGACCCTCATCCTTTGACGTGGAACCTTTGTAAATGAGCAGTTTCCGCTCAAAGGTATTTGTAATCCGAGAATTTAATAAATAAATAAATAAAAAATACTTAACCAGAGGGATTCGCAGTGGGCACTGTGGCTTTTAGACTCTTCAGGAACTGTTTTTGATTCATGGCCAGTACATGCTCCTATACCAAGACAAAAATCTATTGCTCAGCTTCCACCTACATTGGAGGTTTGTTTTGGGAAAATAAAGTTATGGGGTGTTACTAAAGATCACATTACTACCTTCTGCAGGAAAGAGCTGTATGATTTCCTTATACGAAAATACTTCCACGATTTGGCCCCTTTTGATTCATACCCTATACAACAAAAGCGTCTTATGGGTAACATGTTAACTTCACCACAAATTCCACATTATATGTGGGATGTTTTATGGTTGTCTTTCCATGGCAAACTGAATGTTAGGGGGAATTTAAAGCATAAACAGATCACTGACTGTTATTGCCCAAGGGACACATGTACTGTCACTGTTGAGACGGTAGCACATTTGTGTTTGGAATGCCCGTTCATTGCAGATTTTTGGTCTATTATACAACAAAAGTGGCCAACATCCCCCTTTTATAACATGACCTTGGAAATTTTATGTCTAGGTATTTTGCCTGCATTTGTGGATTAAACATGATAGGGTAACCATGTGGTTGTTCTTGGTGTGTTTAAGTTTTACATTTGGTATGTATGTTGTAGGCTAAAGATTCAGCAACGCCATTTTTCCGCAGAAGAGTTGTTTTTTATGGTTCATAACTCGATTACTACTTTCCGATTACAAGATTGTGATAAGGTTTCTCCCACCTTATTTACTTCAAGATGGGACTCAGTAGACTGGATGTAACAGATGCTGCCTCCCCTGCTGCACTGGTGGGTAAGAGATGGGTTGGATGTATTTTCTGAGGCTGTGAGGGCAGATTCGTTGGTTTTCTTTTGAGCACTGTATGTTTTTGTATCGGTTTTGCCTTTCTGTTTGCAGTTCTTTATTTCAGTCTTTTATATTTGGTTTTAATCAATAATATTTGATATATCATGATCAGATTATTTCATTTGTCTATGAAACTTAAACCTACCCTACTTACTGTAGCGGGAACAGGGCAGACACTGTTATGATTTTCTTTGATTTTTGTTTCAATCCTTATTTGTAGTTGACTTGAGAATGCATTTTTAATTTTTTTGTTTGCTGTGGTTATTTCTGTGTGACTTAACACTGTTTGCATATGATTTGTTTTTGAAGCTTTGACTAGTCTATTTACTCTTCATTTAGAGGGATGTATTTTGATTTTCGTTTCTGCGTTATGGGGTTGTATAACTGTTTTGTTATATTACTGTATTATTTCATGACAAAATGCTTCTTTATGTTTTTCTGATTTTGATTTGTGTGGAGCAACACTGTTTTGACTGTATTTTCTTTCAGTTGTAATAAAAATTCCCCTACTCTTTTCGAGAAGTGCCATGGGATCTTTAACATCCACCTGAACTACCACCAGAACAGGCAGATGGGACCTCAGTTTAACATCTCATCTGAAAGACGGCACCTCAGGAGTGCAGCACCCCACCCTCATGCTGCACTGCAGTGTCAGTATTGGAATATTAACCCAAGTGCCTGGTGTGGGGATAGAACCAACAGCCTTCTTATCTCTTGGCCTCAGAGTTGAGTGTGCTACCTGCTGAGCTACTGACACTGGGAGTCCTGGCAAAATAGGATAAGGGGGGAAGTGGAGGAGCAGTGGTCTATTCGTAAGGGGGCCACTGCAGAGGCAACAAACCTCTGTGTTAAACAGCAAAGCAAGGGCAAGAGAAAGAGAAAGAGAAAAAGGCATCCACTTTGGTTCTTGAGGGAAGTTGCCAGTAAAATGTGAGATAAAAGAAGGGCCTTTAGGAGATACAAAGAGACACAAAGGGAAGAGGATAGGGAGCAGTATCTACTGAAGCAAAGGGAGGCAGGGAAGGCAGTCAGGAGTGCAAAGATGCAAACAGAAGAAAATATAGCACAGGCTGTAACAAAAGATGACAAGACCTTTAAATATATCAGCGAGAGCAGGAGGACAAGGAGTGGGATTGTTAGGATAAAAAAGGAGGGGAAGGATGTGCAGAGGAGGAATGGAAAAGGCAGAACTGCTAAACAAATACTTTTGTTCAGTCGTCATGAAGGAAGGGGTTGGTGAAGGTCCACAACCCAGCAAAAAAAGCAACCAGGAAGAGGAAGTAGACACCACTCCATTCACAGTAGACAGAGTCCTAGTATAGCTTGGGAAACTGAAAACTGATAAGGCAATGGGGCCAGATGGGATTCACCCCAGAATATTAAAAGAGCTCAGGGAGGTGCTGGCAGCCCCACTCACTACCCTATTCAACAGATCACTGGAGACAGGAGTAGTCCCAGAAGACTGGAGGAGGGCAAACGTGGTCCCTCTCCACAAAAACTGGAGCTGGGAGAGGAGGCTGCTAATGGAGGCACTGTTAAAAGAGAGGATTGTATCATTCATTGAATCTAGTGGAGCACAAGACCCAAGGCAGCATGGATTCATGGCGGGACATTCATGTCAAATAAATCTAATAGATTTCTTTGACTGGGGGACCAGGGAGGTAGATCAGGGAAGGGTGGTGGATGTGGTCTACTTAGAGTTCAGCAAGGCTTTGATACCATCCCACATAGAAGGCTGGCAAACAAATTAGGCAACATGGGGGTGGGCCCCAAGGTGGTAAACTGGGTCAGAACCTGGCTGAAGAGCAGGACACAGAGGGTGATGGTGAATGGTAATCAATCTGAGGAAAAGGAGGTGATCAGTGGGGTGCTACAGGGATCAGTTCTGGGACAAGTCCTCTTCAATGTCTTCATAAATGACATTGCTTAGGGGCTGGAGGGGAAGTATGCCTTTTTGCAGATGACACTAAGACCTGCAACAAGGTTGGCACTGTAGAGTGGATATAAAAAATGAGGAAAGATCTAAGCAGGTTGTAAGAGTGGTCAAAAAAGTGGCCACTAGGCCAGCCTGGTGGCATTGGATACCACACCTCACGCTGGCAATCCAGGTTTGGGAATGACCTCGGGTCACCGGGGTGCCGGCCTTGGGGGGAGGGTGGGAGCAGGATTGAGCTGTGACTCTCCTCTCCCGAGGTGGGGAGTCACCCTCCTGCAGTCCTGCCATCACCAGGTGGAGGCCTGGTGGTGACGCAGGTGGATAGAAGTGACTGGTAGGGTGGGGCATCCCACAGTGCACGGTGTGCGCTTGCCTCCACATGCACACGCTTGTACCAAGGACACGTGGGTGGGGGGAGAAAACCATGGAAAATCTCCATAAACTACTTAATTAAAAAGAAAAAAGTCGGCTAGGATTCAATGCAAAAAAGTGCACAGTCATGCACTTGGGGAGCAGAAATCCAAGGGAGGAGTACAAGATTGTAGGGAGGTACTTGCGGCCATGAAGCAGGAATGGGACCTGGGGGTACTCATAACAGATGACCTAAAGACTACATCAGATATAAGGGCAACCTGGGGACTTTGAGTCACTGAGGCTAACATTAGACATGGGCAAGGGAAAATCTTTCAGAATTGGCATCGTGTACTGGCCCCAAATCAAGGAGATAAAGGAGACAAAGACCTAATAGAGGAAATCCACAAAATGTCTGATAAAGGTGAAGTGATACTGGTGGGGGACTTCAACCTACCAGATATTAACTGCAGCACACTAACGGCAGCAACGAAAAGAAGTAGGGACTTCCTACTGTCACTACAAGGTGTGGAACTGTGCCAACTTGTTAAAAATCCAACAAGAGGAGATGCATTCTTGATCTTGTCCTCACAAACTTGGAAAGGATCAAGGACATCAAAGTGGGATGTCATATGGGCAACAGTGACCATTGCATGGTAAACTTTAAGGTAAACATAACACAGGACACCAGCCACTCAAAGATAACGGTGCTAGATTTCAGAAAGGCTGACTTCCAAAAAATGAGGAACAACATAAGTAGCCAGTTAATGGAAATTTAGGTTAAGGAGGTGGAGGTCATGTGGGGGAGATTCAAGAGAGCAATAAAGACTGTCACAGATCAATGTGCCAGGTGGGTCAGCAAGCAAAAAGAAAAAGAAATCCTCTATGATTTTCCAAGGAAGAGGCTACAACAGTCGAAGAAAAAAAGAAGACTTACAGCATATACCAGAAAACCAACACTGAGAAAGACTGGGAGTCATACAAGGAAAAAATGAGAGACTCAAACAAACCAATTAGAAAGGCAAAAGCCCAGACAGAGGAAAAGACAGCAGAAGGGGGCAAAGACAGGAGACACATATTTTCTTAGATACATTAAGGAACGTAGGAAGGCAAAAAGGGGGATAGTAAAGATTGATACTGAAGAAGGGAAATGCACCAAACATGACCCAGAGAAAGCTGAAATCCTCAACAAATACTTCTGCTCAGTGTTTACCAAAGAGGACCCAGGTGATGGCCCAGCCCTGAAAAAATACAACACCCCAGGACCAGGGGTAGACACGAGTCTCTTTACAGAAGCCGAAGTATGGGAGGCGATAAATGAACTAAAAGCAGACAAAGCCATGGGACCAGACGAGATGCACCCCAGAATTCTTAAGCAACTTGGGGCAGAATTAACAGCCCCTCTGGCACTTCAATTCACCAAATCCTTGAAGAGTGGTGTGATACCTGAAGACTGGAAAAAGGCAATAGTGGTTCCACTTCACAGATCAGGCAGTTGTGAATAGGCTAGTAATTACAGACTGGTGAGCCTCACGTCTATAGTAGGGAAACTAATGGAGACATTACTCAAACAGAGGATCATACCATTCCTCAAAACTAACTGCTGACAAGACCCTAAACAGCATATTTCACAGTGGGTAGGTCATGCCAGATAAATCTGCTTGAGTTTTTTGACTACGCTACAAAAATAGTGGATGATGGTGGGGCAATAGATGTGGTCTACCTAGACTTTAGCAAGGCCTTCGATTCAGTTCCACACAGAAGGCTGGTAAAGAAGCTTGACCACACAGGGGTTGGTGCAGAAGTAGCCAGATAGGTACAAAATTGGTTACAAAGCAGAAGCAGAGAGTACAGGTTAATGGAGCACAATTGACGGAAGGCAGGGTGACCAGCGGGGTACCCCAGGGCTCAGTGCTAGGGCCTGTGCTCTTCAATGTTTTTATAGCAGACATCCCTGATGGACTGGAAGGGAAGGTGTGTCTGTTCGCAGATGACACCAAGATATGTAGCAGGGTGGACACCCCAGAAAGAGTGAGCAAGATGGAAGCTGACCTCAAGAAACTAGAAGAATGGTCTGGAGAGTGGCAGCTGAGATTTAATGCCAAAAAGTGCAAGGTCATGCACACAGGAAAGAAAAATCCAAGAAAGGAGTGTTACCTAGGAGGCGAAAGACTGGCAGCCTCAAACCAGGAACGAGATCTGGGAATCATAATCTCAGATGACTTGAAGGTTAGTAAGCAGTGTAAGAAGGCAACAATGAAGACCAACAGAATGCTGGGCTGCATTAGCAGGGGAATCATGAGCAGGACGAGAGAGGTGGTACTATCACTGTATAGATTGCTGGTCAGGCCTCACCTGGAATAAGGAGTCCAGCTCTGGAGGCCTCACCTCAGGAAGGACATTGACTGGGTGAAAACTGTACAGAGAAAGGCAACAAAAATGATTCAGGGTCTGCAGTACATGTTCTACAAGGAAAAATGTAAAGATCATGTGCAAAGGATTTTTTTCCATTAATAAACTGTTGTATGTAAACGAAAATGTCTGTGTGTGTCAATTTATTTAAGTCACATATTATTAGTGCTTGTATTTTTTACAGTTTTTTATTTTTTGCTACCCTCTGTTTGATCCCCAAAGCCCGCATGCAGAAACTGTCCCTGCAAGTGGGTGGGTCTAGTGATGATGTCACTTTACAGTCTGACTAGTGCAGGAAGCGTGATGTGCCCTGTGTTACCATTCATGAGTAAACATTATGCCTCACACATTGCTTCCTTCCAACTAAACAGCATCACTGTTCTAAAAAGGCAGTTTCAAGACAGATCATGTAAGTGAGAACTGCCACTTGAGTGTAGTGACAAGCTAGTGAAGATGTGATAAAAACAGATTTTAAAGTCGTACGTTTAGTATATACCAAGATCAGAAGATGTGCACTATAGCCTGTTCCATTGATGCAAAATGTTCACCAGAGCACTGGTAGAATTGCCTGATCTTACTGAAATTGGCATGGCATGTGCCAGGTAGACAGCAATCCGACCACAAGCATACGGCAGATAAGGAGGGCCCCCACCCCGGCCACCAGCCCGAAAACCCGTCGGAGGTGTAGAGCAAGCGTGCTTGATTTATCTGTGTCAGGACACCACTGCACTATGGAACATAAGGTTTTCTGAGCTCTCAACACATTGCCTGCATACACTGAGCTAGCTCTTCTGTTTCTGTTGTGGCTTTCAACCTTTATGCTTGTGCGGCCACCACACAACCCCAACAATCTAAAAATAGCCATTATAAAGAGGGTTCTTGTCCACGGAGCAATAGTGGCTATTTGACCATTCATGGACACGTGGCTGCCTTTCAAATAAATAGCATCACTGGGACAATCACCTGTTCTTACTGAAAGTAGCATGACGTATCCCAGGGAGACAACAGCATGACCACAAGCGCACGGCAGATACAGAGACACCCAGCCGAAAAACTGTTGTAGCAGTAGAGCAAGCGTTCCCCATTCATTCTTGTTAGGGCATCACTGCCCAGTGCAAAATAAGGTTTTTGGATCTCTCCAGACCATTCCTGCATCCACCTGTATTCAAGGGCTTTGGTGCAAAGCGGCATGATACGGTTCAGGTGAATTCACAGTAGTAAGCTCAGGGAAATATTTGCATCCAGTGATTAGGAAAGGGGAAACTGTGTGCCAAGTCAAGCAGGCAAAGCAGGGGGCATGGTGACCACTATGGCTATGGAGACTGCAAGGCAGGCATTGTAGCAGTATATGTAAAAACTGCTTATTGGAAGGTCCCATCCAGTGCAACTGCCGTCACCCCACACCACCCGCAGACAGAAATAAATGGCAATGACGATACAAAAACACAAAAGCAATCTGCCTGGACAAATGCCAGGGTGGCATCAAGGGATGATAAAAATAGACCAACAGTATGATTCTCCAATAACTGCCCTTGCATTGCATTCTGTATTCAGTTGCAAAGGGAGCGGGGTCCATGAACCTCTGGCAGCGAATGCCACATTGCCATTTTATTTCTGGTTCTTGGGAGAGTCACCTGGCAGCTGCCTAAGTGAGTATATATAAAATGCTGCAGAATCCATATGATGCAGCAAATAGCACCAGCCTCAACACCACCAAAACCAGGTGGCAACAAGCCTAATGGTAACAGACTAAAGAAACTAATAAAAAATAACAATTAAAAATTGCTAGATGTGTACCGAAATGGGGGGGGGGGGGCTTTGCAGTACACAGTGGAAAATAAATAAAGGAAACAAACAAAAAAGGTAGCACAAGGGTAGAATGAGTGGACCAGCATGGGGTGCAGTGGACCGTAGATGTGAGCTACACCCACAGATGAAGTGATATGGACCAGGCCAACAATGAAATGGGGCACAAATGAAGTACGTTGCTGGGCGGACCACTAGAAATTAAATAATTGCATAATGTATGGTCTGTGCAGTTTTATTTTTTCAACGGTTGTCTAGATGTACAACCAGTTATTCTGGTGGGGGGACGGGGGGTTGGATTTTTCAAACAAAGATAATCAGGTGAGAATTACAGAAATGACGCCAGTGTAAGAGGGGTGCCTGAATGCAGTGCGGCAAACTCATCCGGCACTATAAGGGTCAGCAGGGTCTGCAAGAATGAGTCTAACAAGAAGAAACATAACTGTCAAAACTAATGCTTGACAGGCACCCGAGGTGTCCTATACAGGGGGTTGGTATCCGAGTTGGTGAGAGAGAGCGCATAACTGGGAATAAGGACCAGGTCAGATGAGTCAGTAAGGAAGGAGAAAAGAGACCTACTACACCAGTTCTGTGGGGATAACAATGGGAAACAGACAGGAATATAGTACAGATAGTAAATAATGTTCCTTTGTGCATCAGCAGAAAGCCCACAGAAGCATGACGATGTCTTTAGAGATGTTTAGTGCGGTGCTTTGGGGTGTTGGGGTGGGTGGGCATTAGTAATGGAAATATATGTAATTTATATGCAACACATGGCTAGCATAGCATGCAAAATTGGTTAGAACGTTGAACCTACAGATGCCCTAGGGAATCTCACCAGTACAACCATTGATGGGTCCAGAAATTATGGCATCCTTGACTGATAGCTGCCTTGCCTGTAATCTGCAAATGACGCTGACTGGCATACACAGAACAAACAGGAGGGGCATATGCCATAAAGTGGAATATTGTGACCTGACAACCAGCCCATTCGCTGTGAGGTCAAGGGCGACATCCACAAGGTAGAGTCTGCATGACCAGGGTCTGTTAGCAGGCACATGCTGAACCAGTTTTACCACCGGACTGTGCAGGGTTTATTCCCATGGGGCAGACGCACACCATGTTATGTAGAATATATAGTGCTGGTGAAAGCCGGGATGTAGTGAGATGAGGATTGTCAGGACGGACAGAACCAGTGCACAGCAGAGGAAAGCCATGTATTTTTGATATGGCATAGTAGTTTGAGGAGGTTACAGTGTCAGAGTCTAAATTTGATTAGGCTTGCAAATGATAGGGATGGGACTGTGACCGTGACAAGTGATTGCATCTGCACGACCGGATGTCCACAGTCTGTTCCTTCCATGGGGTACCACCAGGTCTGGCACTGTAAACTTGTACAGTGCTATTGATGGCATCAAGCAAGCCCACAGACAAAATTTCAGCACTGAACCAGATACCACGCAGCACTGGACTCAGAGAAAGTGGGAGGCACACTGAATGCCCTCTGATGCAGTATGCAAGTGAGACAGCAGAGGTGGAAAGTGGGTTCTACAGGGATAATAGTAGCTGCCTGGGAACATAAGCACATAACTCTTGGCAGGACAACCATAATATGTTGTGTGTGTAAATTAGGAGTATAAAACATTACCTGGAGTTACAGCATCTATCAGCAGCAGAGCCAGTTAGATTGGCATGGCCTGTATGCAGTTGTTATACATGTGTAGCTATCCCCGCCATAGCCAGGTTCTACAGACTGCTTGCCCTGGGACACACTGGCTCCATTCCTGGGCTCATGCAGATAACATTTTAAACAACCCCACGCCAAAAAAAAGGAACACAAGGCTCTCTGACAGGTGATGGTGGCCTGGCAGGCTGTCTGTGAAAGGAGAAATGGGAATGCATAGTAAGGAGGCTGCTGATGGCACCAAGAGGCAGGAAGTAAAACATTACAATGAATAGCCACCAAAGATAGGTGCTATGTTACTTTTGTGTGACAACGAGCATGGAATTCACCGAGGACAATTGCAGATGGATGCACTGTCTCCAAACCAAGTCACTGGAGGGGAACTTGGTATTGGTCCAGAATGATCGGAAGACATGTTTTGAGAAGGGTCATCAATGGGAATGATTTTGGGAAGGGCACCTTGCTGGTAACCAACGAATGAAAATGAATGGGCAGAAGTAGTTATAACAGATATGTTAGGCTGCACAGATGGACAAAGGAACAGGCGTTTGGTGGTCTCTGATGGGTCTGGTTTTTTGGGGGGGGCGCAACCACGACTGTGGAGCTTAGCAGGGCAGTCTCATGTGGAATGCTGCTAGGTGTGCAGTGAAGGTTTTAGCAATATGCCTGGCAGTGATCATGTTTTTAACCACCCACAAAGTAAATGGGAAAAAACAACTGCCATTCGTCGAGCTCCATAGCAGTTCCTGGCTCCTCTTCACTGCTCTCACTGATGTCCAGCCATTCCTCCTCCGGTGCAGTACGTGACTTACCAGCAGTTCAAATGAGTATGGTTGGATGACTGTATGCTGGTAATGGAGGCTCTCAATATCAGAATAAGACTCGGAAGACATGCTGGACTGGGTAAAACTGCAAAGTGCAACCATGGACAAGATGACATGAGGCAGCAGCTGCAGCTAAATAGATTAAATTCCACGCCACTCGTCAATGACGTCAAGGTGGTAGGCGGAGTGATTAGCGGGATTAGGAGATCCCGAACGTAAGGGGCGGGCATTCACTTTATAAATCATTAATTTTATATGAAAATATGCATATCACACACATTACACACACATTCTAAAGAAAGAAACTAGACAGAGGTAAGGAATTCATCTTTATTGTGAATTTCAGTGATTTGACTCGAAAGGGCTTTGCACATGATTTTTAAGGAACTGAAAAAGTACCCCCTGAAGCAGAGAAGAGAGAGAGAGAGGGGACATGATTGCAACATTCAAGTACATAAAAGGCATAAACAAGGTACAGGCACAGGAACTTTTTCACTTCAAGAAGAGCTCCAGGACCAGGGAATATTTTATTTATTTATGTATTTATGTATGCATGTATTTATTTATGACTTTGTTAACCAGGTAGGTGCACTGATCCCAAGGACCATTTTCAGGCACGACTCAGGCCACGTAAGGCAGCACAGAGTACAAACATCAAAATAATAAGAACATAACAAGAGCAGGTAATGCACAGTGAAAGGTTACAGTTGTTACATTTGGCAATACATGGTGGCAGTAGTTGAGGGACAACAAATAACAAAGCAAAGTAAGGCTCATGGTGGTACAGTTTCAGTAAACAAGAAAACCTATTTGGCCCTTCCCATGGAACCTGTAAGGGGGGGGGGGCTAGTCCTTAAAACAGTGGTAGATGGATGCCAACAGGAGCCAGTCTTTACGGCGAGTCTTGAACTGGTGGTGAGTGTTTATGGGGTACAGTTCAGTAGGCAGCTTGTTCCATAGTGTGGGGGCTGCTACAGACAGGGCTCTAGCGCTCATGTTCGTAGCTACCCTGGGGATTTTCAGGGAGGGGATACTGGAGGAGCGTAGGCAGCGGTGTGAGGTTTGGGCAGTGAGAAGGGGAGCAAGAGGGGATTTCTGGCCAATATGGATGGCAGAATCAATAAAACTATACAGTGCAAGGTCAAAGCGGGCTTGATCTCAGGCTGCAAAGAGGGAAGGAGGTTCTCTACCAACACCAGGAAGTTTTTCTTCACAGAAAGAGTGGTGGATGCTTGGAACAGCCTGCCCCAAGATGTTGTGGGGGTCAACATTGTGGGAGGATTCAAGAATGCATGGGATAGACACTAGGGAGCCCTGACTACAAAGGGCAATTAGAGCATCAAAATAGGTCTAAAACAAATAGGCAGACTAGATGGACCTAGCGGTCTCCTTCTGCCGTCAACTTCTATGTTTCTATGTTACCAGACAATGCAAAAAAGCTGTGGGGAAAGCCAGTGGGATGCTGGGGTGCATTGGAAGTGGCATCACCAGCAGAAAGAAGGAAGTGATTATGCCACTGTACAGATCACTGGTGAGACCTCAGCTAGAGTACTGTGTCCAGTACTGGAGGCCACATCTTCGGAAAGACATAGACTGGATACAGTCTAGAGGAGGGTCACAAAGATGGTGCAAGGATTGCATGAAAAGCCCGACAAGGAGAGGCTGGGGGAACTCAATATGTATTCCCCGGAGGAGAGGAGAGAGAGGGGGGACATGATAGAAACTTTCAAGTACCTCAGGGGTATAAATAAGGTACAAGAGGGTAGCATCTTTGAAAACAGAAGGCGTGCAAGAACAAGGGGACATGAAATGAAGTTGGAGGGGAGGTTCAGAAGCAACGTAAGGAAGTTCTTTTTCACTGAAAAGGTGGTGGATTCTTGGAACAGCCTCCCAAAAGAGGTGGTGGGGACAAAGCAGTTGGAGATTTAAAGAATTATGGGATAGACATAAGTGTACCCTAGAGATAGGAAAGAATGGGTGAGCTGCCTATCAACTAGGATCTGTGGTTGACATAGGTAAGCAAAATGGGCAGACTAGGTGGGCCACGTGGTCCTTATCTGCCATCAGTTTCTATCTTTCTATGTTTCTATGACATTCCCATTAAAACTGGGAATCAGGCTGTACTTCTAACATTACCGTTACTTCACTTTCCTAAATCTAGAGGGTGCTTGTAGTGCAATTTTTTAACACTGTGATTTTTGCTATTGCCACATCTCACATCTAGATGGCATTGCTCACAGACTGCATTTTTACATGGGCAACCTTCTTGGGAGGGTTTACAATGATATCCTGCTGTCTTAGAAAGGATAGTCAGGGGGACTTCCCAATGAACTTTGTTAAACTTCTGGTTTCAGCTTAAAGCAACACCATTAGCTTTACAAACTGATTTTGGATTTTTTTATTGAACTCTTCTCCAATTATAGAAACATAGAAACATGTCGGCAGATAAGGACTGCTTGGCCCACCCAGTCTGCCCATTTTTCCTTGCCTATACTGTCACAGTTGACCCTACATGATCTCTGTTTATCTCTCCCCATCTTCCCTGCCAAGATTCCCTTGTGCCTATCCCATGCAGACCTGAAGCCCATCACTGTTTTCATCCCCACTACCTTCACTGGGAGACTGTTCCAGACACCCACCCTCTTTCAGTGAAGAAGTACTTCCTCACATCCCTCTTAATTCTTCCTCCTTCCAGTTTTGTTGCATGCCCCCTTGTCCGTGTACAACCTCTTCTCTGAAAAATACTCCCCTTCTGTACCTTTTTCACCCCTGTAAGGCATTTATAAGTCTCTATCATGTCCTCCTTTTTCTTCTCTCCTCATAGGGCTTCTGATGCAGTTCTTACACCATCTTAGTTGCCCTTCTCTGTACAGCCTCTACCTTGTCTGTATCCTTCCAGAGATGCGGTCTCCAGAACTGGACACAGTACTCCAGGTGGGGTCTCATGATCTATGCAGTAGTCGCACCACCTCACTCTTTCTGCTGATGATACCCCTCCCTGTGAACACCAACATTCTGCTGGCTCAATCTATTACCTTGTCACATTGCCTTGCCACTTGGTGGTCATCTAATATGATTACTCCAAGGTCCTTCTCCTGTTCTTTGCAGTGTACATGCTGCCCCTGGGTGACATCATTAGGCATTACGGTTTGGGTTTTCACTGCTATGCAGATAATACCCAGCTGCATATGTCCTTTGCTCCTGGGATATTGGACACTGTGGAGGTGATTAATAACTGCCTATCCGAGATCCAGGACTGGATGTCCTCTAACTGACTGAGGCTTCACCCAGACAAGATGGAGGCATTAGTGATTGAGCCTGGTCGTTGGTGGGATGTGGCCACCACTGGAGCAGGAACAGGATTGTTCCTGGGTAATATTGTACTGGTGGCATCTACAAAGGTGTGAAATCTGGGCATCATCCTTGATGACGGCTTGACACTTGAAGCTTAGGTGTCTGCCACATCCAGAGTAGTTTTTACCACTTAAAGAATGTCACTTAGATTTATCCTTTAATCCTGCCTGATGACTTGCCTCACTGGTGCATGCTTTTGTTACATCTAGGCTCGATTACTGTAACACTCTGTACTTTGGGGTCAGTGGGGGTAACCTCCACCGACTGCAGGTGGTGCAGAACGCTGCAGCCAGGTTACTGATGAGCCTTCTGAGGTCCGTTCATGCGACCCCAGTTTTGAGTGAACTGTACTGGCTGCCGGTCAGGTGGAGGATTGCTTTCAAGGTGGGCTTGCTCACCTACAAGGCCCTATATGGCTCAGGTCCAGGTTACCTGTCTGACCTCTTGACACTTGTCCACCCAGTGCGCTCATTAAGTTCTCCTGCGGAGGTCCTCCTTACAGTTCCCAGGGCATGGTTAAAGACCTTGTGGGACCGTGCATTTGAAGTGGAAGGACCAGTAATATGGAATTCTCTGCCGAGATCTGTAAGAGAGGCTTCCTCCATGGAAGCATTTAAGCTGGACCTTAAAGCACATCTTTTTAATTTGGCATTTGATGTCCATTCATTTTAAGTCTGAGTTTTAAGAGCAGTATTATTTATATGGTTAATATTTATGATATGCTTAGCAAGCTTCTGACCCTGTTTTATGGTGTTGTATTAGGTATGTAATCTGTTTTTCTCTTCACCTCTTTGTAAAGCACCCAGAGCCTCTGGGATTAGGTGCTAAAGAAATAAAATTGACTTGACTTGACTGTTGTGAGACTGTCTACACCTCTTCCCCCATTTTGTACTCCACTTCTGGGTTTCTGAGCCTTAGATGCATGGTTTTGCACTTTTTTGCATTGAATCCCAGCTGCCATGTATTTGACTGCTCCTTGACTTCTCTCAGGTCTTTGCACATTCTCTCCAACCCCCACAGAGTATCTACCCTGTTGCAGATTTTGTGTCATCTGCAAAGAGGCATACATCCCCTTCCAGATGTTTTGCAATGTCATTTATAAAGACATTAAAGAGGACTGGTCGAGTACTGAGCCCTGAGGTACCCCGCTGGTCACTCTCCCCTTCCCCAAGTGAGTGCCATTTACTATCACCCTCTGTTGCCTATTTATCAGACAATTTTGTACCCAGTGTACCACCTTAGGACCAATGTGCCGACTGAACATCTAATCTTTTATGGAAAAATCCCTCACAGTGACAATTTCGACAGGTTTCGAAATTGTCGCTATGAGGGGCCTGAGGGCGAAATTTCATCCTTTCTTTTTTGTAATTTTCTTTATATTGAACATTTTCAACAACATTGACAGTCACATATGATGGAATAAACATACGTACAGGTAACAACAGACATTTGTAAAAGCAAAAGCAATTACTGGTTTCGAGTTGGTTTCCATCCATGCATTCATCTGAAATTTCGCTCTTTCGCTATGTGTTGCCCCTCCTTCAAATTAACTCTGACTCGGAGTTGATAATCTTTAGAAGGGGTATGTGGTGGGTTGCAGCCCCCTGCATGGGTGGCACAGCACCCTGAGAGAAACACTCCAATGTAGGACAGGAGAAATTTCACCTGTCGACATTGGGGATCTTGCTATGCCGAACTTCGACAACGATGCTGTCGATTTGGCACAGGTTAACCCTTAGGACCCACCCCTAAATTGACTAGTTTCCATATGAGGATCCTATGTGTTACAATGTTGAAGGCCTTGCTGAAGTCTTTGTTGGCCATATCCACTGCCCACCCTGATATATTTCCCTGGTCATCCAGTCAAAGAAATTAATCAGGTTTGTCTGATATGACCGCCCCCCCCCCCATGAGTCCTTGCTGCCTTGGGTCTTGTAATCTGCTGGTTTCAAGATATTCCATAAGCCTTTCTTTTAAAAGCATCTTCATTAACTTCCCCACCACTGGTGTCAGACTGACAGGCTTATTGTTGCCAGCCTTCTCCCTGCTGCCACTTTTATGAAGAGAGACTAACTACATGTGCCCTCCTCCACTCTTCTGTACCACTCCTGTTTCCAGTGAGTTGTTGAATAGGGCTGTCAGATGTGCAGCCAGTACCTCCCTGAACTCCCTCAGCACTCTTGTCTGGCCCCATAGCATTGTCCACTTTCAGATTGACCAGTCCTTTCAAGACTGTCTTCTCTATAAATGGATTATGTGTCTGCCTCCCTCATGACAGTGTTCCTGCTGTTTTTATGTAATCTACCCCCTTCCCCTTCCATTATGAAGGCTGAACGGAAATAACTGTTCAGGATATCTGCTTTTTCCTGATCCTCCACTCCGCAGCCCCCTGCCCTTCTTAACATCACAGTTCCTCCCCTTGTCTTCCTCTTTTTAACTTATGTACCTAAAAGAGGGCTTGCTCCCCTTAGTTACCCCACTGGCTGTCCTTCTCTCAGTTTGTGCCTTTGCATTCCTCACTGCCTTCCATGCTTCCCTCTGCCTTTCCTGGTACACCTCCCTATTAACTTCCTTCTGCATCTCTTTGTATCTGCTGAATGCTACCCTTTTAGACATAACCTTTGCAGCCACTTCCCTTGAGAACCATCATTGTCTGTTTTTTCTCCTGTTTTTGCTCACTTCTTTTGTCCAGTAGTTTGTTGCCTTCACTATGCCATCCTTTAATTTGGCCCACTGTTCCTCCACTCCACCCAGGCCAACCCCCACCCCCGCTAGGTCATCCCTAAGGCATACACCCATTTTTTTTAAATCTGCCCTCCTGAAGTCCAGGACCCTTATCCTTGTGTGATTTGCTTCTGCTGATGTCCTTATGTTGATCTTTACTCTACCATGATCACTGGTCCCCAGCCGGTCTCCCACCTTGACATCTGCAATGCTGTCCCTGTTTTTAAGCACCAGGTCCAGCACTGCCCCATCACAAGTGGGCTCCGTGACTCATTTTCTGAGAAAACCTCCCTGCAGGGAGTTTAGGACATCCCTGCTTCTAGCTGATGCCATGGCTGGGAAGCTCCAGTGAACATCCCGCAGACTGAAGTCCCCCATTAGCAGCACCTACCCTTTTTGCCCATTCCTCCAAGCCATGGCACCAGGTAGGCCTCTTATCTTCCCTCTCTCCCTCTTCCAGTTCCCAAATCTACCACCCTAACAGTCAATTCCCCCACCAGAAACTGCTTTCTCCTCTGCTGTGGTCCTCTGCCTCCCACATTGGGGCCTCCCCTATGGAGGACTCCCACATCCTCCCTTTCCACTGCTACGGGTGCCTCCTCCTGGCAGTCCTGTCCTACCAGAACAGTGAAGGAATTTTTTAGTGGTACAGGTTGAGGAATGTGCCCCTGACTTCCAGTGATGTCAGAAGGCTAGATGGCAGCATAATTCGTGGAGTCTACCAGCTTGAAGATAAATCAATCGGCATCCCCTGCTAACAAACATGCAATCGCCGGCCAAAAGCACTAGATCAAAAGCAGGGACTACCAGGATAAATCAAACACCGGCACAGAAATTACAAATGCTACTACAAGGAGAAAAAACCCTGAGAACGTCGGGGCCTACTGAAGATGACAGCGCCATCAAGAATGGAAACGGCCTCGGAAGACTACCTCAGCTAATAGCCTCATCCTCCAAACGGGCAAAACGGTTCAAAAGATAGACCTACATTATCTGAACTAAAAACTGATATCGGAAAAATTGAACACAGAACAGATAAACTAGAGTTGGGGCTCACTTCAACAATGGAACAAACGGACCGTCATGATCACCTGCTGCTTTATCTGATGGCCCGGGAAAGGGAGTTACAAGCCAAACTGGAGGATATCGAGGGACGAAGCAGGCGACAGAATTTGAGAATTTATGGCATCCCCGAAGGTACAGAAGAGGGAACTTCGGACTTGATTGCTTTCATGCAAAAACTGTTAACTGATTTGGTGAAATTGCCCCCAGTGCTAGATGTCTCAATGGATAGGGCCCACCGTTCTCTCGTCCTGAGACCATCCAGCCTGAATTTGAGATCTTGTTCATTTGTAGTGCGGATGTCTAAATACATCTCTAAAGAAGAGATCCTCAAGAGAGCGTGGAAATCAAAGAAATTAATGTTAGGGGCACACAGAATAGTAATCGATAATGATTATACTACGGGGGTACAGGAGGTGAGGTGGAACATGTGGCCCATTGTGAAACAACTCAGCACGAAACCTGAAGGTGCAAATGTTATTTCCGGCTAGATTGAGAGTGGAGACGAGACAAGGAATAAAAACGTTTGAAGATTTACTTGTGGCTAAATCCTTCCTTGAGGAGAATGGAATACCAGTCCCGGGGTTAGAAAAGGAGCAACTGGAGAAAGAGTTAAGGAGATCGGCCTGGTTGGTGGCGAACCGAGGGTTAACCAGTCAGTCACGACCACATTCCATCAGTCTTAGATTGGATGTTGCAGCACTCCTCAGACCATATGCTTCCAGAATACAGCTGACCGGACTCACTACAGACGATGAAGATGCAGAAGATGTGCAGACATGATCACCAACCACCTAAATGGATGAAATCATAGTGAGCTGACTGACACCATACAAAGCTCGGAAAAAAAAAAAACAAACTAAGTGGTAAAGCGGGACCTTGGGGGGAAGTGTAATAGAGATATTTCATGGACATAAAGTATCGGTAAGGAAGTAAGCATACTGTTACAAAGGGGAGGGGTAGAAATAGAATCGAAATGTTAAAATATATATATATGTCCAATTGTTCGTTCTGTGGTCCAAACACGACTACAAGGGGACCCAGAATGAATGAGGTGGATTTATGGAGTCAGGGGGGGCATCCCCTGTCCCATATCAGTCCTCTGGGCTATAAGCCTAAGGTTTGGAAGGAGACTGGAGTTCCGGGGGGTTGTGGCCTTCCCCTTCCTCTCCTCACATATGAATGCTTAACAATGGCTGATGGAAGAGACATGTGAGGGCCTGTTTTGCACTACGGTGATGGGGGGGGAGAGGGGAAAAAGTAATTCACGGCCTCGAGGGTCTGGGAGGTGCCGGGGGGGGGGAGGAGGCTCACGGTCGGCACGGTGGAGTCCTTGGCCTTCATTCAGCTCGTGGGATCCGAGGCAGACCGGCGACATTGTGCTCTTTCTCGGTGAGATGTCTCCTGAGGCTTTAGCTGAAACAAAGTAATAGGGAAAAGCCCATTAACGGGAGGATGAGGGGTTGGAGGAAAAACAACCTCCCCTCCCTGACACTAAAAGGGGCTGGAAGGACTATAAGGGAAATATGGACCGGAAAGGAATTGTTACCTGCCATTAGGTCCTGCTGATGCTGATTTTACTGCAGGGCAAGGGGCAAAGACCCCAAAACAAAGCCCTGGAAGGGTTTAGCCCAGAACATCATACAGGGCGTAGTGCCATAAGGGAGGCACGATCCAGTCCACCCATAGAAAGGTGGACTGACCTAGGAAGTTGGGTTTTTCAAAGTTCAGTTTCAGAACCCCCAGAAAGTTCTGCATCTCAGAATAGAGAAGTCTTTGAATATGGAAGTGCAGAGGGGGAGTTACACATGCAATGGATGACGTTAATTTTTAGAATTTGTAGACTACTAGTTTGGAATCCAGTTATTGTAGGGGTTCACGTTGTTAGAATGTTCGAAGCTCCATTTAAAGGGGCAACTGTTTTTAGAGATGTTAAAGATAAACAGGATGGCCTGTGGTTTTGGGCCAGCTATTTTCTGTTATTATTACTATGCAGACAAAATGAAGGGCACAAGGTTCATAATAATCCAAGGCACATTTTAAGTGAAGGGAAAAAATTGAAGTGGGAGGGCAACCTGGGAGTCAGAGGGGGGAGAGGAGAGGTAGAAACAAAGAAGGCACTCCCTGAGAATAATCAAGAATACAGATCACCAGAACAGACCAGAGATTATGACCATGGATAGGATAAAGACCAAAATAGTCTCACTGAATATAAATGGGATAAAGAACCCTATAAAGTGAAAACGTCTCCAGAAATTCTTAAAGAGACAGGCATGTGAAATAGAATTCTTACAGGAGACACATCTATCCCCTAAAGAAATCCTCAAACTTAAAAGTCGAGATTTCCCGACTATATATCATGCATCTCTGCCTACCGGGAGGAAGAGAGGTGTGGCCATTATGTTTTCGGACACACTTCCATTTGAGGAGGAAGAAGTAATAAGGGATGAGGGGGCCAGATACGTGTTGGTGGTAGGTCGGGTCCAGGACCTCCAGGTATCCTTGTTAAATGTATACGCCCCCCGGGGGACGCATATAACTTTTTTTGCAGACCTATTCAAATTAGTGGCTGAAAAGGCAAAAGGGACTCTGATTGCAGGGGGGGATTGGAATGTAGTATTAGATAGAGCCCTGGATACTACCTCAAACATCCCAGCCCCGAACCAAAAAGTCTCTGGACTTTTGAAGAGATTCATGAAAGACACGGGTATAACGGATGTTTGGAAGGAAAAGTACCCTAGGGCAAGAGATTATACATACTACTCCTCTAGGTACAACATCTTCTCCAGACTAGATATGTTTTTCACATATGACAGAGATATGTCAACCTTTGATTCAGTTTGGGTAGGTACTGAAACCACATCGGACCATAAACCATTATACGCCAGGCTAGACCTCCAACTCCCAAAAAAACCTACACATTGGAGGCTTAATATAAGTCTACTTAGGGATGAGAAGATCAGGAAGGAATTAAGAGGAATAATAAAAAACACTATATAGACACACGAGGCTTCAGAGGTCACGCCCCAAATTCTTTGGGATACGGTCAAGACTCTGATAAGGGGGAGACTGATCTCTATAGCCACCTATAAAAAAAGGGAGAGGGAAAAACAAAGAGAACAAATTAAACAGGAATTGCAAGATTTAGAAAGACAACAGAAAATAAAGTTCAATGGAGAAAGAAGGGGGAAGATACGAGAACTTACACAAAGACTTCAAAGATTACAGCTCTTAGAAACCAAAAAGGCGTTATTACGCACAAAACAGGCCTATTATGAGGGGGGCCCAAGAGCCACATGCCTATTGGCATGCCGACTTATACAGCAGTCGGCCAGGGCAACTGTTACAGGAATCAGACACCCAGCCACGGGTACCGTCCTCCACAGGTGGGAGCAAATAGCCGAAAGGTTTGTCAGATATTATAAAAACCTATACCATCCTCAGCAGCATACAAGGCCTGAGGAGGCAGCGCATTTTCTAGAGGCCCTAAAACTACCCGAACTTACTGAGGCCCACAGACAGACCCTGGAGCTTCCTATTACACAAAGGGAAATCTCAGACACAATAGGGAGACTAAAAGGGGGCAAATGCCCGGGCCCTGATGGATTTGGGGGGGAATTCTATAAAACATTCCCGGTGGATTTGAACCCCATTCTGAACATAGTTTATAATCAGGTGTGGCTGGAGGGAGCTGTAGTCCCACCATCATGGAATTATACCTCCATCACGGTGCTTCCGAAGGAGGGCAAGGACCCGAGAGAGAGTGGGTCGTATAGACCGATCTACCTACTTAACGTAGATTATAAAATTTTTTACTGCAATTATAGCTAGGCACCTACAAACTTTTCTAAAGGACTTTATACACCCAGACCAAACAGGATTCATGGAAGGTAGACAGGCCCCAGAGGGGGTGAGAAGAACCATTAACATTATTGATATAATTAATAAAAGAAACATTTCGGCCTGCCTCATGAGCCTAGACGCAGAAAAGGAGTTCGATAAAGTTGATTGGAACTTCCTTTTTCTAGTTCTTAAGAGAATGGGATTTCCTTTGACATTCCTAGAGGCGATTAAAGCCCTGTATGCCTCTCCACAGGCCTACGTGAAGGTTAATGGGGGCATCTCACAGAGATTTACTCTGGGACGGGGCACGAGGCAGGGTTGTCCTCTGTCTCCTCTCTTATTTGACTTATACATAGAGCCTCTTGCCCAAGCAATAAGGGAATCAACAGAGATCAAGGGGGTGGAGATAGGTGGGAGGAACATAAAATATCCCTTTACGCGGATGACGTCCTTCTTTATTTAACCAATCCGGACAGATCCATCCCTAAGATTTGGGAACTCATTGATAAATTCAGTCAATACTCTGGATACACACTCAATAAAAATAAAACAGAAGTTCTAAAATTTCATTATTGTCCCTCGGATGAGGCTCTCCAGTCCCTGGATACACATTGGAATAGGGGGAAAATCAAATATTTGGGTATTCAAATTCCTTAAAATTTAACGATGTTGTATACGAGCAATCTTGAACCCATAACAAATCAGATTAAACAGGATATTAAAAGGTGGGAGGCCCTTAACTTGCCCCTGTACTCAAGGATACAGTCAGTTTCCATGAACATACTCCCCAGATATCTCTACATGTTTCAATGTCTCCCCATAAAAATACATAAAAACCAATTTCAGATACGGCAGAGGATGCTCACAAGATATATTTGGAACAATAGAAGACCAAGACTTAAAATCTTGGCCATGCAGGCCGATAAAAAGCTTGGAGGCCAAAATGTTCCTATTTGGAAGATTACTTTTTGGCCTCTCAGCTAAAATGGGCCTTGCAATGGTTGGCTGGATCATGTAAGGCGAGATGGAAAACAATTGAGACAGTCTTAACAGACGGACCACCACTAGAAGCCAGAGTCATGAAATCAGGGATCCAAAACAGGGATCACGACATCATCTTATTGGCAGTCAGAAATACACTGGACTCCCTAAAAAGATTATGGAACAAACATAAGGTAGAGGGAGAGACTTGGGTGCTAAGATGGTTTGCCTGGGACCCAGACTTTCCCCCATCTAGGCAAGATCTTACTTTTAAAAAATGGAGGAGGCTGGGGTTGTATTCTATAAATCAGTTCCTCCAAGGAAATGTTGTCCTAGAATTTGCCCGAATCAGAGAGGAGTTTTCGCTAAAACAGGCGTACCACTTTAGGTACCTCCAAGTAAGATCCTATATACACACTTTACAGAATACTTATAAATGTCCGACCTCACCAACAAGGCTAAAAGACACCATAGTTGATATAATAAATTCATCAAAGACTAAAGGTCTAATCTCGGCTCTATATGGAGCCTTGAGAGATAGAAGAGGAAACCAAACTGCTCACATTAAGAGCAGCTGGGAAAAGGAAATGGGGGAATACCTGGAGGAGGAAGCCTGGACCTCCACGCTGGCCATGGCTCTCCGAACCACGTCCTCTCCATACTGGAGGGAGTACGAATGGAAAGTACGGGTGAGGTTCTTCTATACCCCGGGATCACAGAGTAAATGGGACAAGAAATGCTCCGGGGCATGCTGGCGGGAGTGTGGAGCAAATAAAGCAAACTACTTACATGTGTTCTGGTCTTGCCAGGCCCTCACACAATATTGGGCGGATATACGACACAAAATAAAAAGGATATTCTCCATTCAATCTAACTTAAGTCCAGGGAATCTAATTCTGGGGTTGTCACCAAAAGAGATTAAGGGAGCAAATAAAATATATTTATGGAACATTCTGCTGGTGGCCGCCCACAAGGCTTTGACCAGGAATTGGTTCACCCCAAATCTACCAACAATTAGAGACTGGGAGACAATAGTAAATGAAATCAAGGACATAGAGGAAGTTACATATAGAATAAACTTGAGAATACAGACATGGGTGGAGAGATGGACTCCTTGGCTGATGTTAACAGATACTGGGGAGGAGGGATAAAAAGGAGGAAAGGGGAAGGAGGGGGAGCAAGATTTGGAGAATTAAATAAACAAATGGATCACAGATCTTCCAGGTCACCCCCTACATAAAGACTTACTTGATGACTCACAAGAGAATAAACAAAATGAAATACAATATTAGGGATTAAGTTACAGTAGACAAACTGAACTTGGGAAAATAAGTTTGTGCAAACCTGTATACTTTTATAATGTGCATATGATGGAAAATGAACTGTGATGAATGTTTATATGTGCCAAATATGCAATAAACTTGAATATAAAAAAAAAAAAAAGGAATGTGCCCCTGACCTGCAAACCCCACCCTCCTAGCACTACGATCCAGCCAGCCATCCTTCTCCTAGGCGACCACCGGGGCAGTGGAGGTAGACTTGGTGTCTCCTGGGTGTGGGAAGAAGCCCTCTGGATCTTAGCCAGCTCAGACCAGAGACCAGCGACCTCCTTCCTCAACCTAGTGAGGTGGATGCAAATTGGGCAGCATCTCAGTGAGGTGGACGCAGAGTGGACTGCACCTCAGTCTCCAGAAAGTTTCCCAGAAAACTGCAGTTCTGCATCCATTGCACTGCACCACTCCCATAACTGACTTTATGTTTTGCTATCTACTACTGTCGATTCTGCCTTTCCCCTTATGCCCGCTTCCTGGTGTTTGGTCCCTTCCCACCTACACCTTCTGTTGCTTTTTACCTTATCACCCTACCCTAGATAGGGTGTTTCTTGCTTTCTCCTTTTTATGTTTGCTTGCACGTATGCGCAAGAAACATGTTGTGGCAGCTTGTGGTAGTAGCAGATTTCAGAGGTGCGGCAGTGTTATGGTCAATGCCACAATTTCTTTGTTGGGCTCATCTGTGTGGCACCAATGACTGAGCATGCTGTCTATGACAGCAGTTTAGAAGCGCGCCACCAACTTGAAAGAAATTCACCACTGCAGTGAGGGAGTGCCCCGTCATTGCAGAGGCGATGTACGTGGAGGAGTTACAGCTTTCTCCTGCTGTACTTTCACTCCTCAGTATAGTCCTCGCTCTTTGGCCCCCAGCTGTCCATTAGTCACAGTGCAGCTTTCTTTATTAGTAGCTCCAGCCTGCTCCTGCACAGTGTCTCCCTGGTCTATGCTCTTCTGTACCCCCATGACCCCACCACCACCACCACCATGCTTCTATGATAGCCGCGGTGCGGCAAGTGATTGTTTGGAAATCAGCATTGTGGCAGCAGCATTACACCAGGCTATGTGCCCTGGTCAATAAATGCTGTGCCCCAGTCTGCACTGGTGCTATAGCCCCTAGAGTGCTGTGCACGTCAGTCAGACCCATGGTAAAACTTATTCTATCAGGTCCCCTTCCCGAGACTCAGCCCACTGCTCACAAGTCAGTCAGATCAGCCCAAGCCCTGCCCCACCGTGACTGACTCCCCGTCTCTTCTGTGCTGGCACTGTGATGTAGAAGACCTGACCTTGGCCCTGTTTTCTGTTACTTTTGGAGTTGGGTTGGACTTCTACAGTTTTGTACACTGATGCGCGGCCTACAATCTGCAAGTGACCAGTAGCTGATCGACTGTGCTGCCAGCAAGGGAGTGGCGTAGTCTTTGACTGCCTGAGGAGGGTCTCTAGCGGGCAATTGCCAGTTGTGATCGGGTCACCATGATGGACCAGACTGCAGCTTTTTACTTACCCTGTCAGCGGTCTGTGTGGAAAACAGCATCAGTATGAAAACACCAACAGGGCCTGGTAAGCGACAGAACAGCTACCGATCAGGCAAGTCAGTGGACCAATCCGACTCTACTTTCTGCTACATCTTGATCTAGAATCAGTGATGATCTGTATATCACCACTGTGACACGGAACTCCATTTTTTTTAATTATGACTACCTCAGTAACTAAGGAATTCATTAATTCAGCTGTAATTTAGAAGTTATTCCATGTATAGATGTTTAGTTAGATTTTTTTCAAGCAGCTCCAGTGTTGCTTCTTCTTTTTCAGTCTCAGAGCTCCTGTTTTCTCCCATGACTGCTCTGTTTTGCTAATACAGGATGTTTTGATTTGTGCAAGCTTGTTGACTTTTAATACGAGGTCTGTTTTACTTGCAAGGAACCTCTACTCACTGCTGTATCGCATTCACAAGGAATATCATCTTCAGGTGAGTGCAAGTTCTGCAGTAACTTTTGTCCATCACTGTTTCTTGTTTAGGAATGATTGACTTTTGCTGAAAAAAGCACTGTTTGAAAATAGGTATGTTCGTGGCAGAATTGTGAATTGCATGTCAGCGGTCTGTCCCCCTTCCCCAACTGGATGTAAGTGCTGGACATAGTTTGGTCACTGCAATAACTGTTTTAAATATATTGCATGTGCAGAAGGTAGTTATGTCCCTAACAGAATTGTGAATTACTAGCAGGTCAGCTGCCCCCCCCCAAAACTTGCTATAAGTGCTGGTTATAATTTGCTCACTGCAATAGCTGTTTTAAAATATATTGTGAGTGCAGGAAGTAGTTGTGTGAATTATTAGTAGGTCATCTGCCCCCCAACTGGATTTTTATTCCTTTTAAACAGAGTTGTATTAAAATTACAACAAAAATACTTTTTTATATTGGTTTATAGTGGTGTGCTGTTTTTGTTATTTTTTTTTTATAGTAAGTAAATTGATACCCCTCTATGTGATGCCACAGATTATGTACACCGCAACATATTGGGGGTCCCCGACACTGCTGACTTTTGGTCAGGGGGGCCCCAGACAGAAAAAGGTTGAAAACCCTTGATCTAGATAATGAATTATTTAATATTCTCCATAGCACATATTAATAAAAGTTTAAAACATCTTCATGGCTGAGAGGTCTGCCAGCACCATGGATCTGCACTGTAGCACTGCAGATAGTTGGTTCTGTCATCATTCAGAAGATAAGTTTAAAACAACTTCCAACTCTGTTTTTTCCTTTCAGTTATTAGGTATTTGGACATTGTGGAAAGCGCTTTTTTAATCTGTCTGTTAATTTTCCTGTTCAACCATTTGCTAGTTATGTGGCTTCCACATATGATAGTGATTCACATCATTGATTGCGTGTAAGAAACTGATCTGTTGGTTCTGACTTGACAGGGTGTCCACTAGCTGTACTGACAATTAGATTTTTAGTTATTTATTTAAATATTAACTTTTATCGCTGTCCTCTCTCCAGATCATTAGTGAACTCAGGACAATTCAGTTTGATTCCGGTAAAATCCCACTTCATCCATGTTTTCCCACTTGCTGCTTGTACTCTCGAATATTTAAGTAAGTCTCTGAAATTGTTGTGCCCAGTCAAAAAATATCAGCCCCACAAAAAGGAACTAGCACCAGCAAACACTTGTGCAAAATATGTATTACTACATTAGATAACTATACAAATTAACTGCCAACTAAATTAAACTAGTATCTGCAGCTTATCTAATAGGTAGGGAAATGTGAAGACTGGGTGGGCCAAGCGGTCCTTATTTGCCATCAAAGTCTATGTTTCTATGTCTATTACAGCATATCCAAAAATACAGAAAGGAGCCTAAATTAACTCATTTCAGCGATTTTGCCACGGTGGGTGGTATCATTCAAACATATCTCCAGTACAAGAAATACAATAAATTATGTCATTACATCAACTGATGATGTTCTGTTTCATATTTATTCATTTTTTTTATTTTTATTTAATGTCTTACTCTTGGTGATAACATTGGGGGGACCACTCCGGACACCATTACCAACATGTAATATTGCTAATAAATACTGCTTATTTTAGCTCATTTGTAATAGTTTGGACAGGTAAATTAGACTGTTTCTGCTGTATGCTGTGTAAGCTTATTTTTTTTATACTGTTTAGCCATTGTGATGTGCAGATGCATTATAATTTAGTACTGTAACTTTCACATTTAAATAGCACTTCAGCAGTGCTCTCTGTGATTTTTACTGCTTTTAACATGTTTAACTGCTACTAAAAATAAATACAGTAAGTAATAGTCATTGTTTTTGCTTCTGAGTGTTTTTCCACTAAGTCTGACACTGGGTAGCATAACATGTTGTGATACCTCACAATAATGATGTTTTCTGGGGACTGCATCGGACCCTGAAAATAGCAGCAACATTATTATACTGGATTAAATTTGGTCTACAGTATAATCGGCTATACACATATGCTGCAAAAACCAACACTACCTCGATCACATCTGGAAATAGTCAACTAATATTTGTTTCAACCGACAAGAATAACTGGGGGTGATTAGATTCATGGATCAGATACAGCCCCTCAAAACAATATCATTATAGTGAAATATCGCAACATGTGATACTATCGAGTGTCAGTTTTAGAAAGCGGTGCCTCATCAAGAAACATTCATAAACAGTAACCACAACTTTTACTTACTGTATTTATTTTCAGTAGTAGTTAAAACTGTTAAAGTAAGTAAACATCAGAGACCACTGTTAAATGGGAACCATTAGTTAAATGTCAAAGTGACAGTGCTAAATCGTAATGCACCTGCACATCACAAACATCTCTACAGTGTAACAAAAATTGAGGCTTACACAAGATACAACAGAAACAATATAATTTACCTGCGCAAACTACAACAAATGAGCTAAAAGTAGTATTACATGTCTGTAGTGGTGTCCATAGTGGTTCAACCCACCACCCCAATATTATCAATCAAGGCTAAGACCTATGAGTTTAAAAAAAATGAATATATAAGAAGCAGAACATCAGCGATTGACATCATTTCATAATCAGTTTATTTCTTGTGCCAGAGATGAGTGTGAATGATAACATCCAATATGGCAGAATCACCAGGGTGCTGTAAACTGTTAGCAGATCTGGTGTGAGGCTCTAGTGCAGTTCAGAGAGATGTACCGATATACAAAGATATTTACACCCCAGCCCAGGTAGATGTGTATGCGAGTGCATCAGGTGCATATGACTGAACCCCATGCAGGTATGTGATAGCCACCTGATCTGGACAGCAGCCAACCCCCTCCCACTTTTGTCCACTTTCCCAGTCACATCAGAGATTAGCGAGGGTTGAGAGGGAACATGTGACCAGCACCATTTTTTATTAATGCAGCTTGCACTGCTGTTATAAAACTGCAGTGTACTGGACCCGGCATCATCGCTAATACATCTCAAATGCTAGTAGTATGAACATTTGGGGGCACTAAATATATTAATTCTTCTATAGTAGTTTCTTTACAGCCTTAAACCCCTTACTTGTTAGAATGTGTCCAATATTTAAATTTATGGGACTACGTATGGATTATTTTTTATTAGCTGAATGTGTTAGGGGTCCTATTTAATCATAACAGTTTTAGAAACCTGTGTTCTGGGAACATGATAAAAACATTTGTTACATTTTAGAAAGAAAACTACAGAAATTAGGCTGTCTTAAGAAACTGTTGCAACAAGAGAGTACATATCATAAATATCAAAGGTCGGACATCAAGGGTCATCTTTGAGGTCTGGTGAGAGGGGAGGGGCACACAGAAAGGCTGTCACCCCACACTTGAATAGTTAATAATATATGGAGAATAATGGATAGGTAAGTGTGTGTTATGGATTTTTTTCACACACCTGAGGTGTGTGATGACCCATAAACCTCGAGAACGAAGCTTGAGAGTTTTATGTGGTCATCACACGTCAAGGGTGTGTGAAAAAAATCCATAACATAAAACTTACCTATCCTTTGTTTTTCATAATTGCTGGTGTGGAGGTTTAGACTGTTTTTCTAGCAGCTTGAAAGAAAAATTTATTTTTTTAGCCAGAGTACAGTTTTATTTTTTTTTTTTTTGTGTATTGTATTTATTCCTCTCACTCCCGCTCAGATGCCCCCCTCTCCTTCAGGCACTCCTATGACCTTCTCTGCCATACCTCCCTACTGCCTCACTCAAGTCCTGACCCCCCCCGGCAAGCCACATATCGCAGCCCTTCCCATGGTATCCCAACATTTCCCTTCGCTGGGCTGGTTCCCCCCCCTTCGGTGGGGAATGCACCAGTGAAGGGGGACACTAGCACCTACCTTATAGGCTGTAGGACGCTGCTGAGGCCTGCGGGAAGCAGCTCCCTGCAGGATTTAGGGTCACAGAGGATCTGGAGGCTGTCATCTGGCGAGCACTCAGCCATTTTTTCCTCTTTTTTGTTCGGGGTGGCGTAGTGGCGTAATGGCTGATGCCGACATCCGCCCCTCCCCGATGATGTGTGTGATCCAGTGTCCTGCGATGCTCCCAGCCTCTGCTAGGAACCAGCAGGCACTGGAGAATTCCCTCCCCCTCCCCCTGGAAAAGGAGAGCTGTCCTTGGGATGCTCCATCTTTCTCCCCCCGCCGGTCATATCAGCAACCCGGGCTCGATCTCGAACCCGGGTTGCCGGCAGTTTTATTTTTGAAGAAAAGTTAACTGTACATGAATAAAAACACAGTTGAAAATACTGCAGTTAAAATACTCTTTGTAAAACAATGGAATGCAACAGTTTTAAAGTCTTTTCTTTGGGGAATGTCATATCAACCGGATTTCAGGTTATTATGATGTGTCATAGCAACCGGATTTCAGGTTATTATTACCTTTACAGCACAATAACCTGAAATTTGGTTGATATGCATTTTTAACAAAACAGTAATCTGGCTGATATTTATGATCACCAGTAATTATATTGTTGTTCAGTTTACAAACTTACAGAAATAAAAAGATAACAGGTATTTTCCGGACTTCCTTTAGAAAGGCAGTAAAGCTGCCCTCTGCTTTTAGAAACTTACTTTGGCACTGCTTTGAACTGAACTCCAGTATGTCCAGAGTAGAGTGGCCAAGCTAAAGCTGTTTATGGCACACAGACTCCACAAAACTCCTAATACCTGCGCACAAGTGATGAAGGTGGTGTGCTAGTACAGGCAGCCAGCCCGAAAAACACAGCACAATGCGAACTCCAAGAAAAGCACTCTAAAAGAAATTCAGCAGAAAGTAATTCAACTATTGCTGAGATTTAATTTTCCCATCAAGTGCAGAGCCCCAGTTGAATTACTGGCTGCTGAATTTCTTTTAGAATGCTTTTTGGTGTTTGCATAAAGTTGTTTATGTCATCATACTATAGGACTAATATATTTTGCACCCCTAAATGTTTGTGCTGCCGGTATCTGGGTTGTATTAATGATTGCAAATAATCACACATCCCCACTGACTCCAGTGCAATACATTTTTATAGCACTGCAAGCTGCATTAATAAAACAAGTGCATAACAAGCAAGAGACACAATATGGTGTGTATGAACTTATACGTTCTATTATCTCTACTCTGATTTGTGGCTTTCTATGGTGTACAAATTATTTTGCAACTTTAACATATTTGCATGTTGTATATCATGTTTATTTTAAAAAAATAACATTTTGTTTTTTCTGTCATTCACCCTCTCCCAGTTTTCTGCTCACTCTTCAGTCTACTATGTAAAAGATTGTCCTTCAGGTTTTTAGCTCTCTTGAAAGAGACTCTGGGTTCTTTCCTTGCTTCATGGGCAACATTTGCATTTGCCAAGAATATCAGGCAATTTCTCAACACTATATTCCCTATTTGTCCCTTTACCTTATTGTACCGTAACAAATGTGACAGGTCCCTCAGTTTTGTGCATTGCATTGTGCGAGACAGAGAGAGTGGTATTCAGAAGGCATCACCCCTGGGCTTTGGGGCATTTACCTTGACTAGATGTATGTAGAGGCCAGGGAACTGGAGTGCAAAAACAAACATATTTTCTTCAGGTTTTGGGAACGAGGTGACAGGGCCATGCTAAGTCTAACTTCTGAGAAGTCCCATAACAATCACATTGACAGCAGTAACTGAAATGTCCACATTGAAAATTGGGATGTTGCAGTATGACTTTTTCAACAGAATACAAACTGAACAAAGGTGGACCCCCAAGGTAATCATCTTTTTACCGGATGAGGCATAGAAGACAGTCTTTTCTCACAGTAAGCAGAGATTTACTGTACATTTCTCAACAAAACAATTCAAACACAGTCCATCCCATTGCTTTAGGATCTCTAGACATTTTATTTTACAAACACATTTCTGCTGTCCTCCCCTCTTTCCTGGGGCAGCTGGACATTTTGCATTCTAGAGTGTCTACTACCTGGGAGGTTCCATACACTCATTAAAACTCCTCCTGACAGTGGCCACTGTTGCCATTTCAGGGGAACCTTGTGCCCTTCCAGTGACCAGTCAGCCCTACCCAGAAATAGTTTGGCATTCATCCCACCCTATCCCAGTCTCTGCAATCCTTTTGGGATTACACAACAACATGATCTAGGGAGTTAGCTGCACAATCGAGCAGACGTTGATAGACTAGGAGTTCTGTTTCTGCCGGCACATTCATATGTATGTTTGTATGATCCTCCAATTCACCTGGATTACAAAGATTTTGAAACATTTAAATGTCCTGCTTTACTGTAGAGAGGATGGGGCTAACACTGATGGGATTCTAGCAACCCCATGGGATTGGGTGGTTTCATGACAATGACAGAGCATTGCAAAAACAATGACAAATTCTAAAGATCCACACACAAATGCATAGTGGATGGTAGCCCGTGACATGGGCATCGGTGATTGAGCACCTGCAATAATGGGGACTCAATCCAGTGAATGGCCTGAGGGTCACCGACAAGGTAGGGTGACCGGATGGGGTGGGTCGGCACATATAGTGATGGGATGTTACTACATATACACGCACAGGAAAGGTGGGTGGGGTGGGAAGGGTTTTGAGGGGTGGTGCCGCAGTGGGCTGCTGAGCTGGCCCCGTGGTGTGGTGGGGGGTTTGTAGCTTGGGTGGGCATGGTGTTGGGTTTAGTTCCAGGTGCAGGTGCATTTTTGTTGCGCCCGGCCCGAATTTTATATTTAAATGTTTTGCGCCTCCCCTGACATGCACTGCCCTGGAGCTGAGAATTCTTAAGTAGGGGGTGTGGAAGGCACAGCCCACCACATTAAACATTAAAATGCAAATCCCCGATGCCATTTTGCTGTGCGCCGGGTAGTCAGAGTGCCGAACTTCGCCAAAATGCGAATCGATTTTTGACAGTCGCCGTTATAACATGAAACCATAGTGGATTGATATGATTTTTAAGTAATTTTTCACAGTGCTCAAATGTCAATTTTAAGAAGTTATATTTATTCATATACATACATGTCTTTTAATGTATTTATACCACTGTATACTGACAGTGTTTCTGAAGCCCTCCATTGCTCAACTCTCCTTTCACCCACCATTGATTGTATTAGTGTTGTTACTTGTAAAGATCTTTTACTTGTAGAGTAATGTATGTGAATTTTTATGTTTGCTTGCCTCATGCGCAAGAAACATATTGCGACAACTTGCTTCAGTTGTGAGTTGTGGAGGCGTGGCAGTGTTGTTGCCAATATCAGCAGCTGATTTTGGGGCTGGTTTCTGTGGCACCAATAGAAAATCATGCTGTCCATGACAGCAGTAGTGTAGCTTGCCACCCAGTTGAAACAAACTGGCTGCTGCAATCAGGAAGCACCCCATCATCAACAATCAACTGTTTTTGCAGTGTGGTCCCTGACTGCAGCAGCCAATTACAGCTGAATTGTGTGGTGTCCCCTTTCAATAAACATGGTGGCAGCTTCTCCATTGGCCTCTCACAGTCCCCATGGAAGCCGACGGACAGTCACCACCTGTCACAGTCCCTGGTAAAGCTGACGGGGGTGCCCAATCCCCCTGTCGGCATGTCCCCTCCCCAGTTCATTTGCCGATGGGGTAGCTCAATCCCTGTCTCCATGACATGCCCCTCCATTTGCTGTGTGCCGAGGGGGTTCCCAATTCCCCTCAGCTCATGCACCCCCCAAGCACACTGTATGGTTGACAGGGGTGCCCAATCCCCATTGACTCCACTCCCCCCACAACAAACATCCAGGTGGCACACTGGGAGCCCACCCCAGCATGCCAAAAGATCCCATGTCATCTCTTTCTTTTAAAAACCCTGTTAAAAAAGAAAATGGTACCCTGTTGTGTCCAGTGCCCCCTTCCCCAACCTGCACCCACCCTCTGCGCACCCCATCTCCCCACACAACCCTCACCCCATACTTACCTCCAGAGCTCAGCTCGACAGTCTGTGGTGGACCGGGAACACATCTGCACTTTTCAAAGCCGACCGTGAACTGGAGAAATGCTGGTAAGCTGTATAATGGCATAATGTTTTTTTTTCAACTTATGTGGATATCTCAGCCATTTTTTTGACTTCTAGCACCAAATTTTCAACATGGGGTTCTTGGGACCCCTCCTCATGAATTCAATCACTGCCATGGCGTTATTCAGTCCTGAAGGTGATTTTGCAGTCACTGCGTGGAATCACCTTTCGGGACTGATTAAGAAAATGACAATGTCACTGTTCATGAGGTGGCCTCTCAAAAAGCATATGTTGCAAATCTGGTGAAACAATTCCAAAAAATGACTGTGTTACAAGCGTGCATTGCACAGTTTCCATGCACAATCATAACTTCATGAATTTGTAATATTTTCACTCCAGATTTTCAACATTGTCATTTTCCACATCCCATTATGAGCAGTAGAGCTGTCATTTTCCATATCCTGGCCGAAATGTTTTTGCGCACTTCCAGCACAGAATAGTGCGGTCGCTGTGAGAAATCAGTGTTCAGGACAGATTAAGAAAATCACAGTGATACTGTTCATGAGCAGAGGTCCTAAAATGCCTATGTTGAAAATTTGGTGACAAAAGTCCAAAAAATGACTGTGTTACAAGTGTGCATTGCGCAGTTTCCAAGCACCCTCGTAACTTCGCGACTTGGTTATATTTTCACTCCAGATTTTCAACATTGGCATTTCTCCACACCTCCTTATGAACAGTATAGCTGTCATTTTCCACATTCTGGCCAAAATGTGTTTTCACACTTCCAATGCAGAACAGCGCGGTCGCTGTGGGAAATCAGTATTCCAGACAGATTAAGAAAATCAAAGCGAGACTGTTCATGAACAGAGGTCCTAAAATGCCTATGTTGAAAGTTTAGTGACAAAAGTCCATAAAATGACTATGTTACGAGCGTGCATTGAGCAGTTTCCACACACACTCGCAACTTTACAAATTTGTAATATTTCCACTCAAAATTTCAACATTGCCCATTTTGCATACCTCCTTATGAACAGTACAACTGTCATTTTTTGCATCCTGCCCAAAAAGTGTTCTCACACCTGTGGTGCTGAATGGTGCAGTCACTGTGCGAATTCAAGCTTTGGAACAGATTACTGAAATCTCAGTGCCACTGTTCATGAAGGGAGGTCCCAAAAAGCCTATGCTGAAAATTTTGAATGAAAATACCAACAAACATCCGGGGCGTTAGGGTTTCCAACTGTTAATGTCCCACCCTGTATAGACTTACAGGCAGCGAAGATGTGGCTTGGGGTTCTCGGACATAATGCTCACACCATTCCACCCCCACCCTGCAGCCACTGACCAGCATTGAGGTGTGCCTTGGGGTCCTTGGCCCTAATGTTCACCCCATTCTCCTGTACTGCACCCATCTCACCTTATTTCCTTATGGAATGAGGTGAGCGTAAGAGCTGAAGATCCCAAGGCACACCGTGACACCTGTCACTGTCTGCAGGGTGGGGTGAGGTGGAATGGTGTGAACATTACAGCCAACCCAAAGGCACACCCCAATGTCTGTCATTCTCTGCAGGGTAGGGATGGGGGTTGGCATTAGTTCAGTACTTTGAGGCCATTCCTGTTATGAATCTCTCAACTCCTACACTACCAATGCCAGTACCAGCAAGCAAACATCCAGCATGGACAAATGCTTGTTTCCCTTGCTGTCCCCTTTACTCACTTTGGTATACACCCCCTGTACCTGTCTACCTCCTCACTACTTAATCTTCCCCTTTCTACCCTTCCTGAACTGCTCCCTTACGCCTACCTTAGACAGGGTGTTTCTCCTATTCACAACAACAGGCAGCTAGCTGCTTGTTACTCCCCTACTTACCCCTCCTCCTGTAGTTTCTTAAAGTGGCAACAGTAAGCTAACAGGTACTGTACCTTCCCTTATCAGACTGCAGAGCTCCCTGCATGCCAGTAGTCACCTGCTGATGCCTGCTGACCTCTAAGACACCATTAGTAACCTGGAGCACTTGCCCAACACAGCTTACTTTTTAGTGCCATAACTTGTTGGAAGCCCCCGCTTCTAGGGGTATAAATGTGGAATATGTCCTGATGAGGGGGGCACTGTACAACCAAGAAACACACAGTCCAGAAAATAGAAATACTCATTACCTGGTTTTTAATTGTTGTGAGATGGCTTCACTTTGCTGGGGAGTAGGCACATTGCTTTCTCTCTTAGGGAGGTGCTGCAGGGGCAATGATCATTACTGCACATACCATAAAACAGTTCTTATCAAACAAAACCAATGTCCACTCCAGAATCAAAATTGCAAAACTGATTTAATGTAAAGATTAATTTGATAAACCACTCCATGGAGCGTGGGGGTTACGTGATAACGGTAGGAGCATTCATGCAGGCACAGAACCTGATCATAAACTCTGCATGCAATCTCTTTTTCCAACAGATTAACTTAAATCTATGTAGAAATCCCCTTGAGCCAAAAGAAACTTGTCCTGGCATCAGCACATACTGGAGGTCTGAGAAAGTCCTCCCATAAAGATACTAGAACTATTGGCAGCACTTTTATTTATTTATTATTGAAATGTTTTATCAGGAAAGGCACACTGAGCAACAAGCTGCTTGTCTCATGGTGTGACCTGGGGGCATTGGTTACAGATGGAGAGCAGTTGCACACATTGATACATAGAATAGGAGTTACATTGTACAAGGAATTACAATGACATAGAATAATTTAGGTTACATACATAAGGTTATCTTCAACAAAATGGTTCAACATGGATTAGGTTAGCACAATACTGTGTTTGATAGCCATAGTACTCTATGGAGAACACATTTAGACAGAGAACAAGGCTTGAAGTGCAATAGAGGGCAAGTACAGAAGTTGATGGTATATGCCAGCATTCAAAGCAGTAACTAACGCCACTGGTCAGGCCTCATGGGATCGGTGAGGGGTAGAAGGAGGTAATTCAGTGGGAAGGGAGCTGGGGATCGTGGAGGGAAGGGGAATTGGGCAAGAGGAGGTGTAAGGGTAAAGGAGTCAGATACATGAGCAATTTATCACATAGAAGTTAGACAGGGCAAAGGATAGAGAATGCCTAGAGGAGGAGTGATGGATTTAGACTGGTAGGTCGTTCCAGAGTTTGGGGAGGTGGTAGGAGAAGGCGGCTTGGCCTGCTGAGGTCCATTGGTAAGGGATTAACAGCAGCTGGGAGTCGGTTGACCTAAGGGCATGAGTGGGGGTTGGTGGAGATGATAGAGAGGAATCAAAGTAATGTGGAAGTGACCTGATCCAGAAGTTTGAAGCAAATTTAGCACTATGGAGTAGGCGCTGGCTGTCAAGGGAGGGGAAAGCCAGTAGATGGTAAAGCTCACAGTGATGGGTGCAGGGGGGGTCAAGGGTGAAGTGGCAGAAAGCAC
Source organism: Neoceratodus forsteri (assembly GCA_016271365.2). Taxonomy (NCBI): domain Eukaryota; kingdom Metazoa; phylum Chordata; order Ceratodontiformes; family Ceratodontidae; genus Neoceratodus; species Neoceratodus forsteri. Next base: position 1,286,568,561 of record CM028132.1, read on the forward strand.
TGAAGAGGGGATCCAGTCTGGATAGGGTAAACTTGGGAACAGCACTGTAGACTACATCACAGTAGTCAAAAGTAGGTAAGATAATTTTCTGCGCAATTTCGCATCTCACAGGTAGTGGGAGGCTACTGCGGTTCCTGTAAAGAGCACCAAGCTTGGGGCGCAGTTTTTTTCAGGATAGCGCCCACATGGGCACATTCAAGTTCATATTCCTTCCTTAATTTCTACCCAATAAAACAGGCTTAATTTTATTCTCTCTTTCTCCAATCACATCCCAACTGAGGTAGCACTGAGACAGCACAAGATGTTTCTACTGTCCCAGTCCCATTCTTCATTTGCCTTCTAACTTGGGGTTACTTCAGTACAGAGGGAGACACTTTAAAGCTGAGATGTTCTTGATTTCTGTTACTGGTGTTCATTTTAGCATGAAAGGTACTACAGAAAACCCTCCTGCCATCCAATCGCTGATGCCACATGCTTGAGTCTGGCCCCCCCGGGCTGTTATGCAAACCCCTGGCCATTCCAGTACTTCAGCACTTTCCACTCATGTAACGATTACAATTTCAGGACTGTTTTCACCCAGGGGATCTGGCTGACGTGCCTCATGGAGCACCCAGGAAGACTGCTACCCCACCTGAGGTCCCAACAGCCACTCCCCACACAGGACTCTTCATACCTCCACAGGCTGCACAAACTAGGGAGCCTCAACACTGCAACGGCCTCACAGTCTGGGGAATGGGAAATAGTCTGCCATACTACACCCCCAATGATTCAGGCTGCCACCTCTGAACCATGCTCCAGCTCCTCTCTTCCATAGCAGGCCTGGCCACAGAAAACCCACTGGCTCCTAGACTGCACCCACCCATGGGTGAGAATTTTTTATTAGCAAAGGCCCCCCATCAGTGCTTATCCATACCAAGGTGCCGAAGATCACTTGGTGGGCTCCAGACTTCCTCTTTTATGGGCTCCGACTCCCACACACAACACTGATGGGTCCAGATATTAGTGCTTCACTGTTCTTCTGCCTTCTACTGCCCGAACCATCACAAAGCTATTGCGGGTCTTCAAGGGATGAGAGCTGGGGTGGCAAGCAGCCCACCCTGACCTCGCCGCGGCCCTCCGGACGAACTAGTGGTCCGACCCCCCGACTCCTAGCTCTCTCTTTCCCCTTGGATTCAGCCCTGAACTCCCTTCTTGGTGCCAAAAACCACCCTACTTATACTCATGGGATGAGGCCCCCTGCTGGCCACAGGGGGTCCTGACACCCAGACTTACAGGCACCATGATTCCCTGCCTGAGTACTGGAATTTAACTGGTAAGCTCCCAAAGGGGTGCCTACACTGTGTTGCGGCATTAATTTTAATGCAGTAAATTTGAATTTCTGCATAAGTTGTTGTCTGAATGCTGTATCAATTGAGTGCTGCAGCGTCTTGAAACTGCTGTGTTTGGTCGGGGCTGGCCAGCCAGCAGCAGCACCCCACTCTCTGCACTATGTGAGTGAAAGTTTAACTTGCTTTGGGCAACCTGTCCCACTCCTGCTCTGTTCCACTCAAGCTCTGGGGCACGTGTATGATGGGACATGTTAGGAGTTGCTCCTGGATCCCTGCTATTGGCTGAGGTCAGTCATGTGACCCAGCTGCCTCTGCCCTTTAGAAAATGGCATTGATGCTGCTTTCTGATCCTGCTGGGAGAAACTATGGCAGAAAGTCCATTGCTTTAGGTAAGTTACAGCTTTTTCAGGTTGTAATTGTGCTAGCAATACTAGCTGGTCTGCACTGCTAAATGAGTCCCCAGATGCACTAAAATCCCTCAGTCCCCTCCTTTTAAGCAGGAGAACTTGCTTCCTGGATCCCCGTTATTGGATGAGATTAGTCACATGATCCAATCGACTCTACCCTTTAAAAAATGGCACAGGTGCTGTGATTTAGGTAAGTTGCAGCTCTTACAGGTTGTAATTGTGGTGTGCTGCTGGCTGTGTCCCCAATTAATATTGAAAACTACATTTTAGTCTTACCTTCTATAGAGGTTCCCAAATAGTTTTTTTGTTTGTTTATATTTATAAAGAGATGATTTTTTTAGTTACTAAATGTAAATTTTGCCGGAAATTGTCAATGACTGTGCTATTAGATGACCAAATGACGTGACCGTCAGAAAATATCAGCCAATCAAACTAACAACTCTCACAGTCCTCAACAGAATCCAATCACCTGCCCACCACCATGGCACCCCTTCCCACTCCATGAACTGCACTACCATTTGTTAACATTCATATCTGTACCACTATTTTATTTTATTGAACTGTTTTACCAGGAAGGCACACTGAACAACAAGTTGTTCGTCTCACGGTGTGACCTGGGAGGGGGGGAGTACATATGATAATATACAGGCAACAAAAAGAGGAAAAACACAATACAATAGCAGTAACATGAGTGAACTATACAGAGTAGCAGGATAACAGCTACATATTGCAGTAAAATACAAGGAATATAGTGAGTATCAATGAAACAAAACAGGGAAGTGCCTTACAACTGTGCAGGTTGCATGGGGTAGATTGCAGATAATACGACAAAGAGATACTGTAAGTGCCAATTTTATTGTGTAGTGATTGCTAAAAATAAGAACATAGTTAGTGGGGTGGAGTGGAGAAAGAGTGAAATGGGGTTGAATTAGGAATGGGGGAAGCAGGTACAATTAGATGAAAGGAAGTTGTGGAGGGCAGAGGAGAGGGAGTGAAGGGAGGAGGAATGGCGGATTTGATGAGGAAGGGAGTTCCAGATTTAGAGGAATCAGTGGATGAAGGCAGATTGGCCTGCAAGCGTAGAACAGCGGGGGATCACAAAGGTGTGTTAGTAGTACCTTATGTGGGGGTTTAGGCCTGTGGACCTTCTGGACCAGATAAATCAAGTGATTGCCACTTAAAGCATCAGGAAGGGTGCCCGATCTGATAACTCGATGTGGGTGTGAAGTGAGTGCCCAGTCTAACAAAGTGTGATTTGGGGGTTTTTGTGTTTATGCGGGTTGGTTCTTGAATGAGCTGGGTTAAGTTATGTGAGGCAATGATGTTTCAGGCTTTACTGTTGGAGGATGACAACCAGTTTAAGTTAAAGTCACCTGAGAGGAAAAGTTCCCCTGATTGGGAGTGTGAGACAATGGTAGTAGTGAGGTCTGTAGCAACTAAAGATGGGAGGTTGGGGTGACAGTAGATGCCACCTACAAAGATTGGAACAGTAAAGGATAGTGAGACCTGGATAACGAGGGGCTCATAGTTTGCTGGTAGTGTGGTTGAGAGGGTGATAGCATATTGTAGGGAGGAGGAGATGTACATCACCACCCCCCCCACCTCTACCAAGTCTATTTTGTCTGGCTAGGGAATAACCAGGGATAGAAATGGTATGGTCAGATACAGGTATTTTATTATTCAACCAGGTCTCAGATAGGATTAGGATGTCTGGGGTCAGCGAGACTACCATGGCTTGCAAGAGGACTAGCTTAGGCAGGAGGCTGCGTATATTTCAATGCAGTAGCTTAAGACCATTAGGTAGGGTTAGGGAATTTGTGAGGTTTTGCCCATTGTTGGTTTGTGAGGGACCAGAAGGAGAGTCAGCAGGTGGACCTGGGTTCGGATGGATGTTGCCTGATGAAAGGAGTAGTAGGGCTATAATTAGCTAATGTAGTTTAGGGTTTTTAAGGAATTGCTGTAGCTTATGTAGTTTAGGGCTGGAGGGTTTGAGATTTGGGGGTGCTGAGACATTTAACAGGAAATTGATAAAGGCAAGTGAGGTGGGTGCAGAAAAAAGGGGGGCTGCAGGATTCAGTTGAAAATGGCTCCAGTGGTGGAGGAAGGGAGTTGAGGTAATAGTATTGCAATTAGTAAAGAGATTAGATGCAGTGAATGCTCTGAAAAATATCAGAGTGGAGGTGTTTGGGACATGGCAAGGAGAAGGGAGGATAGTAAGAGTGGGGAGGAAACATAGAAACATAAAAACTGATGGCAGATAAGGACCGCAAGGCCCATCCAGTCTGCCCATTTCTTTTTCTGCCTTATGAATGTGCTATCGGCCTTTGCTCTGTCAATGTCCTATCTATTCATACTCATCTGTATTGCTCCCTTATGCTTATCCCATGCTTGTTTGAAGCCCTGCACTGTATTCATATCCACCACTTCCTGAGGTAGGCTGTTCCTTGCATCTACCACCCTTTCTGTGAAAAATAACTTCATCACATTACCCCGTAATTGGCCTCCCTCTAATCTCATGCTGCGTCTTCTTGTCCTGCTATTTTTCTTATATTGAAACATGTTAGACTCTTTTGCCTTGTTAATGCCCTTAAGGTGTTTGAATGTTTTGATCAAATCACCTCTCTCCCTCCTTTGCTCTAGGGTATACATATTGAGCTCCGTTAATCTGTCTTCATATGTTTTCTGATGCAGTCCCTGCACCATTTTGGTTGCCCTTCTGACTGCCTCAATTTGGTTAATGTCCTTGTGAAGGTGTGGCCTCCAGTACTGCACACAGTACTCCAGATGGGGCCTAACCAGTGTCTTGTAAAAGGATTATTTCCTCTTTTATGACTTATGATACCCCTACTAATACACCCTAACATCCCCTAGCCTTACCTACTGCTTTAGAGGTCTGCTTGGATGATTTCAGGTCATCGGTGATGATGATGCCCAAGTCTCTTTCTTCCTTTGTGACTGCCAGCAACTCCCCTCCCAGCCTATAGGTGGCTTCAGGGTTTCTCTTCCCTATGTGCATGATCTTGCACTTCTTTGCATTAAACTCCAGTTGCCACTCTTCTGACCATTTTGCTAGTTTATCCAGATCTCTTCTCATTCTGCCCACCCTGTCTGGATCATCTACTCTGTTGCAGATCTTGGTGTCATCTGCAAACAGACAGACCTTACCCTCCAGTCCATCTGCAATGTCACTGATGAAGATATTGAAGAGGACTGGCCCCAGGACTGATCCCTGAGGTACCCCACTTGTGACTTGAATCTCTTCTGACTGTATACCGTTTATATCCACTCTCTGTTTTCTGCCCGTTAGGAAGTTTGCTACCCAGTTGACCAACTTCTGACCCACCCCGAGCCTACCCAGCTTATTAATCAATCTTCTATGTAGAACAGTATTGAAAGCTTTGCTGAAGTCAAGGTAGGCGACATCAACTGCTCCCCATTGGTCCACCACTCTGGTTACCCAGTCAAGGAAATCTATGAGATTAGTTTGACAGGACCTTCCTTTTGTAAACCTATGCTGTCTTGGATCCTGTGCTCCTATGGATTCCAGAAATACTAGGAGTTGCAGTGGTGTTAGAGGTGATGCAAGCTTGGCAGGACAGGAGAGCATGTCAATGCAGTGGAAGGAGTTATTTAAAAGGATTAAACAGAGCACAATGAGAGATAGAATGCTCTGTTGTAGTGAGTTTCCCAGTGGGTGGCTACTTGGGCTGGAGGGTGGAGCTTGACGGGCAGCAAGAGCATTTAAAGAGTGCCAGGGCCAGGGGTGGGCGGGAGAAAATACAAGTTTAGGAAGCAAGCAGGCAGAATAAGAGAGGTGCAGCTTGAGAGCTAAAAAGCAGAGAAACTGCAGCTTGGGGACTAGCCATCGACATGCAGCAGCAAAGGAAGCCAGCCAATTACAGACTGTAGAGACAGAGGAAAAGCCAACAGTGTGGGTGACTTACCGTTTGGAGTTACCAGCTGGAAGTTTGGATCCGTACCTGTGTTGCTGGTGGTGGGGCAGGTTCAGCATGGCTGATAGCTCAAGAGCAAGCTGCAGCCACTGGCAGAAGCAGGAGCCCTGTTCAGGGGTGGAATTTGTAAAAGGAAGAAGGAGACAAATTAATGGGATAAATGGCCACAGGGAATGGCTGCAAGCTAACTGGTGGGAGGGAACAGGCAGCAGAGAAAAGGGGGGCAGGGTGAATTAAACAAAAGAGTCTGGGAATAAAACAAAAACAGTCTGGGAACTTACTAACCCCACCTACTGCACTACTAAAACATACAAGCAAATATTAAGGCATGACCAATGCTTGTTAGTTGCCCTATGCTGTCTGTTTGCATTCACTTCTTAGTTGCCTCGTGCTTTTTTGGTTGCATTTACTTCTTAGTTGTGTTGTGCTTTTTTATTTACTTTCACTTTTTAGTTATGTTGTGCTTTGTTGATTGCATTTACTTTTTAGTTGTGCTTAACTTTGTTCCCGTTCATTTGTTTATTTGTGCTAATATTTTTTTAATTCATTATTTTTAGATGAGCTTTACTGTTTTGGTTTGCATTTGATTTTTTTATTTGACATTTTCTTTTGAGTGCTCATTACATTTGTTGTTTTGTTGCTTTATTTTTGTGACGTCATGCTCTACACTTGGTTTTGTTGCTTTTCTTTTTAGGTGCCAGCAGTGTAGCTGTAGCACCTGTTGTGGTCATGCATACTGGTTTTTTTTTTCATTTAGTTAAGTTCAAAGATACATTCAGCGTACGTCACTGTATGTCACTGATGATGTCAGTGATAGAGTTTTTAGGTTCTGGCATAGGGTTTCTGACCTACACAAGCCTGGGTTAGTGGACTCAATCACCAGTGTGGAACATTTTTTCTCACTGAAATTTCTGTAGTATGAGAGAAATTGTTAGATGCCCTTGCTGATGTTAGTGATAGAGTTTCAGTGAGGTTTGAAGATCTATATTGCTGCTAACTTGAAAAGTTCCAGCTGGGCTGGCCCAGTGGTGTGGAGGGTTGAGGCATTATGCCTTACCTCCTGCCATGCTGGCGACCCGTGTTCACAGTGTGAGCAGGCCACCGGGGGTTGGCTGGGGAGGGAGAGGATAGAGTGTCTAAAGGACAGCTCTCCTCTCCTGGGGAGGGGTGGGGATGGAGGGGTGGTTGTGGGACAGATGCCCAGTGTGCCGCATACAGAAGCATGCGCAGCTTGACCATTGGCATCATTGCATGCCACCGCACTCGGGGATGGGCACCAAAAAAGGAGAAGAAAAATGTCAGCTGGCAGGATGAAGATGGCCCCTCACAGGCTCCACACATGGCTAGTTGGCTCCTCACTAGTGTGAGAGGTGAGTCCAGTGGACACCGGGTGATGGGGCTGGAGGGGCCATACTGAAAGGGGCCGGGTGGGAGCATAAAGAAATGATGAAAAGAAAGTTCCAGCTGAGACATTCAGATCTGAATGTAGATTAGGAAACATTACTTCAAACTGACAGACTGTTGTATTACTAAATCCACTGCAGCTTTTTTTTGGGGGGGTGGGTACTCAGGTTTGGATGTCTGTGACAGGGTCGGGTTAAGACCCTCACCCATTTGTTATGCAGAGAGAGTTAAAAGCAAGGATCTTTGTTTTCCTGTTCGTATTCTGTCACTTGTCTGTCTTTTGCTTGTCTGACTGTGCAATCAAATTTTCCTGTGGTACCTAAGAAATGGCCATTCTGATGGTACCACAGTTTCCCCTTGTGTTACCTCCCTTCCTTCACTTGCTGTTTTTATCCCTTTTTTCTCCTCTTGCTTCACTGTGGTTAAAAGAAAATATATGTGAATCTTTATGTGAAATTGGGATCCCTTGGTTTGTCAATGTACAGTATATGATTATATTGTTGAAATGATTGCAGAAAACATTTTGGGTTTATTAGAAAATATATCATTCTGAAACACAGGGGTTAACCTATTTTGACCTCCACAAGCTTGTTTACAGAATTTACATCATGAAACCAGCCCTGGGATGGAATGCTCTATTTTGTTGCACCTGCTAAATGTACTCTTCAGGCTGGCCTCAGGAAGTAATTTATAAGAACAGGATGCAGAATTTAAACTGCCAGGCAAAGACATCTTATAAAGAGAGAAATGTTTTGATTTTCAAGATTTTAGATTTTGAGGTACTCGCAGATGTAGGATATCCTGTACAATGTTAATTTTTTTATTTTGTCATTATTGCTAATAATAACAAAATACTACTTGCAAATTTCACTGTTTCTCCTTGTATTGCCTATGCTTCCTAACCAATGTCTCTACCACAATGTCCTTTGCCACAGCATGCATTTCCTGTCAATGAGCTTGAGTACAGTGGTAAAACTACAGACTATCAAGCAGTAGCGGGTAGGGGGCTTGGGTTTGAGCTCCAGTGTGGGACTCTTTTTCTTTCTTACTCAGTTTCTGTAGTATGAGATAATTGTTTGATGCTATTGATGATGTTCTATATTGCCGATACCTTGAACATTTCCATATGAGACTTGAAGGTTTGAATGCAACTTGGGAACATTACTTCAAACTGACTGGTTTATTACTAAATCCACTGCAGCTATATGTATGTGTGTGTGTGTGTGTGTGTGTGTGTGTGTGTAGGGGGGGGCCGCTCTCAGTGCTGAATGTCCTTTGCTACAGTGTGCATTTTCTGTTACAGAGCCTTTGTACACTGGTAGAGCTACAGGCTACCAAGCAGTAGTAAGTAGGGGGCCTGGTTTTGATCCCCAGTGTGGGGAATGTTTTGTTCTAACTTCAGCTTCTGTAGTATGAGAGAAATTGTTAGATCCTGTTGCTAATGTTAGTGATAGAGTTTCAACAAGATGTGAAGCTCTATATTGGTGATAACTTGAAAATTTCCAACTGAGACTTTGAGAGTTAAATGCCACTTGGGAATATTACTTTAAACTGAGAAAAGATCATGCCAACTTCAGATGCCCTAGTGCAGGAACTGATCAGGTTAGAAGTGCTGAGTTTGTGTATAGTTTGGGCTATGCTTGTTTATTTTTTGAGGTGTATGTGTGAAGTTGTTTGCAGGTACAGGTATGTGCCTGTAAAGTGCAGCATCTGCATATACATTGTTTAGCATGTACAGTGTATGTGCCTTTTGCTATACAAAAATGACAGTTCCGTACCTTGGCACCACTCAGTATTGCAGGTACTTTGATTTTGTTTGCATTCAGTTTTCTTGTTGTTGCTTTACTTATTTGATTGAATTTTACTTTTTTTGTTTATGTTTTGCATTTCTGGGCCACTCTAGTTAGTGCTTAAAATGTTTGACTTCATTAACAAAAGTCTGTTTCAGCATACAGTAACTGTGAACCATATGAAGATGTTACAGGCATTTGTTCATGATAGATTTTCTAGTTTCTTGTATCTCTTGTAGGCGTTTTGTGTAGTAGTGGGTGCATGATTTTTTAGCTGCGTGTATCTGTCAGTGTTTTAGAAATGTCCTTCTTTCATTCAGTTTTGAACTGTCATGGTGTTTGTGTGTGTATGGGGGCAGTTTTAGACTGCTTTTCTATGTAAGAATCCAGTGGTATTAATCATTGTTTGCACATTTATATTCACATAAACAGCATTGCTTTTGTAAATAACATTGTAGACAGTGTCATTCAAAGGTATGACAACACTTCTACAAATAATAGCTTGTGAAAGTGTGGGTAAGAAGTTTTTTCATTTCACTGAAATCAGTGAGTAACTGGGGTCAGTTATGTAATATATATAATATATACCGGGAGAGAACGCTTCAGTGTGAATGATGGTTTCACACTGAGAGTTGCAGCATTGGAGTTGGCAGTACGAGTCAACAAGAGCCAAGAAAGTGAAAGTGTGCTGCTTACGCTGCCAGCTACAACCAGTCCTCACCTACAGTGAAACTATTTTCCCTCATGGGGGCTTAGAGTGGGAATATTGCTATTGTGATATTCCCACTGTAGGTCTGGAGTGAGTAAAAATATTACTGATAAGTGCCATTTAATAAATACACGCCTAGAGGAGCCAGCTGAAGTGTTCACTATAACTAGATGGTCACTATAGTGATGTGTTACACACCTTCCTGGGAACAGAGTGGGGATGGATGTGAAACAGAAATGGGCCATAATTAAGAAGGGATTGATGGAAGACATTAGTGAGTGTGACAAAATCAAAAGTAAGAAAGCAGCCGGCCATGACACTGGTTCTGAATTTCCGGCTTGCGGCCTTGGCGACCCGGTTCGGGAACGAGCCCGGGAAGCTGGAGGGTCGCCGGGGAGAGGGCTTGAGCATCCCAGGGACTGCCTGCCCCTCCGGGAGGGGATCCAGAGCCTGGCGTTGACTGTCCCCAGGTGGAGACCTGGGTGCAGCAAGGCTGATGGCAGGAAGAAGGGGGTGATGGCGAGACATCGCGTCAGCACCTGACATCAGGGACACGCACGTCACGTGAGTAAGAACACCGAAAAAGCACCTTGGGTCCCCCGGTAGATGGAGCACTAGGCCCCGACCAAAGCCCCTGCCTGCCCAGAGACAGCATCCCGACAAAAATTCCAGTAAGTCTCGGGTGTAGGGGCCCCACCCCGTACCCCGCCTGGGGGGTAAACCAAGGCTCCGTGGGGGATGGACTGCTCTGGTCTACAGGCAGGTGAGCGAGGGCTGAAAAGGTCGTAGAGTGTCTCCCGAAGAGAGGGGGACTGCAGGGGAGAGGAGGGAAAAAAAGTAAGAAAGCTAAGGCCAAAAACCCCAGCTGGTTCAGCAAGGAGGTGGCAAAAGTGGTATGGGACAAGAGGGCAGCCTTAAGAAAGTACAACCATACTCAGAAGAAAGATGAGCAGGGCAGTAAGGGAGACAAAGGCCATAAGAGAGGTACAGCTAGCCCAGGGGGTTAAAGTTGGTGAGATTGTCTTTTTTCAGCTATATAAGGAGAAAAGAAACATAAAGAATGTGATTGTCAGGCTAAAAAAGGATGGGGGTTGGGCAGAGGGTAGTGAAGAAAAGGCAAAGGTGCTTAATGGGTACTTCTCTTTGGCCTTCACTCGAGAGAAGGACAGAACAGTACCACAAGGGAGTAGGAGGTGGAGACTGGGAGGGGGTAAGTCACAGATGGCAAAATTTAAGGTGACAGGATACTCAAGGGCCTAAGGGCCTTAAAGGTGGACAAATCACCAGGGCCAGATGGCTTGTGCATGAGGGTCCCTAAAGAACTTGTAGAGGTTCTGTTGGTCCCTTTGCAGACCTGTTTAACACCTCTATGGAGTTCAGAAATGTGCTGCAGAACTAGAGAACATTGCATGTGGTGCGTCACCACAAAACTGGGCTGAGGGGTGAACCAGGGAACTACAGACCGGTAAGACTGACCTCAATAGTGGGTAAGCTGATGGATGTCACAAACACACTCCACAGGTCAGACCCTCTGCTCCCACAGTGCCAAACTTCAAAGTGCAATATGTGAACAGGAGACAAACAGGGTAACCCTTCTATCTGTTTTGGGTCTGAATCATCTACTAGCCTCGAGTTCTGGGGTCAAATATGAACCCTTTTTCGCTAGCACACCTAGTTAACAGGCTCAGATATCACACTGTCTTCAGGTAATGCAGTACAATACTTCACCCAGTGGGCACCCAGCCTGGTTCAAAATTCTACCCTTTTGACTTGGTTTGAGACCTAGGTATATTCTTACCTTAGTAAGAGGGTAATACACTTTTAAGCCCTTAACAGTTTTTGTCAGAATTATCCAATACTGTTTCAGCCTTCACATGTAAAAGAAAAGACTCAAGCAGGATTAAGGAAACCAAAAGGTTTGCTGGAATTATAAAAAACAACAGCAAATACATACAAAACATAAAACATATAATATAAATACTTACAGTCAAAAATAAATTGGAAATTACAGAAACAAAACACCTGATGCTTAAATTTCTAAGCCTAACTTAGTTCCAGTTTCATGGTATCTATTTTGATAGAAGGGCCTTTTTAGTTCAGATGCACACTGTATGTGTTCCTTTAGGAGTCCAGAGAAGAAGTGTCCCACTCCTTTCAGCCAGAGTGATAATAATCCAGCATGTCCCTCCTATCCTGTGAGGTCACAGCTCATGAGGTCACTGTTAGCCTGTAATTAATGTGTAACCTGACCAAGTATATCTAAAATGATGTCATTTTACTGTTGCCTGGAAAGCTGCAAGTTGCAATATTAAAATATGACAGTCTCTTTGATCAGAGCAATCACCTTTGATCTCAGAAAAGCACCCTGACAAACATTTCTCTTACAGGTGTGAAAGCTAACAGAAATCAGTTAAAAATGGCATTTTCCTCAAAAGTCATAAAATGCATACTTCGTCCCTGTGCTTCAAAGTGGAAGGGTTAGTTAACAATGTGTTATATGACAGCTAACACAGGTATGAGAGGAGATGTCAACAGGAAGCTTCTTAATTAATTCACTGGTTCAGTGTTACTATAATCAATTGTTTTCAGTGAGCCAGGGCCTTTGGGGTCAAAAGGTCAGGCCCCTTTTAAAAACTGATGGCTGCCATTTCCCTAATCAGACATTGAAATAAACATATATTTATATCACAAATATAATTATAACTAGTAGAGGGTTGATCATGTTACAGTGGAGACCATACTGAAAGAGAGACGGATTGGTTTTCTGGAGGAAAATGGGCCCAGGATGAGATGCAGCATGGGTTTGTGTTGGGGAGATCCTGCCAATCTAACCTAATTGACTTCTTTGATTGGGTCACTAGGTCAGTGGACAAGGGCCAGGCAGTCGATGGCCTGTATCTGGACTTCAGCAAGGCCTTTGACTCTTTGCCTCAAAGTAGACTCATCAGAAAGCTGGAGGACATGGGGGGGAAGGCTAAGCTTGCAGGATGGGTCAGAAACTGGTTGCAGGAAAGAAGCCAAAGGGTGGTAGTCTGGAGAAAATCCTCAGAAGTGAAGCCCATGACAGTAGGGTCACCCAGGGTTTTGTGATCAGTCTGACATTGTTTAGCATCTTCATGAATAACATTACAAATGTGATTAAGGGTAAAATCTGCTTGTTTGCAGATGACACCAAGCTCTGTGGGAAGGTGGACATGGAGAAGGAAAGACAGAACTCAGGGAGGATCTGGCTAGGTTAGAAAACTGATGTGGCATTTGGCAGCTGGGGTTCAATGCTAAAAAGTGCAACATTGTGCATTTGGGGGCAAAGAATCTGGGGACCAAATACTGGTTGGGTGGCATGCTGGTAACCTGGTCAGAGGAAGAAAAGGACCTGGGAGTAATAATCACAAATGATCTGAAACACTTTGCACACTGCAAGAGAGCAGCAGCCAAAGCAAATTGGATGCTGGGCTGCATAGCTTAGGGAATTACCACTGGGAAGATGGAGGTCATTCTGCCACTGTACAGCCACTGGTAAGACCACCCTGGAATACAGTGTGCAGTTTTGGTGCCCCCTTGTCATAAGAAGGATATCAACTTGCTGGAGATGATCCAGAGAAGAGCAACCAAGATGATCAAGGGCAACCAGGGCAACACCTATGAAGACAGGTTCAGGGAGCTCAACAGATACACTCTTGAGGAAAGACAGGAGAGGGGAGACATGACTGAGACCTTCAATAACCTAAAGGGTATTAACAGGATGAGCACTGAGGGCCCCTTCAGCCTTAGTGGGAACAAGACCACTAGGGGGACAGCTTAAAGCTGGTGAGAGGAAGGTTTAGGAGGGAGAGGAGGAGGTAGTTTTTCACTGAGAAAGTGGTGGCCAGGTGGAATATGCTGCCAGAGGAGGTGGTATTCCTAAAAGCAGTGGACAGTTCAAGAGGGTTCAGGACAGGGCTAGGGGCAAAGTTACAGGTAGCAGTGGAATGAGTGGGGGGAGGGGGGAAGTATAGGAAGATCAAAAGGGAAAGAGTGGCAGTTCCCTTTTTAAATACATAGGGAGTTGCACAATCAAGCAGACTGTGTAGACCATAAGGCCTTTATCTGCTGGCATGTTTTATGTGTATATGCCTCACTGGTCAAGTCTCTCTGGAGTGTTCCTGGGCTGCCCCTGGAAATGGGGTTTGGGACTAGTAGACCGTGCCCTATTATCAAAGAATAAAAAATAATTAAAAATATAAATGTATTATTCTACAGTATGTTTGTCTGAATAAGGGATAAACAGTACTTTTACATTTTTTAAGAAGCTTGAAAATTCTTAAATATTTTATATGACTGTGTTAAGAAGGGTCAACATTGGATCAAAAGGCTAATTGTATGTCTTTAACCCAGCTCACCCATTTCTGATTAATCATTTATAGAGTTGTTCCCTTTTTCTTCTGTACAGAACAGGACAGATAATTCTCCACAACAAACTCTCAGTGTATTAGCAACCTTAAAATATATTCAATTTACTGGAAAAGAGGTTTCCACAGACCATATTCAGCAGGATATAAAGTTTGTAACCTATCCCAATTAGAATTTGCTTGTTTACCAACAGTCCTGCCTGAGAACTGAATGTCACCCTCTCAGAAATAAAATCTCAGTGAATTATTTTTACAGGCTGGGTGGTTTCATTATGTGGATAACATGTACAATTTAAATTATGCATAGTGAGAAGCAATGCACTAAATCCACTTCCTTCAAACCTACTTTGTACTTATTAACTGCATCTGCCATCCCCTAGTCCTGCGATTACGCTCTGTAATGACTTGGAATCTTAACTTGTGACCATCATCTGTAAGGCAGAAGTTATTCATATGCATGTATTCAGTGAAAATGGGGAAAACTGCAGTATGCAAAACACTGGGAGGAAGCTTTTAATTAGAAGCCTCCAACTCTGTCGAACTTGGTCTTTTTTGGTCTAAATTGTGAATAACTGCCTTCTGCACTGTAGAAGTAAGCATTAGTGATATTACAGCAGAAGATTATCTTTCTCCCCTCCCCACCATGATACCATGAGCTCATACAATGTGCGGCAGCCTTCTATAGAACCAATTAAGAATCGCAGTATACAGTAGTATCTATAGAAACATAAAGTAAGAAAAAATAGGAAGGAACATGTTTATTCTTAAACAGAAAAAAAAACACTGATATCTTCTGACCATTACCCCTCTCGGTTTCAGTTTTTATGTTCACACTTGTGTAAAGTGAATGCAGACGACATGGTTCTTTACTCAAATAATACTGATCCCACACTCCTGGCTAATCAATTGCAGACTAGCTTTACCAACACTGAGGCCTGGTTCCACTCACAGAAGTTAGTCCTTAACTACACAAAAACAAAAATGATGTTGTTTCACAGTGCACTAAACAGGTTCTGCTCCCACCAGCTGAAAATCAGAAATAGCTCAAGCATTATCCTTGAAAAGACTCACTTTTTAGGTATTTAGGAGTGACAATTGACAGCACTCTGTCGTTCTCCTGCATACTGACAATGTTACCAAAACAGTGAATACCGGTATTGGGCTACTGTACAAACACAGACACTGCCTTACCCCAGAAGCCCTCTAGCTTGCTATACATAGTTCAATAGTCTCAGTAATTGATTATGGGCCTGTGATCTATGGATCCACCTCCAACACCGCCCTGCGCCATGTCACCACTACCCTTATTTTATTTTATTTTTTATATTGAATTTTGTTGACCGGGTAAGCCCACTGAGACTAGAAGTTCTTTATTCAGGGGCGACCCGGGGTGGGGATACAGATGGTAACCAACTGAAACTTTACCAGATTAAGCTGTTGGTGGTATTTCTAGTGAATGGAGGAAATTTGGACAGGACACTGGGGAAATTTCCCTTACTCTTTTCGAGAAGTGCCGTTGGATCTTTAATGTCCACCTGAACAACCACCAGAACAGGTAGACGGGACCTCAGTTTAATGTCTCATCTGAAAGATGGCACATCAGGAGTGCAGCACCCCACTCATGCTGCACTACAGTGTCAGTACTGGGATATTAACCCAAGTGCCTGGTGTTGGGATAGAACCCACAGCCTTCTGATCTTCCAGCCTCAGAGGCAAGTGTGTTACCTGCTGAGCCACTGACAAATAGCAAGACCTACCGTCTTCTAACTGGGGCCACCCGCCTGACACACACACATGCGACATATATGAGCAAGCAAATTGGCTTCAGCTCAAAGGCAGACTATCCCATCAATCACGATCTCCCTTGGTCTCTTGTCTCCTAGTTACAGTCAATGTTTAGGTCACCAAATCACATCTGGCATACTAGATGCAACTTGAACCACGTGTTCATAGTGCCTCGCTGCCATACCACCCAAGTGCAATGCTCATTTGTATACAGAGCACCATTGTGGTATAATTTACTCCACTGTGATGTTACCCAAGACCAAACACTGGGCTCCTTCAAAAGAAACTTTGCCAAGCATTAGTTGCCAATGCCTCCTGTGACTGCTGCACATAAAACAACTTTTGCCTGTTTCCTCTCTTTCGCCCACACCCTACCCCATCCTTCCTCCACCTTCCATCCTACCCTTGCTACCACCCTATAACTTACCTGCCTTCCTGAGGTCCCCATTAACCAATCCCAGCATCAAACTCTGCTTGCTGCTCCATAGAGGGCATCATCAGTTCCTGCACTGATTGCCCCACTGGAGAGCACTCTTAAACTGAATGACACAGACCACATTTGTCTGCTGATATTCCCCTCCTGGCAACGCCCCCTCCCCAACTCAGACAATGCCTTTGGCTGTATCCCTACTCTGGAACAATGTTAGGCCCTAGCCCATAGCTTCTGTCTGTCCTGTAAGACCATGTCCCTAGTTGTTGTCTTTCCCTCATTTTGTCTCTGACAATGCCACTTGGCTGCAGCTTTTTCCTCCTGTAGCCGGATCCCAACTGTAATGCCCTTCCTTGCTAGTTAAGCTTACTTCTAGTCATGTATGTCTGCAAAATGCCTGTTTTTGTAACTTAAATCCATATGTGCTTATTTTATTGTTACCTTTACTCCTAGGATCACTATGTATTTTCTCACTATACTGTTTGTTTCTGTTCTTTGATATGACATGCAGCCTATGTAAAAGAGCCTTTGGCTCAAAGGCATTAATTCCAAGATTGAAACATATAAATGGAAAATAAAAAATGTTGCTATGATAATGGATTTGAGAGGTGTGTCACTGTTAGTCCAATGCAGAGCACTCTGCAAAGGTCTTGGCAGTGTCAGACCAATCATCAGTCAGGCTGATACACTTTTCAGTGCTTGCTGGGAGGAAACGTCATGAAGTTCAAAGAAAAGAGCTGCCTGAATCATAGGTTGGCTCTGTCCTTTGATCTGCATGATGCCACCCAGCAAGCACAGCTGATCAGCGCCATGGTCAGTCTACTGTCATCCTCCCCCTTGATGGTAGAAACAATCCTACCCTCTGCCAAATAACTCTCCCACCTCTAATTGCTTCCTGTGATTCTTCTGAATTTTCTGACACCTGAGTACCCAGTCCCTGCTGCTGGCTAGTACCCCCCCACCCTGCCCGCTTCCACTGTGTATCACTGGGGAGTCCAACCCTGGTTTCGCCAGACATGACTTCTATACTGAGGTACCCAAGCCCCAGTCTTGGTACGTGAAATTAAAAGAAAATGTGTCAGTCTTTTTATTTTTTAAACTCTGTAAAAAAGAAAACAGTCCATTAATGTCTACTGCCACTGTTGCCCTCCCCTACCCGACCCCCCCACTCAGCACCCACCACCCACCACCCCTACCTCTTACTTACCTACCAGGAGTCCAAAACCATAATCCTCTCTGGATTGAAGACACATCCTCACTCTTCATCGTCAGACTGAGAACCAAGGAAATCAGTTATGTGGTCAATGTATTTCAGTGCCTCTTGAACTTGTACTTATAACCTGGTCATTTTTTTTATATTTTCCCCCCGGATTTTCAACATGGCCTTTTTGGGACCCCACCTCATGAACAAGGTAAATAAAATTCTTCAAACCTGTCCTGAAAGGTAATTTTATAGTTACTCTGCAAAATCCCCTTTCAGGCAGGATTTGAACATTTTCACTTATAAGGTTCATGAGGTGGGGACATAAGAAGACTGTACTGAAATTATGGGGTCAAAATACTAAAAACAACAAAGTTATGAAGGTACATTAAAATTTCTTAAGGCTTTAATTCAATTCAATTTTATTTTGCCAGGATAACACCATTGAGACAGCTCATTTGCAAGGAGGTCCTGGAGGACACAGATACATAACAGATAAAACTAAAGTCATACAGAAGAGCATGGTACAGTGTGCACAGATACTATACAGATGAAGCTATAACTTTGGAAGTTTCAATATTTTGACACCAAATTTTCAACATAGCCATTTTTCATACCACTTCATGAACATGACAGGTATTATTTTTCAAATCCTGGTCAAAATGGGTATCACTCTTGTGTAGCGAAATGATGTGTTGGCCAGTATATTATAAATGACACCTGCCATATTCAGAAAGAAAGGGTCATATATAGACTATGTTGTGGGGTCAAAATGCTATAAAACAATGAAACTATGATCAAAGACATAAATATATAATAAGTTATGAAGAAACGTAAAATATTTTCAAAGTTAACTCATAACACTGCAATGTGTGCAGATTCTGGCTCCTTATTTTCAACATAGCCCTGTTGTTACCCCATCTCACGAACAAGACAGGTGTCATTTTTAAAATCTCCTCCAAAACATGTTTTCACATTTGCTCCATGAGGTCACTTATCGAATGGGATTTAAAAAATTCCACCTTCTGTGCGCCAGACTCCTCTGACACAACTGCATCCAATTTTAGTACATCGGGCACAGTTTCCTCATCTTAAGGCAGCTTGCACCAAAGATTTGGTGCAAGCCCTGTAACAAAGGTCCCCCTAATGACAGAAGTTAGACCAGGGAAAAGTTGATCTAACTTGAGGCATTTGGCAATCGAGATTGAAAATCCAGATCGCCAGCTGGGAGAATGCTGCAGGCGCCACGCACCAAATGATCAGTGCACCAGGGGCTCGTGGCATTCTTGGGGCTCTGAAAATCCAGCCCCATGTTAAAAATTTGGAGTTAAAATGTGAAAAAAAAGCTAAGTTATAATGAAATGCTGAATTCTTCCAATGTTTACTCATAACTTTATTTTTGCAGAGTTTGGTCCCTAATGTTAACACACCCCATGAACATGACAGGTATCATTTTTCAAATCCCCTCCAAAATATGCGTTCACAGTTCTTTCGGATGGGATTTTAAACAATTCCACCTGTCTTGATCATAACATCAGGGACATAAAAAGACTATGTTGGAAATTTGGGGTCAAAATGTGGGAGCCCACCGAAAATTAGATATTGCCTCTCAGCTGGCCTACCCTGGGTAAATACAGTCTAAAATGTGTAAAAGCAGGACACCACTGAAAATGGGATATTACATCTCATTTGGTCTGTCCTGGGTAAATATCTAGTAAACATTTGTAAAAGCAGGACCCCAGTACAACAGAGTCCCCACAGAACTGTGCATCTATGCTACTTCATCCTGGAAAAATAAATTGTAAAAGCTGGACCCTGCTAAAAATGTAACTTACCTTTCAACAGGGCTATCCTGAACATCTGTAGCCCTGAAGTAAAAGATGTACTAAAAGATACATTGTGAAAGATGGACCCCACTGAAAATATAACTTGCCTTTCAACAGGGCCATCCCTAACATCAGGGCTACCCCTATCCCTAATTAACAGGAAGCGGTATAGCATTATGTGTGGTTCATAGCTCAGTGCTTAAGTAACATATATAATGGAATGATGTAGATGGTTGTTGGATACAGAGGCCAGCATTAAGAGGACAATGTTTATTAGGTAGTAGTATAGAATGTTTGTGCTTAGGTACTTGGATGCTTGAATTGAGTTGTTTGATAATATTTGATGGTTTGGGCCTTTCTCTGTATCCCACCTGTAGGAAGGAAGCTTGGTTTAGAATTATGAAAGCCCCAAAAGAATAATATATATCAACTATTGATCTTTAACTGAATGCTGAATAAGGCATGCATAACAACAACTAATGATAGTAGGAATAGACGATCATCTCCTCCAACTCCGGAGAGTGTGACCAGTAGCACTCAGGAGAGGAAACCCCCCCTTGGGGGGGAACCTCTGAGGACCCATGGCTACTGACCTGCCCATCCTTCTGGGCATACTAAAGGAAAGAGATCCTAATTAAACTAAATTAATCAGCTAATATCTGAATTCTAATTTGTAGAATTCAATCCAGATAAACAACGCTTAAAAAAGACTGAATTGTAATGTCCAGTGAAGTAATTTCCTCTTAATAAAGTCCGAATCTGAGAATCCATATATAATTCAGAATGATGGAGAATGGATATATGAAGAACCTTCTTCCGAACTTCGGTTGATAGAGGGCATAATCCAGGAATTGTATGATGGTGGAGATGAAGTTGATGATTGACGAGTTCAGTACAGGAGACCAGACGCAGATAGTTGCATCTGAATGAGGCAGGATGAATAAAAGTAGTATGATGTCCTGATTTGTAATAGAGGGCTTGTATAGTACGTGTCATGAATGAAGGCTTGTAGCCAGGCTAGTGACTGATGAATCCAGTTCTGATAAGTGAAGTATAGTCTTAGGAATTGATATGAAGGCAACGGCTGTAGAGCTTAGCTGAAATAATGGCAAGTTGTAGAGGATAATCAGAGACACTGGTGCGAGGTATGAAGCATCCAAGTAGTAGAATATGGGTAGCCCAAAAGAAAGTGAGTCAGTTGGACTGGTAATCCGAAGTGAGGTATTAGGAGCAGGGAGTGCACCTATGAAGGCAGATGAGAAGGAACAAGGCGTGGCAATCAGTCCCTGAAGAAACGCAACTGAACCGACAGCTGATGAGGTAGGAGAGAGAGAGGTGATTCCAGGAATGAGAAGCACAGACAGATCCATGGAAGTCTGCTGGTAGAATATAGCATGCAGTCAGTCCTTCAATGAGAAGTGCAGCTTCTCCATCAGCTGAGAGGTAAGTAGAGAGGCAACGAGCTCCAGGCAATAGGAAATGCAACCAGACCTACGGAGGCATCTAGCAGGAATAATGCATGGCAGACAGCCTCCAGGAGACGTATCTTGAGTCAGTGTAGGGCAAAAGTAGTACTGCATTAGCAAGGCAGACGTAGAGAATGGAAGGGCACTGAGGACTGACGGATTCATAAGATCAAGGATGGCAGGATGGCATTGAAGAGACCGTGGCATAGAAGTGGCAACTGGACGAGAAGTAGCATTCAAAACTGTAGGTACGCAATGGTTGAGGCAGCAACAACGAGACGAGACCTGAATAGTCACGCAAAAGTGTCCTGGATGGAGAAAACTGAAGAGGCTGAGTCAATGGAGTAGCGTAATCACAGGAAAAAGGCGGTAGAGCACAATCAGGATAAGGGCTTGAGGAGAGGTGCAACTAAGTGTCCTTGGAAAGGGTGAATCAGCAGCAGTTCTTCATGGCTGAAGCAGCAGGGCAAAGCATCCAAGAATAGAGGAGGAACGAATAACGGCCAGATGCGGATCCAAGAAAGAGCTTCCGGCTGGATGACACGGCAGCAGAGAAGCATAGAGTAGAATGCATGAATCTCCAGGCCTTGATCTGGGAAGGCAGAAGTAGAGCAGAAGGAGGTAAACCTCTCAGCCTGATGGGCGAAGGCAGGTTGTAGAAGCAAATTATTAGTAGGAAACCTCCCAGCCTGATGGGCGAAGGCAGGTCATAGAAGCAGACGAGTAGTAGCAAAACCTCCCAGCCTGACAGGCAAAGGCAGGTCAGAGAAGCAGGTGAGTAGTATGAAACCTCCCAGCCCGAGGGGCGAAGGCAGGTCATAGAAGCAGAAGATTAGTAGGTAAACCCTCCAGCCCGATGGGTGAAGGCAGGACGTAGAAGCAGGTGATCATGGTGTAAATATAGTAACAAAGGGCTGCCGGGCCCACAGGCATATCGTCTAACTAAATGCAATGGCCAACTTCTGGCCTTGTGGTTGAGGCAGGAAGCAGAGTAGTAGATGATAATGCAATGGAAACATTGAACTGCATGCAATGCAGAGAGTCACGATCTGGAAATAGATTGCAGAAAATACGGAAGCATAGGTAGAAGGATGCCAAGTTCATGAGGAACGCAGTATAGCATAACGGCATGGTGGTCGGAAGGACCCCTAAGCCCTGAAGGGTGAACGAGATAGCATAAGCAAGCAAGGTAGATGGACTTGCATAAGTAGTAGGAGTAAGCTGCATAAGGTAGGCATGGTAGCAGGAAGCAGGGCGAGAGCATCCAAGGAGCGTATAAATGGCAAACGTTGAAATGAGAATCCATGGTAGGGAGCACTTGGCGGGCTGCCACGGCAGCGTGTAGTCATCCGAAGTGAGGTAGAAGCAGATAAGGACCGAAGCTAGACGGCACGATAAATGTCCAAGGATAACGAGGTAAGTCCTGAGGCAAGGCTGGAAGAAGAACCACAATGTACAGAGGACAAGGAATTTGAAGGAGAGGCGACAACCAGCAAGTAGGAGCTGCAGGCAACCAGTGCTGTAGGGCTTGACTAAACGAATGTCCAGGAATGTTCACATCGAAGGATATGAAGAGAGCTCTTGACAGGGCATTGAGACACTGCAAGCAAGTAACTGGCTGTAGGTCAGATGTCGCAGGCAGGTAGCAACTATTCCCATGGATGACATGAGAAACTGCCAGCAGGATGATAGAGGAGTCCAAGAGAGCTGCTGAAGAAAGGATGCATGGTAGAAGTAATAACATAGTAGGGCTTGCACTATTGTAGCAGAGGAGAGCTAGAAACAAAGCAAACATGACCTGAGTGCTAACACAATAATGGAGATGGAAAGTATCCATGGCAAAAGCATAAGATATATGATGAAGGAATACACGCTAATGGTAAACTGCTAGCTGCTTGAGCATCCACTGCAATGCACCCTTAGGTTTGAATAGCGAGGACCAGAAAAGTCACACTAGAAGTGTCTTCGTGGAATTAGCTCCCTTATATGAAGCGCTCGGGGAATGCGCAAAGCACTAGAAGCATAGCAACAGCTGGAGTAGAACCAGAAGAAACACCCCCCCTTCCCAAAAGTCAAGCTAGCATGCCTCTCAACTGTCTCTGATTGTCAGGGACGTCCCTGATTTGGCCCCAAAAGTTCCTCCGTCCCTCGTACAAAGTGCATCTTTGTGAAAGAACAGTGCAGATGAAATTCAAATATTTGCAAACATTAAAGTTACAGACTTGTTTATCTTTAGAAAGTGCATCTTAACACAAATCCCCTTATGCTATCAGCTTTCTAAGGGAATAGTACCAAGTTTAAAGATGTGTCCTCGAGTTTGGGTCTTTGTCCTGATTTTGTGAGCCTTATCCTTGAGTTATGAAGCAAGAGGCGGAGAGGTATGCAAGCTAGCAGCGAAAGTCAAAGCGGGCCAGACAGAATCCTGAGACAGCCCAACACCGGCGAAAGCCATAGGCATATACGCTGAAGGGTCCAGTAGCAGAAATGTAGCAGTAGTCCGGGAAGCAGCACAGCGGCTGGCTGTAAAGTAGTAGCAAAGTTTGAGTGCATCTGAGAGCTCGAAAGCCAGGCACAAGCATGAAGCCGATGGCATGCAGCGGAGGAAGCAGGAATGGATCCAAGGAGGTCGGTGGCTCAGGCAGGGTGCAGCAGGCACTGTCGAGGATGGCGGTAGGAGCCGATAGCAACAGGGAGAAGGAGGAAGGAGCCCAGTTCGGCAGCAGCGCAGAAATGCTGTAGGGAAGATGGCGAGGGACGTAATGCAGTACACGGCTCCCTGACATCCTGGTGGAAAGTCCCAGCCAGAAGTAAGTGAAGAAAGGCAACCGTGGGGAATCCCAGGCATCCACAGGAAAGCAGGGAAATGAAGTTCCGGTGAACTGCAGATCAGTTCAAATGGACAAACGCAGTGCAAAGGGACCGGCTGCTCAGAAAGGAGGAACGGCAGGGAAAAGGCAAGAAAGACAGAAGAGCAGAATGGGTAAAGCGAAACCAGCCCTGAAACGAAAACACTGGGGAAGCATAAGTTAGACAATGAAGGGGAGGGTTGGGGGAGCTAGGACAGAGAACAGAGAGCAGCCACACTAGCAGCGTAAACTAGCGAAAAGGACGCTGTAAGCATCACGGAGTCAGCTGCTTCAGATAAATATTGCTGTGGGGGAGGAGCTCTTCCCCCACATAATCCCGGTTTCTCCCTGCAATTATGGTTAAGAGCACTGATTTGCAAACTGGGAGACATGGGTTTGAATCCCATGAGCTTCCACTTGCAAATTGTGTGACGCTGAGCATGTCATTTAACTTCCTTGTGCTCGCAGGTCACACCTGGAAACAAGATCTGGCTTAGTGTGCCTTTTCTGGTTAAACAGTTTCCCCTTTCCCTTCCCCTAGCCTGGGTAAATACATTGTAACAATGGGTAAAAGCAGGGCCCCATAGAAAACAAGATATTGCATCTCAGCTGTGCTATCCTGGGTAAATACAGTGTAAAAAGTGGGAAAACCAGGATTATATGGAAAACAAGATAGCATCTGAGTTGTGCTATCCTGATTAAATATAGTACAAAAATGTGTCGAAGCAGGACCCCAGTGAATATGAGATATTGCACCTCTGCTGGGTTATCCTGTATAATTATATTGCAAAACTGTGTAAAAACTGGACCCTACAGCAGAACCCTACTGAAAATGAGATGTTGCATCTACGATGATCTCTCCTAGAAAAATACATTATAAAAGAAGGGCCACAATGAAAACGAGAAATCGCATCTCACCTCTACTGTCCTGAGTAAATGGCATGTAAAATTTTATAAAATCAGGACCCCACTGCAAATGGCATATTACATTTCATCTGGTCTGTCTTGGGTAAATACATAGTAGAAATGTATACAAGTAGGACCCAGTATAACAGCAGTGCAAGTGATGAACATTTGGCATTAACAAATGCTTGTGTTTATTATAGTTTATAATGCTTAAAACTCTATTTCGAAAGCTGTATCTTTAACTGTTAGGCTTAGAAATGTAGTTTTTTTTTAAATAAAAGACTGGAGTCCAGTCAGCATGAATAGATCATAGGTCATGCGTTAACACTATAGGCAGGGACAAACTGGACAGACTTGATGGGTCAAGCGATCCTTATCTGTCAAAATACTGTATGTTTCTATGTTTCTGTAATACTGTTCTCATGTGTTGATGCATTTCTATTCATGTTGATATATGCTGTGAAAAATAGCAGGAGTTAAAAAATGTTTAGAACTATTTTATGTTTTTATATATGAATATATGGAAAAATTAGTATATACTGATATATCAACTTAACTGACTCCAAGCATTCATTTGTAAACTGTGTTGTTTTTCACTTGATTTTCATTCATCTTCTGCCCTAAATCACATTGCAAACATTTCACTCTCCCTTCCATCAACCCCTACGCTTCCTTGCTTTTGCAGGCTGTGTTTCTGAAGGTGTTAGAAGATAATAAGAACAGAAAGTGACTATAAGTCCATTAAGTCTATCTTGCTGGCCAGCCCAGTGGCATGTCATTCTGAGGCACTGGCTGCCTCACCGCCTGCCACACTGGTGACTGAGGTTCACTAATGGATGCAGATCACTCAGGGGCTGGCCAGGAGCAGGAACAGGAGTATTGAGCTTCCCAAGAACATCTTTCCAGCCTCCGGGATGGGAGAATGCATGTCCTGAGGGTCAGCTGCCACCTGGAGGAACCTGGGTGGTAGTGCTACACGACCAAAAGAAGGGCGACGTCTCTACAGGGGCAGAGCACACATATTGCATCATTGCACACTTGTGGGCCCCAAGGCAGAAAATGGAGGGGAAACCTACAACAGGAATGTGATGCTGGCCCAGTCCCTCACAGACCCTGTACTGATGACTGGGCCCCTCTGGTAAGTCCATCGGCAGAGGACATTATGGAAACAGGTAAGTGCTAGAAGTTAGGTAATGGGGCTGGGGGGACCAGTCCAAATAGGGGCTCATTAGAGAGACCAAGGAGGATAAAATACTAATTTAAACATCAAGTCTGCTCTGACGCCTTCCTATGTATACATAGGAATATTTCTACCCTCAGATAATTTCTTATAATTTAGCACCTTATTTTCCCCTTAAAATGTCCCATTGCACATTAACCCCTGCATTTACCATAACTGGGCAAACTGTTCCATTTTTCCACCCCTCACACTGCGGAAAAAAAAGTATTTTCCAATGTCTTTTTGAATTCCCACTTTCCAACATGCATTTGTATGCCTTGGTAGAGGATCTGTTCCTTTTCATTTTTCATTTAATTTCATTTTTATTCAGGGTAAAAACTCATTGAGTAGAGCTCATTTGCAGTGGGGATCCAGTTCCCACATACAATATAAGTTGCACATAAATTGCACAATAAATTACACCGTACAAATATGAAAGGAAACAACATGCAGAAAATCAAAGAAAATCATAAAATTGTAACACATTAAACAACTTCAGACAACAACCAAGTAATGTCAGAGGGCGCATGATAAGAACTTAATTTGAACAATTCCTTGTAGTTTATTTCAAAAGTTTCACCAGGAATGACATGCTGAGCTTATAATAGCTCGTTTCCAGATGCATACTGGGGGTATTTATTTATTTAGCTTTTGTTAACCAGGTAAGTACACAAGACAAAACATAGGCCTATTTTCAGGTACAACCCCGGGAGAGTACAGGAAATTAAAAGAACATACAGGGTACAAATTGAAGCAAGTAAGGCAGATACAATGAGGCCAGGAGAAGCATAACATACACAGTAAGATAACTCAGGTTACAACGATGACACAGTCAAGATGTAAAAAGTACAGTCACTAAAGCAATGTTCCAAGCAATATGTACAGCTATATACACAATGTACACATTATACACAGGGCCACACCCAGGGGGGCAGGCAACAACAGCAGGACCGGAGCCAAGATACAGGAGATGTTATGCTCAAGGGCAGAGCAGAGGGCCAGGGAGATCAGGGAGGTTTGAGACACTCACATACTGAGGAGAGCTTCAAATGGTTCCACAGGGATCTTCACAGGCATGCCTGGGAAGGGGAGGACCGAACCTGAACAGGAAGAGATTTCCATAGTCTAGAGGCACATTATGCAAAATCCCTGTCCCCCATTTGGGTACGCATAGCAGGGAGTACAGAGTACATGATGTGCAAGTGATAATATATGATGTAAGGAGCAGTAGTAATAAAATAAATAAATACAGTAAAAGTGCATAAATAAAGTAATGTAAAATAAATAAACATTGTGCAGTCTTAATTTACAGGCAGCATATTCAGTACTGCAGAAATAAAATGAAAGATGCCACTGTCAGGTAAGTGCTATACAGTGCAGGAAGCAATGCCATGAGTAGCAGGATTAACACCACCAGACTGCTAAGGTGAGAGCTAATGAAGTCAGTGCGGGAGGCAGGCTCGGTAATAAAGTGTACCAGACAGACTGAGTGATTTAGGCACAGATAGCTACGGAGGGGGGGCAGAATTTGCTCACAGCCAGGGGGAAGGGACAAGGGGGTTGTCAACAACATTGGAGGAGGAATGTGTCTGGATCCATTGCCCTGTACACTACCATAAAACAATGTAGTAAACATTTTGAAATGGACTAGAAATCATCCTGTATAGTGCACAGGTAACAGAAGCACACACATACAGTAATAGACACCACAAAGATAAGTCTGTCCGCAAGTAGCTGATAATCAAGAATAGTTCAAATTGAAAGTAATGAGAGGTCCTCTCCTTACATGAATGGACTGTGCCCAGTCAGATGTGGGGGGCCTTAAGTAAGACCAAAGTGGCACACATGGGCCCAAGACTACTTGTCCACAACAGCCCTTTTCACAAGGCTTTTCCACAGTATGAAAATTGTCAGTAATAATGAGAGAAATAGTTATGTATACTCATAGTTTTACAGAATGCTAAAGTAGCAATGGCTACAGGCTAGCCAATGTGGTCAGAGGACTGTAGTAAGCAGTCGAGTACCACCCCCATGGCATTCAGGACCATCCAGGCCCCACCATCTCCCCCATACACCCCCGCCCACTACTATCCCTTACATAAAGACCAGAAAGCAGAGTATTACAGACCAGAAAGTGGAGCGTTTCCACCATGTTCAACACCCTCAGGCTGTAGTTCAAAGGGCATCTTGTGCAGGGACAGGAAAGAGGCCCACAGCTCTGATCTTGGGATTCAGTGGGAGACAGTACTGTGGTTGTTATTGAGCAAACTCGGTATGTCTCATGAGGTACCACCCCCCCATCACAACCACCTCAGCTTCCAACCCCACTTTCTGGGATGGCTGTATGAGTGCAGGAACCCCAAAGGAACCCCGAAGCATCTTTCTGCATTTCAATGTTTTTTAACGTTACCGATAAGAATGTTGCACACAGCAGCAAACAATGAAAAAAAATAAATGTATGAGTCTAGATGTTTGGATAGAGAAATCCCCCAGATGCAATAGTGCCTGAATGGGTTCTGTCTCTGATCGGAGGAGTTCTGTACCTTTTTAGCAGATAAAATTCCAGAAATAAATGTACAAAATGAGGGGGCGGGCACTCAGAGGCAGTACTGTGGGACATCTTAACAAGCATTTGTCAATGCCGAATGTTGCTTGCTTCTATGTGCTGTTTAGGAATTTGGAAGTCATTGGAGTGCAAATATTGAAAATTCGCGAACTTACGAGCGTGCGTAGGAACTGCGCAATGCATGCTCGTAAAACAGTCATTTTTAGGAATTTTTTCACCAGATTTTCAACATAGCCATTTTAAGACCCCTGCTCATGAACAGTGTCACTGTGATTTTCTTAATGTGTCCCATACATTGATTTCGCACACCGACTGCGCCATTGTACACTACATGGGCAGAAACATGTTTTTGGTGAGATGTGAAAAATGACAGCTATACTGCTCATAAGGAGGTGTGGTAAAATGGTAATGTTGAAAATCTGGAGTGAAAATATTGAAATTTCGTAAACTTACGAGCATGCGTAGGAACTGCACAACGCACACTCGTAAAACAGTCATTTTTAGGAATTTTTCCACCAAATTTTCAAAATAGGCTTTTTGAGAGCCCACCTTATGAACACTGGCAGTGTCGTTTCATTAATCATTCCAGAAAGGTGATTTCGTGCAGTGGTTGCGAAATCACCCTTCGGGCCCGAGTAATACCATGACAGTGCAAGAATTCATTAGGAGGGGTCCCAAAAACCCCATGTTGAAAATTTGGTCCAAAAATTCCAAAAATGCCTGACATATGCAACAAAGTTGAAAAAACCTATCTATCCCATTATACAGCTTACCGGCATTTCTCAGTTCGCGGTCGGCTTTGAAGAGTGCAGACGTGTTCTCGGTCCATCAAGATCGTCAGGCTGACTCGGAGGTCATGGGGTGAGGGGGTGTGGGGAGGCAGGATGCGCAGTGGGTGGGTGCGGGTTGTGGGGGGCCAGGAGACTGCGTGGACCATTTTTTTTCTTTACAGGTTTTTTTTTTAAAATGACGACGCTGGACATTTGCCACGCTAGGTGGGCTCCAGCATGGCAGAAGGATGGCTGGGGGTCGGGAGCCGACGGGGATTGGGCACCCCGCTGTTGCAGGATGTTGCCACGCTTGGGGTGGGCTCCCCAGCGTGGCACCCTGTACTGGGACAGGGAGCCGACGGGGATTGGGCACCTCTGCCAGTGACAGCATTGGGGAGAGACAGTGGAGCCGATGGGGGATTGGGCACCCCTGTCGGCCATAACATGATTTTGCCACCTGGGGTGGGCTTCTGCGGCACCTGGATGCTTTGGGTGTGGAGCCGACGGGATTGGGCACTTCTGTCGGCCCAGTGAGGGGAGTTACATGAGACGCAGTGTGCGTGGCGCATGTGTGTGTGGGGGGAGAGCTCTGCTCACTCAAGCGGAGCCTCCCTTCAACTGTATGCCACTGCATTTTCATCTTGTCATAGACAGCTGCAGCAGTGATTGGGGAACTGGGGCTGCGCCTGCAAACACACTGACTGCATTGGAAGATGGGCTGACACACCTCTGAAAACTCGGATGATGGCACTATGTTTCTTGCACATGCATGCAAGCAGCATAAAAATGGTGTTGTGAGGCCATATTATAGAGTACTGCTCTAGGAAGATGAAGGAGTGAAACCAGGGGCTAATGAACCTACAGGATGCCCTTCATTTCCTACAGATGGCGCACATGCAGGATGGTCATGTCAAATGAATCTGATAGATTTTTTTGATTGAGTGACTAGGGAAGTAAATCAGGGAGGGGCAGTAGATGTCACCTACTCAGATTTCAGCAAAGCCTTCAACACTGTCCCACATAGAAGGCTGGTTAACAAGATAGATAGTCATGGCACGGGAGACAAGGTGGTAAACTGGGTTAGGAACTGGTTAATAAACAAGAGACAGAGGGTGGTGGTAAATGAGGTACAATCTGGGGAGAGGGGGGTGACCAGCAGGGTACCGCAGGGATCAGTACTGGGACAAGTCCTGTTCAATGTCTTGATTAGTGACATTGTGGAGAGGCTGGAAGGAAAGGTTTTCTTGTTTGCAGATGACACCAAGATCTACAGTAGGGTGGATACTTCAGAAGGGGTGCAAAAAGTGACGAGGGACCTGGAGAAGCTTGAAAGATAGTCGGAGATTTGGCAACTGAGGTTCAGTGCAAAAAAGTGCAATATAATGCACCAGGGTAGAGGGAACCCTGGGGACAGCTGCAGGTTGGTAGGGGGAGAAGCTGACTGTCACCAAGGAGGAAAGGGACTAGGGGTTATCATCCCTGATGACCTTAAGGTTTCAAAGCAGCGCGCAAAGGTGGTAGGGAGGGCCAGTGGCATGCTGGGGTGCATAGGCAGGAGTATCACTAGCAGGAGGCATGAGGTGGTGATGCCATTATATAAAACATTGGTAAGGCCTCATCTGGAGTACTGCATGCAGTTCTGGAGGCCACACTCACGCAAGGACATAAACAAGGTGGAGACCATCCAGAGAAGGGCGACAAAGATGGTGCAAGGCTTGCACCACAAGACATATGAGGAGAGACTAAGAAACACAGAAACAGAATTTGATGGCAGATAAGGACCGCTTGGCCCACCTAGTCTGCCCATTTCCCTACCTGATGGATAAGCTGTAGATTCCAGTTAATCAACAGCTTACTTCCTCCTACCCCCCACTAGAATTGCTTTATGCCTGTCCCATGCATTCTTGAATTCTCCCACTGTTCCTGACTCCACAACCTCTTCAGGAAGTCTGTTCCATGCATCCACAACCCTCTCTGTGAAAAAATACTTTCTAACATTACCTCTGAGCCATCCACCCTCTATCTTCAAATTGTGCCACCTTGTTCTTGCGCATCTCTTCTTCTGAAAGATGCTACCCTCTTGTACTTTGTTAGTTCCCTTGAGATACTTGAAAGTTTCTATCATGTCCCTCCTCTCCCTCCTTTCCTCAAAGGTAACATAGAAACATAGAAACATAGAATCTGACAGCAGATAAGGACCGCTTGGCCCACCCAGTCTGCCCATTTCCCTACCTAATGGATAAGCTGCGGATCCTAGTTAACCAGCAGCCTACTTCTTCCTACCCCCACCCCCTAGAATTGCCTTATGACTGTCCCATGCATGCTTGAATTCCACCACTGTTTTTGACTCCACAACCTCCTCTGGAAGGCCGTTCCATGCATCCACAACCCTCTCTGTGAAAAAATACTTCCTTAAATTACCTCTGAGCTGCCCCCTTCAAATTGTGCCCTCTTGTTCTTGCACACCTCTTTTTTTGAAAGATGATACCCTCTTGGACTTTGTTGATTCCCTTGAGGTACTTGAAAGTTTCGATCATGTCCCCCCTATCCCTCCTTTCCTCAAGGCTATACATATTAAGCTGTTTTAGTCTCTCCTCATATGTCTTCTAGTGCAGACCCTGCGCCATTTTGGTTGCCCTCCTCTGAACAGCCTCCATGCTGTCTATGTCCTTGCGGAGATGGGGTCTCCAGAATTGCACGCAGTACTCCTGATGGGGTCTCACTAACTGTCTGTACAGAGTGATAACAACTTCCTGTTTTCTACTATTGATGCCTCTCCCTATGCATCCCAGTATCCCCCAGCCCTCCTTACTGCCTTCTCACATTGCTTGCCCACCTTTAGGTCATCTGATATAATTACTCCTAGGTCTCTTTCGATTTTTGTTGTTATTAACTCACCCCCCATTGTGTACTGTTCTCCTGGGTTTTTATTTCCCAGATGCATTACCTTGCACTTCTTTTCATTGAATCTGAGCTGCCACATATTTGACCATTCCTCCAACCTTGCCAAGTCCCTAATCATCCTTTCCACCCCACCTTGTGTATCAACCCTGTTGCAGATCTTTGCATCATCTTCAAAGAGACATACCTTTCCTTCCAGGTGCTCTCCAATGTCACCTATAAAGACATTAAAGAGGACCGGTCCCAGTACCGAACCCTGCGGTACCCCACTAGTTACCCTCCTTTCTTCACTGTGGACTCCGTATACTATTACCTTTTGCGTCCTGTTGTCCAGCCAGTTTTTTATCCAGGCTACCACCTTGGGACCCACTCCAAGGCTGGCTAACTTGTATATTAATCTTTTGTGTGAGACTGTGTCAAATGCCTTGCTAAAATCTAGGTAGGCCATATACACAGCCCATCCCTGGTCTACTACTTTGGTCACCCAGTCAAAGAAATGTATTAGGTTTGTCTGACATGACCTTCCTGCTGTGAAACCATGTTGCCTTGGGTCCTGTGCCCCACTGGCTTCTAGGTACTCAACAATTCTTTCCTTCAGAAATGATTCCATCATTTTCCCTACCGCTGAAGTCAAACTATCTGGTCTGCAGTTTCTTGCCTCTGCCCTGCTCCCACTTTTGTGAAGTGGAATCACATCCACCTTTCTCCAGTCCTCAGGTACCACCCCATGCTCCCATGATTTGTTAAAGAGAGTAATCAGTGGTGTTACTAGTTCTACCCTTAATTCTTTTAGATTTCTTGGCTGAATCCCATCAGGCCCCATTGCTTTGTCCACCCTCAGTTTCAAGAGTTCTTTCAAAACCCTTTCTTCTGTGAATGGACTGGTATCGACCCCCTATTCAGAGTTTCTCTCTTGTTTGGTTTAGGTACCTCCCTGCTCTCGTTGTGAATACTGAGCAGAAATATTCATTCAGTATCCCTGCTTTTTCACTGTCACCCTCTGCCCACATTCCCTCCCCTTTATTAAGTCTCTGTATCCCTCCCTTGGTCTTTCTTCACTCCTTAATGTACCTATAAAAGGCTTTATCCCCCTTCTTAACAGAGTTGGCTATCTTTTCCTCAGTTTGTGCCTTTGCTATTCTGACTGCCTTCCCTGCCTCCTTCTGCTTTAACTGATAAAGTTCTCTGTCCTGCTCCTTCTGTGTTTCCTTATATTTCCTGAATGCTATCCTTTTCTCCTTAACCGTCCCTGCCACCTCTTTTGAGAACCATAGTGGTTTTTTCCTTTGTTTTGTTGATTTGCTTCACAAAAAGGCTTGCTGCCTCTGTGATGGCTGTTTTGATTATTCCCCATTGTTCCTCCACCCCTCCTTCTTGCCTGTTTGCTAGTGCTTTTCTGAGGCACTCTCTCATTTTCCCAAAGTCAGTCTTCCTAAAGTCCAATACTCTTGTTTTTGTATGGCTTGACTCTATGGCTGTGTTTATTGTGAACCACACTGTTTGTGGTCACTTGTTCCAGATGGCTACCCACTTCTAAATCTGAGATCCTTTCTTCTTCCCATTTGAGAGTACCAGGTCAAAGATTGCTCCCTCCTGAGTGGGTTCCAACACTAGCTGTCTGAGGCATGCCCCCTGTTGGGCATCAAGAATGACCCTGCACTTGGATGTGCCTGCAGCAAAAGTACTCCAGTTAACATCTGGCATTTTCAGGTCCCCCTTCAACAATATTTCCCCTTTTTCTGCCATTTTAAGGATGCCTTCTATCATTTCCTTGTCCATTTCCTCACCCTTAAATGGGGGTCTGTAAACAACCCCCATGCGGATTGTGGTGCCATTTCCTGTCTCCAGGGCGACCCATAGTGACTCATCAACTTCCTGTTTACTCTTTAGTTCTGTTGCTTTAATCCCTTCCCTTATATAGAGAGTTACTCCTCCTCCTCTTTTACCCACCCTGTCCCTCCTGTAGACTGTGTATCCTGATATGTTGACATCCCAGTCATGGTTCTCTGTGTACCATGTTTCAGTGACTGCCACAATATCCAGGCATCCCTCTTTCTTAATGGCCACTAGTTCAAGGAGCTTGTTGCACAGACTGCGGGCATTGGTACTCATCACCTTCCATTTATTTATTATGGCCTTACCCCTTTTAGCCCCATCCTTGTCCTTTCTGCCTTTTTCTGCAGTTACACCTGTCCTGCTCCCTAATGACTTCTCTACCTTAGTGTTTACCTCTCTAACTACTGTGTTTTGTGGGGGGAGGCTGGGATTTCCCTGCTCCATTTCAGTGCCTCCTCCCTTGGCTAGTTGAAATGCTTGCCAATGAAACATTTAAACCTGTCACCTAGAATTCTGGTCCCCCCCTGGACGGATGCAGACCATCGCACCAGTATAAGCCTGCATCCCTCCAGGTAGCTCCCCAGTCCCCAATGAAGCCAAAATCCTGAGCTCCACACCAGTTTTTCAACCATTCATTGAATCCCATGGTGTGGAATACCCTAGCATCATCCTTGCCATAGACAGGCAGCACCTCCGAGAAGGTTACCGTACATGCTACTTGTCTAAGGCCCCTCCCCAACTCCACAAACTCCTCTTGCACTGCTCTGATCCCATTCACAGCCAGGTCATTTGTCCCTAGGTGGACAATGACATTCAGCTCCCTCCCTCGTGCAGCAGCTCCCACGATCCTGAGGATTCACTGCCTGTCCCTCCGAGCCGTGGCTCCAGGCAAGCACCTTACCTCCCTATCCCCTTCATCCCCCACTTTTACCCCCCCAATGATCGAGTCCCCCACCAGGAGTTGTTTCCTTTCCCTGTGAGGTCTTGTGCTACCCTCCTGTGGGTCTCCTTTGTGGAGGTTCCCAGCATCCTCCTTGGTCTCCACTGCAGGTGCCTCCATAGAGGAACCACTCTTTGCCAGAACAGCATATAAATTGTAGAGAGGTACAACTATAGGGATGCACCTCTGTTCCACCACTCTCTCTCCCTGAGCCCACCTTGATCTAACTGCTCCTTTTTCTTGGCAACCTCTGAGGTAACGGTGATGGCCCTGGTGGTCTCTGGGTGGGGGAAGAGGATTCATGAATCCTAGCCAGGTCAGCCTGGAGATGGACAACCTCCTCCCTCAGACCAGAGAGGTGCCTGCAAACAGGGCAGCATCGCAGCCTCCAGAATGTCTCCCGGAACACTGCTGCCCCACAGCCATTGCACTGCACCACTCCCATCTTGACTTATTTTGTGTCCCCTCTCCTGTTGCTTTGTATGCCTACTGTCTACTCCCTCTATGTATTTTTACATTTACTTTTCTACTGCCTTTGTGCCCTTACAACTCTCGCCCTTCCTGTTCTGGGACAGGAACTTCCTGTAGTCTTCAGTAGTCTCCTTCTTCCATGCTTGGATTCAGACCTCCAACAGCCAGGGGGGAGAGAATGAGTTATTTTTTTTTAGGTTCCTTTAAGGTTGATGAAACTAATGTGTCTCAGTGATCCTTCCCTTCCTTCTGCCAAACAGGAAGTTCCTGTTGCCAGTCAAATCCAGTGGCTATAAAAGTAGAACTGGCTTAGGGTGAGAGGGTGAGAGGGGTGGGAAGGAGGGCAATTAGTAAATTATCTGTAGTTCTAGACTGCTGTTTCTTGCTCTGAAACTACAATTCTCCTCTGTCAAAAACAGCAGGAAGCTGTAATTGGAGACACCTGCTTTTGTACTCCTAAGCCACACCCCAATTAGATTCACCCTCTGCTTCTGACTCAGTAAATTAAGCTGATATAGCCCCCTTCCTTAGAGAAACCACAGTGACTTTCTTCTTTTTTTTTACTTAAATGAGACCCTCTTCATCTAATAAAGTATCTGTTTGCTTAATCCAAATAGGTACTGACTCCTGATGAGAGAGAAGTGATTTATCAGTAAAAAATCTGTAGTTCTAGACTGCTGTTTCTTGCTCTGAAACCAAAGTTCTCCTCTGTCAAAGACAGCAGGAAGCTATAATTGGAGACACCTGCTTTTGTACTCCTAAGCTCCTAAGCCACATCCCCAATTAGATTCACCCTCTTCTCCTGACTCAGTAAATCAAGCTGATACAGCCCCGTTCCTCAGAGAAACAAACAGTGACTTTCTTCTTCTTTTTTTTTTTTTACTTAAATGAGACCCCCTTCTTCTAAAAAAGTATCTGTTTGCTTAATCCAAATAGGTACTGACTCCTGCTGAGATAGAAGTGAAGGGACCTCAATATGTACTCATTGGAGGAAAGGCATAAACAAGGTGCAGGTGGAAGACCTTTTCCAATGTAGAAAAAGTACTAGAACAAGGGGGCACGATATTAAATTGGAGGGGGGTAGATTAAGAGTTAATGTGAGGAAGTTTTTCTACACAGAAAGGGTAGTTGATGCTTGGAATAGTCTGCCATAGGAGGTAGTAGGGGCAAGCACAGTGGATGGGTTTAAGCATGCCTAGGACAGGCATAAGGGAACCTTGAGAGGGGAGGGAGTAATGAAAAGCCATTGATCACATAAGGTCAGTCATATACAATGTATAGGGCCTATGGGCAGACTGGATGGGCCTAGTGGTCCTTATCAGCTGACAGTTTCTATGTAATAGGATTGACAAACTGCAATTAGAAAAAAGTAAGTTAGACATAGATAAACTGCTACTGGAATAGATAAAGCTGGCTTTAGTGGTCCTCCACCATAAATACTATGAGGTGGGGCCCAGGGCCATATGATATTGGCACACCAAGTTAGGAGGCAAAGGGTTAAAACCATGGTTGCCCAGTTGAAGCATCCAACCACCTCACAATGCCTCCAGAAAACTACTGAGATGGTGGAGGCTTTTCGCCAATATTATACCCCACTGTATAACACAGTGGGGATACATAACCCAAAAGAGACCAAGGTGTTCTTGGCTCCCCTTGCCCTCCCACAGCTCACTCAGGAACCAGTTAGCATGCTGACTAGCCCCATAAAGGCCCAAGAACTAGACAGCACCCTCCGTAAGACCCACACCCAAAAAGCCCTTGGCCTGAATGACTATATTTTAAAATTTTACAAGGCACAGAGGGATCTGCTAACCTCCCAGCTGACGAAGGTCTGCAATGAAGTCCTGGCAAGAGGGGATATACTGAGCACTTGGCAGTATGCCACTATGTCAGTTATCCCTAAACCAGGGAAGGACCCCACCAAATGTCAAGCATACACACCAATATTGGTCCTGAATGCTGATTATAAATTGTTTATGGTGGTGTGGGCACAAAGATTGGATCCCCTCCTGCCATCACTGATACAGCAGGATCAAACAGGTTTCATAAGAATCCAGCAAACCAGAGACAACACACGGCACTCATTCCATGTCCTCCATCAGATTCATAAAATGGCCACCACCCCCTTCCTGCTTGTCAGACTCTATACCGAAAAGGCATTCTGTAGAGTGTTTTCACCCTGTCTCTTTGCTACACTTTGTGAGTTTGTTTTTCTACAGTTTTGTCACCCTACTGGTGCTAGTATATGCCTCTCTACTGGCATTTGTCAAGGTAAATGGGCACCTGTCCCAATCCTTTAGACTTGGCAGGATAACCTGATTGAGGTGACCCGTGTCACCGCTATTGCTTGCTCTCTTTATTGAGCCTTAAGTCCAGACAATAAGGGAAAGAATCATTGTGAAGGGGATGACCCTTGGACGGTTACCCCCCAGACAGTGACATTTCGCCAACGAGGTTCCCCACAGCGACTACAGTGCCATGCCGCTGTGGGAAACCCGCTGAAACCCGGCGCTGTCTGGTGGGGGTCCTGCACCCCCCCAATCAGCTCCGACTCGGAGTTGATAATCTTTAAGTGGGGGGTGCGGGGGCCAGCCCCTGCGTGTAAGTCTTGAGGCAGGCCCCAAAGAAAACAAGGACGGAGAGTGCGAACTGGCAGCCAACTGCAGAATGTGGTCGACCTGCCGGTGTTGGTGACGGGGTGTTCGACAAAAATTTTGTCGAGCTCCTGTCGTGGATCCACTCTTGGAGGCGCAGAGCATTGAATCACACTATCCACAGACAATGCCTTGATGTATATGATG
Source organism: Neoceratodus forsteri (assembly GCA_016271365.2). Classification (NCBI taxonomy): domain Eukaryota; kingdom Metazoa; phylum Chordata; order Ceratodontiformes; family Ceratodontidae; genus Neoceratodus; species Neoceratodus forsteri. The sequence continues at coordinate 1,286,606,504 of CM028132.1, forward strand.
GACCCCGGCCCCACTATACCAGAGATTTTCCATATACTGGACTCCTTCAGTACAGTGTCGAACAACTGCTTAAATAAAACCAAGATGGAGGTCCTCCCCCCATATTGGTCCCTACAGATCCCCAAAAATTGTTATACCCTTTTTAAGGGACTTGCAAGAAATTAGATACCAAGTGGGAGGACACACTCTATAAGCATCCTGCAGCCCAAATCCTAATCAATGGGGGACATAAAGCCTCCTTCTCTGTGATGTGTGGTACCAGACAGGGATGCCTCCTCTCGCCCTTGTTGTATGTGTGCTTACTGTAACCCCTTGCAGTGGCAATATGGGCTAACCCTAACATTACTGGTATGAAGGTGCAGCAAATGGAGGAACACAAATATCCCTAGTTGTGGATGCTGTCCTGCTAAACCTCTTTGACCCCACTACAGGCTTACCAGAGGTACCTCAACTACTTAAATAATACGGAGCACTGACAGGGCACAAAGCGAACTGGTCCAAAAGTGAATTACTCCCAGTGGGCCCACCCTGGAAAACTTCTATAGGAAGATTGGTTCTTTCATTATGCAGGCACAAAAGCTTGGAATGCCATTCACTTCAGTTTAAGGCTGATAAACCAACCATCCATCCAACCAACCAACCTTATTAAGATAAAAATGTGGTTAGAAGAACAGGGAAAGAAACCCTGTCATGTTACAATTGTTTGTTGTGGTCTAAACTTTCAAGTGTGGCTGCCCTTTTTATGTTTGCTTGCACGCATGTGCAAGAAACATTATGTGGCAGCTTAGGAGAGAAGTGGGTTGTGGAGGTGCAGCACTCTGGCAGCCAATGGGGACACTGCATTTTGGGGCTTGTCACTGGTGGACCAATGCAGGCCCAGTGGTCTTGATGACACTGGTTCTGCAGAAGTGCCACCAAGTTAAAACGTTTGTGCCGCTGCAATCAGGGGCCGCCTCGTCATTGCAGCGTCAGCCATTTTGCTGCAATGAGGGAATGGCCCGTCATTGCACGGCGGTACCTTGCCGTCTGTATGCTGCCCCAACCCAGTACATTTGCTGATGGGGTAGCCCACTCCCCGTTGGCGCACTGTAACCTCCTTCCCCATTTGTTGTGTGCTGAGGGGTTGCCCAATCCCCTTCGGCAGCTTGCGCCCCCCAACAGTCTTTCTTTGCCAACAGGGGCCCCAATCTCTGTCAGCTTCAGTCCCCTCCAGTTCAATTTGCCGACGGGAGTCCACTCCACGCCGGGACAGTCCCCCCAGTTTGTTGTATCCTGAGGTGCCCAATCCCCTTGGCTCTCCCACCCACTTGTATGTGCCGACAGTTGTGCCCAACCCCGTAAGCTACAGTCCCCAAAACACATGCTGGAGCCCACCCCAGCATGCCAAATATCCCTGAAAAAAAAAACCAGTCCCTGTTTTTTTTTAACACCTATAAAACAGAAAACGGTCCCTCGTAGGATTCAGTGGCCTCCCCAACCCACAACTGCCCTCTCGCGTACTCCGCCTCCCCACACCCCCCTCACCCCATACTTACCGACCACGAACTGAAGAAATGCCGGTAAGCTGTATAATGGCATAAATAGAGGTTTTTCAACTTTGGTGCATATCGCGGGCATTTTGATGAATGTTGGCACTAAATTTTCAACATGGAGTTCTTGGGACCCCTCCTCATGAATTCAGTCACTGCCATTGCGTTATTTGGTCCCGAAAGGTGATTACGCGGTCACTGCACGGAATCACCTTCCGGGACTGATTAACGAAACAACAGTGCCACTGTTCATGAGGTGGGCTCTCAAAAGGCCTATGTTGCAAATTTGGTGAAAAAATCCAAAAAATGACTGTTTTACGAGCGCATAGTGTCAGTTTTCACGACGCGTATACTTTATGTAATTTGTAATATTTTCAGTCCAGATTTTCAACATTGGCATTTTTACACACCTCCTTATGAACAGTACAGCTGTCATTTTACACATCCTGGCCAAAACATGTTTTCACACTTCCGGCGCAGAATAGCATGGTCGCTGTGGGAAATCAGTTTTCGAGATAGATTAAGAAAATGACAGTGACACTGATCATGAGCAGAGGTCCCAAAATGCCTATATTGAAAATTTGGTGACGAAAGTCCATGAAATGACTGTTGTTACAAGTGTGCATTGCGCAGTTTCCACTCACCCTTGTAACTTCGCAAATCTGTAATATTTTCATGCCAGATTTTCAACACTAGCATTTTTTCACACCTCCTTATGAACAGTACAGCTGTCATTTTTCACATCCTGGCTGAAATGTGTTTTTGCACTTCTGGCGCAGAATTGCGTGGTCGCTGTGGGAAATCAGTGTTCGGGACAGATTAAGAAAATGACAGTGACACTGTTCATGAGCAGAGGATCTAAAATGCCTATGTTGAAAACTTGGTGATGAAAGTCCATAAAATGACTGTTACAAGCTTGTGTTGCACTGTTTCCACGCACCCTTATAACTTCTCAAATTTGTAATATTTTCACGCCAGATTTTCAACACTGGCATTTTTTCACACCTCCTTATGAACAGTATAGCTGTCATTTTTCACATCCTGGCCGAAATGTGTTTTTGCACTTCTGGCACAGAATAGCGCAGTCGCTGTGGGAAATCAGTGTTTGGGACAGATTAGGATTGAGCGAGTGAGAGAGGGGGAGTGAACGAGCTCAACTGAGCTCTGTCGGGACTGCTGCAGATTTCTTTGTGGGCAGAAAAAGGCACCATTGCAGGTAGGAGTCCAGTACAAAAGGGCAGCCTGCAGCGCTGGGAGAAACAGAATGAGCGAGTGAGGGAGGGGGAGTGAGCGAGCTCAACGAAGCTCTGTCGGGACTGCTGCGGATTTCTTTGTGGGCAGAAAAAGGCATCAATGCAGGCAGGGGCCCAGTACGAATGGCAGCCTGCAGTGCTGGGAGAAACAAAACAAGTGAGTGAGGGAGGGGTGAGTGAGCAAGCTCTACGGAGCTCTCTTGGGACTGCTGCAGATTTCTTTGTGGGCAGAAAAAGGGGCCAATGCAGGCAGGAGCCCAGTACAAAAGCGCATCCTGCAGCGCCGGGAGAAACAGAATGATCAAGTGAGAGAGGAGGAGTGAGCGAGCTCAGCGGAGCTCTGTCGGGACTGCTGCGGATTTCTTTGTGGGCAGAAAAAGGCACCAACACAGGCAGGAGCCCAGTACAAAAGGGCAGCCTGCAGCACCGGGAGAAACAGAACGAGCGAGTGAGAGAGGGGGAGTGAGCGAGCTCAACGGAGCTCTGTCAGGACAGCTGTGAATTTCTTTGTGGGAGAAAAAGGTGCCAATGCAGGCAGGAGCCCAGTACAAAAGGGCAGCCTGCAGCACCGGAAGAAACAGAACGAGCGAATGAGAGAGAGGGAGGAAGTGAGCTCAACGGAGCTCTGTCGGGACTGCTGCGGATTTCTTTGTGGGCAGAAAAAGGTGCCAACACAGGTAGGAGCCCAGTACAAAAGGGCAACCTGCAGCGCCAGGAGAAACAAAATGAGTGAGGGAGAGACGGGGGAGTGAGCGAGCTCAGCGAAGCTCTGCCAGGACTTTAGAGTTGCCCACCCTGCCACCCAGGGTCCTCTGTGGTGGAGACAAACAATGATCGGATACTTTGAGGAGTGCTGTAATAATATAGATTTAGTTGTTCTGTTTATTTCTCTAACTGAGCTATACTGTTATGATTGCTGTAATAATACATATTTATTTGTTCTGTTTATTTCTCTAACTGAGCTGAGTAATACTTGGCGTGCAATAGGATTTCTAACTGTGCTAAGTGAAACTATATGAAAGCTGAGAACAAAAAGTATGGTAGCTGAGGGGTGGAAAACGGACAAGGAGGCTTTAGGATTGCTACAGTAATACAGTATCTAACGGATGAGATATGAGACTGAATTACCCCGATCGGCAATGGGCCAGTAGGGGGACTAGTGTGGGAAGGGGAAAAGGAATTTGAGTAAATAGGGGCCTAACAGTTGTAGTAGGGTACAGAACTTGGGAGTAAGAGCCCTTAACATAAGATGGGGGTCAAAATGGGGAGGTGCCACATGTCAATAGGGCGGGCATCTTTGGAAAGGTGGTGGGGTGTACACCGTGTGGGTCTGCCTCGATCCCGGACTGGGCTTGGAGGATGGGGGGTGTATGGTCTGTAGACAACTGACTAGTTTGAGGGAGGAACTGTGGAGGTTAGGGAGGAGTCTAAGTGGCAGGGCAGATGAGTATGGTAGGCATCCTGGATGGGGGGGAATAGGGGATGGCAAGGGGAGGACAGAGGAAGAACAACTAGGGACTGAAACCGACCCCAGTATCAGAGGCACTAGCAGAAAAAAAGAGGACAAGGGAAGGTGTGCCCAAGGTGAGGGGGGCCTCCTGTTGGGGGAGGAAGAGACCACGAAGCGTACAAGGGGAGAGAGCAGATGGCTGCAGGTAGGGAGGGACCAGGGTGGGACCGGGTGGCAACGGAGGGGAACAAGTAGGAGGGGAACCGATAGGGGAAGAGATGTAGGAGGGGTATCGACTAGGAATAGATCCGAGCTCTGCTATGGGAGAGAGAGGGGTATCAACTAGGAATAGATTCGAGCCTCTGCTATGGGGGGGAAGGGAGCAGGAACATACTGAAGGGGGGAGGACAAGCGGGGCATGACAGGGATGGCAACAGCTAGGGGAAGAGATAGCGAGGATGAAAGGGTAGAAGGCGGGCTAGTGAGGAAAGATGGGGTGGTGACTGGAGGACAGAAGGCTATGGGAAGAGGAAAGGATGGGACGGGCATCACTATCAGGGTAGAAGAGAATAGGGGCTCTAAATTGACAACAGCGGGGATAGGAGAGGGGTTGGAAATCAGCAGGGGAGGAGGGGACGTTGACATGGGAAGCCCAGTAGGAAGTAGTCAGGCTGGGAAGGGGTTCAAGTGGGATGGGAGGAATAAGACAGAGAAAAGGGGTGAGGCGGAAGTAGGGAGTACAGATACAGAAGTCACAGAGGGTACAGCTGGTGGGGGTAAGGGGCAGGGAAGATTGAATACTGGGGTGGTGGAAGGGGCATTAGAAGGGAAAGGGGCTAAGGGACGGGGTGGGTACTCATCCTAGGGGATTGTATACTGAAAGGGGTGAGATGGGGGCAGAAGGGGGGAAGGCACAGCCTTATTTGGGTTGAAGCTATCCCCAGGTTGACTGCAAGAGGGGCAGGGCAGGCACTGCTCAAGTGTGCAGCAAGGAGGAGGAAGAAACCTCATTCACTGTTGCATGTGGGTACAAATGATTTGGCAGGGGAGACTGTGGAAGTAGTGAGGTGGAGGTTCGAGTAGTTGGGCAAGCAGTGTGAGGGGGTTGGGGAGTCGGTGGCATTTTTGAAGTTACTCCCTGTACCATGTGCAAGCATGGGGAGGAAGGGGAGGATTGAGGAGTTCAACAAGGGGCAGAAGGATTAGTGCCACACCAAAAGTTATGGGTTAGTGACTAATTGGGGTAGGGTCTGGGGAAATAGTGACTTGTATGCAGGGGACAGGGTACACTCGAGCAGGAAGGGGAAGGGAGTATTAAAGTCAGGGTTAGAGGGGTATATCTCTACTAAGGTGGATTTAAACTAGTGAGGGGGTGGTCAAAAGACTGAGGTTAGTAGAAAGGTCCAGACAGGGGAGCCTAATGAGCTCACCCCCCTAGATATAGGTAAAGGTGGAGGCGTAGTAACCCTGGGAGGGGTCGGGCAGAGTTGTCTGAGTGTAATACAGAAGGCACCACCACCCGGTAAGAATAAGGAGGAGAAAGGGTGCGGACTACCGGGAGGAGGGACACAGGCCAAGGAGGAGAAGAGTGAGGAGAAGGAGGGGTATGGGTGGAAGGTGGTCAATCTCAATGCAAGAAGCCTGGGGAACAAAACTGGTAAGCTTCAGGTGCTCCTTTCAGAGGGGAATGTGGACATTGCTGCAGTGACAGAGACTTGGGCCACAAAGTACCATGATTGGGGCTTGGCAATCCCAGAATACAGGATATACAGGAGGGACCAAGGGGTTGGGGGGGGGTTGCACTCTATGTGAGGGAAGGGATTAAATGCATAAGGGATGAGGGAGAAGAGGAGAGGACAGAGGTGATTTGGGTGCAGCTCCTGGACTCCAAGAGCAGAAAGCTGAGGCTGGGAGTGGTGTATAGACCACTAGCCCAATCTGGAGAACTGGATGGGGAGTTGGCAGAGCAGATAAGGAGGGTGTGTAGAAGGGGGAGTGTGGTGATAGTGGGGGAATTTAACCTACCACGAGTTGACTGGAGCACCCCGTCACTAGCAGTACCAGGGAGCAGGTGCTCCTTGATGCATTCCAGGACGGCCTTCTCACGCAATTGGTATGTGGGCCTACAAGGCTTGGTAGCACTCTGGACCTAGTACTACCAAATGGGGAGGTGGTGAGGGAGGTAAGGGTGGAGGACCCACTAGCAGGTAGCGACCATCAAACAGTTTGGCTTGTTGTCACGCTGGGCAGGGAGATGGGAGGTATGGGCACTAAGGTGGTGGACTTTATTAGGGTGGACTTTGGGGGGATGGGAGCAATACTGCAAGGAAGACTCCAGGATATAAGGCCGGGGATGGATGCAGAACAAAAGTGGGAAGTCATAAAGACTGGGCTAACAGAGGCCACAGTAGCCTGCACCAGGGCCAGGAGTAAGAAGAGCAGAGGCAAGAAACCATGCTGGCTGAACAAGGAAGTGCTGCAAGGGGGTGAGGGCAAAGATGGCTGCATACTGGAAGTACAGGAGAACAGGGAAGGCAGAGGATAAGGAGGCTTTTGGGAGTTGGTCAAGGGAGGTTGCCAGGAGGGTGAAAAAAAGCTAAGGCCTCCTGGCAATTAAGTTCTGCACAGGGCATAAAAGGAGGGGAAAAGGACTTTTTTAGGTATGTCAGGGAAAAGAGGAAGTGCAAGGAACATATTGTGAGAATAAAACGGGGAGGGGATTGGCTGGAAAAGGGGAGGAGCAAGTGGAAATTCTAAATGAGTTCTGCTCTGTTTTCACTAAGGAGAGGGATGGCCCACTACCAGAATGGGCAGGGGTGGTGGGGAAAGGGGGGGAGGTGAAGGTCAAAGTGATCACAGGAAGTAGGGTGCTAGGGGGGGCTGAGGGCAGTAAGGGTGGACAAGGCACCAAGTCCCAATGCCATCCACCCCAGGGTGCTGAGGGAGATGGTGGAGCTGTTGGCTGAGCTGCTGGCAGATCTATTCAACACCTCCCTGGAAATGGGGTGTGTGCCCCAGGACTGGAGGGTGGCCCATGTGGTGCCCATTGCCCATACACAAGAGTGGGCCTAGGGAGGAGCCAGGAAATTATTGGCTGGTAAGTCTCACATCCATAGTGGCTAAGCTTATGGAGCCGATACTGAAGGACAGGCTGCTGGCATTCCTAGACAGTAATGGCCTCCAAGATGGGTGGCAACATGGGTTCGTCTCAAGGAGGTCTTGTCAAACCAACCTAACAGAGTATTGTGACTGGGTGACAAGGGAGTCGGACAGAGGCCATGCGGTACATGCCCTGTACTTGGACTTCAGTAAGGCCTTTGATACAGTGCCTCATGGGAGACAGGGGGGAAGCTGACAGCAGTGGGGTGGGGAAAAAGCTAACTAAATGGATAGAGAACTGGTTACAGGGGAGGGTGCAGAGGGTGGTGGTGTGGGAGCTCTCAGCACCCAGAGCAGTGACAAGCGGGGTGCTGCATGGGTCAATGCTGGGCCTGGTGCTATTTGGGCTCTTTATCTCTGATATAGCACATGAAGTGGGGAGCAAGGTTAGTCTGTTCGCACATTATACCAACTTGGGGGCAGTGGTGGATGAAGACGATGGATGGGGAAAACTGCAGGGGGACCTAACCAAACTAGAGACATGGTCGGTGGAGTGGCAGCTAGGATTTAGTGCAAAGAAGTGTAAGGTGATGCACTTCAGGGCTAAGAACCAGAAGAGGGACTATTGGTTGGGGATCAGAGAGGAGGAGAAGGACCTAGGGGTCTTGGTAACTGAACAACTCAGCCCACTGCACGAGAGCAGCGAAGGCAAACAGGATGCTGGGGTGCATCGCAAGGGGGTTCTCATCCAGACACAGGGATGTGATCCTACCTCTCTACAGATCATTGGTCAGACCGCACCTAGAGTACTATGTGCAATACTGGAGACCATACCTGAGGAAAGATATAAAGTTACTGGAAGGGGTGCAAAGGAGGGCAACAAAAACGTTAAAGGGGATGGAAGGAAAGAAATATGAAGTTAGGCTGAAGGACCTGAATATGTACACACTGGAGGAGAGGAGGGATGGAGGGATATGACTGAAGTGTTTAAATACCTGAGGGGGTAACTAAACCTAGCACTGAGGGGGTATTTAAACTGAGGAGTGGAAGAGAGACGAGCGGGCATGGACTAAGGGGGATGTTTCAAGAGGGAAATGAGGAGACACTACTTCTCTGAGAGGGTGGTGTCTAGTTGGAATATGCTGCCAGAGGGGATGGTAACATGTAGGACAGTCAATAGCTTTAAGGAGGAGTGAGATAAAGTAAGAGGAAGACTCAGGGGCAGGGGCTGGGACAAACAGGGGAGGAACTGAGGGGGAGGAGGCTGGGGCAGCTGCAATCTAGTGTGCTAACTGCACACTCGGGCAGACTTACATAGACCGATTGGTGTGTTCTGATGCCAGATTCTTATGTTCGTATGTAAAATCACAGTGACTCTGTTCATGAGCAGAGGTCCTAAAATGCCTATGTTGAAAATTTGGTGACAAATATCCATAAAATGACTGTGTTACAAGCGTATGTGATACAGTTTCCACGCACCTTCGTAACTTTGCAAATTTGCAGTATTTTCACTCCAGATTTTCAACATTGCCATTTTTTAAGACCTTCTTATGAACAGTACAGCTGTCATTTTTCACATCCTGCCCCAAATATGCGTTTATACATCTGGCGCAGAATACCGCGTTTGTTGTGGGAAATCAATGTTCAGGACAGATTAAGAAAAACATAGTGACAGTGTTCATGAACAGAGGTCACAGAATGCCTATGTTGAAAATTTGGTGAAATAATTCCACTAAATGACTGTTTTACACACATGCATGCCACACAAAAACAAGAGTATTGGACTTTAGGAGGGCTGACTTTGGGAAAATGAGAGTGCCTCAGAAAAACACTAGCAAACGGGCAAGAAGGAGGGGTGGAGGGACAATGGGGAATAATCAAAACAGCCATCACAGAGGCAACAAGCCTTTGTGTGAAATGAATCAACAAAACAAAATGAAGGAAAAAAAAACACTATGGTTCCCAAAAGAGGTGGAAGGGAAGTTTAAGAAGAAAAGGATAGCATTCAGGAAATAAAAGGAAACACAGAAGGAGCAGGACAGAGAACTTTATCAGTTAAAGCAGAAGGAGGCAGGGAAGGCAGTCAGAATAGCAAAGGCACAAACTGAGGAAAAGATAGTCAACTCTGTTAAGAACGGGGATAAAATCTTTTATAGGTACACTAAGGAGTGAAGAAAGACCAAGGGAGGGATACAGAGACTTAATAAAGGGGAGGGAATGTGGGCATAGGGTGACAGTGAAAAAGCAGGGGTGCTGAACGAATATTTCTGCTCAGTATTCACAATGGAAGAGGAGGTGGAGGTACTTAAATCAAAAAGAGAAACACTCTGAATGGGGGGGGGGTCAATACCAGTCCATTCACAGAAGAAAGTGTTTTGAAAGAACTCTTGAAACTGAGGGTGTACAATGCAATAGGGCATGATGGGATTCACCCCATAATTCTAAAAGGACTAAGAGTAGAACTAGTAATGCCACTGACTACTCTCTTTAACAAATCATGGGAGCATGGGGTGGTACCTGAGGACTGGAGGAGGGCAGATGTGATTCCGCTTCACAAAAGAGGGAGCAGGGCAGAGGCAGGAAACCACAGACCAGTTAGTTTGACCTCAGTGGTAGGGAAAATGATGGAGTCACTTCTGAAGGAAAGAATTGTTGAGTACCTAGAGGCCAGTGGGGCACTGGACCCAAGGCACCATGGTTTCACAGCAGGAAGGTCATGTCAGACGAACCTAATAGATTTCTTTGACTGGGTGAACAAAGTAGTAGACCAGGGAGGGGCTGTGATTATGGCCTACCTAGATTTTAGCAAGGCATTTGACACAGTCTCACACAAAAGATTAATATATAAGTTAGCCAGCCTTGGAGTGGGTCCCAAGGTGGCAGCCTGGATAAAAAACTGGCTGGACAACAGGATGCAAAGGGTAATAGTAAACGTAGTCCACAGTGAAGAAAGGAGGGTAACTAGTGGGGTACCGCAAGGTTCGGTACTGAGACGGGTCTTCTATAATGTCTTTATAAGTGACATTGGAGAGCACCTGGATGGAAAAGTATGTCTCTTTGCAGACGGCAAAAAGATCTGGAACAGGGTTGATACATAAGGTGGGATGGAAAGGATGAAAAGGGACTTGGCAAGGTTGGAGGAATGGTCAAATATATGTCAGCTCAGATTCAATGCAAAGAAGTGCAAGGTAATGCATCTGGGAAACAAAAACCCAGGGGAAGAGTACACAGTGGGGGGTGAGATAATAACAGCAACAAAAAATGAAAGAGACCTAGGAGTAATTATATCAGATGACCTAAAGGTGGGCAAGCAATGTGAGAAGGCAGTAAGGAGGGCTGGGGAGATACTGGGATGCATAGGGAGAGGCATCAACAGTAGAAAACAAGAAGTTGTTATCCCTTTGTACAGACAGTTGGTGAGACCCCATCTGGAGTACTGCGTGTTTCTGGAGACCCCATCTCCACAAAGACATAGACAGAGTGGAGGCTGTTCAGAGGAGGGCAACCAAAATGGTGCAGGGTCTGCACCAGAAGACATATGAGGAGAGACTAAAGCAGCTTAATATGTGCTGTATACCGTTGAGGAAAGGAGGGAGAGGGGGGACATGATAGAAACTTTCAAGTATCTCAAGGGAATTACCAAAGTGCAAAAGGGTAGCATCTTTCAGAAAAAGAGATGTGCAAGAACAAGGGGGCACAATTTGAAGATAGAGGGGGGACAGCTCTGAGGTTATGTTAGAAGGTATTTTTTCAGAGAGAGGGTTGTGGATGCATGGAACAGCCTTCCTGAGGAGGTTGTGGAGTCAGGAACAGTGGGAGAATTCAAGAATGCATGGGACAGGCATAAGGCAATTCTAGTGGGGGGTAGGAGGAAGTAAGCTGTTGATTAACTGGAATCTGCAGCTTATCCATCAGGTAGGGAAATGGGCAGACTAGGTGGGCCAAGCGGTCCTTATCTGCCGTCAAATTCTATGTTTGTGTTTCATTGTGCAGTTTGTGATCACAAATTCTCTCACTGTAAGTATTACCTGAGCAACCACTCCCGTCGTCACGGGGCAAAAACCACACCGCTGGGTTTTGTCTTAACGTCGCTTTATTTGATCAAACACACATGCATGTGGGACTTCTACAAAGGAGAAGTTCTCCGATTACAATTTACAGCAGCTTTTTATAAGCTAGATTTTGCACTTCTTATCTTGGAAAATACCAACATTTCAGTATAAGCCAATCATAAGACAGCATAACAAGTTTTTAGCAATGTAACAGAAAAACACATTGATATGCATGAGGTATTTTTCCCTGCTTATTTTATTTCTTTCCCATAACTGCTTGATACATATGCCTGGGTCAAGCTGACCTGAGAGAGACAATGAGTTTCACTCACACCATAGCAACGTACAGCTTGCCTTCAATGCCACTACGTGCTGTTATTTTTATATTTTGCCCAGGCATGCTCTTATCTTTATATTTTGTCCAAGCCCATTATTCAGGCTGGTACAACCAGTTCTGCTCAGTTTTATCTATCTTTCTGTTTTTACAAATGTACCTCAAGTAACCTCAGTACAAATTCTATAACCCTTAAGAAAAAGAAAACATGAACTCAGAAATTTCTACTACATTCATTATGACTGTTACAGCATGGCTTTCAAAGCAAGCATAGCTTCAAGGCATTTAATAGCAAATATAGCTTTAGGATATATAAAAATTCCCCTCACAAGTTTTCATGTATGCTCAGAAGTTTGAGCATTTTTAATACTTTCACTACAGACTTTCAACATTGCCATCTCTTCACACCTCCCTATGAATGGTACAGTTGTCATTCACATCCTGCCTGATCTGTGTTTTCATTCATCTGGCACACAATGGGCACGGTCACTGTGGAAACTTAAATTTTGGGACAGACTGACAAAATCAAAGTGCCACTGTTCATGAGAAGAGGTCCCAAATGCTTTCATGAGGTGGGACCACAAAATGCCCATGTTGAAAATTTGTACTACAAATACCAACACATGCCCGGGGCATTATAGTTTCTAACCATAATGTCCCACCCTGTACAGACTGACAGGCATCAGGGGTGTGCCTTTGGATTGCTGACTGTTATGCTCATGCTATTCCAACCCCACTCCCCACCCTGCAGCCAATGACAGGCATTGAGGTGTGCCTTGGACTCTTTGGCCCCAGAGTCCACCTCATTCTCCTATATTGCACCCATTTCAGAGTATGTCCTTATGGAGTGGGGTGACTGTAAAGCCGAACACCCCAAGGCACACCTCAACACTTGTCAGTGTCTGCAGGATAGGATGAGGTGAAATGGCATGAACGTTATGGGTGACAACCCAAATGCATACCCCAATGCCTGTCCATCTCTGCTGGGTGGAGGTGGGGTTGGCATGAAATTCGATACTTCACTGCCATTCCTACTCTGCATCTCTCTAACTCCTGCATTTCCAATGCTAATACCAGCAAGCAAACATTCGGCATTGACAAATGCTTGTTTAATAGTATGATAATCTCTTTTAGCTGGGTAATATTGAAAATAAAAAAAATATATATATATATATATTTATGTAATTGTATTATATGTAATGTTCTCTTTATGTTTTGATGCATGTTATGTAGTTGTCCTTTTTGATTTTTGTATAAAATTAATGATTATGTATCTGCAACTATTTGCACTAAGGACCCCAGTGAAAACGAGCTTTGCTCAATTGGGTAATTCATGTTCATATCTGAATAAAATATACTATCACTATGACATGGTAGAGAAGCTTTGACTAGCAACACTTTGGGACTGTTAGTGGTTGACTCCATAAAGTATCCGGGTGTCTTGGCTGTCTTGTTGAATTTCAGCACTGTCCAAACATAATTACTTACCTCTAGTACAAAATCTAAAGGTTGAATGTACAAGGTGGCAAGCTCTGCCACTCACTGTAATAGGCAGGGTCAGTGTTACAAAGATATGTACCCTCCCCAAGTGCTTATGCCTACGTCAGACACTCCCAATCAAACTGCCTGTATCCTTTTTCAAAACCATAGGACCACAACTTTGTATGGCGAGGTAAACCAGCAGATATAAAATGTGTTGTCCTATAGCAGTCAACTAAGCAGACAGGGTGTGCCTGCCCAACTTTATGTTTTACCACTGTGCAGTGTAGATGGCCTTCATTCTGGTGAATACCTCCAAGCTTAAACCAGCATGGTTGCACTTGAAGGGGGAGGAGTGGGGAGCAGATCTGCGCTATGACCTATTCTCCTCAGCACTGTCAAACCAGAAAACACCCAGCCCAGCTAATCCCTTCACAGGCAACCTACTAACGACTTGGAGGGCAGTACATAAACACATTGGGTACCCAGAGATGCTTTCTCCCAAAGCAGATCTGATAGCAGTCCTGAGAGGAAGAGCTGAATATAATGTATTTATGCAGCAGGCACTCCTGAGGTGGAGGCGCTTGGGCCTGTTACAGGTGGGTTCCCTATTCACTGGTAGCCACCTGAACATTTTTGCAGATCTTACAGTGAGGTATGGCATTCTAGACCGATTGTTTTTGCATACCCGCACCTGCAAGGGTGTCGGTAGCACTCAGTTCGCTCTTTGGGAACCTGCGGTGACATGTCTCCAGTGGAATGCCTGATACATGAGCCTCCAAACTCATGATCACTCACTGACTTTTAAGGGCTACCAATTGGCAGTTGTCTTCTACCCGCTGCAGATATCTTGGCCAAATGGGGTAAGGATATGAACACTGATCTTACATGGGAGATGTGGAAAGCTGCTGTTTCCAGCCTCAGTAGTTGTTTATTTATTTATTGAAAATGTTTCACCAGGAAAGGCACACTGAACAACAAGATGCTCATCTCACGGTGCGACCTGGGGGGAGGGGCTACAGTGGAGGCAGGTATACATACAAAAGTTGAATACAGATAATGAACATAGTTGGTGGGATTACATTTGAATTTGTTACATAAGGAGAACAGTACAGAACATAAACTTCAAGGACAGGGTATACATATCATGAGAACACATCGAGGGCAATACATGGTTACATAAGTGCCAGTAACAGCCTTGGGTGCCAGTAGGAATTGGAGAATGAAGATAGGAGGTAGAGGAGGAGTGGACTAGTAAACACTAGGTGTGTAGAGGGGTGGTGTAGTTGCGGAGGGGAAGGAGGGGAGTTAGGAGCTGTGAGGCTGAATAGCGTGAGTTATTAGGAAGGAGGGGAAGGGAAGGAGATATTAGGAGTAAATAAGAGGGAGTGAGGTGAGTGTAAGTGCTTAGGCGTGTATAATGCCAGACAATTAGGGTGAGAGAGCCGAGCCCATGGTCAGGCTAAGGGAGTCGGGAAGAGAAGGGGCCAGAAGTAATCACCTAAGGCAGGTTCAGTTGAATATTCTGTACAGCACTTATCTCACACCTGCGACAGTGCATCACTTTGACAATGCCAAATCCCCCATTTGCCTGAAATGTGAGGTAGAAGAAGGGAACATCATCCACATGGCGCTGAAATGCTCAAGGATCAGCCTCTTCCTGGGGGGGGAGTACACAAAATAATCAAGGCCACTAGTTTATGGTGATTAAAATAAACAAATTCCAATTTATTTTATTTATTTATTTATTTATGACTTTGATAACCGTCTGAGTGCACTGATCCCAGGGACCATTTTCAGGCATGACCCGGGCCATAACACATGGTGCAGGGTGACAGTGGAGTACAAGGTAACAGTAATACACATGAAACAGATTTGATACAAGCAACAATAGTAAACACAATATACAGGTTTGATGCATAGGTCCATTTGAGAACAGTGAATACAAGGTTTCAATATCAGACATGAGAAGACTTGGTAAAACAAACAAATCGTAGGCACAGTGTACAATGTGAGACTGCATCGTCCAGTGAGCAAGTAATACACAGAATACTCAGTAAAAAATATATATACAGTATATACAGGCAAGGAAGTCAAATATTACTGTGAAAAAAATGCAATATAACAGTTGTATAACAGTTGTAACAATTTCAGGACTTGAAGTTCCAAGAATTCCACTGGTGATTGTTAGTCTAATTTCCTGATTTTACTTGGATTCTACTATCATTATTTCAGCATGTGTATAAAGTCTTGCTATACAAAGCATTAAATTAAGCAAATTGAAAAAATACAGGAAGCAATTATAAAAAAATACAAGTTCTGTAAATTTACTGAGCTGGTATAAAATGTCAAATTCTGTAAAATTCTGTTTCTACCGGTGTCTAGGCAGTTCAGATTCTGGAATTTTATCAAGCTTTCCAGTAAAAACCAAAACACAGTGACTTTGAAAATAATTTGTGAGGTGCTGCAACATCCCTTGTCTAGAACCTCACTGGAACTACTATAAGGTGCTGGTACTTCATGTGCCCTCACAGAGGCACTAGACAACTGTGGAACCTTGCTTTAACAAATGCATGTAAAATTATTGCACAATCCTGATCAAGCAAGGACCTCCCAAGTGTGGCCCAGGGGAGCAGAAACTTATATCACAGCCTAAAACTAGAACATGTACAACACAAAGCAAACCGCACACCTGAAATATTTGACAGTTTTTGGTGTCCCCTGGATTAGGCTATAGAAGAAGGTGCCTTCCCAATATAGGATTAGATGCAGTGTAGTGGGCCTCACCAGAAGTAATATTATAAACTTATTGGCCAGGATATTCAAAGCAGTTGTGCATGGTGCAACTGAGTTGCACTGGCGCAAGTGCGGACTTGCGCCAAGGAGCTATATTCAGCGGGACTCATTGCGCACCACAAATCCCATTGCACCAATGCACAGCAACTATAATGAATGCAGGCACAAGTGCAGGGGACGTGCCCATGTGCCTGTGCGCAAGTGTGGAGCAAAACCGGGATGCGTTGAGCAGACTTGAGCCTATAAATACAGGGCATAAGCACACAGACAGCACTTACACCAGACAAGAGGGAGAGAGAGAGAGAGAGAGTGACAGAACAAATGAAAGAAGGAAGGACAGACAGACAGAAAGACAGACAGAGGGACAGAGAGAGTGAGGGACAGACAGACAGACAGACAGAGGCAGCCACAGAGGAAGAGAGACAGAAGTGGCAGTGGAGAGGGAGACAGGGGCAGAGAGAGTGAGAGGGACAGGCAGGCACAGTGCCAGCAGTGCACCAGGGTGGCACACAGCCCACAGCAGCCGACTGCCCAGGGGGATACAGGACATCAGGGGCCATGGATAGTGCACCTTTCTTGATGGAGGCCATAATGAGGGGTGTTAGGGGACAGGAGGAACAGCGACGTGGCTGAGGAAGGGCCCATCGGTGGTATGCCTGGAACAAGTGGTACCATGCCCGCACCACCTTTGAGAACTACTCCGACATGGAGATTGTGGGACGGTACTGCCTGAACAGGGCCATTCTGAGGAAGCTCTGTCAGCTGTGCAGTGAGGAGATGCAGACACCCACAAGATGGATCCACGCAATTTCTGTGGAGACCAAAGTGACAGCTGCCGTGTGCCTGCTCACCATGGGCACCTTCCAGAGACCAACAAGGGACACCACAGGCATAACCCAGTCAGCCATGTCATGCCTCCTCACACAGTTCCTCAATGCTCTGCTACCACGTGCTTCAGAATACAGCCATTTCCCCAGCACACAGGCGGAGCGTATAGCAACCATACAGGACTTCCACAGGGTAGAACGCATGCCTGGCATACCTGGGGCCATTGACTGCAACCACGTGGGAATCCGCACGCCACCTGGCCCTGAGGGTGTGGCCTACATCAATAGGAAGGGGTTCCTGAGCGTCAACTGCCAGGTGGTGTGCAATGCCACAGGGTACATCACCAATGTCTGTGCCACACACCCTGGGAGTGCACATGATGCATTCATCTGGCACAGCTCTGTGATGTGCCACAGGTTCGAGCATGGGGACATCTCCATGGGCCACCTAGTGGGTGAGTATGGGACAGGCAAGGGGTGACGGGCAGAGCAGGCCATGGGATGGGGAGGGCAGGGTGGGGATGCTGATGAGGGTGCCAGGGACAGTCAAGGGGCACAGCAAAGGATGTCAGAGGGCTAACCATGTCATTATCCACACAGGAGACGGTGCCTATCCACTGAGGCCCAGGCTGCTCACCCCCTATCAGTGCCTATCGTCCCCAGCAGAGGAATGCTACAGTGAGGCACACGCCAGCATGCACAACATCATTGAGCGTGTATTTTGCATGCTAAAGGCATGTTTCCATTTCCTAGACAGGTCTGGCGGTGCCCTACAGTACAGCCCTTCAGAAGCCTGAGGCCTATTCCTGGCCTGCTGCATACTGTGCAACGTGGCCATTGACCGTGGGATAGCTGTCGAGGCTGATGAGGATGACAGTAATGGGGACGACAGAGGCAATGGGCCGGAGGGTGGTGGACAGCCCCCCCCCCGGGTGGAGGGATCCTCGCCAGCATCATGACACCATCGCACAGGAGCACTATGGTGCACGCAGGTAGGTGCCATGAAACTCATGCAAGAGCCACACACACAGGTACAGCACATAGGCACGGGCATGCATGGCAATGGGCATGCACACAGAGACGTGGTGCAGGGGTAGGGGAATCACTGGTACACAACCACACACAACTGCACACAGCATCACACAGCAACACACACATGCACCCATGCACCCAGTGGCTGGCATGTGTCAGGGATCAGATGCATTGCACTGGTGCACAGCACAACCGGTTCTGAACTACCCTCATCATGCCCACGCCACATGGTCCAGTGGCTGGGCAGGCATGCACACAGGCAGCATGCGGCGTGACACACTGGTACCACACCAGTGGTATGCACATACATGACGCCCATGCGTGCACAGGGCAGCAGCTGCAGACTGCGGTCAGGGTGGTACACACATCAGGGCTGCCGAGCGGAACCTTGGCCACCATAGCCATGGAGGCAGCCACACCGGGGTCGATTGGCAGCCACAGGCTGCTCATCGGCCACAGGTGGTGTTTGCATCAGCCCCCCAGAGGCTGAACTGGGGGACCATGACAGGGTATGCGCGTGCGTAGGCGCCCAAACAGGCCTGCCCCAGGAGTGCCTAGGATGCCAACATCAGAGCCCAGTGTCAACAGTGAGGGTGTCACCTGATGCCAGGATCGTGTAGTGGACAGTGCACTGTATGGGGTCTGTGGTGGCCGGCCATGCCCTGTGGCAGCCAGCAGTGCAAAGCCATCCATGATCGCATTGGCAGTGTGATCCTGGGATGCAGTCGTGGCCTCCTGCATGCACTGTATCACCACCAGGAGCTGCACAGTGCCCCTCTCACGCTGCTCGGCTACCTGGTGCACCTCCGCATGCAGTGCATGCACCCCAGTGGCATGCAGCACCTGTTGCTCCACAGAGGCCTGCAGCAAATGGGTGTGTTCTGTCAATGGGTTGGCTTCCTGGGGTTCCCGGGCAGGACGCTGACCCTCCTGTGGTGACTGGCCATGCTGCACAGCCTCCCTCATAGGTGGACACTGCACAGTGGGGTCCTCATGGGGTATGTCCCTAGCTTGCGCCCCGGTGTGGACCCTGCATCCGGCTACCCTGTGGCACCTGCAGCCTACTGCCATTGCCCATCTGACCACTGAACGCTGCCCAGCACCTGCGTGGCCATACCACTACGACCATATGGCACAGCTGTGGCAGTGCACACAGCTGCACACACAGCAGTGGCAGGCAGCTGTACCCCTGCTGTCAGGTCGCTGGGCTCATTGCCTGTGTTGGTGTCTGGTATGGGCATCTCCCCCACAACACTGCCCATGCTGTCCAGGAGTAGGGCGAGGTCATCATCGGTGTCGGACCCGCCCCGATCTGTGTCTCCACACAGAGGATGCTGAGACTGTCATCCTGTAGAAACACACCCAGGGCCTCATCAGATCCCATGCCCAGGACATCTGGACAGTGGTGGCGTGCTGCAGCCTATCAGGCACCCGAATGCCCATGGAGGTGGATGTCTGGTCCTCCGGGGCTTTTCCTGCCTCTATGCTGCTTTTGGACCCACATCCTCCACACGCAGGCATGCCGGTGCTGAAAGAGAAAACAGGTGTGTCAGCGATGCAAAGCCCACAAGTGCCCCCCCCAACACAGCCACTGCATGCCGTGCATGGCCAATATACGTACCATGCAGTGATGGGCTACCACCTGTCTGGAATCCTCCTTCAGACACACCCTCCACGGTGCTGCGGTGCATGGTGGGTGCCATCAACTCCTCCTGTGCCGTGAGCTGTGGTGCATCTGCAGGCCCCCCTCCAGTGGCATTCCAGGCCACACAGATGGCCGCCACCTTCTCCTTAATGCACCGCTTGTCTGTGCCCACCTTCTGGCGGCACTTCTGCACTGACTGCTGGCGCTGCCCTGCTGGTACAAGCATACCGCCACCTCCTCCCAGGCCCCAGCCCTGCCCTGTGGTGTGCCTGTGGCACCACTGAACAGCAGCTCCCTGTTGAGGTAGGCCTCAAACAGGTCCTCTGCTTCTGCCTTCGTGAAGTTGGGCCTGCGCATGCGAGCAGGCCCATGCTCCTCACCCTCCTCACGTTCCGACATGTCGCTTCCTGTAGACATGGACAGCACAGTGTGTCAGTGGCAGCAGCACCCTATTCCATACCCCTGTTGTGCTGGCTGGGCTCAGTGTGCTCCAGCAGCATGTGCGACTTACTTCTAAAGGATGCAATACCGGTCCAAGGCATGAGCTTTGGCGCAACGCTAATGACATGCTAATTCCCCCAGTGCTCCACGCGTTGGCTGATGAGCTCATTTGCATGTGGTGGCTGAATATTGTGAATTTGCTCTGTGTGCAATGAGATTGCTCCAGAGCAAGTCACGGTGCAATGTGCACACATGTGCGGTGCACAGGACCACAGTGTGCATGGGCCAGATAGTGTACAGTCACCTATTGTGCACTGTGCACACACTGCGCAATAGGGGTCATGGTGCATGCTGTGCCATGCCTGCTATTGTGCGTGTGTGCACTGTGTGGCAGCTGACCTCTGACCCCTGCTGTGACCTCTGTTCCTGGGTGACTCGGGCACCCATGACCCCACCTAGCCACACCCATGCCGTGCATCTCTGAGACTGCACAATGGGTGGACACAGCGCATGTCCCCTCGGCCCATGCATCTGGTGCATGTAGTGGCCACGTGCACCTACCACCGCCATTTTGCTCCACGGCTCACACCTGAGACATGGCACAGCAGTGACTGGGACAAGCGGCCAACTGGACGCAGGTCGAGCTTGTCAACCTCGTAGCCTGTGTCCAGCCCCACGTACCTCAACTTTTTTGGCAGGAACCACTGCAGCAGCCCTGGGTGGCTGTGTGGCAGGCCATTGCTGCCTCACTACGGCAGGGCACAGGGGTGACCAGGATGGTGGAGCAGTGTTGCCACCATTATGGAGACCTGGCTCGGAGGCACCCAGAGTGCCTCAGGAGGCTGGAGGCGTGCGTCAGGCGTGGGGCTGTTTTACAGCCAGGTGAATCATGCATGTGTGCCCTGGTGCTGTACTGTGGTATTGGCTAGGCTGCCTGGCATGTCCTGCAGGGCAGTGTACTACCATCGTGTGCATTGCGGGGTGGCATTGCCCTCCGCCACTTGCATTGCGATGCCACTGTGTGGGACGTGTTGGGCAGGGGCTAACCCTGTGCACAGGGGTGGGGGTGGGCAGCCGCTGTGGTTGGTTACTGATGTGTACCTGTTTCTGTTTCATTCCTAGGACCTGAAGACCGAAGACGGATGACTCTGGCAGGATGCCAGGCTGCAGCGGCCCAGGGTGGAAGAGTGGCTCCGGCACCAGTGGGGCCACAGAGGGCAGGTAGGCACTGACATTGTCCTGCACACCGTCATTGGGGAGTGGTGGGGGCATGGATGCAGGCATAGCCACCTGTGCTGTGTGCCGTGGCAGCTGTGTGTGATTCACTGTGCGTGGCACCCACCACTGTGGCGCATCCATTGGACACGTGTGCCAGCTGCTGGTGGGGTGGGTGTGCGCCTGGCTGCCACTGATGTTGCTGTGGTGCTGCCGGTGCACTGTGCCATGTGACTGCCATGGTACAGTCGGATGGCCACTGTGTGGCAGGGACCACTGCTGTGCTCTGATGTAGTGTGCCGTGTTGCTGGCAGGCATTGGCCCACACCCCTGTGGGTGGCCTGTACGGGGCCTCCGGGGGGGGGTGTTCCCGCTGCCCAGTACGTGCTGTGGTTGGGCATGGTTCCTTGGGACATTGCATTGATCACCTGTCCTGTCCCTTTTCCTAGGTGTCCGGCGGTGGCACAAGAGGCCCCTCTACTGCTGGCTTCTGAGGCAGCTGATCTTATTTACATCGACTACGATGGAGGTGTTGAATGATATTGGTGGACAGGAGGCAGCGATGTCTGCAGGGGGCGGCAGGCCATGGTCGCCGCTAGTCGGGCCCTGATTTCCCCTGTTTCCCCAGCCGTACCTCCCCCTCCAGTCCCTCTTCCCACTGTACAGTCCCTGTTCCCTCCTCCCTCCCCTCGCTTTCCTACCCTCCCCCACACCCTTCACTTGTATATAGTTGTTTTGCACATTATATTACTTTTGACTTGCCTGCCTGTGTCTGTGTCTGCTTTGCAGGTGGCATGAGAAGCCATGCTGCAGTGGCCCAGTGCCTGTCTGCGTGGTGTGCATGTGTTGGGGTACATGTTGTGCTTCTGTGGATCACTACTGTGTGCTGCAGTGTGTCCCACAGTGGTGGTGTCCCTCCCCTCGGTTGATGGATGTGCCTTGGGGTGCCCTTGGGGCAGCTGTCAGGGTTGTGAGGTGGGTGTGTATGCTTGGCTGCGTGGTCCTGGGTGTGGCCTGCCCTGATCTGGATGTGTGGGGGGGACACAGCCTGAAGCCTGTGAGGGCCCCCTTGGTGGCCCTCCGTCCACCATTGGCACCCCCTGATGCCTACTGTCTGTGCCACTGTTGTGTTCTGGGGTGGGGGTCTGGCTGCCTGTGTGCACCCTGCTATGTCCAGCTGGTGGTGGCCACCTGTGGCCTGTCACCATGCTTCCCTGGCTCTGTCCCTGGGTCCCCTCTCTGTGTCTTGCCACTTCTGTTGCTCTGTTGCTCTGCTCCCACGGTTGCCCTGGGGCTTCTCTGTCTGTCCATGGTGCACCTGTGGTTGCACCATGGCGCAACTGTGCCATAGTTAGCTGGGTTGCACTGGTGCAGTGCGGCCAGTGCAACCTCTGAATATGGCTCCTGTTGCGGCATGGTGCGTTGGATTTGCACTGCGTCATACTTGCGCCGGCCTTTGTCGCATTTCTGAATATCTGGGCCATTGTCTTTGTTACATTGACTAGTGCAGATATACTTAACCCCCCCTCCCCCCGGCCCTAAACCATGGGGATCTTCTTCCAGGACTTTTGTGTCAATTTATCTTGTGCCGTTCTTGCTTTGTTATTATCCATGGGCAACTATGTAGGTAACATATCTGTAACTTCTATTGCAACATGAAATGGTTTGTATTGTTATATGAAATATAAAGCTCTAGTCTTTGTAAATTAACGGCATAGAACCGTGTATACTAAAATTATCATACTGAACTAACTGTTCCTGTACTTTGGTTGATACAAAAACATTAAAGAAAAATAAATAAATAAATACCCGGGCATTAAAATCCTGCTGTGTCTAGATAGGTTATATGAAGTAAACATCTAGCCTTATCAACACAGCTGGTGGCTGATCTCCAGGAATGGCACAACTTCCTTTGAGTCTGATAAGCCAAACAGATGCAGTGAGGATGGTGATGCTGCCTCACTGCCCCTACATATTTCAGGACATTCCAGTTCAGATCCCTGAGCAGGACTGGAGAAAATGGGTATCACGTCTTATTAGCGACCCAAAATGAGTGACTAGAAATATAGCGACTCATTTTGGGTGCTATTTTTGTGGGCTGCCCTGCAAAATAGCGAGGGTATGGAACAGCGACTATAGGGAAGGGCAAACGGAAGGGGGAATAGTGAGGGGAAGGGGAGGGACAGGGAAGGGGTTTTCAGGGACTGGGGTATCTGCTTTTGCCGACCTAGCCATATGGCATGGTGGTGTGGGAGGCTAGCTCTGGCAGAGCAGGTACTGGGTTTGGGACTGGCAGCAGGTGGCATTTTGCCACAGCTGTGAGCTGCGGCACTTATTTTTGCCCAACATCTGGCTTTTGCCCCCTCCCTGATATGTACCCCCCTGGAACTGAGAATCCTAATTCAGGGGGTGCGGGGGGCCAAGAAAACACTTTTATTTGGTATCTGGATGTCGGGTCACCTTAAAGTGTATATAGCTGATTTGCTTTTCGGCAGTATACACTCACCATAATAGCGATCGCTGTGCTGTGATCACTATTATGACATGGAACCCATCTCATGGTTTGTATGGGCAGGGAAACACCCCAGAACCTGCTTCTGTACATTGATGTTACCAAATGCAACAGGGAGGCAAGCTTTACCTAACTTACAGGTATATTACTCAGCAACTCCATTACAGGTCCTCTTCCAGTGGCATATGGAAGGCCCTGGCCCATAGTGGCTGGACCTAGAACTGGACACTCATCCCTTCTAGGATAGGGTACGGTTCTTTTATGGGACTCATCAATGGGATTCTGAGCTGTGGCCACAGAACCTGTGGATGGCAGAAGTGGGGATGGTATGGAGAGAAGCAATAACCTCACTAGGCCTTACCCTGGCTCTTCTTTGAGTTTGTCCAGTGGCCCACCTGGAGGGCTTTGTACCAGCCACTCAGGACCTTACATTCTGAAGATGGCAGAAACTGAATGTGGCGTATCTGTCCCAGTTCTGTGCAAGCCATCAGATAAAGACATTTATATATGACATTTAGATTTTAATGTCCTGTTTTATTTCAAATAAGATGGTGGCTAGGTGCTTAATATTTGGCTCCGGGTCTCCAGGTACATCCTTTGGGGTTATTGTATCTGATGACTTCAAAGTGGCATGGCAGTGTGATAAAGCAGTGGGTAGGGCCAATGGGATATTGGGATGCATAGGGAGAGGTATCTGCAGCAGGAGGTGGAGGTGGTGTTGCCATTGTATAGCTCACTTGTGAGATCCCACCTGGAGTATTGTGTCCTGTTGTGGAGGCTGCACCTCAGAAAGGGCATAGACAGGATGGAGGCAGTCTAAAGGAGGGTAGCTAAAGTAGTGCAAGGGATGCATTAAAAATCCTATGAGGAAAGACATAGGGATCTCAACATGTACAGCCCGGAAGAGAGGAGAGCAAGCAGGGGCATGACAGAGACATGCAGATACCTCACCTGGAGTGAAGATTGTGCAGGAGTGGAGTCTCTTTCAAATGAGAAAGCGCACCAGGACAAAAGGGCATGCAATGAAGCTGGGGGGTTAAGAAGGATGTGAGGAAGTGCTGCTTTACTGAAAGAAAGGTGGCCACCTGGAAAAGACTGCCAGTAGAAGTGGTGGAGGTGAAAACAGCAAGGGTTTCAAGCATGCATGGGACAGACATAATGGAATATTAACAAATAAGCAGGGAGGAGGGAGGGTTGCTGGAGACCATTTAGGATCTGCAGTGACAGACTAGGTAGTGACAATCAGGACAGACTGGGTGGGTCAAATGGTCCTTTTCTGCTGACAAACTCTTTGAATACAAAGGTCAGGGGTCAGGAACAGTTGCAGGAGGGGGTGGCAAGGTCATGGAGAAAGGATGTTTGGGAGGAGAAGGGCAAGGCCGAGCGGATAGTCAGGGGAGGGATTGCCAGAGTTTAGGAAAATGATACGTGAAGGCAGCTTGGCCCATGAAAGTTTTCCGGGGGGGGGGATGGGAAGCAGTATTCAGGAGGGGAATAGGAGGAGGGTGGGAAAGGAGGGAAGAGAGGCATGGGGAAGACAGCAAAACCAGAATTTGGAGGTAAAAGTAGCCCAGTGTATGAGGTGTCTGGCATCAAAGGAAGAGAGGGGGAAGGGGGAGTAGAGACAGCAATGGTATGTGTGAGGGGGGCAGTCCAAAGCAAAGCAGCAGGAGTGGAACAGGGGTCCAATATAGCAAGGTGGACTTGGAAGCACTGCTGCAGACAATGTCACCTAGTTCAGCCCATTGTGACCCTTTATTATTGATTCTTTATAATATTTATCTGTAATTGTATTACATTTTACTCCATATGACATGGAGTGATGGTAAGTCAGGAATAAACTTGTTAATGTTCTGCAGCAAATATACTTCAACCTTACCCCACTGTGTGAAATAGGCATTAGTTACTGAAATACAGTATTACCTGAGCTGTAGTATCAGGACGGTGGACCAGCATTGAATTACATTTTTTAAGTTTTAGGCTGGTATAGGGGCACATAAGGGGTCTTTTTTAACCTCCCATTATATGTTTTTGAGCTTATATTTTATTGCTTTTTCAACAAGTTAAATACAAGCTGTTCCATCAGAAATCAATACACATGTAATGACTTACAGTATGCACAATAGTACAGTCATATACTAATCATCATAAGAAATCTAATTGGCTTCAGATTAAGTTACAACAATTTGGGGGTATCCCTTTAAGTTCAGTACAATACCTTACAATTGTTGGAACATTGCCATTACTTGCCAAGAACAAGAACATCATTACACTGATGAAACTTTAATATAAAAAAATGTGATTCCCCACTTCTATGGGATTAGTGTTCTCTGATTTCCACATAGTAAACGGAGATAGGGACCCATGGATAAAGAACTGTAAAAAGTACCTACTTAACAGTCACACAAACCTCCCTAATGCTAATATTTAAACTGCACCTTATATTGAACTTTCTCTGAATAAACAGCTGAAACAGTCATAAGCAAAATGTTTGATAAACACATTATTGTTTGTTTTATAAGGCAATTGACTTGCCCGATGTCCTATGTTACTCCAGCTTTGCACAGTCTCCTCTTGCACGTATGCTTACTTGTGCAGCCTCCATTATATGGCAGGAATAGGACCACGGCACAGTCACAGATATGTAGGAGCTCCACGAGGGTCTGTTAGCCAGGAGGCCATTTTGTTAAAATACAAGTTGCACAAAATGAAAGGAGTGTTCCGACCCTTTAGATATACCCCTACAAACCATTAAACAGTGACACCCAAAAACGAGGTTTTAACCTAACATAGTAACTAATGTTTCAGACTACAGTCTTTATTTTCCTCACCCCTCCATTAAAGTCCACCAGTCATTAGCTTCAATCCTCCTCTGATGTAGAATCCGATTCTTCCTGGCGCTTTTCAAATTCAGCTCGCAATTTTGCTGCCACTTTACCAGCTGCTTGAGGATCAGTATGTATATAGGTTTTACCCCCATAGCAAATTTTCAACTTGGCTGGCATCAGCATCGAGTGTTGAATTCCTAGGGTTCTGAGCTGTGACCAGATGCCATCAAATGCTTTGCGCTTGCAACGCATGGAATAGCTCAGATCGGGAAACAGTCGTACTGGTTGTCCTTGATGTTCCAGCAGTTCAGCTGTACGAGCCACTTGCAAAAGGTCATCCCATTCACCCGAATCTGCCAGAACCACCATTATGGTTCTTGGAGGTGGATTGTCTCCCAGATGTCTGTGAGGGGTTACCCTGTAAGCTTTCTTGACTGCGATCTTTGTTATCTGTAGCCGGTCTATGAGCCACCCCTGTAGAAAAGATTTTAGATGAATTTCTTCTTCTGCCCCCTCAGGCACACCAACCACACATATATTCATGGCTCTGGCTTGATTCTCTAAGTGCTTCAGATATTGCCTAAGGAGCATATTTTCTTTGAGGAGACCTGATGCAGTTGTCAAAGCCTTGTTGGCTATGTCCGTAGTTGCTTTTGTCTCCGTTTCGATTCCTGCAACTTTAACCTCCATTATTGTGAATTTAGACACCAGCGACTCTACCTTTAAGTCCATGGCCTGGATTGCTTTGACAAGCACTGCGTTGGTGGGCTGAGTTGCTCCCTCATTCAAAGCAGACATTGATGGCTCCTCATCCCTCATTTGCTGTGGTTACTTGAGTTGATTCTCTTTTTGGTTACCTCCTTGGGTATTTCTGCCCATTTTTCTTGCTATTGAGAATCAGAAAATTCAG
Organism: Neoceratodus forsteri; assembly: GCA_016271365.2. Taxonomy (NCBI): domain Eukaryota; kingdom Metazoa; phylum Chordata; order Ceratodontiformes; family Ceratodontidae; genus Neoceratodus; species Neoceratodus forsteri. The sequence continues at coordinate 1,286,633,906 of CM028132.1, forward strand.
CTGTGTTCTCTTTATACAATAGGGACCATAAAAAACTGTTTTGTTTATTCAGAGTTTGATTTTTTGAGAGATTTGAAGATTGTAGCAGGCAGAACTCTCTTCCATGCATCTTTCCAGTTCGGCAGCTAGCTCTGCCCCTCAGCCTCCCATTATATTGTGCATGGAAGTGGGACTGGGCTCACTTCAGAGCTTTGGAGCTTGAGCCCTTGTGCCCTTTCTCAGTAATTCCAACACTGATGAGGACCAAAGACCGAAGAAGAAGAATTAGCATTTATATAGCACTTTTCATACACATTGCACCTCAAGTGAGTTACAGGCAATGAGAAACTGGTAGTGACGTCATACATTGACACCCATACACAGCCTTGTACAATTGTATGAACTGGACATACAGAGGCCCATTGCATTTAGTTGTCATTTGTGGTAAAAAATAAAAGAATTAGGAATAATCAAAATTCTTCTGGCTAGAACAATACAAATTGTATATCCAGAGAGCTTCTGAGGATTTTTAAAGAAAGACAAGAAATGGCCCCTGTCACGAACTCACTCCTGAGGGTCAGGTCCACTGAGCTTACAGTGCCCATCCCTAAGTGCAATCCATGATGGGGGGGTTTGCAGGGATACCCACCTCGTGTCCTTTTAGAATGCTTGCCGAGGTCACGACTGAACACCTGCCACAAGGACCCTGGGCATCCCTCTAAACTCTGGAAAAGGGCACAATACCAGCCTTGAGTCTTGTAGCCAAATATGAACCCTTCTTGGTTGTTACACAAATGGGGAAGATTCAGGCATGCAGTCAGAAAAAAAGACACAGCACCAACACTTCTTGAAAAATGTAAAGCTGTATTAAACTCACGAATGGATGACAACCGATGTTGAATACAGTAGCGCCATGCAAGGCAACAACAGCTCCAAGACACAAAAGAAAGCCCAACCAGTTTCATGCCAAAAAGCGCCTCCTCAGGGACTGATTTAGAAATGACAAAAGACCTTTAAATAGAGAGTACAATTTAAAGTGACAGTACACCAAAAAACATATAAAAATGTGAAAATACCAAACATACACCTTAATGCAAAACATAGATTTCATGAAAATACTCATACAAAGGACTATTAACAATATTAATAATAAAAGATGTAAATAACAAGTAACTCTAAATTCGGGCATATTCAAAAAGAACATACAATTAAGTATGTAAAAATGTATCTATATATAAATTTTAACAAACAGTAATACATTATATACCAAAAATCAATGAAGGAACTCCAACCTAAAAAGAAGGGAGAAAAAGATAATGTAAATGACACAGAATGCCACATCACTACATCAATACTCAAAAGCATTATTTTGAATATTTAAACCTCAAAAAGGGTGCAATATCAAAAGCGTCATTTAATCCTGGATGTAGTAAAGCATTTAATGTATAAATCCAAAAGGACTCTCTGCACAGAATTCTATTCTCCAAATCCCCTCCACGTGGACCAATATTCACCTTTTCAATACCACAAAAAGTAAATGTATGTTTAGTGTCATAATGATATAACTGTAGATGTTGCGCTAAGGCATTCCTATCATTATGACATCTAATGTCACTGGTGTGTTCACAAACCCTCAATTTAAGTGCCCTTGAGGTTTTACCTATATAGAAGGCACCACAGGTACAGGTAGCCAAATACACCACCCATGTGGAAGAACAATTAATAAACTGTCTCACATCAAACTGCCTATTAACATTAACTGAAGAAAAATATTTTTTCTGATCCATAATGTTACAGAACTTGCAATGCCCACAGCGAAAAAAGCCCACTGGTGGTAAAGGTAACCAACTGGTACTAGATTTACTCACCGGTTGGTATGAATGTTCTAATAAATCTGAAATGTTCCTACCTTTTCTATAGACAAACCTAGGTTTAGTTTTTACTATATCTTTTAAAGAAGTATCTGTACTTAAGATGGACCAATGTCTATCAATAATATCCTTGATCCCTGCTGTATTCTGACGAAAAGTTGTAATGAAATTAAGATGTTCATCATCTTTCGGTCTTGTTTTATATTTTAACAGTTCACTCCTAGGCATATTACGCACCTGATCCATGGATCTTTGCAATACACCAGTGGCATAACCTCTACTCATAAATCTCTCTGCCATTTCAGACATACAAACTTCAGAATCTCCAGGTTCACTGCAGTTACGCTTAACCCTCATAAACTGTGATTTTGGGATGTTACTGATGGTGTGGTGAGGGTGACAGCTGGAAGCATGTAAAACAGAATTTCTATCCGTAGGTTTACGAAAAATAGACGTACGAATAGTACCATCCTGTAATTTCACAATATCTAGATCCAAAAAACTAATATGTCTAGGATCTGCTTGTACTGAAAATTTTAAATGTGTATTTGATAAATGCAAATATTCCACAAAACTTTCCAGCTCAAAAAAGGTCCCCCGCCACACCAGCAGAACATCATCAATAAAGCATCTCCATAGGTCGATCTTATCATAAAAAGGATTCTTAACACGATCATAAATTACATCCCTTTCCCACTGTCCCAAATAAAGGTTAGCATAGTTAGGAGCAAATGTTGCTCCCATAGCTGTCCCTTTAATTTGGTGATAATATTTCCCCTGAAAGCTGAAAACACTGAATTTAAGCACAAATTCAGATAATTTGACCAAAAAATCTTTTTCACATACATCCAAAGTGGTAGTAAGGTCTAACCAAGCACGCACCGCCTCAAGTCCACCCTGGTGTGGTATGTTAGTATACAAAGATTCAATATCCGTAGATACCAACAACCATGACTGCTCAATTTGTAAGTTATCCAGGATCCCCAAAGTTTGTGTGGTATCCCTCAAATAAGAAGGTAACGATCCCACTATATCCCGTATATGAGCATCCACATATTGGGAAAGTGGTTCAGTGAGAGAACCAATCCCTGAAACAATGGGTCTTCCTGGAGGACTTTGTACACTTTTGTGGACTTTTGGCAGGATGTAAATGGTAGCCCTCACTGGATGTTGCACTGTGAGAAAATCAAGGGAATCTTTAGATATCATACCATCCTGGAATGCCTGGAAAAGGTAAACATCAATTTCCTTCTTAAAGTCCAAAGTAGGATCTTTTTCCAAGGGTCTATAAAAAGTGTCATTGTCCAACTGACGATATACTTCCTGTATATAGTCCTTAGTATTCAACACCACCACTGCTCCCCCTTTATCCGCCGGTTTAATGGTAACTGAACAGTTGTTCTCTAATTCAATTAATGCTTCCTTCTCCCCATGATTTAGATTACAAAATAAATGAGAAGTCTGTTTCTTAAACATACTATCTTTGGGGTAGCAGTGTGCTCCTGATTTCATCTTCTCCAACAGGACATACAACAACCTGTTTCAAAATCCCTACGGACTCCTCATTGAGACTTTAGTATTCTCCCTATCTCTACCCAGATATCCCTCACTCAACTGGTTGCTTATGGAAGCACCCCTTAGCAATAACATTTTGTGACAGATTATTTATAACTGTCCCACAACTCACACACAATTTAGAAATCTTGCTCAGGCAGTTTTCTTAAAAACAAATGTTTTTACTAAAATACTTCAATAATAATCATACAGTTACAACTAAAAGATGCACTAATTTGGTCACAGAATAACAGAAATAAAAGTGGAAAAATATACATGAAAAACACACTATAACTCTTATCTAAAGTCTACCTTAAGTCTGTAGTAAATTGAAGTCCAAAGAAAGTAAATGAAATATTCAGTTTCCTTTGTACTGGCAGACTTGGGTTGTAGCAGTTTTGCTTCTTGTATCAGGTGAAGAGTGTCCCTTGTAGATGCTCAACAAAAATGAGTGTGAATGACCCTTGTTCAATTCCTTATATAGCAGGAGGAAACCTGAAGAAAAATAACTTTCTAATCCCAAAGGGGCCTTCTCTTTTAGGCCTGAGTAGATGTCACTCTTTCTCTTTCCCCACAATCTAATTTTCCTAGTGGCCTTTGATGTCTCTACTATCTTACTGGGAATAAAATTGACACCTGTAACAGAATTCACACAGGTCTGCCAAAAAGGATGTTCCTGGTCCTCTCACCTCATAAGATGCAACATACCATAACAGTTTCCTGGAATCAGAGCATCCTGTCTCTGAAGTACATGGTTTATGACAGGTAAATGGATTTTGGCATATCTCTGTTAAGGGACCTGGAAATGCAACCTTAGCTTCCTGGCAAGCAGCTGTCCCTCAGGTCAGAGGAAGGTCAAACATTTTTAAAAGAAATCCAGTCTCTCTCTTTCTCTTTCTCTCCATGTGCCCCTTGCATTAACACTGGCATTCTTGTGGCATGTACACATACACAAAGTTACATAAAAAAATTATAACAGAATTATATGTGCAAATAATGACTGGCAGTTGGCTAGCTCGCCACAGTCGCAATATAAAAAAACACTAAGGACCCTGTTCTTCCACAAGAATATAAGACTTTATGTAATAGTTGTAAAACAGTGGTTAGAACAGCTAAAATTAACCATATAAAATCCAGTTTGACATCTAATCAAGGGAACCAAAAAAACTGGGGAACAGTATTAATAGCTTAACTGGCAGAGCTAAGTGTGCTCATGTTGTGGACCATTGAAGGTAAAGATGGGATAATCTGTGATCCTAAGGGTATTGTTTCACTGTTTAATGATTTCTTTGGGGACCTTGATAAGTACAGACATTTTTCTACAGGATACCTTCCTCTCTTGGACTCTCCTGAAAATTTGCCTAGCTCCCCTACACCTAAATTTTATTTTATAAATCTAACTGTTGAGCAGGTGACTAAATTTTTGAGTCATGCCAATCCAAAACCTATAAGCAGTCCTGATGGGATTGACTACATGCTAGTTAAATTGGCCAGTGAGGTGTTTGCTTATCTCATCTTTAAAATGTTTCATTTTTCTTTACAGTATATACTGGTGCCTATCCTAAACTGTGGAACATGGCCACCATTATCCACATCTATAAATCAGGTCCTAAAGAAGCTCATCTCCAACTACAACCAAATTTGAAAAAATGATATTTGACCAAACCTCTGAATATATTTTGCAAAATGGTTTGTTGACCAGTGCCCAGCATGGGCTCCACCCCCAACTAAACACAGAAGCTTCCTTGATGAGGTTCACAGATTGTGTTTACCGAACATTAGTCTCAGGTAGTTATGTAGTATCGGTGTTCATGGACCTTACTAAGGCATAATGCATTCGAACTTGCTGACCATGAAATGTTGGTTCTGGCATTGGTTGCATTCAGTTTTTTTCCTGATGTCACCAAGTGGTTCAAAAATTACTTGTCAGATATGGTTCACAGGACAACTACTGGCAACAAATTTTCTGATTTTTGACTAATCTGTTGTGGGGTCTCACATCCATGGTCCTCTACTATTTTACATTTGTTGTTTTCCTTGCCAAATGCCCGTACAACATTTGAAACCATTTTGCATGTGGATGATGCTGTGTTCTTCTGTATGAGTAGGGATTTGGCAACCTTGAACAAAACTATTCAGAATGATTTTGACCTTTTACAGACTTGTTTTTTAAATAGCAGGATGGTGAGTGTGAGGGAATTTTTATATATCCTAAAGCTATATTTGCTATTAAATGCCTTGAAGCTATGCTTGCTTTAAAAACAATCCTGTAACAAAGTCATAATGAATGTAGTAGAAATTTCTGAGTTCATGTTTTCTTTTTTTAAGGGTTATAGAATTTGTACTAAGGTTACTTGAGGTACATTTGTAAAAACAGAAAAATAGATAAAACTAGAGCAGAACTGGTTGTACCAGCCTAAATAATGGGCTTGGACAAAATATAAAGATAAGAGCATGCCTGGGCAAAATATAAAAATAACAACGTAGTAGCATTGAAAAGCAAGCTATACGTTGCTATGGTGTGGTAAAACTCATTGTCTCTCAGGTCAGCTTGACCCAGGCATATGTATCAAGCAGTGTTGGGAAAGAAATGGAATAAGTAGTGGAAAGTACCTCATACATAAACTTGTTTTTCTTTTTCTGTTACATTGCTGAAAACTTGTTATGCTGTCTTATGATTGGCTTATACTGAAATGTTGGTATTTTTCAAGATAAGAAGTGCAAAATCTAGCTTATAAAAAGCTGCTGTAAATTGTAATCGGAGAACTTCTCCGTTGTAGAAAGTCCACATGCATGTGTGTTTGATCAAATAAAGCGTTAAGACAAAACCCAGTGGTGTGGTTTTTGCCCGTGACGACAGGAGTGGTTGCTCAGGTAATACTTACAGTGAGAGAATTTGCGATCACAGTTTTGGCGTAGTCGGCAGGATGAGTTCTTGGTCCGTGTCACCTCATGATCGGGTTGTTTCCTTGGACAAAATAAGGACATTTTTGGAACCCCATCAGGATGTGGCGCTTAGAGGCTAGGCGACACTCACCATCACTGTAAGTACAAGAATACCTTGGAGCGAGTGTGCTATAAAGGACAGGCCTAAATAATATGGGAAACAAGGGAAAAAATAGCTGGGTCCAGAGTTAGTATTATCTGGACCGGCAAAATATATGTTTGACAAGTTTGACTAAACAAATTACAAGGGCAACTGCACTGCCCTTTGTACTTGTAATTGTGTTGTTGCAAGTATATATACTGTTAGAGCCAATGATGGCTTTCACAGTTCAGGCTGCTTTAGGAGAAAAACAGCGGCTGATTAAGCAAAGTTAGATAAGCAACATCTAGAGAAAGAAAATAAACTACTGTGGATGTACGCACAGTAGGTGACTACAGACGTGGATGATTTGAAAATCCCCCATGTTGCCTATCTGTGTAGTTTCAAGTTTTCTGTATCAATTTCAGTTCCCTTGCCTCCTATAGAGGCTAAAACATTTGATCCAAACCCAAGTACTGGGGACCTCTACCAGATGGATCTCAACCTAGTACTGTTAGAGATTTTTGTTTGCTTTTTAAACTGCAAACCAGAGCTCTGAAAAGACTTGGTTTGGTAGGTTACTAAAATGGCCAAAAGAAAACCTTTGAAAGGGTTAATAGCTGCAGTGTTTGGAAATTATCATGAAGGTCCTGCAGTCAGTTTTCTTACTCAGACTAGTGTATCGGAAAAGAAGAAGAAAAAAAAACCTTGGCACCGGGTAAGTCTGAATTTTTTTTATTCAAAGTTGTTTTATGTCTGTCTGTTTTATTTCTGTAATACATATACTAAACAAGGTAATGCTCCGTCTTTCTCGTGCATATTTTCTAGCTTATATCTGTGTTCTGTAATTATGTTCTGTTGTCAAGGTTGCGAGATAGGACTGACTGCCTTCAGTGCACAACATGTTACAGTAAAAAAAAGAAAGAAGCTTCTTTGCCTCATAGCTGACTGTTTTAATTGGCTTTATTTTTAATGGAACATTTGTGCTGCCTAGATAGGGTCAGTGAAGAACTTTTTGTTTGTAGTTGTTGGATTGGAGCAGGTAGTGTTGATGGTGAAGAGTTATGACGTCATATAGATTGCAATGTGCAGAAAGATTTGTAGTTTGCAAGCAATGTGCAAGCCACTGCTAGGTGAAAATGTAATGTGTTAACAGCTATAAATGGCTTTATCATACTTCTAGTTATAACCCAAAAATTTTTTGCAAAATGGCAGGGTGCCATATTTTGGCTATATGCCAAAAGGTGTAACCATGTTATACAAGATGTGTTCACTTACAGATGATATGTTGTGCTGCGTTTTAAAGGAGTTAAAATGTGTTTAAAAAAGTGTTTTGTTCTGGAAAGATTTGGCATGGCGATATGTATAAATGTGTTGATTTAAAAATTGTCAGTGTTACAAGACAGGGGGAGGCAGCACATATATCTAAAACACGTACAGTTTTCTAATGAAACTATGGGCATTACCTCAGCAAATTGGTGTGAAACAATGTCAGTCTTATTTTGTGTTAAGTATTTCTTTTTGTGTATGTGTATGTGTGTGTACTGTCTTGGCCAGCAGTTTTATTCTATGCTTTAAAGATATTTAATATCAGTAGTGTCAAGGACACTAAAAAAAAAAAAAACTGGGTTTGAACGACCCTTGCATGCACACTGTGACCTTTTGCACGTTATTTGACCTTCGTGTGTTTCAACATTTTATGTTACTACCAGTTCAAACTTGATGTGTATTCCATACCTAAAGCACAACTTTTCACACAAATATATGTTTTCATGAAAGCACACCAAGAGTGAACCATGTAATTTGACTTTTATTGCAAAACTAGTATTCTAAGTGAAGAGGAACAAACTTTTCTTCTTGTCTCACTGCTTCTGACTTGCAGCCAACACAGGCAATACTCCAGCTGGAAGGGAGAATTATTCATCATCTCCCATATTTTTATTATATATATATATATATATATATATATATATATATATATATAGTACGCTTTTGAAAAAGGACTATTACAGCTGTTTTTGAGAGTTTACCATCTACAGTTAAAAACAATGGCTTTTGTTTTTATGTGTGACCATAGTGTAATCATTTTTTTGTCTTTTGAAATGCATTCTAAGAGATACGACGTACGGTATTACCATCAATCTGGATTTTTTATAAACTCAGCTGACATTTTGTCATGCTTAGGATAAGGGAACCCAGGGACGCTTGGCTTCTTTTATCCTATGGAAATAATCTTGTTTTATTTTTAAACTGGTGTGTGTTTGTTTTTGTTGTTTGTCTGTGTTTCTTCTCTTTCTTCTAGAGAAAAAGAAGTTCCCCATCTTTATAGTAAGGTATGAAACTTACTAAACTAATTGTAATATTATCTTGCTATAATTTAAAGTGTAGTAGGTGGGGATCATGTCACCATCCACAGCTAACCTTTTTATTGCTACAGTATTCGAGCTGTCTCTTTCATTTCGAGCTGTCTCTTCCACCAGTAGGAGCTTGGGGGGAAGGGGTAAGCTACCCTTCCTCTATCCTTCCAGTGTAGTACCCACAAAGGTTGCAGGTACATCACTGTTCCCCAAAGGTAAATAAAGAAAATGTATATTTGCCAATAATTGTTTCTTATTTACAGGTTTTAAAAAGACCCAAGGTATTTTAACAGCATAACCCAGCTCAAGCCCTTCTGTTTTTTCTAGTGCAAACAGTTAAATCTCACACCTATTATTGGTACAAGGGTTTCTGCCCTCAGCAAGTAATCAGTTACGCTGGAGGGTGAAGTTGTGTATGTATGTCACACATATTCATTCTTTTGATTGTCTTTTCAGCTTTCTTATCCTGTTAAAACAAATGCAAAACAACTTTTGTCATTGCCTTACAGCAATTAATGAATGCATTTTTTTCAACCAGTAAATTCACAGTACTCTAACATTTCTGGACTCTAAGCTAAGTTTACAGTCTATATGTGTTGTTTAAAATGTATTTTATGCATTATGCATTATGCTCAATACTGAAATTGTTCTATTACAAACATGCTTATGTTTCATGTTTATGTTATAATGTTTTGATATACATCTTGCTACACTGTATCATGTGTGTATTCAGAAAAGTGCTCCACATGTATAACTTTTTTAATGCTTATAACCAAACCTAAATACTGGGACCAGCATTGCTGACCCACCCCTACAATATGTTCCAAAGCAAAACCAAAGAGTAAAATTAATGCTCTGTTTGTCTTATTACTCACAGGTACCCGAAAAGAATGAATGTACTCTATGCAGGTTTTGTCATTTTAAATTTTAACAATTATAATATGCAGAATTTAGATTGTACTCCAAACCTATGCTTCAAGCCCTCACCCACTCAGTACTTTGGAGTATTTCACTATACAGGGTAAAGAAGGTAGATCTTTTCACTTGTCACAGGTGCAATAGGCACTGTTATTAATTTGGCATAGGCCAACAACATATGTATTTGTCCCACTAATTGCATTGTGTAAAAGGCATATTGTTATGAACAATATGTTTAAAGCGTGTAACTGCATTAAGCAGGTTAGCAAGAGAAAAGGAAGAGGAGACCATTATGGTTTTCCAAAGAGGTAGCAAAGAAAGTGAAAGCCAAAAGATAGCATTCAGGCAATACAAAAGACACAGGCAGAAGGGATAGGGAGAAGTACCAGGAGAAACAAAGGGAGGCAGGGAAGTCAGTAAGGGAAGCCAAAGCTCAGACAGAAGAACACATTGCAAAATCAGTGGTTAAAGGGGACAAAAACTTTTACAGTTACATAAGTGAAAAAAAAAGAAAGACAAAGGGAGGGATAGTGAGACTGAAAGGGGGAGGATGGGAGTCGCGTGGAGGATGACAACAGTAAAGCTGACATATTGAACAGGTATTTCTGCTCAGTCTTTACTGAGGAAGAGGGGGGTAATGGGTCTGAAGGAGTACAAGGGGTGAGAATGGTGCAGAAATGGATTGCATCACAAGTCCTATGAAGACAAGTTGAAGGAACTGAACATGTACTCCCTGGAGGAGAGGAGGAGAGAGGGATATGATAAAGACATACAAGTATCTTACAGGGAGAAACAAAGTGCAGAAAACACTATTTTTAGCGAAAAGATGTTCCAGGACTAGAGGGCATGGGATGAGGTTGGAGGAGGACGATTCAGAGGAAGCGTGAGAGGAATTTCTTGCGGAGCGGGTGGTGGACGGGTGGAGCACCCTGCCGGAGGAAGTGGGGGCCTAGAAAGAATCACAGGGATTTAGGAATGCATGGATAGACATAAAGGAATTCCTAAGTCGGGGTAAGGGAAACAGACTTCTAGGAAAACAAACTGAACTTACAAGCTCAAATGGGCAGACTGGGGGGCCATAGGCTCTTATCTGTCGACACTGTCTATGTATCTATGTATCTATGTATTGTAACATTACAAGATTTTATAACTCAGGTCTCAGTCAGGCCTGCTTGCAACAGACAGGGAAATAATGTTCATCACTGTCATAACTGCTTCTGTGATTTAAAAGCAGGAGGTAACCATAACATTGTCATGATTTACAGATGGTCAAATGGTATAATTGAACCTCGGCCTGCACCCCCAGGTGTGCGGTTAATGTCCCATTTTTAATTTTTATTTTTCTAATTGCCAGAATTTAGGCTCTGTCACACCACTCTTTACAAAACAAGAAGTAAATGGTTTAAAAGATTGTTATTTATGTGTTTTAACTCAGTGTCTAACACACTTTGCAAGTTTGCAGGTTTCACGGTGTGGCACACATAAGATCTCCACGCTCAACAGCAGTAACCTCTGCAAGTGTAATGTTTTCAGCGAAATTACACCTATTTGTAGAACTTTAAATCAACTGAAGAAGGTCCAGTCAGTTCAGACTCTGCAATCAAGCTTATTGTTTCTGCTACTATGAAGTTAAGTCTGGGGAAGGGCACTCCTAACTCCAGCTAGAAGATTCTGCTTCAATTGACCTTCAAGCAATACATCCATTTTCTTCACTGCCGCTTGTTCCAAACATGGCTGGTACTTTCTACAACCCTATTGCTCTGTTATGGACTGTGTTCTTAATGGTTTATTGTCAATTGTTACCTTTTTATGGACTGTTAATCTTTATGCTGGGGTGTAATCAACTACAACAAAACAAATGCCATGCCACTGTGTGTGTGTGACTACTCCATTAAAAGGACTCAATGCACCCCTGGCCAGTGTGTCTACTAATCAGCCAGCCAGCAAAATGAACACTGACTTTTCTACTATGCTGGTGTTTTGTTTTTAAATTACTGTCTGCATTGCCTCATATGCCTTGTGGGGTTACCACCATTCTGCAAATGACATTTCATCTGTACTGTAACTACATCAACCTGTGGATACTTATATGAACTTATGAACTGTTCATTTCATGGACTGTTATGTTTTATAAGGACTTATCTGTCAAGAGACATTATCAACAGATTCTTCAATCAAGCTCCAGGGTGCCACACCTCAACACAAGGTAGCATCTGCCTTATTCACTCTCAAAGTGAATTCCATGAACTCTTTTTCATCAACAAAATTGTTATGTTATATTGTGTTATATGTGGTGTCACATGTTAGCATTTTTCACATATTTCAATTGTGGTGTTGACATCCTCAATTCTGTATTATGTTTTACAAACTCACGATTTGTGTTCCGTCTGTAACCACCCTGTACCAACTCCAGAACAGGATGCTTTTATAAATGCCTTGACTATCTGTATGCTGGCAACCAGTTTTAAATCATATACCTATTCACCTAGTCTAACAGTCTAAAAGTAGAAATGTTTAGTTTTGTTTTTTAACCTTCAGTTATTAACTAATATTTTACATTTATGTTCAATTTTGTGAATGTTCAGAGTCCCTCAGGGGCTTCCTATCTTCAGGGTGGAAATTATTAACAGTGGTCAGTGGCCAAGGTTTTAGTAATCAGTGACCAAACTTTTATCAACAATGTGTAGTTGGCTAACCATAAAACTGAGGAAATAAAAGGTGTAAAATGGCTAGTGTAAATTGCTAAAGGGCTAGTAAGAGGTAAAATGGTTAGTAAATGACTAAATGATGCCAACATGTAAATTAGTATATCTAGTAGCAAAAGGCTGCAAGTGGAAAATACCACCATGTCACTTAATATGTATGCGTGTAAGACTTTAAAAGGGTTAATTAGTAAAATTCCATACAATGAAAAAAAAAAATAGCTGAAAGTATAAATGAAGGCCATGGCAATGATATGCACAAATTCCAGCCTTGCATTTTTTTCTAAGCTTGCTACACATAAATATGGGACCCATGGTCATGGCTTACAAGTGTAGTTGGTGACTGGGGTGCTACTCTCTCCATTGGGTGACAGTACTTGTAAGTGGTCATATTGGCACCTGACTACTGACTGTCCTAATCAAACTTCTCCTACAATGCCTGTGCAACTAAATGGTATCACGGGATGCCACCCACCTGCCCCTTGCGCTACAACCCGAACAAAAGGACCCCATTAAACTGGAGGGTGTTTCTCATTACAAAAGAAGCGAAATTGTACCAAAATATAAAGTGAGAAAAGTAAAGGAATGGTTAGTTGATACATAGTATCAAAAGGGGGAGAGTGTGAGGAATTTTATATATCCTAAAGCTATATTTGCTATTGAATGCCTTGAAGCTATGCTTGCTTTGAAAGCCATGCTGTAACAAAGTCATAATGAATGTAGTAGAAATTTCTGAGTTCATGTTTTCTTTTTCAAGGGTTATAGAATTTGTACTAAGGTTACTTGAGGTACATTTGTAAAACAGAAAAATAGATAAAACTGAGCAGAACTGGTTGTACCAGCCTAAATAATGGGCTTGGACAAAATATAAAGATAAGAGCATGCCTGGGCAAAATATAAAAATAACAGCATAGTAGGCATTGAAGGCAAGCTGTGCGTTGCTATGGTGTGAGTAAAACTCATTGTCTCTCTCAGGTCAGCTTGACCACAGGCATATGTATCAAGCAGTGTTGGGAAAGAAATGGAATAAGTAGTGGAAAAGTACCTCATACATAAACTTGTTTTTCTTTTCTGTTACATTGTTGAAAACTTGTTATGCTGTCTTATGATTGGCTTATACTGAAATGTTGGTATTTTTCAAGATAAGAAGTGCAAAATCTAGCTTATAAAAAGCTGCTGTAAATTGTAATCGGAGAACTTCTCCGTTGTAGAAGTCCCACATGCATGTGTGTTTGATCAAATAAAGCGACGTTAAGACAAAACCCAGTGGTGTGGTTTTTGGCCCGTGACGACGGGAGTGGTTGCTCAGGTAATACTTACAGTGAGAGAATTTGCGATCACATTCTCAATACCAAAATATAAATAAAAAACAAATTCAGGGGATTACAAAAAAATTAGCTAGCATTGCTTTCCAAATACACAATATGAATAGTATTGAGGTGGAGCATGTCTCTGACTTCAAAAATGTAGGATTGTTTTTGGATAATATCCCATCTTTTGACACTCAAGTCAATGATTTGGTCAAAACAGTACACCAGAGTCCTGATTCTCTATATCAAGATAAAAGGGTTTTAGTTCTGGAAACCAAGAGATTGCTTGTTAAGGGACTCCTGTCTCTTATTATTAATTATGACTCCCTTTGTAATGACCCGACCTACCAAGACATATAAGGCAAACATGTGCACATTAGGTTCTTTTAATTTTCTTTCCACCCACCACCACTGTGTTGGATACACTGGGATGGTATTCACAGCAGACTTACCAACCGAATAGTTGTGGTTACTTGTGTGGGAGATAAGGTAGTGTACTGACTAGCACTGGAGACAACAGGAACTGTGAGACTTGGATACCTTTGAATTATGACTCAGACACAACTGAAATATTTTATTATTTTATTTATTGCAATTTAGTAACTGGGTAGGCCCACTGAGACCAGAGGTCCCTTTCTCAGGTGCAACCCAGGATTAATTACAGATAAATATGACAAAGTACATAAAGAAATACAGCATACAGTGCATTATACAAGTGTAAGCCCCCTTTGGGACAATAGCGGCTCTAGCCACAAATGCTTACCAGGGCACAGCTGGGGCACAACCGATGGCAGCCAGGGCACTGATATATTGTTACTATGGGGGAAGCTCTGCACCATATGGGGCACCAACTGGGGCACAGCATTTTTTTACCGGGGCACATGCCCTAGCGGGCCCTGGTGTAGAGCCGCCACTGCTTTGGGAGCGTACTAGTTAAATAGTGCAGCTGCTAAGTCTGGAGTTGGGGGCCCTACCTGCTGGCAGGGAGGGGGGAGAGCTAAGGCAACAGGGATTAAAATGGGAAGCTTTTAAAGCCAAAAGGGGAAAGAAGTCAGGAGAGAAGAAGAGAGAGGAATATGGGCCTTGGTGTTTTTTTGGCCATTGGGGCTGAGGTTCAGGACCGGGGTGGGCTGTTTGCCACCCTGGCCCACCACTTTCAAAGATCAGCTGGGCTTGTGTGTGGTCATGTAGCCATCAACCGTAGGGAACCTGAGAAGTGGACCACCTACACCATCTGTGGGAGCTGGAGCCTGGAGAGTTGATCTAGTGCCCACCTCACGATCTATGGCACTGAGGTGGGGCAGCGCAGGTAGGGTCCTGTGTAGCCTCGTTCATGGGCAAGAGCAAGTGGAGTCAAAGTGATAGCCAGGCCATTGGGGCAATGCGGTGGTGGCAGCCCATACTGTAGGGAAGGCAGTGGTGCCAGCCTGTCTCCCTTTCCATGTGGCACTGTGGTCTGGTTGGGAGGCGATTGAGAACCCTATGCAGCCGAAGAGGGGAAATTGCTCTCTGTCTCCGGGATCGCTAGGGCCCTGCCGAGAGCTATGGTGCCCTAGGATGCTCGGAGCATTGTGCTGGCTTCAGTAAGAGGACACTGAACCATTTAATTTGGGTCTCTGTTTGTGAGGCAGACCATTCATGTTTGAGAGAACTCCAAGATCATACCATCACTGCATAGATTTGAGACCGCCGGTATGCAGCATCACTGAGTTCTGAGCTGCATACGAGATGATCGAGAACCCTATGCAGCTGAAGGGGGAAAGTGCTCCATGTCTCTGAGATTGTCAGGGCCCTGCCAAGAGCTATGATGCCCTGGGATGCTCGGAGATTTGCATTGGCTTTGGTAAGAGGAGACTGGACCATTTTGTTTGGGTCTCTGTTTGTGAGGCAGACCATAGAGGTGTGCAAAACCGTGGAGGTTTTGGTTTTGCCAAATCACTCCTGGTTTTGGTTTTGGATTCACGGACAGTATTCATTCAACATAAGATGTGGCCTGTACCTTCATTTTAAAGTATAATGTAAAGGAAAACAAGTTAAATTATGTAGAAAAACAGCCTTTATTAGATAGGATTACACAAAATAAAAATATGATCCTCCTGTCCCAACTCCTGCTTGTATGGGAAATGGCTGGTGACTCTGTGTAGACAGAGGCTACTCAACTGCCGGATTGCCCCTTCCCCAAAACATTTTGCACTTGTCACAAGCCTTTATTTGACATGAATACACACAACAAAATGGTCCTCCAGTCCCGATTCCTGATTATGTGGGAAATGGCTGGTGACACTGTGCAGAGAGACGCTACTCAACTGCTGGGCTATCCCCTTCCCAAAATGTTTCACATGTGACACTGACACAAGCCTTTAGTTGACAGGACTACAGAAAAAAATGGTCCGTCCTGCTGCTTGTGTGGGAAATGGCTGGTGATTGTGCAGACATAGGCTACTCAACTGCTGGGTTGCCCCGGCCCAAAAGTTTCACATGTGACACTGACACAAGCCTTTATTTGATAGGACTACAGAAAGAAAAAAAAGACTGCTCCTATCCCAACTCCTGCTTGTGCGGGACATGGCTGGTGACTTCTAACACAGATGCCTGTTATCAGGGGTGAGACCCAGGACTCAGGAGCACTGGGGATGTCCCAGGCTAGGCAACCCGCATGCAAGTCTGCTCTGCAGTACTTTCCCATCCCCCCCAAACACACATAGTTAGTCCTTCCCTTGACCTGAGTCCCCATTCAGTTTCTTTTATTGTTTAATGTCTTTCCTTTTCCTTTATTTCAGTTTCACTGGTGGTGTGGGTAAAGTTTATTCTGGAGCCCTCATGGCTTTTCCCCTCCACCCCCACCCACACACACACTGTCAGTCCCTGGCCTGAGTCACAACCTTCAGTTTGTTTCCTTTTGGGTCCTGTTTCTTTTGTTGTGGTTTTTGGGTAGCCCTTGTGGCTTCCTTGCCCCCCTCCCACACACTGTCAGTTCCAGGCCTGAGTCATGACCTTCAGTTTATTTTCTTTTTGTTTCCTGTTTCTTTCGTTGGTGGTTTTTGGGTAGCCCTTGTGGCTTCCTTGCCCCACACACAGCCAATCTCTGGCTCCGAGTCCTATGTGACCCTCTCTTATTAATTTTTTTTTTGTGGTGGTACAGTGGGTCAGCTGCTCACCTGGGAGTCTTGTGGCTTCCTTCCCCCTCCACACACAGTCAGTCCCACCCAAGTCCTGAACAACCCTCTCTTATTTATGAATTTTTTTGTTGGTGGTGGTATAGTGGGTCAGTCGCTCACCTGAAGCCTTGTGGCTTCCCCCTTCCCAACACACACACCCAGTCAGACCCTGGCCCGAGTCCCAAGTGACTCTCTCTTTTCTTTTTTATTTTCTCCACTGTTTTTTATTTTTGTTGGTGGTAGTGGGACTGAGTTGGCTGCTCACCCGGGACCCTAGCTCCCCACTCCCCAGTCCCCAGTCCATGACCCTCATCCCTCCTGTCCCCAGCCAAAGACTTTTTTGTGTTTTTGTTTTGGTTGTTTTCATTTTCTTTCATCCTCCCCAGTCCTCCTCATCTATGCAGCTCCCTGGACTCCCCCTTCCCACTGGTTCCTCCACTACTGGGGCTCTGCTCGCAAGAGCTCCTCTTTCCTCGGTGGCTGAAGTGAAATAGTGCCGAGGAGGAGAGCTCTCACAGGGATACTCTGCATGTGGAAACCAGAGTATCCATGGAAACTGGAATTCACAAACAGATCCGAGCTGAGCTGACCAGGTTCAGCTCAGGTCACATGGAAACTAAGCCATATGAGGTAGGAATGGCCTCTTATAATATTCTACCTTCCAAACGTACTAAGGGAGATCATAGTCCAGCCATCTGCTATGGGCTCTCTCAATTAATGGCTGACAAATCGCACTGTGATTGCTACTAATTATAGAATTTAATGTGTCGTGTATTTGTGATTTTATGTGTTTGTGTATTTTTCCTACATGCAACTGGTCGCTTGTGAAAATGGGATATCCAGCTCATCTTGTTTTCCAGTATAGAAAAATAAGTGAAATTAAACTGATTTTGCATCTTTACTAGACAATGCAGTTTTACGGTGATAAAGCATAGTCCAGAAGATTCAGAACTCTTATCATACATAATGACAGTAAAACACAAAATCTGTCGCTTAACATTAATAACAGTACAAGCTCTAGCTTTATTAGTGCCATTAAGAGTCAGCTGTTAGCGCAATTTCTCCCTCTAGCAGCTAAAATGTATTTATTTATGCGTTTATTTATTGACATTTGGTAACCAGGAAAGGCACACTGAGCTATGGCTTGTTTACACGTGTGATCTGGGAGAAAGGGGATTGGGAAGGAAAAGTACATTCAAAAGGTAAAATACTACAATCAGTGTATGTAAATATCACAGAAATTCATGTCTGATACTCAAGCTACAAAAGTCACTTGGCGTGAACACAGACACGTGTGGTGGCCCCCTTATGTCCTAGTTAATTGATACAAAGAGTTATTGTGTCAATTTCTGTGATTAAAATTAAACTATCTATATAATATCCATTAATGCACCCATCATCCCTGTGACTCATTATCCAGTCTTATTATGTGTGGTTCATAGCTCAGTGCTTATGTTACATACTGTAGCTGAATGATGTAGATGGTTGAGGATACAGAGGCCAGCTGTTAAGTAGACAATGGTTGCTAGGTACTAGTAGTATGGAATGATTTGCGCTTAGGTACTTCAGCATGAACATGATCAAGTCAATGATTATAGTACATATGAATCAGATAATATGAGAAATGAGCTTGGATGCTTGAACTGAGAATCATTTATTATTTGATGGTTTTGGCTTTTCTCTGTATCCCACCTGTAGGGAGGAAGCTTTGTCTAGTATTATGAGACCCCCAAAAGAAAATGATATCAATGATTGTTCTGTATCCGACTGATGAAGGAGTCGAGTAGGAATGCACCCCTAATAATTTGAGTGGATGATCACCTCCTCCAACTCGGAGAGTGTGACCAGTACAGGAGAGGAAAAACCTCCTTGGGGGGAAACCTCTGAGGACCCATGGCTACTGACCTGCCCGTCCTTCTGGGTATACTGAAGGAGAGTAATCCTAAATAATCTAATCGGCTAATCTGAACCCCAAAATGTAGAACCCAGTTCAGAGAAACGGAGAACTGAAGATGTATGTAATTGAGACATGTCAAGTGAATAGAGCAATCATCCATCCAGTAAACCCCAAGTTCGAGGGTCCATTTACATGCCAGATTGAAAATGGAGTGGCATCCGTAGTTGAAATGAACGTGAAGCGAAGAGGCGCAGGTGGTGAAGCACTCCAGCAGGTGAGGATGACTTTGCAGAGGAGATCCAGGTATCAAGGCCCAGCATCCAGGTCAGAAAGAGAATTATTGAGTCAAGTTCAGCATGGCAAGGTCAGCAAATTAAGGCCGTGGCGATGAAGCAAAAGAACTGGCACATGCCACTTAATGGGGAGAATGAAGCAGTAGGAACCTCCAATCCAGAGGGAAAGTGAGCATCAGTAGGTGGAGAACGTAGAGAATATGTAGAATTAGGTCAGATGAGTTTCCAGCTCGCGATGAGCACAGCAAGTTGTAATTGCGAGTTAGTCGGATGACCTCTAGGCCCAGGAAGAGCGAAGCAGGTAGTACGAGCAAGCAGTATAATAAGTGGACCTGTATGTAAGTCAGTTGATGGAGTGAACAAAGCTGCAGGAGCAGACGTAGTAGCAGGGAAGTAGCATTGCAAGATGAGGTACATAAGAAGGTGAGGGGCATGAAGAATGGTACAAGCAAGGGAATCAGAGAGCTTCGTGGATCCAATAGGTTGCGTAACAATGTTGACATCTATGGATCAAGCCAGGACGATACCGTAGCTAGAATTGACTTATGAAGAATATCCTGACGAGTCCTGAATAGTCGAGCATAGGAGTCCTTGATGGCGATAACTGAAGAGGCTGAGACAAATGAAGTAGCGTTGTCACAGGGTCCGAGAAGCAGTAGAGCACAATCAGGATAGTGAAGGTCTTCAGGAGAAGCTCAACTAAGTGTCCTGGAAAGGGTGAAGCAATTCCACACAGCTGAGGCGGCAAGGCAAAGCATCCATGAATAGATGATGAACGAAGAAACGGGCAGATGCGAATCCATAGTCAAGGAGCTTCCAGCTGGCTGATACGGCAGCATGAAGGTGTATAGTAGAATGTGTGAATCTCCAAGCCCCGAGCTGAGCGACGCAGAAGTAACGCAAAAGTAGGTAAACCTCCCAGCCTGATGCGCGAAGGCAGGTCATAGAAGCAGACGATTAGTAGGAATTCTCCTAGCCCAATGGGCGAAGGCAAGTCGTAGAAGCAGGCGATCAGTAGGTTAACCTCCCAGCCTGATGGGCGAAGGCAGGTTGCAGAAGCAGGCAAGTAGTATGTAAATCTCCCAGCCAGATGGGCGAAGGCGTCGAAGAAGCAGGCGATTAGTAGGTAAACCTCCCAGCCCGATGGGCGAAGACAGGTTGTAAAAGCATGTGATTAGCAGGTAAATCTCCCAGCCAGATGGGCTAAGGCAGGTCGTAGAAGCAAGCGATTAGTAGGTAAACCTCCCAGCCCAATGGGCGAAGGCAGGTCATAGAAGCAGGCGATTATGGTGCAGTAGTATATATGAACAGAGGACATCTGGGCCCGTAGGGGCACAGGTCTGACTAAATGCGATGGCTAACCTATGGCCCTACGGGGCGAGGCAGGTTGCAGAGCGGTGAGATAATGCAGTGGAAATGCTGCAATGCAGAGGGTCACGTCCTGGTAGGTAGAGATCACTGGAAATATGTAACCTAGGTTAGATGGATGCCAGTTCATGAGGAGCGCAGTAGATTGTAATAGCAGATTAGTCATGATGACCTCTAAGCCCTGGGAGGGCGAAGCAGGTAACATGAGCAGGAAAGGTAATGTGATGGCGGCATATCCTTAGTTAGTGTAGGCGGAGCAGCACTGAAGGGTCAATTGCAAACTTATGAGAGCAGAACGGTGCTGTAGACTGTCACATCTTGAAGATCGTGGACTGTAGGGGTTCCAGTGAAGAGACCTTGGTGGAAAGATAGCAACGTGATGAGAGGCAAAAGCATCTTGAAACTGTAGTTATTCTATGTTCGAGGCATTAGTTCAATTAAGGAAGACAATATGGAGGAAAGGCAGCAGGGAGTCCAAGTGGAGACGGTAGCAATAACTTCGGGGAGGTGAAGTAACATGGTGAAAATCGAAGCAAACATCTTGGGTAGGTAAGAAGGTAGAGAGTAGCAG
Organism: Neoceratodus forsteri; assembly: GCA_016271365.2. Taxonomy (NCBI): domain Eukaryota; kingdom Metazoa; phylum Chordata; order Ceratodontiformes; family Ceratodontidae; genus Neoceratodus; species Neoceratodus forsteri. The sequence continues at coordinate 1,286,654,909 of CM028132.1, forward strand.
CAAACTCCACGTAGGCAAGCATGTGCAACTGAACCCCAAGTAGGTAAGCAGGTAAGGCAAGTAAGGAGAGGCAGCTACCCCCACATAGGGTAGTATGAGCAGCTGGAGCTCCATGTAGATCAGCTGGAAAAGTAGTAGAGGGGGGCAGTGAGCCCCACGAGGCTAGCATGTGTAGCTGGACCCACAAAATAAAAAAAAAAATTGAATATGTAAAGTACATAGGGAAGGGCACCGGAATGTTGTTGAGGAATAAATCAGCACATAATGAAGGTAATAATAATGGAATGCCCAGAGCTGTAATATGATGGAATATCCAGAATCCAATGCAAGCAAAGGGAAATCATGGGTATAGAATCCAAACTGTAAACCAGTACTGCAACAGGGAAGGTAAACAGAATCTGGCAGCGCTGTGAAGTCAGGAATGCACAGCTGCTGAGAAGCTTGTGAGCTTTACTAAGGCACTGGCCAGTAGCGTGCACTGCAAGAGAGCCTCAAGTCACAAACCCACGCTAAGAACAGGCCACGGTAAGTACAAATCAATGAGAACATATTGCAGGTAGAAGAAATCCAGGGTGCGTCTAAGAAATGGCATGTCCATCGGGTGATAAGCAAGCGACCTGATATGTTTCAAGCCTACAGGTGCTGCAAGTGGTGAGCATAGACTGGAGTAAACAGAAAGTCATCACAGTACCCCACACAGGTAGATATTGCGGATTCGTTCAGGACAGGCATAATATGAAAAAGGTAAATTGCAGGGAATATACAGTATATCGAGCAAGTGAATGGAAACACAGTGTTGAAATAAATTGCATAATTAGAGTGCGAATAGAAGTGGCTCCCAGGTGCCGGTCATAAGAGCCGCAGCTCTGTATCGTAGCCAGCCAACTAACTGAGTTCTGGAATGCGATAGAATGCAATTGAAGCAGGAGGTGCAATGCAGAGTCCAAATCCTGACAACAAAATGGCGGAATACGAAAATGGCGAACGAACTAAAGGCATGGGGTGGTGGCTGCTAGAGAGAGAAATAAGAGAAGTAGCGAGGAAGTAGTACGAAGCTAGGCAGGGAGGCAAGAAACGGGGTAGCTGGAGGAGTTGCCATGAGCAAGGGCACAGACCACGGGTAGGAATTAGAACTGCAGGAGAGCCCCCAAAAGAAGAAACACAAGGGACGAGGCTAACAAAATGAATGAAACGAGCCCACATGCCAAGACAGAGACAGGATGGAAATGCAATGGGGGGTGGTGCAGGTGAGGCACAGCCAGGGAGAGGAAAGAAGCGCAGCCGCCGAACCAGCAGTGGTGAGCCAGTGAGTCGACTTCGCCTAAGCAGAGCGGGAGTCTGCTGGTAGGTTCAAGTAGGATGTGGGGAAGGAGCTCTTCCCCCACATAACCACGGGCTTGCGCCCTTCAATTAGAGACTGCAAAGCAACCCAAGGAAAACTGTTTAACTCTTTGTACTTGAAAATGGCCATCTGATACAGTGAAGCTGATAAAGGCTGTAAAAAGAAATTCTGAATTCACCTAACAACCTATCATAGCTGGTGCTCACCAACTGGTCCAGTTCTTGGATCGCTGATCTCAGAATTCCATTTTATATATGAATGACCTGCCTGTAATTCCTGAGGAAAGGCCAATGTCTAAAGTACAAAAACAGCAAAACCTTGAATTCAGGCAACAACTTACCTGTTATTAAAAACAGATTATTTTCAGACGTAGATTGGGTTTTGGGTCACCGTGATGATCCAGGGCCTGCAGGAAAGATCATATGAGGGTTGCTGTACTAAATCTGTACATGCTGGAGGCCAGGACAGAGATGAGATATGATTGAGAGTTATAAGTTCTGAGGAGGGTAAACAGATTGGACACTGAGGACCTGTTTACCAGGAACAGAAACAGAGTGAGGAGGGGGCATGATTGGAGAATAGTTAGTGGGAGATTTGAGAGGGATGCAAGGAACTGCTTCTTCTTCACTGAAGGGGTAGGGGAATGATGGAAAAGACTGCCAAATGGAGTGATGGCAGCCGGGTCTATGAATGGCTTCAAGATTGGGGGGATCAGGGGGCTTGTAGCATCCAAAGGTGGGGCAAGGAGGGAGGTAGTAGAAAGTGGAGAGGTGTCAACTGGGGCAAGGGACTGGTAAATCTCAAGGTAAAAACCCTTTTCAGCAATAGGTCCAGGGGTAGGTACACAATCTGGCAAACTGGACAGACCTTGAGTCTTTTTATGCTATCATTTTCTTTGTTTCTAATGGACAACAGGACGTTGTACCTAAGTGAATATTCAGAGCCAGCAGCATGTTGTTTGTTTCTGCATACAAAATTGGCTTTTCATACAAACATTTAAATATTATCGTAACCCCCCTCACTACTTCATCCCCTGTACCCTGGATATGTTACTGCATCCACCCTTCCCACTACTTTCTGCCCTCACTGTTTTGTTCCTCTTGATAGACTATGCTTCACAAACATAGCAATTTGAGGCTTCTTGATCCCTATCCATTATCCCTTCCCAGCTCCGTCCCCCCCCTCCCTCCACCCCACCTGCACTTGTTGACTTGGCTGCTATCACCAACTACTGGATACTGTACCCTTGGAGGATCCCTCAGGCTCACCTGTGTTATTGACCATCATTTTACACTGTTTGCTTTGTACATATGGCTTGACTGTATATATTGTTGTATTTTTTTACCTGCAGTATACCTTTACTTCTGTATGGACTATGCCTTTGCTGTTCACTTTCTGTGCACTGTACCTGTTGTTTATATATATTTTTTTCTTCTTTCTTGTACTTGAGTAATGCAGTTCCACCTCAAAAATGAGCACTGCTCAACGGAGTTCGCCTGTTTAAATAAAGATTTTGATTGATTGGGCTGAATGTTATTGAACAGATTTTATCTTGTAATTACCTTCCTGTGTTTTTCTCTCTTGTTTTCCTTCTTTCTCCCTATAATGCAGTGTGGTTCTCCCAGCCACTCTGTGACTCTGGGCCATCCAGATGGGGCTGTTTTCCCAGTCAGTCATGGAAAAAGGGCCATCTTACTGGCACTTTTTCTTAGCTGCACTCTTGTTTAGAGTTTTATTTAAGGTCAAGACAAGAGACCTTCAGAATCAGTGCCATCAGGCTAGAACTTCATCCCCCACCCAACCATAGATTTTAGGCCAACTGACCTGGGGCTTCACACAGGCTATCTTCCATATTAGGCAGTCCAATCCTCCACAGATGTATGCACAATATAACCCCAGTGCAGAGCGAGAGGTTGCTGACCCCAAACAGTCAAGACAAGAAATCCAAGTTAGCTCTGCACTTGTCGTGCTGTGTGAATCTGAATGAAACACAGACCTCTTTATCAGGTGAATATAAAGACATTTATTCCAGGGTGCCCACAAAAAAAAATTTCATGAAATAATGAATTTTGAGCTCTACGGTTTGAAACCCACCAGAGCCACTGAAAATAAAGAAAGGTTCTGCCAGTTAACCACTAGGGGCAGTAAATGTCTGGCAGTGGTGGCTATAAAAGAAAATGTCTCAAAGCACTATCCATCCCCTGAAGAAGACCACATACGTGGTTGAAGCGCTGGGACTAGTGCAATTTGTTAGATGAACTAACTTTGGTTGTGGATTTATAAGTAAGGAGAAACACTATTGTGAATCTGGGCACCCTGGAATAAATATCTTTATATTCGCCTGATAAAGAGGTCGGTGTTTCATTCAGATTCACACAGCACGATGAGTGCAGAGCTAACTTAGATTTCTTATCTTCCATATTAGGGCCATTTGATTGGGGCTGTACCCCAACCCTTCAATCAGGCTGGACTTTTTACTACAGTATCTTTTTTTGGAACTGGCTCCTATATTCACATCCTAATTACCGCTCTTTACAACAACTTCCCTTGCAAAAGACTGGAAGTCTCCAAGAGGTACTTGTGTATCAGGTTGCCATATAACCCATCTGGCCATCCCTAAAGACAAGTACAATACATCAACTCTGAGATGTTGTTTCTCATTGTAAAATTGTAAACATAGGGCACAGAAACCCAGAGGCAGAGTATAAAATGAGAGAAGAGGTACTGATGGTCATAAAACAGGAAAGGGACCTTGGAGTAATAGGTTCATAGATGAGTACAAGTCCTATAGACATTTTGTCCTTTTTGAACTCACCACCATTATTTTTTTATTGGTGGAACAAATATTTTTTTTTACACACAGATACACAGAAATATGACGGCAGAGAAAGGCACCACGGCCCATCTAGTCTGCCCAACACCCTACCTCCCCCCTTCTGTTATGTTTCCACCCTCTTTTCCCAACCCCTTAAATCTATCCCAAGCCCTCTTGATCCCCTCCACCATTTCAGCTGCCACTACCTCCTCCGGCAGCTTGTTCCAGGCCTCCACCACCCTCTCCATGAAAAACTGCCCCCTGACATTACCTCTGTGTTGCCCACCTTCCAGTTTAAGGCTATGTCCCCTCGTGTTCACTCCCTTCTTCAATTTGAACAAGCTGTTACCCTCTACCTTATTTATTCCCTTCAGATACTTAAAGGTCTCAATCATGTCCCCCTCTCCCTCCTAGTCTCCAGAGGGTACAAATTCAGCCCTCTCAATCTTCTCTCATAAGGTACATCCTGCATCCCTTGTACCATTTTGGTTGCCCTTCTCTGCACCCTCTCCATTAGCTCAACATTTCTTTGTAGGTGAGGTCTCCAAAATTGCACCCCATACTCCAGATGTGGCCTAACCATGGTTGTGTATAATGGCATTAGCACCTCCCTCTTCCTACTATTAAAACCCCCTGCAATACAGGCCAACATTCCATTTGCCTTTCCCACCACCCTGCTACACTGGCTGCCCACCTTGAGGTCACGCAATACCATAATCCCCAGGTCCCTTTCTGTTTCCTTCTCCTTAATCACCAACCCCCCAAAGGGAGTAAGTTTTCCTCCTATTCTTCCTCCCCAAGCGCATCAGCGATCACTTTTGTGTATTAAACTTCAATTTCCAGGTGTCAGACCACCTCTCCAGCCTCTCCAGGTCCCGCCTCATGGCTTGTACCCCACTAGGTGAGTCCACCCTATTGCAGACCTTTGTATTGTCTGCGAACAGGCACACCCATCCCTCTAGACCCTCCGCTAGGTCACTAACATAGATGTTAAAGAGTATTGGTCCTAGCACTGACCCCGTGGCACCCCACTGGATCACTGCCCATTCCCTGGAATGTGTCCCATTTACCACCACCGTCTGACTTCTTCCCTTCAACCAGTTTTCCACCCACCTGGTGATCCTGTTGTCCACCCCTAGTCTGTCCAGCTTATGTACCATTCCACCATGCGGAACGGTGTCGAAGGCCTTATTGAAATCCAGATAGGACACATCCACTGCTCCTCCCTGGTCCACTATCTGTGTCACCCCATCGAAAAACTCTATTAGGTTAGTCTGACAGGACCCGTCTGACAGGACCTTCCCTTGGCGAAGCCATGCTGCCTGTCATCCTGCATGCCATTCACCTCCTAGTATTCTATCAACCTGATCTTAAGTAGTGTTTCCATTACCTTCCCCACCACCAAGGTAAGACTAATAGGACGGTAGTTTTTGACCTCGTCCTTCCTCCCCTCCCTTATGTAGTGTGACCACCTCTGCCCTCTTCCAGTCCATTGGCACCACCCCTGTGACCAAGGACAAGTTAAACAGCCTCGCTAGATGCAGCGCCAGTTCATCCTTCACCTCCTTGAGAACCCTTGTGTATATTCCGTCAAGCCCCATTGCCTTGTCTACCCTAAGTCTACCCAGCTCTTCCCTTACTCCTTCAGCAGTGAATTCTGCCACAGCCACCTGCCTGTGGCTATCACCCTCCCCACCCCATCCTGGTTCCCTACCCTCCTTTTCCTCCATGAAGATTGAGGAGAAATAGCTGTTTAATGCCTCTGCTTTTTCGGAGTCCCCTTCCAGTATTGTTCCACTTTCCCCCCCTTATCCTTCCAATCCCATGCTGTGACCTCCTCCTTTCTCCAACGTACCTAAAGAAGGTTTTGTACCCCCTCCTTGCCTGCTTCGCTATCCTCTGCTCAGTGGCCTCCTTAGCCCTCCTTATCTTTTGCCCAGCCTCCTTTCTTTTTTCCCTGTAGGTTTCCCTGTCCTCATCCTTTTGCATCCTCCTGTACCTCTTGAATGCTCTAGTCTTCTCCTTGACCCCTAACGCCACCTCTCTAGTGAACCATAGAGGTCTTTTCTGTCTTCTATTCTTTCTTACCCTTCTTATACATGAGTCCATGACTTTAAATACCCCTCTCTTGATGGCTGCCCATAATTCCTCCACCCCTGCATCCCTATCCTCAACATTTCTTCCCCAACTACCTTCCTCATTCCATGAAAGTCAGCCTTTCTGAAGTCCATTACCTTGGTTCTTGTCCTAACCCTCTCCCTGCCCGCTATCACCCTGAACCTGACAGCCCTGTGGTCACTGGTGCCAAGCTCTTCCCCCACCTCCACCTCCTCCACACTGTCCCCATTTGTGAGGACCACATCCAGCAGTTTACATCCCTAGTGGGCTCACTGACCCTTTGTTGCAGGAATATGCCCTGAAGAGCCTCTAAGATGCCTCTGCTCCTTGCAGAAATTGCTGTCTGGGCCTCCCAGTTGATGTCCGGAAGGTTTAAGTCCCCAACTAGCACAATTTCCCCTTTCCATGCCATCCTCGCTACTGACTCTACAAAGTGTCTATCCCTTTCCTCCCCCTGCATAGGAGGCCTATAGACTACCCCAGCACGCATGTTTTCCCCCTGTCCCCTTTCTAGGGTGACCCACATTATCTCTGTTTCCCCCTCCTCATCCTGCCCTTCCATGGCCCCAATCCCTTCCCTGATATATAATGCCACCCTCCCCCCTTTCCCTCCTGATCTTTCCTAAACAACCGATACCCTGGGATCACTGTCTCCCAGGCATAGTGCTCATTTCACCAAGTCTCACTCACTGCTACAAAGTCTAGGTTCTCTTCCATCATGGTGGCCTCCAGTTCTCCCATTTTGTTCCCCAGGCTCCTGGCATTTGCAACCAAAGCCCTCCAATATGTAGCCCCTGCCTGTCCTTCCTTGCTGCTAAGTGTTCCCTTGATGAGTGTTGTGACTTGGGGGGGAGGCTGATAGCCTCTCTGCTCTGCCTCATGTAAGGCTGGCCCTGTCCTTAGCCACCCCCTCCATTTAGTTTAAATTGAACTTCCTTGCCATGAAGCCCCCCCAGTTTACTGTTTAGTGCTGCTGCCCCTGAAGAGCTCAGGTGCAGCCTGTCTTGGGCATACAGCCCCTCCTCCTCCCATGTAGAACCCCAGTCACCTATCCAGCCGAACCCCATCCGTCTGCACCAACCTTGTAGCCAACTGTTGAATGCCCTTATCTTCTCCTTTCTGGGTGTGCTCACTCTTGGTACTGGCAGCACCTCAGAGAAGGAAATGGAAGGAAAAACAGTGTTGCTCCTACAGAACCTAGCAAGTTCCTCAAACCTTGTCTGTACCTCCATTAGACTGTCCCTTTCCAAGTTATTTGTGCCGAGGTGAAACACCAGCTGTGTCCTTTCATCCTGCTGCTTACCCCAGGAAGGAATATGATGCCTCACCTCCAGCACTGTCATCCCTGGCATGCAATGTACCCATACTGCATTGTTTTTTGCTACCTTTCTTCCCCATTTTAGCCCCTTAATTATTGAGTCCCCAAGAGTGCCACCCTACTGCCCCCTGCTTCCTGGGTGTCCTTTTGGCTTGTAGCTTTGTATCATGGGGTTTGGCTCCCTTTGAACTCCTCCTCCTCCTCATGTTCCATCCTGACTTGGTTTCTGCCCCTGCTCATCTTTTGTTCCCCATCACCTAACCTATCCTGATTTTTACCCACACTCAGCATCTGTCCCTCTTCACCCTCTACCTTTAGCTTTTCACAGACCCCACCTCCTGTACCTCTTCATCCCTTGTACTTCCGCCTGGCTTCCTTCATCCCTGCAGACCCCTCCTGCATCACTGCTTGAGCATGATCCAATTTCACCTGACCCCCCTCTTACTGCTCCTGGCCTTCCTTCATCTGCATCACTGTGCGAGATTGTGCCAACTGTGCTTGATCCCCCCTCCAACTGTTCCTGTCCTGCCCATCTTTGCAGAAGGTTTTGAGCATTGTACCCCACTTGGGGAAGTCTTCCTTCTTACCACCTGCCTTGTCTGCATATTTCCCCTCTCCTGCACCCTGCCCGGCACATGCCCCAGCCTTCTACTGCAGCTCCTACCCTGCAGGGTTTCCTCCAGTTCATTTTCAGCCACCCAGGAGCTCAACTCCACCTCTTCCAGTGCTTCCTTCCTGCCCCTTTTCTTATGCCACAGTTCCCCTAGTGCCACCTTTTGGTGTGTCCCTAATGTGCCCGTCCTGTCCTCCACCCCTTCTCCTGCATGTGATGTCCCTGCCCTCTCCCCCCCCCCTCCACTGTACCTGAGATCTTTCCCACCATGTCCCCCAGCTGCTCTGCACCCCCTCTTCTCTGATGGCCCCTGCTGGAACCCTTTCTCACCAATGTCCTCGACTAGAATACCTAGGAGGGCAAAACTATTTGTTACTTCCACCCTCAGGCCCATTTCACCTATGCCTGCGTTGTCCTTCATACTGGACATCCGTCTGCTTTTCCTGAGCCTACTGTCTTCCATTCCTCCTGATCCCTGACTGACCCCTTTTCTCTAGCTACAGGCATAATTTTTGTGCCTCTAGACTTTCTGCTGTCAGTTCCCACTAACCCCTTTCTTCCTGTCTCGGGCATCCCTGTCCCAAATATGGACTTGCTGTTGTCTGTTACCACCTCTGGTCTATCCCCTCTGGATCCCCTTCCATCCTCTCCCTCCCAAGCCCTTGACTTCCGGAACAGTGCATCTGATCCTCCAGTGAATCCACTCAGCCCTTCCCACTCCTTCCTTGGCTTATGCCGTCCATGTCTCTCTACCCCCTTTTCCCAGCTTCCCCACCCATTTAACCCCCACCTTAGCCCCGCCACTTCCTCTCAGCTGAGTGAGCTGCTTACACATCATACAACCCCCCACCCTCCAAGCCCAATTTAGGATCATAGCCGTTCCACAGCCACTGCACCCCACCACCCTGCCAAAGATCCCCCTTCCTTGGTCTCCCCTTCCTCTGTGCTGCCCTACCATTTCTTCCATGATACTTAGATACAGTCCTAAAATCACCCTTATGTATTTTTTGGGACCCCGACCCTCACCCCCTCCTCAGTCCCAACTCACAGTCAAGACTTTTTAGAAATAATAAAGCATGTGCAAACCATAGGCATCAAGAATTAATAACCATAGCCACCATGTTCAAGTCCAAGTTACCAAGTTCAAGTCCAAATCCCCAGCACCTTCAGCGTCAGTAGTCCAAGATAAAGTTCCCAGCACCTCCAGTGTCAGTAGTCTCGACCCAGTTCATTTCACCTCAAATCAAGTCCAAATCCCCAGCACCTCCAGCATCAGTAGTCCAAGACCAAGTTCCCAGCACCTCCAGTGCAGTAGTCTCGACCCAGTTAATTTCACCTCAATTTCAGCTCTTTTATGAAGGATTTCTTAGTGTCTGTGTCAATTGCCCATATCCACTGAGGCTGAAGTCCAAGTCCCCTGTGGAGAAATGCAGGACCCAGTTCCTTTGCTGCAAACCAGCTCCTCACAGTGATTTCCTTAGCTCAGGATGCTCCTTGCTCCCACTTTTAGTCCTTCTATCAGTCTGGCTGGCTATTTTTAAAGCCTACCACCTTGGTGCCTCTCTCCCTAATTGACCTGGTCCTACACCTTTGTCTGCGGTTGGCCGGCTGTCCCTGCTTCAGTCGCTGGACTGCCACCTGTGCCCCTTGCTAGTTCAGCTCCAAACAGCTCAGCTGTTCTTCTTCTGATCACCAACCTCGACCCTGCTACCGATTGCAGCCACAGCTCCACGCAGCTCTCCACTCTCCTTCCTCTGGTTGACAACAGCGTCCCACTCTCCCACTGCTGACACAGCTAACAAACACAGGAATGCACAGTCCAATTTCTTTCTGTGCCACCTGGGCTATTGGTACAACTTTTTTCACCTGTATACTGATCTAGTCTGTGTTTGAATAGTTCTATATTTTTACTTTCCACTATGTAATTAGGTAATGAGTCCCAACTTCTTATAATCCTCTGTGTAAAATAATCGGATTGTTTCTTGGTTACACTTATTTCTCCTTTCAGTCTGTACCCATGAGATCTTGTTTTTTTTTGTTAGATTCTTGATATTTTTGCAATCCAATACTTTCCATCAGAACAGGATCCTGAAAAGCCTTGGAAGTAAGACATAGAGCACCCCTTAACTACCTATATTCGGTGGAATAAAGTCCAAGATGTATTAACCTGTCTTTGTAGCTATGTTGTTGTAGGCCCTTCATTTTTTTTATCTTCCTTTGTACACCCTCCTTTATTTTTTTACTTTTGACTGTGTTTGCTGCTGAAAACTGTGAACAATATTCCAAATGTGGACCTACTGTACTAGGCTGGTGCATACTGGGATAATTATTTTTTCTTCTCTACTTTTAATGTTAGATAAGATACAACCCCAAATTTATGACTTTTTTTTAACCATCATTCTTGTATGAGTGTCTGAAGACTGTTTGTTATTGTTATACCCAGGTCTCTTTCTTCTGTTGTAGTTTATAAGACCTTGTTGTCTATTGTTTATGTACAAAGCGGATTTCTGGATTTGAGATGCATGACCTTACATTTTGCTATATTAAACATCATTTTATTTTCTTTTGCTCATGTACTTAAGTTGTCCAGATTGGCTTGAAGTTTTTCCGTCATTTGGATTTAGTACCAGACCCCCTAGTTTACAGTCATCTGCGTACTTACTCAACAATGCATTTTCAGTTGTATTTAATGATGTTGCCAAAATATTAAACAAATAATATCAGATGCCCTCAAGGTGACAAGGCAGTGAGGCCAGGCAGCAGATAGGGGCAGCAGGATGCTGGAGTGAATGGGGGGGGGGGCATTACCAGCAGAAGGAGAGAAGCAGGTGTTACCACTGTATAGATCATTGGTGAGACCCCATCTGGTATACTGTGTCAGGTTCCAGAGGCCACATATCAGGAAGGACACAGACAGAGTAGAGGTTGTCCAGAGGAGGGCAACTAAAATGATGCAGGGTCTGCATCAAAAGCCCTTTGAGGAAAGACTGAAGGATCTCAATATGAACACCCTGCAAGAGAGGAGGGATGTGACAGAGACCTATAAATACCTCATGGGAAATAAGGTACAGGAGGGGAGTATTTTTCAGAGGAGAAGGTACACAAAAACAAGGGGGCATGCAATGAAGCTGGAAGGGAGAAGTTAGGAGGGATGTGACGTAGTTCTTTACTGAAAGTGTTGTGGATGCCTGGAACAGTCTTCTAGCAGAGATGGTTGGGGAAAAAACAATGGTGGGCTTCAAGCATTCACAGTATAGGCACACAGGAATCTTGGTAGGAAAGTGGGGGTGAAATCAGGTAGGGTCCATAAAAACAGTATAGACAGGGGGGAAATGGGTAGACTGGTTGGGGGCCAAGTGGTCCTTATCTGCCAACAAATTCTATGCTTCTATGTCTGGCCCCTACTGGCCTGATATGGAAGAATTCTACAATTCACCTTATGTTCGTGCAACCCCCATTAAGGATCTTGGAAACAAGAAAGGTAATTTTAAACTGAACCTGGAAGGGGGCAGGGACTCTGTACAGGCCATGGAGAATGGGGTTAATGTGGAAATATGAGGAAATGATTTATGGTGCAGATAAGGAGGTAGGCAGCACCATTTTGAACGTGCTGGAATCTTGAAGGCTAAAATGTAGGAAGGCATAGTGTAGGAAGTTAAAGCTGTCAAACTGAGAGGAAATGAAGGTATGAATAAGGATTTCATTTTTTTTAGTATTGTCTTTATGTCCCCTAACACCAGCCATGATCCCTTCTGATTCAGCCTCCCAAGCCCCATCACTCAGCTTCTTGAAGTCTTACCTTGGCTTGACTTCTCAGGGCTTACCCCCTGTGATGGGGCAACAGGGCTTTCCATCTCCTGCTGCATGTCCAAGACCCATTTCAGAAGAGGGACACTTCACCTGCATAGGGACTGGGGAGGCTAGATCTTCATCCTGTAGCTGGCAAGGGATTTAAACCCCCGGGACACTAGGGAACCAGGGTGCACAAGCTCATGCATGGAACTGTGCACAGTGTTTCATCAGCCAGTGTCCCTTTGCCTTGTAGGCTGCTCCATATGAACTGTCACCTGTGGGCATTCAGGTGGCAATATCCCATCAGAATTAACTGCTCTCCCTTCACAGAGGAAGAGAGCATCCTTTACTGCTGCGCAGATGGCCCAGCCCAAAAATAAGGATTGCTAATGAAGAGTAGTCCAGGAGTAAGTCCTGAATTGGGACACAAACCTGTGTTGCCCCAGTACGAAGTACTCTTAATCCTCATGCACATATGGGGGGAATCTTTTCTTTACACTATCATCTTTATTAAAAGAGATTTTATATTTTATAGCATATGGTACTGCAGAAAAAAAGAGAACTATATACATTTGCGGGTATTGCAAACTCTATCAAACATAAAAAAACTAGTCAGGATGGTTATGTTAGGCTTATGTAATGATCAATGTATAAATACATTGCATTCTGTGTGGAAGTTTAATATTATCAGTGTATAGCCATTGTCTGAACAATAGACAGTCTAGATTTATAAGAGACAAAGACTTGATAAACCTGCTATGGAACAAAAAGTGTGTCTGTGTCTAGTTTATATAGTGTCCATTTTTGCCATATTTCCTCGAAAACTGTCATGTGGTTTATAAAATGGAAAGTCTGTTTTTCCAGTTTATATAAAGAGTCTATGAATGTGACCGAGTGCTGGACAGTAGGTGAGTGAGGCTTGAGTCGTAACCATGTAATCAACTTTTTGGTCCCTGCTAATAATAGCAATATTAACTTCAGTTGTCTTCCCCGCAGTCTACATTCTTCTGTGGGGATGACCATCAGAACTAGAATTGGAGAGAGGGGAGTCAGAATATCAAAGTAGGTATGTAGGATTTCGGAAATGCCTGACCAGTAGGTACAGGTAGGTAGGACTGGAAAAGTCTAGAATACATGCACTTGATCGGCTTTGGTTTCCCCACATTTCCACCAAAAATTCCTGCCGGGGGACCCAAATATTTACTAAGGATCACTGGAGTCTGGAAATAGGATGTTCTGCATTTCTGTGTAAATCCCTTCATTTAAGGGGCCACACTAAGTTTATAATTGTGGATTGTATATTTAGCCCACTGCTGTAAGGTACAGTTAGTTTGTAACTCCTCATTCAATTTATGTAAAATCATTAGTGTTGAATCTTGAGAAAGGTCCCTTAGGGTATACGGGGGAATCTGACTCACAAACTGCACTCAGTGACATAGATAGCTTGAGTTTTCAAATGTGGTCACTAGTCTGAGAGCACAGAAAATGCATGGTGTTCAAACACAAGTTTAAAATTGCTTGCTGAACAGTGGAGAAAGGTATTCCTGGCAGTTGTTCAAGTATAATGTCATTAAATATGTAGTTGCTCCTCCCATTTCAAACACAGAGAAGCAATTTTCAGACAGCGAAAAAAAAATTCTGACAGCTTTGTTTCTAGCATTAAATGGACACTCTCGACCATTTTTGCATCATATTATTTCTAGTTGAAACCCCACATTATGATTGCTTACCTTCTCTTAAATTCATTGATGTTGCTGGTTGTTTTATCTGCCTCCTTGCTTAGTAGAAGTGAAATGCATGCTGATGGTGTAGATATACCAACATTATTTCAAATCCTTGATCTACTCTTATTGCATACTTTCTGAACATTAGACACCCCCAAACTGTGCAGCCACTTGTGATGCAATAGTCTCCTCTCCTTCCAATGCATCATAAGTTGTTTGACTGTGTTTGGGGTGTTCCCAAGTCCATGAAAGGCACAGCGGGAGTTAATCAAGTTCTGTAAACAAATAGGTTTTAGTGTAGTAACGCCAGTACGGTAGGCTGTCGATTTTTCACTTTCAAAAAGAAGAAAGGAATCAGAATCAAACTGCCAGCTATATTAGCAATCTCTACAGAATGTGAGTAATCATAACATATGTTTTTTAAACTAGGGGCACTTTGAGGCCTAAGGGGGCTGACAGTGCTGGATTCTTGTATACTCTTACTATATTTCACTAGTGGTTGGAGCATAAAATATAAATTATGGTAAGATACTCAGTAGACCTGGGTATAAAACCCTCAACTGCCACTTGCATACTGTGTGATCCTGAACAAGTCACTTAACCTTCCAATGCTTCCAGGACACCAGGAAATGAGATTTGGCTTAGTGTGCCTTTCCCCGCCAACATTTCTAAAAATATAGTAAGAAACAGTGGATCCAATTCTAAAAGCATTCAGACTGATGCAAGGTGCTTGCGTCAAACATCAGTGATGCAAACTGCACCCTTCATCATATTTTGCAGCAAACCCAATTCTGAAACACTTTCTGCATTGGAATGTGGAGCCACTGCGGCAAACAGGCACTGTGCCACCCTTGTGACCTACATCAAGGTACACCAGGTCACAAGGGGGCTTGCACCATGGCAGGACTGCAACATCCTCTTATTGGGGATTCTGAAAGCCCCACAGTGGCCATAGCAAGGGGCTCAACTTAAACCAGCCAGGAGGTGGTCTAAGCCCCTTGCGCCAGCATGTGACACTGTGGTGGGTTGGTGGGGGGAGAGCTACATGTGGGGTCAGGGGTCAGGGTGGGAATGGGGGGGCATAGGGTGAGTTTAAGAGACAGCGAGGAGTAAGGGATCACTTTGACACCTGGCGGGGTGCATATACCTCTGTATATATTATACAGAGGCGTATGCACCCACTAGGTGCTAAAGCAATCCCTTACTTCCCTGCTGTCCCTCCATGTCACCCTATGCCCCCACATGCCCACCCTGACCCCCTCCTGGCAAGCGGATCCCTCCCCTCCACCACCAATACTGGCCCTTCTTGTGTTGCACTGGCGAGGGGGGAGCCAGATCCCTGCAGCATTTGCTGCAGCTGCACCGATGGTTGGGAATGGTTGTACACTTGCAGCAAACCCAGGGATTTTGGTGCCAGGACCCTGCTGTTTTCAGAATCTGGCGGAGGGTCCCTGGCACACCTGGGTATTGCTGCATCCCTTGAGCATCGCAACTTGCATTGCTCCAAGGGACCTTTTAGAACTGGCTCAATGCCCTTTACATAACAGAGTTTGTTCTTATCCATTTATTTATTTTATATTCATCCATACTGCAGTGACAAACACGATGCCGGCACCAATTACAGTGCAGCAACATGCCGCCGGGCATTACAGCACCAGAGGTTATGTCTCCTGGGAGTTGCAGCTCTCAGGAAACAGTCAGCTTTTGCAGGGGACTTCACTTTCAGCATCCCCCAAAACTAAATATAATCTCCTCTGGGGTGGGCATGGCCTGG
This sequence comes from Neoceratodus forsteri, assembly GCA_016271365.2. Lineage (NCBI taxonomy): Eukaryota > Metazoa > Chordata > Ceratodontiformes > Ceratodontidae > Neoceratodus > Neoceratodus forsteri. Next base: position 1,286,670,405 of record CM028132.1, read on the forward strand.
AGGGGACAGAAATTGTGTTGGCGCAAAGGGCGACATGAGTGAGGGGCGATCTAAAATCAAGATCACCCTTGTCACTGTCACCGAATTGCGGTGCCAAAATGTAGTTGGCAACTTGACAATATATGTTTATTTTACAGTTGCAAATATATGGGATTGGCTTCTTGAAGTCTCATTTGCAAGAACATTCTGCAGTACATAAAAAGCATCATACAGCAATTATGAAAATAAGCACATATTTAAATACAGGTAAAACATTCAATGGAAGCCATTGCAAAGGTTAACAAATTGTGACCTTATCTGACTCAAAAAACTAGAAAGTTTGGTACATTTCCTAATATTCGGGTACAGAGAATTCCATAAAGCAAGAACTGCATAGGAAAACACATATTTTTTTTTGTACTTTATTTTTATTCAGTTTTCCACTGTGTACAACACATAAAACAAGCATTGGTCAATGCTGAATGTTGATTGCGTTGGTGTGTTGTGCACGCTCACTGGCCCTCTGTCAGTCGCTCAGTCTGTTTCATCCGGTGCTGCAGGCTGCTGTTTTGTACTGGGCTCCTGCCTGCATTTGCACCTTGTTCTGCCCACTAAGAATTCTGCAGCTGTCCCGACTGAACTCTGTTGAGGTGGCTCACTCCCCCTCTCTCACTCGTTCATTCTGTGTCTCCTGGTGCTGCAGGCTGCCCTTTTGTACTGGGCTCCTGCTTCTGTTGGTGGCTTTTTCTGCCCACAAAGAAATCTGCAGCAGTCCCAACACAGGTCTGTTGAGCCTGCTGACTCCCCCTCTCACTCACTCGTTCCATTTCTGCCGGCGCTGCAGGGTGGCCTTTTGTACAGGGCTCCTGCCTGCGTTGGCACCTTTTTCTGCCAACAAAGAAATCCACAGTAGTCACGACAGAGCTCCGTCGAGGTTGCTCACTCCCCCTGTGTCACTCACTCATTCTGTCTGTCCTGGCGCTGCAGGCTGCCCTTTTGTACTGGGCTCCTGCCTTTGTTGGTGACTTTGTGTGCCCACAAAAAAATCTGCAGCAGTCCCGACAAAGCTCCGTTTAGCTTGCTTGCTCCCCTTCTCTCACTCACTCATTCTGTTTCTGCCGGAGCTGCAGGCTGCCCTTTTTTCATTGGACTCCTGCCTGCGTTGCCGCCTTTTTCTGTCCACAAAGAAATTTGCAGCAGTTACAATACAGCTCTGTTGAGCTCGCTCACTCCCCCTCTCTCACTCACTCATTCTGGGTTCCCCACCAGTGCAGGGCTGTTCATTTGTTCTGGGCCCATGCATGCACTGGCACCTTTGTCTGTCCACAAACAAATCTGCAGCTGTCCTGACAGAGCTCTGTTGAGGTTGCTCAATCTCCCTGTCTCACACGCTTATTCTGTTTGTCCTGGCGCTGCAAGCGGCCCTTTTGTACGGGACTCCTGCCTGCATTGGCGCCTTTTTCTGCCCACAAACAAATTCGCAGCAGTCCTGACAGAGCTCCGTTGAGCTCACTCGGTCCACCTGTCTCACTCGCTCGTACTGTTTCTCCCACCGCTGCAGGCTGCCCTTTTGTACTGGGCCCTTGGCTGCACTGATGCCTTTTTCTGCCCACAAAGAAAATCCACAGCAGTCCTGAAAGAGCTCCGGTGAATTCGCTCACTCCCCCTCCATCACTTGCTCTCTCGTTCTGTTTCTCCCAGTGCTGCAGGCTGCCCTTTTGTACTGGGCTCTTATGTTGCACCCTTTCTCTGCCCACAGACAAATCCACAGCTGTCCCCACAGAGCTCTGTTGAGGTCACTTAGTCTCCCTGTCTCACACGCTGATTCTGTTTGTCCTGGCACTGCAAGCGGCCCTTTTGTACGGGACTCCTGCCTGCATTGATGCCTTTGTCTGCACACAAAGAAATCCGCAGCAGTCCTGACAGAGCTCCGTTGAGCTCACTCAGTCCCCCTGTTTCACTTGCTCGTACTGTTTCTCCCACCGCTGCAGGCTGGCCTTTTGCACTGGGCCCCTGCCTGCACTGATGCCTTTTCCTGCCCACAAAGAAATCCGCAGCAGTCCTGAAAGAGCTGCAGTGATCCCGCCACTCCCCCCTCTCTCACTCGCTCTCTCGTTCTGTTTCTTCTAGTGCTGCAGGCTGCCCTTTGTACTGGGCTCTTGCATTGGGCCCTTTCTCTGCCCACAAACAAATCAGCAGCAGTCCCGACAGAGCTCAGTTGAGTGCTGTCCTCCCCCTCTCACTCATTCGATCTTAATGTGTCCCATGCAGTGATTCCCCACAGTGACCGTGCTATTCTGCGGCAGGGTGCAAAAACATTTAGCCACGATGTGAAAAATGGCAGCTGTTACTATTCGTGAAGGTGTGGAAAAATTCCACTGTTGAAAATGTGGGGTGAAAATATTACAAAAGTGAGACGTTACAAGGGTGCGTGGAAACAGTTCAACGCACGCTTGTAACACAGTCATGTTATGGAGTTTCGTCACCCAATTTTCAACATAGGTATTTTAGGACCTCTGCTCATGAACAGTGCCACTGTCATTTTCTTAATCTGTCCCGAACAGTGATTTCCCACAGCAACCGCGTTATTCTGAGCCAGAACTGTGCAAACACATTTTGGTCAGGATGTGAAAAATGACAGCTGCACAGCTCATAAGGAGGTGTGGGAAAATTCCACTGGTGAAAATGTGACGTGACAATATTACAAATCTGTGAAGCTACAAGCGTGCGTGGAAAGTGTGCAATGCACACTTGTAACACAGTCATTCGATGGGCTATTATCACCAAATTTTCAACATAGGCATTTTATGACCTCTGCTCATGAACAGTATCACTCTCATTTTCTTAATCTGTCCCAGACAGTGATCTCCCACAGCGACCGCTGTAGTCTGCGCCTGAAGTGCGAAAACACATTTCGGCCAGGATGGGAAAAATGACAGCTTTACTGTTCATAAGTAGGTGTGGGAAAATGGCAATGTTGGAAATCTGGAGTGAAAATATTATAAATTCGCAAAGTTACGAGCGTGCGTGCAAAATGCGCAACTCACGCATGTAACACAGTCATTTTATGGAGTATCGTTACCAAATTTTCAGCATAGCCATTTCAGGACCTCTACTCATGAACAGTGGCACTGTCATTTTTTTTAATCTGTCCTGAACACTGATTTCCCACAGCAACGCGCTATTCTGCACTGGAAGTGTGAAAACACATTTCTGCCAGGATGTGAACAATGACAGCTGTACTGTTCACAAGGAGGTGCGACAAAATGCCAATGTTGAAAATCTGGTGTGAAAATATTGCAAATTCACGAGAATTCTGACGTCGTAGCAACTGCGCAGCGCTGCGCTCGTAAAACAATCATTTTGGATTTTTCCAAATTTGCAACATAGGCTTTTGAAACCCACCTCATGAACACTGGCACTGTCATTTCATTAATCAGCCTGAAGGTGATTCCGGCATGATGACCGTAATCACCTTTCCCGAACCGATAACTCCATGGCGTTCAAGAATTCATGAGGAGGGGTCCCAAAAACCCATGTTGAAAATTTGGTGGAAAAATTCCCAAAAATGCCGAGATATGCAGTAAAGTTGAAATAACCCTATGTATTACATTATACAGCTTACTGGCATTTCTTCAGTTGTGATCGGCTTTGAAGAGTGCAGGCGTGTTCGGTCACGAAGATCATGCGCCGAGCTCCTAAGGTAAGTATGGGCGAGGTGTGTCAGGAGGCAGGGCATGCAGTGGGTGGGTGCGGGTTGCGGGTGGGAAGCAGGGCGAGCACCAAGGGATGGTTCCTTTCTTCCAGGATTTAAAAAAAAAAAAACAGGCGTCGCGGAGCACGTTTTCTCACTTGCAGGGCATCTGGCACACTGGGGGTGGGCTCCCAGTGTGCCAGCAGAATTTCTTGGACCGGGGCAGCAGTAGCCGGCCAGGATTGGGCACCCCAGTCGGCAAGCGGGCGGGAGCGGGTAGGTTAGTATGCCGACGGGATTGGGCACCCATCGGCAGCAACAAAAAGGGGGGTAACAGAATGCAGATGGGGAGTGGGCTCCCCATTAGCAACAAAACAAATGGGAACACTACAGCCGAAGGGATTGGCCACCCGTCGGCAGGAAAAAGCGGAGGGCACAGAATGCCAGAGGGATTGGGGACTCGGTCGGCAACTAAACATTGGGGGGGGTTATATTGTTTGTGAACACGGCGGCAAGCCGCCGCCATGTTCATAAACAATCTCAGGGGTTTTACAACCCGCCCTGCAATGACGGGTCGCTCCCTCAATGCAGTGGATGACTAACGCTGCAATGACGAGGCAGCCCCTGATTGCAGCGGCTGATTTTTTAGAAAGTTGTGGCACGCTGGCTAAACTAGTGTCAGCAGCAGTGTGCCACAGCATTGGGGGAAGCAGGGCAAGCCTTTGCAGGCTGTGGGGGCATTGGCCACAACAGTGCTGCCACAACCTGCTTCTCGAGAAACCTGTCGCAACATGTTTTTTGCGCATGCGCGCAATCAACATAAAAATGACATTCAAGTGATAGCAATCTCAGACAGATTTACCCTAGTAATGCAAATACAGGAGTTGTGCACTATCACTGTAGTTACCTCATAATGAGGGGTCTCAAATCACTAAATTTAAGATAAATATCCATGAAAAGTCCAAGAAGAGACCAACTGCAGCATGCTCATGGACTAAAATCACTATGATTATCCTAATAATCACCCAGGTGCAAAGTACCCACTAACACAGCAAGTATTTTATGAGTCCATAAAGATCCAATAAGTTGATATAACATCAAAGTACTTGACTGCACTATTACAGAGCAAACTCCTATTATTTCTGTTATTCTGATTTACTTTCAAAAGGCATTGTCTGCTCATATTATTTAATCCCAAGCTGCTACATTACTGTAAACAAATAAGAAAAATATCAGGACTTTAAGTATGTTGAGGCACAATTATGTAAGCATTAATCCCCGATGAAGGTGGCATCTAATGGGGAGTTAATGCATGGTTGGGACTGTTGTGGCACGAGGCCAGAGGCGGCTGTGATCCTGCCATATATATCCTCATTAGACTCACCACCTCGAGATCATCTGCTCTATTATGGTGCTGCACTAGAAGTGTCATGTGGATATTTTTCCTTCTTATCACGCACACATCAGCGCTAGGATTTCTGTACCTTACTGCTTTTTCGTTTATGTAGGTTGTTTCCTGGCTCTCCTTAAGTGCTTCACGATCGCGTGCACGTTGCACTGCCGACATCGATTTACATAGTGTATACTAAGTTCTGACAGAGTACGACTGTGCTTTATGTTGCCACATACACATCAAATAATGTTGTGCCTTACTAGCCGCCCACTTCCAATCAGCTGTTCCACTCGTCTGCATGGCTTTTTCGTGTGATATTGCTGGTGTGCTGCATTGTGGGAGCTATTTCTTGCATACATAGTTTAATCTGCCCGAGGACACAGACAGCTTCTGTCAACTCCCAGTGCAGAGCTCTGCTCCTCTCTCCAACCAACAGGTGGCAGTTGTCCAACACCACTCCACTTTCCCTCTTTTTGTAAATGACTTCTTTCCCCATCTTTCACTTCTCCTATCACATTCTCCTCGGATTACTCCTATTTACATCGGGTGCCTTGCTAAGCTGCAACCACTGCAGTTTCAGCCTCTAAACCATGTTTCTTTTCCTCAACATTGCTCAACACACTACATGTCACTTAGCCGCCTGCTACACACTCTACATATCCGACCAATAGGTAGCGCTTTTCACACATTACGAGCCTTGTGCTCAGTCGATATAGCCTGTTGCTCGCTTTTCATCCCCACTTCTGCCTTTTATGCTCTTGCTGCTGCTGAGCTGTCACTTCCATGCCTCTAACTGTCATGGCACACTTCCCGTATCTTTGCTCTTTCCCCTCGACCACACTTCTCACAGCCTGCAACACACCACTACACTGCTTGCTTCCCACTCCACAATGTGCCTTGATACCACCACCTATTGGTCAACCTGTCGGACCTATTTGCACTGCTTGCTACATCCCAGGCGCGTACCACATTTCCCGCGCTCGTCCACGGTACTCCACTGTTTTGCTTTGCGCACTCCCGATGGCAACACGGCATTATCGTGCCATAATGCTGTGTTGCTGTGGGGCCAGCTGACCCAGTTCAGCCAATTGTATTGCTTTCTTCCCACCTTCTCATTTTGCCCATGTTACAAGCCTACATAACCCCCTTAGTTCTAGTTTTAAACAGCAGGATATGCAACTTGGTAAATTGTAGAATTAACCAATGAGTCAAACCAGTAAATGCTGGTGAACTTTACCATTTGCTAGACTTTTAAACCCTTGGAGTATCAAATCTCCTGATATTTATATCAGTTACAAGGTGAACTTAAACTACATAAAAGGTCTAGCTGCGGATAACGGGAACGAGTTAGACAGAATTTTAAATGTAAAACATGGAGTCACAATGTCCCTTCAGTCTCCATCTTCTTCCTCATCAGAGGACCTAGGGCAATGAACAGAGTCTTGCTTTATTATTTCCAGTCTCTTGCCAACTTCTATCGGATCCAAAAAAATGTACATCTTACCAGCGTAATAGAGTCTCAGTCTTGCTGGTAATTACAATGCATGGTTGATCCCAAGTACACAAAGGCTGGCGTGCTCTGCATTGAAGCTTTTCCATCATTGCCTCATCGAGTAGCTCAAATCTGGGAAGAAATAGATATGCTCACCAATTTCTAGTTTGAGTGGACCCAAAGATTTGGCTGCATCCATTACAATGTCCCGAATATGTGCTAAATTTATTCCTTGCAGGAAAGTCAAACAAAACCAAAAGCTCCTGTGCTTTGACCCTAATCTGGGTCTTCCTAAGGGAGCATGTCTAAAGTACAACAGACTAGTGACACATAAATATCATTCATTTAAAGTGACAGGCACAGAGTGTGATATGAAATTAATTAACAATTCAAAAAGAATTAAAAAAAAATTCAGAAACATTTATAAACATAATATATAAACAGCTATGTTTATTCAACTTGCCAAAGTGTTTGTAGATTGCAACATGTACATATAATAGCTTAAATTCATCATGTATTCAGTTAATGCTGATTGGCTAAAGGATTTCACATACGGTTAACAGAAGGTATTTATGTTATCGCTTTTTAATCAAATTTTTCTGGCAAGTACTTTCAAATCTATGTCATGCCAAAGTAGTACATTTATTTAGCCAAACTAACTTATAGTTGGAGGTCAGATATCATGTCCAGAGGTCAAACCAGCAAAATTTCAGGAAATTTAAAAATAAGGTAGTCTGGATTAATTCTTTCACAATTTCATGAAATGCTCTTATTCATTTAATAAATGGGGGGTTCCAAACAATTGGGGAATTATTGCCTCAAAATAGGACATATATATATTTTTTTTTGAGGGGGGGGGCTTTTATCCACAAAGCAGTAGGAAGTTTAGGTGGTGGAAACAAAATGAAGAAAACAGTAAACAGTGTATCATGACTAAGCTTTAGCTCTCTATACAATCTTTATATATCGTGTTTAACTTCACTCTTTTGAAAGCAATAGCATGGGGGTAGGTTGGTTATAAGCAATGTATGCCCCTACAGCATGAAGAAGTCCAGCACTTGCTCTGAAGGAGAACCATTTCCTATAACTGGCCACCTATACAAATTGGAGAGCTAAAGCTTAGTCATGATACAAAGTTATGACTCTTTTCTTCATTTTGTTTCCACCACATAAACGTCCTATTGATTTGTGGATAAAAGCCACCCCCCCAAAAAAAAAAATACAAACAAGCATATGTCCATTTGGAGGCAATAATTCCCCAGTTGTTTGGAATCTCCCCCATTTATTAAAGGAATAAGAGCATTTCATGAAATTCTGAAAGAATTAATCCAGACTACCTTATTTTTGATTTTCCTGACATTTTGCTGGCTTGACCTCTGGACATGATATTTGACTTCTGACTATAACAAGTTAGTTTGACTAAATAAATGTACTACTTTGGCATGATATAGATTTGAAAGTACTTGCCAGAAAAATTTGATTAAAAAGTGATAACATAAATACCTTCTGTTAGCCGTACGTGAAATCCATCAGCCAGTCAGTATTAACTGAATACATGATGAATTTAAGCTATTGTATGTACGTGGTGCAATCTACTAACACTTTAGCAATTTAGATAAACATAACTGTTTACATATTATGTTTATAAATGTTTTTGAGATTTTTTTTTCATTTCTTTTTGAATTGTTAATTAATTTCATATCACACTTTGTGCTTGTCACTTTAAATGAATGATATTTATGTGTCACTAGTCTGTTGCACTTTAGACATGCTCCCTTAGGAAGACCTGGATTAGGGTCAAAGCACAAGAGCTTTTGATTTTGCTTGGCATTCCTGCAAGGAACAAATTTAGCAATTTGCTTTTCATTTTGATACTCTCAAGTGTGAGTCTGATTCTTTATCATAGTAATATAAGTTGTCAGCTTTTTGGCATGCACTGCATCTGTGTGCACTATTTGATTTTTTATTGTACAACAAGACTTAGTCAGCTAAGCATACCCAAACCTTTTTAATAGTTGCTTTTATGTAAGGGTTAAAGGAAAATGTGGGTTCAAGAGTTATTTGAAAGTAGGCACATACGCCAGAATAGTTGAACTGTAATAGATCAGTAAAAAAGAAGACAAAGGGACATGCAGTGAGGCTGGAAGGGGGAAAATTTAGGAAAAATGTAGGGAAGTATGTATTCAATTTAAGAATGGTGGATGCCTGGACTAGTCTTCCAGTGGAGGTGGTGGAGGCAAAAACAGTGGTGGGCTCATGTATGGGATAGGCACAAGGTGGGGGGGGTAGCCTGAGATCAGGTATGGTTTGCGGTGCAGGATAGGCAAACAAAACTGGGCAGACTGAGTGGGCCAAGTAGTCCTTTATCTGCCATCAAATTCTGTTTTCTTGTTTCTAAGACTGATAGGACAATATATTAGAGGAACCCAGAAAGTGTACTTCTTATGAATTGTCTTGGTTCATGTTGCTGTAATTTCCTTCCTCCCACTGAACCACCATCCCACCACCCTAATATTTCAGATTTCTTAAAAAAAAAAAAATTACCCTGTAAAGTAGTGGTGCACTGCTCAGTAGTCCTGTTTTTTGCCAACTGGCTTGCAAACTTTCCCTGCCGGCATCAGATGTTTTAAATACAAGACTCCTGGAGCAGGCACATAAGGGTACCACCCTCTAAGCCCACTCTTCCTTTCCAGCAATGGGGTGTTTATGTGAGGATGTCATGGGTTAAAACACAAAATGTTCATATTTCTGGAATTTATAACAGGGGTCTGTCTGCACAACTGAGACCCAGCGATTATTTTGTCTTTTAAGAAGATTTTTTAAAATGCATGATACCATGAGCCCCACTGACATTAAACAAACTCTGCCACTCCCAGGCCAGTTTCAGTTCAATAAAACAGTAGCTACTGCGAACACAAGCATTTATTAATGCTGAATGTTTGCTTGCAGTTTTTAAAGAGCCCCTGATTTTCTTGGAACAACCCTGAAAAACATAATATATCTAGACAGAGTTTAGCTTGTATTTCACCCTTTTTTTTGTAACTGTCATCGTTATTTGTTTATTACTAAGGACACCTGCATGGAAACAGGATCTCTGCCCTGTTTGCTCTGTCTGCTTGTCTACTTCTTCAGTCACAATTCTGTTTATGATATCCCAGTCTTAACAGCCAAAGCTAATAAAGTCCAGGGGACAGCAACCTTCTTTTTATGTTACTTCCCTCAGTAATAAAGACAAGCATTTGTCCATGTTGAATGTTTGATGCTTGTTAAACAATTTTTTGTTTTTAATGTTTTGACTCCAACTTTTGAAGAGACTTGTTTTAGGATTCACCTTATAGGCATGACATGTACCATTTATAGTATGTTGTCCGAATTGTCATTTCTCACCAGAGGTGCGAAAACATATCTTGTGCAGGATTTTAAAAATGACACATCACGTTTATGAGGTGATGTGCAAAAATTGCTATGTTGAAAGTTTGGGGTCAAAATATTGAAAATGACCAAAGTAACAAACCTGCGTTCATAAATTTCAACATAGGCTCATAACTTTATTGTTTTTTAATTTTTTTACACCAAATTTTCAACGTAGCCTTCTTATGACCCCACCTCATTATCAATAGTAGGGACATTTTTCAGCTCCTGTCTGAAAGGTGATTTCGTGCAGCAACTGTGAAATCACCTTTTGGGATGTGAAAACACATTTTGGCCAGGATTTGAAAAATGACAGCTATCACATTCATGAGGTGCTGTGAATAAAAGGTTATGTTAAAAATTTTGGGGCAAAATATTGAAAATTACCAAAGTTATGAGCCTGCATTCATAAACTTCAGCGTAGGCTCATAACTTTGTTGTTTTTTAATATAGGTATGCCACATTTTCAACACCGCCTTCTTATGACCCTACCTCATGAACATTAGCGGAGAACTTTTTCAACTTTTGCCTGAAAGGTAATTTCACGCAGTGACTGCACAATTACCTTTCAGGATGCAAAAACACATTTGGGCCAGGATTGTTGTATTAGTTTCTCACTGAAAAACCCAGGTCCGCCTCAAAAATGAGCATTGCTCAATGGTGCTCGCCTGGTTAAATAAAGATTTTGATTGATTGATTGATTTAAAAAATGACAGCTGTCACATTCATGAGGTGCTGTGAAGAAATGGCTATGTTGAAAGTTTGGTGTCAAAATATTGAAAAAACTACCAAAGTTATGAGCCTGTGTTCATAAATTCTAACATAGGCTCATAACGTTATTGTTTTTTAACATGTGTGCCCCAAAGTTTCAACATAGCCTTCTTATGACCCCACCTCATGAACAATAGTGGAGAAAACATTCAGCTTCTGCCTGAAAGATGATTTCATGCAGCGACTGCGAAATCACCTTTCAGGATGTGAAAAAAACATTTTGGCCAGTATTTGAAAAATGGCAGCTGTCACATTCATGATGTGCTGTGAAGAAATGGTTATGCTGAAAATCTGGGGGCAAAACATTGAAAATTACCAAAGTTATGAGCCTGTGTTCGCAATCTTCAATGTAGGCTCATAACTTTGTTGTTTTTCAATATTTTTACACCACATTTTCAACACAACCTTCTTATGGCCCCACCTAATGAACAATAGTGGTGAAAAACTCCTTTTTGGTTTTCAGCTCCTGCTCAAAAGGTGACTTCATGCAGCGACCGCAAAATCACCCTTTGGGACAGATTTACCTAACATCACTTGCATTGTTCATGAGGTGGTGTCCCAGTAAAGGTATGTTGAAAATTTGGGGCCAAAATGTGAAAAATAGCCAAGTTATACTACTAAGTTCAAAATCCCATTGAAATACATTGACTCGCACACCTAATTTCTTCAGTTTGCTGTCCAACATTGAAGAGTGAAGACGTGTCTGCAGTCCAGCGAGGCTTATGGCATTGGACCCCCAGTGGGTATGTAAGGGCTTGGGTGTGTGTGTGTGGGGTGGTTGATGCTGAGTGGGAGGGTCAGGTGGGGTAATAACGATGCGACAGACATTGATCAATGGTTTTCCTTTTTACAGGTTTACAAAAATAAAATGCAAAACTCTCCAAAAAGCAATGAGGGATGGTTTTCTGTTTTACAGGTAGTGACAATGGGGGATTGGCCCCCCCCCCAGTGTCACTGTTATATTTGGCAGCACCAGGGGTGGGTTCCCTGGTGCTGCATTACTAAAAGGGGCAGGGTGAGGAGTGGCAGCTGGCACGGTGGATTTATTTATTTATTTATTGAGATTTCAGATGAGACCTTTGAGCCAAGGCTCTTTTACAAAGGTTCCATGTCAGAAAATGAGAATGAACACAGTCAAAAAACATATATCAAGTAAGACAATTCAGCATAGCTGGAGGCTTTGTCTAGTACATTAGTTAACATATACACTTCAGGTCATAAATTGAATTAAATTTAAGGAGTCAAAAGCTGTGTAGTAATGGCAATTACAAGTGGAAGAGTCTGTAGGGCAGGATCAAGAGGAAGTTGAGGTAGGTTGAGGTACATTAGTTAGCATATACACTTCAGGTCGAACGTAATTTAAATTTTAGGGAGACGAGAGCTTTGTTTAGTAGAGGGCAAGTGCAGGGTGGAAGAGTCTTTATTGCAGTAAAGGAAGCTAAGGTGAAGGAGGGAGGAATAGAGAGAATAGAGCATAGTCAAAGAGGGAGAGGGGAGGGATGGGAGGAGGTGAGGAAAATACAGGTGTATGGGAGGGATGGGCAAAAGGGTGAAAATTGAGAGAGGGTAGGGGACTTCATAAGGAATGCAGGAGGAAGAGGACATGGCCAGTTAAGAGAAGTAGTCACAGGAGGCCCTGGCGACAAGATGCTGACGAAGACTGCTCTTAAAAGTTCCCAGTGTAGTATTGTTGGTAACATCTGGAGGAAGCGATTTGTACCAGGATGAGGCTCTAGATTTGAAAGAGCATTGTCCTTGAGTAGTGTGACAGTGGGGAATGGAGAAAGTAAGACTTTCAGAGCTTCTGGTTAGGCGGGAGCCTCCGTGAGGGGCCAGGAAAGTCTGGACCCTGGGGGTAGGAGATCTAAGGTGATCTTTTTCATTAGGGTGCATGTCTGGTACCTAAGTCTGCCAGATAGTTGGAGCCAGTCTGCTTGTTCATAGATATTGCAGGTGTGTGAAAGGTGGGGGTTGAGGTCAGGAGGGGACATGCCTTGTTGAGTGCTATGGTAATGCATCAAAGTGCAGCATCAGCTCCATATATCACTAGCCCATTGTCAGTTATTGAGATAACTGAGCTCTGAATAGCAGTGCTTAGGGCTTCAGCAGTGAGGCAGTTCCTATGTTGGTATAGCAGTCCTATGCAGGTATTCACAATTTTAGCAATGTTATCAATGTGTTCTGAATAAGCTAGAGTGCAGTCAAGGGTCACCCCCAAGTATTTAAATAGATGAACTTGCTCCAGCATTGCTCCATCCCTGTTTATGATAGATAGACCTCTGCTTTTATGTATGTTGTGGGTCCCATGCAACGTCATTGTTCTTGTTTTTTTGTAGTTAAGGATGAGTTTATGAGATTTCAGCCATTTTTCTACTTCCACAAAGCTTGCTTGCAGCTGTAAGTGTAAGAAGGATGGATCCGGATGGGAGGTAAGGATAACTGCATCATCTGCTTATAGAAGTATTCTATCAGGACAGGATGAGGGGAGATTGTTTAGAAAAATACTGAAAAGCAAGGGCCCAAGAAGGATACTTGAGGGACTCCAGAGCGGACCGGAAAGGAGGTTGAGAGGGATTCACCAATTCTAACCTGTTGGGTTCAGTTACTGAGGTAGCTTTGGAACCACCGTGTGGTGTCATTTGAGAGTCCTAAGCGAGATAATTGTTCAGTCAGTAGGGAGTGGTTCACAGTGTTGAACGCCTTTGTCAAATCAATGAAGGTGGCACCAACAAGATGTCCCAGGTCCAGGGTGTTATGCATATATGAGGTGAATTCTAGGAGAGCCATGGTGGTACTGTGCCCCTTACGAAAGCAGTGCTGCTCAGGACATTGAGGGTTGTGTTTCGACAGGTATTCAGCAAGCTGGTCAGCAACTATTCTCTCCAGGGCTTTGGAGAGGGGGGAAGAATGTAGATGGGTCTGTAACTGCTAGTAATGGTCTTATCACCACTTTTGTGGATTGGTGTCACCAGTACAACTTTCCATTTTTGGGGGAACTGTGAGAGCATGAGGGACTGGTTAAGGATTTTGGTGAGTGATGTCAGGACTTCATCTATGATGAGGGCAAGGAGTTTCAAATCCAGGGAATCACCACTGGATCTGGATTGCCCAAGCACTTTGAGCAGATGCTTTTTAGTTAGCTCCTCAGAGATGGTTTTAAAGTAGAACTACGGGAACCCCTGCATTGTACTTGCTTTGCCAGATCTTAGATAATCTGGAGAAGGGTCAAAGAAGGTTGGAGGTAGCACCTGACTAAGGTTGGTGAAGGCCGCATTAAATGCGTTAGCCATGGTGACTTGATCTGAGGTGATGTTGGCGTCTAAGTTGAGCATAGAGGGTGGTATTTTGTGGTCTTTCCCTGTGATTTCAGTGAGGTTGGTCTAGACTTCTTCCCATCTTTCCATGTTTTGGCTAGAGTGCTTCTATAGTAGCTGGCTTTCTCAATGTGAATTGCTCTTGTACAAGCATTTCTGGCTGCTTTGTAGGCTTGGATATCAGCCTGGGTGCCAGTCATCTTAGCACGGTGCCAGAGCTGATCCCAGGACCCTATTTGCGCAGAAGTCTCTATATTAATCCATGGGTTGTTGACACTCTTAATCTTATGTTTCTTGAAGGGAGCATGGGCATCACAGGCAGTGTTGAAACTATGGATAAAATATTCAAGGGCAGTGTCCACATTGGGGGCTGAGTCTATTGTAGTCCAGTCGTGTTCTCGTAGGAGAGTTTTAAGAGGCACAAGGTGACTAGGAATAAGTTTTCTGCTGTTAATCATGTTGGGAGGAAGCTCTGTGAATTTGTTAGTCCAGGAGCATAGGACTGGGGAGTGGTCACTTATGCAGTCTGGAAGAATTACAGTTTATGTGATGTGATCAGGGCGGTTGGTGAGTACCCAATCCAGAAGCGTTGTGGTCCCTGTCCTGTAGTTCACCTGAGTGGGTGATTGGACCCTTTGCAAGAAGTTTGCCACTGTCAGAGTGCCCTTATATTTGTTCACACTGGGGGAGGATGAGTTGACGTTGAAGTCACGGAGCAGGATTGTTTCGAGTTCTGATCAAGGGAGTGGATAATGTCCAGTATGGAGTTTAGGCCTTGGTTGGTCAGTTTTGGGGGCATGTAGACTGATGCCACTGTCAGGATTTTATTGTGTGCCCCAGCAGTATCTTGGTGGCAAGGACCTGGATGTCATTCTCATGATGTGGCACATTGATGACATGTCCCTTAAGAGACTCTTTTAGGTAAACGGCACAGCCTCCACCTTTCTTGGAAAGCCTGTCTTGTCTGAAAACAGTATATGCTGGAATTGATATTGCTGAGTCAGGGATCTTAGGGGATAGCCATGTCTCAATTACAGATAGGATATCAGGGTTGTGATGTGTTACCCAGGCGGTGAGTGAGTCAATTTTTTTGAGGAGGCTGAAGATGTTGATACTTGCCAGGGAGAGTGTCCCAGCCTTGGCAGAACTACTATTACCACACTGAGGGGGGCCAGGGTTGGGGTGAATGTTTCCTGAGAGAAGTAGCAACAACAGTATTAGACATTTTAAGAGAGCTTTGAGAAGGTTGTTTCGAGGCAGTAAAATTCTGGCTTTAGAGTTTTCTCTCATGGGAGGTTGTTGTACAGAGGAAAAACCCATTAAAAAGAATGACACGCTGAGGAGCATGGGAACATGCACACTTGGTAGTAGTACCATCCAGGAGTGCAGAGGCCTGGGAATTAATTAGCAGGTATGATGCAGGAGGTGGTTGCATGTGGTGGTCCTAGGGGTAGATAGTGGATATTCAATGGAATGTTCAGAGGACAAGTGAGGTGGTATTTCACCTACCAATCCACAGTAGGTGATTGTCACAGGGTGACCCTGTGAAGGGTTGAGGGCCCCGAAATAATAATTGTAAAAATGCTGGATACCTGAAGGTCTGGATGTTTACTGCCTTAAAGGTGCTGCGATAGTGCGCATCGTCGCACAGGCAGGCTGTTTAGTTCAGCCTGATGTACGTCTTTATGTGCTCATGGTTGCTTTAAGGCAACCGCTATTCTAGGGTGCGTCCTTTGAAATAATAAAATAAAGGAACCTAGCAGCTGAGCTTTAAACCTGTTATAACCTTATACCTTAGTGTTTAATAAATTGAACATAATGAGTGAAAAGAGCTATGGGTATAGAACAACATTTCTTAATGGTGCCCCCCCCCCCCATTTCTCTGCATTATAAAAATAGGAAGTTAGCACATAGGATAGAACTGAGTGCTTTATGTGTTGTATTTCTAAAGTAAATGAAAGAAACAGAAGTGATATTGAAAGGAAATAAATAAGAAAACTGTAAGGCTTTAAATGCTATAAGTGGTATTGTAGGTTAGTCAGTAATGAATCTCCCGGTTTGTCTTGTATTAAAAGTTGTTTCCAATAGTGCAGGCTACCTGCTTGTATGTTTAGTAGTGAGGGTTTCTCTTGTGAGGAAACAGACCTCCATATTGCAAGGTGCTGCTACAGTGCTCCCAGATCGGCCAAAGCATTTTCCTGTAGCAGACCCTAATTCTCCTGTATTTTCCCTGTAAAACCTGGGTGAAATTCCTGTAGATTTTCCTCCTGTGCTCACACTGTATAATAAATGCAAGATTGTTCCTATTAGATGTTATAAACTCCTATTAATAGTATGCCACAAAGACTAGAAATCCTCCACATGTCCCAGCCAAAGCAGCACAGATCATTGATGCAAGATTATTGGGTGTTTGTACTAGTAATATAATATATTAAAAAGAAAGAGTTTATCTCCTAAAACTGAGCCCCCAGTACACTCTTTCCCATCTACTTATCAGATGACATTAAGCAAATGGAAAGCAGAATGGCAGAAGAATGTCAGCCCTGAGAAATGGAATGTCAATTATTTAGGAAAAAGAACACTGATATAAAATACTACCTTACTGGCATGGGGAGGATTACTGTAATGTAACATGGAACAGATTCAGGAGTAGTGATCAGCAGCACCTTTTAGTGAGGGCAGTAGTGTAAGGAAGACACTGGACAGACTGAATATTTTCCCCCATCCTTCAGTGACTGAGGAACTGTTTAATAATTTTATTTTTATTTAAAAAAAAAACTAGAGATGATTAGATCTCCTCTAGTCACACCCCCCCCCACACTCTGTCCCAATCAGAGCAGCACAGATAGACAAGGGTGCTTGAATTATGATCCCACAGACACTGGTTATAATATTATTTATATATATATTTTTCTTACCTTTATAGATCCAGTGAAGTCATGACAGAAGGCAGCTCAGGGATCTGGATAATATTGATTCTTCTTGTGGTCTGGCCGGGCTTACAGACTGCGACCGAGGAAAGTGTGTAGGGACAGAGTCTCTTGATGCTGTTGTCCAGGGTAATTTATTTCAGGGATGGATCAGGCTGGTCCTTTGATTTTCTCTGCACTGTGATTGCGCCGGTAAATTAAAGCCTGCAAGTTGTAAAGCAGGTGTGATGGAAAACGGAGGTTAGGACACTGGTGGCGGCAGGTATCTGAGAAGCCTAAAGTGCAGGATCTGTCTCTCGATCTGATTCTTGGGGGTCCCGTCTGTGGGTGAAAACAAAAACACGTGGCTGCGAGCAGCTGGATGATTGTCTCTCTCTCTCTCTCTCTTTTTCTCTCTCTCTCTCCAGGCAGCAGCAGCAGTGATCCTAGTAGGTGTTGGAAACACAGGGGGTCCATAGCCAGTTTAAATATCCCGGGGCTCACTCTGCATCAAAGAAGAACACTATAGCCAATCAGAGACCACAGTCAGTGCATGATCAGAGCATGACTGTGGTCTCTGAACCAATCGGAGGCAGGCTTCTGTTAAATCTCGTCCGTGATAAACCCACAGACTCTCGGCAACGACTTTTCCTGGATGGTGCCAGGTTTATCCTGTATATTTTAAAAAATAAGTAATTCCTTCCCATAGTCCGTTTTGAGCACACAAACCCCGTAAAATACGGGAATCCCCGTAGATCTGGGAGCTCTACTGCTAATTCTGTTTCAGCCCTATTTTGTCCTTGCTGTGCTTTCAAGGACCTAGCTATGTAAATAAAACATTTTACTTTTGGGGGTCCCCTAAAATGAAATGTACTAAATAATATATAATGTTTTGAGTTCTACAAACCTGAAGGTAGAATAAAGAGGTCTGGTGCTGCAGTTGGGACCTCTCGAAAGCAAAGGTTTGTCTGTTTTTCCTTTAGTGTTTCAGAGCCCCAAGTGGACTCAGCTGCAGTAGTTTTCCTTAGGAGATCGGCCAGCCATTTCCTGACTGCCTTTATACTGAATAACAAGGGGTGGTGCTTTCTGGGATTAGAGATTGAATTAAATATTTCACAGAAAGACTGTATTTCACCTCACTGTATGAGATAGAGTTGTTATGTCAATTAGACAATGTTTAGACATTCAATATAAAATATACAAGTTGTAAATAAAGAGATAATATTTGAAACAAAGTGTAGGGGTGGGGTTAAGATGTCACCTGACCCCTGCAGTGTATAAAAGCTGAACATTGAGTTTGGTAATCAGATTTGCTTGTGGGTCTGGAGGTACACTCCAGGATGTTATTGAAGGTGCTCTGTAGAGTTTCTATGTGAACATTGGCTGCTCCAAATGGAAGATGAAGCTGCCAGATTATTCTGCTGTATTGAATTTGTCCTGATGTAAACAACTTCTGAAGAAGAATTAAGTAAAACTGGAACTTTTACAAGAATTGGTGATGTATGTTGCTCTGTGATTGCCCACATACACCTGCGCCCTGCCACAGTGATCAGTGTGACTAAGGTGAGCAGGCTCAATAGGATGTAAATAGTTCCTATTTTGTGACTAAGGAGGGCCAGGTTATGAAGGCACAGGACAGCTGGTGTGATCCTGTAAGGGGAAGGGAGAGTCAGAAATGAAGAAAAAAACAATGGGAGTGATTGAGGAAAAAGAGGGTGGTACTAGGGTGGATATAATAGAGGTCGGGGCTGGGGTGGTGGGCAAGACAAAATATGTCCCCAGTAGAGCTAGGAAGGGACTTAGGCAAGCAAGCAAGCGAGATATTGAAAAAAAGAGAAAAAAGCAAGTAGGGTCCAGGCTAGTGTGGAGAACTAATTGGGTAGCTCCACTTGTACAGGTGGCCAATCGGAGCCAAAGTCCTGGTGCAGTGCACCAAAATTAGAGACTCCAAAGTCCGTACCTTAATGTGTCCCAGCAGCTAGGAGTGGGTGGTGGCAGGAGAAGTAGATGTACTGCTGGAGTGAAGAAGCCCGGTCATGGGCACAGCAGCTGTGGAAGAGAAGGGGAGACCAGAGTGTTAATTAAGAAGGTGAGTGGAGGAGGGGTGAGACAAACAAAGAATGCAGACAGGGAACACAGCAGGGGATTTGGTAGCAGCAGAGGGGACAAAAAGGTTAAATGGTGGACAGGTCAAGGAGAGGCACTAACAGCAGAGAGCAGGGGCAGGGCGGGTCAATGCCAAGTGGTTCCTCTGCATAGTGGGGGAGCTGGGAAGATAGGGGCAGTAGGGGATTATGTGGCAGACAGTGAAAAGGAAGAAAAAAAAATAATAAGAAGAGATGAATGTAGGAGGCAGCAGCAAAAGAGCATGGTAATCCTGAGTCTGGATTGAAGAGACAGAGGGATAGGGTAGTGTCGCAGGAGAAAATAAGAAGCAGATTACAATTGCAGAAGCAGTTCCAATGACATTAGGAGTCAAATACAAGTTTGAAAAGTACTCTAAAGCAAGTCAACATTCTGACAATTTAAGCATTCCTACAACATTTCAGTACTTTTAAAATAATTCTGTTAGACAAAATATATCCCCAGTAGAGCTAGGAGGGGGCTTAGACAAGCAAGCGAGAGATTAAAAAAAAGAGAAAAAAGCAAGCAGGGTCCAGGCTAGCATGGAGAACCAATCGGGTAGCTCCACTTGTACAGGTGGCCAATTGAAGTGGTTCCTGGTGCAGTGTGCCATAATTTGAGGCTCTAGAGTCCATACCTTAGTGGTTCCTGGTGTAGCTGCAGCTAGGAGTGGGCGGCAGTGGGAGAAATAGCTACACTGCTGGGGTGAAGAAGCCCAGTCACGGGCACTGCAGCTTAGTGGATTCTGGTGTAGCTGCAGCTAGGAGCCAGCGGCAGCAGGAGAAGTTTAGTGGCTGGCAAGGGAAGGAGGATTTTGTATCCATGGACGAAGCTCCTCCTTCAGGGTAGGGGACAGTGTGTACTGCTGCCACCTAGTGGAGACTAGCTGGCACAACATTGGTCACCAGAATTGAAAGACAGAAGTGGGCGTTGAAAGTGTGCGCTGTTTTCACGGTCCACATGTGCACCATTGCACGCCACCGGCTCTGATTCAAGGTGGAGTAACTGCCAGAAAAGAACCAGTCTGCAGGATGAAGTTGCAACCCTGAAGGCACCGCACCACCACCATCCATGGCACCCACTCACACAACAAGGTATGAAGGGGATGGGCTAAGTTCTGGAGGTGGGGTGGGGGTAAGGGTTGGGGATTGACAGCAGAAGGTGGCTGATGGAGAGGGGCAGGAGGATAAAGTCCATTTAAAAAAAGAAAGATTGAAAAAACACTTGAGTGATAAACTGATTTGTGTCTAGCTCACAGTTTTCAAAGTTATCCAACTGGTAGCAGGGGATCTTTCAAGGGAACATAAACAATATGTAATTTAAATCAACTATTGTTGATGTTTTCTGTTCATTATCAGGCCTGTTGCCAGCTGGGTTCCATCAGGTATGGACAACTCCCTCTTTTTTTTTTTTTTTTTTTTTTTTTTAAAGTATCTTTATTGTATTTTGCATAAACATACAAACACTCATACATACCAACCCGGGAGCCCGGTGCCACCCCATAACTGAGTAGGCGAGCTATGTACAAGAAAAATATACAATCACAGTTGCAGAGAACCCATCACTTCATCCAGACATGAAAAACCAGGACTCCACTCCCCGCCTTGAGGGGGAAAGAACAAAAAAGTAGTAGCTTGGGACTGGATATTAACGACAAACAAGAACCCCAAAGTGTAAAGACTAGGATTAGTCCACCAATCCCATAGTTCCCAAAACCCCTCTAGTCCAGTGGAGGGTGTTCCCGCAGCTGTGTCCCAGGAAAGAGAGAGATCCCAAAAATAAAAATAAAAATCCCTTGCTTGGCAGTCCAGGTCCTATCTTATTAATGTACAATGTTACAGGAAAATAAAAAGGAGAAGAAAAATTAGTTCTAAAACCTACAGGTCTCTAGATCTAGAGATAGAAAACTAGAGTATTCCCAATATAAACAACCAGTCATAAAAAATATTAAAATATAAAAACCCACCGCTTCAATAAGCTACACTTAGACAGACAGACCGATGGCAAGGAGGCTAGAGTTGGGTCGAGTAGAGCCTCTAAAATTGCCACCCTTATCAGAATTCCTTTTTTCCATCTGGTGACAAGTGGCGCTTAATCCTCCCTAGTACTTCATAAGATCCGCTAGCCAGCGGTCATATGAATAAATGCATTCACTTTTCCAGTGCCTCAACACATAGCTTTAACCAGGGCGGACATCAGGGCAATATGATACTTAATCTGCGAACCTGGGATCTGAGTCAAATCCCCAAAATACAGACCTCCGTGCAATGTAATCTACATAATTTAGAAGGGGTCCATATTCTGCTTAATTAAAACCCAAATTGGGTATATCCTAGGGCAGTCCCAAAATATATGTAATGTATCCCCGGAATTCAAACCACACCTGAAACATAGATCTGTCTGTCCAAGCTTCCTAGCACAGAGTTTGGCGGGGTGAAATACAAATTAGAAAAAATGAAAAACTGCATAGTTCTGAATTTGGGTATAGATATGTAGGCCACACTTTTCCATATTGTCTCCCAGTCCGACTTCCGTAGGGTATCCTTCTTCTCCCAGTAGGCCACGCTCGCCGAGACTTCTTTGCTGAGGAAATCAGAAGCACCTTATACATTGTTGACAGAGGCTTTCGAGCGATTAATTCCTTAAGATTATCCCAAGTGAATGGAGTCCCTTCTTGACTACTATTTTCCTTTGCATTCTCTGTAACATTTTGGTAATCTGTAACTTCTTAAAGAAATTAATACCATTACATTGAGGCGAAACATGACTTTATCGTCTAGAATCAAGTCTGACCAAACACAATTAGCTAACTGAGGGCCAGGAGACCCTAATAAGTCGGCCACCAATAGCCATGTTGGATTACCTAAAATAGGTTGGCCTCTACAGCTCTTCTGAAGCTTCTCACGAAGTGGGGACAAAGAGCCCACCAAGCCATGACTGTCTTAACTATTGGGAATCCTTACCCACATCAGGAGGATCCGGATTAGTAAAGAGCAAAGACTCAGGAGAAATATCTTATCTCTTAAAATTTGCTGTTCAATATGTAGCCAAGTTGGCGTAGCCCTCTCTCCTGAGTACTATTCCATCGTGTCATTATCGATAATTGCCCAGCAACATAGTATAGGAAGATATCTGAAATTCAAGCCCCTGAAGTAGAGGGTAATCGCAAAACTACATGTTTCCTCGGAGGCTTGGAATTCCATAAAAGTTGGAGAAAAGTTTTATATTCTAATAAACCAAGACTTGGAAATATTATAGGGGACAAATATATGGATATAAAAATCTAGGTAATAGATTCATTTTAATTAATCCTATTCTAGCTGTCGAATTTAAGGAAGTTTGTTCCACCTATCCAAATCAGCCCTAGCTGCTGCGAATATTTTGTCCAGGTTTGCTTCAGCACCTTGCTGGAAATTAGAAGTAACCCGAATCCCCAAATAGTCAATACCATCTGGAGCCCATTTTAGGTGAAGATGGTCAAAATCTGCCTTAAATACATGTGTGGTTAGGGGGAGAACCTGGGTCTTGGTTAAATTTAACTTATAGTTTGAAACTACCGAAAATCTCTTTATAATCTCCAGAACCTATCAAAACTCTTCACCGGTCGTATAGATGCAGCAGAATATCATCTGCAAAACCGAAAACTTCAGTTCCTACCCATAACCTCAATCCCCAGATTCAGGGTCTGATTGAATCACTCTCAAAAGAGGCTTCAGATAAATATTAAATAAAATTGGGAGAGGGCAACCCTGCCTGGTCCCATTATCCAGATGGAATTCCTTTGACAAAAACCATTACATAGGACCCTGGCATAGGTATAGCATAAAGATTCCTAATACCCTAGAAGGCCCTCCGAAGCCATCCTCTCCATGGTGGCAAATAGAAAGGGATGGAAGACCGGTCAAAGGCCTTCTCGGCATCCAAGGAGAAAAGGCCATATCCAGACAAGAGGTAGAGGCCTCCACAAGGATATGGTGAAGCTTACGAAAAGCATCATGAGCCCCCCTGCCCGGCATAAAACCAACCTGGTCTTGGCTAATAATCCGAGGAGCTATCTTTAAAATTCTATTAGCCAATATTTTAGTTAACAATTTGATGTCCTGGTTCAAGAGGGCAATAGGTCTGTAACTACCTGGTGATTCTCGGGGCTTATCTGGTTTAGGAATAAGTGTAATATAAGCCTGATATAACGGCAAATGGGGGATTCCCTCAGACAAAATACCAGAGAAAAGCTCATGGAGTAAAGGTAAAAGACTCTTCAGATGGGCTTTGTAAAACCCAGCTGAAAGACCGTCTGGACCTGGAGTCTTGCCCCTAGGCATAGTGTTAATTGCATCACATATTTCAGCCTCCGTTATAGGTGTTACCAGGGCCTGGGCCTGTTCTTGGTCCAGTCTAGGTAATGCAATACTCTCCAGAAATTCCCACGCACCTTCCTCAGTGCTGTCTGATGCCCCCTGATATAAATCTATGAAATAGTCGGCAAAAAGCATCTGCCATATCCTGAGGGTCTGTGATCAGGTCCCCGGTATTCCAGGTATGGTATCATACGAGCTGCTTCCCACTCTAACCCAGCTTGCAAGAAGCCTGCTGGGCAGGTCCCCTGCAAAAGGTATTCAGCATGAAGCCTTTCAGTCCAACCTCCAATTTGATCGTACATAATATCCGCTAGCTCGTCCCTCAGTTCACGGTTCTCTATCCACCTCCTCACCAGATCCCTCAAGTGGGGTGAGTGAGTTAATAGCACCCTCAATGAATTCCTCCTTGCTTTCCTCAACTTATTCCTCCTAATGGAAAGGGTCTGGCTATACTGGAATATAGGACTTTACAAGTAGGCCATGCTAAGTTCTTATTGTCCAGGGTAGGGATCTAGTGCATAATAATACCTTTAAGAGTTTCCTCCAAATGAGATAACATGTTGTCTTCTAAATAAAGGGATTCATCCAATCTCCACCTGAGCAGTTTTGTTGGAACAGACTCCAATATCCAACACATCTGTAATGGAGAATGGTCAGACAAAATTCTACTGTGAGTAAACAGCTTCTAACCCTCGTAAGGCCTCCTGATTAACCAAGAAAAAATCGATACATGTTTGAGTTTTATGCACCCCTGAATAGAAGGTCATTATACCATTTCCTTGTTTAAACTTCCAAAAGGGGTCTGTCAGTGCTGCCACCTCTAGAAATCTGGCCAAGGATACCTGTGCTCTAGAAGGCGTTTTTTTAGAGGGGGGGTTCCTATCCACCAAGTTACTAAAGCAAAGATTCCAATCCCCTGCCATAATTAGGGGGTGAGCTGAGAAGCTGATGAGGTCTAATTCCAGGGAGGAAAAAAATTCAGGGTTAGGGGGTTGGCCCGTATACAGAAGCTATTGTTATTAGCCTCCCCATAATAGTACCCGTGACAAAAACTCCCCGCGCATCCTCCCGGGTTTTATATTGCACAGGAGTAAACGGACAGCTCTTTGCAATCAAGATAGCAACGCCCCCTGAGGCTTTGGCATGCCCCTCTCCAAAAACTTGACCTACCCAAAGCCTTCTCAAAAGCAATAACTCTTCTTTTAAGAGGTGTGTCTCCTGCAGCAAAGCTATATGAGCCCCTATCTGTGAAATAAATTTCAGAATCAATGACCTCTTTTTCCTCCCTCTAAGGCCTTTGACATTCCAGGATAAAATGTTAACCGTAAACATATTCATGTATTACACCCCATACCTCCCACCCCGGCTGCCGCTAAGGAAAAAAAACAAAACATTCAAAATCTACAGTTTGGACTCTCTCTCTTCCCTCCCCCAAACCCCACCCTTTATCACTACCCCGATCCACTGATCGTCCTCCTAACCATTGTCGAGAACGAGATGAGCCAGCCACTGAGCGCATTCTCTGGACCCTCCAGCCTCTAAATAACCCAAAACAAGTATCTATTCCCTTTACCCAGCAAATCAAAATTTTATTTGTAAGCTCCTTCCTCCCCCTCTCATACTTCTTCTGAGGTCCCAACTTATAACTCCACCTTCATTAAGGCTTTATATCAATAGTCTCAGTCACCACCATCCTCAGGTGAAATTGTGTTGTATCTTTAGTAGGAATCCTTATTCCAAAGTGTCATAACTAGGGAAAACAGAGTTCAGCCACATCCACGGACTTGTCCCGAGCCGTAGATTCAGGTTGCCGCCCTGAACAGATCTGGAAGTTCAGCTTTCAGCCCCTCCGCAGCATCCCTCGCTGTCAAAAACCTCCGGTCCCCTGCTTGCAACTTGACCACCAGAGTAGCAGGATGTTGCATCCGAAATTTCACACCTGCTAAATAGAGCTTCTTTTTAATATCAATATATTCTTTCTGTTTTTCACGTATGGCAGGTGTCTGGTCCTGAAAAAGCCAAATTGCAGCTCCATTCCAGTGCAAGTTTTTAAGTGCTCTCGCTCTCATAAGAACGTGGGTCTTCTCCCTAAAATTCAAGAAGCGCATTATGATAACCCTGGGTCGAGCCCCTGGGGGGTCTCTCAGAGACCGATGTGCCCTCTCAATATTATATGCCTCTCCATAAGGAGTAGGGCCCAGGATCTTTAACAGCAGTCCCTGAATAAAAGTGATACAGTCCGCACCCTTGGAGCGCTCTGGCAGACCAGCCAGAATTAAATTATTCCTTCTGCTGCGTGATTCTTGATCGTCTACTCTCTCTCAATTTTTAACTTGTCTCCTTAGGGCCACCAACTCCTGCTCGTGTGTAGATGTTTTTCTATCTTGAGAGGCAGCTCTAGCTTCCAGATCCCCTACTCTCTGTGCCAAAACGTTAAGAGTAGGCTTAATAGTAGCAAAATCAGTTACCAGCCCTCGTAGGAGTGATTTAATTTCTTCTAAATCGTCCTGAGGGTTCTGGCCTTTCTCCTCCGCACCCATGCATGCCTCCTGGTCTTCTGGCATTGGCGAGAGGGGTTTCAAGCGTTGGAGGGCGGGCGTCAGCGGCGTCAGCGCCGAGTTCGGCTTCCTGGATCCATCCTCGTACTGCAGCACAGGAGGGTACTCTCGCGAGCTAAAGCGGAAAAAGAACCGAGCGGATTTTCAGTAAGTTCAAAGTAAACAGCTGCCAGTTCCAAAACAATTTATCAGCCCGTTAGCGATAGTCGGGGATTTTAAATTGATCTAGAGGTTGAGTCGGCCCGGGAGAAGCGCTCTGCACGTCTGCTCGGCACTAGCACATCACGTCCACAACTCCCTCTTTTTGAATACTGCTTTTTTTGTGTACGTGTTTTCTGACCCTTTAAATTATTTAAGTGCACAAAAAGTGGCGAGCATGGTCCCTGCAATTTCCAGACTTTCCAATGCGCATGAGCTCAGTCACCAATCAGCATGAGGATGTGAACTGACATGCACTGCAGCCACTGCCCCAAGATGCATGCACCGCCGCACTATATGATGGGTGGGTCAATGAGAAGATGAAACGTGTCAGCCAAGGAGACGGGATGCAGCAAAGAGGGGAAAAGCAGACAACAGATGCCAGTAACTCTTTTCAGGTACTGGGATGGTAAGTAATTAAAACAAAGACTCTTCCTTTTGCTGTGACTGCATCATGATGACCTCTTTTGTGTGGAACAGAAGACACTATGCCTAGGTATGCAAACTACTACATAGAAATATGTCTGTGCTAACATGCAGGCACTTCCCAGTAGAACAGTAGATAGATGGATAGATAGATAGATAGATAGATAGATAGATAGATAGATAGATAGATAGATAGATAGATAGATACTGACAGCAGATATGGGCCTTTGGCCCACCTAGTCTGCCCAATTGTGCATGTAATTTTGCCTCTTCAAGCTTCTTTTGAACTGGGTTGTCCCCTTCCCCCAACTTCAAGAATCCCCCGATGCCTATCCCATGCATTCTTGAATCCCGTAATTATTTCAGCCCCCACCACCTCCTCTGGCAGGGCGTTCCACTTGTTCACCACCCTTTCTGTGAAGAAATACTTCTCCACGTTACCTCTGAACTTCCCTCCCTCCAATTTCATCCTGTGACCCCTAGTCCTGGAACATCTCTTCATCTGAAAAATTGTGTTTTCCTGCACCTTCTTCCTCCCCGTGAGGTACTTGTACATCTCTATCATGTCCTCCCTCTCCCTCCTTTCCTCCAGGGAGTACATATTCAAGTCCTTTAGCCTGTCCTTGTAGGACTTGTAATGCAAACCCAGTATCACTTGGTTGTCCTCCTCTGAACTGTTTCCACCCTGTCTAGTCAGTAGTTTGGTTCTAGCAAATCTGAACAGGTACATTTTTAACTGTTCAACCAGTTGTGAACCAACTTGAACGTCTGGGCAAAAACTGCACAATTAAGTTCAATCTAGTCTGAGCTACACAAAGCAATCAGTCTAACCAGGTCAAATATTTAAAGGGCACCTGAACAAACAACTTTAAAATTAAAAAAAACAGCACTATACAAAAAAAGAGTGAGATCACAGTGCATGCCATGATACAGTATACTGATTGTAGATACTATTTAGTGTGTAAAGAAGTTTAAGTTTGTTTCATCAGATTTAAGAAATGTAAACAGGGTTTTGTTTGAACATCACCATCCAAGATGATCATAAAATGGCTAGTGATGTCGCTGCATGATGATGATGATGATGGAGCAAGAGCACGCCATCAGTATTATTGTGTATCTATAGAACTGTATATTTATTCATTGCCTGTTTCCCAGCTTTAATACATGAAGTACAACAATCTGTAACTAGCTTGTGTTAATAAGTAGTGGACAACAGGCAATTAGATATATGTTTTGCACCATGCTGCTTTATCAAGGGACCCCCCCAATACACACATAGTAATGCAATGTCTAATCTCAGCGGGTCATACCACTACCTGTATGATGCAAATTTTTAAAAAGATAATAAATAAATGCTGTAGATAGGGTCATCCCACCCCCAGTTTGACAAAAGGTGCAAGACAAAGTTTAGTGCTTTTTGTGTCATTAAGTGTTATTACTAAAAGGTAACCCATGCCCAGTACCTTAGGGGTCGGTTTACTATGGGGGCTAACATTCTTATGATTTATGCATTGGCAGACCATGGAGTTCTGCATTGTGATTCTGTGGAACATGTTTAATGCACCATGTCATGGACTATGAGACGCTGAGCCAGACGCTGGGCTTGCAAACCTGATCTTGTCACCTAGTGGATCTCGTGTACTGTACTCGCAGGCCATACCCTGGCTCCTGTGGAAAGGAGGAAGGCAGAGCATGGGTCAGCATTGCCTTGTGAAGGTTGTTCTGTCTCTAGGCCAGGTGGCAGTGGGGGCTGCAGAGGTATGGTGGAGTCCTTCCTCTGTAAGATGCACACCTCCCTGGCCCATCCTTAGCTATGCATAAGTGGCATCATGAAAGCCATTTTAAGCACCCACTCCCCCTGCACATCCACCCCAACCCATCCACAAGCATTCCCCAAATCAGTTGGGATCAGGTGGAGGGTGCATGGGTCTGCTTGGGGAAAGTTAATGAATGCCACAGTGGCCTTTCAGGCCTCCCTTCAAATGGCAAAGTGTCTTAGCTTTGCCTAGCCCCTACATCGTTAAGCAAATCTTTGGCTTAGTGAATTATGCTCCAAATGCTATTATGAAATGTGTTAAGGCAGTCATACAGACATCTGCAGCAGGAAAAGCCACCCAGAGTATGGTGGAGCACCCTAGGATTATGATTTGTAGACTATGGAGAGAGACAATTTTGCATGCTGGCCCTTGACTGCTACTGTGTGTGGCTTGATCTAGGGGAGACTGAGACACAGTATGCTGATGCTGAGTGCACTGGCACTCGACTGCACTGGCCTAATACTAAATATGTAAAGAAAAATACCAGTAGTTTTGTGTGTAGATAATTTCTACAAACTGAGAAGGTCCTGCGTGTGTGTGTGTGTGTGTGTGTGTGTGTGTGTGTTGTGTGTGTGTGTGTGTGTGTGTGTGTGTGTGTGTGTGTGTGTGTGCAGATGCAGACTGATTTTGTTTTAGATGCTGGCTGTTAAAGCAGCAGTGCTAGTTTATATCTGTCTGACTTCAAGTTTTCAGATTGCTAAGTTTTGCTTGAAACCACCAAGCTTTCATTTTTTTTATATTTTTTATAAATAGTTATAGTGCTGTATATCCACATAATGATCTGTGTTTACTGATGCCTGCCCCTTTGAGGTTCCTGCAGTTTGTGGGCTTCTGCTGCATCATCACTTGAGAGACAGTAGCCCATGTACTGTAGCTGTGTTGCATGACAGAGACTAGCTAGACTGAGCCCGAACTGTGTGTGTCAGTCACTGTCCAGAGATTAATAAGGAAGATCAGGCTGTGGTTTTAGCCCTTCCCCAAGGCAGGAATGCCTTCTTAATCTAGCAGAGGGAATGGGGTCTGGTGGTCAAACAAACTTGGCTTGGGTCACGTAGAGAGAGGGTCATTACAGATTCATAGATGCTGTCAGCAGATAAGGACTGCTTGACCCACCCAGTCTGCCCTAAATTCTCCCCCAATAGTGCTACCTGAGTCCCTGCTGGGGCTCTGGCATCCACCCCCCTCTTTTATCCAAGATGCCCATGTGCCTATCCCATGCACTCTTAAATCCTGTGATTGTTTTAGTCCCCCCCACTTCCGCTAGGAGGCTGTTCGAGTTATCCACCACCCTCTCCATGAAGAAGTATTTCTTCACATTATCCCCAATCCTACCCCCCTCCAACTTCATATTGTGACCTCTTGTCTTAGAGCAACTTTTTTCTCTGGAAAATACTCCCCTCCAGTACCTTGTTAATTCCTGTGAGGAATTTTAATGTCTCAGTAATAACCCCCTGCTTCCTCCTGTCCTCCAGGGAGTACAAGTTTAATTTCTTACACTTCTTTTTCATAGGGCTTTCAATGTAGACCCTGCACCATTTTGGTTGCTCTCCTTTGCACCATCTCCATCCTGCCTGTGTCCCTTCAAAGATGGGGCCTCTAGAACTGCACACAATACTTGAGGTGAGGCCTCACCAGAAAAGTGTAGAGGGCAAGTATTACCTCCTGCCTTCTGCTAGTGATACCCTTTCCTATGCACTAAAGCATTCAGTTAACCTTTCCACTGTCTTCTCATATTGCTTCACCACCTTCAGGTCATTGGTAATGATAACTCCTAGGTCCCTGTCTTGCCTTGTGACAGCTAGCACCTTTCCACAAGTCTTTATGTCACCCCTGGGTTCTTGTGCCCCAGGTGCATGATTTTGCATGAATTTGCATTGTAGCTTCCAGCTTCGTGAACACTTTTCCAACTTCTCCAGACCCTCCTTCATCCTTTTCACACACACACCCCCAGTGAGTCCACCCTGTTGCAGATTTTTGTGTCATCTGCAAATAGGCATACCCTCCCTCCCAGTCCTTCTGCAATGTCACTAACGTAGATATTGAAGAGGACTGGGTCCAACACTGACTCCTGTGGTACTCCGCTAGTCACCCTCCTCTCCCTGGAGTGTACCCATTTACCACCACTTCTTGGCTCCTATCCCTAAGCCAGTTCTCCACCCATTTTATGATTTTAGGCCCCACACCCAGGCTGATCAGTTTACACCCACCTTTTATGCAGGATGGTGTTGAAAACGTTGCTGAAATCCAGATAGGCCATGTCCTTAAAACTCTATCAGGTTGGTCTGGCAGGATCTCCTCCCTTCATTTCATTCATTTATTCATTGGAAACACTACTGCAGGGGCAGGGAGGATCTGTTGTCCATCTGTGGTCGGTGAGAAACTTTAGGGAAGGTTGACTGGGATGTATATTGCCTTGGTAATGCTATACTTATGGGCTCGGGATATAGGCCAGTTGGGAGTGTATCTGGATAGCGTGCAGGTGTGATGGAAACAGAAGGACACCCTTGTAGCATGCCCCATGCAGTATTTACCTTATTGTTTGCTCTAACTGAAAGCAATGGGGACTGGTCACTTGGCTACCAGGGTTAGCAACATTAGTTAATAAGTGACCGGTTTACATTAATTTAGGGTACTTAGTTTACTCGGTTGGTTATGGACATAAGTAGGCATATGCCCATTGAGAATGTCTTCCACTCCCAGTGGGTATATTAGTCCGCATTTGTAGTTCATGTAAAATGTTTATCCCGCCTGGATTTGAACACATTGAAGCTGTTTGCTTCGACTATATCTCGGGGTAGTTTGTTCCAGGCCTTGGTAACCCTAACATTGAAGTAATTATCTCTTTTATAAGAAGTATGCTGTTGGTTAACTATGATCTGCAGCTTATCCAATTAGTAGGGAAATGGGCAGACTGGGTGGGCCAAGTGGTCCTTATCTGCCGTCAAAGTCTATGTTTCTATGTTTTACAAGTGTTTGCTTTTGAAACTATTAACTGTCTGTTGTGACTTCTAAGATGTGCTTCACATGTGGCATTTTGAAACCCACATTGTTTAGTTAGTTCAGCACATTGGAGAATTTAGTACAATTGAAGCAAGTCGCCTCTTTTTCCGAATAAGTTAAATGTCTGAGTTTAGGTATTAGTTTAATGGTTCTTGCTGTGCCATCTCCATAAGTTTGATATCATGTTTTAAGTATGGGCTCCAGAATGGTGACCCAAAATCTAGGTGGATCAAACAATGAACTAAACACTGGCTGGCATTGATTTTTTTTAACCCTATATTTTATTGGAGTTTATGTAAATGAACATTACATATATGTCCATACAGGCAGGCTTTACAATTCTTTAAAGCTTGTATAATACAAGCACATTATTTTTACAGTAACAAAACTGATCATCATGCCCCTGTATATTGATACACCACTTGAGGTCATACTAAAACAAAAATCCAACAATTAATTCGTAAAATTCAAAACTAGCATATACCGCCATATAAATGTTATATTTTCCAAGTATTAATTGATATTTTGTACTGACCCTTGCAACCATGAGCAGGACTACATAATTAGAGTTGCCATATCTTTCACCCTCTCAAGCAGGCTTTATGTCCCTTTCCATATATATTAACTTTTTATTAGTTAGGAAATTAATTTCCCTATATGCAGTGCACGTTATTATTTCACCTTTTATAACCTTTCAAACATATTATAATAAGATAACATCTTACATGCCTTAAAGTTTCAACAAGAAGCATGTTAAAATTTAAACTGTGTCAGAGCAAGAAGGCTAGGGCTAAGAAACCGAGCTGGTTGAGCAAGGAGGTCATGGAAAAGGTAAGGAGGAAAAGAGCTGCCTTTAGGAAGTACAAGAAAACAGGGAGGGGGGAGGACAGGGAGGAGTACTTGACAGAATCAAAGGAGGTGACAAGGGCAGTAAGGGGAGCCAAAGAACTCAGGCTGGCACAAGGCATTAAGAAGGAGGAGAAGGACTTCTTTAAGTACATCAGGGAGAAAAGGAGCTGTAAGGACCACATAGTAAGGATTAGGAAGGAGGGGGGTTGGGTGGAAGCAGGGTGCGATAAGGCAGAAGCACTAAATGAGTACTTCTGCTCAGTATTTACTAAAGAGAAGAGGGGGGTGACACCCAAGGTGGGAGAAATGGCAGAAACAGGGGGGGAAGGGGTGACAGATGGGAAATCATGGAGGGCAGAGTTCGAGAGGGTTTGAAGGCACCAGACCCAGATGGCATCCACCCCAGGGTACTGAAGGAGCTGGCAGAGGTCCTTGCAGGACCTTTGGCAGACCTATTTAATGCCTCACTACATTCGGGGTGTGTACCTCAGGACTGGAGGATGGCTCATGTGGTGCCCCTCCACAAGAGTGGCCCCAAGGATGAACCGGGAAACTACAGACCAGTGAGCCTCATATCCATTGTGGGTAAGCTAATGGAGACTATCCTGAAGGAGAGGCTGGTGGCCCTCCTAGAGGCCAAAGGACTACAGGACAGCAGACAGCATGGCTTCATACATGGCAGATCCTGCCAAACCAACCTGGTGGAGTTCTATGACTGGGTAACTAGGCAACTGGACAGGGGCCATGCAGTGGATATCCTGTATCTGGACTTCAGTAAGACATTCGACTCTGTGCCGCATGGAAGGCTGGGAAGGAAGTTAGTAGGCACAGGGGCGGGTGCAAAGCTGGTGAGATGGGTAGGAAACTGGCTTCAGGGAAGGCAACAGAGGGTGGTGGTGGGTGGGGAGTTCTCACACCCATGGGCAGTGACGAGCGGTGT
Organism: Neoceratodus forsteri; assembly: GCA_016271365.2. Classification (NCBI taxonomy): domain Eukaryota; kingdom Metazoa; phylum Chordata; order Ceratodontiformes; family Ceratodontidae; genus Neoceratodus; species Neoceratodus forsteri. The sequence goes on from CM028132.1 coordinate 1,286,703,638, forward strand.
TCCACAGGGCTCCGTGTTGGGACCAGTGTTGTTTGGGATATTCATTGCAGACATATCATTGGGACATCAAGAGCAAGATTAGTCTGTTTGCTGATGATACCAAGGTAGGTGTGGTGGTGGATGACCTAGGGGATGGCAGGGGTTGCAGGATGATCTGGCAAAGCTTGAAACCTGGTCAGACACCTGGCAACTGGGGTTTAATGCCAAAAGTGCAAGATGCTGCATTTTGGGATGAAGAACCCAAGGAGGAGTTACCAGCTGGGGGAGTGCAGCTAGCCCAACAGAGAGGAGAAGGATCTGGGTGTGCTCATTACAGGGTCAATGAACAACTCGGCACAATGTAGGAAGGCAGCTGCAAAGGCCAACAAAATGCTGGGTTGTATTGCAAAGGGTATATCCTCGAGGAGGGAGGAGGTGATTCTGCCACTGTATCGGTCATTAGTTAGACCACACCTGGAGTACTGCGTGCAGTACTGGCGCCCGTATCTGAAGAGGGACATTAAGTTACTGGAGGGGGTGCAGCGCAGGGCGACAAAGATGATCAAGGGGCTGGGGGACTTATCATATGAGAGGAGGTTGAAGGAGTTGAACATGTAGTCACTGGAGGAGAGGAGGGATGGGGTGACATGATTGAAACCTTTAAATACATGAAAGGAATAAGCAAGACGGGTACAGAGGGGCTGTTCAAAGTAAGGGAGGGGAGGGCCACCAGGGGCCATGATATGAGACTGGAGGGAGGAAGGTTAAGGAGGGAGATGAGGAGACACTTTTTTACAGGTGGCTGGGTGGAATGTGTTACCTGCAGAAGTGGTATCCAGTAGAACAGTGGACTGCTTCAAAAGGGGATGGAACAGGACAAGGGGGAGGGTTAATGAAGGGGAAGGGTGGAAGGGAGGGGCAGCTGCAGAATAAGGGGTGCTAGCTGCACAGTCAAGCAGACTTGATAGACCTCTAGGCCTTTATCTGCTGGCAAATTTTGTATGTATACATGTATGTAGGGTAAGCACTTTCTAGAAGTGAGGTACAATTGTGTGACATAGAAAGCATGATAGAGTTATGGATAACTGTCTAATAAAAGACAAGATGAGGGATGGGGCACATACAGAGACATATCTTCCCAGAGAAACTTGATGCTATTTAAGCACTTAAAGTATAGCCATTTGACACACTAATCCTATAAAGTTTACCATCTTATTATAAAATCATGTCAGTATGAAAAACATTCTCTCAGCCACCGACTTCCCTCTCATAACATTTATCCTCTCAGTTTATGTTTTAATCATCTGTTTCTTCCTCCGATTCAGAATTCTCACTCCTGGATGAGAATTGGCTTTCCAGTTTCACCAACAGTTTGGTGGCATTGCTAGGGTCTGAAAATTGAAATACCTTTCCTCTGCTGATGACTCTCAGGCTTGCTGGCATCAGCAAAACATGATGCACTCCCAGTGCTCGAATGCGAGCCCAAACTCCATCGAATCCCTTTCTCCTCATTCTAGTCATGTAACTTAAGTCGGGGAAAATATGCAGACAGGCCTCTTGCCAATGGAGCGGGCTAAGTTGTTTGGCTTTATTTAGGAGCAAGTCCCATTCTTCTGATGATCCCAGCTCTATCAAGATGGTTCGAGGACTGGCTTCCCCGTGACTGTTTTAGGTCACCCTCCATGTGGTGATATGCGGTAAAGTTTTTTAATAGTAATGTTGTCTTCTAGCTTTAATATTTGTGCCAGGATGTCTTTCAGGAAAGCCTTAGCATTTTCTCCTTCGGTGCTTTCAGGGAAACCTAAAAGTCTGATATTAGAGGAGTGGGAGGCATTCTTCAGATTTTTGAGTTGCCGTTTTAATGAGGTATTTTCTATGACGAGACCTGTGGTTATGTCTAAGGCCTTCTTGGCTGTTTTGTCACTCCTTTAGTGTCCTTTGCTTGAAGTGCCACTTTGGTGCTAAGCAGCTTCATCTCTGACTTAAAGTCCTCCATTTTTAATCCAAACCTTGGATTGCCCGAAGTAAGGCCGCATTGGAAGATGGTCCTCAGCATGATCCCTGCCACCAGGATTTTGATATTTACTCCCTCCCATCCATAGGTCTCTAGAGCGGTCTCCATCTGGATTAGCTGCCACCTTATTACCTCTCACCATTTTTCTGGTAGTGAGTACTCCTTCTCAAAAAATTTTATACTCTCAGATTCCAGAGATAATGGTTTGTCTGCCTATCATTAGTAGGATTTTAAAATGAAACTTTAAAAGGGATATATATATATATATATATATACTGTATATGTTTGATTAGTCTGAGTTGTAGAACTGCACAAAGAGCTTGTTCTCAGCTCGGCTGCTGGCCACGCCCCCGGCATTGGTTTTTAAATATTGGTTTGCTATAAAATTTGAATTTAGTTTACCCTTTCAAAATGCAGCAATTTGCAAATTTGAACACTTAGCATTTAAACATTTTCTCAGGGAACATTCCTATATTCCCTGTTTAAAAGAAAAAGATCCCTCTGGTAAAATAATGGAAATGGTCCTGCTCTCAGCCAGCCTGAACTGCAATCTCAAGGTACCTGAGGTCAGTCATGGAACTGTGTTTTTTCCTTGGAGTCAGAGGTGGGGGGAGACCTAACAGAACTTTATTTATCTTCCATGTAAGCCTTAAAATGCACCACACAGCACCCAAAACCCCAGAACTTCTGGGAGCCTAGTGATCCCCAGACCCCTGGCTTTTTATAAAAATTTTGCATGCACTATATGTGCAACATACCTCTACCAGCTACTAAAAGAAAACCCTCCCAGGTAAAACCTTGCCAATGGGCCTGATTATTGACATGCTGTTAACATATCTGCAGCTGCGCATTTTAACATCTACCTGCTGACTAACTGTGTGACATTTGGGTGTTTGATAACATCTTTCAGTGTCTTTTTTTAACAAACTGGCTCTGAACTGTGCCATTGCTCCCCTCTGCTGAGTTCCCTCGCGTGCTATCTACAACGTTAAGTTTCCCGGTGAACTGGTGTTTGTATTACCTTTTGGCAGATGAAAAAGGAGGAGACCTACAGAGAACGTCAATAGAGGAGGAGGGGCAGCATCACATAAAAGGCTTGTGCCACATGGATTGTGTTACAGGTACGCTGCAGCTGTGCATTTTAACATCTACCTGCTGACTAACTGTGTGACATTTGGGCATTTGATAACATCTTTCAGTGTCTTTTTCAACAAACTGGCTCTGAACTGAGCTATTGCTCCCCTTTGCTGAGTTCCCCCGTGTGATATCTACAACGCCAAGTCTCCCGGTGAATCAGCATTCGTATTACCTTTAGCTGACGGGGAAGGAGGAGACCTGCAGAGAGCATCAGTGGAGGAGGAGAGGCAGCACCACATAAAAGGCTTGTGCTGCTTACATCGTGAGCACGAGTGTGAGTGGCGCGAGGGTACAGAAATGTACTTCACACAGATTGGACTTAAATGCTGATTAGGTTGGGTATTGAATATGTAAAAGTTTATTGTTTCTTAGTCAGGAGCTTTTAAAGGTGTTTAGATCCTGTTATTTTAAACAAATACTAAGTTTGTTAAATTATTTAAAAGTCCCCTGTCTTGCCCCAAGGCAATTTTAGTTTAGTGATGTCTTTTATACAAGACCTAATTTATTCTGAGTTTGACACATTGTGTTTCACTAGGTATTGTAGAAAAAGTTTAACTGGTTTTGTTCTGCTGTTAAAATAAATAAAAAATGCACTACATAGGTGTGGTTAGTTTCATGGTGTATGCTGTTTTGTTTTGCTCTTTGGATGTCCTGGTGCAGAGGATCCATTGGGTAGAAGAAATCGTGACTTACGATAATCGGTTATAACTGAAATATCCACATAATGATAATGCACCAGAGACCTGTAAACTGGTACTTGATATATTGGAAAAAAGGGAAGTTAGAAGGTTAGGGGACTTCTTGAATTCCAGGAAATTGTATTATTGCTTGCATTATCTTATACTTAAAAAATTACACGAAACAGGGGATGTTGAAGAGAATTCTGGGCCCTTAGATAATCAAGAATTGAAATGGTTTAATACACGGGGCCTAAAAATGGTTCATTTAAATATTTGTAGTTTAATGCCAAAAAAGCAGGAATTGGAGGCCTGGATTGTGTTACATGACCCAGATTTAATGCTAATAACTGAATCATGGTTGAAACCCAAAATGGACAACAATCTAGTAAGAGTTACAGGCTATGATCATTTACAAAGGGATAGACAAGGGGAAAAGGGCGGGGCCTAGTAATGTTTTATAAAGTATACTTTGAGGTAAAATAAATATCTACTCCTGCTTTGGAATCAGGATGTGAGTGTCTTTTTCTAGAACTGGTTCTGGGTAAAACTGAGAAGTTGAATGTGGGATGTGTTTGCAATCCACCGAACACCAAGGTCCAGGGACTAGAAGAATTAATAATTTTGCTGGACAAATTTAATAAAAAGGAGCTTATAGTAATGGGTGATTTTATTTTAAATTGGTTAGGAAATGAGGCAATTAAATATGGGAAATTATTACAAAGAGTTAACCTTGAACAAATTATAACTGATGGACCAAGACTGAATGGTAAAACAAAACAGTCAAGTTTAATTCATTGGGTATTAGTCAATAATTTAAAAATAATAGTATTTCAGGGGTTCTAGTGGATGTTATTAGTGACCACCACCCAATTTATTATGTTTGGAGTAGTGGGAGACCAAGGGTTAAATATCAAATACTGGAAAATCAGATCCCAAATGATGAGAATTTATTAGCCATTAAACAGAATTTATCACAGGTCAGTTGGGTTCAATTAAATAGTATTAAAGAGGTTAATAAAGCTGTGGAGCTGTTTTCTGAAACCCTAAATACAATTAATTTAGCTGAGCAAAAGACCATCAGGACATTACAGAAAGCAAAGCCATGGCAGATCATTTAAATGAAAAGTTCACTGATTTAGATGAGTATTTAACAGAATTTAGAGAGCATGTCAAATTAAATTCCTCAGTATCAAATAATACATTACCAACATTTTATTTTAGGAAAATTACATGGATGGAAGTTTTTTGGGAATTAACAAAACTGGGTGAAACAAAGATCAGGGTTCAATCAGTTTGAATTTATAATTTAAAAATGTATGGCAAAAGATATAGCAAAACCATTGCAGATAATTTTTAATATATAGCTTAATACAAAAATTGTTCCAAACATATGGAAAAAACTATAGTACTACCAATTTTCAAAGGGGGTCAGGCAAACCTTTTGGTTAACTACAGACCAATTTCTTTGTCGTCTATAGTGGAGAAAATACAGGAGAAGTTGATACATTCTCAAATTTCTGAGTATTTAAATAAATATTGGTTACTCACAGAGGCACAGCATGGCTTCTGTGAGGGGTGTGGTACAGCGACTGCCTTGGTCAGGTTCATGAATGATTTGCAATAACATTTGGATGACAGGAAGTACATGGGTGCAGTGTTTGTGGATCTGACCAAGGCCTTTGATTTAGTGCACCATCAGTAATTAATACATAAATTAGTAGCACTAGGTTTTGGGAAACCGGTGATTGAATGGCTACATGATTATTTGTCTCACAGAGAACAACAGGTTTGAATAAATAATACTTTGTCAGATGTTAGAAAATTAAAGTATGGGGTCCCTCAGGGATCAATTTTGGGGCCTTTGCTGTTTTCCCTTTACATTAATGAATTGCCCTCAATATGTAATGGATTTTCCTTGATTTTGTATGCAGACAATGCTGTATTGTATATATCTGACAAAAATATTGATATGACAAAAAATAAAACTTAGAAAGGGACTATAATAATATAACTGAATGGTTAAGTGATAGTAGATTACTCCTAAACAAGAAAAAAACAAAGGGAATGCTTTTTTGCTCATCAGCAAAATCAAGGAGGCTGAGGCATGACTTTAAAATAACAGCTAATTATGGATCCAATCTTGAAATTGTCACTGAATTTAGATATTTGGGTGTGACTTTAGATAGTCACTCTTTAAATCTAATTTATATAAGGTAACTAAGCAGAGACATACTAGAATTGGTGCCCTCTATATGGTAAGGAATTTTTTAACGGATGACACTAGGAAAACTACAGCAGTAGCCTGCTTGTTGCCTATATTGGATTATGGAGGGTTGATTTGGGGTGGGTCACCTGTAAAGGTTAAGCAGCAAAGATATAGCCTCTACAATTCCATTTGTAGATTTGCCTTAAGGGCTAGACATAGGGAACATCATTGCAGCCTATACAATAGGTTGGGATGGTTACCTTTGGATCAAAGAGGCACCCTGCAGATGTCATGTTTTGTGCATAAATCACTTTATAGTACTGTACATAACCCACTGAAAAATATTTTCAATCGAAGAACTAATCTTAGACAGCTCAGATCTTGTTTTTCTGTTTCTTTGGAAATCCCACTTTGTAAAACCTCAAAAAGTCAAACATCCTTCAAGTACAGTGCAATAGAAAGCTGGAATAAATTGCCTGATGAATTTAGAAATATTGAAAGGTCTAACCCTTTTAAAACACTGTTAAAAAGACATTTATATTCAGTGGCGACCTGTAAATGCACATAAAGTAGTTTTATAGCATTACCACTCAAACATGTATTATGTACCATAGACATAATATAATCTGTTTTAGGATTATAATATAGTATAGTATAGTATAGTATAGTATAGTATAGTATAAGTATAGTATAGTATAGTATAGTATTGTATGTCTGTAATATTGCTGATTTTTTATTGTACCTGCCTGTTTAAATTGTTATATTGAATGTGTGTATTGTTTTTTCCGGGTCAAGCCTGTAAAAGGGCCATGTGGCCCAGTGCTTTTTTTACCAGGTTAACAAAGTTTTAAATAAAATAAAATATCTGATGCCACTGAAGGCTCCTCTCCCCAGTGTCTAAGGTATGAGGTAATTGGTCCATGGGGAGGGGGCACTCACAACAGCAGAAGCCAAAAGTTGTACCTTACCAGGAATAGCTGGCACTGACAGGGTCCAAGGCATGGGGTGCCATCTTCTGGTGCTGGGCTAGAATGTAATTCAAGTTAGCAGGCATAAACAGTCCCATAAAAGAACTGAAGTCCGCACAAGCATAACGTTAATTGGGGGAATCCCATTTAATAAACAAACTTCATGGTGCCATTCAAACAATTTATCTGTACATACAGATCTTGAGGGTCACTCACAGTGATATTAGTGGATGCATTGTGGCCAAAGTGGCCCCACTAAACTTTGGCGACTTTCTTCTGAGCCAAGCTGGCCACTGAAGAAATTAGGCAGCATTTCTCATGGGTTGAATCAGGCTCTGTAAAATGGTAGCAGGCAATCTATCTTCCTCTCAGATCTTGGCTCACAGATTCTCTGTCTCCAAAATCCTGGGGTGGACTGTCCTTCATTTCCCCAACACTGGATCTCTAAAAACGATGGCCCTAGTGAGCGACTCTACCCTGGCACACAAGCAGACATCCCCACAGACCTGGACCCTCCAGGAGGGCATGTTAGACTCGGGCTTTTGCTATGAGCCCAGGCTTTCATGAGACCCCCTGGCTGACTTGAATCTTCCTCACGCTGGAACTAGATCCTGTCCTGAACACATGGGCATGGCTCTGACCCATGCCCCTCTCTATGCACCACCAGAGTTGCAACAGTCTGGTTGTCATATCTACTCCAGGGCTAATGCTATTCCTCTTCCTTTTGAGCTCTAGTTCTCCTCTCTGGTCTCTCTTTCTACACTCCCAATGACTTGGAGCATGCACAGGAGCCATGCTACACACTGGCTCAGATGTCTCCAAACACTGAACTCCACTGAGGTGGTACAACAGAGGGCACCATGATGGCTGAAAACAGCAACCACCACCACGTCCACCACTGAACTGTCTTACGGATGCCCACACCACAAACTGCTGGCCAACTCTTCTACATCACCTCCCCACACCTTTCCTATGTGACTCTCTCTCCTCTCTCCTCTTCTTTCCTGTTTTGGTGCCCCCAACCCAAATTTATAAACTTTTGCACCAGTTTTGACCTCTGACCCATTGAGCTCCCACCAGTGTGGCAGAGGAGAATTTAACCATTTAATTGATGGTCCATGTGACACTCAGACAGCTGGTTCTGATTAATGTATGCTTTTTGTAATGTAAAAATGTGTTATTGAATGTCTCTTATGAGAGATGCTGGCAGTCTGTGGAATGACACCCCCCTCCCAGGTTTTAGCTACAAGGTGTGACCTGGAAGGCCAAGAGATAATTACAGGCTAAAAGATACCTTAAAAAAATAAGCATCTTCTGTTTATGTGACTAACTGCAGCTTGCCAACTGCCAGGATAGATCATAAACTTTAATAACGTTTAGAGGAAGAAGAGCAGGTTATGACACTTTAGTGCAAAGTCATAAAAGATGCTTTGATGTTCTGGAAAGGGGAAGCTGCTCATAAGATCAAAGAAAGTCATTTGAAGAAAATGAGTTGTGCTGAGGTTACAGAATTTAATACTTTGATAAGACATCCTGTTTTGCATAGATATTTTTTTTTATATTCTGACAGGGGGGAGCTAGGTGACCTCACGCAAAGAGGATGGCAAAGCCAGTTTTTAAACAGTATTCTGTTTTCCATTTTGACACAAATGTTTGGACTCTGAAAAGAAACATCTACAGCACTGTGAGATAAGAATACCTTAGAACTGACAAGTCTAAGTGTATTAGTGGTAGGAATCTGCACTTTTTAAAAACCTTATTCTTTTAAGTGATTTGTATGTTTTGTGATATATGGTTCTGTTTTTACATGTTACATTTTTTATCTATTTTGAAGTAAACCTCTACTTTAGAGACTACTTGGTGTACCTTTGAAACTCTTTCTTGACAAGTGCAGCATACATGGTTAAAGTTGACACGGTACAAAACTTACTGGTTTTAGCAAAGGGGGGAAGGTAAGAATTTATTCTGAGGTCTTTAAAAGAGTTTTAAGGGTTCATTTTGTACACCTGGTTAGGTGCCCATAGGCAAAAAATATATGGCCCCCCTGAAGAGCAGAATTATCTGAGCCTGTACATTGGGTACGCTAACAACAGGTCCACAGTTTGAATCCGTTCAAGACTTGAGACTAAAGGTTGATTCGAACCCACAAAACAGACAGGAGGGTTACCCTGTTTCTGTTTCCTGTTCACAAGACTGCGCTCGGAGGTTGGCACTGTGGGAGCAGAGGGCCTGACCTGCTGAGTGGGTTTGTGACAGTCCATACTTAACATTTCCCCCACAGGGGGTGTACACACACACACACACACAAACACACACACACACACACACACACACAAATGTTTATCCTCAAAGCCTGATGATGTCTGCTAGCTGGCTAATGGGCAGAAAACCAATGTGATCAGTGAGACTTTATCCTTTGAATTACAAGAAGTTTACACCCATCAGCCAACTAAACACTGTCATCATCAGCCTTCTTAACATTGACTTTAGAGAGGCAAACCTCCTGCATTTCTACACCCATTGGCTTATACAGTGCACACCTACACAGCCCCCTACACTATCGTAACAATATGTATGCTTTGTGTATGTGTGTAAGCAAACATAATAATGATTATCATACATAGTTGAAGAACCCAAACTGGCTGAAACCTGCTGCTAAATGTGTCTGTTACTTAACTCTGTGGGTATTTTCCTGTTGCTCAGTACCACAAATCGTTTTAGACTTATATTGGTAAATGCTGACTGTGTTGCATTTCTATAATCCTATTAACAGAATTTCCTTAACCCTGAGCATGTTGTTCTCAAAAATATGTGAACCAAGGCATCTCAGGACATACTAGATACATATGCCTTGGACCAAGTAGGGTCCAAGGCTGCAGACTGTTTGGGCCTAGCGATCCTTATTTGCCGACAGTTTCTATGTTTCTACGTTATACAGTCCTCATAAGAATACTGATATTAAAAAAAGGTTCCTGTAAGTTACAGATCTCATGCTACAAAACTAGCAATTGGTCATAACATAAAGTTAGTAATTGGCCATAATACAGTCGAGTAGATGAACTGGACAGGGATGCATCCTCACCCATACTATCTTTATTTTATTTAATAAATAATTTCACAATTGTACTGGAATTTTAATGTTTTCACTCACCCAGGCTCCTGGATAAACAAGATAAAAGAGTTCCCATATTTGTTGTATGCAGATGATTTAATTTTACTTTCACTAAGAGACACAGGACATCAATATAAACTCAGTGATTTTTCAGCTTTGGCTATAGAATGAGGTATGGTTATAAACACTGAAAAAAAATATTGTGTCCTAACTGGAATTAATTGACCCAGGCCCCTGGAATACCATCTCAGTGCTCTACCACAAAGCTATTTGACTCACATGCAGCTGAACCTGTGATTCCTGTCACAATTTTTCTGTGATTCTGTTCCTCCAGCTAAGAACAACGGAGAAGGTACTTAGATACTGGTGCATAACTAACAACCATTTGGCAACTGGAACACAAATTCTAATGAGAAAAAAAATATGGCCCAACTGAGAATTGAACCTAGGACCCCAGAACACCATCCCGATGATCTACCAGTGAACTATCAGGCTAACACTGTTTAGCAACTGAAACACAAATTCCAATGAGAAATAAATAATGTGACCTAACAGGGAATTGAACCCAGGATGGTGGAATGCCATCCCAGTACTTTACCACTGAGCTATCAAGTTCACATGGTAGAGCCTGGATTTTCTGTTACTGTACTTTCTTTCTCTGATTATAGCTAAGTTGAAACTAGTTTCAGATATAATAATTATCTTATGATAATGAACTGCTAGGACTGGAAAGTTGAAAACGACAAGGCATGTGAAATGAGAGGAACAGTAGAGAAAAGTATATTTTTAGCACAAATAAAAGGTAATATTTTCTACAATTCCTTCCTCTAGTTCAGAAAAGCAATGCAACTTAGAACAGGGCGTTAACATGGGTTAATGAATAAACCTGTCAGTTAAGTTAACATTCTTAACATTTCTTGGCTTCTTCTCACGACCCTATCACCTTAAAGTAATGCCCACATAGGTCTTATTATTTAAAATATGCATGAACTATTCATCTGTCATTTTTTGTTTGGCTTGCATGGGACAAACATGAAGCAATTATAGTAGGGGTGGGGGGTTGGGGGTGGGAGGAAGTAGGCTGTAGGTTAACTAGGATCTGCAGCTTATCCAATAGGTAAGGAAATGGGAAGATTGGGTGAGCCAAGCGGTCCTTACCTGCCATCAAAGTTTATGTTTCTATGTTATGTTTCTTTTTTTAAAAACTTATGTTTATTGATTTTGACACAATAAAGTACAAGTACAGCCTGAAGGACAGTGCACATTAGACATACAGGTCCAGTATCATTATGCATACAGTATCGTAGGCACTCCTAACTTGTTACAGCATCGAGAGGCTATCCTTATATGACTTCCTCAAAATAGAGCAACCAATATAGACTAATTGCTGCCATGAGAGGGGAAAACATTAATAAGAAACAGCTTATTTTATTATTATAAGACACCCGTTTAATAGGTGCAACTTCCCGTGTCCATTATCGGGGAGGGGGGGGGAACAAATAGGATACAAATCCTCTCTTCACCTCCCACACCGCTGCTAAACCATGGCCAGAACTGGCTTGACTTAGATTAATAACATTTAAGTGTCAGATTTAAACTCAAACAACACCCAAACTAGTTATTAGTTAGTAAGGTTCATCTACACATTCAAAAATTAAAGAATATTTTAGCTCTCCTTTCAGCAGGACCATTTCCCTATTATTTAAAGGAGAAAATTAAGCTGCATCACAATGCTTAACACCAGTACTCCCCAGATCAGTATAACCCGGGAAAATAAAACTTTTCTTTTTCAGCAAAATGTGGCACAGTTCGTTACTGTATTAAGACTGACACTTTTATAAAGTCATTCTGTGGGGTAAGTCCATGTCTATCAGAGAGCTCCACTCAGCTTTAAATTTACTGGGCTGGAGCACTGTGGCTTTCAAGTGTTGCCCTCATCTTCTGAATCAGAGTTAGAGCCCCTTGCTTCGTAGTTCAGCTGTATTTTAGTGAGCAGTATAGCAGCATCAGCTGGGTCGGCAAAATGGTAGGATTTAGCACCATATGCAATATTCAGGGTCGCTGGCATTAGAAGAACATGATGACTCCCCAGTTGGCGGAGTTTAGAGCTCACCCCATCAAAGGCCTTACAGCGTTGTCTCGTGGCAAAACTGAGATCGGGGAATACATGTACAGGCATTCCATTCTACTGCGATGACCCTTGCTGTCTCACTTCCCTAAGTATATAGTCTCTCTCTTTAACTGAGCCCAAAATTGCCAGTACTGCTCAACTCACTGGGTGTGCAGAGTCCGTATGCAAGTGGGGACCCTTGGCATTTACCCGGTATGCCCCCAGGATATTCACCAGAAAGTCGAGATGCAGAAAGTCCTGGAGCCATTGTTCCAGAAAGGCGTTTAAGTCATCCCCCTCTGATTCCTCCGGCAGGCCCAAAATACGAATGTGGGATGCCCACGGCCCATTCTCAAGATTCTCTAATCTGCATCTGAGGATAAGATTCTCTTTTACCAGGCCCGAGGTGGCAGTGAGCATTGTTTCTGCAGTTTTAGGTGCCCCTTGAGCCCTCTCATCTTCTGACTCTAGCCTGGTTTCCACAACATGAAAGCGGTCTGTGAATTAATCCATTTTTTTTATCTAAGGGTTGAATAGCTTTCAAAAGTGCAGCATTCGTCAGCTGGCTGGGGTTATTTCCAGGAGATTCCTTTTCTTTCTCTAGGCCTGTTTGAACATCTCTCTGCTTGGTCCTGTCTCCTCCAGTCATTGTTTTCGTTCTCCCCACGGATCCAACAGAAGATTTTGGTATGTTTGGGATCTGCAAACACCATTAGATCCACTGGTAACATCTTTTTTTCTGTTTAGATGAGTTTTAGGTATCAAATCTGTCAATTTCTCTTCTCGGTGGTGTAGAGCGATGAGAGAGTGCTGCTTTCACCTCGGCTGCTAGCCGCGGCCCCTATGTTATGCTTCTATTGGTAAATTTCCACTATACCCGTGCTAGATACTGCCCTAATTGGGACATATGTTGTACTATTAAATGTACACATTCAATATATATTGCTATGTGAATTAAGGAAAAGAGACTAAAAAATGTAACAGGCACAATTTGGTGTATAGTGTATGAATAGGTGTGATTGTGCATGAAAATCTATACACTGAAAAATGGGGTTATGCCTTAGTAGCGACATAAGCACTATGGTGAAACATTTTTTGTTATCCCATAGTACTGTAGTTACATCACTACATAAACAAGGGGTCAACTTTTTTTGTTATTGAGTCCCTTATGCTGATTGTTCTATTCGTCATATAGCTCTAGAACCAGATGGCTCTGCTGGGAAGGGGTAAGAGGGAGCATCCAGTCTGTCTACCCAACTGATTAGCACCCATCTTCAAACCAGCTGAATACCAGGATGTAAGGGAGTTAAAAAAGGTGCCACAGTGGGAAATGAAGACAGAGAGGTCCTGTTGTAGTGTGACAAGCTGGGGGTCATAGTCCTTAATGTGGACAAGTCTGGGGAGCAGGAAAGGTCACAGAACTGTGTCACGATTGGCAAAAGTAACATGGATGCCGAGTAGGGAAGTTGTGGGGGTCACAGACTGGAGTCACTATCACTAACTGTAATATAGTGTATAGTGGAATGCTGTTATGCATGAAATTCCATGCCTGGAATATGCTTGTTCTGCTGCAGTAGTGATGTCATTATGATGTTCTGCTGCAGTAGCGATGTCACTACTGCAGCAGAACCACTTGGAGTCCTGGTACATTGTTGCTTTCCTCTATTTAATTCTGTGGTAACAGTATTCTAGAACCTCTAGAGACTTTTTAAGTCAGTTTCATTATGAAAAAGAGAGAAAAAAAACACAAAGCACACATTTTGCATAGTACTACTATACACTATAAAAAATACAGGATGAGCAACTTTATGCACAACCTGTGTTTTCTGTCATCTCGGGGTTCTGATTTCCATGGACCTCTCGAGCTTCGTTCTTGAGGTCAGGGGGAATCGGAACCCCTCTGTGGCAGAACACACTGGTTGTGCATAGTTGCCCATCCAGTATTCTCTATGTGGATGCTAGATGTTCTTAGGTTACTGAAGGGTGAGAACAGCAACAGTCAGCTCACTGGATTAAAAACAGTAAGCTTTCTCCTCATTTTTACAGCTGCATAGCATGAGCTACTGTATGCTGATGTATAGAGGAAAGGAGGAGGAGGAGAGAGAAAAGGGGTCTGTAGGCGTGACCTTACCGAATCCACAAAAGTTTGTGTGCTCTGTGCACCACCCAGTGAGTGGAGCTGAAGCACTTCAGCACGAATCAGTACATCTGTTCCTCACCCTGCACCCACTTCACTTTTGCCCTCTGCAGGTCTCTGATTGGGCAGATGAAGGGGTTACATTTGATTGTTTAAATCCTTTCAATTTGACGTTAACAGATCATACATGTTACATATTTGGCACCATGTGTGTTTCTCTCCCCCACCCCACATGAATCTGTTCACCGCCCCCCATACTTTTTTCCCCCTCTGCAGTGCTCTTGTCAGGCAGATGTAGGGGGACTCCATTTGGCACTGTGTGTGTTTCTCTGCCCCACCCCACTCATGCCTGTTCCCTGCCCCCACCCCACTTCTTTCTTCCCCTGTGTAGTTCTCTGATTGGGTGGAAGAAGGGGCACTCAGTTTGGCACCGCGTGTGTTTCAATCCCCACCCCTTATGTGTCTGTTCTCTAGTCTCCCACACTTCTTTTTTCCCCTCTGCAGCTCATCGATCAGGTGGATGAAGGGAAACTTCATTTGGCATCACGCGTGTTTCTCTCCCCGCCCCGCACTGACTCGCTCAGTAAAAGAATAAAAAAACACAGAACTTTCTCATTAAAAAAAAATATATATATATACATATATATTTTCAGCCTCCTTTCTCTCACCGGTCACTGTTTCAACTGACTAGCTCATTAAAATAAAAACAAAAAACTTTCCACTGCCCTCCTTCCCCTCGCTGGTCTCCACTCCTGCCAATAAAGGGGGACTCCGTTTGGCACCTTGTGAGTTTCTCTTCCCCCTGCACTGACCTTGATCAGTAAAATAATAAAAAATATGGTGAAGTTTGCGAGTGTATCTCGAGGTATATCTCCTCAGCATTTAGTAACTCTGGAAAATAATAGTAGCTGCATTCCACAAACTCTGACTCTGTTGAAAATGAAGAAAATATGGTGAGGTTTGCGAGTGTATCTCGATACAGTATCCGTCAGCATTTTAATAGTCCAGCCAATTAGATAAGTCAACTGGGATCTCCAGAGTTGTGTGGTGGGTGTCACCATATAATTTATTTATTTATTTTCAGTCTCAAGGTTACATCTGATTGTTTAAATCCTTTCAATTTGACATTGACAGATCATACATGTTGCATTCTGGTTATTCCTATATGTGAGCTGGAGAGTTAATGTAGCAAACCCGAATGTGGAGCAGCAGTACTAGAGCTCCTAATCGTGGCTTGGGTTTTGGTTTACACTCTTCCTGGGTAACAGTATAGACATAGAAACACAGAAAGTGATGACAGATGGAGACCGTTAGGTCCATCTAGTCTGCCCTTGATTTATTTTCTACCCCCCAATTGCCCTTGCATGGGAGGGCTCCCCTGTGTCTGTCCCATGCTGCCTTGAATTTCCCCACTGTCTTTGCCCCCATCACACCTGGGAGGGGGTGGGAGGAGGTAGTAGCTGCACTTAACAAACCTTGGTTCTGTTGAAAATAAAAATTATGGTGATGTTTGGAGGCGTATCGAAGAGTACATCTCTCCACATTTAATAACTCTGGGAAGTAATAGTGTTAAAAATAGAAAAACTGTGGAGAGGTTTAAGAGTGTATCTCGGGGTATATCCCTCTCAGCATTTTAATAGCCCAAGCCAACTAGAAAAGCCAACTTTCATTTACAGAGTTGTGGGTTGGGTGTCACCATTTGTAACATGGGCAAGAAAAAGGGTTATGATGACTGATTGGACAAATACCATCACATGTCCTCAGCGTGTCCATACATTAATTCTCAATTAATGTATGGCCACACTGTGATTAATGCACGGTGTTGTTCACCCGCCACACCTACTTTCTGAAATCCACTGATGATCCTGCACTCTCTGTAGTGCACAAGATACAATATTTTATATTTTGTATAGGTCGTCGCCACAGTTCCGCTATCCTAGCTTGTGACACAGTGCCGCAATACACCAGATGTTTATTAATGTACACACTAAACAGTTTTCTATGTTTGAAATATTGTTCAACAGTAGTGAATTAAAACATTTGTACCTTGACATTGTGTACAGGCATCGCCGAGCCAGTAGCTCTGTAGGTCTTGTCAGTCACAGCACCTGAATGGGCTCCGCACTACACAAGCAATGCCATTCTTAAATGCAGAAAGTAGTGAGCCTCAATATTTAGCCCACACAACTGCCGCCAACAAGGATCTGCAAAGGAGCTCCAGCTCAGTGCTATCCTATCCACTAAATTTTAAATAACTACAGAGAACTGGTGCTGAAAAATACACGCTTCTTGAATGCAAACCATAACAACATCGCCAGAGCTCTTTCCCTGATATTTCACAGTGGTGTATTTTGCAATGGGCATATGCTCTGATGAATGGGAAAAGCGAGTTATAAAAGTAGGCACCACACTTCTAAAAACTACATAGCTGCCCTCATAATGCAAGCAGTGTTTCCAGAGCAAATGCAGAACAGCATGGCCAACAGTCTTTTTTTCTGATATCCCACAATGCTCCAGTTCTGAACGGGCACATCTTCCATAGCACTGATCTTCCTTCCCTGTACCCTGTACCCACCAAACTTCTAAAAAGCACATAGTAGCCCAGATTCTTTCCCAGACATGTGCCCAACAAGAGAAGCAGCATTCCGTGATCAAACACAGAACAACATGGCCAAGAGTCAATTGTCCCATATGCCACAACACTGTATTTTGGAATGGGCGATCTTCGGCAGCAGCGTGGAAAATGAATAACACCACAGGACTTTCTGCAACAGGTCACCATGATTGATGATCATATATGATCCACACAGCTGAGGTAAAACATTAAAAACTGTAAAATTGATGTTAAAAACAGAGATTCTACAATCTGACATCTACTGATAATCCTTGAGAGAGCAGGAAGCCGGAAGTTTAGCACCGTAACATAACACAACAAAACTAACATTTTAAAACAAGTAACATGGGGAAGAAAAGATTCTCAACAGAGAGCTGAATCCTTTTTCTTCCCCATGTTATAAAATAAATAACCACTCAGAGCGTGGGTCTCTCAAGGATTAATGTATGGCTGGGTGGTTGAACCACTTGGCCTTCTGCCTCATGGTTCAACAACCCCCAAGTCATACATTAACCTGAGAGACCCATGCTCTGTCGTGGGTTAATCCTTACATAATTACTTTATTTTCAGTTTCAAGTTTGTGTCCTTTTAAATCATGTCAGTTACAAGAAAACAATGTGATTTTGAACTAGACGGGGTAACACTGGAGGTCACCACAGAGGAACAGGATATAGGGATAGCCATAGAAGACAACCTCAAAGTGGCTAAACATTTACGACAAAGCAGTGGGAAAGGCCAACAGAATGTTAGGGTGCATAGGGAGGGGTGTAACAAGTAGCAGTAGTACGGCCTCATCTGGAGTACTTCAGGCTTCCTGCTCTCTCAAGGATTATCAGTAGATGTCAGATTGTGGAATCTCTGTTTTTAACATGAATTTTACAGTTTTTAATGTTTTACCTCAGCTGTGTGGATCGTATATGATCATCAATCATGGTGACCTGTTGCAGAAAGTCCTGTGGTGTTAATTGCTCCTGCCTGAGCACTTACCTCACACCTACCTAAGCTGGGAGCCCTAATCCTTCTGTACTGGCTCTCCTCCTAAAATACTCTACCTGGGTAATTGCGACCCAGGTGTTGCTCTGGCTCTCTCCATTGTTTCACTTTTGCTAATCACTGTAACCTGCTATGTAATATGTCATTGCTATATATAAATGCTCACCTGTTCATGCTATAATCTACATCTGTACTAATTGTGTTTCCTACTTGTCCTGTAACTCCCGGGTCACCTCTGAAAAAGGGACCTCTGGGGCCCAGCGGGCCTACCCGGTCATCAAAATTCAATAAATAAATAAATAAGTGGTGGTACCATTGTACAACTCCCTAGTAAGGCCTCATCTGGAATACTGTGTTCAATTCTGGAGGCCCCATCTCCAAAAAGACATAGACAGGATGGAGACGGTACAGAGGAGAGTGACAAAAATGGTGTCGGGGATGCAGCATAAGTCGTATGAGGACAGACTCAGAGCTCTAAATATGTACTCCCTGGAAGAAAGGAGAGAGAGGGGGGGACATGATAGAAACCTTCAGATACCTGTATCTAAAGGGGATCAACAGGGTACCAGAGGGGAGCATTTTTCACATGAAGGTAAATAGCAGAACAAAGGGGCACAGCATGAAACTAAAAGGTGGAAAACTTAGAGGGAACTTGTGAAAATTCTACTTCACTGAAAGGGTGGTGGAGAGATGGAACAGTCTTCCCTAGTAAGTGGTGGGGGTGGCCACGGTTCAGGCATTCGAGAATGCGTGGGTCAGGTACATGGGAATTATCAAGCTAGGGGATGGGGGGGCTTGTAGTATCTAGGGTACCTTAAGCATTAGAAAGAGGGATAGGGCAGACTGGATGGGGCACCAGGCCCTTATCTGCCGACAACATCTACTGTATATATCTATGTAAAAGGATTATTGAGGAGAGTTGTCCTGGATGGTTGTATAACATCTGGACCTGCAGTGTAGCATTATAGAAAGGGCTGAGGTATATATGCACTGTACTATATATTTAGTCTCCAGGAGTGTAGCAGGGTGTGACATTCCTGTCCCTGGCAGTAGTCAGGACACACATTGTCTGTCTGTCTGTCTGTCTGTCTGTCTATCTATCTATCTCTCTGTAGACGAGTGGTGTGTGATTGTCTATCTTTCTATCTAGCTATCTATCTGTCTGTCTGTCTGTGTCTATCGATCTATCTATCTCTCTGTCTCTCTCTATCTCTCTCTCTCTCTCTCTCTATCTTTAGATGAGTGGTGTATGATTGTGCCATATACAGAATCAGTGTTGAAATTATGGTATGGAATAGCTACAGTGTTTCAGTTCTGCATTCCTCTTTTATTTGTTCAGTTTTAAGCAATGAGTTACATGTCTCAAATAGAAACTCCTCTATCGCTTTTCTTTTACTGTAAATCATAAATGATTTCTTAGTGCTTCAGTTGTGCAGCATGTGGTGGTGGTGTTGAGGGGAGGGGCATTGCTACATGTGCAACATGGCTCCTCCTCAGGCTATTTTATGGCATAGATTAAGCTAAATAGGGGTATACAAATATTGCCTGAAGTTGAGGGATAGTGTAGGAAAATGTCGACCCCAAGGGATGAACTATTGCCTGATAATAGTTACAATTCCTGAAGCTAAACGTTGAGAGCAATATGTCTGTTAAAAGTCAGTCATTCATTCTGCTCACTATCTAGTTTATTAAAATTGCCTGAGTTGCGTCCCCCACTAGACTGATCCCTGTGCTTAAGCAAACAATCAAACAAACAAACAAAAAAAAAAAAACTATTCCCTGGACCCCATTTTTGGAAAAACAAGTTATTTGTCCTGGTAGTCCCTTGGTCTCTCATGGTGCCAGTATCCTACAAGTTACTTGTATAATGCAAGTGACTATACAGCCACAGACGTGAGTGCTGATTGCTGGGGGTGGGGGATGGGGATGATAACGGCAATCAGTAGTGTTTTTGTACGGCTGAATAACAAGAACTACGCTGACATATAGCAGAAAGGAGGAGGAGAGAGAAAAGGGGTCTGTGGGCATGACCTTACAAGATGCACAACAGTTTGTGTGCCCCACTCTTCTCTCAGTGAGTGGAGTTGAAGCACTTCAGCATGAATCAGTGGATGTGTTCCCTGCCCCCCCCACACTTCACTTTCCCCCTGCAGCTCTCCAGTCAAGCAGAAGAAGGGGACTTCATTTAGCATCATGTGTGTTTCTCTCCCCTGCCCCGCATGCATCTGTTCCTTGCCCCACTGCACTTCTTTTTTCTCCTCTGCAGCTCTCCAATCAGGCAGATGAAGGGGGACTCCATTTGGAACCATGTGCATTTCTCTCCTCCGCCCATACTGACTTGCTCAGTAAAACAATAAAAAAAACATGCATATGCTGCAGTGTTGATATCACAGGAGCATCTTACCTATAGGTATTTGTTTTTATCACAGCTGTTTTTGCACTCCGTGCCAGTCAGCCACCATCCGACTGGCCCCCCCAACCCGTCACCCAGAATTACTGGTGCTTACCTTGCCCAGCCCGGGAGTGGAGCCTGCAGGGGGTCAGTCTTCATCCTGCTGACCGGCATATTTTCTCCTCCTGGTTTTCTCCCAGGAACCCCAGGAGTATGCATGCATGCGTGTGGAGGCACGCATGCACCATACAGCCCTGGTTACAGCTCCTTTCCCCACCCCATGGCCTAGTGTCTGTGGCCCCCCTCTGAGCCCGTGCTACCCCCAGCCTCCACTGGGGGTCGCCATCAGCTGAGGGGTGCCATGCTTCCTTCACAGAGAGGAGTGCTTGCCTGCTGGCAGCTTCATCCAGCTCTGCCCTCCCCCCCGTGCTGACCTCTGATGCCCCGGGTTTGTTCCCAAACCTGGGTCGCCATTGTGGGTCAAGGTAAGGCACCAGCACCTCAACCCCCTATGCCACCAGGCCTGCTATATATGTATTTTTTAAACTGATTAATGTGAGCAATTCCAGATTGCTGTTTTCCTTCTGGCTTGTTTAAATTGTTCAGAATACCCACGAAAACCAGCACAACTTCATAATCCAGGATGTAGAAAACTAGGGGAAAGGAAGTGCGCAATTTATTCTAAGAATGAGCAAGTGGAGAATAACTCAGTAGTAGTGAAGTCACAAATAACATCACTCCCCTTCACATGTGGAATAAATTATATAGTCCTAATTAACCCATTGCACGTTACATTCGTGCAATGCCATGGCATTTAAAAAGTATAATGTTTAAAAAAACATTTTTAAAGAAATGCTTGTCCCCCCTTGAGGCCTGTTATCCCCACAGAACTCCTTCCACCCACACCCAGTGCCATATGCACAGTCCCAGAAGTCACAGACACCCACCCTCAAGTATGCCCTCCCACTGGCACCATCTGGCAGCCCAGTACCATCTTGAATCCCCTCCAAGAATGGACCCATGCTTCTGAGTGCTTTGGTGGGCATTCTTATCCCTAATCTGTTTGGATGACTGTACTGATTCGAATGTTTAGTGTCACAAAGGATGGAGAGGTGCCCGAGGAAGCAGGACCCAATTACTGGTTTCTGAATTATTATTATTATTATTATTATTATTATTATCAATATATCATAATAATGATGATGGACTATGTTGGCCAGCAGTCACATTCTTGTTTCTTTATTTCTGTATCCTTTATCACTTTAATTCATTATCTACCATTTTGGTTCTGACCAGCGTTTGTTTTTTCTAGTGTCTCCGAGTGCAGATACAGTGAAGCCCAGATTGTCTCTGCCTGCACTTTTAAAAACCCATACACTATACAGAATAAGTTTATAGGCAACTGAACACACCAGGGTTGTGTTTCAGTCTCAGGGTTGTCATGATGACAGAAGACCTCTTGAGGTTCTCTCTTGAGGACACTGTATTGTCATGACGCCCCTTGATGGAAACATTGCTTTGTTGTGTATGGTGAGGGCTTGTTCTGGACAGAAAACCATCCTAACTGAAATGTTGTTGTACCACAGTTCAAAGGTCATAGAATGTGGTAACACCCTACTGTGGTACAACAACATTTCAGTGGTTTTTAGAAGCGCATAAACTACAAAAACAGCAGAATCAACCAGATAGACACACACATGGTGGCGGCAGCACAATCACTCAAACAGGATCAACCAGATGCGAGAAAAAAAATACACGATCAACCAGAAATTTTCATTTGTAAAAAAAATATAACTGCAGGATCAACCAGATATTTTGAATTACTCACAAAATCAAAGTTGACTCCTCATAGTCACAGTCCTTTTGCATAGTGAGAAATATGGCTACCATGATTTTTTCTGAAAATCCCTCCCAAATGCAACTGACAACCAATGGAAGCCTGCGGTATAGACGCAGAGACATCTGGTCCCTGTGAAGGGGTTGTGGGATAACAGATGGACTAGACACAGAACTTCAGGTTCAACACACAATCTCTGTGTGATACTTATTTAAAATACAGAGAATAACCTTAAGCAATGGCGTATCCCATCTTCAATTCATCAGTTTGCAGCACCAGACTATGTATGTCCTTCCTCTGCACTTAGTCAGCACCTACTGACCCAGTGATCTATCTCTTTAGTGAAAAACAACTATTTCCCTATGTTGGTCTTATGTGTTTGGGTGATGGGGAAGCTCAAAAAAAGAAAAACCTCAAAACAAACTAAACACAAAGAACCTCAGTGCAGAAGCAAGGGCATTGGCAATAAAGCCACGTTTCAAAGAAACACAACATCACACATACCCCCATAATGCAATTGGATCTATATGTAAATAACTGTGACATTTTAGGCTTGTTTAGCTTAAGCAGGAATACATGGTGCTAAAGGGCCTCTCAAACAATCTGTAATTTACATGCATTTTAAATAACATAGTCAACTTAATTTTTATAATACCGTCTCCTAGTAACTTTTTACCTTTATCAAAAACACCTAGTGCCGTGATATTTTCAACATTTACAGGTTTCATTCATGTAAGGCATATGCAGCAAGGTATGTTATGACATAGTGCTATTGCATGCTAAATCCAACAATGAGGAACACAGCCTGTTGTTTAACATCAGCTCAGAGGTCACCACGATAACCTTGTTGTACGAGTACCTGAGAGGGAAAAGGAAAATGAAAGAGGACACTATAGCATAGTCAAGAAAGGGGAGGGGGTCCCCATAGGTGGCCAACCTTATGGACTAGAAATGGTAAAGGATAGATTAGGCTACAAAACCAAAGAACTGTTGCAACAGATTTAAGAAAAGGTCAGTCCTCAAGAGTGGCAGGATCTCCCTGTCACAGTCCTTACCTACCACACCACTGACCCTAGCAACCAACCTTAAAGAGCTACTGATGCCTCAAAGAAAACTTTGAAAAACATAATATTTGGGTGGAATTCAGCTTGCATTCCATATATATTCAATAAATTTCTCCCTCCCAGTACTTATTACTGAGAAATTTGCATGGAAACATGCTCTATATCCCTTAGAGTTCATCTGCCTCTTTAGCGTACTCCCTACTTCTTGTCATAGTCCTGTGTTGTGATATCACAATCTGTTACCATGGGAGTAACTGTGAGGTCACAAGCAGTGCTCTGTGACATCAGGTAGGGAGAAAGCAACAGGAATAGATTCTTCGAGAGCAAAGATCCCATTTTAATGTAAATGGCCTCAGTTGGGGAGGAGAAATACAGAACTAATGTGAAATACAAGTTGAACTGTGTCTAATACTATATTTTGTTAAAGTTGTCCTAATGGTGACAGCTGCTCTTTAAAACCTGGAATAAGATGCAGCAGCAAAAATGTATTTTTCTGTTTAAAAAAAAGCATCAAACTGTTTTCATAATTATTATTAGGGGCACCATACACTATAAAAAATACTGGATGTGCAACTCTGTGCTCAAGCAGTGTGTTCTGCCACCTCAGGGTTCTGATTCCCACAGATCTAGTGGAAGCCATCCATAAAATGGCAGCCGAAGGGGAAGTACTACTAATGGGTGACTTCAATATGCTGGATGCAGACTGGAATACCCAGACTACAGGTACATCAAGGAGCAAGAACCTCATGTCTGCCATGTATGGGGCAAACCTAAGGCAGCTGGTGGTTGAGCCCACCAGGGAAGGGGCTGTACTGGACTTGGTGCTTACAAACGGGGACAGAATCATGGATTTTGAGGTGGGCATTCCCCTTGGTACCAGTGACCACAGAACAGTGAGGTTTAGAGTCAACACATTGGCAGAAGTAAGCCATTCAAAGATTAAGATCTTAGATTTCCAGAAGGCCAACTTCATGGAGATGGGGGAACAGCTCAGAATTACCCTGGCAGCAGAATATATGAGGGGAAGGGTAGAAGAACAGTGGCTTAGGCTCAAGAGATCCATAGCAGGAGTGACAAGTCAATTGTCAGATTGCTTAGCAAAAGAAAAAGAAAGAGGCAGCCACTGTGGTTCTCTAAGTCAGTAGCCAAGAAAGTGTGAAAATAAAGTAAGGCATTCAGGAAATACAAAGAGACACAGAAAGAAGAAGACAGATTGAAATATCTGGAGAAGCAGAGGGAAGCTGGGAAAGCTGCCAGAGGGGCTAGGGCAAGACTGGAGGAAGGAATAGCACAGACTATTAAGAAGGGGGACAAGACCTTCTTCTGTTAAATTAGTGAGAGGAAGAAGACTCAAAATGGTATTGTTAGGCTAATGAAGGGAGAGGATGGGTGGGAGGAGGATGACCTTGAAAAAGCTGAGATACTGAACAAATATTTTTGCTCAGTATTTACCAAGGTAGAGGCAGGGGAGGGGCCAAGACTCACGAAGAAAAATGTATAGGGGAGAGGTGGACACCAGCCCATTTTTGGTGGATAGAGTCTTGGAGGAACTAGGAAAAGTAAAGACAGACAAGGCAATGGGGCCAGATGGGATTCACCCTAGAGTGCTGAAGGAACTCAGGGAAGTCCTAGCAGTTCTGCTGACAACCCTCTTCAACCAATCACTAGAGATGGGGGAGGTACCTGGGGACTGGAGAAGGGCAGAGGTGGTTCCCCTGCACACGATTGGAAGTAAGGAGGAGGAGGCAGGCAATTACAGACCTGTAAGCAAAATCAGAAGGGGGAGGTGACCAGTGGGGTTCCACAGGGATCGGCGCTGTGTCCAGTTCTATTCAATATCTTCATAAGCAACACTGCAGAAGGATTGGGGGGGAAAGTATGCCTGTTTGCAGATGACACCAAGATGTGTAACAGAATTGAAACACAGGAGGGGTTAGATAAATGACCTAAGACTACTTGAGGAATGGTCAAGGGTTTGGCAGTTGGGTTTCAATGTTGAGAAGTGCACAATAATGCACCTGGGACACAGAAACCCAAGACAGGAATACAGAATGGGGAGGAGGCAGGTTCTAGCCACCCCAAGTCAGGAGATGGGGGTTATCATATCCAATGACCTGAAGTCAGCCAAACAATGCTAAAAAGCAGTGGGGAAGGCAAACAGAATGCTGGGGTGCATAGGAAAGGGCATAACCAGTAGGAGAAGTGAAGTGGTGATGCCACTGTGTAGATCACTGGTGAGGCCTCATCTGGAATACTGTGTCCAATTCTGGAGACCATATCTCAGGAAGGACATAGACAGAATGGAAGCAGTCCAGAAGAGATCAACAAAAATGATACATGGGCTGTACCACAAGCCTTATGAGGAAAGACTTAAGGAACTAAACATCTATTCACTGGAAGAGAGAAGGGAGAGAGGGGATATGATAGAGACTTTCAAATACCTTAGAAGAATAAACAGGGTACAGGAGGGAGCATATTTCAGAGAAGAAAGTGTGCAAGAACAAGAGGACATAATGTAAGGCTGGAGGGAGGCAGAAGGGCTTGGGGAATGCTAGGGAGTACTTTTTCACAGAGAGGGTGGTGGATCTGTGGAACAGCCTACCAGTGGAGGTGGTGGAAGTGAAAACAGTATGGGGATTCAAAAGTGCATGGGATAAGCATAAAGGCACCCTGCTGTACAGCAGAGTGGGGGAAATGCAACCCAGATAAGAGTATGGATTGCCAAACCAAGTAGGGAAATGGACAGACTAGGTGGGCTGTATGGTCCTTATCTGCCGACAGATTCTATGTTTCTATGTTTCTACGACCTTTCAAGTTTTGCTCTTGAGGTCAGAGGGAATCAGAACCCCTTTGTGGCAGAACATACTGGTTGTGCACAGTTGCCCATCCTGTAATCTCTCTGTTGTGTATGGTTGGCCATATGTTATTTTATATAAATGTTTATACAATGTACATTAGCGTTAAGATAAAAGTGCTATCTCAAACATAAAATCCAAGCTAGATCAATTTTTAGGGCTGTGGGCGGAGCCTACAGCCCTTCTGTCATAGATCAGATTGTAGCTCTAGAAATGGCTTTTCTTGGAACTTCCTTTTCAGACATTTGTATGTATTCCTCCACAGCTGCAAAGTAGTGCACTGCATCTCTGATTTTCTATTTGCTGCTCTATGTTAAAGGCATATGAAGGGGGGGAAGGGGATGCTACTGTATTGTACCTTAGAACTTCTCAGGATATTAACAAAAAAAAGCTTTTTAAACTGCTGTTTCTATCATCTGTCCAGCTCAGTCTAACATATTTGTTCTATTTCTTTCAGCAACCTAGGGGTTAACTCATTTACTCATGGCTTTTGTGAAGCAAAAGTCAGACTCGGTGTCGGATTACAGATAGTGGGACTGCAGTTTGTTAGCTATCATTCCTTGAGCAGGACAGGTTACAGGCAAGCACTGGAAACAGAAGACTGTTTTCTTTCTCATTTTATAATATATATGTACTGAGTGTGTGTTTAGTTGCAGGGTCAGGGCCTTGAAGAAAAATAATAACATTTAGGTAACTCATTCAAGATTCCAATAGGTGGTCAGAACAAAGTCTGAGAGAATTTGTGAAAAATCTAACAAATGAAAGATGCAAAAAATAGCATGCACACTGTCTTCTGAGACTGGAAGATCAGAAGGTTGTGGGTTCTATCCCCACACTAGGCATGTGGGTTAAAGAGCTAGTGTACTGCCTAAAACTAATATTAGATTTTAAAAGCAGTCAACCATTACCTTTTATATTTGAGGTACTTTTTATTTTCCCTTTCTTTAATTACAAGATTGTTTACCTGATGTTAATATGTGTGATGTGTGGAACAGCACTCTGTGTGGCAGCTGACATAGCTAGCTATACTGCCCCCACTACATCAACAGCATTGTGACCTCACTGCTGTGACATCACTGCTACTTAGGAATAGCAATCCAGCAACTCCCAGGTCATTCACCTGTGATTTCACTGTCAGCGAAATCACAATGCTGATGATGTAGTGGAGGACAGTGGAGCTAGATATGTCAGCTGCTATGCTAAGAGCTGTTCCACACATCCACCACAACATTATGACATAGAAGACTCTCTGATGGGCAAAAGGAAAAAGAAAGGTACTTCAGAAATAACATTTTATAACGCACTAATTCTTAAAATATATATTATTTTCCTGTCTACTTGGTTTGCCTGGTTTGGCTCTACTATCTCCTTAAAGCCCAATATTGACACTGTAGTGCAGCATGGGGGGGGGGAGTGCTGCACTCCTGAAGTGCCATCTTTTCTGTGTGCCTGTTTAGGTGGATGTTAAAGATCCTATGGCATTTCTCAAAAAGAGTAAGGGAATTTCCATGGTGTTCTGGCCAAATGTCCCCCATGCACTAAAAATACCACCAACAGCTTAATCTGGTTCAAGTAAGGATTTATGCCATGTTACAATCTCAGTTGGTTACCATCTGTACCCTCCTGTCACCCCTGAAAAAGGGGCTTCTAGTCTTACTGGGCTTACCTGGTCAACAAAATTCAACAAATAATTAAATTCCCACATTATGCCTTATTGATTCCATGTAAATCCAAAATACAAACAGGCCACTTCTCTCAGTGCAGTTTAGCTCCTGCAAGGCATATTTTTTAAAATCAAGGATGGAAATGAGAAAGAAAAAGTGTGTCCCACTGGGAATTGAACCTCAGACCTCTGGTATGTCGATCCAGTGCTCTAACCATTAAATCATTCCAAGGCCATCTGGACATATAATTTTAATACCTAACAGCAAATCAGAGCCCTTTTCCTAATAAAAGGTTGCCAACATATTAAATTTAAATAGCTTGGCAGAAGACACCAGGAGAAAGGACTGCTGGGTGACTGGACTTCTCTGCTGGGACTAAAGAAGAAGAACTTTTGTACTTGGACCTTTAATTTAGGGTAAAAAAAAAACTGACAAACAAAACAAAAAAAAAGTGTGTGTTTGTCTGGGTTAACTGAACTGAATGGGTATCTGAACAGTTATCTAGGTGTAAATCTCAGGTGATTGAAAGGACTTAATAGCTGTGAGGTTTAAATTACTTGTAGAAAGATCTAGTAAGTAGGGGGAGTGGCTTAGCTAGAAGGAAGCTACATTTAAAGACTGCCTTAGAAATATTCTGCTAATAGCTTGGCAGAATACACCAGGAGAAAGGGCTGCTGTGTGACTGGACTTCTCCACTGGGACTAAAGAAGAAGAACTTTTGTTCTTGGACCATTAATTTAGGGTAAAAAAAACTAACAAAACAAAAAAAAAGTGTGTGTTTGTCTGGGTTAACTGAACTGAATGGGTATCTGAACAGTTATCTAGGTGTAAATCTCAGGTGATTGAAAGGACTTAATAGCTGTGAGGTTTAAATTACTTGTAGAAAGATCTAGTAAGTAAGGGGGAGTGGCTTAGCTAGAAGGAAGCTACATTTAAAGACTGCCTTAGAAAGATTCTGCTAATAGCTTGGCAGAAGACACCAGGAGAAAGGACTGCTGTGTGACTGGACTTCTCTGCTGGGACTAAAGAAGAAGAACTTTTGTACTTGGACCTTTAATTTAGGGTAAAAAAACTAACAAACAAAACAAAAAAAAGTGTGTGTTTGTCTGGGTTAACTGAACTGAATGGGTATCTGAACAGTTATCTATGTGTAAATCTCAGGTGATTGAAAGGACTTAATAGCTGTGAGGTTTAAATTACTTGTAGAAAGATCTAGTAAGTAGGGGGAGTGGCTTAGCTTGAAGGAAGCTACATTTAAAGACTGCCTTAGAAAGATTCTGCTAATAGCTTCGCAGAAGACACCAGGAGAAAGGACTGCTGTGTGACTGGACTTCTCTGCTGGGACTAAAGAAGAAGAACTTTTGTACTTGGACCTTTAATTTAGGGTAAAAAAAACTAACAAACAAAACAAAAAAAGAGTGTGTTTGTCTGGGTTAACTGAACTGAATGGGTATCTGAACAGTTATCTATGTGTAAATCTCAGGTGATTGAAAGGACTTAATATCTGTGAGGTTTAAATTACTTGTAGAAAGATCTAGTAAGTAGGGGGAGTGGCTTAGCTAGAAGGAAGCTACATTTAAAGACTGCCTTAGAAAGATTCTGCTAATAGCTTGGCAGAAGACACCAGGAGAAAGGACTGCTGTGTGACTGGACTTCTCTGCTGGGACTAAAGAAGAAGAACTTTTGTACTTGGACCTTTAATTTAGGGTAAAAAAAATTAACAAACAAAAAAAAAAAGTGTGTGTTTGTCTGGGTTAACTGAACTGAATGGGTATCTGAAGAGTTATCTAGGTGTAAATCTCAGGTGATTGAAAGGACTTAATATCTGTGAGGTTTAAATTACTTGTAGAAAGATCTAGTAAGTAGGGGGAGTCGCTTAGCTAGAAGGAAGCTACATTTTAAGACTGCCTTAGAAAGATTCTGCTAATAGCTTGGCAGAAGACACCAGGAGAAAGGACTGCTGTGTGACTGGACTTCTCTACTGGGACTATATTGCCCTCCTTCACTCCACCCCCCCCCACCCAAAGCTAGTTCTATTTTTATAGGCACAGGATTTGACTGACAACAGGAACTTCCTGTTTGGGAGCAGGAAGGAGTGATCACAGAACCACCAAAGACCCACCATCCTAGAAGGGCAAGAGCTATCTCCGGCCCCTCTAGCTGCTGGAGGTCTGCCTCTGAGCAAGTAAGTGGTCTACTGAGAAATATAGGATATTCTTGTCTCAGAACAGGGCAATCAGGGAGCTTAAAGGGCACACAGGCAGAAAGTAAGGAGAGAGAGAAGAAAAACAGATGAAAGAGTAAGGATTGCAAACAGTTAAGGGACCAGAAATAAGACATGATTGGAGTGGTGCAGTGCAGTGGCTGTGGAGCAGCAGTCTCTCCGGGAGATGTTCTGGAGGATGCGGTGTTGTCCCATCTGCAGGCACCTCTCTGGGCTGAGGGAGGAGGTTGCTTATCTCCAGGCTGAGTTGGCCAGGATTTGAGGGACCTCCTCTTCCATCCAGGGACCATCAGTGCCACTGCCGTTGCCTCAGAGGTTGCCAAGAAAGAGGAGCAGTTGGACCACAGTGGGCTCAGGGAGGGTGAGGGTGGTAGAACAGAGGTGCATCCCTCCAGTTGTACCTTTCCATAATTCCTATGACATTCTGGCAAAGTGTGGTTCCGCAGTGGAGACCAAGGAGGATGCTGGGAACCTCCACAAAGGAGACCTACAGGAGGGTGGCAGGGGACCCTGCAGGGGAAGGAAACAACTCCTGGTGGGAGACTCCATTGTTAGGAAGGTAGAACTGGGGGAGGAAGGGGAGAGGGAGGTAAGGTGCCTGCCTGGCGCCATGGCTTAGAGGGACAGGGAGCGAATCCTCAGGATTGCCGGAGCAGCTGCACAGGAGAGGGAGCTGGATGTCATTGTCCACCTAGGGACAAATGACCTGGCTAAGAAAGGGATTAGAGAAGTGCAGGAAGAGTTTGTGGAATTGGGAGGGGCCTAGTCAAGTAGCACGACGGTAACCTTCTCGGAGGTGCTGCCTCATCTATGGCATAGGAGAGGCTAGGGTGTTCTGCACCATGTGATTCAATCAATGGTTGAAAACTGGTGTGGAGCTCAGGATTTGGCTTCATTGGGGACTGGGGGTCCACCTGGAGTGATGCAAGCCTATACTGGCATGATGGGCTGCATCTGTCCTGGAGGGGAACCAGGATCCTAGGTGATAGTTTTAAATGCTTCATTGGCAAGCTTTTAAACTAGCCAAGGGGGGAGGCACTGGAAAGGAGCAGGAAACCTAGCCCCCAAATAATCACAGTAGTAAGTGCAAACACCAACATAGAGGTTTCGATAGGGAGAAGGGTAGGGTAAATGGAGAAAGTGACAAAGGCAAGAAGGACAGGGATGGGGCAAAAGGGAGTAAGGCCATCAGGAAATGGAGGGTAATGAGTACCAATGCCCGTAGTCTGGGCAACAAGCTCCCTGAGCTGGTGGCCTTGATGGAAGAGGGATGCCTGGATATCGTAGCAGTCACAGAAACATGGTACACAGAGAACCATGACTGGGATGTTAACATACCAGGGTACATAACCTACAGGAGAGACAAGCAGGGGAGAAGAGGGGGAGGAGTAGCTCTCTATGTAAAGGAAGGGATAAAAGCAACTGAACAAAAGAGTAAACAGGGAGGAGAGGAGGCACTGTGGGTCACCTTGGAGACTGGAAAGGGCACCACAATCCACACAGGGATTGTGTACAGACCCCCATGTCAGGGGGAAGGAATGGACAAGGATATGATAGAAGGCATTCTTAGAATGGCAGAGAAAGGGGAGATACTGTTGATGGGAGACCTGAATATGCCAGATGTTAACTGGAGCACATTTGCTGCAGCCGCATCCAAGAGCAGGGCCATTCTTGATGCCCTACAGGTGGCAGGCCTTAGACAGCTTGTTTCGGAACCCACTCATGAGGGAGCAATCTTAGACCTCGTACTCTCAAACGGGAGCAGTGAGAGGATCTCAGATCTAGAAGTGGGTTACCATCTAGGAACAAGTGACCATCAAACAGTGTGGTTCATTTTAAACTCAGCTACAGAGTCAAGCCATACAAAAGTGAGGGTACTGGACTTTAGGAGGGCTGACTTTGGCAAGATAGGAGAGTTCCTCAGAAAAGCACTAGCAAACAGGCTAGAAGGAGGTGTGGAGCAACAATGGGGAATCATCAAACTGCCATCACAGAGGCAACAAGCCTTTGTGTGAACAATAAAACAAATCAAAATGAAAGAAAAGCCACTATGGTTCTCAAAAGAGGTGGCTGTGAAAGTCAGGAAGAAAAAGATAGCATTCCGGAAGTATAAGGAAACACAGAAGGAGCAGGACAGAGAGCTGTATCAGTTAAGGCAGAAGGAAGCAAGGAGGGAAGTCAGAATAGCAAAGGCCCAAACTGAGGAAAAGATAGCCAACTCAGTTAAGAAGGGGGATAAAACCTTTTATAGGTACATCAGCGAGTGTAGAAAGACAAAGGGAGGGATAGTGAGGCTGAATAGAATGAGCGGTGGGTGGGCAGAGGGGACAGTGAAAAAGCAGGATACTGAACGAATATTTCTGCTCAATATTCACAAAAGAGGAGGGGAAGTGCCTAATCCAATTAACAGAAGCACTCTTGATGGGGGTCGATCCAGTCCTTTCACAGAAGAAAGGGTTCTGCAAGAACTCCTAAAACTGAAGGTGGACAAAGCAATGGGTCCTGATGGAATTCACCCAGAATTCTAAAAGAATTAAGGAAGGAACTAATGAAACCACTGGCTACTCTTTTAATAAATCATGGGAGGATGGTGTGGTACCTGAGGACTGGAGGAAGGCGGATGTGATTCCCCACAAAAGTGGGACCAAGACAGAGGCAGGAAAACTACAGACCTGTCAGTCTGACCTCTGTGGTAGGGAAAGTGATGGAGTCACTTCTGAAGGAAAGAATAGTTGAGTACCTAGAGGCCAGTGGAGCACAGGACCCAAGGCAGCATGGGTTCACAGCGGGAAGGTCATGTCAGATGAATCTAATAGATTTCTTTGACTGGGTGACCAAAGTAGTAGACCAGGGAGGAGCTGTGGACATGGCCTACCTATACTTTAGCAAGGCATTTGACACAGTCCCACACAAAAGATTAATAGTCAAATTAACCAGCCTGGGAGTGGGTCCCAGGGTGGTAGCCTGGGTAAAACACTGGCTGCACAACAGAACACAGAAGGTAATTGTAAATGGAGTCCACTCTTGAAGAAGAGGGGTTACTAGTGGGGTACTGCAGGGTTCAGTATTGGGTTCAGTCCTTTTAATGTCTCTCATCAGTGACATTGCAGAGGGACTGAAGGAAAGTATGCCTTTTGCAGATGACACAAAGATCTGCAACAGGGTTGATACACAAGGAGGCGTGGAAAGGATGAAAAGGGACTTGGCAAGGTTGGAGGAATGGTCAAGTATGGCAGCTAGGATTCAATGCAAAGAAGTGCAAATAATGCACCTGGGAAACAAGAACCCAGGGAAGAATACACAATGGGTGGGAGGTAATAACAACAAAAAGGAAAGGGACCTGGGGGTAATCATATCAGATGACTTTAAGGTTAGCAAGCAATGTGAGAAGGCAGTAAGGAGGGCTGGTGGTATACTGGGATGTATAGGGAGAGGCATCAGCAGCAGAAAACAGGAAGTTGTTATCCCTCTGTACAGACAGTTGGTGAGACCGCATCTGGAGTACTGTGTCCAGTTCTGGAGACCCCATCTCCGCAAGGACATAGACAGGATAGAGGTAGTCCAGAGAAGGGCAACTAAAATGGTGCAGGGTCTGCAAGAGAAGCCATATGAGGAGAGACTAAAGGAGCTTAATATGTATACCTTTGAGGAAAGAAGGGAGAGGGGGGACATGATAGAAACTTTTAAGTACCTCAGTGGAATCAACAAAGTCCAAGAGGGTAGTATCTTTCAGAAAAAGACTTGCAAGAACAAGGGGACACAATTTAAAGATAGAAGGAGGGCAGTTCAGGGGCAATGTGAGGAAGTATTATTTCACAGAGAGGGTAGTGGATGCATGGAACAGCCTTCCTGAGGGACTTTGTGGGGTCTAAAACTGTGGGAGAATTCAAGAATGCATGGGACAGACATAAGGCAATTCTTGTGGTGGGTAGGAAGAAATAGGCTGTTGGTTAACTAGGATCTGCGGCCTATCCTGTAGGTAGGGAAATGGGCAGACTAGATGGGCCAAGCGGTCCTTATCTGCCGTCAAAGTCTATGTTTCTATGTTCTATGTTTCTATGTAAATAAACAACAAAGTCACAAATAAGGAACTAATGGCTTAAGGAAAAATCTACAGGGATTTATATAGGGATTTGAAGCTGCCTCTACAGGAAAATACAAGAAAATTGAGGGCTTCTTACAGGAAAATGGTTATTTGGATCTGGGAGCACTGTGATTGTGACTAAACAGCACTATATGGCACTAACAAGAAAATAACTTTGGTCATTTGGTAGCTTTTCATAGCCCTTTCAGCTCTGGCTAGAACTTGTTTATCTTGCTAGTAGTGTATGTCTTGTCCATTTATCCTTACAATGGGGTATGTCACACTGCACCTCATGCTGAGCACTGTGCCTCACGCTCTCCTGAACTGCTGCAGTTTTTACAGTGTTTTTAAAATAGCCCTGCTGTACATTGTGTCAGCGTGGCTCAGTTGGTAGCACATCCGCCTCTGGACCAGAAGGCCGTGGGTTCTCGTCCCACACTGGGATTGGACTTGCATCTAAAAATCGCTGGCATCTGAGTGCAGTATTGGGGGATGCTGTACTGCTGGGGTGTGCCGTCCTTCGGATGAGACGTTAAACCGAGGTCCCTTCTGCCCATCCTGGTGTTGTCCAGGTGGAAGTAAAAGAACCCAAGGCACTCTTCGCAAAGAGTAGAGAACATTCCCGGTGTTCTGGCCAACATTCCCCTTCCCATAAAACCGGTTCATGCAATTATCCAGGCTGTGTGTGGGTGATGATGTGCGATATGGCCGACACCACACATTCAGTCACTTCACTACCAGTCTAGCATTGCTTGTAAAGCACTTTGGATGTATGAAAAGCGCTATATAAATGCTGATTCTTCTTCTTCTTCTTCTACATTGCATTATCTGCACATGTGATGGGAGGTGATAAGATATTGTTTATATCTTCGTGTTCAGAAACCTCTTGTACCCTCACTCATGGCTTCACCACTTGTGAGTGTCAAGAGATCATGAAAATAAAAATATCTCATTGCTACCCATCACATATCCCCTGTATACCAGTTATTAATATTTTTTCTGTAATTTTTACTCATTTCTTTATTACTAAGAACAGAATTTCTGCTCTGTCTGCGTTGCTGCTCATCTGCACCTGACTTCAATATTCGGTTTATGATATCGCAATCTGTTGCTGTGTAGTTAAGTATGATATAATAACTGAGGATCATTTTTTCCCCCATAGGGAAATCAGGTTATAATTCGTCATTATAACCCATGGGTTATAACGGCGAAAACACGGCCAGTGTCCCTTGTGCGCATCTACTAACTGCACTCAGTCCTGCTTCTACGCCAGGTGGCATTCCCCAACACTCATCACACCGCCACATGGAGTTGGTGGTAAGTTTATTAAAACAAATAAATAACTGGGCAAAGGGGGAAAAACTTCAAACGGCAGTATAAAAAAAAGAAATAAAGAAAAAAAAAAAAAGGAAAATTGCCTTTCACCAGCCACCGCTTCTGACCACAGACAGTTGCTGAAACCATAGTGGGCAGTGTGATGCTTGGCCAGCTGGTTATGATTGTTGTATGATATTTGTAAAATAAAAATATAGTATGTGATTGTCTCTCATAAGACAGCCTGTGCTTCCATGGGTGCCCCCCCACCCCCAGGTTTCAGTGAAGCAACAAGATGTATTACACTGACTAGGAGATCTCTGTAATGTAATTAACTTCCTTGAGAAATTGCATTTTATGGCCTTTTTATGAGCTCATGCTTTCGAAGTTGGAAAACTAAATATACATTTTATTACAGGACATGATGTCATTTAACTGAATCCTGTTGGCTATATCACACCTAGGTGGTGGACTGTAGGGTTGTAAACCTCAAATGAACTGGTTGATTAAAGACTCATAATTTGGGAAATGAGTTTTTGCTGATGCCACCTTATTTAAAATACCTCCTGAGAGGAAATCATTTTTTTGTAGTTTTATATTCTAAAAGGAGGAGCTAGATGACTCACAGAAGGGGTGTGGAGACACAGAGTTTAAACTGATACTTGTGTCTAGAAAGTCATATTATTTTGGGACTCCGAGTTCTCTGATCTAACTTAAGCACTTCCAGAGGTAATACCTTAGACAGAGAAGATAAGAGGTATCTTGGCATGTTTGAACAGATGAGACTGGAACCGTTAGTTAGTGCATAGTAGTACCAGGGGGTCAAATATATTAGACTTGGTTCTTACTACTATGGGTAACTCAATTAGTAATGTGTCAATACAAAGCCCGTTAGGAAACAGCGATCACTTTACTGTTTAGTTTAACATTTCTGAGCCATGTATTGGAAACACACCAGGAGTAACAGCTAAATTAAATTTTGGTAAAGCTGATTTTGTTGGTTTCAAAAGAGAGTTTACTTGTTGGGATTGGGGAAGAGAATTATATGGTATGTCTGTTCAAGACATGTGGGATTCACTGTTATCTAGGATAAAACAGCTTATTAAAAAATATTTACCAAATACATTTAAACATGATAGTTCTTAGAGGAATAAGCCTGCCTGGATGAATAAATCCAACAAAAAAATTATAAATAGAAAAATAGACTGTATAAAAATTACAAAAGTCATGGTACACATTTAAACTATAAATCATACAGAGAAAGTCTTAAACAGATTAAACAAAAGATTAGGAGAGCAAAAGCGCATTTTGAACTAACACTTGCAGACAAAGTTAAAGATTGTAAAAAATATTGTTATTCATATATAAACAGCAGGAGGAAAGGTAATAATATAATAGGACCCTTTATAAATACTATGGGACAGATAGCTATCCCCGAAGAGATGGCTGACATTCAAAACAGATATTTTTGTTAAGTTTTTAACACTGGTGACCAAAATACACACTGTGGGAAATATAGTTCAAGTCCTGGACAAATTATTATCAAGGTCAAAGATATACATGATACTGTAGGTTATTAAAATTAGATGTCACTAAATCTCTAGGTCCTGATGGCGTGCATCCCAGGGTATTAAGGGAATTGGCAGATGTTATAGGACCTCCACTTACGTATGTTTTTCAACCTCGCTGGATCTAGGTAAGGTACCTCATGATTGGAAAATAGCTACAGTAGTTCCCATCTTAAAAAAAGGGGCTAGGTCCAAACCAGAAAACTTCAGACCAGTGAGTTTGACTTCACTAATGGGAACAGTCTTGGAAGGTGTAATTAAAAATTTGGCTATAATACATCTGGAGGTTAATGGACTGGTGGACCAAACACAGCATGTATTCAGTAAATCCAGGTCTTGCCAGACAAATCTGCTGGCTTCCTATGAAAATGTCAATAGGGAATTGGACACTGGAAATTCAGTTGATGTGGTATATATGGACTTTGCGAAGGCATTCGACAAATTGCCTCATATAGAATTATTAAAACTGTTGGAGAAGATCAATCTGAACTTTAATATTTGTAAAACTGGGTGTCAGCATGGTTGCAAGGGAGACAACAAAGGGTATCCATTAAGGGTAAATTTTCAAATTAGTCTCCTATTACTAGTGGCATACCCCAGGGTTCTGTCTTGGGACCTAGTTTATTTAACATATATATAGCCTCCCTTCATGCAAATAATTCAAGGGTATGGTTATATAAGTTCGCTGATGACTGTAGGGTGGGGGCAGTTGTAAACACTCCAGAGGAAGCTATGGAAATGCAGAGCACCATAGATAGCATTTCTGATTAGACCACTACTAATAAGTTGGTTTTGAACACTACTAAATGCAAAGTAATGCATATGGGCAAATTAAATAAACATAACAATTACAAACTTGCTAATTCACCACTTACAGTTACTGACAAAGAAAGAGATTTGGGTATTACAATTGGTTCTGATCTTAAGTTTAGTACCCTTTGTAGGTCTCAGATAAAAAAAAGAAAACCAAAACTTAATTTGCATTTTAAGATATATTGCAAGCAGGGATGCAAAAGTATTAATTCCACTCCATGTAGCTCTGGTGAGACTTCATTTGGAGTATGCCGTTCAGGTCTGGTCCCCTCAAAATAGGGAAGATATTATCAAATTAGAGTCTGTCCAGAGGAGATTTACCAAATTTATACAAGGGTTAAAAACTAAATCATATTTAGATAGATTGACTTCCCTTAATCTATATTCCTTGTGTTATAGGAGGTTCGGGGGGATATGTGCCTATCGTATAGGGAAATTGGAGATGCTAACTGTCAAACTGAGCTAGGAATTTTCCCAAGGACAGATGAGCATGGTGATAGAAGGTATAACAAACAGCTGATAGGATCTACATGGAAGCATAACATAAGAAGGCACTGGTACAGCCAGAGGGTGGTTACCCATGGAATGCTCTACCAGGGACCATAGTTAACAGTGGGAACAGTAAACAGTTTAAAGACAATTTGGACTTGCTTTTTGGGGAAATGACAAATAAGTTCTGAATTTAGAAGTAAAAAGGCAGGTTTTAAGGACATGC
The DNA here is from genome assembly GCA_016271365.2 of Neoceratodus forsteri. Taxonomy (NCBI): domain Eukaryota; kingdom Metazoa; phylum Chordata; order Ceratodontiformes; family Ceratodontidae; genus Neoceratodus; species Neoceratodus forsteri. Next base: position 1,286,742,118 of record CM028132.1, read on the forward strand.
GTCTATTTGCTTGAATTCATCTATGAAATATATGAAAGATCTAAATGTATTGTGGTAGGAGTTTTTGCTTTGTAATTTTCCCTTGTTCTCTTATGTGATTGTGAGCTCTTTGATATATTGTTCTATGTTTACATTTTTCACATTTTTATCATCTTTTAGTAAAGTACCTTTTCTTTGAAAGACTGCCTGGGTGTCTCCCAGTTCTTTTTTTGCATGTGACGTATAGATGGTTAAGTCTGACAATTCTTCAACAGCTTGATGGTGTTACTGAGCTTGAGTAAAAAGGTAAGAATATACCTAAGGTCTCTTATAGAGTTAAAAGGGTTCATTTTGGATACCTGGTTAGGTGCCCTTAGACAAAAGATATATTGCATTCCCCAAAGAGAATATTATCTGAGCCTGTACATTTGGGTAAGCTAGCATAAGGTTCATAGTTTGAATCCCCCCAGAACTTGAGACTAAAGGTGATGATTCAGACCCAAAAGCAGACAGGAGGGTTACCCTGTCTGTTACCTGTTCATACTACTGCGCTCTGAGGTTGGCACTGTGGGAACAGAGGGCCTGACCTGTGGAATGCATTTGTGACAGGTAGCAACAACAGAAAGACGTGGTTTTATTTTGTATAATTGCTGTGGCGAAAAAACAATCCCCAGCAATTATATAAATTAAAACATGGGGTGCTGTGTTTGACTTGAGATTTTACACACACCCCTCAGTGTTGTATGCTTAAATAAACCCCTTGAGTTTTGTTCTCGGGGTTTATGTAGCATCCAACACCTTGGGTATGTGTAAAATCTTGTTAAACACACCACCCCTTGTATTATTCTGTATGTTATAAACAGGATTATGATGTCAGATGTAGACAAGCAGTCATGACAGATAAGACCTAGGGGACGGTGATCACACTTTTATGTAACTGTCCGCAGCAATCAAAATAAAAAGGGTAAAGATTAGGGGTTTGATTTTTGTATGCTTGTGGCATGATTCTGCTGCAGCTGCAGTACTTGTGACAAGACTGTTAAACAACTGAAAACGTGGTCGTACTGCTTGTCACAAGCGCTGCAAGTTGCACACTAAAAATGATGCCTATGTCAACTATTTAACACATGGGCAAGGCCACTGATTTACGGTGATTAAAACAATTAAATTCCGTTTTCAAGACTTAAGATTCCGGAATTTCACCGGTGATTGTTAGTCTAATTTCCAGATTTTACCAGGATTCTGTTATCATTCTTTTAGTATGTGCATAAATAATCAGAATTAAAGAAGGCTTAATATACAGAGCATTAAATAAAGCAAACTGAAAATAGTACAGGAAGGAATTAAAAGAAAAACAGACTTTTTTATAGATTTACTGATCTGATAGAAAATGCCAGATTCCATGAAATCTTCATTTTTAACGGTTTTCAGGCAGCCCTAATTCCGGAATTTTACCGGATTTTCCGGTAAAACCCGAAAAACAGTGGCCTTGCACATGGGTCATTTTTTCAGCTGTACAGTTAGTGAAGTGTCGTAAATGTGTCAGATTGTTTAAAAATTGACTGCAGAAATTCTGGCTCATTTACTAGGATGGAGCTGCAGCAGTTTAGCTGCCGCAAGTGCTGTGCCCAAGCCTAGGGGCTGGATTTTCTTACCTTTTTGGCACAGTTCTGCTGCACCTGTGGTACAAAAGATATGGTCTAATTTCTTGTCATGAGTGCCGAGAACTGTGCACCAAAAATGATGCATATATCACACATTTGAGACGTGTCAGTTTTCAGCTGTACATTGAGTAACATTTTATATCAGCATGTTTGAAAAATCACCCACAAATATTCTGACGCATTTATTGGGATACAGCTGCAGCAGTACAAATGCCACAAATGCTGCATATAAACCTCTGGAAATCTAGGCCTAACTGACTATATGTAAAATAGAACCAGAGAGGAATCTAAAACTTTCATTTTATGTTCTCCCAATACTGTTTGGGGTTCTTTAAGTGCTTGATATACACACAGACATCGATAGTAATAGTATAATGTGTTTTGTTGGATAGCAGGAATATCAGAATATCAGCCAGAGCTTACCCAGATCAGATGCTGTACTCTTACCCTTTGTGCCAAGGATTATGTTTCTTCTACCTCAACAACCACTCGAGATGGACAGAAGGGATCTTAGTTCAACAACATCTCCATAAAGGCAGCACTCTTTAGTACTTCATTACAGTATCAACATCAGACATGAGTTCAGTTCCACAGAATGACACACATTTTCTCACATGAGTTTCCAGTATGCTACAATCATACTGCATTGTATGTATCTGCAAGCTCATCATTGCTCAAATTTGCAGTGAGAAAATCAATGTATGCGTGAGACTATTTGTGGTCTTAACAGATTGTCAGCAAACTTATTGTTTGTTTCTTTCACCTTGCCCTCTTCCTGTAGTGTAGTTACAGAGGAGGAAGACTTGACAGAGTGAGATGATACAGAACGAGGCACGAGGCAGAGCCAACTGCCTTAGGTGTGATTACACTTTCCTGACATCATCCTGTTATAAAGTGCCTTACTATGATCACAATACTGAAACTTTTTCTGTATTTTTTTGGAGGGGGAGGATAGCGTATTCACCTATTTCTCCTTTTCCTCCTATTCCCTTCTCTTTGATTTGAGCCAACAAGTTCCACCTTTCTGTTGGAAAAGAAGGCAGACGGCAGCTGCATTTATGACTGATGCAGATGTGATTCAGTGGCCAGCTGTCAGGGTATACATCAATACAAGGAAGCCAGGGCTTTCAAAATGAACACTAAGAGCCCCCTTGAGATAAAAAAAAGTAAGTGGTCAGGCAGTAAAAACACTGTAATACTTAAAAGATTTGCCTCAGGAGTGGGTGAAGCTGCACTGAATTCTCTGTTGTTTTTTTCTTTAAATTCCACTTTATTGAATAACAGCACAATAGCAATTATTACAGAACGTCATTTTGATTCGCACTGTGTGCATAAGGTAGATTACATTTTGTTTTTGCCTTTTTGTTCTGTTTTGTGATTGCAAACAATACATCCTATTCATTTTCAGCCAATCATTCCGTAACTGTCTTCTTAAGTGCATTTGATTTAGGAAGTATCCAGTCAAGCTGCAGTTGTTATACATTTTTTCTTTTATAAACTCATTGTAACAGTAAGAATAGCTGAACTGAAAAAACTGAACTGTTGTGGTGTTTTCTTTGGTGTACGAGTTATTCATTCTATAGTCTTATGGCTTCTGTGTGATTCCAGTGTTCCACTAGCCTTTGGCAAGCAGCTTGGCTTCAAGGTTTTCTCTTTATGAGCCAGGACAATGAGCCCCCAATGGATAGTGACCCACCCCATGGAAATTCTGACTAGTCTCCTACCCATTCCCCAGGTAAGCCCTCCTAATCTCCCTCAGGGTTCTCTGTGTGTACTTATTAGGTACGGATGTCCCACAAAGTTTGGTATATTTTTTCAACAGTCAACAAATAAAGTCATGGCACTCACCTTCAACACTACAAAAGTGGAGTCCACACATAATGTTTTTATGCTGTTGACGTCCCTTTTATTCAATTACAGTTAAAAAGTTATGTTCCACAGCACAGAGGGACCAACACACCTAACATTCACCTGTACTCAGGCCTTGTCAAAGATGATGCCCTCTAGTGTAGGTACACGTATATAGCAAAGCATACTGAGCAGGAGTAACATTTAAAGTGAAAGTGCAGCATAGTGCAATACAAAATTATACATAATTTACATAAATAAACACACACACCCACATACAACAGACTTGGACATTTAAAAACACACACATTGGCCACATTTATATATCTCCACTTCATTACTAATTTTGGGACATTCCGTAAATTGTATGTGTTGGAAATGTGGGCATTTCAAGCCTTAGAATCAATTCAACTTGACAGTTACATAGAACACTAAGCTTTTAAACATGCTAAGCAATGAAATATCCCAGAAATTGTATTTACAATTTTATTTGAAAAAGAGGCATATGAAAGCATACAATACTAAATGAGGTAATCAAGATAGGGGGGAGAGAGAAAAAAGGGGAATAGAAAGAAAGAAATGTGGGTGGGGGGGCGGAAGCTTTCCTCTCCACTAACTTTGCTTTTTTCTCTTTTAGATAGTTCCTGAAGAAGACCTAAGGTCGAAACATCATTGTTAACTCTATTTTCTATTTTTAGTGTGCATTTAGTATTACCATTTTGTTTTGCTTTGCTACTGCTAATGGCTTGTTTATATGCCGCAGTGCATTGCCCGTCACAGGAGGGCAGAACTGATGATATCTGTGTTTCCCTGTCTGTTGAACAGGAAGAATCGTAATCTTACTCAGGTTTTGCAAATAAACTTGTTTTCCTCCTTTTGAGCACAGACAAGTCTTTTAAGGATTTGAAAAGACTCATTTGTGCTCAAAAAGTAAGAACAATAGTTTATTTGGAAAACTGGAGCAAGAGTGCTGTTTCTCCCTATTCACACATAGGGAGTCTGGGACAATGGTGCATCATCAATTCTGCCCTCCTGAGATGGGCAATGCATTGTGGCATGTTAACAAACCAGTAGAGACATGTACAAATGGTGTGCTTGTATGCTATTAGAACATGAATTTTTTTTTATTTATTCAAGTGTTTCACTAGGATGGCATACTGAGCAGAATTACTCATTTCCAGATGTGTCTGGGGAGAAGGAGAAATGGGGGAGTACAAGTACAATCCATACAAACATTTGTCAATGCCGAATGTTGTCTTGCTGGCATTGGCATTGGTAGTGCAGGAGTTAGATAGATGCATAATAAGAATGGCAGTGAAGTATTGAACTAATGCCAACCCCACTCCTACCCTGCAGAGACTGACAGGCATTGTGTTGTGCCTTTGGGTCATCAGCCATAACGCTCATGCCATTTCACCTCACCCTACCCTACAGACACTGACAAGTGTCGTGGTGTGCCTTGGGGTCTTCTGGCTTTACGCTCACCCCATTCCATAAGGAAATATGCTGAGATGGGTGCAGTATAGGAGAATGGGGTGAACTTTTGGGCCAAAGAGTCCAAGGTACACCTTGTTGCCTGTCACTGGCTGCAAGGTGGGGGTGGGGGTCAAATGGCATGAGCATTACAGCTGACAATCCCAAGTCACACCCCTGACGCCTGTTAGTTTCTACAGGGTGGGGCATTACAGTTGGAAACCCTAATGCCCCAGGTGTTTGTTGGTATTTTCACTCCAAATTTTCAACATGGGCTTTTTTGAGACACCACCTCATTAACAGTGGCACTATCAGTTCATTACCTGAAAAGTGATTTTGCACAGCGACTACGCCATTTGGCGCCACAGATGCAAAAACACATTTTGGCCAGGATGTGAAAAATGACAGCTGTACTGTTCATGGGGAGGTATGAAAAATGGTAATGTTGAAAATCTGGAGTAAAAGCGAAAAATTAGTGAAGTCACGATGCGTATAACTATGCTGCGCCTGTAACACAATTATTTGGGGATTTTTTAACCAAATTTTCAACATAGGCATTTGGGAGCTCCACTCATGAACAGTGGCACTGTGATTTTGTTAATCTGTCCTGAACATTGGTTTCCCACAGCGATCATGCCCATTGTGTACCAGATGTATGAAAACACATTTCAGGTAGGATGGGAAAAATGACACCTGTACTATTCATAAGGAGGTGTGAAAAAATGGCAATGCTGAAAATCTGCAGTGAAAATATTAAAAATTCTAGAAGTTATGAGCATGCGTGAAAACTGCACAACACATCCTTGTAACAGTCCTTTTTGGAATTTTCACCAAATTTTCAACATAGGCATTTTGGGACCTCTGCTCATGAACAGTGGCACTGTGATATTGTTAATCTGTCCTGAACATTGACTTCCCACAACAATCCCGCCATTGTGTGCCAGATGTGCGAAAACACATTTTGGGCAGGATGTGAAAAATGACAGCTGTACTGTTCATAAGGAGGTGTGAAAAAATGGCAATGTTGAAAATCTGGAGTGAAAATTTTAAAAATTCCCGAAGTTACGAGGGTGCATTGAAACTGCGCAATGCACACTCATAACACAGTCATTGTTTGGAATTTTTTCACCAAATTTGCCACATAGGCTTTTTGGGAGCCTACCTCATGAACCTCATGGCACTGTCATTTCATTAATCGGTCCCAAAAGGTGATTCCGCGCAGTGATCACGAAATGACCTTTCGGGACCGAATAACAAAATGACAGTGACTGTGTTCATGAGGTGGGGTCTGAAGAACCCCATGTTGAAAATCTGGGACCAAAACTTCCCAAAATGACTGAGATATCAACCCAAATTGAAACCCCCCCATTCAGTGTCATTATAGGACTTATCATCATTTCTTTAGTTTGTGGTCAGCTTTTGAAGAGTGCAGATGTGTTTCAGGTCCACTGAAGATTGCTGCTCCTGACTTCCAGAGGTAAGTATGGGTGAGGGGGGTGTGAGGAGGTGGGGTGCACAGAGGGAGGGTGCGGGCTGGGGGAGTGGCCCAACGGCAATGATGAGGAACTGCTTTCCTTTTTTCATGGTAAATGAAAAAAAAAAAGATGTTGTGGGTCCATTTTCTGTTTTTACAGGAAAACTATGGATTTTGGCACACTGGGGTGGGCACCCAGTGTTCCACAGTACTGGGGATCAATGCTGACCCAGGGATTGGTCACCCCGAAGTCGAAGGATATGTGGGGGGGTGCATCTGACACCGGGAGTGTGCATCCCAGTGTTGGTAACACTACAGCATGTTTTGCCACACTGAGGTTGGCGCCTAGTGTGCCACATTAAAGGATGGTTGGGGGTATTAAGCACACTGATGTTGCCAGGCTGGGGGTCCGCCAGCGCGATTGGATCACGCTTAGAGTACAAGTGCCTTCGGGCACTGAATACTCCCAGCCCATATGGAGCTTAGGCTGTGGCTTGCTCCACAGGGCTGGGTGAAACTTTCACGCTGGAGACAGTGGGAGGTGGAGGAGGTAGGCGAGGAAAGTGCCTCCTCCCATCTTTCAGGCAGGGATTGGTGGGGTGGCAAGGCAGAGACACAATACAAACAGCTGTCTTCTCTCCTGCCAGTCCCACCGCCGCCATGTTTATTGAAATGTTTCATCAGGAAAGGCATGTATGAGGTGTGTCATCTGTGCCGCTGCATGACAAGCTTGTCTCTGATTGCAGCGGCACATTTGTTTCAAGTTGGTGGCACTTTGCATAAACTTGTGTCGGAGCTAGCATGCTCACTAATTGGGGAATGAGGGACACACCTTCTGAAGCATGCCCTACATTCAACAATGCTGACACACCTCTGCATTTCTCATACTACCCCAATATGTAGTTTGTGCACACGCACAACAACATAATAAAGTACAAAGACACAAGAATACATAAATAAATAAATAATTTTGAAGCACTTTTTTGAAAAGCAGAGTAATCTGCAAATTACTACTACTGGCGATTGCACATAACTCCACTTCTTTTAAAACAGCTAAAAACTGAAATCCTGCAGAGCCTTCCTTCAAAGAAAACCAAATTAGTCAGTGCATCTTACCTAAAAGAAGCCAGCTCAGAGAGTAACATTTTAGAATAGGGACCTTGCTGATGGGTGGTCCACCGGGACGTTTGGTGCCTGGGCTTTATTCATGTCAAAGTTCTGAAGAGACCCACCCCACTTGGAGATAAAATAAGTAAGTAGCCCATCAAGGCTGGAAGAAAATTGTAATACTTGAAAGATTTGTCATAAGGCTGGGGGAGTGTACAAAATTCTCTGTTTTATCTGATATGTGCCATACACTAATAGCACCCCTAATGAGAAAAATGATTAAAGTTTGTGAATGAGCAAGGGTCCAGCTGCTACTTTTGTGTTTGTTTAAAGCTAAGGCATTCATCCCTGGCAACTCAGGGTCTCACCTCCATGTCATGCTCTTCCTCCTCTGACCCTGTGTTTCCCATGTGATTGTGTTGAGTGCAGTTGCTGTGCCATGGGGTTGCAAAAAAGGAAACTTAGCAAAACTCAGTTGTTCATACCTTTATTTTTTTATTTATTCAAAAATTGGTCAGTGGGAAAGGCACACTGAGCCAAGGCTAATTCCAGGTGTGACCTGGAGAGGTGTACAAGAAGACAAATACATTCAGTGGAAAAGTGAGGTCAGTATTAATTAACAGAACAGGGTACTGACAAAATGAATGACCAAAAGTCAAAATGAACAGTAGGGGGGTATAGACAGAATATACAGTGAAAAAGATCAGGTAAAATGAGCAATTCATGGCAAACATAAGCAATGGGATATTAACAGACAGTGTGTGCAAAAAGGTCGTACTGGCAATAAAAACAATACAATGTACAACTGTGATGCAGTCAGGAAAGAGTGAAGAAGGGGTATTTAGGAAATACCCAAACCAAGGTAGGCTCTCAGGTAACAAGTGTACATTAGGCGAAGGTACACAGAAGTCACAAACAACACAAAAAAGGGAGAGGTCATGAGACAGACTAGCCAAGGCAAGAGTAAGAGGGAAGGAAGAGGAGTTTGAGCTGATGCTTGAGTGAATGCTAGGAGGAGGACAGATGAAGTGTGGAGGAGAAGTTGTTCCAGATGGAGAGAAGACAGGAAAAGGAAGCAGACTGCCAAGCAGGAGATTTGGAGTAGGGAATGGCGAATGTACAGGAGTTCCTAGAGAAAAGAACATAGGAAGCAGAAGTGACAGGAAAAAGGATAGAAGAAGGGTAAGGAGGAAGAGACGAGAACCAGTATTTAGAAAGAAAAGAAGCACAATGAATGAGGTGGTGGGAGGCAAGGGGTGGAATTGAGAGGCTAGTGCAAAAGGAGCAGTGTTGGGTACAAGAGGGAGCATTAGAGGTGAAATGGCAGAAGGCATTGCAGTGAGTATCTAGTCTGGAGACAGAGGATACATAGATACATAGACAGTGTCGGCAGATAAGGGCCTATGGCCCACCTAGTCTGCCCATTTGAGCTTGTAAGTTCAGTTTGTTTTCCTACAAGTCTATTTCCCCTTACCCTTGACCTCTAGAATTCCTTTATGTCTATCCCATGCATTCTTAAATAAGTACGGGGCAATGCCGTAGCCCACATTTGCTTAATCAAACACTGTGAGTACCATCATGGTGACAACTTCCTTGTAGACTGGGAGTGGTAGGCAGGTGTGGTTCAAGTATTTTTAATGTGGGGAGGCAAAAGAAATTCAGTAAAAGGGCTGGGTGTCTGGGGGCCACCTAGGCTGCCATAAAATGTTACAATTTTGAAGTGTTTTTTGTGCCCTTTTATGATGTCACACTGTGTTTACTTCATAAAAATAACAGGACTTGACAATTTACCTCCATCACCCAGCCTAGGATCTGGCGCTTCAATTGACCAAAAAGAAAAAAAAAGGTGTTAAGCAGCAAAAACAAAGCGGAACCACTCTGAATTAATAGTCAGTAGAGTTAGCAATGGTAGTAGAGATCATAGTATAGTGGCATACAGCATGATTTGGAAATTTTCCTGTCATGCATCCTTTTATTTATTTATTTTTATTTATTTATTTTAAGTCTAGGATTACAAATACCTTTGAGCCGAAGCTCTTTTACAAAGGTTCCATGTCAGTGAGTACAACAGTACAGCATGATCTACAGTATAAAACATTCAGTAATAGTGATAGTCTAAGACATGTACTTACAGGGAGTACGGGAGACACTAGGGATAGGGGGAAGTAACAGAGACAGGAATGAAGGAGGGGAGGGGGGAAAAGAAGATCACAAAGTGTGGGGTGATACAGGAGAAAAGGGGAGGCAGTAGCAGGAGTGGAGGACAGAGGGGGAAGAGGGAGGAGTGTGGGGGAGGAGAGTGCGGAGGGTGGAAGCAGTGTGGGAGTATAGCAGCCAGGTGGCATTGTCAGGGACAGACAGGGGAAAGGCATCAGTGGGGCAGTGGTGTTTGCAAAGTGCTAGGTATCAAGGCACACCAGGGCAGCAATGGCAAGGGAAACTAGGGAGGAGGTTTGCTTAGTCAGGGCAGTCACAGGAGCTGGAGGCAATGAGAGAGAGGTGGAGCCTCGACTTAAAAGCACCAAGTGTGGGTGTAGCAGAGATGTCACTGCAGAGTCCGTTTAGCCAGCTGGGTGCCCTATAGGCATCCTAGGCATCCTAGGATCTTGCACTTGAATTAACCAGTAAAAATCTGATATTAGGCAACAAAAGCCAGTCAGAACCACTTTTAGTTAGACGTGACAGTGAAGATCATACTGTTGTAAATAAATGACATGCTTTGACAATGTATCTCAAAGCTTGTTCACACGACTGACTGTGAGCCAGTGTCAGTGGCTCACAGCGGCTAGATCGGTGCTCCTGTAGATGTGTGAACCTTCCCGTTTTGGCAGTTTTCTGTTGTGTGGCGTTGCCACTATGATCCCTCTTTCCTTGGGTTTTGCAGAGTGGTGTAGGTGGCTTCCTGTGCTGTCTGAACAAGCAAACCACCTGCATCACTACAAGTTCCCACCAACCCAACAGTAACCGGAACAACACCCAAATCACTGGAAAGGAAAAGGGCATCGAAAACACCGATGCCATGTGATCCTGGTTCTCTAATGTTTCATTTTAATTTTTTTTGATGATTAGAAAGTAGCCATGGTGGCAAGGCGCAATGTGAATGAGCCTTCAGTCTCTCAGCCTAGGATCTGGCACTTTGCTTACCCACAAAAGAAAAAAAAATGCTGTTAGGCAGCAAAAGAAAATCAGAACCTCTCTAAATTAGCATACAGCAATGGCAACAGTGCTGATCATACTGTTTTTGAAAATGGCATTATTTGACAGTTTTCCTCACTCAGCCTAGGATCAGGCAATTAACAAATGTTTAATTAGGCAGCAAAAGCAAACCATTGACTATCTGAATTAAGGTAAATAGATTGAGCCGCACAGAGGAGTGGGTGCTCTGAGACTCGCATATATGAAGAGCAATGAAAGCAACGGCACACCACTTGCCACAAATAAGGAGTCCACAGCCATAAAATGCTGATATCAAAATACTTTGCTTTACTTAGCAGTGGTCAAAAAGAGTACAAAAGGTACAAAAGTGAAGGCCACAGGCAACTTCTCACATTTCACCCAAACATGGACTTTGTCAAAGGCGTACTCCTTTGATCGCTGCTAAGTAAAGTAAAGTATTTTGATATTAGCAGTTTTTGGCTGTGGACTCTTTATTTGTGGCAAGTGGTGTGCTGTGACTTTCATTGCTCAACAATCTGAATTAGTAGACAGCTGTGGCTGTACAATAAATATTGTGGAATACTGTGCCATTTTACAAGTTACTTCAGTGACTCAGGAACTGGCACTTTGATTAACAGCAAAGGAAAACATGATGTTACTTAGTAAAAGCCACTCGGAACCACATAGAATAAACCGGCAGCAGTGACAGTGCAGACATACTGTAGCTGAAATGAAAAATGGCAGGATTAGAGCAATTTACCTCAGCCACTCGGGATGTGGCACTTACATCACCCCCAAATAAAAGAAATGAGTGGTCCTGCTTTTCAATTGCTGCCCACTATTAGTTTTTTTTTTCCTTTTATTTGCGGTGTGTGTATGTGTGGAGTTGGTAGATTCATGTGGCCTCAGGACTTGCATACTTCAATTACCCCCAAAAAAAAAAAAATATGTCAGGCAACCAACTCAAATAGGAACCAACCCATTCCTAATTAATAGGCAGCAGAACCAGTCACATCCTTGTGTAAAGGGCAGAATTTGACAGAACCTATTATCTCAGTTACTTGGGATCTGGCTGGCATGTCCACTAACAGCTGACCGACTCAGCTTGACTGACAACTTGGTGTGCTCCTGATTTAACTAGTGGCTGCCACACTCTGAGATTTCATTGGCTTGGAGAGAGAATTCTTGTATTGGTTTTCCCAGTATTACTAGGGTGATGGGTGCAGTTTGCAGCAGCGGCTCTAGCCACAAATGGTTACCAGGGCACAGCTGGGGCACAACAGATGACAGCCAGGGCACTGATATATTGTTACTATGGGGGGAGCTCTGCACTATAAGGGGCACCAACTGGGGCACAGCATTTGTTTACCAGGGCACGTGCCCTGGCGGGCCCTGGTGTAGAGCCGCCAGTGGCAGTTTGCACCCGTTGCCATAGTAATACTGGATAACCGGGAGAACCAATGAAAGAATTCTCTTTCCAGTTGCATAGTAACATGGCAGGCAGATTAATGAGGGATTGTATTCAGTATCAGTATACGATCAGCATTTATGTTAGGCAGCTGATTGTACCGTGGCTCAGTGCAAATATAAATTTCTTCTGTGCTGCATATATTAACTGAGACAGGTCACCATGCACAGTCCATGTATATACTGAGAAAAAAATAGTGTCAAAAAGTGTGTGGGTTGGCCCGATGGTGCTGAGGGTGGAGGTGCTGGATGCCACACCTCACTTCACGCTGGCGACACCGGTTCGAATATGGGCTCGAACATTGGGGGTCAGCTGGGGGGGAGGGGGAGATACTGATTGAGCTGCTGGCTGGCAGCTCGCATCCTTGGGAGGGATCTGAGGGGCTCCTTGGGGTTTTGCTGCCTCCTGGTGGAGGTCGGGTGGCAACGTCACATTCGAGGAGCCCTGGCGCTAGACCAGGGGAGGATGGAAAAGGCTGTGCTGTAGTGTGCATGTGCACCTCCACATGCATGCACTATTGCTTCTGGGGCCTCGGGATAACAGCACACAAGCAGAAAACACCCCAGAGGAGACAGAGGTCCCAGAAGCTAAAGCCCACATCCCAAAGTCGAACCATCCAATCAATGGGCTCTCCTGAGTTCTTCAAACCGACCCATGATCAACCCTCTAATTTCAGAAAGACCGCCAGGTAGGTGAGGCTGGCCCTCCCCTTGGGGGTGATCCAGGGGGCTGGAAGGTTCCTTTGGTTCGGGGAGAGGTTGTTTGGTAACTGTACTCCCCGGAGGAAGGTGGTTTCAGGCAAGGAGCAGAGGCCGCGGTTGAGTGGGCACTCCTGAGAGATGCCCCGATCCCTCGGTAAATAAACAGAATCTACAAAAAAAAAAGTGTGTGTGCGTGGGATGGTGGCTGAAATACTTATGTGGCCCACCTTGAATCAAAGTAGGGGCCGTGGCTGGTCTGCCCCCCGTTTTAACCACCCCTGGTGGTAGGCAGTCCTTGTTGTGGTAGAGGGCACCAAGTTTGGGGAAGAACTTTCTGTGGATGGCATCAGTATGGGTGGAGAGGTCAAGCCTTCCATCCAGTCACACACCAACAGGATGTACTTGAAGTGGGGAATGAACTGCAAGCTTATCATCCTTTGCAGAATATAAATATGTTGATATCACAGACTGGACAAAAAAACCACATGATTTAAAATAAAAAGGGAATATTTAGCCAGGCCGGCCATCAGCACAGCAGCTGCACTGCTGCAGTGATCCAGGCTTGATTCCCAAGCCTGGGACACTGGAGGACTGGTGTGGAGAAAAGGATCGAACATCCCAAGGGATGATCTCCTGCTTCATAGAAGATGGGTCACCATCTTCAACGCGGCACTGCCAGCTGGGTGACCTGGGTGGCAGTGCATCAGAGGTGCAGTTTGGGGAAAGACAATGCTACCTGGGCTGAGTGACAGCATGCTGTGCATGCACTTTTGCTTGGGACTCAATGTATGTTGGAGTCCTGAAGGAGTGGAACAAAAAAAGGAAAAATGCTGGTCTGAAGGATGACACTTGGTACACATGTGCCCCAGGGAGCTTCCTGTCACCTCTACCTATCTACTGCTCTGCAGGGGGGGGTGAGCTTCCGGCCCAGCCATGAGGGAAATCCATGAGGTTGAGAAGGAGGCCACAAGAAAGGGATGAAAGGACTTGGTCATTGCCAAGAGTAGAAAGGGCAAGACCAGTGACAAGGGGGGCATCAATAGATTTAAAAATACATATATAAAATAAAATACATTTGTAAAATATTTCAAACATAATAAAGAGTTTCAGGAATGTTCCAATTTGGCATATTGCTATCAAATTAGTAATAGATCTGAAAAGACAAGTCATCTTTTACTTGTGTTGATACCATGAAGCAAAGATCAATTAAATTAGGGCATTTAACTAGCCTGTTTAGAATTTGCATTTTATTTAATATCCGTAATGCAGTTTATGCCTTGTACGTAGACAGCCTACGTAAGAGTCCCTGATGTCACAGAGGAAACCTTGGAAGAACACAATCTTTAGACATACTGGGAAGGATTTTCAAAACATTAGATCGCCACAAGCCCTGGCCCGCTGACGATACGGTGCATGACGCTTGCGGCAATCTAATTGGATTTTCTATCCCGCGTGGCAATTACCACAAGTTAGACCAACTTTTTCTGGTTTAACTTGCAGCAATCCTGGGGGTTATTTTTATGGAGCTTGTGCCAGATAGTTGGCACAAGTTGCCATAATTCATGGAAATTGTCTTAACTGCACCCAAGATTGCAAAATCGGGCGAAGTTGCGGTGAAGGGTTTGGCACACTGTCAGAACCTAAGTGCCGTGGTGCAGGGCTGGATGCAATCGCTATGCAACATTTTGAAAATCCTGCCCACAATCTTTAGACATATTGGTCAGGATTTTCGAAAGCTTTAGATAGCTGCAGCACGGGGTCTGCCAATGATATGGTGCATGGGGCTTGCGGCAATCTAACGGGATTTTCTAGCCTGTGTGGCAACTGCCACAAGTTAGACCAACTTTTTCTGGTCTAACTTGTAGCTGTCCTGGGGCCTTTTATGGAGCTTACCCCAGATATGTGGCACAAGCTGCCGTAAATCATTGAAAACTGTCAGAACTGTACCAGTTGTAAGGTGGGTGCAGTTGTGGCAACAAGGGTGCTTGGACACTGCCAAAACCTAAGTGTCGCAGGTGCAGGGCTTGGCACATGCCCTACACCATGCTTTGAAAATTCTGCCCCCGTGGTGTGGCGAACCTGCAGCCACAGATGCAGGATGTGTTCTCTTGAACTTCTGCTAGACTCCAACCTTTTGACTTAAAATTTAAAAGTTGCCATTGTGTGGGAAACAGTGATGGATTAAGGTTGAGCTTGCCTTTATTTTCAATTTGTGCACATTTGGAGATGCTGCAAGATGGGGCCACTGAAAAAACAGAACTAGGAAGATGGAGGGTGGTGAGGATAGCAGGCCACAGCCGGTGACCCCACAGCTGGATTGGCATAGGGGCAGGAAACAACTTTAGCCAACATCAGGCAAGCCATAAAAGACCTTGACAAGAGGGTCAAACCTTTAGACATATGGGGTGGGATTTTCAAACAGCTGAAATTGCCACAAGCCCCAAGTGTGTCAGATGTACAGTGCGCTGGGCCTGTGGCAGTCTAGAGGGAATTTTAGTCTCTTGCATCAAAGCGATGCTCACTAGACTAATTCTTCATGCTCTAGTGTGCATCAGTTCTCAGGACCCCTGCACTACAGCTTATGGCCAAACTTTGCTGCAAACTGTCATAAAGCGGGCCCACTGTCGCAACTGCACCCTAGACTATAAAATCGGGTGTAGTTGCTGTATTCAGCAATGCTGCAGCTGCGACATCACAAGGGTTTGACACAAGCCCTGCATGAGGCTGCGTCACCCTTCGAAAATCCAACCCACTGTTTTTCAGCTGATATTTTACATTTTCTGTATTGTTACTATTCTCATAACAACAATACATGTGAACATGAAAACACATTTACCTTCCATTGCACTTCATCTGCCCTGGCTGCTTCGCTACACCTGACATAATAACCCTTTTGTTAGGACATCATAATCATTTCTGCAGATTGTGGTGTTACACATTTAAGACTGTGAAGGCAGATGAAGATAGTCACAACAGATGGCATCTAGGAGACAGTGGTTCTGTTTATATGTTTGGCAGCATAGGTATTGGGTAGCTAAATACAGAAAAAATATGAAAGAAACTATGAACTGTGCACAAATAACATGTACTTTCAAAGTTTCCTCTGATGCATTAGAGCCTCTTTAACAATTATGTTAAAGCAAATGCATTTTCTTGATTGGATTTTGCCTGCTCCAGGAACAAACCTTAATGAGGGTCATCTCAGCTGTGCAGCCTGCTCGGATATTTTTCACAAGCAAAGTAAACCTCTGCTGTTTAAATGGAAAATTACTAAGTGACCAAGGGGGCATTTTTTTCCAAAACACTTAACTACTGGATAGCAACAGGCTGGCTTGCTGTTTTTTTGTCACAAAATCCACTGCTAACATCTGCCACCCTGACTAATGGCCATGCAGGATTTTCTGACAGAGAACATGGCTTGACAGAATACACGTTCATATGTCATCCTTCAGAATGCTGACTCTGAAAGATGATGGAGAGTGTAACAGGGACCTGTTATGAAGTGAAATATCAAGAAATTACAAGATGTCCCCCCCACTTTTCAATTTTCACTCTATCCTGTCTGCTTCTATATTCGTATCTATCCTAATTTTCTTGTCGGGGTGGCCAACCTGGCAATCTTTAAACCTTTCTTTACTGTCCCTGATTATCTTTAAAACAATCTGGCATCCAAATCTTGATAAACTGAAAAGCAGTTGTTTAATTATGGAGTAGGACTTTAATAAAGAGTGTTTGACTTAAGTATCTAACCCAGCAAAAGTATTGTTGAAAGTAAGGGAAACAATATTAAGAGCTTCCCTGCTCTCTATTTAAAGGGCTGTTTATAGTTTTGTTTTTGTGTACCCTCACAGGAATAAATGTACCCAGGATATCCCATCTTAGTGCTGCATTAAAAGAAAAGAATGTAGAAATAGAACATAGTTCTCTGCTTGGAGACTTTGGCTAAAGCCCTGTGTCCTAGATAAATGACAAAACAGAGCTATGGTCTCTTGAAATGAAGACCTCTTATAAATAAAAGGCTGGGTGGTAAAACAAGCAGTCAGCTGAAATTCTAGCTGTGAGGAATTTTATAAAAAACAAGCATTATGCAGCACATATAAAGAAAATATGTTACAGAAGACTACTGTGTAAATATATTACTAGAATTGTTGTCTAAAATAAATGCACATGTACCTGAATGTCTTGCTTTTCCTGCTGAGGTCCTGCTATAGGGATGGCAGCCTACAAAATGGCTGCCTTTATAGTATTCAGGTAAAGTGATGTCACAATAAGGGAGGGTCTCAGTTCAAAACACACCCCTTCTGGAAAATATATAAAGCCTCCACTAGGAGACCTGTTTAGATAGAGAGAGGAGAGTCAGTATTCAACTGACCACAGAGCAAGGAGGTTGTGTGTGTGCTTCCACACAAAGTGCTGTTCAGACAAAAGGAAAGGAAAAGGCAATTTAGGAGTCTATGGAAAGAAGTATTTCCAGTTGTTTTTGGGTGTGAAGACTAACACCGATATTTTTCCTTCCTATGAACTTTAAGTTAAGAATATTTTTTGTTTGTTTGTTTGTTTTTGGAAATAAATTGACAAATGCATACCTTTGCATTTTTTTATGCACCTTAAACCTTTGGTAAGGACATCTGTTATTTCCCATGCTTCTACTCTGGTGTCAGAAGTGGGATCTACCTGGCACATTGAGACTGCCTGGGAGGTGTTGCCAGGGGGTGCTGAAGGTAAGTACCCTAACAGATGGAGGAAGAGGACCTGACAAAGAAAGGTGCATATCACGTCACTAGATCAGTGATTGAAAAAACTGGTATTCAGTTATTGCCTGGTCTGGAACCTGGAGCAAGGCTTAAAATGAGGAGAACAGAGGAGGGAGAGGAGGGGAATGTGGATACAGAACCCCTGAAGCAGGAGGCAGCCCGGGTGACCCCAGTACCATATGACCCTGGAGAATTATTAAAGTGGCTGTGTATTCACCAGATTGAAATGGATCATCAGAGGGAAGAGGATCGTTGCCAGAGGGAAGAGGACAGGCATGTCCAGGCTGAGGAATGTCGGTGACAGGATGAGAAATGGACGGATACCCTGAAGGCTATTCAGGCACTTGCACAAGGTCAGTCTGATCGAACTATGCCCAGAGACATTAAATTAACAAAGCTGTCAGAGAGTGATGATATAGAGGCATACCTCACCACTTTCTAGTGGATTTCCCAAACTTGCGCTTGGCCCCAAGATCAATGGTTCATAAGACTGGTCCCATATTTAACTGGCAGAGCTCAAATGGTGTATAGCCAGTTAAGTGGGGTGGACTCAAATAATTATGACCAAGTAAAAGAAGAGATATTGCAACACTATGATATTAGCGTGGAAACCTATAGACAGCGGTTTCGTACCCAGAGGATGACTATTCATGATACCCCTAGAGAAATCTATGCAAAATTAAAGGACTATGGTGGGAAATGGCTGCAACCTTTAGTAAAAACTAAAGAGCAGATGATGGATATGATTGTCATTGAACAGTTTATTCAGGTGTTATCTCATGATGTCCAGCTATGGGTGAAAGAACATCAGCCTGAATCTGCAGATGATACAGTGAAGCTGACAGAGGATTATATAGCTGCTTGACCCACTAGACCCAGAGGGCAACAAAATACCCCACCTCAGACATCGTAAATGTTAAGGCCTTTTTATTCTAACACAATAATTACAGCAGGCGAGACAGAGTGGGAAGAATACCATATTCCGAACTGTTTTGCCATGGGTGTCTTGGCAAAGGCCACATAATGAGAAACTGTCCAAATAAGAAAAGAACTGACATGACTCACCTCGGATTGGCTAATATTGGGTATGTTGCAAAAGTGAAGATTGGAGACCAACAGACATTGGGTTTATTAGATACAGGGAGTAAGCAGACCCTGCTGAGAGCAGATCTGGCCCCGGACAGTAAGGTTACCCCAAATGATACAACAGTAATGTGCATACATGGGGATATTCATCAATATCACACTACAGTGGTTGAAATGACTGTCAATAATGAGCACCACTGTATGACTGCTGTCCTGGTACCTCGATTGCCAGTTCCAGTGATTATAGGCCAAGACTTTTCCCACTTTAACTCGCTGGTGCAAGCACAACAAGACTATGTAAAATCAGTAAATGTGGTAACCCGTGCCCAAGCAAAAAACAGCAGTCAGAGCCAGTGTTTTCTTTTGAAGAGGATTTCTTTGAAGGAGCTGAAGGTTCAGGGAAACCCAGAAAGTAAAAAAAATCAGAAGAAAAAAGAGCAGAGAAAGTGGGTGGAACAACAAAAGAACAGTATTGCTGGCATTTTGCCAGAATTACCCTTGCAAGACATTATTAAGGAACAACAAGCTGATGCTTCCTTAAAACCTTTTTTTCATAGGTTCAACAAGTAAAGCACCATGGACAATCTCATTTTATTGTGAAAAATAATATCTTGTGTAGAGTCACTGTTGATACTACCATAAATCAACCTGTAGAACAGCTAACGGTACCAAAAATGTATAGAGAAAAGGTCATGCAGTTAGCGCACAATATTCCAATGGCAAGCCATGAGGGGAGGGATCGAACCTTGCAAAGATTACTTGCACGGTTTAGCTGGCCAGGTATACATCAGGATGTGGCTGAATATTGTCGTGCCTGTAAAGAATGCCAGTTGGTTGCCCAAGGGGGGAAAAAGAGATCGGGTGCCCCTTCAGCCAATACCTTATGTCACTACCCCATTCGAATGAATTGCAATGGATGTTGTAGGCCCTCTTATCAAAAGTTCTAAGGGTAATCGGTTCATGTTAGTGGTATGTTTATGCCACACGGTACCCTGAAGCTGTTCCTATGTGAACGGTTACTGCACCTCGCATAGCTGAAGAGTTAGCCAAAATATTCAGCAGAATGGGGATACCCCAGGAGATTCTCACAGACAGAGGTAGTAATTTTACTTCTGTTATGTTGAGGGAGTTATATCGCCTCCTAGGGGTATCTGCTGTGCGTACTTCACCTTACCACCTCCAAACAGATGGTCTTGTGGAGAGATTTAACAAAACTTTAAAAAAAATGCTACAGAAGTACATTCAGGAAGAAGGTAGAGACTGGGACAAATATCTCCCTTACCTCCTCTTTGCCTACAGAGAGGTACCACAGGCTACAACTGGGTTTTCATCTTTTTCCTTACTTTATGGTAGAAATCCCAGGGGACCCTTAGATGTGGTAAAAGAAAATTGGGAGGATGGTAAAAATGTTGGCTATAGTAACATCATAGACTACATGACTGCATTAAGAGAAAGATTGGTCAAATATGTAAACATGGCCCATTTAAATGTGACCCAGAAACAAATGGGACAAAAAGAAGCATATTACCCTCAACAGAGAACAAACTGTTGATGCGCTGGCAGGGTCCCTTTCATGTAATCAGACAAACAGGAAGTGTCAACTTTGAAATTGAAATGCCTGGTCATCGACCAACTAAGAGGGTATACCATGCAAATCTTTTGAGGAAATGGATAGAAAAATCCCAGGTCCAAGCACTCTACATTCACCCTGAGCCCCAGCAGACAGAATTGGAGATTGCTTATGAGAGGATTGACAGGCCCATAAATGATAAAAGTATACAAATAAATCCTAATCTAAGCCCTGAACAAAAGGTGGCGATAGATCAGTTGTTAGACTATTTTCAGGACACTTTCACATCCACCCCAGGATGAGCTAAGGGAGTAGAACATGACATTAAGGTCAACCAGCAGAAGCCCCTACACCAAAAAGCCTATAGATTACCGGACAAGATTAGGCAGCAGGTAATTGATGAGATAAAAAAGATGGAACAGTTGGGGGTGATTGTCCCTTCCAGGAGTGCATGGTCTTCCCCAATGGTGGTAGTGAACAAAAAGGAAGGAGGAATAAGAGTATGTTTAGACTTCCAAAAAATAAATTCTATTTCAGATTTTGATGGGTACCCCATGCCCAGAATGGATGATCTGTTAGATAGAATAGGAAATGCCCGCTACATCAGCATGTTAGATTTAACCAAGGGGTATTGGCAAATTCCCTTGGCCCCCACTGCCCAAGCAATAACAGCTTTTCCTACACCAATCAGATTGTACCAATTTACCACTATGCCATTTGGACTCCATGGGGCACCTGCCACATTCCAACGGTACATGGACCACGTCCTAAGAGCACATGCCCAGTACAGTTCAGTGTACTTGGATGATGTAGTCATTTTCAGTCATGACTGGCATTCACATTTGGTGCATTTAAGTGCAATTATTCAGACCATTAAGGATGCGGGATTAACAATAAACCCTGCTAAGTGTGCCATAGCCAGGACAGAGACCAGATATTTGGGTTTCATAATTGGGAAGGGATCCTTGAAACCAGAGATTGATAAAGTGGAGGCAGTAGCCAACAGCCCCACCCCCATTACAAAGAAACATGTCCGATCTTTTTTGGGTTTAGAAAATTATTACCGTCGCTTTATCCTGAATTTTGCTACTCTGGCAACTCCCTTAACAGAGCTGACCAAAAACAAATATCCTAATACAGTTAAATGGACGCAAGCATGTGAGGAGGCCTTCAGGAACATAAAAGCGGTCCTTTGCTCAGCTCCTGTGCTAACTAGCCCAGATTTTACAAGACCTTTTGAAATTCAAACAGATGCCTCAGAGACAGGTTTGAGGGCTGTGTTAACCCAATATGATGAAAAAGGGGAACATCCAGTATTGTATATTAGCAGGAAACTTCATGAGCATGAAAGGAAGTACTCTACGATAAAGAAGGAATGTTTGTCACTGAAGTGGGCCATGGAGTCCCTTAAGTATTACTTGTGGGGAAATGATTTTGTAGTGATGATAGATCATAATCCGTTGTGTTGGATAAACCAGATGAAAGATACAAATGCACGGATTATGAGATGGTATTTGTCTCTACAACCATATAAGTTTACCATAAAACACAGGTCAGGAACGAAGCATTTAAATGCTGATTTTCTATCTCGATATGGTGCTACAAGAATACCAAAGTAAAATGAATATTGGTACTAAGTAAGCACTAGACACCACAGGGAATTGTTTTGTACAGTAGTTCTGATAAGACAGTAAATGTTGTTTATGTACAGAACTAGTTATAAGGGTCCCTGAGGTGGAACTTCTGAGAATGGGTTGGCGGAAGTTCCAACCCTCCCAAGGGTGAAGGGTCTCAGCCAACAAATAAAAACTTGTTATGTTGCCTTCTTGTGGTGGGAAGTGTGTAACAGGGTCCTGTTATGAAGTGAAATATCAAGAAATTACAAGATGCCCCCCCCCCACTTTTCAATTTTCACTCTATCCTGTCTGCTTCTATATTCGTATCTATCCTAATTTTCTTGTCGGGGTGGCCAATCTGGCAATCTTTAAACCTTTCTTTACTGTCCCTGATTATCTTTAAAACAATCTGGCATCCAAATCTTTTAAGCTGAAAAGCAGTTGTTTAATTATGGAGTAGGACTTTAATAAAGAGTATTTGCCTTAAGTATCTAACCCAGCAAAAGTATTGTTGAAAGTAAAGGAAACAATATTGTTAAGAGCTTCCCTGCTCTCTATTTAAAGGGCTGTTTATAGTTTTATTTTTGTGTACCCTCACAGGAATAAATGTACCCAGGATATCCCATCTTAGTGCTGCATTAAAAGAAAAGAATGTAGAAGTAGAACATAGTTCTCTGCTTGGAGACTTTGGCTAAAGCCCTGTGTCCTAGATAAATGACAAAATGGAGCTATGGTCTCTTGAAATGAAGACCTCTTGTAAATGGAAGGCTGGGTGGTAAAACAAGCAGTCAGCTGAAATTCTAGCTGTGAGGAATTTTATAAAAAATAAGCATTATGCAGCACATATAAAGAAAATATGTTACAGAAGACTACTGTGTAAATATATTACTAGAATTGTTATCTAAAATAAATGCACGTGTACCTGAATGTCTTGCTTTTCCTGCTGAGGTCCTGCTATAGGGATGGCAGCCTACAAAATGGCTGCCTTTATAGTATTCAGGTAAAGTGATGTCACAATAAGGGAGGGTCTCAGTTCAAAACACACCCCTTCTGGAAAATATATAAAGCCTCCACTAGGAGACCTGTTTAGATAGAGAGAGGAGAGTCAGTATTCGACTGACCACAGAGCAAGGAGGTTGTGTGTGTGCTTCCACACAAAGTGCTGTTCAGACAAAAGGAAAGGAAAAGGCAATTCAGGAGTCTGTGGAAAGAAATATTTCCTGTTGTTTTTGGGTGTGAAGACTAACACCGATTTTTTTCCTTTATATGAACTTTTAGTTAAGAATATTTTTTGTTTGTTTGTTTGTTTTTGGAAATAAATTGACAAATGCATACCTTTGTGTTTTTTATGCACCTTAAACCTTTGGTCTGGACATCTGTTATTTCCCACGCTTCTACAGAGAGAGAAAAGTATGAAACATAACTCTGTGCATTTTCAAACACCTGTAAAGGTCAAATAAAATGTTTTTAACTTGCTGAAGTAAAAGAGAAAGGGCCTCATACACAGTCGCTAGGGGCTATTACAAGATGGTCACAGTTGCCACATGGCAACTGTCCCTAGATTACATCTCCTTTGAATCATGCAAAATGGGGGTCTAAAGCCTTCCCCATGGGGTCACTTAACTGAAAAGATGATGATTTTATAAGGATGTATCATGAATGATCATTATCAGTTATGTTCAAAGATCATGTTAAAGCTTCAAAAACCGTCATTGTGATCATAATTAACAATAATTAAACACAAATATTAAAGCAGCAGTGCACTGAAAAATGATTTTCCAAAAAAGCTAGTTTCAGCTACAAGTAATTAAAATATTAGCATGCCTGCAAATGCACTTGTCTAGGTACCTCCTATGCTGTGAAGCATCAAACTTTTTTTTTGTTTCTGTCCTAACCCATGCCAAGTCTACAATGTGTATGGAACATGTGGCAGCCATCTTTTTTCTTGACAAAAGAACTCAATTTAAACATTTATAAAATAATCAGATTTTGAGGGAATTAGAAGATTGTGCCACCAGATTAAACTGGAAGGTGCCTGGAATCTTTTATAGTGAAAAAGGTAGGGTCAAATTTGTGCCTGATTTCTTTGCACTGCTGCTTTAAATGGCTGCCAATCAACATAATGCTATGGAAAGGGTGACTGTGATTATGACTGAGATTAATAACGGTCTCATATCATCATGATTTTTCATGATTGCCCATGGTCAAGATTACAATAAAAAATGTAAAAAAATCAGTTTCTTTTTTTTCTATACTTTTAGAATTTATCTTGTCTTCTATTTAGACATCTTTATTGGAACTATCAGTTATGATACATCTTCTATACAAACACACACTGCTTTCAATTATACTGACTGACATGTCACATTTTACAAACATTATAAAGGCTCAAATCAGTTTACAGTATAGCTCCATTCAGTGGTTCCTTTTATGGTTGTGGTGAGTTCCTGCAAGTACCAGATTTGTGCTCAAAACCTTTCCTAACAATCTCCAAACTAATATTAACAAGGCAAAATTATATTAAAAATAGAAAGTACCATGGTTTTGGTCCATAAATTGTTCTTCTTAAAATATGCAAATTAGTTATGCAAAGGTATATACTATACCTAACATTACATGTACGCTTCCTAAACAGATTAAAACTTGACTTCACATGATATGCATTATAATTAGATTCTGTTGATATTTTACATTCATTTTCATAATAGTAACACCTAAAACTTTAAGTATTATTCATGTGACTTACAGTCTTATAATACAGAACTGATATAATCATCACTGATCATCAAAGATTATCACTTGATCATCCACAGATCATCAACAAGCATCATGCTGATTTAAGCTTATAAAATAATCAATAATCATCAGTTGGTGATTTGAAAGCTCCTGTTTGATGATTAAATCATGATCTAGATGATGATCTTAGATCACGATCTTCCTTGATGATCATATGATAACATTCAATGATTAACGATGATTAGTTATGACTGAACTTCAAAAAACATGACTAATGATTTACCATTTTGCTTGGGTAAACACATTGCAGTTGTGCAGGGAAGGTGAAAGAGACTGCCTTGCAGGTGGTCCACATTGCCATTCCCAAAGTATGTCTTCCCTCACAAACACTAAAGTAGAAGTAGTGCAGGTGTTGCAACTCTGGGGCACTAAGTGCCGGAGCCAGTGAGGTTACTGATTGCTGTCGAACCTCTCAGAATGAAGTGTGCAATTTGGGAACATGGCTAGGAATAGGGACTCCGCTGGATGCCACAGAGAGTTAAGAGACTGGGGTGCAAGTGGAGGCCCCCTAGACCACCAGGAATCTTTGACTGAAGTCAGGAAAACTGCAGAAGCACCAGACCAGATGTAGGCCCTAAGGTATAGGGAGGATAGGTGGATAGATAGGGGAAGCTTCCAGTGGCAGTATTGATGCTCCCTTTGTACTGTGTTAAAGGATTTAAAGACTGTTGGCATGTGGTTGGGAGAAAGAGAAACACAGAAATCAAACAATATTAGTGGCCCAATCTGGTTTATTCCTCACCTGTCCCTTTTTTTACACTTATTCAAAGTGAAACAAGTACCCTTGGGACTGCTAGACCAATTGTCCCAATTTACAGGTTACATATAAAGATAGAACCATGGACATTGTCAGTAGAAAAAGACCATTGGTCCATTCAGTCTTACCCTGTCCACCATCAAAGCCCCATGGTCTTTTACTAGGAACGTGTGTCATAGGTGAAAGCAATGTTTACTTACTAAGTTGTATTTGTAGCAACTTCTGTAGTACAATAAACAGCTATACCCATCGCGATAAGAGTGCTCTGTCTCTGTGCAGAATGAGTTACTGATTTACAGAGCACAAGTTGTAATGTGTAATGACGTTGACTCTGAGCTTTCTGCCCTATATTGTTGCCTTACCACGCCACATGACCTATCGTCTAGATGGAGTTTATGTCCTCAACTCCCCCTTTTCCCTACTGTACTGTCACTCCCTGCATAACTATCAGACCCCATACTCTGTCCCATCTATGCTTGAACCTGTTTTTGGTTTTTGCTGCTACCAGCTCAGCTGGAAAGCTGTTCCATGGTTCAGACACTTTTTCTGTGAAGGCAGACCTCCTCACATCCCTCCTGAATCCCCTGTCAGCTTCTATTTATGCCCCCTTGTTATTGACCCTGTTCCTACTCAGTGGCTCCTTACAGTCTACCTTGTTTATTCCTTTCAGGAATAAGGTATGAGTACAAGCTGGAAACCTAGGAAGAACCATAAAATAACAATGTGACCCTTTTTCACTAATCTGATGGGCCACACTCGGCATCACTTCCTCAGGAAGTAGATACAAATTGTCAGGAAACTGTTGCCTGTTCCTATCAAAGAAGCAGAGTAACAGACTGATATTTAAATATGTAATAGAATTCACACGGAAAGTATGTGGCTGATCATAAAGCTTAAACTGGACTGTTATATACAGGAATAACACATACTATCACTTTATTCACAGAAAGATAAAATAAAATGATATGTAAATGTGCAGTAAGAGCTGAGAAAGTAAAACATTTCAACTACTGTAAGATATAATGTCTTCATGTCAGGGTTAAAATGTAGTATTCTTTTTCTCTCTTAGCACAGTCGTTCCTGCCAGCTAAATTCAAATGGAAGACTCCAAATGTAAAGCTTCTGGGTTGATAGTCTTTTTTTTTCTTCCTTAATCTGACCACCACCACCTTCAGTATCAAAGACTCTTGTTCAAACATTTTGGCAAGTTATGTTTAGAGATATATTAGTTAAGTTAATAATCTCTGAGGTCAGGGTTCAATGAACATATATGAACATATGAAGAAGCCAGCAGAAGAAGGCCATTTGGTCTATCAAGTCTGCTCATGTTGCAGGGTTCACAGCTTGAGCTACTGTTCCTGCCCCCTCTCCCCACTCCTCCCATCCTCCCTACCCATGACCCTTACCCTCCCCCTATATCTGTCCCAGCCTCTCTTAAAGCTGCTCACTGTCTTCAATGAGATTATCTCTTCTGGCAGTGCATTCCAAGTGTCCACCACCCTCTCTGTGAAAAAGTGCTTCCTGACCTCCCTCCTAAACCTCCCACTCCAACTTAAGACTATACCCCTCGTGTTATGGTTGCCACTCAGCTTGAAGAGACTCTCCTTATCAACCTTATTTATCCCTTTCAAGTACTTGAAGGTCCCAATCATGTCACTTCTCTCTTTCCTGTCTTCCAGGACTACACGTTCAGTGCCCTCAACCTCTCCTCGTATGTCTTACCCTGCTGACCAGCTATCATTTTTGTAGCCCTCCTCTGGACCTTCTCCAGCAGGCTAATATCCTTTTTGAGGTGTGGGCACCAGTATTGAACTCTGTACTCTAGATCTGGCCTTACCAGTGACCTATACAAGGGCAGTATAACCTCCTCTCTCCTACTACCGATCCCCCTAGATATGCATCCCAGCATCTTGTTTGCCTTTGCTGCTGCTTTCTTGCACTGCATGGAGTGCTTCAGGTCTGTAGTGATCATCACTCTCAGGTGCTTCTCCTCCTCTGATGCAGATACTCGGACTCCACCCAGGTAGTACTCTGTCATAGAATTCTTGACTCCAATATGCATAACTGCATTTCTTGGCATTGAACTGACAGAAAGGAAGATAAATTTTATATGAGATGAATGAAACCACAGACAGCCACTCTATTAAACAAAACAGAAATGGGGCATAACAATGTCCCACTGCCTAGTGGCACAAGGTCAAAAGTGCAGGAGGAGAGAAGGAAAAAAGTACTTATCTAACATTCCTCATTTTACCAGAGGAATTAACATATGGAAAAAAAGGAGAGTAATAGATGCCAGGGACTGCTTGGCATGATGATTGGGTGAGGATGTGCAACTGGGTGCCAGGGGCTGCTTAACATGGGGTTAGGTGAGGGAATGAGGTACCACTGGC
Organism: Neoceratodus forsteri; assembly: GCA_016271365.2. NCBI lineage: Eukaryota > Metazoa > Chordata > Ceratodontiformes > Ceratodontidae > Neoceratodus > Neoceratodus forsteri. The sequence goes on from CM028132.1 coordinate 1,286,769,960, forward strand.
ACCAGGGATTACTTGGCATGTGTGATGGAGGGGGTGCCACTATGGTAGGTGCCAGGGTCTTCTTGCCACAAATAGTGCTGCCATTGTCAATATAAATTAGTGTGTACTTATCAATAAATATATTTTTTCTACTTTCTTTTTATGCCCCCTTTCTTGTCTGTCTAGCTCCAGTTACAATCAGGAACACCCATGGTAAATAAGGGATAAGCAACAGTGACCTGTGGAATACAAGATTTATTTTCACAAGAGCTGTTTGACCTTGGGTAACCTCACAAGTGGCATAAGCTACGTGTGATGTGCCCAAGGTCAAACAGCTTGAGTGAAAATAAATCTGTATTCCACAAGGTCTATTACATATTCCATTTATGCAATAGGGATCCATTAGGACAGTACAGGGGTGTGCCGGCTTGGTGGCATTGAGGGTTGAGGTGCTGGATGCCACACCTTGTGCCGAGCCAGCGACCTGGGTTCGGGAACGGACTTGGGCCGCCGAGGGCTAGCAGGGAGAAGGAAGGATTGAGCATCCTGTGACAGCTCTCCTTCCTTTGGGGTGGGTGTGGGATATGCGCCGCACTGCAGCGACACCCAACGGAGGCTGGGTGTTTGGCAAGCTGCGGGCATCTACAGGGGGGCGGAGAGTCGGCGGATGTCTGCACATCAGTGCATTGATATCATCACACGTCCAGCTCTTCAGGGGTCAAAAATTGAAAAATCAAGTGTCTCTCTCTGCCTCTATGAAGCCTCTGTCACTGGATCCCCCAACTAGATATTGGTTCCACGGGCTGGATAGGGGACCATTTCCGTGGCCCCGGCCTCCGGGGAAGCCGGAGATGACCAGGGGATCACGGCAATAGGCAAATGGTGGAAGACCGGGGCCATGACCAGGGCTGAAATCTGGCAGAGAGCCCTGCAAAAAAAAAAAGGACAGGACAGGGAGTTTTGTTTTAAATTGTTTGTTTATTTAAAAACTTACATGAACTTTTGGTGGTTTTCAAGTGTAGCTCTGCTTAGCTTAGTGGTTGCTAAATGGTTGCTATGGACACTCTAACTTTACATTATGGCCAGTGCATAATGAAAAGGTTTGATGCACAATTGTTTTGTTTTTGCTTTTTGGGGGGGGGGGGCATTTGTTCTCAGAAATTGAATAAAAAGTGAGTTTTCTGCCTTTTTTTGCTGATTATAAAAAATCTAAAAGGTATCTATAAATGAAACACCTTTCATTCTGTAGATATGTTTGTGCTGAACAACTTTTGTGCTTAATGTATCATGCTATATTTTTTGTTTTAATGTTATTTGCATTTGTTTGTCAAAACAATGCAAACAAATTGAATTTTCTACAGTTTTTTTGCTAGTTATAAAAAAAAAATGAAAAAGGTATCTATAAATTAAACACCACTCATTTTGTAGATTTTTTTGTGCTGGACAAACTTTGTGCTCACAGTACCATGTTATCATTTTTTGTTTCAAAGTTATTCGCATTTGTTTGTCAACAGCTCAGACACAAAGGGCAACCCTAGAAGGCATACACCAAATATGCTCTAGCCCCTAGCCTTACTGTCTGCTGAGCTTCACTGATCTTCACCAACTGGAAGAGAGAGCAATCACGGAGGGAAGGCAGACTCTGGCAGGTGCAGAATCAGGGATTCCTTGACAGCAGTTCTACCTGGGTGAATCCCCCTTGGAGTGCACAGTCTGGGCTCCTATCTCTGCTGAGACAACTTCTCTCCTCGATCACTCTGCTCAGACCCAGCTAGTGGCTGCTCTGTCAGCATAAGGAGCAGTTGGTACACTTACCCAGAATTCCTGGCTGCTGTATGTAAATCACCATTTGTACTGCTGTACCACTACTGAAATACTGGTTGAGTAATAGAAAGTTCTCAGCTGGAAGTAACAGCTCAGACACAAAGGGCACCCCTAGGAGGCATATGCCAGGAGTGGTCCAGCCCCTAGTCTTACTGTCTGCTGTACCCACTACTGAAATAGTGGTCAGCAAATAGAAAGCTCTCAGCCAGAAACAACCAGAAGCTACAGCTTAGACACAAAGGGCAACCCTAGGAAGAATACACCAAGTGCAGTCCAGCCCCTAGCCTTACTGTCTGCTGAGCTTGACTGATCTTCATTGACTGGGAGAGAGACCTCATCTCCTCCAGTCTCTAGTTGTGCTACTAAGTGGTAGACCTTAACAAACTGATTGTTTTTTCAGCAAGAAGGAGAAAAAAGGTTCTGTCCCCCCACCCTACCCCTTAATCCTACCAACCACTGGGTCCTCTTCCTATATAGGTTCTGCATATCACCACCCACTTCCTACCTGAACTGACTAGAAGGAAAAAAAAACCCTTTAGAAATACATTTTTTTCCTACCTTTCAATTCTCTCCAGCAACTACCTACAGGCCTGACTAACACTTGTTATTTCCATAGCAAGGAATATCAAGCCAACAGGAATGGAAATCATGCCCTGTAACCACTGTGGAGCACTCTTTTGCAGGGCCTGGGTCCAGGACAAAGGATATTGGCCCACATGCTGATCCATAAATGATCTCCAAGCCCAACTCTGGGAAGCATGGGCAACAATATCCCACCTAAACCAGGAACTATGCCAGGTCACAAGGACTTGGAAATAGCCCCAGCACCACCAGAATCCTGGCACTGACCCTCTACCACAGAGAACAGGTCATCCATGGGGTTGGCAGGTAGTGCAAATTGGCAAAGCTTACTGCAGCAAGGCTCAACAAGTGGGCAACTCTCAAGAGGCAGTTGTACAGCTGCATAACAGGTTTGCCGTGCTGGCAAGGATGCTCAATGAACCAGGTGACTGCTCAAACCAAAGAGCTAGGGCTCAGCAGCACCAACCTGGCATCACCCTAAAAAACAATAGGGAATCACAAAGAAGGGACCCACATGTTATTGAGCCAGGGAAGAATGAGCACTCTGACTTGGGCTGGGGGAAAGGGTGCCACAGCACAAAACACTTAGTCAGGACCTAACTAGTATGGCAAACCCTCCCGCCAAAGGAAAGAAGAAACTGATCATTGTGGGGGACTCCATGATACGTGGGGTCGAATCACAGTTAAATGGGACCAACCAAATGGAAATAGTGGTCAGAAGTCTCCCTGGGGCCACAGCAAAAAAGGATGCAGGTCGCATAGGAAACGTTATCAGAAAGGAGCAAGACATCAAGGCCATCGTCGTTCACAAAGGAACTAACAATATTGCGAACATATTCCGTCGAACAGGCCAAGGCGCATATCTCAAATCTAGGGGATAAACCACCTCTTTTTGGTCCACCTTGGCCTTCTCTGAGGTACTTCCAGTATGGGAGAAGGGAAAAGGCCAAGGAAAGGTTAGGGAAGCCGAAATCACAGAACTGAACTCTTGGATTCACACTTGGTGCTCAGAAAAGAGCCAGACCTTCATCGGCAACTGGAAAGATTTCTGGGAAGGGACTTACTTTAAATTTGATGGCCTTCACCTCAACAGGGAGTGGGTAAGGGCATTAGGACAAAAATTTGACGTATTTGGAGTGAGTTTAAACTAGAGGATGGGATGGTGGTGACCAGTCGGGAGCAGGAATATAGAACCCCAGTCACCACCCCCAGAGCCTTGTAACAGTACCCATCATCAATCACATAGACATAAACAACAGGAGCGCACAAGGGTTATACAAGTTAAACAAAGTACAAGGAAACAAAAGATCAAGGATGCTTGACTCTGGAAGGCAATGATGACCAATGCCCGGAGTTTGGCTAGAACAATTCCAGAACTCTCTGCCACAACAGCAGATGCAGGATTGGACTGGGTCGCAGTCACAGAAACATGGCTAAATGAGAGCCATGAATGGGATGTTGCAATCCCAGGTTACAAATTATTCAGGAAAGACAGAAAAGGATGTAGGGGTGGAGGGGTAACATAGAAACATAGAAGTTGATGGCAGATAAGGACCGCAAGGCCCATCCAGTCTGCCCATTTCTTTTTCTACCTTATAAATGTGCCATCGGCCTTTGCTCTGTCAGTGGCCTATCTATTCATAGTCATTTGTATTGCTCCCTTATGCCTATCCCATGCCTGTTTGAAGCCCTGCACTGTATTCATAGCCACCACTTCTTGTGGTAAGCCATTCCATGCATCCACCACCCTTTCTGTGAACCCTTAATCGGCCCCCCTCTAATCTCATGCTGTGTCCTCTTGTCCTGCTGTTTTTCTTATATTTAAACATGTTAGACTCTTTCACCTTGTTAATGCCCTTAAGGTGTTTGAATGCCTCAATCATATCACCTCTCTCCCTCCTTTGCTAAAGGGTATACATATTGAGCTCTGTTAATCTGTCTTCATATGTCTTCTGATGCAGTCCCTGCACTATTTTGGTTGCCCTTCTCTGGACTGCCTCAATTTGGTTAATGTCCTTGTGAAGGTGTGGCCTCCATACTGCATGCAGTACTCCAGATGGGGCCTAACCAGTGTCTTGTAAAGAGGGATTATTACCTCCCTCTTACGACTTGTGATACCCCTACTAATACACCCTAACATCCCCCTCGCCTTACCTACTGCTTTAGAGGTCTGCTTGGATGATTTCAGGTCATCAGTGATGATGATGCCCAAGTCTCTTTCTTCCTTTGTGACTGCTAGCAACTCCCCTCCCAGCCTATAGGTGGCTTCAGGGTTTCTCTTCCCTATGTGCATGATTTTGCACTTCTTTGCATTAAATCCCAGTTGCCACTCTTCTGACCATTTTGCTAGTTTATCCAGATCTCTTCTCATTCTGCCCACCCCATCTGAATCATCTACTCTGTTGCAGATTTTGGTGTCATCTGCAAACAGACAAGCTTTACCCTCTAGTCCATCTGCAAGGTCACTAATGAAGATGTTGAAGAGGACTGGCCCCAGGACTGATCCCTGAGGTACCCCACTTGTGACTTGCATATCTTCTGACTGTATACCATTTACCACCACTCTCTGTTTTCTGCCCATCAACCAGTTTGCCACCCAGTTGACCAACTTCTGACCCACCCGAGCCTATCCAGCTTATTTATCAATCTTCTATGTGGAACAGTGTCAAAAGCTTTGCTGAAGTCAAGGTGTAGGCGACATCAACTGCTCCCCTTGGTCCACCACCTGGTTACCCAGTCAAAGAAATCTATGAGATTAGTTTGATGGACCTTCCTTTGTAAACCCATGCTGTCTTGTATCCTGTGCCCCTATGGATTCAAGGTGTTGTATTATCCTTTCCTTAAGGAGTGTGTCCATAATCTTGCCCACTACTGAGGTAAGACTGACTGGTCTGTAGTTCCCTGCCTCCTCCCTGCTACCACTCTTGTGGAGCGGGGATCACATGAGCCCATCTCCAGTCTTCTGGGACCCTCCTGTGCTCAGAGACTCACTAAACAGTTCTGCTAATGGCTCTGCTAGTTCCACCTTAGCTCCTTAAGTACCCTGGGATGTATGCCATCAGGTCCCATTGCCTTATCCACCCTGAGCTTAGCAAGCTCTTGTAGGACCCTTTCTTTTTGTGAAGGAGTAGTGCTCACCTCCTCCCCTTGTGTCCATGATGCTGAGCTGTGGGCTCTGGCCCTACCTTCCTTCAGTAAATACTGAGCAAAGTATCTATCTAGGATAGATGCCTTTGCAGGGTCCTCCTCCTCCATGCTCCTTTTTCTCCATTAAACTTAGCAATACCCCTCTGGACTTTCTCTTTCACTAATGTATTTATAGAAAGTCTTGTCACCTTCTTTTACTGTTCGTGCTAGTGTTTCCTCAGTTTGGGACTTTGCCTGCCTTACTGCCTTCCCTGCTTCCCTTAGGGCAGTTTGGTATGTCTCCCTATCTTCATCCCATTGTGTTCCCTTATATTTCCTGAAGGCCAGCCTTTTGGCTCTGACCTTTTCTGCTACTGTATTTGAGAACCAAAGTGGTTTCCTTCTTCTTTTGCACTTTCTTTTCTGTCTAACACAATGGGACGTTGCTTCAAGTATTGCATCCTTAATGCTTGCCCACTTTGCCTGTACCCCTCACCTGTGTTTCTTTTTGCCATGGCTAGCTTAACTCTGTTGGCCATCTTATCAAAGTCAGCTCCTCTGAAGTCCCATATTTTGCCTTGGAATGGGATGATTTAGATGTAGTAGCAAATTGAACCATACCATGTGATGGTCACTGGCCCCAGGTGACCTTCTACCTGGAGATCTGTGATTCCTTCCCGTTAGTCAGTACTAGATCTAGATAGCCCTGTCTCTTGTGGGCTGCTGTACCAGTTGTTTGAGGCCCTCCTGCAGGAATCCACTATGTGTCTAGTTATGGCAGATGTTCCTGCTGGTATTGACCAATCTGTATCCGCATGTTGAAGTCTCCCATTATCAGAACCTCCCTTTAGCTGTCATGTTTTGTGTATCTTCTAACAGTAATGTGTCTCTGTCCTCCCCTGGTCTGGGGGCTAGACAACCCCAGTTCTTATGGTTGTCCCATTTCCTGTTTCCAGGGTGACCCATGTTCTTCTGGCTCCTTATGTATTCTGAATTTCTGTAGCTTTGATATTTTCATTGACATACAGGGCCACTCCTCCCCCTTTTGTACCTCGTCTCTTCTGAACAATACATAGCCAGGTACTGAAGTCTCCAAGGTGGTTACTGGTAAACCACGTCTCACTAATTGCTACTATGTCCAGTTTAGCCTCTGACATTATTGCCTGCAGGTCTGGGATCTTATTTCCCAGGCTGTGAGCATTTGTGTACATGATTTTCCATTGGCCAGATTTTGTGTGTTAGTTGTTGGGTGAGTTTGGCATTACCCCTGTGCGTCATATGGGGAGACAAACCTTTTTTCTTACCTGGTGATGCAAATGAACTGCAAACATGCTGAATCCCTGTTTGACCACTAGCTGAGGGGGGATGGGTGTTCTTCCCATTCGACGTATGGAGTGCTGCACCCCTCTCCCCATTTGCTAGTTTAAATATTCTGCAAAGACGTCAAACTTCTGCCCCAATGCACTGACTCCCTCCTTAGTCAGATGCAGTCCATCAAATTTAAAGAACTTTCGCTCCCAGAACTGTTGCCAGTTCCCTACAAATCTGTGTTCTTTTTCCTGGCACCAGCCCTTGAGCCACGTGTTTAGCTCCCCTATCTCCCCTTCTCTGACCTTCCGTCCATCTACTCCCCTCTCCCAGACTGGCAGGATCTCAGAGAAGGAGATGCCAGATGAAATGGATGATAGTTTGTCACCCAGCCTGGTCAGGTGTTCCTTGGTCTCCACAACTGACCGGTTGCGAGATCATTAGTCCCTATGTGTACTAGGACATCAATGTTTTCTCCTGCTTTGTGAACAATTTTAGCAATGCGGTCAGTGTCTCTCCATGCTGATGTACCTGGGAGATATCTGACCATTACCCCTGGCTGGAGATGGTTATCAACTCCCTGAATCATGGAGTCTCCTATGATCAGAAGTTTTTTGGATTTCATTTTTGCTTTTTTTGTTGGGTGTTATATATATGGGAGGACATAAAAGCTATGGAGGTCCAAGGGTCCCAAGATGAACCTGATGTACTCTGGGTCACTCTCGAACTGGGCTCATGTTCATCCCTTGGACTAGAAGTGATATACAGGCCTCCCTCACAAGGGGCAGAAGGAGACAAATCAATGCTTGAAAACATACTAAAGATGGCCGAGAAAGGAGAAGTTGTGCTGATTGGGGACTTCAACCTCCCAGACATGGATTTGAACTCCTACACAGCATCCATAACTAGGAGCAGAAATTTCCTAAACACCTTGAGAGGGGCTGGATCAGCTTGTCGTGGCCCCCACTAGAGAAAACACAGTTCTGGACCTGGTGCTCACAAACAGCGGCAAGGTCCAGGAGGTGAAGGTGGGGTGCCATTTGGGGTCACATGACCACAAATCTGTCTGGTTCAAGGTAAAAAAGGCCAAGGAATCAAGCCCTACTAAGACACGGGTCATAGACTTCAGAAGAACAGACTTCAATCAGATGAGAATATGCTTTGGGGATATCCTCGAGAAGAAGGCAAACGGAGTGGTAGAGGAATGCTGGATAAACATAAGAGAAGCACTAGTGGAGGTTAGTTACTGTAAAATGCTCCCGGCTCATCAGTAAGACTAAGAAAAAAAGAAATCTGCTATGGTTCACAAAGGAGGTGGCAGCTGCAGTGAGGGAAAAGAGACTAGCATTCCAAAGATACAAGGGCTCAAACAGTGAAATGGATAGGAAGGCATACAAGTGCAGCTTGAAGGAGGCAGGAAAGGGGATCAGAAAAGCAAAGGAGCATACTGAGGAAGACAACATGGGGGATTAAAGGAGGAACTAAGACCTTCTTTAAGCACATAAGCGACAAAAGGAAAAATAAAAGAAGGCATTGCCAAGCTCATAAGCAGGGATGGGAGGAGGTAGACGAAGACAGTGAAAAGGCAGAAGTCTTAAAGGGGACTGTCATTAACAATGTTTCTTAATGTTTCAAAGCCCATAAAAAGCTAACTTGAGTGAGCCATTGTATTTATCTGTGAGTCTTTGCAGTCCAGAGTTATTATTATGTAAATCAGCCTGTAATTAAGGACTGGGGCAGCCATATGTTTTAGGCTCCTGACAGGAAATGATGTTGCCGAAGAACTTGGCCCTCCATTTACTGTAGGTTACATAGGAAATCATCTGTTTTATTAAGTGTGTTTTAAGGTGTCATTACAACACTTTCTACATTTATAGTAATTGTTTTGTATGTGCATTGAAACTAGTGAGTTATCACATTTACATTTCAAACTGTTAGTAAAAATAATCCATCTTTAGGATTGCTTTAACTTCTAGGCTATATTGCTAGCTGACAATTAAAAACTACACATTTCAAGGTTGGCTCTGTGGTGTCAATAGGTATTGGGGCCCTATATCAGGATTTCTAAACCCTGACTGTGTTCATGTCAGTGCAGATTTCTGGGGCTGCCACAGCACCAACTTCTGTCTTTTTCCATTCCCTCTCTTACAGCCTTTTCTTTTACAATTTTGGATGTGAACTCAGGTCTAAAAGATGCAAATGTGGCTACGTACCTACTGGCCTGGCATCATGGGGCCAATCTTGAAATGTGTAGTTTTTGATTAACAGCTGGCAGTACAGCCTAGAAGTTAAAGAAAAGAGCTGTGAACAAGCTTCTTTCATCCAGCAGAATGGGGTTTGATTCCAACATGCTCTTCTTGTATATTGTGTATATTGTGTGACCAGAGTAAGTCACTTAAAGCAGCAGTGCAATGAAAAAAGTTTTTCCAAAAAGCTACTTTTCTGCTATGGTTATGTAAAATATTGGCAGAACTGTTGATTTGGGTTTTCTGGATGCTTCCTATACTGTGTACTGTACATCTGAATTTCTGTCTGGATTTTTACCCTTCTCAGGTCTTCAGTATTATTTCTATGTAAAAATGAGGCAGCCATTTTTTTCTTGAGAATTAATTACTTTAAAACTTTCATAAAATTCCTAAATGATGACAGAAGTAGAGAATTTAACCACCAAAATAAACTAGATGACACCTGGCATTGATTAGGAGGAAAAAAGGTGGGGTGAAATTTTTGCCCATTTTCATTGCACTGCTGCTTTAACCTCCCTGTGGTCCCAAAACACACCTAGAAACAAGCTGTAGTTGTGTGCCTTTTCTGGACACAGACAGTAAAAACAGTCTGAGCATATGTTATGATTCTGAAAATATTATGCTGTTTCTATGCAGATTTGACCTGAAAAGAAAAAAAATAGGACACCATTAATTGTTTATTAATTGCAAAAACACATAGATGGACAACATTGTTAAAACATGCATAATCTGAACTGTATTATCTTACACACACACACGAGGTGTGGGATGCTACATTAACTCTGGGGGCAAAGTCCGAGGGATTTATAGAAACATCCCACACCAAGGGTGTGTGCAACATTCTGGCTTTTACACCCACCCACCCATATATTAGTTTATTTAATTAATGGTGATAATTTTTTTCCCTTTTAGCACAGTTCAGTTAGTGCAGCACTCCTCTCAGAGATAGACAAACACACACACACACGCACACGTGCACACACACACACACACACACACACACACACACAACCTGTCTCTCCCTTTTTTTCCTTTCTTTTTTTACATTACAGTGGGAATGGCATTCTGGAAAGTTGCGGTCCACTGGCATAGCTGCAGAGTGTAAGACATGCTCGAAGGACATGAGCGGCAGGATCAACCAGATTAATTTGTTTCCTTTAAGGTACAAAATCCCATTCCATCCACAGTATTTCAGTAAGAAACTGTTATACTTTTAACGTCATCAAAAAAAGTAAAATACTGTTTTGATAATGCATTTCAGGTTATGCACATTTTAACAATGTTGTCCATCTATGTGTTTTTGCAATTAATAAACAATTAATGGTGTCCTATTTTTTTTCTTTTCAAGTCAACATGCTCAGATTGTTTTTACTGTCTTTGTCCAGAAAAGGCAAACAACCACATCTTGTTTATAGGTGTGTTTTGGGAGCACAGGGAGGATAAGTGACTTGCTCTGGTCACACAATATACAAGTAGAGCATGTTGGAATCAAAACCCATTCTGCTGGATGAACAAAACTTGTTCACAGCTCTTTGCTTGAACCTCAAGGCTGTGCTGCCAGCTGTTAATCAAAAACTACACATTTCAAGGTTGGCCCCATGATGCCAGGCCAGTAGGCACATTTGCATCTTGTAGACCTGAGTTAACACTCAAAATTGAAAGAGAAAAGGCTGTAAGAGAGGGAACAGAATAAGAAAGAAGTCAGTGCTGTGGCAGTCCCAGAAATCTGTACTGACATGAACACAGTCAGAGTTTAGAAATCCTGATATGGGGCCCCAATACCTGTTGGCACCACAGAACCAGCCTTGAGATGTGTAGTTTTTAATGATTAGCTGGCAGTATAGCCTAGAGGTTAAAGCAATCCTAAAGATGGATTATTTTTAATAACAGTTTGAAAAGTAAATGTAATAACTCACTAGTTTCAATGTACATACAAAACAATTATTATAAATGTAGGAAGTGTTGTAATGACACCTTAAAACACACTTAATAAAACAGATGATTTCCTATTTAACCTACAGTAAATGGAGGGCCAAGTTCCTCTGTGACATCATTTCCTGTCAGGAGCCTAAAACATATTGCTGCCCCCAGCCCTTAATTAAGGCTGATTTACATATGAATAACTCTGGACTGCAAAGATTCATAGATAAACACAATGGCTCACTCAAATTAGCTTGTTATGGGCTTTCAGACATTAAGAAACTTTGCTGATGACAGTTTCCCTTTAAATGAGTACTTCTGCTTAGTCTTTACTAAGGAGGCACCTGGTAACAGACCCACAGCAAAGGGGGACAGAAGTCACCTGGGGGAATGGACACAAGCCCATTCACAATAGGGAGGGTAAGGACAAAATTAAACAAACTAAAGGTAGATAAGTCATGAGGATGGATGGAGTCCACCCACGCATATTGACATAACTTAGTGATGAATTGGCAGCACCACTAGCGAATCTTTTTAGCAGATCCTTGGGAGAAGGAACAGTTCCCCAGGACTGGAAAAGAGCAATAGTGGTCCCCATACACAGGAGTGGTTGCAGTGAGGACACAGAAAACTACCGCCTGGTCAGCCTCACCTTGGTGGTGGGTAAGATAATGGAGTTGCTACTCAAAGAAAGGATACTAGCAATCCTGAAGGAATCTGAACACCTGGATGCCAAGCAGCATGGCTTCACAATGGGAAGGTCCTGCCAGACTAACCTGATCGAGTTCTTTGACTTGGTTACTAGGGCTGTGGACCATGGGGGAGCCATTGATGTTATCTACCTTGACTTTAGCAAGGCCTTAGACTCAGTACCACACAGATGGCTGCTGAACAAACTCGACCATACAGGAGTGGGACAGAAAGTGATAGCATGGGTGAGTAGCTGGCTTGAACAGAGAACTCAGTCCATGGCAGTAAACGGGGCAGAAAGGTGACAAGCGGGGTACAACAGGGATCCATCCCCAGACCATTACTCTTTAATATCTTTATCAGAGATATCACAGAGGAGCTAAGAGGGAAGGTATGTCTCTTTTTGCAGATGACACAAAACTCTGCAACAGGGTGGCCACTGCATGGGGTGGAGCAAACGAAAAGTGACTTAGGCTGGAATATTCAACACAAAAAAGTGCAAAGTTATGCATCTGGGAAGAAGCAACCCAGAGACAGACTACTACCTGGGAGAGGAGAAGCTAGCAACCACCCATCAGGAGCGTGATCTAGGGGTTATCATATCAGACAATTTGAAGGTAGGCAGACAATGCAAAAAAGGCAGCAAAGAAGGCCAGCAGGATGCTGGGATGCATAGGAAGGGGCATCACAAGTAGAAGAAAGGAGGTGATCCTGCCACTGTACAGGTCCCTGGTGAGACCCCACCTTGAGTACTGCGTCCAGTTCTGGAGACCTTATCTCAGGAAGGGCATAGATAGATTGGAGACAGTACAGAGGAGGGCAACAAAAATGATACACAGTCTCCATAAGTTGCCATACAAAAGCAGGTTATAGGAACTCAACATGTACTCCCTGGAATAACGCAGGGATAGAGGGGACATGATTGAGACATTCAAGTTTCTGAAGGGTATAAACAGAGTCTCCTCCCAGGAGCTCTTCATGGTCAATAGCACCAGTAGGACAAGAGGACATGAGATGAAATTGAAGGGGAGGAAGAGTCGGGGCAACATGTGAAGGTTTTTCTTCATAGAGAGAGTGGTTGACCCATGGAATGGTCTACTGGCTGGAGTCATTGACTCCAAAACAGTAGGGGAATTCAAAGTAGCTTGGGACAGACACAAGGCGATTGTCTCACAGAAATCCTAAAAGGGGGGGGATAGGGCTCAGGGCAAGCTAGATGGATCTTTGGTCCCCATCTGCTGTCAATTTCTATGTTTCTGTGCAAAACAATGAAGAAATACTGAATTTTCTACTGTTTCTTGCTAATCATAAAAAAATCTAAAAGGTATCTATAAATGAAACACCACTCATTTTGTAGATATTTTTGTGCTGAACAACTTTCATGTTCACAGTACCATGCTACCATTTTTCATTTTAAAGTTATTCGCATCTGAATATAGTTAGTACTGCTACCGAGGCCAAACATTCTGAATGAGTTCTGATTGCTTTTGCTGGACCTAATGACATAAGAACTGCGTGGATAAACAGCTGATGACTTAAGAACTGTTTGGATAAATAGGCTGATGAAATAAGAACTGTGTGGATAAACAGCTGATGAAATAAGAACTGTGTGGATAAACAGCTGATGACATAAGAACTGTGCGGATAAATAGAGAATAATATGTGGGGTGATGTGTGTAACAAGATTTTACACACACCCGAGTTGTGGGATGCTACATAAACCCTGAGGGTGAAGCCCGAAGGGTTTATGAAATGCATCCCATAGTGAGGGTGTGTGTAAAAATTGAGTTTTACACATCACCCCATATTTTATTTTTTTATAATTGCTGGGGTCCAGTTTTTTCGCCTGAGCAATTATATAAAATATGGTGAGAGGCAGTGACAAGAAGGAGAGGAGCAGTACCTGTAAGGCGGTTCCATGACAACAGCGATCCGGTAGTGAGGGTGCTGAAAATCTCATTTTTTAAGTTAAAATTGGTCAGTTTTCTGCAGGAGCCTGCCAAAGAGCTGGAGCAGTAAGGGAGATTGAGCCAAGGAGGAGGCACAGACAGTAGCCGAGCCGCGGCGGTGAATAAAAATGGATGAGAGCGTCAGGCACAACAGAAAGGCCCCTGAATGACCCCAGCTGCCCTTTACTATGCCATCATAAAAATACATGCAGTCTGCCTCTCGCCGACCTGTTTAACAACAACAACAAAAAAAAGAAGTTAATTGATTTACAGCCCCAGACAGTGCAAAAAAGAAAAGCTCTGAAGAAGTGGAGCTGCTGTTGCTTGTGCTTCTGCCATAGTAAAAGCGGCACATGTTTACCATTGGTTATAACGGCAAATTATAACTGGCTTTTACTGTGGGAAAAAACGCGAACCAGTAATTATATGAAATTTATACACACAGGTGCTCAGATAAACGGATTTATACAACATGTGTCTTAGCATAAATGTACCGATACAAAGTTGTATTTCAGGCAGGTAGTGGAGATATCACTGATATCTCCATGTTCTTAAATATCATAGTGATATCTCCATGTTCCTATATGTCATGGAGATATCTCTATGTTCCCATACGTCATTCTTAAGAAAGTGAAAGCATTTCACTTTCTATACTGTGTGACTCTCTGCCTAAACCTGCCCAACACTTGCACAACCTCCCCCACCCACCCACACAGACCTTTGATATCTGGTTGATCCTGCCATTATTTTACAAAAAATAATTATTTAAAAAACTCTCTCCTTCATCCTGCTCTCCTTCATCCCACTGTCATATTCAGTAACGCTACTGAACTTTCACTTTCTGCCCCAACATGTAGCATGACTGAGCAGTCTACAGATTACACTGTTATGCGCAGTCACAGCCGTACAGTACAGCATTGTCTCTCACAACTCCTGAAAAACTGTGTACATTTGTACACTTTCAATCTCTTTTCTAAAAGTAAGCTCCTGACTCTACAGACAGAACAACGAGCGACCCTGCAGCTTCATTACAGAAGTAAGCATTAGTGTAATGCTTACTTCTCCCGTTTTGAAGCTGCAGGGTCACTTGCTGTCCTGTCTCCAGAGGTGGGAGCTTATTTTCAGGAAAAACATTGAAAGTGTACAAATGTACACAGTTTTTCAGGAGTTCTGACACAGAATGCAATAGTGGATGACCGTGACAACCCATAACACTGCAATTTACAGACCGCTTGGTCACGCTGCATGTTGGGGCAGAAAGTGAAAGCTCAGTAGCATTACTGAATATGACAGCGGCAGGATGAATGAGAGAGTTTTTTAAATAATTATGTATTGTAAAATAATGGCAGGATCAACCAGGTAACCTTCTTTAAGTACCATTTAAATGACAGGATGAAGCACACAATTTCTTTAGCATGTGGCATCTCTTATATAGGTGGACAATATGTGAAGTTATGTGTATATGTGTGGGGGAGCAGTTGTCTTTCAATGGCCCAAAACGTGTTGTATAAACAGAACATGACATGGCCTGAGTGAAGATATCATATTTGTCTTCACTCGAGGCCAATGACATCAAGATATCAAGATATGCCACTCGTGAGATATCATGCTATCATCGGCCTCTCATGAAAGATAAATATGAAATCTTCACTCATGTCATATTCCCTATTTATCACACTCCATTTATGACCACCCTTATTGCATAAATGCAATTACCATACACCCACTCCTTCCTCTGCAGAGCTTTGGTTATTCCCTAGGTGAAAATGGAATAGAGGGCTATAACCCTGAATCTTATACACCATTAGGTGGCATCCTATGAAGGGCTACAGGCTCAGGTATACTGAGGTAAGGTTCATCATCTCTGGAGCTAGTGCCATTTTATCATCTTGCTCCCATCCCTTGGAATGTCACATGTAGTGATGTCAAACATGCATGCATGTGAGGTGTGCCTGCGTGGCAGCATCTGTAATGTCCCACCTTTTCCTCAATCCTCCAATCACATTACCACCTGTGGTCACCCAGGTGGCAGTATCATGATGGAGGATGTTACCCTGTCTCTGTGGAAAGGAGGAACGTGTCCTCTGGGATGCTCAGTCTTCCTCCCGCTGCCTGGTCCCCGACAATCCAGATTCATGAGCAAACCCAGGTCACTGGCATCACAACTTGTAGTGATGAACTATCCTTTTGATAAAGGATGGATGTGCATTGCAAGAAACTATGTTTATACTCTAGATATAGCTGAAGCACAAATCCTCAAAAGTTAGAAAATGTGATGTTAGGAGAAAATGTTTTCCTGAATCTTGATGAATTTGTAGTATGGTATTCATAGAGGTTGAATGATTACTTGAAGCAGCATGGGCGTGTCAGTAAATCTACTTGCCTTAAAGGAGAGCTGCACTGAACCCACCAATCATTTTTCCCTTTGGACGCTGATTTTTAATTGCTGGTTCCAATTCTGTTACTGTTCCATCTCTACACGCTTTTTAATTATCCTAGTGTGTGTCTGAGATTTACAGACATAGTAAGTACCATTTTAGAAATGTAGTTTGTAGTTTATGTCCCTTCCTGAGCTCGTCCATTGTTGATACAATGCACCTATGTTCTACACTGTAGTGTGCCAGTATAGAATAGTGGTTAAAAGCACTGAGGTGTAAATCTGGATAAATGGATTCAAATCCCACAGCCACCACTTGCATTTGGTGTGGCCATGAGTAAGTCACTTAAAGCAGCAGTGCGATGAAAAATGCTTTTCCAAAAAAGCCAGTTTCAGCTAGTGTTAAGAAAAATATCAGCACACCTGTCAAATGTACTTGTCCAGGTATCACGCATGTTGTGTACCATGAGACATTTTTTATTTCTTCAGTTCTAATCCTTGCCATATCTACAACGCTATTTCTGCACAAAACATGGGGGCCATCTTTTTTCTTGAGAAAAAAAATCAATTAAAACATTTATAAAATACTAAACTTCTAGCAGAATTAGAAAACTATACCACCAAATTAAACTGGAAGATGCCTGGAGTCTTTAATAGTGAAAACAAACTCTAGCCAGAGCCGATAGAGCTGTGAAGAGCTACCAGGTGACCAAAGTTACACAAGTGCGTAGGGATTATTCAATGCCTGTGTGTAACATGGCCATTTTTTTGGAGGTGTTGCACTAAATTTTCAACATGGCCTTTTTGGGACCTCTCCTCATAAAGAGTGCCAGTGTCATTTTGTTCACTTGTCCTGAAAGGTGATTTCACAGAGCAAATGCGCTATTCTATGCCACAGGTATGAAAACACATTTTGGGCAGGTTGTGGAAAATGACAACTGTACTGTTTCAAAGGAGGTGTGCAAAAATGGCAATGTTGAAAACGTGGAGTGAAAATACAAAAAACTGGCAAAGTTAGGAGCATGCGTAGAAACTGCACAATGCACACTCATTACAAACTCATTTTTTGGAACTTTATCAACAAATTTGCAACATGGGCCTTTTGGGACCCCACATCATGAACAGTGGCACTTTTATTTTGTGAATCAGTCCCAAAAGGTGATTCCATGCAGCAACCATGAAATTTCCTTTCATGACTGAGTAACAAAATGACAGTGACAGTTTTCATGAGGTGGGGTCCCAAGAACCCCATGTTGAAAATTTGAGGCAAAAATTAAAAAAAATGGCTGAATTATCAACATAAGTTGAAAACCCCATTGAACGGCATTATAGCATGTTTACCTTAGATTCTTCAGTTCGCAGTTCTGCTTTGAAGAGTGCAGACATGTCCCGGTCCAGAAAAGAAGATGGTGCCAGCCTCTGGAAGTAAGTATGGGGTAAGGGTGTGTGTGTGTGGGGAGGTGGGTACTCAGTGGGAGGGTGTGGATGGTGGAGGGGGACTGGAGTGACGATGAGGGACCGTTTTCTTGTTTACAGGAAAACAAAATATTTTGGCACACTGGGGGGGTTCTCAGTGTGCCATGACTGGGGGTTGTTCAGGATGCCAACATGGGGATTGGGCACCCGATGTCAGTGAGAGGTGGGGGGGAAGAAACAAAAAAAGGTAGGCACACTGGGATGGTCTCCCAGTGTGCCACATGAGTTGGGGGGGCACAGACAAATCTTTGACCACACTGGGGTGGGCTCTCAGTATGCCAGTTGAGTTGGTGGGGTGTGGGGGCACAGAATACCACGGAGCTGGTGGAGGCGTTGCAACTGTACATGCGTCACAGTCATGCATGTGCAGTTGCATGTTCGCATTTTGCCATTCACGTGATGGTGCCAGCTGAACTGCTCATGCGCACAAGTTGCACAAGCACAGTTTATGTACCGGAATGCGGAAGTAACAGCTAAAATAGTGCGGCTGTTACTCCATAGCATCCAATCATGGTGGAGGGGTTCAAGCTCCATTGGGTTTTGGAAGGATACGTCCAAAATTCCAACAGAAGGTTCCACGATTGGACATTTTTAGAGCTACAATCCGATCCCAATAGGGCAGTAGGCTCCGGCCACAGTCCTAAAAAGGTAGGGACAAATGTTTTTCCCAATTTCATTGCATTGCTGCTTTAACTTCACTGTGCTCCCTGGATACACCTGGAATGAAATCTCTGCTTAGTGTGTCTTTCCTGGCCAAAAATTGTAAAATAAAAGAAAATAAAAATAAAAGATCAAAGCTTATATAACATAGAAACATAGAAGTTGACGGCAGATAAGGACCGCAAGGCCCATCCAGTCTGCCATTTCTTTTTCTACCTTATAAATGTGCCATCAGCCTTTGCTCTGTCAGTAGCCTACCTATTCATACTCATCTGTATTGCTCCCTTATGCCTATCCCATGCCTGTTTGGAGCCCTGCACTGTATTCATAGCCACCACTTCCTGAGGTAGACCGTTTCATGCATCCACCACTCTTTCTGTGAAAAAAGAATTTCCTCACATTCCCCCTTAATCAGCCTCTCTCTAATCTCATGCTGTGTCCTCTTGTCTTGCTATTTTTCTTATATTTAAACATGTTAGACTCTTTCACCTTGTTAATGCCTTAAGGTGTTTGAATGTTTCGATCATATCACCTCTCTCCCTCCTTTGCTCAAGGGTATACATATTGAGCTCCGTTAATCTGTCCTCATATGTCTTCTGATGCAGTCCCTGCACCATTCTGGTTGCCCTTCTCTGGACTGCCTCAATTTGGTTAATGTCCTTGTGAAGGTGTGGCCTCCAGTACTGCACGTAGTACTCCAGATGGGGCTTAACCAGTGTCTTGTAAAGAGGGATTATTACCTCCCTCTTACGACTTATGATACCCCTACTAATACACCCTAACATCCCCCTAGCCTTACCTACTGCTTTAGAGTCTATATAAGCTCTGACCTTTTGTTTGCTGGTCCCGCTTTCCTCTGTGGACTATGTACAGTCACAAAGGACTGTACTTAGCCTTTGGAGAAAAGCAGTTCTGGAAAGTATCTGATCAGAGATGATCAAAGCTCTAGCATGCACTGCAGACTGTTGAACTCCCTGTAGTTTAATATAATCTACTATACTACAGGAAATAGCACTGTAAGTAAACCAAAATATTTCCGCCCACAAAGTGCAGATTGGGACTAGCCCCACACTTGAGTGTGGAGTCCTTTGTGCGGACTGCTCCTGTTTAATCCTATTTTTGCGATGAATTTATAAGTTGCACTTTACAGCAGATTTTTACTTCAGATTGACCAACTGAGGTATGCTATTTTGTTTTCAGTGAAGAGACACTTGTACCCAATTCTATACTGTAGCTGGGTGGATTAAAAAAACATGAGGGTCACATTTCATGCTCAAGGTCACAGTGTGGCTGTGGTGGGATCTAAGCCTGCTGTGATCTGCTGGTAAGCAATTCTGTCTTCCAACCCCTGAAGGACCACACTGCCATTTATTCTAGTATGTCACAGACTGGAGAAATAGTGGGGCTGTCTCGGGGAAAGGGGAATTTTCTAGGATGGCAGCACTCTAACCAAATTATTCGATGTAAATCTGATTCATTGCAACTAGCCTGACCTTCAAACTCTGTCCAATAAACCCATATGTGAAATCACTCATAAGAAGAAACGTGTGGAGCAAACTGTGAATCTCATGCCAGCCCCTAGCAACACCATAGCAACCATTTCCACTTTGCAGTACCGAAGAGTTGGAAAGCTACTCCAAATGTCATTTTCAATTTTAAGAGCCCCTGGAGGTTTTACCAATAAAGGAAAGGTTCCCAACAGGGAGACAATGGTGTCAGTTGCATCTTGAAGGGCTAAACTTGATGCCTTCATAAAGAACAGGGATAGACATAATGCATATTGGTCTTCAATATATAACAATGGTTAGTTAGTTAATTAATTAGAATAATAGTAATCTGACATTCAAATGCAATAATGAAACAAGAATAACTGCACATTTATTATTAGACTGTAGTTTATTAGAGGCAAGAAAGAGATGACTGGAATACCTAGGATTGAATAAATTTATGAACATACGAAACTGCCAGCAGAAACAGGCCATAACGGTCTAGCAAGTCTGCTAGTATGCAGCACACAGTTTATTTTACTGTAGCTGCTCCCCACCCATTTCCACCCCAGATGTATCCTCCCCTACCCTCTTCTCCCTCCTCCCAAACCTCCCTACAGATTTGACCTTTCCTTTGACCCTGTCCCACCCCCTCTTAAAACTGCCCATGGTCTTCAGTAAGATCACTTCCTCTGGCAATTTGTTCCACCTTTCCACCACCCTTTCTGTGAAATAGTGCCTCCCCATTTCCCTTTTAAATCTCCCCACTACTAATTTCACACTGTGTCCCCTTGTGGGCCCCTCCCCTTTAAGTTGAAAATGCCCTCTGCTGTAACCTTATTCATACCTTTTAAGTATTTAAAGGTTTCCATCATAGCCCCCCTCCCCTTTCTATCCTCCAGGGAATACATGTTGAGCTCCTTCAGTCTCTCCTCATAGGGTTTGTCCCCAGGCCTTAGATCATCTTGGCCGGCCTTCGCTGTACCCCCTCCAGTAGTTTGGTGTCCTTTTTCAAATACGGGCACCAGAACTGCACACAGTACTCTTAAGTGTGGTCTGTCCAGTGACCTGTACAAGGACAGCATGACTTCTTCTTTCCTTGAGGTGATTCCTCTGGCAATGAACCCCAGCATTTTGTTTGCTTTGTCTGTCACTTTACAGCACTGCACAGAGTGTTTCATGTTCCCCATGACAATCACCCCTAGATCGTTTTCCTCCTCTGAACTGGATACCAGTACTCCCCCTAGCCAGTAGCTTGTCCCAGGGTTCCTGGCTCCCAGGTGCATGACCTTACACTTCTTTGCATTGAACCCCAACTGCCAGATGCCTGACCAGTGCTTGAGCTTTGCCAGGTCCTCCCCTGAGCTTCTGCCATCCCTCCTCACTGTTCACTCTCACGCAGATCTTTTTGTCATCTGCGAACAGGCAGATTTTACTTTTTGATCCCGTCTCCTATGTCCATAACAAAAGATGTTAAATAACACTGGTCTGAGCACCGAGCCTTGTGGGACCCCGCTGGTTAGAGGTCTGAGTTTCGATAGTCCTCCCTCCACAATTACCCTCTGATTTCTGTCCTGCAGCCAGCATCTGACTCACCCTACCCCACCCCACCAGTTTCTCCCTGGCTCCTAGGTTCCTCAGTTTACTGAGCATCCTTCCATGTGGCACTGAGTTGAAGGCCTTTCTGAAGTCCAGATACAGGACATCCAATGCATGGCCTCTGTGTAGTGACCTTGTGACCCAATTGAAAAATTATAGGTTGGTCTGGCAGGGTCTCCCCAAGACAAACCCATGCTGCCTTTCATCATGGAGACCAGTGGCTTCCAGAAGGTTCATTAGTCTCTCCTTTAGAATGAACTCCATTAACTTACTTACAATGGAGGTAAGGCTGATCAGTCTGTGGTTGCCTGGTTTGTCCCTGGATCCACGCTTGTGGAGAGGCACCACATATGCCATTCTCCAGTTCTGAGTCATGCACCCTGAGTCCAGTGAGGTGTTGAACAGGTCAGCCAGGACCTCCGTCAATTCCCTCAGGATTCTCAGATGCACTCTGTCTGGTCCCGGAGTCTTAGCCACTCGTAGGGTATTATGGTTGGGACTCAGCTAAAAAAGACCCACCTTATCAACCTTATTTATCCCTTTCAAGTACTTGAAGGTCCTGATCATGTCCCCTCTCTCCTGTCCTCCAGGGAGTACATGTTCAGTGCCCTCAACCTCTCCTCATATGCCTTACCCTGCTGCCAAGCTATCATCTTTGTAGCCCTCCTCTGGACCTTCTCTAGCAGGTTAATGTCTTTTTTGAGGTGTGGATACCAGTACTGAACCCCATACTCTAGATGTGGCCTCACCAGTGACCTGTACAAGGGCAATATAACCTCCTCTCTCCTACTACTGACCCCCCTAGCTATGCATCACAGCTTCTTGTTTGCCCTTGATGTTGCTTTCTTTATGTATTATGTGTCTTTTTAAATATTAGTATTATTTATTGTATATCATGACTTGTTGTCTACACATGTATATTTTTATCAATAAACTTGAGCTAGTTAGTTAGTTTAATTAGTTAGTCAGTTAAAGAACGTCCCTGGCTTACCCATATCAGATTTCTCATATAATTTCATAAGTATCACATTAGAGCATGTTATCTTATGATACAGATATAAATACAATGGATAAAAATCAATACTGTGCCAAAATTAATGCACTATTACAAGGTTCCACCATGCTGTGGTGGCACGGAGCACAGTGACCGTCAGTACAGCGATGGCACAACATCACCAATTGATGTTTTTTGCTGTCGCTGGAGTAAATGGTGTTTTCTGTGGGGGGGCTTTGCCCCTCCCACCTCCTGGACTTAAAATAACCAACTCCAAGTCTGAGTTGAATGGGGAAGGGGGCCAACACCCCGGAGGCAGCAGTGTCGGAAACCCAGTGGACCATCACAGCGAACTGTCGGAAATGACACTGTGATGGTCTTTGCTGTATTCCCGTCACTGTTGCAATGTGATACCCTACTGGTGCATATTTACAAGACTAGGAAAGAACAGAAGGCGGAAGAAAAACAAAAACCCCTCAGTAATGTAAAACTACAGTACTGCTATTAAGTAACATTATTGTTGGAAAATACTAATGCAGTAGCAACATGAGTCCTTCTGGGTTCTCCATACATTTAATTTAAAAACCTCAAGTAATTAATCCAGCATACAAGAAATGAATTCTTCACTGCTTACAGGTAGATAAGGTATTACTGAATTGTGCAAAATGGACTAGTCAAGGAAAGTGAATGCAGAAAATGGCTGAAATAGAAACAGCATGGGGAAGTATAAATATGATGGGCGGCTGTAGTAACAGCATGTTTTGTTTCTAGGGGCATGACAGGTGTGATGTGTATTCATAGAAGCCAGAAACAAATGTCTCATTCAGAATGGCTGCTCTGGTGTGATTTTATTCTGCCATAAACAACTGATGAAAAACAAAAATAAAAACTCAACATAAACAGAAAAAGTGGCTCACTCTTTTAGCTTTTCTCCAGCAGAATGACGGGCAAGCCCTGTTTTCTGTCCCTCTGTCTTGCTCTGTGTCTTTGGTCAGTAAAGCTATTCTCTTTCTCTGTCAGACAGCTATCTCCGGCTCCCCAAGAGATACTTTATTACAGGGCCCAGAGCCCAATTACCCAATTACCTGATTAACATTACTTCATAGTTCGAGGGGGAATGTTGTCCCAGTTCCCATGGAGCATTAGATGCCACCATTTTCTAGTTAACAGCTTCTACTAATTTTTTCAAAAGTTTTACCATGAAAGTCATACTGAACTGGTATTGGCTCATTTCTAGAAGTGTCCTGGGGGAAGGGGAAGAGAGCAGAACAGATACACAAGTACAATGTATAAAAATAATACAATAATATGGAAATAAGTACAATAAAACATACAAATTACAAGGAACGCTTCGATAATAAAATTGCCATACAGTTAGTCACCATGCAGTAAATTGCAGAATGGGCAAAAGAACATTAAACACTGAGCAACAAAGCAATAAGATGAGGAGCAGAGAGTACGAACGGAGGAACTGGGGGAGAGAGAGGCAGTGCAAGAGTCAGTGTGATGGACGGCAACACAAAGTCATCAATTTATTGTGACTGGGAGCACATATCTATTGATGATTCAAGTAACATGCAAAAATCAAAAGAACTTCACATTTTTACATGAGTAATACTGGGGTAGTTCTTAATTATCAGAAACATTAGCTCCTAGGCATACCTTAATAGTTACTTATTTATAAAATTTTAAATAAAGTTTAATACCTCCCAGAAGAGCTGGTCAATCAATTTTCAAAGTATAATAATTCCCAAAAGGGATGTTTTCAGATTAAGCAATAACCTAGGACAGGGCGTGCATTTCAGAGAATTGGAAGACACGAGATCAATGGCCAAGTGCCTTTCATCGCACCTGGGAAGTGCCTTAATTCTCAAGACATGCATGCCCTGACATGGGTTATTACACTTGTAAAATTAACATAGAAACATAGAAACACAGAAATTGTCAGCAGATAAGGGCCTTTGGTCCACCTAGTCTGCTCTATTACAACTAACAATTGCGCTCTATCATGCACTGCTGGTATTAGATTGTACCCCTCCCCCGACTACCAGCAATCCTCTATGCCTGCCAAGCATGTTTATTAAAAAATAATTTTATTGGAATAAGGTTTTATTTTTGCATAGTTGGGTTGCTGCTATGCAGATTATGTTAGATTGGTGACAAACTGAGCATTTACTGGGAAGTAATGAATGGTCAGGTGATGTGTGTTGATCAATGAAGTTTCTAGGATTCTGAAGAATTCTGAAGTTAGGCTGTTTCTAGGTAGATTAGTTTAGGTTGGTAACAAAGTGTGCATATTTATTTTTTATTTTATTTATTGATTTATGACTTTAGTAACCGGGTAGGTGTGCTGATCCCAGGGACCATTTTCAGGCATGACCCAGACCACGTGCTGTGGCACAGGAACTAATGTAACAAACAACAAAGCATGGAACAGTTGACAAAAACAGAACAAGATAAAGGTTAAAATAGTGCAAGGGAATAGCAAATAGAAGAGAAACAAAAAATACAGGCTTCCATAAACTATACATCAGTTAGGCATTACAATAAGTAAGGGTATGCATAAACATACAGTTCTATCAGCAGCAGTTACAATACGAGAAAAACAAGGGAATCTAAGTATAAGTAGAAAGAGGGATAAGGTGTAGTAAAGTATGGGGAAGGGAGGGTAAGGGGTGGGGTGGAGGGGTGGGAGGCAGGATTAACAAACATAGGTACTAAAGCTCAAGTGCACAAGCAGGCCAGTTTAACTGATTCCCGCTTGACCTAATATACATACACATTCCCTGGTGGAGTGCAGTCAGGAAAGTGAGTGAACTACCCATGAAGCAGTGGCAGTAGGAAGTCATCAGGAGCCAGTCTTTGAGGCGGGTTTTGAACTGGCAGTGGATGCTGAGGAAGTGGAGCTCGGCAGGCAGTTCATTTCACAGTGTAGGGCTGTCACAGGTGAAGCTCTGACGCCCATGTTGGTACATACCCTGGGGATATTCAGGGGGATGCTGTTTGAGTGGAGGCTACAGTGCGAGGTTCGTACAGCAAGGAAGGGAGCAAGGGGAGATGCCTGGCCAATATGGATGGTGGAATCTGTCACAAACCCAGTCAGCAGGTCAGGCCCTCTACTCCCAAAGTGCCAACCTCTGAGTGCAGTCTTGTGAACAGTGTAACAGACAAGGTAACCCTCTTGTCTGTTTTTGTGAGTTCAGATCAACCTTTGTCTCAAGTTCTGGAGGGATTCAAACTGTGAATCTCTTGCTAGCATACTCAATGCACAGGCTCAGACATTTCTGTTTTCGGGGGGCCAGATATCCTTGCCTATGGGCACCCAACCAGGTATATAGAGATGAACCCTTCTAAACTTTAATAAAGACCTCAGATTTAAAACGCTTCTCTTTCCAGTTTGGTATCACCATTCAAGCTTATGTTTAGTATCTGCAATAACCATATACTTTTCTTACAACTAAAAAGAAGTCAAAGACAGACCAAGTAAGTTCTAAAAAAAAATTTTACTAAAATATTTAAAAATATGTAAAACACAAAATACAGAACTCTTATATCACCAGACATACAAATCTTTTAAAAGAAACAAGGTTTAAACAGCGCAATTCCTACTACAGTACTTAGTCTCTAAATACTTGCTTAAAATGCTCCAAAGATGTGTTCTTGTCAGAGTCTAGGTAAAAAATGTGTCTCTGTGAAGTAAAACAGACTAAATTAAAAGCTGGCTTTTACCCCACCTCTTTTCAGGAGGTCACCTAGCTCCTTCCTGACAGGATATATGAAAATATATATCTTATACAAAAGTATTACAGTCTACAACTTCAGCATAATTCATGTCCTTCAAATGACACTTCTTTTGATCTCATAATAAGCTTCCCCCTTCCAGGACAGGAAAGCATCTTTGTGATTTCACACTTCTATGTAATAACCTGGGTTTTCCTTCCAACGTCATAAAATGGATATGTTAAGGCCTTACATGTAACACATGGTCTCTAAAAACTGAGTGTGTGTGAACTCACATGCTGTCAGCATTTTTCTTATGGCTTTCATCTTTTAGCTAAAATCTAGGGGGGATGAGTGAGGTCACTCCTAGAGCATCAGATTTTCAGCAGAGACAGTCAGTAATACATTTTATATTAAAAAGAAATGATACAGCACTCAGAACTGGCTGCCTACATCACAGAATCCACCATGCAGCACAGGGCTAGATTGAAATGACCTTGCAGCGGGAGCCATCCTAGCGAGTTGTAGAGGACACAGTGGTGTGTGGTAAAATGGGCCAGCAAGGTGAAAAAACAGGCACTGTTATAGGCAGAGAAGAGCTTGGTTATGAGGGTGGAGGACATCCTGGCATAGGTAGGGGAGCAGTAGTCCAGGATAGGGAGTAGATTTCCCTGTACGATGGCAAGTCGGGCTTCTGGAGAGAAGTATTACCAGAATATGTAGGCAGCACCTAATTTTTGGTGAAACCTTTGAACTACTGAATAGATTTGTTCGGAAAAGGAGAGGGAGGGGTCGAGTATAACTCCTAGGTATTTGAAAGTACACACATCTTCAAAGGCTTGGCTATCAGGAGACATGATGTTGAGAGGAGGGTGAGTTTTGTATTTACCTAGGAAGGGCTTTGATCCAAACAGCATAGATTTTGTTTTTTTTGGCATTAACCAGAAGAAGGTTATTTGTGAACCAGTTATAGGCTGCAGCATAGTTTCGAAAGATAACTGAGGAAATATTGTTTGGGGATTTATCACTATGGAAGAGTACGAGGTCATCAGCATAGAGGAGAGAGTGACAACTGAGACAGTCCAAGTGGAGGGAGTTTATAAATAAATAGAATAGCAGGGGGCCCAGTATGGAGCCTTGGGGGACACCTGTAGAGACAGGCAGGGTGGGGGAGTGGGCAGGGCCAATACACACAAATTGGGAGCGGGCAGTGAGTTAACTGTTGAACTAGGTAGTAACCTCTTGAGAGCAGCCAAGGCCACGTAGTTTGGAGAGGAGGAGGGCAGGTTTAGCATGTCGAAAGCCTTGGAGAGGTCAACAAAGACTGCTCTGGTGGCATTACCATGGTCCATATTAATGAGGATGTGGTTGGTCAGAAGAGCGAGGATAGAAGTGGTGGAGTGTTTTTTTTGAAAACCATGCTGTTGGCTACACAGGAGGTTGTGTTTGCTTATGTAGTCAGCAAGTTGATGGTGGACAGTTTTCTCAAGTAGTTTACTTAGGTCTGGGAGGATGGAGATCGGATGATAGTTGTCCATAGATAGAAGGTCACCGGCTTTAAAAATGGGAATCACCTTTGCAGCCTTCCAGGGGTCAGGCATGGAGGAGGAGGAGGAGGAGGAGGAGGAGGGGGAGAGAGCAAGGTTAAAGATACAAGTGAGTGGTTCAGTGATGACTGGGGAGATGAGCCTAAGGAAGACTGGGGATAGAGCATCAGCACCAGGGGAGCCATGGTTTGGAAGGCTTTTGAGGAGCTTAGCTGTGTCAGCTCTCTCTCTCTCTCTTGAGATTTGAAGAAGAATGTGGGAATCTGGGGTTGGGTGGTCGGCTCATCGGAGGTAGACAGGGGGGGGTTGGATGGTGGACCAAGTTATTTGGTTGGCCCTTAGGTAGTTTACTTTTGTACATGGATAGGTCAGAAGATCCGTAGTAAGGCCATTTGGGGAGTTAAGCTGTAGGACAGCCTTGTTGGAGTGGGGTTAAGTAGGGAGATGATGGATGCCCACAATTTTCTAGGGTCTCCAAGGTTAGCCTGTTGGAGATTACGGAAGTGGGTCTGCTTGAGGGATTTTGCCAGATGTTTGCATAGATTCCTCTGGTGCCTGTAGGCATCCCATGGAGCAGGGGAGGGGGATGCTTTGTATGTGGATCAAACATGATCCCTATCCTTCATAAGAGGAAGGAGATCTTTTGTGACCCAGCATGAGCAGCCACTTCTAAACCTTCTTGTGGTGACCAGGAAGTGCCGGTCTTGCTGGGTCAAGAGGGTCTGTTTGAGGAGGGTTACTGCCTGTGTCACAACGGAGAGTGAGTAAAGAGCAGACCAGTCCAAGGACTAAACCTCTTCAAGGAGACTGGAGTTGTTGGGGCTACTGACATTTCGAAAGGACAAGTATTTGGGAGGGGGCATTTAAATTTAGATGACCAGAGGAGATACCTAGGAGAATGTTCACTGATGGAGTCTGCCATGGTACCAGCATGAGGTACATAATCATCCCTGTTGGTAATGATCCAGTCCAGAAGGGATTGAGTGCCTGTATGTGAATTTTGCCAGGTGGGAAGTGTAATAGTTTGGACCAAGTTGTGTTGTTTTAGGAGGGAGGAATAGTTAGACTGGTGGGTGCCCAGCCAGTTTAACTTAACATCGCCAAGGAGAATTGCATCTCTGTGGGGGGATAATGATCTCAGGTCTGTGAGGAAGCTGTCTAGGCCCACAGTTCCAACAGAGGGAGGGTTGTAGCAGCAGCCTATGTAGAATTTCTTACAGGCTCCCATGGTAATTTCAGATATAAGCCATTCGCTAGGTGAGGTTGGATCTGAGCAGAGGACAATATTGACTGAGAGGAGTTCCCTAAGGAATAGTGCCACACCACCACCCTTTTTCCTGCCCAGCCTATCATGCTGCAGGGAGGAGTATCCAGGTAGCTGGTAAGTGGTGTCAGCATGGTAAGGCTTTAGCCAGTTTTCAGAAAGTCCTAGAACGTGGGGGTTGTATAGTGCAACCCATGCCTCCAGGTCAGGGAACTTAGACGGAAGACTGCATACATTGATGTGCATGATTTTCAGCCCTGGGGCATCAGCCCAGATGTTGCAGGAGGGGTCAGTGTGGGCGTTGGGTGGGCCAGGGTTGCATTCAACATCACCGGCTAGGAGAAGGAGGGATAGTAAGAGTATATATGGGCAGGAGGAGACTAAAGGAGAACCAGAGTGGGAGGCTAGGTAGTGGCCAAGTTGATGGTGTTCAAGGTTAGAGAGAAAGGAGAGGGAGATAGGGATGAGAGAGGATAGTTCCCAGGAGGAGCGAGGAGAGGGGTGTAACAGGGGAGAGTGGGTGACAGAGAAGAAGACAAGGTGCTCTTGATCATGAGCTTGAACAGTGGCACAGTAGTCTGATAGCACCAGGAGGGATGGCAGCAAGACAGTGAGCAGTGTGAGCTGTAGCAGGTGCATGGTGACAGGGGAGCTGGCAAGAGTAACAAAAGGTGGGCAAGGAGGGATGAGTCGCAGTCAGGACACTTGCTATAGGTAAGCTGACATGGAGAACAATTGTGGGAGGAGGGGCTAGTGGGTGAGTGAGCAGGAGGATGGGACAAGTGCAGGAGAGGGCCTGTGTCCTTTAGATTTCAAGAAACTGCCCAGGGGCCAATGAGAACAGGTTATATACAAGAGGGAGGGGTTTGAGGTGAATTTAAAGAGTAGCTGGAGAGGGTGGGTGGGCCAAACATTTACAGACAGCCACACAGCCTTGAGTTCCCTGAACGCTGTCTGGGCCATACCTACAAGCGAGGGCACGGGGGCAGGTGGCAGCAAGTTCTTCTCACCATGAAGATGTGTAGATCCCTGTTGGAGGTGACTGCGGAGGTGGTGCTAGCCCAAAGGACTATGACAAGATGCCTGAGGAAGAAAGGGACAAGCAGGGGTTAGAATTAGCTCAAGAAACAGTGGGAGTCTTCCTGTTTTACAAATTTGCAAAAGAGCTGTGTCACAAATAATGGGAGTTAAATTGGGGGCTGGGTCATAGACAGCAGGCTGGGCCCCAGCAGGATCAGCAAAGGGGAGAAACAAAAGAAGCTACAGTTGGGGGTGGACAGGAGAAATCAACTGAAAATGGCTTTCACAGAAAATCCTAATTAGGTAGCAGAGGCACAGAATTGTTCAAGTTCTAACACAGAATCAGGACTACAATCTTAGTCCTCTAAAATTCTCAGTTCAAACACACAGTTTAAGTACAAGTAAAATTACACTTTAAACTGAAAGATATTTGGCAGTGGGCGCATGAGAAAAATCAGCGATTTGCGGGAGACAAGACCCCTGCAAAGACCAAAATTCTGATGCAGCACTGAGTATAAAAATAGTCCAGAAATCAGAGGCAATACAGGATTAGGGGAACAATAAGGTAAATTTGGCCAATGGTAGTGGCATAGTCCATTCGGGAGGAATTGAAAATGCTGGGCAGGAAAGGAGCCAATCAGGGAGCTTGTGGACCACAGGTGACCAATGAGAGCTGTCCCAAGAGAAAGGCGCCTGTCCTTTGAAAATTTACAGAGACAGCCATGCATTCTTGAGTTCCCGGAGAGCTGTCCGGGCTGTACCTGCAAGTAAGGGCTCGGGAGCGGGTTGCAGCAGGTTCTTCTCACTATGGAGATGTGTAGCTCCCCATCGGAGGTGACCACGGAGGCGGTGCTAGCCCAAAGGACTGTGAGAGAATACCTGCAAGCAAGGGCTCAGGGGCAGGTGGCAGAAGGTTCTTCTCACTGTGGAGGTGTGTAGATCTCCATCGGAGGTGACTGCAGAGGCAGTGCTAGCCCAAAGGACTATGAGAGGATGCCTGCAAGCAAGGGCTCGGGGGGGTGGCAGCAGGTTCTTCTTGCCATGGAGGTGTGTAGATCCCGATCGGAAGTGACCGTGGAGGCAGTGCTAGCCCAAAGGGCTATGAGTGGATGCCTGCAAGCAAGTGGCAGCAGGTTCTTCTCACCATGGAGGTATGTAGATCCCCATCAGAGGTGACCACGGAGGCGGTGCTAGCCCAAAGGACTATGAGAGGACACCTACAAGCAAGGGCTTAGGGGTGGGAGGCAGCAGGTTCTTCTCGTTGTGGAGGCATGTAGATCCCTGTCGGAGGTGACCACGGAGGCGGTGTTAGCTCAAAGGGCTCTGATAGGATGCCTGCAAGCAAGGGCTTGGGGGCGGGTGGCAGCAGGTTCTTCTCACCGTTGAGGCATGCAAATCACCATCGGAGGTGACCGCGGAGGTGGTGCTAGCCCAAAGAGCTATGAGAAGATGCCTGCAAGCAAGGGCTCAGGGGTGGGTGGGAGCAGGTTCTTCTCACCATGGAGGTGTGTAGATCCCCGTCAGAGGCAACCGTGGAGGTGGTGCTAGTCCAAAGGGTTTTGAGAGGACACTTGCAAGCAAGGGCTCTGGGGTGGGTGGCAGCAGGTTCTTCTCACTGTGGAGGTGTGTAGATCCCCAACGGAGGTGACCATGGAGGCAGTGCTTGCCCAAAGGGCTATGAAAGGATGCTTGCAAGCATATGAAGGGATTTAATGCTTGGTCAGGTGATGCTGTCACAAAATTAAATATCTTCCAATGTCCCAGGTGTACCTTTAAAAAAACAATGGGCTTGATTTTCAAAAGCCCCCTTAGAAGGATGCAAGGTGCACTGAACCTCTGCTTGTGGCAAGGCTAGGTGTGCCAGGGACGCTGTGCCAGATTTTCTTACATTACGGGTCCCAAAGCCTAAGTCCTCATGGCTGCTGCTAGCAAAGTTGTGCACCAAACAATTGGCACATGGGTGGGGTTGACAGATGCTGCCATTATCCCCAGCATGGGGAAAGTCCAGTAAAGTGCAGTAGGTGTGAGCAGTGCAAACCTCCAACATGTTGCGCCTGTGCTTGGTGATTAATGAAGGACTAGCTGAGTTCTCAAATTTCCTACACTCGTCCATGGACGCCAGCTCCCTAGCTGGTGCAGTGTTCATTGACCTCGCAAAGACCTTCGACATTGTCTCCCACCCTCTTCTGCTGGATGCCCTCTGCCACACTGGTTTCTGTGCTGGCCCCCTTGCATGGTGCATGAGCTATCTATCCGCTCGCTCCCAGTGTGTAAAAATCAATGGGACACTCTCTGAAACTCATCCCATCCACTCAGGGGTACCCCAGGGCTCCATCCTGGGCCCCCTACTCTTCTCACTCTATCTAAACACCCTGCCCAATGCATGCTCTGGCAAAATTCTTATGTATACAAATGATGCTGTCAGTTTTGGCACCCAACGCAATCCCATCTCCCTTCAGGAATCCCTACAACAATCCTACAATGATGCTGAAGCCTGGTTTAAGGAGCACAAACTCATCATTAATCTTAAAAAAACCAAAACAATGCTCTTTGCCCACCCCTAAAACAAAGCCTGCAACTACCCACTTCCTATCCTCCCTAGTACCAAACAACCGCTTGAACAAGTCTGCTCCTACAAATACCTTGGGGTTACCTTCGATTCAGCCCTCACTTTCCACACCCACATTGATGCCCTTGCATCCACCACTAATACACGGCTTGGCATCCTCTACCGCTATAAAAACTGTATCCCCTCTGATGCTCTCCAACTTGCTGTTATGTCTTCAGTACTATCCCTTGTAGACGATGGCCTGCCAGTCTATGGTGCTGCTGACACTACTGCCCTCAACAAAATTTGCCTCACTCTAAATAAGGCCTGCAGGCTGATTACTGGTGCCCCCAGGCTCACACATACATGTCAACTCTATGACGAGGCTAAACTCCTTAACCTAGATGAATGGCTATGTTATCAAACCTGCCTCCTCACAAAAAAAACTCTACTCGGGCTCTCCCCTCCCAGGGTGACAGCCTCCATCCACCATACCCCACCCACTATTGCAACCTGAACCTCCAACAAGACTACCCTACTGGTCCCCAGATCCAGGACCACCCATGGTCAGAGGTCTTTCTGCTACAGAGCCCCATCCTGGTTTAACTCTCTCCCTGCTCCCATCTCCAATGCCCCCACAATCTCCAACTTCAAAACCCCCCTTCGGAGCCAACTGTTTAACACTCACAGCTGCTCCTGTCTCTAAATGTGGCCTCGATCTCTCCACACTTGACAATGCCCGCTGGGTGGCTCTCCACCTCTCCACCCCCCACTTTCTCCCCCGGTGCATCCTGCCTCTGTTAAAACCAGCATGTGCTCAGCTGTATCACTGTAATTGCTACTAAATTGTATAATGTATGAAATCATTCTGTGTAACTCTAACTCAGTGACTTGTATTCTGTAACCTAAATTTGTTATGTCTATCCTCAATGTGACGAGGTACCTTTGGAAATGAGCCTCTGGCTCAAAGGTTTTAAACCAATTTACAAATAAATAAATAAAAAATAAATAAACAATAGTGTTATCAGCACACAGGTACAGACATGTAAAGAAGTGACAGGAACATAGCTATTGCAGGCTCTATGCATCTTACAAGAGACACTTACTGGATGGCCCTGAAGAAATGTGGGATGCTGTATGGATAAAATGCATGTGTAATGGTGGAAGAATCAATGCAACATTTGTTTTTTGAACAGCCATTCATAATTACTTTTTTGGAGCCTTGCGGCTACTACTTGGAAACAAATCAATATTTGGAAAAAAATGTATTTATGAAGTGTTAATTTAGGGACAATTTGACTTGGGGTAGGGAAAATGGAATCCTGAGACATTGTTAGTAATTTTAGCATATTTCATTTGGTGCATATGACAGGCTAGTGTAATTTTGTGCTACAGCAAAAAGACACCACATTAAAAGTGCTACTTGAGAAAGTGATGGAAGAGATTTTGGAAATTTTTAGGAAGAAACAGCAGAAGCTATCAACAGCCCAGCTTAGCACTTTAAGGGAAGGATATTACTGGGTTAAGAATTTCTGAGCACAAGCAGACATTTTTTTCCTTCATAATTTTTTCTGCTTGGCATGTTGATTGAATATAGATTGGTTTGTGTTTGCCTTTTTTTAATGTGATTTTTATTGAAAAAGATGAAGCAGCACATACAGCAGATCACAGTACTGAATTCAAGTAAGGTGGAATCAAACTATGAGTTTATAAATTAAATTAAAGTCTGCTCCAGTGCAGCTTATCACTAAAAAACAAAGCAAAGAAATGCATTTAAATCACAAAAAGGTGTGTCATACAGTGAATAAATATTCTCACAGGATACATCATCTTTCCCAACCAAGACTCCTTTAAAATATATGTGGCCCCCAAAGGGAGGCCCTCAAGAGGCCACCAGCCCCTCAAGGGACAAATTCCGGGTCAACCCCAATCAAGTACTGGATCCACCTTTGCCATTTGGTTTGGCAAACCATTGATTTATCATGAATGGCCGCTGTCAGACTCTCCATTTAATATATTCCTAATACTGTTAGAGTCCAGTCAGCCACAGTTGGTATAACTTTGGTCATCCATTTACGAGTGATAGTTTTTTTAGCTGCTAGTAAGTATATAGGCAAAAGGGTCTCATGCCAGGAGGGGGAGTGGTCTGGATAGATAGAATATAGGGTTATTTCTGCAGTAAGTTCTATTTGCTCCCCCAAGCATTCATTTAGTTCAGACTGAAGAGAGCACCAAAATGCCATTAGTAATGGATCATTCCAAAAAATGTGACCCAGAACTGCCAGTTTGCAGTTGCAATCTCTCCAACAGTAGTCAACGCTATCAGGGAGGTATTTCACCAAAATCACAGGAGAATGGAAAAACCTGTATCTACATTTACCGACAAATTCCTGCCAGAGGTGAGAGGACATAAGTCTAACTGCTGGCAGGGTTGCCTTTGTCCAGGAGATGCTTGAAACTTCCAAATCTAAATCTTTGTTCCACCCCTCCAGTATGGAGTAAGTGGTATCCCCCAATACCTCCCTTAAAAGTTTGTTTACAGATCCGGTTAGATGTCCCCGTGTGTTGCTCGAGAGGAAATCTAGAAAGTATTTTTAGGAAGGGGGGCAAGGGAGAGGGCAATTTAGGGGTGATAGAATGTTGTCGAAGAATATAGTTCCTCACTTGAAGATATCAAAAAAATTCCCCCTGTCCAAGCCCGTAGTCCCTTTGTATGGTGTCAAAAATAGAATCCCCACCTGCCCTAAGAACTGATATACATAATTCAGTCCAAGCCTCTGCCATCTAGCAAATGCCAAATCAGTTTCGGCTGCACAAAGTATTTATCCTCTGAAAACATTTATTTATTTATTTATTTAGATTTTGTTTACCAGGTAAGCCCACTGTGACCGGAGGTCCCTTTTTCAGGGGTGACCCGGGGTGAGTACACCACCAACTTTACATAAGGTACAGTATACAGCTTCAAAAATATATATACAATTTGTACAGGAGGTTGGGTAACAGCATCCTGCAAAAGAGAAAATCCACATAAAACTTTGGGTGCTTCCGCAATGAATACCACACCATCAAAATATTAGCTGAGACTGGGGTAAAATTCTTTAAAGAAGGAGCCCTTCCTTGGGAAGCAAATAAGATCTTTTCTATATCATATAAATTGTTAATAGTAAACTATATTGTTTTCCATGGAGCATTGAAGGATATGGATAGCCAAAGAAAAAGCACCCCTTTAGGAAAGCAGCTTTTGCATAAAGTTCCAGATTTGGTAAATTCACACCTCTTTGGGCCAGGGATAATTTTAAAATTGAAAGATGGATTCTGGGGTGCTGACCCCCCCAAATGAAATCTGAAATCATTCTATCCCAGGACTTAAAGTAGAACCAGGCCAGAAATTGGGGGATATTCTGAAAAAGATATAACAGACGACGGAGAACGTTCATACGTATAATTTCTATACGCTGAAAAAAGGAAAGATGAAGCTTACTCTATTTATTAAGGTGCAATTATATTGCTAGCATTATGGGTTTGAAATTTATTACATCCAACATCTTTAAATCCCGAGGGATATTTATACCCAGGTACTTAATTTTTGTGGTTCCCATTTAAAGGGACAGGCCTGTTTCAACGTCTCTGAAGGGGCAAAATTAAGTTGTAGAACCTCAGTTTTAGAAATATTTATTTTAAAGCCTGCCACCCTTTCATAGGTACATAGGATCTCCCAGGTGCATGGGATGGACTCCACTGTGGAAAAAATGGTTAAAAGGACATCGTCTGCAAATAATGATATCTTATATACTTGCTGTTCCAAAGGGATGCCCTCCAACCCCTCCGCTTCAAATAGGGCTACTGCCAAGGGCTCCATATAAAGAGTGAACAGGAGCAGGGAAAGAGGACACCCTTTTGTGTACCCCATTACATAGGGATAGGAGAGGCAACCCCACCCTGTTAACATAGACATAGGCTTGTGGAGAATTATAAATGTTTTGGATCCAGCTGAGGAAGGACTCGGGGAACTGGAATTTTGACAGGGTGTCCCACAGAAAAGGCTAGGACACCCTCTCAAAAGCCTTCTCAGCATCGAGACTCAACATGGCTGTGGGGATGCGTCTAGTTTGAATATATTCCAGCAGTATTATAACCTGATGAATGTTATCCATGATATTCCTTTGCTTAATAAAACCTGGCTGGTCAGGGTGTATAAGTGTTGGTAAAATAGTTTCCAACCTGGCTGCCCAAATTGCCATGAAGATTTTATAATTAACATTCAGTCCATGCATAGCACAGGAGAAACAGAATTCTTAGATTTTAAAAAAGCTAACTTTTAACCCTTAAGAACATGTTGTCTCAGTGGAAATGGAGGGAAGAATTTAGCAAAATGAACATGGAGGATATATATAAAACACTCACCATCAAAATAAATCAAACCATACTTCACCACATACCATACAGAAAGAAATATAATAAAGGGCCCAAAATACCTAGCTGGTTTAACAAAAAATCAAAAAGGGGATCAAAGATAAAAAAAATTATTTAAAATACTGGGAGGAACCAGAACAGGGGCAGGATGGATAAAATTCCAAAAACAGCAGAAATCGTTAAAAAGAGACAAAAAAAAGCAAAGGCCCAACACGAAATTAAGCTTACATCAAAAACAAATGATAATTACAAACTATTCTACTCCTATATAAATGAGAAAAAAAAGGGATCAAATAATGTAGGACCTTTGACTAGACCAGTTGGAACATTTGCAGTATCTAACTCAGACATGGCAGAGGTACAAAATGATTATTTCTCCACAGTATTTAGCACCCAAAACTCTAAAGAATTCAGAGAGCAGAAACCTAAAATCTCCCTAAATCCTATACATATAGACCCTATAGAGATTAATAAATGGCTGTCTACACTGACTCAGAACAAGTCGCCAAGCCCTGGTGGTTTCCTCCCCAGAGTTCTGAAGGAATTAGCTGACGAATTCACTGATCCTATTAGTTATATATTTCAAGAAACACTTAGCGGGGCAAAGTTCCTGAGGCATGGAGGCAAGCTACAGTTATACCTCTGTTTAAGAAAGGTGACAAAAAGACTACCTCTAATAACAGACCTGTGAGCCTGACAAGCACAATAGGCAAAATTCTGGAGGGTATTATTAAAGATTACATAAGCAAATACATTCATACAATAGAGAATAATGGATGAGGAAGGGTGTGATATGAGAATTTAATGCACGCCGAAGTTGTGGGATGCTACATAAACCCCGAGGGCGAAGCCCGAGGGATTTATCAAAGCATCCCACAACGAGGGTGTGCATTAAATTCTCATAGGCACACCCTCCCCATCTTTTATTTTTTATAATAACGGGCCAGCACTTTTTCTCCTGCCCAGTTTTTGTGAGACTATTTGACCCACCCACACATGGAATGTTGGCCAATGAGGCAGCAGCATTGTTTGATTGGCATGGCTCATGAATGTCATAACAACCAGCTGGTTGTTATGGAAAACATCAACCTGGTCAGTACACTGAGAGAAATTCCTGACCAGTTATTATAATCAGCTATCAGATGAAACACAACATGGCTTCACTAAAGGTAGCTCTTGCCAGACGAATATGCTAGAATTTTATAATAAAGTCAGCAAATATTTGGGCAGGAGAAATACAGTGGATATAATTTATTTAGATTTCACTAAAGCATTTGATAAACTTCCACATCAGGAAATAATTAAAGCACTGACCACAATTGGGGTACATGAAAATGTGGTGGCATGGATTCAAGCCTGGCTAAGTAATAGGAGTCAAAGAATTAGTATAAAGGGGGCTTATTCAAACTGGGCCAAAGTGACGAATGGTGTGCCACAAGGGTCTGTTCTTGGACCATGCCTGTTCAATATCTATGTCTTCCAACTAAAATGTGAACAGGAAGGGGTATGGTTGACTAAGTTTGTGGACAATTGCAGGCTAGAGGTAGTACCAGATCCTCACTCCCCTCACTCTGCTATGCAGGATGCCGTAGACCACATTGAAAAATGGTGCATTACATACAAACTACTGCTAAGTCCTGTGAAATGCACTGTTATGCACTTGGGCCTGGAAAATCCCAATAGACCTTATAGGTTAGATAATAATATTTGAAATATTGTAACAGAAGAAAAAGACTTAGGCATAACCATCACAAATGATCTCCAATTTAAAACACATTGTAATAAAACTATCAAGAGAGCAAATGGGGTGGTAAACTGTATCCTGAGGCACACTGCAAGTAGGGAAAGGACTGTTCTGATGCCACTGTTTGGTTCACTGGTGAGGCCTATATTGGAATATGGGGTACAAGTGAGGTCTCCATTCCATAAAGGGGAGATTGACAGATTGGAGAGTATTCAGAAGAGAGTGACAAAATCTATTAGAGGAATGGAAAATAAAAAATATGATCAAAGGCTCACCGAACTGGGACTGTACTCTCTGGAGTACAGGAGATGGAGGGGAGACATGTGTTTATTGTTTAGAGCCCTTACAGATCAGGCTTTATGCGAGAAACATGGATTAGAATTCTGAAGCCAAGTATATTTCACCAGGGCACATCCTCTGCAATTAAAAAGTGAAAACTGCATAACTTGGAAAATAAAAACGTGGTTTAATCAGAGGATAGTGTCATCATGGAATGCACTCCCCCTGGAAGTAGTAGGTAGTTCAGCAATAGACAGTTTCAGATTGAAACTAGACACCTACATAAATTCTGGGTAATGCATTCTAGATTCTGGCGAGCACCATGGGCACAAGTTCTTTTGCTCAGTATGTACCTATGGTACCAGTATCGATCTAGGGCGATAAGAAGCCATATCCAGGATGTCTTTGTCAGGTTTAGGAAGAGCCACCACAATAGCATAGGCCCAGGATGGAGGTGGAGGGTTCCCCTCCACCACAGACTGCACCTGATGCATTCCCTGCAGAGTGGTACCCTGCTTGTTGGAGGCAGTATAGCGCAGTGGATTAAGGCTCTGAGCTGCAGATCTGGAGACCTGGGTTTGAATCCCATAGCCACCTACATGCATACTGTGTGATCCTGAGTAAGTCACTTAACTTCTTGTGCTCCCAGGTCGCATCTGGAAATAAGCTTCAGCTTAGTGTGCTACTCCTGGTTAAACAATGTTCCCTTTCCCTTAAACCCACACCCATTACCCTGGTAGTCTAGTGGCCCCCCGTCCCCGATCGCATGATAAATGTACATTTACCCCGTATACCTGGCAGTCTAGTGACCCCCCTTCCTGATTGCATGAAACATGTAAATATTCCCCATATCCCCTGGTAGTCCAGTGGCACCCCCTCCCTGAAACCATGATCGAATCCTGATAAAACAGTTAATCCCTCCCTGGTAGTCTAGTGGTACCCCATCCCTGAATCCACGATCCAGTCATGTTAATAAAGTCAATCCTTCCGTGGTAGTCCAGTGGTATCCCCGTCCCACAGTTGTGAATGAAAGTGTATGGTACACACTGCAAGCCCATTGGTCGACAGTGTCAACCAATGGACTGCTAGGTGTACTGTATGCTGTCATTCACTGACAGCTCAGTCGGCGGGCAGCCGCAGTGGTGTGTGGAAGGATATGCTTCCCACTGGCTCTATGACCAACTGGCCATTTTGATTTGGGGGGAGTGGGATGGTGTGTGGTCACCGCAGTGGGTGGGAGGGGTCCACAGGACCACCAGGGATACTGAGATTTACGGAGTATTGTACGATCGGGTTCGGGGGATGGGATGGGGCTACCACTGAACTACCAGGGGTGTCCTCTCTTGCCATTATTGTTTAGTAAGTAAGTGAACCCCCAGCTGTATACTGTAAGGAATCATCAGGATATTGTGGGTGTCTCTGCAGGAGACAACAATCTGAAAATCTCACTATGCACTGATGATATACTGCTTTACCTGGCAGAACCAACAGCATCATTACATATACTAATGGATATAATCATTAACATGAGGCTGTTTTTGACCACTGCCGTGCACCCAGCGGGCTGCAGCCCCCTCGGAGGGTGCGTCCTTGACCATCAGGGCCATCATGGGTCCTGCTGGGTCCTGGCATTTCCCTCCACTTTTCTTCCCTTGTGCCCACGCACCGTGCAATGGTTGCAGCAGCTATCTCTGTCTCCGTGGAGGCAGCCAAGCACCCTGGGCATGGGCAAACCCCTCTAGCTGTGCTGTCACACACAGCACAAGCCCCCCAACCCCAAGGAAGGAAAGCAGTGACACTCAATTCTTACCTCTCCAGCTGGCCCCCAAATGACCCGAATCCATTCCTGAACCCAGGTCACCGGCGTGGTGCGAAATGTGGCTTCTAGCACCTCAACCCTCACTGCCACCGGGCTGAAGACTAATGGATATAATTATTAAATTTAAAAAGGGAGTAGAGAGAGTGGTGGGCGGGAAGGAAGGGAGTGAAATGGCCAGATACCTTCCTGATGCATCAGCCATTGGGATATAGATAGAATAGAGAGTATGGTGGAGAAGGGGGAGGGGGATCTGGGGGTGCTGGTACACTTGGGTACCAATGATCTAGTGAACAAGCCTGTGGAGGCAGTGAAGTGGAACCTTAAAAGGCTGGGGACAGACTGAAGGTGCACTTGGCTTCCCTGGCTTTTTTCGAGGTCCTCCCTGTGTGGAACAAGGAGAATGGGTACGATAGAGTAAGGAAGAAAGAGACTGAAGAGTTTAATCGGTGATTGAAATAATGGTGTCAGAAGGAGGGATACCAGTTTTTGGGAGACTTGGGGGAGGGACTTCTAGGACAGTAGGCTCTTCAAGGGTGATGGCCTTCACCTGCCAAGAGAGGGTGCCAGTGCTCTGGGGAAGAAGCTTGACATTTACCTTGGACCATTAAACTGACTATGGGGGAGATGGAGACAAGGGGAACCACTGAGAAGAAATAGCAGGTGGGGAACCTAGCTAGGACTCCCCCTGAACAGGGGACTAGTAGCAGCAAGGCAAGTAACAGTAAGGTTGAAGTTCAAATTAGGTAAGCAGAAGAGGTCAATGAGGGAGACCTGACAAAGCCTACATTCAGCATAAAAAATTAAAAATTAAGGAGACTAGAGAAGAATAAGGGAGAAGGAATAGGAAAAAGCAAGAGGGGATCAGGATAAAGATGGAAAGGGGTATGCCTTAATGTCAGGGCTCAGGGAAATAAAATTAGTGTTCTCCAGGCAATGGCGGCAGACACTGAAATAGATCTAGTAGCCGTCACAGAAACTTGGACCACAGAGAATAATGACTGGGACATAACAGTCCCAGGCTACACCATGTTTAGATGGAACAGAGGAAAAGGTAAAGAAGAAGGCATAGCCCTATATGTCAGAGAGGGGATAGAGGCCATGGAGGATAGAAACATCAGGGGAGGTAATGGGGAAGCAGAATCACTGTGGGTTCAGCTCACAGCATCCTCAGGCAAGAAACTATGATTGGGGGTGATCTACCGACCTCCAGGACAGGGAGAAGAGAGAGATAAGGTGCTAAGGGCAGAACTGGAAAGGGGGCGGCAAATGGGGAGGTGGTGGTGCTGGGAGATCTAAACCTGCCAGATATTGATTGGGTCATTCCAGTGACTAGGATCTCCAGGAATCAGGCCCTACTGGATGCATTGCAGGACTGCCTGCTGGTGCAGCTAGTTAAGGAACCCACCAGGCAGGTTGCTATTGTCAATGTAGTACTCACCAACTCGGAAGTGGTAGGAGGACTGAGGGTAGGGGAGCCACTAGGGTCCAGTGACCATTACTCTATATGGTGCAACCTGACTCTTAGGACAAGTACACCTTATTAAAGGCTGAGATCCTATATTTCAGAAGGGCAGACTTCAATGGGATGAAGGAGCTGGGCCGGGACAAGTTAATCAGAGTGGACAGCATCAGGGATATGGAGGAATGATGGGACCAATCAAGGGGGCCATTCTTGAGACAACAAATTCTTGCATGAGAATGGTAATCAAAAGAAAAAGGTACAAGAGACCAGTTTGGTTCTCTGCAATGGTCAGGAAAGCAGTGAGAGGCAAAAAGGAGGCCTTCACCAGGTACAAGGAAAAACAAGGGTGGAAGGCATGGGGAGAGCACATAATAAGACAAGGGAAACCAAAAGGATTGTCAGAGAAGCAAAGGAAGACACAGGGCTGCGTAGTGCAGAGGGGGTCATGGGTAGGGAAAAATAGTTCTTTAGATATATTAGGGAAAAAGAAAGAAGGGGGAAGAGGAATTGTTAGGCTAACTGATGGAGGTAGGGTAATTGAGGGGGATGGGCAGAAATCAGCCATTCTTGATGACTACTTTTGCTCTGTATTCACAAGGAAAAACAGAGGACCTCTGCCAGAGAGTGGTACTAACACATATACCCTGGGAATCCATTTTGTATCAGGTTAAACAATGGATTGTTCAGACTTCAAACAGAGCTACTGGGTACAATTTAAGGCAGCTGTGGGGGTCCCTGAGATGAGGCAGCAAGTCTTTACCAGTGAAAGGGTTTGGAAAGGGCTAGCAGCCCTAAAGATAGATAAGGCCCTGGGGCCAGATGAGATGCATCCAAGGGTGCTCAAGGAACTGGCAATGGAACTAACTGAACCCCTGGTGGGGCTGTTCAATAGCTCAGTTCAGACAGGAGTAGTTCCAAAAGACTGGAGGGTAGCAGATGTAGTCCCACTCCATAAGGTGGGTGGGCAAGGAGCAATGGGGTAACTACAGATCTGTCTTTCTTACCTCTAATGTGGGTAAACTGATGAAGACATTAGTCAAAGAGGACCTCATAAACTACCTGAAGAGCAATGGACTCCAGTATAGTA
Source organism: Neoceratodus forsteri (assembly GCA_016271365.2). Lineage (NCBI taxonomy): Eukaryota > Metazoa > Chordata > Ceratodontiformes > Ceratodontidae > Neoceratodus > Neoceratodus forsteri. Next base: position 1,286,813,080 of record CM028132.1, read on the forward strand.
AACAGCATGGGCTCGTGGCATCAAGGTCTTGTCAGACAACCTGATAGTATTCTTTGACTAGATGACAGTAGTGGATAAGGGCCATGCTGTGGATTTACTGTACTTTGATTTCAGCAAGGCTTTTGATGTGATGCCTCACAGAAGGTTGCTGAAGAAGCTAGAGGACCTGGGTACAATGAAAGACACGGTCAGATGGGTGAGAAACTGGTTGGAAGGGAGACAGTGGAAGGTTTTGGTTAATAGAGTCAAATCAGTATAGAGAGAGAGGTTACGAGTGGGGTGGCACAAGGATCAGTCCTGGGTCCAGTCCTTTTTTGTTATGTTCACTGGTGACATGGGAGAAGGAATCCAGGGCAATATGTGTCTCTTTGCAGATGACACTAAGCTCTCTGGCAGGGTAGACAGTGAGGAGGGAGTTAGGGAGATGCAGAGAGACTTGCAAAGGCTAGAGAGGTGATCAGTGGTTTGGCAGTTGAAATACAATGCCAAAAAGTGCAAGGTGATGAATTTAGGGAACAAGAACCCCAGGACAGATGGGGGAATAAAGCTGTGCACGACTCTGAGGAAAGAGACCTAGGGGTCATCATCAGTGACTCTTTAAACAATCAAACCATTGTAACAAGGCCTACAGTAAGGAAAACAGGATTCTGGGATGCTGAGGAAGGGATACTGAGGGCAGAAGGAAGGAGGTATTACTACCTCTCTATAGATCACTGGTGAGGCCCCACCTGTAGTACTGTACCCAGTTTTGAAGTCCTAACCTAAGGAAAGATAAGGACAGGCTGGAGACAATGTTGGATAACCAAAATGATTCAGGGCAAGGTGAGCAGATCTTACGAGGATTGGCTCAAGACATTGAACAAATACTCACTGGAGGCCAGAGGAGAGAGGGGAGATATGCTGGAGATCTTCAAGTTCTTGAAAGGAATGATTACAGTAAACATTGAGGAACTATTAAACATAAGTAATGGATCAAGAACATGAGGGCACAAGTGAAAACTGATGGGGGGAGAGTCAAGAGGGAAGTGAAAACGTTTTATTTTATAGAAAGGGTGGTGGAATTGTGAAACAATCTGCCAGATGATGTGGTGGGTTCCAAAATTATCAGTAGTTTCAAACATGGCTGGGACAGAGTGAAGGGCTTAGTGATTGCTCAGGGAGATAGCAGTAGGTTTTGGAGCATGGTAGTGGATAGTTTAAACCCTGTATGGACATAAGTCCCAGGTTTATTCAGGTTTATGGGCATACTGGATGGACCAATGGTCTTTTTCTGCCACCAGTGTCTAAGATTAATTGGTCAAAATAAGAATTATTAAATACAGACCCACATACAAACCTTATATAACAAGAAACACTACCCTTTAATATAGTAAGGGATAAGATGAAATATTTAGGCATATCAAATACAAACTAATAATGAAGGTTCAATGCCTGATTAATCACTTTCCCTTTATTTTAACTTCCACCATTACACATTTTGTGGCATCACCACTTTTTCAGGTTGATGGTCTGTAACTGTATCTTACTCTAATTCACAGGAAAACTCTGGCTAATAACTAATGGTATACCAGCTTACTGAACCTTCTGGGTGACTCATGTATTCCTTATGTTGCACAGTAGTGCTTATAAAGTTATGACTGTTATATCCTGGGACAAGGTATACCATCATAACAGCGACTGCAATTGAGAGACTTGAATATGAGTGACTCAGTTACAGTGCCTGTTATGTGGACTACCATGCAAGGTTAGCGATCAGGGTGACAGGAAGAAGGGGAGGGTGACAGGAAGAAGGGGAGGGTGACTGAAAGAGGAGGGAGGGTATGTAGGGAGTTGTACGGCAGGAGACTGCTGAGCTGGCACCGTGGGGGAGTGGTGAGGGTGGCAGGCTACAGTGGGAAGAGTGCAGGGTTCGGGGCTGGGGAGGGATACAAATATTTATCTCCACGTGTGCTCCGTAAGCAATTTTTTTCCCCCAAGGTTCCCCCCCTTACATGCACCTCCCCTGGAGTTAGTAATCATTAAGTGGAGGGTGTAGGGGGCACAGCCTCCTGCAGAACAACCTCTTCAGTTTTGCCGCTGTTTCTTCACTGCCAGTACACATCACCTTTTATTTTTGGTGATGTACACTTGCTGTAACAGTGATCACTATTCTGCAATCACCATTATGATATGGAACCTGGGACCAAGCATCTTACCGCTTCTGTCAGTAGGAAGATGGCTGGTCCCGGGATACTATAGCCATAACTTTATAAGCACTATTGTGCAACATAAGGAATACATGAGTCACCCAGGAGGTTCAGTAAGCTGGTATATCATAAAAGTTATAGACCACCAACCTGAGGAAGTGGCCATGCCACGAAATGTCATGTAATGATGGAAGATAAAATAAAAGCGAAGTGATTAGTCATCAGGAGTTGAACCTTCATTATTAGTTTGTATTGGACTTTCTCCGGCACAGAACAATTCCTCCATAATAATATTTTTTCAGGCATATCAAGTCATGGGCATCCTAGTCCTTATCTGTATTTCCTAAACTTGAGTTGGACAAAATTTTCATTGATAGAAACTAACCTCAATCCTTTGCTGCAGAGAAGAGACAGATCTCAACAAATGAGTAGATTTACCATTAACCAGGTAGAGTGCAAATTATTACAATGAATGTTCTGCCAAGATTGCTATCTTTTTTGCAGTCTGTTTCAATTACAAACAAACAAACAAACAAACACAATTTTAATAAACTAGATACAGTTATATGGAAATTCCTTTGTTGTGAAATAAGAGCCCCATATACATAGGTTTAAAACTGCCAGATTTTTGGTACTACTGTATCACCAAGTGCCACTAATTAACCAGACCACTGAATATTATGAAAAAGACTCTCTATAGTGGGTAGATTATAAGACTATTCAGGTCAAACAGATAAAAACCCTATATATACTTTTCAAAGAAATAAGAATGTCAGACCTAAAGGAGATAGGAAATTATTTTTAAATATTTAACTGCCCTCCCATCTTCCATTCCATGGCAGTTACGTATTCTGATTTGCTTTGACCAATCTTTATGAATAAATAAGCTAACTTTGGGGTGCCCTCAGATCTACATAGAAATCCACTCTCCTCAGTACTGTAGCTACAGTACTGCTCTTTCTTTTCAAATTTCTAAGGCATTCTATGACATCAGTAACACTGTTCTATGCTATTCATCCGAATGGCCTGGAGTGGTGTTATTGATGTCATACAGGGCTGCAGCCAAGTATTTTGGGGCCTAAGGTAAGTCCTTTGAAATGGGTCACCTCTTCCAAACCAGCTAAGGCCAGGGTCTGGGGGCTGCCAGGCCCCCAGGAGCTCTGAGGGTTTAGATGCTCTATGATGAGTTTTGGGGCTTTTATTGAAGATAAAAGCACACTTCTGTTACATCTTCCCTACCCCTGACTCCAGGGAAAAATTATTTTTCCCCTCCTGGAGTCAGGGATGTGGTAGACTCTGTCTGGCCTTAGAGTCTGCAGCTGGAACTGGGCATGTGCAAGTGGCTAACAAACAATGCCATCAACCATTGCCACTGACAAGACTTTTTCAGACATCAATTAACTCTGGGGAGGTGCTGGAAGTCTGGTGACAAGCAGATGTGATCCCAGTTTTTAAAAAGGGCTCTAGGTAGGATGTAGAAAATTATAGACCCATTAGTTTGACTTTAGTACTGGGGAAAGTTCTTGAAGGAGTTATCAAGGACCATGTAGAAGATTACATGCAGAAAAGGGGGGATATCGATAATACCCAACATGGTTTCACAAAGGGCCGCTCCTGCCAAACTAACCTCCTCAAGTTCTATGGTAGAGTCAGCAAAGCACTTGACAATTCAGATTCAGTTGATGTAATTTTCCATGACTTCTCTAGGGCATTTGATAAGGTTCTGCATGGTGAACTCGTGGACGCCCTCATAAATCATAAAAACAAGGGCAATATATTCAGATGGATAGCATCGTGGCTGTCGGAAAGGAAGCAGAGGGTGTGCATCAGGGGTACATATTTTTAATATTTACATTTCATCATTGGCCAGTAAAACCGATGTCTGGGTTTCCAAGTTTGCAGATGACACTAGGCTGGGGAGTATAGTAAATAACACACAAGATGCAGCTACATTACAAGAAACCCTCTACGAAATGGAGGAATGGTCCAGGAAATATAGCCTATCCTTTAACACGGATAAATGTATTGTAATGCATTTTGGAAAAAATAATATCACTACACCTTACTGGTTAAATGGATACATCCTGAAATCAGTAGTGGATGAAAGGGACTTGGGCATCTGAATTATGCACAATTTAAATTTTAAACAACATAATAGCATGGCGGTAAAAAAGCAGGCAATATACTACACTGCATTACAAGGCATATTAGGAGCTGTGACAGCGAGGTACTCATGCCCCTGAATACCTCCCTGGCGAGACTGAAACTGGAGTAATGTGCGCAGCTTTGGTCCCCTGGATATTAATAATAATAAAATTTATTTATATTGCACCTTTACAAAACCAAGGTGCATTCCAAAAAGATCAAATACAAACATAACAAACAGACAATAATATAAAAACTGTTAAGAACAAATACCAAACATTAATCAAGGCCATATGCCTTATTCCATAAGAAGGATTTAAGCACCTGTTTAAAGCTCCCCACAGTCGAACACTCCTTTAACTGATGTGGTAGAGAATCCAAAGGGTTCGTGCTGCAAACATAAAAGCCCGGGTACCAGCTGATTTCAGTATGACCCTAGGGATCTCTAGCAACCCCTCATCGGCTGAGAGGAGCGACCTCACCGGGTGATAAGGAGTCAGGAGATCTTTCAGGTAGTCAGGGCCCAGATTGTGCAGGGCTTTAAAAGTCAGTAATCCAACTTTGAAGGTGATCCGCCACTGGACTGGTAGCCAGTGCAGATCCTGCAGCACCGGAGTAATATGTGATGTTCTAGGAGTACCTGTAAGTACTTGAGCTGCGGAATTCTGCACCAGATGAAGGCGGCGGATATCAACCACCGGAAGCCCAAGGTAGAGCGAATTGCAGTAGTCCAGGCGTGAGGTCACAAAGGCATGGATCAAAGTTGGCTGATCACCGGACGGAACGAGGTGCTTGATTCTGGCAATGTTTCTCAGATGATAAAATGAAGATTTTACCACTGCTGACACTTGAGATCTTAAGGTCAGCCCATCATCTAAGATCACCCCCAGATCTCGTACCTGTTCAGAGAGCAGTAACTTGACATCCCCACAAAACACTCCAGAAGGGGAGCTGGCCACAGGACCCCCATCCGGCAATCCGGATCCAAAACCAACACCTCCATCTTCCCAGAATTCAACTTCAACCATATGAAAACCGAGATCAATGCCACAGAAAAAATACAAAGAAAGGCTATGCCCATGATCTTGGATTTAAAGGACATGGAATACGAGGTGAGACTGGATGAGCTGGGACTGTACTCCTTGAGTACCGGAGATGTAGAGGGGATGTTTCATTTTTCATTTTTCATTTTAATGTTTTATTCAAAAATTGAATAGTATAGCTCAGACTGAGACAAGCTCATTTCCAGTGAGGTCCTTTGTGCAAAATTTACAATAAGTTATACACAAGAAAAAACAAACAACAAATAGTACAAAATATTACAAAACAGCACCATGACATAACATACATCATACTAATAAATAGGCATAAGTGTATCTCCAAGAATACCAAACAACATCAAGAAAGACAATTAATATAATCACTGAAATTTTGCTGCAGTTCTAATTCTAGCTTCATTTATGAACCAATTCTTTATTGCACTGATACAAATTTGTTTACCCTCAATCCGAAGGATTAGAGGTAATAAATTCCATACTTTGGGATCATTATAGAATATACTGTATGCTTCCTATCTAAAGCTGTTTTAAAGTTTGGGAATTTATATTCTAGTCCTGATGCAGCTCGTAGGCCTTGTTTGACAGGTCTGACCACAAAACTGTTGAGGATATAGACAGGGGCTAGGCCTTTTGAGCATTTTGACGTAAACAGGACTGTATGAAGAGCTCGCCTCTCTGTGAGGCGGATCCATTGTAGTTTTTCGTACAAATCCATCCTGTGTGTTCTTTTTGGGGTGTCCAATACAAACCTAGCCAGCTTGTGATATATTACATCTAACCTGTTTAGACTCCTAACTGATGCACCTGAATAAACTATATCAGCATAATCAATTATGGGCATTACTAATGTTTGTACCACATGCTTCTTAATATACTCTGTCATACAGTGCCTGTTCTTATACAAAAGGCCCAAACATTTCCCCACTTTTTTTTTTACTGTCTTAACATGTGAATCCCATTTTAATGCTGAGTCCAAGTGAATTCCCAGATATTCGTAATTATGTACTTGTTCTAGTAATGTGTTATCAAAGGTCTTAATCTGGAGAGACACATCTGAGGGACTCAAATTTCTCTGTTTCGTAAAAAATATCTCCTGTGATTTCTTGGCATTTAAAACTAGTTCTGGCCCAATCAAAAATTGCTGTAGCTCATCAAATGCCATCTGCAGGGGAGGCTGAATACTATCTGTGGAGGCACCCTCCAAATAAATGATGGTGTCGTCTGCATATAGGTGATTTCTAACCCTGCTATCTGAAATACAAAATGTGTTCATATAAATGTTCATATAAATGTTATACAGAATTGGCCCTAGTGCTGAGCCCTGTGGGACACCTGAAACCATAGTCCTCATATCGGAGCTCCAATCCCCCACAGTTACCATATTTTGCCTCCCTATAAGATATTGTTGAAACCATTTAACTACTAAACTGGACATACCAATATCCCTGAGGTTGGCCAGGAGGATGTCATGAGCTAGAGTATCAAAGGCTTTGGATAAGTTGATAAAGATAGCTCCCGTAGACATCCCCCTGTCCAAAGCCTCATGGATATCCACTATAACTTTTAAAGGAGCTGTTACTGTACTATGTAATGGCCTAAAGCCAGACTGGAAACTATAACCTTTTTCTCCTCTAGAAAGTACTATAATTGATTTGCCAGAAGTCTTTCAAATACCTTTGCAGTGATTGGTAGTAATGATACAGGTCTACAATTTTCAATAAGTATTTTTATGCCAGATTTATATATTGGAACAACTTTGCTGTTTTCCACTTGATAGGAATATCTATCTAGATCAGGGACAAATTAAAAATAAAAGTTAATAGGTGGGCAATTATTGGAGCGGCATATTTCAATAACACAGTAGGCAATTCATCAAGACCAGATGCATTTTTTACATTAAGTTTCAACAAGGCTTCCTGTACTTCTTGTGTCCTTATTTCACGAAAGGAGAATTTCTCTCTTTGCTGAAGTGGGACCAAGTTACCTGTTTGTTCAGGGTCACAATAGCTAATTACTCGGTTTGATTGATTTGTTTCACCATTTGTATTAGGTTGAAGTTGTGTGCCCATGGAGATAAAATACCTATTGAATTCATTCACCACTGATGAGCCCAGGGGGACAATATTTTGGTTTATAGTAAACTTTTCTGGCATATTAAACTTTTTATATTTTGAATTTTTCTCATATATTTCCAAAAATCCCCTTGATTACTTGAAACAGTGGCTGATAGTTCCCTATTGTAGCACTGTATTTCTGCCTAACATTTTTTATGGTTTTCATATTCTGATTCCTAAGTTTCTTGTAGTTGTTCCAGGCATACTGTGTGTTGGTTGTTTTAGCTATCTTCCAGGCCTTATCTCATTGTTTTTTTTAAGTTTATAAAGATCAGAATTATACAAAGGGGCATTTCCTGATTTAATTTGCCTTGACTTCAGTGGGACATGCTTATTGCATATCTCCATGAAGTCGCCATGGAACAACTTCCAAGCATCTTCCACTGTGGACACCAATAATAATCTTTCCCAATTAAGATTTTCCATGTCTAGCATAACTGAATGTAATCAAAGTCCCTGAAAGACCTATATTTTAACATTTTTACCTGCTGTTTAGGTCTATTTCAAGCACAAATGCAATAGACCATTTGATGGTCAGACAATGAGTCAGGTAACACTCCACTCGAGAGAATTTTACCTGGATGGGACAGACTAGATCTAGAACTGCAGATGAGTATGGGCATTTGGTGTTTAACTTAGTGACCTCCTGTATCATTTGTGTCAGGGCCAGAGAGCTACTAAATTCCCTTATATAGTGATTTCCTCCACTTTCTTCCAAGCTACATTAAAATCAACCAGTAAATAGATTTCATGGTTGGACTGGTAGTTCTCCAGAAATGTTGTCAATCGGTTAAATATGTATTGACCTTTCTTGGGGGGACGATAGGCTCCCACTAATAAAAATGGTTTAACATATGGAATTTTTAAATTCAATACTAAGACTTCTACTTCCTCCCAGTCCACTTCACAATCTATTTAAGATATTTCCAAATATTCTAAAGCATATATTACCACTCCTCCAGCCCATTTAGACCTATCCTGTCTCCATAACTTATAACCTTCCAGGGCTACCTTTTGGTCTCCAGTTTTTTGAGTAAGCCATGATTCTGAAACAAAAATAATATCAGGTTTAAAACATATAATCCATTCTTGAAAGTGCGTAAGTTTCTTAGTTAACCTACACATGTTAATATTAATCATACATAATCCTTTCTCCCCCAGTAATTGTGATGTATTATCCCCTTTTACAATTGGCCCGGGATTTGGGTGTATGTCTCCACAGACAATCAGATTAAGTGTTATAAGCATGTTAAGGATTGTGGATAAATGCCCAACCTAATATATGTGCTTGCTATATCGGGCACTTCATGGCAGTGAACTGGTGGATCAGCTTGGCCTGGTTACTAGGAAAAAAAGGGTACTTTACCAGAGCACACACATTCCAGATAACACTGCCAAAGTTTAGAATCAATAAAAGGAAATACTGGTTTAGTGTTAGAGTAATCAAGCTTTGTAACCATCTCCCAGCTGTGGTGGTGGGGAGCAATAGCATGACAGACTTTAAAACAAAATTAGATACATACCTCAAGCAAAAAAAATCCAGGGGTATAGTTCACAACTTGAGGTGAGCTCCATGGACTTTGGTCTACTATGCTCTGTGACAACCTATGTAACCACCCACACTATAGGCATTATTGTAATTTTTTATATAAAGGCTAGGGAATCTCTAGGATTTTAGATGCTCTGCGGTGAGTTTTTGGCATTGTTTAGAGATAAAACATACTTGTAAACATATGTAAAAATTTACCTCCATATGGATTAGCAGCTTATGTAAAATTGGCAGAAATAACAATTCTGACAGGTATGCAGCTTGGTTTACCAGGCAGCCATGACCAGCAGGTATGATTCACTCCCACCCCGTCTTTTCCCACTGCCATTCATCTTTGTAATGCTCCCGAGAAAAGTTGCAACCTTCTGGGCCTGCAACTCTGGAAGTGAGATGTGGACCCATACATGTGCAGCTTCCTCGGGTAACTTAATAATTATGAACAGGGCCGAAACAGGGACACCCAGTGATCCCTTTAGCAAAATACATTACCACAGTTTAAGTAATGAAACATGAGGTGGGACATGCAGTAAGTAACAAGCATGTGGGAGGGGGATTAAGCATAAATTATTACACTCTATTTTAATATCATTGCCAGTACACCAGAAAACACTGGTATCCTGAATATTAACCCAACATCAGTTTTTTTATGTAGTTTAATCCAGGAGCTGAATGCTGCTTCTTTCCACTTATATAAAACTTAGTGTATGTACAGCACAAGGCACACCACAAGACTACACCTGGGGATTGATCCCCTAGAGTGATGATGGAGGTTGGGCAGACAGTGGCAGCACCATTGACAATTTGTTTGTTTCCTTGGAATAGGAGTGGTTCCATCAGACTGGAAAGTAGCTAAAGTAGTGTCTCTTCACAAGAGTGGGAACAGTGATGCAGTGCAAATTATAGACCGGTCAACCTAACCTTGATTATAGGCTGTTGCTGGACAGCATCATTAAGGAACAAATTGTGGCATTCCTGGAAGCAAATGGGTTTCAGAACAGGAAGCAGCATGGGTTTGTAGCAGGGGATATCTTGCCAAACTAACCTGATTGGCTTGTTTGAGTCACAAAGGTGGAAGACAGGGGTCAAGCGGTGGATGTGTTTTACCTTGAGATAGCAAAGCTTTCAATTCCATTCCACACAGGAAGCTAATACAAAAGCTGGGTGACCTGATGGTAGGGGACAAACTGACCAGGTGGATATGGAACTGTTGAGGGGGGGGCATGACTCAGAGGGTTGCAATCAATGGGGAGCACTTAAAGCCAAGGGGGATCACAAGTGGGATACCGCAAGAATCAGTTCTGGAACTGGTGCTCTTCAATATCATAATTTGCAATATAAGAGAAGGCGATCCAAAATAAGGTTATTCTCTTTGCTGATGACACTAGGATCTGTGGCAAAGTGGACACTGAGGTGGGAGTTACAGAAATGAAAATGGGCCTGAAAAATAGAAACATAGAAACATATAGAAACATAGAGGTTGATGGCAGATAAGGACTGCAAGGCCCATCCAGTCTGCCCATTTCTTTTTCTACCTTATAAATGTGCCATCGGCCTTTGCTCTGCCAGTGGCCTATCTATTCATACTCATCTGTATTGCTCCCTTATGCCTATCCCATGCCTGTTTGAAGCCCTGCACTGTATTCATAGCCACCACTTCCTGAGGTAGGCCATTCCATGCATCCACCACTCTTTCTATGAAAAAGAATTTTCTCACATTCCCCTTTAATCGGCCTCCCTCTAATCTCATGCTGTGTCCTCTTGTCCTGCTATTTTTCTTATATTTAAACATGTTAGACTCTTTCACCTTGTTGATGCCCTTAAGGTGTTTGAATGTTTCGATCATATCACCTCTCTCCCTCCTTTGCCCAAGGGTATACATATTGAGCTCCGTTAATCTGTCCTCATATGTCTTCTGATGCAGTCCCTGCACCATTTTGGTTGCCATTCTCTGGACTGCCTCAATTTGGTTAAAAAGTGGTCCAGATTATGGCAACTAAAGTTCAGTACAAAAAAACATGAAAAGTGATGCCCAACGATAGAACATTAAAACAGACTACTAGATATGAGGAGAGGAACAGCTACTGATACTCCAAGTAAGCCATGGCATACCAAGTTAAGTAGCAGGGGGGTAGCAAGCAAGCTGGCCAGCACTGCTCTGCCGTCTCTAGTCCATCGCGTTTAAATTCTTTTATTTGGCTTAGCAGGCTTTTTCTTTTCTCTTTCAGCTTTGTTTTGGGGGGAGGTGGCAGAGTGGACTGCGGACTTTGAAGCTGAAGGTCTCAATTAGGTCTGCATAATCCACCTACATAGTGATCGGCTGTGCCATCTGGTAGAAGGTGTGGCAAGTCTGGGGTAGTGAGATTAAATGCCCCAGCAAAGTTAGAAGTCATATTATTAGTTCAGTTGTACTGGGAGTGAGATAAGCAGTAGAAGAACTGAGGAGCAACAGATAGAAGAACAGACTCAAGAGCTCGCTAAAAGAATGAAAACTTCATGTGGAGTGGCAAATGGAGTGAATCTGCCTACCTGTGGGGGAGAGAGAAGAAATATCTGCCATGGTCCTGGACTCAAGGTGCAGTCAGAGGCGTTTACCAGTGGGCAGCAAGCACCACACTAGCAGAGCAGACAGACAGCAGGTCTAGTGTGGGAATCATCTGATTGGAGCCAGGAACCTTGAACATGAGTCGTGGGGGGGGGCACAGACATAAACAGCAGTGGGGAAAGGGTAGCAGTGTGGCAGGTTGGTGTACAAATCTGAAATGCCTGGCTACACCCCTGAAGAGGAAGGGTGGTGCAGACACATGTGGAGAGAGGTCTTTGGGGGAAGGTCACCACTAGTGATAACCTCAAGTCCACTGCACAGTTTAACAAAGCATATGGGAAGGCAAACACGATGCTGGGATATATAAAAAGGAGATGTGGTAGTAGGAGGAAGGAGCTGATACTACTCCCGTACAGGTCCCTGATAATGCCACACCTGGGGTACAGTATGGCATTCTGGAGTCCACATCTCAAGAAAGACAAGGACAACATAGGGACCATACAAAGAAGGGCCATGAAGATGATCCAGGGGCAGCAAGGGAGGCTGTATGAGGAAAGGCAGGCAGTCCTTGGCATGTTTTAGCTGGATGCCAGGAGGGAAAGATGGGGATATGATTGAGGTATACAAGTGTTTGCAAGGAATAAACAGGGTGGATTGTAAGGACTTGTTTATTTATTTATTTGTTTTATTTAAAAGTTGATAACCGGGAAAAGCACCATGAGCCGAAACTCGCTTCCAGGTGTGACCCGGAGGAAGGGAAACAAGGCAAAAATACACAGAAGGCAGCATTAAAAAAAATTCATAGACAAAAAAACAACACATAAATCTGGGACTTGCAAGACCCATTTACAATTGTCAAAAAAAACCACGCAACAACAAACAGCAGCAATGTACAGAGCAGTAAAGAGACTCATACTTAAGGAGGGGGGTAGGCTATACAAGCCCCCAAAATAAATTACTATAGCAACAAGTTAGTCAGCACCACCAGATAAACATTGTTAGGGCAATAAGGGTTGGGGGCATTGGGAGCAAGGCTGATAGGGAAGAATTCTTAGGAGCCTCTTGAGTCTAGAGAGGGAGGAACAAGAGCAGAGGTTGGAGGAAAGTTTGTTCCAGAGAGAGGGGGGAAGGAAGGAAAAAGAGGACTGTCCGGAGACAGAGTGGGGAAGAGGTATGGAAAAAGAATGAGAGTCTCAGTGATGGAGGGAGTAGTTGGCAGAGACAGCTTGGGAGAGCCGAAAGGAGAGGGAGGGAGGTAGGCAGGGAGCCAAACCAAAATTTAGCAACAAAAGTAACATAGTGAATCAACTGTGGGATAAGGTGGTAAGGGATAAGGGAGGATAGAGGAGACAGTGGTGAGTGGTAAGTGTGTGTTTACAAGGAACAAGGCCAGAGTAACTAGAGGACGGGTGGAAACTGGTGTGTGTGTGGGGGGGGGAGAATTCAGGAGTGACATGAGGAAGTTCTTCATGGAGCAGGTGGGGGAGAAATGGAACAGACTGCCCAGAGAAGAGTTTGAAGCTAAGACTGTGGCAAGGTTTAGACTTGGAAGAGAAGGATATAAGGGAATATTTCTGATTCTAGAACTCTGAACTGACTGGCTGTGTTTGAGAAGAGCTCCCAAAGCTAAGTGCTTTTTGATATAATTTTCAGTTTAAAAATTGTTTTGTTTTATGTAAATTTAGGTGATTGTGAAAGACAACCCTGTAAGCTCCAGGAAGATATAAAATTTGTGTGGTAGATATTTGTTGAAGTCAGAAGGATCAACACATTTATTTAGTGTGATCTTTCTACTCTGATGTGGTTAATTTTAATACTATTGTTTAAACCCTTCTGTATGTGCCTTTGTGGTGTCTGATATTGAGAACCTAAGTGTCATTTGTGAGTATGCTGTCTGTTTTGGTAGGTACTTTATTTTCTTTGTTAAACAGCTGAGTATACCTATTGCCTAATACTTTATAGTACATTGTATCTTTTTGCTCAGTCTCTGATTTTTCTCTTCTTTCTCCAATGTTTTAGAACTGTTTAGTTATTGTGGCAGAGGTGTGGTACTGTGTTCTTTCTTGTAGTTCAAGGTGCTTTTGGAACTGCTGATTTCTATTGGTTTAAACTACTACTTTTTTTCTATTTTAAAAAGCTACATCAACTTGGTTTGTTGTCACCTGTTTGTTGTTGCTAAGTAGCAGATGTTTTGCATTGTGCTCTGATTCTGTGATAGAATCTGTATTAGTAGAAGGTAGATTATTGTGATTGTAGTACCTTTTGATGGTAAGGATAAAGAGGTGAGATAGAAGTGTATGTATTTTCAAATATTATAGAGGAACAGTGGCAGGATTTTAGGACAGTAAATTAATAAAAAGGAACTAGGAGCTTCTTCAGTAGCAGACAAGTAGTGGAATAGCAGCATAACTGCAGTATAATGTGGGAGTGGTGCAATGCAGTGGGTGTGGGGCAGCCATATTCAGGCAGATCTTCTGGACACTGAGGTGCTGCCCTATCTGCATGCATCTTTCTGGACTGCGGGATGAGGTAGCCAGACTCAGGGCGGAAGTAAACTGGGTCAGGAGTACCATCACCCTATCCAGAGACCACTCAGTCCAATGCAGCTGCCTCAAAGGATGCAGAGAACGAGGAGTACTTGGATGACAGTGGGCTCAGGAGGGTTAGACCAGTCAGGCAGAGGCACATCCCAGATCCTATTCCACTCAAGAACTCATATGCCACACTGCCAAACAGGGACAACCAAATAGAGGTACCAGAGAAATGGAAGGAAAGGATGTGGAGGTTAGCCAAGTGCAAAAGATGGAATTAGCGCCCAGGATGTGGATAGGCAGAATAGGGCAAAATTCAGCAGAAAGGCAGACAGCAAGGTGAACCAGGGATAAAGGACAACCAAGGAAGGGGCTGGAGTAGAACAGCGAAACAGTCTAGGGAGGTCAAATCATGGAAAGTCATGTGCAAATGCCAGGAGCCTTAGCAACAAGATGGAAGATCTGGAGGCTGTCATGGTGCAGTCAGACCCTGGACATTGTGGCCATCACTGAAACCTGGTGTAATGATAACCACAACTGGGAGTTGGCCATACCTGGCTACAACATATTCAGAAGAGACAGGGCAGGCAGCAAGGAGGAGGAGTGGCACTGTATGTGAAAAATGACATAAGGGCCACAGAGATCCAGGAGGAACAAAATGGGGAGAGATACTGTGGGTTAAGCTGGAAAGGAAAATGGGGCCAGCCATCTGCACAGGTGTGGTCTATAGACCACCAGCCCAGGAGGAAGAATTAGATAGGGAGCTGATGCTAGCCATCCAGAGGATGGCAGACAAGGGTGAGGTAGTACTGGTTGGAGACTTCAATATTCCAGACGTGGACTGGAGCATCCCAGCAGCAGCATCAACTAGGAGCAGATTTATCCTGGACTCCCTTCAGGGTGCTTTCCTCAAGCAACTGGTCATGGAACCAACTCAGCAGAAGGCAATACTGGACCTTGTGCTCACAAACAGGGACAGTGTGATGGGGGTAGCGTGGGGAACACCTGGAGAACAGTGACCACTGTCACTGTGGTTTGAAATCACAGAAAGAGCAGAACCAAACCACACAAAACACGTATCCTGGATTTTAGGGGACAAACTTTGGGAAAATGGGAGATACTTGAAAGAGGCATTAAGGAATGGGGCAGGAATCAGGGTTGAGGAACAGTGGGAAGTATTTAAAATGGGGATTACAAGAGCAACAGAATTATGTATTAAGCAGGTTAGCAAGAGGAAAAGGAAGAGGAGACCATTATGGTTTTCCAAAGAGGTAGCAAAGAAAGTGAAGCCAAAAAGATTGCATTCAGGCAATACAAAAAGACACAGGCAGAAAGGGATAGGGAGAAGTACCAGGAGAAGCAAAGGGAGGCAGGGAGGTCAGTAAGGGAAGCCAAAGCTCAGACAGAAGAACACATTGCAAAATCAGTGGGTAGAGGGACAAAACCTTTACAGGTACATAAGTGAAAAAGAAAGGCAAAGGAGGGATAGTGAGACTGAAGGGGAGGATGGGGGCTGTGGAGGATGACAACAGTAAAGCTAACATATTGAACAGGTATTTCTGCTCAGTCTTTACTGAGGAAGAGGAGGGTAATGGGTCTGAATGGGTACAAGGGGTGAGAATGGTGCAGAAATGGACACAAGTCCCTTTACTAGAAAGGGTCCTGAAGAACTGGAAGTAATAAGAGTTGATACAATAGGGCCAGATGGGGTGCACCTAGGGTCCTTAAAGAACTAAGAGAGGTGGTGGCTGAATTCTTGCTATCCTGTTTAGCCAATCACTAGAAACAGGGAGATACCCAAAGACTGGAGGATAGCAGATGTAGTCCCCTTATACAAAAGTGGGAACAAAGAGGAAGCGGGGAACTACAGACCAGTCAGCCTCACCTCGGTAGTGGGGAAGATCATGGAAGCACTACTGAAGGAGAGATTGGTGGAACATCTGGTTGTCAATGGACTACAGGACCCAAGGCAGCATGGTTTCACCAGGGGAAGGTCATGTCAGACCAACCTCATTGAATTTTTTGACTGGGTGACTAGGGAGGTGGATCAGGGGAGGGCAGTGGATATGGCCTATCTGGACTTCAGCAAGGCCTTTGACACTGTGCCACATAGAAGACTATTACACAAACTGGGGAATATGGTTGTGGGCAGGACAGTAGTGCGGTGGGTAGGTAACTGGCTAGGCAGCAGGACACAGAGGATGGTGGTAAATGGCTGTCACTCCACAGAGGGAAGAGTGACCAGTGGGGTACCACAGGGATCAGTGCTGGGACCGGTACTATTCAATATCTTCATCAGTGACATTGCACATGACCTAGAAGGCAGAATTTCACTGTTCGCTGATGACACAAAGCTCTGTAACAGAGTAGACACACCAGAGGGTGTAGACAGAATGAGAAGGGACCTGCAGAAACTTGAAGAATGGTCAGGGTTTGGCAGTTGAAATTCAATGCAAGGAAGTGCAAGATAATGCATATGGGGCACAAAAACCCTGGCACAATATATCAGTTGGGGGGTGAGGATATAGCATGCACCAAGCAGGAAAGGATCTTGAGTTATCATCTCTGATGACCTCAAGTCAGGGAAACAGTGTGACAAGGCAGCAGGTAAAGAAAGTAGGATGCTGGGATGCATAGGCAGGGCATCACCAGCAGGAAAAGGGAGGTCATAATTCCACTATACAAGACACTAGTGAGGCTGCACCTGGAGTACACTGTGCAGTTCTGAAGACCTTACCTACGTAAGGACATAGACAGGGTAGAGAAGGTTCAGAGGAGGGCAACAAAGATGGTGCATGGATTGCATCACAAGTCCTATGAGGACAGGTTGAAGGCACTGAACATGTGCTCCCTGGAGGAGAGGAGGGAGAGAGGGGATATGATAGAGACATACAAGTATCTTACAGGGAGGAACAGGGTGCAGGAATCCACTATTTTTAAGCGAAAAAGATGTTCCAGGACTAGAGGGCATGGGATGAAGTTGGAGGGAGGACGATTCAGAGGAAACGTGAGGAAGAATTTCTTCACAGAACGGGTGGTGGACAAGTGGAACACCCTGCCAGAGGAAGTGGTGGGGGCTGAAACAATCACGGGATTTAAGAATGCATGGGATAGACATAAAGGAATTCTGGAGGTCAGGGGTAAGGGGCAACAGACTTCCTGGAAAACATAAACTGAACTTACAAACTTAAATGGGCAGACTGGGTGGGCCATAGGCCCTTATCTGCCAACACTGTCTATGTATCTATGTATCTATGTAATATTGGGACCCACAGGCAGAAGGGGGGAAGTGATACCTGGGCAAGGGGATGACAATCAGCCACTGGGACTATCAAATCTCTAAATCCAGTCTGGCATTTGGCCAAGCACGGAGCCAGACAGGGACACGGGCAGGCTGGATGTCCCTCTGGGTCTTTGTCTGATGATGCAGTCTATGTTTTTATGTAAGACAAAAAGGTGTGCCTGGTCTTACCATCATTCAGTTGGTAGGTACTTGAGCCGGTTTTCCTTACCGTGGCATTTGGACTGGAGGATAGATAACCAGCCAGACAGCCAGACAGACATAACCTAGTTTATTCATTAGCGCTTAAAACACTAATCTATCATAGAGGACACTGAACAAAAAACTAGAATTTTGCCAAGTCAAATCTTTTAACAGTAGTGGAAATGGAAGCCTTTGATAGGGGGATCCAGCACCATTGGGACTAGGAGGCTACAACACTCGTAGTGGTCCTTGTGGTCTGGGGCATCTTTCCCAATAGAATGTTTACACGGGAGCAGTTATTCTCCACTTTTCCTGAATCAAAAATCATTTACACATTTTACTGCATGTGATTTCAATTTGTGCTGAAAACCACAGAACCAGTGTATTCTGTGCACAGTTCACTTTTTGTGCAACAACTTGAAAGGGAATATTCCTTGGAGTTCATGCGCCAATGCCTCATTCCTATCACTGTTCTTAAAAACATAACAACATTTTGATCTTGCATTGTGCATAAATAATAACCTGGTTGATTCATGTGAGCAGTTAAAAATACTTTCGCATATTGTCTCTTTTTAAGTAGAACTGCACACCGAACATGCAAGTCATTTTTCCACATAGAAACTGTTTTTTAAAAAGCGGTTCCAATTCTTTTATTGTTTCATCTTTAGTGGACTTTAAATAACCTCAGTGAATGTTTTTGATTTACACACTGGTGCTGAGTGCCTGTTTAGAACTTGATAGTGTAGGTTGTGTCCCTCTCAGCCAGATTAAAGTAAAAAGGATCGCTCCAATAGCCTGGTTGGTGCAAGGATTAAACCAGACATATAGTTACATCAAATAAATGTAGCACTCTGCTACCCAGTGAAAACATGACAGTTCAAACCAAATTTAATATAGAAGTTTCAAAAAATGTTTATTCTGTTACAAAAGGTTAAAATGCCATCCTATATATAGTGAGACAAAAAAAACTCTCAACATTTCGTACCTTTTATGTAGCACTTCATCAAGAGATATACGCTCTTACAACACACAGTATTTTATAGTGTCATGCATAGTCAAAAACATGTGCAAATCTGTTAATACAACAATAAAAACAATCATTTGTCAATGCTGGATGTTTGTCAGTGGTACAGAAGCCCTGTGGTACTAGATGCTTTGCATGCTTGCAGTGGGAATAATGGTAAAGGACATGCTGGCAGAGGGTTAACACTGAGGGTCTTCAACCACCTGTGAAGTGCGCTATACAATTCCCATAGAATCACATTATAAATTGTAAGTAAGCAATAATGCTCCACAGGAACGGCAGTAATGCCAAACTACCACACAGCCCAGGTAGGTTGTGAGGCACTAGGCACAGCTGAGTGCCTCAACCACCTGGGTAGTGTGTATGCCTTCACTCAGGCGCCGAAGGCACCTATGCTAAGATGGAAGAGCATGTTAAGGACTTGGGAGAGTCAGCAGATGGCTGCTCTGAGGAGCACCAGGTCCTTGGCTTCTTCACCTGGAAACAGACATAACATTCAAACTGACATCTGGCACACAGCTGAATGACACAAAGTAAAACCATAAAAGGGGAAATGGCAGCAGAGTGAGATGTAGCTGTGGGTAGTATGGAGAAGGCAGTTTTTATATGCACTGACTAAATGTAAGGAAGAAAGTGACATGTTTTTGGGTGGGTGCATGAAAAATGCGGCATGCCCTAGATCACTTTGCCGGATAATGTAAAGTGAAAACTTTAGAATCTGTGGCTCGCACTGTCATGGCGAGGGAGCATTAACAGAACAGGGGAAAATAGAAATGGAAACATCAAGTGTACTACAGGTTTTCACTCCCCCCACCTTTTCAGAAGGTGGGAGGTGGGAGCTATTTGAAAAGCAAATCGCAGTTTGGTTAATTGGAGGAGTGAGATCCTCAGATTGTTTCTGACACCCATGCATTGCAGACTAGGAACAGGGAGTGTACAGTATACACACACAAGCAAGTACCATAGCTACATTGCACTTACGAAATAGGAATCACCAAGATGAGGCAGAGGCAGTGTTATTATGCCTCTCAGCAGGAGGAAACAGGGAAATATCAGTCAGACTGAGACAGCCTGTAAACAGGGTTGGGACATAGGCATGCAACTTTGGGGAAATGGCTAATGGTTTGATAGGGGCACAGTTCCATAATAAGACAGGCTTGGGCAGATTAGATGGGGCTTGGTGGGGCAGCAGGTGCATCTGAAACTGCTTGCCAGTTTCGTCTGGTGGCAGGTGGGACCTCTACAGGGGCACGGATGTCAGAAACAATCTGAGAATTCCTCTCTGCCAATTAACCAAACTGCAATTTGTTGTTCAAACAGCTCCCACTTCCTGCCTTCTGAAGGAGGGGAGTGGGTGCACAACTGTTGTACACTCAATGTTTCCATTTCTATTTTCCCTGCTCTGTCAATGCTGCCTTTCTGTGATAGTGTGAGCCACAGATTTTTGAATTCCCATTTTACATTATCAGGCAACGTGATATAGGGCATGCTGCATGTCTCACACATTCACCCACTGACACTCCCTTTTCTTCCTTGCATTTAGTCAGTTCACATGAAAACTGCCTCCTCCATACTACCCAGAGGTACATTTCACTCTGCTGTCATTTTCCTTGTTTTGCTTCCATTCTGTGTCACTCAGTTGTGTGCCACTTAAATTGGAATATTACCTCAGTTTCCTGGTGCCGGGCCTACACTGAGCAATTTCACGACCATTGTTGCAATGTCTGCTAATTAGAGATGCTCACCAATAATTCATGAACAGTGTCAGAGAGTGGCAAGAATGGTCCAGAAGTGCCCAGAGGAGGTTCCATGACTGGTTGGAAACCAGACAAGGCCTACCCTGAGCAATTTCATGATCATTGTTGCAACTTCTGCTAATTAGAGATGGTCACCAACAATTCACAACAGTGTTAGACTGTGGCAAGAGTGGTCCAAAAGTGTCCTGTAGAGATCCCATGACTGGTTAGAAAGCTGACTGGACCAACACTGAGCAATTTCATGACCATTGTTGCAACTTCTGGTAAGCAGAGGTGCTCACCAATAATTCATGAACAGTGGCAGACTGTAGCAAAAGTGGTCTGAAAGTGTTCAGTGAAGGTCCCATGACTGGTTAGAAACCAGACTGGGCTTGCCCTGAGCAGCTTTGTGACCATTATTGCAACTTCTGATAATTAGAGGTGTTCACCAATAATTCACAGTGTCAGACCATGGCAAGAGTGGGTTGAAAGTGTCCAGTAGATGTCCCATAACTGGTTAGAAACCAGACAAGGCCTACCTTGAGCAGTTTTGCAGCCATTGTTGCAACTTCTGCTAATGAGACATGCTCATCAATAATTCAGGAACAGTGTCAGACTGCGGCTAGAGTGGTCCGAAAGTGTCCAGTGGAGGTCACGTCACTGGGCAGAAACCAGACTGGGCCTTAGGGCTGCCATCTTTGGATGAGATGAAAAACGAATACTAAACCACTCCCCCAAACTCCACCCCTAACTTCGCCCCTTTTATGACTGATGAGGGCATTGCTTGGACTCTGATTCACTTGATTTATTCAGAATTACTGCTGATATTGCATTGTGTACAACTTATTTAAATTACATCATGATTATTATTTTTGCTTTGTTTGATTTAGATTTAAATATTTTAAATTTCAGTGTGTGCTAACACTGGGTGGGGTAAGAGAGGGGGTTCAGGGGACTTTGCATTCTGTGTACACAGCGTAGCTCACACATTGAGTAACTACAAGGACACCTCTGACAACCGGCTATTTTAGATCAGGCGGCCTTTTCTGGTAAAACTCTTTTAATAAATAAATAAACTGCACCAGTAATGGTGGATGAGATGTAATTACAAATATAATCTGCCATTTTAAGATGTGCTACTGTCCCTCCTGTTGCTCCTAATTTAAAGTTATTTGTAATGTCAGAGAAGTTTTTAAAAGTGGTAGGAACTATTCTATGCTGTTAAATACCCTATTTTTTCCATGTCAGTCATACATAGCAGGTAGCATGATATGTGATATGTAGCATGGAGGCA
The DNA here is from genome assembly GCA_016271365.2 of Neoceratodus forsteri. Lineage (NCBI taxonomy): Eukaryota > Metazoa > Chordata > Ceratodontiformes > Ceratodontidae > Neoceratodus > Neoceratodus forsteri. Next base: position 1,286,834,743 of record CM028132.1, read on the forward strand.
GTATAAAGCAGTGGCTTAAGGCTCTGAGCTACAAACCTGGAGACCTGGGTTTGAATCCCACAGTCCACACTTGCATACTGTGTGACTCTGAGCAAGCCACTTAACTTCCTTGTGCTCCCAGGTCGCACTTATAAACAAGCTTCAGCTTAGTGTGTCTCGCCTGGCAAAAATGAAAAAAAAAATAATAATGTTTTGAGACCTTTTTGATAAATTACATTTGTAGTGCCATCAAATCTAGATTGTGTTCCTTTCATCTCAGCAGCTACTGCTCTCTCTCTCTCTCTCTCTCTCTCTCTCTCTCTCTTCCTTTTCTCGTTGCTGTGGCTTAGCATGACATTAGCTACACTATTCTGTGCTGTTCATCTGAAAGCCTGGCATGGTCTTCCTGGAATATCCAGGTAGTATGAAAATTGACAGCAATAATTACTGAGGAGAGAGGGGTATAGTATTGCTAGAAATGGAATAAAATATTAGATTATTAATTTAACAACAAAAGGGCCAACCCAGTAGCACTGAGGGTTGAGGCACAGGATGCCACACCTCACACTGCACCGGTGACGCAGGTTCAGGAGCGAGCCCGGGCACTGGGGGTTGGCAGGTGAGGGAGTTGGATTGAGCATCCGGAGGACTGCTGTCCTCTCCCTGGGAGGGATCCAGGTGTTTCCCGGTGCATTAGTGGCCCCCGGTGGAGACTGAGGGTACTACATGTGTGGGACCAAGAGATCAGGGGACGAGCATAGCAGGCGTCTACGAGGGCAGCCTGCGTGCTGACGCCATTGCACGCCATGCTTGTGGGGGAAAGAAAAAGAGGAAAGCCTCCTACACTATTGGTGAGATGACAGTGGCCCCAGGGGAATCGCCCACCACCCAAACGCCGGCCCAGACATTCCCGGATCTCTATCTCTCTCCATGGGCTGACCCATCGACAGCAGGTAAGGCACTTCATACTTAGGAGCCTACTGCTGAGGGAGGGCAGAATCAGCCCTGGAGATGGTACCAGAGGTCGAGCCTGCCTGTGGTCATTCGGGGAAGGGACCCTGGGAGATGCAGAGGGTTCAGGTTGGGAGTAGGGTGAATTCCGAGTGGGCACTCCTGAAGGATGCCCGGGGCTGTCGGTGTATAAATAAAATAAAAAAAATAAATAAATAAATTTAACAACAAAAGGGTAACAAATATTAGACTATAGGACAGACTCTAAAAGAGAAACCAGAGAGCATTTAAAGGTATAAAAGTATTCCCTATCACAGCAGTCGAAGACCATACTCACAATGCAGCCTGGAAAGGATTAGGTTAATTTGCTGCAAATGGTCTTAATGGCCCTACTTTACACCTCTCAGACTGACTGGTATACAAACAAAGGTCTGCATAACATCAGAACTTGTTTGTAACCTGAACATGCAAGTAAAATAGTGAATGATTTAACAGAATCTGTTTTACAAGTACGTGAGCATTCAAAATTACTGAAAACGTATTGCCTCTGAATAAAACTGGATTAGCAGATGAGGTTTCTGAAACACGGATTATACAGTCCACAATGGGACAGGAGGCAACCATAATGTGGTGCCTGTCTGAATGTCTAAGGGTTTCAGAAAAATGAAGGTGTTAATTAAGGTGGTATTGTTTACCCATCCCAGGAATAACCTTCCAATTTGCTGTGTGAAGTTAGAGGTGACAACTGGGCAAACAAGGACACATTTAGGCTTTTTTATGTGCCCTGCACTTGAAGGCACTTCCTGATTAGCATGCACTGCAAGCAAGCAAGCACACTGAAATGTCAGACACTTGCTTACAGTCAGATGAGAAGAAAATGAAACAGAGTTAGTGGAGGATCTCACAGATGCTGCTTGACCCACTATAAAAACCGAATTTACAATGGTGAAAACAGGAGGACCAAATCTGGACCTAGAAAACCGAATCCATTCAGTCAAAAACTGAGTAAGTGGTAACCTTACTGGGCCTACTCTAAGCAATTTCATGACCATTCTTGCAATTTCTGCTAATTAGAGGTGCTCACAAATAATTCACAAACAGTGTCAGACTGTGGCAAGAGCGGTCCGAACATGTCCAGTGGAGGTCCCATGACTAGTTAGAAACTAGATTGGATCTACCCTGAGCAATTTTAGAACCACTGTTTCAACTTCTGCTAATTAGAGGTTCTCACCAGTAATTCACGAACAGTGTTAGACTATGGTAAGAGTGGTCCAAAAGTGTTCAGCGGAGGTCCCATGGCTGGTTAGAAACTAGACTGGGCCTATTCTGAGCAGTTTATTGACCATTGTTGCAACTTCTGATAATTAGAAGTGCTCAGCAAAATGTCACAAACAGTGTCAGACTGTGGTAAGAGTAATCTGAAAGTGTTCAGTGGAGGTTCCGTGACTGGTTAGAAACCTGACCGGGCCTACTCAGTACAGTTTTTTGACCATACTTGTAACTTCTGCTAATTAGAGGTGCTTACCATTAATTCACAAACAGTGTCAGATCATGGCAAGAGTGGATTGAAAGTGCCCAGTAGATGTCCCATGACTGGTTAGAACCCAGAATGGGCCTACACTGAGCAGGTTTGCAACCATTTTTGCAACTTCTGCTAATGAGAGGCGCTCATCAGTAATTCAGGAACAGAGTCAGACTGTGGCAAGAGTGGTTCAAAAGTGTCCAGTGGAGGTTGCATGACTGGTTAGAAACCAGACTGGCACTACTCAGACCAATTTCAGTACCATTCTTGCAACTTCTGCCAATTAGAGATGCTCACCAATAATTCACAAACAGTGTCAGACCATGGCAAGAGTGGGTTGAAAGTGTCCTGTAGCTGTCCCATGACTGGTTAGAAACCAGACTTGACCTACCCTGATTAGTTTTGCAACCATTGTTGCAACTTCTGCTAATGAGAGGTGCTCACCAATAATTGAGGAACAGGGTCAGACTGTGGCAAGAGTGGTTGAATGACTGGTTAAAAATCAGACCAGGCCTATCCAGAGCAATTTCACGACCATTCTTGCAACTTCTGCTAATTAGAGGTGCTCACCAATAATTCACAAACAGTGTCAGACCGTGGCAAGAGTGGTTCAAAAGTATCCAGTGGAGGTCCCATGACTGGTTAGACACTAGACCAGTCCTACCCTAATCAATTATGTGATCATTGTTGTAAGTTCTGGTAATTAGAGGTGCTCACCAATAATTAATGAATAGTGTCAGACTGTGGCAAGAGGGGTCCGAATGTGTTCAGTCGTGATCCCATGACTGGCTAGAAACCAGGCCAAACCTACCCTGAGCAATTTCATGATCATTGTTACTACTACTGGTAATTAGAGGTGCTCACCAATCATGATGTCATTGATGTCATCAGGTCAATCAGCAGTAGAATGAAAACTATCCACAATATTCCCAGTGGGCGTAGCATATTCCATTTATGCCCATACCCCCAAGAAAGTGAAAAAAAATCATTTAATTTCCTGCCATTTTTACTGATTATAAAAAATCTTAAAGGTATCTATAAATGAAACATCACTCATTTAGTAGGCATTTTTGCATTGAACAACTTTTGTGCTCAAAGTACCATGCTATATTTTTCATTTTAAAGCTAATTGCATTTATATGTTGCAACAAGTGAAAAAAAATATGTTTTTGCTGTCATTTGCTAATTATAAAAAAAAAACTAAAAGGTATAAATAAACACTACTCATTTTGTAGATAATTTTGTGATGAGCAAATGTCATGCTCACAGTAGCATGCTGTCATTTTTTGTTTTAAAGTTCTTCGCATATGTTTGTTGAAACAGTGAAAAAATTGAATTTTCTGCTGTCTTTTTTTGCTAATTATAAAAAAACTAAAAGTTATCTGCAAATGAAACACAACTCATTTTGTAGATATTTTTATGCTGAACAACTTTCTTGCTCACAATACCATGTTGTCATTTATCAGTATAAAGTCATTGGCATTTGAATATGTTTAAGTACAGCTAGCATAGTGGGGAGGGAGGGAGAGAGATAGAGAGAGCGAGAGAGAGAGAGAGAGAGAGAGAGAAACATGTTTTTTTCCTATTACAGCCCATCGGAGCCCCTGCATGCTTGAAATTCCAGGCTTATTACATAGACAGCTATGCTGCTACATCAAAGGAAAGAGCTGTCACAGGATTAAGTCTGCTGTTTCTTTTGAGGTTCATGCAGTCTCTGCTCCACCCAGCCCAAACACAGTCATTATCAGCATGAATGATAATTGGAGTGGCACTGATTTGACCCTAAAACACTGGTTTGCATTGGACAGACAATGTTACACCTCTCAAAATCCAACTAGCATAGCAAGATGTTCAATGACAAACATAATGACTAAACTAAATGTAGAAACATAGTATCTGATGGCAGATAAGGACTGCTTGACCCACCCCATCTGCCCATTTTCCCCCCGCCTATAGTGTCACTAATTTAAAAACAGCAGAGTAGACTGATTAAGAACACATCAAGAGAGAGACATACTGTAGACAGCTTAAGGACTGCTCAGTTTAAATAAGCATTTACTCAATTAATGATCACAGCATTGTGATCAAAATGACAGTTCATTCTTTAATACACAAAACTTTAAGACTTTTTAAAGAGCCGGTTTCCAGTGTAGATTTCAGGTTTTCTTCTCACCCTGTATATAGCTGCCAGACAAAAAGCCCTCATGCCATAGATACACAGGTCCTAATTCCTAAAACTACAGGAGAAAGAGAAACATTGACACTGACATTAATCATTTATAATATAATACGCAATGTCCCATTCCCTACATATCAAATACAGTACACTGGCAGTAGTATCCTTGCTACATTTCTGCTTGTTCTACAAGTTCCGCCCAGGATCTGATATCTTTTTCAGCCCCAGATATAGTCCACATCTCGCTATGTTCCGAGGCAGTTGCCTCCCAGTGCAAGGCATCTTCATTCTTATCCTCACGGATTAGATTCGGACTTGGGCCTGCTGCTCACGGATCTACCAACTCAGTCTCTGACTGGTCCCCTTCAACCTTTTCTGGGGTCAAAAAAGACCATTTTTGCCTGCCACTGCAATGTGCTCTGGGTCACATCCTCAAAAAACTCTTTCACTAGCTCCTCTGGATCTTCCTGCCTGCATGCGATTTCTCCCTGAAAGGCACAGGTTGGATCTTCACAGAGTCCATGATGGAGCCAGACTTATTGCTTTGGCCTTGGCTTGCACAGTGCCTCTGTCTACGCACATTCCATATGGCTTCCTGCAATCTTTACAGTGTGGAATCATTAGAACATCTCTCCCAGTTTTCATGCAGATCACACATAACGTTTACTGGAAAGTTAGGCAATGCAACATTTGCTGTTGCACCTTCACATTTGTACAGTAGTTCTCGTTCTTGCTGGGCTATCCAAATCCTGGCATGGAGGGGATACCCTGTCTTTTTACTAGCCATGTTGCTCTGCAAAACAACACATAAGTCCAAATTACTGATCTGCTCTTTGCATTTAGCACACTGGTTCTGACTGTTTAAACTGTAAATGTCTCTTTCTATCTGCATTTTGCTGAAACTGCTGCCTGAATTGTACTTTGTTTCAAGCTTTCTGCACAGTCTGTGGTTGTTTTGTAATGTAAGACACTGCTCCAACATGGTATTTTGTTGTTTGTTTACCTTTTGCTTGGAACTATGCCCCAACATGGCCACTGAAACTTTCTGTGTCATACACACACTTTTTCTGGCTGCATTTGGTTCCTTTGCCATAGCGTTTTACTTTTACTATGCACAAACTTGTAAAACCGACTTTTCAGAAAAAAAATCGGCACAGTCTTTACACAATCCTTTGGTGATTTTTATTCTAGATCTGTACATTACTCAGTGCTCATAGTCTTTTTGCTTTTGCCAGCCATTCTTATACTTACAGAAAGTAGCTGGTTCCCTCCAGTGGTATTTGTGGCCTTCATGCCGAATTGAGGACTGTTGGGGTCACTTGGGCTGTCCATCCCAATGGTTTGTACCATGCACACTCGAAATCACTCTCTGTAGTGGTTGCTACCCAGGAGAAGCCTGATTTACTGGTTTAACAACAAAGTTATCCTTCTTGACCATTCACTGCTGCTGCTGCTGGCTCTGAACTCCTCGAACGCTCCTCACTCTCTCCTCCTTGAACACTCCCTTAGCACAGACTCCAGGCAATGGGCAGGACTTGGTTGTGTGGACCAATCACACGACACCATGCAAATTAGCTCTCTCTCTCTGTCTCTCCTGCTCGATCTCCTTCACGACGATTGTCAAGCAGGCAGTTTTAAACTGAAAACTAAACTTTTCTTCCACAGCTTGAAATTTCAGCAGGCTGATGTGCTCTTTAGGCAGTTTGGCACCGATTTTTATGTAATTCCTCTAGCGACTCCCCCAGTTTAACTCAGAAGCACTTGAAACTTTCTGTACACTTGGGCACAAATGTTCTCTTGGTCCACAACTACTTTTAGCTTTGAAATCTTTACTTTTAACCATCTTTTAAGCACTTCAACTGATAGGGCACACATTTCTCAGCACAGTAGTCCTTGGCATCACGTTTCCACAGCCTCTACAGACAGCAAATATTTTTCCCTTGAAACACAGGCAGAAAATCTTTAGATGGCATTTTCCTGGGCACAACTTTACTTTTACTCACAACGATTTCTGTTATGGTGCACTGCCACCAGACAGAAAGACCCTGGCATATCCTTAGCATTTTCACTGGCAAGGCAACTTTATCCTCCCTCCAAGATCCTGGATGAGCCCCCAGTTTTGCAACCCTTACCCCAACCAAAAGCGGCATCTTGAAACAAGGACCCCCCTTACTTGTACACATACAAGTCATCAAACCACAAGTTGGCATACAATAAGTATCACCCCGGCACTGGGGCAAATACCTGGCTCAGCATCTAAGAGGGCAGGGGTTAGCATGCAAAATATTTACACCAAGTTCTGGGAGACAGGTGCTAGTTTTATCCTGTGCTATGTCTCCTATCTGAAGGGGCCCATAAACAATCTCACACTGGAAGCATAGATGGCATGTCTAAATCTGGAAATGGGATTGTACAGTATGGCTTTATTTTTGGCACAGATGGAAAGCAGAAAAGGGATGGTCCCCCAGGTTTGAAACTGTACATATAGGAGTCACACAACACTTTTCTTTTCCAGAACAACACATTTCCTGGACTTTGCACATTTTTCTCTGTCACAGAACTACAACCAGTCCATCCATCTGTACTAGGGATCTAAATGGACATTCTTTTCTACAAATGTCTATTATGTGGGGGTTTCCACACACTTAAAACACATTCCTCCTGAAATGATGGACTTAGTTAATATCTGCAGGGTAACCTTGTGCCCTTCTGTGAACCAGTTAGCCCTGGATGGGAGTTTCAGATGAGGTTCTGCCCACCCTGGCTCCAACCAGCCTCTCCCATTCCTTCCGGGTTACACAAACTGAATCCTTTAACCCCCTCAGATTACTAAAGGCATCCACACATTAAATTCTACATTCAGCACACTTTGTGGTGCTTTAAGGAGGCAGTATAGTGCAGTAGTTTAAAGCTCTGAGCTGCAAACCTGGAGACCTGACTTTGAATCCCACAGCCCCCACCTACATACTGTGTGACCCTGAGCAAGTCACTTAACTTCCTTGTACTCCCAGGTCGCACCTGTAAACAAGCTTCAGCTTAGTGTGTCTCTCCTGGTTAAAAGAAAAATCAAACAAAAAAACAGGGGCCCTGACTGGTGTAATCTAGCCTTGTCTCTGGGCATATGCACCACCAGACAACTCCCTCTGAAACTAGCCTCTGTTTCTGTACTCACGGTTTTGTTTGTCCCTTTGTTGCAGACATATGACATGTGAGGAAAACACTTTTCCCTCTTGCTTTTCCTTCTATTGCTTTCACCGAAACATTCTAGTATTCTTTCTGGGCAGCTCAAAACTCATCTGGTCCCTCAGAGGATTGCCCCTTGGACCCACAGAAATGACAGTCCCATTACATTCTCTCTGGAATGACCCACTGAGGTCCTGGAATTACAGGTCTCCACCACTTCCTATGGCACTGCTGCCATTTCACTCACATTAGGTAAGAAAATGACCAGAGGTCCTTCTCTCAGCCACAGGACAGGCTGGTAGGCACCTCCACATTGGAATCTCCTCTCTCCACTGCTTCCACTCTCAGACTGTCTCTGAACTACACTCATCTCAACAGTCTAAACTGTCCTCAAGTAGCTGATTCCACTGTGGCTCAGGCTGCTGCTAGAGTTCTAAATTACATAATTCATTCTCTCCCCAGCCTAGCTGAACAAACAATGATGTCATCTGTAGAGAGCTTCGAATAAACTGTCTACTAGCTGCCCATTACTTTTCTAGTCTAACACCGATGGGATTCTAGTAACCCCAGGAGACTGGGTGGTTACACACAAGTTATTTCATTCCAGTAACCCTTCTGTGAAGTATAAGGAAATAAAAATGCTCTAATTGAGGATTCTGCCTTAACCCTGCTCCCAGTGAACTTCTTCCTTCTGATCCAGCAGGGTATAACTGAGATCCAGTCAGAGCCTGCCTACTCCTATACTGAAACAAAGGAGGACCAAATACATACTTGAGTTTATGCATTCAGAAGTTATCAACTTCTATCGCTGCCTGTTTTCTGGGCCTCAGGTAAAATTATTTTAATTTCTTTTTAACATTTAACCATTTCAAACATATTGCATACTTGACAGCTCTATTTTAGCTTAAACACTATCAACAGTGAGAGTGTTAGAAAAATACTCACTGTATGGTGTTTAAACTGTGCTAATAATCTGCAGTGAAAAAACGCATCAAAAAGCTCTCTTTTTATTTAAATACATTGCTGGGCAATACAGGGAGAAATGTGACAACTCAGTCAGATGGGTGGCTGTAGAACACATGGAGAAACCTAGCACAATCCTCAAGGGCACAAAAAGGTTAAAAAGGGCAAAAGTTTTTTTTTAAGCAGCAGAATACAACTGGAGCAGTACTAGTAAAAGGGGCATCAACACTGCCTCACACCAACTGCTGACAAACTCTTCTACCAGCACTATTATAAACAAGGACTGTATCGATTTGAGCAGGCTATCAGGGCTCACGATTGTGGAGATGTGCATCTTACTGCTAGCATGTCTCTAAACTGCTTTTGTTTTTGCAATTTCCCTGCAGTGAAAGAAAGATAGAGGAATAAGTTATGTGGAGAAAACTTCAAGGCTCCCCTAATGGGCCAGATACTATGGATATTTGCCTGGCAAGGTAAAACAGCTATTCCACTACAGCTTATTAGAGGCATCAGCTTGAGGAATCTTTCCTTATTTTGATTAGGCTAATGTCTGCTGATTGCATCGCACAACACCACCAGGGACCCATCCCAGTGTATCAGCTTCCCAAGCCCATACCACATGCACAGGCTTCCCTTTGGCAGTATTCTCAGTATGTTATCTTCCATACCAGGCTTTCTTGGCATCTTCTTCATCTCAGTTTTTTGCAGTTAGCTGAAGGAGACCATAACTGATGCACTCCTGCCCCAGTTACCTTTCCTCTCAGGGTGCACCCTAAACCCAATAAGGTCTCCCACACTCCACCCTAGAAGAGAATAACAAAAAACAAAACAAACAAAAAAAACAAAAAAACCAAAAACAAAGACAAAAGAAACCATTTTAGAGGAGGAATAGTCAGAAGGAAGAAAAAAATGCCTTTAAAAATGTATGAAGGGGGACTGCAAGGGGGTGCCGCAGGGTTCAGTATTAGGACCGGTCCTCTTCAATGTCTTTGTAAGTGACATTGCAGATGGACTGGAAGGAAAAGTATGTCTCTTTGCAGATGACACAAAGATCTGCAACAGAGTTGATGCGCAAGGTGGGGTGGAAAGGATGAGAAGGGACTTGTCAAGGTTAGAGGAATGGTCAAATGTATGGCAGCTTAGATTCAATGCTAAGAAGTGCAAGGTAATGCACCTGGGAAACAAAAACCCAGGGGAAGAGTACACAATGGGGGGTGAGATACCAACAACAACAAAAATGGAAAGGGACCTGGGGGTAGTAATATCAGATGACTTAAAGGTGGGCAAGCAATGTGAGAGGGCAGTAAGGAGGGCTGGGGGGATACTGGGATGCATTGGGAGAGGCATCACCAGTAGAAAACAGGAAGTTGTTATCCCTCTGTACAGACAGCTGGTGAGACCCCATCTGGAGTACTGTGTGCAGTTCTGGAGACCCAGTCTCCGCAAGGACATAGACATGATGGAAGCTGTCCAGAGGAGGGCAACTAAAATGGTGCAGGGTCTGCACCGGAAGACATATGAAGAGAGACTAAAGGAGCTTAATATGTATAGCCTCGAGGAAAGGAGGGAGGGGGGGACATGATAGAAACTTTCAAGTACCTCAAGGGAATCAACAAAGTCCAAGAGGGTAGCATCTTTCAAAAAAAGAGGTGTGCAAGAACAAGGGGCACAATTTGAAGATAGAGGGGGCAGCTCAGAGGTAATGTAAGGAAGTATTTTTTCACAGAGAGGGTTGTGGATGCATGGAACGGCCTTCCGGAGGAGGTTGTGGAGTCAAAAACAGTGACTGAATTCAAGCATGCATGGGACAGCCATAAGGCAATTCTAGGGGGTTGGGGTAGAAAGAAGTAGGCTGCTGGTTAACTAGGATCTGCAGCTTATCCATTAGGTAGGGAAATGGGCAGACTGGGTGGGCCAAGTGGTCCTTATCTGCCGTCAAATTCTATGTTTCTATGTTTCTATGTTTACGCTTTATTCCACCATTCCTTTCATGTTTTAAATGCAGCAAACTTAAAAGAAAGGACCGCAACATCATGCTCTTGCACGTATCTACACCCAGGACAAATCAGCAGGCTTTGTTGCAGATGACCTCGACCCTATTCAGTACTGACTGACAAGTCACAGAGTAGAAAATGCAACCATATTCAATTTTCAGTAAGTGCTAGGATGGATCTTGTCACAATTAAAAGTCTTGCCTCCGAGGTAACATTTTTCCAGTTTCGGAACTGGACATCCATCTTATTATTGACTGTTTTAAGCAAGTTATTCACATGGGATAAAGGACAGAGTATCAACCAGGCAGAGCCCAAGATGTTTAAATACTTTTACTTGCTCTATGTTTGAGCCCATAGCATTGTAGATATGTTGGGGGGAGGGGGAATTTTCTTCTTTTGTGTGCTGCTGAAAAGCATAGTCTTGGTTGATATTACATTGCAGGACATGGCACAGGCTGTCTTTTCTGTGGTAAAAAAACAAAAAAAACTAAAAGGCATGCATACCATTCCAGAACACTTTCAACAATTTATTTAAAGTGCTAAACATTGAATTCCAAATTATCCCTACACAGTGCCTCTAGGGGCAGTTTGGTGTTCTTTGTGAAGCACTCCAAATAAACTGTTAAAAGTGTTCTGATATGATGTGTGCACCCTTTTTTTCCAGTTCACGGCCATTGGCTTGTAACAGCATCACCTTTAGCTTCAATGGTGTGCTCGGGTTTAGCAATTTTGGTGTCTTTACTGTGGTATCTTGAGAAAACTACTGTTTCATCTGCATACAGTACAAGAGGACTTTGGCAGTCTTTGAATGGTCCCTTTTGCTGTCTGGGAGAACTGTAACCTCTTTTACTCTGTTAGAGTGGGATACCAGTATCCAATGGATGAGTGTTTGCATACCCATTTTGTATTTACTGTAGTTGTTGTGCACTCAGAAAACTTTTGGGCTAAAAACAAACTCACTAGCCAGACCCTGTGACCATTGCTGGACTTTAGGTTCCAATTACCATTAAAGTCTCTGAGAACCGTCTTTTCCTGGTTGTGATTTATTTGCTTGTAATAGATAAATATCGGAGTCTCCAGGCCCTTATCCTGTTTTCCAGGAGGGATATAGGTGGTCATAAGGACCAGATTATTGTTGCCATTGTCCAGAATCAGTTTGGGTGGCTAGACACTCTCAGTCACTTATCTGTTATTTCAGTTTCTGAGACCTTTAAATTGGTCCTGAATTAAACCCTGCCATGCTTACCAGATTGATCCTCCCTTAAACCAGAGTGGCATCTGATATTTTACGTGTTTGTCAGTATTCAGTTAATGATATTATGTCAGGTTGTACTGACTCAACCTAGACTTCAGACTGGCCAAATTGAAGTATTAGGCTCCCAATATTTAGAGATGATCTTTAAGTTGTCCTGGTTCTTAAGTTTAGAGCTGCTCTTCTCTCCTTTGGAGATATTTTGATTGTTAGTACTGTGAAACTCAGCACATGATCCTTAAGCATTGTGATGTGTATGCTTAGTGACTCTTGTTTCATATATAATTGTATACTTTTGTATTTAACATTTTGTCTTAAATGAGCAAGCACAAATGAAACCATCAAAATACGTATTGCTTACTGCACATCTGTACAAAGAGATCTGTAATGTGCATTGTGTATTGAATTGGTTACAGGTGCCAACAATTAACACACAAAACATTTATGAGGAGTATATCCAAACAAATAGTACTTTCCTAATACATTAAATAATCCTGTTAAGGAGAAACTCTGCACTTCAGCATACGTTTTCATAACTAAGACATTTCAGCTGTTACAATTTACTAGAGAATACATTTGTTTCATTTTCAATGTTCCTTTTCAAGATTTATAGCACATCTTGGTAGTCCAGCTAAAAAGTTTGTATAGAAAACATTTGAAAACAGTTGTCTCTCCCCTGGTTACATCACAGTGCATTGGTTTTATGACATAATGCTCATCATTGCAATAGACTGTGATGTCACAAACAGCAATTGTGTGGCTAACAGGAGAGTCAGGTACATTTTGAAGGACTCAGTGAAATAATTGCTGCATGATCTACAATATATACTAGATCAACAGCAGGGGGAAGTAAAAAAGAAATAACTATAAAATAAAGTTAAAACATAATTGGGGTAAATCTAGTGTGTTTAAGCTTTTTATTACAATAAAGAGTTACTCTTTAAGTATAATCTAATAAGATGATAACTATTTAACATGTTGAACTCATGAAAGATGTAATACATTTTCAGGTTAGTTGCCACGAATCCTTATGATAAGAATTCACTATGGTCCTATAAAACTATTACCTGAATATTTTCCCATGCAGTATTGGTCACTGTATAATATATAGGTATGTATCATTGTTAAATTACTCAATAAAAAGTGACAGTAAGAAAGTAGGGTTACCACCTGTCCTGATTTGGGCAGCTGTGTCCTGCAAAAAAAAAAAAAAAAAAAAAAAAAACACTAAATGTCCTGATTTTATAGTAGAAAAAATATTTTCTAACTTTCCACTAAATGTTGCAGAAAACTATAATACCTTAACTAAAATACCCTAAAATGACAAGAAACAATAGAAGCAACTAAGAAACTAAAATACTTAGCCTTAATTCTGATTATATAGAGAAAACAAGTCTGTTGCATTGGTTGAGGTTATGTACTGTCCTGCAAAAAAACATGTTTCTGAAAGAAATGTCACACTTTGAGCTTTTTTTTTGTATAATCTTTTTTATTGATTTTTAAGTTGTAACAACATGTGCAACAAAGACGTGCCACAAATACAAACAAACAAACAGATGCACTTCATAATTAATCATCCTTTTACATATATATAATAATTTTCTCCGTAGTTAAATTATACACTCCTTCTAAAAGCCTGAGGGTACAGCAAGGTAAATTGCAGACTTAGGTAGTTAATGGATATTAAGGCATTACTTAATAATTAAGGACTAGCGAATAAGGACATCAGCAAGCCAACAACTAGGTGGTTTAAGTAAATAAACATACAGCCAAGGCATATAAGGCATGGAGGAGTCCAACAGTCTACAGCTTAGTCCCCTTCACATCAGACCATGACACAGAGTATTCATTTCCTCCCTGCTAAGTGAAGTCAAGAAAGGTGCCCATTCTCTATAAAAAGTCTCCCCCATCCCTGAACATCAACGACAACCTTTCTAGTGCCAGATTCTGTATCACCAATTGGCGCCATTGCTGTATAGTTGGGGCTACATTATTAACCTAAGTGTTCTGAACACAATGCCTGGCCATTGCCATTAATATCCTAATCCAGCAGGGTAATGGTTCCCATTCCTCTGTTTCATCCAGGCACATACCAAATGGCCCTGCTATAGGGTCTATCCGGATGGGGGACCCTGCCATCTGTTCTAGTTCCTTGAATACTCTGTGGCAAAAAGTCTGCAGAACATTGCAGTCCCAAAAACAGTGCATATATGTCCGCTTTTCCCTCCTACATCTCCCACACAGTGGGGAGACAGCTGGATGTGCCCTGTGCACTGCGACTGGGGGATAATATAGCCTGTGCAGAAATTTATAGTAAGCCTCCTTAAACTTATCATATATTAAAAGACCCCTATGTCCCACCAGCACTTGTTGCCAGTTAGCCTCGGAAATCTCTTTTCCCAAATCCCTTCCCACAGTTGTTTCACCCTCTGCATGTAGTCCTGAATGCCTTGTTTCCCTATCTTTGCAGCCTTCCCAATGAATCCCTTGGAATCTCTCTGCATCCCTAGTATCAATGTCTCTATTGAGTCCCAGCCATGCATATCCGTCCCTCCCCTTTCCATTTTCAGTAGAAATGCCCAGAGTTGTAGGTGTCTGATCAGCTGGTGCCCCTGCAGACCTAATCCCTGTGTAATATATTCTAATGTACTCAATGTACCCTTGTTAATCAGATTACCCACACATCTCATGCCTCCTCTCTCCCATTCCTTAACCCCCCTGTCCTCTAACCCTGGTAAGAAAAAGGGGTTCCCTACTACCGGCAATAACGGTGTTTCCCCCTTAGTAGTCCCCCCTAGCTTTCTTAAGTAGCTCCCAGGCTTCCAACACTGATTTGACTAAGGGGTTCCAACCTCCCTAAGCAATATAGGCCTGCCAACCCCTGCTATGTAAGTAAGCCGACAGCCTTCCCTTACAATCCTTCTGTTCTAACACAACCCAACTTGCCACTTCTGGGCTGAATACCCAGTCTACTACATATCATTGTTGGATAGACAAATAATAATTTGTGAGGTCTGGGAAATTAAGACCTCCTTTAGTCGTCTCAGCCTTAAGTCTCTGGAGGCAGACTCTCGACCTTTTCCCCTTCCATATAAATTGAGCAAAGAGTTTCTCTAATCTATTGATATCCTTCCTTACCACATGCATAGGGATCATCTGCATGGGATACAAAATCCTAGGCAGAATATTCATTTTCAGTATGTTAATATGCCCCAGTCAGGATATTGGCAGTTGCATCCACGTCCTCAGATCCGCCTCTATTATTCTAATAAATGGCGTATAGTTCAATCCATATAATGACCCAATTGCCCTACCTACTTTGATACCCAAGTACGTTATGCTTGACAGTCTGCACTGTATTCCCCATTGCGCATCTTCTTCCTCTAAGCTGGGAAAACATAGCATTTCAGATTTATTTAGGTTTAGTTTGTAACCATAGAATAAAGCAAACTCCCCTATCAGTTCCAAAAGTAGTGGCATAGACCTCTGAGGGTCCTTAATAAATAATAACATATCATCCGCATATAAAGTGATCTTAAGATCACTATTCCCCTCTCCCTTAATACCCTGGATCCCCAGACATTGCCTTATTGCCGCCGCTAGAAGTTCCAGTGCCAAGGCACATAGCAGCGGAGATAGCGGGCAGCCCTGTCTAGTCCCCCTTTCCAAATCAAAAGGCTCAGTAGGTATCCCATTGACCAAAACCCAAGCTCTAGGGGCCTGATACAATGCTCTAATCCACCGAATGTATGGGTCACCACCTCAAAGAGGTACTCCCATTGTACCCTATCAAATGCTTTTTCTGCGTCCATTGAAATAACGTATGTTTTCTCTGTTTCTTGCCCTGCTCCCCATACCACATTAAGTAGTCTGCGCATATTATGATAGGTTAGCCTCCCTTTTGTAAATCTGGTCTGGTCTGGGCCAACCAATTTAGGTAGATAATCCTTCAGCCTTATAGCCAAAACCTTAGCAAGGATCTTAAGATCACAATTCAGCAAGGAGATCAGCCTATATGTAACAAATCCTTGCCCAGCTTGGGAACCAGACATATCATGGCATCATTGCAGGTACCAGTTAGTTTTAGATTTTCTTCCCCCTCCTCTATTTGAAACACCTCACTTAACGCATCAGTCATCTGACCTGCCAAGGCCTTATAAAATTCTATAGGGAATCCATCCGGACCACTCGCTTTGCCTTGTTGCAATTTCCCTATGGCCTTTAATATTTCTTCTCTCATTATAGGCTTAATTAAATAGTTCCTCTGGTGCTCTGAAAAACTGGGCAGATCTATCTTAACAAGAAAGTCCTGAACCCCCCGCCCCCACACTCCACTTTGTAAAGGCAAGTGTAAAATTCTTGGAAACAAACCTGCAGTTTTCCTGCCTCCCTATGCACTCTGCCCTCCCTATCTTTAATCCCGTTATCCTAGTGGGACATTTACCCCCCTTCATCAGCCTAACCAAAAGCGGGCCTGGTTTATTGGACCATTCAAAATCTGGTGCTTGCAGTAGAACCATGATTCTCTAGCTTCCCCTCGTACCAAAGAATTCAGGGCCTCCCTTGTAACCAAAAGCAGTCGGTCCACCATTCCCCTCTCTCCCTGGGCCATTCGCCTCTCCAATTCTTTAAGTTGTTTTTCAGCCCCTGCCTGTTCTCCTGTTTCTCTTTCTTAACCTTGGCCATACACGCTATTATAGTGCCTCTCAAGAAGGCTTTTCCCACATTCCAGTATGTTGCTCTAGATACTTCCGATCCTATGTTAGTTTCTTTAGAAAGCTTACACTGGCTGGTGAGGTACTCCCTAAGCTCCTTGTTGGGAAGCATATATGAGGGGAATTTCAATTGCAGTGGCGCGTCTCTTTCCATATGCATCCCAATCCTGCCTATCACCATAGCATGATCCAAAATATTTATAGGGCCATGGGACACATCTACTACCCTATCATACCATTCTCTTGGGACCAGAATATAATCTATTCTCATCCATGTCCCATGTGAGTTTGAAAAAAAAAAGTATATCCCCTAGCCCCTGGATTCTCTATCCTCCAACTATCTATCAGATCCATCTCTGCCATCCCCGCCCTCCACTGTTTCACTGCTTCTGTCATTCGCTCTTTACTTTCTGAGTGGTCCAGAACCGGGTCCAATGTGCTATTCAAATCTCCCCCTGTAATTAGGCCTGGAAACTGTTCTCTAGTTAATAAATTCAAAAGTTCCGTGAAAAACTGTGGCTCATATGTGGTCAGGGCATACACATTTCCAAATGTAATTGTCTCAGCATAAAGCTGCCCCACCAAAAAAATATATCTTCCTTCCCTACGATCCTATACAATTCTGGTAACCACGAATGGCAAGTTCCTACTCAGGAGGCTAGCCACTCCATGTTTATGTGCAGAGTAGGAGGCCACAAAGGACTTACCCACCCACCCACGTGCTAATTTGGTATACTCTATATCCGAAAGGTGGGTCTCTTGTAATAATGCCACTTCCGCCTTTCATTTTTTAAGTGCTGTTAAGAGCATAGTACGCTTAATCGGATTTGTAACTCCCTTCACATTCCAAGAAATCACTGCCAGTTCTTGTTTAATCGCCATTTTTAATTATTTCCTCTCCCTGGATATATGAACTTGCCACAAGGTCACTCCATGCCACAGATTGTGCCATTTGATTGCCGCTTTCCTGTCTCCTCAATATCTTTCGATTAACATGAAGTGCATAACAAGACATATAATAGAAAAAACATTGAAACAACATTATAATAGGAACAATATACCCCCTTTATAACTTTATCATAACCTAAATCATCCCCAGATCCACACTGTTCCCCCCCGCTTCTCTCCCTTCTCTTGTAGCTTACCCTCAGCATATTCATTGTCCATTTGACTGTTAGTTAACCCAAATCCTTCCCCCCTTCCCTTACTGACACTAACTGCAATTTAAGCATGAGTGTCTAAAATCCCCCTAATGATATAAATGCCCAGCGCTCCAACCATGGTCAAGAGCTCCTTAGTGTGTTACCACCAAAAATAATCATATATTAAGTAATAATCCCCAATCTCAGCCATAACTCTGGACCCCCCCCTTGCACAGCTGTATCCCCACCTCTGAAAACAACTCCCAGTGTGTATTGGAATCACTTGTCTACTGCACTTCAGCCTTGCTCCTTTACCCAATGTTTAGTTAGCTGAGAGGCGCCAAGGAGGGAGCAGGCCATGCCATTAACACACGCACCAAGCCCTTCCCCCCATAACCAGCTATACAGACTCCCCTCACCTCCCTTTGGACTGTCCATAGGCCTTTTGATCACACAGTCACAGCGAACTGTTACCATTTCTTCTTCCAGAAAGGCTCACAATCCATGGTTACAGCCCTCTACATCCTTGAACACGTCTGCCTTCCATTCAGTACGCATCCTTCGGACAGCCCCTTTCAATTATCTATCATTGGGCCACATTCCAGTCCCCTCTTTTAAGTCCCCTTACACCATCACTCCGCCACAGTCCTCCTCGCAGCAGTTCATTCCAACCAGCAAAAGGAGTAAATAAAAAACAAGAAGAACTTAGTTTTCCAAACAGCAAACAGCATTTCGATCAGTAAGTCGGCGCTCCAGACCATCTTTTTCACTTCTGCAGCTTCTTTTGCAGCTCAGCCACAAGTTGCTCAGCTTTACTCAACTCTCAGAAGGAATACGTCACCCCCTCATGTTGTATCTTCAGTATGGCAGGGTATATCATAACATTTTCAATCTTTAAATTTCTCAGTTGGGACATCAGTGTATTGAACACTTTTCTTTTTTGCAAAAGTCTCAAGGAGTAATCTTGCGAGATACATAAATGTACCGCTTCAAAATTCAGCCCACCTTTCTCCCTGTAAGCATGCAGAATCGCCTCTCGGTCTTGATATGAATGAAAGCGAATGATTATCTGTCGTGGAGGTTGATCTCCTGGGGGCCTAGGCATCACAGCTCAGTGAGCTCTCTCCAATTTATATTTCCCATTCTTTGTCTGTAATCCCAATAGGTCTGACGGGTTCCTAGCACAGAACCTGAGGATGTCCCCTTTCTCTGCTTCTTCTGGCAGACTTCTAAGTCGCAAATTGAGGCATCTGTAATAATTCTCCTGATAGTCCATAGCATCTTTTAATTCCTCCAGTTCTTTTTGTAGTCTCATGACTTGGCCTGGCATGTCTGCTGTATCGTCCTCCAGGCGTGAGATGCATTCCTCGGCCTCAGCTATTCTATTGGAGTGTGCCGTCTGCTGCTCTAAAATTTCCTGCAGCTTGTGATCAGTTCTGCCCTCCAGTTTCACCAATCTTGGTTCTAGCGCTGCAATCACTTGGCCGGTTACTTCTCGGCCCTAAGGCCCCGATCTCGGCTGCTGATAGTGATATAATGCCCGTGCTTTCCCACATTATAGAGGCCACAGAAGTCGTCGCTTTCTTTCCTGATTTGCCCGCTAAACGCTGACTTTTCCTGGCACTGGGCACCAGATGCTCCTTCATAGTACTTTCTCCTTGAGATCCTCGTATGTTTGCTTAAATGGGATTGACTTTTCTTGGCAGTATTTTAACTTTATTTCGCCCATTGGTGCAGAGCGGTGTGAGGGCACGTCTATTCGGCTAGCTGCTCATTAGCACCGCCCCCACTTTGAGCTTTTTAAAATGTGGTAACCCTACAAGAAAGGTGTTGATTCTTCTCTTGATTTAATGCACCAATCCATATTTAAAATGTCCATGTATACCACGGGAACACAAATATAGTTGGAAAATAAAAGTTGTTATTTTTACTGGAGATATAGCTACTGTGAAAATAACATGATATTTGCAGCACAGTAGCTACATTATTTGCATAGCGTCCACGACCCTTGCATTTCACAGGAACTCGCTGCCTGAGAACAGCACATCAAAGAGTAGTGCTGTCACTTTAACCTTGAAAGTAAAAGGCTTGGCTTAGTGTTATTAATAAAGTGGAAAAGAAAGAAAATCTCTAAAAAAATATTTCATTTAGATAACATAGCATGTTGTTTTTTTTTTGCCTGCAAGAGACACACAGTGAAAAAAATGGGATTTCCCATGGTACACATCTGATTCCCAATCCCATGAGGTATTCCATGAAATGTTGGTGTTATTGCCACTGTGCACTCATGGCTGTGCCACTTGTGCACGTGTGCAATAACACCAACTTTTCAAACCAAATAACATGCAAAATTGAAACCACCTCATGGGATATTCCTGGATCCATGACTGGTCGTAGGCAAAATTTTTGTCGAATGACCAAACAGCGAACCCGTCAAGTCAACCACATTTCATAGTCGGCAGATGGGTTCCTATGAGGCAACATGTTTTTATTGGGGGACTTTGCCCCCGAACACCCCACCTGCACCCCCCCACTAAATATAATCAACTCAGAGTTGGAGCTGATTGGCTAGGTTCAAAGACCCCCAAAAGACAGTGCAGGGTTCCTGCGACAACACTACAGTGACCTGGCATTGTAGTCATTGCAGTGTCATTGCTGTAGATGTGTCCCTGTCAGATGGGTATATGGATATTCCCTATCTATGCAATACCCGTAGACATGAAAGCAGAGTGATAAATGTGTTATCTAGAGTGACTGTGTATAAATGTACCTCCTTACATTTATACATATAGTTGACCCATCATTAGCCATTTATTAGTAGAGTAGACATATTGTCAGGTTCAGAACCCCTCCATAGCCCGCTGGTAGTATTTCCACACTGATTTCAGTCAAACAGTACTTCACTCCCCTGCTACTCCAAGTACCTCACTAATGCTCTTTCCACATCACCTTTCTGCACAACTTCAAACTCCCAAGTTATTAAAAAAGGCTTCCACTTTATAAGTACTGTACTTTTTGTCCAAAGTCTGCTATGCTTTCCAAGCATCTCCTTTCTTCAGCACTTCTGTCCCTGACTGTTGACTGTCTCTCTCTTTTTCCAAACATTGCAGCTCCTTTTTACAAGTCTGTGCAGAAGCTCGTTAAGAAAATAGCATGATTCCCACACAGTGTTCTTGTAAGTTTCCAGTGTTCTTGTCAGTTTCAGCCGGTGCATCAAAAAGAACATTGTGACCCAGGGACCTCTTGTTTACATCTCCTGCAAAAGGCTTAAAAATTGCATCTCAGGTTAACCCATTGAATTCCAAATAGCTTTGCAATCATTTCAACAATATGACTATATACAGTTTTAGCTTTGCAATAATTTCAACAGTATAACTATATACAGTTTTAAGCAAAGGGATCCCAGTATCAATTACATTTCCACAAAAATATTCACATATATTTTTATACCTGCAGATATGCAAGGGGAAAGAGAAGACAGAAACAGCAAGGGAGGGAGGGTTGAGAGACAGTGAGAGGCAGAGAATTGCAAGACCGTAGGAGTGATCAAGTCCTAGGTCTCATGAGAAAAGGTGGGTTTGCAAATAGACAGAGAAGAGACAGAAAAGAAGAGAATAGAACAGATCTTTGCATTTACACTCTTTTTCCATAACAACTAGGACAGGGACGTATTCAACCCTGTCACATACCCCCATCCTTAAGAGGGAAACTGTTTTACAAAAACAGGTTTCCAAAACTTTCCAGTAATTGTCATCTAACATAAGCATATAACCTTTATGGTTCTGCACACATGTAGTATCCTTTTTTCCATAATGACAGTACATCAAATAGTGAAGTTTAAACTCATACATTTGTTATTCAGCCTTCAGCATTCTCAATTCCTGATCCATATTTAGATAGAAAATCAGCTTTGACATTCTCTTTCCCAGATTTGTGCATCACTTTAAATTTAAATGGCTGTAGTGCCAGGTACCACCGTGTGATTCTGGAATTTTTATCCTTCATTTGGTTAAGCCAAAATAGAGGACTGTGATCTTTTACAAGTACAAAGTCAGCTCCTAGTAAGTAACACTTAAGGGACTCCATGACCCACTTTGCCACAAGGCATTCCTTTTCAATGGTGGAGTATCTTTTCTCTCTGTCATACAATTTTCTACTTATGTATAGAATAGGATGTTCTTTCCCATCTATATGCTGACTCAAGACTGCACCTAGGCCTACCTCTGATGCATCAGTCTGTAACAGAAATTGCTTCTCAAAGTCTGGGCTTCTTAAAATAGGGGCTGAACATAATGCAGCCTTAATGGCCTGAAAAGCTTCATCACACTCTGGGGTTCATTTCACAATATTTGGGAACTGTTTCTTTGTTAGTTCAGTGAGGGGAGTTGCTAACTCAGCAAAGCTGGGAACAAATCTCCGATAATAACCAGCCAGCCCTAAAAATGACCTGACATGTTTCTTGGTTTTGGGGACAGGGCTGTTAGCTACAGCTTCTATCTTGGAAACATCTGGCTTAACTTCTCCATTTCCCATAACATAGCCCAAATATCTGGTTTCCTGCATGCCCAATGCACACTTGGTAGGATTAATTGTCAGACCTGTCTTTTTGATCGATTGGATAACTGTTCGTAGGTGTTCCAGGTGGCTTTTCTGGTGTGAACCGTACATCACAACATCATCCAGGTATGCAGCACAATAACCAGTGTGAGGGGATAAAATTACATCCATGTACCGCTGGAATGTAGCGGGAGCACCATGTAAACCAAACAGCATGGTGGTGAACTGATAGAATCCTGAGTGGCAAATGCAGTTTTATCTCTGGATTCTTTAGCTAGGGGGATTTGCCAGTAACCCTTGGTGAGATTGAGGGTACTGATATACGTAGCACTTCCCAGTGTGTCCACCAAATAATCTATTCTGGGCATAGGATAACTGTGAAATTCTGACACTTGATTAAGTTTCTTAAAATCAAGGCATATTCTTGCACCCCCTTCTTTTTTTGTTTACAATCACCATTGGTGATGATCAAGCACTTCTCAACTCTTCTATGATACCCAGTTCTTTTATTTTTTGTATTTTCTTAACCATGTCTGCTCTTAAGTGCTCTCGTAATCTATGTCTTTTGTCTAATAGGGCTAGTATTCCTTATCACTATTATGTGCTCGACCCCTTTTGCTCAGCCTGGTACTGTGGTAAAAGTACTGTTAAATGTCTTTATCAAGTTACACATTTTTGCCATTTGTTCTGAGGTTAAGGAAACATTCACCTTTACAGCATCAGCAGTCAGTTTGTTCCAGTCTATCATAAGCTACATCAATATCTTTATCAGTTTCTGGTAAAACTAGCAAAACTGCTTTTGATGTTTTTTCATCCCATTTCTTGAGGAGGTTAGCATGGTATATCTTAGTAGGATTTTTCCTATCAGGGGTCTCAATCTCATAGTTAACTGTGCCAGTACATTTAAGCACTTTATAAGGCCCTTGCCACTTCATTAACAGTTTATTTTCTGTAGTGGATAACAGTAGCAAGACCCTTTCACCTGGCTCAAAAACTTTTTCTTTTACTCCATGGTCATAATACACCTTCTGCAGGTTTTGGGCCTCTTCCTGGTTACTATGGGCGATTTGAACATATTTTGCCAGCTTCTTCCTCAGGGCACACATATAAGCTGTAATAGACTGTTTCTGAGTGGGGTTATCTTCCCATGTTTTTTTTATTACATCTAGCGGCCCTCAAGGTTGTATACCATACAGCATTTCAAATGGTGAAAAACCTTCTGATGCCTGTGGCACTTCTCTGTAAGCAAAAAGCGGGTAAGGTACATATTGGTCCCATTCTTTCCCCTTACCCTCTTACAAACCTTTTTTACATGCATTTCAGAGTTTGATTAAAATGTTCAACAAGGCCGTCTGTCTGAGGGTGATAAGAGGAGGTTCTTATGGCAGTAATACCTAGTAGTTGGTACAGCTCCTTCAGTAATGCAGCACCAAAATTATTACCCTGATCAGTAATAATCTCTTTTGGTATGCCCACTCTGCTAAACATTTGGGAAGCTCTGCTGCCACTTTTGGGGCTGTGACAGTACGCATTGGAGCTGCCTCTGGGTATTGAGTAGCATAGTTACATACTACCAAAATGAATCGATTTCCCTTTTTACTTTTGTCTAAGCGGCCAACCACATCCATTGCAATTCTCTCAAAAGGCACATCTATCAAGGGTAGGGGCACAAGGGGTACCTTGTCTTTTTTAGTTACTGGGGCTACTTTCTGACACCCAGCACAAGAACTACAATATGTAACAACATCTTCATGAATTCCAGGCCAGTAAAATCTGTACAGCAATCTGGAAAGGGTGTGATCCCTTCCCGAATGACCAACCATAGGACCATTATGTGATATCTCTAACAACTCAGATCTATACTTTTGTGGTATAACCAATTGTTCTATCTTGTCCTGTTTCTGAGGTTTAACCCAAACTCTGTACAGTAGCCCATTACATTTTTTAAACATAGGTTCACCCTGTTTTGGTTTCACCCTCAGCTGCTTAAAATAACCCTGGGAGAGAAACATTGTTAGCTTGTTCTGAAAGAAAATCACAATCAGTGATCAGTTTAGTTTCAGCATTTTCATATGTTAACCCCCTTATGTCCATCAGTCTTTTGTTGCCACTATTTCTTCAGGCATCGTCTTTCTTTCCTGGACTTTTGGATCTTGGAGCCATGCTCAAACAAGTCTGAATCAAAATCAGTGAAAGGAGAAGAGTCCCCACCATCTGAGAGTTTCTTTGCCTGAACTCTTGTCACCACAGCTGCTGAAACATCAGGATTTACTCCCTCTTTGATTAACTCAGTAAATCCTGGAAACTCTTTTCCAATAATCACAGGTACAGGTAACGTAGGTACTACCCCCACTTTCATTTGATGTGACACTCCATTACTAGTCAGAGTCACTTGGCTGGTGGGACAGTATTGAGTGTCCCCATGGATGCAGATGACACCAGTATCTGGCCCTTTTTGACGTTGTTTTCCTAGCACTTCAATATGTACTAGGGTCTGTCTATTTCTCCAATCTCCCAGTCCCTTCACAGTCTTATTTCCCACCTTTACATCTGTTAAGTACTTGCCTCAATTTGCTAAGGACAAATCTGCTCCAGTATCACTCTTCTTACTACGGCAATTTCTTGCACTATGACCTGACTTATTACAATTATAGCAAATAAAGTCTTTGGGTGCAGATTTGTTATCCCCATCAGAGTTCCTATCTGAGTCTGGCTGCCATTCTACTGGTAATGACTCCTGGGCTTGCTGCTGCAGAATCCATACCTTTCTTCTATGCCTCCCTGGTACCAGGTCTAGTACCCACGCACAAAACTCCTGGCTTAGAGTATGTACAGCATAAACCCCACTTAGGCTGACACCATCTGTTGTCAAGGCATATTTCAGGAAGCATAAGAAAACCAGGAGCAGTTGTAAAATTCATAACAAAAGTTTTATTAATGATGGTAAAATAAAAAAATAAAATTGTTCAGAATAACTATTTACAATGGCAGTAGAAACATAGAAAACAGAGTCCTTCTGAGTTTTTCTTCTTAATTTCTAATCTTAGTCTCTCAGTCTTTGTCTCTCTTTTTTTCAAAACATTGCAGCTCCTTTTTATAGGTCTGTGTAGACCTTCGGGGTGATCAATTCCTAGGTCTCACGAGAAAATTTGGTTGTGCAACCAGACAGAGAAGAGACAGAAAAGGAGAGAATAGAACAGATCCTTGCATTTAAACTCTTTCTCCATAACAGCTGGGACAGAGCCGTATTCAACCTTGTCAGACTGACACATTTCAACTTTCTCAGTCCACAGTCCTTTGTTATGGCCTTGGAACACTCCCCCACCCTCAGAAACCAGCACTGGTGGCATTGGAAACATTTAAAAAAATTCCAGTCCTTTTTTTTCTTAAAAAATACTCCCTAGCTGCCACATTCTAGTCACGCTCGCACTCTAGAAACTGCTCACACTCTAGAAACTGCTGCCACCTAATACCCAGCTAAACTGCACAAAAACAGAAATGCTGCAGCTTTTTTCAGTAATTCCACAAGCAATAACTAACAACAGTCGTGCTTGTACTTGATGATCAGCTTGCTAACATCCCTGAGTTGCCCTCGCCAAGTGATGCTGTCATGTTTTACAAAGATTTTCACCTCCAGACTGGCTTAACCAGTCTGCTGCCATGTCACAGCATCAGTCCATCATCCTGAAGCCACATCCATGGCAACAGTGATGGAAAAATAAACTCAAGGTCCTAACCTAATGCATAAATGGAGTATACAACCGTGTGTTGGTGTGACACATTTTTTCATCTATTGTATAGTCAAGCTGTTTGATCTTGGTCACACCACACATGGCTTATGATACTCGTGAGGTTTCCGAGGTCAAACAGCTTTTGTCAGATAAAAAATTATTATACTGATCCCATTGCATATTTTTTATTTACTTAATAATGCCCTTTTACTCCCATTGTAGATCCCTGATATTTATTTTATTTTCATATGTGTTTGTGATAGTGTACATTTCACATGATTTATTGCTGACGTCTTTTTGTTGGAATGTTGATTTCTGTGAGCTGGGTTCACCCTGATGTCTCATGGTGCTCTATGAAAGGCCAAGAAACAGTAATTTATTGCCTGTTAGCCTTGTTTAACCACTCGAACTGTGATGTCAAACAATGGATACTACAAACACAACTGAGAATGCTGCCAAATCCTTGGGGCAGGCATACATTAAAATATTTCAAACCTACAAAAAAGTATGGTAAAACAAACTCTAAATACAGTAGCTAGGGAAAGCAAAAGGAGAAATGGAAAATTTAAAATGAAATAAAAGAGTACTTACACAAAAGTTTAGGTAAACACAGATTGCTGTGGAAACGTAAATTCAGTGACTGGCCCAGATAGACTATTTTTTTTTGTATAGCTAACCCCTGGATGTCAGATATTACCCTTTGTAGTTGACCAGTCAGGGTTGCTATAGATTTTGAGGAACCATGTGCATGAGGAAAAGTGCGGGGCATCTTAAAACACTTTCACCAAACCCATTAAGTTCATTGCCCATGCCAGCTCAGCAGTGCGGTGGTAGTGCTATCACTTGCAATGCTGTCGATCTGCATTTGGGAATAAGCACGGGCCATCAGGGGGTTGGCTGGGGGAGGAAGGATTGAGCATCTCAAGGACTGCTCTCCTACCTCGAGGAGGGACACTGCTCCCACTGCATGGCTGTCACCTGGTGGAGACCAGGCGGGAGCACAGCTGTGAAGCAGAAGAATGGGGAGAGGTAGCAACTGAATACTCGACACAAATGTGGGCCATTGCAGACACACACACACACACACACACACACACACACACACACATGCATCACTGTACACCGGCACCCTTGGGGACTAAAACTAGACAGGGAAGAAAAGCCTGATCTGGCCCTACACTGACACCCTTTGCATGATTGACATGGTGGATCACCCACCACTATGTGGTCCTGGGTAAGTGCTAGATAATTAGTAAGTTGGTGAGAAGGTCAGTGATGGGGCTGATGGGGCTGACGGGGCCCATTGGGCAGAACTGGGATGAGAAAAAGCTTGATTTAAAAAATGAATCGCCCTCACTTGAGGCCAGTTTTTCAGAACGTCTTGAATGTCACAGGAGCCATGTCCCCATATGCAACTGGTCAGTGTGGGAATAAAAACTCTACACCAGTGACCTGAACAACTGCTAATTTCAGCAGTTTTTCTGCAGGGATGCCTTTTCCCATTTCCCGTGCACATGCTATATCTGATGATACCAGGGGTAACATCTGCTCAGATATCGTCAGGGCTGGCACCAGAAAAAGGACCCCCCCGGTCTCAAGCAGGATAACCATGGGCACACTCGGACCTGACCCATGCCACCGTTTACTTCTCTCCACACCCCGGCAACTCCTGTCTCCATACTTTGGACGAGGTAGAAGGTCTAAACTGGCTCGGCTGGGCATGCCCATGGGGGGTAGGCCCATGGGGATGGAGGAGAAGAGGACGTTAGTGTCAGGGACACAGCGGTGGTGTGTGGGGCTGGGTCCGACTGGGGAGGAGGAGGGGGCTGAGACAGATTAAGGGGCTTAAAATGTAACAAAAAAAATTATTGGGAAGACATATTTAGAAGTATAAATACAAGCATAACATTTTCACCCTTAACTGAGATGTAAGGTTGGAGTTATTTAGTTTCTGTGTGTGTTTCTCTTCCAACCAGACATAAAGTAGGGTTAACTCATTTTTGGATTTCACATGATATAAAATAACAGCAGGTTTTTCCTTTGTTTTCTGTAAACCTACAGTATTGTTAGGAATACCTTTTATTATCAGTTTTCAGACAAGCAGTTAAAGTGCATGTCCTTATCAATCGGTATATGGCAGGTCAGTATGCTAGCTGAAAGTAGTTTTTGAAACATAAGAAGTAATTACAGTTGCCAAGTTCAGAGAAAAGTGTTAACTTAAGAACTGGCTCAAAGAAGTTCCTTCACCAGTCAGGACCAGAAAAAATGATTTTTCTGTTTTAATTAAGGGCACAAAAAAAAGATCCCCATGTGTTTTTTTTCCTCATCCTGTATCCCACATAGTTCCACAGAAACACAGAATTTGCCAGCAGAAAAGGACCGCATGGCCCACCCCGTCTGCCCAGATGGCCCCTGCCTAGTCTATCTCTGCAGACCCTAACTGGTCTCCTGTGACCATCCTCCCTTCTATCTGCTAATATTCCCCTATGTCTCCCCATGCATGCTTGTAGCCCCCTACTGTTTTCACCTTCACTACTTTCACTGGCAGTCTGTCCCAGGCATCCACCGCTCTTTCAGTGAAGCAGTACTTCTTCACATCCCTCTTAAAATTCCACCCCTTCCAGCTTCATTGCATGTCCTCTGGTCCTAGTGCTCTTTCTCATTTGAAAGAGACTCCCCACCTGCACCCTGTTCACCCCATGATGTACTTGTAGGTTTTTATCATACCTCCTGTCACACTCCTCTCTTCCAGGGTGTACATGTTGCGATCCCTCAGTCTCTCTTTGTGGGGCTTTTGATGCAACCCCTGCACCATTTCAGTTGCCTCCTCTGGACTGCCTCCACCCTATGTCCTTTATGAGGTGTGGCCACCAGAACTGGACAAAATATTCTAGGGTGGGGGGGTCTCACAAGTGAACAATACAGTAGCAACACCACCTCTCTCCTCCTGCTGGAGATATTGCTCCCTTTGTCCCAGCATCCCACTGCTTTGTCACACTGCCCTGCCACTTTGAGGTCATCAAATATGATAATCCCAAGGTCCCTTTCCTGCTTGGTGACTGTCAGTATTCCCCATCCTATACTCAGCTCCTGGGTTCCTATGCCCTAAGTGCATCATTTTGCACTTTTTGGCATTGAACCCCAACTGCTGTGTTTTTGACCACTCCTCGAGTTTCCCAGGGCCCTTGCACATTCTCTCCACCCCCTCCAGATTGTCCACCCTATTGTCATCTGCAAAAAGGCATATCTTCCCCTCCAGTTACATACATATAAACATAAACAAGGCGCTGCGTCAGCATGTGGTCTAAAAGCAAAACAAAATGGTTATATTAAATGCACGCTGAAAATAGAAAATAGAGTTAAAAATCTACGTTTCAACCTTAGGTCTTCTTCAGAAATATCTAAAAGAGAAAAAAAAACAAGTTAGTGTAGACATGCATTCTTACATATAAACATACCAACAGGTAAAGGCCTTACAGTCTATCTAATCTACTTGAGTACAGTTCTTTCACAATGCCAATTATGAAGACTTTAAAGAGGACTGGTCCCAGTACTGAGCCCTGCTGCACCCCACTGGTAAATCTCCCCTCATTACAGTGAGTGCTGTTAACCACTACCCTCTGTCTCTACTCCATTAACCAGTTCTTTACCAAATTTCCCACTTTGGGTCCCACCCCTAGGCTGCTCAGTTTCTTTATCAGTCTCCTGTGTAGCACAGTGCTGAAGGCCTTGCTAAAGCTCTGATAGACCAGGTCCACTGCCCTTCCCTGATCTAGTTCCCTGGTCACCTAGTCAAAGAACTCAATCAGATTTGTCTGGCATGACCTGCCCCCGCAAATTCATTCTGCTTTTGGACTTGTAGCCCATTGGATTCAAGACACTCTGCTAACCTTTCCTTTAACAGTGTTTGCATTAATTACTCCACCACTGATGTGAGACTGACTGGCCTAGAGTTACTAGCCTTTGCTCTGCTGCTGCTCTTATGGAGAGGGACCACATCTGCTTTCCTCCAGTCCTCTAGAACCATGTCTTTCTCCAGTGAGCTGTTGAAGAAGTCCATCAGTTGGGCAGCTAGCACCTCCCAGAGTTCCTCTAGTACCATTGGGTGTATCCCATCCGGTTCCATAGCTTTGTTCATTTTAGAGCTGCAATTCCCTTCAGGATTCTGAAAATGGACTTGTATCCACCCCCACTTTGTTCCTGCTTCTCTGTGATGGTCTGCCCCCTTCTTCCACTGTGAAGACAGAGCAGAAGTACCTGTTCAGGATGTCTGCTTTTTCTAGATCCTCTTTGGTCTCCCCAGCCATCCTTCTTATCCTCACTATCCCTCCCTTTGCTTTCTTCTTCCTCTCACTTATGTACCTGAAAAAAGACTTGTCCTCTTTTGTTACCCCTTTGGCTGTCCTTTTCTTTGTCTACACCTTTCCTCTCCTCACTGCCTTTCCTGCTTACCTCTGTTTTACTTGGTATTCTTTGTCTTCGTCCCTCTGCATTTCCTTATATTTCCTGAATGACACCCTTTTTCCCCTCACCACTTTGGCCACTTCCCTAGAAAACCATAATGGTCTCTTTTTCCTTCTACTTTTACTCAGTTCCTTCACACAGAGGATGGTTGATTTAATTATGCCCTCCCTTATTTTCCCCAGTGTGCCTCTACCCCTCGCTGGCAATTCTCCCTACAAAGCAGTTTTTGTGGCAGTCTCCAATTTCTGTAAAATCTGCCCTCCTAAAGCCCTGAACTCTCATCCTTATGTGGTTTGCCTCTGTTCCCATCTTAATGGTAAACCACACTGTATGACATATGAACATACAAACATACGACAATGCCAGAAGATTTAGGCCTCAAGGTCTAGCACGTCTTCTCAAAAGCACAGCTCACAGTTCAGACAATTGCTGCTGCCCCCTCCCCTTTCCCTCCTATCTACCAAGTTTTCCCACCCTGTGTTCACTCTCCTTGTTAACCCTCTCCCTACTTGCACCTTACCCATAGAAACATAGACTTTGACGGCAGATAAGGACCGCTTGGCCAACCTAGTCTGCCCATTTCCCTACCTACAGGATAAGCTGCAGATCCTATTCAACCAACAGCCTATTTCTTCCTACCCTCACAAAAATTGCCTTATGTCTGTCCCATGCATTCTTAAATTCCCACACTGTTTCAGACTCCACAACCTCCTCAGGAAGGCTGTTCCATGCATCCACTACCCTCTCTGTGAAAAAATGCTTCCTCACATTGGCCCTGAGCCATCCCCCCCTCTATCTTCAAGTTGTGTCCCCTTGTTCTTGCACATCTTTTTTTCTGAAAGATGCTACCCTCTTGGACTTTGTTGATTCCACTGAGGTACTTAAAAGTTTCTATCATGTCCCCCCCTCCCTCCTTTCCTCAAGGGTATACATATTAAGCTCTCTCTGTCTCTCTGCATATGATTTCTGATGCAGACCCTGCACCATTTTAGTTGCCCTCCTCTGGACTGCCTCCATCCTTTCTATGTCCTTGTGGAGATGGGTCTCCAGAACTGGATGCAGTACTCCAGATGGGGTCTCACCAACTGTCTGTACAGAGGGATAACAACTTCCTGTTTTCTGCTGGTGATGCCTCTCCCTATACATCCCAGTATCCCCCAGCCCTCCCTGCTGCCTTCTCACATTGCTTGCTAACCTTAAGGTCATCCGATATGATTACTCCCAGACCCCTTTCCATTTTTGTTGTTGTTACTACCTTTCCCTCCATTGTGTAATCTTCCCCTGGGTAAATGCCTATGAACCTATCCCATCCCTTCTTAAAACTCCCACTGAATCCAGCAAGATCACCTCCACGGGCAATGTGTTCCAAGTCATCTCCACCCTTTCCATAAAATAATGCTTGCTCAGCTCCCTCCCTAACCTCCCCAGTTTCTCAAAGCTATGCCCCCTTAGATCCCGGCCACCTTCAGTTTTGAAACATACCCTCAGTACCACTTTGTTTTATGCCCTTCAGGTACTCTAAAGGTCTTGATCATATCTCCTCTGTCCCTTCTATCCTCCACAGAGTACATGTTGCGCTCTCTTAGTCTCTCCCTACTGGGTTTCTCCTCCAATCCCTGGATCATTTTGGTTGCCCTCTTCTGGACTCCCTGCAGGAACCTGATGTCCCTCTTTAAGTATGGGCACCAGAACTTCACACAGTACTCCAAGTACGGCCTCACCAATTAATTGTATAGTGGCAGAATAACCTCCTCCCTCCTAGAAATGATCCCCCTGGCAATGCACCCCAGCATTCTGTTGGCCTTAGCCACTGCTTTTCTGCACTGTGCTGAGTGATTCATATTCTGTGTGATCACCACACCCAGATTCTTTTCTTCTTCAGAGAAGGATAACTGCTCCCAACCCCAAGTGGTAACTGTACTCTGGGTTCCTGGCCCTGAAATGCAGTACACTGCACTTCCTTGCGTTGAACCGCAGCTGTCATGTGTTTGACCATTGTCCAATTCTTTCCAGATCTTCCTGGAGTACTCTTCTCCCTTCCTCACTGTCCACCACAACACCTAATTTGGAGTCATCAGCAAACAGGCTCATCTTGCTCTTAACTCCCTCCACTATGTCAGCCACGAATGCATTAAATAGCAGTGAACCCAGAACTGATCTTTGTGGGACCCCACTTGTGACCATCCTGGATGACGAGAATTCCCTCCAGCACACCCTCTGCTATCTGTTACTCAGCCAGTTCTCTGCTCACTTAACCAGCTTCACCCCTGCCCCCAGATTCCTCAGTTTGCCAATCAGTCTCCCATGTGGCACCGAGTCAAAGGCCTTGCTGAAGTCCAGACACAGGACATCAACTGGCCTACCATCATTGAGAGATTTTGTGACCCAGTCCAAAAATTCTACCAGGCTAGTTTGACAAGATCTCCCCTGGACGAACCCATGTTGCTGGACTTCCTAAAGGCTGTTTACTTTCAGGAATTCCACAAACCTCTCTTTTAAGATGGTCTCCAGTAATTTCCCCTCTACAGACATAAGGCTGACTGGTCTGTAATTTCCTGGTTCATCCCTGGGTCCATTCTTATGGAGGGGCACCACATGTGCTGTCCTCCAGTCCAGTGGTAAACAACCTGACTGAAGGGTGGTATTAAACAAATCTGACAGAGGTGCTGCAAGGACCTCTGCCAATTCCTTCAGGACTCTGAGGTGGATTTCATCTGGTCCTGGTGCCTTGTCTGTCTGCAAGGACTTAAGGCCTTCCCACACCTTCTTCACCGGGATCTCCCCATCCATTATTCCTCCCCCATCACCTCCCCCTGCCCTACCTTTCCCCTGCAGTATTTGCCCTGCCTTTTCCCCTTGTAGAAACTGAACAGAAGTAATCATTTAATACTTCTGCCTGCTCAGCCCCCTCCTCTGCCCACCCACCGTCCTTCTTTATCCTGGTGATCTGGTTCCTACAATTCCTCTACTTTCTGATGTATTCCTTTTCATCACCCCTAATCCTCTGTGCCAGCCATAGCTCCTTCAAAGCCTTGGCTGCCCTTACTACCCTGCTCACCTCCCTCAATCTCCTAATGTACTCCTCCCTGTCCTACCCCCCCCCCGGCGGGTTCTCTTGTACAGTCTGAAGGCTAAACTTTTCTTCCTTACCCTCTCCCCTCTCCTGCACATCCCTGGTCCACCAGCTGGGTTTTCTGGACTTAGCTTTCTTACTGCAGGTTTTTTGTGCCAGTTTATGAGGTCTCTATCAGGCCCAACTTCAAGATGGCCTATTTGCTTTCAGTATCCATGTCTGGGCTGATTTTCTCTATATGCCCCTCAAGTATGGCTGCTATCTCACTGAATTCCACACCCCTAAAGTCTACTACCCTTGTTTTGGTAAGTTTTCCCATCCTCCCCAAAACAAGGGAGAACCATAATATACAATGGTCACTCCACACCAGTGGGTCTTCAACCATCGCATCCCATACCTGTTCACCATCTGCCAATACGGTACACTGTTATGACAGCGACATCACCAACAGTGAATCCTCCACGCAAAACCCTGGCGATCGATGGACTGTTCATCGGATGAGATTCCATCGACAGGATTTCCATTGATAGAGTCATGCATCTACCTCCACTGTCTGTGCGATGTGGAGTTAGATATTTAAAGAAGGGGGATGCGGGGGCCACAGCCCCCCCCGCATTGATGCACTGGAGTGTTGCGGTTGGTGTCGGTGTGTAGTTGGGTTAATGTTGGGATGCATCAGTGTTGGGGATGTCGGCAGGCTTGCTGTCGCTGTGGTTTGGTGGAACCCTGCCAATACAAGGTCCAAAATGTTCCCCTCTGGTTGGCTCTACCACTTGTTGTGACAAGAATACATCCTGGAAAGCATCCAGTATCTGTTGTTCCCTAGCACTAGTGGAAGTCATTGTGCTCCAGTCCACCCTTGGAAGATTGAAGTCACCTACCACCACCGTCCTGCCCTGCCACAGCGATTCCTTAGGTTAACCACCAGTTCTCTGTTGAGTTCCTCAGGTTGGATAGGTGGTCTATAAACTACTCCCAGATTCACCTTCCTGCCATTCACAGCATCTCCACATTACCCTACTCCCCTTCCTCCCTGCTGCACTCTATCCCCTCCCTTATGAATAAAGTCACCCCTCCTCCCTTTCCAATTTTTCTGTCCCTCCTATACAGTCTGTACCATGGGAGTATTAAGTCCCAGTCATGGTACTGAGTGGCCCATATCTATGTGATGGCAGCTATGTCCACCCCCCCCCATCTGCCATCAGTGCCTGAAGCTTGGGTAACTTGTTACCTAGGCTCCTTGCATTTGTGGAGACCACCCTCTAACCAGCCCCCTGATCCCGCATATCCATCTGCTGCCCCTTGCTTCTACCCCTCTGCGAGTTCTTTACTTCCACCCAATTACCAGTTGAGAAGAGAGGCACAAGGCCTCCCAAACTTTGTGTCCCTGCCTGCTCTGCAAGTCTATGCCCCCCTCCTAGTTTAAATCCTATGTGTTAGCTATACACTTTCCCAGTTTCCTCTTGAAGACTCCTGATCCCTTCCAGCTCAGATGAAGTCTATCCTGGGCATACAGATCCTTGTTTTCCCATGTTGTTCCCCATCCTCCCACCAATCCAAACCCCATAGTTTTACACCATTCCCCCAACCATACATTAAACTCTCCTATCCTCTGTTTTCTGTCTGTGCTTGCCCTCGGCACAGGCAGAACCTCAGAAAAAGCAACTTTATTTCCTTCAGTTCTGCATATCCTGGCCAGTTCCGTAAATCTAGCCTGTACTTCCTGAACACTATTTCCTTCCAAATAATTCGTACCAAGGTGCACCACTATATGAGGCTTTTTCCCCTGACTCCTTATGCTTGAGTGAACTATATGTTTTGCTCTGTGTGCTGTCATACCTGTCATGCAGTCTACTGGGATGGAACTCTTCCTGTCCCCCTCCCCCCATCTAATACCCTTAAGTATGGAGTCCCCCAGTATGATAACTCTGCTACTGACTCCTTGCTGGCCTTCTTTAAGTCCTCCCCTCTTCAGCTCTCTGTCCTGCTCATCCAACCCCATCCCCATGGCCTTGTCCCCCACCTCATCTGGTTCCCCTTGCCCTGCTCTCCCCACTGGGGCTCCTTCATCCATCCTCTTTGAATTAATGGTAAACTACACTGTACAGTGATCAGTGGTACCTAGGGGACTGATCACTGTGATGTCTGCAATGCTGTCCCACTTTTTAAGCACCAGATACAACACTGCATTGTCTCTAGTGGGTTCTTTGACTAGCTCCCTGAGAAAAGCCCCATGTAGAGAGTTAAATATGTCCGTACTCCTTGATGAAGCTGCAGTTGGAAGGCTCCAATCCACACCTGGCAGATTGAAGTGCCCAACTAGCAGCACCTACTCCTTACTTGCCATCCAGATGATGGCTTCCCTAAATGTCTTATCCAACTCCTCTCCCTATGCTGGAGGTCTGTATTTCACTTCTGTATGGATAGCGGCCCCAGTACCTGTCTCCAGGATGACCCACAGCCACTCCAGTCCTTCCTTTCACCCTGGGTGTCCCTGTGCTTCTGTGGTCTTGATTCCCTCCCTCACATGTAGTATGACCCCTCCTCCCCTCCTACCTTTCCTGTTTCTACTGAGCAGAGAGTAGTCTGGTATGACCATGTCCCAGTCATCACTGTCAGAGCAACACGACTCCATTATGGCCACGACTCCAAGCTATCCTCTGCCATGATGGCCTCCAGGTCCGGAATTTTATTTCCCATACTCCTTGTATTGGTGCACATGGCTTTCCATACTTTGCTCCCTCCCTGCCTGCTTCCCCCTTCCTGCTCATGCTGTTACCTGAAGCTCCCCCTGACCCATTTCTTCCCTTCTCCATTATCCATCTCCTTTACTCTTTTCTTCTTGTTTCCTGATTTAAACCTCTTGTCCTCTGCTTTGTCCCCACCATTGTCTTCTTGCGCCCCTGCCGTGGGAAGTTACTCCCTTCGGGCTTTCTCCCTGTTGCTTCATCATCGGGGGGAGGAATTGTTGCCTCCCTTGGTTTTACAATCTCTCCCATCTAGTATAAATGCTCATCCAAGTAGCATTTAATCCTCCCACTAAGGACTGTATCCCGCTCCTGGAAAGATGCAGGCTGTCTCTCCCATAGAGACCCATATCCTCCCAGGTTGGTTACAAGTCCCAAAGTTAGCTGAAATCCTCCTCCTTGCACAATGCCATCAACAAATTGTTAAAAACTCTGGTGCAGAGTGTTCTATACTCTCCTCAGTTATATATAGGTGATGCTTTAGCAAAGGCCACCGTGTGTGCCACCTGTTTGAGGCTTCTCCCCAACTCCCTGAAATTTTCCTGCACTAGCCCTACTCTGGTCCTTGCCAGCTAATTTGTGCCCAGGTGGACAATAACATCTAGCTCCCTGCCATCTCCTGCTGCCCTAGTGATTCTCTGGATCCACTCTCCATCCCTCCATGATAAAGCACCAGAAAGGCACTTCACCTCCCCCCCCCCCAAAGTCTATCACATACATGTGATAGCTCCTGCTTTTGCCAGGAGACTCCTGTTTTTTTGACTGTACTCCAACCCTCCCTCCTGGGAAACAAAATCTCCTGTTTAAGAAAAATTCTGTCAAAAATATCTATTTCTGTTTTTTATGGCAGATAAAGATACATAAAAAGTAAATTGTGATGATCAATGTAAGTGATAACTTTGCATAACTAGTTGTTGATTCTTTTTAGTGCTTATTCTTGACAGAATAAAATATGTTAAATGTTTTAAAATGTTTTTTTTCTTGTTCTTGATGCCATTTAAGAACAAACTTGTGACGTTATGACATCTCCCTACTAGAAGGCTAATCTTCCTACTAATTTGACCCAAATCTCCCTCTTAATCAAGTTGGAAATATCACAAGTATGCTATCATCTTAAGAATGGAGTTCCACACCAGCAGCTGCTTCCTCCTTAGCTGAGAACCTCTTCTTCCCTCCTTGGGGCATCCCCTTCTGAGGACTTCCACTTCCTTCCTTCCAACTACTGTGGGTGCCTCCTACTGACTGCCCCATCCCGCCAATACAGCTACAGAATAGTGCAATGGTACAGTGTGAGGAAACTGCACCATTTCCACCTCTCCCACCCTCTCCCAGCCCACCAAATTCCAGCTGCTGTGCCTCTGCCTAGGCATCCTCTGGGAGAGCGATGGTATACCTGGTGGCCCGGGGGCAGAAGGTTCTCTTCACCCTTGCCAGTTCAGCCAGAAGTTCAGCAACCTCTGCCCTCAACCCAAAGAGGTGACTACAAATGGGCAGCACCTCAGTCTTCAGAAGTTGTCCCAAAAGTCTGCAACTCCACATCCATTGCACTGCACCACTATTATGCTCTTTTCTTCCTTTACCTTAGTACCTGTTAAACTTCTCTGTAACTTACTACCTCTTTTCTATACCCATTGACTTCCTACCTCTCCCTTTGCTTGTCTGAAATATATTTGGTACCCTACCCTAGGTAGGATGTCTCTTGTTTTCCCTTTTTTAACCCACCTACCTGTGCCTATCTTGCTCTGGGTGTAAACAACTCCTTAGCCACTAGCCCCAACTTATTTGTTCCCGATAGGGTGTCTCCTACTTTCCTTTTTCAACCCCCTTACTTGTACCAACTTTATCCCAGCTTGCACTGCTCATTACCCACTAGATGTTTACTCGCTACCTGTATCTACCTACTCTGAAGATGACTGCTTCAGTATACTAGAACACAGCAGTGTGCTATCACCTACCTTGACCTGTGTTCCTCCTGTGGACTGCAGACTATCTGCGGCCACCAGAAGATGCCTTAAGATAGATCAGCACTCTTGCACTTTTCTCTTCACGTGCTGTGACATGAGCATCATAGGACACACTGGGTAAGAGAGTGTTTTATAGTACTCTTGTTAGAGGCCTCTGTTAGTTTAACCACCCCCCCAACCACATACCTGATTCACAGGGCTTTCATAATCTACTCACCCCAAGATTAATTTCCTCAGCTAGGTTCCCCATACACAAATTTAAAGACAAGCCTCAAAGTGCCCCACACCCTGACTAAAAATCTATTTTCTACCCACTTACACTAGGTTAAAAGTGTGTGCTTACTTTCCTCTCTGTCAGCAATTCCAGTAATTCTTGCCCATGATAAGGCTCTGATTCTTCTCAAATACTGGGGCATTTTATCCAATGATCCCTCTTTGCATAATGCATAATGAGGAATGTGTGAGTATAGTCTGATCCACAGGTGCTGGATATCCTGCCTTTCTTGTGCAAATAGTTGAGTCTGCCCTTGTGAAGAATCTAGATTGCAGCTTTGGATGTACCTTTCCCAGTGGATAAAAGCAACAAATCTTTAAAAAAAATGTAAGTTTGTCCTGTTTTGTTGTGAGACAGGGGTGTCTCTGGCATAGGTGATCATAGTCAAGAGGTCTATGATGTCAGCAAGGTTGAGAACCCTGCCCTAAAAATAAACATGACTGGAAAAGAAGACGATCATCTTGGTGCTGGTCATCTTTGCTGTAGAAACATAGAACGTGGTGTCAGAAAATGGCCCAGTGGTAATCCGGTCTGCCCATCCTACCTAGCTACACTGCAAAGGTCCTACTGGCTACCCACCCTCTTACCTCTGCCGCTTCCCTCTCATTATGGCCATGCGCCTGTCTAAGTCTACCATAACTCCCACACTTTTTTTGTATTATGGTTTTATTAAACATTTTTTACAGGCGATACCATGCACACATCTGAGACAATTACATTGCAACACATACTAGACATACAGTCAACTCGTTAAGACCTTCTATAATGTTTCTATGAGCATCATAAAAGATTAAAAAGATCTGTAACTCAGTCCAAATAAACCAGTAAACACAAAGAAACAGATGTGAATTCAGTGTTTACAGTTAAAGAGAACATTTTTAATTGCAGTGTGCCCTATGCTAATGAAATAAAAGTGTCCTTCACCTCCATAACGTGTGACCCATTTCTGCCAGACTTCTGAAAATGTAAGCAATTGAAGTATGTAAAGTGAAAGTGAGCCTTTCCATTTGATATATGCTATTGTCTTATCACCCTTCATTGCCCAAAGTAGGTTGATTTTCATTTACCATATCTTAGCGATAGCCTTACATGCTACCAGAATCAATGCCAGCAGTGAGGGTTGTGTGATGTTCTCAACCATTTTTTCTTTGAAAGAGTGGTAGATACATGGAACAGGCTGTCCTATTGGCATAGATCCAAGTGAAAAGGCTAAAAACAGCCACACCAAAAACAGCTTAATTCAAGTTTTAAATATTTTTATTCAGAAGCCAAACCCACCAAACATTAGCCCAACATTTCTCATTCATCTGGCTTTGTCAAAGGAGGGTGGTTCCTTTAAAAAAGTTATAAGAAAAAGCATTTAAACTATATATGCATTCAATAATTGAAACCAAAATATTCTAAAAAATTTTTTAATAATATTATATACAGTCACATTTGCGATTATTGACTTCGCCTGTTTATAGAAACATAGAGGTTGGCCAGATAAGGGTGTAAAGGCCCATCCAGTCTGCCCATTTCTTTTTCTACCTTATAAATGTGCCATTGGCCTTTGCTCTGTCAATGGCCTATCTATTCATACTCATCTGTATTGCTCCCTTATGCCTATCCCATGCCTGTTTGAAGCCCTGCACTGTATTCATAGCCACCACTTCCTGAGGTACGCTCGTGGTTCAATTGGTGAGGAATAACTCCACCCACCAGCACCATGTGAGCATGCCTATGAAATCACTCCGTGCTTAGTTTGTTCAGGACACCCTCCATCCTCCCCACCTCCTCCCACTCTGCATTCTTCTTACCCTCTCTCCGGGCATTTGTTTTCACCGATCCCAGCCTCCCATCAACAAGGGGTGAAAATGAGGAAAGCCAAAAAGTAAACATAATCACAGGTTCTCACAAGCATGTTATTCCCTCACATTGAACCAAATCCTGGGCTTGCAGGTGGACACCAGGAATGCTGCAAACACAAATTAAACCAGCCTTGCTATAGCCTATGGACAGGCAGGCCTGTGAACAAAAAGACTCTGGATCTGTGTGGGTGATATAAGGGAAATTCTTTTAAGAATGAAATTCAGCAAAGCTGTGCTATTACAAATAAATTGCATAGGGGTAATACATTTTATTTCTTAAAGAAAACATTAAAATATACTTTCGCTGCTGAAGCTATTGAATTTTTCCAAAGTGATTTGTTGCATGGTTTTCACCATCTCAAACTTCATTATCAAAGCCTGAAAACACTGTTTGCAGAATGGCTCCTTTTCAGCATACTGAAACATAGAAACATAGAAGTTGACGGCAGATAAGGACCACAAGGCCCGTCCAGTCTGCCCATTTCTTTTTCTACCTTATAAATGTGCCATCGGCCTTTGCTCTGTCAGTGGCCTATCTATTCATACTCATCTATATTGCTCCCTTATGCCTATACCTTGTACATGCATAATTCATTCAAGCTTTTATAATTCCAGCAATTGTATCAATACAAATAGTTAATAAAAAAAAAAGCTTACTTGTAACCCAGGCACCACCTCCACATGGGCTGCTACCCCTGCTTGCTGCCCTGGATGCAGGTTGAGAGGCCTGGGTTCTGGTTTGGTTGGATAAAGGGTCTCAGTACCAACAATAGAACTATTTGTGTGATGCCTTCACCCAGAGTGACTTGTAAGTGGGTTTGATGACAAGCTAGCACAACCCTCTAGGATGTACCTCCTTGGCATTTTAAGCATTGTATGTTTGTTTGAGGAGAGTGAGTGTTTAGTATCATTTATTAAGTGTATTTTGGTGCATGAGTGTTAGTGTACCTTAGGACTTGTTGGGAGGTTTGCTAGAGAATCCCAGTGTTTATTGGGAGGAATGAGCTCCCTACTTCTGGGATGTGAAAAGGTCTGAGGCAGGCTCGGCTCACCTATGCGGCATCCCAGCTGTGCAGTCTGTGGCCCTTCACCAACCTCTCAGTGTCAGCAATGACAGCGAGGCCCTGTCAAGAGGTTGGGATTAGGAGGAACTGGATTGATCGCTTGTGGCAGGGTGCCGGGGATTCATCGGAGATGAGCAGGATAGGGGTCGTTAGGTGCAGGAGACACCCTGGGTGTAGACAAGACCTGGAGAGAGGTCAGATCTGTTTGGTTCCTGTCCCCAGGGTCCCACCAGACTGAGTGGGCAGACAACCAGAGGGGCTGCAGCACCTATCAGTCCCCTTAGGGTAGTGTTTTGCAATGTCAGATCGATCACAAACAAGACCGCAATCATGGCAGACTTGATTTCTATGGTCAGTCTTGCTTGCATCATGGAGATCTGGGTGGGTGATGATGCTGGGCTGCTTTTGGAGGCAGCCATCCTCCTCGGGTACTCTGTAGTACACTGCCCTAGGGTGGAACGCAGGAGTGGGGGAGTAACCCTCTGTTTTAGATCTGAGCTGGGCTTTACTGTGCAACCAGTGGGAACTACCAGGTCCTTTGACTGTGTGGCAGTGCGTGGGGGTCCAGATGCAGGCTGCAGGATCCTCCAGGTCTGTCACCCTCCTGGGGCTGTGGGGGAGTTCATGCAGGAGGTGGCGGAGCTTATCATTTTTTTTGTTTTTGGTTTTATTTTAGTCTTTGGTAACTGGGTTAGGCCCACTAGGCACAAGTGCCTGTTTTCAGGGGTGACCTGGGAGCACTGGGTGGTTAAGTGACTTGCTCAGAGTCACAGAGTATGCCAGTGGAGGTTGTGAGAATCAAACTCAGGTCTGGTCTGCTGGATGTATTAAGCTCATTCGCACCTCGTTCCTCTTACCTCTAGGCTATACTGCCAGCCATTGGGGAGTTGTTGGAGTCCTCCAGTTGTTTAGTTCTGGGGGACTTCAACGCCTGGGCTCACAATGAGTCCTGCAGGCTTGGTTCCAACTTTCTTCAGATGATGACATCTCTGGGCCTGACACAAGAGGTTTCTTCCATGACCCACTACTGCGGCTCATGTTGGACCTGGTATTCTCACTGGGGGCTTGAGGTCTGTAACCTTAAAACTGATCTGATCTTTTGGTCTGATCACTGCACGGTGAAGTTCTCATTCAGGGCCCCCCCGAGAACCCACCCCCTGTTGAGTGGTCAGCTACTGCCCTTTGAGGGAATTGTCCCTGGAGGATTTTCTGGTGGTAGCTGATTTATCTAGTGTAGACACTGCATGTGCGAGTGGCACGGATGAGGCAATTGCCACCTATAATAAAGTGATGTCTGCGGCACGCGATGCACTCACACTG
The DNA here is from genome assembly GCA_016271365.2 of Neoceratodus forsteri. Lineage (NCBI taxonomy): Eukaryota > Metazoa > Chordata > Ceratodontiformes > Ceratodontidae > Neoceratodus > Neoceratodus forsteri. The sequence goes on from CM028132.1 coordinate 1,286,877,664, forward strand.
GCCCATGCATGACCCAAATCTTCTCACTTGAGGTCTTCATGGTTTGATGGAGAGCTCAAGGTGATGAAGATTAAGGATCAGAACTTAAGTTAGGGCATTGCTGGTGGAGGACAAGCTGGCTCTGTGTACTCACTATGGTGAGTACCAGGGGGAAATCAACTGTAAGAAGGCAGAGTTCCTGTCCAGGGAGCTTGCTGCAGGGAAGAACTGATCAGCAGTACTTTTTCAGACTCAGACTGTGGACAGGCTACTGCGCCCAGCCTGTCTAAAGCCGAAAATAGTTTTTTCTGTCACTTTGTGTGACAAGTTTGCTCAGTTCTTCTTGGACAGAGTTTCCTCAATCCAGCAGGGAATCCTGCCAGTGAGTTGTACTATGATTTGCACTGATCGCTGTGAGGGTAACAGAGGCACTCTGCCAGTCTGAGAGGAATTTAAACTGGTGGAGGTGGCCGAGGTCATTGAGGTTGCTTCGAAACTGAGACACACATACTGCAAACTGGACCCGGTACCAATGCATTTCTTAATGGGATGCGTTGATTCCGTTGGACTGGTGTTCGCCTTGATCATCCAGTGCTCACTGTCTGGAGGGGGGTATTTCTGGATTCCTAGAAAGAGGCTCTGATGAGGCCCCTCCTGAAGAAACCATCTCTCGACCCAGATGTCTTGGCGAATTATCAACCTATCTCCAACGCTCCATTTTTAAGTAAAGTTGTTGAGAAATTTGTGGCGCTTCAGCTTGAGGAGCACCTTGTGACATTTGATATCTATGAGCCATTCCAGTCGGGGTTCCGAGCTAGGCACAGCATGGAAACAGCACTAGCTTGGGTGCACAATCACCTCTTTAGGGCTAGGGATTGAGGAGATGGGTCAGTTCTCATTCTCCTTGATCTCTCATCAGCATTTGACACTGTTGATCACGTTGTGCTACTTGGCCATCTCAGAGAGTACTGTGGACCTTCTGGCACTGTCATCCACTGGTTTGAATCCTATCTCACTGACAGGAAGCAACAAGTGGTGATGGGGAATTTCTCCTCCTCCCCGAAGCTCCTGTCATGTGGTGTACCTCAGAGATCGATCTTGTCGCCAGTGTTCGCAGTGTACATGCTGCCCCTAGGTGAGCTCATTAGGAAGTACAATGTGGGTTTTCACTGCTATGCAGATGATACCCAGTTGTATCTATCCTTTGGCCTTGGAATATCTGATGCTGTGACTGTGCTTAACGCCTGCCCAGCCGAGATCAATGATTGGATGTCCTCCAGCTGGTTGTGACTGAACCCCGAAAAGACAGAGGTTCTGGTAGTGGGAGCAGGTCAAAGGCATGATAAGAATGCCTCCAGTGTGGCAACTGGACTTTTCTTGGGGCCAACACCGTTGAAGTCTTCCTCTAGGGTGCGCTACCTTGGTGTGTTCCTCGATTATAGTTTGACATTTGAATCTCAGGTGTCATCCGTTGTCCAAAGTAGTTTTTAACACTTGAGGAACATCGCCAGGATCAAGCCCCTAGTTCTGCCAGAGGACCTGCTCACTCTAGTTCATGCCTTTGTAACCTCCCGGCTTGATTACTGTAGTGCCTTATACTTTGGGGTCTCGGGTGGTACCCTTTGCTGGCTGCAGCTAGTGCATAATGCAGCTGCCAGGTTGTTGATGGGCCTTCCGAGGTTTTGTCATATAACCTTGGTGCTGCGTGAACTGCACTGGCTGATGGTCAGGTGGAGGGTTATCTTCAAGGTGGGTTTGCTCACCTTTAAGGCCCTACATGGACGAGGCCCTGGCTATCTGTCAGACTTTCTAACACCTGCTTCCCCAGTCTGCTTCCTCCAATCCTGCTCTAGAAGCCTCCTAGTGATTCCCAGGATGAGGCTTAAAACTGCTGGTGACTCTGGCTGGCCCTGTGGCACTAAGGGTTGAGGCGCTGGACGCCACACCTTGCGCCACACTGGCGATCTAGGTTCAGGAACAACCTCGGGTCTCTGGGGAGCCAGCGGGGAGAAAGGGTAGGAGTGGAATTTCCCTTACAGGGGTGGATGCCTGCACCTCCATAGTACTACACCCGTCGGGTGGGGGCCCGATGGGTGCGCAGGTGGTAGGGGCAGCGATGTAAGTCTGGAGTGGGGTGGAAGGGGTCACTAGATCCTGGCATGCATGGGCACCTCCACGCTCGCATACGCATGTATACACCATGACCCCGGGAAGGAGAAGAAAAAACAGATAAAAGGAAAAAGTATATATAGAAAAGGCAAATAAAAAAAATCACTGGTGACAGAGCTTTTAGTGTCACCGGACTAGTCCTGTGGAATTTGCTCTCTTCAGCTATCAGGGAGGCCCCTTCAGTCAAGGTGTTCCAGGGCTGCCTCAAGACCCATCTCTTTGCTCTGGCTTACCCACACTTAGGCCCCTAAATATTCGGTGTACACGGCTAACCTACTGCCGGCTTTTATTCTTATAGCTGTATTAATGCACTTTATTTGACGTTTTTATGTTTTGTTGTTGTTTGTTGAATTGAATGATTTTATGTGCTGCGCCCAGAGCCTCTGGGAATGGGCACCTAAGAAATAAAATGTGCCTTGCCTTGCCTACCCACTGCCCCAACCTGTGGTCCCACGCATGGATTAACATAAAACACTTTGCTTTGCATTCAGTGATGCAATTAGTGGTGAGTGCTAATAATATGCTCACAGTAACACACTTACCAACAAGGTTAGTACTTCTGGAACACCCTGTGTACTTGTAAAAAATGATTTTCAGCAACAACAATGTACCTTTTTTAGTTTTCCCAATAAGCACTTAGTAATAATATGCTCATGGATCAGGGTAACATTCAAACAATAAAACTGATTTATTTGGGGAAATTGAACAAAGGGAAGGAGATGTAAATCAAGGTAGGAGGCAGTGTAGCGCAGTGGTTTAAGGCCCTGAGCTGCAGACCTGGAGACCTGGGTTTGAATCCCACAGCTCCCACTTGCAATACTATGTGACCCTGAGCAAGTCACTTAACTCCCTTGTGCTCCCAGGTTGCACCTGTAAACAAGCTTTCAGCTTAGTGTGTCTCTCCTGGTAAAAAAAAAAAAAGGTTAAATTTAAAGCGATTCTTTTGTATTAGAGGAACATTCATGTACCACATCTAACCCCCCCTGGACTGTCCAGTTACTACTACTGGGTACTCAGTAAGTAGTTGCAGGCCTGAAGTGTTGCAGCTGGCTGTCTGGCATTGCAGCAGGTTGGGGTCCTGAAACAAATATACATTATTGCTATTGTTTCGCTTGGCTGTAGCAACATAAACAGAACCTATCATTGGTAAGCTGGTCGACTATAATACCTATAAAGCTGCTAGAAATAATTGCACAAGTTTGGCCAGGAATGCAAAGGCAAACTATTATAAGGATTTAGTGGGCAGGTCCTGGGGTAACGGGAAAGAGTTTTGGAATAATATTAAAACCCTGACTGGTAAGGACTCCAAAGCTCCACCAGACCAGATTATTGCAGCATCAGACACATTGCAGGAGCCTAAGGATCTGGCAAATGCCTTCAACATCACATTTACAGACCTAAGTACGGTATTTCCCCCGGAGGACCTAACAGACCAACCCTCATGCAAGTCCGCTTATGACAATTCACCCCCAACCTGGAACCCCGGACAACTGTTATTTTATTTCAAATAAATTTCCAAAGTGCAGATCATTAAATATGTTACAAGGGTACTTGTCAAAACAAGGACTGGAAGTGACTCTATAAACATGAAGCTCATAGCCCTCACCCTGGACAAAATTGCTCTGCCACTAACCGAATTATTCAATTTATCACTAAGAACAGGGATCTTCCCAGATAAATGGAAGATTGCTCATGTCACCTCAGTTTTTAAATGTGGAGCTAGAACATGCCTAGGAAACTATAGACCAATTTCAATACTACCACCACTCTTGAAAGCCCTTGAGCAAATTGTAGCTGACCAAGTAACTGAGTACCTAAATAAATACAACCTACTATGTGAGCAACATGGTTTCCAAGAAAACCATAGCACTATCACCACACTTGTTGAGTACACCTCATACCTGTATGACACTCTTGACAATGGTAAGTTGGTAGGGTCTGTATTTATAGACATCACAAAAGCTTTTGATACTGTGAACCACCAGATCCCACTCAACAACCTCCTGTCTCTTGGCCTGTCATATGATACAGTAACCTGGTTCACCAGTTACCAATCCCACAGGACTCAATGTGTGAAAATTAGAGGAATAACATCCGACCCTAGAAATGTGACCCTGGGGGTACTGTAAGGGTCAATACTCGGCCCACTGCTTTTCTGTCTATTCATAAATTCATTACCCTAAGCATGCCTGGCGAAAATGTTGTTATATGTGGACAACGCCGTTATCTCCATACCACGATCCCAAATGAGCAAAATTGTTAGAGCCCTCCAAGATAGCTTTAGGGAACTAGAGACTTGATTTTCTCATGACAAACTCATGATAAATTATAAAAAAAAAATAAAGTTATGCTCTTTACGTGCCCCCATAATAAGAAACAAAACGGCCCCCTGAACATCCATGGTCTAAAAGGAGACACTCTAGAACAAGTCCACTCCTTTAAATAACTTGGCATACACCTTGATGACACCCTTTCCTTCACCGGCCACATCAACCACATTATTAAAACAGTGAACGCCAAATTTGGGATCCTCTATCAACATAGACAGGCTATGGCTTCTGAGGTCTTGAACCTGGTAACTAGGAGCTCTATCTTGTCTACTATGGACTTATCATCTACAGCGCTGCCATGGACACAACTTTAAAAAGAGTTAGAACACTCCTAAACAAAGCATGCATGCTTGTCCTAGGAGCAGGTCATTTCACAAATACCCATACTCAGTACTCTGAGACAGGGTGGCTCCCCGTGCATTTAAGGGTCAAGTATCAGGTCTGCCTAATCAGTAAAAAGGCACAACTTGGACTAACCCCTACCTCAATGGCTAGCATTTTAAAATGCTCCCAATCAGCCTAAACAACTAGAAGGTTCACTGAGGGTGTACTCCACGTTCCATTTAAGCACACCACCTTTGCCCAGCGAGCTGTATCCATTAAGGGGCCTCAGTGGTTTAACGACCTCCCACAGATAGGATTGCTCCCTTCAAAAGAGACCTCCATCTCCTCCTAGCACAGGCAAATCATTGTGACTGCCCTGCCTGAACGGGCTTTTCCCTGTGATCTTTTTCCTCATCTTGTCCTCCCTTATCCTCTCCATGTTCCTTGTTCCCCCATATCTCACCCCTTTCCTGAGCACATAAGCATAAGCAAATCTTTGGTGCCTGCCTCACCTACTACCACCCCTACTTCCCTCCTCCTCAACACACTCCTTTTTTCACCATCTCTCTTTCCTGGCAATGCCTACTCAGGCTGCTACATTTTTTCCAATTAATTGACACTTAAGAAGCTCCTGCTTACCGAGTTGTTCCTCATTGCCAAGTGTCCACTATGTATACTCTTGGAGGCTGTTACTAGGCATGGCACTTCTGTTACCCACATTTGTTATGTAATTACCTGTTAACCCTGCAGCTCTGTTCATTTTTTGCTATTATTGCAGCATCAGACACATTGCAGGAGCCTAAGGATCTGTACCTACTGTTAGTACCTAATGTTCACCTTGCAACCCTGTACATTTTTTGTACTATGTTTTGTACCTACTGTATTCACCTTGTACTGACTTGACTTGGAACTTTTGTAAAAGAGCCTTCTGGCTCAAAGGTGTCAATCTGAATCTGAAATAAATAAATAAAATAAAACCTTTACCACACAGAAGATTGTAATCTCCAAGCCCGATGGCCTGCAAAACAGTCTAAACAACAACTGGTGCTTAAGAGGCAAATCAGATAACATGAAATATTGCTAATTTAGTGTTGCAGGGACAAGCCCTGTTGTTACTCACAGAACCAGGATCTCAGGATCTGGGATGATTGCCAGGCTAGTTCCCCTCAAAACTGGATTTGGCTCTCTGATTCTTGGCTGCAGGTTTCATCCTTAGGACCAGCATACAGGGACCAGGGTTAACATGACACCCCCCACTTCACGGCTTCTTCCCAAGGGTCACCACAACCCACGATGATCTTTGTCACAGGACCTAACTCCCCAAACTGGTCGTCTCTTGCAGCTTTCATTTCAAAGGCAGCAAAAGTCTTTTAGAAAAGTTGTTTGGCATCACAGGTTTAAATTCTGGCACAGTCTTAGTTAAGCCACACAGCTTACCCGCTGGCAATCTGCAGTCTCTGGTATGTAAGCTGGCAGAAAAACATTTCAGGTCTCCCCCTTTGGCAAATGGGCAGGAGACAGTGCCAGCAACCCCCAGCTTCAGTTCTAGGCTGCAGTCTCTGAAACAGACTAGTCTCTCACCGAGCTACGCTCACCAATGGTCAGATTCGCTGATACTCTTTAAACAGAAATTTCAGCTCTACGGATATCACCTTTCCTCCCTTTTTGGAGATTGCAAGTATTATCTGCAGGTTTGTCAGTTCCAAACAATCCACGCAGGATTTCAGGCTGAGGAGAGGTAAACAGGCCTCTCCCTGAATTCTTCCAGCTGACTACAGAGCCTCCTCTCAGACTGGAAGCTTGAGCCAAACTAACTATTTAAGAGACTCTTTCGACTAAAGAAAAATTGAATCTAGTAATCTGATTGGCTGCCCAGGCTGTCAGTCACAGTTCTAGCATCCTGATTGGTTAAAATGAGCGCCAAGCATAGAGTTCACCATTTCTCCCAGCAGCCATAGTAAAAGGACCCATTAGGACCCCTAAAGTTCTGATTGGCTCAACAGTAGGGTCACAGTATCAACATGGCTGCTGGCTGAGTAAAACTGTAAACAGTTCAAATTTCAAAGCTCATCTTAAGCACAGCAGTTCATATCCAGCAATAAATATTTACAGCATTCAATAAAGCTTCATTTTTACTTGTAAGTGACTATACAATGGAATTTATGGGAGTGGTGCCTGGCCAGTCGCAAGCTTTGTTTTGCTAGGACCCAGCTCAGGCTATGCAACGTATACACAGGCTGAACCTCTTAAAGGCATAGCGTGGTGGCAGTCATTCGCACGTTCACGTAGGAACCAGAAATACAGCCATACTTGACATTTGGATCTACTCTTTCATCACTGGAAATGGCCAGGTACAAGAGGCAGAACACAGGCTGGATCTTTGCCAGGCAGAAGGCAATGCAGTACCCAGGGAGACGACCCAAGGTAATCCCACCTTTTTGGGGGGGGGGGTACATACAATAATCCTAAACATCTAGTATAGTCATATATTATTAATCTTATGAACGGCCTACCAGCCTATATACAAAGCAACACACCAGATGAATATCAAGTTTCTAAATGTTTCAGTGCTGATTCTCAAAAAACAAACTCCAAGAACTGTGTTCACTTTAAACACAAAGAACTTTATATTCTCATTCTCTTTAAATTTCACTGTCATGCTCCCACAAGTGAGCCCAATGCTACAGACATTGTGTGACACCACATGTTGCAATACAATGACAAGCAGACCATATATTTCCAGCTCACCAGTGTGTTTTTTATTCCAAATCTTTAGCCTCTAAGGAAGCCTGTTTCACTTATTTACCAATCTTTTAGTGAAAAAGTGGTTACAGAAATCTTTCTTGACCCCTCTCCCTGCCAGTTTCAATGAATTCCCACTCATTCCACTGTGCTAATCTACTTACCATCTTTCTACTAGATGAAGTAGGAAATGGACGAGGGTGTAGAAATAAGGCTGCTTTCCTCTGTTTGTGTTCCTTGTGACATCACCGAGTACCTGGGCTTTACTCTTATTGTTTATGAAAATAAGGCCCATTTCTGAGGCAACAAAGTCATGCACGAGAATTGTCAGAAAACGAAACAGGTACAAGAGACAAATACGGTGCTCCGAAAGAGCATGAGAAGCAGTACGGGCCAAGAAAAACACTTTTACCAGGTACAAGGAAAAGCAGGGGCAGGAGGAATGGGGAGAGTACCAAATAAAAACTAGGGAAGCAAAGGGGACGGTCAGGGAGGCAAATGCAGGCACGGAGCTGCGTGATGCAGAGGGGGTCAAGGCTTCAAAATGTACTGTTTATACATTATGGTGCATCTGATAGAAGGTATGTGTGGGAGGTACTGTCTGTTCATTGAGAGAGAGGATTCAAGAACACATGTGCAATATAAAGAAATCCCCTGTGCAATACATCTGTCAGTATACGCTTTCAATTCATGAGACAATCAGAGCCCACGAGGTCTGAAATTTATGAACCTAGAAAGTGTTTGTGGGGGAGGGGGGACAGATTACAGAGACTCCTACAATGAGATTTTTATGTTGAACAGTTTGAGTCCCAGTGCTTTAAATGAAGACTAGGACCTGAAACCATTTTTCTGAACAAAACCTTATTTTGAGTTTATCTTGACCTTTTGACCTTCCCAGTGAGTCATCTTTGTTGTTGTAATCTCTCTGATGTATTTTTTACTAGTCTATTCTAGTGGTATCCTAATGGTACTTTCATTATTCTCCTTCCTCTAGATCTGGCATGATTGGATAAGTAGATCTCTTACAGCAGGTTTGGGAGATCGCTCTGAAGGCTTCCCCAAAAAATAGGATTAGGAATTTTATGCATCAGTACAAGTACCATTTTCTTGTTTCTTCCCTAATCTTTGACATGATGAACTCAGTTGTTTACATCTTTTTATTTGTTTTTTTCAGTAACTATTTTGACACACACATATATATGGGATTTATCCGGTGTTTTCTAAAAAATGAAGTCTGTCAATTATTTGAATGTAATTGATGTCTCAGTTAGCATCTACGCTGTTTGCCAGTGGATATACTAAATTATGAAGATGTCGGGCCATATGTTTAATTATGTCTACACCCACTGGACTTAGATGAGTGTCAATGTGGCTAAAGGCCTGCCTCCCACAATGAAGTGGTGGGGCATCTATTTATTTATTTATTTATGTATGTATGTCTTTGTGTAACCCCTAGGATGTGCTATCCCATGGGATACTACCCCTGCCTGCACTATTGCATGCAGGTTGAGGGGCCTGGGCTCTCTAGACAGGTGCTTCCACCCGGAAGATAGGGTTGTTGTCCTCGTGACTGCCTTGGGTACAGCCATCTGGGACACTGATACCCCCCTCGTTATCCCTAGTGGCCTGACTAAGCTGCAGCTGCCCCCACCAATACACCTTTGCAACACCCAATGAATCTCTCCTGGCAACCACTTACCACCAGGGCTGGATTGGTTGGAACACCCTGTAGACCCCCTGCAAAACAAGGCCTGTAACAGTAAACAGCAGTATCACAATACTTTCTACACAGAGGTACACCACAACCAGTTTGGATGCAAAAAGATTCAGATCTGATTTATTAGGGAGATGTGAACAAGGGAGGGGCAGTAATCTAGAAGTTGAATTTAGATCTGATTGATTCATGTTATAAGGCATGCACTCAGAAGTCCCTTCAACACAGACACACACAGTCTGTGTACCCAGTTGTTGATGCAGGCTAGCCTGAAGCATTGCCTGGGGTAGGCTGGCATTGCAGCGGGTTGGGGCCCTGTGATGGAAAGAAATATGCATGCACTGTATCCCACAATTTGTAATCCGGAGCCGGGTGGCTCAGTCCAAAAACAATCAGCAACCCACATTTTAATCAGATGACACACTTTAAATTGGAAGCTTGGTTGCAGGGAGCTACCATGATTGGTTACTCATTCTACTCCAGACCAGGTGGTACTCCGACGAAATAAGACCTGCAGACTCAGATGGATGCAGATGGAGGTAAGGTCCTCGTGGTCCTCGGCGATGGTGCTGGTCTTCAGGCTGACAGAACTATGAGAGTGGGCCAAGAAAACATGCAAACCCAAAATGTTTTTGAAAAAATCGACCACGCAGCACTTATCACAACTCTCACACATTTATACGTAACAACAAACTTGGTCCTTTGTGGTCCTTCCAGGTGGGTTGCAGGCTGATCCTCCTTTTCAGAATTATGGACACAGATGATCTGCAGTTGCAGGCTGCAGCTACCCAGACTGGATAGATAGGGACCCGCAGACTAACGGCCGAAACACAGTTTAGGGCTGGAGGCCTGACCTCTGAGAGCTGGCAAGCTCTCCAGAGACACACACACTAGCTCTCAGGCTGTCTCTCCAAATCTGACTGTTTTCAGCTAGAGCCCCCTTTTATCTGGGGCAGAGTTTCAAAGATCTTATTGGCCGCCAAAGCTGTCCTGAACAGTTCCAGTACCTTAATTGGTCCACATTTTGGCGCCTAGAAAATGTTCCTCCTTTTTCCCCCATAACTATGTATTAATCCCCATAAGTCTCTGGTCAAAGATCCAGACTTCTTATTGGCTGCAGAGCTGCACAATGGTGGATATAGCATAGTCCCAATACACATTTTATAGGCAGTCCAAAGTTTAAGGCTCTGGTGCAGCCAGAATAAATATCATTTTAATTTGCCTTCCCCATTATCTTGTAGCCTCAATGGTCCCCTTTTAAATTAGTCCACTTTTATTAAATTAGGCAGTCCCCACAAGGAGTCACAGCTCCGGTAACACACTGCCCCTAGAAAGCACTGCAGCGGCTCATTAATATTCTTAAGGGCATTCCTTGACTTGATTCTTGCCCCCTGACCTTTGGTGCCCTGGAGGCAGTGCTTACGGTGGCTGCCTACTTATTTTTTAAAAAATGAGCTCCCTCTGCTTTGTCATGTCCCTGGTGCCTGCAGTAACTAAATTGGGCACCAGAAACTTTTACTTTGGACCACAACAGCGGTCACAATAGTGTGCACGTTCCCTCACGAATGTGTGTGTGCCAGCAGCATTTCCAACATGCCAGCCACTTGCAGCTAGATCCTGCAAGCCCTGCAGGGCTCAATGAACAGATAGGGACCTGGGAGGAATGGCAAAGAGCCGCGGAGACCGGTGGACAGCACAACACAGCGGGAGGCATGCTAGGTAAGCCTCCCAAATGGGGGGGGGGGCGCGTTACATTTGGATACCAGGTAAGTATGCTGATCCAAGGACCATTTTCAGGCACAACCCTGGCCACAAACAATGGCACAGAATCATACAGTTAAAATAATTTACAATCCAATAAGAGTAGCAAATTACAAGCTGTACAGACACAAGTCCCAACGGAAACATACATAACATAATAAGCAATGGTACAGAAAAGTAACTGAAAAAGGCACAGTTGCAAGCCCGATGAAAGCAGATAACTAGCTGTACAACAGCTACCAGTCCTCTGGAACAATATACAAAAAACCCTGAGACTTTGTATCACCAGTGAGACTGATCTTTTTCAAGAAGTTGTTCGTGTGCTCCTTTAAGGAGAAATATAATTGTTTTAATTAACGGCCTTAGCCTTGGCCATCCCTGTCTTTTCCACTGACTTCACCTCTTTCCTTAACTTAAGGTGTGTTCTCTCTCTCTCTCTCTCTCTCTCCCTCCTACCTTACTGTTTTATTTATTCTACCAACATTAAACCTTTCGCCTCTCAGGGGCAATTGTTACTTACAAGTTTCTTGTATATTTTTTAGACTGTATATATTGTATATAGGTCATGTTGGAATATGTCCTTTGTTTATTTTCAGTTTTTAAATATTGTATATAGGTTATGTCTATATTATCTTGGCTACCACTTATCCCTATACTGTGATTCATTGAATGGCTGTTGCTTAGGCTTGTATCATGTTGTTGCCTATAGTAGCTCTGTCAGTTTGAAAACTGTTTGTTAACCTTTCCCAGGTCCATCCTGTAAATAAGTTCTTCTCAATATTGTTTCATCTGGTTAAATAAAGAATTGATTGATTGATGGATTGATTGATAGCAATAGATTGACACAGGGTAGTGGAAAAAAATCAGTTACAAGCAGTAATACTAATTTGAAACAGGGTAAACAGACTGCACCACAGTAACCTACTGTAGGAGTATCTAGTGGGCAGGTCATGTCAGTGTTTGTTTTTTGGTGAATAAAATAAACTTTACTTCACAGAGTTTTCCCTCTGACAACCTTCAGGAACAATATTGTTAGACTGTATTAAAGAGAAACAAATATTTATTAAAAAAAACATAACAGAAGGTTGGCTAATATTTATAAGTTACTAGACCTGTACAATATTGCTTACTTTACAACTGTAACAGAGCAAGCAATAAGATTAAGTCATAGCATACAATACATATCAATAAATTAATCCAGCAAAGAGCTGAAGAAGAGGATCTGCTCCAAATTATGAAACTTAAAAAAAGTTTCCAAATGCTTAGTGAACAATTCCAAGGAACTTCCACTGAAATTCTGTTTACTGTAAATACAACTCACAACCCAAGATATAGAGATATTCTGACGCTATTTAGATTTGAGTAGTTTCCTAGTAATATTATAAACCACAGCTACAAACTGCAACTGTGGTTTAGAGGAAACTGAGGGTTTACTACATGTCGTGTTGCACTGCCCTTGGTACACTCAAATTAGAAACAAATTTCTAGCTAAGATAATAGGAATATTAGATATACCACCAAGATCCATACTGGATCTACTTTTTAATACAACATGGATGTTCTGGAGAAACTTTCCATATTTCTTCTGGAAGGTATAAAGATTAGGAGTAAAGCCCTACATTTAACCCAACAGGTAATTATAACAAAATTTAAATGGGCCACATGATTGAATCTTTTTTTTTTTAAAGTCTTTTTGGACTTTTCTTTTGTCTCTTTGTAGAGTATAGAAAAATAAACCATCTGATTTTACCCCCCACCCCAGTGGCCATAATAAGAAACTGGACAATGATATCCATTGCTTACACCAGAGAGTGACTGGTGAGATTCTTAAAAGGCAGAAACTACAACCTCTCTCCACTGGAACGCAGGGCTGTACAAACACTAAAATCAAACCACAATATTGTCATAAAAAAAGCTGCAGCGGTGATACTGAACTGAAAAGATTACATTGAGGAAGCCAACAGACAGCTAAGTGACCATACCTACTACAGAGAACTGGAAAGTGATCCCACAACAGAATATAAAAGAGAACTACAGGGATTGATTAAATTATTTCCAGATCATGTCCAAAACAGAATAGCTGCCCTCATCCCTGATGAACCCATGCCAGGGACATTCTACATACTACCTAAAATACATAAACCAGGGAACCCAGGAAGACCCATAGTCTCTGGTAATGGAACCCTGACAGAGGGGATCTCAGGTTTTGTAGAAGCTATTTTAAAATTGCTGTTTATACAAAGGGACAGTTACATTCAGGACACTACTCACTTCCTGCATAAACTTTCTGGTTTTAAGGACTTACCACCTGGCACCCTGTTTGCCACTACGGATGTAACATCCCTCTACACTAATATACCGCATACAGATGGCATTTCAGCCTGCCGTAAATACACGTATGAGAAAAGATTGGACCACAACATCCTGACATCATGAGAGAGCTTACTAAATTCATTCGGACATATAACTTCAGCTTTAATGGGAAACATTATGTTAAACTATGGGAACAGCAATGGGCAACAGGATAGCTCTGCAGTATGCTAATCGCTTTATGGCCAATTGGAGGATAACTTTTTAAGGCACTGTACACACAAACCATTCGCTTACTTCCATTACATTGATGATTTGTTTATAATTTGGACAAAAGGCACTGACACACTTAAGGATTTTCATCAGGGGCTTACTAATCTCCACCCAATTATTAAGCTTTCCCTTGAATATTCTGCCACCAGTGTTAATTTTCTGGATACCACTGTCACTATCAAGGATGGAACCCTACATATATGTATTTACAGGAAACCAACAGACAGAGATACACAAGAAAAATAATCACCTGAGTCACACAAAAAAGTCTGTCATATATGTAGTCAAGCACTTCGGTACCGCTGTTTCCGTTCAAATGAGGAAGACAGAGATAGACATTTAGTTATGTTGAAAAACACCTTTATTGAACAGGGGCACTCTTCCATAGAAATTGACAGAGCAGTGGAACATGCTACACAAGTACCAAGAGCACACCTACTGCAATATAATGAAAGGACCACTACTAGTAGTCACGTATCATCCTGACCTTGAACTTCTACGTAAGATTATTAAGGACCTACACCCAATAATCAGTGAGGATGAATCCCTTAGTTGTATTTTTCGAGAACTGCCTCTACTATCTTTTAAACAACCACCAAATTCAGCCAACCAGATTATTAGGAGTAAACTTGAACCTGAACAGAGTGCCATGACATCATATGGCACACAACACCTCCCCCCCCCATTTACAGTCCCCTCTCATGCTCACCACTCCAATTTCTGGTTTTACCTCCCCCCTCACCTCATTGCCTATGCCTGAATCTCCTTCCTCCCTTTCTCCCTGATGTTAAATTGCGTCACAACCTACTGCCACTGACTATATAAACTCACTCACCGCCCTCTTCTCTCTCTCTCCTTAGCCAGTTGCCATTGCCCCGTGAGGGCTAGCTGGGGACCAGGTGGCTACAGTCGATGGGTCCTGGTTCTCACCGTGGCCCAACGTCGCCTCCTCTAGCTGCCTCCCGACCCAAGAATACCGGTAAAGACACTCCACAGGATGGGGAAGCTGAGATTGGCAGCGATTGGCCGACTGAGCTCTGTGCTGTGCACTGATTGGCCACCGGCTCCAGACATTGTTTTTGATTGGTCTGGGTGACTTTGGGGCTTAGCTGGGCTCGGAGCCCATTGACTTGCAGTGCTAAGTGCCGAAATTTTACGCCCACCCCCTCCTCCTACCTTTATTAAATAGTCTGCTTGTCACCGCCCCTTGCTCTAAATACCCGCCCACTGTCCCACATCCTATCCTGAACCACTAGCTAAACCACTCCCTCTCCCTTCTTTTCTCTGCTGCTGCTTCCTCCCTGAGGATTTTGCAGGCTACACCCCACTGTGTTTTTTTTTTTTTTAGCTCTTTAGACCTCCTTTTCCTTCCTCCTTCTTCTCTCCTTCTATTCTCCCCTCCTAGCTACTATGCCTCCCTGTAAACATTTTCTTCTCTAGCCCTCTCTTGCTTCCAACCTTAACCCACCTACCTACCTCTTCCTATCCTCACCACCTCTACTCTGGTCCTCTTGGCTAACTACCCAACATCAGGCACGATTGCAATCTCTCCCCATACGCATAAATGGTACCATCCAGCTATGGACTGTTTAAATATGAACAATTACGACGATTGATTGGGGGCAACCTGGCACCTATTCCTGGCCGATGCATTACACTGGGATCCTAGGCGCCTGTACTGGTCCAAAACACATAAGCAACTGAGGTTGGTTGCCACCTACTATGAAATACGACAATGGACTCTCAAACTCCTACTCCTCCTCCTCTTAATATCAGGAAGTGTTCACCCTAATCCTGGCCCAATCTCCTACAGTACAACAAAGCCTGCCAAAACGGAGGGGGGACTCACCTTTGTCACCTTAAACATTTGTAGTCTCCTACCAAAACTGGCCTCCCTACAAACCTTTGTCAGTCAGCATAACCCCGATATCCTAGCCATTGTTGAAACTTGGCTGACACCCAGCACCCCTGACCATGCTATATCTCCCCTCAAGGCTACAAGATTCTCAGGCAGGATAGGACGTCAAAAAGGGGTGGTGGCTGTGCCATTTACATAAAGGAATATCTCAACTGCCTCTCTATTACGTATACCACCACTAACTCTGCTGTACAACTCCTCCCTATCAAACTTCTCCTTGGTGCCCAAAACAAAGTCCTCACAGTTGCTGCTATCTATATCCCACCTAAAGATCCTGGGCCCGGCCTCCAGTCTGTACTAGATTTCGTCAGATCTCAACCTCCTGATGCCGAGCTCCTCCTCCTTGGTGACTTCAATATCAACTGGCTTGCAACAGACACAGGGTCGACTAAGGATGCTATCTTTGCTGCAAAGTTAACACAGCTGGTCAATTTTCACCCACTAGGAAAAACTATAAATCTGGTAATAGTACCCTAATAGATTGGATCCTCTCCAACCACCCAGCCCGGATAAATAATGTTGCTGTTCTCCGGACTCTCTTAGCGACCACTCTCCTATAATATGTACCTGGTCAAACAAGTTCAGAAAACCACCCCCTAGAACCATCACCAGCAGAGTACTACCTTTTGGAAACCTTACTCCACTCAAGGAAAATCTTAGACAGAAAGACTGGTCTCCCATTTACAATACACAAGACGTTGATGAAGCCCTTAACCACTTTATCTACACCTTCAGTGCTGCCTGTGACTCATATGCACCTGTAAAAAAGCACAACGTGAAAGCACTCTCAATTCCTTGGCTCACTGCTAAGCTAATGGCACTACACAAAGGAAGGGACCACCTCTGGGTTATTGCAAGAGACTCTGGCTCTCTGTCTGACATCCTAAAATATAAACAGGCCCGAAACTACTGTACCAAAGAGACTCGTCGAGTGAAGAGCGACTACTTCAAAACTGCTCTCTCCAACACCTGGGGTGAAGGGAAATCTTTCTGGGACAATCTAAGAAATATCACGGGTAAGCAGTCCAAATCCTCTCCTACTATACTGAATGTGGCAGGCTCTACCACCTTCGACCCTTGGTCACAGCAAACACCTTAAATGAGACCTTCACCGACCTCAGCGGTGTCCTTGCATCTGTCTTTTTCGCTCTACTGACCCCCATCTCTATATCCCTCTGCCTCTCCAAACATTCCACCCTTCCATCTTAAAATAGTTAAAGCACACTAAGTTTATAAATACATAAAGAAGGCTATATCTAAATCAAGGGCAAGCAGTGACTCTCTTGACCTTAAAATACTATCCTTACCCTGGATGAAGTTCTACTCCCCCTCACCAGAATCTTCAATCTCTCCCTCTGTTCTAGCAAATTCCCTAGTATATGGAAGGCTGCTATAGTTACCCCTGTGCACAAAAGTGGTGATAAGTCTCTGCCTGGTAACTACAGACCAATTTCAATACTTCCTCCCATATCAAAGGCTCTTGAACGTATGGTAGCTGACCAGCTTACAGACTACCTGCAGAAATATAACATTCTTTGTGACCAGCAACATGGTTTCAGACAAAGGCATAGCACCACCACAGCCCTGCTCGAATTCTCAGGAGTAATCCACAAGGCCTTAGACAAAGGACTCCTCACCGGAGCTGTGTTTATTGATCTAACGAAGGCATTTGACACTGTTCACCATGGCCTACTCATCAGTCAACTACAGACTCTTGGGCTCTCCTTGGGCTCTGGTGCCTGGATAAAAAGCTACCTTGCCCAACGCACCCAGGTTGTAAAAATAGCTGGAGTTCTCTCAGACCCTAAGCCTGTCCTCTCAGGAGTTCTGCAGGGATCCATCCTAGGCCCGCTACTCTTCAGCCTCTTTCTAAACTCCCTCCCTAAATCCTGCCTGGAGCAAATCATCCTCTATGCTGATGACGCTGTGATTCTATCCTCACACAAAGACCCTAACCCCTTACGCCTCAGCCTACAGCACGCATTTGCCAGTGTTGAGGAGTGGTTCGTTGAACACAAGCTAGTCCTAAACCACAAAAACAAAACTATGCTCTTTGCTAGTCCAGAGAACAAGAAAAGGCAAGCTCCACTTACTATCAACACTTCCCTGGGAATCACCTTTGAACAAGTGGCTACCTTTAAATATCTTGGAATCACATTTGATCAAGGCCTAGTCTTTGCAACACATATTGATGGTATTTCCAAAACTATTAATCAGCGGGCTCGGAATACTCTACCGAAACAAACAACTCTTCACCCATCCAGCACTGAAGCTAGCTATTCAATCCTCAATCATCTCAGTCATTGACTATGGCTTAATTATTTATGGGTCTGCCCCTCCAAGCACACTGAAATGGATCACAACCTCCCTAAACAAAGCATGTCGGCTGCTTACAGGTGCACATCGACTTACTCTTACCTGTGAACTCTATGCTGATACTGGGTGGTTACAACTATCAAACTGTTTAAAATTCTTCACCTGCCTAATGGCCAAGAAATCCATCATGGGCCTCACTCCACCCTGCATTCAAGACCTGCTATGCCAGAACTCAAGTGTACGATCTACCAGAAGATCAGACACCCAGCTTCTCCAGGTCCCCCACTGTCGGACCACACATGGTCAACGATCATTTGCCTATCATGCCCCCAACTGGCTAAACACTCTCAGCACCTCTATTACCTCCTCTAACTCATTAGGTGCCTTTAAATCTAGACTATTCTCTCACCTAGCCACCTCAAACTCCTGTGACTGCCTTGATTAAATCCTAATCTATTCTCACTTCTCCTCCCTTGCCCTCTTACTTGACAAAGGCCTACTAGTGGATCCTCGTCTCCTGCAATGGTCTGCTCCTCCTCCCACCCCCCTTTCCTCTTTTTCTCACTTACACCACCTAACTTACCTCCCTTACTTATCTTCCCTCTCCACTTGTTTTCTAAATAGTGAAAGTGCTTAAGTGATTTATCTGCTGTTCATAAATGTCATTAGATTAGCTATTTTTTGTCTCTGTCTATTTCCACAATGTTACCTAAATGTGCAACCCTGTACCCCTATTGTTTGTAACCGATTTTTTAACACGGAACCTTTGTAAAAGAGCCTTGGCTCAAAGGTATTAATTCCTAGAATTTACAATAAACAATAATAAACCCTGTAATAACCGCAGATGTAAAACTTGTGAGCACATTTCCACCTCAGGCTGTGTGGTTACCTCACAAAACAGACAATTCAGGATATTGGGTAATTATACATGTACATCAAGCAATGTTGTTTATCTTGTTCAATGCAGGAAATGTCCTCACACAGGGTATGTGGGGGAGACGAAACAGCAACTCTGCACTAGAATGAATTCACACAGGTATGATATTAATTGGAAGATGACTCACAAACCAGTGGCACAACACTTCTCTCAGGATGACCACTCAATTTCAGATATGTCTGTGATAGTCTTGAAAAGCGATTTCAACAGTACACAACAGAGACGAGCTTGTGAGATCAGACTTATGTTACTTCTTAAAACGGTGCAAGATGGCTTGAACATTGATGTTGGCTATATGACACATTACACATAAACTTACATGGACCTTTACTTCAAAGGATAGACATACATATTTTAGGTTTTCAGCGAGCCATGGACTTTGACTCTTATACTCATACAGTCCCTCTTAACTGGTTATCTACAGGTTGGTCAATAACATTAGTATTGTGTGAATGTGTGCGTGGGTGTGTGGGTATGTCTATGTGTGTGGGTTTGTGAATATGTTTATGTGTGTGTTGTGGGGGTAGAAGAAGTGTGGCATATTGAATTTTTAATATGCGTATTTGAGATAGGTGGATATGTGGGTATAGTGGATATGAATACTGTGGGGATACTGAGGTAAACTTATGTTCAGGTACATGACATTATGGTGTCATAGTGGCTAGGACTCTGGACTCATATTATAGTGGATATTTACTTCCTTATGCTAGTTCTGTAGTTTGAGTATATACTGTAATGTTTTTACACTCTGTACTTATTAGGACACTTGTCCCATTTACTTGGAGGTTCATGACAGGTATAATTCCTTTTTGGGTAACTGTTGTAGTGATGGGTGCAATTGATGGTGTATTAGGATTCACGTACATGTATTTCATTTTAAGTAATTACTTTCCCCTTGGGGTGGGGGGTTAATGCCTAAGAATTTTTGTTTAGATTCCTTGGATTGTTTCTATATATGTATTATTTCGATTATACACTGACAAGTTATTGAAATCTGTACATATTAGGCTGCATAGTCTCAATTTCTTGGGAGTCCTTGACTAGCACTTTTTATGTTTGCTTGCACGCATGTGCAAGAAACATAGTGCCATCATCCGAGTTTTCGGAGGCATGGCAGCCCTCTTCCAATTCAGTCAGTGTGTTTGCAGGTGCGGCCGCAGTTCTCCAATGGCTGCTGGAGCTGTCTATGACAGCAGTCGAAAATGCAGTGGAGTACAGTTGAAAGGGAGAGCTATGCTTCAGTAGTAGCAGCGATAAGATATCGCCTGCCTGCGCGCGCCTCCCTACACACACACACACACACACACGCATGCTGCGCTCACCCCCACGCACACACTGTATAGCCGACGGGGTGCCTAATCCCCATCAGCTGTGCTGCACTCCCCAAACAGAAAGTTCTCACATGCCATGCTGGGTGCCCACCCAGCATGGCTACACTTGACGATAGCCGACGGGTGCCCACCCTCTGTCGGGCTCCACTGTCCCCCCAGAGAGTACAGGGTGCCATGCTAGGAGCCCACCCCAGCATGGCAACAGATGCTATCACCAACAGGGTGCCCAATCCCCATCGGCTCCACGCCCCAAACAGCCGTCCTTGTGCCATGCTGGGAGCCCACCCTAGCTGGCAAACGTCCCGCGACGCCCTTGAAACATAAAAATGGTCCTCGCTGTCTCTGTCCCACCCGCACCCACCCACTGCGCGCACCCTGCCTCCCCCACCCTCCCACCCCATACTTACCTCCAGACTTCGTGACGATCTTCAGTGGACCGGGAACACATCTGCACTCTTCAAAGCCGACCATGAACTGAGGAAATGCCGGTAAGCTGTATAATGGGATAGATAGGGTTTTTTCAACTTTGCTGCATATCTCAGGCATTTTTTGGAATTTTTGCACCAGATTTTCAACATGGGGTTTTTGGGACACCTTCTCATGAATGCTCTCACTGTCATGACGTTAATTGGGCACAAGGGGTGATTTCGCAGTCACTGTGTGAAATCACCTTTCAGGACTGAGTAATGAAACAACACTGCCACTGTTCATAAGGTGGGCCCTCGAAAAACCTATATTGAAAATTTGGTGAAAAAATTCCTAAAAATGACTGTTTTACGAGCGTGCGTTGCACAGTTTCTACGCACACTCGTAAGTTCGTGAATTTTCAATATTTTCACTCCAGATTTTCAACATTGCCATTGTACCACACCTTCTTATGAGAAGTACAGCTGTCATTTTTCACATCTTGCCCAAAATGTGTTTCCACCCATGTAGCGCAAATGGCGCAGTCAGTGTCTTGAAATCAATGTATGGGACACATTAAGAAAATCACAGTGACACTGTTAGTGAGCAGAGGTCTTAAAATGGCTATGTTGAAAATTTGGTGAAAAATTCCTAAAATTCCTGTTTTACGAGCATCGTTAAGCGGTTCCTATACACGCTCATAAGTTTGCGAATTTTCAATATTTTTACTCCAGATTTTCAACATTGCCATTTTATTACACTTCCTTATGAACAGTGCAGCTGCCATTTTTCACATGTCGCCCAAAATGTGTTTCCGCACATGTAGCGCACAATGGTGTAGTCGGTGTGCGAAAGCAATGTTTGGGACAGATTAAGAAAATCACAGTTACACTGTTCATGAGCAGAGGTCTTAAAATGGCTATGTTGAAAATTTGGTGGCAAAAGTCCATAAAATGACTGTGTTACGAGTGAGCATTGCACAGTTTCCACGCACCCTCGTAAGTTCATGACTTTGTAATATTTTCAGTCCAGATTTTCACCAGTGGCATTTTTCCACACTTCCTTATGAACAGTACAGCTGTCATTTTTCACAACGTGGCCGAAATGTGTTTTCACACTTTCAGCGCAGAGATGCGTGGTCGCTGTGGGAAATCATTGTTCGGGACAGATAAAGAAAATCTCAGTGACACTGTTCATGATCGGAGGTCCCAAAATGCCTGTGTTGACAATCTGCTGTACAAAATCCCCAAACTAATTACATTACGGGTGTGCGTTGCACAGTTTCTATGTACCCTCGTGACTTCACCAGTTTTTTAAATATTTTTACTGCAGATTTGCAACATTGCCATTTTTTACACCTCCCCATGAACAGTACAGCTGTCATTTTTCACATCCTGTTCGGAATGTGTTTTTGCACCTGTGGTGCTAAATGCCGTAGTCGCTGTGCATAAGCAACTTTCGGCTAACAAACTAATATTGCCACTGTTCATGAAGTGGGGGTCACAAAAAAAACATGTTGAAAGTTTGGAGTGAAAATACGAACGAATGCCTGAGGTGTTAGGGTTTCCAACCATAACGCCCCATCCTGCAGAGAATGACAGGCATCAGGGGTGTGACTTGGGATTCTTGCCTGTATTGCTCATACCATTCCACACCCTGCAGCCAGTGAGAGGCATCGAGGTATGCCTTGGACTCTTTGGCCCCAAAGTTCACTCCATTCTCCTATACCGCACCCATCTCACCGTATTTCCTGATGGAAAAGGGTGCACATAAGGGCCAAAGACCCCGAGGCACAACGTGACACTTGTCAGTGTCTGCAGGGTAGGGTATGGTGAAATGGCGTGGCCGATATGCCTGATGACCCAAAGGCACACCCCAATGCCTGTCATTCTCTGGAGGGTGGTGGTGGGGTTGGCTTCAGTTCAGTACTTCACTGCCATTCCTTTTATGCAGCTCCATAACTTCTACACTACCAATGCCAATGCCAGCAAGCAAACATTCGGCATTGACAAATGCTTGTTTGTATCTGGCACTTACACTGACAATTGATATTATCTAGTATTAAATCTTGTTACAACAAAGGCTTAAGGTTTCTGAAACGCAATAGCTTGTCAAGAGTATGTTGGGAGTATATCTCCAGCCAGTTGTATTTTCATCAGTGTGATACGCTTACTCACTTTGGGTAAACATCACTTTCTTCATTCTATATGCCATGTAAAGATAATTTCTGTGTTGCAATTTTGGGGCTTATTTTTCATTATTTTTTACTTGGTAATATATTACATTTTGGCATGCAGTTGTTTTCTCCAAGGTCATCTTATTATCAAAGGGTCTATTCACAAACAGAGTTCTGAGCAGAGTTGAAGTTGGATTTTACTGATGTACTGTTACCTCACTCATGAAATATGTGTCTTTGGGAGGTTTCTTCACTTTACATGTGATTTAGTGAGCAGAGAATCTTAGTTTTTTTTTTATCCATCAGACTGATACATGGTATAATATATGTGGGTTGAACTCTCTGTCTGCTGCTATCTCTGGACAACCTTTGACCTTTAAGTTTGGTTCAGCTGAAATCACACTTTAGATATTCAAGCTCTCCAATGTCACTTTAATTATTTTTGAAGGCCTGTCTTAAACCAGTGAGAAATATTTCTGTTTTTTTCTGCATGCTGTAAATGTTAATAATATGGAATTTTCTAAATAACTCTCATTAGGCTTCCGAAGAAGGACTTGTTGGTCCGAAAGCTAAAGCTCTTTGTTCTTTTTGTAACATCTTTTTTGGTCCAATAAAAGGTATCAAACCATTTGTTCTGGATTTTTTCTTACTAGGACCAATACGGCATTAAACATTTTGTTTGTCATTCATAGAATATAGGGATTATGAACATACGAACATGCAAAATTGCCAGTAGATACAGGCCATATGATCTATTTAGTCTGCTCGAGTGTGCAGCACTTCAGCCCATTATTGTCCCACTCCCTCTTGAAGCACCTCACAGTCTGCACTGATACGAGTTGCTCAGGCAGTGCATTCCACCCTTTTACCACTCTTTCGGTGAAGCAGTGCCTCCTCCTTTCCCTCCTGAATCTGCCCCCCTTTAACTTCAGGGAGTGCCCTCTGGTATCTCTTCCATTCTTGAGAGTAACCCCCCCCTCCCGGAAGCCTACTCTGTTCATCCCCTTCAGGTACCTGAAGGTCTCAATCATGTCTCCTCTCTCTCTCTTCTATCCTCCAGCATATACATGTTGAGCTCTTTTAGTCTTTCCTCATAAGTTCTATCCCTCATCCCCTGGATCATCTTTATTGCTCTTTGCTGCACTACCTCCAGTAGTTTGATATCCCTTTTCAAGTACGGGTGCCAGAACTGCACGCAGTACTCCAAGTGCGTCCTCACCAGGGACCTGTACTGGGGCAATATGACTTCGCTACATCTGGATGTAATCCCCCTTGCTATGCACCCTAGCTTCCTGTTAGCCTTAGCTGCTGCCTTCCTACACTGGGCCGAGTGGTTTAATTCCCCAGTCACCAGCATCCCCAGATCCTTCTCCTCATTGGATGGGGACAGCTTGATACCATCCATCCAGTAGCTGTATCCTGGGTTTTTGGCTCCAAAATGCATCACCTTGCATTTCTTGGCTACCAGGTGTGCAACAACTCCTCGAATCTTGCCAAGTCCTCCTGCAGTAATTTGCCACCCTCCTCCCCATCCACCGCAGCACAGATCTTGATGTCATCGGCGAAGAAGCCAATCTTATTCTTGATCCCAACTACTATGTCTGTGATGAAAATGTTAAACAGGACTGGTCCCAGTACTGATCCCTGTGGGACCTTACTTGTCACTGCCCTAGGCGCCGGTGCTTCTTCTCCCACAACTACCCTCTGTTGCCGATCCCTCAGCCAGTTTTCTACCCATTGGGCTAGCTTCTACCCTATACCAGGACTCCTTAACTTGCAGGTCAGCCTTCCGTGTGGCACTGAATCGGAGATCTTGCTGAAATCCAGGTAGACTATATCTACCGCATGGCCCTTGTCCAGTGCCCTCATGACCCAGTCAAAAAAATCAGCTAAGTTTGTCTGACAGGATCTGCTAGCGACGAACCCGTGCTGTCTGTCATCTTGCAGATCATTATCCACAAGAAACTGCACCAGTCTTTCTTTGAGGATAGATTCCATCAGTTTCCCCACAGCTGAGGTGAGGTTCACTGGTCTGTAGTTCCCTGGTTCGTCCTTGGGCCCACTTTTGTGGAGAGGTACCACGTGCGCCTCTCTCCAATCTCTGGGCACACATCCCATATTTAGTGAGGTGTTGAACAGATCCGCCAATGGCTCTGCCAGGACCTCTGCCAGCTCCCTCAGCACCCTGGGATGTACCCTGTCTGGCCCAGGTGCCTTGTCTACCCTCAGGGACCTAAGGTCCTCCAGCACCCTTTCCACCATGATGACTCCATCTGTGGTTGTCTCACCCCCCATGCCTGCGCCCCCTTTCCCTGCAGGAACAGGCCCATCCCTCTCCCTTGTGAACACTGAACAAAAGTACTCATTAAGTAGTTCTGCCTTCTCGGCCCCCTTGTCTACCCACCCACTGCCTTTCCTGATCCTAACTATTTGATCCTTGCACTTCCTCTTTTCCCTGATATACCTGAAGAAATCCTTTTCCCCTTCCTTAATCCTCTGTGCTAATTTCCTTTCCCTGGCTGCCTTTGCAGTCCTGACCACTCTGCTCACTTCCTTGGATTTCCTCACTTATTCTCTGCCCTGTTGGCTCTCTTGTAGGTTTGGAACACAGAAGGCCCTTCTCTTATCCCTCACCTTTTCCATTACCTCTCTGGTAATACAGCTTGGATGCTTGGTCCTTGATTTCTTTTGCTGGCTCTTGACACAAGCTTTAGTGGATTCAATCAGTCCTAATTTTATAATCACCCATTTCTGCTCTGCGTCCATGTCAGGGTAGATGCCCTCTATGTGTGTTCTTATTAATTGTCCCATCCTGCCAAAGTTTGCTTTTCGGAAGTCCAGGACCTTTGTTTTTGTACTGTGGATCTCTCTACTCAAACTGATAGAGAACCACACTGTGTGGTGATCGGTACCAGCCACTGGTTCCCCCACCCTTACATCTGTGACCTGTTCTCCATCCTCCAGCATCAGGTCTAGAATATTTTCTTCTCTTGTTGGCACTGTCGCCCTTTGGGTCAGGAAGCCATCCTGGATTGCTTCCTGGAGGATCTGCTCCCTGGCACATGTGGTGGCTGGGATGCTCCAATCCACCCATGGTAAATTGAAGTCTCCCACCACCACAGTGCTCCCTTTGCCACAGAGTCTCCTTAGCTGCTCCCCAGCTCCCTATTCACATCCTCTTTCTGGGTTGAGGGCCTATAAACAACCCCCAATCGGAACCTAGCCCCCTTTGGGGCATGGAGTTGTATCCAAATGGCTTCTGACTTACCTTCTTCCCTCTCCTCCCTCACGCATCCAATCCCTTTCCTTATGTAAATGGCTACCCCCCCCTTATCTTTTTCTCTGTCCCTCCTGAATAATTTAAATCCTGGGACGAACAAGTTCCGGTTATGGTTTTGGGCTGCCCACGTCTCAGTGATGGCTGCTATGTCCACCTCTCCTTCTGCCAGCTGTGCCTGCAGCTCTACCATCTTATTCCCCAGACTCCTAGGATTTAGTGATACCACCCTCCACCCTGACTCTCTCCCAGTTGCCCCTTACTCCCCCCCCCCATCCTAGACAAAGTAGGCCCTATCATTGCTATGGGGGAGGTCCTCTGGACCTCCTCTCCTGTTCACTTCACCTTCCCAGCCCCCAGCAAGTTTAAATTATACTTTTGGTGATAAATTCCCTCAGTCGCTGCTTTAACACCCCTGAACCCTCCTTACTTAGATGTAGCCTGTCCCCTGCATATAGATCTGGGTTCTCCCATGTGTTGCCCCACTCTCCCACCCAACCATACCCCGTGGACTCACACCATTCTCTCAGCCACTTGTTGAAGTCCATGATTTTGCTTTTTCTGTCCGTAGTTGCCCTTGGCACTGGCAGAACTTCTGAGAATGCCACTGTGCTTCCGTCCTCTCTGTATAGCTTCCCTACTACTCTGAAGCTGTCCTGAACCTCCTCTATTTACCTTCCTTCCAGATCATTTGTTCCCAGGTGAACAATGATGTGTGGTTCCCTCCACCTTCTGTACACACCTACCAATGTGGTGCTGCACCCTACCTGCTGTCATGCCAGGCATGCACTCTACCCATATGCTGCTTTTCCTGGCCCCCCCTTCCCCCCATCTGACCACCTTAACTATAGAGTCCTCTAGAATTATGACTGACTCCTTTATGTGCTCCCTCTCTTTTTGCTGGCTCTTTTCCTTCCTCCCAAAATGCTCCCTTCCCCTATCCCCCAACTATACCCCTTTCTGCCTCCTCCATTCTGTGTCCTGACTTCTCCCTGGCCAACTATGGCTGGTGCATCAGGTTCACTTACTAGATCATTCCTTGTGCCCCCTTACCTTCCCCATGTTATTTCCTCTACCCCCCATCCTGCCATTACTGTGAAGAAACATTGTAAGGGTGTGGTTGCCCAGACCCAAGCCTTACAAATGCCCTGTTTAAACTCAGAAAGAGCTCTAGGTTGGCTCCTGAATGAGTTAGCTAAAGATTTTTGAACATGTGGCCCATTTTATACAATTATTACTGGTATGACATATGTGAATGCCCAGCTTCTGACAATCACTGTCTAGTATTGTAGTTAAAAAAAACTAGTAATTGTACTTTGGTATTATGGCATAAAAGTATGCATTTGTTTGTAAATAGATACACCCTGCCTTGACAATGTATGTCTATAATGTGTGAAGTGTTTGCTTATTTCTCTTTTATTGTAGTTTTTGGTTTTTGTTTTTATTTTTGCAATGACCACATGGTCGACCAATAAAGCTTATTGTACTGAGTTTTCCCTTTGAGTGCGCTGTGTTTGTTTTGCTGTGGACTTGCTGGGGAAGTCGGCACTTCCCATCAGTAGCACCAGGACCAGCACCAGTGAGGACAGCCATTCCTGATTGTTTTGGACTGACAGACTTCTTTGACTGGGTCACAAAAGTAGTAAATAAGGGCCACACTGTAGATTTATTCTACTCTGATTTCAGCAAGGCTTTCAACCTGGTGCCACATAGAAGGTTGCTGAAGAAGCTCGAGGACCTGTGCACGGTTAGGGACATAGATGGGTAGGAAACTGGTTGATGGAAAGACAACAGAGGGTGGTGGTAAACAGTCAAATTGGAAGAGAGGGAGGTCATGAATGGGGTGCTGCAGAGATCTGTCCTGGGTTCTGTCCTCATCAATATGTTCATCAGAGACATTGGAGAGGGCATCTGGGGCAAGTTACGGGGCCACCTGGGGACCAGTGATCACCATACAGTGTGGTTCAGTATAAGGATGACTGTGGAATCAAACCGCACAAAGGCAAGGGTCCTGGACTTCAGGAGGGAGGTTTTAAAAAGGTGGGTGAATGCCTCAGGGATGACCTGGTGGGGGGGGGGGATGAGCTGGGTGTGGTGGAGGAACAGTAGGGGAAACTAAAAAGGGCCATAGTGAAGGCAACACACCTCTACGTCAAGCAAAGGAGCAAAAGAGAGAGGAAAAAGGGACCACTATTGTTCTCGAAAGATGTGGCAGAAAAGGTAAACGCTGGGCAGCATTCAGAAGGTACCAGGAGATGCAGAGAAAGGAGGATAAGGCGGTGTATTAGGGGAAGTAGAGGGAAACAGGGAGAGCAATAAGAGGTGCAAAGGCACAAACCGAAGAAAGAATAGTCCAGGAGGTAAAAAAAGGGGACAAGACATTTTTTTAGATATGTAAGCGAAAAGAGGAAGACAGGTGGCGTTCTAAGGTTAAGAAGGGAAGGAGAGACTGTACAGAGAGGGAACAAGAAAACACAGCCACCCTGAACAAATACTTTTGTTCAGTGTTCACATAGGAAAGTGATAAGGAGGGGACACAGCAATGTAACAGAAACATTGGAGGGAGGGAGTTGGACACTAGTCCGTTCTCAGAGGAGAGAGTCCTAAAGGGACTCACAAATCTGAATGTGGACAAAGCAATGGAGCCAGATGGGGTGCATCCTAAGGTACTGAGGGAGCTCAGGGAGGTACTGGCTGCACCTCTGACAGTCCTATTTAACAGTTCATTGGAAACAGCAGTGGTCTCAAAGGACTAGAGGAGGCAGATGTAGTCTCACTTCACAAAAGTAGTAGCAGGGAAGAGGCTGGCAATTATAAGCCAGTCAGCTTGACTTCAGTGGTAAGAAAGTTAATGGAGTCACTGCTGAAAGAATGGATTGTAGAATATCTTCAATTTAGTGGGTTAGAAGACCCAAGGCAGCATGAATTGATGGGGGAGGTCATGTCAAATGAATCTGATATAGTTCCTTGACTGGGTGACCAAGAAACAAGATCAAGGTGGAGTGGTAAATGTAATGTACCTAGATTTCAGTAAGGCATTCACCACTGTTCTAAATAGGAAACTGGTAAGCAAGCTGGACAGCTTAGGAGTGGGTCCAACGATGGTAAACTGGGTAAGAAATTGGTTGACGGAGCCAGCCAGCCGACGCAGTGGTAGGGTTACCGCTATGCCACCGACCCGGTTCGGGAACAGACCCGGGCTTCTGGAGGGTTGGCCAGGGGAAGGAGGATTGAGCACTCAGAGGCTGCTCTCCTCCTTCGGGGTTGGGTGGGTTCTATGTTCCGCCGCTTTACTGCCACCTAAGTGAACATGGGTGGAGGTGCAGTGGGATCATTTGAAAGGGAGTGGGGACGTTGGCCGGGGACTGGAGCGCTTGCACATCTCGACGTGTGCTGCTCCTAGGTTCCCCTAGCGTGCCACAAACGTCCTGTGGGACGGGACAGAAACAAGTGAAAAAAAAACCCTGTGGTGCTCCTGTAGATGGAGCTCCAGGCCCCAATCCCAACGCCTCTGCCGGCTCTGGTGACAGTGTCCCTGATGACATGAAGATTCGTCGAGGCGGAGGAAGGCCGCCTGTCCCATACCCACCTTGGGGGTATAACCAAGGCTCTGTGGGGGGACGAACTGCACCGGCACCAGACAGATGAGCAGGGATGAATAAGGCCATAGGAGTCTCCTGAAAGAGAGGTAGCACCGCAGCGAGAAGGAGGCATAAAAATAAATAAAAAAAGAAATTGGTTGAGGTGGCAGAGGGTCGTGGTAAATGGATTTCACTCAGTGGAAGGGAGGGTGACCAGCCCTTAATGTCTGTATAAGTGACATTGCAGAGAAGCTGGAAGGGATGGTCTGCCTCTTTGCAAATGACACCACACTACACTCGGGGGGTTGGGTGTGTGGAAAGGATGAGCAGTGACCTGAGAAAACTCAAACAGTGGTCAGGGGTATGGCAGCTGGGTTTCAGTGTGAAAAAGTGCAGAATAATGCACTTGGAGCACAGAAAACCAGATACAGAGTACAAAATGTGGGGTTGGTACTGATGAATATCAAACAGGAAAGAGACCTGGACATGATCATATCGGATGACCTAATGGTGACCAGACAGTGTGAAAAGGCAGTTAGGAGGGTAAGTGGGATTTATTTATTTTATTTTATTTACTTGTATTTCGGATGACACCTTTGAGCCGAGGGCTCTTTTACAAAGGTTCCACGTCAAGGCAATAAGGACAATAAGGTACAAAGATACGGGTGGTGGACAAGTGGAACACCCTGCCAGAGGAAGTGGTGGGAGCTGAAACAATCACGGGATTTAAGAATGCATGGGATAGACATAAAGGAATTCTAGAGGTCAGGGGTAAGGGGAAATAGACTTCTAGGAAAACAAACTGAACTTACAAGCTCAAATGGGCAGACTAGGTGGGCCATAGGCCCTTATCTGCTGACACTGTCTATGTATCTATGTATCTATGTAAAACATAACATGATCATTACAATGGAACTTACAAAAAAAAAGACAAATAAGGTTACAATAATAGCAGCCAAAGACATTGTCAAGGAATTGTGTTGTGAGTTAATTATACAATACAAGTCATAGGCGGCTCAGTGAAGCTTTGTTAGGAGTGGGTTAGTGGGAAAAGAGAAAGAAGAGTGGTGGTGAGGAGGTGGTATGGGAGACAGAGAGAGGGAGGAGGGGAGAAATGGGGAAGGCATTGCGTTGGGTATGTGGTAGATGGGAAACAGCAAGGGAGGAGGAAAGGGGGGGATGAAAAAGAAAAGGAGACATATTCATCCTATACCCAGAAATGGGGGGTAGGAGAGGAGGAGGAGGAGCTGAGGCAGTGAGGAGGGATGCTTGAGGGTAGTATGCCTGGAGGGGATTATAAGAAGCAGTCACAGAAGGCACTAGCCACAAGGTGTTGACGCAGTTTACACTTAAAAGCACCAATCATGGCAATGTTGGAGATTTCTGTAGGTAGCAAGTTGAACCAGGTGGAGGCTCTGACAAGGTAAGAACGCTGAGCTTGAGAGGTCTGACAGCGAGGTATTGTAAAAGTTAGACTGTCTGATCTTCTAGTTAGGCGGTGGACACGCTCCGGGGTCAATATTGATTGGACTCCTGGGGGCATAAGGCCCAGTGATGTCTTCTTAGCTAGGATGCAGATCTGGTACTTTAGCCTGCCAGATAGCTGGAGCCAGTTAGCCTGCTTGTAAATGTCACACGTGTGAGAAAGGCGGGCAGCTGAAATAAGGAGTCTACATGCCTTATTAAGGGCTACAGCTATGCCCCGGAGTGCAGTATCAGTAGCAGATCCATAGATAACAAGCCTGTGATAACAGAGCTCTGGATAGCGAGGTTCAAGGCTTCAGCAGTTAGGCAATGTTTATGCTTGTATAGTAGCCCTATACGGGAGTTCACAGTTTTAGCGATATTGTCAATATGTTTGGTATACGAGAGGGAGCAGTCAAGGGTCAGGCCCAGATATTTAAACATATCCACCTGCTCAAGAGTGACGCCTTCGTGGTTGTTAATTATGAGCTGATGGTCCTTGTATTTGTTGTGGGTTCCGTGGAACAACATTGTTTTAGTTTTTTTGTGGTTAAGGATTAGTTTATGTGAGGAAAACCAGTCTTCCACTTCTGTAAAACTTTTCTGTAGTTGAGACTGAAGGGAGGTGGGGTCGGTGTGGCAAGTGAAGATTACTGCATCATTTGCATACAGTAACATTCTGTCATGGCAGGAGGCAGGGAGATTGTTCAGGAATATGCTGAATAACAAGGGACCCAGGATAGAACCTGGGTACTCCAGAGTGGATTGGTAGGATGACGAGAGGATTCACCCATCCTGACCTGTTGGGTCCGTTACTGAGGTAGCTTTGAAACCAGAGGGTAGTTTCACTTGAAAGACCAAGGAGGATAATTGTTTGAGGAGAATGGAGTGATTGACAGTGTCAAATGCCTTAGTCAGGTCAATAAAAGAGGTGCCGACCAACTGGCCCTGATCAAGTGCATGATGGATATGTGCGATGAATTTGAGGAGTGCCGTGGTAGTGCTGTGCCCTTTGCGGAAGCCATGCTGCTGGGAACATTGAAGGCTGTATTTT
This sequence comes from Neoceratodus forsteri, assembly GCA_016271365.2. Taxonomy (NCBI): domain Eukaryota; kingdom Metazoa; phylum Chordata; order Ceratodontiformes; family Ceratodontidae; genus Neoceratodus; species Neoceratodus forsteri. The sequence continues at coordinate 1,286,909,725 of CM028132.1, forward strand.
ACAACGTACTCTGTAAGCTGATCAGTCACTATCCATTCCAAGGCCTTGGATAGAGGAGGGAGGATGGATATAGACCTGTAGTTGTTCGTGAGAGTCTGGGATACATAGGGAGGGGTATCACCAGCAGAAAGAAGAAGGGGGTACTGCCTCAATATAAATTGCTGGTAAGACCCCACATAGAGTACTTTGTTCAGTTCTGGAGACCACATCTTAGAAAGGACATAGACAGAATGAAAGTGGTCCACTACAGCATCACATTAGCTGGGATATAAGAACACTATGAAAAGAAGGAAAATGTTATTATAGTGGGAGATATCAATTTTTCAAATAATACATGGGTGGAAAAACAGGTTTTGGATTTATTTGTTATCCAAGGCTTAAAGCAGTTCATAAATGAACCAACAAGAGGGAGTGTATACTGTATATATATGATAGTGTATGCAAAATCCATACACTACAAGGCTATTCTTCCACCCAAGTGGATATTGTGATGGCCGATGACCTTGAAAGCGAAGCTCAAGAGGTCTCTCAGTCATCACGGTATCCACTAAGTGGCAGATTAACCTTGTAGTGTCTGGTTTGCCATACACTAGTCTATATATATATTTATAAAATGGAGGATACATAAATGGTCAATTAAAGCAACAGCACTGGACAAACACCATCAGGTGACCATGCATATATCAGAGCACGACCACACACCTGCCTTTTACCCCCAAAATACAATTTGGCATTTTATAAGATAGATAAACCACTCTGAGGTGTGCCTGGCTTTGATAAATGCACACCTTGGGTGGGTGATGCCTTAGGCAAGGCATAACGCATACCAAGGCTGGTGTGTGTGTATATCAGAGCGACTGCACACCTCAGAGTGGTTTATCTATTACATATATAAATATATATATATATACATCTATATATATATATATATATATATATATTTCATTGTGGCTCCGTGTAAGCTTAGTAGCTACAGAGGGATGGTGCGATGGGTAGCAGGGCGGGAGGACCTGGGCATTACAGCAACCCAACACAAAACACACAGGCGATCTTGCCTAATTGGTAGGCATAACCTAGCTGTTCTCTTCACAGTGGAAGGACGCCGTAGCTCCGCCAACTGCCATTCGGCGATATTTCAGAGGCTATGGTTGCTGGCATTTCTGTCCCCATGAGATATCCCAGAGAACATTCAGGAAACCAGGCAAACTTCCCTCCAGGGGATTCCACCAGCACTCTGGGCACTGCGTCTTCTCCTCAATCAAACCGCACCTGCAGTTTGAACTACCTCCACTGGCTGTGCCACTGGCCCCTTCCCCACTGCTCAGGTATGGTGCCCAGGACTGATCAGCTGAGGTTTTATCTGTAGCTTGGTACTATTTTTATCTCAACTCTCTTAGCTGTGCCTCTTCCAGCCACTCTTAGCAGCAGCTTGTTGAATTTTTTCCAGCCAGCCCAGTCTACAGAGAAACCAACAGTTTGAAATGGACTTTATTGCCAGCCTGTGAACAGACTTTTTTATAGCTAGAGCTTCCTAATTAATTTTTATCATTCTCAGCCTGTTACATAGAGTTTTTTTTATAGAACAAACTTCTTAATTAATTTTCCTTAGAGTGCAAAACTAAGGTTCTGTTAATAAAAATTCTTAGCAGCAGAAGTTTAGTCATCAAGGTCCTGTTAATAGAAAGTTTTAGCAACACAAGTTAAGTTACAGCTTTTTAGGAAACACATACTTCAACCTTGGATTCTTGTTTAAGACTAACCCCTGATTTAACTTCTCCATCTTTCCCTGCCCCTGCTGTTTACCCCGTAGAAACCAGAGCCCCTGCCTGCTTCCCCTCCCCCGCTCCCGTAGCCACTCTTTGCTACACCCCTGCCTCTACTACTCCTACTGAATAAGTCGGTCCCTCCCCAGTCCATTTTCCCTTTAATTCTTCTCCCCTCCCCTCCAGCCAGGCTTTAACTGCTCTATTTTTTCCCTTTCTCCTAGTGGATTCCACCAGCCCTCTGGGCACTGCATCTTCTCCCCAATCAAACCGCACCCGCGGTTTGAACTACCTCCACTGGCTGTACCACTGGCCCACTTCCCCACTGCTCAGGTATGGTGCCCAGGACCGAAATTTTGAATTTGGTGCCTTACCTCCTGGTGGCACTGCCCTAGGAAAACCCCTGCCTGATTGGCCGAGGTTTTAACTGTAGCTTGGTGCTATTTGTAACTCAGCTCTCTTAGCTGTGCCTCTCCGAGCCACTCTCAGCAGCAACTTGTTGAATTTTCCGCCTGCCCACCCTCCCCACCCCAACACTCTTTAAATCCAACTTGGCCATGCCTCCTCACTGCTTCTATTCCTTCCAATTGGCCACTAGCCCTTAACCCCTTTATCACATCTCTTTCATCTCTTCCTCCCAGCCTGCTTGACTGATCTCTATTATAATTGTTCTAGCTTCCCTCTAAAGCCAATTTCTCTCTCAAAAAAATATATTTTTTATCTCTTCCTTCCAAATCCAATTTTCTTCACTCTTTAACTTTTACCTCTATCAATAGCTTCCTCCCTCACTCTCCCCAGCCCCTCACTTTCCCTTTCTCCCAATCTTCTGCTACTTAATATGGAATTCACTATACCCCTTCTCATTGCCTGTTGGCTTCTGACTTATTCCTCTGTCCCATGCCTTCTCAAGCTCCACTCCCCTCAACCTGCCTCCAACCCACCCACCCTCTTTCCTCACCCTCTCATGCTTTCCTGCTCCTCTCCACTACTACCACTGTCCCCCTTTTCCCCCCGCTTGCCCTTCCATCCTCTGTCACCTCTGTTCCCCACCTCCCTCTTTTTGCAACTCTCCCCTTTCACTCCATCCTGACAGACCTCTCTTCCACCCCCTCAACCCCCTCCTCAGACTCTGCTTGCTCTATCAGTTTACTCCTTCTTTCCACAATCTGCTTTTCCTCTCCCAGCAGTATTCCATGCTCCTCTGTCCAAAGTTGTCTGTCATGAACTCCCGCAGACACTGGAGGACCCTCTTTCTCCTACTCCTCATTTCCAGTTCTGTCCACCCTAACCCTGGCCACTACTTTCCTGCACTTACCACCTCCCCCATTCCCCTCCCCCCTCAGAAACACCAAGGATCTTAATGTAGTTCACCTAATTGTTCAAAGCCTTGCTGCCAAAAAATCCTTGATTGAGTCATGGGTGTCAACTAACAACTTCAACATCATAGTCCTCACTGAAACCTGGCTTACTGAAAAAATCCCTTCCAACAAAATCCCCCTCGAAGGGCATTCCCTCTTCAGAAAGGACTGTGTCGGGAAATGTGGTGGCGGCTGCCACCCCGGGTTGCTGAGCACCTCCTAGCCACAGAATTTAACCCCCCGCTCACCTCATCCACCCTTGAGACCCTCTCGATCAACCTTCTCCTGGGGAAGGTTATTACTATCAGTGTTGTCTACCTACCCCTTGACTCTCCCCCTCCTGACCTCAACACATTCCTCAACATAAGGACCTCCCTCCCTCGAGGGAGGGAATGGATCGCACTCGGTGATTTCGACCTTAACTGGGGTTCCCCCCTTAGCGACCCAGCCAAAGAAGTGATCCTGGGGCCTAGGCCTCCACCAGCTTATCACTGAACCCACTAGAACCAACTATAGGACAGGGACCCAATCCCTCATTGACTAGATTCTTGTCACTAACAGCTCCTATGTAACATCCTCCGGGGAGCTCCCTGACTCAGTCAGCAATCACTGTGCTATTTTCTGTAACTGGTCCTCAAAAATCCCATACTGACCACACAAATACTTACTCACAATGCTGGTAAAAAGACTCAGCGTCACTGAGTTCTCTGAAGCTGCCCTTGTCCAAGACTGGTCTTTCACAGACTTCATCACGGACATCAATATCACCCTGGGTCCATTTAGCAACAAGTTCCTCACCCTCTGTGATAACTTTATCCCACTCAAAAGATCAAGATTAAAGGATCTAGTCAGAATTGGATCACACCCAACATTCGCAAGCTCATGAGGGATAGAGACCGAGCTTGGTCCCATTATAGGAGAAACAAATTCCCCCTTCTTCTCCAAAACTTTAAAATCTTCCGTAACAAGTGCAAATCTTCCATCAGATCTGCCAAATCCTCCTTCTTCCTGAAAAAACAAAGATCAGCCATTGGCAATCCTAGGCAAACATGGACCATCCTCAACAGCTTGGTGGACAAAGGCCCAGCAAATGATCATATTTGTCTCACATCCAACGACCAGACCATAACCAACCCTCCAGAGTTAATATCGTTTTTTAATCAACACTTTGGAGACCTTGGTAAATTTAAGCCCAGCTCCTCACCCACCCTAGGTCACCTCCTCCCACCCTCGGGCTCCCACCCAGACTTCTTCTTCAAATATCTCTCCCCTTCTGAGGTAGTAAAAATCATCAAAAAAAATGACCAAAGACCCTCTAAGGGCTCTGACAACATCAACTACAAGATCTTAAAACGAGTCTGTGACTCCTTGGCCATCCCACTAACTAACATTCTCAACCGCTCACTCTGCACAGGGTCCTTCTCTCATGATTGGAAATGCGCAATCATAAAACCTCTTCATAAGTCTGGCCCCAAAGATTTTTTCTTCAGCTACCATCCCATCTCACTCCTTGCTCCTCTATCCAAAATCCTAGCAAAAACTGTGCATAGGCAAACCATGGATTTCCTCACGCAACATAACCTCCTCTCTGATGCACAGCATGGTTTCCGGGCTGGCCACAATACAGAGAAAGCCCTTATAAAGTTCATCCACTACTTAGATAGAGCCATTGGTGAAGGCCTTCACTCTGGCTCCATCTTTATAGACCTCACAAAAGCCTTAGTTCTTGTTGACCACAAAATCCTTCTCCATACTCTTGCAAGCCTCCATTTCTCCCTGGATGTCACCTGCTGGTTCCGTGGCTATGTCACAAACAGATCTCATCAGACTTCTATTGATGGAACTCTCTCAGATTCCTGCCCCATTAAGCATGGCATTCCTCAAGGGTTCATTCTTGGCCCAATCCTCTTCTTCCTTGTCGTTAACTCATTCCTGGCATCTGCACCAACACCGAGCTCATCCTCTATGCAGACGCTGCCACCCTTTTCAGTAAGGGTAAAGACCCACTCATTCTTATCAACAAACTCCAGTCCAATTTCACTCGGCTCCACACCTGATTTACCTCAAAGGTTCTCATCCTTAACTCCAAAAAAACTAAGTTTATGATCTTCTCTAGCCCGCGCAGATCCATCGACTTCGTCCCCTCCCTCCTCGACAACCTTGGCAACCCCATTGAAAGAGTCTATGAATTTTTGTACCTCGGCCTACTCCTTGACAGCCACCTTAATTTCAATGCCCACACCAGACACACCATCACAAAAGTTCACCAATGACTTGGCATGCTACATAGATCTAAGCAATACCTCAATAAGGAATCCAAGTCCCTACTCATCTTGAGTTTCCTCCTCCCAGTCTTTGACTATGGTTCTCTAGTCTATTTTTCATGCTTCTCGCTAAAAAATTACTCCCGACTTCACAGCTCCTACCATGACGCTATCTGTTTTGGCTTTGGCCTCCCCAAACTCACACACCACTGTGATCTGTACCGAGTTGCCGGCTGGTTTTCCCTCGAGGCTCATACAAACTGCAAAATGGCAACCTTCTTCTACAAACTCACTCGTGGACTCCTACTTAACAGTCTTACAACTCTTTTCCCCTTAACCTCCAAACCAAAAGCCACAAGACATTCTTCCTCCTCTACCTTCGCAGTCCCTTTCTGCTGCACAACCCACTGCCAAAAAACTCTCTCCTACCAGGGGCCGAAACTTTTCAACTCCCTTCCCCTTAAACTGAAGATCAGTCCCTCCACCTATTCCTTTAAGCACAAAATCAGGACTCTCCTCTCTCCCCCTACAACTGCTCCTCATCCTGACCCCTAGCTGATAAGGCCTGACTCTTTCCTCTTCTACCATTCCTCTGATGAGTGGCACTTCTCCCCGAGCACTTCTCCCTATTCTCTGCCCCTTTGTCTAACAATGTTAGCCAAACATTTTTTTATATGTGGAATATTATTTTTGGAAACAGTTGTAGCTTTCTCTGACATGGTGTTATTCTCCTTATTGTCCATATTGTCTTCCATGTGTTTCATGTAACTGGATGCTTGTTTAAATGGGCAGTGATGCTCACATGCCTTTCCAGTATAATCAATAAAATGAAATGAAATATAGTGTATGGTGGATCACGATGGGTGTTGCAGTGATAGAGAAAAAAAATAGCAACCCAAACATAGGGAAGACAACGTTTGCTGGCAAAGGCACCTCATGTCACCTGAGCTCTTTTCTTCTAGGTTTGCTTGTAAGGATAGAGCAAGGAACAACACTATCAGAACAAAGAAAATAATTAAGGCTTATTTGGCTAGGCAGATTTACTGTGTGTCATTATTTTCTTCTGTGCTTACAGGTTTTGTTACTGTTTTTTGCTTACATATTACTTCTTTATTGTTCTTTGATTCAAATTATTTTTGCAGGGTATACTTTCTGCTATATTGTTACAGGATGTGCCTACAGGTTTGTTACTGTTTTCTACTTACAGATCACTGTTTTATTTTTCTCTGTAGTAAAGTGTTTTTTGCAGGGTATATCTTCTGTTAAATTGTTACAGGTTGTGCTTACAGGTTTTGTTACTTTTTGTGCTGACAGGTTTTACAGTTTTATTTATCATTAGGCTAAGCTTTCAGGGCTAATACCAGAGCACCTATGAGATACAGACTGTGGGATAGCGTCTGCATTTGTTGTTGGTTGATTGTTTCTGCTCTTACCTCCCTGTTTCTTTTGTCCATGGTTCTTCTTTTTCGGCAGGGGAAGGACCCAATCACCCACCCTCATCCCCAACCACTCCATGCTACACTCCTTTTATAGAGCAGCACAGTCATGACATTTCCTGTAGCAAAGCAGAAAGGGGAGGATCAGAGGGGTATCCACACAGTGACTTCAATTAAATGGGCACAATTAATTTAACTTGTTTTAAAAAGTTATACAAAAACAAAGAAAATAAACAAACAAACAAAAAAAATTACGTGTTTGTTTTCATTTTCCTTCTAATTACTCAGACCAGGTTATAAACTCGACAACTCAGCTGGAATGTATATTATTAACTGCAAGTACTGCGGGACACTTTTCAAAAGGGCAGTTATACAGGATTTAGGACACTGCCCTACATGTTGGACCATCGGAGATCCAAGGGCTCAGCTTCGGGCAGCATGGGCAGAGATTGTGCACCTCAAATCGCATATTCAGGAGGAAATGTATTACAAGAACCACCCGCCATTTCTCTAGCATCCAACTGAGGCACCTCAACTGCAGAGGGTAGTTGGTCTGGGAGGTTGGCAGGTGGTTAGGAGGGGCAAATCGGGTGCCCTATCACTTATTGCTCACCAGCGTATCACCTCCACAAACCATATAAAAACTACAAACAGGTATCTGCCTCTATCTCTGAAATCAAACAAAAGGGCAGAGGACACTGCAGCACAGGAGCTGGTCAGTTGTGGAGACCAAGGAACACCTGATCAGACTGGGAGACAAACTGTCATCCATTTCATCCGGCATCTCCTTCTCTGAGGTCCTGCCAGTCTGGGAGAGGGGACAGATGGGCGAAAGGTCAGAGAAGGGGAGATGGATGAACTAAACATGTGGCTCAAGGGCTGGTGCCAGGAAAAAGGACACAAATTTGTAGATAACTGGACACAGTTTTGGGAGCGAAAGTTCTTTAAATTCGATGGACTGCATCTGACAAAGGAGGGAGTCATTGCATTGGGACAGAAGTTTGATGTCTTTGCAGAACATTTAAATTAGCAAATGGGGAGGGGGTCCAGCACCTGATACACCGAATGGGAAGAGCACCCCTCACCCCCTCACCTAGTGGTCAAACAGGAGTTCAGCATGTTTGTAGTTCGTTTGCATCACCAGGTGAGTAAAAAGGTCTGACTCCCCATAAGACACACAGGGGAAAAGCTGGACCTCACTGGACCTCACCCCACAACTAACACACTGAAATCTGGACAATGGAAAATTATGTACACAAATGTTTGCAGTCTGGCAAACAAGATTCCAGACCTGGAGGCAACAATGACAGAGTCTAAACTAGACATAGTAGCCATTAGCAAGACATGGTTCACCAGTAACCACATTTGGGAGACTACCATACTTGGCTGTATACTGTTCAGAAGAGACCGAGGTGAAAAAGTGTGTGTGTGTGTGGGGTAGTGGAGTGGCCCTTTATGTCAATGAAACTATCAAAGCTACAGAAATTCAGAATACACATAAGGAGCCAGAAGAACTGTGGGTCACCCTGGAAACAGGAAAGGGGACAGCCATATGAAATGGGGTTGTCTACAGGTCTCCAGACCAGGGGGATGATGTAGACACATTACTGTTAGAAGATATACAAAACATGACAGCTAAAGGGGAGGTTCTGCTAATGGGAGACTTCAACATGCCATATACAGATAGATCAATACCAGCTGGAACATCTGTCAGAACTCGGCACGTAGTGGATTCCCTGCAGGGGGAGGGCCTCAAACAATTGGTACAACAACCAACAAGAAACTGGGTTATCCTGGATCTAGTACTGACTAACGGGGAAAGGATCACAGAACTCCAGGTAGAAGGTCACCTGGGGGCAGTGATCATCACATGGTATGGTTCAATTTTCATTCATTTCATTTATTGGAAGGCAACATTGAGGGTAAACTCTCTTTTATAACTGCGTCCAGTACAGAACACACAATACACAGCAATACAAAACAGTACAAACAGAATACAAATAATTGCATCAATAATTGTATCAGTTTGGCCACTAGAACTAAATCATCCCATTCTAAGGCAAAAATATGTGACTTCAGAGAAGCTGACTTTGATAAGATGGCCAACAGAGTTAAGTTAGCCCTGTCAAGAAGAAATACAGGTGAGGGGGTACAGGCAAAGTGGGCAAGCATTAAGGATGCAATACTTGAAGCAACATCCCATTGTGTTAGGGAGAAAAGCAAGAGCAAAAGAAGGAGGAAACCACTTTGGTTCTCAAAAACAGCAGCAGAAAAAGTCAGAGCCAAAAGGCTGGCCTTCACGAAATATAAGGGAACGCAGCGGGGCGAAGATAGGGAGGCATACCAAACTTCTCTGAAGGAAGCAGGGAAGGCAGTAAAGCAGGCAATGTTCCAAACTGAGTAAACACTAGTATAAACAGTATAAGAAGGGGACAAGACTGTCTATAGATACATTGGTGAAAGGAGAAAGTCCAGGGGGGGTATTGCTAAGATCAAAGGGGATAAGGGGGAGTGTGTGGAGGAGGACCAAGGAAAAGCATCTATACTAAATAGATATTTCTGCTCAGTATTTACTGAGGAGAAGGTAGGGCAGGGCCCACAGCTCAGCACTATGGACACGGGGGAGGGAGGTGTGCACAAGTCCCTTCACAAAAGAAAGGGTCCTATGAGAGCTCACTAAGCTCAGGGTGGACAACGCAATAGGATCTGCTGGCATACATCCAAAGGAGCTAAGGGTGGAACTAGCAGAGTCATTATCAAAACTGTTCAGTGAGTCTCTGAGCACAGGAGAGGTCTCAGAAGACTGGAGAAGGGCTCATGTGATCCCGTTCTGCAAGAGTGGCAGCAGAGAGGAGGCAGGGAATTACAGATCAGTCAGTCTTACCTCAGTAGTGGGCAAGATTATGGAGGCATTCCTTAAGGAAAGAATAATGCTACACCTAGAATCCATAGGAGCACAGGATCCAAGGCAGCATGGGTTTACAACAGGAAGGTCTTGTCAAACTAATCTCATAGATTTCTTTGACTGGGTAACCAGAGTGGTGGACCAAGGGGGTGCAGCTGATGTCGCCTACCTTGACTTCAGCAAAGCTTTTGATACTGTTCCACATAGAAGATTGATTAATAAGTTAGGTAGGCTCGGGGTGGGTTAGAAGTTGGTCAACTGGGTGGCAAACTGGTTGGCGGGTAAAAAACAGAGAGTGGTGGTAAACAGTATACAGTCAGAAGAGATGCAAGTACCAAGTGGGGTACCCCAGGGATCAGTCCTGGGGCCAGTCCTCTTCAATATCTTCATCAATGACATTACAGATGGACTGAAGGGTAAGGTTTGCCTGTTTGCAGAAGACAACAAAATCTGCAACAGAGTAGATGATCCAAATGGGGTGGGCAGAATGAGAAGAGATCTGGAAAAATTGGCAAAATGATCTGAGGAGTGGCAACTGGGGTTTAATGCAAAGAAGTGCAAGATCATGCACATAGGGAAGAGAAACCCTGAAGCTACCTATAGGTTGGGAGGGGAGTTGCTGGCAATCACAAGGGAAGAAAAAGACTTGGGCATCATCATCACAGATTACCTAAAATCACCCAAGCAGACCACTAAAGCAGTAGGTAAGGCTAGAGGGATGTTAACATGTATTAGTAGGGGTATCACAAGTTGTAAGAGGAGGTAATAATCCCTCTTTACAAGACAATGGTTAGGCCCCATTTGGAGCACTACGTGCAGTACTGGAGGCCGCACCTGCACAAGGACATTAACAACATGGAGGCAGTCCAGAGAAGGGCAACCAAAATGGTGCAGGGACTGCATCAGAAAACATATGAGGACAGATTAACGGAGCTCAATATGTATACCCTAGAGCAAAGGAGGGAGAGAGGTGATATGATCGAAACATTCAAATATCTTAAGGGCATTAACAAGGTGAAGGTGTCTAACATGTTTCAATATAAGAAAAAATAGCAGGACAAGAGGACACAGCATGAGATTAGAGGGAGGCTGATTAAGGGGTAATGTGAGGAAGTTCTTTTTCACAGAAAGGGTTGTGGATGCATGGAACAGCCTACCTTAGGAAGTGGTGGATATGAATATAGTGCAAGGATTCAAACAGGCATGGGATAGGCATAAGGGAGCAATACAGATAAGTATGAATAAATAGGCTATTGACAGAGTAAAAAGTCTATGGCACATTCATAAGGTAGGAAAAATGGGCAAACTGGATGGGCCTTGCAGTCCTTATCTGCCATCAACTTCTGTTTCTATGTTTCAGTACTTTTTTTGTTGATCTCTGCCCCGCTGACCACACTTAAAACTACCCACCAGCCAGCACACACATGCGACTCTCCTCCAATTGTTGCCCAATGAAATCTGCTGCTAGGGTCTGTTGCATTATGATGTCATCCCTAACGCAGAATGAAAAGTCACTCTGCATTAGTGAGGATGTCATTACTGCAGCAGAATGACTTTGGAAAGTGTATGGATTTTCATACATAGGTGCGCTCCACCATACACTATAATGTATTAGATGTTGTTCTGATTCTTCAGATAAAATACAAGTGGTCACTGTTAGGGAGCCACTGGGTAATAGTGATCACAGTTATGGTGGAAGTGAAAATACTAACAAAAAGGCCAAAGAACAAAGGGACAACAGTGGTACCTGATTACAAGAGGGGAAATTTTGATGCAGTAAATCTGGAACTAAGGAAATGGAATTGGGTATCTGAATTTAGTAATTCTATGGTAGAAGTATGCTGGACACTGTTACGCAATAAGCTGGAAGAACCAGGTAGGGAGTACATACCAGCAAAGAAATTGTACAACAGCAGGGGAAAAATTACCAAATTGGTATAATAATAAAATTAGGAAACACCTGTAACAGCCCTTTGGCTCACCTTGGCTGTTCCAGGGACTTTGAAGTCCACACAGCAAATGCCTCCAAGGGGGACGGCCCAGGTTCAGGTGTATGATGGAAGGGTAGGGTGGTGCCTCCACCCAGGAAAATGGCAGGGAAAACTTGTAGACAAACAGCAGGTTACCAACCCCTGGGAAAACACATAAATTGCCCCCCCAAAGCAGTTCCCCGCATATAGTGACAATACCCCCTTTGCCTGCAATGATCCACTATGGCAGCAGTTAACATAAACACTAATAATATTTTATTTTAGGGGCAGGGGGGATAGAGAAGGTAGAAACAGCAACAATAACTGGCTAACAATTCTACCCCAAACAATGCCTACCTCCCACCTGTAGGTACACCCATCTTCCCCTTGGCAGCCGCCTAGAAAGTTTATACAGTCCTTTTGGTGGGTACCTCACCATGGTGCTTATGTCGATGCAGGAATCTCTCATTAGGGCCCAATACTTTTAGACACAGCTTTTCTGTAACTTCAGGCCTGGGCACAGTTTTCTGGCAGAGTCCTGACCAGGACCTAACCCCCTTATTTCAACCTAGCTAGCTAGCTCGCTAAATAAAGACTCCAAAAAGCTGCAGCTTGGGGTACTTACAGTTCAGCAGTTCAAAAGAGGGGGGTCCAGCAATCTGGCTTTGACTGTACCTAGGAGGTATCAGGCTGGTTGTACATCCAGGAGCAGGAACAGGGCCAGGTGAAGAAATTGAAGAACACTGGTGTCTTCACCTGCCTGGCCTTGCCAACTTCACTGCTGAGGCCTTTGTAGACAGTGTTTGTTCACCAGGCAGGCCTCTTGGCATCTTCCTTCATTGGTCTTCTTCGTCCTAGGGACATAGCAGCATGGTCCCACTAGGCCCTTGTGTTGCACACCCTCAACAAACACAATTAGCAGGTAGGTTTTGGCTCAGTCTCTAAACCCAGCACTCTCACTTTACCTCTCTACGCACAGTAGGGGCTGGGCTCTGGCACCGTCTCCAGCCACAGCACACTTAGTCTCTCAGGCTTGCAGCAAAATGCAGTCTCAATAGCACTGATCCCACTTAGGGGACACGTGTCTCAGTCTTTAATCAATGCTGCAGTACTTTTCAAGTCACTGTGCTCCACTTACAATCTCTGCCCTCACACAGTACTTCCAGCTTGCTCACTACTGAAAACACCAAGCTTTTTTTCTCTGCCGCAAACTTCAAAATCTGTTTCTCTCCTTTTTCCTGGCTGAAACCACTCCAGCATCCCTCTCTCTCTGCAGCAGATGTTCCATGCACTCTGCCTTTTATTATTAGACTGGGGCCGGAGAGGCCGATGAGGCAAAGGTGCAGGCCTGTGACTGGATAGCCCACAGTAATCCCTCCTGCAATCTGCTCTCTCTGTCACCAGGCTCAGGCTGAACTCCTCACATGGCAGGCAGAAAGAGTCCTTTTCATCTTTTACACAGCCCTCTTCTGACTGGCTGTTGCAGTCCCAGGCAAATCTGGTGCCCTATGCCCCTGTTCCCAGCAGCCCCCTGTGTTTTGTAGTCCTGTGGGGCTGCCATGTTTGTTATTTATATCCTGCCTCCAGCACTCAGCCCCCTAATTTATTATTATCCACCTGTTATTGGTGACTGGGGTTCCACCTGGAGGGACTCCAGCCTATACTGGCAGGATGGTCTGCATCTGTCCAGGAAGGGAACAAGTCTTTTGAGCAATCAGTTTAAATGCTTCATTGACAAGCTTTTAAACTAGTCAAGGGGGGAGGCACTGAAAAGCAGCAGAAAAATCCCAGCCTCTCCCTACAAAACAGGGTACTAAATGAGAAAAAGACGAAGGTAGAAAGGTCAGTGGGGGATGCTGCAACTGAAGGTAAAGCCATCAAAAATGGAAAGCAATGAGTACCAATGCCCGTAGTCTGAGTAACAAGCTTCCTGAATTAGTGGCCTTGATGGAGGAGGAACATCTGGATATCGTGACAGTCACAGAAACATGGTTCACACAAAACCATGACTGGGACGTAAACATACCAGGATACACTATCTACAGGAGGGACAGAGAGGGTAATAGAGGAGGAGTAGCTCTTTACATAAGGGAAGGAATCAAAGCAGCAGAACAAAAGGGAAAACAGGGAGGAGAAGAAGCACTGTGGGTAAATTTGGAGACTGGCAATGGCACCACAATCTGCACAGGGGTTGTATACAGACCCCCTTCTCAGGGGGAGGGAAGGGGAGGAAATGGACAAGGAAATGATAGAAAGTATACTTAGTAAGGCAGAAAAAGGGGAGATATTGCTGATGGGTGATCTGAATATGCCAGATGTTAACTGGAGTGCAGTTGCAGCAGCCACTTCCAAGAGTGGGGTTATTCTAGATGCCCTACAGGGGCATGCTAGACAACTAGTATTGGAGCCCACTCAAGAGGGAGCAATCTTAGACCTGGTTCTCTCAAATGGAGATGAAGAGAGGATCACAGATGTAGAAGTGGGTAGCCATCTGGGAACTAGCGACCATCGAACAGTATGGCTCACAATAAACACAGCAATAGAGTCAAGCCATACAAAGGCAAAGGTACTGGACTTTAGGAGGGCTGACTTTGCCAAAATGGGTGAGTGCCTAAGGAATGCACTAGCAGATGGGCAGGAAGGAGGGGTGGAAGAATAATGGGGAATAATAAAAACTGCCATCACAGAGGTAACTAGCCTTTGTGTGAAGCAAATAAACAAAACTAAATGATCTAAGAAACCACTATGGTTCTCAAAGGAAGTGGCAGTGAAGGTTCAAGAGAAAAAGAAAGCTTTCAGGAAGTACAAGGAATCACAGAAGGAGCAGGACAGAGAACTGTATCAGTTAAAGCAAAGGAAGCTGGGAAGACAGTCAGAACAGCAAAGGCCCAAACTGAGGAAAAGATAGCCAACTCAGTTAAGAAGGGGGATAAAACCTTTATAGGTACATCAGGGAGCGAAGGAAGACCAAGGGAGGGATAGTGAGGCTTAATAAAGGTGGGGGAGGGTGGGCAGAGGGTGACTGTGAAAAGGCAGAGATACTAAACAAATATTTTTGCTCTGTATTTACAAAGGAAGAGGGGGAGGTACCTAAAACAAACAGTAGAAACACTCTGGATACAGAAGTTGATACCAGCCCATTTACAGAAGAAAGGGTTCTGAAAGAACTCTTAAAACTGAAGGTGGACAAAGCAATGGGGCCAGATGGGATTTATCCCAGAATTCTAAAAGAACTAAGGGTAGAATTAGTGACACCACTGTCTACCCTGTTTAACAAATCATGGGAGGATGGGGTGGTACTCGAGGACTGGAGGAGGGCAGATGTGATTCCCCTTCACAAAAGTGGGAGCAAGGCAGAAGCAGGAAACTACAGACCTGTTAGTTTAACCTCAGTGGTAGGGAAAATGATGGAATCACTTCTGAAGGAAAGAATTGTCCAGTATCTAGAGGCCAGAGGGCACAGGACCCAAGGCAGCATTGATTCACAGCGGAAGGTCATGCCAGACAAATCTGATAGATTTCTTTGACTGGGTGACCAAAGTAGTAGATCAGGGAGGGCTGTGGACATGGCCTACCTAGACTTTAGCAAGGCATTTGACACAGTCCCACACAAAATATTAATATACAAGTTAGCTAGCCAGGGAGTGGGTCCCAATATGACAGCCTGGGTAAAAAATTGGTGGAGAATAGGACACAGAGAGTAATAGTAAATGGAGTCCACTCTGAAGAAAGGGGGGTTACTAGTGGGGTACCACAGGGTTCAGTATTAGGACCGGTCCTCTTCAATGTCTTTATAAGCGACATTGCAGAGGGACTGGAAGGAAAAGTATGTCTCTTTGTAGATGACACAAAGATCTGCAACAGAGTTGATGCACAAGGTGGGGTGGAAAGGATGAGAAGGGACTTGGCAAGGTTAGAGGAATGGTCAAATGTATGGCAGCTTAGAGTCAATGCTAAGAAGTGCAAGGTAATGCACCTGGGAAACAAAAACCCAGGGGAAGAGTACACAATGGGGTGAGATACTAACAACAACAAAATGGAAAGGGACCTGGGGGTCATCATATCAGATGACCTAAAGGTGGGCAAGCAATGTGAGAGGGCAGCAAGGAGGGCTGGGGGGATACTGGGATGCATAGGGAGAGGCATCACCAGTAGAAAACAGGAAGTTATTATCCCTCTGTACAGACAGCTGGTCAGACCCCATCTGGAGTACTGTGTGCAGTTCTGGAGATCCAGTCTTCACAAAGACATAGACAGGATGGAAGCTGTCCAGAGGAGGGCAACTAAAATGGTGCAGGGTCTGCACCGGAAGACATATGAAGAGAGAGACTTAAGGAGCTTAATATGTATAGCCTCGAGGAAAGGAGGAGAGGGGGGACATGATAGAAACTTTCAAGTACCTCAAGGAATCAACAAAGTCCAAGAGGGTAGCATCTTTCAAAAAAGAGGTGTGCAAGAACAAGGGCACAATTTGAAGATGGGGCGGCTCAGAGGTAATTTAAAGGAAGTATTTTTTCACCGAGAGGGTTGTGGATGCATGGAGCGGCCTTCGGAGGTCGTGAGTCAAAAACAGTGGTGGAATTCGAGCATGCATGGGACAGTCATAAGGCAATTCTAGGGGGTGGGGGTACAAAGAAGTAGGCTGCTGGTTAACTAGGATCTGCAGCTTATCCAGTAGGCAGGGAAATGGGCAGACTGGGTGGGCCAAGTGGTCCTTATCTGCCGTCAAATTCTATGTTTCTATGTTTCTATGTATTTAAGCCCCCTCATGAGCTAATGGTAACTTGTCCTGGCTCCGCTTGTCCGACTGGAGCCAAGACACCTTTATCTTGTCTGTGGGAACCCCCTCTAGCTCTGAGGGGCTCCTGAGACACGTATCTCCCAAATGTGACCTTTTCAGCATGTTCACCAATGGAGCAGCTGCTCCATTAAAATTTCAGTAGTTGGCGGCTGCGGACAGGGTGTGCACCACCATATTGTTTATTTACATTTGGCTTGGTCTTTTTCCCTGCTTCACAGACCAAGAACTGACCCTCAAAAGACCCCAAAGGCACCACCAAGCGGACCTTGGTCCCCTTTGGACCATGGGCTGGGGTACCAGAAATTACAGCGGCGGTGGCAGCTTCACGGAACCCCAAAGTACCAGGGCTCTAATCCCACCCAGGCCACTGATGAGGACACCGGCAGGGCAGTGATGGGTCCAGAGCCCACATAAGGTAAACCCAGCTGGGGGGCTTACACACTCCCCTTGACAAATGCTCAGCATCCCAACAAGCCATTAAAATCTTAGACATTAGATTCAAGAAAACATATCAACTCATTACTAACTAGACGCCTGACTCCTGTCTAGCAGAATAAGCAATTTTTATCAGACAACCATAACAATAAGTCACTATAGCATTGTCTACCTAGACATCGAATGCTATCTATCCGCATGTTTTACTGGCAATATAACCCCACATTTCCCTACATTGACCTTGTCTTCAGAGCAGTACCTGGGTACACTAGGGATGGCAAGTACTCTGGTACTATATGCTTATGGGTGGGCTGATGTTATTTTGGCTAACTCTAACTTTCAAGTTTTTGTATTCATTTTTCTAAGATAACTTTTTGCTTAATTAATGTTTATATACCTTCTTTTAAATCAAAAATCTACTCCCCTGAAATTTGGAAATCCCTAGAGGAAGCTATTCATTTGGCTTGGGCTAGTACTGAATGTAAAGGTATCCTGCTATGTGGTGACTTTAATGCCAGGGTAGGCCAATTCGATGGTTATGCAGACTGCAATTTCCATCTTCTTTACCACCAGCAGACTTACAACTTTCCCAAGACATTCAAGAGACTCTAAAATCAACAACATGGGTAATAAGCTTGTTGAACTTCTCAGGATACATTATTTAGCTCCAATTAATGGTTCAATTAAGGGTGATCTTCAGGGTGATTACACACATTATTCTGCTAGAGGGCCACCTACCACTGATTATCTTTTCTGGAATGGGGACATTTCCTTATGGGACTCATGCCAGGTGCTCATGAGAGTTGAAAGTAAACATTTTCCCCTGGTTTTGAAAGTAAAAAATGTTCTTGATATAACTAAGGAGCATGTTCCTCTTCCAGCAAAAGAAATTCACAATCAAGCAAGGATTAAGTGGCAGACTCCTTAGAGTCCTCTGATTAAATCCATTCTTCAAAATATTATCTCTACACTGGATAGTTCTGGTCTGGAACACTCAAATTATTTGTAGCCAATTAGAGTTAGCTCTTGAGCAAATAAGATCGATACTGACTAAGGAGAAATCTCGATCAGAACTGGTTTGACTCAGATTGTAAGGTAGCTAAGAACCAGTTGAATCAGCTTATTAGAAAATATAGAACCAATGCTCTTAAAAACAATTACAGGATATTAAATAAGGCCAGAGAAAGTTATAAATGTCTCTTGAAAACAAAGCGAGCTCAATTTTAACAAAAACAGTGGAACAAGATGTTGGATGTTATTTATAGAAATGATTCTCAGTCTTATTGGCTTATGGTGTCTAATGGTACAAACAACCTTAAATTTGAGATAGATTCGCATATTACACTAGACGCTTGGGTGAACTACTACAGTGGAAAATTTTATTCAGCCAATATGGAGCACAGTTTGGTTTTAGATGTTGATATGGCTAGATTTCCTTACTTTTCTAGATCTAAAGTATATTTTTCCACAGCGTCACTAAAATGTAACAAGACCTCTGGCCCGGACCTTATTCCAACTGACGTTTTTCTTGCTGAAGTCTCAGGCTGGTCCACTATTTTGCCGATTTTTTTCAACAAGTGCTGTCATAAATTAGAATCCGCTAAATGTTAGAAGGGGGCACTGATCATTTCTATTTATAAAAAGGGGGATGTCAGATCCATCAATGTACTGTCCCATATCCCTTCTAGGCAATATAGGTAAAATCTCTGCAAAACTAGTACTAAAGAGACTGATGGAACAATTACAAATTCTTGGGGGTCTGTCAGAATTGCAGGCAGGTTTTCGGCCAGAGTTTAGCACAGCTGAAACTGTTTTATCATCATGCATCTGTATGAGAAATATATTTACCTTAGGAAACAAAAATTATTTGCAGCTTTCATAGATTTTAGTTCAGCATTCAATACAATAGATAGAACCCAATTATGGCTTTGTTTGAAAGAAAAAGGTTTTTCTCGGAAATTGAGTGCTATAATCAGAGAACTAGTGAGGCTAGGCAGAAGCGGTTAACTTTCCTCTAATTTTGAAATGAATACTGGGGTCAGGCAAAGCTGTATACTTGTGCCGATTCTGTTTTGTTTTTACATAGATAGATTATTAAGTCAGTTACAGTCTTCAAGAACTGACTTCCCAGAAATCTTTAATAAGCATATTGCTGTTTTGGTATATGCTGATGATTTAGATGAACTAATAATACCCATATCCAAAATATTTAATAAATTACTCACCCTTGCCAAATTCCCCTCACTCTGGAAACAGGCACTAGTGACCCCAGTGTACAAAAGCGGGGACTGGTCCTGCACAGCAAACTATAGGCCTATTTCCATTCTGTCTCCCTTATCCAAAGCCCTGGAGAGGATAGTGGCGACTAAATCACAGACCATATCCAGAAATACCAACTGCAATGCCCTCAGCAGCATGGTTTTAGGAAAACCCATAACACTACCTCAGCCCTGATTGATTTCACCGGCTATATCCATAAAGCCCTAGGTGAGGGTAAACTGGTTGGCTCTGTCTTCATCTACCTCACTAAGGCCTTCGATATGGTCAACCATCCCCTCCTTCTGTATCAACTGCAGTCCCTAGAGCTTGCTCCCAACACTGTCCTTTGTATCAAGGACTATTTATCAAACAGATCACAAAGGGTTAAAATAGGCTGGTCACTGTCTGGATCCAAAGCAGTCTCTTTGGGTGATCCCCAAGGGTCCATCCTGGGGCCCTTGCTGCTTAGATTTTCTTGAACGCTCTTCCCGAGGCCAGCACTAGTAAAACTATCCTATACGCAGATGATGCTGTTATACTCAGTAGTCACCTGCATCTTGGGACCCTTCAAGCTGAGCTGCAGACTACCTTCCAATCCCTCGAGAATTGGTTCAGCTCTCATAAGTTACTGTTAAACTATAAAAAAAACAAAAATGATGCTCCTATCAAGCCCACAGTTAAAGCGTAGGTACTCCACCTTAAAAATCACCAATAACAATTCTGACCCCTTGAAGCAAGTGCATGCCTTCAAATATCGAGGTGTCATGATAGACGACACCCTTTCCTATGTGCAGTACATAGACTTGGTGGTAAAGGCAGTGAACACCAAAGTTGGAGTCCTCTACAGACACAAGAAAAGCCTTACACCCAACTCCCTATGGATCTCCGTCTCCAGCTCCATACTATCCATAATTGATTATGGCCTGATAGTTTAAGGTGCTGCCACAGACCTTGCCCTCAAGAGGGTAGCCACTGCACTAAACAACATGTGCAGACTAATACTCAGTGCAGACTGCTTCACACATACTTGCATCCTTTATTTTCACTCCAACCTGCTGTCCCTAAAAGATAGGAACAAATTCCAAATGTGCCTTCTAGGAAGGAGAGCAATGCTGGGACAAGCCCCACCTTGCATCACCAACATGTTAGTATACACCAACTCCAAGTATAGTACTCGAGGCAAGGAGCGAAACCTGCTAAGTATCTGTTTTTGTAGGACAGTACAGGGTCAATGGTCCTTCTCCTACCAAGCCCCTCTGTGGCTAAACAAGCTTCCAGCTACCTTGCTAAATATTTCAAACCCCAGAACCTTCAAATCCGAATTAAAGCAGTATGTGTTAAAAAGGAATGTCTGCGAATGTCACTTCTGATCCTAGAGGTTCCTCCATGAGCACCTAGCCACCTTCTACCCGTGGTCTCTCCCAACATCCTCTTAGCGCACTCCTTCTCCTAGCTTGTCCTCTGACCTTATACCAGGTCAGCCCCCAACTCCATCCAGCCTCATCCTGTGCTGACTGGTGAATCCCTAGATGAAGCATAGTTCACCTTTTTTTTCTCGGTCTCCCTCCCCTTTTCTATCTCTCTCTCCATTATATCTCTCTCCCTCTCTCTCTCTCTCTCTCTCTCTCACTGCCTCACTTTCTTGCCACAGCCTCTATACACTCTCAACTCACCCCCCCACACACCCTCCCACGCTCCCTGGCTTACTCTCTCCCTTCCTTGACTTTGTCTACTCCCACAGTTCCTCATGTTTTAACTCCCGGCTAACTGCTCAGTGACTACCTTAGTCCTGGTCTTGCCAGGTTACCTCATACTCTCTAGATATCTGACTGCTCATCACCCTCTGATGCTTTTGTTGACAAAGCCCAAGTGGCCACACTGTGAGTCTATTTTAAGCTTAATAACAAGTCAGAATGTACTATAAACACACTATCTATGTCCTCTCCCTGTAATCAAATGCCCTCACTTGCCAATTGTTACGTAAATTGAGGTAAAATACTGTGCCTGTACCCTTATGTCTGTAATTATTGGTCACTTATCTGACAGAACCCTTAAATCAAATTACTGGCACTTTGCCATCTGTTTCTTACTGATGTTATACCTGTAACCTTATGTCTGTAATGTTTGTTAACTGTTTTTTGATGTGGGACCTTCGTAAAAGAGCTTGTGCTCAAAGGTGTTATCCGAATACATAAATAAATAAATATAAAAAATAAAATGATTTAATTTTATTTTCTCTTACTCAGTCTGGTCTGCTCCAAAAGCTTAATATTTTGGTTAATTATGCGAACAGTTGTAATCTGAAGATAAATGAGTGTAAAGTCAGATATTGTTTTTTGGTTCAAATTGCATACATAAAACATGGAAGGCTGGTCTAAAGTCACTTAAAACCATTAACATTACACCTATTTAGGCCTAGTGCTCTCTTGGAATGGTAAATGGACTAAACACATTAATGACTTAAAGATTAGGCTTAAACAGACAGTTGCTTCACTTAATTCCTTTAATAGAAAATATGGGAGTAACTCAATAAGACCATTAAAGAGCAGCTTCTTAGTAGCTGCCTGCCCCAGACCATTCAATTTCTTACCTTACCAGTACTGAACTGATGAAGTTTGGCATTTAAAGTCCCTTTCTACAAGAAGTTATATCCCTCGTAAATTCCCAAATCGATATGCTGGCAAAAAAAGGACCGACTTCCTGGTCCAGAAAACACTCCTCCACATCAGCCTATGCAGCCCTGTTTTGTGATGTCATAAAATGAAGGCTTCATGAGCACAACCCATTGCCTTCTGTGGGGGCAGCATTTTCACATATAGTTATACCCTTTAGTGCTGGGATTTTATTATATCAAAGCAATCGATTGATTGACCGATTGGGTCCCTGTTAGTCGATCGATCGCTCGCTTTGATATAATAAAATCCCAGCACTAAAGGGTATAAATGTATATGAAAATTATAGTCCCATGGAAGGCAATGGGTATTCATGCAGCCTCTTATTTTATGACATCACAAAACAGGGCTTGTGGGCCAATGTGGGCGTGGTTTTCGGACCGGGAAGTTGGTCCTTTGTTTGCCAGCATATCAATTTGGGAATTTATGAGAGATATAACTTTTTGTAGAAAGGGACTTTTTATGCCAAACTTTATCAGTTCAGTACTGGTAAGGTACAGTAAGGAATCAAATGGTCTGGGGAGAGCAACAACACTGACAGTAGGAAGCTGCTCTTTAATAAGAGCCACCAATGCCAAATACAATGCTTAGGCAGCATTTAATAACGAAATCTGGTCTGTGCAAAATGGCAATTCATTAGAAATCCCTTTAATTAAATCACTAAGGTCCAGTATGGGTCTTGGCAACTCAGTTCCTTCAGCTATTATTAGAGCAGAATTAGGTTTAATGAATCTTCAGGCTGTCTGGGCAGCTAGGAAAATAAAGTATTGGATTAAGCTGCTACAATATGATTAGAAGCAAACTTCTCATCTTGCATTAATGGAAAAATATTCTTGGCTTAATTTAGGCCACTTACTGTACAATCAAACTGGCTTATGTGTATTTTCCATATTTTTCATGATACAGATTTAGAATATCTAAAAACTTATATATCTAGTGGAATACAAATTAGTCTTAAATATCAGAAATATGTGTCTAATAGAATTGCTATTATATATAAAAAACAAGATCTTTATCTTATCTTGACTCTACATGTCTCACCTTGGTTAAGAGGAAATGATAGTTCTCATTATTATCGACCTTATCTTGATATGATTATGGATCACAAGTTGAGAGTATTGTACACCAAGTACAGGTTAGAATTTTTCCCAAGTAATGTACTAACTGCAAGATATCAAAAGAGTATTAATATTTATGACAGTTATTGTCATTGCTCTTCCCATTTTCCAGAGAATATGTTTCATGTGTTCTCTGTCTGTACTTGGTACAATCAGCTTAGGGAAAAATGGCTAAAACCTATCTGTGATTCAATACTAATTGATGACCAGTCCCTATAGATGAACATATTTTTCACAACAAGTGATGAAGTAATTTTTCATGTGGTTGCTAGGTATATTAATGCAATTTATAGATTACGTACTAAGGTCTATAAGCCTGGTTGATCTTCTATAACTCTCATGGTTTCTGTTATGACAAAACAATTTATATTATTCTTATACGTTGCTTTTTGGAGATAGTATTGATGTACTATATATCCCTTAAAAGATTCTTAAATTATTGATTACAGACTGCATAAGTGCTTCTTAGGCGTTATATGTATATTTATGCTGATACATTCCTGTTATCTGATTCTTAATTTATTGTCTTTTTTATATATTGAAATGTGTCATACATTTCATATTTATATTATTCTGTTTTTTAATCTATTCATTGTGTGTTTGTGCAAGCTTGTAATGGTCTTTAGACCGATCAATAAAAGACTACTAATACAAAAAATACTTATGGGTGACATACAGAGGGGTATCAGAAGAGGCACCGAGGTTATCGTAGGTGAGCTTGGTAATGGGTTTGTGCTGCCTTTCAGACCTTCTAGGCAGGGCTGTGTCTGGGGGTACCAACTCTGTAGGGTCAGAGGGCACCTCTACCTGTCCTGGGAAGTTGTCTGGCAAAACAACATTATCTTATACTAGCTCACCAAGGCCCGAGTCTATTACATTGTCCATGTCAGTGTCCATTTCTGGCTCTCACACTTAGACACTGGGCCTGCTCACAGGGATGAAGAGTACTGTATTAGGGTTCAAGGGTGGTCTAGGCTCAATAGGGACTGTGCTTGTGGAGGGCTGTGAATTCCTACAGTCCATCTGCCACTGGACCAATTCTTGACTTGTCTCTGGCAAATGCTCCCAGTAGAACGCATCTTCTCCCCAGTCAGAAGAATCTGAGTCACTTGAATCAGGATCTGAAGCAGGCCACTCAGAAGGCCTGGTTGGACCAGTATTCAGGTTCAATATAGACCGTTTGGGGGGCCCGCTTGGACCAACCTTTTCTTTTTTGCTTGTTACTAATGCAGGTCACTCAGAACGCCTGGTCAGACCAGTATTCAGGTTTGAGTTGGACCTTTTGGGAGGCCCGGGTGGTGCAATGTTTCACAGTTAGTAGTAGTGGTGATCACTGGGGTGGTGGTGGTGCTTTATCCAGTGGGATGCTAAGCCAGAAAACAGTTAATGGAAGGCACACCCCTCCCCCCCACTCAGAGTGTTGTACACAAAGCAGTCTCACACTTAAAGTGACTTCAAGGCTTTATTTCATCCATACATCAAAATAGAAGGTAGTGCAAAACAGGAAAAGTTTACATTTTGCCTGACCATTCAGGCTTCATCAGAGCTAGTGAACTTATACAATCACCTGCTTTAAATACATAAATCACCCAAAACAGAAAAGTGTGTATACCAATCGGATTACAGTGTTGCTAAACTGGCAGCCTATTGAAATTCAAGGAACAAATATTTGAAAAATCCAATGCAATAAATCAATCAGTGCCAAAACAGAAAACTAGTTTCTGCAATGAGACAAATGTCCATTCAAGGTTCAAGGTTCAATTTATTTGCAAACATGTATAAAAATAATATTTGTTACATGTAATATCATAAAATCACATAATTCCACAACAGTACTTGCATTTAAAAACCAGCACATACACATAGACATATAACATATTCCATCTGACACTCAAAAACTTCTCCTTTTAAATACCCCTACTTAAAGCCTCCATTTACATCGCTTGGCAATTAAATAAGCAAAACTGGCAAGTGCAAATATCTTAGTTTCATTTTTTGTGTTACATATAACATTCAGCTGCTCTTCTTTTGTATACCCCTCTAGAATTCAAAACACATTCCCAGTAGTATCACTTCTCTCCTTCTCAAGCTCAGGGCAGTCTAAAATTAAATGAGACAAGCACAAATCCATTCAGAGAAGTAAACGGTTCTCAGCTGGAGTAATTAATTCTCATTACTCTTTAGTCTGGTTCCAATACACGTAAGATTCAATATTCATACTCTCTCTGTCTTGGAACCTGTGTAAAGAAAGCATCAAACAGAAATGAAACTAGAAGAAATAAGTCTCTTTCAACTCCCATGAGATGAATTCAGATACAATTAGTCAATCCTCAAACCCCCAGACACTGAAAGGGGGGACAAGAAATCTGTTGGGGGGAGTAATTTTTTTACTAACATACTAAAATGCCAGCAGAATAGGCCTAATGGTCTTTCGTGTCTGCTTGTTTGGTCAGCCCCCACCCTGGGTGCTGACCTTGCTGTCCCCCTCGCCTTCTCTGGCTTCTCCCTTCCCAGTTCCGGATATTCTTGCTGCATTGGATTTTGCTTCCTGAACCCTTCCCCTGTACCTGTCCCACCTCCTCTTGAACCCCTCCACTGTCTCTGCCTCCACCAGCCCCCTAGGTAGTGCATTCCACGGCTCTACCACCCTCTCAGTGAGTAGCACCTCCTCCTTTCTCCCTGAATCTTCCCCTCAGCTTCCACCCATGCCCTCTAGTGGCCCCTCCTCCTTCCTTGAAGCACCCTCACTGTTCCTCCCCTATTTACCCTCTTCATGTACCTGAAGACCTCTATCATGTCCCCCGTCCCTTCTCTCTTCCAAAGTGTACATATTTAGCTCTTAGGCATCTCCTCATAGGTCCTGTCCCCAAGCCCCAAATCATTTTGGTTGCCCTCCTCTGGACCCTCTCCAGGAGGTTAATGTCTCTCTTTAAGTGCGGCCTCCAAAACTGCATGCAGTACTCAGGTGCAGCCTCACCAAGCAGTTATACAGAGGAGTATCACTTCCCTCCTTCTGAAGTGATCCCCCTAGCGATGCATCCCAGCATCCTGTTGGCCTTGGCTGCTGCCCTCCTACAAGTCTCAGAGTTGTTCATCTTGACATCCACCACCACCCCAGGTCCCTCTCAGCCATTGAGACTTGTAGTATTTCCCCAGGGGTGTACACTTGGCCTGGGTTTCTGGCTAGGTGGAGTACCTTGCATTTCCCTGCATTAAACCTCAGCTTCCACTTTCTAGACCATCTTTCCAAAGCCTCCAGGTCCCCTGCAGGGCCATCCTCCCTCCTCCCCATCCACCACGCCCCAGTTTGAGTCATCTGCAAAGAGACTCATCTCCTCCTGATTCCTGTCCTTATGTCAGATCGTGGCGTTGAACAGAAGGGGCCCAAGGACTGATCCCTGTGGGACCCACTAATGACCCTCCTTGGGAAGAGACTATCCCACCAACTCGACCCTCTGGGTCGGTCCTGGAGCCAATTGCCTATCCATTGGATCATCTGGTTTCCCACCCCATTTCTCCTAGTTTACCCAACAGGCCCACATGAGGAACAGAGTCAAATGCCTTGCTGAAGTCTAGAAAGAGGACATCCACTGGTCTACCAGGTCCAAGGCACTTGTCACCAGTCATAGAACTCCACCAGGTTTGTCGACACGATTTCCTGGGATGAATCCATGCTGTCTATCGTCCAGGCACCCTGACACCCAGGTCCCCCAGCCTCTCCTTGACAATGCCCTCCATCACCTTGCCCACCACTGATGTCAGGCTGACAGGCCTGTAGTTCCTACCACCTCCCTTGATCCCCTTGTGGATAGGCACTACATGGCCACCTTCCAGTCTTGGGGCACCCACCCTGTCCTCAGAGATGGTGAAAAGCTCTGCCAGGGTTTGCAGGACATCTGCAAGTTCTTTCAGCACTCTAGGATGTAATTTATCCGGCCCCGGTGCTTTCTCCGTCTTAGGGGGCTGAGGGCTTCCCTCACTCTCTCTGCTGTGATTTCCACTTCCAGTACCTCTTCTCCTTGTAGCCTCCCCCACCTGCCAGTGATGCCCCTCTCCCCAGACCTGCCGATTGGTAAGGGGCCCCCCTCTTCATTATCTCTGTCTCCTCCCATGTATGATGCAGCATCCCCATTTCCCTGAAAACTGAGGTGAAGTACTCATTTAGTACCTCAGCCTGCTCCTCTGGGTCTTGTGCCCATCTCTTCCCTGATTTAATCCTGCTAATCTGCCCCTTCACCCTTCGTCTTTCCCCAATGTATCTAAAGAATCCTTTTCCCTCTCCTAATTTCCTGGCCAGGTTCTGCTCCTTCCTTGCTAGCCACCCTCACCACTCTAGTGGCCCTTCTAGCCATCAGCTCGCCCTCCCTCAGTCCTTTCACTCCTTGAGCACTTGAATTTCTTATAGGCTGCTTTCTTTCCCCGCACCACCTCCTGGACCTCCCTGGTCCACCAACAGGGTTTTTGGGCCCTACCGCATTTTCGTCTTACTCTTGCACAGGTGCTGGTAGCATCCTGCACTCCTCTCCTGATGATTTCCCACCTACTATCAGCGTCCATGTCTGGCCCAATCCCATCCAAATGCTCCTTAAGGATCCTTCCCATTTCCTTAAAATCCACCCCCCTGAAGTCGGTTACTTCCGTCTTTTTAATTTTTATTTATTTCTTTTTCAGGAATGGTTTCAGTTCTATTTTCTCATTGAGGCCTGGTGATTTCATGGCCCCAATCTAAAAATCCATTTCTGCTTCTTTTCACTAAGAACAGCTTCCACATCTTCCCTTCTGACATTTTTAGGTATACTTCCTCAGGAAGGCTGTTCCATGCGTCCACCACCCTCTCTGTGAAAAAAATACTTCCTCACATTGCCCCTGAGCCGTCTCCCCTCTATCTTCAAATTGTGTCCCCTTGTTCTTGCACATCTCTTTTTCTGAAAGATGCTACTGTTGGGAGGTCTAAACCTCACTTTCAGATTCTTGACGATATTGGGAATGCAAGTAATCACAGACACGTTGCATTAGAGTAATAAACAAGTTTATTACTACCAAGGGATAAATCACAGTTGCCCTAAGCAGTTCTTACCAATACAAACCGGGAGCCAGTGCTAAGCGTTCCCTACCTTCGAGGTTTCTCTGTTGTCTCTTGGGGTCTCTCGGGTCTCCGAGGTATAAGGCTTATGCATTACATTATATGCCTATGATAATTACTATGGTTACCAAAAGATAGAAACATTTCTAGTTACAGAGATGAGCCCTATTAGCTAAATTAGAGGTGGCTCCACGGTCCAAGATAACATTATACAATTCTGTAAAGTCATCAGTTTGAGAACAAAAGAGTTCTTATACAGAATCTTACATAACTCAGTGTAGTGGTACAAATCACCAAAAGGTGGCAATGCCGTCTTACATATTATAATTACTTCAAGGACACAGGTGTCTTGGCATCTGACAAGTAAGAAATACACAGAAAATACATGGCAGAATATATGTATTAGCAAGCAAAAGTGTATTACAACAATATGCATTCATATCCTGACATCTACTCTTGTACGGTAGATGCTCTTAGCCCTAAATATTAGTATAACATATACCTAAATGCTAGCTGTCTACGGTGTACCTCTGAGGGTACCAATTAGGGTGCAGGGACCTCGTGTAACACTACCCTCTTGGACTTTGTTGATTCCACCGAGGTACTTAAACATTTCTATCATGTCCCCCCTCTCCCTCATTTATCAAGGGTATACTTATTAAGCTCCTTTAGTCTCTCCTTGTATGGCTTCTCTTACAGACCTTGCACCATTTTAGTTGCCCTCCTCTGAACTGCCTCCATCCTGTCTATGTCCTTGCGGAGATGGGGTCTCCAGAACTGGATGCAGTACTCCAGATGGAGTCTCACCAACTGTCTGTACAGGGGGATAAGAAAATCGTGTTTTCTGCTGGTGATGCCTCTCCCTATACATCTCAGTATTCCCCAGTCCTCCCTACCGCCTTCTCACATTGCTTGCCAACCCCCAGGTCCCTTTCCATTTTTGTTGTTGTTACTACCCCCCCATTGTGTAATCTTCCCCTGGGTTTTTGTTTCCCAGGTGCATTATTTTGCACTTCTTTGCATTGAATCCAAGCTGCCATACTTCTGACCATTCCTCTAACCTTGCCAAGTCCCTTCTCATCCTTTCCACGCCTCCTTGTGTATCAACCCTGTTGCAGATCTTTGTGTCATCTGCAAAGAGCATCTTTCCTTCTAGTCCCTCTGCAATGTCACTTATAAAGACATTAAAAGGACTGGACCTAGTACTGAACCCTCACGGTACCCCACTAGCAACCCTTTTTTCTTCAGAGTGGACTCCATTTACAATTACCTTCTGTGTCCTGTTGTCCAGCCAACATTTTACCCAGGCTACCACTCTGTGACCCACTCCCAGGCTGGTTAATTTGACTAATAATCTTTTGTATGGGACTGTGTCAAATGCCTTGCTAAAGTCTAGGTAGGCCATGTCCACAGCCCCTCCCTGGTCTACTACTTAGGTCACCCAGTCAAATAAATCAATTAGATTCATCTGACATGACCTTCCCCTGTGAACCCATGCTGCCTTGGGTCCTGTGCCCCATTGGCCTCTAGGTACTCAACTATTCTTTCCTTCAGAAGTGATTCCATCACTTTCCTTACCACAGAGGTCAAACTGACAGGTCTGTAGTTTCCTGCCTTTGTCTTGGTCCCACTTTTGTGAAGGGGAATCTCATCAGCCTTCCTCCAGTCCTCAGGTACCACACCATCCTCCCATGATTTGTTAAAAAGGGTAGTCAGTGGTGTCACTAGTTCTCTGCTTAATTCTTTTAGAATTCTGGTGTGAATTCCATCCGGCCCCATTGCTTTGTCCACCTTCAGTTTTAGGAATCCTTTCAGAACCCTTTCTTCTGTGAAAGGACTGGGATTGATCCCCCCTCTGCAGAGTGCTTCTGTTAATTGGATTAGGCACCTCCCACACCTCCTCTTTTGTGAATACTGAACAGAAGTATTCATTCAGTATCCCTGCTTTTTCACTGTCCCTCTCTGCCCACCCACCATCCATTCTATTCAGCCTCACTATCCCTCCCTTTGTCTTTCTACGCTCCCAGATGTACCCATAAAAGGTTTTATCCCCCTTCTTAACCGAGATGGATATCTCTTCCTCAGTTCGAGCCTTTGCTATTCTGACTACTCTCCCCTGCTTCCTTTTGCCTTAACTGGTACAGTTCTCTGTCCTGCTCCTTCTGTGTTTCCTTATACTTCCTAAATGCTATCTTTTTCTTCCTAACCGTCACTGCCACCTCTTTTGAGAACCATAGTGGCTTTTTCTTTCATTTTGATTTGTTTATTTGCTTTACATAAAGGCTTGTTTTCTCTGTGATGGCAGTTTTGATATTTCCCCATTGTTGCTCCACCCCTCCTAGCCTGTTTGCTAGTGCTTTTCTAAGGCACTCTCCCATCTTGCCAAAGTCAGCCCTCCTGAAGTCCAGAACCCTCACTTTTGTATGGCTTGACTCTGTAGCTGAGTTTATCGTGAACCACACTGTTTGGTGGTCACTTGTTCCCAAATGGCTACCACTTCTAGATCTGAGATCCTCTCACTGTCCCCATTTGAGAGCACAAGGTCTAAGATTGCTCCCTCACGAGTAGGTTCCAAAACTAGCTGTCTTAGGCATGCCACCTGAAGGACATCAAGAATGGCCCTGCTTTTGGATATGGTTGCAGCAAAGGTGCTCCAGTTAACATCTGGCATATTAAAGTCCCCCATCAACAGTATCTCCCCTTTCTCTGCCATCCTAAGTATGCCTTCTATAGTATCCTTGTCCATTCCCTCCCCCTGACATGGAGGTCTGTATACAACCCCTGTGTGGATTGTGGTGCCATTTCCAGTCTCTAAGGTGACTCACAGTGCCTCCTCTCCTCCCTGTTTACTCTTTTGTTCAGTTGCTTTTATCCCTTCCCTTACATAGAGAGCTACTCTGCCCCTCTTCTCCCTCCTGTCTCTCCTGTAGGTTGTGTACCCTGGTATGTTAACATCCCAGTCATGGTTCTCTGTGTACCATGTTTCTGTGACTGCTACGATATCCAGGCATCCCTCTTCCATCAAGGCCACCAGTTCAGGGAGCTTGTTGCCCAGACTATGGGCGTTGGTACTCATTACCCTCCATTTCTTGATGGCCTTACCCCTTTTTGCTCCATCCCTGTCCATATTGCATTCATCACTTTCTCCATTTACCTCTGCGCTTCTCCCTATCGACATCTCTATGTTGGTGTCTACCTCACTTAGTACCCTGATTTTTTTTGGAGGGGCTAGGATTTTTCTGCTCCTTTCCAGTGCCTCCCCCCTTGGCCAGTTTAAATGCTTGCCAATGAAGCATTTAAACCTATCACCTAGGATCCTGGTTCCCCTCCTGGACAGATGCAGACCATCACGCCAGTATAGGCCTGCATCCCTCCAGGTGGACTCCAAGTCCCCAATGAAGCCAAATCCCTGAGCGCTGCACCAGTTTTCAACCACTGATTGAATTCCATGGTGTGGAGCACCCTAGCCTCACCCAAGCCATAGACAGGCAGCACCTCTGAGAAGGTTACCATGTGTGCTATTTGTCTAAGGGAGGCAGTATAGCGCAGTGGTTTAAAGCTCTCAGCTGCAAATCTGGAGACCTGGGTTTGAATCCCACAGCCCCCACTTGCATACTGCATGACCCTGAGCAAGTCACTTAACTTCCCTGTGCTCCCAGGTTGCACCTGTAAACAAGCTTTCAGCTTCGTTTGTCTCACCTGGTTAAACAATTAGAAAAAAAAAGGCCCCATCCCATCTCCACAAATGCTTCTTGCACTGCTCTGATCCCTTTCTTAGCCAGGTCATTTGTACCTAGGTGGACAATGACATCCAGCTCCCTCCACTGTGCAGCTGTTCCTGCGATCCTGAGGATTTGCTCCCTGTCTCTCCAAGCCATGGGGCCAGACAAGCATCTTACCTCCCTCTCTCCTTCCTCCCCCAGTTCTACCTTCCTAACAATGGAGTCCCCCACCAGGAGTTGTTTCCTTCCCCTGTGGGGTCCCATGCCACCCTCCTGTGGGTCTCCTTTGTGGAGGTTCCCAGCATCCTCCTTTGGTCTCCACTGTGGGTGCCTCCATAGAAGAACCACAGTTTTCCAGAATGGCATAGAAACTGTGGAGAGGTACAACTGGAGGGATGTGCCTCTGTTCCACCACCCTTACCCTCCCTGAGCCCACTGTGGTCCAACCACTCCTCTTTCTTGGCAACCTCTGAGGCAACGGCAGTGACCCTGGTGGTCCCTGGGTGGCAGAGAAGGTCCCACAAATCCTGGCCAACTCAGCCTGGAGATGAGCAACCTCCTCCCTCAGCCCAGAGAGGTGCCTCCAGATGGGACAACACTGCATCCTCAAGAACGTCTCCCGGAAGACTGCTGCTCCACAGCCACTGCACTGCACCATTCCCATCATGTCTTATTTCTGGCCCCCTAACTGTTGTTTGGAATACTTACTCTTTCCTCTGTTTGTTTATTTCTTTTTTTCCCTGCTTACTTACTGCCTCTGTGCCTTTTTAGCTCCTTATCTTCCTGTTCTGAGACAAGAAGTTCCTGTATTTCTCAGTAGTCTCCTTACTTGCTCAGAGTCAGACCTCCAGCAGCTAGGGGGGATGGAGAGCTACTCTTGCCCTTCTAGGATGGTGAGTTTTTGGTGGCTCTGTGATCACTCACTTCCTGCACCCAAACAGGAAGTTCCTATTGTCAGTCAAATCCTGTGCCCTATAAAAGTAGAACTGGTTTACGGCGGGGTGGAGGGGAAGGAAGGAGGGCAATATAGTCTCAGTAGAGAAGTTTAGTTATACCAGTAGCTCCTTCCTCCTGGTGTTCTGTCTGTTCTCTGGCAGAAGCTGTCTAGGGCAGTGTTTAAATCTGGCTTTAACCTGGCTCCTTCTAGCTAAGCCACTCCCCCTACTTTGCAAATCTTTCTACACTTAGTTAATTTCACAGATGAAAATTCCCTTCAGACACCTGTGACAAGCACCTAGATAACTACACAGATAACAGATAACAATTCACTTCAACTAACTCTGACAAACACACTAACTCTTTTTTTACCCTAAATTGAAGGTCCCAGTACATGAGTTCTAGTTCTTAGTCCCAGTAGAGAAGTTGAGTTATACCAGTAGCTCCTTTCTCCTGGTGTTCTGTCTGTTCTAGTTTGCTTAAACAAAGGATCAGGGAACATCTAGGCTGCCAGTTTAGCAGCACTGCAATCTGATTGGTATACACACTGATCTGTTTTGGGTGGTTTATGTATTTAAATCAAGTGATTGTATCAATTCACTCGCTCTGATGAATTTTGAATGGTGGGGTGAAATGTAAGTTTTTCCTATTTTACACTGCCTTGTATTTTGATGGATGGATGAAATAAGGCCTTGAAGTCACTTTAAGTGTGAGACTGCTTTGTGTTCAGCTCTCTGAACAGAGGGAGAGCGCTTTTCATTAACTGTTTTCTGGTGGTGCAATGTTTTCTTTTTGTTTTCTCAGAGTCTGGCTCCTTGTCCTGGGCCTGTTCACTGTGGGAGCCTCAGCTTCAGAAGCAGGGTCTGGCACGATTTTACTAATACGGGTACTACGGGAGGTGCTGGTGCCACCACTGGCAGCACTGCTTAATGAGTCACTCAATACAGGAGTGGTTCCAGAGGACTTGAGAAGGGCAGATGTAGTCCCACTTCACTAAAGTGGCAGTAGGGAGGAGGCTGGAAACTATAGACCAGTCAGCCTCACTTCAATAGTGAGGAAGATTATGGAATAACTGCTTAAACAAAGGATCATGGAACATCTTGAATCCAGGGAGCACAGGCTCTGAGACAGCATGGATTCACAGTGAGAAGGTCATGTCAAACAAATCTAATTGATTTCTTTGACTGGGTGACTAAAGTCGTGGCTCAGGGGTGAGCGGTGGATGTCGCCTATCTGGATTTTAGTAAAGCCTTTGATACCATTCCACACAGAAGACTTGTGAACAAGCTGGGCAGCCTGGGAGTGGGTCACAAGGTGTTAAACTGGTTTAGGAACTGGTTGAGTGGTCGAAAATAGAGGGTCATGGTAAATGGTGCTCAATCTGTGGAAAAAATGGTGACCAGCAGGGTGCCACAGGGATCAGTCCTGGGCCCAGTCCTGTTTAATGTCTTCATAAGTGACATTATGGAGGGGCTTGAGGGGAAAGTGTTCCTCTTTGCGGGTGACACTAAGATCTGCAACAGGGTGGATACTCTGGGAGGGGTTGAAAAAATGAGGCGGGACCTAGTTAAACTGGAGGAATGGTCCAGAGTGTGGCAGCTGTGATTTAATGCAAAAAAGTGCAAAATCTTGTATTCAGGGCACAAGAACCCAAGGGAGGATTACATGATGGGGGGGACTGATGGTCACTAAACAGGAAAGGGATTTGGAAGTAATCATATTTGATGACATAAAGGAGGCCAAAGAATGTACCAAGGCTGTGGGGAGAGCGAGGGGGTTCTGGGGTGCATAGGGAGACGTATCATCAGCAGAAGGAAGGAGGTGGTTATACCACTGTACAGGTTATTGGTGAGGCCTCATTTGGAATGTAGTGTCCATTTCTGAAGGTCACATCTCCATAAGGAGATAGACAGGGTGGAGGCAGTTCAAAGGAGGGCAACAAAGATGGTGCAGGGCCTGCACCAAAAGTCATATGAGGAGAGACTGGGAGACCTCAGTATGTATACTCTGGAGGAGAGAAGAGACAGGGGAGATATGATAGAAACCTACAAATATCTAAAAGGCATAAATAGGGTAATGTAGGCTAACATCTTTCAGAAAAGGTGGTGTCCAGGAATGAGGGGGCATGATATGAGGTTGGAAGGGGTAGACGAAGGGGTAGCGTGAGGAAGTATTTCTTTCCAGAATGGGTGGTGGATGCATAGAATAGACTCCCAGCAGAGGTGGTGGAGGAAAACATAGTGGGGGGATTCAAGCATGAATGGGACAGTCATAGGGGAACCCTAGCAATAGGAATGAGGAGGTGAAGCCAGAGATCAAGTAGAGTCTGTGGCTTTTACAGTAGGCAGGGAAAATGGGCAGACTAGATGGGCCTAGCAGTCCTTATCTGCTGTCAATTTCTATGTTTCTATGTTTCTAGGTGGTTCCAGTGTACAGTCTTTTCCAGACCTCTCCCCTGTTCTTGTTGGATCTTGCATACTGGAAGATCTGGCAACTGTTCCATGGCTAAGTACACTTCAGGCACCCACCATTCTTGGATCTTATCTTTCCCTTGTACACCAAGATTACTGAGCAACACCCAATCCACCACTTGCAGGACTTCATGTCTCACCCAGTTGTCATATCTCTGTGTATTGCCGCAATTGGACTTATCTGCTGCCATCTGGTACATTTTCTGCAACTGTTCCCTGAACTTGCAGGTGTATTCAAGATATGACACTTCAGAGCTGCCATTGGGTGAAATGCCAAAGCACAGGTTTATGGGCAGCCTGACTTCATGCCTGAACATAAGGAAGAGGGTGCATCTTTGCATGGTGTCATTTTCAGTACAGCTGTAGGCATGTACAAGATAGCTGACCTTTTGTCCACAGTTTGCTTTGTCAGCCGGGCACAGGATACCCAAAATATTGAGCAGGGTTCTATTAAATGTTTGGTCTGTGGGTCACCCTGGGAATGGTATGGTGTTGTTCTGGATTTCTTTATGCCCTATGAGGCCAAAAATCACTTTACCAATCGACTCTCAAAGTTCCGGCCCTGGTCTGAGTGTATCCGTTTGGGAATACCATAGTGACTTATGAATTGCTGCAGGACTTTGACCACTGTGCTAGCCTTCTGATCTTTGGTTGGGTAAGCCTGAACTGACCTAGTGTAGTGGTCCATGATGACAAGGATATTTGACTTATTCTGTCTGTCAGGCTCCAGTGACAGAAAGTCCATGCATACAAGCTCTAACAGGCCACTAGTTTGTATGATGACCAATGGTGCTGCTCTTTTGGGCAGTGTTTTCATTTGATACACTGAAAATAGCCTTGCAATGTTTCTCCACATCTTTTTTCATTTGGGGCCAGTAGAAATGGGCTCTTGCTAGATCTAGTGTTCTTTCATGCCCTAGATGACTCAATTCATCACAGAGAGTTGTCAGAATGGTCTTGCGGTACTTTCAGGGCAGGGTCAACTGAATCTTGGTGCTTGTATCATCTTCACTATCATGCACCTTCCGTATCAGCAGTCTGTTTTTAGAAGCAACTTACTTCACTCTCTGAGGATAATTTTGGGGTCCATGTGGAAAGGGTGTACTTGGTCTTGGTTGAGCCCCTTCTCCAGTGCTTGAATAACATTATGGAAGGCATGGTCCTCTGTCCTGGCTTGCTGAAGCTCGGACTTACTGGGCTAGAGGAGAGAAGATAGTTCAAGTCTGGTAAAATTTAGGTGCGCTTCAGGAATAGCATCCGGTGACACCCCAGCATGTTGATGGCTCTATCTGGGTTGGCTGGGGGAGCTTCTTCCTGGACTGAAAACTTAGAACATAACACCTTAACTGTCACACTGGAAAACTGTATACTGGAGTCAGTCTGATCATGGTGTGACCACCTGGACGGGGCATCTGCATCTATATTTGTCTTGCCGCTTCTGTATGCCAACATTTAATTGTATGTGGATGGTGCAGATAGCCATCTGTGCCCAGCTGCATCCAGCTTGGCTATGGTGTTGACATATGTCAGGGTTGTTATCTGTCCAGACAGTGAAAGGAACCCTGTACAAATAGTCATGGAACTTCTCTGTCACTGCCCATTTCAATGTCAGAAATTATAGTTTGTGAACAAGATAATGCTTTTTGGATAGAGACAAGCTTCGGCTTGCAAAGGCCATTGGCTGTAGTCTATCTGGGTGTTCCTGATACAGCACTGCTCCCAACCTGTTCAAGCTAGCATCAGTGTGGAGGATGTAGGGCATGTTGGGGTCCATGAAAGCCAGGACAGGTGCTCCGCACAGCCTCTTGATAATCCCTTGGAAAGCAACTTCACCCTCCAGGGTCCACCTGTCTCTGAAGGGCTCATTCACCTTGAGGTAATCCTTCTTTGGGCCCTCTCTCGGACTGGCTTGGGGGGGGGGTAACCTTGGGTCAACTCATTTAATGGCTGCACTACCATTGAGTAGTCCTGTACAAACTGCCAGTAGTACCCACAGAACCTGAGGAATGACTGAAGAGTCTTTAAGTGATGTGGCCTTGGCCAGGTGGTGAGAGAGCCTCGACCATGGCAGGGTCAGTTTGCACTCCACTGGCCGAGACTATGTGTCCCACATATTTCGCAGAAGGCTGGCAGAACTGACACTTATTTATTTAGACCTTTAATCCAAACTCCTCCAGCTGGTCCAGTGCCTTCATTAGCCAATGCTCGTGCTCTTCCAGAGTGCTGCCAAAAACGACAAGATCATCCAAACAGACGATCACCTCCAGCAGATGCATGTCCCCTACTGCCTTTTCCGTTGATCTCTGGCACATGGCAGACACTCCAGAGGTCCCTCGGGGCATTTGTTCAAACTGGTAAAACCCTAGGGGGGCAGATGAAGGTGGTTTTCTCCTTATCTTCTTCTGCCATGGGGATCTGATAATACCCACTCCTAAGATCCAGCACAGAGAACCACTTACTCCCTGCCAGTCTGGCTAGAGCGTCTTCCACCAGAGACATTGTGTATTGGTCAGGGATGGTCTTTTAAATCAGCATGCGATAATCTATGCACATCCTTTCGGACCCATTCTTTTTCCAGGCCACAATGAGGGGGGCTCTGGGATTCCTTAATTATATCTGCAGCCAATAATTCCTGCAGATGCCACCGAATATCCTTGATACCTCCGGGTGCCAGTCTTCGGGACCTCTCTCTGAACAGTGATGGCACCCTTGAAAAAGTGCATGCATGCATGACATGTTGGATGCCTGGGCAGCTCACTGTTTGGTGTTTTTGTAAGTAAAAGTATTTGTAAATATCAACGTTGTACAAATTGTTTTTTTTTCTACAAATCTTCACTTGAGGTACGAGTAGCTGAGATTTTGTCTCTGAACAGTTCAGGTAAGCCCCCTCCTAGAGGAGGTGTTACACTCTCTCCTGGGTCACAAAGTTTCATCCTAGCAATTCCACGAGTTCCAGTCACTGTAGATCTGAAAAACACAAAACATGCAACAACAACCATACTAACAATTCTACCTAGACAAACATGGACCAATTAAGTGTGCACCAAATTCACATTTATTTGAGCAGCTTGCTCTAAAATAAAGTCCACAGCCAAAGAACCTCGTCTCTGTCCCAGCGCTTCGCCCTATCTGTAGGGCTTCATGATGGGATAACATACAGTGGAGTCTCACTTACAATTATACTGCCCCTTTCCATGACATCACAATGATGTAATATACATGCACTTGTAATTATACTGCATAAAGCGACTGTTTAGAAATGAAATGTCACGACGTTTTCCCACTGGCTGTTCCAACAAACAATTGTTACCTCACTACCTAATATTATGAAATGTCCTTGCACTGTATTAGTCTGGCAGTAACTTGATATATGCTTGTACGTCTGTGTCTTCCACTTTGTACACTCTGTACCCGAGTCGCACCTGGAAAAGAGTATCGGCTCAGCGTTCCTTTCCCGGTCACCAATTTTAAATAAATAAATAAATAAATAAATGTAATTCATTTAGTGCTTTCAAAAACTTAAAGTGATATGCCTATATGCAGTTTCATAAAGTAAAATGCAAGTTATAAGAAAACAACAACATCAGAGTAACAGTGATCTAATAAAACATAAGACTAGACAAAAAGAAAACCCTAAAGTACTGCATCTAAACTGACACCATGAAAATGCATTTTAAATTACTTGTAAGACAGTTCTTATTATAGTATTGCTTATTTAATGGCTATCTAGACATGCATTAGCTAAGACTGAAGACAGAAACAGAACTCAGAAGTAAGGTAAAGAGCAGACACAAAAGCTACTTGTATTTCATCTTTATAAAGTATGATGCATAATACTGATGCACAAATTTAATGACAGGACCAAGTCCAAGTCATATCAAATTTCTTGTAAAAAATAAATGATGCAAAGCATCTAATATATAAAAAAAGTTGTGTGCTAATAATGCAAATTTTTAACTAGTCACAGTGAATAAAGTAAAAAGTCATTCTGATTAGTAAAATGCATTACAGCAAAACATAACAAATTCAAATTTATTGGAAAGCAATAGAGAGTGAACTCTCATTTTCATCTGCATCCATAAATAGAAAACAAAACATATAATACATACAAATACACATACAATCATCAATCAAAAAGACAGGCAATCAACATTCAAAAGAGTTTCAATTAATTATCCATAACAATCACATCTGTGTATTAAAAAACGTCTTACTCGATTTTTAAAACTTGCATAAGATACAAGTAGAGGTAAATTAACTTTCTTTTTAATAAATCCCCAAGCTCATGTGACAGTGCTTGTTACAGCAGTGTTACCATATCTAGTTTTACATTTAGGTAGAGAAAATTGTGGCAGTTCATTTGATCTCAATGCATACGTGTAAGTACTAATGTGTTTTGGGTGTACAAGTTCCACAACAAATCCAATCCTTTATAAAGTGCTACACACCAGTGTTAACACTTAATACATCTCTATAATTCCACCTTACAAGTTATGAACCTTTCATCTGTGGAACTGACATAAGCTGAATTTTCAGTACTCGGCAAGGGCTTGAACTTTTCACCTACCCCCTTTCCAAATGATTTTGATATCCAAGTTGATTTGTTTAAATTCTTCGGTAAAGTAAGATTAAAATATTTTTTCAAACTTAAAGAAATCAATAGACACCAAGCATCTACTATGGGGTATTTGGAAACCAGTGATGAGCCACCTTTAGAAGATTTGATTCTAATTTTACAGGAAATAGAAGCCATAAGAG
Organism: Neoceratodus forsteri; assembly: GCA_016271365.2. NCBI lineage: Eukaryota > Metazoa > Chordata > Ceratodontiformes > Ceratodontidae > Neoceratodus > Neoceratodus forsteri. Next base: position 1,286,949,676 of record CM028132.1, read on the forward strand.
AGAATCAAGAGAGGGTCATGAGTGATAATGAAGTGGATCTGGAGGGACTTGAACCGACAATTTAACGTGCTTGAAGAATTATGGGAAGTTAACCAAGTTGAACAAATATCTGTTTTCAATAGAAATAGAAAGGCCCTTTTTAAAGAAAAATCCACATGTTGCCCTGTAACTCAGAATAATTCTGTTTGGCTTTTGAGAAAGCTGTTACTCATCAAGTTAAGACATTATTAGAGAATATGAAAAAACCTAGGCACAACATCTCCCCCTTGGAAAGGAAAGCTTTGAAGAAATTGTCAGAACAAAAAGAAGTAATCATAAAACCAGCTGATAAAGGGGGAAATGTGTTTATGGATAAGGCAGCTTACAGCGAAATGGTTCTTAAGCTATTGATTGTCACTACAGACTATATTAAGTTACCTCACAATCCCATTCTGAAGTACAGAAATGAGCTTTCTAAAATGTTAAATGAAGCAGTAAGTGAAGGCCATATTTCAAATGAAGAATTTGAGTATATGTATAACGAGTACCCTGTCATGCCCACTATATATGCCCTCCCTAAGGTCCATAAAAATCTTGAAAATCCCCCAAGGAGGCTATACATTTCAGGAATTGGATCCCTGAGAGAAAACGTTTGTAATTTTATAGATTATTTCCTGAAAATCCCTGTGGCCTAGCTTCCATCTTACTTAAGAGACACAAGTGATACTATTACCAAATTTTGGGATTTAGAATGGAAGCAAAACTATATCTGGCTGGCAATTGATGTAGAGGCGATACCTCCATCAAACACAAAGATGGACTCACTGCTTGTAGGTATTTCTTAGAAAACAGTGAAATGTGTACTGCTACCCCCATTGATTTCCTTGTCAAGGCTATAGAGTTTGTCTTAACTCATAATATTTTTGAATTTGAGGAGACATATTACCTGCAAGCATGTGGTACTGCGATGGGGGCCATAATGGCCCCCTCATATGCAAATTTGACGTTAGGATATTGGGAGTTGCAGTACATTCACAATCCAATTATAAATCAATACCATGAGCAGGTCATCAGGTGGTACAGATATTTAGATGACTGCATTTGTGTGTGGGATGGTAGTAGAGAATTGGCCCTTGAATTCATTGGTTAGCTTAATAGAAACAACTTGAACCTAACATTTATATGCACAATTGATGAAAAAATGGTGGATTTCTTAAATTTAAAACTAATTGGTGATCCTGTTCAGAAGAAAAGTCATAACTAAGGAGTTCAGGAAAAAACAGCAATAAATGCACTTCCCAGACAGAATAATGCACACCCCAATAATCTAAAGAAGTCTATACCCTATAGCCTGATGCAACGGGTGGGACATAACTGTACAAATGATGATGATTTTGAGACTCAATCGAAGGAATTGAGAGGTTGGTTTGAGGAGAGAGGTGGTATGAGAGAGAAACATTAAATGAAACATATGTAAAAGTCAAACATAAAGCACAGGGGAAACTAGAAACCAATATGGAGAAAAATGTAGGGAAAGAATGGGGACCTGTCAAATTCTCTGTTCAGTACAATAGTATGGCTGAGGCCATAGGTAATGTTATTTGGAGGAACTGCCCTACCCTACTGGGAGATGCAGCATATATATATTAGATATGTAATGCACCCCCCATTTGGGGAGCTTACCTTTTGTGCTGTTGGGTGCCTCCCACTGTCTCCTGGCATCCCGCTGCCTCCACGGCTCCTTCTGCCACCACTTGCATGATCGAGAGTCATGCCTTGCACATCTGACCGCTAGTTGTGGTCACAAGCCAAAAGTTTCCCCCCAGTTCCCAGTGCCACTGTTAAGCTAAAATAGGCACTGGAGACTTAAGAGGGAGGAAGTGTTCTAAATTAAATAAACGGCAGCTGCCATGAGCGTTGCCTCCATGGCACCAGAAAGGTCAAGGGGCAAATGTCAGAGCATAGGAGAGCCATTATGAATATTCATGAGATCTGTATGTTTGCTGGGGGCGGTGTGTTTCGGAAGCTGTGACTCCCTGTGGAGACTGCTGATTTATTTAAAAGTGGACTTTCTGGAAAGATGACTAATGGGACTATCAGCCAGTAGGGAAACTAAACAAAAATAATATTAATACTAGCTGCACCAGAATTTAATGTGTGGGGATAGTGAATTGTGCTGCTGTGAGATTTGACTGCAGCCACCATTTCTGTGCATTTCCTCCAATCGGAAGCCATGTCTTAGCAAAAGGGCTTCTGGGGTTTTACCAGGGACTTATGGGGGAATAACTGGGACAATTTCTAGGCTCCAAAACACCCACCAATTAGGATTATGAACTGCTTTAGGACAGATTTGGCAGCCAATAAGATTTTTGGATCTCTGCCCCATATAAAACAGGGCTCTGGCTGAAAAAGGTCAGATTTGGAGAGACAGCCCGAGAGCTAGTGTGTATGGCTCTGGGGAGCATGCCAGCTCTCAGAGGTCAGGCCTCCAGGCCTAAACTGTGTTTTGGCTATTAGTCCGTGGGTCCCTATCTATCCAGTCTGGGTAGCTGCAGCCTGCAGCTGCAGATCATCTGTGTCCATAATTCTGAAAAGGAGGATCAGCCTGCAACCCACCTGGAAGGATCACAAAGGACCAAGTTTGTTGTTACATATAAATGTGTGTGAGTTGTGATAAGCGCTGTGCAGTCGATTAGTTCAAAAACATTTTGGTTTGCATGTTTTCTTGGTCCGCTCACGTTGTTCTGCCAGCCTGAAGACCGGCATGATCGATGAGGACCACAAGGGACTTCACCTCCATCTGCATCCATCTGAGTCTGCAGGTCTTATTTCGTTGGAGAACCACCTGGTCTGGGGTAGAGTGAGTAATCAATCAGGGTAGCTCCCTGCAACCAAGCTTCCAATTTTAAAGTGTGTCATCTGATTAAAGTGTGGGTTGCTGATTATTTTTGTACTGAGCCATCCGGCTCCAGATTACAAATTGTGGGTTACAGTGCATGCATGTTTTTTTCCATCGCAGGACCCCAACCAGCTGCAATGCCGGCCTGCCCCGGGCAACACTTCAGGCTTGCCTGCATCAACAGCTGAGTACCCAGAGTGTGTGTGACTGTGTTGAAGGGACTTTTGAGTGCATGTCTTATAACCTGAATCAATCAGATCTAAAATCAACCTCTAGATTACTGCCCCTTCCTTGTTCACATCCCCCCAATAAGTTAGATGTAAATTTTTTGCATCCAAACTGGTTGTGGTGTACCTCTGTGTAGAAAGTACTCTGATACTGCTGTTTACTGTTACAGGCCTTGTTTTACAGGGGATCTCCAGGGCGTTCCAGCCAATCCAGCCCTGGTGGTAAGTGGTTGCCAGGAGGGATTCATTGGGTGTTGCAAAGGTATATTGGTGGGGGAAGCTGCAGCTTAGTCAGGCCACTAGGGATAATGAGGGGGTATCAGTGTCCTGGAGGGCCATACCCAAGGTAGTCACGTGGCCAACAACCCTATCCTCCGGCTGGAGGCACCCGTCTAGAGACCCCAGGCTCCTCAACCTGCAGGCTGCAGTGCAGGCGTGGGTAGTATCCCTTGAGATAGTGCCACCTAGGGGTTACATCTTGGAGGCACTGCTGGGATCAGTGCCCCCTAGTGGCCGGAGGCTAAACTGCCAGGCAGAATTCTAAATATGAACACTGCCATCAAAATGGAACCGATGTCTGAACTAGGAGTTAGAACTGCTGAAATTAACATGTCTATACAGTACCTGCTTGATTGATGTGAGGCAAATGAGGTAAACTCTCACAAGGCTCTGTTGCTGTTTGACATTCCTAGGGGTACTAGTAAGGCCACCATTGAGGGGGCTTTGAGCAACATAAAATGTCTTGGTAAAACTGAGGTGAGGGCTCGTGTATGGACAGGGCTAGTCAAACGTTAATGGCCATGGTAGAATGTAGCCTCTCCATAGACCTCACCAGGGTACCCCACGAAATTGTGATAGATGAACCAAAAATGGTATGAAGAGTTGTACATATGTTCAGCGTCACAGCTAGGGCTGAGGAATCCTGCAAAGCTGAAGAGTTAAGGGACAAAATTTCACAACTATTACAGACCGGGGGTCAACCCACTGGGGACTTGAAAAAGTTGTTTGACTCTTCCCGGGGTACTCCCTTTCCAGAGTCCTCGCCCCTCCCCATGCTGACCCTGGGGCCTGTACCAGCTCTTGCCCCTGTCTATGTGCACACTGACAGCCAGGATTCATATCATAAACTATGAATGTTCTCAAGCACCCTTCCCACACCCCCTGGAGAAGATGACCTGGAAACCTGGATGGACTCTGCTACTACTCTAGTGCAGGACTGGCAGTGCTCTGAAGCAGAGAAAAGAAAATGCTTAGGAGAAAGCCTGAGGGGCCTGCCCTGGCCATTATCAGATCACTGAGGGCCACTAACTCAAATGCTAGTGCACAAGAGCACTTAACTGCCCTAGAGTTCGTGTTTGGGAGCACCAGTTCTGCCGAGGAGTTAATGTGAAAATTCAAGGCTGTTAGACAGCAACCAGATAAGCCTTTGTCAGCCTGTCTAGCCCAGTCAGAGAAGTTGTTGCAGAGAATTTTAAGTAAGGGAGGTGTGTCCCCTAGTGAACTTGACCAAGTAAGACTAGACCACATACTCAAGTCTGCCAAACATTCCAGCTGGGTCCTCTTTAAACTGCAGTTGCATGATCGAAGAGCTAACCCTCCCCCCTATCATGTGCTGGTGAAGGAAGTTTGGGAGGCCGAGGAGGAGGACTCGGGGAACCCCTGTGTAATAACGCTGGCTAATGTTGTCCCTATTCCAGACGGGGGTGCGATGTGTGATACTAAACTTCAGGAAGTCCTTAAAGAAATTTGAGAATGGAAAACTGAAGTTGCAGTCAGTACTACCAATGGTGAAGCCCAGAATGCTGGGAGCAGAGTGACAATGGTGGGAGTGGACACTTGTGCTCCTGCCCCCTTTCCAGTTAACAGCTTAGAGACTCAACTAAATCAATTGTCTGCCTTGGTGACCGAACTGAGGGAATGTAATGCCTTAGCTCAGTCAGTATCTACTGCCTTGAGTGCCCCAGTTCAAGCTGCTAATGTTCACTCTCCCCCACCTACTAACCTAGGCTTTCAGGACAACCGTGAAGTACCCCCACAGCCGAGGTGGACCCGGGAAGTGGTATTCTGCTATTAATGTGATAGAGATGGTCACATGAAGCAGGAGTGCCAGTCCAGGGATGATCCCATTAAAGTGAGAGACTGGTTCATTGCCGAAAGGTATTCATGGACGGAAGGTGCCCGGGGAAATCCTGCTCAGTCACATCAAAATGCATATATTGCAAGGTTAGCAGTTCAAGTCCCTAGTGATTCCTCTCTGAACTGGTCAGACTTGGTAGGCCCATCTATGGAGGCTACGGTAAATGTGAACAAAATTCCAGCCCAAGCTGTCTTGGACAGCGGGTCTCAGGTCACAATAATTTTCAAAGATTGGTACCACAAGCACCTTGCCGACCATCCCATTCAGCCACTAGATGGACTGTATGTATGGGGGTTAAGTGAAATGTCCTACCCTTACCTTGGTTACTTGAAAGTATGGCTCTCATTTCCCTTATCTGTGGCTGGTGTGGGTGACTCTGTGGAGACTCTGGCTCTACTATGCCCTCCTTCTGGCTTGCACCATGGAGTCCCCTGTGTTAATTGGTACAAAAGCGCACATGTTTAGCCGCCTGGCTCAGCTATGTCAGGAAAAGCAGCGATACAAGGCCAGACAAGCCTTAAATGTTCATGCCCTAGTCCAGAAGGCATATACCCAGCAGCAGTCTGAGCCAGAAGACCAGGATGAGTCCGTGGGAATTGCCTGGAAGAAGGATCCCTCCGCTATCATTCTCCCTCCAAATGCTGAGTGTACAGTCAGTGGTGAAGTGCAACTGCGTAAAAACGTAACTAACAAGATATTGATGCTGGATGCCCCAGACGAAGGAAGGCTGCCTGCTGGGCTACTGGTCACACCCAGTGTACTACCTGTCCGTGCCCATGCTTATGCGAGAAGAGTGGTGGTACAGCTACAAAATGTCACAGACCGAGAAGTCAAGATAAACCGAGGTTGCACACTGGCCAAAGAATACTGTGCTGACACCGCCATGCTACCGTCAAAGTGCTCACCTAAGGCCACACGGGAACTATCGCTTAATGTGTTCGATTTGGGGAAGCCACCTATACCCAACAGCTGGAAAAGTCAGATTAGTGGAAAATTGGCTCAAAGGACCCAAGTCTTCTCTCTCCAGGAGTGGGATGTCGGTTGTGTTTAGGGTGCGGAACACTGCATCAGACTCCATGATGACAGGCCCTTCAGGGAAAGATCTCGACGACTGGCTCCGGTGGACATCGATGATATCAGATGTCATCTTCAGGAAATGCTTGCTGCAGGCATCATATAAGAGTCACACAGCCCATATGTGTCCCAGATTGTGGTGGTCCAGAAAAAGAATGGTGCTATGAGAATGTGCGTCGACTGCAGAATGCTGAACCGAAGAACCATCTCAGATCAATACACTATGCCCCATATTCAAGATGCCTTAGATTATTTGAATGGGAGCAAGTGGTTTTCCATGTTGGATCATTGGAGTGGATACTACCAAATTCTGATGGCCCCAGAAGATAGGGAAAAAAACAGCCTTCATTAGTCCCTTGGGCTTCTATGAATTTTTGCGTATGCCCCAGGAGATATCCAGAGCACCAACCTTTCAGAGGCTCATGGAGCGGACTGTGGGTGATATGAACCTCCTCGAATGTTTGGTCTACTTAGATGATATAACAGCTTTCAGTAAGACCCGGGAATAACATGAGGTTCGCCTGTTCAAAGTCCTTGATCATCTGGAAGAATTCGGTCTCAAGCTGTCCACTGACAAATGTCAATTTTTCCAGGAATCAGTAAAGTACGTAGGGCACATTGTATCTTCAGAGGGCATACAAACTGAACACAGTAAAGTCAAAGCACTCACCACATGGCCGAGGCACACTAGCCTTAAAGAACTCCAAAGATTCCTAGGATTCTGTGGCTATTACTGGTGTTTTGTTAAAGACTATACCAAAGTGATCAGACCTTTGTCAAACTTAACCCAAGGTTACCCTCCTACCAACCACAAGTATAGGAAAAACATTGTCAAGGAGGGAAACAAAGTTTACTTTAAGCCAAGCAAATCATTTGTGAGTAGATGGACCACTAAATGTGACACAGCTTTTCATGACATCATCCACTTGCTCACCCATGCCCTGGTCTTGGCCTATGCTGATCCTGCCAAACCTTACGTATTATATACTGATGCAAGCCTGAGCAGTCTTGGAGCTGTGCTCTACCAAGAATATGAGGAGGGGCTGTGCCTGATGGCCTTTGCAAGCAGGAGCCTAACACCTTCAGAGAAAAATTACCCCATGCACAAGCTTGAGTTCCTGGCTATAAAGTGGGCTGTAGTTGACCAGTTTCACGAGTATTTGTATGGGGCAAAAATCACAGACTTCATTCATTAAACTTGATGTTACTATTTACTCGTAGATTAAGCGGAGATCTCCTCATGATGTGTGACATCATTAAAGATCCTCAGCTGATAGTAAATTTAGGGCTCTTATTTAAGGAAGATAAGTATAATCTTAGAGGCCACCCGTTACAGCTACAACAGAAATGTTTCATTCATTTAGCACGTAAGTATTTTTACACTCTGCGTGTAGTAAAGACTTGAAATTTACTGCCAAGGGATGAAGTTATTAATAGTAGTACTAAGGTCTCCTTTAAAAACTGGTTGGACACATACATTTTGTCTCACCCTTTCTTTACTTCACCTCCATCTGTATCCATCTGAGTCTGCAGGTCTTATTTCGTCAGAGAACCACCTGGTCTGGGGTAGAGTGAGTAATCAATCAGGGTAGCTCCCTGCAACCAAGCTTCCAATTTAAAGTGTTTCATCTGATTAAAGTGTGGGTTACTGATTGTTTTTGGACTGAGCCATCCGGCTCTGGATTACAAATTGTGGGTTACAGTGCATGCGTGTTTCTTTCCATCACAGGGCCCAACCAGCTGCAACGCTTCAGGCTAGCCTGCATCAACAACTGGGTACCCAGAGTCTCTGTGACAGTGTTGAAGGGACTTTTGAGTGCATGCCTTATAACCTGAATTAATCAGATCTAAAATCAGCCTCTAGATTACTGCCCCTCCCTTGTTCACGTCCCCCTAATAAATCAGATCTGAATCTTTTTGCATCCAAACTGGTTGTGGTGTACCTATGTGTAGAAAGTACTGTGATACTGCTATTTACTGTTACAGGCCTTGTTTTGCAGGGGGTCTCCAGGGCGTTCCAGACAATTCAGCCCTGGGGGTAAGTGGTTGCCAGGAGGGATTCATTGGGTGTTGCAAAGGTGTATTGGTGTGGGCAGCTGCAGCTTAGTCAGGCCACTAGGGATAACGAGGGGCATATCAGTGTCCTGAAGGGCTGTACCCAAGGCAGTGACATGGCCAACAACCCTATCCTCCGGGTAGAGGCACCTGTCTAGAGAGCCCAGGCCCCTCAACCTGCAGGCTACAGTGCAGGCAGGGGTAGTATTTCTTGGGATAGCGCCACCTAGGGGTTACAGATGCTTTTCATCATTTATGTTTTATAAGAAATTTGATATGACTTGGACTTGGTCCTGTCATTAAATTTGTGTGTCAGTATTATGCATCATACTTTATAAAGATGAAATACAAGTAGAGTTGGTAGCTGCTCTTTACCTTACTTCTGAGTTCTGTTTCTGTTTTCAGTCTTAGCTACTGCATGTCTAGATAGCCATTAAATAAGCAATAGTAAGAATTGTCTTACAAGTAATTTAAAATGCATTTTCATGGTGTCAGTTTAGATGTAGTACTTTAGGGTTTTCTTTTTGTCTAGTCTCATGTTTTATTAGATCACTGTCACTGTGATATTGGTTTTTTTTTTAATTTGCATTTTACTTTCTGAAACTACATACAGGCATATCACTTTAGATTTTTGAAAGCATTAATTGAATTACATCATTGTGATGTCATGGAAAGGGGCAGTATAATTGTAAGTGAGACTCCATTGTATCTTATCCCCTCAGGAAGCCCTATGGTTAGGACGAAGCGCTGGGAGACAGCCAAGGTTCCTTGGCTGTGGACTTTAATTTAGAACAAGATGCTCAAATAAATGTGAATTTGGTGCACACTTAATTGGTCCACGTAAGTCTTTCCTGGGAGTGCTACTGATTTTGGACTGTGCTGCATTCGGGTTAGCTACCCCTTTCTTGTTTGCACCCATCTGACCAGTGAGAGCACAGGAGCAGTGCTTTCGAATTTCTACCTAGACAAATGGTTCCTATTTGACCAACATTCCCAGTACTCTGCATCCCATCACTATCACCCAGGGCTAGGCAAACCAATACAAGGCATGGTAACTGAGCTTTGGGCATATCTCTTAGAAGGACCACTGTCTTGGGGTCCAGTCCTTCAAACACATATCATTCCACTACCTCCTGAAAAAAACATTTTTACTTTCTTTTTGGGGGGGCAATGACAAATGTCTTGGTAAAGCCACCAAGTGTGTCCAGATGTTCAACAGGAGATCCCATTGGTGCCTCCAATGTGTGAACCCACACTTGGTGACCCAGGGGTCACAGAGGGGAAGGGAATGGGCCACATGAAGGTAACAGTCAAGGAATACTGCAGGAAGGGAGGTAGATGCTAGGCCCTTTATAGAGGAGAGTCCTGAAGGGGCTCGCAAATCTGAAAGTGGACAAAGCTATGAGTCCAGATGGTGTTCATTCGAGGGCAAGGGTACTGAGGGAACGCAGGGCAAAAAACTGTTAAGGGATATGTGACAGAAGGTGGTGGTTAACAGAGTTCACTCTGGAGAAGGGAGGATTACCAGCAGGGTGCCTCAGAGCTCAGTACTGGGACCGGTCCTCTTTAATGTCTTTATAAGTGACATTGGAGATGATCTGAAAGTGGAGGTCTGCTACTTTGTGGATGACACCAAAATTAGGGATGGGCGAACTGGCTCTGGTGCAGTTCTGAACCCCTCGGACTAGGGCCACTCGGCTCTGACTAGAAAAACTGAGCCTTTTGTGGCCCAATCTGGATTGCTGAGTTGGCTCTGTTCGGAAGTGCGGTTGAGTCAGTAATAACATACTCACCACCACTAGTGCATGGAAAAGGCAGTGCAGGAAAAAAAAAAGAAGTTTCTTTTTTCCCTGATCTCTGCCGAAGACTCCCGAGTCCCTGTACCATCACATGACAAACAAGGGGAAACCCTCATAATCCTGGGGCGCTGAAGGGAGCCAGCCAATGAGGGTCTCTGTTCTGTGATTGAAACATGTTCTAGCCAATCCTCTGAGTCAGCCACCACAGGACCTTCCTAGGAAGCAAGCCAAGTATTGCGCACATTTGGGGTTTGCAGTCAATGGAGACAGTCATGTGTTTGTGTGTGGAGATTTCCCAAAAAACAACCGATGAAAATTTTGTTAGAGAAGGAAAGAGGGAGAGTAGAGGCTGAGAAGTTTTGCAAGCCTGATGCACCAGGGACCCTGCATCTGATTCTCTATCAGGTAGGGTCACGGTGGCAAAGTGCCATGGCTTGCAGTAACTGTGACTGGGTGCCAAACAGATGTCGCACCAGGAGTGTTTGCCGTAAGCTGCAGGTCAGCCGTGTGCCACTCCAGACCCTGGTGGTCTAGCTACCCCACCTCCCCGAACCCCGATGGTGCCAATAATGATAGGAAATAATATTACCCCTGCTGCCCTTCAAAATCCCAATGGTGCCAAAAGTAATAGTAAAATAATATTTCCCTTTCTGCCCTCCCTGAACCTCGATGGTGCCAGAAATAATAGTAGAATAATATTCCCCCTGCTGTCGTCCCTGAACCCCGATGGTGCCAGTAATGATAGTAAACTAATATTGCCCCTTCCACCCTCCCCTAACCCCGATGATGCCAGAAGTAATAGTAAAATAATATTACCCCTGCCACCCTCCCCTAACCCCGATAATAATATCCCTGCCACCCTAGAACCTCGATGGTGCCAGTAATGATAGTAATAAATATTAACCCAGCCCTGGTGGTATGTCGTTCCCCCCACCTCAGCAGGCAGTGCCAATAGCCCGCTCCACCCCCGATCCTGGAGTAGAGCTGACAATCAGCACAGCCCACCTCACACCTCCGCGGCTGGCCATCGACTGAATACTCATTAAGCATACTGGAATGTGTATGAGCACATACACATTATAGTATGCTCAATGAGCTCATTCGGTCGGCCGGCTGCTGTGGTGAAACTGTGCTGAACTAACTCTGCTCAGAGATGAGGAGCCAGTACATGGTGGTCAACTCTGCCTGCTGGGAGGGTGGATGTGAGCAGCGATCATGGAAAGTTGATTGCTGTTAGGGCAAGTGTACATCGGCAAAAGTCAATTTCGCTGATGTACACTCATGGCGAAGACCAAAAAGGCACCAGAAACATAGGTTTTCCCCCTGCCCTTCCAAACCTCAATGGCGCCAGAAGTAATAGTAAAATAATATTACCCCTTCTGCCATCCCTGAACCTTGATGGTGGCCTCCACAGCCCCCTACTAAAGGATTCTCAACTCTAAGGGGGTGCATGTCGGGGGGAGTGAAAAAATAAATTGATGGACCGGCGTAAAAATACTGACATGCCCAGCTTCGATCCCGGCACCCTTTCAAACCCTAGCTTGCCATGAACCCACCACGCCACTGCCACGCTACACCTCACATACCCTCCCTCCTGACGCATAGCATGCTCGCTCCCCCGCGTGCGCGTGTATACATATAGCGACAGGATGTCACTGTAGCTGTATTCACCCCCCTGTCTAACAGCCCTGTGAACAGGCACCAGTACTGAGTCACCTTTTTTGTAAGCGGTCAATAGCGGATGCCATTCTCATGGGATACCCTGGGATGGGGGGCCACTATACTACCAGGGCTGGGGTATATTAATTACTATCATTACTGACACCATCAGGATCTGGGGAGGGTGGCATGGATATTATTTTACTATTATTTCTGGCATCATCGTGGTTTGGGGAGGGTGGCAAGGGTATTATTATTTTACTGTCATTACTGGCACCATTGGGGTTTGGGGAGGGTGGCAGGGATGATATTATGTACTATTATTCCTGGCATCATCAGGGTTTGGGGAGGGGGCTGGGGAGTGCATGATTACTGTTTTTTCTGGCATCGTCGGGGATCGGGGACCATGGCACATTGCCCCAAACAGGCAATTATCTCAGAGGAGATATTTATAACTACCCTTAGACCAGCCATGACTTGTCTAAGGGTACTTAGAAATTCTCCTTCTGGGAGAGGTCTGTGAATACTGCATTTAGGGATGTGGCAGCTTGTGTCTGCCACATGCCCCCTAGCACGATGTTGCAGCCCATTCTTGAGTGCACAGGTGGTGCAAGCCCCATTTGGGGCAGGCAGTCTGCAGTTTATGTAGGCTGCCCTTGTGAATAGCTCAAGGGGCAGTGTTTGATGCAGGGTGTCACTTGCGCCTTTTATGTTTCGTGCAGGCACCTTGTATCAAACTCAAGGCTTTGAGAGTCGAGCACAAAATGTTAAAGCTTGTCAAGATATCTGAATCAACATCAGAAATGCATAGATGCAAATGCTGATCTCTAAAAAAATTCTCTCATAAGCTATACAGAGCTGTCAGTAGAAATGACGAACCTGCTTAACAGTTGACTGGTGGGGTGCAAGGCAGATATCTTTGAGGTATTTAAAGAAACTGCATTGCTGGAACAATTTTAGAGGTTACTTTTAGAATGTAATAATCATTTTGTACAAAGAAGCACCATTGTGTTTTGTACTTGAAACAATGCCTCTCCATTTAACATGGACTTGAGAGGGGAGAAACTATCACTTAATATGGCATCTTTAGATTTTACTTGAGCCTAAGTTCAAGTCAGACATTTTTGATTAATTGCTTGCATTTCAACACAGTATTCCCAGAGTAGATGTCATTTTCTGGCTGTGCTATTTTTGAGCTCTGTTCATCAAGCCTACAGTACCACCTATGTGCGGGATCTGCATAGGCTCTATTACATTGGTTCACCCCTATCGTTGTGACTGTCATTTTGTTGATACTGATATGGGTGAAGGCAATATGCTACCTGGCATTACGGTGTCAGGCAGTGCCAAACAGCCATCCCGGGAAACAGTCCTGTTCTTCGGGGGGCTGCACCCCATGTACCCCCCCAATGCAGGGGCTTGAGCCCCCCACAACCCCCAAAACTAAAGATAACCTCCTCCAGGGTGGGCATGCCCTGGAGAGGGCAGAAATTATGTTGGCACAAAGGACAACATGAGTGAGGGGCAATCTAAAATCAAGTTCGCCCCTATCACTGTCTCATTTGTTGCGGCCTTAATTGTGGTGCCCTAACGTAGTAGCTGCACTAACGGTCTACCATTACATCTAGAGTGTTTACCACTTAACTGGTGGAGAAGACTAGGAGGATCCCGCTGTAGTCACAATTCCAAGCAAAACCTTGCACATTCCCTCACCCAATCACAAACGTTACTTGCACTCAGCAGGCATCCAGGTCGGGAGGCTTGCCAGGGTATATGGCTGCAGTCCATACTTTTCACTCTGCCACTTATGTGCTGGATGAGGGAGTGGTCAGGTGTGTTGGGGGGGCATTTCTTGAGCCATTCCAGGGGGACCAGTTGCACGAGGGGGACATTCTTTCAGGGCTAGTCAGTTGGGGGGCAATCCATGTGCCATTCTGTCCAGGCAAGTTAGTTGGGGGGTAGGAATGGAGATCATTCTGTGTGTCACTCCAACAGAGGTCACAAATTTGGAGAGTGTTCCATCTGTCATTCCATCTGGCTCAGTGAGTTAGGGTGCTATTCTAATAGGTAGTCAGTTTGGGTGGGGCGAGGGGCTTCCATGAGCCATTCTGGCAGGGCTTGTCAGTTGGGCGGGCACTCCTTGTGCCATTCAGGTAGCAGCATTTCATTCGGGATCCATTCTGGCATGGTGAGTTAGGTCAGACTTAAGTTACATGGTTCACAGACAGGACCATGGGAAGTGTGGTGTGGAGTACTTCTGTGTATATGTCATGTATTGTTATACTGTCCCAGCTTTCAGTTAACTCCTGCTGTGCAGGCTGTCTTTCACATGCTAATTTCCCAGCTCATAGCTGATTCACTGTATGGTAAAAGCCACCAAAATGTACCATTTCAGCTACATTTGTACAAAATGTCTTTGAAAATACAAAAGGTCACTGTCCACAGACCGAGAAAGAAAAAAAATTTATAATTGTTCTGTCATGGTGATGGAATTTAGCATGTTGGGGAACAGCTTCCTGGCCTGCTAAAAGTCATCAAAATGCACCATTACACTTCAGTGTTTCAAAATTTTCCAGGGGGAGCATGCCCCCAGTCCCCCCCTAGAGAGGATTGGATTTTGTACCCCTCCAAAATTTAGAGTTGCATGAGGTCCTGGCCTCTGAAGTTAAACAGTTCTGTAACTTATTCAAAGCATCCAGTTTTTAACTATTTTGTCTACTTATTGCCCTTATGTGTAATGAAAAAGTTAAATTTGGATACCAAAGTAATCCAAGATATTTGAATTCTGTAACCTGTTTTAACAAATTACCTGTTGTATCTGCAATTCTTGGTTTGAATCCAAATAACATACATTTTTTTTTTACAATTTATCAACAAATGATGCTTTATGAGCTAATGATTCAATGTAGAAAAATCAATGTTAAGCGACTGGTTTATTTCATCTACAGGAGAAGAATTGGAATATATGATAATATCACTGGCATACAAACTAATATTTTAATGTGTAAATGCAGAAGGTATGGTATCAACAAACAGAGAACAGTAAGGGCCCCAGGATCTAACCCTGGGGCACTACCTGTTCCAGTATTCATGTATTGGAATATGATCCATTATAATTTACCCTGAGAGAACGATTGATCAAATACCTGTTAAACCAGGCACAAGGGAAATCTTCCAGTGCAATGCTCCTCGGCCTCCTGAGCAGCAGGGAATGTGATTAACTAAGTCAAAGGGCTTGGACAGGTCCACAAAAACCATGCCAATCAGCTTCCCTCCATCCATAGCTCTACTGATGCAGTCAGTGAACCTGGCCAAGGCTGTACCAGTAGTATGGTACCTGCAAAAACTGTGCTGCTCGGGATACCGAAGACCAAAGGACTGGAGATAGTTGACCAGCTGGGAACTTATAAGTTTCTCCAATATCGTACTTAATGGTGACAGTATAGAAATTGGATGATAATTGTCCATATTAGTTTGGGAACCAGTTTTGGGAATTGGGTTTAATGTAGTATGTTTCCATAAGTATGGGGACTCCCCTGTATTCAACAACAAATTAAATATCTTAGTCAAAGGATAATAGATGCACTTAGCTATTGATTTTAAGAACCGAGGCTCAAGACCGTTCTGTCCTGCACTTTTATTTATTGATATTTGTTTCAACATCTTCAATACTTGCTTTGGTTTTATGATACAAAAATAGAATTTAAATTTTTTTTTTTTATTTTAGTCTTTGGTAACCGGGTAAGGCCCACTAGGCACAAGTGCCTGTTTTCAGGGGTGACCTGGGAGCACTGGGCGGTTAAGTGACTTGCTCAGAGTCACACAGTATGCAAGTGGAGGTTGTGAGAATCAAACTCAGGTCTGGTCTGCTGGATGTATCAAGCTCGTTCACACCTCGTTCCTCTATCTCTAGGCTATACTGCCAGCCTCTTGAATGAAGGTGTTGATTCAAACACGGATTCCAAATTGTTTTGATCTTTAAATTCAACATTATCAGAAGCAGTCCTATACCCATTCAAGCTGAAAAACATGTCCAGGAATAATTCACTGATTTCTGAATTTTTGTCTAACTTTAAACTATTATTATACATAATATTGGTCGATTGTTTATCAGTGGGTTCTATCAAGGATTTTATGGAAGCCCAGAATTTTCTAGAGCTTCCCAAATTCTATTTCTGGTTATTTTGAAAATAATCTGATTTACATTTCCTAATTTTAATCTTATATTCATTTCTTAATTTAAGTATGATCAGGCAAACTCCTAGACATTTTATGAAGTCTCCATGCATCATCCCTTTGTTTCATTAGTGAGAACAGTTCTGGGGTTATCCATTTATTGGTATTCTCTCACACTCTTCTAGTCACTGTGGGAAAATATTTATCCTGTATCTCCATCACAGAATTTGTAAAAAAATCAACAGCTGAATCTACATCTGGGATGGCATCTAAAAATGACCAGTCAATTAAAGCAAGATCCTTCATCATATTATCCATTTTTACTTTAGTAAAATTTCTAAAAGTTATGTACCTAGTGGGTACTTTTAATTTTTTAATTTTCCAGGTACAGTAAATGGCCAAATGATCACTCACTGTACCAGGAAAAGTGCCTTTATTTTTAATATCAGAAACATTATTCATAAGAATACAGTCCAACACTGTGTGTTTGTTACTCACTAGGTTCATATGCATATAAGTGTCAATTATTTGAGAAAGACCAGGGCCAGATACATGTGATTTCAAAACTGGTTCCTGTTCTGGGTTCCGGTTTAAATTAAAATCTCCTATAATCAACACTTCCTTACCTGAAATAACTGTACCAATAAACCCAATGAAATCTGTTAACCCTTTTATTCCAGACTTAGGAGGGTTGTAAGTCATTCAAAATTTAAGTTTACAACAACCTCCCAAGATAAGTTCAAGCAAGAGCCATTCACAGTCTATACTTGGGCTAGCCTATAATCTACTAGTGAATCAATAAATTGTATACCATCCTAATAATACACTAAGATTCTGCCTCCCCTCTTTTTACCTCCTCTGTCTTTCCATATCAATTTATAACCATCGTTTACACAAAAATTGGCCTTGACAGATGGTTTCAACCAAGTTTCAGTCAAACTCAATATATCTGGTTCATGTAATGAAATCCAGGCCTCCACTTCTGATTTTTTTTTAGCAGTAAGCTACGTATGTTTAAGTGGGCAAACTTCAGCCCATCAGAATGCCAAATAAATGTCTGTAGTTTTGAAATAGCAGGAGTTGGGCCGGGAGAGCTCTCAACATCTCCGGATAATGTTAAGGATGACCATGTAAATGAAGATATAATAGAAACAGAGACTACTAAACATTGTATTTATAGGCGAAAACACATTTGTACTGAAGTAAAATCCCAAATCGCACAATGCCTTTTTCCATAGGCATCCTAAACATTTTATACATTCTGGAAACAAATTAGTTGACTGGGCTATTAAGTTTGAAAAGATAAACCCATCAGTTAGCACATTAGTTTTTGTTAGTATAACATTCTGATCTATCAAGAGTAACAAACCATAGTCCCCACAGTCCAGTAGCATGAATCCAGTGGCCATGCAAACAATTATAGTCTGAAGCCGATTCATTTTGTTTAAAAAAGAAAAAAAAGACACAATATAAGATTCGTAAAATTTTTGGCCCACAAAGTATCTAGTCACTGCACTATTATATTTAATTGAATAAACAAAACAAAAATAGCAGTAGGTATTATGTTGGTTTTAAATACTATTAATGGTACCAGATATCAAGTTAAAAGACACCAGTGTATACAATATAAATTCAATATTAATGTAACACAGGTATCATAAATTTAATCCAATAAACAAGCTTTAAGATTAAGTTCCAGTGCCTAAGATAAGGGTCCTGGACCTCAGCAAATACAAGATCAAGGAGGGAATAGCTAAGACAAATGCAAGCCGTTTGAAGGAAAAAGCAAGGGTAGGAGGAGAGAGAGGCCACTATGGTTCCCAAAGGAGGTGGTTAAGGCATTAAGGGAGAAAATAAGCAGCTTTTAGGAAGTACAGGGAGACTTAGATAAAGAAGACTTAGAGGTGGTCAGGGAGGTGTATCTAGAAAAACAAAGGGAGGTGGGAAGGAGGGTGATTGCACAAACAGAAGAGAGGGTCACCAAGGAGATCAAAAAAGGGGATAAGACTTTCTTCAGGTAAGTGAGTGAAAAGAGGAACTCAAGCAGTAGGATCATGAGACTCAAGAGGGCAGAGTGGGAGACTGTGCAGAAGAAGATCAGCAAAAAACTAAAATTTGAAATGAGTACTTTTGCTTGGTCTTCACGGGAGGGTCGGGGGACCAACATGTATTAGCAGGCAGTAGAAGGATTGGACACAAGTCCATTTTGGAGGAAAGAGTCCAAAGGGGGTTGCAAGCCATAAAGGAAAACAAGGCGATAGACCCCGATGGGATTCATCGAAGTGTTCTAAAAGAACTTAATACAGTGCTAGCTGCCCCTCTGGCAACGCTATTCAGCGCCTCATTGGAGACTAAGGCAGTTCCAGAGGACTGGAGGAGGGTTGATGTGGTCTCTCTGTACAAGAGCAGCAGCAGGGAGAAGGCCTGCAATTACAGGACAATCAGTCTCACATCACTGGTTAGGAAACTAATGGAGACTCTGTTGAAGGAGAGGCTCATGGAGTACTTGGAGGCAAATGGGCTGCAGGGACACTTGCAGCACAGTTTCACAGGGGAGGAGGTCATGCCAAACAAATCTCATAGATTTCTTTGACTGCGTGACTAGGAAGGTGGATCAGGTGAGGGCAGTGGATGTGGCCTATCTGAACTTCAGTAAGACCTTCGACACTGTGCCACACAGGAGGCTAATAAAGAACCTAATCAGTCTGAGGGTTAGGGATAAAGTGTTAAGCTGAGTATCAAACTGGTTGAAGGATAGGACGCAGAGGGTGATGGTAAATGGCAAACACTTTGGGGACAGGAGGGTGACCAGCGGGGTTTCCACAAGGATAAGTGCTGGGACCAGTTCTCTTCAAATATTTGTAATCCTAGATTTCAATAAAATAAAATGGCTTCATAAGTGATATTGCTGATAAAATAGAGGAGAAGGTGTGTCTGTTTGCAGATGACACAAAAATCTGCATCAGGGTGGACACTCAGGAAGGGGTGAAGAGAAAGCAAAAGGATCTGGGGAAACTAGAGGAGTGGTCTAGGGTGTGGTAGCTGGATTTCAATGCCAAAAAGTGCAAAGTCATGCACCTGGGACAGGGAAGCCCAGGAGCTGTGTATGATGATGGGGAGGTACTTGCAGTAACCAAGCAAGAAAGGAATCTCAAGTAATCATATCTGATGAACTCAAGGTGGCATGGCAGTGTAACAAGGCAGTAGGCAAATCTAATAGGATGCTAGGGTGAATAAGGAGCGGGATTTCCAGCAGGAGAAAGGAGGTGGTGTTGCCCATGTATCTCTCCATTGTGAGACTTCACCTAGAGCATTGTGTCCAGTTTTTGGAGGCTGCACCTCTGCAAGGACATTGGCAGGGTGGAAGTAGTCCAGACGAGGGCTACCAAAATGGTGCAGGGGTTGTACGGGAAGCCATATGAGGAGAGACTGTGGGATCTCAATGCATGCTGCCTGGAGGACAGAAGAGTGAGAGGGGACATGAATGAGATCTATAAGTACTTTTCAGGAGTGAACAAGGTACAGGTGGAGAGTCTCAGAGGAGGAAAAGCACCAGAACATGGAGCATGCAAAGAAGCTGGAGGAGAAATTTAGAAGGGATGTGCGGAAATACTTCTTCACAGAAAGGGTGGTGGACACCTGGAGCAGCCTGCCAGAAGGGGTGGAGGGGTGATGACAGTGAGGAGCTTCAAGCATGTATGGGATAGGCACACAAGCATAATAAGTAGAGAAAAGGGAGGCAGGAGGGACACTAGTGTTCAGATATGGTCTGAGGTGTCAGAAAAGGCAGTGAAAAATAGGGCAGACTGGATGGGCCTACTGGTCCTTTTCTGCTGACAAATATCTATGTTTCTACCAAAACGTTAATGAAAACTTGATTCGCATGGGGCCCAAACAGGACCACAGTTATTAAAGGATACAACCAGGCTGCATTACAGTATTACAGTACCTCAGGGAACACAGGTCTATATATAACACAAACATGAAAGTACAGTTTAGGAAAGCAGCTGAAACCTAATGGGGAAAAAACCCTTGGTTTTAAAACCCCTGGAAACCATGCAGGTGTCATGATTCATGAGCCAAGTCTTTACTGGAAAATTTCTGCTCAAAACACAGAAGTAACTATTACTTTCTAATGTAATTTCAAAATGAACAGGAAAACAGACACTGTTCCAGAGTCTCCGACTCTTGTCTGCTACGTGGGCAAAGACTCATAGACACTGTGTTTCCGTAAGTTCATCCCTGGTTCATGGTTACTGACATTAATTGAAATTGTATGCAAGCAGAAGTGCTACTTAATTTGGCATTTTTTAACATTTTATTAATTGGATTTTGCATACAATCAACGTGCAAATTTTTTTTTGAGAAAATAGGCCTCCTGGACAAATGCCTTCTTTATTTGTAGACGTGGGCTACCTGTTGGTTACCACACAATAACTATTGATTTGCCAAATATGCAGAATTCCTGCTTTGACAATCAGGTCATATTTGGTTTTAGTAAGTTTGCCTAGAAAGTGATTCCTGTTTTGGTGAAGCCTTGTCAGCCTGCCCTACAAAAGGATTTGCATACCCATGATTCCCTGCACAGGAGGTGAGGCTTTAGAGTGTGTTGTGTTGTGTGTGGTTTAGAGCGATGTACACACACCAAATGAACTGGATATATCTTCTCTCCTAGTATTGTTTTATGGATCCTATGCACAACTCTTCTTGACAGCTGCATCTTCAGTATGCTACCTCTGAATGTCAAAATGCCGGTAAAATATAGAATGACATACCCAGATGTCTGCTCTATATAACATTTGGGTTTGACACTGTATTTCAGAGCCATGAAAGTATCATCCACACAGCTCATAAGGCCCTAATTATTCCACCTAAAGAGTTTCAAACAACCTTTTTTTTCTCTCTCCCTGGCAAGCAGTGCCTCCATCTGGACTGACCTCCTCTTCCCGGCCCCATCACCCAGCTTCCCGTGGACTTACTGGTTTCTCCCCTGTCTGCCCCCATGGCTTGCCTCCCATGGTGGGGTGTTGCAGGACCCCCAACTGTTGCAGACCAGGATCTGGTTCTTGGGGAAGCTGTTCACTCTGCCCCAGCCTGCCCATTTTCCATTTTTCTCCCCTCCCTAGAGATACCTTGGGGAATGATATAAGCACACATGCAAGCATGGTTGACATTATGCCCCAGCGTTTCCTCTCCTAATGAGTCATTCCTGGATGTACTACCACCTGTGGTCACCCAGGTGGCAGTCACGCACTGGAGCTGGCTACCCTCCCCCCCATCCTGTGGGATGCTCAATTCTCCTCCCCCTGGCCGGCCCTGATGACTTGGGCTTGCTTCAGAACCAGGGTCACCATTGTCACGAGCAGCAGCAGCATTACTACTGCTCCAAGAGTCTGGCACTCAAGCAATAGTTTAAGTTTTATCAAAATGAGATCTCATGGCAGAGCCCTCAGATTTGGGGAATAGTTGTGGAAATACAGATATCATATGGGTATTGGCTTTGCAGATTTTGAGATGGAGGTTGAATGCTTCATTTCTGAAAACGAAATCTTTGCCCAGTCCATAATTCTGCACACTTCATCTGAGGTTAACAATGCATTCTAGCAGATTTTCCAGTCTCTGTGTACACTTCCTCCGAATACAATGGAATACTAGTTGTGTAACTACATATTTGGATTATTTTATGTTTGTGCAATCCAGTGGACAGAATCACCAAGAGTCCTTGATGAGACTTGAGCAATGGACCCAGAGCAGTGTTAACCAGTCTGCCAAAGGGGCCACATTCCCAACAAACACTCAGCGCTGCAGTGGGTAACTCCAAGGGTGTGCTACTGCAAGAACCTGTCCAGCTCAATATTCAAACAACAAACACTAACAAAGCAGAGCACACACCATCCAGAAGCAGATGGCACTTAGAAGTTGTAATACAAAAAGTGCTGCTTTGGAATCACAAACTCTCCCTCTATGCAGATGATTCCCGATTTTTCCTCACCTCCCCACACACCTCAGTACCAGCACTCCTAGGCAAGTTAAGACTATATGTAGAAATTTCAAGATAGAAAATTAATTTTGAGAAGTCAGAAACCTTAAAGTTGGGAGGCCTTGGCCTTAACCAGAGTTTTGCTCACTTCCCATTTAAATGGGCAACAAACAATACGGTGAGATACCTAGGGGTCAAAATCACACCTAACTTAAATTTGCTATTTAAATTAAATTACAACAAACTTTGGGGCGAGGTAAAGGCAGACTGGGCCAGGTGGGAGTTACTTCCTCTTTCCTCTTTCCTTGGGGGCAGGATAACCATGGTAAAAATTAACATCCTGACCCACTTTTTGGTTTTGTTCCAGGCCCTACCCATTAACAACCCAAAGAGGTACTGGAGACAGATACAGAAATCTGTCTTGGCCTTCATCTGGGCAAAAGGCAGACATTGACTTAACAAAAAAATGTTGTCACTGCCCCAAGTCAGGGGAGAGTTAGCAATGCTGGACCTAAAATTGTATTACTTGGTGGCATAACTAGCCCCAGTAATTACGTGGATGAAACAAAGAGATGATATGGGATGGAGGGAAATAGAGGTGCACTAATTTAGAAGTATCCTGTTTTTCGCTGTTTCTCGTGCTCCACTTTCCCCATGGCTGTGCTAAGAAGTCTTGAATCACTGGATGAGATGCAGTCTCAAGATCCTGACTATGGCCAAGTTGATCACACAAACCCCAAATGAGATAAGCCCCCTTTCCAGCATGATTGGCGATCCTAGCTTCCCACCACTTCATATAGACCCTGGTTTCTTAAGGTGAAATAAACTGGCCTTGGCTAGGTACCAGTCATTGATCCACAAGAAAACTATCCTATCTTTGCGGGTGCTGGAAGAGAAATTTGGCCTGGTGCAGGATGATTTTCACAGATACCTCCAGGTATGACACTACCTCCTGACACATGATCTGGTCTCTCATGTGGACAGAGACTCGTCACCTCTAGAAAAATTTATATACAGGGCCACCATGCTAAGTGGCCACAAAGGTTTGGTATCCAGTGTTTGCATGGCCCTGATGGGAGATGGCCACCCTGAGTTTAATACATTGAGGGTGTTGTGGGAGACAGAGGCAAGTACTACAACCCAGGAGGAGGAGGAGTGGGTGATGGCCTGGGACAAAGGCTGGAGGATAAAAGCTTCTCCCAGTTGAAGAGTATTCAACTGGAAGTGTCTGTCCCAGTTTTTCCCACCCCCACAATAACTAGACACACAGGGAACTTAGACATGCTGGAGGGGTTGTGCACAGACTGGATCCCGTTACCACATCTTCTGTGCCTGTCCAAAGATAACAGACATTTTTTTTGTCACAGTTCCACACCATGCTTGCCAGACTCTGGGACAACACCCTCCCCAAAGACTTTAAAACCCTAGTCCTAGGGGTCAGAGCTAAGGAAGCTAGGAACCATAAACAACAGAAACTCTTCTGACTTCTTTGTTTGGCAGCTTTCAAAGAAATAACCACTAACTGGTTACAAAAAGCAACCCTCCATTGAATCCTGGGTTAAGAGGGTTAATATGAAATGGATGGAAGAGCTAATGGCTAAGCTGAGGTTTACCTAAGATAAACATTCCGAACTTTGGACAAGGTGGACGTCTAGAGCCACAGAGCCCTGAGGTACTGTTAGAGCTTGCCCCTGAGTTCCTGGATCACTAGTAGGCAGCATAGCTATTTCTTTTTTTTCCCCATAATAATTTGTATTAAATTTTTTCATCCAGTACAACAAAGGAAAGTAACACACATCAATAATATACATAAAATTATTTTCAAATATATGGATACAAACTTTCATATACTATTTTCTCTTGCATGTATTAATTCTAAAAGTAGCATTTACTGTACAATCCTAATCTAGAATAAAATACCCCTTTTATTAGTGTAAATAAAAAAAATATTATTCCCAGACTAAGCTTATTAAAAATTCCTCAACTCTTAAACAACTATAAAAATCTAAATTACTCTACAACCCCTTCAATGCAATTATGGGTGACCAAACATTATTAAAGTCTTTCAGTTTATCTTGCAGCTGATACTACAGCAATTTCTAAGGGCTGTACATGTCCCTGGGCCTGCCGCCCATCGCCACACAATCACTATAGCTATAATAGAGCTAAATAGATGGTAGCAGCGTTAAACTGTGTTTTGCCACTGTTGGCATTTCTTTTTGGCTGCTAATGGTCTCACGTACGCAGTGATTACTGTCCCTGCCATTGAATGACCTAGACTATTTATTTTTTGTATATATGTATATTATCTATTACTGCTTACAGTAGACTATCTATGTTAGCCTGTTCTTTTGATTCAATGTACTTAGCGCTACTCATTGTTATGTACTCTGCTTGTACCTGTATCTTCATTGTACTTTCCCGGGTCATTCCTGAAAATAGGCATGTAACTTGTCTAGTGTACCTACCTGGTCAACAAAAGCTAAATAAATAAATAAAATTTGCTCTGTTAATTATCATATAACTTAAAGTAACCTCAGAATAAGTTGTTCCCTAATTGAAGAACTCATGAACTGTTGACACAGGTCCAGGCATCAGGATATGTGTGCCCCAGTTATTTATTTATTGCTTCTTTGCCAAAATAAACTCATTTAGGTGCAGCATCCATTCTGCAAGTGTCCTGGGGCAATGTATATAATATATGATGTTAAAGATCACCCTAATATTCATCAGACTAGTGAATGGTTGTGTAAAATAATCTTTTCAATGCTTGGTGTCCCTAATGTGTCAGGGAAACTGTAACAGACAGCTACCCCACCCAGCCAAATTAAAAAAAATGCACAATTCTAAACATATAGAAACATAGAAACATAGAAGTTGACGGCAGATAAGGACCACAAGGCCCATCCAGTCTGCCCATTTCTTTTTCTACCTTATAAACGTGCCATCGGCCTTTGCTCTGTCAGTGGCCTATCCATTCATAGTCATTTGAATTGCTCCCTTATGCCTATCCCATGCCTGTTTGAAGCCCTGCACTGTATTCATAGCCACCACTTCTTGTGGTAAGCCATTCCATGCATCCACCACCCTTTCTGTGAAAATAATTTCCTCACATTCCCCTTAATCGGCCTCCCTCTAATCTCATGCTGTGTCCTCTTGTCCTGCTATTTTCTTATATTTAAACATGTTAGACTCTTTCACCTTGTTTATGCCCTTAAGGTGTTTGAATGCCTCGATCATATCACCTCTCTCCCTCCTTTGCTCAAGGGTATACATATTGAGCTCCGTTAATCTGTCCTCATATGTCTTCTGATGCAGTCCCTGCACCATTTTGGTTGCCCTTCTCTGGACTGCTTCAATTTGGTTAATGTCCTTGTGAAGGTGTGGCCTCCAATACTGCACGCAGTACTCCAGATGGGGCCTAACCAGTGTCTTGTACAGAGGGATTATTACCTCCCTCTTACAACTTGTGATATCCCTACTAATACACCCTAACACCCCCCTAGCCTTACCTACTGCTTTAGAGGTCTGCTTGGATGACTTTAGGTCATCAGTGATGATGATGCCCAAGTCTCTTTCTTCCTTTGTGACTGCTAGCAACTCCCCTCCCAGCCTATAGGTGGCTTCAGGGTTTCTCTTCCCTATGTGCATGATTTTGCACTTCTTTGCATTAAATCCCAGTTGCCACTCTTCTGACCATTCTGCTAGTTTATCCAGATCTCTTCTCATTCTGCCTACCCCATCTGGATCATCTACTCTGTTGCAGATCTTGGTGTCATCTGCAAACAGACAAGCCTTACCCTCTAGTCCATCTGCAGGTCACTAATGAAGATGTTGAAGAGGACTGGCCCCAGGACTGATCCCTGAGGTACCCACTTGTGACTTGCATCTCTTCTGACTGTATACCATTTACCACTCTCTGTTTTCTGCCCGTCAACCAGTTTGCCACCCAGTTGACCAACTCTGACCCACCCGAGCCTACCCAGCTTATTTATCAATCTTCTATGTGGAACAGTGTCAAAAGCTTTGCTGAAGTCAAGGTAGGCGACATCAACTGCTCCCTTGGTCCACCACTCTGGTTACCCAGTCAAAGAAATCTATGAGATTAGTTTGACAGGACCTTCCTTTTGTAAACCCATGCTGTCTTGGATCCTGTGCCCCTATGGATTCCAGGTGTTGCACTATCCTTTCCTTAAGGAGTGCCTCCATAATCTTGCCCACTACTGAGGTAAGACTGACCGGTCTGTAGTTCCCGCCTCCTCCCTGCTACCACTCTTGTGGAGCGGGATCACATGAGCCGTTCTCCAGTCTTCTGGGACCTCTCCTGTGCTCAGAGACTCACTAAACAATTCTGCTAATGGCTCTGCTAGTTCCTCCTTTAGCTCCTTAAGTACCCTGGGATGTATGCCATCAGGTCCCATTGTCTTATCCACCCTGAGCTTAGCAAGCTCTTGTAGGACCCTTTCTTTTGTGAAGGGAGTAGTGCTCACCTCCTCCCCTGTGTCCATGATGCTGAGCTGTGGGCCCTGCCCTACCTTCTCTTCAGTAAATACTGAGCAAAAGTATCTATTTAGGATAGATGCCTTTACAGGGTCCTCCTCCACACATGCTCCCTTTTCTCCATTAAGCTTAGCAATACCCCCTCTGGACTTTCTCCTTTCACTAATGTATCTATAGAAAGTCTTGTCACCTTCTTTTACTGTTCGTGCTAGTGTTTCCTCAGTTTGGGACTTTGCCTGCCTTACTGCCTTCCCTGCTTCCCTTAGGGCAGTTTGGTATGCCTCCCTATCTTCATCCGCTGTGTTCCTTATATTTCCTGAAGGCCAGCCTTTTGGCTCTGACCTTTCTGCTACTGTATTTGAGAACCAAAGTGGTTTCCTTCTTCTTTGCACTTCCTTTTCTGTCTAACACAATGGGATGTTGCTTCAAGTATTGCATCCTTAATGCTTGCCCACTTTGCCTGTACCCCCTCACCTGTGTTTATTTTTGCCAGGGCTAGCTTAACTCTGTTGGCCATCTTATCAAAGTCAGCTCCTCTGAAGTCCCATATTTTTGCCTTGGAATGGGATGATTTAGATGTAGTATCCAAATTGAACCATACCATGTGATGGTCACTGGCCCCCAGGTGACCTTCTACCTGGAGATCTGTGATCCCTTCTTTGTTAGTCAGTACTAGATCTAGGATAGCCCTGTCTCTTGTGGGTTGCTGTACCAGTTGTTTGAGGCCCTCCCCCTGCAGGGAATCCACTATGAGTCTAGTTCTGGCAGATGTTCCTGCTGGTATTGACCAATCTGTATCCGGCATGTTGAAGTCTCCATTATCAGAACCTCCCTTTAGCTGTCATGTTTTGTATATCTTCTAACAGTAATGTGTCTATGTCCTCCCTCTGGTCTGGGGCCTGTACACAACCCCAGTTCTTATGGCTGTCCCATTTCCTGTTTCCAGGGTGACCCACAGTTCTTCTGGCTCCTTATGTGTATTCTGAATTTCTGTAGCTTTGATATTTTCATTAACATACAGGGACACTCCTCCCCCCCTTTTTGCACCTCGGTCTCTTCTGAACAATACATAGCCAGGTACTGAAGTCTCCCAAGTGTGGTTACTGGTAAACCACGTCTCACTAATTGCTACTATGTCCAGTTTAGCCTCTGACATTATTGCCTGCAGGTCTGGGATCTTATTTCCCAGGCTGTGAGCATTGTGTACATGATTTTCCATTGGCCAGATTTTGGTGTGTTAGTTGTTGGGTGAAGTTTGGCATTACCCTGTGCATCGTATGGGAGACAAACCTTTTTTCTTACCTGGTGATGCAAATGAGCGGCAAACATGCTGAATTCCTGTTTGACCACTAGCTGAGGGAGGGTGTTCTTCCATTCGACGTATGGGGTGCTGCACCCCTCTCCCATTGCTAGTTTAAATATTCTGCAAAGACGCCAAACTTTGCCCCAATGCACTGACTCCCTCCTTAGTCAGATGCAGTCCATCAAATTTAAAGAACTTTCGCTCCCAGAACTGTTGCCAGTTCCCTACAAATCTGTTTCCTTTTTCCTGGCACCAGCCCTTGAGCCACGTGTTTAGCTCCCCTATCTCCCCTTCTCTGACCTTCCGTCCATCTGCTCCCCTCTCCCAGACTGGCAGGATCTCAGAGAAGGAGATGCCGGACGAAATAGATGATAGTTTGTCACCCAGCCTACACATGGAGCCCAAGAATGACTCCAGATAACATGACGGTTAAAGTTAGTTTGCAGATCAAAACTAGTTCAATGTAGTGTTGCCTATATGATAAAACATAACAAACCAGGAAATACTTTGAATTCCCCGCTCTTGATATATCTTACAATGACACAAGCTGGGACAGTGGCATGGAGGGCTGAATGCTGGACTCCTTCCCCCCCCCCACGCTGGTGACCCCGGTCAGGAAAGGACCAGGGCTGCTCAGGTGCCAGCCAGGAGAGGCAGGGCGGAGTATCCCAAGGACATCTCACCTCCCTTAGGAAGAGGGGATTCTGATTCCAGCCACTTGACTGTCACCTGGCAGAAGCCTGGTGGCAGCACTGGCAGGAGCAGTAGAGATGGTGGAAATCCACTGATGCAGCACGCGGGTATGCCAGTGCCCATATACATGACCGCATTGCACGTCAACTCCCCATGGGACAAAAAAACAGGTGAAAAATGCCCTGGCTCACTCAGCATCCACTACAAGCAGCACACAGATCTACGATGCTGGTTCAGCAAAAAATATGTTAACCTGACATTACAGTGAAGGCTATATGTCAACCATAATTACGGTCGGCGTTGTGACATTTGGAAAATAAGTGTTTCTTAATGGGGAGCTGCACCCTCCTGCACCCCCTAATTTCTAATATAACTAACTCCGAGTCAGAGCAGTTTTAGGTAGAGGGGCGCAGGTCCTGGAGAAGCTGTGCTGGGGTCCCACGCAACCATTACAGTGATCTGCCGATGTTGACACTATAATGGTCTTTGGCGAATATGTTTCGCTGTAGCAACAGCATACCGCACCACATGACCCTTCGTGGCAGACCACCCACAAAACATGGCCCTGTGTAAATGGTAATTAACCTGTAAGTCCACGAGACACATTGGTGACAGGGCTGGGGGATGCCATCAAAAACAGGGACAGAGCACAGTGTCAGCACAGTGGTTGGATTTCAGTCTGTGACGCTAGCGATCCTGGTGCGGGAATGGACCCCGGTCACTGGAGAGCCAGCCGGAGGAGAAGGATAGAGCAGCAAGAGACAGCTCTCCTTCTCTTGGGTGGGGGGACGCACTCCAGCGCATGCTGGCCCCTAGCGGAGGCTGGGGACTCGGCATGACATCGGATCCAGCATGCAATGGAGAGGGGCCGAGGTCGGTGCTTACCTTGACATTGCTACACTACCTTGGATGACGGCTGCCAGATCTCCGGTCCTGCCAAAAGCCCTCAAGTGAGCCATCCCCCTTACCTCAGCAGCATCCCCAGGGCCTAAATAAATAGTGCCACTGTTGCCCCACACTGGTGCCTTCTCTCTCAGAGGAGGGGGACCTGCCCGGTGATGGGATACGCCAAGATACTCTGGGGAGTGGCTGCAAATGTGAGGACTCAGGGAGGAGGGTCTCAAACGGGGACAGTAGGGGGAGCCAGGAGATCCTAGCAGACCTGAAGGAGTGGGGGCACTGGAGCAGGTAGGAGGGAAAAACAGATTAAAAAAAAAAAGGGGACAGAAGGCAAATAAACAAGAATAATAATAAAAAAATGATACTGATGCTGTGGAGTAGTGACATCAGTGGAAGCAGAGGACTCCAGCTGCATTGCTATTTTCTTACAGTGCAGCGCAGTGCAGCAATGCATTGCTTGTTGCCCTGCAACAGTAATTTACTGATCAAAAGCTATAATTAACTTATCAGACTCTGATGTCACACTTCTTTTAAGGCATTCCTCATTCCATATAGAGGGATGTTATAAGACAGGATATTTGGGAATGTTCATGGAATCAGTTGTAGATACAAAATTACAGTATATGACAGGGGTGTTTTGTAAGCTAGTTAAGACAAAGGAGACTGTAATACCCCTACACACTACTGCAACCATGTCCTTAGTCGATTACCCACCTTACAGACTCATCTACAATAGTTTATCTATACAGTATTTAAGATACACCCTCAATAGTTTAACCACAGCTAGTCCGAAGAAAAACATGGAGAAAAAAGGCATTACTGGCATTGTTCATTTCAAATACCACAGAAATTTAAAATACTGGTTTCAAAATTCCTAGTCATATAACAGTTAGCTGGAGTAAAAACATTTTGGCCTTTGACCTCGGGCATTCAATCACCCACATCAGCTAGTTATTCCTTCATATACAGTACTCTGGCAAACTGAATATTACTCTCCCCTAAATATGTAATCATCCCCCAAATATGTTATGTACAAGCCTTGCTCGTTTCTGTACTGTCTAGAGCACTTCCAATTTTTGTATGTGGGTCACGGCCCCCAGGTCGCATCTGGAATCGAGCATGTTGCTCAGTATGCTTTCCTGGTTAAACTCGTAAATAAATAAATAAATATTATCTAAATGTGCAAGCAGTGTCATCTAGATGTGAGGCACTGCAATAGAATAGTCCAACAGTGTTGAGAAATTGCAACACAAACCCCCACCAAATGTGAGAGGCTGAATTAATGCTGAAAATAAAATGCTCAGCCTACCCTCCCAGCTAGCTTTAGCAACAAACACCAACAAAGCACAGCATTCACCACCCAGAAGTAGACGGCACTTACAAGTAGAGACATATAAACGTAGAATCTGACGGCAGACAAGAAGAAGAAGAAGAATCAGCATTTATATAGTGCTTTTCATGCACATTGTATCCCAAAGTACTTTACAAACAATGCTAGACTGGTAGTGAAGTGACTGAATGTGTAGTGGCAGCAATATCGCACATCAACACCCACACACAGCCTTGGACAGTTGCATGACCTGGTTTTATGGAAAGGGGAATATTGGCCAGGACACCGGGAATGTTCCCTACTCTTTGCAAAGAGTGCCTTGGGTTCTTTTACTTCCACCTGGACACCCACCAGGACAGCACCAGGATGGGTAGAAGGGACCTCGGTTTCATGCCTCATCTGAAGGCCGGCACACCCGAGCAGTGGAGTACCCCCCCCTAATACTGCACTCGGATGCCAGCATTTAGGTATGAAGCCAATCCCAGTGTGGGACCAGACCCACAACCTTCTGGCCCAGAGGTGGATGTGCTACCAACTAAGCCACACTGACACCTTTTTCTGGGCCCACCTGGTCTGCCTTTTTTTCCCTACCTACATTCTCACTGTGTCAAGCTGCACTGAGCAAAGCGCAGGGGTTGGTAGCCTAGTGAGGCTGATCTTTTACATGTTTGATGGCATTTGTTCCACTTATATACCACAAAATAAAATAGAACTTTTTTTAAAAAAACTCAGCCTTACTTTAAGAAAGAATACAAGTTGTCACAAGGTAAGCATCTTGTTAGTACACTTCTTTCTGCAATCAGTTTAATGGTTTGCATCAGCAAATTTATCTCACGATTGTCTGTAGCTAAGTTCATTGCTGTGGTACATGCACTCAGGGGTGTCATGCAACCCTAAATGTTGGAGGGACACAAAATCTAATCCTCTCTAGGGGGTACTGGGGGCATGCTCCCCCTGGAAAATTTTGAGAAATTGAAGTCTAATGGTGCATTTTGGTGACTTTTAGCAGGCCAGGAAGCTGTTCCCCAACATGTTAAACTGGGCTGCTGGAATGCTCCTGCAATCTTGAGACACAGCCTGCCGAGGACTCCCTGGGTTGAGCCATGGTCCTGCCTGCTACCGGCACACCGTGCTCCCCTAAAGTTGCCGATTTTTGACTGAGGACTGCAGAGAAGCAGCCAAGAACCACACCTGTGGTTTGCTGTAAAGACAGTGCCGCAGGTACATTTGTGCAGCTTCTCCGGAGCAGAGGCAGACAAAGACAATTCTAGTTTTGGTGCCTTGTCACTGACTGGCATTCTGCCAGCAGTAACTTGCTGGAGTTGGCTACCTGAGAGGAGCCCAGTTTTGAACCGCTGTTTTGTTTGGCCTCATTAGTGTATGAGTGGTGTGTCTGTGGGTTATTTTAAGTTTTCTGTTGGTTGAGGGCCTTAGTTGGCTGGCAAGTGTCTGGGGGTGTCCTGAGAGTCGGGGTGGGCAAGAATTGTGTATGGGGCATCCCGGTTCTGTGACTTGCAGCCCTTCACTGATCTCCCAGTCTCGAACAACCGAGCACAATGCTGTTGGGAGGTTGGGATTAGGAGGGGCCACACTGGTCGGAGCTGGCGGGGCGCCCCGTGCACATCGGAAGAAGGAGGATAGAGGTGGTCCAGTGTAGAAGGCGCCCTGGATGCCGACGGGACCTAGAGAGGGGACAAGCGTGTTTGGTTCCCTTCCCCAGGGTTCCCATGAGACCGAGTAGGCAGGTAGCCAGAGGGGCTGCACTGTCCACCAGTCCCCTGAGGGCAGTGCTGTGCAATGCCAGATCGATCAGAAACAAGACTGCAATTATTGTGGATCTGGTTTTGTCAGTCGATCTGGCATGCATTACAAAGACCTGGATTGGGGATGATGCTGGCCCGGTTTTATAGATTGCCATCTCCCCTGGGTACTCCGTTGCACCCTGCCCCAGAGTGGAATGCAGGTGCAGGGGTGTGGCCATCTGTTTTAGATCTGAGCTGGTCTTCACCGTACACCCAGTGAGAACACCAGATTCATTTCAATGTGTGGTCATCTGTGGTGGTCTGGGTGCAGTTTGCATGATTCTCCTGATTTACCGCGTATTCCTGCAGGAACTAGCTGACTTCGTCATCGGTGAAACACTGGAGGCCCCCAGATGTTTAGTCCTAGGGGACTTCAATGTGTGGGCTGATGACAAATCATCTAGATTGGGTTATCACTTCCTCCAGATGATGGCATCTCTGGGCCTGTCGCAAGAGGTTTCAACCATGACTCACCAGGGTGGTCACATGTTGGACTTGGTCTTCTCGCAGGGGCTTGAGGTTGAGGATCTTAAGACTGATCGGGTCATTTGGTAGGATCAGTGCACGGTGGAGTTCTTGCTCAGGACCCCCCCATGAGCCCTCCCCCCACAGAGATGGTAAGCTACCGCCCTTTGAGGGGATTGACCCCGTAGGGTTTTCTGGCGGTAGTTGACTTATCTAGTGTGGACAGCACATGCATAGGGGGTGTGGGTGAAGCAGTCATCGCCTATAATGAGGCGATGGCTGGGGCACTCAATTCCCTTGCATCGGTCCCTGTATGACCCAGATCTTCTCACTTGAGGTCTCTGTGGTTTCATGGGGAGCTCAAGGCGATGAAGATCAAGGGTTGGAGGTTGGATCGTTGCTGGCAAAGGTCCGGGCTGGAGGCAGACAGGCTGGCCCTTCGTGCAAACTAGGTTGTGTACCAGGGGGCAATCAACCATAAGAAGGCAGTGTTCCTGTCCAGAGAGATTGCTGCTGGGAAGAGACAACCAGCTGTGCTTTTTCAGACTGTGGACAGGTTATTACATCCAGCTTGTCTACAGCTGAAAAAGCTGTTTGCTGATGCTTTATGCAATGAGTTTGCTTGGTTCTTCTCGGACAGAGTGTCCACCATCAGGCAGGGACAGTGGTCACTTGGATCATCCGAGGTGCACTCTGCCTGGTTGGGGGGAGTTTAAATCAGTGGAGGCGGCCGAGGTCACTGAGGTTGCCTCGAGGCTGAAGCACACATACTGTGAACTGGACCTAGTGTCAACTCATTTCTTAATGGGATGTGTTGACACTGTAGGCCCAGTGTTTGCCTTGATTGTCTGGTGTTCTTTGTTGGAGGGGGTCTTCCCAGATGCCTTGAAGGAGGCACTGGTGAGACCCCTTCTGAAAAAAAACATCCTTAGACCCTGACGTCAAGGCGAATTACCGTCCTGTCTCCAACCTTACATTTTTGGGAAAGGTTATAGAGAAGATTGTGGTGCAGCAGCTGGGAGAATACCTCATGGTCTTTGATATATATGAGCTGTTCCAGCCTGGGTTTTGTGCTGGACACTGTAGGGAAACCACATTAGTTCAGGTGCACAATGATCTCCTCATGGCGAGAGATCGAGGGGAAGGGACAATTCTCATTCTCCTCTATCTCTCCTCAGCTTTTGACACGGTGGACCATTGTGTGTTACTCAACCGCCTGAGGGGAATTTGGTGGACTTGCTGGCACTGGTTTGAGTCCTATCTCATAAAAGGAGGCAAAGGGTTGTGATGGGAAATTTCTCCTCCTCCCCTAGCCTTCTGTCTTGTGGAGTACTTCAGGGTTCGGTCTTGTTGTCAATGTTGTTTGCTATGTATGCGCTGCCCGGGGGGGGGGGATCATTAGGAAGTACAGTCTGGAGTTTCATTGCTATGTTGATGACACCCAGCTGTATCTATCCTTTGCCACTGGGACATTAGATGCGGTGAACATACTTAACAACTGCCTGGCCAAGACAGACTGGATGGCCTCTAGCTGGTTGTGACTGAACACGATAAGATGGTGGTACTGGTGGTGGAGTCCAACAAGAGGTGCGATAGGATGGCCTCTGGTGCAGAGACTGGATTGTTTCTGGGATCTGTGCCATTGAAGGCCTCCTCCATAGTGCATGATCTTAGTGTTTTCCTTAACAGTGGATTGACATTTGAGTCTCAGGTGTCGTCCATTGTCTGGTCCAGCTTTTTCCATCTAAGGAATATTGCTAGGATTAAACACCTGATTCAGCCCCTGGACCTCCCCAACTTGGTACATGCATTCATGACATCTAGGCTTGACTACTGTAATGCACTCTACCGCAGGGTCTCTGGAGGTACCCTCCGTTGATTACAGTTAATGCAGAAGACAGCTGCCAGGCTGTTGATGGGACAGTCTAAATTCTGTCCTGTCACCCCGGTGCTGCGTGAAGTGCACTGGTCTGACTGCTTGTTCAATGGAGGGTTCTCTTTAAGGTGGGCTTGCTCACCTTTAAGGCCCTACATGGACTGGGCCCTGGCTACCTTCTAACACCTGCTGCCCGGTCCGCTCCCTCTGATCCTCCTCTAGGGGCCTCCTTGTGATTCCCAGGATGAGGTTGAAAACTGCCGCCAACAGAGCTTTCGGTGTTCCTGTGGAATTTGCTTCCTCCATCAGTAAGGGAGGCCCCTTCAGTTGAGGCATTCAAAGCCCACCTCAAGACCTTTTTGTTCAGCCGAGCATTCCCAGACACCATCTTTTAGATAATATCTGAGACTTAATTGCATAATAGCACTTAAAAAAATTTTCTGCTGACAATTTAGACCCTTATTTTAGTGTTTTGATTTTAAATACCTATTAGGATGTTTGTATCTTATTTATTGTGTTTTAATTGTTCTGATGTTGATTGTACGGCACCCAGAGCCTCCGGCATTGGGCACCTGAAAAATTAAATTTGCCTTGCCTTGCCTTGCCATTGCCCATTTCAGCTAAATTTTTAGTTAATTTTAATTTTAAAAGCTAAACCCTCTGTGGAACTCTAACATCATTTTAGCATTTCAAACAACATGAAGTCTTGCTGTATTCTGACAATATGCAGTTAGCCCCACCACTTAAACTGCTCTGGAGAGGAAAGAGTTAACTCTATGCAGGAGCATAGAATGTTAAGCTCGGCTCGGTTTTCAAACCTCTGTCTCTGGTACATCTCAGTGTAACTGTTAAATTCTTTACTCCACCTAACAGTGAAGTCGCACCAGAGTTTTCTCCTTCGCTTTGGTTCGGTTGTTGTAAAAATTGTTCAGTTTTATTAACCATTTTCATCATTTTTCAGTATCAAATCTCTGTCTACAGTATATGTAGTGTACGTAGGAGTAGATAGTGGTTATTTGTGTAGAAACTGTCTTTTTTCGTTTTTCTACCGGTCGGTCTGGTTGAGAACCGAACCCAATTCAGTTTTTTCTCAATTGTATAAAATCTCCTAATTCTTTTGTGGGTCCCGGTTCAGAGCGGTTTCAAAAGACAAGATTTGACTTGTTTTTTTCCACAGCCCATGACACGGTTGGTAACCGATCGGTCAGTAGTTGCCAGGCTTAAATGTTGTGTATGGTAACTTTTTTTCAAGAGAAGGCAATGTCTGAGAAACCCAGGAAGAAAACCGGTCCCATTGGGTTTCAGCACTGTACTGAGTGTGGGGAGGCTTTTTCTAAAGCTGATCCTCACCTCATATGTGTTTATTGTCTGGGCTTTGACCATCTCCAAACAGACTGCCAAATATGTAAGAATTTTCCTAAAGCCACCTTAGAAAAAAGATTGTGTAGGCTGAAGGAAAAGGAGGCCAAGAAGTCCGCTGATCCGGATGGCCAGCCTGGTTCATTTCCAACCGAATCTGAGGGGGTGCCTGCTGACACGGGTGATACCTCCTCGGGCAAAAGGAGATCCAATTCCGATGGATCAGTTCCATCAAAAAAGAGGAAGAAGTCGGCCGGTTTGGGTCCCACGCCGCAGATCCCAACCGCCGAAGAGATCGTGAAGGCGATTAGCGTAGTTCAGTCGCTTCGCCCGGTTCCATCTGAACCGACACCTTCTGGTAAGTGATTGGTTCGGATGGTTCCCACTCCATAGGATTTTGATCCGTAGGTGTTTTATGAAAAATGAGAGGGAGGCAAAGACTACCAAGAGGAAGATGAAGATAAAGATGTGTTAGGTGGCCTAGATGAGCCTGTAGAGCCTGACATCTCCCCAGACAGACCTACCAGTGTCTCCCCTCCCAGACTTTCTGAGTCCCCCACTCACTTTTTGTTCTACAAGAAAGTGGCTAACACTCTCCAGCTCCCAGTGGTGGAAGCTTCTGAAGAGGCAGAGGAACCTGAATTTGTAGAAATGATGGATGTCCCAGAGTCCAAGAGGCTGTCTATCCCTCTCCATAAATCTTTAGGGAAACAGACTCACAAACTATTGCAAATGTCTACTTCTATACCTCCTGTGGATGAAAGAATGGACAGGAGGTATATGTTATCAGGCTGAAATACAGATTTTTTTGTATAATCATTGCAACCATGTTGGGGTAGTGCAGGCTGCTGCCTGTGACAAGGCAAACATACCTTTGGCTTCACACCCCCCCCCAGACAAAGATTCCAGGAAGGTGGATGCCATGGCCAATAAACTACTTGGCATCCTCCTTGGGACGCAGACAGGCTAACTGTATGGCCTACACAGCCAGGCACCAGAAGTTCAGGTGGGATACGGTTCTTGAGTTGGCTAAACAGGCTTCCCCTCCCAGCTGGCCAAAGAGCTGGAGGAGGTGGTTGCTGGTGGAATTGAGGCATTCAAGGTACAATTCCATGCTGCTGTGGACTCCAATGATATGGCATCAAAAGTCATGGCTACATCTATTTCTCTTAGGAGATTTGCTTGGCTTAGATGTACTAGCCTCTCGCAGGATACCCAGGCTAAAGCTATGGATTTCCCTGTGGCTGGTAATTCTCTGTTTGGGGAGTAGCTAGAGTCTTACATGAAAAAGATGAATGAATACAGGATGGCCTAAAGGATTGCAGTGGCCAAGGAAAGGCAGGCCACTCCTCAGAAGCAGCAGTCTAGGGCAGGCAGGGGTAGGCCCTTTCAGAGGCCTTTTTACCAAGCCCAGGCCTCCTCTTCTTTTCAGCAGAGGGGGTTCTTCAGAGGAAGAGGCAGAAGAGGGATGAGCAGAGCTGCATCCTCCTCTCTGGCTAAAGCTCCTGCCAAACAGACACCCTGATGTGTCAGTTCGGGTCACCTCCCTGATTCCTGTAGGTGGCAGGCTGGCTTACCACTTCCAGGCCTGGAAGTCTATCACTTCAGACAGTTGGGTCCTGGAAGTGGTAAGCCAAGGACTGGCTCTCAGCTTCAAAATATTTCCCAGAATGAGAGCCAGATCTTTTCCACCTGCAACACCTTCAGAAACAATTGCCCTAGAGGCAGACATTTCCTCCCTACTAACCCTCAGAGCTGTAGAGAGGGTTCCTTCACAACACAGGGGCAAAGGACTGTATTCCAGATACTTCCTTACCCCCCAAGAAGACAGGGGAGTGGCGACCCATACTAGACATGAGATATCTAAATAAACATAAACGGGTAAAAATATCTGGTACCCTCTCGGACTCGCTGCAAGTGTCCACAGGGATTCCCCAAGGATCCATATTGGGCCACCTGCTGTTTAGCCTTTTTCCTAATAACCTCCCACTAGCCTGCATACACAAAATCCTTCTCTACGCAGGCAATGCAGTTATTTACTCCAGCCACACTGACCCTACCATCCTAGAACAACATCTTCAACATGACTTTAACAATGTGGAGGACTGGTTTGATCATGCTAAGTTGGTTGTCAACAACAAAAAAAAACAAGACTATGCTTTTTGCCCCTGCCCGTAACCGCCACAAGACATCAACCATTAACATTTTAAGCAAGCAAAACATAGCCATAGAAATGGTCCAAAACTTCAAACACCTGGGGCTCACTCTAGACAGCTCCCTTACATTCTCTACACACGTAGATAGTGTTGCCTTATCTGCAAATAGGAAGCTCGGTCTTCTATATAAACACCGTAACTGCCTTATTGATAAAGCCCTCCAGCTCGCCATCACCAGCTCAGTCTTCTCAACTATCAACTATGGTCTCTCCATCTACAGTGCAGCACCTGACACTACCCTTAAATGGCTTGCCTCTACGCTGAATAAAGCCTGCAAGCTTGCACTAGGGACTCCATGCCTAACCCATACCTGTAATCTCTACCAGCAAATGGGATGGCTAAATCTGGTTGAGAGGACCCGCTACCAAGTCTGTCTACTAGCCAAAAAAGCAACCCTAGGCCTATTACCACCAGGAAGCAGTTCCCTCCTTCACCTGACTGAGCCTACTAGGACTACCAGGGCATCCGACAATCTCTCCCTCAAGGTCCCCTTCCGGCACACCTCTTAAGGGCAGAGATCCTTTGAATACAGAGCCCCACTCTGGCTTAGCTTGCTCCCTCCTGAGCTAACCGCTCTCAGTGTAATCAGTCTGTTTAAATCATCACTCAAGTCTTACCTGAACAACCAACAGGTATGCACCTGCTTCCCCTAATTTCCACTCTTTGTCGCTGATAATGAATACCCTGCGACTAGGTGCCTTTGTAAATTAGTCCCTGACTCAAAGGTTGTAAATCCTACTTTCAAAAATAAATAAAAAAAAAACAGCACTTCTCTACCGCCTACCTGTTTCTCACCCCCCTTTTCCCATCCCCCAGCTCCCCCTTCCCACGCCTGCCTCTCATTTCCATTTCACATGTTCCCCAACCCACCCATCAGACTCCTCCACACCTTCTTTCTCTCCCCATCCCCCACACCTCCCCATTTGACAAAGTGACCCATAGCCTGAGGTTACTGCCACCCCACTCCACTACCTCTGCCTATTCCCCTTTCCTCCTATTCAAGGCCTACTGTGCTGCCTAACAAACCTTCCATCCTCTAATATTAATTACTGTATATTTTCAGTTTTAGTACAAGCAGCTGCAACAATTGATCAAGACTATGTAAATATTTCCCTTCAGCGTTCTCTGTGTTTCGCATCTGTAACTTGTGCTGTGTATATTGTTTTCCTGTATGCCTGACGTGGAACCTTTGTAAATGAGCTTGTAGCTCAAAGATTGTAATCCTAGATTTCAATAAATAAATTATTAAATAAAATAAAATAAATAAACATATCACATAGCCAAAATTCAAAATGTATTTATTTATTTAGTTAGTTTTTGTCGACCGGGTAAGTGCACTAGACAAATCCTGTCTATTTTCAGGCACGACCCAGGGGAAGGGGATACAGATGAATGCCAACTGACCTTGAACCAGATTAAGCTGTTGGTGGTATTTTTAGTGAATGAGAGAAATTTGGCCAGGATACCTGGGAAATTCCCCGGGTCTGCTTCCTGTGAGCAGAGGGGACCCTTTTGCTGGTGACTCCAAGATGGCTGCTGTTCCAGATATGGCCACTCTGCAGAGTTTGTTGGAGGGAGAGGACGTCTGTGAGCCAGGAGCGAGACTCCTCCTCGGGCTCGAAAATGAAGAGGGCTTTCGGTCCCGTACAAGCCGGGAACATTTGGTTTTGTTCATGATAATGCTGCTGTTGTAAAGGATCGTATGGATAAAAATATGGCTGTATCTATGATAGAAGTGAACTCCTTACCTCACGAATTGTCATTGTCTCTGATATCTTCTACTTTCAAACAAGGGAGCTGAGGAGAGTTTCCTTTCGAGTGAACCTACATCGTTTTCGATTGACAAGCCTGTCATTGCGGAGGACGCAGTTGCTTCAGTCTGCGACACCGCACAGGTGAATGAGAACCCTTCAAGCTTACCAACCTTACAAACTGTACAGAACAAGAGTTTATCCGGAGGAATTTCGCTGGCAGCATAGTCGCTTGGTTATGGCAAGTGCCAAGAGCCGTAGTCCCGTGGTGAAGCTACAAATTATGGACCTCTGTTAAAACACTGCAAGGTCAGTCTTCTCGTACTACAGTTTCAAGCTTTCAAAATATTCCGGTGTTAGCGCTTGCCTGGCAACAAGCAAACAAAGATTTTACCATTGGCTCTGGTTCCTCGATAATGGAAGAGTCAAAACTGCATAATGCTGTATGTATGTTACAAGAGGAACCGGTATATCAAACAGACGCCTCTATAAGCGTGATGCTACATCCTTTTCCTTTACAACAGAAATAAGGGTTCCCAGATATAATAAAATAAAAGAGCTGCCTTAACAGCAGCAAATCGAACTTGCCTATAAATCACATACAGCAGGCTGTAAATAAAATAAACTCTCTCAGAAGATCTCTACTTCTAAATTAATTCAGCAAGCATTTTCCTACCTGCTAAAATGCAACTGAAAATAAAGACTGGGCTCCAGAGAAAGCGCTATTAGATTCTGGATGGAAACTAAACCCTCAGGAACATGGATTCAGACCCAGATTGGTCGTCAGTTTCTCCTTGTCTTCTCTCCCCTCAGAGTGGTCTCCTGCGCTCCAGAAATTATCTGAGCCTCGGATACTGCAACCTGGAACTGATAAATTAACTGATTCTTTACCATCTATACAGGAGAAAGTAGGAACTAATGTCATAGTGGACGAAATAATTCTCAACGATCCTTCTGTGGATCCCCCCCCATTAGACCTCTTCTCTCAGATCTTTTTACACAATCCCGTAAAGACTCAGCCCCTCGAAGAAATGCTGTCCGCATACGCTATAAAGGGGGATTAGTAGATCGGCCTGACCGTGTGTATGTGGAAACCTCTTCTAAAAGAATCTCTGCAATTTTCACCAAAGATGTGTTTGCCTTCATTAATATCTCAGGGAGGACAATTATGATGTCAGCTTTAGATCTGTCTTTCTGCTGGATTTATTTTGTTAGCGATACAACCAGTTGAAATTTTCCCGTTATGGTCTCCCTTTGTCGTTACTCCTTACTCCATCATTAATCAAATATGTGACTATAATGTTCAGAAATGAAGGGGTTCACGTTGATGACATTTCCTTTGGCTCTCTCTAGAAATGCGAGGTGTTAAGTAGCCCTGAGGCAGTATTAGACTCTGAATTATTTTGGAATGGTAGTTGGAGGTATAAGGTGAAACTACAACAAGTTAACAATGAAATTAAACACATTCCTAATTCCTTTTCTTTAGGGAGAGATAGGGGGGTATGTTTCTATGCTGGGCAGCCTCGGGCATGCTATAAATGTAGGAATAGGGCACATATTTCTAGTTCCTGTGACACCACCAGATGTGAGATATGCCGGGAACTTGGACATGGTAATTTTCAGTGTGCTAACCTAGTGAAATGTGATTTATGTGAAGAGTCAGATCATGGGTACAGGAACTGTCAGTGGGCGGCTTCTAACAAAGCCTCTGTCAATAGCCCTGAGTTAATAATACAAAAAGCTCAGGATGAAGCCCTTTCTAAAAATCAGAAAAAAGGTCTTCACACTAAGATCACAAAGGTTGAAGGGGTAGAGGAAGAGAGAAAGGTCTTGGGGTCTGAACCTGCTGTTATTTCTAAAGCAGGGTGTGGGCCTCCTGACCCCCTTAATGTTCAAGAGTTTCCACCAGTTTGTTATCATGATCCTGTAAAACAAAACCTCTTAGTTCTAACCCTAGGAGAAAAAGTTACTAGAAGTTCTAAACCTTTATCCCGGCCCTCCCCCAAAAAACATCCCCTGACTTCAGTAGACATTCCTAATTTTGAAATGGAAAATTCTTATGCTATTTAGATACTGTTACAGGGGATTCTGACATGGATACTAGTACCCCACCTCATCACAATCCTATGGGAGTAAAACTTCTACAGATTATAAAGGGAAGAAGAAAAGAGGAAGAAACCTAAATGTTTATGATTCCCTTAATGTTGGATCTCTAATTGCAGCAGTCTTTGAATAACTGCAAAAGAACTGCTCTTTTTTTTTTTTATCAGTTTGGCCTCGATATTTGTTTTTACAGGAAACATGGGTCTATACTTCAGACCAGTGTCGGTCCTTAAAATCTGAATGGATCTGGGACCATCCTATTGGTCCTTTGGATTAGACAGAGCTGACGGTGTGGGGATTCTTTTGGTTCTTTTAATTTTACTCTCAAAAATTGGTGGATCTTACACCGGGAGACTACTTATCATTGATGGATTATGGAAACAGGCTGATTTTCGCTTTATAGTAGTCTATGGGCCACAGACAAAGGTGGGTAGGGTGTCTATGTGAGCCCTCTCCCTTTTAGCTACCTCTAGTGATATTATTTTGGGGGGAGATTTTAATTGTGAAGTTTCTGGGTTTAGTAGGGGTAAAGCAGGGAAGAAAAAGTATTGTGACACTATTGCCTTAGAGAGGGTTATTAACTTAGCAGGTTTGAGGAATGGGAGAAGTTATCAGGATAAGGGGTTGAATTACACCTTTAGAAAGGGGTCTTTGATATCTACCATAGATTATCTTTTTTTCAAGGAACTTATCCCTTCCGGTCCATAAAACTCATATTACTGAATTCTCTGACCATTTGTTCATCACTCTTTCCTTTAGTGACCCCCTACACAAACCTATAAATAAACCACGATGGAAACTAAATACTTCT
This sequence comes from Neoceratodus forsteri, assembly GCA_016271365.2. Classification (NCBI taxonomy): domain Eukaryota; kingdom Metazoa; phylum Chordata; order Ceratodontiformes; family Ceratodontidae; genus Neoceratodus; species Neoceratodus forsteri. Next base: position 1,286,992,770 of record CM028132.1, read on the forward strand.
GTTTTGCAGGACCCAGGGTTGTAAAGGTATATCTTCTCTATTGGCTGCAGTATCTGTTATGGTTTTATATGAGGATTTATGGGACTGGTGGGTGGATACAAAAGATGATATCAGAAATTCTTCCAAAACTATGGAAACAACGAGTTACTGCTAAATTTTTACGATATTTAAACCTCAGGAAGAAACTCCAGGGGCTGTTTTCAGTGGCTAATACTTCTAGAGATGATTTTTCTGCCCAAATCTCCCTTACGAAGTCTGCTATGAGGGATTGTCAGTACGACAGAGCACAGACTTTACGTTCCGAGCTTTCCTTTGGCACTCAAAGAACAACATTAGGGGACCCCTTTGAGGCCTTTAAGGACAAGAGGAGCTCTTTAGGATTAGAGGTGTTACAAAATAAGGAAGGGAAATTTAAAACCTCCCAGGATGATTTATTTTCTATTATCCAGGATTATGTAAAGGAACAGGAAGGGCCTAAGATCCAAAGTTGTGATGTTCACCATTTTTTTCAGGATTTTACTATATCTCCCGCACTTGGTCAGGAAGTGTATAAATTAGCTGATTCTATATCTCGGCAAGGGATTTTGGAAGTTTTTTCTTCCTTAAAGGGTGGAGTTTCTCCGGGATTGGATGGGTTGTCTTATGAATTCTTTAAACAATTTGGTGAGATTTTAGCTCCTGTCTTGAGAAGTTTTCCTTTCTACACGGTGTTCATTGTTTACCTGTGCAATTTTGGCAGGATTGTTGATATTTATTTTAAGGGTGGTGATAGAACTCTTTTATGTAACTGGAGACCTATAACCATTTTGAACTCAGATTTCAAGATACTATCCCAAATATTAAATAGAAGGTTGAGATCAGTGTCGGCTGAGTTGTTATATCCTCTTCAGTTTTGGCATTCCAAATAGGAAAATTTTGTCTGCACTTACTATTCTTAGGAAATAATAGAGTTTTCCAATAGGTCTCCCAATTGGCATTGCATCCTGTCTCTTGACCAAAATAAGGCCTTTGACAGGGTATCTCATTCCTATGTATTTATAGTATTAGAGAAATATGGTTTACCTTATGATTTTGTCTATTGGATTAAATTAATGTATAAAAGTTGTAGTATATCCTGTCATTAGGGTCAGTATTCCCTCAGTTTCAGTTAACTTTGAGATGCGACAGGGCTGCCGTTTGAGCCCTTTATTATATGCATTTTCTTTGGATCCATTACTTAAAATGTTAGATCAGATGGATGGATTACCAGGCATTTCTGGGTATTTGCTTTTAGATACTGTGATTGTTCAAGCCTATGTGGATGATATTTGTATTTTTCTGACTGCATTGGTTCAAATTCCTATTGTCCTAAGTTGTATTGTTAAATATGAGAAGGTTTCTAACTCAAAAATGAATACAAAGAAATCTAGAGGGTTGCTTTTAGGGCCTATAGATCAAGATCAGTTTACAGTATCTGATATTGTGTTTTCCTCCTTACCATGTAAAATCTTAGGAGTAATTTTTGAAGCTCAAAATCTCCCTGTGGATAATTGGGAAATTGCATTGAAAAAGGCAGAAGGAAAGGTTCAAAGGTGGAAGGGATGGAGGTTATCCAAAATAAAAAGGATTTTTGTTATTAAAAAATTTATTATTCCTGGGCTGTTATATATAGCCTTGGTATATCCTCCTCCGTTAGCCCTGAAAACACGTTTGTATGCATGTTTTTTTTCAATGCTTTGGGGGAGTAGGCTTAACCCCATTAAACATTGCTATACCTAGCTCCCTATTTCTAAAGGGGGGTTGGGCATGGTGGATCCTCTTAGTTTTTTTTATGGGCTTTTTCTTGCTCAGAACTTTAATTTTGACCCCTCCTTTCCATTATTGACTCAGCAGTTGTGGGTAATGAATAACTTTAAACCCTTTTTTGGTGTTTGGAGGGCACCCCTTACCCCACGGATTCCCAAAAGTATATATATATCCCAGGGTTTTTTAAACCGTGTGCTCAGAAGTTGTTTAAATGGTCCCTTTCTTTTCAGTGTATTAAAGATAACATAATGGGTGGATTATATTTCTTTTTCCTGGGAAAATTGTATCCAAGTGAACCTGTATTTGTTAATTGCCCTTCTTTTTGCACTGAATTTGCTCTTAAACAACTTAATTATCATAGGATTCCTTCTCAAATGTGGGAGGTGCTGTGGCTGTCAGTCTATGGAAGGTTATATGTCAAGGGAATGCTAAGCATAAAATGATTGGCGAAAGATATTGTCCATATATGCTGTGTCAGCGAAGGAAACTATGGATCATTTTTTTTAAGTGTTCCTATGCTTCAGGGTTATGGGTTTTTTTAAGTGCTAAGCTACAGCTTCCATGGCTACAAAATCTCGACTATCAGGCCTTGGTTTCTGGTTTTTTTCCTCACCTATTTGGTTCTTATGATTGGGGTATGCTAGTTGTGTTCTTTTGTTGTCTAAAATATTATTTGTGGCAGGCTAGATGCCAGTGGGTACTACAAAAAAAGTTTATGTCATATGAATTTTTTTTGTACTTATAATGGAGGCAATGAAATCTGTCCATATGAAAGATAAACACTTTGGGACTGCTGGGAAAATATTCAAATGGTGGAAAGGATTCCAGATTTTTATTAAATATAAATAAGGGGGACTGGGAGCAATATTATAATGGTGATGTATTGGTTGGCTGATTTTCTTTTATAATTATGGTTGTATAAAACAAAATGTATGTGTTTTTTTGTTGTTTCTTTTGATGTATTTTTATGTATTTTCAATAAAAACTCCCCTACTCTTTTCGATAAGTGCTATGGGATCTTTAACATCCACCTGAACTACCACCAATCCAGGCAGATGGGACCTTGGTTTAACAACTCATCCGAAAGCCGGCACCTCAGAAGTGCAGCACCCCTCTCATGCTGCACTAGAGTGTCAGTACTGGGATATTAACCCAAGTGCCAGATGTGGGAACTGAACCCACAGCCCTCTGATCTCCCGGCCTCAGAGGCGAGTGTGCTACCTACTGAGCCACTGACACTGAAAATGGTGACTCTGGGAATAATTCTTCCCTCTCTGAGGTCAGGAGACTGGCTAGCTTCTCTGGACCTCAAGGACGCCTATTTCCATATACCTATAAGGTGCTCCCACAGAAAATACCTCAGGTTCAAGTTGCCTTCAGGTCATTACCAGTTCAGAACCATGCCTTTTGGCCTGTCTTCAGCCCCAAGGGTGTTCACAAAGTGCTTTGTAGTAGTGGTAGCCCTCCTCAGAAGGCAGGGCATTTCAGTCTTCCTTTATCTAGATGACGGGCTAATTGTAGGCCAGTCCTCAGACAAAGTCAGGTCAGCTCTAGAGGTTAGCCAGAGTCTTCTCAGCTCTCTAAGGTTCCTTCTAACTCTTTCCAAGTCAGTCCTCAAACCAGTACAGATCCTCACCTTAATAGGGGTAGAGCTGGATACTATTCAAGCAAAGGCCTTCTTCCCATCCTCAAGGGTAAGGGCCCGATAGACCTGGCTTCTTCTTTCCGACCACTAGTGTCCCATCCAGCCAGGCATTTCCTACAGCTCCTAGGCCACATGGCAGCTTCCACAGCAGTGGTTCAAGGAGTAAGGTTCCAAATGAGAGACATTCAGTTCCACTTAAGGTCCTTTTGGTCCCAGAAAAGAGACTCTCTCACAAAACTGATTCCAGTGACTCAGACTCTTGTCCAGGCTCTCCAGTGGTGGTTAGATCAGGAAACCTCAGGCAGGGTGTCCCATTCCTCAGTCGGACACCCTCACTTGTCCTCACCACGGATGCCTCTCTCCTGGGATGGGGAGCCCATATAGGAGCCCTCAGTGCACAGGGCATTTGGTCTCAGCAGAAGTTTCTCCTTCACATCAATCTTCTGGAACTCAGGGCAGTGTTCCAACCCTTCAGACCTTCTCGAAATCAGTCAAAAGCAAGGTGGTGCATTTCAGGAAAGACAACACCACTACAATGTGGTACATAAACAAGCAAGGGGGCACTTGGTCCATGGCCTTGTGCACAGAAGTCATGAAAATATGGTCCCTAGCTTACACTCTTCAAGCTTCTCTGATAGCAGTGCATCTTTCAGGGATGGACAATGTCCTGGCAGATGCCTTAAGCAAGATTTATCAGGGCCACCACAAATGGACCCTGAATCCCCATGTACTTCAGGTAATTTTCAAGAGATGGGGCATTCCTGAGATAGATCTCTTTGCAGCCCCAGACAATCACCAACTTCTTCTCTTTTGCTGCAGCCCCCCAGTCTTGGGGACTGTTCCTCTAGCTGCTCTCCTGTTGGACTGGACAGGCAGATTTCTCTATACCTTTCCCCCTTCCCACTGATTTTCAGAGTTCTGGTCAAGATCAGGTCTCAACCCTGCACAGTGATCCTGGTGGCCCCTGATTGGGAGAGGCAACCTTGGTACCCTCTGCTGCTGTCTCTAGCAGCATCACTACCCTTGTTTCTGCCCAGGAAGCATGACATCCTGACCTCCTCTTTGGGAAGGATTTGGTATCCCAACCTTCACTCCCTCAAGCTCAAGGCTTGGCTCTTGAAGAGTTAGAGTATGGAGGTTTGAATCTCTCCCAGGGAGTAATGGATGTCCTTAAGGTTCCTAGAAAACCTTCTGCCAGAAAAACTTACAGTTCCAAATGGACAAGGTTCATTATTTGGTGCTCTCTCAAGCACATACAGCTACATTTGGCAGGCATTGCCACAGTTCTGGACTATCTGGTTCACCTGAATAGCTTAGGCCTTAGGCCTGCTATTCTGAAACTCCATTTGGCAGCTGTTTCTGCCTTTCTTTCAGCAGGGAAGGGATCTTCCCTAGCATCTCATCCTGTTTTCAGTAAGTTCTTTAAAGGCCTGGTTCACCTGAACCCTCCCTTTAGAGAACTCACTTCTGCCTGGGATTTGAATATCTGTATTGCATAGCTTATGCAACCCCCTTTTGAACCCTTATCTTCTGCTGAACTTAAGTACTTGACTTGGAAAACTGTGTTCCTAGTAGCCATCACATTTGCTAGGAGGATCAGTGAATTGCAGGCCTTGCCAGTTGAACCTGACTTAATCTCCTTTCATAGCGATAAGGTAGTCCTCAGGACAAACAGGAGATTTCTACCTAAGGTGGTTTCAGATTTACATCTGAACCAATCTATATCTCTGTCTGCCTTTTTCACTGATCATTCCTCTTCAGGGGAGAGAAGATTGCACAGTTTGGATGTAAAAAGAGCTCTAAGCTATTACATAGAGCATATGAAGGCCCACAGGAATGATACCACCCAACTATTTCTTACCTATGGTGAAGTGGGGAAAGGTAGACCTGCCACTAAGAGATCTATTGCCTGGTGGATTGTCTCCTGTATCCAGTTCTGTTATTCAAAGCTGGGAAAAGAACCACCCTCAGACCTGAGGGCACACTCAACCAGGGGTACATCTGCTTCCTTGGCAGCTGCCAGGGATATTCCCTTGGTGGAAATCTGTAAAGCAGCCACCCAGAAAACAGTTCATACATTCACCAAGCATTACTCTCTGGATACCCAGACTAGGAGTGATGCTAGGTTTGGCACATCAGTACTGCAGAGCTTGTTCCTCAAATAAGGTTCTCTTTCCCTTCCTCCAAGGTAGCTTGGTAGTCTGCATATTGTCAGAATACAGCAAGACTTCATGTTGTTTGAAGAAATAAATACTCACCATAGTAATGTTGTTTCTTCTAATGGATTCTTGCTGTATTCTGACCTCCCTCCCTGAGTCCCCTCTCAGAACCTAACCTTTTGGGATGTGGGTTGGCAGGTGCAGTGCTACACCCCAGAGGTGTACCTTGTCCCCTGCCTGTCAGGTGGGGTGTTTTTTCTTATTGATCTTTGTGTTTCCTTATAGATTGTTTCACTATCTACATGGTTTATTCTTGGGTTCTCGACTTGAGTCTTTTTGGTCCCAAGCTTTAGTGCCTATGGCTTAAAGTTTAAAACAATTTGTACTGTTATTAGTTAGTTAGCATTGCTCGTAAGAATCTGACAGTTACACTAAGATGTACCAGAGACAGAGGTTTGAAAACCGAGCACGAGCTCAACGTTCTATGATCCTGCATCGAGTTAACTCTTTCCTCTCTGAAGCAGATCAAGTGCTGGGGCTAACTGCATATTGTCAGAATACAGCAAAACTCCATTACAAGAAACAACATTACTATGGTGAGTGATTTTTTCTTCTGAACTGTTCTTGGGTTTTAGAGTTTATTAAGAATTTCTGGATCCCTTATTAGTTAAGTACTGTACATTTTTAATATTTCTTTAACAGTCTGAACTTCACTTATTAGAGTGCACTTGATTATAAAGACACTTGTAGGACCTTGTAATGCTTTTAAGGTTTTAAGTTACAAACCTTATTTCCTTATTCCCTCAGGCAAGCAAAATCTGCCTGTCCCTGTTTCTCTTTTATCCCTGCTCTCCCTTTCTCCTTAGTGCCCGCCCAGGTCTTTTGTTCTAAAACAACCCTCCCACAGCCCACCCTTACTTAATCTCCCCCTCCCCTTTTCAGGCTAACTGGTGCCTGAACCAGGCTGCTGGACCACTCCTGTGGTTTTGAGACCCAGCCTGCTGAGGACTCCCTGGGTTGAGCCATGGCCATGCCTGCTACCGGTGGACCGCGCTCCCCTAAAGACGCAGATTTTTGACCAAGGACCACAGAGAAGCAGCCAAGAATCACGTCGATAGTTTGCTGTAAAGACAGCTCCACAGGTACGTTTGTGTACCAAGTGCAGCTTCTCCGGAACAGACGCAGACAAAGACAATTCTAATTTTGGTGCCTTTTCACTGACTGGCGTTCTGTTTGCAGTGACTTGCTGGGACTGGCTACCTGAGAGGACTCCGGTTTTGAACCACTGTTTTGTTTGGCCCCATTGCCCGTTTCAGCTAAATTTTCAGTTAATTTAAATTTTAAAAGCTAAACCCTCTGTGAAACTCTAACATCATTTTAGCATTTCTGAACTGTTCTTGGGTTTTAGAGTTTATTAAGAATTTCTGAATCCCTTATTAGTTAAGTACTGTAAATGTTTAATATCTTTTTTATGGTTTGAACTTCACTAATTAGAGTGCACTTGAATGTAGAGCCACTTACATGGCCTTGTAAAGCTTTTAAAGTTTTAAGTTACAAATCTTGTCTCCTTATTCCCTTGCAAGCAAGCTAAATCTGCCTGTCCCTGTTTCTCTTCTATCCCTGATCTCCCAGTCTCCTTAGTGCCCGCCCAGCTCTTTTGTTCTGAAACAACCCTCCCACGGCCCACCCTTACTTAATCTCACCCCCCTTTGCAGGCTAACTGGTGCCCAAACCAGGCTGCTGGACCACTCCTGTGGTCTTGAGACCCAGCCTGCTGAGGACTCCCTTGGTTGAGCTACGGCCCTGCCTGCTACCGATGGACCACTTTGGCACCCCACCACACCCCCTCCCCCACCATTGCTGGACTCTTCCTTATACTCAGACTGGCATAATTGACAAAGTGTCTGTTTTCCTGTTGGTCCCTTATACTGTTCAACCACCAGGAGCTCCAATCAGCTAATTATTGCTGATCCATCTGTAACTAAGTGATACCTGTCAGCGCGCCACTAGTGCTAGCACAGCCAACAATTTACCCTTTCCCCTGCCATGACCAACAGATTCAAAATTTCAACCCTCACAGGCTGATGTCTGTAGTTGACCATAAGCCTCAGAGATACTATTACACTCTTTTCTTCTTCTACAACTCGCTTATCAAAACCACCCATTCTAGGAGTTGTTTGGCTCTCTCAAACAAAGTACGGCCGAACCGTGGTCTCCACAAACCTACTCGCACCACTGATCTTATTCCTGCTGCTCCTTGTTCTTTCCTTGATTTCAGTTGCCCCTTGTACAAATGTAGACGTCCCTCCTCCCTCACAAAGTGAGTTCCATTTCTCAAACCTCCTTGTACTGTATGTAAAGCAGTATGATCTCAACCCTCTTCTAATTCCAAGCGGTTTCATCTACGTTGCAATAAATGAGTCTCGGAAATACTCTTATGGTCCACTGTATCTTCATTTCTCCACTGTAAGCTATGGTATCTCATCCTGATTGCTCTCCTACTTTCCGGGGATTTTGAGTCAAACCCAGGCCCTAGTACTCATTATCCCCATTCTGACTTCTCAGTACATAATATAAAAGGACTTTGCATAGCCCATCACAGCATCAGAAGCCTAATGCACAACTTAGCGGATCTCGAGGAGTGGGTTACCCTTTACAAGCCAGACCTACTCTGCCTATCGGAGACTTGGTTGAAACCTACTGTTCCTGACTCTTCCTGTTCACTAGCTATGTATAACCTTATACAGAAAGACAGACTCTTCTCCAAAAGGGGCGGAGGAGTTGCCATATATTACAAAGAACATTTAAATCTCTCTACCATCTCAACATCCTCCCCCATTGTGAGTCACTCCATGTTCTACTTGCCCTGGGTGCAAAAAAATTGCATATTGTATGTGTCTACAACCCCCCAAACAGTGCCCTGACAGGCCTTGTAGAGTTATTCGACCAAACATCTCAGTCGGCTGGGCAAAATGAAGTGATTATTATGGGGGACATAAACTTGAATTGGCTAGGTGTTAAACCAACTTTCTATCCCAGACCCAGAGACATAAGCTTCAAAAGCTAATTATTGAACCCACCAGGACAGCTCCACACACACACACACACACACTTCAGCACTCTAATTGATTGGGTGCTAACAAGCCGGTCTGAGCATACTCCTGACGCAGGCACACTTGCTGATGCACTCACTGACCACTCACCCATTTTCTGCACCTGGATCCCAGTATCTACCCCCCTCCACCACCAGGGTATATCAATTTCAGAAACTATGTGAACTTTGTTCCAGAAAACTTTCTCCATGATATCACTTAAATTGATTGGACTAAACTTTACCTAGCTAGTGATGCCCAATCTGCCCTAAATTTTTTTCTTCAAGAATTCTCGTTGCTTCAGGACATTCTTACTCTACAATCAATGTGCCGAGTGAAAGGTAAACAAAACAGATGGTTAAAAAAGGACCTCCTTGCCAGACTTAGAAAGAGGGACAAGAGCTGGAGACGCTTTAAATCCTCTGGTCTCACAGCCGATTACGACCTCTACAGGGCCCAACATAAAGAGTGTAAAAAGCAAATAAGAATTTCTAAAAGTGTATATTGCAAAGGCCTTCTTACAAATGCTGCAGAGGACCCTAGAAAGTTTTGGACACATGTCAGAACATTCCTGGGGTCTACTCAGTCCCTTACTCCAAATTACATGCTATTAAATGGTGTCCACTGTAATGATCCTCGGACAATAGCACATTTTTTCAACCTTTAATTTTCAGACCTGACCAAATATACTTCCACCTTCCCCACCATGCAAAAAACAGGCCTGCACAACTACCCCACCCCTGAGATACCCATACCCCCCTTTCATTTCAAGGCTATCACAAGGGTAGAGGTGCTAAAACTTTTGAACTCTGTCTCAGATAGCACTAGAATTGGCTCTGACGGTATTGAACCTAGACTTCTGAAGATCGCTGCCCAACAAACAGCCTCTCCTCTGGCTCGGATTTTTACCTTATCTCTTTGTCAGAGCCATGTACCTGACATCTAGAAAATTGCCCGAGTCACTCTGGTTTTCAAAAAAGGTGACTCCAAAGACCCCTCTAACTATAGACCCTTTTTCAATTTTATTGGTACTAAATAAAATCCTAGAGAAATTAGTTGCTACACAAACCATTGATTTCCTACATAAAAATATCATTCTCTCTTCAGCCCAACATGGTTTCCATAAGGGCCATAGTACCTCCACTACCCTGCTCAAATTTACCACAGACACGCTTTCTGCCATGGATGCTGGCGTTCTCACTGGGGCAGTTTTCATTGACATGACTAAAGTCTTTGATCTTGTTGATCATCCCACCCTTCTCTCAACCCTAAAATCAATGGGTTTTATGATGCTTGTAGTGGCCTGGTTTGGGAGTTACCTGTCAAAATGGGTCCAAATTCTGAAGTATAATTCCACCCTCACGAACCAGGCTACGATAAACATTGGGGTCCCCCAGGGCTCAATTTTGGACCCCCTCCTTTTCTCAATATTTATTAACAACATTACCTCTGGTCTCAACTTCTGCTCATCCCTCTTATATGCTGATGGCATAGTATTGTACACTAGCTCCAAAAACTTATCTGAAATAAACGCATGCCTCTCCTCTGACTTTCATAAAACCTAAACCTGGCTCTCTAACCATAAACTGGTCCTCAATGTAACTAAAACCCAGGCAATGTTATTTGGGACTGCTGCCAAACTTAGATCCTGCAAAAATGACATCAATGTCTCCTGCCCTGGCTCCTCTCCTATTAGTACAGTTACCTCATTCAAATATCTCGGAGTAGTCCTTGATCAGTCCCTAGACTTTGTTCTCCACATACAATCAACCTGCAAATCGGTAAACTCTAAGCTAGGCATTGCTTACCAGACCAGCCATACACTTATTCCCTCTGCTAGGATGGTTATTGCCATGGTATATTGCTACCAGCTCTGACCTAATGTGTCATCACATATGCAGCTGTACCAAAGACCACACTTCATAGTTGGACACCACTTATAATAACATTTGCCGCTATGCTTCCTCATCCCCTCGGCTCAAACGCTACTGCCTACTCTATTCTGACCTTAATTGGCTACCACCCTCCATGCTGAGACTCATTTCTGCTGGCTCCTTTGTGGATAATGTAATCAGGGCACAAACTCCTACAAGTCTAGCTGTGCTGCTGAGTCCTCAAACATCCTCTTATGGCTTATGTTCAGCTGACAAATCCCTATTACAAGTCGCAAGGTGTAAACCCTCGAAAGGTTCTCATGCTTTCTCACACTATGCTTTGCTGCACTGGAACTCCTTCCCTTTATCAGTTTGGCAGGTGCCTTCCCATGCTCTCTTTAAAAAAGAGCTTCACACTTTCCTATCTGTTTCTAACTCTTGCTCATGCTTTCAACCCCCGTGAACTTTTGCTCTTTTTTCTCTCTCTCCCTCCCTCCCTCCTACTGCACTTACTCCCATTTAACCTGCCCTTATCTCTCCCCCCTCCTATTCCAGTCTGCTTGGATGCCTGGCACGTCACTACTCTAATGAGTTCTAATTTGTCCCTCCTTATGTTAAATGCCCTACCTTTCTTCCTTTACCCACTCTTATATTTAATACTGCTGCTTTGCACTTCCCAGTGGCCTGTAACCATGTTATTGTAATTCCTGACTTCTTTCAATGTGAAATTTGTGCTTTGTTATAATCTGTATACAAACCATGTACTCAATAGATCACTGCAAATGTGCTTGCCGCGTTGCTCTCACTGTGTGTCAGTAAATTGGAAATACGTATTTACATACTTATCTTTGCTATATGCCCTACTTGTTGTACCCATGTCTCCACCACGTTTATACCTCGATCTTATTTGTGAAATGTTTCCACTGTATTCCTATGCTTTGTAAGCTGTACCTATACCTGCTGATCTATGTTGTATTATCCCGGGCTGTGACTGAAAATAGTCATTTTATGGCTAGCTCACCTACCCAGTAAACAAAAACTAGATATAAATAAATAATGACAGAGCAATGATACATTTTATTCTTTCTTCAGTCTGTGGACAGTGACCTTTTGTATTTTCAAAGAAATTTTGTACAAATTTAACTGAAATGGTGCATTTTGGTGGCTTTTACCATAGAGTGAATCAGCTATGAGCTGGGAAATTAGCATGGGAAAGAAAGTCTGCACAGGAGGAGTTAACTGAAAGCTGGGGCAGCATAACAATACACGGTGTATGTACAGCAGTACTCCACACCACATTTCCCACGGTCCTGTCTGTAAACCATGTAACTTAAGTCCAACCTAACTCACCCTGCCGGAATGGACCCCAAATTAAATGCTGCAAATGGCACAAGGAGTGCTCACCCAACTGACAAGCCCTGCCAGAATGGTGCACGGAAGCCCCCATCCCCACCCAAACTGACTACCCATCAGAACAGCACCCTAACTCACTGAGCCAGATGGAATGACAGAGAGAACACTCTCCAAATTTACTACCTCTGTTGGAGTGGCACACAGAATGATCCCCATTCTTCCCCCCCAACTAACTTGCCTGGACAGAGTGGCACATGGAATGCCCCCAACTGACTGACCCTGCAGGAATATCTCCCTCATGCAACTGGTCCTCCTGGAATGGCTCATGGAATCCCCCCAAAACAACTGACCACCACCTCATGTTACATAAGTGGCAGAGTGAAAAGTGTGGACTGCAGCTACATGCCCTGGCAAGCCTCCTGACCTGGATGCTTGTCAAGTGCAAGTAACGTTTGTGATTGGGTGAGGGAATGTGCAAGGTGTTGCTTGGGTTTGTGACTACAGTAGGGGCCTCCTAATTTTCTCCTCCAGTTAAGTGGTAAGCACTCTAAATGTAATGGTAGACCATTAGCGCAGTGACTACATTAGGGCACCACAATTAGGGCATTGCAACAAACAAGACAGTGACGGGGTGATCTTGATTTTAGATTACCCCTCATTCATGCTGTCCTTTTCACCCACACAATTTCTGCCCCCTCCAGGGCATGCCACCCTGGAGGATATTATTTTTAGTTGTGGGGTGTGTGGGGGGGCAAAGCCCCTGCATTGCGGGGTGCATGGGGTGAAGCCTCCCGCAAAACAGGACTGTTTCCCGGGATGGTTCTTTGGCACTATACGTCCCAGGAGCCGCAATGCCTGACACTGTAATGCTGGGCAGCATATTGCCTTCACCCATATCAGCATCAACAAAATGACAGTCACAACGATAGGGGTGAACCAATGTAATACAGCCTATGCAGATCCCACATGTAGGTGGTACTGTAGTCTTGATGAACAGAGCTTAAAAATAGCACAGCCAGAAAAGGACCTCTACTCTGGGAATACTGTGTTGAAATGCAAGCAATTAAGCAAAAGTGTCTGAATTGAAATTAGGCTCAAGTAAAACCTAAAGATGCCGTATGAAGTGATAGTTTTTCCCCTCTCAAGCCCATGTTAAATGGGGAGGTATTGTTTCAAGCACAAAACACAATGGTGTTTCTTTTTGCAAAATGATGATTACATTCTAAAAATAAGCTCTAAAATTTTTCCAGCAGTGCAATTTCTTTAACTACCTCAAAGATATCTGCCTTGCACCCCACCAGTCAACTGTTAAGCAGGTTCGTCATTTCTACAGACAGCTTTGTATAGCTTATGGGAGAATTTTTTTTAGAGCTCAACATTTGCATTTATACATTTTTGATGATGATTCAGATATCTTGACAAGCTTTAACATTTCGTGCTCGATTCTCAAAGCCTTGAGTTTGATCCAAGGTGCCTGCGCCAAACATAAATGGCGCAAGTGGCACGTTGCATCAAACACTACCCTTTGAGCTATTCACAGAGGCAGCCTGTGTCAACCACAGGCTGCCTGCCTCAAATAGGGCTTGCACCACCTGTACACCCAAGAATGGGCTGTGACATGGCGCTAGGGAGCATGTGGCAGATGCAAGCTGCCACATCCCCGAATGAGGATTCACAGACCTCTCCCAGAGGGAGAATTTCTAAGTACCCTTAGACCAGCCATAGTTGGTCTAAGGGTATTTATAAATGTCTCCTCTGAGAAAGTTGCCTGTTTGGGGCAATGTGCCGTGGTCCTTGATCCTCGATGATGCCAGAAAGAACAATAATCATTCATTCCCCTGCCCCCTCCCTGAACCCCGACGATGCCAGAAATAATAATACATAATATATGCCTGCTGCTGTCCCCAAACCCCGATGGTGCCAGTAATGATAGTAAAATAGTAATACACCTGCTGCCTTCCCTGAACCCCGATAGTGCCAGAAATAATAGTAAAATAATAATATCCATGCTGCCCTCCCCAGACCCCGATGGTGCCAGTAATGATAGCAATTAATATTACCCTAGCCCTGGTGGTATAGTGGCCCCCCCCCACCAGCAGGCAGTGCTGACCACCATGCACTGCCCATGATTCTGGAGCAGAGCTGACGACCAGCACAGCCCACCCCACACCTCCTCAGCTGGCAGCCGACTGAACAGTCATTGAGCGTCCTGTAATGTGTATGTGTTCATACACATTACAGTAGGCTCAATGACTCTTCAATCAGCAGCCAGCAATGGTGGTGTGAGTTGGCTGTGCTGGTTGACGGCTCTGCTCCAGGATCAGGGGCAGAGCGGGCTGGTCGGCACTGCTTGCAGAGGTGGGGGGCCGACATACCACCAGGGCTGGGTTAATATTAATTACTATCATTACTGGCACCATCGGGGTTCAGTGAGGGTGGCAGAGGTATTATTATCGGGGTTCAGGGAGGGCAGCAGGGGTAATATTATTTTACCATTACTTCTGGCACCATCGGGGTTCAGGGAGGGTGGCAGGGGCAATATTAATTTACTATAATTACCGGTACCATCGGGGTTCAAGGAGGGTGGCAGGTGTAATATTATTTTACTATTATTTCTGGCACCATCGTAGTTTGGGGAGGGCAGCAGGGGTAATATTATTTTACTATTACTTATGACACCATTGGGGTTTGAGAGGGCAGCAGGGGTAATATTATTTACTATCATTATTGGCACCATCGGGGTTCAAGGAGGAGGAGCCGCTAGACCACCAGGGTCTGGAGTGGCACATGGCTGCCCTGCAGCTTGCAGCAAACACTGCTGCTGTGACATCTGTTTGGTGCCCAGTCATGGTTACTGCAAGCTGTGGGACTTTTCCACCGGGACACTGCCTGATAGAGTACCAGGTGCAGGGTCCCTGGCGCATCAGGCTTGCACAACTTGTGCCGATCTAAGTCCCCTCCAAGAACTGAGCCCTTTATGTCCAGCATAGTTTGAATCACCCACACAAGCATAAGCCTCAAGAGGCTATTTGAGTGGCCCAGGCAGATCAATCCTATTCAAACTGCTAAAACAATTTTTCAAAGCTTCTTGTGAAACAGTCTGTATCATCCCTTTCCATCAGCTGAGGAAACACTGTAACATTAATTTAATAAATAATAGCATCTTGGGTGGACACACCCAAATCCCAGCACCTTCTTCTTTGTTTATGCACTCCCCAAACATACACCTTCGGGCCCAGGCAACAACCAGACGACACATGCACCACACTGTCTGGCTGTTTTCACTCTTTACTCCTGCTCAAAATAATATTAATTGAATGTGCACTATTCAGGATGTGTGCACCCTTGGCACTTGCTTACACTGCCAAGCCATCCATCTTACTTTATAATTTAATTCTAGACAAATCCCCACCTACTAGTGATGGTCCGTGTCTTGTGTAGGAAATGGATTTCCCAGATCCACATATCAAATGGGATAAAATATGGCAGGATATATACATATATACAAAAAATGACAGGCTGATGCTCAATATCCCAATAACCTTTATTATTGTATAAAAACTATATCATGAAATAACTGGCCAATCAACAAATATTGCCGCATTAAAATTCCTCGTGCTCACTTGATGTAGTACCAGTAGTAGTAGTAGTTTTTAGTTTTTAGAGCAACCATAGAACTGTGACCATTACATATTGCAAAAGCAGAACAAAGATAGAAACTAGAGAACACAAAGTACAACAAAGGAGGTTGGGGCCGGAGTAGATGTTCATTAAGAAAGACAAATAAAAAAGACCAATAAACCAGTCATAACGTGAATTGCATTCTACAGGAAGAAAAGATTTATTTTTTTATTTATTAAAGTCTCGGATAAACACCTTTGAGCAAAGCTCTTTTACAAAGGTTCCACACCATAGAAAATGGCAAACAAAGGTCATAGGAGTACAACAAAACATGAGAAACAGGTAAATAGGTGCGTAAGTAGGAAGTGGCATTGTACATCGTATGACAGGGAACATATATCACATAGGAGGCCAAAAGCAGACATAGAAGGAGGAAAGTCTGGAGAGAGCAAGGAGGGCAGCCAGGAGGCCTTGTCAGGAGGGAGGAGGAGAGAAGGCAGTCGGTGGGGAACAGGAGAGTGAGGAGTGAGGAAAAAGCAAAAGGAGGCAGCCATGGGCCTTGTCAGGTGATAAAGTTGCGAGAGGATGGTTCTAAGGCAAGGTGGATGGGGAGGAGAAGACAAGGCTGGGGGTGAGAGGGCGGGCAAAAGGATAGGAGATTTAAGAAAAACACCCTCTGGTTTTGGAAATAGTTATCAGACAAGAGTAATGAGCTTCAGCTAGAAACCAGTTCCAAATGGCATGGGATGTCACTGCAAAAGCACGGTCACCAGCTGACTTTAAATGGGAGGGTGTCACCCACAGAAATCCCTTCTCCATGGACCTCACTTGCCTGGCAGGGCATAAGGGGTCAGGAACTTGCTGGGAAACTCTGGGTGGGCCCAATCTGGGCCCAAAACCCTGACTTACAGATTGGGAGAAAAGACAAGTTGAAGAACTTTGCTGTCTTTCAGGGCATCCAACTCATGATGCAAACCTTTATTTTTTTTACAGGAGTGGGTATAGCTTGCAGCCCCTGCTGGCCCTCCATATTTCTAATCAGAAGCAACTCTGGCCTATGGCTTGCCCCACAGTACTGTAGACAGACACTCAGTTATCCTGGCCCAGGCACAGTCCCAGGCGACACCCAGACAACGCGCCACATTGCCCGGCCATTTTCCCACTTTACTCCAGCTGTTCCTCATATTTACTTAGTTGGCAAACTAATGGGTATGGGGTAGCCGCTCACCAGTGCCATTCTGTGACTCCCAGGACTTGCTTTCTGACTGAGTCTTTTCTTCTTCTTGATCTCTGCACAGAGCCACAACCTGTCGAGCAGTGTGGCATGCTTCACTGTAGGCATGTGGAGATTCAGCAGCTCACAAGGTGAGGCTGGGCTGCAGACTGGCGGCAAATTCCTTGCCCAATCAAATGGTTCCAGGAGGACCTGGTAGGAGTTGCCATGCTGAAAAGTCAAAAAGTTAGTCTTCGGATGAAAAAATGTTTTCTTAAAGGTACATTGACAAAAATGGGCTATATTGCACAAGCTAAACCAGGAAAGTTGGGGGAAGATAATGACTGCCTGGGCCAATCGATCATCGACCACTACATTTTTTGCAGAACCCCCACCCCACACCCCCACCTTCAATGACTTCAAAAAACACATATTTTTTTAGACCTTGGATTTCTTGGAAATAAAATTAATTTTATGTATTTTTTCCTGTAGTTCATGCAATTATGTGGGGGGGGCATATGCCCCCTCGGGCCCTATGGGCATGACACCACTGTGGGTTGGTGTGTGTGTGTGTGTGTGTTTGTAATTGTGGGCTTTACCTATGTTAGTGCATCTGTGTCTGTCAGTGGTTGCTTGCATGTATACCCAATGTTATGGTGTTAATGAAATATGGATAATGTATAACTAACTAACTAACATTTACTGTTTTTATTTTTTACAGAAACACTGGCTAACAGAAGCATCAAATATAAAGTTAAATGATGTGTGCAGGCCTTACAGTACTGCTGTTCTTTAAAAAAATATATACGGTACTGAATCGTCAATGCTATTACTTAACATGTTATTGTAATTCAACAGATACACTGAAGTTCACATCTCATAATTACCTCTATGACCATCAAATCTTTAGATTTTACCAATGAGTCTTGTGTAGAATTAATGCCAAATTTAAGAGTTTAAGCTCAGAAAACTTCCCCCAAGTTTAACACTCGGAATCCAACACAGAAAGGTAATACATTATTACTTCATTAAAAAATACACTTCTAACTCAAATGTGCATGACTGCATGCCATTTCAGTAAATGATTTTATGAATATTCTGTCATTGGATTATCAATCATATCGTGATACATTTATTTATTGTAAAGTACATAGGAATGCTATGATTTTCTCTGACACTTCTTTTTAAGTTTATGATATATATAGTACAACCAGACGTAGGCTGATGCAGTACTGATTATTTCTGTGTTATGTGTTCCAGATTGTTAATCAGCTTCTTTAGGGCAAACGTATCGAAGACATGGCATCCAGCGCTTCAGATATGGATGAATCCTATGATGTTTGCACTGCAGATGGGAATGTAGAAACTGACACAATTTCTACCATCAATAGATACAGTGATTTTGGTACACAACTCTCATCGTGGGAGTTAAAGTGCACGGCGAATAAGAAGATTCAGGCACATATTGCTGGTTTACATAAAGGTAGCACTCTATGTCTTATAACATGTTAGAAACAATTTTGTCTCTATTGTTTCTTAATTAGGATAAAAGTAGTGTAACAAATTCTGCTTGTCAAGTAGCAGAACTTTGAAGTTTAAATGTTTGCCCTGTGATATTCTTGTCTGCCTTGTCCATCGCCACTGTGACAAACCTGGGTTGGTACCATCCATGATTGCCCTCTAAAAGATGTAGCTGTCAAGATGGCCAGCACAGAACATGCTGAAGATCAGCCCAGTTACAGACTGTAGTGATGTCTGTGGCTTTCGACTGTACGGATCTTTGTGTTTGTGTGTTTGCGTGTGTGTATCTGTGTTAGAATTTGTGGACCTGTGAACAGTTGCGAGCTTGTGTGTGGCTGTCAGCATGTGTGTTTCAGTATGTGTCCCTTCATTCTTTGACAGTTGGCATGGATATCCTTGCTGTTTAGTAATATGCATCGAGGTCTGGTCCTTATAGCTGTTAGCTAGAACTGGGTTCAAATCCTAGAAGATGCAAAATAGTTAGGTCTGCTGTTCTCTGCCGTATGGATATCTGTGTGTCTGTGTGTGCCTGATTGTTATATTGTGTGTGTGTGTGAGCATGTGTGTGTATAGATGTGTGGAGATGTGTGCCATTCTGAAATTCTGTGATGATGCCTGCTTGTGTGTCTGACGAAGCCCTATTTCAGATCCTGTCCATGAGTGATGGTGCATGCCACAGTGGTAACATTCCCAACCCCCCGCCCCCACACACCACTGTGACATACATTGCACCTTATGGGGTCCAATAGCATGTTGCTAACCTGGGACACTGAACATCTCTGAAGTGCCATAAATATTGAATAGAACATGATTGTTCCCATCCCAAGGCCCCGGCCAGACCACTGACACTAACTCGTCATACATCTGGAAAGCGTGTGTTATTGGAAAACAAATTATGTAATATTGTTTAGTTGTAATTCATTATAGTGTATAGTAGAGCATTGTTACATATAGAAATCCTTCCATTTCAAAATACTGTTGTACCACAGTTCAAAGGTCATGGAATGTGATTGTACCCTTCTGTGGTCAAACTTCTCGAACCTTTATAGACTGCACAAGTAACTTTCATTGTGAAAGAGAAAAAATCCACAAAGCACACTTTTCACATAATACTATGCATTATAAAAAATACAGGATGAACAACTTTATGCACAAGTACTGTGTTCTGCCACCTCGTGCTTCTTATTCCCACAGACCTCTTGAGCTTCGTTCTCACGGTCTGAGTGAATGGTAACCCCTCTGGAAGAGCACTCTGTTTGTGCATAGTTGCTCATCCAGTATTCTCTATATAGAGAATATTGGATGGGCAACTAGGCATAAACAGTGTGTTCTGCCACAGATGAGTTTCGTTTCCCTCAGACCTCGACAACGAAGCTCTAGAGTTCTGTGGGAAACTGAACCTCGAGGTTACAGAACACACTGGTTGTGCATAAAATAGCACTTCCTGTATTTTTTATAGTCTATGGCATTATGTAAAATGTGTGTATTTTTTTTCTTTCACAATTATGGTATACTGGCCTTTGCAGTCCCTAAAGGTTCTGGAATGCTGTTCAACCACAGAAGGATGCAATCACATTCCACAATCTTTTAAAGATCAAATGTACACCTATTTCATGAAAATCTTGAATTCACTTGAATACATGTCCCTGTGTCATGACTAGTGTTTCCTAAAAATAGCATGCTGTTTGGCTTTGTGGTTTTCTTTAAATCAGCATCTGTTAATGTGATCTGCAGTAACTGAAACAGTGAAGAAACAGTGAAGATGTTTCTGTCCCTGTCAGTGAGCAATGACATCATACCTGTCCAGCCTGCTGCTTCACCAATTAAATCCCTGATTGACTGGATAAGCTGTTGCAGTTCCTAGTTAGAGCAGTCTGTAGAGCTAATTGTTTTCACTCAGAGTTTGTTACTAACCCATGTTTATTGATAGTACTAAAACAAAGTATCTATTACTACTAAGAACCAGGTGCTGTTAGAGGCCTTCCTGTAAGGATTTAATACCAATAAAATGTTGTGTGTTATCTGGTTGATACTGCGGTTTCCATTACTGAACCTCCAGTGCATGTCAAATGGTCTGGAACACTGTTCTACCACACAAATGGTGATCAGCATTCCATGCCCTTTGAGATGTGGTGGAGCAGCTTTTCAGTTCAGATGATAACTGAGGTAGAACACCATTCTACCATACTGTATATTGCAATGCAACATGTTTATCCTTAATCATTAATATGATTTTTAATTTGTAACTCCTTAGGAAACAAAAAGAAATTGATAGCAATTGCAAAGGGGAAAGAAATGCAAAAAATTGCAGACTTGGATTGGTTCTGTGGTGAATCACCTGTACTGGTCTGTTATTTGCACACCTGATGGAAACAGTGACATGGTTGGGGCAAAATAGAAATCAGTTGCAAACCATGTACAGAATGTACACAGGCACAAAAGTGAACTATTCCCAGAATGCTCACATGGGAGTCTGTCTGACGTAGAGAGTAGAAAACATTGGCTACCTCCGTGTAAGTTACTGCTGCATATCTTTAGACTTTCATTTGAAATAATTTCAGTTTTCCCTTTATTGTCTAAACTTAGCTTGAACATTTTTTAAATATAGATGTGATCAGGATATCTATGAAAGCATGAGATATGCTAGTACAATTATAATGATCAGTAAATAGTTAATTTTAGGTTTAATTTCATTTTCCAGCGTCTGACCCGGCAACCCAACTGGAACATTTGGTCAACAACACATGAATGTGTAAGGACACAGGTAAAATCTCTGGTATACACCAGACCTCTGCTTTTGAAGCATTCCACAGTTGCCTACTGTATTCATGTTTGACTGTAACTCTGGGAAAACATATATTTGTACTGAATGTACTGTAAGCCTGTTACAATCATAGAGAATACTGGATGGGTAACCATGCATAACCAGTGTGTTCTACCATAGTGGGGCATGATTTCCTGGGCATCATACCCAGATGTGGCAGAACACATGATTCTGCATGATGTCACATATCCTGCAATCTTTTCTATTGGTTGTTTAAAAACTGGTTGCCAATTTCTAGGCCTGAATGAACGGAATGCTGTTCGGCAAGAACATATGTGGGAATCTCAAATGCTTGTTCGAAACACAACGCAAGGATGACACATGAAGTTATAGATGAGTACTGTAGATTTTGCTGAGCTGCCTTTTAAATATAGAGTCATAGACCTGTGATGGCAGAAAAGGGCCTTCCTGGCCCATCGAGTCTGCACATTCCCTTCCTTTATCCATTACTCCCCCTCAAGATTCCCCATGTCCTCCCCTTGATAACCCTCTGTGTTTGTCCCAGGCCCTCTTGAATCCCTCCACTGTACTGGCACTCACCACATCCTCCGGCAATCTGTTCCAGGGCTCAACCACTCTCTGTGAAGTAATACTTCCTAACATTTCCCCTAAACCTTCCTCCCTCCACCTTCAGTCCATGCCCCCTAGTTCTTGATTATATCTGCAAGTTATTGACTATAGCCAATGGGAGCTACTCTTTAAGAAAACACTCCTTCATCTTGTTAGAAACTCCTAGAATCAGAACTTGTCACAGCTCTCACTCAATTAGCCATGCTCCTTCTACCTTATGGAATCATTTACAACTATCCCTCAAACTTAACTCCTTTGTCAGTCCTGTGAAATTCAAAGCCCTCCTTGGGCAGTCCTTGCATGATGACTACCTGCTACGCATAAGCTCTTCTGCAACCCCTTGATGTACACCTATTTTATCCTTCCCATACCAGAAGCGTCCTTCAGCATACTTTTGTCTCAGCTTTTCATCATTTCACTTTTTTTCTCTTCTCCCGGCCTTCTATTTTGTGCCTTCTCGCCTATTCTCTATTTCCTTCTGGCTACTCCGACCATTGTCTATTCTGTGCCTCCTCGCCTATTCTCTATTCCCTACTGGCTACACTGACCATTGTCTGATTTAGTACTCTCTGTGTTTTGCTTTGCCAAATTTTATTGCTATGCCCATTATTATAATTTATATCCTCCCTAACCATTTCACTCTTATTTAAGCAATAAGGCATGACCAAGGGTTATGTTAATGGTCTGTTAATCACCTTCTAGGGGTGTACTGTGGCACGAGGTGTAGCTGAGTGCCATATGCCCCTACATGGTGATTAACTGACCATTAACATAATCCCTGGGAGTGCCTTATTGCTATTATAATAAAACATGTTTTTAAACAGTGTTAAACCTTGTTCATCATATGGCTAAGCTCTACATGTATGTTAATAAAAGATTAACATAAGGCTGTTAGAATGTTTGCAGCCAATCAGAAAGCTCCATTTCTCAGACCCTTTTTATAATATGTATTATGGTATGTCCTCCTTCTGTGTTGAATTATCCATGCATTGCAAAAATTGTTATTTTCGATTTGTGTTGTGAACCTGTTATGTTAGGTCTTCCTGCTGCTCCTGGATCATATACATATTATGTAAAATGTGTTATATTGTAGTGTGTTTTGAACCCAGGCCTACCTTGTGAATGAGTTTTACTCAATGGAGCTACACCTGGCTAAATAAAGATTGATTGATTGGTTGTATCTACCTTCCCTGTAAATAAGCTCTTCCCCACTTTATTGATCCACTTCACATACTTGAATGTTTCAATCATGTCCCCTCTTTCTCTTCTTATCTCCAGAGGATACAAATCCAGATCCCTTAACCTCTCCTCATATGCCATACCTCTTAGTCCATGCACCATTTTAATGACCCTTCTCTGCACCCTTTCCATGCCATCTGTGTCCTTTTGTAGATGGGGTCTCCAGAACTGTACCCCATATTCCAGGTATGGCCTCACCATAGATCTGTAAAGTGGCATCAACACCTCCCTCCTTCTGCTGGTTATCCCTCTCCCTATGCACGCCAGCATCCTGTTAGCCTTGCCCACTGCTTTGCTGCACTGGGTCTCCACTTTAAGGTCATTTGCGATTATAATCCCTAGATCCTTCTCCTGCCTGTTTGCTGCCATTTTATTCCCACCCCCATGTGTATGTTAGAAAGCTCATTGTTTTATTGGTTTGATAGTATGTCAATTGCAGAGTTTGCTACTATGCGTAGTTTGATCAATGAAACTGTATAACATTTAAACAAAAGTATAGTGTATTACTATACTCAACAGAGTTCTTCTTGCAGCTATGCATCACAATGAGAACTATGTCAGGCAACAAGCCATTTCTTCAGATGGTGAGAAACGTTTCAATATCCACTACCCGAAGTACAGGAAAGGAGGGTTCATTGTTTCACCTGTTCCTGTTGCAGCAACTTTTGGTAATAAAATAATTAATGGATTTTTTTATTTATTTGGTACTTATGTTTGGCATAAAACTAGTAACACAGAAGTGAAAGGTCTGCCTATTTTCAGATGACAACAAGAAAAGTCCCCCAAGGATCCATCTTAGGCCCTATCTTGTTTTCTCTGTACATTAATGACTTAGATGCTAACATATCTACGTCCAATCTGCACTTTTTTGCAGATGATACTATGTTGTATACTTCTGGCTCATCGTTATCTGAAGTCAAGGGAGTGCTTCAAGCGGACTTCGCACAACCTGAGCATAATCTAATAAAGGCAAAGCTTCTGCTCAATGCTAAGAAGACTAAAGCGATGATATTCTCCACAGTGCTGTCACAGGCCCCCAATACCCTTGTCCAAGACTTCATTGTCACCACGCTAAACGAGCCTCTGGAAGTTGTAACCAAATTTAAATATCTAGGTATCTGGATCGACAATAAATTATCTTTCAGTGACCACGTCGAAGATGTCTCTAGAAGATTAAAAGCAAGGTTAGGTTTCTTCTACAGAAATAGGTCCCTTTTCCCCCTTGAAACTCGAAACAAGCTTGTACAGGCCACTTTTCTCCCCCTACTCGACTATGGCGATGTAATCTATTCCTCCACCACTCTTGCAAATCTAAGTAAACTGGACATCCTTTATCACTGTGCGTTACGGTTCATTACCAACTCCCCTTACCGTTCGCGCCTACTATATACGAGCTGTTGGTTGGACATCCTTACTACTAGACGCCTGCTCCATGCTGGGCTATGGACTCTTAAACTGCTTCTGCAGAAATTGCCAAACTATCTCTCTTCCCTTATTAGTATCTCACATAGTGCATACTCGTTAAGAAAATCTGACTTTATTATGCTTGACATACCAAGGACGCGGACTTCCTTTGGTAAGCGATATTGCATATGCCCTTCCTCCATTTGGAACCAATTACAAACCGTATTGAAACTAACTAGCACAGTTTCAATAAACTTCTACAAATCGCTAAGTTCAGCCAAAATAAAAGACACCTGTAACTGTCATTAAGTCTCTTCCTTCCCCATGTGTGCCATATTTATCCACTGGTAAGGTATAATTGATTTGTCATATTAACTGCTTTCCCTTCCCCTTCTACTCCTGGCTTTATCTTTGCTTACGCTCCACTGCTACTCTATCAAATCACTCCTCCCCCCCCATATCAGTTGTAGACTGTTGTTTGTTCTAGCTTCCAAAATACTGTATATGTATTGCACACACCAGTTATCATGTTTCATTTATCAGTATGCAATCTGTAAGTCGCTTCCCTGTCTCATATCAATGTTTACCAGCCTGTATCATGTAACGTGCATTTCATGTATATACTGTTATTACCTATCTGTGTTTGTACTTTAAGTGTTTATGTCACAGGGCCTCCTTGTGAATGAGCTTGCTCAATGGAGTTTTCCTGCAATAAACTTGAACTTGAACTAGCCACATATGTGGATGTGGCTCAGCGGTGGGCATCAAACAATAAATACAGTTTGGATCACGAAAAGCAGGGCTGGAAGACTATAGTCTAGAGGTTAGAGTAATGAGCTGTGAATGAGCTTGTTGCATCCAGCATGCCTATGGTTGTTTCCCACAACCTCCACTTGCATACTGTGTGACTCTGAGCAACTCACTTTACAGTCACCATCTCATTTTGAGTGTTGTCCTGCTTTAAGACTTTTCTTTATGAGTACTCACCAATAACACTTTGATTCAAATGGCGTTCCACTTTTATCACTTTTGTCAGTGGTATATACATACAGCATCTCATTTGCATTGGTATCTCGTGTCTGATCATTCTTATCTATGATATTTATGTACAACACCTCATGTACAGTAATAACTTACTTCTAGTCAGTTTGCAAGTTGAATGTGCATGTAAATTACAGAACATGAAAAATGAACTGTTCTTGTGAGTGTTCTCACCTACTATTATGACCCACAGAGACTGGTCAAGGTTACCGGCCACATTGCCATGACCGGCAGAGCTCCCAAGGATTATGTCCCCCCATCCATGGGTGGAGATGCGGTGGTGTGCCATCCAGTGGAACATGATCTTGGAAGGGATCGTGTACTAATGGGGGACATGGTACCAGTAGGCATCCTCATCCTTGGGACAGTCTATCACACACCACCCCTTCCCCCCATCCCTAGTAGGAGTGCAGTCCTTGTGATGCTCAATCCCTCTCCCCCCCCTTTCTCGGCCCATATGATTTGTCATCAGCTGCTGTCCGCTGGTATGTTATCACACCAAAATGACCCAGATGAAAGTAATATGTTAAAAAAAGTCATAACATTTAATACAATTTCTTCATTACATATACGCACTAGGGCACTCCATGTGGTGTGTTATGTCAGCAATACGACAACACGTGGTGTGAGTTACAACCATCTAACACACATCCTCAGTATGGCTTGCTGTGCTAATTAATGGGGTCTGTGTATTCTAAATGTTGTTTATAAATTTAGCCATGCGCTTCACAATTGTAAGGAATGGCTAAAAAAGAATCAGATTGATTGAAATCATTTGCCCATTTAATAATGCCAAATAGTTTTTTGCTGATTAATTCTTATCTTATGCCCGACTGCAGTTTGTGAGGAACGGTATAAGTGGGTGCCAAGAGTCTTGTGGATGACAATGATCTACTGTTCTTTCCGTTGTGACTACAGTGGACACTTCTTTTTTTTTAGACTTGTACTTATTAGAAATACTTATTGTTTGGGAAAGAGTCAGAATAGGGCATGGGGGGGGGCTTTCACTGCACCACCATCAAAACGTTCCACTGTGTGTGTGTGTGTGTGCGTGTGTGTAGGGTAGGGGGGATGGGGAGCACAGCCCAGCAATCGCCAAAATGTAACTGCAAGAAACAGTTACACAGTCGATCATTGACTAGCAACGGTCATGCTCTCAGCAATTTTTGGGCATCCGCAAACTGTAGCTGAACCCAATCTTATGAAAGTACTATGCACTTTGTTGCTGACAAGAAATAACTTACCCAACATGTACTTTTGATATATATAGGATATCTCGGAAGAGGTAGTCCGATGTACTTGTAACCGTCAACAAGAGTACAGTTAAATGGAAAACAGAAAGGCATTGCCCCCACCGCTGGCATCAGCATTCCATCGCCCAGAAAAAAGTGATGCAGTTGCTTCTCATGTGTCTGTTTTAACAAATAAAGTGAGCTTAAAAATAATTAAAATTGACAGAACTAAGAAACAACTTCCAACGGATACAGACGTTAGACTGGTGGATGCAAAGGACAACAAAGTTTAGTTATGAATAAGACTTCAAAGTTTATTGGAAAATAACAGGTCAACCATGTACCTGATAAAACATAAACCATGAATGGAACATGGACTACATGAATACATAGAATGCCTTTATTTAAAAAACAGCCATGCGCAGAACGTCACAACTACATGTATTAGTGTCAACAACATTTTTTATGTTTGCTTGCACGCATGTGCAAGAAACATAGTGCCATCATCTCAGTTTTTCAGAGGTGTGTCAGCATCTTCCAATTCAGTCAGTGTGTTTGCAGGCGTGGTCACAGTTCTCCAATCACTGCTGGAGCTGTCTATGACAGCAGTTGAAAATGCAGTGGCATACACTTGAAAGAGGGAGCTACGTTCAGTGAGCAGCTCCCCCCCCTACACACACAAACACAGATCAACTGTGTTGGTTACCTGATAGATTGCTGTAGTCTTGTCTAGCTTAGAGAGACAAGCCACACATCATTACTTTAACAAACTGTTCCCTGCCACAGCAGGACCACCAAAATGTGTGGGTGCCTTACAGTCCTTACACACACCAGCTCTCCAAAGCACACCTTCATGGACTCCATGGGTTCTAATCCTCCAGGAAAAAAATACCTCAGCATTTGATGTGAAAACTCAGACTTTGTTGTATGTGTAATTCCAAGCGTTTTCTCTTACTAGACTCTGTCGATGTGAACTCTCCGCTGCTAAAACCTATGCAAACGAACTTGAGCGTACTGTACTACCTGCAGCTGAAGCAAAGAACAGCCAGAATGCACAAAGGAGAACATACTGCTATGCATTTCAGCAGCAGCCAGTGGGGGGAGGTTTTCATGACTGAAGCACTTTAATGCACCTTTTAGTGCTGTCATATACACACCCCTGTGTGGTAATTCACTAAACTGCACACTTAGTCTGGTAATGCAGCTTCAAAATATTTTTTTTTCCTCTGAATTGCCATGAGCTGGCATTTTTATGTGACTGCAGAAACAAGATGCTGTATGTCAGCCATGTGTCTGCATTCCCACTCATCCCCTCACACCTCTCAAACAAAGCCACTGGTGCTACTGAATTGAGAAGAGTTACATGGATTTCGAAGTTGTGCCAGATACACTGCACATTGTCTCATCTACTCTCTTTGTTTCAACCCTCCACCTCCACTTCTCTTGGGCAAGCATGAAGGCTAGTTCACACTAGCACATTCAGATACTTAATAATTCACACTTCCTTTCAAATCAGGGAAAGGCATGTTGTTGGTCTATTACACTATGAAAACAAGCATTTGTCAATGCTGAACGTTCACTTGCAGGTATTTGCAGAGGTATTTGGCACTTGGACATGGCTTAAAAAAATCAGTGACAAAGAAGTACAAGCATTTGTCAATGCCAAATGTTGCTTGCTTCTATGTGCTGTTTAGGTATTTGGAAGTCATTGGAGTGCAAATATTGAAAATTTCGCGAACTTACGAGCGTGACGAGAACTGCGCAATGCACACTTGTAAAACAGTCATTTTAAGGAATTTTTTCACTGAATTTTCAACATAGCCATTTTAAGACCTTTGCTCATGAACAGTGTCACTGTGATTTTCTTAATGTGTCCCATACATTGAGTTCAGACACCGACTGCACCATTGTACGTTACATGGGCGGAAACACGTTTTGGGCAGGATGTGAAAATTGACAGCTGTACTGCTCATAAGGAGGTGTGGTAAAATGGCAATGTTGAAAATCTGGAGTGGAAATATTGAAAATTCACAAACCTACGAGCGTGTGTATGAACTGCGTAACGCACGCTCGTAAAACAGTAATTTTTAAGAATTTTTTCACCAAATTTTCAACATAGCCATTTTAAGACCTCTGCTTATGAACAGTGTCATGGTGATTTTCTTAATGTGTCCGATACATTGATTTCGCACACCGACTGCACCATTGTGCGCTACATGGGCGGAAACACATTTTGGGCAGGATGTGAAAAATGACAGCTGTACTGCTCATAAGGAGGCATGGTAAAATAGCAATGTTGAAAATATGGAGTGAAAATATTGAAAATTCGCAAACTTACAAGCGTGCGTAGGAACTGCGCAATGTAGGCTTGTAAAACAGTAATTTTTAGGAATTTTTTCACCAAATTTTCAACATAGCCATTTTAAGACCCCTGCTCATGAACAGTGTCACTGTGATTTTCTTAATGTGTGCCATACATTGAGTTCGCACACCGACTGCGCCATTGTGCGTTACATGGGCGGAAACATGTTTTGGGCAGGATGTGAAAAATGACAGCTGTACTGCTCATGAGGAGGTGTGGCAAAATGGCAATGTTGAAAATCTGGAGTGAAAATATTGAAAATTTGAGAACTTACGAATGTGCGTAGGAACTGAGCAATGCATGCTCGTAAAACAGTCATTTCTAGGAATTTTTTCCCCAAATTTTCAACATAGCCATTTTAAGACCTCTGCTCATGAACAGTGTCACTGTGATTTTCTTAATGTGTCCCATACATTGAGTTCAAGATATCACCGCGCTAGCGCTACATGGTGGAAACATTTTGGGCAGGATGTGAAAATGACAGCTGTACTGCTTATGAGGAGGTGCGTAAAATGGCAATGTAGAAAATTTGGAGTGAAAATATTGAAGATTGCAACTACGGCGTGCATAAGAACTGTACAGCACACACGATAAACAGTCATTTTAGGAATTTTTCACCACATTTTCAACATAGCCATTTTAAGACCTCTGCTCATGAACACTGTCACTGTGATTTTCTTAATGTGTCCCATACATTGATTTTGCACACCGACTGCGCCATTGTGTGCTACATGGGCAGAAACACGCTTTTGGGTGAGATGTAAAAATGACAGCTGTACTACTCATAAGGAGGTGTAATAAAATGGCAATGTTGAAAATCTGGAGTGAAAATATTGAAAATCGTGAACTTATGGCGTGCATAGGAACTCATAACCTACGCTCGTAAAAGCGGTCATTTTAGGATTTTTCCACCAATTTTCAAAATAGGCTTTTGAGAGCCCAATTTGCGAACGCTGGCATTGTTGTTTGAGCATCGGGCCCAAAGGTGATTTCACGCAGTGACTGCGAAATCACCCTTCCGGCCCGAATAACGCCATTACAGTGACAGAATTCATGAGAAGGGGTCCCAAAAAACCCATGTTGAAAATTTGGTGCAAAAATTCCAAAAAATGCCTAAGATATGTGACAAAGTTGAAAAAAACCCTTCTAGCCCTTTATACAGCTTACTGGCATTTCCTCAGTTCGCGGTTGGCTTTGAAGAGTGCAGACGTGTTCCTGGTCCAGCGATGATCGTCGCACCGAGCTCTGGAGGTAAGTATGGGGTGAGGGGGTGGGAGGCAGGTGCGAGTGGGTGGTGCGGGTTGTGGGAGGAGGGTGGGCAACCGCGCGGGACCGTTTTAATTTACAGGTTTTCTTTTTCTATAATTGACGATGTGGGATGTTTGCCACGATGGGGTGGGCTCCCAGCATGGTAGAAGGATGGCTGGGGGCTGTGGAGCCAGCGGGATTGGGCACCCCGTTGGCAGATGACGCAGGACGTTTGCCATACTGGGGTGGGCTCCCAACATGGCAGCAAAGATTTTGGGGGGCTGTGATGCGCTGCAAGCACACAGCGGTGGTTTTCTTTGAAGAGAAGACCACCGCTGTCATACACAGCACTGCAGCAATTGGTGCAGGACTGCCACGCCTGCTCAACAGAGCAGGGGATTGCACAGGGCAGGCACACCTCCAAAGTGTCCCATTCTCCCAAGACGTTCCTTGCGCATGCACGCAAGCGGACGTAAAAACCAAAAACAAATGATGGACTTTAGAGGACACAGTAGCAGTGCTATCTCATTGATTTTGCATTTTCCTGTAACTCTAATGCAAATTTTCCTCCCCCCCCCATACATTTTATTATTTCACATGAAGCAGAATTGCTCTGATGCCCCTGAAGCAAGTGATTATTTACCCTTTAATGGACCAACATAGATATAACAACAAGAACAAAGTGCTCTAGCTTTCGGACCAACCAGTCCTTCTTCAGAAGCTCATGGCAGTTGCTTAGAAAATACAATACTTATAACAGCTAGATAATGCAGAGAAAAGCAGAAACAAATCCCCATTGATTTAAAATACTCATTTAAAAAAAAAAAAAAAAAACAGAAGATGATGTCAGAGAAATTTAACAGTACCATACTGCCTTCAGCCAGAAGCAACCTTGGGTTAAACGTGCTTGGTGGAACACACATACAAAGAATCCTACTGCATATAAATTTAATTGACATAAGATAACACTGCTGAAGCAAATAACTCCTAAATCAAGCTGTGAGTGTCACAGTTAGTATAAGGATGTGATTACTGAAAGCAACCCCACCCAGATTAAAGACAAACTAAGATTGTTATAGGGCTCATGAAGTTTCAATGTCTGCATTATAGACAAGAATTTACCAGTAAAGTTGTCTTAAAGACATAAGTGCACACTGTGTGATGTTAAAACCTAGCTGGACCTGTCACCCAGCTGTACTCTCCAGCTAGATATAAGGCCCAAGAAATTTCAAAAACCTCAGGACTATATAAATGATAATTTAAATATAAATTGATAATATTAGTGTCAAACAAAAAACTCTAGTCGAGGAACCTCAAGGAATTAAGACCACTTAGCCTGATATGTACTGATGTCAATATATACTGAGAATGTAACAACTTGATGTACCACAAGTGTCTAAGGAATCTGAAAAAGAGATAACAATTTAATTTCTCTCCTCCTCTTCATACAAACAATACACCCTAACCCACCCCACATCACCATAATGTGGGTGGGGGAGATACATAGCTTTAAGGAGATGTTGTCTCTCTCTCTCTCTCTCTCTCCCCCTTTTTTTTCCATTCTCTCTCTCTCTGTCTCCTACAGACACACACACACACACACACACACACTCTCTCTCTCCTAGTGAACCTATATTCACTTCAGTCACTGCAATTGTTCCCCAAAGGAATTCAACTTGTCATGAAATCCTGAGTAAAAGGGCTTATGTCTGATGCCCCTGTAACCAATGCAAGTCAATGGGAACAATTTCCTGTAAATAACTCCTATAGATCTGGGAGCCCTGCTGTATGTAGTCTGCCAGGTCTTACAATATAATTCTTATTTTAATGCAGTGCATTCAAAAAATATACTGAAGCAAATGGTTTGTTGCCTTTACTGAACCAACATACATGGATGTTACAAAAGAACAAAGTGTCTAAGTGTTTGGCCCAACAAGGTCTTCTTCTGAAGCTTACATGAGTAAACTTACAAGGGATGTTCTAGCCTGTGTGACAATGGTTTCAACTATGCCACTGAACTTGAAAAAACAGCAATTAAATAACTTAGGATAATGCAGGATATATAAATGAAATCAGCGCCATGTGAAGGCATTGTTGTCATGTCAAAGACAGCAACAGTACAGCAGCTACCTGAATTCACCTGCTTTTAATTGCTGTTTTAAAAGGGGATTTTTTAAATATCCTGTAAATAGTTTCACAATAATTCCTCATACCTTTTACCAAGTGTCTGCTCTACATAATTCAATGGTTGGCAGCTCCTCCACAGCACATAAATGAACAGAGACTATTTTAGTTGTCATTTTTCATATCTCGCCCAAAATGTGTTTCCGCGCATGTAGAGCACAATGGCGCAGTTGGTGTGCAAAATCAATGTTTGGGACAGATTAAGAAAATCACAGTGACACTGTTCATGAGCAGAGGTCTTAAAATAGCTATGTTAAAAATTTGGTGACTAAAGTTCATAAAATGACCATATTATGAGCGAGCATTGCGCAGTTTCCACGCACCCTCATAAGTTCATGAATTTGTAATATTTTCAGTCCAGATTTCCACCACTGGCATTTTTCTACATTCCCTTATGAACAGTACAGCTGTCATTTTTCACACCATGGCCAAAAATGTGTTTTCGCACTTCCAGCCAAGAAATGCATGGTCACTGTGGGAAATCACTGTTTGGGACAGATTAAGAAATCACCATGACATTGTTCACGGTGGAGGCCCAAAATGCCTGTGTTAACAATCTGCTGTAAAAAATCCCCAAACTAATTACATTACGGGTGTGCGTTGTGCAGTTTCTATGCTCACTCATGACTTCACCAGTTTTTCTGATATTTTCACTCCAGATTTTCATTATTGCCATTTTTTTTCACCTGCCCATGAACTTTTTCACATCCTGTTCGAAATGTGTTTTCACAACTGTGGCACCAAATGGCGTAGTCACTGTGCAAAATCAGCTTTCAGCTAACAAACTGATATTGCCACTGTTCATAAGGTGGGGGTCACAAAAAAACAATGTTGAAAATTTTGAGCGAAAATACCAATGAACGTCTGAGGTGTTACCTGTAGAGACTGACAGGCCTCAGGGTGTGACTAGGGTTATGCGCCTGTAATGCTCATGCCATTCCACCCCCACCCACACCCTGCAGCCAGTGAGAGGCATTGAGTTGTGCCTTAGACTCTTCGGCCTCAAAGTTCACCCCATTCTCCTATACTGCACCCATCTCACCATATTTCCTAATAGAATGGGGTCAACATAAGGGCCAAAGACCCCAAGGCACACAGTGACACCTGTCGGTGTCTGCAGGGTAGGGTGTGGTGAAATGCCATAGCCGTTATGCCTGATGACCCAAAGGCACACCCCAGTGCCTGTCAGTATCTGCAGGGTGGTGGTGGGGTTGGCTTCAGTTCAATACTTCACTGCCATTCCTATTATGCAGCTCTGTAACTCCTACACTACCAGTGCCAATACCAGCAAGCAAACATTCGACATTGACAAATGCTTGTTTCTTTCTGTCTTGGAAAGTACATTTAAAAAACTTTATCTTCAATTGTTTATTACATATGCAAACGAATAAAACTTTTACTGAATTTTATTTTTGATTGTTTACTATATAGGCAAATGATTAAAACTTTGATCAAGGTCTGGGTACTTAACTCCACAGTACTCTGCTGATAGGAATGTGGTCCGTATTCTGGTCACTGCGCACGATGGAACAGGCACCCTCACATGCTTACCGAGGTACCCCCAGCACCAGCGCACAAACTGACAGTACATAGTGCCTGAAATAATAACAATCAAAGTAGTGTCACCATGCTTGACCAATATAATTATTAGAAAACTGATACTGAGTATGAAAGTTAAAGAAATGCATATATTGATGTTTCCTGTCTCACACTTACTCGTGCATTGCCTGCCCTTGGTATCCACCATGGTACTGGCGGAAAGGAAAATATGCAGTCTGAAGCACCCAGAAGTCTAAACAAACAGTCTGGAAACCTGGGTGAGAGGTAATACAGACATTGTCTCCTGCTCAATGAAGTACCTCTGCAATCTCAAGGTAGCAGACAGACTGCAAAACCAATTCCGTGGGCATACAGTTCTGGCAACTGCACCTGATAAATGAAAGTACAGAAGTATGAAAGTCACATGTTACCTATGCATGAAATATAAGTATACATAGTGGATATACAATGGGCTGAGCCCAAAAAATGCAATTTATCATCAACTGTTACGGAGCAGGACAATAACTCAGGAGTGGAAGCGCCGCGAGTGACTTGAGAAAATCCAATCCAAATTTAAGTGACGATAAATTGGATATTACGTGTAAGGCTATTGTATGTCTGATATATAGATTAGTCATTTACAAGTTATGGCTTTAAAATCTGCATTGTGCTAAAGATTTTGATGCATTTCTGTAATTTTACCGGCTTGATGCAGTGCTGCACTGGGAATTGTGATGTCATTAATATTGTGGAGGCTGCTCTCTGATTGGTTAAGTATTCTGCAGTAATGACAGTAATTTAAAAAAAAATTATTATGTCAACAGTAACAATTATATTTTTTGATATCTTGCTTTGACTAATGTCACTAAGAAATCTTTTCTTTATCTTGTAATTTTTAACCCCCCCCCCACTACGCTTGTATATAATGTATATAAACACAACAGGAGTGGGGTTGAAAATTACAAGATAAAAAATATATCTTAGAGACATCAGCAACAGCAAGATATCAAAAAATATCATTATGTTTGCTTGCACGCATGTGCAAGAAACACAGTGTCATCATACGAGTTTTCCAGGGGTGTGTCAGCCTCTTCCAATTCAGTCAGTGTATTTGCAGGCGCGGTCGCAGAGCGCCAATCACTGCTGAAGCTGACTATGACAGCTGAAAAAATGCAGTGGCATACAGTTGAAAGGGAGAGCTCCGCTTGAGTGGAGCAGAGCCTCCCCCCAACACGCTGCCGGGCCAGCATGCACGCACACCGAGTGCTGTCCCAATGAAAAGCGGTGCATGGAGTCTGCCAACAGCTCATTTTGGAGCAAGCGTGACCTGTCACAGTATTTTGTCACAGCATGTGTTCTGAAGGAATGGGTTGGTGCAGCATACGAAGGTCATACGAAGGCTACTGCATTTTGGTTCCCTCACAGCTAAATGAGTGTGCTGAGATAGCCTTGATAAAACTTGAAGTGTGTGTATTTTTCCCCAAAAGCCCCTTGTAAAAAAAAATTGAAAAGACTATTTTCTTGCGTTCCCTGGAGATAATGATATCTTTATATTTTTTCTGTAGTCCTTTGGCGGCGGTGCCCAATCCCCGTCGACTGAACGCCCAAGTCCTTGTGCCACGCTGGGAGCCCACCCCAGCGGGCAAACGTCCTGCACAATGTCTTTTTTTAAACCTGTAAAATAAAACTGTCCGCCGGAGCGCCTTCCAACCCTCCCACAACCCGCACCACCCACTGCGCACCCTGCCTCCCACACCCCACCCCATACTTACCTCCGGACTCGCGCGATGATCTTCGGTGGACCGGGAACATCGGCCTGCACCTCTTCAAAGCCGACTGTGAACTGAGGAAACGCCGTAAGCTGTATAATGGGTTACATAGGGGTTTCAACTTTATTGCATATCTCGGCATTTTGATTCAGATCATGGTATTTACCCTTCGACTAGATCACTGTCATGAGCAAAGAGTTCGCCCGGAGAGTGATTTCGGCGCAGTGACCGCGCAGTGACTGAAACACCCTTCAGGCCTGAATACCACCATGACAGTGACATCAATCATGAGAAGGGGTCCCAAAAACTCCATGTTGAAAATTTGGTGCCAAAATTCCAAAAAATGACTGTTTTACGAGGGTGCATTGCGCAGTTCCTACGCAGGCTCGTAAGTTCGCGAAATTTCAATATTTTCACTCCAGATTTTCAATATTGCCATTTTACCACACCTTCTTATGAGCAGTACAGCTGTCATTTTTCACATCTCACCCAAAATGTGTTTCCATCCATGTAGCGCAGAATGGCGCAGTCGGTGTGCGAAATCAATGTACGGGACAAAGTAAGAAAATCACAATGACACTGTTTATGAGCAAAGGTCTTAAAATGGCTATTTTGAAAATTTGGTGAAAAAATTCCTTAAAATGACTGTTTTACGAGCGTGCGTTGCTCAGTTCCTACACACGCTCGTAAGTTTGCAAAATGTCAATATTTTTATTCCAGATTTTCAAAATTGCCATTTTACCACACCTCCTTATGACCAGTACAGCTGTCATTTTTCACATCTCGCCCAAAACGTGTTTCCGCCCATGTAGTGCACAATGGCGCATTCGGTGTGCGAAATCAATGTACGGGACACATTAAGAAAATCACAGTGATACTGTTCATGAGCAGAGGTCTTAAAATGGCTATTTTGAAAATTTGGTGAAAAAATTCCTAAAAATGACTGTTTTACGAGCATGCGTTGCAGAGTTCCTATGCACGCTCGTAAGTTCACAAATTTGTAATATTTGCACACCAGATTTTCAACAGTGCCATTTTACCCCACTTCCTTATGAGCAGTGCTGCTACCATTTTTCACATCTCGCCCAAAATGTGTTTCTGCACATGTAGCGCACAATGGCGCAGTCGGTTTGAGAAAACAATGTTTGGGACAGATTAAGAAAATCACAGTGACACTGGTCATGAGCAGAGGTCTTAAAATGGCTATGTTGAAAATTTGGTGACAAAACTCCATAAAATGACTGTGCTACGAGTGAGCATTGCGCTGTTTCCACGCACCCTCGTAGGTTCATGAATTTGTAATATTTTCAGTCCAGATTTTCACCAGTGGCATTTTTCCACACCTCCTTATGAACAGTACAGCTGTCATTTTCCACAACATGGCCGAAATGTGTTTTCACACTTTCAGTGCAGAGGTGCGTGGTCGCTGTGGGAAATCATTGTTCGGGACAGATAAAGAAAATCACACTGACACTGTTCATGATCGGAGGTCCCAAATGCCTGTGTTAACAATCTACTGTAAAAAATCCCAAACTAGTTACATTACAGGTGTGCGTTTATAGTTTCTATGCACGCTCGTGACTTCACCAGTTTTTTTAAGATTTTCACAGCAGATTTTCAACATTGCCATTTTTTACACCTCCCCATGAACAGTACCGCTGTCATTTTTCACATCCTGTTCGGAATGTGTTTTTGCACCTGTGGTGCCAAATGCCATACTCGCTGTGCAAAAGCAGTTTTTGGCTAACAAACTGATACTGCCACTGTTCATGAGGTGGGGGTCACAAAAAAACCATGTTGAAAATTTGGAGTGAAAATACCAACAAATGCCTGAGGTGTTAGGGTTTCCAACCATAATGCCCCACCCTGTAGAGTATGACAGGCATCAGGGGTGTGACTTGGGATTCTTGCCTGTCATGCTCATACCATTCCACCCCCACCCAAACCCTGCAGCCAGTGAGAGGCATCAAGGTGTGCCTCGGACTCTTCAGGCCCAAACTTCACCCCATTCTCCTATACGCCCCATTTCACCATATTTCCTGATGGAATGGAGTGCGATAAGGCCAAAGACCCTAGCACACCGTGACACTTGTCAGTGTCTGCAGGGTAGGGTGAGGTGAAATGGCGTGGTCATTATGCCTGACGACCCAAAGGCACACCCCAATGCCTGCCACTCTCTGCAGGGTGGTGGTAGGGTTGGCTTCAGTTCAATACTTCGCTGCCATTCCTATTATGCAGCTCTGTAACTTCTACACTGCCAATGCCAGTGCCAGCAAGCAAACATTCGGCATTGACAAATGCTTGTTTTACTGTTGTCACAATGGATATTCTTTTGAAGTTACTGTCATAAAGGACATAATGAACCAATCAGATAGCAGCTTCTACAATGCTGACGACTTGTGAGTGGGCAGGACTTTCATAACTCACTCGTAGCTCTGTCAGTTATGAGTTGTGATCCTGCACCATCATTCTTGAAGATAAATGGAATATCATGACTCAGCCCACAGTAACACTACTGAGTGCAGTGGGACCACAATAACTGGTGAGTGATGATGTTAGTGGAAATGAGGAGCCAAGTATCTCATTGAATGCTGGTGACATTACAGAGGACTAAAATCAGGATTAAAATACGCACCAGTCAACACAACATTGCTGAATGTCAATAAGGGTGGATAAGCACCATAGTCTGGAATACTTTTTTATCAGGGGTAGGGGAGTGACTTATAAATACTCTATATAAGGGCAAAGCAGAGGTTGCCCCATACACGAACGTCAGTAAGGCCTTTGAGACTGTGCCCATGTGATCAGAGAGAAAGATGGTGTGGTGTATAAACAAATTATTTCTGGACAGGCAGTATATGGTGATAGTGTTGTCTGAGCTGACATCACACATAGCAGTAACCTTTGATGTACCGCATGGGTAATTCTTAGGAGAAGTTCCATGGAACATATTCATATCAGCCTTATTTAATGTGGTAAGCAGCATGATCAATGTATCTGCACCACTTATATGGTTTCCCTCAGATAAGCCACCACACCACTTCCGAGTCTTTGAACAACATCATTACAGAGTATGGCGTGGTATGGCCATGACCAAGACCTGATGAGTGCAAAGCTGATGTGGAATACAAGCTGAACTGTGTTTCAATATGATGATTCATTACAGCTGTATTGAAGGTGTAAGCTGCTATTTAATTGAATCAGGGCTATACTAGCATGGTCAGCATGACCACAGTGGCACCTGGCTCATTGCTGCCAGGATCTAATAATAATGTTCTTCCACCATTACTATATCAACGCATGTTGTTGTTCGTCATTCATCAGAAAAGTCCATCAGCAGTAATAGAGAATACGATGCATTTAGGAGGCATCAACGTGCCATGATGATGCAGGAGTGTATGTTAGGTATTGATGTAACTGTATAAGTGCTTACCGGTCACTACTGCTCTATCGATGAGTTTGCTCAGCTTCAGTCTGAGGCAGGGAATTGTTTCTCTGTGCCTCATACTCTTCTTGAGTCGTATAAGGCTCGAATCGGTAACGCTGTATATCTTGGAAGGCATAACCACTAGCCTGTGGTGCCTCCTCTGCATCATCATCATCATACTCCAATGATGAGTTGTCTGATGAGTATTCAACTATACTTAATCTATCCGATTCATTCATTCCTTAAAGACAACAAAGAGATTATGTGGGTCCAGTGACTGCCAACTCATTATAACATTGGCAGACCACAATGTAACAACAGATTCTCAAAATACAATATGTCATGTGAAACAGTTACATAGACGAGACTGAGTAGGGATATCTCTCTGATGATTCACAGTTACTCTGAGTCCCCAAATAGTACCAAACATATAGGAAAATTTGGGCATACAACCGAGCACACGGAGAAAGGCACACAGTTACACATACATACATGCTGCGAACTGCTGCACACTCACAAACAGGCATCCACAAACAAGCACACACACACAAACACATACACATACACACATCCATACAGCAGAAAGCAGCATACTTCACAGTTGCGCACATATCAGGATTTGAACCCGGTTCTAGCTGACAGCTAGAAGGACCAGACCTCGGTGCATTTTTTATAAACAGTAAGGATCTACATGCCAGCTGCTACTCAATGAAGGCCCACTCACCCACACACACAATCGGACAGCCACCAACAAGTTCACATCAAGCATCAATTGCACACACACAAACACACACACCCATACAGCAGAAAGCAGCATACCTCACAGTTCAGCACCTACCTTGATTTGAACCCGGTTCTTCTAGCTGACAGCTAGAAGGACCAGATCTCGGTGCATTTTTTGGTAAACAGTAAGGATCTGCATGCCAGCTGCTACTCAATGAAGGCCCACTCACCCACACACACACACACAATCCAGCAGCCACAAACAAGCTCACATCAGGCATCAATTGCATGCATACACACAAACGAGCACACACACACCCATACAGCAGAAAGCAGCACTTCACAGTTGCGCAGCAACCAGGGTTTGAACCCGGTTCTAGCTGACGGCTAGAAGGACCAGATCTCAGTGCATTTTTTATAAACAGTAAGGATCTGCATGCCAGCTGCTACTCAGTGAAGGCCCATTCACCCATACACACACAAATCGGGCAGCCACCAACAAGCTCACATCCGGCATCAATGATATATACACACACACACACACACACACACATATGCACAGACAAACAAACACACACATGCACAGAAACACATTCATACAGCAGAAAGCAGCATACTTCACAGTTGTGCACCTATCAGGATTTGAACCCGGTTCTAGTTGATAGCTAGAAGGACTAGACCTCGGTGCATTTTTGGGTACACAGTAAGGATCTGCATGCCAGCTGCTACATAGTGAGGGCCAACTCACATATACATACACTCAGGCATCCACCCACAAAATCAGTAAGGATCTGCATGACAACTGCTACACAAGGAAGGGCCATACACTCACACACGCAATCAGGCATGCACCTGCAAACTGACATCTACCCACAGTTACACATATCTATACATTCACAGACACATGTACAAACACACACAGGCACATGCACGGACATACAGTTCGGAGGGTAGCCCGTGTATTAAGCAACCTCAATTGAGCGCTTTCAAAAAGGGTGACTCAATCACAACGCTTTTACATAGGGCTACTGGGAAGGGAGGGCAACTGGATTGGGGTCAGAGAATATATAGTGACAGGATGTCACTATATGTATACACATGCATGGGGGAGGACCACATGCGTGCGACAGGCAGAAGGAGAGGGAGGGTTTGTGGGGCATAGTGTGGTTGTGGGTTGCCGAGCTAGCTGTGTGGTGTGGTGGGTTGGTGGCAGCCTAGGGTTGAGAGGGTGGTGGGTTCAGTTCCAGGTGCCCACTCGCTTTTTGCGCCAGTCAATTTTTTTTCCCCATCATTTTGCACCCCCCCAGACTTGCATCCCCCCTGGAATTAAGAATCCTTTAGTAGGGGTGTGTAGGGGGAGCAGCCCCCCGCATAAAAAGGAAAATGCATGTATCTGGCTCCTTTTTGCTAGCACCGCAAGTCTACATCGCCAAAATTCATTTTCAGCAATGTAGATTCACCCAAACGATGATCACTGTTATGCAGTCGCCATTATCACACAGAACCCAATTGGAGACAGGCACATAAACATACGTACAATAGAAAGCAGCATACCTCACTGTTGAGCAACTTCAGTAATTCGAATACAGTTCCAGCCGATTCATAGAAGGGCCAGACCATGATGCATTTTTGTATACAGAAATGATCTTGATACTAGCCAGTACAAAAAGAAGGAGCACACACACACACACACACACATGTACAAACATAGGTAGAGCAGTAATATGAACACTCAGTCACTCGCTAACCTATACATTTGGACAGTCATTATAGCAGAAAGTTGTAGGGCAAAGAAACACAGCAACAACAGCGCAGAATGTACAACATTTTATCATATCTAGGCCTCACATAGAGTACTGTGTACAGACCTGGAGAAAACACATTCGTAAGGTCAGAGAATGCAAACAGAGAGAGAGTATACACTATAGACACATACAAACACCTCATTGGCCCAAACAGAGTACGATATAAGGGAGAAATGTTCCAGTAGAATACTGAGGGAGGTCATTTTACAGCTGTTTAAAATGTGGTGAGACCACAACTGGAGTACTGCGTCCAATTCAGGAGGCATCATGTGAGAAAGGTCATAGACGAGTTGAAGGCAAAGCAAAGAAGGTAGACAGAAATGGTGAAGGGCAGGCATGAAAGATCTGTGAAGAAAGACTAAACAAATCAAACAGTGGAACAAACGCAGTGATGTCCAGGAAGCAATGTGGTGAGGGTTCTGAAGTTCAGTTTGATCAGACATCATATTAGGAAGGGATAAGCTTGGCAGAGTGAGCGGATCAAGAGGTCCTTGTGTGACACCCACGTCTATGTACAATATAGGGGGGCAAAGTATGTAGATAGAGGGTGGATGACTCAGGGGTTAGACAAACAATTTTAAAAAAAAGAGAGGGTGGTGGATGCTTGGAATGGCCTAACAGATGAGGTGTTAGGCCCTTACCTGATCACAGTAACCAAGAAGCTGAACATACACAATGTTGTCCTTGCGATAATGAGGTAGGGGGGACTGAAGCTCCCTTTGCGCAAACAACATATTATGAACTGATAAGTAGGGAAAACTGGATGGGCAAACAGGTCATTATGTGACACCCACTTCTATGTACAATATGACATAATTTGAGGGGGTACTGATCAGGGGTTACAAGACAAAATAAGTTTTTCCTCAAAAGAGAGGGAGGTGGCCACTTGGAATGGTGTACCATAGGAGGTGGTAGCGGTAACATGAATCATGATGTGGAACACACACAATGGTGTCCTGGATGTAAGGGGGGAAGGTGAAGTAACGTTTGTGCAGACATCATATTAGGTAGGGATACGATGAGCACACTATGTGGGCCAAGAGATCATTATGAGAAATCCACTTATATGTATCCATTAATGTAATGTGTATTGCCACATCAGGTATGGAAGAAAGAAGGCGTATAAACAAAGGTTGGGAAGTATGGCTGTGATGCTTACTTGATAGGTGACCAAAATGCCTTTGGCACAGCATACATAGGGGGCACAGAAATAATACTGCAGTAATTATGAATATCACAGAGACAAAGGAAAGAACAGAGTTTCAAAATAAAGCAGGCACACTGACGTTTGCAACCTTATACCAATCACAATGTGTCTATAGTTACTGCAACACTCCCCGTAATTGTTCAGTAAAAATAAAAACATGTATCAAGCTGTTGTTATTCAAAGTAAAAAATGCAGGCATGATAACTAATCAAATCTATCCTCAGTTGTCAAGCACTAACTTTTATTGTGATATGTGAGTGGCAAATCTGTTACATGTGGTCTCAGGGCAGCTGTTAATGGTAGGGATA
This sequence comes from Neoceratodus forsteri, assembly GCA_016271365.2. Lineage (NCBI taxonomy): Eukaryota > Metazoa > Chordata > Ceratodontiformes > Ceratodontidae > Neoceratodus > Neoceratodus forsteri. Next base: position 1,287,035,915 of record CM028132.1, read on the forward strand.
CAGGTGGTTTGAGAGAGTTGTGCTTTCCCCAACCTGACGTCACAGTGATGCTGACCGCAGATTGGAAAATGGGAGTTCAGGCAGCCGATGTGCGGTCACGACAGGTTGCTTTTGATCACAAAAATAGCCTAAAAATTGAATTAACAATAGAGGACACACTGCGATTTTGCATAGAGGGCATCAGTGCAGCAATACAGAAGTCGTCAGCCGGTAAGTGAATGACAGCAGCTCTTTAAGAATTGTTTTCTCTGCGGTACACTGTGAGCCAGCACTTTGATTAATTCGTGCTGCACTACTGGATTCTGCCCATAGATGGCACATCATTAGTGGACTCTTCATATAAACTGATATGCTGAAATCTATTTTGGGTCTCTAGGGAGAAAATGTCTGCGATTTGCCCTTTTTTGGCAGGTTTTAGAGTCTAGGGTTGAGGGCAGCTGGGGAAGTACCTGGGATAATAACAATCTGTTTGCAAGGGATAGGCTCCACTTGAGTGGGGAGGGGAAGTAGGTATTAAAGCAAAGACTGGAGAGGTATATTGCAACAAGGGTGGATTTAAACTAGATTGGGGGGTGGCAAGTGGACAGCAGGTAGGCAGGGATCCGACAGAGTGGAGTCACAGCCTACCCCCCAGGCTAGCAGGGAAGGATGAAGGGAGGCCAAAAAAGGAGGGAGTAGAAGGGACGAGATGGAGGCTAGTGAGGGGAAGGGGGCAAGATGGAGGGTGGTCTCTCTGAATGCAAGAAGCTTAGGCAACAAATCAGCTGAGCTACAGGCACTCTTAGCAGTGTGGAGCGTGGATATTGCAGCTGTCACAGAAACGTGAGCAACTGAGCACCAGGACTGGGATCTGGCAATCCCAGGACACAAACTGTACAGGAAGGACCATGGGGTGGGGGTGGGTGGCAGTCTATGTGAGGGACAGGATCAAATGCACAAGGGATGAGGGAGAAGAAAGGAGAACAGAGGCAATCTGGCTTCAGCTCCTAGACTCAAGGTGTAGGAAACTGAGGTTTGGGGTGGTATACAGGCCACCGTCCCAGTCTGAGGAGCTTGACAGGGAGCTAGCGGGACAAATCAAAAAGGTATGTGGGAAAGGGAAGGTGGTCATCGTGGGGGATTTCAACTTGCTGAGGGTTGACTGGAGTATTCCGGTCACCTCCAGTGCTAGGGAGCAAGTGCTCCTGGATGCAATCCAGGAGGGTCTCCTGACACAGTTGGTTACTGTACCTACTAGGCTAAAGAACACTTTAGATCTGGTATTGTCGAATGGGGAGGCAGTGAGGGAAATAAAGGTGGAGGACCCACTATCCAAAAGCGATCACCAAACAGTGCGGTTTAATATCACGATGTGTGGGGAGCCAGAAAAATCAGCTACTCGGGTGGTAAACTTCAGCGGGGTGGACTTTGGGAGAATGCAGGAAGTACTGAAGGGGACACTGGAGGGCATAAAGTGTGAGATGGACATAGAGCTGAAATAGGATATTATTAAACGAGGGGTTACAGAGGCAGCAGAAGCCTGCACCAAGGCACAGAGTAAGAGAAGCAGAGCAAGAAAACCATGCTGGTTGAACAACGAGGTTGTGGAGGTGGTGAGGGCAAAACAAGTGGCTCACTAGAGGTTTAGGAGGACAGGGAAGGAAGTGGACAGGGAGGAATATGCAAGATGGTCCAGGGAGGTGACCAGAAAAGTGAGAAAAGCCAAAGCCCAGAGGGAGCTGAGATTAGCACAGGGAATTAAGGGGGGGGGGACTTCTTCAGATACATCAGGGAGAAAAGAAGTGCAAGGAGAAAATAGTGAGGATAAAAGGTGGGGAGTGGATGGAAAAGGGGGAGGAACAGGCAGAAGCACTGAATGAATACTTTTGTTCCGTGTTCACAGAAGAAAAGGGGGGAACACTACCAGCATGGGCTGGGAGGGTGGGGACAGGAGGAGAGGAAGAGACAGATGGAAGAATTGAGGCAAGTAGAGTCCTAGAGGGACTGAGGGCTCTGAAGGTAGACAAGGCACCAGGGCCGGATGGTATCCACCCCTGGGTGCTAAGGGAGATGGCGGAGGTGTTGGCAGAGCCTCTAGTGGATCTGTACAGCGCCTCACTGGAGTCAGGATATGTGCCACTGGACTGGAGGATGGCACATGTAGTGCCATTACACAAGAGCGGGCCAAGGGATGAACCAGGTTAATCATCGTCCAGTAAGTCTCACCTCCATAGTGTGCAAACTCATGGTAACAATACTAAAGGAAAGACTGGTGTCGTACCTGGAGGACAATGGCCTCCAGGATGTGAAGCAGCAATGGTTTGTTTTAGGGAAGTCTTGTCAAACCAACCTGATACAATATTATGACTGGGTGACAGATGAACTCGATAAGGGTCATGCAGTGGATGTTCTTTACTTGGACTTCAGCAAGGCCTTCGATTTGGCACCTCATGGGCAGCTTGGGGGGAAGCTAACTGGTGTAGGAGTAGGGGCAAAAATGATGAACTGGATTAAAAGCTGGCTGAGTGGGAGGCTGCAACGGGTGGTGGTGAGAGGGGAGCTCTCAACTCCAAGGCCGGTGACAAGTGAGGTACCACAGGGCTCTGTGTTGGGGCCAGTATTGTTTGGGCTCTTCATATCAGACATTGGACATGGGGTGGTGAGCAAGATAAGTCTGTTTGCTGACGACACCAAAATCAGAGCAGTGGTGGATGGAGAAGAGGGTTGGAAGCAGCTGCAGGGGGACCTACACAAGCTAGAGGAGTGGTCAGAGAGGTGGCAGCTGGGGTTCAATGCAAATAAGTGTAAGGTTATGCACTTTGGGGTGAAGAACCCAAGGAGAGAATACTGGCTGGGAGGGGGGGTTAAGCTGGGGATCACTGAGGAAGAGAAGGATCTTGGGGTAATGATAACAGAGACCATGAACAACACTGCCCAGTGCAGGAGAGCGGCTGCAAAAGTGAACAAAATACTGGGGTGCATAGTGAGGGTTTTTATCGTCCAGGTGAAGTGAGGTGATCTTGCCCCTCTACAGATCGCTGGTAAGGCCGCACTTGGAGTATTGTGTTCAGTTTTGGAGGCCATACCTAAAGCGTGATATCAGGCTGCTGGAGGGGGTGCAGAGGAGAGCAACAAAGATGATATGTGGAATGGTGGGGAGAGACTATGACAGCAGGCTGGGAGACCTCAATATGTACACCCTGGAGGATAGAAGGGACAGGGGGGACATGATAGAGACATTCAAGTATCCGAGGGGAATCAATAAGGATGGGGCAGATGGCGTCTTTAAATTAAGGAGGGGGAGGGTCACCAGGGGCATGGGCTAAGAATGGAGGGGGGAAGATTTAGGAAGGAAATGAGGAGACACTATTTCACAGAGAGGGTGGTAGCAAAATGGAACGCCCTACCAGAATGGGTGGTATCATGTAAATCTGTGAACAGCTTCAAAAGGGCATGGGACAGGGAACAGGGGAAGGTGAGGGTAGGGGGTGGCAGTGGGATGACAAAAGGGAGGGGGGTTGGGGCAGCTGCAGACTAGGGGTGTTGGCTGCACAATCGAGCAGGCTTAGGTAGACCTGGTGGTCTGTTTCTGCTGGCACATTCGTATGTTCGTATGGACTAAATGCCATTCCTCCTCTGATAAATCATTGGTTCCTCTTCCCTTATTCTTTTTGTAGTTGTTATTATGGGGGTGTTACGTTTGAGCTTGAAGGCCCCAGCAATGACTCCATCTCAGTAATGGGTGTAGACATGGAACCAGTGGTGGTGTCACTTGTATCTTTAGTCATGTTAGTTGCTGGTGTCAGAGAACATGCAATGCCGTCATTTATAACTGTAGTCTTTCCTAGTAGTATAACTGACTTTGTTAGCTCTACTGTCTGTGATGGTGTACCTAAGCCAACATGTAGTCTTTTACCCATTTCTCTCTGATTTCAAGTGCTGCTAACCTTGACTTGAACAGGCTGATCTCTTGAGCCATGTCCTCATTTTGCTTACATTTATGACACATAAATATGGACTTTGTATTTACCTTTGAGAAGACTGTGTACTTTAGGCCCAAGGGGCATTTAACTCCTACTTCACCTTCCAAGGTTATTATAGTCTCGGCCATTGTGCATAAGGTTTGGTTTCTGATTGAAAAGCTTACATTACTTCCGGTACCGTGATAAGTCCAGTGCCTTAAATATTTCCTATGATGGTTCACTAGAAATGCTTGTTATTAAATAGTGTTCAAGTGCAGCATGGTGCTGCACTCAAGTAAAAATCACAAAAATAACCCTGTGTAATACCTAGGGTGCAAATTACCAGAACAGGAAACCAACAATATTTTACTCAACTTCAGCTCTGAGTGTAACTTACTTAAGCAAAGTATTAAAGAGACAGTAGAGGGATCAAATTATTTTTTACTACTTGTGGCACAGTCTAATTCTACAAATGCCAGCCTTCTCTGTTTATTAATGAAGTGCAATTACTCTAAACACGCGCTAGACGCGCGTCTTAGTGTGCGTCTTCACGTGCGTCACCGTGCGCAGTGCCGTGCTCGCCCTGCTCGTAGCAGGGCTCTTAAAATATGCTCAATGCCCTAGAAGTGACCTGAGCAGGTTGAGGCTTCTGCAATAGTGTAAACTTGCCCAGATTACATAAAATACAGGCGAAAGCCACTTATTCGTGGCTCTGCCACGCAACAAATGCAATTAGTGCCTAAAGGATAAAAACAAAACTTTTGTACTTGAGCAGTAGTTCCTGTAGTAGCAGGGAACTACTGAACCATTCTTCCTACTTCCTGTTATGGATTAAGTAGGGCTCCGAGATACTGTAAGTTAATGCACAATTACAAGAACACAAAGGAGTATAAAAATAGTGTACAAGCAGTAGGATAGCAATAATGTGTGTGATCCTCTACATTGATTAACATACAACAGTAAGTGTACATTTTAGGATTACATACAGTTAACAACAGTTGCATAGGACAAAAGCATAGAATACTAGGGGAGATATTTGGGGCAGGTGATATATAGGTACAGTTACATGTTGGGGAATTAAATGAACGCAAGAGAGAGGAAAGGGCATAGGACAATGGAGCATTGCGAATGTCAACAGGGAGGGTGTTCCAAAGCTTGGGCCAGCTGTTTGAGAAGGATGCCTGCCCAGCAGAGGTGGACCTGGAGGGGATAGCGAGGGTGAGAGCAGAACTACTTCTGAGGGAGTGAGAGGCTGAGGGGAGGGAAAGTGAGGATGCGAGGTAAGAAGGAGTACATCGAGCCAGAACTTACCAGTAAAATTAGTGCAATGAGCCAGGTGGTCATTAGTGAGGGAGGGGAGTGCCAGAGATAGGTATAAGGAACAGTGGCGAGTGTTAGGTGGGCAGTCAAGGGCAAAGGGGCAGAAGGAGTGGAAGAGTGTGTCCAGTTTGTCTAGGGTGGTTTTGGGGGTGACACTGTAGACTAAAGCACCATAGCTGAATGTTAGAAGGGGCTCTACTATGCTGGCTCGACAACACTTTTGTCGACCGGCATCACATCGGCAGAATTTATGTCGACCGTATGTTGTGGTTGACATACATCCTGTTTGTCTCCCAGCCCCATTTTTTCATCAGGGGCTTTGTCCCCGAACCCCCCATGCGGGGGGCTCTGACCCCCACACCCCCCGTACTATGGATTATCAAGCCCAATTGGAGTTGATTCGGGGAGGGGTGCAGGACCTGGAGACAGTGTGCCCCTGTGTCAGGCACTCCAACACAGCGACCTGTTGGTAACCTGTCGATTTTGTTGATGAGTTTATAGGTCACTGTGTTGGTGTTGCTGTCGGGGGGGCATACCATTGGAAGGATAATTTTCAGTACAGTTTTTCTGTGAGCCGATAAGGGGATGAATTCATGATTGCGGTAAAGTGCACCCAGCTTGTGAAGCAATATCTTGTGACTTGCATCCACGTATGAAGTAGATCTAAGGGCCTCAGATGATTGTTGTAAGTCCAAAAGGAGGTGGACACATGAGAACCTAGTTCTGACTACTGTGGACTCTCCCTTGACAGGCAGTTAGGCTGGCGGGAATCTAGTGTATGAAAAGGTGGGTAGGAAGATACTCCCAGGGCAGCTCTGCAGAGCTATATGCCTCATTACTGCTCAGGTGCCCTAGCTCTAGGACTGTTAAAGTGCTGAAGAATCTGTCTTGTGAATATCTACCTCACACTGGATCCTGAAAAATTACTGGGTGCATGAAACCCATTCTTGCTGTTTAAATAAATGTTCCCCTGGGTTGTATGCAGCCCCTAAATTATCCGGACTTTAATATCTGTGGTCCAATGCCCCAAAGAATCCACATCCTCTGGAATATGGACTTTAATTTCTTGGAATCACTTGTACTGTGATTCATACAGTCTACTAATGATGGGCCCGTGCACCTTAGTGAATGGGGTAGAGTGTGGGTATGTCCCCTGTACGCCCCCAGACTCCCCATTGTACGTAACTGCGTGGATGGCTGGGGGATTCAGTGTGCAAGGTGCTAGCGTGCCTGTAGTGAATGCTGCTGGGGGTCTGTTGGACTCCACTGCATGGTATTCAGTTGTAGGCATGTCTAAGCACTGCACTTACGTGGCACATAGGCTTTCATGAATAGAGCCCAGTACGCTCATAAGCATGGAGTGATCGGACTTTACACTTGTTCTGGACATTAGGTTATTGTTTACAAGTAATGTGCCTGCTAACTCCCATAATTTGCAGCCAGCAGCCACCCCAAGTATAGCTGAGCACTCAGAAGGTCATCTCAGGCCTGGAAAATCAAGTAAGTTATTTTCATGTGTGCACCCCGGCCCTGAAAACAAATGATGTCATCTAACCCCCTAGATTAGGGAGGGTGGTTACATAAAGAAACTACAGTGGTGCTCAGTGACGGGTCCATGCTGCTGGTGCGACAACCTGACCACGACATCCACTACAGCGCTGGGAATCCATCGGCAACCCCGACTGCAACGCAACCCTGAACCGACCAGCAACATCCCGATGGGCAATGTGCCCCCTGCACCCCCCCCCACTAAATATATCTAACTCCACGTCGCACAGACAGTGGAGTTAGATATTTACACCCCATCACTGTACAGTGTCTTGAAGCAAAACCCCCGTTGCAGCCGATTTAGGTGTGGTGGGGGTTTCACTGTGGGGGGTTCGCTGTCCAGGTGTCACAGTTGTAGCAGCATACCCTCAGTGACAGGTTCTGTTGTAACTGAACATACCCCAATATTTTTATCACAATATAGCCTATGTCTTAGCTAGTTATATAACTTGGAATCACTATGGGTTAAAAAGGTGTTGGGTTGATAGGATTAAAAATCCACTGAGCACTGCTGTATACAGAAAGAGCTGATTATTTAAAGCATTTCTGCTTCTCATTTATTCTAATACGGGCTGCAATGTTTGTTTTCTAGCGCTACAGAGTCAAAGAGCACCTGAGGGACTGAAATTTACAGATGTTCCAGCTTGCTTAGTCAGTAGGAGACTTTGGTAGGAAAAAAAACATCCATTGTGTACCCCCTAAAGTAACAAAGACTCATTTATATATTTATTTATTCAAAAGAGATTTACCAGGAAAGACATACTGAGCTGTGAAACTTGTTTCCAGATATGTCCTGGGGGAAGGGGTAAGGGATAAGTACAAACAAGTAGAATCACATAACAACAAGACAACAATACACAGTATGTACAATAATATACATTACCAGTAATAACAAGACAACAATACACAGTAATAACAAGACAACAATACACAGTATAGCAGTGATACAGTGCAGGTGAGTAGCAAGAACCCAGTCCAGTAAAGAGTGGTTCTGAGAATGGGGATTGTGATGGGTAGGGACAGAAATGAGCTGCACAAGATACAGGGACTTTATGCTTTGGCAGAGTTCAGAGTCATATTTAAAATCTCAAAAATCATCAGTTTATTCTGAGCTGGACACAGAGCAGAGCAGCATCTCTGTTCAGGAATGACGAAGGACAATGTGGACAGAGGTGAGATGAAGAGGGATGATAATAGTGATAATGTGGCAACGGAAATCTGCATCCAATCAGAGGAGCAATTCATGTACAGTAGTTTGCCGAACACAAGCTTAATAAATTATCAGTGCAAGGAGGAGGCCAAGTGCTGAGAAGAGGCAAAAGTAGACAAGAGAGCTAGAAAAAAGAATTGGAAACAATTAAAAAGTCTGGCATGGGACGGTTCAATTCAGGATGGGGAACAGTGGGAAGAAAACAAGAGTCTGCTTCTGGTACCTGCCTACTGGTGCAATCATCTCTCAAACACCACTGTAAAACTATATTCAAATATTTTAAAAGAAAAAAAGCAAGAAAAAAAAGAAACAAGACATTGCTGGCCCCAAAAGGTTGGATTTCTGTTTTTGTGGGTGTGATTATAGTGCCAAAATGCATACACACATACCCACCAATGCATGCACGCATGCGCGCGCGCACGCACACACACACACACACACACACACACACACACACTCTGCTCTGGGTTCATTATTATAAAGAACTCCAGCTTTTTGTGATAGGATGATATGTTACAGAAAATTAACTGTCTTGTGGTGATATACTATTTAATTCTGTACCCTGAACCATAGCTGCTCTGCATGCCTTGTACCAAGTTATCAATGTCTCACTATGCCTAACCTTTGTGGGCTCCTGTCATCAAGCCTCATATTTATTCTACTCTCAGAGCTGCATTTAATATTAATCTCTCACCTCTTGATTTGTGTGATCTCATGAGTGTTTATATATATCTCTTTTGCGTTTAATTTCCCTTTCAGTCACTTTTTTTGATAGATATAGAGAATACTGGATGGGCAATTATGCACAACCAGTGTGTTCTACCACAGAAGGGTTCTGATTCTCTCTGACCGCGAGAGTGAAGCTTGAGAGGTCCATGGGAATCTGAACCCCGAGGTTGTGCATAGAGTTGCTCATCCTGTATTTTCTACAGTGTATAGTACTGTGGGAAATACGTGTTGGTGAGTTCTTTTGCTTTCAAAATGAAACTGACTCATGCAGTCTCTAGAGGTTCTAGAATCCTGTTCTACCACAGCAGGGTAGAATCACATTCCATGACCTTTGAACTGTGGTACAACTGCATTTTGAAAGGGATGGAATTCTATACAAAACAACCCTCCACTATATACTATAATGTAATTAGCATAAGGCTTGCATTTGAATTTTCTGCTGCCTGTTTGCTCTGAGAATCCCTTTAATACTAAGGGATGGAACAAAATGGGGCTGTCCCTGTAAGGAAACATTCTTAATAAAGGATTCCTTTGTCTATTTGTAAGTGGAGTTTTAAGTGGCCAATTAATGAATCTGGGCCAGATATTCAAAAGTTAGCGTGGGCGCTAAGGGGTGTTTGCTTGCGCTAACAAGGTTTTGTGCCCGGTTCATGGGTGGGGTCCATATTCAGAGACCCCTGTAGCACAGGCAAAACCTGCTAGCTGAGCCTCCATCCCATGTCTGATAATGTGAAATAAACAAGAAATTAAAACCCAGTGGCTAGATAGTAAAGGCACTTTTACACACCGGTGTCCTGAACCGTGGTAACATTACCTTGTTGGACCGTTGCAGTCCATTTTGTTCTGTGCTCCGATTTAACATGTGGCTCCTATTTCAGCAAATCTGCCTCTCTGTTCTGTCTCTTTTTATGTTTGCTTGCGCGCATGTGCAAGAAACATAGTGCCATCATCCTAGTTTTCGGAGGTGTGGCAGCCCTCTTCCAATTCAGTCAGTGTGTTTGCAGGCGCGGCCGCAGTTCGCCAATGCCTGCTGGAGCTGTCTATGACAGCAGTCCAAAATGCAGTGGAGTACAGTTGAAAGGGGAGCCACGCTTCAGTGAGCAGCGATAAGATATTGCCTGCTCATCACAGCTCCCTTACACACACACACACACACACACACTTTTACATGTTGCGTCTTCCTTCTCATACTGCACGCACTGTAAGCCAGCCGGGTGCCCAATCCCCATCGGCTGTGCTGCGCCCCACACAACAGAGCTCATATGCCACGCTGGGTGCCCACCGCGTGGCTACATGTCAATAGCTGATGGGGTGCCCAATCTCCGTCGGCTCCACTGGTCCCCTGAGAGTACAGGGTGCCATGCTGGGAGCCCACCCCAGCGTGGCAACAGATGCTATCGCCGGACGGGTGCCCAACTCCGCCAGCTCCACGCCCCCAACCAGTTATCTCAGTGCCACGCTGGGAGCCCACCCAGCATGGCAAACGCCCCAAGTGCCATCATCATTAAAAACCAAAAACCTGAAACTCAAAAATGGTCCCTCGCTGTCTCTGCCCCCACCCACTGCGCACCTGCCTCCACAACCCTCACCCCATACTTACCTCCGACTCTGGCGCGACGATCTTCGGTGGACCGGGAACACGTCTGCACTCTTCAAAGCCGACCGCGAACTGAGGAAATGCCGGTAAGCTGTATAATGGGATAGATAGGGTTTTTTCAACTTTGCTGCATATCTCAGGCATTTTTTGTAATTTTTGAACCAAATTTTCAACATGGGGTTTTTGGGACCCCTTCTCATGAATGCTCTCACTGTCATGGCGTTAATCGGGCCCGAAGGGAGATTTCACAGTCACTGTGTGAAATCACCTTTCGGGACTGAGTAACGAAATGACACTGCCACTGTTCATAAGGTGGGCTCTCAAAAAGCCTATGTTGAAAATTTGGTGGAAGAATTCCTAAAAATGACTGTTTCTGATTTCGGCGTTGCGCGGTTCTACCTGCGCTCATAAGTTCGCAATTTTCAATATTTTGCTCCAGATTTTCAACATTGCCATTTTACCACACCTCCTTATGAGCAGTATAGCTGTCATTTTTCACATCTTGCCCAAAACATGTTTCTGCCCATATGGCGCTGTGGCTGATCGGTGTGAAAATCAATGTATGGGACAAATTAAGAAAATCACAGTGACACTGTTCATGAGCAGAGGTCTTAAAATGGCTATGTTGAAAATTTGGTGAAAAATTCCTAAAAATGACTGTTTCTGGCGTCGTTGCGCCAGTTCATGCGCACGCTCGTAAGTTTGAGAATTTTCTATATTTTCACTCCAGATTTTCCACATTGGCATTTTATTACACTTCCTTATGAACATTACAGCTGCCATTTTTCACATGTTGCCCAAAATGTGTTTCCGCACATGTAGCGCACAATGGTGCAGTCGGTGTGCAAAAGCAATATTTGGGACAGATTAAGAAAATCACAGTTACACTGTTCATGAGCAGAGGTCTTAAAATGGCTATGTTGAAAATTTGGTGACAAAAGTCCATAAAATGACTGTGTTACGAGTGAGCATTGCACAGTTTCCACGCACCCTCTTAAGTTCATGACTTTGTAATGTTTTCAGTCCAGATTTTCACCAGTGGCATTTTTCCACACTTCCTTATGAACAGTACAGCTGTCATTTTTCACAACATGGCCGAAATGTGTTTTCACACTTTCAGCACAGAGATGTGTGGTCGCTGTGGGAAATCATTGTTCGGGACAGATAAAGAAAATCACGGTGACACTGTTCATGATCGGAGGTCCCAAAATGCCTGGGTTGACAATCTGCTGTAAAAAATCCCCAAACTAATCACATTACGGGTGTGCTTTGCACAGTTTCCTTGCATGCTTGTGACTTCACCAGTTTTTTTAATATTTTTACTGCAGATTTGCAACATTGCCATTTTTTCCACCTCCCCATGAACAGTACAGCTGTCATTTTTCACATCCTGCTCGGAATGTGTTTTTGCACCTGTGGTGCTAAATGCCGTAGTCGCTGTGCATAAGCAGCTTTCGGCTAACAAACTGATATAGCCACTGTTCATGAGGTGGGGGTCACAAAAAAACATGCTGAAAATTTGGAGTGAAAATACCAACGAATGCCTGAGGTGTTAGGGTTTCCAACCATAATGCCCCCCCACTGTAGAGAATGACAGGCATCAGGGGTGTGACTTGGGATTCTTGCCTGTAATGCTCATACCATTCCACACCCCTGCAGCCAGTGAGGCATTGAGGTATGCCTTGGACTCTTGACCCAAAGTTCACCCCATTCTCCTATACCGCACTCATCTCACCGTATTTCCTGATGGAATGGGTGCTAACGCCAAAGACCCCAAGGCACACCGTGATACTTGTCAGTGTCTGCAGGGTAGAGTGTGGTGAAATGGCATGGCCATTATGCCTGACGACCCAAAGGCACACCCCAATGCCTGTCACTCTCTGCAGGTGGTGGTGGGGTTGGCTTCAGTTCAATACTTCACTGCCATTCCTATTATGCAGCTCTGTAACTTCTACACTACCAATGCCAATGCCAGCAAGCAAACATTCGACATTGACAAATGCTTGTTTTATTCTGGCATCCACATGGAAATGTGATCCTTAACTGATTTCCTCAGGAGGTAATGGAACCTCCTGATTACATGGCGGGGTGTACCGGCACACATCGGTACAAACCATGGCAAGCAGAGAACACGTTTTGGCTGAACATTCACTGTGGTAGCAGAAGAGATATGTTTTACACACAAACAGAGGTAACATTAAACTGGCTCTGTAACGGTCATTCTGTTACAGACACTGTGTAAAAGCGCAGTTTACCATGCTAATGACAAAGGTTCAGGTCTTGAACCTGAACTGTCACACACTGGGTAACAGGCAGCAGTGGACATTTGTCTCTGATATTGTACCTCCTGCTTTGGTGTGACCGGGTGGCTCCTGTCCTTATACAATTGTCTCTTAGTGGCTAGTGGGTGAGTATGATGGTAAACAACCTCACAAAATTGGGAGAAGGTCAGCACTTTGGGACACCTCTCAATCTCTCACCTCATAAATCAGGGACACAGCTTAAGAAAATCAGGGACAAATACTCAAAATCAGGGACATATCTTAAAAACGGGTAATATTTACTCAGAAAATTGATAGAATTAAGGGCATTAGTGTAAGAAGCATTTTCTGAAGAACAACACATATGTAACTTTAATGTTTTACATTATTTTGTACTTACAATTCCCACTGTTCAGTCACAAAAACACATATTTTACAAGGGACAGATGAAAATTTTGAGGCAAAATCAGAAACATCCCTGAAAATCAGGGATAGTTGAGAGGTATGCGGGTTCACTTTTTTCTAGTTATTCTCTGTCTTCCAGATTCAAGAAACTCAACATACTCAGGCCAGCTCAATAGCACAGTGGTGGGGAAGTCACTTGTCACGCTGGTGCTCTGGGTCCATGCTTTGAGCCTAGAATGATGCAGTAGATCGACAGGAGGTGGATTTAACATTCAATAGGATACGACAATACATTTTGAGTCTCTTTTCTGGTGTTTCCGAAAAGTTGTTCTCCATATTAGAATGTGGAGAACAAATGTTCACAGGTACTGCTGATTTGCTTTCAAGCTTATTCTGAAGTTTGAAAGCCAATCAGCTGCACCTACGAGCTGGAGCAGTTGACAGAGTCAGAACACATAACATGCTGTCCGCTATTCTTGAACTTAGTCTTTAAACTACAAATTTCTGCCAGCCTACTGGCACAGTGATCGGGCTACCACTTGCAGTGCCAACAACCCGGGTTCGAGAACAAGCCCGGTGCACTGGTGGGTCAGCCAGGGGTGGGACAGAGGATTGAGCATCCAGTGGACTTTCACGCTCTTTCAGGGTGGGAGGATCATGGCACCTGACAAGAGTTTGACCCCTATCAACAGGAGGGTGTTGGTGCTCCAGAGTCTGTTGCGAAGTGGAGTTGAGAGGTATGTGGATTCACTTTTTTCTACTTATTCTCTGTCTTCCAGATCCAAGAAACTCAACATACTCAGGTCAGCTCAATAGCACAGTGGTGGGAAAGCCACTTGTCATGCTGGTGCTCCGGGTCCATGCTTTGACCTGGGACGATGCAGTAGATTGACAGGAGGTGGATTTAACATTCAATAGGACATTATAATACATTTTGAGTCTCTTTTCTGGTGTTTCCGAAAAGTTGTTCTCCATGTTAGAATGTGGAGAACAAATGTTCACAGGTACTACTAATTAGCTTTCAAACTTATTCTGAAATCTGAATGCTAATCAGCTGCACCTACGAGCTGGAGCAGTTGGTAGAGTCAGAACACATAACATGTTGCCCACTATTCTTGAACTTAGTCTTTAAACTACAAAATTCTGCCAGCCTGCTGGCACAGTGATTGGGCTACCACTTGCAGTGCCAACAACCCGGGTTTGAGAACAAGCCTGGTGCACTGGTGGGTCAGCCGGGGTGGGGTGGAGGATTGAGCATCCAGTGGACTTTCATGCTCTTTCAGGGTGGGAGGATCACGGTGCCTGACAAGATTTTGACCCCTATCAACAGGAGGGTGTTGGTGCTCCAGAGTCTGTTGTGAAGTGGGGGTGGGATTGGTAGAGCAGGAGGCATTGGTGCATCAGGTGTGGAAGCATGCCTGATGTCCCCCAGATGCCTTGCACATTCACTCCATTAGGGGTAATAAATCCAGAAATCCCCCCTTTACTGCACTGTATGATGCCTGTAGCCCAGAGCCCACTGCACCAGTAGGGTTTCTCCGGCATTCAAATTAGCCTCTCGGTCCGCTCCCTGCCCCTACCCCTCACACATAGGGGGAGTCCCACCATAGGGTGTAAGCCACGGTCTCCCAGCCAGCTGAGATAAGTCTTGGGGAGGAGGAAGGACAGTATGGGCAGGAGGAAAAATTCCCACAGGGCAGATAAGAGGTATAACCCCAGCTAGAGCATGGGTGCAAAAATAGACAAAAAAAAACCTACACATATTCTATGAATTCTGACCATTTGTTCTGAACTTTTAAGACCAGTGCTTCCCATTTTAATGCAGATAGGTTGAGAGGTATAAGACCACATAACTTCAGGTTGGAGAGATGCCCCCTTTTAGTATGAACTGCAGAAAAAGCTTGGAGAAGTGCAGGCGTCAGTGAATCCACAAATGTTTTGTAAAATGTGATTATATAGCCATCTGGACCCAGTGATGTTTGGGTTTTCCGCAATGATATCACTTGCAGTACCTTCTCGTGGGTTATGCTGTCTCCCCGAGTTGGTGCTGACTGCTAGGGCAACTGAGGGAGGTTAAGGCCTTGCATAAAGACAGTGATTGCTTCTTTCCCAGCGGGGTTTACTTGGGTGTATAACTGTCCTAGGTCTCTTTTCAATTCCCTCCTACTTTCATCACTATCAACCCTGCGACATATATTTGTATCATCTGCAAATGAACACATCTTGCCCTGGATCCCTTCTCTAAAGTCTCAATGAACACATTGAAGAGTAACGTGTCTAAGACTGACCCCTGTAGGACCCTGGTCGAAACTCCCCCTGACGTCAAAGTATGTACCATTTAGTAGTACCCTTTGGTTTCTCCCTTCTAGCTAATTCCCCACCCATCTAGTGACTTTCTCCCCAACACCTAAGACTCCCAATTCTGTTACTAGTCTCTTGAGGGGTACAGAGTCAAAGGCCTTGCCAAATTACAAGTAATCACCATCCAGTTCTTGAACCTTATCCAGTGCTTGTGACATGGTGTTGAAGAAATCCATGAGGTTAGTCTGACAAGAACTCCCCTTCACAAAGCCATGTGCTGTCCTGGAGTCCATGGGACTCTGGGAAGTCAATCAGCTGCCCCTTGATTATGATCTAAAGGAGCTTTCCCACAATGGGAGTCAGGCTAAATGGTCTTCAGTTCCTAGGGTTTTGCTGTCCCAAAGCATATCCTGTGAAGACAGGTAAATGAACATTAACAGCCAGAATAGTGAGGGGCCTGCAGAATTCATTGTATTGGGTTATGATATGCAGTCAATGTAACCCTACTAAACTACATTAGAAACTGTTACTGTTCTGCATACTATTCAAAATGCAACACAATCTCCATTTTAGGGCTTCCCTGCCAAACTGTGCCTTGGTTGGGGGGGGGCAATAACCTCAGAGGCAGCTCCCGAGTCTAGGGATACTGGATAGTATAGTCTTGTAGGGACCCACTCACTGTGTATTGTTTAGTTTCCAGGTTTGGTCCTGACCCACGCCACTGGAGGAGTGGTCCACCGAGGTGCTGTCTATAAACTCCCTGTGCACCTTGGAGGGAACTAGTTTACCCACGCAACTTATGCCCCTTCAAGGGAGAACTGCTTACCTTCTTCTGAGCAGCCTCTTGTGTTCAGCAACATCTTTGGTTTTCATTTCATCTAATGTTTCATCTTTTCTGGGCACCGTGCTTCTCTCGTCTTCTTCACCATCCCCTTGGCTCCAGGGGTAAATTGAGTTTTTTCTTTTGTTTAAACAGAGCACACATCAGTGTCCATGCATGACAACTTGGCATGGGCCTTAACTTTACTAAACCGTAAACCTATAACTTGATTGCATTAGCCATTGCAATTGCATTAAACAACTGAACCCTTTAGGAAAACACTTGGACATAGGGTATGACACTTTAAATGTTAACTGGCCTGCAAAACTCCAACATTTATTTGCAGAAGCCAGTGCACTCAGCATGAAATAGGAACAGGAAGCCTTCAGCCGGCACCCAAGTGCAGCTCCAGTTTTGGGACCAGTTTCAAGTTAGCATTCCAAATAAGTTAACACATTCCACATAATTCATAATGTTTGGCATAATCACTATTACTGTACATGCCGCTTCACCAGCTGGTCATGAGTTTGATTCTCACAAGCAGCTTCCTTTACTTTACAACATAGTTATAGCTCAGCACGTTTCCTACAGCACATTACTTTTCATCACATTTCGGTGGCCCATTTCCCTGTTATTTAATCAGTGACACCCAGGGATATCAGTTGTTACATTTCAGTGCCCCTCGCAGCAGTGAGTGGGAATAAGGGACATCATGGTGTGCCCACTTCCGCATGGCACAGTTGGAGCAACATGGTGCCTTTCACGGAAGGCAAATTAAGAAGTGTACCCTTTCAAGCACACATACACACAGAACAATGAAGCATAGGCTACCTCGGTTGGCCTGCCCCAAGCCCTGTGCCTCTATGGGATTTATGTCTCTTCCTAATCTGGTCACAGCAACAGTGGTTTACCAACTGACCAGGTCTGTCCCTCAACCCCGGGGTTCAGATTCTCAGCATCAACTGCCCTGGTCTCAGCCACACACACACAGGCTTCTTGCTCTAGGTCCCAGTCCACCACTAGCTCTGGATTATGTCTACTTCTTCTACACCAGTTACAGGAATGTGGGACATTTGGCATGGAAGCCAGAAGACCCTTCTTGAGGATGAATCTAAACAGGCCCTGCTGTCCCCAGTCTTGGACCCCGGTCAGTGTCCAAGCTTCCAGAAACCTGCACTGGAGGAAACCACTGCCACCTAGACACAAAAATCTCACCACCATTACTGGGACTGCAGTCCCTCTCAGCCAGTCGCAGCCAGAGAAGCACACCTGCAGCTGCTAACACTAGAACAGATGCACAATATTACCCCAGACTGGGAAAACACAAGAAGAGCTGCTTTTGGTGGGCCACAGTGCCTATTTATATGGCCCTAGTGGGCAGGAAAGCATTGCCCTGGAATGTTCCAATCCAAATGGCAACTGCAGGTGCAGTGCTGGTACCTATTGTCACTAAGTAGGAAATACACCAAAAAACAGGATGTACCTCGTTAAACATTCAGAACATATTGCAGAACCTTGATACACTGGGCTAGACTAACACTTTAAGTGAACGTCAACCACAAGCTCATTATTGCAATTTTTGCAGGTCATGAAACATAGCCCCATGGTAACAGTCAATATTATTTTGCCCAATACATGGGCCCTGGGAACCCTTGTTATGACAGTAAGGATACACAAGGCTATTTATATTGGAAAGGCCTAATTCAATAGGTGACTTTTGTCTGCATTGCTTCAAAGTTTTTTTTCACCTCTTATTTTAAAGTTTAAAAGAAAAGATACATTTTAAATTATATTCTTTTAAAGCTGTGCTGATAGCTCACAATCTGCTGTGCTGACAATCTGAATTTGGGAGTGAATGTGGGTTGCTACTTCCAGATGCAAGTCAGGTTGCAGGCAGCTGCCTAAAAACAGCACATCTGACCCAGGGGAGTCTTACAATGGGTTCCAGCATGACAGCGACCCCTGCAAGCAGGTTAGGGAGCTTGCTTCTCCCATGGGGCGTGCTGTGCATGGGCAAGGCTGATTAAGTTACTGCCCATGCCATGGGGAGAAGAGAAGAAAGTGGGCCAAAACAGTGTAAAAAAAAAAACTCACTCTGCTACTATCTCAATGATGGCTTCTGCCTAAACAGGGTACATCTTATGTCAGGGTACATCCCTGGATGGCAGCAACGCTAGGGATAAAATTCAGACTGCAAAAGAAAAAAGCAAATTTTTTCCACAGGGGATGAGAAGTTTATTGAGGTCTGGAAGACAGGTGGCCATGGTTTCAGTTTTTTGGAAGGTAACGATAAAACAAAATATAATTTTGCAACACCTTGGAACACCTGTAGCACAGGACATAATGGAAGGATAATTTAAAGAAAAATAGGCCTGCTCTCAGGAACAAGAATAGGATAAAATGCTTTAATCACATCATATTATTTAGCTTCTAACAACATACAAATTATGGTGTGAGGAGGAGCAATGGATATAATTAGGAAAGACACTTTCCTCAGCATGTGCTGTATTAATCACATTAAAGACTATGCTCTTCACATTAAAAAAGGGACGTGTGCCCTCCACTAAGATCAATCACTTTTGCTGCATCTTCCTTCAACTCGTTTTGTGATATACTGTATCATGATTTCCTGCACTATGTAGTTGAACTGGCTCTTGTTCTGGCACATAAATCCCTGTGCACAAAGCAAAACGGCCCTACATGCTGTGATATGCAGGGCACATGACCAAGTTATGCACATCCTACGTGTCCTATGGACATCCATGAATGCACTAACAAAGACACACAGCCACGCTTGACTGTTCACGTCTGACAAGGATGGATCCTGCATATGTGCACATTCCATCAGGGGTGAGGGCAGAGGAGGGATGGAAATGTGGCCCCATAAGCCACCCCAGTACACACATGCATAAAGCCTGTTATGGCAGGCATCATGCGCATACTGGGTGGATGGTTATATCAGTCAACAGGTCGCTATATGTCACCTCCAAACCCTTGTAACACCACCATTTGGGCCACCTATTTTGCACGCCTGCCCATGCTTGTGTAACTCCTTCCCCCAAATAGTGGTGGCTTGCCTGCATGTCTCTGCCCCTTGACTGCCTACAGGTATTCAAAGTATAATTGTAAAAAACATCTATGCAGGCCTATTGCTACAGTGGAAACTCCAACCAAGACATTAATGGGTTATGGTCCAAGCACCATTCCATGTGCCTTTAAGCAGGTGAAACAAGAGATGTTTAAGTCCAGTAAGCTTGACTACAACCCTAATGAATTATGTCTGGCTTCACTAGCAGGCACCAAGGTCTGAGATAAAACTGGCTGTTTGGCCTGAAAAACACAGGAGAGTATTTACTAGTTTAAAGGAGTGAATTCCACCTTCCATCTAATTAAGAAGATATGTTTTTCAGTACCTTTTTTTAGGAGCATTGGTCCAGGGCTTTTCTGTTCTAGTGAGGGTCAAGAAGATACAATTAAAGAGGAGCTCCTAAGCCAGCATCGAGCTGACAGGCAGTGGGGGAGAAGTCAGTCAGCAGTTAGCTTTAATAGAGTGTGGTGGGCTTGTGGCGCCACTTGAGCCTCTCTAGAAAAGCATGATGTGGGTTCCACAACCACTTCGTCAGGATGTTTCAAAGGTTTCTACAACCTGTGTGCTACAGAGAGTGAACTGTTTCTACTGAAGTGTCAGGATGACATTCTCCTGTGAGAGAGACTGTGAACTCCCTTAACAGAAAAGGAGGCAGACATAAGGGAAAGCTGCCAGCCTGTGGGCGCCAGAGACTGTGTAAGAAAGCCTGTATCGAGACAACTGTGAGAGAAAATACTTGCATCAATCCTGCAGACAGTCTGGAAGAATGGCTAGTTAGTACTGCTGCCAGGTACTTGCTAATGCTCCAAACTAGAGTTCTGAAGCCTAGATATGAGTGTGAAGCATATGACCCCTGCTTTTTAGACTGGTCTGTCCTGCAGAGGTGGAGGAAGGAAGAGCCAGAGAACTGCAGACACAGAGAGCTTGATCTACATCCAGTGGTATCCGAGACTTGCATCTTCTACCACCCCCCAACCCCAATAGCATAACTGTAACATCAACCTGAAAGGACCTGCACCTGCAGAGGAGGAGGAGAAGGAGCACAAGTTGACAGGGAAGCTGGTACATCAGAACAGGGGCAGACTGAGACCCATTTGGGACCCGGGCAACAATGGTGTTTTGTGATCATCATGAAATAGGTGTACCGTCACCACAGGGCGAACACCACCACAGCGGCAGGAATCGGGCAAAATCCACCCAGAACTGCCTCTCTGGGTGATTGCCCCCCGGTCCAACTCCAACTCGGGTTAGAATCCGAGACGGGGTGGAGGTGAACCTCAGGGGTTCAGAGGCACAACCCCTATTGTATTTGACATCCCTTAGCTACAATGCCAACGGTTAGCATTGTAGCTGTTGCTGTAGGGGATGTCGGCACTAGCGGTGTTGAAACGCTATAGGTAAACCCATGAAATAGATGGGGGTGCTGATGTTAACGTGTATATTGTAAACTATAGGTGGGGGGTCTGGGGGCCGCATGGCTCACCAGAAATGTTTTAAATTTAGTGCATTCTGGCACATTTTGGAGGTAATTTCTAACAGAATTTGCTATCCTGTTACTCCCTCCCCATACCCAATAAGTTGCACCATCCTTAGTTGCCTGACCACCAGAGTAGCCTCCTCCCATCTTGCCACCCACTATGCACCTTAGACACCTATCCAGCACCCAAACCAGGCCCCCCCAGCAGACCACCCTCCCTGCACCCAGCAGCCCACCCTTCCTGCTGCTGGACCACACTCCCAAACCAGCCCCTACCTTTCCAAACCAGCCACCCACCCTGCACCAAGAAAACCCTTAAACCAGCCTCACCCCCCCGACACCACAGCCAAATACCCTCCCTTCAGCTGGACCATCCTTTCAGCCCCCAGACTAGCCCCCGCAACCTCTGTGCTGATCCATCCTTCCTACAGTGGAATCACCACTCTAAGCCCTGGATCAACTTCCTCTACCCAGCCAACCACCCTCCAGCTCAGCTAAGCTATCCTGAACTGGGTACTAAGATTTTCCAGTAAAGCAATACCACTCTTATGGACCTTTCTTTTCTTTTTCTTTTGAATATTTTAAAACACTTCTCTGTCACTTGTGTTTTGCAATACATGGTGCCCTAGGGTGGGCATTGAGGCACAAATGTGGGTCATTCCAGTACTAGGTTGGGCACTGAGGAACACAGTGTGGTCACTCTGGCCTCAGGCAAGGTATTCTGGCTCCCAGACTGGGCATTCCTGCCCTTGGGTGGGCTGTGTGCCTACCAGGGTGGGCATTCCAGCACCAGAGTGGGCATTCCAGCCTTTGGGTGGGAACTGTGCCCCTCAAGATGGGCATCAGCCCTTGAGTGGGCAATGTGGCCCTTAGCATGTGCATTCTAGCCCCCAGAGAGGACAGGGGCACAGATGGTGAGCACTCCAACACATAAGATAGGCACTGAGGCACAGAGGGAGATCACTCCAGCCCCAGAGTGGGCACTGAGGCTGGGTATTCTAGTCCCATGGTGGGCATTCCAGACCTAGGGAAGGCACTGAGGGTGGTCATTTGACTGACCTATACCCAAATTCACCTACCTATTTGATAACTGTTATCACTGTTGGTGATTATTAAAATTACTATCGGACCTAGCCCCTTGGGAGGTCTGTGCATCCTTGCAGAACATCAGGGGAAATCCTCTTCAGCTGGCAGATGTACCTGCCTACCCTGTTCTGTAAAACGCTCTGCAGAAAACACCTTGGGGTGCTTTGAGGCATCATCACCATGATAGCCCGAATCCCTCTTAATGGGCAGTTGATTCACAGGTGAGTCCGTTGCAATTCTAGGAGATTTTGTTTGGTTCCCTGAACTTCCCTCAGAGCCCAAGCTTCCATAACAGCATTACCTAAACTCACCACAGCTATTTCCCCACAAAAGTGGCAGTGTAATACTCAAAACATCCCACCTAGTCTGGAAACCACATCTCCTTTTAACATGATTCTGCTCTGCTTCATGCGTAGAGGCTTCTCCCTGGGACTGGTTTGTGCTTGTCTTGTTGATGCTTCGCTTCAGATGGTATTAAGTGATGTTACCGCTTGGACAGGCTCCTCACGTGGGAGTGGATCCCGCAATAACACTCAAATATGACCCACTTGGTATCCTCTGTAGATAAGGTAGGTAGGTACCTAGTAAAGAGCTGTAGGGGAAAGTGATGGGAATGCAACTGATATATTGGGTGCAGGAGAGTAGTGCACTTGGTGCGCAAGGTTGTCTGTTGATCCTCCGGTACCTGGGAGTCAAATCAACCTCAGCCAAGCAATGTAATGTCCTCACCTGTATTGGCTTACCAGCTTTACACAATAGTCAGTCATGTGTAAAGCTGGAAGCTCCAGCCCTGCCCACATTGGATAATAACTGCCTCCTCCTCTATTTGACTCCCTGCTGCTGGCTGCCAACTCTGAGTCCTGCAGGCTGAAGGTTTTTTTTTAAATAAAGTTTTTTGGATCAATTGGCAGTTTAGGGAGAGGAAAATCCTTGTGCCGGGTAGGCTCTCTTTGCCTCCTGGGCCCTCGGTCTGTGCCCGGTAGCCCGACTGGTCAGTCCACCCCATCTCAGAACCATTAGTGCTCTCAGGGCCTGCTCCACAACTGGAATATTTGTACAAAGTTATGCCACCAAATCTACAGATTTGGCCAATGGGCCAGGAGTTATAAATCCCTCATTTGGAGGTTTTGCCATTTCAACAATTGCATGGTCTGTGTGGTTTTGGGTTTAATTGTTCTGCTTGTTTTAAAGTGCACCACTGTCAGCCAACCAGTTGCAACATCACTAGGCCTGCACCATTCCTGTGACTTGGAACTCAGTGAAGCACAGTGAACTCCATTTAAAGAGTTTAAATTGGTTCTAGTAGGTAACACCCCCAGTACAGATGGGCTGGTAATACAAAAAGTTTCAGTACTTACTCTGCCACTGTATTGTCCTGCCTGGTAGGGGTTGGCACTGTTACTATTACTTCTGTTTTAAAGTGTTTTACTGGCCAAGTCTAGGCAGGCACTTAATTTAGGTTCTGCAGCAAGAGTTAATGATGTTTCTGCTAAAACAGTTTTGCTTTGCATTTCCCCATACCTTGTGAATATTCCCCAATAAATATTTTACTGATAATTTACATTTTGTCTCACGACCATATTATTAGTGGCAAGTCACTAATTGCATTTTTGTTGAATTTAAAGTTGCACTGTGATTTTCATGTGTAGGGGGACACTGTGGGGAGGTGCTGCATCCCACAGGGTTGTACTACTCTGACACCAGACCACTTCACTTTTACTCTGTGTGGAGGCACCATGCTACACTTAAAAGATCTGTATTTGAACCCCCCAATCAAGAAAACCAGAACCCAGGCCCCTCAACCTTGTTTGTGCCCAAAAGGCAGGGGTAGTAACCATAACATCCACAGTAACACAGTTACAATTTTGGAGGCACCGCTGGGATTCTTATATTTTACCAGTTGAACTCCACATGGAATCAAGTGCAACTGAGAACAATTTTGGTTCACCCAATCCCAAAAATAGTACCAGATGCCATGGCTTGTGAAAGGCTGATCAAGTTGTGTACAGGCAAGGATTTGGATCCTCTGAAAGCCATATTGCTCCTTGTATTGCTCCTTTGAGTCCCACCTGGGACTGATATTGAAAAAATGAAAGAAAATCTATCTGGAGTGCAGTGTCTTGGCAAAGTAGTGTACGAGGACATTCTCTGGATAGCAACACCTAGACAGTAATAGTAATTGGAGTGCCACAATGCCATGGCTGCCACTAGGATGCTCAATGTATTGCATCTTGATAGAGACCGTGCTGGGTGGACCACAGTGACATATGCCAGTATGAACCCCCCAAAGCTAGAAGCTCATCCATGAACAAAAGCTTTGAAGAAAGGTTCCACAAGTGGCTACAAGCTGAAGGCAAGTCAGCTAGTAAAGTTTAGATGCTGGAAATTGACCAAAGGGGTATGCCACCTCAGGATGAAGGAGTCAGACATGCCTGGGTGCCACCCGTATCTGATTCATATAGAAGATAGAGAATCTTCTCAGGTGTGAAGCACACTCCTGCAGGAGAAGATGACATAGAAACTTGGATGAGCTATGCTGCTTCATTGATCCAAGACTGGCAATGTTCAGATGCTGAGAAGAAAAAATTATTTGAGAAAAGTCCCTGAGGTCCTGCATTAGAGACTACAATATTCCTTCTTTGAGGTCCACAGATTCAGATGCTTCAGCCCAAGAGTATCTGACAACATTGGAGAATGTCTTTAAAAGCATGACATCCAGTGAAGCTCTCTTGTGGAAGTTCAAGATGACAAAACAATGGAAGGAAGAACCCCTGTCAGCCTTTCTGAACTGCCTAGAAAGGGCCTTGCAAAGTGTATTACAGAAGAGAGAGAGATGGCCTCCCAGAACCTAACCCAGATGAGACTAGAACATGTGCTCAAGGATGCCTGCCATTCCACATTGCTGATTCTCAAGCTACACTTGGTGGACAGAAAAGACAACTCTCCATCTCACAGAGTGCTAATAAGAGAAGTCTGCAAAGCTGAGGAAGGAAAGGAATGATAAGGGCCCTTACTACACCTCAGCAGATGTCAAGCAAGTCATAGACAATGTACCCTCTACAGAAACTAAAGAGTTGAAAGAACTATTGAAATAATGTAAAGAAGTGATTGCTAAAGCAAAATAAGCTCCAAATAGTGGAAAAGATACCCACCAAAGCCAATGAGTTGCTCCAGTTAGCCAGAATCTCTCTGTCATGGGCACAGGAGTGCAACCACATAAACCACCTGTAGATTGTGACCTTCAAACCCAAGTCAAATGAGTTGTGCAGTCTGGTAAACCAAATAAAGAGATGCAATATGCAGCCCATGGCCTGGCAGAGGGAGAGAACACCAGACTGATGACAAGCTACAGTAGGCACTCTTGTCAAAGCCCCAAACTCATATCCTTCAAAACAATGTAACAGAGACTGTAGACTGCCTCCTGAAGAATAACCCAGACCATGTCAGTACAAAGAGGCTGTGCTCTGTTAAAACTGTGGAAAAGATGGATACACAGGAAGATCTGCAGAGAGTCAATGCTAAACTGCTCAAAAGCACTCAGAAGCAAGTAAACTTCCCTGGGACCCAGTGAGGGAGTGCAAGATGCTTCAAACATTTGGTAAAACTTTTAATAGCCAAGTCCATTATCAAACCACAGCAAGAGACTTTGCTGGATCACATTGATAAGTTTCTTGGTCCTTCAACTGAAACAACCATCACCATCAGTGGAGTGTTAGCCTGAGTTGTTCTCGACAGTGGTTCATAAGTCACCATCATTTTCAATGACTGGTATGGCAAACATCTAGTTAAGAACTGTAAGCTACAACCACTGAAAGGCCTGAACATGTGGGGACTGAGTGACGAGTCTTACCGCTGCCTTGGCTAGTTGAAAGCCTGGATTGCTTTTCCATTGATAGTAGCTGGAGTTGGTGACACAGCTGAAACATTGGCATTGGTCTGCCCACAGCCAGGAATGTCTGACAGTGTTTCCAAGCCAGCCAAACTGCCCCAATGCAAAAAGGTGTGCAAGGAGTGAAAATTAATGAGCCACAAAAAAAGTTGCCAAGAGTGAGAGGCACAACACAATGGAAGAGCACTACAAGTGCATGGACTGGTGAAGAAGGCCTACCAGAAGCAGATGCAGAAGAGATCAGAGGACAGAGAAGATCCTGTTGGCATTGACTGGTGCCAAATGCCTGAAGAACTTGTCTTACCCCTGAATGCTGAATGTGGCATCAGCGTAGTGATGAGACCGAAACAAGACGTGAAGAACCAGATCCTGGTGATAGATGCCTCTGAAGAGCATGGATTGCACAAAGGACTTTTGGTGAAACTAAATGTGCTGCCTGTGAGAGCACATGCCTATGCAAGAAGAATCCCCAGCCAGGTAAAGAACATGACTGATAAAGACATCATAGTAAGAAAAGATCGAATGTTGACCCAGGTGTACTGTGCAGACACAACAGTACAGCACCAACCCACCCTAGAAGATGAGATTGCTGGAACTGACCCTGAATTCTTTGACTTTGGAGAATCTCAATGGCTGAAAAATGGAAGACCAGAGTGAGTCAGAAGCTGTCCTAACAAACTAAAGTCTTTTTCCTTCACTAAATGGGATGTCAGATGCGTCACCAGAGAAGAACATCAAATGAGACTGCATGATGATTGCCCTTTTTGAGAACAATCCCATTGCCTGGCCCCAGCAGACACTGATGATATAAGAAGACATCTTCAGGAATTGCTTGCAGCAGGAATCATCCAAGAATCGGGAAGCCCCTATGCCTCACCTATCATTGTTGTGCACAAGAAGAATGGTACAGTTTGCATGTGTGCCTACTACAGAACTCCATATAAGAGAACCACCCTGATCAGCGTACAATGCTCAGGATTCAGGATGTATTAGACTGTTTCATGGAAGCAAATGTTTCTCAGTTCTGGATTGGAGGAGTGGGTACTACCAGATCCCGATGGCTCTTGCGGACAGAAAGAAAACTGCTTTTGTATGTCTATTTGGCTTCTATGAAATCCTTCATATGCCCCAATGCATATATGGCACCCCCAACAACATTCCAATGCCTCGTGGAACATGTAGTCTGAGACACAAATCTCCTAGAGTGCCTGTTCTACCCTAACAATGGCAGTGTGTTTGGAAGGACTCTTGAGGAGAACAAGGTTCATTTGATGAAGGTGCTAGATCAACTGGAAGAGTTTGGCTCAAACTCTCTACTGATAAATGAAATTTTTTCCAAAGCTCTGTCAAATATTTGGGACAAAGCATGTCAGCTCAATGAATTCAGACTGACCCAAGCAGAGTTGAAGCCTTGACCATCTGGCCCAAGTCAAAGAACGTGAAAGGCTTGCAGCATTTCTTAGGCTTCTCTGGTTATTACATATACTTCACCAAAGGCTATACCTGAATAGTGAGACCATTGCTTAATCTAACACAAAGCTACCCACTAACAAACAAAGGCAAGAAGTACACTGCAGTTGCAGATCCAAACAAAAAGTACTGTAAGCCAAGTGACCCATTTGGCCAGAGATGGGTTGCCTAGTATGACAAGTTATTCAAAGGAATCATCTACTATCTGACAAGTGTGCCAATACTAGCATATGTTAACCCAGCAAAGCCTTGTGTTCTACATACAGATGCCAGTCTCTGGGGACTTGGAGCTGTCCTGCATCAGTGTTATCCTGAAAGAGTGAGGCCAGTCACCTTTGCCAGTAGGATCCTGAACACAGTCAAAAGGAACTATCCCACCCACCAATTGGAGTTCCTTGCACTCAAATGGGCCATCATGGACCAGTTTCATGAGTACTTGCATGGGACACACATCACTGCCAAAACAGATAACAACTCCTTTTCATACATAAAAACAACTTTGAAGTTAGAGGCTGCTGGACACAGATGGTTATTTCCTTTGTCAACTTATGACTATTGTGTAGAATACAGACCTGCTTTGAATCATGTGGATGCTGATGCCCCATCAAGATGACCAAATACACCATCCAAAGATAAACAGACATGGGTACAAATCCCTGAGCAAACTGTCAAAGCTCTGTGCCAAAGGTTTGACACAGATATGCCATAGTCTACTGCAAATGCTCATCATCTTGTCGACAGTCTTGGCGCCCTGGTGACTACTACATGCCTAATGTCACCTTGCTGTATGAGATCTGACTACCCTCCTATGGTTAACTAAAGATTTACAGAGAAAGCAAAAAGTGGACTCTGGCTTGAAAGAAATTGTATTCACCCTGAAGAAAAGGGGGGGGGGGATGCCACTCAACTTCGTACCAATGATCCTGACACAAAGTTGCACTGCGGGAGTGTCCCAAATTGAAAATCAAAGATAACTTGCTTTACTGAGAAACCCAAGGATCACAAGGTTCCCCAAAGCTGCAATTAGTCTTACCCTCAAAGTTTAAAAAAGTTGTGATGTGCGCTCTGCATGATAACATAGGAAATCTTGGAAGTGAGTGAACTTTGGACTTTGCTCATGCTCTGATCTATTGGCCACATATGGGGAGTGACATGGAACAATACTGCAAAAACTGCAACAGATGTGTGAGACACAAAATCCTGCCGCAGAGGGTAGCCCCTCTAGTAAACAGTTACAAGTGCACCCATGGAACTGGTATGCATAGACTTTCTCAGCCTAGAACCGGACTCTAAGAACATTGTGAATATCCTAGTACTAACAGATCATTTCTTAAGGTACACCCAAGCCTATCCAACAAAGTACCCAAAGGCAACAGCTGTTGCAAAAGTCCTAGTTGAAAAGTTTTTTGTGCCGTATAGAGCCCCACAGTGGATCCATTCAGACCAAGGTTGAGATTTTGAAAGCCACTTAGGGTAATAGTAGCCAAAGACATGGTCAGATATTTCCTGAAATTTCTGTGTTATTTCTAGAGAAATCTCTTGCTTTCTGCTCTTCCACAGTAGGGGCAGCAGAGAGAAACTCTTTAGAAATTTTACTAAATATCTGGAAATACCTGACC
This sequence comes from Neoceratodus forsteri, assembly GCA_016271365.2. Classification (NCBI taxonomy): domain Eukaryota; kingdom Metazoa; phylum Chordata; order Ceratodontiformes; family Ceratodontidae; genus Neoceratodus; species Neoceratodus forsteri. Next base: position 1,287,064,676 of record CM028132.1, read on the forward strand.
ATGTCTTTGGCTACTACTGTAAAATAAATGCTGTCCTTCTGGGGAATAATCAAGTCACAAACTGCCCCACATCATCCTCAAGGTGACCTTCTGCCTGAATGGTTCAACTGAACCCTACTGAACATGCTAGGTAAGTTGGATCACAAGGAAAAGAGTAAATGAAGTCAGCAAGTCACTATGCATACGTCAGTGTCAATGGCTCATAGGTAGCACACTTGCTTCTGAGGCCGGGAGACCAGAGGTCTGTGGGTTCAGTTCCCACATCTGGCACTTGGGTTAATATCCCAGTACTGACACTGTAGTGTAGCATGAGAGGGGTGCTGCACTTCTGAGGTGCTGTCTTTCAGATGAGATGTTAAACCGAGGTCCCATCTGCCTGGATTGGTGGTAGTTCAGGTGGATGTTAAAGATCCCATGGCACGTATCGAAAAGAGTAGGGGGAATTTCCCCGGTGTCGTGGCCAAATTTCCCTCATTCAGTAAAAATACCACCAACAGCTTAATCTGGTTCAAGGTCAGTTGGCATTCATCTGTATCCCCCTTCCCTGGGTCGTGCCTGAAAATAGGCAGGATTTGTCTAGTGCACTTACCTGGTCAACAAAAGCTAAATAAATAAAATAAATAAAAATAAAAATACATCTGCACCCAAAGAGAAATGCCCTGAATTCTTTCCATACTGCCTGATGTTTGGCTGGAAAGCCCGACTTCCCGTGGACATGTGTTTTGGTGTCTCTGCCAATGGAGCTAGGCCAGAGAACTACGTACAGTACATCCAGAGATTAAAAGAGCAGTTAAAAGCTGCCTACAAGTTGGCCTTGGATGCTACAACAAAGTGTAACAAAGGCAATAAAGATAGGTAGGACAAAAGGGTGAAGGCATATGAACTGCTGCCCGGAGACTGTGTGTTCTGTTAAGAAACTTTAGACTGCCAAGGAAGCACAAAATTGCTGAATGCTGGGGCAATACTCTGTATGCTGTAATGCAAAGGTGTGAGACATTCCTGTGTACATCCTGAATGAGAGTCAAATAGATACCAGACTAGCCAACAAAACTATTTGTTGCCTGTTGGACAGTTGATCAGCACTGATGTAGTGGACTCTGTTAAATCTCCAAAACCCCCAACTACTCACTCTGCTATATGCAGATAAACTGCAAAGCAAAAGACAAGGCAATCAGAAACTGTTCCTCCTACAACTCATGCTCAAGTGGATAAGGATGACCCTGTCTCTGAATCAAAAAGAAGGGTATACTATCCTACAAGGGATCTTGCCAGACTGTTCAGATGTTTGAACAGGACAACAAGTAATGTGTCAAATGTGCCTCTTGCAGAGTCCCTAGCAACAATTTTGGACTCTGAACCAACACAAGATATACCCTTGGATGACAGGCCTATATCTGAAGAAGTGCCAGAGGAAGAAAGTGAAGAACCTGTTGAGCCTGTACAAACCTCCAGACAAAAGACACCAGCACCACTCATCATAGAGTAATAGACCAGATAAATTCAAAAGCAGGTAAAATGCTTTATTATAAAAGTGCAAATACCTCTTACAAGAGCAACAGAGTTAAAAATCCATTACCTCCTACCGGCCTCACTCAGAGGCATCATCAGGGAGTGGCAACCAAAAGTGCAGGTACCAATTTAAATAGAGTGTCTACAAGAGACACGTGCAATTTCAGTCACGTAAAATAAATACCCAAAATAACAAAATTACCCAAAATAACAAAATGTAACTCCCGCCCTTTTTTTGTCAAAACGCTCAGTATGTGCAACTAATACCCAAGCATTAGATAATTATATACAGTAGTAAAAACATATTTTTATTAAAAATTAGCAAATTTATATAAAGGCATTAAATATTTGTAGTTTATAAAAATACACATGGCATAAATATCATAATTACGTTATATGAAGTTGCCCAAACTAAAAATATCAATAGACAACCCCCACCCTCCCCATCCTCCCCTCACACATCCCCATTTTATTTATCCCCCATAAATTGCAAACAGAATATAAAGATCTAAAAAATATTTTACTACCAGTCTAACATTTAGTCATATCAATAATAGTGTGTGTGTGGTGGGGGGGGGGATGACTAGAAAGGGAAAAGAGGGATTATATGAGCTAGTCACAGAAAACTATAGGGCAAGTTATGATCCATCAGGAAAGATAAATCAATCCAAGTAATACAGCAATTCCATTTTATCATTTTTGTTTTAAACAGACAATTCAAATCCATCATTCAAGTCTGGTCTTCTCATGGCACCTAAAGTAAAAATCCAGAAAGCTCTTTCATTGAGTTTAGCTTCCAGATCACCCCCTCTTGGTGCTAATCTTACCCTCTCAATTCCGCAAAATGAAAATTCATGTTCCGCAGATCCCCCAGAGTAACTCAAATGAGTGTACAGGGCATTTCTGTTGTCTTTATTTTGAATGCATCTTAGATGTTTCCCAATACTAACCTTAAACATACGTTTCATTTTTCCAACACAGAAAGCTGAGCAGATACATGTGCCCAAGTACACTACCGCTGTGGTGCTACAACTGAGGAATTGTTCAACTGCAAATTATTTTCTACAGTTGATTGAACAAAAGGTTTTCCTTTTCTGCACCACATTGCAGTGTACACACTTCCCACACTGGAAGGACCCCTTAGGGGAGTGAGATAACCAGCCACTAGCAGTAACATTTTCCATTAGTAAAAAGCTATGTACTAGCCTGTCCCTCAGATTAACCCCACATCTATATGTAATCTGAGGGGGGAGTGTACTAATCTGGGAAAAGGCTGGTTCTGTGGTTAGAATCTACCAATGTCTTACCATTGTTTGTTTAGTCACCACAGCCGAAAAAATGGCAATACATGAACTACAACATAACCATGATTTAATTATCAAACCAGTGGATGAGGGTGGATGGGGGTCGGTAGTGCTAATGGAGAGGAGTGAATACTGTTAGGAGATATTCTGGCAGCTTTCAAACACTGATTTCTACGCAAGTTTGAAGACTGAAATGACCACTTCATTCAAAAAAGAAACTGATGTTTATTTACAGCAAATGTATTAAATAGGTATAATTTCTGAGGAAACATTGTGTTACCTTACTGTCCCCCATCCTATTAAGAAGATCATATACATGTTGCTAAAGGTCCACAAAACACTGATTAATCCTTCAGTATGTCCCATAGTTTCTGGTATCGACTTTCTGACTGAGCCTCTTTCCTGGTTTGTGGATGAACATGCCAAACATTTGGTACCCAGGTTACGGTCATTCACCCGTGATACTACTCGGATATTGAGCATCCTGGGGGAACTAAAAATTGAACAGGATTGGCTCTTGGTGAGGTTAGATATTGAATCATTGTATACCAATGTCCCCCATGATGGCAGCTTAGCTGTACTTAGCTTAGCAGAAGGAGCAGGACAGAGAGCTGTACCAGTTAAGGCAGAAAGAAGCAGGGAGGGAAGTCAGAATAGCAAAGGCCCAAACTGAGGAATAGATAGCCAACTCAGTTAAGATGGGGGATAAAACCTTTTATAGGTACATCAGTGAGCGTAGAAAGACAAAGGGAGGGATAGTGAGGCTGAATAGAATGAACGGTGGGTGGGCAGAGGGGGACAGCGAAAAAGCAGGAATACTGAACGAATATTTCTGCTCAGTATTCACAAAAGAGGAGAGGGAAGTGCCTAATCCAATTAACAGAAGCACTCTTGATAGGGGGGTCGATCCCCATCCTTTCACAGAAGAAAGGGTTCTGCAAGAACTCCTAAAACTGAAGGTGGACAAAGCAATGGGTCCTGATGGAATTCACCCCAGAATTCTCAAAGAATTAAGGAAGGAACTAGTGAAACCACTGGCTACTCTTTTTAATAAATCATGGGAGGATGGTGCGGTACCCGAGGACTGGAGGAAGGCGGATGTGATTCCCCTTCACAAAAATGGGACCAAGACAGAGGCAGGAAACTACAGACCTGTCAGTCTGACCTCTGTGGTAGGGAAAGTGATGGAGTCACTTCTGAAGGAAAGAATAGTTGAGTACCTAGAGGTCAGTGGAGCACAGGATCCAAGGCAGCATGGGTTGACAGCGGGAAGGTCATGTCAGACGAATCTAATAGATTTCTTTGACTGGGTGACCAAAGTAGTAGACCAGGAGGGGCTGTGGACATGGCCTACCTAGACTTTAGCAAGGCATTTGACACAGTCCCACACAAAAGATTATTAGTCAAATTAACCAGCCTGGGTGGGTCCCAGGGTGGTAGCCTGAATAAAACATTGGCTGGACAACAGGACACAGGAGGTAATGTAAATGGAGTCCACTCTGAAGAGTGATTGCTAGTGGGGTACAGGAGGTTCAGTAATGGGTCCAGTCCTTTTAATGTCTTCATCAGTGACATTGCAGAGGACTGGAAGAAAAGTATGCCTTTTGCAGATGACACAAAGATCTGCAACAGGGTTGATACACAAGGAGGCGTGGAAAGGATGAAAAGGGACTTGGCAAGGTTGGAGGAATGGTCAGACGATGGCTAGCATTCAATGCAAAAGTAAAATAATGCACCTGGGAAAACAAGAACCCAGGGAAGAATACACAATGGGTGGGGAGGTAGTAACAACAACAAAACAGGAAAGGGACCTGGGGTAATCATATCATATGACCTTAAGATTAGCAAGCAATGTGAGAAGGCAGTAGGGAGGGCCGGGTATACTGGATTGTATAGGAGAGGCATCAGCAGCAGAAAACAGGAAGTTGTTATCCCTCTGTACAGACAGTTGGTGAGACCCCATCTGGAATACTGTGTCCAGTTCTGGAGACCCCATCTCTGCAAGGACATAGACAGGATAGCGGAGTCAGAGGAGGAGCAACTAAAATGGTGCAGGGTCTGCAAGAGTAGCCATATGAGGAGAGACTAAAGGAGCTTAATATGTATACCTTGAGGAAAGAAGGAGAGGGGACATGATAGAAACTTTCAAGTACCTCAAGGAATCAACAAAGTCCAAGAGGTAGCATCTTTCAGAAAAAGAGACTTGCAAGAACAAGGGACACAATTTAAAGATAGAAGGAGGCGGTTCGGGCAATGTGAGGAAGTATTATTTCACAGAGAGGGTAGTGGATGCATGAACAGCCTTCCTGAGGAAGTTGTGGGGTCTAAAACTGTGGGAGAATTCAAGAATGCATGGGACAGACATAAGGCAATTCTTGTGGGGGGCAGGAAGATATAGGCTGTTGGTTAACTAGGATCTGCGGCCTATCCTGTAGGTAGGGAAATGGGCAGACTAGATGGGCCTAGCGGTCCTTATTTGCCATCAAAGTCTATGTACTTAGATATTGGTTAGAGACAGGAGCCACCTATGCCCCCATTTATTGATTTTTTTTTTGTCACATTAACTGAGTTTGTCCTAAAGAAGAATACTTTTATGTTCCTGGGACAACACTTTTTACAAACCAAAGGAACAGCTATGGGGGCAATGTTTGCCCCCACTTTTGTTAATTTGTATCTAGGCTTGAGGGAGGATGAGATGGTGTATGATGTGGAGCAAAATCCTTTTTATGATTTAACTGATTTATGGAGGAAGTACATCAATAATTTGCTGGTGATGTGGTGTGCGGGGGTGGGGGAGGGTGGTGGTGCTGAGCTACTGGAATTTGTACAGTATCTGGAAGAATCCAATCCACACTTAAGATTTACAGTCACCTACAGAACCATGTGTGTACATTTTCTGGATTTACAGATACTTAAAAAGGATGATGGTACTATTGAAACTGATCTATACAGGAAAAATACAGACTGGAATGGTCTCCTTGTTGCCAGAAGCTGCCACCCGCACCACACCATCAGCAGCATTCCTGTCTCGCAGTTTACGTCTGTTAAACACAACTGCTCAGATGCTACTGTCTATGAGAAAAAAGCCACTGAACTTGAGGGTAAATTTTTGAAATGTGGATACAGTAGATCTTTGACCAATAAAGTGATGGAAAGTGTACAAAACATTCCTGGACACCAGCATTTACTAATTGTATCACTAGCTACTGTTCCAATAGTCACACTGTTAAATTAAGCATTGGTGAAACATTGGCTGATTCTAACCACAGAACCAGCCCTTTCCCACATTACAATACCCCGCCCTGGATTACATATAAACATGGGGTTAATCTGGGGACAGGCTAGTACATAGCTTTTTACCAATGGAAAATATTACTTCTAGTAACTGGTTACCTCACTCCCCTAAGGGGTCCTTCTCATGTGACCAGTGTACACACTGCAATGTGATGCAGAAAAGGAAAACTTGTTGTTCATTAACTGTAGAAAGGAATTTGCAATTGAACAATTCATCAATTGTAGCACCACTGTAGTAGTGTACTTGGGTATATGTATCTGCTCAGCTTTCTATGCTGGAAAAACAAAACATATGTTTAAGGTTCATATTGGGGAACATGTAAGCTGCATTCAAAATAAAGACAACAGAAATGCCCTGTACACTCATTTAAGTGGATCTGGGGAACATGAATCTTCATTTTGCAGAATTAAGAGCGTAGGATTAGGACCTAGAGGGGTGATCTGGAAACTAAACTCAGTGAAAGAGAAGCTTTCTGGATTTTTACTTTAGGTGCCATGAGAAGACCAGGCTTGAATGATGGATTTGAATTGTCTGTTTTTTTTTAAAGAAATGATAAAATGGAATAGTTGTGTTACGTGGACTGATTTATACTTTCCTAATGGATCATAACTTACTCTATAGTTTTCTGTGACTAGTTCATATAATCCCTCTTTTCCCTTTCTAGTTATCTTCTCCCCCCCCTCCCCCCACACACATGCTAATATTGATATGAATAAATGTTAGACTGGTAGTAAAATATTTTTCAGATCTTTATATTCTGCAATTTATGGGGGATAAATAAAATGGGGATGTGTGGGGGAGGATGGAGAGGGTGGGGGTTGTCTATTGATATTTGTGGTTTTGGCAACTTTACATAATGTTATTATGATATATATGTTGTGTATTTTTATATACAACACATATTTAATGCCTTTATATAAATGTGCTCATTTTTAATAAAAAATAGATTTTTACTATTGTATTTAATTATCTAATGTTTGTGTATTAGTTGCACATATGTCTGAGTGTTTTGACAATAAAGGGGGGGGAGTTACACTTTGTTATTTTGGGTATTTATTTTCCCTTCCAGCCATCAGGGCGCACTTCGGAATGCGCCTGTCATTAGGGTGCCACAAGTGGAAATTTGAAGTCCCCCTCCCCCCGGAGTTAGAAAAATTAGAAAGGGGGGGACATGGGAGTTGCAGCCCCACATGGGGGTGCAGGGCACAGCCCCTGCAGAAAGACAGGACAAAAAAATCAGGACTTGGCACCCTAATGACCGGGTGCATCCTGATGGGCACATTCCAGTGGTGGAACCATTTGATTTATATGATTGAAATTGTGTGTGTCCCCTTTAAACACTCTATTTAAACTGGTACCTGCAATTTTGGTTGCCACTCCCTGATGAAGCCTCTAGGTGAAACCGGCAGAAGGTACTGGGTTTTTCACTCTGTTGTTCCTGTAAGAGGTATTTGCACTTTTGTAATAAAGTATTTTACTTGCTTTTGAATTTATCTGCTTTGTTGCTCTACGGTGGATGGTGCTGGAGTTTTTTTGTCTTGGTGTTTGTATTTCTGCACAGTACACCCAATATCTGGGGCAGTTTTTCAATGAGCCTGTCGTAACAACAGAAATAACAGAAACCACAGAAGCAGCTGCAGAACCAGTTTTGATTGAGAGTGCTTCATTGCTGGTCAATGAAGCAGGGAGTGCACTCTGAGGAAGAAGTTACTCTTCCACTTCACTTTTCTGGGAGAGCTGTCAAACTTTTGTTCAAGTTGACCTATGACTTTCCAGGTACCCCTATCAACTTACCAGTGCATGCAGTACACAGAGGTATCAATGTCACATCCAGATCTCTGCCTCATAGTGTCTTTTGCAAAACCCAGATCATTTCATCCAGAGCAGGAGGTACAATCAAGGGTAAAAATGGAGATTGAATAATGTTGGTATTGCATTGATCAGTGTTACATTATTATTCAAAGTTATGAAGTTGCCTGTTCCTGTGGTTTGATAAATATTACTGTGATGACAGCTGTGTTTTGTAACTATGAAAGGCCTTTCATTTTTGTTGTTAGACTGATTGTATTTGACTAGACTAGGACATATTGTATGCCTACTCCAGTCAGGAAACAGTTGTTTAGATAGACTGTGCATGCTACTTGTATGTTGTGTTGTACCCTGCTTGTTGTTACAAAAGGACTCTGTTGATGAACGCCACTCAAACATCAAGAGTTTAGGTGGGGAAGAGTGTAACCCCCCAAATGGTGGGGGCTTACCTCGACTTCTCTGCCCCAGACTGCCTACAGGTATTCAAAGTATAACTGTGAAAGCCATCTATGCACCATTCCAAGCTCCATTAAGCATGGAAAACGAGATGTTTAAGCCCTGTAAGCTAGACTGGAGTGTTAATGAGTTATGACCAGCTTCACTAACTGGCACCAAGGTTAGAGATAAAACTGGCACTCATGCTGAGCAAATGCAGGAGATAAGGCTTTGACTCATCCTGGCTTTCTGAAGTTCAAGATGGCACCCCGCTGGACAGCCGCCTGAAAGTTTTTTTTTGCTGGAGTGCTTTTTTTAACACTTTTTAACACTTTTAAAATGTCTATTCTTGTTTTAAGAGGGGACCCACCTGTGCACACTTGTGTGGATGTGCTTGCTCCTCTTTTTGTAGTCTATTTTTTTTCCTTTTGCTTACTGCACTTACTTACTTGGTAATACCTGGTATATTAAGACAAAGTAGGCTGAAACCCATTTAATTTTCTCCCATGCCTAGTGGAGTTAGTTGCCTAACTGATTTTGGATCAGAAAACCATCTAATCTGAGCTTGAAATGCTCAAAGCATGGTGCCTTTACTATGTTACTAGGTAGAGGATTCCATAATGTTGCCAGTCTAATAGTAAAAAATTTGATCTTTTGATTGTTTTAACCCTAGGAACATATAATTGTCTCCTATGGGATCTCAAATCCCTGCCTGATATATCTTTACTTTTGAACCCACATAACCCCATCAAGATAACATTTTGCAAAATCTTATAAGTCAGAAGTAGATGACCACTTTTCCTTCAAGTCTCCAATGTGAACAGTTTTGGTTAATTTATTCTTAACCTATATTCCTTATTTTTGAAACCTGTTAAAGAGTTTGTTAGTTTCCTTTGTGTTTTTTTCCTTTAAATTAATCTCCCTTTTTAAATATGGGCTCCAGATTGAAGATCCATAATCAAGGTGTGGAATGATATAAGATTTATATAATTTCATGAGGCACTCTCTATACCTAGTTAGAAAGGTTTTGTTTATAGTTCTTAGTAATCTGTTAGTAGTAAGTGACACATGATGACAATGATCAACAGAAGCTAATTCAGTATTCACCCAAATTCCCAAATTGAGTTCCTTCTTTGAAGATTTAAGTGTTTTATCATTAGGTTTATACTTATATCTAGGATTTTTCTTACCAAAGTGCATAACAATGCACTTTGATTCATTAAATTCCATTTTATTATGTTTTCCTCAGTTTTCAATTTTTTCCAAGTCCTGACAGGAATCTAGGTGATTCTGTAAGGAATCTACTTCCTGTCTTATCTTGGTATCATCTGCAAATTTCAAGATGACACTTTTTATTCCTCTCCCCATATCACTAATATACAAGGAAAACAGCACAGGTCCAAGCACGGATTCCTGGGGTGCTCCACTGGTGACACCCTCCTCACTGGACAATACACTATTTATCCTAATGGACTGTTTGTGATTTGTAAGCCAATTATTGATCCGTCTAACAATGTATTTGTTGATTCCAATGACATTTAATTTGGATATCAACAAATCATGGGACACTGTATCAAATGCTTTTCTTATATCCAGGAGGATGACATTGTGGAGATATTTCTATCCAGACGGTCACTTACAAATTCATAAAAAGACAGAAGATTAGTAACACATGATACTCCTTTACGAAAACCATGCTGTGACTGGTCTATAAAGTGTAGTAGTTCCATCTCACTTTCTATCTTGTTTTTAACTATCCTTTCCATCAGTTTAGAACATATGGAAGTTAGACTAATCGGCCTATAGTTAGACACACTAGAACAATTTCCTTTTTTTATGAATTGGCACTACCACAGCCCTCTTCCAGTCATCTGGAACCTCACCTGTTAATAACGATGTACTTGCACTTACTCTGTTTCAAATTGCATCAGTTTTCTAGTGGTTTGTGCTTTATTATCTCACGGGAGTAGCTAACAAACAGGTGTAAGGTCACTAGCATAGTTAGGGAGTGAAGTGAGATACTTTAGATGAAGGAGTTAATTTTTTTTTTTTCAGTTAAGTTTCAGTGTGGGGCGACAAGGTTCCTGAGTTGAGAAGCTGGGTGTCCATCATCTTATTCAGTGTTCATTGTCTTAGAAGAGCTGTTAATGGGCAGTCATACCAGCTGTTGGACTGTTCTCCATAGGTGAGAGAACTTGGGGTTTGCAAGCATCCAATGTGATAATAATGGACCCATGATGCTGGTTAGACAACTATGTTGTCGGCCGACATCTAGCGATGAGCTCCATGCTGACCATGATTTTGCAGTCAGCAGGGGAGCGATGCATCGGACGCACTTTTTTTCTTTGGGGCCTTCACCCCGAACCCCCTCCCCCGTACTAATGGATTCCAACTCTGAGTCAGAGTTGGTTCAGGAAGGGTGCAGGATGGGCAAAGTGTTGCTGGGTTCGGGCAGACTTCTACAGTGACATGTCGATGTTGTTGGCATTGACATATGTTGCTGTACAAGTGTCACTGTGCGGAAGGCATACCGATAAGGACTAACTTATTAACTAAGAATTTTATCAAGCCTCGGTGACTGCAAGATTTTGGTACTATTACAACTTACTAACAACTATTAATGGCTGACCTGTTCTATTGGATTTGTTTTGATCTATTCTGCTTGGTTTTACTATGTACTTGACTGGTGTAGAACTGTTTTTGGAATATTGTGCGGCTGTTTTAATTTTAACTCTTGTTTGCCGGGTCCCCCGCAATGGATTTTAGTTTCTGAATAAGATTTGTGGATTCCCCATGTTTGTTATTTCCCCCCCATAAGAATTTGGTTGGGGTATCTATAGGAAGTGTGAAGCAGTAGGGTTGGGGTTGTGGGGAAGTGTTTGGGGAAGGAACTCTAGGATGGAAGGTATTGAGGGAGTAAGTAATAAGGAAGGATCATTAGATGTGCTGGATTAGCCCCTTACAGTACTTCCCCACATAACTTAGAGAGCTACACCCCTTTGACCCCCCTGCTGCAGCAGAAGTATACCACCAGTGCAGGGAGGAGTGAATTGCCCAAAGAGGCAGATGAAAGTCTTGGGGTGGGGGAGTATGAAAAGAGTGGGCCCTATTGAGGATGCTAGGAGCAGGAGATGCCCTGGGGTAAGGAAAGGACCTGAGAGGGTCTCCCTTATCTGGTTCCTTTTCCTAGGCTTCCTGCTGGACTGAGTGGGCAGGCAGGTGATAGGCCATCTGTTGCATGTCTTCCACTTCCGGCAGTGCTGTGCAATGCCACATCGATGTGAAGTAAGATTGCAATTATGGTGGATCTTATTTCCTCTGTTGATCTGGCGTGCATTACTGAGACTTGGCTAGGGGTCAATGCTGGTCTAGTTTTGGAGGTATCAGTCCCCGCCAGCTTCTCAGTGATGCACTGTCCCAGGAGGGATCGCAGGAGAGGGGGGTGGCGATCTATTTTAGAACTGAACTGAACATGATGGCACACCCAGTGGGGGATGCTGAGTCTTTTGAGTGTGTAGCCGTGCATGGTGGTCCGGATGCAGATTGTAGAATCCTCCTTGTGTACCAGCCTCCAAGTTGTGAGGGGGAGTTTCTGCTGGAAATCTCATCCCTTGTCTTGAACCTGGTGTTGGACTCACCTAAATGGCTCACATTTGGCGACTTCAATGCCTGGGTTGATGACGAGGGTTTCTGTTTTGGTAGAGATTTCCTTCAGAACATGGAGACTCTGAGCCTAGCACAGGTTGTTACCTCCACGACTCACCTCCATGGTCATGCACTGGACCAGGTATTCTCTATAGGGCTCGAGGTGGATGGCCTTAAGATTGATCTGGTCAGTTGGTCAGATCATTGTGTGATCAGGTTCTGTTTCAGGGCCCCACCTTGTAGTCCATCCCCTGTGGAGGTGATCCAGTACCAACCTTTGAGAGGTTTAGGACCTGATGATCTGATGTCAGTATTGCACACTTTGGAAATGTTGGCAGCATGCACTGAGGGAGTGGAGGCTACAATGCTGGCCTGTAATAGGATCATAACTGGGGCCCTCGACCTTCTAATGCCTGTCCATGTATGTCCCCTGGTATTGTGCCTCAGCTCTCCGTGGTTTGATGGCGAGCTGAGGGCACTTAAATCTAGGGGACAAAGGTTGGACCATTGTTGGAGGAAGTCTAAGGCTGTGGAGGATGAGTTCTGGTTTCCCAATATGAGGAATATCAGAAGGCAATCTCTCAGAAGAAGACAAATTTTCTGTCAGAAGAGATTGCTGCTGGGAAGAAAACCAGCTCAGCTGTTTTGTACTGTGGACAGGCTGCTCCACTCGGCTTGTCCGAAGTCCAAAAGAGAATTTACACCTGCGAAATGCGAGGAGTTCACTCAGTTCTTCTCAGATATGGTGCCCTCCATTAGGGCTGGTATTACTCCATTGGGGCCTCATGTTCGCAGCTATGGTCTGTATCTGGGCCAGGAATGCAGTAGGTGTTCTTGGGATGAATTTTGGCTAGTAACAATGGAAGAAGTGTGTCAGATTGTCTTGGTACTGTGGCTGACTTGCTGTAACCTGTACCCGGGGCTAACACGACTCTTAGTGAGTTGCATCAACCAACTGAGCCCGGTGTTTGTTGAAGTCATCCGATGTTCTCTGCAGGAAGGGCTGGTTTCAGTAGCACTTAAGTGTGCCTTGGTAACGCCACTGCTGAAAAAAACATTGTTAGACCTGGAGATTTTGGCAAACTACTGTCCAGCCTCTTACCTTTCCTTTTTTGGGAAGGTTATTGAGAAAGTGGCTGCGCTGCAGCTCGAGGAGCATCTGGAGGCCTCTGTCATCTATGAACCATTCCACTTGGGTTTCAGAGCCAGGCATAGCACAGAGATGGCCCTGGTGAGGATGTTTAATGACCTGCTTAGGGCGAGAGATAGAGGAGAGTGATCAGTTCTCGTCCTCCTTGATCTCTTTTCAGCATTTGACATCGTGGACCGTGGGGTACTTTTGGACCAACTCACGGAGTACGCTGGACTCATTGGCACTGTGATCAGTTGGTTTGAGTCTTTCCTGTGGGACAGAACCCAGAGGGTTGTACTGGGGAATTATTTCTTGAGCCTGATGGTTCTGTCCTGTGGCATGCCCCAGGGCTCTGTCTTTTTGCCAGTGCTGTTTGTGGTGTACATGTTTGCCCTGGGCATGGTCATCAGACAGTTTGGGCTGGAGTTTCATTGTTATACAGTGAATACCCAGCTCTATCTGTCTTTTGCACCCGGGTCTCAGGTTGCCATTGACATGTTTAATAAATGCTTGGCCGAGATCCAGAACTGGGTGGCTTCCAGCTGGCTGAGATTGTACCCCCAGAAGACTGAGGTATTAGTGGTTGAGCCGGGCTGAAAGAGTGGATCAGCAGCTGGCATAGGAGTGACTGGGCTTAAGCTTGGTAATTCAAGTTTGCTAACCTGTCCTAGGGTGAAGAATCTGGGAGTCATTCTGTCATTTAATGGTTTTTCCTACCTGCAGCCATAGCCCTGCTCCACATCCAGCCACCGCTTCTCCGCTTCACCTCCGATCCCAAAGCTCGCATGCCCAGCTGGCAGATGCAGCTACACCTGCGAAAGGGGCCCCCCCTCGTAGCCCCCCACACCCGGAGAGGAACCATTACTGGCACATGCCATCCAGGCATCATTGGTCGGTTGGCGAAACTGCAGCCATCAAGCTGCCGCGGGCTTGTGCTGCCTTTTTCCTTTATCCCACAATGGAAGCATGGGCGTGCCATGACATCAGCGCACTAACATGCAGACGACTGTCGTGCTTCCCCCACTAGGTACCCGCGCCTCTGTAGTACCTCCAGGCATCTCCAGGGACCAGCAGAACGCGGTGTACATCCACCTCTTATCCCCAGGACTAGGAGAGCTGTCGTCGGATGCTCAATCCTAGTCCTTCTCTGCCAACCCCCGATGACCCAGACTCATTTCTGAACCCGGGTTGCCAGTGTGGAATGAGGTGTGGTGTCCAGCACCTCAACCATCAGCGCCACCGGGCCGGCTCATCTGGGAGTCATTTTAGATGAAGGCCTGACAATGGAGGCCCAAGCGTCGGCCGTAGTCTGGAATGGCTTATTTAATCTAAAGAACATTCATCAGATCTGATCCCTTATTACCCCTCAAGACCTGGCCACACTGATCCATGCATTTGTGAGCTTGAGACTAGACTATTATAATGCTCTTTACCTCAGGGTAATGGAGGTACGCTTCAATGCCTGCAGGTCTACAGGTGGGTTGGTAATACAAAAGGCATCAGTATTACACCATACCTGTGTTGCCTTGCCTGGTGGGGAGTGGGCACTGTTACTGTTACTTCTGTTTAAAAGTGTTTTGCTGGCCAAGCCAAGTCAGGCACTTAATTTTGGCCCTGCAACATGAGTTAACGATGTCGCTGCTAAAAACAGTTTTGCTTTGCATTCCCCATCCCCTGTGAATATCCGTCAATAAATATTTATCGATATTTTAAGTTTTGTCTTGTGAGCATATTGTTTGTGGCAAGTCACTAATTGCACTGTTATTGATTTAAGGTTGTGCTGTGATTTTCCATGTGTAGGAGAGGTGGGGGGGAGGCAATGCATCCCGGGGGTTGTACCACACTGACGACAGGTCCACTTAACTTTTACTCTGGATGGAGGCACCATGCTAAACTTAAAAGATCTAGGTTTGAATCCCCCATCAAGAAAATCAGAATTCAGTCCCCTCAACTTTCTTTGAGCCCACAAGTTAGAGGTAGTTGCCGCAACCTCCATGGTGACCCAGTTATAGAAACATAGACTGACGGCAGATAAGGACCACTTGGCCATCCTAGTCTGCCCATTTCCCTACCTACTGGATAAACAGCAGATTCTAGTTAACCAACAGCCTATTTCTTCCTAACCCCCACTAGAATTGCCTTATGTCTGTCCCATGCATTCTTGAATTCTCCCACAGTTTTAGACCCCACAACCTCCTCAGGAAGGCTGTTCCATGCATCTCCATGAAAAAATATTTCCTCACATTGCCCCTGAGCCGTCCCCACTCTGTCTTCAGATTGTGCTCCCTTGTTCTTGCACATCTCTTTTTCTGAAAGATGCTCCCCTCTTGGACTTTGTTGATTCCCTTGAGGTACTTGAAAGTTTCTATCATGTCCCCCCTCTCCCTCCTTTCCTCAAGGGTATACATATTAAGCTCCTTTAATCTCTCTTCATATGGCTTGTGTTGCAGACCCTGCACCATTTTAGCTGCCCTCCTCTGGACTGCCTCCATCCTGTCTATGTCCTTGTGGAGATGAGTTTACAGAACTGCATGCAGTACTCCAGATGGGGTCTCACCAACTGTCTGTAACATAGAAACATAGAAACATAGACTATGATGGCAGATAAGGACCGCTTGGCCCATCTAGTCTGCCCATTTCCCTACCTACAGGATAGGCCGAAGATCCTAGTTAATCAACAGCCTATTTCTTCCTAATCCCCACAAGAATTGCCTTATGTCTGTCCCATGCATTCTTGAATTCCCCCACAGTTCTAGACCCCACAACCTCCTCAGGAAGGCTGTTCCATGCATCCACTACCCTCTCTGTGAAAAACACCTCACATTGTCCCTGAACTGCCCCCCCATCCCCCTGTACAGAGGGATAACCACTTCCTGTTTTCTACTGGTGATGCCTCTCCCTATGCATCCCAGTATCCCCACCCCTCCTTTCTGCCTTCTCACATTGCTTGCCTACCTTAAAGTCATCTGATATGACTACCCTCAGGTCCCTTTCCATTTTTGTTGTTGTTAGTACCTCTCCCCCATTGTGTACTCTTCTCCTGGGTTTTTGTGTCCCAGGTGCATTACTTTGTTTTTCTTTGCATTGAATCTAAGTTGCCATACATTTGACCATTCCTCCAACCTTGTCAAGTTCCTTCTCATCCTTCCCACATCCCCTTGTGTATCAACCCTATTGCAGATCTTTGTGTCATCTGCAAAGAGGCATAATTTTCCTTCTAGCCCCTCCGCAATGTCTCCTATAAAGACATTAAAGAGGACTGGTCCCAGTCCTGAACACTGCTGTACCCCACTAGTAACCACCCTTTCTTCAGCGTGTATTCTGTTTACTATTACCCTCTGCATCCTGTTGTCCGGTCAAGTTTGTTACTCAGACTACCACCCTGGGACCCACTCCCAGGCTGGTTAACTTGTTTATTAATTTTTTGTGTGGGGCTGTGTCAAATACCTTGCTACAGTCTAGTTAGGCCATATACACAGCCCCTCCCTGGTCTACTACTTTGGTCACCCAGTCAAATAAGTCTATTAGATTCATCTGACATGACCTTCCCTCTGTGAATCCATGCTGCCTTGGGTCCTGTGCCCTGCTGGCCTCTAGGTACCCAACAATTCTTTCTTTCAGAAGTGATTCCATCATTTTCCCTACCACTAAGGTCAAACTAACAGATCTGTAGTTTCCTGCATCTGCCTTGCTCCCACTTTTGTGAAGTGGAATCACATCCGCCATCCTCCAGTCCTCAGGTACAACACCATCTGACCATGATTTGTTTAAAAGGGTAGTCAGTGGTTTCACTAGGTCTCCCCTTAGTTCTTTTAGAATTCTGGGATGAATCCTGTCAGGCCCCATTGCTTTGTCCACCTTGAGTTTTAGGAGTTCTTTCAGGATCCTTTCTTCTGTGAATGGACTGGTGTCAACCTCCCCTGCCCAGAGTGCTTCTATTGTTTAGTTTAGGTACCTCCTCCTCTTTTTCTTTTGTGGATACTGAGCAAAAGTATTCGTTCCAATATCTTTTCTGTCTGCCCCTCCCTACCTCCCTCCCTTTATTAAGCCTCACTATCTCTCCCTTGGTCTTCCTTCACTCCCTGATGTAACTATAAAAGGTTTTCTCCACCTTCTTAACTGAGTTGCCTATCTTTTCCTTGGTTTGGACCTTTGCTATTCTGACTACCTTCCCTGCTTTCTTCTGCTTTAACTGATACATTTCTCTATCCTGCTCCTTCTGTGATTCCTTATACTTTCTGAATGCTATCTTTTTCTCTCTAACCTTCCCCACCACGTCGTTTGAGAATCATAGTGGTTTTTTACTTCATTTTGTTTTCTTTATTCACTTCACACAAAGGATTGTTGCCTCTGTGATAGCAGTTTTGAGTTTTCCACTTAGGCATCCTCCTTGCCATGGAAGTCTGAGTATCATAGGGTTGGTGTTCACTGGAGGTTCTTTTTAATTTTAAATAAAAAATACATTCCCTAGAGGAATACAGCAGCCCTAGATGCAGACTGCCATATTCCATGATCTCTTACTCTTACAGTGCAGGAGATCCACTATGGAACTAGAGTTGGCTTCCAGCTCTACCCCCTCTCCTGGCCACACTATTCTCATCCAAACTGCTATGTGCTTAAGGGGAGTGGCTGATGGGTGTAGTGAATTCCAGTCCCCCATGCTAGTCTATGGCCAAGTATGTGGTATGTAGTGGCACAGCCCGGTATGCATCCTTACTGGTGCACAGCAAGGGAAGGGAAGGGAAGTGAACATTGTTTAACCAGGAGTAGCACTCTAAGCCGAAGCTTGTCTCCAGATGCGACCTGGGAGCACAAGGAAGTTAAGTGACTTGCTCAGGATCACATAGTATGCACCTAGGTGGCTGTGGGATTCAAACCCAACTCTCCAGATCTACAGCTCAGAGCCTTAACCTGCTGTGCTATACTGTGGCAGGCACTGTACTGGACTGAACTTTATAGAGAGATTCTTAATGCAATCTTTTGACAGCCACTTCATTTCAACTACAACTGAAAAAGACAGTGCTTTAACAAACGTTTTGAATAGGACTCATTACACAACTGAATGTGATATATTCTGCACAGTATCCCTAGATATTGCAAGTAGATGGATTACCACCAGCAGGTGGCGCCACTGCGAGATCAGGTGAAGCCTTTGAGGCCTGAGGATTGAGAGTAAGAGAGGAAGAGAAGCTGTTTAAGCTACTCTTGGTCTTAGAAGCATGTTATTTAGAAGGCCTCATGTGGCTGGGAGACTGTGCTTGGCCCAGCCATGGCCTTAGAAGTGGTGGAGGCAATCTGTTATCCCAATGAGGGTCTCAAAGCATCATTTAAGGAGTGGGGTGGATTTGTTAAGTTCAAGTTGACCTCTGGAATACAGTAGCTGGGAGGATGAATGAGTTGTATCCATTTGGGGCCTCAGAAGCAGTGCTGGGATCTTTAAGACCTGATCCACAGCCTCAGGTATAGCAGGATAAGGGATTCTTTGTGACCTGACTGGGTCTCAGGTTCTTTGAGGGGAATTTGTTGGGCCTCATCAGGGTCCTAGGAGAGGTGGGGGATATGAATCTGTAGGGCTCAGTCAGGGTCTCACTAGCATCATTCAGGAGTGGGAGTCTAGTATGACTAACAATAGTCTCAGAAGTTGGGGAAGGGGATCTCTGTGGTTCAGTCGAGGCCTCAAGAGCAGCAGGTAGTGGCAAACCATTTTTGGTTAAAAGAGGTTTAGAGTCAGTGAAAGAGTCAGTGCTTACTTGCAATAAAATGATAGCAAAACACAATTTGAAGCATTTAGGAAGATAGGAAAAAACCACTATTGAAATCAGTGCAAAAGATAATTCAAAATATAATTTTTTCTAGATGGAAACAGCTCTATGGTAGTCATATCTGGCACAGAGTAAGGACACTGAGCATAAAGAATTACATAGAAACATAGACAGTGACAGCAGAAATAGACCACTGGTTGATCCAGTCTGCTCATGAACCCTAACAAAACCAGGACCTATTGTCCATACAGGGTTCTAACCCATACCATCAATCCCCCTGCTCCCTGCTGTACCACTACCACACTCAGCAAGCACCACCCACACCCTTCACTCTGTCCCAGCCATGTTTGAAACCATTGATAGTTCTGGTGCCCTCCACATAAGCTGGCAGACTGTTCCATGGCTGCACCACCCTTTCTGTAAAATCATTTTTTTTTTGAACTCGTGTTTTATTAAGAGCTGATTTTTACAAAGAAAAGAATCCATTCCATGTCACAGCAGAAATGTATCACCACAAATACAGTATCACCCAGGACTTATCCACTCAAACCATTCTTACATGAGTTAAATAAACTTTTTGCCATGTACGTATGCCATAATTAATACTTTGTCCATTTCCTTGTAGGTTAAAGTTCAGAGTCTCCTCTTGTCCTGCAACTGGGTATACCTCACATCAACTCCGTCAGTAGAAGGAGGGGTA
The DNA here is from genome assembly GCA_016271365.2 of Neoceratodus forsteri. NCBI lineage: Eukaryota > Metazoa > Chordata > Ceratodontiformes > Ceratodontidae > Neoceratodus > Neoceratodus forsteri. The sequence goes on from CM028132.1 coordinate 1,287,084,267, forward strand.
TGTTGCTGCTGTCCACAGATAAAGAGTATTTGATCTGGTTTTACTTTAAAATCCTCGGGCACACATACAAATACTGCTTTCACAAACTGTCACATGCAAAATTGTAGCCTTATCTTTAATACAATCAACAGTTAATAAAAATCCTAATACAACATTAAACGTCTCATTGCTTCTCTGTTATTTTCTTTTCCATTATTTCCATTTGGCTGCAGGCTATAATGCTTATTAAAAGTGTTGAGTACATCATAAGAAGTAAGGTGGTAGCATTATTCTTTAATCAACTAACAATTGTGCCAGAACTGATATTCCTTCCTTATGTTCCATGTAATGAAGAAAGGGCAGCCACCTGGTGTTATACTTATTAATTTATAATTTCAGTTTGACTGTAATAGCTTCAGTATGTCTAATAGATTTTAAGTTACAAAACCACTGATGCTGAGATGGGGAAGTGGATTTTAACCAGTTCTGAGGCACCCCTTTCAGTGCCGCCACTATTAAAAATACAGATAAGTATTCCTCCGCTGCTGTATGCAATTCCACTGGAGGTACCCTCAGAACTAAGTTCTCAAAGGTCAGTAGAAGTTCCAAACCCGTTATAGATTTAATTATATCTCCTATTTCCCTCCAGTATGCTTGGAGTCTGGGACAACTCCAAAAAACATAATGTGTACCCTGATCCCCACAGCACCTCCAGCAGGTGTCTGAGGAGTGATTGGAAAAATGCTTGGAAATAACAAGTGTAATAAAAAATCTTCTGTTCACTTTCTATTGAAATTCTCTCCAGATTGCAGAGACTGTGGTTTTATGGGTCTTGCGCCAAACTTTTTCCCACACACTCCCTCTTCTGGTATTTTTTGTCCAAATTCCAGTTCCCATCTGTCTTGTATTTTCTGGGTAATCAAACATTCCACTCCCTCCTGCATAATCTTATAGATGTTGGAGATAAGATGTTTTGTACTTTGGATTGTGTCTTTGGAGTGAATGAAATTACAGGCCTGCTGCAGCGGAGTGTTAAGGGCAGCAACTCCCGGAATCTGACAGATATAGTGGCGGCACCGCAAATATCTGTAAAAGGTGTTTTAGAAAGGTTATATTCTTGTTGTAGTGTGGCGTAATCATTGATTACATCTCCTTGTATAAACTGAGGGAGACATTTTAGTTCCAACCTATCCCAAATATCAAAACAACCTTCCATCTCTTGTATGGGGAAGCCCAGGAGGTAGCCGAAGGGAAAATAGTGCTAAACATTAGAGGGTAGTTGCCACTGGGCTCTAGCTTTTAACCACATAGAAAGTGTGTGTCTAGTCCACTCATTACTAATTTAGGACAAATCTTTAGGTAGCACTGTCCAGGGTAAATGTTGTAGTGGGATGTTATTATGTGCATTCACTTCTAAGGCACACCAGCTACCCAAGCGAGATGTGTGGAGTATTTTAATCAAAGGTGTCAATTGCACTGCTCAATAATAGGTCTGAAGAGCTGGGGGACCCCAGCTCCCCTTCTCTTTGGTTTCCAAAAGGAGAATTCACTTAATTCTGGGATGTCTGCTCTCCCATATAAAGTCTGAGATCTTCTTACTCAGTTATTTCCAAACTGTTTGTGGAATTGGAATCAGCAAGGCATTGAACAGGAACATCAACCTAGTCAAAATGTTCATTTTAGTAGATTCCAGATGATTAGAGAAAGACAATGGGAGTGAGCTCCACCTGTTCAGGTCTTGGTAAATCTGTTGTAATAAATGCCCATAGCTGTAGTAATATAATTTGAAGATATGGGAAGGGATCCATATACCCAAATATCTAAATTTATCTGTGAGCCACCTTAAGGAAATTTGAGCTTTAATTGTCTGAGAGACCGCCCCTCCCACCAGCAGGACTTCAGACTTCTCTTTATTAATTTTGAAACCTGATACTGAACCATATTCCTGCAATAATTGAAGGAGAGGGGGTAAAGAGCCCTCCAGATCTTCCAGGTATACCAACGTATCATCTGCATACATTGAAATGTTACATTTATGCCATCCCACTTGTATTCCCCGAATATCTGGCGCTTGCCTGATCACAGCAGCAAGTGGCTCCAGATTAAGGGCAAATAACAGGGAGGAAAGGAGGCACCCCTGCCTATTGCTTCTCTATTTTCAGAGTGTCTGACAAGGTTCCATTAACCCTAACCCTTGCTGTGGGCCTCTCATAGCATAAAGAGACCTGTGATAGGTTTAGTTACCACCCTCATTTTTCAAATAAAGGTAACTCAAGGCTTCCTTCTTATCTGTCCCCTTTTCCAAAGTCTGCTGCAGCAGCTATAATTCTTTCCTTTTCTTTAATTTTCACATCTCTACTGCAGTAGGGTGACCTCCTACTGTGGTATCTCACTTCTATCACTGTCCCTCTTTTAAATTCCTCTTTGTCTTGAGTGCCCTTCTTGTGTTCCATTTGGCAATATGTGCCTGGATCCCCCCCCCATATCTGTAAGAAACACTGTTTGTGGGTTACAAAAACCCCAAAAGCCTGCTAGATGCTTGGTAAGCAGGCAAAAGTAAATGTAAAGTGCTTCTAGCACTAATTTGTTATTGCAGACCTTCTGTTTTTCTGTGCAATGGTTAGCTATTTGGTTTGCTGTTGTATCAGCGTAGTTGCCCAAAGTGGACCCCCAATTCAAATAACACACCACACTGTTTTTGGTATGAAAAAGGCCGCAGCTCTTTTTACTTAATCAAAAATTGTTTACATTACATGGAACACTTAACATTTATAAAGCCTAATATGTACATCACATCTTACAGTTATGCACCTTACACTATATATCTATATACATACATCGCTATACATAACATCATTTCAATCATACGTACATTAAGTATCCCATCCTGTAAGACCCCTTGGGCAGCCACAATTCATGTATTGCTGGAACCCCGGCACCTTCATCCACTTATTTGAGGGGAACTCTGGCCCTTTAGTCCAACAGACCCGTTGAGGGCCATGCCTTCCCTCAAGACAGTTCCCCTTCCCATCTTCCCAAATTTAGGGCCTCCTAGACCCTTGACGAGGAGCATGCCCATCCAGGGATGCACTCCCCATCTCAGAATCTTGGCTCCAAGCGTTTCGGTGCACATCCCTCCCTGGGTGCCTTCCTCCCCCGATCTCCAAGGCATACCCATCCTAGGGTCATGCCTCTCCCCGGTGACACCCAATCGAAGCTCTTCTTATTATTATGTCTGGAGCCTCTCTTACCCAGGGTCAGCCATGAATTACCGCCGCATCTTGTTCTCTATATCACTTCTCCTCTTGGTTTACTTACTAGAGCCATGACAGAGCTCTTGCTGCAGCCTGGTAATTTTTGAGTGGGAGGGTGGGAAAACTTTGCTGTGAGGAGCTGTTCCAAGAGGGCGAGATCCCCTGGGACCGCTCCTTAAGAGGCCCTGCCATGCCCCTCCCTGCAGGGGCCATCAGGGCCAGCCCTCTCCTAGGAGATCCTCAGATTGGGCCACTTGCTCGTGGGGCTGCCTCTTCCTATGATGGTGGGTGGCCCTCCTAGCCCCACCCTCTTGGGGGCTGTCGGCAACTCACCCCCCCCAGTGAGAGGCCAGTGGGGCCACTACCAGCACAGTTTAAAAAAAACAAAACCCCTTTTCTTGTTAAAATGTTCCTCATAGGATTAGAATGGCTTTAGCAGCTGAAACATGCAGTAACTGAAAGGGCGTGGTGAAAAACACAGCTTGAACACTGAGTGTGCTGTGCCAAAAAACAGGAACCTGAAAAGAAAGTAAGAAAAACCCAGGACATTACAACAAAGTTGCTTTGCACAGCTAGTTCTTTCACAGGATTGTTTAAAAAAGCACTAGGGAATGAAAACTGTCTCTTTTCTGTAGTATTTTCTAATGAAAATAAAACAGGACTTGTTTGTTCATTTCCACCAACTATTGTAATGTATAGCAGCTGGGCAGCAATGCTGTTATTTAAACTGCCCCAAAATGTTTTTAACACAAAGTTACAGCTGTCCTAGTGGAGAGAAAAGTTTAAAGAGCTACAAAAAGAGTTCATTTTAAAGCTGTATTAGAGAAGGCCTTACCTGGACCCTGTTGCTTGGCTGGGATTTTGGTTCCTGTTAGGAGGCAGACTGCCCAGAAAGAGGCATATTTATAGAGAGAGAGAGAGAGAGAAGAGTGACCTCACATAAAGGGGAGGAGCTTCTTCTTGATAATGAGATTGTTAGTTATTGAGATAGAATATCTTGGTATGCTTATAATGAAACTTGTTGTTTTAAAGCTAGACTTATGTTAAATAACATTTATTTTGATTATTAGGCTGTTTGATCCCCCACAAGCCTCTATTAGTATAGAAATTGTATGTTATTAGAAATAGGGGTGGATCGAACTAGCTCACATGACCCTTTCATCATGGTTCTAAGCATATATAAGAACATAAGACAAGGCGCTGCGTCAGCATGTGGTCTAAAAGCAAAACAAAATGGTTATATTAAATGCACGCTGAAAATAGAAAATAGAGTTAAAAATCTACGTTTCGACCTTAGGTCTTCTTCAGGAAGTATCTAAAAGAGAAAAAAAACAAGTTAGTGTAGAGGAGAGGTAAAATGAGAGAGATATATATGGGAGAAAAGAAGAGGGAGGCTAAGGGAAGAAGTGATAAATGGTAAGATTAAGAGAGAATCTGTGAAACAAAAAGGTGATGATGGGAAAGATAAAACATAATGGGAGAGAAAGAGCTGGGGAAGTTCCCAGGTAGAGAGTGATTAACAGGGCCTTGTAAGAAGGCTGAAAGGTGACAAATGTGTGGGAAGGAGACAGAAATGGAGACATATGGTGAAAATGAAAAATAAATCAGTACAAAAACAAATTGACTATAGGGGAAAAAAGGGGAGACTGAAAGATGTTAGTGGAAAATAAGTCTCATTTTAAACCAGAGGCTGCTGGAGCCAAAGCGGATGATCAGCTTGGCTTCCGTGTTTTCTATGGTTAGGATCCCGGAAGCCCTGCTGAAGGACACAAACAGAAAGGTCATTGACATTGTGGTCCCTGGAGCTAAAGTGGGATACAATGGGTTTAGCAGTTTCACCATTCTGACCGCTCTGTAATGTTCCTGAACGGTCAGCAAGGCACGCCTACCAGTTTCTCCAATGTACATAGCTGAACACCTCCTGCAAAGAATACAGTACACTACATTAGTGGAGGTGCATGAGAACTCCTTGGTGATGTGAAAAACACCTGTAGGCCCCAGATCTCAGTTACACTGGAAATAAATTTGCAGGTGTAGCGAGCCCTGTTGCAAGGTTTGGTACCTGGGGAGGGAACTGTTAGGGAGTGGGTAGGCTGCTTTTACCAGGAGATTGCGCGGGTTAGGTGGCGGCGGTGGGAGGCAATAGGTGGTTCTGTAAAGGAAGCACCAATGTTAGAATCAGTTTGCAAAATGGAAAGTTACTAGTGATGATCCTGTGAAGAGAAGGTGTGCTCTGGTGGAAAGGAAGAACTAGTGGAATCGCGTTGTTCTTGTGTGACAGTATCCCTCCCTGGGGGGTCAGGATACGGGGCATGTTACTGACCCGGAGGAGTGCTCTGTCCACTGTGCTTTTAGGGTATCCCTGTTGATAAAAAACTATGCATTATTTGGGTCTGCTCAGCAAAATCATCCTCTTCACTGCATAACCTGTGAAGTCTAAGAAACTGTGAATAAGGCAGGCCATTCTTGACATGTTTAGGATGGAAGGAGCTATGGAGGAGGAAACTGTGAGAGTCAGTGGGTTTGTAATAGACTGATGTCTTCAGACCAGTGTTCTGGACTGAGAGCTGGATATCCAGGAAAGGCAGTGTAGAGGAGGATACTTCAACAGTGTACTGAAGGGAAGGATGAGTCGTGGTGAACTTGTCAAGGAAGACTTGGAGGGTCTCCCTGGAGCAGGAGGTGGCCCCCACACAGTCATCAATGTAGCGTTTGTAGAGTTCAGGCACAGTCCCTGTAAATGAGAGAAAAAAATGTTCCTCCACCCAACCCACAAACAGATTAGCAAAGCTGGGACCCATCTTGGTACCCATGGCAACTCCACTGACCTGCTGAAAAAAACTGTTATTAAAAGAAAAAGCATTGAGTGTTAGAACCAGTTCTGCCAGACAAGTTAGTGTGTGTGTGGTGGGTGGCTGCTGGACTTCCCGCTTGTTCAAGAAATGCTGCAAAGCTGTCAGACCATCATCATGGGGATCACTGTGTAAAGAGATTTGATGTCCATGGTGAAGATGAGCTGATGAGAGTCACTGAATCTGAACCTGTCAAATAACTGGAGAGCATGGTTAGTGTCTTTTAATATAGGAGGCAGGGACTCAACAAAGGGGTCTCATGAGGCCATCCAAAAATGGAGATGTGGGATGTGGGGCAGGAGCAGGCGGACACTATGGGACGACCGGGTTACCTGTTTGTGGATTTTGGGAAGAAGATAAAACCTAGATGTCTGGGGATGCTGGACTATGAGTCTCTTAGCAGAAGCAGGAGCTCATTGTTTTCAATAGCAGAGGTGATGGTGGTGGTGACCTCCGTCTGATAGTCAAGCAGTGGGGTCCTGTGGAAGAGAAGAATAAAACCTGGTGTCAGAGAGTTGCTGTGTGGCTTCCGTGATGTATAGCTCCTTTTGCCAGACCACAACAGCACCTCCCTTATCAGCTGGTTTAATAACAATGTCATTCCTACATTGTAGAGATCTGAGGGCTGCAAGCTCACCAGGTATATAAGAACATGCAGTGCTCAGCTGAAGTAAAGAGAGTGGATCTAGCGATTCCCTGTGGAACATTGAACATAGTTGCCTCTGATTTCTTCCGTGCTATGTTCTAGTGATTTAGATGGCTATTTAGAGCTAAAAGAAAATTTTATTTCTTTGTTTTATTGTTTTCCTCAGTTTAAAAGTAAAGTCTGAAGTTTAATTTGGTTACTTAATAAACGGCTCACTATAGGTTATTGTGTGCCATACCTGACAAACCTGTGTCCTGTCTCTGCTGTGCCTTCGAATGAGTTACCTTACACCCACACCCTACCACAAGACCCACTTTGGGAATCGGTCACTCAGGCCCATGTGGGTCATAATAGTCTTGAGATATTCCTAGTTTAGGCAGTCAAAAGCCTTCTCTACATCTAGAAAAATTGTTAATTGAGCTGTCTTTGTAGGAGATTTATATTTTAGGACATTTAATAATTTTTTAATATCATCCTGTAGGTGTCTGTTGGGTATGAATCCTGTTTGGTCTGGGTGAATTAGATATCCAATACATTTTTGTAACCACACTGAAAGAATTTTTGTAAGACTTTTAAGGTCCTGGTTCAACAGGGATATTGGTCGATATGCTTCACAAACATTTAATGGTTACCCTGGCTTTGGTATTACTGTAATTAGAGCATCTCTCCAAGTAGTTGGGATCGTCCCTTCCCCAAGACAGTCACTAAACACCTGGGTTAATATCAGGGAAATTTTATTTATAAATTTTCTATAAAATTCAGTGCTAAAACCATCTGGCTCTGGCGATTAGCCTGAGGGAAGAGTTCTAATAATTTGCCTAATCTCTTGTTCACTGATTAATGTGTTGAGGTGTTCCATCATCTGGGGGTGTCAATTTAGGTAATTTCAATCTATTTAAAAAATCTGTGGTGCAGGACATTATGTCCTTCACTGTCATGTCCTCCTTATATAACTTCTGATAAAATGTTTGAAATTGCAAGGCAATGTTCTTGGGTCAAATCCAAGGTTGTCTAGGATTTTGTTTGTTTTGAATGTGAGGGACCGTTCTATCCACCTGAGCCTTTCTGAGCCGGAACGCCAAAAGCTTGAAAGCCTGGCCTTCTGTTTCATGGTATTTAAAGTTGCTATACTTTAATTTCCCCTCTGCTTTCTGATTTTCTAGTTTTTGGAGTTTCTCCCTAACTTTGACCAACTCCTGAAAGATAGCATTTTGATTGGGGTTTTGTTTATGTTGCCGCTCCAAGTCCGATACCTGCCTTAAAAGTCTATCATAAGTTAAGCATGTAAGCTTTTTTTCACTGAGGCATAGCTGATGATTTTCCCTCTAGCTACCACCTTTACCGCTTCCCATGTTAGCAAGTATGTACAGCCTTGTTGACTGTTAATTGCATACACCACTTTTATGGTATCCTCCAACTTATTTAGAAAATGTTTAGCATTAAGTAAGGAGACATTCAAGCACCAGAGTTTTACCGAATCCTGATGTTGAAACCTCAGTCTAAGAGAGACTGGGGTGTGGTTTGACAGGGTGATGTATATTTTGGAACTTATTGCCCTATACAGAAATGTTTTTGGTGTATAGAACAGGTGTATTTTGGAATAAGATTTTTGTGCTGCAGAACAAAATGAAAAATCTCTCTCTCCCTAGGGTGTTGTTCTCTTCAGAAATCCTGAAGTCCCAGTTCCTCCACCAGTGCCACCAAGGTTTTAGTTGCATTTCTACTGGTAGCTAGGGACCCTGAATATCTATCTAATTTAGGTTGAGGGATTGCGTTGAAATCCCCCAGATAATCTGGCCCGGAGGTAACATTGCTACCTTATGTGAAACTTCTGTAAGAAATAGGGCTGGGTTTATGTTTGGGGCATATATATTAACTAGATGTAATTGTTCCCCATGGTGGTCTACTGTAACCCTTAGGAATCCTCCTTCCATCCCCCTGTCCACTGACTTTACAACTAAAAGTGCCCCTCTTCGAATCAATATGCTACACCAGCTTTCTTCCCATTAGAGGAGAAGGTTGCCTCTACACAGCCTACCCATCTCCTTCTAAACTTAAGATGCTCTTTCACGGACAAATGCGTCTCCTGCAAAAAAGTGACAGAACAGTTGAACTTTTTCAGTTTGGTTAAAAACTTTGTTCTTTTCACTGGTGAATGCACCCCCTTCACATTACATGATGTAATTGTGATCTCATCCATCTTTTACATAATAAGGTACCAAATCATCATACAATTCTGACATACTCTGAGCCCTTGATCCCATACACACTTTAAGGCATCTTATATTCCAACAATGAATCTGAAAATTAAGAATAACTCTGTCTATAGAAACTTCAAACATCAAAACTTATGTGTAATAACAGTTAAACTTTTTTGGAACAAGATAAATCACAATCTATGTGAGGAGCAAACAAAAGTCTCCCCTAGTTAATATTTGGCTTCCTAGGACAGGTCTACCCCCAGTCGAGCAGGTAGATCCATAAGGAATTTAAACCCCCTGAATATAGCTTCACGGGAAGGTCAGTGCATCTATTGCCCTAAAATGGACTCCGATGTAACCTGTACTCCAACAAAACAAGTGTGACATCCCCGTCAGTACAGATGGTATTTGTGATCGCAGGAATCAGTCTTACTGCCCCTCCACTCCTGGAGTAAAAAAGAAAAACCTCCAAATGCAGAGTAGAGAGCTGAGCTGTAGCAGTAAAAACGAGGAAGAAAAAAGAACCCCCCTTCCCCAGCTGCCCCCCCAAAACACTGAATAAAAGCCAAATATCTGGGTCCTGATGGTGATCTTAACAATGGGTTGTATCTCTACATATTATATAGCAAGATGGAAGGGAATAAAAATCAACAGGAAGAAATCCTGCAATTAACCCTCCATTGGGGCCAGAGACAGGAAAATAATTTCCCTACAATTAAATCTAGTTCCTGCAGTTCCTCATACCCCTCCTATAGGTCAAGCACATCAAAGAATGCTCTTGTGACTAAGTCATTACAGCCTTAGTTAAAATTATCCACTTTGCCTTCCAAGAGCTTGTAAAAATGCATGGCTTTCTGTAAAATGTATTTATTTATTTAAGAGATTTACCAGGCAGGCATACTGAGCCGGGATCCACTCGTTTCCAGATGCGACCTGGGGAGTTACAGGGGTACAATCAGGACAGGTATTTACAAAGGTATTTACATAGGTGCAGAGTAATTACAAGCAAAGAACATTTAGGTACACAGGTATTTGCAAAGTTTTAACATAGGTACAGAGTGTAACAAGGCAGAGAACATGTAGGTACTCAGGCAAATGTGCGACCTCGCGACTAGCACAAGGAAACGAAGCAAGTCAGCAAATGCTTAGAATAATTCCGTGTTTGTGGAGCTGCTGGTGGGAGTAGACAATACATCACTAGCAGGGGCATATGGTTGTAGTTCAGAGTTGGTGGTAGCAGTTGCATGTGTCTGAGAAATGTGCTTGGAGAAGCGGGTTAAAGAGTCTTAGGTCAGAGGTGAGCCTGATGTCTGCAGGTAGATCATTCCAAAGTTTAGGCAAGCGATATTTGAGGCTGATTGACCCTTGGATGTATGCATGAATGGGACTTGGAGAAGCCTGGAGTCAAAGCTTCTGAGTGAGTAGGCCGGGGAAGGTTGGGCTGATAAGGCAGTGCTGAGGTAAGGGGGGAAGGATTTGGACCAGAATTTAGCTATGACACTGGAGCAGTGGATCTGTCTGTGGGACGCGAGCGAGTGTAGTGCTAGGGAGCTGTATAGGTCACAGTGATGGGTCGTTGGGGGGCAGTCCAGGATGAAGTGACAGAAGGAGTGAAAGAGGGTGTCCAGGCTGGCCAGGGTGGATGAGGGTGCTGCACCATAAACCACATCGCTGTAGTCAAATATTGGGAGAATCATTTTATGCACTATTTCCCTCTGGACCACGGTGGACATGCACCTTTTGTTGCAATATAGTGCACCCAGTTTGGGGTGCAGTTTTTTGTGTAGTGATTCAATGTGAATGGAGAAATCAAGATGTTAGTCAAGCCAAACTCCGAGGTATCTAAAGGAGGTGCAAGACTCCAGAGGGGACCCATCCAGGGTATGGAAGGTGGGGGGAGCAGCTAGGCAGGAGAGTCGAGGTTGCGTGCCGAAGGTTAGAGAGATGGTTTTCTTTGCATTTAGGAATAGTTGGTTGGACCTAAACCATTGCTGTACGGTGTCGAAGTCTTGTTGGAGAGCAGTGGACATGACACCATTGGAGGGTCCAGAGGCATACAGTATGGTGTCGTCCGCGTACATTTGTATGGCTGAGTTTGTACAGGCCAGCGGGAGGTCATTTAGAAATATAGAAAATAGTAGTGGGCCCAGGACTGAGCACTGGGGGACCCCCATGATGACTGGGAGGGGAGGAGATAATTGTTAGGCAATTTCACCGATTGGTGTCTGCCAGTCAGGTGGGCCTGAAACCAACTAGTGGCAAGACTGGAGAGACCTGCATCATTTAGTTTAGCTAGTAGCTCAGGGTGGGAGACGGAGTCGAAAGTCTTGGCCAGGTCTATGAAAATAGCTGAGGTGATATGCCCCTTGTCCATCCCTGAGGAGATGTCATTTGTGAGTCTTAGGAGGGCGGTGATGATGGAGTGAGACTTGCGGAACCCTGAGTGGTAAGGGGTGAAGAAGGAGGTAGAGTCAAGGTATTGGGTGATTTGGGCAAGGGCAAGGTGTTCCTGAAGCTTGGCCAGTATTGGGAGTAAGGAGATGGGGTGGTAATTTCCAGGTGCAGAGGGATCGCCACCCTTTGGTAGTGGGATAACAACCGCCTGCTTTAAGTGGCTGGAATTTGAGCCAGGGAGAAAGAGAGGTTTAGGAGGCTGGCTAGTGGGGCATCAATGGTGGGGCTGATAAGTGGAGTAGTTTGGCGTCCAGGCCTAAGGGACATTTGCCTTTGTTGGGGTCAAGAGCCATAGAGCATGTAGTACTTCGGCCGGAGAGACTGGACGGAAGGAGAAAGTGGTGGTGGGGGGGAGTGCTGAGATATCACTGATGAGCTGGGTGTGGGTGGGGTGAGCAGGTGGTTGGGTAGGAGAGACGAAACACAGCTGGTAAAGAAGGCATTGAAAGCAGTGGCAACTTCGCTTGGGTCTGAGACAATGTTGTCAAGGATGGATAGGGTTGGGGTTGGTGGCTGGACTGGGGGAGTGAGTAGGGTTTTGATGGTTTTCCAAAAGTTTGAAGGGTGGCTAAGGTTGGAGAAGAGAGCTGACTTGAAGTAGTTCTTTTTGGCCTGCCATATAGATTTGATGCAGTAGTTGCGGAGGGTGCGGTACCTTTGCAGGGATTCTGGGGAGCAGGATAGCTTAAGTTTTTTCCAGGCCTGGTCCCTGGATCGGCATCTGCTAATGATGTCAGCGGTGACCCAGGGGAGCCCTTTACTCTTGTGCATCTTAGGGGGGCGTGGTAGTCCCATACAGCAAGCAAGTTATTTCTGAACAAGTTGAATGCATAGTCGATGGTGGGTGCCTTCTGAATGAAGGACCAGTCGACGTGAACAAGGTCATTTAGGAGGGAAGGTAGACATAGGGATTTATAGGATCTCGTGAGGAGCATCCTGGGGAGGGGGTTAGCAGGTCTGTGCACTGTCCTGACCATATAAACCATGTGGTGATCACTCAGGGAGTCAGGGAGGAGACCGGCTTTAATTATCCTGTGAGGGTGGGATGTGAGGGCCCAGTCCAAGAGGGAGTGGTTTAGTGTTTTTGTGTTTGATCGGGTGGGTTGATCGATTAGTTGAGAGAGGTTTAGAGAGTTTACTTTGGTCCGTAGTTTAGAGCAGTCATTTGCTAGCCAATTATAATTGAGGTCACCAAGAATGTGGAGCTCGCCAGCTATGGCAGCAGACATTAATGTGGCTAGGTGGTCTAGGACGAGGGGTAAGGGGGTAGCAGGGGCACAGTAAGTCGCTGCAACGTACACTGGGGAGGAGTGAGGTAGAGCGAGCTTAACCAACAAGGATTCAATTTGAGGTGCTGGTCCGGGGATCTGGACTGGGGTGAACTGGATCCTGGTGGAGATGAACATGGTAGTGCCACCTCCTTTCTTCTTGCCCAGTCGGTCCTGCCTGATCAGTGAGTAGCCAGGAATGGCTACTGCTGAATCAGCATGGTGTGGTTTCAGCCATGTCTCCGATATAATGAAGATGTCGGGCGTAGGGTTAGGGCAGTGAGTTGCAGCTCAGGTACTCTATTCAGGATGCTGCAGATGCTGAGGTGCAGTAAAAGGAGGCCCTTGGGGAGAGTTGGGGGGTAGTGGGGGGTGTTGGACCGGGGTTGGTTTCAACATCCCCAGCCAAGAGGAGAATCAATGTGAGGTAGTGTATGGAAGCATTCCATGCATATAGAAACATAGAAACATAGAATTTGACAGCAGATAAAGACCGCTTGGCCCACCCAGTCTGCCGATTTCCTTACCTAATGGATGAGCTGCAGATCCTAGTTAACCAGCAGCATACTGCTTTCTAACCCCACCCCCTAGAATTGCCTTATGACTCTCCCATGCATGCTTGAATTCAACCACTGTTTTTGACTCCACATCCTCCTCCGGAAGGCCATTCCATGCATCTACAACCCTCTCTGTGAAAAAATACTTCCTTACATTACCCCTGAGCCTCCCCCCATCTTCAAATTGTGCCCCCTTGTTCTTGCACACCTCTTTTTTTGAAAGATGCTACCCTCTTGGACTTTGTTGATTCCCTTGAGGTACTTGAAAGTTTCTATCATGTCCCCTCTCCCTCCTTTCCTCGAGGGTATACATATTAAGCTCCTTTAGTCTCTCTTCATATGTCTTCTGGTGCAGACCCTGCACCATTTTAGTTGCCCTCCTCTGGACAGCTTCCATCTTGTCTATGTTCTTGCAGAGATTGGGTCTCAGAACTGCACACAGCTACTCAGATGGGGTCTCACCAGCTGTCTGTACAGAGGATAACAACTTCCTGTTTTCTACTGGTGATGCCTCTCCTATGCATCCCAGTATCCCCCAACCCCCTTACTGCCCTCTCATTGCTTGCCCACCTTTAAGTCATCTGATATGACACTCCCAGGTCCTTTCCATTTTGTTGTTGTTGTTAGTATCTCACCCCACATTGTGTACTCTTCCCTGGGTTTTGTTTCCCAGGTGCATTACCTTGCACTTCTTAACATTGACTATAAGCTGCCATACATTTGACCATTCCTCTAACCTTGCCAAGTCCCTTCTCATCCTTTCCACCCCACCTTGAGCATCAACTCTGTTGCAGATCTTTGTGTCATCTGCAAAGAGACATACTTTTCCTTCCAGTCCCTCTGCAATGTCGCTTATAAAAACATTGAAGAGGACCGGCCCTAATACTGAACCCTGCGGTACCCCACTAGTAACCCGCCCTTTCTTCAGAGTGGACTCCATTTACTATTACTCTCTGTGTCCTATTCTCCAGCCAATTCTTTACCCAGGCTATCATCTTGGGACTCACTTCCAGGCTGGTTAACTTGTATATTAATCTTTTGTGTGGGACTGAGTCAAATGCCTTGCTAAAGTCTAGGTAGGCCACATCCACAGCCCCTCCCTGATCTACTACTTTGGTCACCCAGTCAAAGAAATCTATTAGATTCATCTGGCATGACCTTCCCGCTGTGAATCCATGCTGCCTTTGGTCCTGTGCCCCTCTGGCCTCTAGGTACTTGACAATTCTTTCCTTCAGAAGTGATTCCATCATTTTCCCTATCACTGAGGTTAAACTAACATCTGTTATCTAGTATCTGGACTTATGTTTGGAGTGGGTTTCTTGTGGGGTGGGAGGGGTGGCAGAAGTGGCCAAGTTGCATAGGACAGACAGCCCTGGAGAAAAGGAGGGAGGGAGGATGGTGGCGCTGAGTGCCCAAGTAAGGGTGGGCATATGTGGCTGTAGCTGTGGGGTGGTGGTAGATGAGGGGCTCAGGGGAGTGGGCAGGATGTAATAGAGGTGGTGGTTGGGTTCCCGCAGGGGCTGGGTTGCTGGGGAGAGGGAAGCTAGAGGAAACGCCAGGGAGAAAAGCGGGAGGAGATAAAGGAGCATTTTGCCGGTTAATTTCAGCAGCAAGCTGGGACTGGGTGTAGCTGCCGCTAGTGGTGGGTTCTTATAAGCTGCTAATGTGAAAGTGGACTGATTGGTTCTGGTGAGTCACCTGACAGCCGCTATATAGCTGGCAGCTGACCAAGGGTGGTGGTGGGGCGCGGGGCCAGAATCTGCATGGGAGGCCAGAGTCTGCCAGTCTCCAAAAAGTTTGCAGCTGCGGTCCGCGAACTTGCTCGCACCTTTGTGTTCTCCGGGGAGGGTTGTGCTCCTGGCTGGTGAATCCGGTGAGATAGGGTGGTCAAGTGGGGAGACCCTCGAGGTGGTCCTGGGGAGCCTGGGGAAGGCTGGCATCTCAGGCCCTCGTGACCCGGCTATGAGAGAGGAGAGCGAGAGAGAAAGGACAATTAATTTATGTGCAGCTAGAAGGGGCGGTGCTGCTTACAGGTAGGTCGCTAAAACCCAGTCTGCTCAACAAAGCTTTCTACTCTTAGATGCCTTCTCACTTCCCTCTTGAATCTCCCCCGTCAGTTTCCACTCATGCCCCCATATTCTTGATCTGCTACTTATGCTAAATAGTTCTTCACAATTTATCTTGTTCATTTCTTTCAGGAACTTGAAGATCTCTGTCATATCTCTCCTCTCTCTTCTGGCCTCCGGTGAGTATATGTTGAGTGCCTTAAGCCGATCTTCATAAGATCTGCCCTGCTGGCCCTGAATCATTTTGATGGCTAGGACCTTTTGTTTATTCTTTACTTTCCCAAGTGTGGTGTTGTACTGAGATAACACCACAGGTTGGTATGGTCATTCATTAGCCCATCAGACCTCGATCCTAAGCAAATGTTTTTGCTCCCACCTTCCACCTGATGTATCACTCCTTTGAGCCTGCCTAGGACTCCATTCCGATCAAGGCATCCACTGTTCTTTGGGAACCTCCTATGGATACTCCAGGTTCTCACTCCATCAGAAGCTTCTGACATTCCAGCATTTCTGCAAGGGTCAGGGGTGGGGTGGGCAGGAGCAGACTGCGTAACACGCTAAAAGATATGAGGTCCAGAAGTACTGTATCAGAGACCTGATGATGTGGGTAGGCAAACAGCCATCACCTGACATGCCTGGTGGCTGGAATTTTTCCTCTGTTCTCCCCAAAGCTTCATCCATTTTCCTGTGATTGGAGGCCTTTCTAAGCACAGCTTCTGCAGGCAGGCCCAGACGATGGCACATGGTGACTAGTGCCATCCACTGTATAGAATCATCTTCTAAAGTAGCTCCAGGTGTAGGGAGCTTATCTGCTGTCTTCTCAGAATCTAAACATGCTACCTATGCAGTATATATTGTACAAGACTCCACCCGCCCAGAGATAATGGTTAGGTCCACATGGTGCTTCCAGGTCCTATGTACTGTAACACAGTCAATTACTGCTTATGCCAATGGGCAGGCCTCCTAAGTCATTTTATAATATTAATTGTAAAATGTCAAGGAAAAATCCTGAAACCTCACTGTCTGAGAGAAATCACCCGACTGTGCATTAAAAAGATAGTGATGCACAGCCAGGTGCACATAGAAACATAAACATTTTTATGGCAGATAAGGACTGCTTGGCCCACCTAGTCTGCCCATTTCCCTACCTAGAGGATAAGCTGCAGATCCTATTTAACCAACAGCCTATTTCTTCCTACCCCCCACAAAAATTGCCTTATGTCTGTCCCATGCATTCTTGAATTCTCCCACAGTTTTAGACCCCACAACCTCCTCAGGAAGGTTGTTCCATGCATCCACTACCCTCTCTGTGAAAAAATACTTCCTCACATTGCCCCTGAGCCGTCCCCCCTCTATCTTCAAATTGTGTCCCCTTGTTCTTGCACATCTCTTTTTCTGAAAGATGCTACCCTCTTGGACTTTGTTGATTCCACTGAGGTACTTAAAAGTTTCTATCATGTCCCCCTCTCCCTCCTTTCCCCAAGGGTATACATATTAAGCTCCTTTACTCTCTCCTCGTATGGCTTCTCTTGCAGACCCTGCACCATTTTAGTTGCCCTCCTCTGAACTGTCTCCATCCTGTCTATGTCCTTGTGGAGATGGGGTCTCCAGAACTGGACGTAGTACTCCAGATGGGGTCTCACCAACTGTCTGTACAGGGGGATAACAACTTCCTGTTTTCTGCTGGTGATGCTTCTCCGTATACATCCCAGTGTCCCCCAGCCCTCCCTACTGCCTTCTCACATTGCTTGCCAACCTTAAGGTCATCTGATATGATTACCAAGGCAACAAAGCCGGATTGACTACTAAATCAGGGGCTATTTCATGCATACTGTATACTGTGTTATTTAAAATGTACTGAAACAAAAGATTTTATGGAAAAACATCATATTAAACATTTTTCACATTTACATTGAATGCATAAGAGCAGTGAGGCATGTTATAAGCACAATAAGCCACTCTAGGGTGTGCATTAAAGGCTTTGAATGCACTTCCCAAGGGTGTAAGGACACTCAGCCTTTGGCCACATGCATCACGCTCTTGGTACATGCATTAAAATAATTTAATTCACACCCTGTAAATAATGGATTATTATTTACTTATGCTACATGTAGTCATACTGGGTTTCATACTGGGCTACGGATGGAAGAAGGCACATCTGCCCAAATTAACCATCCACCTGCATCAGCGTGTCCAAATACATCCCCTGTCCACAAGATATTTGTCCAGCTGTTTCTTGAATAAGTTCAAAGTATTACATTCCACTAAGTTACTTGGTAATTGATTCCACAGTCTACCTGTTCTTTGCGTGAAAAAATTCAATCTTACTTTTCTGGTTGAGATGTCTAACTTTATTTGTTGTTTATGAGTCCTAAGTCCAACTGGTTTTTGCTGTAGTTTACTATTTAGATCCTGCATTAAATCTTTGTCCTTCAGGATCTTATACAATAACAGTAAGTCACTCTTCAACCTCCTGTTTTCCAGGCAAAACAGGTTAGATTTTTGCAACCTAGCTTTGTAATTTAAATTCTTCCAGCCACCCACAATCTTGATTAATTTATGTTGAATCCTCTCCAATTTTGTTTGCTTCCCCCTTAAAGAGAGGGCTCCACAATGGGGACCCATAATCCAAATATGGCCTTATATATGTCCTATACAGGGGTAATACAAATGATTCCGACCTGCCTGAAAAAGATCTTTTAATATTTCTGATCATGTAATTAGCTTTCCTAATAATACTTGAACAATGTGCTGAAAAGTTTAAGTCTTGATGATTCATAATTCCACAGTCCCTTTCAGTTTTTACACTCTTAATTTTTTCCGCGTTCAATAAATATTCCTGTTTATTCTTTAGTTTGCCCCTATGTAAAACAGCACATTTATCCACACTAAAGTGCATTTTGTTTACCCTTGCTCATTCATCCGTCCACCTTTTTCAAATGCAGTGTCAGCTGATCTACCCCTTGTGCTGTATCAACTGGTCCTCCTAATTTCACATTGTCAGCAAACTTGACAATCCAGCTGTTTATGTTTGTGTGTTAATCACTAATATATGTGGGAAACAGCGCGGGTCCCAGGACAGACCCCTGGAGCACCCCGCTGGTTACCCCCCACCCTCAGCTGTACATCCCCAATTCGAACCATCTGCTTCCTATTGATCAACCAGTTCCTAATCCACACCCCCAGTTTCGTGTCAATCCCTATTGTTATTAAGTTGGCTATTAGTAAGTCATGCGGTACCTTATCGAAGGCTTTTTGAAAATCAAGAAACATTACATCTGTTGCTACATTGTCACTTATACATTTGTTAACCTTATTATAAAAGCTCATCTGATTTGTTATACGTGACCTATTTTGTCTAAAACCATGTTGCGTAATATCACAGTAGTTAATGGCACTTTAATTTTCTTCTAATTTATTTTTAAGAAAAGTTTCAGCTACAGTAGCTTACAAATGATCAAGGTCAGACTAATAGGTCTATAATTGGAACACTCAGATCTACTGCCCTTTTTAAACAATGGAATAACGATGGCATCCTGCCACTTTTCAGGTACTTAACTTGACCTGTACTAAAGGATGAGTCAAGTAGGCAGATTAATGGTCCTGCAATAGTTGTAATTGTTTCTTTTAACAGTCTTGGATGTATCAAGTCTTGCCCAGCAGCCTTATTTTCTTTTCTTTTCTTTTATTAACCAACTCAGATACTTCCTTCAGACTGGCCTCCAAATCTAATATCTCTCTACCATTGCTTATTGTATTACTCTTTCTAGATTTTTTTGTGGAACATACAGAACGAAAGAAGTCATTAGACATATTGGCCATGCCTATAGGATTCGCTATGACCTACCCCTTGTGTGTTAATGGACCTACATTTGTGTTCACTTTACTATGTCTATTGATATATGCATAAAAACTCTAGCCCTCTTCGCCACTCAGAATTCAGGGCTACAGTCATTTAGTCCTGCAATAAAATTACTCCAGGCATTTTATCACAGGATAACAGGACTGTTTTAATGACAACAGCTTAACTTGTGTTCTAATTGGCTGGGAGCCTTACCGAACCAACTTTTGACTACAGCAATGACCAGTTGTTGTTTTTTCAGCAATAGTAAAAATATGAACTCTAGTTCATTATTCGTTTCTTTTTTTCTCCCATAGTTGTTTGACCCTTGAACATCACCTGCTCCTACTTTCAGGTCTTGTTTTGCCGGTGACCTCCCAGACTCATCTGCCACTCCCTCCACCACTGTAGCCAGCAAGGTTCAACATGAAGAGAACCCAAGAATGCCAAGGAATGTCACTCAAATGGCTTGTGGTGCATGATTTTTTTTCTCTCATTTTTTTCCTTGTGTCCCTTCCATTTCCACATGGCATGGGCAGTAGCCAGCTATTGGCCTGCATATGCATCCTGCGAAGGAAGAAACCTCCCTGGTGCTTCTACAGGTGCCACTGTGGCACCAGAAACCATGGCAGATCCTCCCTGACTGAATCACCCTGCAAAGCAGTGACTGTCTTGGCCAGGGTGACCATGGCTCCCAAACCTGGATTGCCAGCCAGGCTGAACAATGTGCTGCCTGCAGCTGGGACACTAAGTGGCCATTAGCGCATTTCTGTTTTAAAGCACATTTCCTATTTAAGCAATAAGGCATGGCAGGGCATTTAGTTATACTAGGTTTACCCCATGGTCAGGGGCATAGTAAGGCATGAAGTGAAGCTGAGTGCATTCAGCCCTTGACTCTGGGGTAAACCGAGTACAACCAATGTTCCCAGAGTGCCTTATTGCTTATGTAAAATGAGTATTTGCTGAAATAAAAAAAGAAAAAATTAGAAGTATTTAAAAACTATACTTAAAAGTTAAAAAAGAATGTGTCCCTCCACCAGTTTGCTGCCACCAGGGGTCACTGTGCTTGTGTGATGTCTGTGTATGGCTAAGGAGCTACATTTATTCAGTCAGTAAATTCAGTGTCCTTCTTTTATTTATAATATGTTTAATTATTTAATCTGTTTCCCTGTATTTCTTTTGTTTTATAAATGTAATCACATTTGAAATCAGATGCAGGCTTGTTGTGCCCTTACCCATTTTACATTAGCATTAGAAATCACCAGCACTGATTCAGCCAATCAGGACTGAAGATCTGCCTGCATCTGAGGAACTTTTATAACCATAAGTCCTCATAAGCAACATTTTAAGAGGTGGAATATTCCACTGTTGAAACAGGGTGTCTAGTTGTTTACTATTTTTAAAAAGCTGTTTTTTGACAGTTGTTTATTGTAAGTCATCAAACACTGTTTGGTGACTTATATTTATAAAATTGACTCTCTCTAAACTGGACTGCTGACACATTGTTCCATGTAGGTTTACCCTTAACTGTATATCACCACACGTCACTCCTTAACACATTTGAGATGGCAGTGTAGCCTAGAGGTTAGAGGAATGAGGTGTGAACGCGCTTGATACATCCAGCAGACCAGACTCGAGTTTGAGTCTCACAACTTCCACTTGCATACTGTGTGACTCTGTGCAAGTCACTTAACCACCCAGTGCTCCCAGGTCGCCACTGAAAACAAGCACTTGTGCCTAGTGGGCCTTACCCAGTTACCAAAGACTAAAATAAAATACTCTACCCTTGGTTGCTCTAATCTGCGCCTTAGGAGGGCTAGTCGTATTGCCATCATTCCACAGAAAATTCCGGGCAAGCAAACTCCCTACAGGTAACCTGTTCTCAATGGCTATTAATTCTGTCTACATGTTGCGTTCTGAGCTTGATGGAAGGCATCTTATCCCTTCTAGGAAAAAGAAACCTGGGCAATCACCTATTAGTTTTCACCTGCCCAAATTATGGAACTCATTGCCCATTGATGTAACCGTTGTCCCTTCATTCTACAGTATAGTGCTAAACTGAATATAAAGTAGCACTTTATTTTCAGCTGTGAGTGTCTGACATGTCTTACTATACTTGCTATGAAACTGCATTCTAGTTCGTATACCCTGCATATTGTCATGCTGCTGTTACACTTACCTATTCACAGTATGATATAGCAACTGGTGCTGGTATTTTATAGTACAAAAGTTTGATGGCACCAATGGCTGAAATTAGGGGGTGCAGCACTTAATCCAAAGTAAACTTTCAAAACACAGAACAAGATGTGGTGCGCAAACCACAGTCAAAGGAATCCAAAATATGGTTTCTGGTGAAAAGTGCTGGCGTTGTTTATTGCTAGTAACATAGAGCCAAGGACAATGCCAGAAAAAACAGAATTCCCTGGTGCTTCAAATCTATTCAATTCTTCCTCAGGGGGGCTGATATTCAAATCTGGGCAAAGCACAGGGCAAAACTTTGTGCTGCCCCCTGCAGTTGCCTAGGTGTCCAAAACCACTACATTCAGTGGAATAGCGCATCAGCACTATTCCACTTGAATACAGGGCCAGTGAGACCCAGTACAAAGCCTCCTAGTGCCAGGTAGACATGGCCCCCATAATAGGGTGGCACAATGGTTTGCGCCTACACTAAATTCCCCATATTCAAAGGGACCTATGCATATAAGCCCATTGGCCATGCAAGACCCAAAGGGGCAATTGAATGCCAATTATGGGCACAGTTGCATAGGGAGTGAGGCTGTACTGTGTTGCACTGCCCCCTGATTGCCCATTTCCCAAGATCTCCCCTGGTGCTAGTGGCACCTCCCCATCGCCGACTGCCGTCCCCTTCAAACATAACATAGTTATCCCTGGTGGTCCAGTGGTCCCTCTCCCATCATTGATCTCCATCCCATTCAGCAGTACAACCCATATCCCTAGCGATCAGTGGTCCCTCCCCTGCTCGATCATCCACCCAATACATAGAGCAAATATGCCTGGTGTCGAGTATAACCACCCTCATTCCCGATCCCCTGTACTGTATGTGCTTAGTGACAACTCAGTCAGTGCCCAGCCATGGTGGTGAGAGAAGGGCTGTACTGGTCATTGGCTCAGTTTTGGGATGGGGGGAGTAGGGGTGGTAGGTCACTACCTTCAAGGGTGGGAAGTGGGGGGGTCCATTACACCACCAGGGAAGGGATTGTATTAATTATGAAGGATTGCAATTGGCAATGGGGGAGGGACGACTAGACTATCAGGAATATGTATTTTTTATCATTGGGCTGGTGATTGGTGGGGGAGACCAGGGACCGTGGTGTTGGTGGTCAGGGGGCAGCCACACTTCCTCTACCAACCATTAAGGTTGTGCAGGAGTAAGTCGGGGTTTCAATCGGCAGTATGTGCACCACGCAAGGGAACCATGCAAGATGGCCCTGCACGGTGCACATACTCTGAATATTGGACTGTGCCAATATTGAGGTCACCACCCCTTCATTTACATTGCATCCCACCCCCCTTTTGCCTGAGCACAAACCGAGTTTTCTCATGTTAACTGGACTTTTCAGTACTGCACTTTCATGCAAAACCTGGTTTGCACAGGCAAATTCAGTTTTTCACCCCGGCAAAGTTTTAAATGTTGGCCCCTCTTGTTGTAATTTTCTTGTTTTGAGGTTACTGTATTTTATTCCTGTATTACTTCCCCTCCTACCCTCCCTTTCCTCCACCCCAGGTCAGTTTTGTAATTGAGACTGTTGTTCTCTCTATAACTTATCTGGTAAAACTACAATCAATCAATCAATCAATCAACAGATGAACAGATGAATGGATGAATGAATAATGTGGAGACCAGTTTCCTTACCCCAAGAATGCAAAAGAAGGCACACTTACAGTCATTAGATACTCTGAAGTCTTCATATCAGCACATAATGTTACTCCCCTGAAATCTCTGTATCACTAACTATTTAAAAAAAAAAAATGTTGAAATCACACTTGCTGAAATCAGCTTTGGTATGACGAAACACGTGTCTATGTCTTCTGTTGGCACCCTTTGCACACTATGCGAGAGGCCTTTTGGCACCATGCATTTCTGCTTAAAGTTGAACCAGCATGATAGTCTGTGGTGATTTACATATGCAGCCCATGATGCTTTGCATTTTGGTAGCATGTGTGATTTTGTATTTCATGGCTTTGTTAAATATTTGCTTTGCGTGTTTTATTACTGTTTATTTTTTGGCAACTCTTGAGCTCTGTGGGAAGGACGTTTATAATAAATATTGCTTTTTCATAGTTCTCCTCCCACATTCCACTCTGAAAATGATCTGCTTCCTTCACTGAGATAAGGCGCTTGGCCTTGGGCTTCATACTCTATCCTCTGGGGAAGAGGATTATTGCCTCCAATACATGGAAAGGGCATTATGTCACCTAAATAATAACAGTGTAGTTGGCGCACTCTGTAAATTAGTGTTATGATTAATTCAGCTGACCTGAATGTGGAAATGATATCAGTGATTTGTTATCTTTCAGTGCTTATGTAAGAATGACATACGCTTGCAAAACAGACTGGTGTAAGAGCACAGAGGTGAGCTGGAATGTCTTTAATGAAAACAGAGCCATAAAAAAAGATAATAGTGCTGTTGACACTGTTTGGATAATAGCTTTGTGTCAAATAGCAGGTATATACAAATAATTTTTTTCTTTGTGTTGTGCTGCTCCCTGGAAGACACAAATTCATAGAAGAACCCTAAAATCCCCTCCTGGGGTCTTGCGACCCTGGCACTGAGGGTTAGGCAGCACTAGTAGGGGTTGCATTCTGGTTGATAATCTTGGATGTATGTGTTCTTTTCTCAAACAGGGTTTAGTTACAGACAAGAAAGAACTCTAAGACCCTTCTGTTAGTGCACTACTAGTCACTAGGGGCCAGGTACATCATGGGTGAGGGGTTTGACTTCCAGGAGTAAGATGCTAGGTGTTCAACTTCAGGAGTCATCTGCTGACTAATTGCCAGCATTGACATTGGCTGTGAAGACAGATGCTTGCTTGCTCGTTCTTCACCTGGCTTGAGGAAGGATTACACCTTTTCTTGATGAGTGGCCTAAAATTAATCCAATATTTTAAAAAGACTTCAAATGCTGTCATAGCCTCCACTCTCCCTGTGAAGTTAATTCATTAATAATATTAAAAGGAGTACATTCTCAAGGCAACTACTGTATATGAACTTTCTGCAATTTCATGTAAATCCCTGCTGTTTTGAGTCAAAGAGATTAAGACTATGCTCAGCATGTTCACATGTATTGTAAACCTATAAAAACACAATAGTAGTTGACCCCTGAAGAGTGTGCAGCCTGGATTTCCCCAATCTACATGTACCAGAGCCACTAAGCTGGCTAAAGCTGAGAACTTTTCCACTACCTTCCAGAACAACATTAACCAGCCCTCTAAGTTCTGGAAGGTAGTCCATGCCTTATTCTCACCATCACCAGCACAGTCCACCATCCCAGTAATGCCGCAGAAATTATGAGGGCTACAGCAATCTTGCCCTCCCACCCCACCCCATGGAAAAGGAATGCCAGATCACAGGGACAGGGTCCCAGTAACGTTGCAGAGGTCGTGAGGGCTATGGCGATCTTGCCCTCCTCTACCCCACAGGAAAAGGAACGCCAGATCACAGGGACAGGGTCCCAGTAATGCTGCAGAGGTTGTGAGGGCTACAGCGATCTCACCCTTCCCTAACCCATGGAAAAGGAACGTCAGATCGCAGGGACAGGGTCCCAGTAATACTGCAGAGGTTGTGAGTGCTATAGCGATCTCGCCCTCCCCTACCCCATGGAAAAGGAACACCAGATCACAGGGACAGGGTCCAAGTAATGCCGCAGAGGTTGTGAGGGCTACGGTGATCTCACCCTTCCCTACCCCATGGAAAAGGAATGCCAGATCGCAGGGACAGGGTCGCAGTAACACCGCAGAGGTTGTGAGGGCTATGGCGATCTTGCCCTCCCCTACCCCTCAGAAAAGGAATGCCAGGTATGCAGCTAGTGATCAAGCAGAGCGGTGCAAATGAAATATGGAATTGTTGAGGAAAAGTGTTGGTGCCTTTTTCCAATTCAAATCTACATAAGGACTGACTGCAGTCGGCGTACATGTGGAGATAGTCCCAAACTTTTACAGACTAGTGGCAGCTTAGCTTGTTTTTACCATAATCCAAATGATACTTTAATCAGTTCTTACAGACTAGTAGCAGTTTAGCATAATTAAAAAAAAGAAAATCTGAATAGTACTTTAATTTACTCTGGCTGCTTAGCTTACGTTTGTAATTTCGAATGGTACTTTAACTTATCCAAGTAGAAGTTACAACCTGCAGTTACTTTAATTTGAACTTCAGTGGTAAAACTAACTGTAACCCTGTAAAAACTGAGTTTAGCTTCGATTTGCTGATACCAATTTTTGCTGTAGTCAAATATTTATTTTCCTGTTACTTAGCCCTGTTTTAATTAAGCTGTCTGTCCCAGCCCAGTTTCTCTCTCTCTCTCTCTCTCTCTCCCCTCTTTTGTCTGCTCTACCTACCCTGTGCTTACCATCCCTGTCTACCTGTATTTATTGTAACCACATCTCCTATTCCCCACAGATCACAAGGACAGGATCCCAGTAACACCACAAAGGTCGTGAGGGCTACGGCGATCTCGCCCTCCCCTACCCCACGGAAAAGGAATGCCAGATCGCAGGGACAGGGCCCCAGTAATGCTGCAGAGGTCGTGAAGGCTACAGCGATCTTGCCCTCCCCTACCCCACGGAAAAGGAATGCCAGGTATGCAGCTAGTGATCACGCAGAGCGGTGCAAACAAAATACAGAATTGCTGAGGAAAAGTGTTGACGCCTTTTTCCAGTTCAAATCTACATAAGGACTGACTGCAGTTGGCGTACATGTGGAGATAGACCCAAACTTTTACAGACTAGTGGCTGCTTATCTTATTTTTACAATAATCCGAATGGTACTTTAATCAGTTCTTACAGACTAGTGGCAGCTTAGCATAATTAAAAAAAAAAAATCTGAATAGTACTTTAATTTACCCTGGCTGCTTAGCTTAAGTTTGTAATTTCGAATGGTACTTTAACTTATCCAAGTAGAAGTTACAACCTGCAGTTACTTTAATTTGAACTTCACTGGTAAAACTAACTGTAACCCTGTAAAAACTGAGTTTAGCTTCGATTTGCTGATACCAACTTTTGCTGTAGTTGAATATTTCTTTTCCTGTTACTTAGCCCTACATAGTTAGCCCTGTTTTAATTAAGCTGTCTGTCCCAGCCCAGTTTCTCTCTCGCTCACTCTCTCTCTCTCTCTCTCTCTCTCCCCTCCTTTGTCTGCCCTACCTAGCCTGTGCTTACCATCCCCCTCTGTCTGTATTTATTGTAACCACATCTCCTATTCCCCACAGATCGCAGGGACAGGAACCAGTAACGCTGCAGAAGTCGTGAGGGCTATGGCGATCTCGCCCTTCCCTACCCCACGGCAAAGGAACACCAGGTATGCAGCTAGTGATCACACAGAGTGGTGCAAACAAAATACGGAATTGCTGAGGGAGCAGCTGGTGGCTGCTTAGCTTAAGTTTGTAATTTAGAATGGTACTTTAACTTACCCAAGTAGAAGTTACAACCTGCAGTTACCTTAATTTGAACTTCAGTGGTAAAACTAACTGTAACCCTGTAAAGACTGAGTTTAGCTTCGATTTGCTGATACCAATTTTTGCTGTAGTCAAATATTTCTTTTCCTGTTACTTAGCCCTGTTTTAATTAAGCTGTCTGTCTCAGCCCAGTTTCTCTCTCTCTCTCTCTCTCTCCCCTCTTTTGTCTGCCCTACCTACCCTGTGCTTACCATCCCCCTCTACCTGTATTTATTGTAACCACATCTCCTATTCGCCACAGATCACAGGGACAAGGTACCAGTAACACCACAAAGGTTGTGTGGGCTACGGCGATCTCGCCCTCCCCTACCCCACGGAAAAGGAATGCCAGATCACAGGGACAGGGCCCCAGTAATGCCGCAGAGGTCGTGAAGGCTGCGGCGATCTTGCCCTCCCCTACCCCTCAGAAAAGGAATGCCAGGTATGCAGCTAGTGATCACGCAGAGCGGTGCAAACAAAATACAGAATTGCTGAGGAAAAGTGTTGACGCATTTTTCCAGTTCAAATCTACAGAAGGACTGACTGCAGTCGGCGTACATGTGGAGATAGACCCAATCTTTTACAGACTAGTGGCTGCTTATCTTATTTTTACAATAATCCAAATGGTACTTTTTTAATCAATTCTTACAGACTAGTGGCAGCTTAGCATAATTAAAAAAAAAAAAATCTGAATAGTACTTTAATTTACCCTGGCTGCTTAGCTTAAGTTTGTAATTTCGAGTGGTACTTTAACTTATCCAAGTAGAAGTTACAACCTGCAGTTACTTTAATTTGAACTTCACTGGTAAAACTAACTGTAACCCTGTAAAAACTGAGTTTAGCTTTGATTTGCTGATACCAACTTTTGCTGTAGTCGAATATTACTTTTTCTGTTACTTAGCCCTACATAGTTAGCCCTGTTTTAATTAAGCTGTCTGTCTCAGCCCAGTTTCTCTCTCGCTCTCTCTCTCTCCCCTCCTTTGTCTGCCCTACCTAGCCTGTGCTTACCATCCCCCTCTGTCTGTATTTATTGTAACCACATCTCCTATTCCCCACAGATTGCAGGGACAGGGTACCAGTAACGCTGCAGAAGTCGTGAGGGCTATGGCGATCTCGCCCTCCTCTACCCTATGGCAAAGGAACACCAGGTATGCAGCTAGTGATCACACGGACCGGTGCAAACAAAATACGGAACTGCTGAGGGAAAGTGTTGGCCCCGCTGACGCTCAAGGTCAGCTCCCCACCACCAACCTTGGTGAGCACGCCCTTTTATAGGGACTGCAGCTGCTGCTGAACCAATCAGTCCACTTCCCCATTTGTAGCCTATAGCACTTTGCCACTAGAGGCTGCTCAGCTCCCTGATTCATACCGGTTTTACTATTGTGAGCAAGAATCTCAGGTCTCTGCTTCACCTCACTGTTGAACATAAGTGACTCCCCCTGCATCCCTTTGTGTTATGTTAATCTGCCCTTCAACCCCACCTCCACTAGTTTTGTTCCTTGGATTAACTATTAATTACTGTCACAGTTCTGACATCCCCCCAGAATCTCTCTCACTCTCTTAAAGCATCTCACAAATACTGGCACTATGATTAATATGGTGCTATATACACATACCTCTCCTTGGCTCATTTACCTCCTGTCCATCCTTACACTCCCCCCCCCCAGCTGGTATTACTAATGGCAAACTTAATGAGCCCCAGCCTAGAGCCTCACTTACACAAATTAGCACCATACCCAACAAATATGGTACTCTGGAGCACCAGGATCCTGCATCCAGGAACCCCAGGATGTTCACTTACTTGGTAAGGCTGAACCAGACACCGCCCTTAACCCCAGAGGATGCCTTGACCCTGATGTGCGCAAATAACATTATGCTGCATCGCCCAAACCAGGTAAATTTGAGATGCAAAAAGTACTGTGTCATTAAATCCAGGTGGAAATGACACC
This sequence comes from Neoceratodus forsteri, assembly GCA_016271365.2. Taxonomy (NCBI): domain Eukaryota; kingdom Metazoa; phylum Chordata; order Ceratodontiformes; family Ceratodontidae; genus Neoceratodus; species Neoceratodus forsteri. The sequence goes on from CM028132.1 coordinate 1,287,113,004, forward strand.
TCTCCCAGGGTTATCATTATTCTTTTAATGATTTCTGGGAATATTCACCCCAACCCTGGACCTTCTGGCACTGGGTTTCCATTAACCCACAGATGCCTAAAAATTGCATTAATCAATATTGGGAGTCTCCTACCCAAACTACTCCTATTCCAGGCATGGGTTGCTGTCCACAAACCGGACATCATCTCACTCACTGAAACATGGCTGTCTCAGAAAACCCCTGACTCCTCCATCTCACTTGATGGATACACCTCCTACAGGCTTGATAGACAATCCAAGCGAGGGGGTGGGTGCCTGGTCTATCTCAGTAACATAATTAGTGGCCAGGTTATGCCCCACAAAGTGTAAACATAATCGAAGCCCAGCTCCTTTCCATCAAGCTAGCTATCGGGAAACAGGGGAAAACAATGCATCTGACCACAGTTTACATACCCCCTGGCAAACAAGCCCTTGGGCCTGACCTTTTCTTCGACCACCATAACAAGTTCAATACTGACTGTGAGCAGGTTATTCTTGGGGACTTTAACACTAACTGGCTTGCCCAAGATTCTGCTACCACAAGGGACCGTATACATGGCCTGTATCTTACTCAGATGGTTACGCAGGCTACAAGGCTGAATTACCACACTGGCACAAGCATGCTCATAGATTGGCTTCTTGCCACCAACCCTGAGCACATCAAAAACGTTTCTGTTCTGCCAGACACCTTAAGTGACCACTCACCTGTAGTCTGCTCCTGGACTAATAAGGGCATTAAAGACCCCCTTCCCCAGATCTCCAAAAGCCTCTTTCTCAGAAAGGGGCTTGTGGGCAACTTTAAGAGGTATCTGAAGGATGAAGACTGGTCCCCACTTGCCGGCTGCGTAGACACTAATAATGCCCTGGACTACCTAATATCTACGTTCAACAAGGCTTGTGACATTTTTGCCCCTCTCAGGACTGTCAAAATAAAAGGAGCTGTTAACCCCTGGCTCACGGACCCCCTCATTGGCCTGATGAAACAACGAGACAACCTTTGGCACATTGCCAGGGAGACAAGCATGCTTACTGACATTGTTGCTTATAAAGAGGCTAGGAACAAATGCAACAGACTAATAAGAAATGCCAAAGCTACCTACTATAAAGAACAACTTAATAGAAACTGAGGCAATGGCAGAGAATTCTGGAAAAGCATTAAGTCCCTCACCGGCAAAGAATCCACAGCTCCACTACATCTTATAGTAACAAAAACGGGCCCCTTACAGCAACCTATTGACCTGGCTAATGCCTTTAATAATACCTTCACTGATCTCAGCTCTGTCCTCCCACCTGAATTTCTCCAGACCCCACCAACCACGGACTCTACAGATCCTAACCCTCCACACATCTTCAAACCAGGCCAACCACCATTCTACTTTAGGCAAATTACTAGGGCCCAGACCATTAAATATGTAAAAAAAGTCCTAAACAAAACAAGGGTCAGGAGTGACTCTATAGACATGAAGTTACTAGCTCTAGCCTTGGACGAACTTGCCTACCTGATAACCCTAATTTTCAATATCTCCCTGCACTCCGGAATCTTCCCAGATAGGTGGAAGACTGCCTTGGTCACCCTGGTGTTTAAAAATGGGGACAGAACTAACCTGGGAACTACCGACCAATCTCAATACTTCCACCTCTCTCAAAAGCGCTTGAAAGGGTTGTTTTTGACCAACTCACTGAATACTTAAAGGAGTACAATCTGCTCTGTCCGCAGCAACATGGGTTTCGTATTGGACATAGCATCATTACAGCCTTAATCGACTATACCTCCCATATCTATGAAGCCCTTGACACAGGAAAAATGGTGAGGTCAATATTTATAGACCTCACTAAAGCCTTTGACACCGTTACCCACCAAATCCTGCTTAGACACTTAAGGACCCTGGGCCTGTCTGTGGATACCATTTCTTGGCTTAGTAGCTACCTCTCACACAGGATGCAGTGTGTGAGGATGGAGGGGAAGGGTTACCTCTGAACTCAGAAAGGTAACCTTTGGAGGTCCCCAAGGATTGATCCTAGGACCACTTCTCTTCTGCCTCTTCATTAATTCCCTTCCCTTTGCCTGTCCCGCTAAAATGCTGCTCTATGCAGATGATGATATCTCAGTACCTGGCAGCAACTCACCAAATATAGCACAAAACCTACAACATTGCTTTGCTATTCTTGAGAACTGGTTCACCAACAACAGACTCCTTCTAAACTATAAAAAAACCAAAATTATGCACCTAACGTTACCACATGCCAAGAAGAAGGCTGAGCACCTAGCTATCTATAGTAATAAAGGGGATGGTATTGAACAAGTCTCAACATTTAAATATCTTGGGGTACACATTGATGACACTCTCTCCTTCATGCACCATATAGACCATGTTTTCAAATCTGCTAATATTAACTAGGAATCCTCTATAGACACAGGCAAGCCATGACCCATGAAGCTCTAAGCCTAGTTACTCAGAGCTCAATTCTGACAGTCATTGACTGCGCCCTCATCATATACAGTACTGCCAATGACTCAGCCCTAAAATGAGTAAAAGTACTAATCAATAAGGCCTGCTACCTAGTCCTGGGGGCTAAACACCAAACTCATACTTGCGCCCTCTACTCCTTTACTGGTTGGCTCCTGCTACACCTTAGAGCGAAGCATCAAGCATGCCTTATTGGCAAAAAAGCCCTACTGGGACTCACTCCCATCTCCACTGCCACACTGTTTCAGCATGCCAACTCCTCAAAAGTCACCAGGAGCTCAACTAAGGGTGCTCTACATGTCCCATTCAAAAGAACCTGCTTTGCACAGCGTTCACTCTCCTATCGAGGGCCCACCTGGCTCAATGAGCTCCCTACTTCCACCATGAAGCACACAAAAATTGGACAGTTCAAAAGAGAACTACTAACCCTTCTGGCCCAAAATAACACATGAGATTGCAGGTAAAAATTTTCCAGGACTACTCCCCTTCATAACCTTACAACCCTCTGTTCATCTTCCCTTGCCTTCTTCCTCCACCCCCTCTCTGACAAAGCACTATGGCTGCTGCCCACCTAACCCTACTCTCCCCTCACCTCCACTTTCCTCACTCTGTGACTAAGCCATCCCAGGCTACTCCCACATTTTCCACGTGAATAACATCTGTTTGTCTCCCTCCATGTTTTTTGTTTTTTATTTTTATTTAACTGAGGCCTATTTGCCTGCTACCTGGATTGCCTGTAACCTACTGTGTACTCCGAATGTTCAGAAACCTATTGTGAACCCTGAATGCTCAGTAACCTATTGTGTACCCCTAATGTCCTGTAACCTATTGCGAACTCCTACTGTTCTGTAATGAGTTTATGTACATTTGTCTCTCTTCCATTTGACATGGAACCTTTGTAAAAGAGCCCTCCTGGCTCAAAGGTATTAATCTGCAATCTGAAATAAATAAAAATAAATAAATAAAAATCTCTGTCCTCAAGGCAAATGATATCACCATCTCCAGCCCCCTCTCAGTGGCCAATTAGTTTTTTTTTCTATATGCAGTTTACATTTTTTTTCCATTTTCTCCTCATAATTCCTGGGATCCCGGCAGACATGGCAGTGTATGCATATGGAGACGCACATGAACTTCGGGGGTGCCAACTCAGCCCTTTTTCTCCACCCCAGGCAATCACTGGGCTCCCTTGTAGCCCGAACTGCCACGTTTCCTCCATCAGGCAGCTGCCATGGGCTGGGGAAACCCCTCATCCCTCCCCTTGAGAGGAGAGCTGCCTCTCGGTAGCTCAATCCTACTCCTCGCCATCCCCCCTGACAACCCCTGACAACCCGAGCTCATTCCCGAACTCAGGTTGCTGGCATGGCGTGAAGTGTGGCATCCAGCACCTCAGCCTTCAGTGTCACTGGGCAGGCAGTGGCCAATGAGTTTAACACTTTCTTCACCTCTTGTGTCTCCACTCCTCTCCTCCTTCCCCCTGCACCTCCACTGTCTCCTTCACCATACCCACCCTCACATACCCCACCTTTCTTTCACTACTATCTCTCCTGCTGATGCTGTTAAGGCTGTCCTCACCACCAATCCTCAGAAGAGTAAAAGCCCTGATGGTCTTGACCCTAAACTCCATCTCTCTGCCCCTGCTATTGCTTGCCCTATCTCCTCTCTCCTTAACCTCTCCTACTCCCTCGGCTCTGTTCTTGATGCCTGGAAACACGCCACTGTGATGCCACTCCTTTAAGGTGGTGACACCTCTAATCCAGGCAACTATCACCCTGTCTCCCTTCTCCCAACCCTGGCCAAACTCCAAGAGCATTTGGTATTATCTCAACTCTCCCCCTTCCTTGACTCCACCTCATTCTTCACTGCTTACGAGTCTGGGTTCCATAAATCCCACTCCATCACCACTTTCCTCTTCTGGCTTACGGACTCCATTATCTCAGGAATGGGTCAGGGCCATATCACCTCAGCCATCTTTGTTCACCTGGCCAAAGCCTTTGACACTATAGCCCACCACCACCTCCTCCTCACCAAGCTTGTAGCAGCAGGGCTATCATCCCTGCCACTAATTGGTCCCACTCTTACCTTGAGGGTAAGATCCAGTCAGCTAGAAATGGCAACTCCATCCCCCTTCCCAATCTGCACTGGTGTCTCTCAAGGCTCTGTCCTCAGTCCAATACTCTTTTCAGTTTTCCTAAATGACCTTACTACTGCCTGCACCTCAGCATTCATTCATATGTACACTGAAGATACAGTCTTGTTTGACTCTGGTCCCTCACCCTCTGATTTGATGTCCAGACTCCAGCTGAACTTTGACAATGTTCAGCTCTGGTTCCGCTCAAATCAGCTCACTCTCAACACCAAGATACAGGTAACTGTCTCTATGATCTTTGGCTTAAGGCTAAAACTCGTTAGGATTGCTGGTCCCCCCTTCTTCTGCACCCTCGATGGGTCCACCATCGAAGATGTCCCATCCTTCAAATACCTCGGGGTCTGGCTTGACAGTCACCTCAACTTTTCTTAACATGTGGATGCCATTCACAAAAAACTGCACCCCAAACCTCTTCCATTCCTGTTGTTTTGCACAAAACTGTCTGCCACGTACCCATCACTGTACTCTCTACACCTCTCTCTCCCTCCCCTCCCTTGAGGACAGGCACCTAGCCCTCTGCTCCACTTTCATAGCCAAATACTGGCTTGGCTCTCTCTCTCTCTCCCCCTTCCTATCTCTCCTGTATCCTCTACCAGCCCTCATCCACCTCATACACCCTTGGCATCTCCATCTTCTGCTTCCTTCCTGTCCCTCCCAGAACCTCCTCAGCAGTCCAGACTGCCTTCTCTTACCACTTCCCTAAATTTTGGAACTCACCCCATTACATATCCGGTCTTCCCCCTTCTCCCACTCTCTAGTTTCTCTTCTGTTTAACTTCACCTCACCCTCCTATAACGTACCTGACCCCTCTTCTCCTCCACTTCTACCTTGTCTCAACTGTCGAACTCCTCTCCCCTTCCCATCTGTTTTTTGCCTTTTCCTCTCACTTCTCTATCCTCTCTAACTCTCCTGTAACTGATACTGATCCCCCACTTCCTCCCCTCGGCTATCCCCCCACCACCCCTCCCCACCCTCCAGTTCTCCTCTTCCTTCCATGCTCTTCCCAGTCTATTCTCTCGCACCCCATCTTCCCCCACTCCCAATATCATTTATTTTTTTTCTTCTGGCCGGGCTGGAAACCAGGTCACAGACTGGGTGTGCACCAAGCTGTGTCTGGGCATTGTGGGGTTTGTACCCCAGAGGGACAAAAGTCTGCTTCTCCTTCTGTACCCTAATCTCTTCTGTTTGCAATCATGGAAATCAAGACATGGACTGGATGTGCATTAGCCGTGTCTTGCCCTTTGTGGGGTTTTCATCCAGAGGGGCAAAGGTCTGCTTCACCATCTCTACATACCCCCTTACCCCCTATTTCTCCCACCCTCTCTCCTCTGCCTTCCCCGAACTATCTCTTATCTTTTTAACTGTATCCCAACCTATCTGTTCTCCCCCATCTTCTTACATTCTCTCTGTACTCTATCACCAGGTTCTACTTTACACGGTCCAGAGCACTATACTCCGTATGGTACACTGATGCTTCTCTGTGCATGTGGTATGTCCTGCTCGAAGTAAATAGTGTAGATATGTATTGCTAACATGTATATTAGTCTTAAACACTGTTGTGTAAAATAATCTGTATTTCCCCCTCCCCCCGGATGCGTTTGGAAACAAGCTGTTTCAGCTCAGCATGCCTTGGTGATGTTTTTCAAATAAATAAATAAATAAATAGCTGCCATTCCTGCATTGCATGCCAGTGGAGCGTGGTACTGTGATGCCACTCCACATGCACGTGCAGTGGTTCTGACCAAACTCATAGTCATGTGCAAAGTGCCACAGAGAGACGGGCAGTCACCAGGGAGTCAGTGCAGTGCCAGGCACCAGACTTCCAATTAGAAGCCCTCTCTAACCACATAGTGGATCATAAGCTCTGCCTGTACAGGGCATTATGGGATACAGCAGATGGTGGAGCAGACAGCCATCATGGCTTAAGGGAACCTGGGAGGGACCACATTTTTTTTAAAAAAGAAAAATAGCTCACAATGTTGTTTCTCTGTTCTTGCTATCTTGTCCTCTCCTTTGGTCCAGATATGTTCTTCCTTATAGTATCTGCCATATTCTGAACTGTATGTTTTGTTTTCTAAAATGCGTCACCTTATATTTTCATGGCATATATTGTTTTATGATCTGACCTTTCTTAACAGCAAGATAAGTACTCTACTACTTCTGTAAAAGCTGGTTGAGTAATCTGTATGAATGGATTAGAAGAACGTGTTTTTATTACAGGGTTGTAAAGCTGCCAGGCAAACAGATAACATCAAGTAATCACTATGTGTGATGGTGACACAGTACCTGGTACATTCTTATACTCTGACATTCAATATAAGAAAATTGTTTTTAACACAGTTTTTCTTTACACTGGCAGTAATTTTAGATATTCTCTAGCAGTTTGCAATTAGTAATAACACACAGTAGTTATCCTCCTCAGAGCTTTGACAAGGAGTAAGATTTAGAATAAAAGTGATTTTTTTTAATAGTGTACATTCATTTGTAATTGTATTATAGTACTTTAAATAAGGCTTAAAACATAATACATGCCAATCCAAATGAGTTTAAGTTGGCAGGTCTCTAATAAATGTTTACATCAAAATGACAAAACACTCATATCCATGAAGGAGTGCTCCCTAAGGGAGAAAACACATTATGCAACACTCATCAGACCAGTTGACTATGAAAAGGGGCCACACCTCCTACATGAAACAGCCAAGACTGTTGTGCTGAAAAAGATCTATTTAGTTCCAATCCACATAGCCTAAGGGGACAAAACAAAAACCTGCACTGCACATTCACAGTGAAATCCTTTTGCCTCCAGTCAGGGATTACAGGATTGTTCTGACTCAGGCCACAGCATCACACTAAGGTGTCTTGGCAACATAAGTTGACTGCAAATCAGCACCAAAATGTTGCGGTGACATTAGACTGGACAAAGCAGTACTCCTTGATGGGAGACAAAAGCAATACATGCTGTGTGCTGCAAAATGTTTCTACACAGTAGTTCTTCTGCTAGAAGGGGAAGGAATCAGATTCATTTGAGTGCAGTAGCTGCTCATTGCTGCTTTTATTGCTTCTTTTACTGCTTATTGTGATTTCATTTGGTAGCAGGCTAATTTTTTTTACTACTCATAAGGGGATAGCAGGGAGTTGTTTTGGGGCTGTTAAAAATGTGAAACCTGCTTGGTGTGTTTTAAGTGGGGATGTTATTTCTTTGAATTAGAAACCTAGTTCTTCTGATTTCTAACCTATTTTGGTGTGTTTTTAGTGGGGCTGTTATTTCTTTGAATTAGAAACCTATTTCTTCTATTTTCAAACCTATTTTGGCATGTGTTTAGTGAGGCTGTTGTTTCTTAGAATTGGAAACCTATTTTTTCTAGTTTCAAACCTAGTTTTTTTGTACTTTTGGTGGAGCTGTTGTTTCTTTGAAGGGTATATTTTCTGTTAAATTGTTGTGCAGATTGTCTTGCTGAAAGGAAGGAAAGCACTCACCCGGGTGGTGGGTCAGAACTATAGCTGATTGTTTCTGGAGGGCACAGGCTTATCACATATTGTTGTCTTGCACATCTGTTTTATGGATAGCTGCGTACCTACTACTATTTTCCTAACCGACTACTGTGCTGCTGATTATTGGTATTTACTGTTATTAATTGTTATAATTAGCTTCCATGTACCCCTCTCCCCAGATTACAACTGTAAACCAACTCTTCATTGCTCAGTGTGCCTTTCCTGTCCAAAACATTTAAATAAATAAATCAGTACTAATAATGAATAACATTTAATATAGTATATGGTTACCCTTTGTTGTGTATAAAAATCAGCCTGCTCAAAATCCTTGTTAAGCACATTCTAAACCGTTATACACATTCTAAAGTGTTGTTATGCGCATTCTGAACAGTTGTTAAGCACAGTTCAAAGGTCATACAATTTTAAATTTCTCATGTATTCTACATGTAGCTACTCACTAACCACCCAGTGCCCAAAGTCATACATTTTATCTTTCAGAAGTCTGGAAATTTGATTTTGATATGTGAGTAGAACAAAGAAATGGCAACATTTTTTGTTTTCACTTCTGTGGGGGTCTGTCACTGTAATGTAAAAAAACATATACTATAAAAAATAAAATATGGTCAACAGTACACAACTCGGCATGTGTTTCCATCTCAGGGTTGAGATGACAGCATGGACTTCTCGAGCTCCGCTCTCGAGGTTCATATGCTGTCATCTCAACCCCTCGATGGAAACACAGCCTTGTTGTGTATGGTACATTATTCTCTATATACACAGCAAGAACAGCAAATACACAAGCAATAAGACATGAGAGGGTGTACATTATGATAATATAATCTCATGCCTCAGGTGCATTGTAGGCACAAGGCACTGCCAAGTGCTGTTAATTGCATCTAAGAACTCTGATTATATACCATAACAGCACACCATGGAGTGTCTTATTGCACCTATAATATGACTTTTGACAAACGTACCTATTTTGAATTTAAAAAATATTTTTTGTTTGTTTTTAAAACTGTTTCTGAGTTTAGTTTACCCATTTTATAAGTGCAATAAGACACTCCAGGTCATTAGTTGTCTGGGGTTAATGCACTTCCAGTTGCTGAAGGCACTTGGCACAAGCACCTTGTGCCTTATTACACACCTGGGCAGTATAGTGCAGTGGTTTAAGGCTCTGAGCTGCAAACCTGGAGACCTGGGTTTGAATCCCACAACCCCCGCTTGCATACTATGTGACCCTGAGCTAGTCACTTAACCTCCTTGTGCTCCCAGGTTGCACCTGTAAACAAGCTTTCAACTTAGTGTGTCTCTCTTGGTTAAAAAAAAAGCCTGGACAACACCCTGTCATGTCTTATTGCCTACCTAATCCTACCCTGGTTGTTTTTGGGGGTAGATTTCTTCTGCAATCACCCATGCATGATTCAAATAAACGTGCTTTTTTTGAACTTCAGGAATTAATTTAAGCAGGTTAGGTCTGCCTCTGCCTGTGTAACTGTGTTTTCCCCACCCTTCCTCTCTGTTTATAGTTTGTCTCCTTCCTTACCCTGTTTTTTTTTTCTTTTTCAGTCTTTTCCCGTATTCAGCAGATGGAATGTTTACCATGGAATACGTAAGCAATAAGGCATGATGAGGTGTGCACTGAACAGATATTACAGCATGCCATGGAGTGTAGTAAGGCATGAGGCCACAGGATGAGTGTCTTTGACCCTTGGAAGTGTAGTAATATCTGTTCAATGCACACTCTGGAGTGTCTTATTGTACTTATAAAATGGGTGATTTTTTTAAATTAAATGTTTGCAAAATCAACTTCATATATATATATATATATATATATATATATATATATATATATATATATATATATATATATAACAAGTTTGTTATTATCTACATTTCTGATAAAATAGTGCTTCCACCAGGTTATTAAATGACATCACTAAGTTTGCTACTGGGCTCTTATTTATTGTTCTTTCACATGTTGGTAGCCAGGAGCCCCCCCCCCAGCTGGAGTGTTAATTGTTGACATTGTTTAAATGGGAACAGTAACTGCTGAGGGTGGTGAAACATAAAACTGTGCTTTTTTTTTTTGTTAAGGGAAGTATGACTGATTGCAGGAGCGGTCCCTGCCCTTCCCATTACAGTGTGACTGGCATTTTCATGTGAGCAGAAGTACTTTCTTGGTGGCACCTTCACTACGATAACTGAGATACCGAAAAGAATCTAAAATAAATAATTAATGTACATAAACGCAAGGGCATAATTTTGAAATAGAGACAGTGGGAGACTGAAGTAGACTCTGAGTCAGCATACCTTGATGTAATGCAGTGAGTGGGCGGGTAGCAGGAAAGCCATTGTCTAGCCGGTAGCAGAAGGACATGCCAGAAACCTGCAGAGTGTCATTCCAACTAGCAGTTGGTTACAAGTATGTTAGTGTAGAATTCCAGGACAAGGGGCACAATTAAGCTAATTTATCATTTCAAAAATAATTAAAAAAAATGATTCTTGAAGCTGCTAGAAGTGTTCTTGGTTGTGTTTAGCTTATGAGGGTTTTCTCACTAATGTGAGGAGAAAATGGCGATGTTTGAAATTGTCACAGTTCTAATGGCACAGTGATACTAATTTTTAGCAGTGGTTCCTGATGTTTAGTACTAATTTTTACTTGTGCAGCAAACTGATTTAATGCACAGGTAACCACCAGTCAGAATACATGATTTTTTCTTCCAGTTTTATAAAGCAATTTAAAGTTCTGCACACTTCTACTGGTAGAATGTTCTTCTTCCAACGTACTATGCAGTCACACAGAACAAAGGCCTCATGTGCAGTCAGAACTTCAATTTTATCTCTGGCTGAGTAGGTAGCAGAGCTAGTCCTGGTATGCAGGTAAACACAGGAGAAGGATTTTTCATGGTCAGCAAAAGAACACTAGTAATGAAAACTATAAACAGTAATTCATATTTCTAATTTGGGTATGTGTATAAGGAGCACATGATGATCAGGAAAAACATTAATTAATATATTTTGTTTTTTATTTAATACAGTTTTATTTCTTATTTTTTGTAACTTATCTTTATTCAAGAGCTAGAATAAAACATTGATTCCAAGGGGACAAACATACAAGTATCAAAGTAGCACATAGAAAATCCATTTTTCCTTACAATTATAGGTGTTTATCAACATAGTTGTCCCTTTAGATGATTGTGTCAGACTTGATGACGAGTCACTATCTTAAATTAAGTTACCTATGTTAAGTCTTGTTCTCAGTTTTAACTATGATCACGGTACAACCTACAAGGATTAATAATAGCTTGTAACTTTGAGACTCCAACATTGAATCTTGTGTTTGATTATCTAGAATTCTACATTGCCTGGAAAGAGAGAGTATGAATAAATACAGTTGATCTTTTTCTTATCACCATAAATAAATCTGGGAGGTGAACTCTTGGGGGGGGGGGGTCCTCATTTATTCTCCCGAAATTGCTTGTGTTACCAATGCTTAATTTGACAGGAATGACCACCAGATCAGATGAGCTGATAGATGTGAGGGGATTGCCTTGTTCCTGGATAAATCAGGAGGGAATTTGGAGGCTTCCTATTCAGAATCTCCCTGCATCATACATGCAGACCATCTGAACCAGGGGTCCCATAATTCCCTAAACTTCTCTTCCCTGAGATGTAATCTTGCAGTTAGGTGCTCCATTTCATAAATGTTCTGAACTCTGTTCTGCCATTCCAAATGGGTTGGGGGATTTACTTTCAACTAATTTAACATGAGACATTTAAGGGCTGCGACCATAAATATTTGTAATAATATCGTTTGGGATGTAGGCAGCCTTAGTACTGTGGGGAGACCCAGTACCCACTCCATCAGCTCATCTGGGATGGATACTGCAAGAATAACTCTCATTGATTGCTGCACTGAACCCCAAGACTTCCTGATTGATGGGCAATCCCAGAAAATGTGGGAGTGGGAGCCTACTGCACCACATTTCCTCCAACATCTGTCCGTGTTAGAGGTATGAAAATATTTGGTGATTGAGGGTGTGCGAAAGTATATCATCAGAATTTTCCAAAAACACTCCCGCCAACCTGGTACGGAGTTAACTTTCCATCCAAGAGTCACTCATCTAACCCACCGTTCTTCTGGAATTACACCTTGCCCCTCCTTTTCCCATGCTCCCTTTACATGGAGAAAGGTGACCAGATCTTCCAGTCCCAGCTTCCCGTACAGTTCTGAAACATACCGCCTCTTAACCTTTATAGTTACTGTCCCATAAATAAAATCCTCCCAGGGAGATCTCTGCCTGGTTATTTGCGCTAAGTGGCCAGTTTCCCTCAGAAAGTGCCTCACTTGTAAATACCTGAAAAATTCTGTTTGGGGTAACCTGAACTTAGCTAGTACTTGTTGAAAGGACATACATGTGCCCCCCTCCATAAGCTGTGCAAAATGGGTGAGTCCTCTCTTCTCCCACAGGGCATATCCCTGGTCCAAGGTTGGGGGCCAAAACTCCAGATGATACCTGATCAATGACAGAGGGCCTAACGTCCCCTGTGACCCCATCTTGCCCCTTACTCAAGTGAGTATTTTTAGGCTATGCTGTACCCATGGATTACTGATTGAGCTGATGAGATTCTTGGGGAGATCCAGACAAGGTAAGAGAAACAAGTGGCAAGGGAGACCACCACCTTCTTCTATCTTGTACCAGCCTGACGCCAGACACTGTTTGGCCCAGGTACACACTGGTACCATTTGGCTAGCTAAATAATAATGGTACAGGTCTGATACTCCAAGGCCTCCCTGATTCTTTGGCCTTTGCAGAGCAACCCATGAAACCCAGGGTCTATGGCCCCCCAAATGAATTTACTAATACCCTCTTTAATTGTTGACCAGTAAATGGCCAGGACGAGTAAGGGTAAGGTAGAAAAGAGAAATAAAGACCTGGGGAGCAGGTTCATTTTCACCCAGTCCACATGGCCCACCAAAGACAAAGGTAATAATGTCCAACTGGCCATGACATTTTGCATCTCATTCCACAGTTTATTATAATTATTCTCTAGCAGCCTGGACTGAGATGTGGAGACCTGCACCCCCAGGTATCTTATTTGATTAATTTTTGCCCAGAAGTATAAGAAGTTATCCTGGAACCTCGGGGGACATGACCCACTGAGGAGCAAAGCCTTCAATTTATTGTAGTTGATTTTGTACCCCGAGACCAATCCAAAGGAGTCAAGAACCAAGAGCAGTTGCAGCACAGAGTTCTCTGGATTCCTCACAAAGAATACTGAATCATCAGCGTATAGAGCAGTCTTATGCTCCAGACTCCCCGCCATTACCCCTTCAGTCTGCTGGTTCTGGCAGACCACTGTGGCCAAAGGCTCTAGAAATTGACAAATAGTATTGGGGACAGGGGGCAACCCTGACGAGTACCTCTATTAATGGGAAATCTGCCCGAATTTATACCGTTTACCCTTACTTGAGCTTGGGGGGATGTATATAAGTTGGAGATTACCTTTGAGAATTTAGGGCCGAATTTCATTTTCTCCATGGATTTTTATAAAAAATGCCAATATACCTTATCAAATGCTTTCTCAGCATCCATGGAGATTGCTAGCTGAAAAGCATCTTGCCCCTCTTTGGCCGAGATAATGTTTAGAAACCTTCTTACATTGTCTTGCAAGTATCTCCCTACCACAAACCCCATTTGGATGGGATAAATAAGTTTGGGAACTACTCTCTGCAAATGGTCTGCCAGAATCCCAGTAAAGATTTTGAGGTCTACGTTTAGGAGAGAAATTGGGTGGTATGAGCCGCACTACTCCGGATCCTTTCCCTCCTTATGAAGAACCGAGATCTGGGCTTATTGCCATGAATCAGGGATCCCCCGAATATGATGAAAACAAGCCAGGAGGGGAGGAACCAAGTCTTCCTGGAGAGCGCTGTAAAATTCAGTAGGCAAGCTGTCTAACGCAGGGGTCTTGCCTGTTTTTGGATCCTTAATCTTTTGTACTACCTCCTGCCGAGAGATCAAGGCCTCCAGAAAGTCTCTGTCCTCTGAATCTAAATGTGGTAAGGTCAGAGCGGCAAGAAATTCCTCTGTCTTAGTGGGGTGCTCCAAGGATGCATCCTGACTATATAGCTCTTTACAAAATTCAGAAAATGCCTGTGCTGTTTGCAAGGGTTCTGTGACTAAGGCATCTCCTTTGCCTAGATACCTCATTCCCAGTACTGCTCTACTGATGACCTGCTTTCGCAGGGCTACAGCCAGCAATCTTCCTGTCCTATTTCCTTATACATAGTACTTTTTATTAAGTCTGTACATAGCTCCGTCTACCTGCTGTGACAGGAGATTTTTTAGCAGAAGTTTTTTTCCCGGCCATATGGGTTTATCCCTGGATCCAAAATTAATTTATGTGTGAGCTCTGCCTTCTTCAGGTCTTCTTCTAATTTTTGCTGGTTTGCCAGCCTCTTATGCTTTTACCTGGAGCTATATGAGATTATCTGACCTTTAAGGTAGGCCTTAAGGGCATCCCATTTGACCAATGGTGAGGTCTCTCCCTCATTAATGATCTCCAAGAATGAACCAATCTGGTCAGACAATTCCACCTTGAACTCCCCAGAATTTAACAAACTAACATTAAGCCACCAATTTGAGTTTCTGGTTATTGGACTTAAACTCAGGTGAAGCAAGAGGGGAGCATGATCTGACTGGGACATAGGGAGAGTAGTGCAGTCCGGAATGTATGAAGACCGTTCTATAGGTACTAAAAACATATCTATGTGAAAATAATTCTTGTGTCTGTGGGAATAGAAAATAATGTCTCTTTGTGCAGGATGGCGAAAGCGCCATGTATTAGTCAGCCCCACCTCCTCTATAATTCTCTTGAAACCCCCCCTTCAGCGGACTGGGAGGTAGAACCCTTCCTATCCCAGTGGGTGGATATTACCCTGTTGAAATTCCCCCCCCCATGACATGGTAGGCATCTGGGTCCGTTGGGGTGTCCATTAACACTCCTTTAAGAAATGACTGGCTCTCTTTCATGTCGTTATGAGCATATATGTTTAAAAAACTCCATTTTACCCCAAATATCACAGCTTGCAAACCTTCAAACTTGGTTATTTTGATGGGGGAGTCTCTTTTGATTAATATGACAGTACCTCTCCTATGGGGGTGTAATGACCAGGATGCCCCATAAACTTCCCCCACCGATGATCTATGGAGGTTCAAATGTTCTGCTGCCATAAGATGGGACTCTTGGATGAAGACCACATCCACACAGGACTTCCCCAGTTCCTGTAGGATGCGAGCTTGTTTGATTGGCCCATTAAGACCTTCAACATTATAAGAAATAAGTGTCAAATCCATGGCAACAGGTTATGGATGGGTCCCCCGTGTTTGACCCCTTGTGTTTAGAATAGACCCTACCCCCTCTCCAACTCCACCAAAACTTCTCGAGGCCCCCTCTCTTTCTCTTCTTTCCCTTTGAAACTAGGAAATTTTGAAAGAACGTGTAAATCCAGGCAATTAGTTACCAGCACTGCCAGTGAATAATTAAAAAGATCATGAACAAACCATTAACAACCATTAACTAGAACTGAAACCTTCCAACTATGCCACCGTTCCCCTCCCTTTCAAGTCTCTGGTCAAGGGGGGCTGGTACAATTACTTCGATTGAACCTAACCTGAGCCCACACTGGGCTAAGGAATATAGTGCAATGTCAGCCTCACTGTTTACTTAAAGCTAAGCTAAACCACATGCCCTCCATTGTTGCTCCTTCCCCCACCCCCCCATCAGATAAATGTACTATTGTAATGCTTTGACAAAATATAAACATCTATTTTCCAAACCAAGCTATATGGTATCTAGATAAATTCTTAACCAGACTCCCCAATCAATGTATCCTTTAACCCCCTCCCACCCAAGTCCATCACAAGTCCAGCCTCAGCGTTTTATATAGATTTTTATGAGACATCTGTACTGTTCATTAGGCCTCTATATGTTGGGCAGGTGTTTGAAGTACCAAGGGTCAGCTGAAATTTTGAAGCTATGCCCAGTTCAAACTAATTTGCTGGTCTAGCAGAAGATAGATAGTGACCCACTGAAGTCACATTCATCCCCTGGCATATTAATTCACTGATCCAATGACCCCACCGAATAAACCTGAGGAGGGTAAGAAAAAGTCCCCATTAGTCTTACTATAAACCCCGTAGCAGTCTGGGTGTGTCCTTCTAGTTAGAGAAGAATCTCGTGCCATCTATCAAAACCTGTTACTGGTCCCTTTATGTGTTTTTATCACTCTTGGCTTCCTGTGTTAGGTTCGATTTGTTTAACCTGTTCTTTCATTTTCCTTTCTCTTTTCATTGGGGTTGGGAAGATTCGCGTGGAGAATCTGCTCTTCTGGCACCATCTAGTTGATCCAGTGACAGGCTCACCGATGATTTCTCTGAGACGGTCATCCTTCTCCTTTGTTTAGGACCCTTAACAGTATACCAGCATCTATTTTCTAATTCTCTTATTGTTTCTGCATCCAGGAATGAGTCTACAGAAAGGTCCCACTGCTTCAGAAATTTAGCTGCTCCTGATATTGTGGGGAAGGTGTGTGTGTCCCAGAGTCAGTTGTGATCTTGAGGGTTGCAGGATAATCTAGATGGGCCTTGGCCCCTTTTGTCCACAGCTGCTTTAGGATAGGGAATAGCCTGCACCTTCTGTCCATTGTGATAGACGCATAGTCTTACTCGAAGAAGAGACGTGTCTCCGAATTAAACTTCTTTTTTCCCTGGCCTTCCTCAGTGCCTCTGTTTTGATGCAATAGTCCAAAAAAGCAATAATTATTGACCTGAGACATGCTTTGGGGTCCGTAGGTTGAGCCGCTAGTGATCTGTGTGCTCATATAATGTTGAGTGAATAGTCTGTGCTCAAATCGAGGATCTCTCTCAGGAAACTCTCCATGAATGTGACCATGTCTCCTGACTTAGTACCCTCTTGGAGACGTTGAAGGTGGATGTTGATTCTCTGTGACCTGTTTTCCAGGTCTTCAATTTTCTGCTGCAGCCAGATTTCGTGGTCGTGTAACTGCAATATTGCACCGTTATGAAGATCCACTGCCTTTTAAGTCTCAGTTGCCTGTTGCTCCAGGTCAGTTATTTTCTGCTTGTGTGCTTTTACTCGGAGCGGACCTGGATGAGATCTTTCTGGATGAGGGTGAGAGTATCCCCCAGTCTGTGCAGTTCTTTATGCAGCTTTTTGGATGTAATGGTAAAGGCCGCTTCATCATCTGAGCTGCTGTCTGCAGCCGAGTTGGATCCAGAAGCAATTGAGCACCGAGGAGATTGGCGGTCTATGTCTGGTGACTGGGAGTGTTGATCTCTGCCATCTTTTTTCTTTGTTTCCACCGCAAATTTAGATACCTTGGGGTTTGGTTGGGCCAACATCTCAACTTCTCTGGCCACATTGACACCATCTTGAAAAAATTGCGTCCCAAGCTTGGTGCCTTATTCATGAACTGTAGTTGCATCCTTCCTACAGCGTGACGTGAACTAGTCCAGAAGATGATCCTCCCCATTTTCAACTACTGTGATGTAGTCTATGGTGTCACTCCCAAATCCTCCCTAATCAGATTGGACACTCTAATTCCTTCTGTCAATTTGCCCTTGATGTTCCGTCATGCACTCATCACTGTGACCTCTATCACACCATTTCTCTTTCCCCCCTTGCCAACAGGCACCTCACTCATTGTGCCAAACTCACTTCTAAATTTTGGTTAGGAGAACTACCTCTCATGTTTGTTCTCTTCCCTGCCTCCCCCCATTCCCTCAGATCCTCTGTCACTCACACTTTGTTGGTCCTCTGTCGTACTACTCTCATCGGTCAGACAGGCTTTACCCATCGTTTCCCACAAATCTGGAACTCACCCCCTCCCAAATACAGCCTTCACCTCCTCCCACTCCTACTTTATCCCTCCTTAACTGTTCTGCTGTGCCTCTGCTCCTCTCTATGACTCACATCACCTATTAAACCTTTCACCCCCCAGCCTGCATCTCAGTACGCTCTCCTACCCCTTCACCACTATGTACTATGTTCCTCAGATATGTCACTTGTAATTAAATGTATATTTCACAGGCATGATATATTTAAGCAATAAGGCTCGACAGGGTGTGGGTTATTGGGGGATTTACCCATACCTTGTGTGGTGTGTTACGAGGTGCAGCCGAGTGACTTAACCACACAAGAAGTGGGTAAATCTCCCAATAACCCACACCCTGGAGTGCCTTATTGCGATTATACAATGGACCCATGTGTAATATAAATTTTAAATGTATTTAAGTATGTTTTTTATAAATGCCATTTCTCAGCCGTGGGTCATGACAGGATATACCATGGTCACGTGATGTGTTTTGACCAATGAGGTTACAGGATTTTCATACCCCATTGTATAATTAATTGTGTGTTATGTTACAAATGCGACTGAATGATTATTTATAATATTTTTTTTAACTGTCCTGTTACAAATGTCATTGAATGTTTAATTTCTTGTATGTTTTAAATGTTAAACTGTATATCTAATTCTTCATCCAATAGTACCCCTCCCCCCCAGGTTGCACCGGGAGATGAGCAACGTGTTGTTCAGTGTGCCTTCCTGGTGAAACATTTCAATAAATAAATAAAATAAATGATTTTAAACACTGCTTGGTATTGGCCATCTTGCATTGTTTGCCTCTAGAAGCCAGCTTCACTATCGGATGGGGTGGATTTTGGAGCAACTCTAGAGAGCCTTATCAAGTTCAGTCCGCCATGAGAGTGCTGATGTCACTGAAAGTCCTCAATGTAGTTTTAATTTTTAGCACATAATTGAAGGTTTCTAGTGAGTAAAGGCTGAAGCCATGTTTGTGATGGCAGGTCAGTTCTGGGTGTAGGGGGTTGATTTGCTTAGTGTGTGTTTCAGCTGCTAGTATGTCCAATCAGGCTTAGGACTAGGATGACCATACATTACACTGCACTAATACATGGTCACCTGATTGGTTTTACCCAATTACAGTAGGTTTCTCTGATTTTTAGACCCATTTTTTAAATTTCCTTTATGCCAGGTATAAGGATTACATCCTAAGGCATAACTCCATTTTATCAGGTGATATTAAGGCCCCTCATGTAACCTAGCAAAGGCTGGGCTTATGATATAGCTTTTTGGGAAGAGCACTGAAGCACAGGGGGGTTGAGTGACTTGCTCAAGGTCAAGGATTTTAACCTGATACCCATGATTCACTGAGCAATGCTCAACCACAAGACAACACTATCATCTCAAAGAAATATCACAGGAAAATACAAAATATCATCCAGCATCTGATGTTTTATGGATTTTGGGAAATTTTAATCGAAGCTGAATTTTTGTAAGATTTTATTGAATTTTTTTTTTTTATCATAGAATGCTTTTTCCTCCTCCACTATGGAGCGGTAACGGTGAGTTGTCCAGCCGCTGGCATGTCACACACTCTCCCCCAGAGGTTGGCAAGTAGACAGGATCCCCTTCCTCTATGGGGATCTGGAGCTCAGACACCTGGGGGGTGCACTTCTCATGTCCAGGGTCACAGGGCACAGCTATCAGCCACCATGATTGCCCCACAATTTTCTGCCATTATCTCCCCTCGGCGCTGAACATGCAATGGCATCAGTGCACAGCTGTGTGGACACCTGTTACGCTCCTCCCCTTGATTGTGCATGCAAACTGTAGTGCATCTGGCCTCCACCAGTTGCCGCTGTAGAGTGATGCAATTCTCCCACCTGCCCAGAGGAAGGAGAGCAGTCATGGGATACTCAATCCTCCCTCTCCCTTGCCGACCCCAGTGGCCCGAGTCAGTTCCTGAACCTGGGTTGCCGGTGTGGCGTGAGCTGTGGTATCCAGCGCCTCAACCCTCAGCACACTGGGCCTTATTGAATTGTTCAGTGCTTTGACATTAGAATTGTGCTATATAAAATAAAATATTATTATTATTTCACTGACTAAAAGACTTATTATAGCAGCTTTTTTAATTTGTTTTTGTGCTCTTTGTCTGTCCCACTTGGCCCCCATCTGCTTGGCTACCATCCAGCTCCATTGCCTTCCCAAAGTTCTCCTTACTGGCCCTGTGAGGAATCCTCCCACATCAGGGCCTTTAGGAGGTAGGCCAAGTCTCCCTCTGAGCTTCTCCAAATTTGGTGGTCAGGGGCTCCTTCATGCTGGGTGGGTGGCATAGAGCCTGTGTGTGCCAGCATCATCCTTCTCTCTGACTATACCCCCTTCTGGTAGCTACTGTCCCACTCAGCCCCACACCTGACCATATCCAGTGCTTACACACTTCCATCCCCAAGATGGAGCTTATGTGGATGGCCCCCTTAGTTAAGGTGTCTGCACTCTTATAAGAGCACCTCTTATAACAGTATCTACAGGATAGGGTGACTGGTTGGTCAGCCAGGACTTGAGTGTGTCCCATCATCCTGCATGGCATGGGGAGGTTCCTTGCTCATTCCCCCTGGCTCTTGAGGACATTGGCATGTTAGGGAATCCAACTGTAAAGTGTGATGGCACAGATTCTAGCCAGCAACCTTCCCTCCCACTGGAGCATCTCTGCTGTACTACTACCTGTGATCTCTCAGGTGGCAGTATTATTGCAGAGGTGGTGACCCTCTGTCCTGGGAGGAGGAGGAAGGCATCCTCAAGGTTGCTCTTGACTGGCCCCCAGTGACCTGCACTCATTCCCAATCTGAGTCACCAGTGTCAAGAGTGTTAGTCCTACTGCTGTTCTGATGGGCCAGCCAAAGGAAACAGACATTTAATAAATTAGTCATTGTTTTTAAATGTCATTTTATTTTTCAGGGCTTAGCTGAAGTTTATTAGTGAGTAATGGAGACAGTCATGCTTGAGATGGTATCAGTTATTGTTCTTGGAGGCATTGCTGTGTCAATGTGCTGTGTACAGGTTGCCAAAAGAAGTCAAAAACTATTTGTTGTTGTTATGTAAACATGTGACTTCATGATCGTTTTGACCAATCAGGATATAGTTTATAAATTTCAGGAAATAAACACTGTTGTCAAGGCTGGTGACACATTTGCAGTAAGAATAAGCATACAACCATATGATTTTAGGAAAAAAAGAAGACCATTGGTGCATCACACTCCTTTCCCCACCAGCTCAGATGGAATACGGTCGCCCCATTTTCTTCAAAGTACTTGTCAAGTCTAAGTTTGAAAGTTATTACACTATCGGTTGATACTACAAAGTAGCTACAAAAGACATACCACATTATACCACAGATCTCTTTATTAGGTCCCACAGCAGCTATTCACTAAGGAAAAACAATTACATCTTCTTTGAAATTCCAAGGTTTGCTACCCAATATGGTAAAATGGCATTATGTAGCATCATTCCTACAATGTGGAACACAATGCAAAATTCCCCTCAAACTCACCAGACCAGTCAGTCGTACTATCTTCAAATCTCTGATAGAAAAATTAAGTAACAAATCTTATATGTGTAATTGTATAATTAAACAAACTCTAGCCAGAGCTAATATAGCTGCAAAATGATATTACTGATGGTAGTGAAACATGTGTAAGAAAGACAGTATCATAACAAACACAAGTGTTTTAGAAAAAAACTTGTCACTTGATGAAATTATCATCCTTGAATTTAAGCAACCCCAGTTACACTAAACAATTTATATCTGTACCAATATTGCCCACCAAATGAGATATTTGCAGAAGTAGCACAAGAAACGACTATATCACACATTTCCATTCTGTACCATGCATGTGCTATACACTCACCCCATGACAGAATGTTCTATAATTCTTAAAAAAAATTCTAAATCCATTTCAGTGAACTTCACTAAGAGGCAAGATAACTGCAATGGCTATTGTAAACTAGTGAGAGTGCAAAAGTTCTCCTTTGAGGACTGCACTAACAGGGTCCATAGAACTCAATAAAAATGGGTGGGGGAATAATGCAACAGGTACATGGAGTCAAATTATTAATGTATTGGGTACTGTGGTTTTGTAAAAATAGTTTAAAAAAGAAGGTACTAACAAGTGTGAACAGTGATCCTGTCAGTGCAGTCATTGAAGGAAAACTTTTGTGCTCTTTATTCGTTAATGGTTGCCAATGCTGCCACCTTGCCCCTTAATGTTTACTGAAATAGATTTAGAAAACAGTTTTTAAACAATTATAGAACATTTTGTCATGGCACAAGTGTAAATATACTGTAGTTGTGTCTCACACTACTTTTGTAAATATCTCATTTTGTGATTAATATCAGTACAGATATAAACTGTATAGTGTAATTGTGGTTACTTAAACTGCAGGATGGTAATTCTAGCAAGTGTATTTTTTTTCTAAAACACATGAGCATATCAGCCCCCCTTTGACCTCCAAAACCTCCCAGTGTGAGGAGACTATGAGGTTGTGAATTATGCAGCTCAAATTAGCACACAACACCACAAACTAGTGGTAAAGATCAGACAGAGTGATGAATGTAAAAAGAAAAAGTAAAACATCATTAATTATATTCACTGCCCAACTTATCTAGTCCATTGCAATTGCTTATGTTCTTTTGATTGTTGATGTAATTAAACAACAGTTCTGTAAAGAAATAAGATTAGTGACATGAGTGGGGAATCCAATCCCTGAATAAATATATAGACTGAGGTTATGATGCAAGGGCAAAAAATATATATAGAACAAGGAAAAAGATGTTGGAATGTGTACATCAGTCACATGACAAAAATTTAATTTCTTTATAATACCACTAGGAGAACAGGCAGCTAGAACTGGAATGTAAAGGAATGCTGTACTGTGTCAGTCCAAGGTAGCAAAGTAAGGCTAAAGTGCAGTGGTGTGTGTGTGTGTGTGTGTGTGTGTGTGTGTGTGTGTGTGTGTGAGACTTTTAAAACCTAGGAGGAAACAACATGGCAGTGATTGATTGAGCACAGCACAGTTAACCCTTACTGCCTACAGACAGAACTGGAATGTTATGTAAAGGAATTCTGGACTAATGACTGATATGTGCCTCTGGCAAAGTAGGAGAGGTATTGCAACTGCACTTTGTTTTTTCTTGTTTTTTTGGGAAGAGATTTTGTTAACTGGTGTAGTTATCTTGCATAGGAGACTGTGCTGCAAGTCCAACATGTTCTTCAGTGGGAAAGAATGCTTTGAAGTAATGCTGAGTCCGTTTTTGAAGCAAGATGTCTGCAGGGCTCTGCCCACTGCAGTTTAATGACTGTCATTACTTACTGCTCCGTTATTTTGTGCTACTTGTGTATATATTATCTATTGCTGTATTTGTGATTGCTGAACTGCTGATTTGATTTACCTGAATGTATATATCTGCTGATTGCTGCACTGTTGATATGTTTTACAGTATGGGCATGCACAGAGCAGCAGCACAAGGAGGAGCTAGTGAGAGAGGCTCAAGCTCCCCTGCAGAAATACCCACAATGAACAAGCTCCTGGAATGAGTACCTTGATTTAATGCATTTTTTTAATAAGAGCAGAAGGAATCGTAAAAGAAAAAGGATTTCTTGACAGTCGTATTAGGACTTTCTAAATAAGCAGCTATAACTGGAAGACATGGCTAGATTCAGCTTGCCAATGGTTGGTCCAAAAGAGAGGATGCTTCCCCGAGGATGCCGTGTTAGAAATTTCTTGTTCCGTGGCTTTGGCTGAAAAAATTATGCATGCTCCAAAGAGAAAAAAAAAAAAGACTTAAAAGCCACTCTTTCATTATGTCGATTGGTTTGCTTATAATCTGCAGTCCATAGTCCATAGTGGTCGGTCAGTCCAAAATGAGAGAGCAGTTATTCAAGGACACCAACTTAGGAACCATGAAAATTTACAGACCGGTTCCTGCTCCTAGAAAAATCACAAAGGTTGAAAAGAGAAGGACTGTTTGATAAAGGGTGGCTGGTCCGAATGTGAGGGAATTAACTTTTTTTTCTTCAAGGACGCCGGTCTGGACTGGAACTTGGCTTTACCTTTCACCATTTTCATTGAACTAAATACCTGTAGGACTAAAAGACTATACCTGAGGAGGTGTGCCTGGAATTGAAGCACATCTAATTAAGGATGGTAAAACATTTTTTAAATGTGGCATAAAGAATTAAGGTAGTAAATCTGAATTCTCAAAGACACTGACTTGATAAATGTTGAAAGGCTGGAACTGGCCTATTTTGACTCACCATTTTGAAACACCATGGAGGTGGTGGAGGAAACATTCATAAGAACAAACTAAAATGACTTTACTGAATGTGAGGACATTTCTCTGTGGAAGACACCAGTCAGTATCTCTTTCTTTTTTCTTTTCACTGCAGAACTGTTAAAGCGAAGGGGCATAACCTCTAAAAGTGTTGGAAGGTGACATACAAGCCGACAAAAACACAGCAGAAGGTAACCAGAGCTGGTAATATGTTTATGTGTTATGTCTGAAGCTTGCTAAAATGGTTATTTAAAAAGCATTAAATACTAAGCAACAAAGAAACTACAGCAGTTTAAAAACATTTCAGTGATACTTGCCTAGATATTGTAAACAAATACAAAGCTTTATTTTACACATAAAGGCATTTTTAAAGGGGAACTGTCATCAACAGGGGTTCTTAATGTTTGAAAGACCATAAAAAGCTAAATTGAGTGAGTAATTGTGTTTATCTGTGAGTCTTTGCAGTCCAGAGTTATTCATAAGTTATTCATAAGTAAATCAGTCTGTAATTTAGGGCTGAGGGCAACCATATGTTTTAGGCTCCTGACAGGAAATGATGTCACCAAGGATCTTGGCCCTCCATTGACTGTAGTTAAATAGGAAATTGTCTGTTTTTTTAAGTGTGTTTTAAGGTGTTATTACAACATGTTCTACATTTATAATGATCGTTTTGTGTCTACATTGAAACTAGTGAGTTATCACCCTTACATTTCAAACTGTTAGTAAAAATAATCCATCTTTAGGATTGCTTTAACCTCTAGGCTATACTGACAGATGATCATCAAAAGCTACACATCTCAAGGCTGACTCTGGGGTGCCAACAGGTATCGCAGCCTCATACTGTATCAGGATTTCTAAACCCTGGCTGTGTTCATGCCAGTGCAGATTTCTGGGGCTGCCACAGTACTAACTTCTGTCTTATTCCATTCCCTCTCTTACAGCCTTTTCTCTTACAATTTTGAGTGTGAACTCAGTTTTACAAGATGCAAATGTGGCTACATATCTACTGGCCTGGCATCATGAGGCCAGTCTTGAAATGTGTAGTTTTTGATTAACAGCTGGCAGTACAACCTAGAGCTTAAAACAAAGAGCTGTGAACAAGCTTCACTCATCCAGCAGAATGGGGTTTGATTCCAACATGCTCTACTTGTATATTGTGTGACCAGAGTAAGTCACTTAACTTCCCTGTGCTTCAAAAACACACCTAGAAACAAGCTGTAGTAGTGTGCCTTTCCTGGACAAAGACAGTAAAAACAATCTGAGCATGTATTATGATTCTGAAAATATTATGTTCTTTCTATCCAGATTTGATTTGGAAAAAAAAATAAGACACCATTAATTGTTCATTGTTTTAAAAAAGCACAATCTGAGCTGCATTATTAAAATATAGAATAATATATAGGTGTGTGTGTGTGTAACCAAACTTTTACACACACCTGAGGTGTGGGATAATACATTAACTTTGATGGCAAAGTCTGAGTGGTTTATAAAAGCACCCCACACCAAGGGTGTGTGCAAAATTCTGGTTTGTACACCCACCCACATACTATTTTATTTAATTAATGGTGACATTTTTTTCCCCTTTCAGCATAGTTCAGTTAGTGCAGCACTTCTGTTAGAGACACACACACACACACACTTCACATGCACACACCTCTCTCTCTCTCACACACACACACACACACACACACAGTCTATCCATTTGTTTTTTCTATCTTTTTTTACATTACAGTGGGAATGGCATTCTGGAAAGTTGCAATCCATCAGCAGAGCTGTGGAGTGTAAGACATGCTTGAAGGGCATGGGTGACAGGATCAACCAGATTGATTTTTTTCCTATACTGTAGACAGTCCCATTCCATCCAAAATATTTCAGTAAGAAACCGTTATACTTTCAACTTCATCAAAAGAAGTAAAATGCTCTTTTAATAATGCATTTCAGGTTATGCATGTTTTAACTGTGTTGTCCATCTATGTGTTTTTGCAATTAATAAACAAGTAATGGTGTCCTATTTTTTCTTTTAAAGTCAAATCTGAATAGGAACAGCGTAATATTTTCAGAATCATATCACATGCTCAGATTGTTTTTATTGTCTTTGTCCAGGAAAGGCACACAGCTGCAGCTTGTTCCTGGGTGTGTTTTGGGAGCACAGGAAGGTTAAGTGACTTGCTCTGGTCACACAATATACAAGTAGAGCATGGTGGAATCAAAACCCATTTTGCTGGATGAACAAAGCTTGTTCACAGCTCTTTGCTTTAACCTCTAGGCTGTTCTGCCAGCTGGTAATCAAAAGTCAAAAGTCAAAGTCAAAGTTTATTAATGAATAAATGTATAACATTACATAATTTATAGCATTCCATAGTTGATAAAATACATTTTTCACATATTATTAAAAATAATGCAATTCATAGCTTTACAGTGTAACAGGATATTGCACTTCAAAACTGAACTTACTAGATCTTAGATCTTAATCACAAGCAAAAATTAAGCAAGCCCAAATATTTCCTTTGTTTAATCTAATTTTAACAATTCTAAATGTTCATCAGCAGTTCCTTGATATTTTGTTGGAGAGTATAGTGGTGTCACACACTTATTATTTTCCTTTTCCCAAGAATCACACATAAAATAGCATGTAACATTCTTGGATATACCACGTTAGCACATTTACAGTTATGCACATTCATCTTACCATAATCCTGCTTTTACACTGTAGCCACCTCTAGAGTGTCCAACCTAAGTTTACAAAGGCTATTTCTGTGATAGCTGTTTTCACAAATCATTAAATATTTCTCTGTACCCCAAGTCTGTTTGGCTCCGGTATATAACCCAAACTTGTCTATGTCATGTATTTTTTCAAAATCCCTAGATGTAGCTTCATAATAATTTCAATCTCATAACTGTATTTTGGGCTTCAGAAACAGACCCCAGCTTCTCCAGGCCAACTTTTTTTAATATCATATTTAGTCAAAGAAACTAGATCTCCCTAACTGTTTTATATTTATATTTAGTAATGAAATCCCTTCAACACATTTTAGGAAGTCTCTCATCACCCACTGAATGAATTTTAATCAAAAACTTCACATTTCAAGGCTGGTCCCATGATGCCAGGCCAGTAGGTACTTAGCCACATTTATATCTTGTAGACCTGAGTTCACACCCAAAATTGTAAAAGAAAAGGCTGTAAGAGAGGGAGTGAAAAAAGACAGAAGTTGGTGCTGTAGCAGCCCCAGAAATCTGTACTGACATGAACACAGACAGGGTTTAGAAATCCTGATATGGGGCCCCAATACCTGTTGGCACCGCAGAGCCAACCTTGAGATGTGTAGTTTTTGATTATCAGCTGGCAGTATAGCCTACAGGTTAAAGAAATCCTAAAGATGGATTATTTTTACTAATAGTTTGAAATGTAAAGGAGAAAACTCACTAGTTTCAATGCACATACAAAACAAGTATTATAAATGTAGAAAGTGTTGCAATAACACTTTAAAACACACTTAATAAAACAGACAATTTCCTATTTAACCTACAGTCAGTGGAGGGCCAAGATCATTGGTGACATCATTTCCTGTCAGGAGCCTGAAACATATGACTGCCCCATAGCCATTAATTACAGGCTGATTTACATACAAATAATTGTGGACTGCAAACACTCACAGATAATCCCAAAGGCTCACTCAAATTAGCTGTGTATGGTATTTCAGACATTAAGAAACCCTGTTGATGACAGTTCCCCTTTAAAGTTGGAAGAGCATAGCTTAACATGTCTACAAGAAGGGAAAGGTGTAAAAAAATAATAGCGGCAGAGGCCTTAGAATGAAAGCAGGAAAAAACACAAAAAGAACAAAATCTAAAACAAAACAACAGACTAAATCTCAAACAGAGTAGGACTTGTTCAGCTTTTTTTGGCAAAATTCAAACTTTGAATATACTAAATCCTCTGAGCCCAATAGTTTCACCCTTAAAGCCATGTTTAAAAGACATTATGGAAAAAAATCAAAGGAGATTCTAAAATGCCTGATATATTTATACAGACAAGTAAAAATATGGAAGAGGATGACTTAAAAATAAATTCTGAAAAAACAAACATTAATAAACAACCAATGGAAAAAAACACAATAAGAAAAAGATGATATTACACAAGAAAGCCAACATCTTAATTTAATTCCTCAGGAGGCTGAATTTGTATCAGCAGAATCAGATGTCGAACTACACACTGTTGAAAGCATAATTATGCCTCATAATATAGGAAAAATTAACAACAAAGAGACTGAGGTATCAAAAAAAGTGAAAAAGACAGGCCTGACCAAATAACAGAGGCACCTGAGATAGACAATACTATTTAAAAGGAAGCAGAGATGAAAGCACAACAGGAACAAGAAGAAAAGGAAGAAACATTACCACCATGGGTAAACTCTTTGTGGGAGATTTAAAAACTATAAAGAGAGATCTGAACTTTGTAAAACAAAAAGCCGAAGGAGTGGATAAAATCATAATGGAAATAAAAAAATTCAAAACTTCTATACATCAGTTGGACTGTTCAGTAAAAGACATAAACATGAAAATGCTACAAATCAAAACAAGAATCTCTGAGGCAGAAGATAGAATCTTATACAATGAAAGACAAATAAACAGGAAAAATCGATTATGGACTTGTCTAACAAAATGACTGACATTGAACTGAAAGCAAGGAGAAAAAATCTATGACTTAATGGGATCCCAGAGGCATGTGAACAGAAATAAACCTTAAAAGAAATAGTTCTGCAAGTGTATGTAGGCTACTTGGATATCCCTACAGTAGAGGTGAACATTGAAATTGATAGAGTGCATAGAGCACTCAGAACTAGACCAGAGGCTGGATTACCACTCCATTCTGTTATAGTTAAACTCTTTAGAACTGAGGACAAACTTCGGATTGTGAATGGGGTATACCAAAAAAGAGAATTTCAGTGAATGGGGCAAACATTGTCATTTACCAAGACCTACCCTATGAGATAATTGGGGAAAGAAAAAATATGATTACATAAAAAAACTGCTCTGGCAAAAAAGCCATAAATCTTCATTATTGATTCCTGCCAGATTGCGTGTTATAATTAACTGTAAACCACATTTTTCACCACAGCTGAACAGGCAGATAAGGAATTAAGAATACTAATTCCAGGTTTATTTGACTAAGTGAATTTCTGCTTAAACAATGTATATGGGCTGATACTATTAAAAGAATGTTGGGGGGGCATGAGCTCTGAACACACCAAGAAAAATTAAAATTATGGGTTTCCATAGGGATTTGCATACCAATTTTCCTATTAGATTATGTAAGTACTACATAGAAGAAGTTACAAATATTACAGGTGGTGGTGTGATTTGTGTGAAGTATAGCACTAGTTTTAATTTTATACTCTGGCCAAAAGGAAGAAAGGAAAAGTCATAGGTAAAAAGGAAAGGGAGAAATCAATATTATGTGATGAATGCAGTAGTTAAGTATCTGGACATCAGGATTGCCTCTTTAAATGTAAATGGGTTGCATAATTACAACCCCCCCCAAAAAAACAAAGACAATTTTACAATATGCTAAACTACGTCAGATAAAAATTTTATGTCTCCAAGAAAACACATTTGATGGGCAAGAATGTTAAAAGGTTAAAAAGTTCTTTGCTGGGTCAAGTATTTCATGTGTCAGGAGCTGACAATGGCTGTGGAGTAGCAATCCTGGTATCTAAAGATATTAACTTCAAAAGTATCCATATAATTAAAGATCAAGAAGGATGTTACCTTTTGGTTAAAGGGGACATATCTGGTGTAGAAATTGTATTGGGTACCTTTTGTGGTCCGTTTGCACAATATGAGAATTTTGTAACCAATACAGAAAAAGATTTAGTGCTGTTAGGCTGCATGGACACTATTTTGGTGGGAGATTGGAAAACTCTGAGTGATCCAAGGATTGATAAGACCTCAAAACCCACAAATAATGATCACCACAATACAAATCTGCTACAAAACACTTTATAATTGGGAACCACCTGCTAGATATATGGAAGGGCAAAAATCCTGTTAAAAAAGAGTACACCTTTAAGTCCACATATCTAAATATGAGCAGTAGACTGGATTTCTTTATCATTAATAAAAAGTTGGCAAATAAAATTAGTAAAGCAAATATTCACAGTATATCTCAGACCATGCAATGGTGTTGATGCAGCTAATCCCTACTTTGGCCAGGTCCTACTCCATACAATGGGGATTTGATAAGTAAGTAATAATACCCAACAGGATGGGTGTTATTGGGATATAATGGACTGCCCAGGGGCGTAATGAGGCCCGATGCCACATGCGGAGAGCCTTATAGCCCCTGGAAGGTCCGTTATATCCCATAATGCCCACCCTGGAGGGTATTATTACACTTAGATAATGGGTTAGAGATAGCATTTTTGGGAAGAATATATAAGAAAAAAATTTACATATAAAAAAATAATTACGAACTAAGTAGAAGTAATGTTTGTTGTAAAATAGTTCCTATAGTGTGAAGTGCTGGAATCACCACAGGAGGTCACTTCTGTGTATTTTTTTATGCTGTTTTGAATTAGCATGCCCTCCTGCTTTGTGTTTCTCCCTCTCTCTCTCTCTGTCACAGACAGACCCTGATTGAAAACCATTGTCTGAGAACAGGAGACATGTACGCTAGTCATTTTTTTTTTAAACAGGTACTTTAGTTTTCATTTGATATGGGTTAGAAGTGTGGCACGAGTCTGTAGATGGGTTTAAAACTAAGCAGAGGTTTCACAGGGAGCACAACAGTGAAGGGAAATGGAACACGGAAGATTGGGATGTTTATCTTATGAACGGTTGAGCGAGCTGGCAATGTAAGCATTTAAAAATCAATGTTTTGATTTTTTCCCAGTGGTGAGGAGGAATACAGTCAGTTTAGGAGGCCGTATCGGGCTGTCACTGACATTTTAGTTTAGCAGTATGGTGCGGTTCAGGTTGCGACTGCCGTCTCAGTAACTGGACAATACAATGGCGACTGGCAAGTTTGGGCTGCCGAATGATTGAGCTGGCACTTTTTTCTCACCGGGTGTTGTTGAGAAATAACAGCCTGGCTGCCAAGCTCTTTCAGCCAATCATGATGCTACTCTTCTTTTGACCATTATCTAATTGTTTATTAAATAACATGGAATTTGTGACTATGATTAAACAGAAAATGGATCAGTATTGGCTTTTGAATAATAGTCCAGATTTAGCAATGGCCACAAAATGGGATGCATGAAAAGCCATGATAAGGGGCCATATTATTTCATTTCAAATCAAACAAAATAAACAAAAAATAAAACATCTTCAGACATTAGAAGAGGACATTAAAATTCTGGGGAAAAAATCTTCAGAAGCCAATACAAATATAAATTAAAGGATAAATTACAGGAACGTTAAAAAAAATAAATAACTGATCCTAATGTTGTTAGAAAAAGATGTCAGGAAAATAAAAAAACAAATTATATTTCCAAGGAGGCAAAACAGGGAAACTATTGGCTTATGTTCTTAAAAAACAAAAAGAGAGAAATACTATAATGATAATTTGCATGAGCCATGGAGAAGTACATACGGATAAATTAATAACTGAAGAATTTGTTAAATACTTCAAGTCAATCTACAATATAAAATATGACAATTACTCACATACTATGAAAGAATACATAAAATGCTCTATACAAACTAAATTAAATATTAATCAAGAGGCATTTTCCATACCTGAAATAAATCAAGCCATATTAGAACAAAAGAAAGGTTCTTCACCAGGCCCGGATGGCTACACTAGTGAATTTTACTGGACATTTAAAGAACAACTTCTACCATGCTTAAAATTAATGAAAGAAGAAATCATCTTCCCAGATAGAATTCCTAATTCAATAAATGATTGTACAATTATTTTGTTACTAAAAGAAAATAAAGATGCAAAAAAAAGTAGAAAACTATTCCCTGATATCATTACTAAATCTGGATTACAAAATTATTACAAAATTAATAGTAAATCGTATCCAGGATCAAGTGGCCATGCAAACAGTATAGGGGCAGAACTGAGAGACTTTATTATAGGAAGAAATATCTTTGAAGGGTTAGAACAAATTCAAGAGATCATGTCTATATATTCAGAACAAAATACAGTTAAAGCAGAAAAAAAAGTATTGGTAGCATTAGATGCAACAAAAGCATTTAACTTGTTTTCAAGAAAATTTATGTTGTTATCTCTGCAACAGTGGGGTTTTCCATAAATGATGAATTTTTTGCAAAAGTTGATTTTTTTAGCCACGGCCAGATTAAAAAAAATACATTCTTGTCTGACCCCATAAACATTTCTAATGGAGTCAGACAAGGATATCCATTGTCTACATTACTATTCATCTTATTGCTTGAACCTTTATTATCAAGGATCTGTAATAAAGGAAATATAATGGGCATTCCCAATAGACAGGGCAGTATAAAAATGAATCTATATGCAGATGATGTGCTAGTGCTTATAACCAACCCCTCTGAATCTTGGCCTAATGTTCTGCTAGAAATACAAAAATATGCATCCTTTTCTGGGTTTGAACTTAATCAAAAAAGTCTCTAGAGTTGCCTAGTACCCCTTTAAGTATAGTCACAAAATCTATTTTATTCCTTATTAAAATAATAAACAATATGAAATATCTAGGAATTATATTAACAAACACAACCAAAGAGATAATAAAAATTAATACAAACAATACATATCTTAAAATAAACAAATCATTGGAAGGATGGAAAAACTTTTCATTTTCCTTATGGGGAATATTGAGACACTCAAAATGGCCATATTGCCACACCTGATGTTCTTATTCCAAGTGGTACAAGGAGAGATACAGGAAACATGTTTTTCTCAGATAAAATGCATTTTTGTAAAATTTGTATGGCGAGGAGCATCACCCTTATCATATGACGTAACTTAATAATTCCAAGGGTAGCAGTGGTATGGGATGTCCAGACCCCTATATATACAGTGTATATATGTGTGTGTGTGTGTGTGTGTATATATATATATATATATATATATATATATATATATATATACATACACATATATTATATATATATATATATATATATATATATACTATTTGGTCACAAAGCTAAAACTGGCTTTTCTATGGTTGGATAAACATAAACATGGACTAGATAAGGAAGGTAAATATGATTCATATATACAGGAGTGCCTTAATGCATATGACTCAGATCTATTTATTCAAGATATTATTTAAAATCATAATGTCTTTTAGAGACCAGACATGGATACTATAATTAGAGGTGTAGCTCTGGCATGTAGATACTGGACAAGGAAAACTAAAATGTAAAACTATGTATTGCATAATAATATTACTTTGAGTTATAAACTTAATAATAAAAATAATCTAAAGATAGAATGGATAAAGGCTTTGAGAGACCCACAAATGATAAACTAGTTAGATTTACTAGACCAAGCAGACTTTATTACATTTAAAAAATTTAAGGAACACATATCAAATAAAGCACTAAAAGTCAATTGGTATTTATACTGTATATTAAAGGATGAATGTAAGGATTTTAAGAAAAAGATAGGTAATATAATATACAGCAATGCTGAAATCTATCTAAATGATAAATTAAATAAAAAACTTAGTATTATCGCACAAGCATATATTCAAGTTTTAGATATAGACAGTAACAACTTAGCAAAAAAGCTCTTCCATACACAAGAGAAATAGAATTAGGAAATATCTCAAATAATACCTTAAAGGAATTGGATTACTATAAGAACTATTGCAAACAAATTATATACATGTGCAAAAAATAAAACTATTCAATATAAGATAGTTGACAGAGCCTATGTTACCCTACTATTGTTTCACATTTCGGAGACACCACAGGGAAGCTTTGTTGGCACTTGAGTGGCTAAATAAGGAACCATTGCCTTATGTTATGGGGTTGTCCAAAAGTAAATATGTGGTGGCAGAAAATATACCAAGAGCTGGAAAAAATAATGGATTGAAAACTGTTATTTCTCATAATTTTACACTTTAGTGTACTGGTTGACTTAAGTCCACTTTCATTGAGAACACAACTAAGAGGGAACCTTGCAGTAAATGAGAACACAAACTTGGAGGCTTATAAAAAGAGAAGAAATGGGTTCTCTAAAATTAGAGATGCTTTAAATCATAGTCCTGTTATAATAAACTATTTAAAGTTAAGCCATCAAAATAGTATTTTGTGGTATTCATTAATTCTCTGTGGGGATATAGAATTAAACCCAGGCCCAGGGGACTAATCAATAAAATTAGCACATGATAACGCAAGGAGCCTAATAAAGAAAATGGACTTGTTTATGTATGGATACAGGCAACCTTTTACGATGTGATCGTACTTACTGAGACATGGTTAACTAAAGCAGCTGACTCAAAAGAAATTGAATTAAATGAGTTTCATAATTACAGACAAGACGGTTCCACTCATGGGGGTGGAATTTTGGTTTACATAAAGGGTACCCTAAGCCCCACTAAACTGCTATACTCTGGCATACAAGAAGGGATCGAATGAATGTTAGTCCAAATTCAGAACCTAAACCTGGTTATTGTGCTATCTGTCCCCCCAAAAGTAAAGGTAGCATTATTTGAACCTTTTTAAAAAAATTTTTAAAAACATATAAAAATGTAATTCTGATTGGGGATTTTAATGCAGCGGGGGGATCAATGGGAAAAAAAGCTGAAAGAACTCATCTGGCCCCTACATGTGGATAAAATAATAACCTCCTCAACCAGAAAGGGTAGTTTATTAAGTCCAGGAAATATACTTGACCTAATCTGCGTAACCCCAGGTATGGCAGTGGTGGACAAAGGGGTAAACCCTCCAAACCTGGGAGACCATAATATTATCACGTGTGAGCTAAAGGTATCTGTACACAAAACTTCTTTGAAAAAACTCCTCCTGTGTTATAAAATGATGTTACAAAAAATACAGCCCTTTGGTGCTCTTGGATAAAGTTTGGGTTCTATGCTTTCATAGAACAGCCCTTATATCCGATATAGACCTAGCAGTGGATGATTTTTCTAAATCTTTCCTTGGAGCCTGTAATGAATGTGCCCCCTCTTAGAGAAAATCAATATTAAGCCCCAACACCTCCCATGGCTGATGCTCCTATAAAATCACTACTAAAGAAAGAAGATAGGCTATGGAAAAAAGCTAACCGAACATTAGATCGAAACCTCTGGGACAAGTTTAAAAAAGTAATAAATCTAGCTTAACAGGAGATTAGGAAAATAAAGGGTCTTCATCATAAACAGAAAATAAAGAATACTAATGAGACAAAACATTATTGCCTGGCGCCATGGCTTGGAGGGACAGGGAGCAAATCCTCAGGATTGCCAGAGCCGCTGTACAGGGAAGGGAGTTGGATGTCATTGTCCACCTAGGGACAAATGACCTGGCTAAGAAAGGGATTAGAGAAGTGCAGGAAGAGTTTGTGGAATTGGGGAGGGGCCTTAGTCAAGTAGCACACACGGTAACCTTCTCAGAGGTGCTGCCCATCTATGGCATAGGAGAGGCTAGGGTGTTCCTCACCATGGGATTCAATCAGTGGTTGAAAAACTGGCTTGGAGCTCAGGGATTTGGCTTCATTGGGGACTGGGGGTCCACCTGGAGTGATGCAAGCCTATACTGGCATGATGGGCTGCATCTGTCCGGGAGGGGAACCAGGATCCTAGGTGATAGGTTTAAATGCTTAATTGGCAAGCTTTTAAACTAGCCAAGGGGGGAGGCACAGGAAAGGAGTAGGTAAATCCTAGCCCCCCCAAATAATCACGGTAGTAAGTGCGGCAAACACAAACATAGAGGTGTTGATAGAGAGAAGGGCAGGGGTAAATGGAGAAAGTGGCAAAGGCAAGAAGGACAGGGATAGGGCAAAAGGGAGTAAGGTCATCAGGAAATGGAGGGTAATGAGTACCAATGCCCATAGTCTGGGCAACAAGCTCCCTGAGCTGGTGGCCTTGATGGAAGAGGGATGCCTGGATATTGTAGCAGTCACAGAACATGGTACACAGAGAACCATGACTGGGATGTTAACATACCAGGGTACATAACCTACAGAAGAGACAGGCAGGGGAGAAGAGGGGGAGGAGTAGCTCTCTATGTTAAGGAAGGGATAAAAGCAACTGAACAAAAGAGTAAACAGGGAGGAGAGGAGGCACTGTGGGTCACCTTGGAGACTGGAAAGGGCACCACAATCCGCACAGGGGTTGTGTACAGACCCCCATGTCAGGGGGAGGGAATGGACAAGGATAGGATAGAAGGCATTCTTAGAATGGCAGAGAAAGGGGAGATACTGTTGATGGGAGACCTGAATATGCCAGATGTTAACTGGAGCACATTTGCTGCAGCCACATCCAAGAGCAGGGCCATTCTTGATGCCCTACAGGTGGCAGCCCTTAGACAGCTAGTTTCAGAACCCACTCATGAGGGAGCAATCTTAGACCTCATACTCTCAAATGGGGGAAGTGAGAGGATCTTAGATCTAGAAGTGGGTTGCCATCTGGGGACAAGTGACCATCAAGCAGTGTGGTTGACGTTAAACTCAGCTACAGAGTCAAGCCATACAAAAGTGAGGGTACTGGACTTTAGGAGGGCTGACTTTGGCAAGGTGGGAGAGTGCCTCAGAAAAGCACTAGCAAACAGACTAGAAGGAGGTGTGAAGCAACAATGGGGAATCATCAAAACTGCCATCACAGAGGCAACAAGCCTTTGTGTGAAGCAAATAAACAAATCAAAATGAAAGAAAAAGTCACTATGGTTCTCAAAAGAGGTGGCTGTGAAAGTCAGGAAGAAAAAGATAGCATTCCAGAAGTATAAGGAAACACAGAAGGAGCAGGACAGAGAGCTGTACCAGTTAAGGCAGAAGGAAGCAGGGAGGGAAGTCAGAATAGCAAAGGCCCAAACTGAGGAAAAGATAGCCAACTCAGTTGAGAAGGGGGATAAAACCTTTTATAGGTACATCAGCGAGCGTAGAAAGACAAAGGGAGGGATAGTGAGGCTGAATAGAATGAACGGTGGGTGGGCAGAGGGGGACAGTGAAAAAGCAGGGATACTGAATGAATATTTCTGCTCAGTATTCACAAAAGAGGAGGAGGAAGTGCCTAATCCAATTAACAGAAGCACTCTTGATAGGGGGGTCGATCCCAGTCCTTTCACAGAAGAAAGGGTTCTGCAAGAACTCCTAAAACTGAAGGTGGACAAAGCAATGGGTCCTGATGGAATTCACCCCAGAATTCTAAAAGAATTAAGGGAGGAACTAGTGAAACCACTGGCTACTCTTTTTAATAAATCATGGGAGGATGGTGTGGTACCCAAGGACTGGAGGAAAGCCGATGTGATTCCCCTTCACAGAAGTGGGACCAAGACAGAGGCAGGAAACTACAGACCTGTCAGTCTGACCTCTGTGGTAGGGAAAGTGATGGAGTCACTTCTGAAGG
Source organism: Neoceratodus forsteri (assembly GCA_016271365.2). NCBI lineage: Eukaryota > Metazoa > Chordata > Ceratodontiformes > Ceratodontidae > Neoceratodus > Neoceratodus forsteri. Next base: position 1,287,150,847 of record CM028132.1, read on the forward strand.
AAAGAATAGTTGAGTACCTAGAGGCCAGTGGAGCACAGGACCCAAGGCAGCATGGGTTCACAGTGGGAAGGTCATGTCAGACGAATCTAATAGATTTCTTTGACTGGGTGACCAAAGCAGTAGACCAGGGAGGGGCTGTGGACATGTCCTACCTAGACTTTAGCAAGGCATTTGACACAGTCCCACACAAAAGATTAATAGTCAAATTAACCAGCCTGGGAGTGGGTCCCAGGGTGTTAGCCTGGGTAAAACATTGGCTGCACAACAGGACACAGAAGGTAATTGTAAATGGAGTCCACTCTGAAGAAAGAGGGGTTACTAGTGGGGTACCGCAGGGTTCAGTATTGGGTCCAGTCCTTTTTAATGTCTTCATCAGTGACATTGCAGAGGGACTGGAAGGAAAAGTATGCCTTTTTGCAGATGACACAAAGATCTGCAACAGGGTTGATACACAAGGAGGTGTGGAAAGGATGAAAAGGGACTTGGCAAGGTTGGAGGAATGGTCAGAAGTATGGCAGCTAGGATTCAATGCAAAGAAGTGCAAATAATGCACCTGGGAAACAAGAACCCAGGGAAGAATACACAATGGGTGGGAGGTAGTAACAACAACAAAAGGAAAGGGACCTGGGGGTAATCATATCAGATGACCTTAAGGTTGGCAAGCAATGTGAGAAGGCAGTAGGGAGGGCTGGGGGTATACTGGGATGTATAGGGAGAGGCATCAGCAGTAGAAAACAGGAAGTTGTTATCCCTCTGTACAGACAGTTGGTGAGACCCCATCTGGAGTACTGTGTCCAGTTCTGAAGACCCCATCTCAGCAAGGACATAGACAGGATAGAGGTAGTCCAGAGGAGGGCAACTAAAATGGTGCAGGGTCTGCAAGAGAAGCCGTGTGAGGAGAGACTGAAGGAGCTTAATATATATACCCTTGAGGAAAGGAGGGAGAGGGGGGACATGATATAAACTTTTAAGTACCTCAGTGGAATCAACAAAGTCGAAGAGGGTAGCATCTTTCAGAAAAAGAGACTTGCAAGAACAAGGGGACACAATTTAAAGATAGAAGGAGGGCAGTTCCGGGGCAATGTGAGGAAGTATTATTTCACAGAGAGGGTAGTGGATGCATGGAACAGCCTTCCTGAGGAGGTTGTGGGGTCTAAAACTGTGGGAGAATTCAAGAATGCATGGGACAGACATAAGGCAATTCTTGTGGGGGGGTAGGAAGAAATAGGCTGTTGGTTAACTAGGATCTGCGGCCTATCCTGTAGGTAGGGAAAATGGGCAGACTAGATTGGCCAAGCGGTCCTTATCTGTTGCCAAAGTCTATGTTTCTATGTTTAGTAAATCCAGAGCAGGGTCATAAAGACGTACCCTTAATAGAAAATGGTAAATTAGTTACTCAGGAAAGGGCTGTGGAGCTCTTAAACCATTATTTTATAAACCTTCCTGATCTGGATAAGGGACTGGATAATTCCAACTGGGGTCACCCTATGGACCCTATGGAGGACCAAAGTTCAAATGCTTCCATCCCAGACTTTAAATTTAAAATCATTAAGACAAGGGAGGTGTTTGCAGGCACCCTAGCGGATGCCCTGAGCGACCACTCCCTGATTTTATGCACTTGGAAATATAGGGCCCCCAGAGTCCGCCCGCGAATCCTGGCAGCAAGAGATTTCACAAACCTCCTACCCAAACACCTGATTGGCTGCCTAAACAGCACTGATTGGAGTCATATCAAACTACTCCCCTCACTGGATGAGGCTGCTGCCTTCTTCCAGGGAGCCATCACCATGGTGGCTGATCATCTGGCCCCTATGAAGAAATTCTGCACTAAGGGGAGCTGCTATAAATGGATCACCCCCCCCCCCCATATGAAATCACTCATGAAAAACCCGGACACAGCTTGGAAGAAATACAAGCTTTCCTCCCTACTTGGTGACCTCATCTGTTATAATTTATTTGCTTTTGTTAACCGGGTTAGCACACTAGACAGCCATGTGCCTATTTTCAGGTGCGACCCAGGAGAGTTACAGGTGTCAAACATCATACATTAGCATTTACAGAATAGGAAGAAGTACATAGGAGAACCAGGCATTTCAGGGGTGGTTCTGAGTTGCGGAATTCAAGGGAAATACAAAAATACATAGGAAATAAATAGGCATGACAGGACAAGCTCTAGAGCATGGATTGGCAGAGTTCACACTTAGACAGTTGAGGAGACAAGAAAATTACCTAACATAACAAGCGTTTCAAGGCTAGCTCTAGGACAAGGTTGACACTATGCATATGTCACTTAGAAATAGGTGCAAATTGGCCATTAAAGTGGCCAAACGAGAGTATGTCACAAATCTAAGGAAAAAGAACCTAGGCCACCCTAGACTCTTTTGGGCACACATAAACGGGCTAATAAAGGGGAGTGGAAAGACCGTACACTGCCCCATTGAGGTGAACGGTCAACTAACAAACGATGACACTAGCATTGCTATGGCTCTCAACCGCCAGTTCACAAACCTGGACCAGATCAAAGCGGGACTGACTCTCCACCTCCCAGTCTCTAATGACCCCCTTCCCCACATATCTGACTGCCCCACCTTTCACCTTAGGCAAGTAAAACCTAACGAAGTCCTCCCTTTATTAAAATCCCTCAAAACATCGGGATCCATGGGACCTGATGGCATTGCCGCCCCCGAATACTAAAGGAAGGGGCTCTAGCACTCGCCAGGCCCCTAACCTGGCTCCTCAATCGATCCCTTATCGAAGGTGCCATCCCTGAGCAATGGAAACTAGCTCATGTAGTCTCTGCCTACAAGGGAGGTTTGAGGGAGTCCACCAACAACTACAGGCCAATCTCTCTACTCTGTAGCCTTGGTAAGATTCAAGAGAGATTGATATACGGACAACTCCTTGACTACCTAGAGCTCCATCAATTACTATCTCCCTCCCAGCACGGATTCAGAACCAATCATGGGACTGACTCCATGCTTATCAAGTTCTCCACAGATACTAACATACTAACATACTAAAATGCCAGCAGAATAGGCCTAATGGTCTTTCATATCTGCTCGTTTGGTCAGCCCCCACCCTGGGTGCTGACCTTGCTGTCCCCCTCGCCTTCTCTGGCTTCTCCCTTCCCAGTTCCGGATATTCTTGCTGCATTGGATTTTGCTTCCAGAACCCTTCCCCTGTACCTGTCCCACCTCCTCTTGAACCCCTCAACTGTCTCTTCCTCCACCAGCCCCTAGGCAGTGCATTCCATGGCTCCACCACCCTCTCAGTGAAGTAGCACCTCCTCCTTTCTCCCCTGAATCTTCCCCTCCAGCTTCCACCCATGCCTCTAGTGGCCCCTTCCTCCTTCCTTCAAGCACCCTGACTGTTCCTCCGCTATTTACCCTCTTCATGTACCTGAAGACCTCTATCATGTCCCCTGTTCCTCTCTCTTCCAATGTGTACATATTTAGCTCTTCGAGCCTCCTCCTCAGGTCCTGTCCCCAAGCCCCAAATCATTTTGGTTGCCCTCCTCTGGACCCTCTCCAGGAGGTTAATGTCCCTCTTTAAGTGTGGCCTCCAAACTGCACGCAGTACTCAAGGTGCGGCCTCACCAAGCAGTTATACAGAGGAGTATCACTTCCTTCTTCTGGAGGTGATCCCCTAGCGATGCATCCCAGCATCCTGTTGGCCTTGGCTGCTGCCCTCCTACAAGTCTCAGAGTTGTTCATCTTGACATCCACCACCACCCCCAGGTCCCTCTCAGCCATCAAGACTTCTAGCATTTACCCCCCAGGGTGTACACTTGGCCCGGGTTTCTGGCCCCCAGGTGGAGTACCTTGCATTTCCCTGCATTGAACCTCAGCTTCCACTTTCTAGACCATCTTTCCAGAGCCTCCAGGTCCCCCTGTAGGCCACCCTCCTCCTCCCCATCCACCACCGCCCCCAGTTTCGAGTCATCTGCAAAGAGACTCATCTCACTCCTGATTCCTGTCCTTATGTCAGATACGTAGGCATTGAACAGAAGGGGCCCAAGGACTGATCCCTGTGGGACCCCACTAATGACCCTCCTTGGGGATGAGACTATCCCACCAACTACGACCCTCTGGGTCCGGTCCTGGAGCCAATTGCCTATCCATCTGATCATCTGGCTCCCCACCCCCATTTCTCCCAGCTTATCCAACAGGCCCACGTGAGGAACAGAGTCAAATGCCTTGCTGAAGTCTAGAAAGAGGACATCCACTGGTCTACCCAGGTCCAAGGCACTTGTCACCCAGTCATAGAACTCCACCAGGTTTGTCTGACACGATTTCCCCGGGATGGATCCATGCTGTCTATCGTCCAGGCACCCTGACTTATCCAGGTACCCCCCTAGCCTCTCCTTGACAATGCCCTCCATCACCTTGCCCACCACCGATGTCAGGCTGACAGACCTGTAGTTCTCTGCCATCTCCCTTGATCCCCCCTTGTGGATAGGCACTATATGCACCACCTTCCAGTCTTGGGGCACCCACCCTGTCATCAGAGAGATGGTGAAAAGCTCTGCCAGGGGTTTTGCCAGGACATCTGCAAGTTCCTTCAGCACTCTGGGATGTAATTTATCCGGCCCCGGTGCTTTCTCCATCTTAAGGGAGCTGAGGGCTTCCCTCACTCTCTCTGCTGTGATTTCCACTTCCAGTACCTCTTCTCCCTGCTTAGCCCTTCCCTCACCTGCCAGTGATGCCTCCCCCTCTCCCCAGACCTGCCGATCGGTAAGGGTCCCCCCCTCCTCAGTATCTCTGTCTCCTCCCATGTATGATGCAGCACCCCGATTTTCCCTGGTGAAAACTGAGGTGAAGTACTCATTTAGTACCTCAGCCTGCTCCCCCGGGTCTTGTGCCCATCTCTCCCCTGATTTAATCCTGCTAATCTGCCCCTTCACCCTTCATTTTTCCCCAATGTGTCTAAAGAACCCCTTGTTTCCCCTCCTAATTTCCCTGGCCAGGTTCTGCTCCTTCCTTGCCTTAGCCGCCCTCACCACTCTAGTGGCCCTTCTAGCCATCAGCTCGTACTCCCCTCGATCCCTTTCACTCCTTGAGCACTTGAATTGCTTATATTTTATGGATTTGACCACCTCAAGCCCTTTGCCTGAAGTGGTCATCAGCTGGAGGTGTTGGCTTCTGTCAAGACTGAGGGCTCTTGGGCCAAACAGCATGACCTTAGTCTTGTTAGGATTTATGATCACTCTACTGGTGAAAAGCCATTGCTCTAGGGATCTCAGGTCATCCTCAGTTCTCAGAGAACTGGATAAGGGGACCCCCACTGGGGCAGTCTTCATAGATCTATCCAAGGCATTCGACCTCATCAACCATAACCTGCTGCTTTCCAAACTGAGCCATCTTGGGCTAGACTGCCACTCCCTGTCGTGGTTCAACAGCTACCTCACTGGGAGGTCACAGAGGGTAAAATGGAAAGACTCCCTGTCGGAGCCTCTCCCATTAACAGAGGGGGTGCCCCAAGGGTCTATACTTGGCCCCGTTCTCTTCTCTCTCTTCACCAATGATCTCTGTAGTCATTGTGGGGGGAGTTCAGTGGTACAGTATGCGGACAATGCAGTCATCTACTGCCCCTCTGCCAATCTTGGGGAACTCAGCTCCGGGCTACAAGATGACCTGAGATCCCTAGAGCAATGGCTTTTCACCAGTAGAGTGATCATAAATCCTAACAAGACTAAGGTCATGCTGTTTGGCCCAAGAGCCCTCAGTCTTGACAGAAGCCAACACCTCCAGCTGATGACCACTTCAGGCAAAGGGCTTGAGGTGGTCAAATCCATAAAATACCTTGGCCTTACCCTGGACCAGGGCTTCACCCTCAAGGAACACATAGACCAGGTAACCAAAAATATTCATGCCAAACTCAGGACCCTGTACAGGTTGAAAGACCAGCTGATACCAGCGGCCAAAGCCTCCATCGCCACTAGCATCCTGCTCCCGGCCATTACTTATGTGGCCCCGGTGGCTCAGGGAGCAGCCAGACAACAGATAAACAAACTACAAGTTCTCTATCATAAGGTGGCTCACTTCACCACACAATCCGGCCCCAGGACTCACCATTGTGACACTTTGTCCCAACTAAACTGGCCCTCCTGGAATGCCGGACTCCAGTACCCCCTACTCTGCCATACCTATAAATTACTCAGCTCCTCCCCTCCTCCCAGCCTCACTGGGCTCATTGCCCATAAGAGAAACTCTAGGCTTCTCCGAATGATTTACCGGACTCTCCTCGCAGTGCCCAGGGTTAGAACCAAGGCAGCTGGCAAGTCCTTCGCCATCACCGCCCCCACCCTATGGAACTCCCTGCCCCCAGGTGTCCAGGAAGCTACTTCTTCCAACACCTTCCACACTAGGCTTAAGGCTCATATGATGGTCACCTCAAAGTGCAATTGCTAAGGATAGGGGCTCCTAAGCATAAGCCTAACACATCACAGCTCACTACACACACTGGACCATCCCATCCTTACCCCCCCACCTCCCCCTTCCAGGGATAGACCTATATAGCCTACCCACCATATGTTACCTGCTGAAATGCTGCTATGTATTACCCCATGTTATGTTTCTATGTGTCTTATGCAATGTATTTTTGCTGTATACAATCCTATGTAAAATTCCATGTAACCCCCAGGTTGCCCCTGAAAAAGGAACTTTCGGGGCCCAGTGGGCTCACCAAGTTATCAAAATTTAATAAATAAATAAATAAAAAACAACAAAGCATGTGGTATGGACAACATAGAAGTCTGCTTTTTTAAAGACTCGGCTATGGAGAGTTCAAAACCACTAGCACACTTGTTCAACATGATTCTAACCCAGGGAATCTTCCCTAGCAAGTGGAAAAAGGCTAAAGTCATCCCCAATTTTAAAGCGAGAGACTCTTCTAACCCCTTAAATTACAGGCCTATTGCCCTGCTATCAATTATTTCAAAGTTGTTGGAATGTTTAGTCCACTCACAACTAATGGGATATTTGGAGAAACACAACAGGTTAAATACAGCACAATGTGGGCTTAGAAAAGGCAGGTCCATGTAGACTGCGCTCATGGACTTTTTTGACCAATTGGTTACCCCCCTTGGTGAGGGTCAGCCCATGGGCGTGGTCTTCATGGACCTGTCCAAAACTTTTGATTTAGTAGAACATAGCAGGCTTCTGACCTACTTGAAAGCAATTGCAGTAAATAACCCTTGGTACGGTTTAGATCATACATAGAGGACTGTCTCCAAATGGTATCCATAGGAAACATAAATTCTAATTTGGCTCCTATAACCAGGAGTGTACCCCAAGGCTCTCTATTGGGCACCCTGAAGTTCATAGTGTACATGAACAGTCTCCCTAGATTTATCCGCTGTACACATACAACACTATATGCTAATTACACCGTAATGGTCGCAGAGGGTCCTAACCCTAAAGACATAGGGCAGCATTCACAAAGGGAATACACCCAGTGCATCCCCGACTTGCACCCTGCTGTAATTCTGGCAGGGGGCCAATGTGCCAGCACATCCTCGATGTGCCAACGCATTGCAGATGTGCCGTATACCACCGATAATGATATGTAGTGCATCTGGAGGGGCTGCAAAGGGGGCATGCCCATGCATATGGTGCGCAGCCCCATTCACAGCCCAACCAGAAGGCGCATCTCTGGAGATGTGTCCTCAAGAGATAAGTCTCACCCTACAGTGGAAGAGACATGAACATAGAAGCTGCCCACCCTGCCCATAGTCCTGGTGTAAGGCTGCACACTGGGGTGGTGACACCCTGTACAAAGCACCACCCCACCCCGGCACACACGTATCGCTGAGAGTGCTCCAAATAACCCCCCCATCAGTCCAGCAGTCCCCCACCCACTGAGGCACCCTTTTCCCAACCTGCTCCCCTGTCGCAGTGGGTCCCGAAGGTCAGCGAGCAGTACAACCCACCCGCATACCACCACAGCCACCTGCTGACAAAGCTGTCCGAGACTGATTGCTACTTTCCTACTGAAAGCCCATTGGTGGACCCTGTTGACCAATGGGCTTGCAGTGAGTACTGTACACTGTCATTCTTTTGATGGTAAAGGTAAAGAGCTGAGATAGAAATGTATGTATTTTTGAATGTTATAGAAGCCAGAAGGGGAAGGAAGCATATTCAATTCAATGCTTTACAGTAACTGGTAATTGCTGTTTTTCTTTCAGACTTGGATTGTGGGCTTTTGGTGACACTGTACTTTCTTTGTTGTCTTTACTTAGAATTGTTTTTGGGCTGTTGAGGACCAGGGCTGTAGTTAGACCACACCTGGAGTACTGCGTGCAGTACTGGCATCCATATCTGAAGAGGGACATTAAGTTACTGGAGGGGGTGCAGCGCAGAGTGACAAAGATGATCAAGGGACTGGGGGACTTATCATACGAGAGGAGGTTGAAGGAGTTGAACATGTACTCACTGGAGGAAAGGAGAGACAGGAGTGACATGATTGAAACCTTTAAATACATGAAAGGAATAAACAAGATGGGTACAGAGGGGCTGTTCAAAGTAAGGGAGGGGAGGGACACCAGGGGCCATGACATGAGACTGGAGCAAGGAAGGTTCAGGAGGGAGATGAGGAGACACTTTTTTACAGAGAGGGTGGTGGCTGGGTGGAATGCGTTACCTGCTGAAGTGGTATGCAGTAGAACAGTGGACTGCTTCAAATGAGGATGGGACAGGACAAGGGGGAGGGTTAATGAAGGGGAAGGGTGGAAGGGAGGGGCAGCTGCAGAATAAGGGGTGCTAGCTGCACATTCGAGCAGACTTGATAGACCTCTAGGCCTTTATCTGCTGGCAAATTTCGTATGTTCGTATGTTCGTATTCATATCTTTGTGAATGACAGTGTACAATACTCACTGCAAGCCCATTGGTCAACAGGGTCCACCAATGGGCTTTCAGTAGTACAGTAGCTGTCAGTCTCAGATAGCTCTGTTAGTGGGTGGCCTTGGTGATATGCAGGTGGGTTGTGCCACCCGCTGACCTTCGGGACCTGCTGGGATAGGGAAGTGAGGTGGGGAGAGGGTGTCTCAGTGGGTGGGGGGCTGCTAGACTGATGGTGGGTTGTTTGGAGGGCTGTTGGTGATGCGTGTGTGTCGGGGAAGGGAGGGAGTGCTTTATACGGGGTGCCACCGCTGCAGTGTGGACTTTCACGGAACTATGGGCAGGGTGTGGGGCTTCTGTGTACATGTCCCTGCTGCCGCAGGGTGCAGCTTGGAACCTGGAGTCCAGGTAGGGAGGGGGGTTTCTTTTGACATGGTGTTACCACTGCAGGGTGTGGCATTCAGAATGGGGGTCAGGCAGGGAAGGGGAACTGTGGACCACAGGGGCTCAGTCATGGGCATCCTCATAGCTGGTGAATGGGCCGGGGATGGGTGGGGGATACAGACTGCCTCCCTGGGGCTTTGTGAGGCCCATAGCCATCGTTTTACTGCTACTACTAAACCATGTTTATATGTATTAAATGATTATGAAGGTTATTGATTCATGAAAAAGGGGAAAAAAAGTGCTTTAGCCTCTATGGCGATGAAGAGACAAATGGAATTGGCCAGATATTGATAACTTGAACTATAATGAATGGCTCTATAATTTCAGAGAAAATCTTTGTCTAGAAAAACTCTCAGATTTTATCACTAGAGATGAATTACAAGCAGAAGGAAATTTTGTGAACTAGCATGAAATAGTACATATTCTTCCCCAGATTCTTAAACTTGATTGACAACTTTGTTAGACAAAGGTGTATAATCGTCTAGAAATATGTAACAATAAATTTAGATTAAAATGGCCAGAGTACTGAACCCCACGTGGTGAATGTTAAAGGATGTTAACTGTTTCACATATTGATAAATTAAAGGAATGTATTATGTACTGTCAAATATAAAATCAATTAAAATTATGTAAAAAAAAGATATTTTACAGTATATATCTATAGTTGTATTTCCCCCTTCCCCCAGGTCACACCTGGAAACGAGCCTTGGCTCAGCGTGCCCTCCTGGTGAAACATTTTTAAATAAATAAATAAAAATAAATAAACTGTATTTAAGAATATCACAAGTTGTCAGTTACATGTATTCTCCAAACCTCTTCTATTGTACTCAAACTGCCTTCCCATAGTATGTTATTATCCTATTTTCATGTTACATTGCTATAATCTGTCCATAGATCTGTAACATGGTATAATGTTATACTGACTCTCCCCTTTACTTATATACATTACTGTATATTGCTGTCTATTGATGTATATTGTGTGCTGTCCTACCCAGCACCTCTTTGTGAATGAGCTTGCTCAACGGAGCCTTATCCTGGCGAAATAAATAAACTAAACTAAACTACAAGCTCTGGAAGTCTGTTTCAAATACCTACCATCAGTGTTGGGTAAATTATTTTGTCTATTACTTTTGGAAACTTGTTCCAGAAAGCTCTGTGCAGTCACTAGCAAGGATGGAGAAGTACTGGAAAAAGTAATGCACCTTACAGTTACAATTACTTATGTCTTTTTACACAAAAGAAATATTTGCATATGCAGCCCATGATGCTTTGCATTGTGTGGGCATGTGTGATTTTGTATTTTCTTGAAACTTGGCTTCCCAGCCAAATGCCCTTTGGGGTAACCCTTGCCTCAGTGTTTGTGCACAGAGGTTCTTTGTCATTTACATTTAATAGAAAGTAACTAGTAACTAGCCTATTACTTTCAAAAAAAGTAATCTGTTATAGTTATTTATTATTTTTGCATAAAAAGAAATAAGTAACTATAATTATAAGATGTATTACTTTCTCTAATACTTCTCCATCCTTGCTAGTGACTGCACAGAGCTTTCTGGAACAAGTTTCCAAACATAATAGAAAGTAATAGAAAAAATAACTTACCCAACACTGCCTACCACTACTCATTATGTAAAGTAATGCTTCCTGAAATGACTTTTCCACTTTTCTAGTGACATTTTGTGTTCCATTGTTCTGTTAGGATATATTTTGAAAAGTTGTATTTGATCTGATAGTGTCATCCTATTCATATATCCAAATACTGTTATCATGTCTCCCCTGAATCCTCGTTTCTTTATTTCTTGCTATATAGCTTCTTGGCCGTGAACCACCACTTGCATTTGCTTCCCGTGATGTCTGTTCCCACATTCCCATTCACCACTCCTCATACTGATCCACATGGGGTGGTACCTGAAGGTACTGGTGTCTTCATTAATGGTGGCCCCAGTGCACATTAGATTTTCTAGTTTTCCCGCTTGTCTCCACCCATGCCCCCCCCCCCGAGATGCTGCTGATGTCCCTACAGACCTTGCATTTACATCTCATGCCCTACAGAGGAGCAAGCTTCCCGGCCCACTACAGGGGTCACTAAGATTACAGAACCTGGTGTCTGTACCTCCCTGGATGGGAGCACAGCTATGTGGCAGTGCCTACCCAGCTGTCTCCTGAACTCAGGTCACTAGCATTGGAACACTGCATGCTTCACACTGGCCCATCCTCTTTTCTGATAGAAACGCCCTAGTTCTGTTAACCAGTCCTCATACTATAACTCATGCTGACCACATGCTCAACTGCATTTGTCACTCTCATCTGGACTTTTCCAGTCATGTCAATGTCAATTCATAGATTCAGGGACCAGAACTGAGCACTACATGAGAAGGGGTCTGACTAAGGACCTGTGCAACAGCATCTCTTGCTCTGCTTATGAAGTTTCCCTAGATGCAAGCCGTGATTCTGTTTGCCTTGCCAGTAGCCACCCATACTGTTTTTTCATTTTTAATGTGCTCTTGATCACTACAGCCAGGCCCTTGTCCTGTGGATTTCTATAATCTCAAATAGTTTAGGTTAGTGTTTTGGCTTTCAGTTCTTATTTCCAAAGCATATTTCTCTTGCTCCAGACATGTCATAAACATTGCCTAAACTGCCACAAAACTTCACCCTAAGTTGGTACAATGTATAGAAACAAAGAAGCCCTCTCCCTAGCTACTCAGCATCAGCTCCTGACCAAAATAATTATCCCATCACCTGACTATGCTGATGTTGTGTATGGCACCCCTTCAGCCTCTGTATTAGCCAGGCTGTACTCCCTCTACCATGCCTTTTGTTATTTTGCCCTAGACGCCCCTCCCCTCGCACACATCACTGCCATCTCTACTCGTCCCATTCCCCTACCCTTTTCACTGCCGATGTTTACTCCACTCCTTGCTCTTCATCCCTACCCTCCTACCTCTCCTCACTTTTGTCTCCCTCCTCTCAAGCCTCCTACCCTCTTCGGTCTACAGACACCCACACTCACTCCTTACCACAACTATCCTCATGATCTGGTGCAGTGGCATTTTTTTACAGACTACCTTTGCACTGGAATACCCTTCCCTCCCATGCCAGACACATTCCCTTTTTAACCCTTTTCTAAATGTGCTTTGTCACGCATAACTGATCTTTCAAACACCTGCTCTTGTAAATGTTAATTTCTTCTTGCTTCCCCAAAAGTTTCCCTATGATCCACTCTCAAAATGCAGCTCTATACTCCCAGGAACATCATAGCACTTTTGCTATTGCTCCCCTCCTCTATGACTACCTTTTACCCTCCTCCTTTTACCCTCCAGCTCCCCTCCCCATAAGCGCAAACCCCTGCTCAACTACATGACTCTCCCTTCTCACCTTGCCACCTCTCACAATATCCCCCTTACAGCACTACTCTCTCTTACTCTAACTCCGACTCACTTTCAGTTTCTCTTAACGCTCTCTATCTCTGTATTTTCCCACTTTGTCACCAAATTTCAGCATACCCTGTAAATTCCTATGCTTATTATTGTACTCTGTATAATATCACTGTACATCAACTCTATTGTCATGCTGCATATCATATTTAACCCACACTGTTTTATTGCTTTATTCTGTATTGTACCTCGTTTTAACCTCTATTGTATCACAATTGTGTAACTGTTGACTGAAACTTCCCCATTTCCCTTCTCCCGGGGTCACACCTGGAAACGAGCTATGGCTCAGTGTGCCTCTTCTGGTCAACAACTTTAAATAAATAAATACACACATAAATAAATAAACAAATACAATAAACAGATCACCTAGTAACATGAATAACACAGCAACACCACTCGTTTGGTTACAAAAAGTCCACAGCTTTACTTAGATTCAACCAAACATATTTACAATTAAGAATATCCTTGTAAAGGTCTATATACAATATCTATAAGTACCATTCAAAACAAAGGTCTCCTGGGGCAGCAAATGCATGTCTCCTCTTGGACTGACCCTTAGCCATCCATGTCCTGTGTACAGGGGGAACTCTGGCCCATAGGTTGGACAAACCCTCTGAGGTTGTGTCTCTGCACTGGATAATTCCTTCCCCACTGGATTTTTGGAAACTACAGGACCTTTGTTGAAGAGCATACCGACACAGGGCTGCACTCCCCAACTATGGGTCCTGTCTGTCCCGTGTTTCGGTGCACGTCCCAATTGTGAGACCATTCCCTTTGGCTGTAATGCATACTCCCACTCATGGCCTTTTGAATGTCCTGTTGATCACTACAGCCAGGGCTTCTTCCTGCTGGCCTTTGGTAATCTCAGGTTTTGGCTTTCCATTCTTCTTTCCAAAGCAAACTTTTCTTACTCCAGATATGTCATAAACAATACCTGCATCATGTTATTTTAACGTATTCATGACAAGCTGAACACCTCTCAAAAGTTTTGGTCAAAATTTTATAAATGTAACACTTTCCAAGAGAGCTAGTTTTTGCAGCATTTTTTAACAGCTTATGTGGTCAATTCTCACTTTTAGATCAAGTTGTTTACCTGTTTATTAAGCAAGGAATTTTCAGTTTCCCAGAGTTTCTAGCAGAAACAGTGGTTTTAGTCCAGCAGTGACCACGTAAAGATAAACTCTGACAGCTGCATCGCTAGACAGTACCTCTAACTAAGCTGAAATTGTTACTTTGTGAGAGGCGTTAAAGTGTTAATATTGAAGATTAATTCTTAGGGTGTGCTCTGGCAAAAACATTTTTAATACTTACTTTGGAACTACATCAGAAATGCTGTTGTCAAGACATAACTGGTGATCTTTTGTTTTGAAGGTGGTGAACCAAGAGTATGGAACACCATTTAGCAGAGAAAGTGGATATGAAGACAGCACAAGCCTTCAAGATAAGCCTGGGAAATTTCTGTTTGCAAAGGGAATATATACGAACATACGAACTGGGTACCCTGGGTAGTAGTAGTATGAGTTATGTCATTCCTGTAACTTAGTACAGTACCTGTTTGCACAGCCTACTCATTCATTCCTGCTTGTAACGTGTGAGTGTGTGTGTGTGTGTGTGTGTGTGTGTGTCAGGAGTGGATATTTTGGCCTTGGAGTCCCTTCCAGTGTTAAATTACTGTTTCTTGTCCACATACACTTGATAGTGACTCACCATATATGCAAATATAACCATTTAGGAAGCAGACACCTTTTCCAGAAAAGATCTCTAGGAACTTCTTTTCACTGTTCATGCAGAACACAGAGACAGCAGTAGGCAGCCTCAGTTCCTACAGCTGCTGAAAGCTCCTTATTCATCTGGGAGCCCAGCTAGAGCAAATACAATTCATCAGTCTTTGCAGTTCACACTTTCTTTCTTTCTACTTTTGGTATTTATCTCCTATCTTTCCAAGTCATCCCCAACTGGCTTTTCTTTTGGCTAATTCACAACACTGAAAACCTTGAACCTGACCAGAATCTCCATGGCCAAACCCAGGGCAGGGGAGAGCCACCTTGCAGACTTTTCCCAGTGGGTCCCAAAAGCACTGGGACTGTCCTGCCTCCATGCAAAGTTATCCTTGTGATCTCCTGATCTCTCCTGTAGCACCCTGATGTCAGGGCTCCTAGTTGAGGGCATGAAATTGCCTGCTGACACAGGTCATAGAAACAGAATCTGACAGTAGATAAGGACCGCTTGGCCCATCCAGTAAGCCCGTTTCTTCCTAGCTACACTATTACCACATATTGTACCCTATGTACAGCTCTTTTTCCCTCTCCCCCTTCCTTTCCACTATGATTCCCTTGTGCTTATCTCATGCATTCTTAAACCCCTCCACTGTTTTTGCCATTGTCACGTCAAAGCGGCAAGGCAAAAATGGCAAAGACAATTTCAGCCCAGCAATATGAGCTCTGGGAAAGATACCAACTGGAAACTTCAGCAAGTCATTGGAAAGACAGCGACTGGAAACTTCAGTGAGTCATTGGAACAGCGAGACCTTTCTGTGGTGTATAGTGCGTCTTTAGTATGTATATTTAAGTAAGGGGGTGGGGGTGCAGGGGGTGAAGCCCGCCACTTGTAAACTTTTGTGAGGCGTTTGTTTGATTTTTGCTGTTCTGACCCCTCTGTAAAGTTTCCACTCACTGTCTTTCTCGGTACTCATATTGCTGAGCTGAAATTGTTGTTGCTGTTTCTGCTGTGCTGTTATCACATGGAAACCATTTTTGCCCCACCACCTGCACTGGAAGGCTGTTCCAGGAATCCACCACTCTTTCTTTGAAGAAGTACTTCCTTACATCTCTCCTATATCTATCCTCCCCCAGCTTCTTTGCATATCCCCCTTGTTCTTGAGCACCTTTTCTTCTGAAAAATACTTCCTTCCTGTACCTTATTTACTCTGAGGGGTATTTAAAAGTCTCTATCCTATCCTCACTCTCCCTCCTCTCTTCCAGCATGTACATATTGAGGTCCTTTGGTCTCTCCAGGCTTGTAGGGCTTTTGATGCAGACCCTGCATGATTTTAATTGTCCTCCTTGGGACCACCTCCGTTCTATTTATGTCCTTCCAGAGATGTGATTTCCAGAACTGGACATAGTACTCTAGGTGGGATCTTACCATTGATCCATACAGAGGTAATGCCATCACCCTCATTCTGCTGGTAATACCCTTCCCTATGCACCCCTGCATCACACTAGCCCTTCTGACTGCCTTGTTGCACTGCCTGGCCACCTTTAGGTCATCTGATATGATTACCCCCAGATCTCTTTCCTGCTTGATGGTCTTCAATACCACTCCACCCATTTTGTACTCTTCCCCTGGGTTTCTGTGCCCTAGGTGCATTATTTTGATTTTTTGGCATTGAAACCCAGCTGCCACACCTTTGCCCACTACTCCAGTTTTCTCAGGTCTGTGCTCATCCTTTCAACTCCACTCCCTTGAATGTCCACTCAATTGCAGATTTTTGTGTAATCTGCAAAGAGGCATACCTTGCCTTCCAGCTCCTCTGCAATGTCACTTATAAAGTCATTAAAGAGGACTGGTCTCAGAAATGATACCTGAGGAACCCCACTGGTCACCCTTCCTTCCTTGGCGTGAACTCTGTTTACCACCCTCTGTCACCTGTCCCCTAACCAATTTCTTATTCAATTTACCACCTTTGGACACCCTCCTAAGCTACCTGGCTTGCTTACTAGTCTCCTATGTGGAATGTTGTCAAAAGCCTTACTGAAATTTTAGTAGGCCATGGTCAACACTCCAACCCGATCTAAATCCTTTGTCACTCTGTCAAAGAGACCCGTCAGATTCGTTTGACATGACCTTCCCACTGTAAACCCATGCTGCCTCAGGTCTTGTAACTCACTGGATTCAAGCTATTCCACAATCCTTTCCTTCAGCAGTGATTGCATTATCTTTCCCACCACTGATGTCAGGCTGACTGGCCTGTAATTGCCTGCTTCTTCTCTGCTACCACTGTTGTGTATTAGGAGTAAATCTATCCTCCTCCAGTCCTTCGGAACTACTCCTGTTTCCTGTGAGCTGTTAAATATAACTGCCAGAGGTGTAGCCAGTATTTTCCTGAGCTCCTTCAATACCCTTGAATGCACCCCAACTGGTCCCATTGCTTGTCCAACTTCAGATTAGAGTCCCTTCCGGACTCACCTCTCCAAAAAGTGCTAGTGTCCAAATCCCTCTTTCCAACGTTTCTATTTTTTCTGTGGCCCTTCCCCTGCCTCTGTGAACACTGAGCAAATGTATTTGTTCAGGATGTCTGCCTTTTCCTGGTCCCTTTCTGCACAGTCCCCACTTCCTTTTTTAGCCTTACAATCTCACTCTTGGTCTTTCTCTTTTCACTTACAGTACATGCCTAAAAATGTATTTTCCCCTTTGGTTACCTTCTGGGCTATTCTGTCTTCAGTTTGTGCCTTTGTGCTCCTTGCTGCTTTCCCTGCTTCCCTCTATTTCCCATTATTTACTTCCCTCTGCGTCTCCTTACACTTTCTGAATTCTGCCCTTTTAGCCTTTACCTTTTTAGCCACCTCTTTCGAGAACAATAGCAGTCTCTTTTTCCTCTTGCCTTTGCTCATTTGTTTGATGCAGAGGTTTGTTGTCTTTACTATGCTCATTTTAGCTTCACCCACTGTTCCTCCACACCACCCAGCCAATCCCCCCACCAGGTCATCCCTGAGGCAATCACCCACCTTTATAAAAATCTGCCCTCCTGAACTCTAGGACCCTCGCCCTTGTGTGGTTTGATTCTGCAGCCATCTATATATTGAACTACACCTTATGATGATCATTGGTACCCAGATGGTCCCGTACCTTGATGCCTGCAATACTGTTTCAGTTAATGAGTACCAGGTCCAGTACTACCACATCACAAATGGGTACAATGACCAGTTGCCTGAGGAATGTCCCCTGCAGACAGTCCACAATGTCCTAACTTCTAGCTGAAGCCACTGCTGGGAGGCTTCAATCTACATCTGGCAGGTTGAAGACCCCACCAGCAGCACCTTCCCCTTTTCTGCCATCTTGCCAGTAACTTCCACCAGTGCCTTATTTAATTCTTTCTGCTGTGCTGGAGGTCTGTAGATCACTCCAGTGCAAATAGTGGCTCCTTTCCCCATCTCCAGGGTGACCAACAGTACCTTTGCCTCCCCTGTATTCCTTATATCTCCATTGCTGTTATGCATTCTCTCACATAAAGCACATATCCACCCCCCCTTTCCTTCCCACCAGGTCCTTCCAGAACATAGTATAGCCTGGTATGGCCATGTTCCAGTCATGGTTTTCAGTGCACAATGACTCAGTAATGGCCACAGTATCCAGACTGGCCTCTGTCATGATGGCCTCTAGGTCCAGAATTTTATTTCCTAGACTTCTAGCATTCACACACATGGCCTTCCAGATTTTGTTTCCACTCTGCTTGTTGCCTCCCTTTTTTTAACTTAAATGAATTTTTATTTATAGTTTATCATTCCATTACATTTTAGGCAGTATTACAGTGCATGTACAAATGCATGTTATGACAATTAAGCCATCATATTCATACTTACAGTTTTCTTTCCCCTTTACCCCAGGAACACTTCAATGAACTACCTTCAAAATATGTTTCTTGTTCTAATACATGAAACTATAATGTTATTATAGTACAATTCCGGAGAATAGTCAATTCCTCATACTATTTACTATAAACAACAATAACTTAATAATATTCTATTCGATGTGGATTTTATTTTTCCCCTAATTTTATTCTATGACTACCTAAAGTCCATTCCAGGTCCTAAGTTCCTTACTTGGTTCTCATATTTGTTCTGAATTTCATTACCCCTATCTCATTGCTTTTAGTATGTGACCCATCTCTCAGTTTATCCCCTTCAGCTCTGTATGTACTGGTCCAACACTGGGGTTCCTTCAGTATCCTCAATGTAATTATAATATGGAAGCCACTTAGCATCATATTGCTCCACTTTTAAGTTTAACTGGGCGGTGATAGCTTCCATAATTTTAATATTATTTATATTACTTCTCCACATATCTTTAGTTGGTAAACTTTGTTGCAGCCAGTGTCGGGTAATTACCTTAAGGGCTGCTATCACAAGTATGTAGAATAAATATTTTTGATTATTTGTTTTAATTTCCCTAGGGGTTAATGTTAGTAATATATTAACTACTGTGAGAGTTTCTTGTAGTTGAAAAATATTTTGTAGAGCTTGCTTAACTTCCTGCCAGAAACCCACTATCTGTGGGCATTCCCAGAAAATATGTATATATGTGCCTCTATTTCCGCAACCCCTTCAACAGCGGTCAATAGGAGGATTAGTATAATGAGCGGAGATTACCGGGGTAATAAAATATCTAGAGCTTACCTTCCACCTGAATTATTTCCACCCAGGAGAGCTCGTGGTTTTGGAGATTCCTCCCCAGATTCTGCACCAGTCTATATCTGATAATGTTGTATTCAGTTTGGTTTGCCATTCATTCTCTATCTTTAAAACATATATTCTCCCTACCTCTTCTTGCAATGCCTTATATATAAGTGATATGTACCCTTTCCGGTCTGCCATAAGGCTTTTTTGACATGTGGCTATTATTGGGGGTGCAGGACGGGCCCTCAAGGCTTCTTCTCCTACTGTGGTGGCAATGTAATGTCTGCATTGCAGATATTTGAAAAAATCTGTTTTATGCAGGTTAAATTCCCTCTGCATATCTATAAAGGATTTTACACTGTTCCCCCTAATAAACTGGGTAAGATTATTTAAACCTCTTCCCTGCCATCTATGGAAACAGCTATCCCCTTGGTTAGTGGGAAATTTAGGAAGATGATTAAGGGGAATATATTCCCAAACCATTGTGGGAATTTCCCGCCATTGTCTTGTGTCTATCCAGAGTTTTATCGTTTGTTTGATCCACCTATTTTTGACTAGTTTAATATCGGCCTGTGTGGCTACCCATGGTAACATTTTCAGGGGTACTGTAGGGTGTGCCTCTTTCTCCATCAGGTACCAACCTCCACTACCATCAGCATTTAACATTTTTAGAATTGGGAGAATTTGGGCTGCTCTATAGTTATTGTAAAAATTGGGTACCCCCCTTCCCCCTTTACCCTTATCTACTGTGAGGAGCTCCCATCTTTTCCTTGGCCTTCTTCCAGCCCAAATGAGTCTTGATAGTTTATGTTTAAGCTCCTTCCAATCTTTGTGTGGAAAAGGGATAGGCAAATTTGTAAGTAGAAATAAATATCTGGGAAGCACATTTACTTTAATCATATCTATCCTATTTGTAAGGGTCAAGGGGAGTGTTTGCCATCTATTAATATCTTCAAAGACCTTCTTCTGGAGTAGTCCATAATTAAGATGGTATATTTTGGAGATCTTGATTGGGATCTGTATTCCTAAACACCTAGTTTTATCTTTCATCCATTTAAAGGGGGTTTTCCTGTGAGTTACTATTGGTGAAGCTCCACCTAGTGGTAAAATCTCTGATTTGTCTTTATTAATTTTAAAGCCTGACATCCTGCCGAACTGCATGAGTAGTTCTAATAAAGGAGGGATAGACATCTGTGGGTCTGATAAGTAAATCAGCGTGTCATCTGCATATAGTGATATCTTATTTACAGTCCCTTGAACCTGGATACCCTTGATCTCCTTTCTTGATCTAATTGCTTAGGCTAAAAGTTCCATCACAATGGCGAAGAACAGTGGAGATAAGGGGCAGCCTTGCCTAGTGCCCCTTTCTATTGTAAACCCCTCTGAAATTGTACCATTAACTCGAACCCGAGCTGTTGGATTTCAATATGCTGCCATAACCCACTGCATGAATGAACCTTCAAAACCCATGTAATGAAGTACCTCCTGTAAGTAAGTCCAATTCAGCCGATCGAAGGCTTTTTCAGCATCTAAAAAAATTGCTACTTACTAACATACTAACATACTATTTGCCAGCAGATTAGGCCTTATGGTCTATTGAGTCTGCTTGAACCTCAGATCCCTAGTTGGGTGCCGAGGCCCTCCCCCCCCTTTGTGTTCCAGAAACCCCTATCATCTATCCCCACCCCCCTTGGACAGGCCATCATCTGATACATCCACTTTCTGTGTCTGTCCCACCCTCTCTTGAAGCCTCCATTGTGGATCTCTGAACCAGCTCACCAGGCAGTGCATTCCAAGGGTCCACCACCCTCTCAGTGAAAAACCTCCTCCTCTTCCCCCTCACCCTTCCACCTTCCAACTTCAAACCATGCCCTCTGGTGATACCTCCCTGCTTTAGTCTAAAGATCCCCTCCATGTTTACCCTATTTATTCCCTTGAGGTACTTGAAGACCTCAATCATGTCCCCCGTTTCTCCTCTCCTCCAATGAAAACAGGCAGAGCTCCTCAAGTCTGTCCTCATACGTCAAATCCCCTAGTCCTCATATCATCTTAGTTGCCCTCCTCTGTACCCTCTCAAGGAACTGTATGTCCCTCTTCAAGTGTGGTCTCTAGTACTGTACACAGTACTCAAGGTGTGGTCTAATCAGTCCATTGTACAGCGGCAGAATCACTTCCTTGCTCCTAGAGGTGATCCCCCTTACAATGCATGCCAACATCCTGTTTGCCTTGCTAGCCACCCTCCTGCACTGCTCAGAGTTATTCATACATGCATCCACCATGACACCTAGGTCTTTTTCCCCTATTGAGGCCTCCAGCGCCTCCCCTCCCAGGGTGTACCTATGTTTAGGGTTTCCCCACCCAAAGTGTAACACCTTGCACTTGATGATATTGAAATTTAATTTCCATGTGTGAGTCCAGCTTTCCAGGGTGTCCAGGTCCCCTTGCAGGTTCAACCTCCCCTCTTTTCCCTCAACTACCGCTCCCATCTTGGAGTCATCAGCGAAGAGACTCATTTCACACCCTATACCCTCCCTGATGTTCGATATGTATGCATTAAACAGGATCGGACCTAGGACTGAGCCCTGCGGTACCCCACTACCAACCTCTCTAGGATTCGAGAGCTCCCCACCTACCACTACTCTCTCGGTGCGTCCAGCTAGCCAGTTTTCAATCCATCTGACCATCAAAGGGCCTACTCCCAACCCATCAGTTTCTCCACCAGACCATTGTGGGGGACAGAGTCAAACGCCTTGCTGAAGTCCAAGAATAATACATCCACAGGCTTTCCCCTGTCCAGTTCTGATGTTACCCATTCGTAGAACTCCACAAGATTGGTTTGACATGACCTACCTGGCACAAACCTATATTGCCGACTATCCAGACCTCCCACCTCCTCCAAGTACACCCCCAATCATTCCTTTAGTATACTGTCCATTAATTTTCCCACCACCAAGGTCAAACTGATGGGTCTATAGTTACCTGGTACTTCCCTCGACCTCCCTTTATGGATTGGCACCACATGTGCCTCTCGCCAATCCCTAGGTACCCTCCCTGTCTCAAGTGACCTGTTGAAGAGCTCCGCCAGGGGTGCAGCCAGTATGTCCGCCAATTCCCATAGTACTCTCTGATGAATGCCATCCGGCCCAGGAGATTTGTCTTTCTTTAGGGCCTTGAGGGCTAATCACACCCTTTTGGTGGAGATAGCATCATCCGTCCCCTCCACCTTACTGGCCTTTTTATCCTTATCCTGATGTGACACCCCTGGGGTACCTCTCCCTCCCTCTTGCTCCATTTCTGTTGCTCCCCTGATCCCACTCACTGCCGCTTCTATCCCCATCGTGCCTTGCTTTGTAGATATCCCATCCCCCTCCCTAGTGAACACAGAGACAAAATACTCGTTAAATACCTCTGCCTGGTCCCTCGCCTCTTCTACCCACCCTCCTTCTGATCTCAATCTGCTGAGTTGGCCCTTAGTTTTCTCCACTCCCAATGTACCAGAAGAACCCTTTTCCCTCCATGTATCCTCTGTGCCAGCCGCTGCTCTTTACTGGACTTTGCCCCCTCACCATCCGGTGACTTTTTAGGTGCAAGATGGCATTTCTTATCCCTATCCCTCTTGTTGTTTTATATTTTTGTGGGCCTTCTTTTCTCTGACCACTCCCGAACCTCACTGGACCACCAGCATGGTTTATGTGACCTTGCTCCTTACATTTCACCTTAGCGCAGGTCCTGACTGCCTCATGAAGTCCCCGCTTATGACCTCCCATCTTCTTTCCACATTTGTCATTGATGTAATCCCTTCAAGTGATCCTTGAGAATACTTCCCATGCCCACAAAGTCTGCCCCTGAAGTCCACTGCCAGTGTCCTAGATCTCCCCTCCCCATGCTTATTTGAAACCAGACAGTATTGTGGTCGCTCCCAGTCAGGGATCCTCTACAAACCAGGTCCCTTACCAGATCCCCATCTGCCAGAACCACGTCCAGGACATGCCCCTCCTTGTGGCTCCATCACGTGCTGTATTAAGAACACATTCTGGAAGCTGTCCAGCAGTCTCGCCCTTGGCCACCTTAGAGGACATGGTTCCCCAGTTTGTACCTGGCATATTAAGGTCCCCCATCAACACCACTCCTTCCCCTTTTGGTCCACACTGGGCAATGATGTTGTCCAGCAAACCATCCTCCAGAACATCACCCATCCCGGGGGGCCTATATACTACACCCAGTTTGACCTTATCTCCTGCTGGGGATCATAAGGTGACCCATAAGGCCTCCACATTTCCCTCTGCCTCTTCTACCCTAGCAATTTCTATGTCATCACTAATGAACATAGCCACTCCACCCCCTCTGCCCTCCCTTCTATCCTTCCCAAGCATAGTGTACCCCCGCATGCTTAGGTCCCAGTCATGGTTTTTGTTGGCCCACGTCTCTGTGACCGCTGCCACATCCACCCCTCCTCTAACAGCATGGCCTGGAACTCTGGCAACTTGTTTCCCAAGCTCCTGGCATTTACTAGCACCAACCCCCACCCCTTATCCCTGATCCCCTTTGTTGAACCCCACCCAGGTTCCTTGTACTTACATCCTCCCTCTGCTCCTCCTGAAACCTCCAACCCCAGTCTGTTTCCCCCCTCCCCCCCTTGGGTTGGAAGGCTACTCACCTCATCTGGAGGAGAGGGCTTCTGGTCAGCCCCTCCCTTATCCCTTCCCCCCCTCACTAGTTTAAACCCCATCTTTCTTGAATGTAGTCAGCCATCCCTGTTTAAGGACTTCCTTCCCTAAGTGGCAAGATGAAGCCTGTCCTGGCATACAGTCCCTTATCCTCCCAAACTCCTTTCCAGTTCCCTAACACCCCAACCCACTCTCTTCACCCCACTTCCTGAGCCAGTCATTAACCTCTGGATCTTCATTTTTTTCTCCACTGAGGCCTTTGGTACCGGCAATATCTCCAAAAGGAAATGTTGCATCCATTATCCCTACAGACTCTGGAGTTCTTGAACCTTGCTTGATTTCCAAAATGCTATTTCCTCCAGATCGTTAGTTCCCAAATGCAACAGGAACCGTTTCTCCACAATCTCTAACCATTTCATACACCATGAACTTTGCTCTGTGCACTGTCAGCCCAAAGATACTCACTACCTTCACCTGGCTATGGCAACCACCCCTGTCCCTCCCACTGGATACCCCTAATCATCGAGTCTCCCAATAACAGAACTTTAACACCGCATCATCCTTATGGTTACTTCCACTATGCACCTCAGCCCCATCCCCCTTTATTCATGATCTCAATTCCATGGGAGTCTCCTGCTTTAGTAGAGACCCCTTGTCACCCTCCCTTTCTGCCTCCTCATTATTTTGCCCACTTAACTCAGACCCCTCTGAATAGGTGTCCCCTTTAACCTTCTTTATCCGAACCATTTATCCTGGCCTGATGGTTTCCCTTCCCCACACCACCATCCTCCCCTTGTAATAGTACCCCTACCTCCAGAGGCTCTCTGTGGGTCCCCTTTCCCTAGGGCCCCATCCTTGGTACAGACCCCCTGCTGAAGGAGGGCCCCTTCCCCACCTCCTTGTCTCCCAGTTTCTCTCCAGTCATGCTCTCCTCCCTCCCTCATGTCTGCAATGTGTTGCATCTCCCCCATCTGCTTAACATTTATGTTTCCCCTTCTCCCTCTGGGACTACTTCTATCCTTTCCATTGCCGGTCTGTGATGCCCTATGGGTATCCAACTCCCTCCCCCCAGCCTCTGTATCAGTTTCCTCATTTCCACCAACCCCTTCCTCCCCCTCTAGGTTGCTTAGTAGCTCAAATTTATTGTGACACTCTATGTCAGCCTCCATCAAGTAACCCGAGTTTCCCCTGACTGCACTTCTAAACTGCCCCTCTTCCTCCCCTCTTGCTCTGTTCTCCTTAGGAGCTCCCTTCCCACAGTCTGCTGTTTTAGGCTTCCCCACAACAGCCCCTTCCTTCTCAATGTCTGCTCTACTAGGCTTCCCCACAGCAGCCCCTCCTGACTCTTCCCCCTCCACTCTCTTTGTATTCGGAATGTTCACCCCTTACGCTTTCCCCTTAGCGTCAATATCCCTATCTAAGGGTCCTCTGTCCCTAATATCCCACCTCCTGCTTACTGTAACATAACGTCCTGTAATTTCAGAGCATTGCCCCAGACTCCCCTCAGCCCCACCCTTCTACTGCCCATATCCACACCCCTTATCCTTGGACACCTCCCTCAACTCTCCCAGCTTACTCCTTAACCAATATACCTCACTCCTGATACAAGATAACTGTCTACAGAGTGGGCAGCCTCCCTCTCTCCAGGCCCAATTGGAGAATTATTGCCATCCCACAGCCTGTGCAGCCTACAACCCTTCCGAAGATGCCTGCCATGGTGGAATATGGCCACTCTGTTTGTCCCCCTCTGTTTATAATGGCACACACCCCTTTTCTCAGTCCCTTCCCCCTGGAATACAGTTTCTCTCTATACTGACTGCAGTTATTTACAAACCCAATTTCAACCCCACCAATAAAGTTCCCAAGTCTCACAAACACATACAGTCCAGTGTGTGTCCAGTCCCAGTAACAGTGTGTGTATGCAGACTTCAGGTACCATATGATGTCACAGGCCCACCAGTTCCTGTTGCTTCAAATTTCAGTCACAAACAGAAATTTCAGTCACAAACAGAAATACACAGCCCTTCAATCCCAACCCCCAGTGGCTTTTCAGTATTTAAGAGATGTGGCTACTGGAGTTGATGATTTGACTTCATTACTAATTATATTAAGCAGTCTTCTAATATTATCAGACATATGTCTGCGGGGAATTAATCCAATTTGATCTGGATGGATCAAGATCCCAATTTATTTCTGCACTCGGTTGGCCAATACCTTTGTCAGGATTTTAAAGTCTCAATTTAACAGGGATATGAGTCGGTATGACTCACAAAACATATGGGGCTTACCTGGTTTAAGGATTACTGTAGTTATTGCATCTTGCCAGGATTCCAGTAGCCACATCTCTTCTAAGATGGCATTCATCACCATGGCTAATTTTGGGGCTAATGTATTTTTAAGTTTTTTATAAAATTCTGCGGGAAGTCTGTCGGGTCCCGGTGACTTACCGGCTGGAAGATTTGCAATGACCCCCTGGACCTCCTTATCTGTTATTGGGGCCGAAAGCTCTTTCTGCATTTCTGAAGTTAGTTTGAGGATCTTCAAGGTCCTCAGGAATTCTGCTGCTTCCCTTTTAACTTCCTGTGGATCCCTATTTTCTGCATATAGGGCTTTATAGTACTCTCTAAATGCTATGGCTATCTCATTTGGTTTCACGCTCTTTCTTTTTTCTTTATTCTTATCTAATACAAAAGGGACATATCTGTTTGCTTGTTCTTTTTTTAATCGGAGTGCTAACAATTTAATTGCTTCCCCCCTCCCTCATAGTACTTTTGATTCATAAATCGTAAAATTCCCTCTGCCTTTTCATTATCCAACACACTCAGTTCCGCCCTTTTTTTATTTAGCTCTTTTAGAATTCCTTCTCCTTTCCCCTTTGGTTGATCTTTATGTGCTCTTTCCAAAGCTTCTATAGTTTCTATTAGTACCTTTCTCTTTTTTTCCTTAAGTTTCTTTTTAGCGGAAGCCAAACTAATTATTTGTCCCCTTACTACCGCTTTCATTGTATCCCACGATAATAATGGGGAGCTATTCTTCATCGGGGAGTCCATGGCTAAGTTACAAATAGTCTGTTGTATTTACTGTATGAAGTTCTTATCATTAAGCAGGGACACATTTAATCTCCAGCTCGTGTGTCTGGTTTCCGCTCCCCATGTTATTTTCGTAGTAACTGGCGCATGGTCTGATAAAGTAAATGAACCAATTTTAGAAGATATAAAATAATGGGTATTGGCCCTGTGGGTCACTAACAGATCTATCTGCGAGTAAGATTTGTTAGCCGCAGAATAACAGGTGTAGTCCCTTTCCCTCAAATGTTGGGACCTCCAGACATCCACCAACCCACTGTCTTCCACCATAGCTTTAAGTTTCCTGTCTACTGATCTCGGAGAGCTTGTTTGGTCTACTGATGGGCAGGGGACCACATTAAAATCTCCTCCCAATATCAGTACCCCTGTGGAAAGGTCAGCTATCTTTTGAAAAACCTATATGTGAAATTTGTCTGTTCCTACTTTAGGGGCATATACAGTATATTAATTATATGTACTACTTGATCCTGTACCAGACCCGTAACCCTAATATACCTCCCTTCAAAGGCTTTCTCCACTTCTTGTATCACTAGTGGACAGTTTCTCTTCAGCAGAACTGCTACTCCTGCTTTTTTAGCTCCTACATATGATGCAGCCTCCACTCTCCCTACCCAAGCTCTTCTAAGCTTTGAATGCTCTGAATCTGAGAGATGGGTCTCTTGAAGGAGAGCTACATCACAGTCCAGCCTCTTAAGCTCCGTCAGTAATTTCATTCTTTTCACTGGGGAATTAATATCATTAACATTGTATGAAACTATATTCAATAGGGCCATTCCAAGACAGTGTCTCTATCTATCTATTGCTCTGAGTACCTAGATCTGGGCCCGACTGCAATGCAACCCCCCCCTCCCTTCCACAACATCCAAGTTTTCGCATTCCTTCTCTTTACCTGAAAATCCACATAGAAAAGTCACATCAAACTTGCAAAACAAAGAACAAAACATTCTGCTTATAATATAGAACTAGTTCAACAGTTTAAGTATTTTAACTAATCAACCTTTGACTTCCAAGGAAAATCAAAGTCATTCCTGTGACTAATTACTAGGCCCCTGAGGTGTTAAAGGGGCGTTGTAGCTAATACACTTCTACGTGTAGCTTGCTAACAACTTTGAGGTTAGAAACGTCCCTTCATTGAGACAAACTGTATACCTTCGCCTCCCCCAATGGCTTCCCTCCCGATCTGTTTTCCAATACTAAATATCCCTCGATTCCCCACGTGCTTATTACCACATATCAAGCATTGCTTGCATAGCTCCAGGATAATGGTCACAATTTGTTACATAAAAATAGATCACTCCCCCCCCAGCATCTCTCATTCTCCATGAATTGGTGGCTATATCTCCTCCCCCCCTTCATCCTGCATATATATGAATAACAGAGGGCAGAGAGATATCTCATACCAGAATATGAGTTTGCTACCCCTCTCTCTGTCTCCTGATTATCAATCCAGTCCGTGACCCTCTACACTTCAAACCTCCCCTTCTGCACCATCACGGGGGTTGTATAGGGTCCAGCATAACCCCTCCCACTCTACCTCCTGCATTAAGAGCTTTCACTTTTTAGTTCCATGATTCTTACAGTCCTATGTTGTCCAATATCCCCCTTAATGCGCTTAAAGTTCACATTACCTCTCACAGAAGCTTCAAATGAGGAAAAGAAAATGGAAAAAGGGACAATATCTACATTTGTAGTCAGTCCTTCAGTGGTGATGAGCCTCCTTTACCAGACACTGTGGACTGATCCCTTCTCTCCGCTCTCTGCAGGAGTTTTGCAATGTCCCCCAGCACTAACTTCGGGAGTGATGTAGATGCCCCCCATTTCTTATTCTTGCCTCTGGTAACCACACTCCAGGTACTTGCTCTCAGCTGCTTTTCCAGGACTTCATACGCTAGGTCTGGAACCAAGATTTCTAGGTTCTTCAGGAAGGGGACTGCATTGAGCAGCGTAGGAAAGATCTTTGCACCGTTCTCTGAATGTACCTTCAATCTGGCTAGAAATAGTAGTTGTGCCCTGATTTCTTTTTTCTCTCTT
Organism: Neoceratodus forsteri; assembly: GCA_016271365.2. NCBI lineage: Eukaryota > Metazoa > Chordata > Ceratodontiformes > Ceratodontidae > Neoceratodus > Neoceratodus forsteri. Next base: position 1,287,179,742 of record CM028132.1, read on the forward strand.
AGCTCCTTAATTATCCCCTGACTCGTTGCCGTTCCGCTTGAAGGGCCGTCGAGAAATCTTGATCAAAATAAATTGCTGCCTCCTTGTACTTTAGATCTCTGTGTCTCCAGGCTTCACGTAGTATCCACTCTTTAGTTTGGAAATGTAGCATTATGATCACGAATGATCTAGGCCTCACTGCAGGGTCTGCCAGCTTGGGCACTAAGGATCTGTGTGCTCGGTCGATCGCCAGGTGGAGGTCTGCTGGGATCTCAAATGTGGATTGCATCTCATGCTGGATAAAATCCGTGGTTGTGGCAAACCTTTCTTCCGCTCTTTCTGGGATCCCATGAATTCTAAAATTGTTACGCCAGAACCTATTCTCTAGGTCCTCAAGTTTAGCATGTGTTTCACAGTCCCTTTGCATTAAATATAACAGGAGGCGGTCGTTAATTTCCTGTGTCTCCGCCATTTCCTTCAAACGAGAGTTGTTTTTAGAAACTTTTTTGGCTAGAAGGTGCATGTCCTGTCTTAGGTCTGCTAGATCGCTGTCTATTTTATTCACCATGGACAGTATCTTCTGTAGAGTGTGCTTCATGCCCTCTGTAGGATCTATCTCTTCAGGATCTAAATCTATGGAGGAGTCGGAGGGATAACGTCTCCATGTAGGTAAGGTTGCTAGGCCCTCTTGCGATCTGCTCAGCAGTGTTTGCCTCATTTTACCTCCGGTGTGCATTTGTTTTGAGCCCTTTGTTTTCGGGGGTTTACTTGCCATCCTGAGCTTTCAGATAATATGTTTGATTGCTGGTAAGATACTCTTCTCTTCAAGGATTTCAAACGATTAGGGGGTAGCCGTTGGAGAGCTCTCAGTCTCAGCCTCCCACCATTACGGTGATGTCACCGGAAGTCCTGCCTCCCTTTTTACTTTTTTCCCTCCCTCCTTCTCCCCTCTCTTTTTAATACCCTCATTCCCTTCCCTCTTTATCTCTACCACCCTGCTTCTATTATTAATTTACACCCTGAGGGATTCCTCTCCCCTTAGGTTCTCTACTTCAGCCTGTGGGGGCAGTTTCTGCCTCCCTGATTCCTTCCTCCACCACCCGTACTTAGTTTAGATTTTCATTGAAGTAACATTTAAACTATCCACTGAGGACTGCGGTTCCCCTCCCGGATGCAGGCCCTCACCCCTATATAGGCCCTTATCCTCCCTTATCCTCCAGATAGGTCCCCAGTCCCCAGTGCTGCCAAACCCTTCCTCTCTGCACCATTCTTTCAGCCATGAGTTGAAGCTTCTGGTGCTGAGATTCCTCTCTTTTTTCCCTCCTGTCATAGACAGACAGCACCTCCATGAAAGCCACTGAGTAAGCTACATGTCTAAGACCACTCCTCACCTTCCTAAACTCCCCCAGCACTATCCCAGCCACATGCCTAGCCAGGTCATTAGTTCCCAGGTGGACTATGACATCCAGCTCTCCCTTCTGTCCTGCTGTCCTAGCAATCCTCAGGATCTGCTTCCCACCACTCTGGGCCATGACGCCAGGTAGGCACCTAACCTGCCTGCCTTTCCTATTCCCAAATCTATCCCCCTCAAAATCAAGTCCCCCACCAGACGTTGCTTCCTTCTTTTCTGGGGTCCTCTACCACCCTCCTTGAGATTTTCATTATGGAGGGACAACCATATCTTCCTTGGTCAGTACCATGGGTGCTCCCTCCTGGCAATCCCACCCCACCAGAGCCATGTAGGAGTTATGTAGTGGTACCGGTTGAGGAATGTGCCAATGTCCCACTACCCCCATCCTTTCAGAGTCCATCATAGAACAGCTGTTCCTCCTCCCTGGTAACCTCTGAGGTAATGGTGGGAGACTCAGTGGCCCCTGGCTGGGGGAAGAGGTCCCCTGAATCCTAGCCAACTCAGCCTGGAGTCTCACAACCACCTCCTTAAACCCAGAGAGGTGTGTGCAGATTGGGCAGCACCACAGTCTCCAGAAGGTCTCTCTGAAAACTGCTGCTATACAGCCACTGCACTGCACCACTCCCAGCATTGTCAGCTTCTGTTCTCCCTGTGTTACCTGGAAATAGTTCTGTACCCTTGCCCTTGATAGGGTGTTTCTAGTTTTCTCCTCTTCATGTTTTCTTGTGCACATGTGCAAGAAACATAGTGTCACCATACGACATTTTGGAGGTGTGCCGCCTGCTCTGCCAATGCCCTGATCCATTTTGCAGGAATGACCACACTGCACCAATGAATGGCCGAGCTGTCTATGACAGCAATTCAGATGCAGTGGCCTGCAGTTAAAAGAAAGCTACTGCTACAATCAGCAGTGGTGATGTGTAGGCAATTTGTATAGTGACGCCAAACGGCGGCTGTCGCAGGCCGCCTCACAGTCCCCATGAAAGCTGACGGGGGTGCCCAATCCCCCTGTTGGCATGCCCCATCTCCAGTTCATTTGCCAATGGGGTAGCCCAATCCCCGCTGGCATAATGCCCCCCCATTTGTTGTGTGCCGAGGGGGGTGCCCAATCCCGCTCAGCTCATGTGCCCCCTAAACACTTTGCATGTGCCGACAGAGTGCCCAATCCCCATTGACTACAGCCCCCCAAGAAACACCCAGATGGCATTCTATGAGCCCACCCCAGTATGCCAAACTACCCGTAGAAAAAATAAAACCTTCCCGTGTAGTTTTTTATTTTTAAAACTTGTAAACAAGAAAACGTCCCTCACTGTCTGCGGTGCCCCTCCCCCAACCCGACTCCACTCTGTGCACCCACCTCTCACACACACCTCCACCCATACTTACTCCGGAGGTTGGTGCAGTGATCTTCGGTGGAGCAGGAACACGTATGCACTCTTCATAGCTGACCACGAACTGAAGAAATGTCAGTAAGCTGTATAATGGCATAAATAGGGGGGTTTCAACTTATATGGCTATCTCGGCCATTGTTCTGAATTTTGGCACCACATTTTCAACATGGGGTTCTTGGGACCCCATCTCATGAATTCAGTGACTGTCATCTGGTTATTCAGTCCCGAAAAGTGATTTCGTGGTCACTGTGTGAAATCACTTTTTGGGACTGATTAACAAAACGACAGTATCACTGTTCATGAGGTGGGCTCCCAAAAAGCCTATGTTGCAAATTTAGTGAAAAATTCAAAACAACGACTATGTTACAAGCTTGCGTTGTGCAGGTTCCACGCACACTCGTAACTTCGTGAATTTGCAATATTTTCTCTCCAGATTTTGAACATTGGCATTTTTTCACACCTTGTTATGAACAGTACAGCTGTCATTTTCCACATCCTGGCTGAAATGTGTTTTCGCTTCCGGTGCACAATCAATCAATCTTTATTTAGCGTGGTCGCTGTGGGAAATCAGTGTTCAGGACAGATTAAGAAAATCACAGTGACACTGTTCATGAGAGGAGGTCCTAAAATGCCTATGTCGAAAATTTTGTGACAAAAGTCCATAAAATGACTATGTTATGAGCGTGCATCGCACAGTTTCCACACACACTCGCAACTTCGAGAATTTGTTATATTTTCACTCAAGATTTTCAGCATGGTCAATTTTGCACACCTCCTTATGAACAGTATAGCTGTCTTTTTTCACATCCTGCCCGAAATGTGTTTTTGCACATCTGGCACATAATGGCGTGGTAGCTGTGGGAAATCAATATTTGGGACAGATTAAGAAAATCACTGTGACACTGTTCATGAGCAGAGGTCACAAAATGCCTATATTGAAAATTTGGTGAAATAATTCCACTAAATGACTATGTTATGAGCATGCATTGCGCAGTTTCCACGTACGCTCATAACTTCAAGCATTTTTTATATTTTCACTCCAGATTTTCAGCATTGCCATCTCATCACATCTCCAAATGAATGGCACTGCTGTCATTTTTCACATCCTGCCCAAACTGTGTTTTCGCACATCTGGCACAGAATGGTGCGGTCACTGTGGGAAATCAACGTTCCGGACAGATAAACAAACTCACAGTGCCACTGTTCATGAGCAGATGTCCCAAATGCTTTCATGAGGTGGGGGGGAGTCACAAAAAGGTCATGTTGAAAATTTGTAGTGCAAATACCAACAAACCCCCAGGGCATTAGGGTTTCTAACCATAACGTCCCACCTTGTACAGACTGACAGGCATCAGAGGTTTGTTTTTGGATTGCCAGTTGTAATGCTCATGCCATTCCACCCCTACCTTGAAGCCAGTGACAGGCATTGAGGTGTGTCTTGGACTGTTTGGCCCCTGAGTTCACCCCATTCTCCTATACTGCACCCATTTCAGCATATGTCCTTATGAAATGGGGTGACTGTCAAGCCGAGCACCCCAAGGCACACCTCAGCACTTGTCGGTGTCTGCAGGATAGGGTGAGGTGAAATGCCATGCGTGTTATGGCCGATGACCCAAAGGCACACCCCAATGACTGCCCATCTCTACAGGGTGGAGGTGGGGTTGGCATGAGTTCAGTACTTCACTGCCATTCCTATTCTGCATCTGTCTAACTCCTGCATGTCCAATGCTAATATCAGTAAGCATACATTCGGCATTGACAAATGCTTGTTTTGTTTGTTTCTATTTGTGTTTCCCTGTGCCTTGTTTAAGTCTTTGGAGTTGCTTCTATTCCAGTTTTGGCCTACTGTATCTTTTACCTTCCTCCCCTCCCTGCAGTGACTGTTAGACAGTAGGGAACAGGCGCTTTGCCTTAGCTGACTGGTAGAGTCTCCCGCTTCTCTGCTTCCTCCTATTGATGTTTACTGACACCTACAACACCAGCTACCTGTTCCACCCCTTCGCTGTCACTTGCTGGGACATGAAGATGCTGAACATGTTAGATGGGAAGTGCTTCTATAGTACTCTTGTAAGAAGGCACTCAGCCTCTGTACAGCTTCACCCCAATTACACACCTGATTTACAGGGCTTCCTGAATCTACTCAGCTGCATATTAATCTCCTGAGCTAGTTCCCCCCACGCCACCTGTTTCAATTTTAAAGCCAAGTTAATGTTCCCAAACACTGCCTACAAATTTATTTTTTCTCCTCACTTACCCTGCTACTTTCAGTAGGAAAAGAATATAAATAAATGTAAATAGGGTTGGCAGTACAGCCTAGAGGTTAGCGTAATGAGCTTGGTAAATCCAGCAGACCTCCGTTTGATTCCCACAACCTCCACTTGCATAATGTGTGACTCTGAGCAAGTCACTTAACCACCCCAGTGCTCCCGGGTTACCCCTGAAAACAAGCACTTGTGACTAGTGGGCCTTACCCGGTTACCAAAAGAAAAATAAAATAAATATGCCTTTAAGGTAGATTGAGGTGCTTTCACTCCTCTCTGTCAGCAAAGTCTGTTCTTCCAGCTCAGGACCCCAGCTAACTTGACCTTTAAATCTGCTGCTTTTTAGAATGCAGTAAGTCTCTGTCAACTCCCCCACCACGTTACACATCTGATTCATAGCATTTCTTGAGTCTACTTAGCCCTAGATTAATCTCCTGAGCTAGTTTCCTCCACACCACCTGTTAACATTTTAAAGACAAGTTAAATTCTCCAGACACTGCCTACATATCTCTTTTTTGCCAGTTGCCATCCTCCCACACTAAAGTGTTCAGTCACTCTGAAACCTGTAGTTCCCGGGTGGCTGTATCACATTAGAACATGCAGAGCTCCCACCCCAGAAAAGGAGTGCCACTGGGACACTTTTCTTCATCCCCACTGCCCCTCCAGACGCTGTGCATGGGGCAAGAATGCAGGTTGTCAGCATCTGGAACAGTAATGCTGTTACTGCCTCAGCAGGCCAACTGCAAATGTGTTTTATTCTTCATTTTTTACTTTGAGTTTTTTCTTTTGTTTTTTGCTTTCTGTTGTTGTTACTGTTCCCATCAGGCCCTGTGGCTCTCATCACTTACAGTACCCCAGTTCCCACAGTACTGACTTTTCCCAGGGCTTACCTCCTCCTTTGTCACCCTCGTAGCTTGTCCTTCATGGCTGGGCTTCTGGGGTGGCTCAATCCCCTCTAGAGAATTCCTTAACCAGTTGCCTAGCAGCTGATGCCTGAGTAGGCAGTCAAGGAGTCCGCATATACTGCTTGGTGCCATCATCCTGCTCCTTCGGGACCTTATCCTTGTTTCTCCCAGGACACCTCACTTGACAATGTCATGATGTGCGCATACACATTGAATTTGGAGGCATCCTTTCCTCGATCTATGCCTGGTTGATAGAGCTGCACAAGGGGCATCACTGGGCCAGACAGAGAATGTCAAGCTGGTATCCAGTTCCTAATAATTCCTATCTTTGCTGTGATTCCTCAAAAGCATAAAGCTGTCACTGGCAGAAGGGACCAATTCTATGGGTGGGTACTTAAGATATTAGTTTGACAAAGGTAATCTGCAGCGACATTAAAGGAAGTAAGTGACAGTGCAATAGGTTTAAGTCATGCAAAGCACTGTTTGTGTGTACCCCCCCCAGTGGTGGCGGCTTTTCTGTGTTCCTCCTCACTGCGACAGGACTGCCTGCTGGTTTGCAGTACTCCCTCCAGCCCCCAGGACTGCTGCCTGTAGGGGGACTGGAGAAGTGAGGATCTCCTGAACCACCACTGATTGGCAGTCCTGAACATTTGTGCAGCTCCTGTGCGCACTTTCAAGCAGCCATCTGCTTGAACTTGCAATTTGCCAGCTCGAATACTACCTTTTAGACACTCAATGTGTCTGACTGCCTGAAACAAATGTTCTCAAAGCCGCAACCCACAGCCTTGGAACAGACCTCCCCTGCTGTGCTCTGGCCCCAGCGATATCAGCTAGGGCACCAGGGAGCACAGAGGTACCATGCATTGACCACCATTGTGCCTTTGGTCACAGTGTTGCTGCCAGCTGCATTAGCAATAGGTCACTCTGATGGGGGGACAGTCTACTGGAGCTACTGAATGAGTTGGGAAAGTCCCATTTGACACTATGCCATCAGCAGATAACTAGGCACAGGTGTGCCTAACATGCTGGGGAGTTAGCACATGTTGAAGCTGGGCAGTAAACCTAATAATAAGACTCTAACTTAAAGTTATGTTATCCCCATAAATTTAGCCTCCATTTTGATGACCTCTGACTTCGCTGCCAGCCAATCAGTGGTTAGGATCTCAGCAGGTGACCACAAGAGCATGATGCAAGAGTGACTGCACACCATACTTGGTTCCCTTTTCACGAGACAATAGGGCACTGAGTGAACATTCTGCACTCTAATTCTAGAAACTGACAGCCTGTTGTTCCAGTCGGATGCTGCCTTTGCCCAGGGAACGGCTGAGGGCAGATTCAGAACAAGGCAGTTGGCAGTGACCTCTCACAGAGTGAAGAGAGCTTGTGCTGCTGGCCAGAGCCGATGCAGGAAAGCCTGCTTGGGCTTCCACAGGCAATATTCAGAAGGTGACGTAAAGGTTTCTACAACCCATCCAGATTACAAAGACTGAACTTGTGTTTGCTGATTGTGTCAGAATGAGAGACTGTTCCAGTGAAAAGAGGCAAAAGCATACTGATCCAGTAAGGTGCCACGGCTAGTAAACTGTGAGTGGCAAGAGCCTGAGTGAGTACTGCTGAGTGAAAGCCTGCATTGAGGCTGCAGACAGTCATAGAAAAGGCTGGTTAGTGCTACTGCCGGCACTGGCTAATGTCTCACATGAGGGTCCAGAAGCCTAGACGTGTGTGTGTGTGTGTGTGTGTGTGTATGGCTTGTGGCCCCTGCTCTGTTCTGCAGAGGAGGAAGAGGAGAGAAAAGCCAGAGAACTGTTGAAGCAGAAAGCCATCTTGAGGCACCTGAGACCTGCCTCTTCGAGCTGACCCCACTCCCGTACACCTGTACAACAAATCAACTGCCTGAGAGAATCTGCACATGCAGAGAAGAGGAGAAGGAACCCAAGTTGTCAGTGAAGCTGATGACACCAGAATTGTGAGTACTCTCAGGGTTTGTCCTACAACAGGGATTTTGTACAAAGTCTGCCACCAAAGCTATAGCTTTGGCCTTCAGGCCAGGACCTACAAATACCTTAGTTGAAGTTTGCATTTTTAGCAATTGCACGGTCTTTGAGGTTGGGTTTGAAAAGTGTTTCTGTTTTAAAGTGCATTACCGCCAGCCTACCAGTTGCAGCCACATCGGGCCTTCACCGTTTCATTGGCTGGGTGCCCAGTGAAGTACTGGGAGCTCCCTAAGATTTAAAAGGGTCTAAACTGGTACCAGTGGGAAGTGGGTAGTGCCTCCGGTACAGGTGGGCTGATGATACTTAAAAGGTAAAGTACTCCGATAACCACTGCATTGCACTGCCTGGTGGGGGGGGGGGCATTACTGCTGTTAAAAGTGCATTTTCTAACCCCAAGGAATTCCTCACATATGGTTTCACTCTATGCCTCATCCTCCATAGAGACAGGTGTCCTGGGAAGCCCTATTCTAAGAATGGAACTTCGAATTTAGGCCGAGGCTAGTCAGGCACCTACCTTTGGTCTCAGTACTGTAAAGTTCACAAGGTTTACAAAGAGTGTTGCTTGTATTCCCATGATTCCCCAAACCATTGTAAAGAGTCCCCAATAAATATTTTGATATTTTACATTTTGTCTTGTGAGCATATTATTAGTAATAAGGCATGAATTGCACTTTTGTTGATTTTTAAGGTTGCATTGTGATTTTTCATGTGTGGGGGGATACTGCGGTGAGGTGGGGAGGTGCTGCATCCCAGAGGATTGCACCACTCAGACACCAGGCCTGTTTAAACTTTACTCTGGGTGGGCACATGGTGCAAAACTTATACTATCTGGCTACGACCCTCCCATTCAGGAACCTCAGAACCCAGACCCCTCAACCTTGTTTGAGCCCACAAGGCAGGGATAGTAACCGCAACATCCATGGTGACCCAGTGACATATGTATTTTGGTGGAGTTTAGGTTGGTGCGCTATATGCTGTATCATTTATTGGTTTGTTTATTTATACTCTGGAAAAGTCCATGGTCCAAGGGCTCATTTTCATGGGCAACCAGAACAAATAATGCAAAATATTTTAAATACAATACAAAAAAAAAATCATACAACCAATATTAAAAAACATCAAAAAAATAAATAATTTCAATACTAAACAGAAAAACATTTACACTGACTACTAGTCAATAAATAGTTCCTAAGAACATGTTTAAAACTATTCAACAAATTTCCAGTCCAAGTTGTTGATGTAGAGAAAGAATAGAAAAATCTGGCAATTTATAGAACATTGTCTTTTGACCTGTCATTGTTTTGCTTCTGGGTACTGTAATATGACAATTTAAAGATGACCTGGTACATACTGTACTGGTACGTTCTTTAAAAATTGCATGGAAGGAGGATGGAACTAGGTCTAATATAACCTTTTCTGCAAGAATTCTAATTTGATAATTTATTATCCATGCATATTTATTTATTTTTGCAGTTTCTGTTTAAGCCCCCTTTACTCTGTCCAAACTCCCTTAGATCTCTACAAGACACTTAGCTGTCCCCCCATATCTGCTGGTCTGAGCTGCTATCCCCCATGAAGCCTTGAATTACCTCTCAGGCAGGGACATGGTAGGGCCCAAACCCTCGAGCTGCTGTGTTTCATTGGGAATCTGCCCAGATGGCCGGTGAGGGATCATGCTGGGGCCGAGGACTGTCATCTCCAGGTCAGAGCTATTCCATTTTTCCAGTTTTTCTTCCCATGCCCTCAGGAGTCATGCAGGTGAGGGCTGCAAAGGTGAAGTGTGTGATGTCACATGCAACCGGTGAAACTCCTCCCACCCCTGATCTCATCAAACCCAACCACCCTCTGCATCCATGGAGCAGGGTGACAGTGATGGACAGGACCATCCCTCCCCAAGGAAGGAGAACATCCTCTGGGACACTTGATCCCCCTTCCGGGCTGGCCCCTGATGACTCGGACTCGCTACTGAACGTGGGTCACCAGCGGCACAAGCGGTAGTGCTACCACTGCACTGACAGGATGGAATCCATGCATATTTATATTAGGTAGGTATTGTTAAGTACTGGTTTTAGGCTTGGTGTTCAGCTGACTTGAAAGAACTATATCTGGTATCTACTACCTGCAATGGTTAATACTGCTATTTCTTTATTATTTTTTTTTATTTTGAAGTTTCATCCCAGAATATAAAGAAAGAAAATATGTTAACATGTGCTACACTTGCAGGGTCTGGTTGCATCCCTCAGCTATGGTGTTCAGCTTCTGAAGAGACTTATGGCATCCACATCCCCTGCCAAATGTGTGCATCAGTGGCATCAGCTGTGAAGGAGCTGCTCGCCCAGTGTCTGAACCAGAAGATAGGTGTGGCTATAGTGAACCCAGTGTCAGGGTAGGGGATGGAGGAAAAACTTGGGGAGGGTGAGACTGTGGGGTTCATTAAAAGAATATTATATATCCAGTCACCCTTGTAATGCAGTGGAAGCAGTGCCTTCACTATGTTGGCAACCTAAGTTTGGAAGTGGACTCAAGTCACTGCAGATCAGCCACGGGAAGGATGAAGCATTCTTGAGGCAGCTCTCCTCTTATTTGAGGAGGGGAGATGTAACTGCCAACTGGCTGAAGTCAGGTGACAGCAAGGCCGGAGGCACTTACACTGTGGGTCGGGCTGGCATCAGACGCCATGCACATCATTACATGTTGCCTACCCTCAAGGGAAACAAGGGAGGGGAAACAACACAGGCCAAGCAGAATGACACCAGACCTCCCACAGGCCCTTTACAACCAGCTTTGGTACTTCAGCTCCACTCAAATGGATCCAGACCCTGGGAAGCAAGCCCCCTGAAATCCAAGTCCCTACTGGGAGGATGAGGAAGATGAAGATACATCTGGAGAGAAGCCAGGTGACAAGGCTGGGGAGACCAGTCTGCTAGGGACAGGTGCAGAAACACAGGATAAGAAAAAGCAAAATTATGCACATTGAAACAATGAAATCTGCTTCACTGACTTGGATAGTCCATGAAACAAAAAGCAAAATGCAGTGACATCTTGTGGCCAATCCCAGTTACGACAGAATCTGGTGAGAGGTGCAGATTTACCATGTGCTTGACATTGAGGGAAGCGGTGGATTTCATCATGAGAAGAAACTACAGTAATATACCATCACATTCCTATTGTTTGATTACAATGTATCTTGCCCGAAGTTTCATAGATAATTAACATTTTAATTGGTTTAAATGTATAAAGTGCTTTGATTTGGACAGTATCCAGCCAACAAAAAACCTCCTACATCACCAAGTGTGGTGTGAGTTGTGTGACAGAGCAATGGCACAGAGAGAAATGGGCTTGGATATGTACTCTGAGCGGGTGCCTTGGCAGCAAAACATTTGTAACTTATTGTATAATACTGCATGTCAAACCCAGCTAAAGTACTTAATGATCAGGGTACATAATTATCTTCTGAAGCTTTCACAAGCATGTCATATACAGTATAAAGCCTGTATAAGGCAAGAAGAGTTGACCACTGAACATGAAATACATACTTTTGCAATTTTCATGATGTGACAGTATAGTAGAACTTACAGGAATTAAAATAAATTTATTAATTTTGTCTCACTGTGAACCAGAAGTCTGAAAAAGTTTAAAAGTATCTAAAACAATTTTCTTTTTTTTTATCTTTTTTATCAGTAGTTTGTCTACCTCAACTACCAACCAGGCGCCAGTTAGACTGGTTTATCCAGGCCTGTCACCCACCTTCTCTGGGACTTACCGTGCTCCACTGGAGGTCATCTGCCACAGCACCCATATCCAGTCACCTGTTCAGGGCCTGTGGGTGGAAAGGGCCTTCATCTGGCCATGGGTATGGATTATCTTTTTTCATAACTTCAGTTTTATTGAGACAGCAAACCAAAGAGCATTGCAATACACGACAAAGTATTATTGAACCAACGTAGCACAATATTGGGTATACTTCTACATTCTAACACGCACAGATTGGACTGTAAGCACATAGTAAAGTTCTGTGACATTCGTTGTGTCAGCAAAGACTGTGAGACCATTACTGGACCTAACACATTGACTAGGATATGTTCTTTGTTGTACAGTTTCTGTGCACCAGCAAAACAATCTAGAATACTGTCTCTCTCTTCTTCTTGTATGAAAAATGTTCTAGAAGAGTGTTCCTGTTGAAAATAAATAAAAAAATGTAATAAACAAGGAGGTTTAACCCAGAACCACAAAGTTGTCTGTCACTAAATAAAAAATATATTTTAAAAGGAATGAAATAAAATGGATGTAAACAGGGAAGGCAGTGGTAGGTGGTTCAGGGAGTCCTGTTATTGACTAGAGGGAAGAATGTCAGCACCCATTGGAGTACATATCCCATCGATCCCATTAATCAAGAAACTGCTCTTGGGTGAGCCGAAGTGTAGCAGTTATTCTTTCCATGTCCAACAACTGCTGCACCCCCAATTTCCATTCAGGAAGAGGTGGCATATCAGTGATAGTCAGTGACATGTGATCATCTTCATTGCTGCCAGGCACAGTGCATGACACACCTCCCTGCACCTCTGTGTTGTAAATCCCGGGGGGGGGGGGTAAGGCCCAGCATCAACACCTCATAGCAGAAGGGAATAGTAATACTACATATCGACTCCAGTTCTGCACGTGGCTGTCTCCAGTAATCCTGTAGCAGAGGGCAGGCCCAGAAAATATGATAGTGATGTCCTGTCTCTTGACAGCCTCTTGAAGCACAAATTGGATGTATTGTGGCTAAAGTGTGCTGTTATGACAGGGGTACAGAAGAATCGAAACTTCTACCACCCAGGGGATGAGGTCACTTTACAGCCCCTGCCTGAAATGTGATCCCACACTGAACCTGGGATGGGATTACCTGCCTCCATCTCCCAACTATGCCAAACTTTAGCCAATGTGTGGTTGTCTACATGATGGAACTGGACTGCCCCATGTCTTTTAACTGTATGCTCCATTTGAGATTATCTTCTTAGACAAATCCCAAGAACTCGGCACTTTATTATGGCCAGTGAGAATGTAGTGCCATATCGGCAAAAATTTGTAGTGGTCACTGTTCAGTAGGCTGAATTTCTCCTTTAAATCTGCAAATGAGAGACAGCTATCTCCCGATAGGAACTGAGAAAAAGTTGTAAGTTCCTTTTGAGTCCAGAAGTGGAATCCTGGGTCCTGTCTCCCCTGTGGAATTTCTGGATAACCTATAATCACAGTTAGTGGACCAACACCTTCTGGTGTTGCAGTGATTTTGCCTAATTCCAGTAAAACCTTAATAGATGCTCTGGTCCAAGGGTTCTCAATGCTTTTTACCTGCTGTGCAGTCCAGGCATAAATGGCACTGTGTAAAGAGGCCCTGGCAAGGATCTCATATTTTCTAGAGTATACCACCCAGTGTCAATTTTTTGTTTAAGTATCAAAATCAACTGTGCCGAGTGCACCACTAAGCGGTAGCATTCAAAATTTGGTAAATCCAGACCCCCCATTTTCTCTGGGCAAGATTAGGGTATGCATGCATACCCTAAGCCAATGGCACAACATACAAATTGTAATGTGAGGCCTTCATGTTTTTTCCAAAAGGATCATGGGATGGTTATTGGCAGTGCTTGGAAAAGAAACAATAACTGGGGTAGTACATTCATTTTTAAGGTAGATACCCTAACCCTCCAAGGGACAGTGGGAGTAAAGTCCATGGGTCAGATTTTCAAAGCCCTTAGAATGATGCAAGGTGCTTGAGCCAAACATGTTGGATGCAACAAGCACCTTACACCAAGAGAAGTGCCCCAGCTATTTTGCAAAGCAGCCTGCCTCAATCAGCAGGCTGCTTGCACCAAAGTGTGTCTATGCCAGCCTTGTGCCACAAAAGTGGCTGCGATATGGTGCTAGGGGGCTTGTACCAGACACAGGCTGCCAGAACCCCTAGGTCCTATTTTTAAAACCCTCCTCAGGGCAAAGGGATAAGTACTGTTAGACCAGCCAAGGGCTGGTTTAATGGTACTTAGCCCCTGGAGGGTGTCATGTGTGTCATGCCACTGTGTTCTCCCCCAAGCCACAATAGCCCGGTACATACAGTCCCATCCTCCAGCCCTGATGTGCCCCAACAGTAGACTCCCTGGTGATCCAGTGACCCCCCCCCCACCACCAAGCCCCGATTTACCAGTAGGGTAATCAGACCCAGAATTACCCCAGTGCACTACCAGCTCCGATCCCTGGTAAATCATAAGAACACAAATCCATGGTGATCTGTGGCTTCCTACCCTTCCACCCCTGTAGGTAGAGCCACCCGCTCCCCCCATCCAGACCCTAGATTTGGCGATCCTTTCGGCCCTCTGCACACCATGGCAGGCCACCGAATGAGCTGTCAGAGCATATGCACTCGACTGTTCAGTGACCAGCTGTGGTGGTGTGCAGTGGGCTGTGCTGATCACGAATCTAGGGTCCAGGTGGGGGCAGGTGGTGTACTGCCGGTGGGGGGCTCACTAGATCAACAGGGATTTGTGTTCTATTATGATTTACAGGGGGATCAGAGTGGGGAGGCACTACTGCTAGTTCTGGGTTACTGGCCACCCCAGGCAGATCGGGGCGTTATGGTTGTGGGGGCATGAGCCATTAAAATGACCCCATCCAATGGCGTAGCTCTCACCCCATCCACCCTGCCATTACTGCATCATGCCTTGTGGGTGCGCCATATCTTTGGCGCACTGCCACTGTTGCTGCAAGCCACGGGACTTAGGCACCAGGACCTTGTCCAATGGAACATCTGGTGCAGGGTCCCAAACATACTGGCATTCTGTGCAAGCTGCCATTGTCGAGGCTTGCAACCAGGTTTTGAAAATCCTGGCCCATGTATTTAGATCTTCCGCTATCTCCTGCAGGAGGCAAAGATGGTTCAATTGATACAACCTGGAAAGCTGGTGGATAATCAAAACCCCCAAGTATCGAATGGTGTTGTGGGTGCCCATTTAAAATGGAAGGAGTTGTTAAACTAGGCAAAGCGATGTCCCGAAACCAATAATATTTCAGATTTATCATAATTAATTTTATACCCAGAAATCCGGCTGAGTTCATCCAGCTCTTGGCAGAGGGTAGGGATAGAAACCATTGGGTCTCTGAGGAAAAAAATGGTAGTCTACGTATAGTCCAATTTTTTGTTCCACCTGATACCCTAATACCCCTAATATCTGGGTGCTGTCTCACAGATGCCACAAATGACTCTATGCAAAGTGTGAATAGGAGGGGGGACAGGGGACACCCCTGTCCAGTTCCCGGTTATAGGGAGAACTGGGGTGAAATAACTCCATTAACCATCATACAAAGTGTAAATACATGCTTTGAACACTGAGCTGAAACCCATGACCGAGAGTGCGTGTTGTAGGAAGGTCCAGTCCTCCTGGCTGAACACCTTCTCACATCCATGGCTATCTGAAACTGTGGGCATCCCTATTGTGAGGAGAGACTATTCAGAAGACGTCAGATGCTATTATGGAGATTTCTTCCCTTTATAAAGCCCATTTGATTCACATGGACCAGACCCTCCACAACTCTCTGCAGTCAGATTGTCAGAATAGATGTAAACAATTTAAGATCTACAGGCAGCAAGGATATAGGTCAATATAATTCACAAACTGAACTATTTTTCTCAGACTTCAGCAAGATGGAGATCTGTACTCTCCACCAGGTCCTGGGGCCTCCTCCCCATCCATCACCCCTTGGAATAGCCTCTGTAACTCGGGGGTCAACTCTTCCCACAGAATTTTATAAAATTCCACTGTGTAAGCGTCCCATCCTGGTGATTTGCGATTTTTAAGATTTTTGATTACACCCTCTATTTCAATTGTCCTAATTGGGGCCTCTAAGTTTTCCTTTTGTTCCTGAGATAATTTGGATAGTTTGACCTTAACCATATAAGCGTGGATCAAATCATGGTGAATTGGAAGTTTTCACTTTTATAGAGAGTGCTGTTTGTCTTGGGTGGCTGGTTACTGCATGCTGTCCCCCTTTTCTTGAAATTTTAGGATTGCCTGTTGTATCAGTTGTTCCTGAGCTGCCAAGTCAACAGTCTCCCATCTCTATTACCCACTTCATAAAGTCTGTCTGGCAAATCTTAATTGCCCCTCAATTTTCTGTTCTAAATATACTTTTAAGTGAGTTTTACAGTTCTGTGTTTTGGGGAGCAAAGATTTGTCTAGGGTGAGCTTTTGGGTGGTCTCAACATCAAATAACTCTTTTTTCCAGGGCAAGACTTTTGGCAATATCCTGCTTCTTTTTCCTGGAGGCATACTGAATTATGCCTTGAGTCCATCCCACTGAACCCCCCCCACTTGTCCCCCACTTTATTATGCAATAATACTAATACTAAAAGAGAGGATAGTGGCGTACCTAACAGATACTGGAAAAATGGACCCCAAGCAACATAGCTTCATCCGGCCCGGTGGCGCTGAGGGCTGAGGCGCTGGTGCCTTACCTCGCACTACGCCGGCGACCCGTGTTCGGGAATGAGCATGGGCTGTCGGGGGTCGGCAGGGGAGGAGAAGGATTGAGCATCCGATGGACTGCTGTCCTTCTCTGGGGAAGGGGCTCTCAATGGTCGGTGCTTGCTCACCCCCCAGTGGAGGCTGGAGGGCAGGGCACCACACCACAAGTAGGGGAGGAGTTGGGCCAGACGTCTGGATGGAGCGCATGCAGATGCATGCGTGCTCCACTCCACTGACATCATGGCACGGTTCCGACTCCTGGGAGAACAGGAGGAAAAAGGACACCGCCGAGCAGGATGGCGGAGGGCGCTTAGCAGGCTCCGCCCCTGGCTAGCCACAGTGCTGGCCACCTAATCTGGTCCTCAGTGGGGGATTTGGACTCCTAACTGACCCCATGGGGGGGTAAGCCCTGGGGCTAGGTCAGCATTGGTTGGTGGACGCTGGGGGACGGGGCTGGGGACGCCCTCCAGATGTAAGCCGGCAGCAGGAGGATAAAGACATAACTGCAAAAAAAAAAAAAAAACCTGGCTTCACAGCAGGATGCTCTTATCAAACCAACTTAATCGACCACTTTGACTGGGTCACCAGAACATTGGATCAGGGAGGGGCGGTGGATGTTGTATACCTAGATTTCAGCAAGGCCTTTGACACCATCCCTCACAGAAGGCTAACCAATAAGCTGGAACATATGGGAGTTGGACAGAAGATGGTCAGCTGGATCAATAACTGGCTGAATGATAGGATCCAGAGAGTGCTAGTCAATGGATCATTGTCAAGGGTGGGTAGGGTGACCAGTGGCATCCCACAGGGATCGGTACTGGGACTGATCCTATTTAACATAGTTATAGCAGACATAGCAAATGGACTAAAAGGGAAGGTTTGCCTGTTCACATATGATACAAAGCTCTGCAACAGAGTGGACTCAAGGGAAGGAGCAGCCAACATGGAAGCTGATCTTAGAAGGCTAGAGGATTGGTCCAGTGACAGGAAGTTACAATTTAACACCAGAAAGTGTGAGGTAATGTACTTGGGAAAGAGGAACCCTGGAAAAAAGTAGACACTGGGAGGACATCAACTCGAGGAGACACAAACGGAGGGCGATCTCGGCGTAATCATCACTGATAAATTAAAGGTAGGAAAACAATGTGAGAAAACAGCACTGAAAGCAGGTGGCATCCTCAGATGTATAAGTAGAGGTATTACTAGTAGAAAGAGGGAGGTTATCATGCCCCTCTACAGGTCCTTGGTGAGGCCACACTTGGAGTACTGTGTTCAGTTCTGGAGACCTCACCTCAAGAAGGACATTGACCGTTTGGAAATGGTGCAGAGAAGGGCTACTAAGATGGTGCATGGACTGCATCATAGGTCATATGAAGTAAGACTTGGGGAGTTGAACCTATACTCCCTTGAACAGAGAAGAAACAGAGGGGACATGGTTGAAACATTTAAGTATGTTAGGGGATTTAACGTAGCTCAGACAGGCAATCGATTTCAACAGAACACGGCAGCACGCACAAGAAGGCATGACATGAGACTGGTAGGAGGAAGGTTCAAAAGCAACCTCAGGAATTACTTCTTCACAGAGAGAGTGATAGTCCCATGGGAAAGCCTGCCCCAGGAGGTGGTAGCATCAAAGACAATCAGGGAGTTTAAACTCGCATGGGACAGACATAAAGGACAAGTTAGGATGAAGGCTGCATAGGGAGGGGGCTAGTTTCTAGGGCAGACTAGAGGGATCACGTGGTCCCCATCTGCTGATGCTTTTCTTACATTCTTAAATATTCTTCTATTTGAGATTTTAGGAGAGTAACAAAGTCATGGATATTGAGCAGGGAGTTTTTGAGGTGCCAGGTAGAAGATTTGCAACTAGGCCCAACACTGAGGCCCAGCAATAAAAGGGCATGGTCCAAGAGGGTAATGTTGGCAATGGACGCCACTTGTACTGAATGTAACCATTCCTGTGAGAGAAACAGCATGTCCAATCTGGAATAAAAAATATGTAAAGTAATGCATTTGGGCAAACATAATCCTCACACCCCCTACACATTAAACAAAGTAACCTTGTATACTACTAATAATGAAAAAGATGTTGGGGTACACATCTCTGAAAACCTGACCTACACACAGCAACTTAATGGTGCTATAAGTAAATCAAATAGAGTAATTTGGTCTAAAAGTGAAAGATTAACTCAGGAAAAGCTGATGTTTTAATGCCCCTGTTTAGGGCATATGTTAGACCATACCTAGAATATGCAGCACAAGTTTGGTTTCCTTATAAAAAGTCAGATAATATAGCACTTAAAAACTTCAACAAAATTTACTAAGAGCATCTCAATTCAAAAATAAAACATATGAAGAGAGATTGGATTCACTTAAATTAATGCCATTAGAGACAAGACGACTTCATGGAGACTTGTTATTAATGTATGATATCGTGAATGATAAATTTCTTATGTGCGAGCTTGGCATAGACTACCAGGAAAAAAGATATGAGATCAGAGGGCATCCACACCAAGTGGTGGGCAGACCTTTTATTACCAGCTTAAGAAAAAAACTCCTTTACCTTGAGAGTTACTGGCCCTTGGAATAGCATACCTCTGGACATTGTTATAAGTAAAACTAAGAAAGAGTTTGAGAAGGTTGGATAAATTTATTCTATCGGGAGGTAATCTTAAGTACTATTCCTATTAGTACAGGAGCACACATGGGCATTATGCCCCCTCTCTCCTTTGTGACCTTAGTATGAACCTTAATATGAATAGGAGTTTTGGGGGTGGGAATATGTGAAATCGCACTCTTGGGATTGGGACTATCTCCGTGCATCTTCTAGTCCCAACTCACTAAGCAATTTTTTAAGAACCAGGGAACTCCTATCCTGCGGGAGAAGTCTTCCCCCACCTCTCTAATGAGTTGTTAAGCATTGCGTTGAAATTACCCCCCAGAATAAATAATGTTGCAGCAACCGGGGGGAATCTCAACAGGTTGTCTTTATGAAAAGCCACCCTCTCCTGATCTGAGCAGGGGGCATAGATGTTCAAGATGGTGAAGGGTGTTGCTGTATATACATTAGCAATGTATTTGAACTGACTGTCAGGATCTTCCTCTACCTTTTCAGTCTAGACAGGTAGACCCTTCCTGATCAATATGGTCACTCCCAACCTGTGTGGATGTTGTAGAAAATTGGATGAGTAGCAATGCCCCACCGAGGTTCTAACTAATTTCCAATGTTTGTCCTATGTGAGATGTGTTTCCTGCAAGAGTACAACAGAAAACTCTGTCTTTGCAACTCCTGCAGAACCCTACTCCGGTTCATTGGGCTAGAATAGTCTTTTGCATTATATAGTAAGTGATCACTGTTAATTCGCTATAACCCAGCATTGTTAACAGGAATCCAGGCATACCTGCCGGCTACCAATAGCCGGCCCCTCCCTTCATCATTTTGTTGACTGACAGACTGTGACAAAACAAAAATAAACAATAATCTGAACTGCATGAACAACAAGTAAACTTCAAGGTGCAAAGGTGGTGGACATTTACACAACACACTGACTGTGTCCTTCCTACCTGTGGATATCAACCCTGGGGTCCCCTTCAGAGGCATGTAAAGAATAGGGCTCCACATCTTGTCAGGCCTGATCCTGTTCTGGAAATATATCATCATCCCCAAATCCAAACTGACATCTCCCCCAAACTTTAATGTAGCGGTCTGCTGAGGGTGGTTAAGGCAACGCACCCATGCCCCCCCCCCAATAGAGGTGTAGCACCAGATAGGGGAATAGCTATTTCCAGTATAATGAGGTTCCACCCCAACACTGGCCAAAGAGTGCATGTCATACCAGGAAGGGCAAGGGAAAGGGGGAGAGGCAGACGGACCAATAGCGGGATACCCCTCTCCCCTGGCATGAGCACCTTGGAGGCCAGAACCAAGTGGGTATTATACAGGCTGCTTTGAAGGGAACATGACTATTCATGGTCTGACCTTGCTGGCAGCAAGAGGTGGATGGCCAATACCTTTGAAAAAGCTGTCACCATGAATGCAATCCCCATTGGCTCCCAGATATCAAAAGAAAAAAACAGCTTCCGCACACACGCAGCCGGGAAGGAGTCCCCAGCCCACCACATCTGTAATAAGTTTAAAATGGTGGTGCAAGGCTTAAAATGGAAGCTTACCGCTAATTCCCCATCTGGAGGTGGTGAGAGTAGGACACCCCCTGCAACTTTCCAGACAGCTGCTATGATGGTGTTGTAATCCCCTAAGCAGTCTCCCATCTCTGGGGGGGCATTTGACAACAGTATAATAGACTCAGCATCAAACAGTTCTCCCCACATAAGAAAGGGTCTAATGGCTGTATAGCAAATGGATTTGAAACAAAGGGAGACATATGAGTTTTCCTCTACTCCAACTGAACGAAAAGAATTCAGGGGAGGGAGAGAAAACCAATTAGCAAGTCACCCCCACCTTATAAACTTAAACTCCAAAACAATATGAACACATCACAGCATGTGTCAGATAACAAACAGCAGATTTCCATCCTGCAGAAAGCACATAGATATGCGACTACAATAGGGTGTACACACCCATTACCTCCAGTTTTACATATGAGCGAATGGCAGTCAATAATCAACCAGTTTGAGAAGAACTGGTGGTGCTTGGTGCTGGTTCAATTTGTTTCCCCTGGAAGATTTGGCTCTATGCTGCATTTAGGGATCCCTTCAATTTTCTGTTACTGCCCTAGGAGGCTGAAACAGGGGACCACTTCCTGTCATTGCAGTTGCATAACTATTTCCTTCAAATTAGGTTGACCTGGTGGCAGGAAGGCGACACTGAGGTTGGTCAGGAATTTCCTAGCTTTATCAAGATGCATGAAAAATTTGGGACCTGAATCAGCAAACACTCTAAACTGAGCTAGTGCCAAAAGGTGAGCCTTTATATTTTTCTCTCGGATGATCTTAATGAGTGTCAGAATTTGTCTCAGTTTGTCCATCACTGTGGGGGAGAACTCATGGTAAAAAAAAATGCATATCCCCAAACAGTATTTCTTTTCTCTCTCTCAGATTTTTCAAACCATGGACAGCTTGGTGTTGTAATTAATACAGTGAAGCACCACAGGGCGAGGCTTGCAGTTTTCATCTCGGGGCTTTGGAGCCAAAGTGCAATAGGCCCTTTCAATGCCCAAGTCCACGTTGGCTGGTAGATTAAGCAATTCCTTTAGAAAGGAAGTCGAAAAGTCCTCCATACTGCCAGTCTTGGTATCTTCGGGTAAATCATAGATGTGCAAATTATTGCAACAAGACCAGGATTCAAAGTCTTCTAACTTATCAGCGATTTCCCAATCTCACCAGTACAAGTATAGGAGGCCCAAGTTATGTAGTTTGACTTGTGTGGTTGTGGTGCTAAGGCCATGCTCAAGTTTGGTATGCTTGTCCTGCAGCTGCTGGATATCTTTTTGTGAGAGAGTAATCGACTCCTCCAACTTAGTGAACTTGGTACTTACAGTATGTTTCGGAGGTCATCACCAGGGTGCGGAAAGTGATGGTAAATGATTCCTCTTCTTGTTCAGGACCCAACTGTCATTCTGGGGAGCCACCTGCTGCTGAAGAGGACATACTGCTGGAGTGTGATCAGAGGTTTCTTTTTGGGTGCAGCCCCTTTGAAAATCTTACTGCACCTTGACTGTGTCCTGCCATAGTTGGGAGGTAGTTTTGAAAGAAACCATGCAAAGTTAAGATAGGCAGTAGAGGATTTGATTTAAATTGTTTTTAAGCTGGTTGGGTATCAGAGCTCCGTTAGGCTGCTAGTAATGCCGTGATGATGTCATCTCAAGTCAGTTGTGGATTTTCATCTGGGTTTCGCCCCTGATCCCTGGCATGTGCAATGACATGGAGGCACCTCTTTGTGTCAAGTGGGTGGGATCCCATTCCCTGGCATCCTACTGCAGTGCCACTAAGATCTTGCAGGTGGGAGCTGCCTAGCAGGATGCATGTTCACGTTGTCTTTGGGATGCTCGGTCCTCCCTCCCTTGGCCAGCCCCCAAGTGACCCATATTATTTTGTAACAAGTTTTGTTGGTGGGGTAGGTGGTGGGCCACCTAGTGCTTCAACCTTCTCCACCACTGGGCTAGCTAATTTAAAAAAAAATCTTGACTAAAATAATGACATCATATAATGTCACCATGATTTGTTTTAATGTTGACATGCAAAAAATGTATCAACACTGTTCCAAGCTTTCATTTAGAAAAATATTAACTCCCTAGTCCTAACAGTTCCAAAGTTAGCTCTTTCAATTTTTTTAAATGGGAAACTTTTGAACCCTTTGGGCTAGAAACTTAAATATGCTTCTTTGAACATAGTGCATTTTCTCATATACAACAACTGGTACCCCGTAATGTATCTGAAATGGCCTGTTGCATATTTTCTTTCTTTCTTTCTTTCTTTCTTTCTTTCTTTCTTTCTTTCTTTCTTTCTTTCTTTCTTTCTTTCTTTCTTTCACCAGGAGAAACATACTGAGATGAGAACGGCTTGAGTCAAAATGTGAACAATATGGGGACCTATGCAAAGTGCAGCAGCCTGGTGTGCTAATGTTGGTGGTCAACCAGCAGACACAAAACAAAATATCAGCGCACTCTCGAGTGAGGCAAATCCATCCTCCAGACAAAGTTATTTGAAAGTGATGAGGCATACAGCTGCCATAGTAGCAGGAACAGGTGAGAAATTATACCACAAATAATGACAAAAGCAACAAGAAAAATGTCACAAAGCATAGAATGGAAAGTGAAAATGATGGAAAGTAAAACATTAGAAAAATTTAAAAAAGGAATTGATAAATATTTTCTTAGGGAGCAATGAAAGTGGACCCACTATGGTAGGGGACAGTTTATATGGACCTACTGGTCTTCTACTGTTCTATGCCAAGTATAAATACCAAGTATAAATATAAATAGAATGGACAGTGACCCAACAGACTCAGTGCTTTAAATCTCTCCAAGTCTTCATCAGGGTTACTGCTTTATTTTTCTCTGTAGCAAAGTGTTTCTTACAGGGTATATCTTCTGTGAAATTATTACAGGTGGTGCTTAAATGTTTGTGACTTTTGATCATTAGGCTAAGCAAAATTACTGTTTGCCCCATTTTATTTATTTATTTTTTGCTGAAAAGTTTTTTTTTTGTCTCAGAGGTGTTGCAGTCTCCTTCTCACATTGAAAACAGGGAGAGCGTGAAAGCAGTCACAGCTTCCTTGAATCAAGTAGGTTATTTTCTAGACTACACTGAACTGAATTATTACTTTTTGGACCTGTGTAAGTAACTAGTATTGATTCTGTTTTTGGGGTGGACTTTTCTTAGTTTTAACTTTAATTTGCCAGGGAGAAACTATAGCTGGGAGATATTTGCAGTCAGTTGTGACTAGACCTGTTACTTAGCCTTTGTGAAATAGGTGTATGAAAGGAAGGAAGGCACTCCCCGGGGTGGAGGGTAAGAGTTCTAGGTGATTGTTTCTGGACAGTATAGGTTTACTCCCACCCATCCTTCCCCTCATCCCACCCACCCCAAGTGCATAACTTCCTGTATAGCAGGGGTTCTGACATCACTTCCTCAAAACTGCTAACAACATACACCTGTTCATATCCTTAAAAGCACAGCACACTGAATGGGGGTAGAGACACTCACAAACTTGCACACACTAAAACAAGAACAAAAAAGCATCTGTAACTGGAAGGGACACAGACATGTGGGGAGTGGTGCAATGCACTGACTGTGGAGCAGCAGTTTTCTGGGAGACATTCTGGAAGCTGCGTTGCTGCCCTATTTGCAGGCACCTCTCTAGTCTGAGGGAGGAACTTGTTTGTCTCCATGCTGACTTGGCAAGGATTCAGGAAACCTGCTCCCCCACCCAGGGACCACCCAGGCCTCCATCACTACTTCAGAGGTTGCCAAGAAAGAGGAGTGG
Source organism: Neoceratodus forsteri (assembly GCA_016271365.2). Classification (NCBI taxonomy): domain Eukaryota; kingdom Metazoa; phylum Chordata; order Ceratodontiformes; family Ceratodontidae; genus Neoceratodus; species Neoceratodus forsteri. The sequence continues at coordinate 1,287,204,120 of CM028132.1, forward strand.
TTGGATCATGGTGGGCTCAGGGAGGGTGAGGGTTGTGGAACAGAGGTGCATCCCTCCAGTTGTGCCTCTCCACAATTCATTCACCACTCTGGTGAAGCATGGTTCCTCTATGGAGGCACCTGCAGTGGAGACAAAGGAGAATGCTGGGAACTTCCACAATGGAGACCCACAGGAGGGTGGCCCAGGACCCCACAGGGGAAGGAAACAACTCCTGTTGGGGGACTCAATTGTTAGGGGGTAGAACTGGGGGAGGGATGTGAAAAGGAGGCAAGGTGCCTGCCTGGTGCCAAGGCTTGGAGGGACAGGAAATGAATCTTCAGGATCGTGGAAGCAGCGGCAAGGGGGAGGGAGCTGAATGTCATTATCCACCTAGGGATGAATGACCTGGCTGAGAATGGGATCAGAGCAGTGCAACAGGAGTTTGTCGAGTTGGGGAGGGGCCTTAGAAAAGTAGCACACACAGTAACTTTCTCGGAAGTGCTACCTGTCTATGGCATGGATGAGGCTAGGGCACTCCGCACCATGGGATTCAATGACTGGTTGAAAAGCTGGTGCAGAGCACAGGGATTTGGCTTCATTGGGGACTGGGGCTCCACCTGGAGGGATGCAGGCCTATACAGGTGTGATGGTCTGCATCTATCCTGGAGGGGAACCAAGATCCTAGGTGATAGGTTTAAATGCTTCAGTGGCAAGCATTTAAACTAGCCAAGGGGGGGGAGGCACTGAAGAGGAGAAGGGAAATCCTAGCCCCCTCCCACAAAATCAGGGTAATTAGTGAGGTAAACACCAAAATAGAGCAGTCGATAGGGAGAAAGGTAGGACTAAATGGAGAAAAAGACAAAGGCAGTAGGGACAGGGATGGGGCAAAAAGAAATAAAGCCATAAAAAATGGAGGATATTGAGTACCAATGCCCATAGTCTAGGTAAAAAGCTCCTTGAAATGGTGGCCTTAATGGAACAGGGATGTCTGGATATTGTGGCAGTCACAGAAACATGGCACACAGAGAACCATGACTGGGATGTCAACATACCAGGGTATGCAATCTACAGAAGGGACAGGGAGGGAAGAAAAGGAGGAGGAGTAGCTCTCTATGTAAGGGAAGGGATCAAAGCAACAGAACTACAGGGCAAACAGGGAGGAGAGGAGGCACTGTGGGTCACCCTGGAACTGAAAATGGCTCCACAATCTGGGCAGGGGTTATATACAGACCCCCATCTCAGGGGGAGGAAATGGATAAGGAAATGATAGAATGCATCCTTGGGATGGTAGAGAAAGGGGAGATATTGCTGATGGGGGACCTGAATATGGCAGATGTTGACTGGAGCACCTTTGCTGCAACCACATCCAAGAGCAGGGCCATTCTCAATGCCCTACAGGGGTCATGCCTCAGACAGCTAGTTTTGGAACCCACTCGGGAGAGAGCAATCTTAGACCTGGTACTTCAAATGGGGACGGAGAGGATCTCTGATCTTGAAGTGGGTAGCCATCTGGGAACAAGCGACCACCAAACAGTGTGGTTCACTATAAACTTAGCTGTAGAGTCAAGCCACACAAAAGTGAAGGTACTGGACTTCAGGAGGGCTGATTTTGTCAAAATGGGAAAGTGCCTCAGAAAAGCACTAGCAAACAGGCAAGAAGGTGGGGTGGAGCAACAATGGGGAAACATCAAAACCACCATCACAGAGGCAACAAGTCTTTGTGTGAAGCAAATAAACAGATCAAAATGAAAGAAAAAAAACCTATGGTTCTCAAAAGAAGTGGCAGGGAAGGTAAGGGAAAAAGATAGCATTCAGGAAGTATAAGGAAACACAGAAGGAGCAGGACAGAGAACTGTACCAGTTAAAGCAGAAGGAAGTGGGTAAGGCAGTCAGAATAGCAAAGGCCCAAACCAAGGAAAAGATAGCCAACTCGGTTAAGAAGGGGGATAAAACCTTTTATAGGTACATTAGGGAGCAAAGAAAGACAAAGGCAGGGATACTGAGGCTGAACAAAGAGGAAGGTGGTTGGGCAGGGAACGACAGTGAAAAAGCAGGGATACTGAATGAATACTTCTGCACAGTATTCACAATGGAAAAGCAAGGGGAAATACCTAATCTGGTCAATAAAAGCACTCTGCATAGGGGGGTTGATATTAGTCCTTTCACAGAAGAAAGGGTTCTGAAAGAACTCTTAAAACTGAAGGTGGATAAAGCAATGGGGCCAGATGGGAAGCACCCCATGATTTTAAAAGAACTAAGGGAAGAACTAGTAACACCACTGTCTACCCTTTTTAATAAATCATTGGAGGATGGGGTGGTACCTGAGGACTGGAGGAGGGTGGATGTGATTCCCCTTCACAAAAGGGTGAGCAAGACAGAGGCAGGAAACTACAGACCTTTCAGTTTGACCTCAGTGGTAGGGAAAATGATGGAATCACTTCTGAAGGAAAGAATTGTTGAGTATCTAGAGGCCAGTGGGGCACAGGACCCAAGGCAGCATGGATTCACAGCAGGAAGGTCATGTCAGACAAATCTAATTGATTTCCTTGACTGCGTGACCAAAGCAGTAGACCAGGGAGGGGCTATGGATATGGCCTACCTAGACTTCAGCAAGGCATTTGACACAGTCCTGCACAAAAGATTAATACACAAATTAGCCAGCCTGGAAGTGGGTCCTAGGGTGGTAGCCTGGGTAAAACACTGGTTGGACAACAAGACACAGCGGGTAATAGTAACTGGAGTCCACAGTGAAGAAAGGAGGGTTACTAGTGGGGTACCGCAGGGTTCAGTACTGGAGCCAGTCCTTTTTAATGTCTTTATAAGTGACATTGCAGAGTGACTGGAAGGGAAAGTATGTCTCTTTGCAGATGACATAAAGATCTGCAACAGGGTTGATACACAAGGTGGGGTGGAAAGGATGAAAAGGGACTTGGCAAGGTTGGAGGATGATCAAATGTATGGCAGCTTAGATTCAATGCAAAGAAGTACAAAGTAATGCACCTGGGAAACAAAAACCCAGGGGAAGAGTACACAATGGGGGGTGAGATACTGACAACAACAAAAATGAAAAGGTACTTGGGGGTAATCATATCAGACGACCTAAAGGTGGGCCAGCAATGTGAAAAGGCAGTAAGGAGGGCTGGGGGGATACTGGGATGCATAGGGAGAGGCATCAACAGTAGAAAACAGGAAGTTGTTGGCCCTCTGTACAGACAGTTAGTAAGACCACATCTGGAGTACTGTGTACAGTTCTGGAGACCCCATCTCTGCAAAGACATAGACAGGGTGGAGGCTGGCCAGAGGAGGGCAACCAAAATGATGCAGGGTCTGCATCAGAAGACATATGAAGAAAGACTAAAGGAACTAATGATGTATAGCCTTGAGGAAAGGAGGGAGAGGGGACATGATAGAAACTTTCCAATACCTCAAGGGAATCAACAAAGTCCAAGAGGGTAGCATCTTTCAGAAAAAGAGATATGCAAAAACAAGGGGGCACAATTTGAAGATAGAGGGGGGATGGCTCAGAGGTAATGTGAGGAAGTATTTCTTTACAGAGAGGGTTGTGGATACATGGAACAGCCTTCCTGAGGAGGTCGTAGAGTCAAAAACAGTGAGGGAATTCAAAAATGCATGGGACAGACATAAGGCAATTCTAGTGGGGGGTAGGAGGAAGTAGGCTGTTGGTTAACTAGGATCTGCAGCGTATCCGTTAGGTAGGGAAATGGGCAGACTAGGTGGGCCAAGCGGTCCTCATCTGCCGTCAAATTCTATGTTTCTATGTGCAGTGCAGGGCAGTCTCGAACTTGTTTATGTTTTGTGGTGTTTTTTCTTTTTGTTTTTTTGTTGTGTCCAGATGTGTACTGGGGAAAAAGAATAGAGAACACAAAAACATTATGTAAGGAATAAGGCACAACAGAGTGTGAATTATACCATAGTAAAAGGCAGAGGGGTGGGTTTACAGCCCGAGATGAAAGCAGGCCCTGGCCGTAAACAACCTTAAGGCACATTACAAGGCTTAATCGCTACTCTGAAATGCCTTATGTCACTTATCAAGTGATTTTTGTATTTTAATTTTATATCTGAAATATTTGAATTTTACATAACATCAGATTACATGTTTTATGCTTATGGTTGGCAAACAAATATCTTATTGTGATGCGGCATTTTCAAATACCAGACATACTGTTAACTGAGCTGATGAGCTGCCTGACTATATCCAGAGATCAAATAAAATGCACAGCAAGGTCTGAAAGTTTTGACTTCCTCCTGGGAATAGTATGGTGTCGTACACAATGTTGGGGGAGTAACTACAGTAGTTATTACCTTTTTGTAACTAGTAATAGTAATAGATTGCTTTTAAGGAAAAAGTAACACGTAACTGTAATTATATACAGGGAGGCAGTATAGTGCAGTGGTTTAAGACTCTGAGCTGCAAATCTGGTGACATCCAGCAGACCAGACCTGGGTTTGAATCCCACAGCTTCTACTTGCATACTGTGTGACCCTGAGCAAGTCACTTAACTTCCCTGTGCTCCCAGGTTGCACCTGCAAAAAAGCTTTCAACTTAGTGTGCTGCTCCTGGTTAAACAACTAAAAAAAAAAAAATATTACTTTGTTTCCTTACAGTAACTGCTTTCTGTGTCTGTCATATACATTTTTAGATACTTTTAAGTGGGATCAGTTGTCCTTGCACACTAAGGGGTAGATTCACAAACATTTCAGGAATGCCTCAAGCCCGGGTGTGCCGAACATATGGTGCATGGGCTTGTGTCATTCCCCGGCCGGCTGTTGGGATTCTCAATCCCATGTGATAATTGCCGCAAGTTAGACCAGCTTTTTCTGCTGTAATTTGTGACAATCAGGTACCCTTTTTACAGGGATTGCACCACGTATTTGATGCAAGCTGCCACAAACCAGGAAAAGGGTCGCAAATGCACTCTATCTTCTTGAATCGAGCGCATTTTGCGGAAAACTGTTTGGTGCAGCTGTGCCAAAAACTACATTTGACACAGGACTTGATGCAAGCCCTGTGTTCCCATTTGTGAATTGGGCCCTAGCAGTCTAACGTGCTTTATCAGTGCTAGATAGAAGTGCAACAAATCCAGAGCCTAGACTCATCTGGTATTCCAACATCACTCTTACAGAATTTGTTTTTGTAAGTAAAACTCACATTTACAGCTTTGGAAGACATATAATGAAAGTAATACAAAGTAACATAAAAAGTAATGTGCATTATTTATTTAGTTTTTATTTACCAGGTAGATGGACAAGACATCTGCCTATTTTCAGGCACGGCCTGGGAGAATCTCAATACAAGAGGTAAACAGAAACATTACACAAGATACAGGGTGAACATACACAATTGCATATCTATATGCACAGAAGTACCCATAGGAACAAAAATACAAAATATAATAGCTGGGAGACGAAGTACAGGGTTCAGGGCAATAAAAACAATAGTACAACACAGTAACAGTCTCGAAAGCGGTTAAGAACACAGTCACAAGCTCCGAATATAATTATGGTTACTAATTACATTTTGTACAAGTGTAATAAGAAACTATAACTTATTTCAGACATTTGAGAGTAACTAGTAACTGTAACTTATCGCTTTTCAGAATCTATATGATAAGGGCGAAAGCCCAATCGTGATTGGTGGCAGGGCGAGCGTATATTGCCAAAAATCAGTTTCGGCAATGTACGTGACCGGTGCACAAGAAAATGGAGCCAGGGACTTAGATTTTAATTGTTCATGCAGGGGGGCTGCACCACCCACACCCCATACTAAAGGATTCTTAACTCCAGGGGTGCATGTTGGGGGATCTTGAGAATAAAAATTTTGGGCCGGTGCACAAAATGTAAGCGCCCAGACCCAAAACCCAGAACCCTTTGCATTAGGCTGCCACCTACCCACCATGCTACGGAGACAGCTTAGCAGCCCCACTCCAACCACGCCAGGCCAACCTCCCTCCTTCCACATGCTCGCCCCCACGTGTGTATACATATAGTGATGTCCTGTTGTATGCGCCCTCCCCTCTGGTCGGCTTCTTCCCCAGTGGTAGCCCCATTGACATGTACTGGGATTAAGTCGCCATTATTGCAAGTGCTCAATTGCTGATGCCCATGTCACAAGCGACCACTTTTCAAAAGTAACTTCCCTAACACTGATCATAGATACCTAAAGTTGCTGATTTCAGCAAGTTAACAATGAGCAGAATAATCTAACTAAAGGACCATAACCAATTTCCTTGATAAGTTCTATCTGTTTGCATATTCAGGTGCAAAAGAAGATGCAATTTGATACATATTGAGCCCTATGCACCAACGGAGTGGAGTGGCTATGCACATGTATCTGGGGCATGTAGCCATTCTGCACCCATTGTACCCCTCATGCGGGATGCACAAGGAGGGTGCGTAGACAGTATGTGCCTGATTCCCCAGGGCCACGGACTGCACCATGCGGGGGGGGCAGCACTACGTGCCATGCACAAAGGCATGTAATGCTGGCTGCAGGAGTGCATATGGGGGCACAGGGTATGCCCAGGAGGACCCTACCATAAAACCCCTATGCATCCCAGGCACACCTGGAAACCCATCCGGCATCAGGGCGATATGCATGCCCACCCTCCGGGGCCACCCCACAGAGGGGCTGCTGCCTCCCTCCCACCCCGGCACACATCTGGTGCGGCTTCACACTGCAACCATGCCCCCCACACACACACATCACCTCATGGGGGCAGTGACCCTAGGGTGCTGCTCCCCTGGCACCACCAGCACATCCTGCTAATGGCAGGGTACAGTACACACCCCACCACCACTGGAAGACAGCCTTGCAGCCCTGTGCACTGCTCCAGTGCCATAGGAGGCCCAGCAGCATTGCCCTCCTCACACCTGCCACAGCTGCCGGCCCTTGGAGATCTGTGGGGTGCGCAGCCAACATGCACCCCACCGCGGAACAGAACCACTGAGCCGCCCGGTCCGGGCATCTGACTGGATGTGCAGCCAGACCCACAACCCCGCCCCCGGGCCACACTGTGGGGGGGGCCATGGACAGGTGGCCAATGGTTGTGAATGCTGCTGGTGCACACCTCTCTGAAGGTGCGGAGCTCCGCAGGCAGGTAATGCGTCTCCAGTGCATATTAACTGCTCATTGGTGCATAGTGCCCAATAATAGTAGATTTTGTTCCAGCTTTTATGAAAAGGCTTTAAAGATTCTATAAAGAACAGGTCATCTCATTTAGAACTGTAACTTTGTTAACAAATCAATGTTTAAACTAGAGGGTTTGTATTAAGTGAAAAGTATCAAGATGTCCAACAGGGTAAACGGCCTAGAAGTAGAACTTGCAGGCTGTCAGATAATGCAATAGTACCTTGAGCCACTAACAGATTCAGCTATGTCACTAAGTAACACCTGCTACCCCTTTAGGCCTGAAAACAGTAATAGCTTTAGCCTAATCTGAATTTTAAAAGGGAACATGTTACATTTTTTTTGGGGGACTGTTAACCCTTGACAAAATTGCTGCTGCTTTGAATCAATTCTAGATCTGCACCTGCCTCGATCAGAGCATTAAGTCACTAAAAAGCAATTTCCCTTCCCACAGTTACATTCTGAAACCAGGACCAGTGTGAGTTCAACAGGCTTCATTTCAGCCAGCCCACTGGTGTTGTGGTAGTGCTGCTGATAGTGACACTGACAACTTGGGTTAGGAATGAGGCAGGGTCATTGGACGACTGGTCAGTATAAGGAGGATTGACTGTTTCAGTGGATGCTATCCTCCGAGGAGAATTGCAGTCCTTGCTAGTACACTGCCAGCTGGGTGACCACAGGTGGATGTACAGCAGGTAGCTGATGTGGGGGGAGGGGGGCATGGCTGGCTGTGGTGCAGGGTCATGTACTACATGCACATGCACACACTAGAGCCCCTAGCCATTAGCATCTCATGGGGTGGCACTAGCAAGCAGGAAAAACCCAAGAGGAAGCAGGATGAAGCCCAACACTCTCATCCCTACCCACCTGACTGGTCATACTGTGCTTCTGCATTATATGAGCTGGAATGGGCAGTGGAAAGAAATAACCCAAATAGATGGTATCTGGAGGCAGAAGTAAGCATCAGAGAAAGTTTGTGAAGGGGCTAGGAGCTGCTGTGTGTGGGATGATAGCACACAGTGGTAGAGCACTAAGCCAGTAGTTGAGTGGGGCCTGGGTCCGATCCCTAGTGAAGAACATTTTTTAGCAGAGTGAATCCAGGGCAGCTTGAGTCTGTTTGCAGATGACACTAAATTCTGTGGTAGGGATGACAGCATGGAGAGGATAAGGGAATTGCAGAGACCTGCAATGGCTGGAAAATTGGTCTGAAGTCTGGAAACTGAAATTCAATGCCAAGAAGTGCAAAGTGATGCACTTAGGGAATAAAATCCCAGAACAGAGTATTGGATGGTAGGGGTTAAGATGGACACAACATCAGAAGAAGGGTCTAGGAGACATCATTAGTGACTCCCTTTATCAAACCAGCCAATGTAACAAGGCCGGCTTCAGCAAGGCTAACAGGATGCTAGGGTGCAACAGGAGAGGGTTCTACAGTAGAGAGCAGGAGGTATGGTGTGATAGGCCTAACATATCCTATCACTATTTAAGAAATTAGAAATACAGAAAGGAAAGGCTGCGCCTCATGGGCAAACCACTCCAGCTGTAGTAAATCCTCCAATAACCCACACCCCCTCATGGCTTATTGCTTAAATAATTACTTGCTGAAGGCACTGAAGGATGGAACTTTGACTCCCATACTTTCTTCATAGAGACTTCGGACTTGCCATTCAGTATCTCAGAAAGGTTCCACATTGCTGTGATACTCCAATCTTTTATTTATTTTATTTTGCTGGTTCTTCAAATAAATACATGCCTACTGCAGTTTTCTCGAGATTTACTTAATGTGTGCTTCCTTAACTCCCATGCCGTGACATACTGTTACCACCGTATAGGTCGCTGGTGAGGCCACACCTGGATTACTGTGTGTATCAAATTCTGGAGTCCCCGCCTAAAAAGTACTCAGTTCTGAAATCCCCAAATACTGTAAAAGAGGACAGAGACAGGCTAAAAAAGGTACGACACAGAGTGACCAAGATGGTTCAGGGCCAGGCGGGCATATCCCATGAGGATCAGTTAAGGGTGCTTAACACATAATCACTCAAAACCAGATGAGAGAAGGGGATATGATAAAGACCTTCAAGTTCCTGAAATGAATTAACAAGGTAAACTGTGTGCTGGCCTAGTGGCATGGATGGCTGAGGTGCTCTGCATCTTACCTCTTACCATGCTGGCAACCTGAGTTCAGAAACGAGCTGGGGTTGCCAGCGGTCAGCCAGGGTGGAGGGAGGAGAGGATTGAGTGTCTGGAGGACTGCTCTCCTCTCCTGGTGTTGGGAGATCTGCCATCTCGGCCCTTGGCTGCCCCCAGGATGAGGTCCAGGGGTAGCACTGGTGTCTGAGCGTCAGGATGGGAGAGGCTATGGTTCCATGGTGTGTTCATGCCTTCACACATGCATGCTTATGTGCTGCCATGGTAGGGGACCCAGGGAGAAAATGGAAAAGAAATGCAGACTTGGGCTGCGTGAAGTTTCACCTGCCCTGACTTGCACTACCACCCTGACCATCGATCCCCACTTGATAATGAACATACAGGTGGGAAGAAGGCTGCTCTCACCTTCCTAATCCCGCCATGGGGGGCAAAGCCATACAAGCCACTGGATCCAGATGAGTACCAGGGAAGGCTTTGGCTGGTCAAGGGTGGGACGGACTGGAACTGAGTAGGCCTGCTTAAATCAGCCAGGGAGCAAAGCAATATGGGGGAAAAACACAAAAAAACAAGTTGAAGGGTGAAGAGCTATTTACCAAGAACAGAGAAGCTAGGACACGTGGTCATGAGTGGATGTTAATGGGGGAAGGTTTAAAAAGGATGTGGGGAAGTATTATTTTACAGACAGCATGGTAGAGCCACGGAATAGTCTGCTGGCAGAGGTGATGAGTGCCAAAACCATAAACGGCTTCACCACACAGCTGGGATAGAGTCATTGGTAAAGTAAGCTATGCAGTGGGAAGAGGGAGTTGGATGCACAAAGAACAAAAGGAGGAATAGTGTAAGCGAAGACCACACAGAGACAGTAGGTCACAAGGTGTGAAGGGGTAGTATGGACTGACTGGATGGACCATCAGTCTTTTTCTGCCATCATCATCTATGTTTCTTTAACTGCTGATAGGGGCAGCAGTGGCAACAGGTATGAAAAAAGAATATGAACAACAATACAAAAAATCTTCCATTTCAGAATCAGTCATCTCAGACTGCTCTCTTCTCCAGTGCTCAGCCAGTGCCTCCACCACCCATGCCTCTCCACTGCCCATCTTTCTGTATCGACCCGGTCAAAGAAACAATAAACCTAGCCTACAGACACCATCTGAAGCTTTGCTGGCAATACCATTCTGTGGCTTATAGAGGCCTTCCAATGGGTCCTGCGGATTTTGTTGAACATCTTCTTTCACTGTTGTGTTGCATAACTGATACCTGGGAATAAACTGATCTGTTGATCATCAGACAGTAGCGGACTTTTCAAGTAGGCCAAGTTAAGGAGCCTGTCCCTGGTACCCACATGATCAGTAACCATTAACACAGTTTAAAGTGCTTTACCTTCCTTGGCCCTGCCACATGGTGTGATACTGTTAAACCTTCTGCAGCATGAGGGCCCATTTCTCTTTTTCCTCTTTCATGCATTAGCCAGCCATTCCCTTATAAATATGGGAAGATGCTTTCCCTTGATCCCTCCAGACAGTTCCAGGATCTGAATATCAAGGCCCTCACATGATTTTCAAGTATTCTGAGGCTTGATCGGAGATGATTGTTCTCTTTTACCAGTATGGATGCTATGCCCATGGCTGCACCCGCATGAATGCAGACACAGCTCATCTCTGTCTGCACTCCATTTACTAGTGTCTCAGACTCTGGACTAGTTTGCCTGCCTTTAATCCCAAACTAGCGTTGGTCTGAGAATTGCCACTGAAGTGATCAAATGTTGAATCTTCAGCGTCAAGGACTTGAAAGTTTTGACTCACCCAGTTTATGCTATGGGCCTGCAGCAGACTTTGTGGCAGTGCTCCTGGTTTGATTTTTACTTTTTGCTTAGTCAGTTCCTGCTTGATCTCTTTGTGGCTTGCACAATCATGATCCAAATACTTACAACAGTAAAATAAAAGTCTGGACCAAAAACTGTGTGTCTTATTTCTTGTTACTTGGATACTTGCATAGGTTAGGAGTAGGGAGAAATGTACCTGATGGTATTACGAGTCTACTTCCCCACTACTCAGTACTGTCATATATGCCTTCCCATCCATTTCCTTATCTATTCCACAAGCTCAGTATCCTCTATGTAAAGAAAGCCCATCTTTTAGATGTCCTGTATGGTTGAATCCTGATTTGTTTCTTATGTCCCCTATGATCATGTTTGTTTCATATCAAAACCCATATCTGCCATTAAGAAATTGAGAATCAGGTCACCCCTAACCCTTCTGTCCAAGCTATGCAGCCCCAGATGTTCCAATCTGGTTTTGTAACTTTCGTTCTTCTGTCCCCGTACCCCTTTGGTATATTTTCTTTGGACTGTCCCCATAACATTCTTTTCACCCCTTAAATGGGGGAAACAAAACTGGGAGCAACAGTCCAGATGTGGTCTAGCCAATGACTGATGGATAGGTATCATAGCCTCCTTCTGAAGACATACAAAGCTTTTCTTGGCACATCTGAGAATCCTGTTTGCCATAGCAACTGCCAGTTTGTTACTATTTTTGAAGGTAACATTGGCTTGTACCACCACTTCAAAATCTCCCTCCTCCTGTACTGATTTCAGTTCCCATCCGCCTAGCCTGTATATAGTACAGGGATTGTTGCTACGTATGTGCAGTACCACACATTGGTCTTCATTAACCTGCATCCCCCACTCTCTAGCCCATATGTCCAATCTGTCTAAATCCAACTGGATATGACTTGTATTATCATCAACATTTGTCAGTACTAGGCCCCCAATGTTAGTATCATCTGCAAATGTATTGACATGTCCTGTGAGACTGTGGTGCATGTCCTCAACATACAGAGTAAACAGGATCGGTCCCAAGACTGAACCCTGTGGGACCCCACTAGTAGGTGGGATGCATTTTGAAAACACACCTTTTATCCTTACTTTGTTTCCTGTCATGTAACCAGTTCTGGACCCAAATCACTGCAGTATAATCTATTTCCACGTTGCTTAGTTTTCTAATCAGTTTTGAATGTGGGACTTTGTCAAAAGCTTTACTAAGAGCAAGTATATTATGTCGCTAGGGATGTTTTGATCTAGTAGCTCACTGATAGGTTCACAAAATGATATTAAATTAGTAACGTATGAGTGCCACTGTGTAAAACAGTGCTGTGTCTCATTGATTGCCCCCTCAGTGCCTAATGTGTCTGTCATGCAGTCCTTCAGTATTGATTCTATAACCTTCAGCTGTTAGACTAATAGGCCTGCAGTTTTGTATCAGGAGCTTGTTACCCTTTTTATGTTGGCTTGCACGCAAGTGCAAGCAACATAGTGGCACCATATGGGTTTTAGAGGTGTGCCACCGCTCTGCCAATGCCCTGTTCCATTTTGTAGGTGGGACCACTCAGCACCAATAAATAGCCGAGCTGTTTATGACAGCACTTTAGATGCAATGGCATGCAGTTGAAAGGAAACCACTGCAATTTGCATACAGCCCACGTCAGCAAGCAGCAGCTGTCGTCAGCCGCCTCTCCGTCCTCAGGAAAGCCGATGGGGGTGCCCAATCCCCCTATCGGTATGCCTGCTCCCCAGTTGATTTGCCAATAGGGTAGCCTAATCCCCATCGGTATGATGCGCCTCCCCATCTATTGTGTGCCGAGGGGGTGCCCAATCCCTCTCAGCTCAAGCACCCCCCCACACTGTATGCCCAACGGGGTGCCCAGTCCCTGTCAGCTCCACTCCCCCCCCCACAAACATCCAGGTAGCACAATGGGAGCTCACACCAGCATGCCAAAAGTCCCGCGTCTCTTTTTTTCTTTTTTTATAAACCCTGTAAAAAAAAAAAAAAGAAAACGGTTCCTTGTAGCCTCTCTTGCCCCTTCCCAACCCACACCCACCCTCTGCGCACCCACCTCCCCACCACCCACCCCATACTTACCTCCAGAGCCCGGCACAATGATCTTGGTGGACCGAGAACACATCTGCATTCTTCAAAGCAGACAGCAAACTGAAAAATGTCAGTAAGCTGTATAATGGTATAAATGTGTTTTTTTCAACTTTGGTGCATATCTAGGCCATTTTGGGGAATTTTGGTACCACATTTTCAACATGGGGTTCTTGGGACCCCACCTCATGAATTCAGTCACTGTCATCTCGTTATTTGGTCCAGAAAGGTGATTTCGCTGTCACTGCACAGAATCACTTTTTGGGACTGATTAACAAAATGACAATATCACTGTTCATGAGACGGTCTCTAAAGCCTATGTTGCAAACAATTCAAAAATGACTGTGTTACAAGCATTAATTTAACATAGTTCCATGCACATTAAGTAACTTCATAAATTTGTAATATTTTCACTCAGATTTTCAACATTGCCATTTTTTCACACCTCATTATGAACAGCACAGCTGCCATTTTTTACATCCTGGCTGAAATGTGTTTTCGTACTTATGGCACGGAATTGCACCGTCGCTGTGGAAAATCAATGTTCGGGACAGACTGAGAAAGTCACAGTGCCACTGTTCATGAGGAGAGGTTCAAAAATACCCATGTTGAAAATTTGGTGGAAACAATCCAAACAATTATTGTGTTACAGGTGTGCATTGCACAACATTTAGGAGGCAGTATAGCACAGTGGTCTAAGGCTCTAAGCTGCAACTCTGGTGACATCTAGCAGACCAGACCTGGGTTTGAATCCCACAGCTTCCACTTGCATACTGTGTGACCCTGAGCAAGTCACTTAACCTCCTTGTGCTCCCAAGTCACTCCTGTAAAAAAGCTTTCAGCTTAGTGTGCTATACTTGGTTAAAAACAAATAAATAAACGTTGCGCAGTTTCTACACACATTCGTAACTTTTCAAATTTTTCATATTTTTACTCCAGATTTTCAACATTGCCATTTCCGTACAGCTGTCATTTTTCATATCCTGCCAGAAATATGTTTTCACACCTTTGGTGCCAAATGGTGCAGTCATGCAAAACCACCTTTCTGGATTGACTAACGAAATGATAGTGCCATTGTTCATGATGTGGGGTCACAAAAATCCCATTTTACAAATCTGGAGTGAAAATAACAAATGCCTGGGGCTTTACCGTTTCCAGCCATAATGCCCTACTGCGTACAGACTGACACCCAATGGGTGTGATTTGGGATCGTCACCCGTAATACGCACACCATTCTGCCCTCACCCTGCAGCCACTGACAGGCATCAAGGTGTGTCTTGTGGTCATCAGGCCCAGCGTTCACCCCATTCTCCTGTACCACACCCACTTCAGCATATTTCCTTATGAAATGGGATGAGTGTAAGGCTTGAAGACCCCAAAGTACACCGCAACACCTGTCAGTGTCTGCAGGGTAGTGTGAGATGAAATGGTATAAGCGTTATGCCCGATGATCCAAAGGCACACCCCCAATGCCTGTCGTCTCTGCAGGGTGGGGGTGGGGTTGACGTCAGTTCAGTACTTCACTGACATTCCTATTATGCATGCCTCTAACTCCTGCACTACCAATGCCAGTGCCAGCAAGCCAACATTTGGCGTTGACAAATGCTTGTTAAAGACGGGGGCGATAATTGCTTCCCGGCGCTCGCTCCTCTGCAACTATACTGATAATGAAAGATGATTTAAAGAGATAACTTAGTGGGGCTGATAAGTTGTTCTGCTAAGTCCTTTAACAGGCCGTGGTGTATACTTTCTGCACTAGGTGATTTGTGTAGGCAGAGTTTGCACAGTTTAGTTTGAATTGCTTCTATATTATCTAGGTTGTGTGTGAATTGATCCTTGCTAAGGATGGGGTTATTGTTGATTATCCTCTTGCTACTTCTTAGAGTAATGCCAGTATTTCAAGCCTCTACTTAATCTCTTCCTCATGATTTAGTGGCTAAAATTAATTAACAGAAGAGAACCACCATAAATACAAGTTCTTCTCAAATACATGAAACTCACTTACAGTATTTTTTAAAACAAAATGGGTAAAATAATGGAGAGAACCAATGCTACATATTTATCTCTGTATTTCTCCAAAGGAGTAATCCCAGCCACCATTAGCATGTCTTGTCCATACCCCATTTCTGTGAGTTGATCACAGACATCATGTTTAACATACTGTATCATGGCCTTTTTGTAATTAAAATCGCTATTGAAATAATAATGTATTCATGACCTCATTAAAACAACTCCTGCTGTGTAACTGCTTATGTAAGTTTAAAAAAAATATGCATTTATATCTCTCCGCTTCAGGTGGTCCAGTGAAAATTAGCACTGTGATTATAGACTTGCCAATTTGTTTTTAAAAAACACATATTACATTCATATGTATTCCCTATCAGGAATTAGTATGCATACAGTACCTTGGTGTTAAATTATCTTTCCTACCACTATTTTAAGTTCTGTTAACAAGTTTTCCTCTGTACCTAAACATAAAAGAAAATTACACAGAATGTAACAACATCCTAATATCATGCTCATAATGCTGTATTATAACTTTTCAAATGAAATTCTCACATGGAGTTAAATCTCCTTCTTATCTCTCCCCTGTGCTGTGAATATAATGACAAGCCTTTGAGTTATTCACGCATAACTTTTCATCAATACCCAGTTTTTAACTTATGTGATGTAAGTTTTATGTTTTGTACTTAAGTCTTGGAATGAAAATTGATACAGGTTCATGTTGAAAATGGGATTATCTCCCAATGATGTATTAATAACTAACCTGTTTAAAAATAAACTTTTCTACAGTTATATTATTGAAATCATGATTAAGCTCTCTTTCAAAACCCATCGATTAGGCACTACTCACTTGAAGAGTTGGAGGCTCACCTTTCTGTGTCCCGCATGCTGTCCTTCTGCCATTTTACAAGGGGACCATTCCTTCTTGTCCTTCCTCTTTTATAGGACAAGTTCTGGCAACCGTTTAACCGGGAAGGTGGTTTGGATCAAATTACCTGTTTTCAGCCACTCCTGGAGGATGGGGAACAACAGTAGCAAGACAATAAAGTATACAGTGCATTATGTAGTACATAATATAAATGTATACAATTATTACAAACAGTAACAATTACATTCAGATCTATGATCTTATTTACATCAATCATTTTACATATTGACAATCACAAAATAAATTTGATCACAGACTCTCCCTCAGACTTCTGTTAAACACTGGACACTTCTCAAGTTGGTCTAGATGCTGTTGAGCAAGCTGATTTATGAGCCTTGATCTGTAACAAGAAACAAGAAAAAGGATCCTTCTGCAACTTTTGTTTTGGAAAATTTCTCCTCATACTGTTTCATGCAGGAACTACGCAGGGATTTAGTTTTATTGGACAGACAATTTTTTTATAGATTCTCTGTACTGAGGATATAACTTTTGCTTGTGCACACAAATCACAATGGTGAGCTTGTTTGGGTAAACTGGTGATGAACCTGCATATATTATTAAATGTAACTATGTATTTCGTCAAAACACTATCTGGGGTGCCATATAATAAAATCAAGTAGTACGCTAAAGCAGGGAGAAAAACCTATTTGGCAATAAACTCTCAGACTTCCATGGCCAAACTGAACTGATTTCTGTAGAGGAAATCCAGTTTCCCATTTACTTTGCCAGCAACCTTGTTTATGTGATCCTGAAATGACAGAGTTTGATTCACTAATATACCTAAATAATTACAATTTTTGATTGCATGAAGTGGTACATTGCCAGACCCGATGATATTTAAGTCACAGACATTTATGTCTTAGTAAGTACAGTAAGTAAGTAAGTACACATTTATTTATCAGATGCCTATTCCTAGGGCTCAGAGCACCATTCAATAATAAAATCAACAAATGCAGTTAGTAAAACAAACAAAATAACAAATGTCAGTAAATAATCAGATAACACTGTAAATATGTGCACAAATGCAATTTTGTCTTAAAATAACAAAAATCCAGGTGGCATCAAAACAGTAGCTTACTAAGAATGCCTAAAAGCTTCCTGAAACAGGAACAACTTTAGGCCCCTTTTAAAGGCCTCCACCAAGTCAGCCTCCTGAAGAGATTGAGGAAGCCTATTCCATGGGGCAGATCTTGTGTGCATGAATGCTTGATCACCTGAAAACGTTAGCCTGGTTAGGAGGCCCACCTCAAAGGAGCAGAGGGGGCAAGAGGTCTAGTAAGGAGTCATGAGACCTTACAGGTAGCCAGGATACAGTCTGTATAGGGCCTTATAGGTCAGCAAACTGACCTTGAAGATGATACGCCAGTTCACCGGCCAGTGCAGTTTGCGCAAGACCGGGGTTGTATGGCAAGACATAGGAAGGTCTATCAGTAACCTAGTCACAGCATTCTGCACCAGCTGCAGACATCATAGCACATCTCCACTCACCCTGAGATATAGAATGTTACAATAGTCAAGCCTGAATTTGACAAAGGCATGTACCAGTTGTACTGTTCTCTATAGTTTACCTTCAAGCAAGACCACTGGAGTCACATCTTCTTTTATAGCAATTTATTAACTTAACTGAGTGTCCTTGCTTCCAGAATTGCTCTTTGTCTGTCCCATTAGGGCATCAAATGTTCCTGCTACTTTCAAGGGTGAGTTGGAATCATAAGAATAAATATTTGATTTGACTTTTGCCAGCTTAGGGCTAGTCTCTAGATTGTTGTAAGTGTCCTTGTTCATAATGGTTGACTGACGCACCAGAATCAACAGTAAACTGTAGTTTGGTATTACTGTAGCTGCCTGTCACTGTATCATTTGCTTTACATGATGTCACAAACACATCATTTTCTGTGGGCTCTTCTTGTTCTGCAAACCTGATTTTACTGCTGACTCCTTGACCACTTTGCATCTTAAAGAGTCGCTGCTAATGAAGTGCAGTGTTGTTAAGCATTCCATAACAGCAAAGTGATAATGTGTGCCACACTTTCGACATATTTGTCCCTTTGCTGGGCAGTTGCCTTCATGAGAATAGTTCCTCCCACACTTATAACAGTGGGATGCAGACTCAAAGTGAGGCCTGCAGTTTTCTGTCAGACTTTGCGCACTAGATTTTGTTCCATGCCTTGTTCGATAGTTTTAGCTTGACAATTGGAGATTTTCAATGTCCTTGCCATATTTAAGAGTTCATTCAGAGAGTGATCTTCCCCTTAATGCTGTTCTGATTGAGGAAGAATTGGATTGAACAATGATCTGTGTTTTGATCTCACTCTCCATGTCTGCAAAATTGCAGGCGCGTGCCAGATCCTATAAATGAGCAGCATACACATCCATGGATTCACTTGTTAGCTGTTTAGCTGTCCAAAATTTGTATCCCTCAAATTCACTATTTTGCTAAGGATTAAAGTAGTCAGACAGAGACCTTTTGCAAGAATCATAGTCTCGGGTTGCACTAGCAGGGAGTGAATCATGTATCATGCACCTCACTGCCTGCACAATGGAGTAGTAAGGCTTTTTGGTCTTTTTGTGCCAGTGATGTTCATTGTAATCATAAAGTTTTCAAACTGGTCTATCCATTTCCTCCAGTTGTAGACAAGGTTGTTCATATCTAAAATATCAAATTTGGGAAAGGCCTGTAACACGTCTACCATTTTGTCCAAGTGCTTTTACTGTTTTGCTTGTGGATGCATTCAGTTTATTACTGTATCAGTGGTTGAATTATGCACTTCTATATATTTTGTTTACCTGTAGTAACCGCTATCTTTGACAGTCCTAAACTGAGGCAGGGTAATCAAAACAGTTTTACCTTTGTGAAGCCATATATAACAGCAGCCCAGCAGGTCTTCCTTTTGACTTTCACTCTACGGAACACTTATTTGATACCAGCTGGCAGTTATGTAGGCAAGGCTGCATGCAGGATCTGTTGACCTGGAGCGCTGGGATTTTCCTAATAGGTTTTGTAGCTTATGCACTTGTCCTCATCACACGTTGTGCTGTTCTTTGTAGTTTACCTCCAAACAAGACCACTGAAGTCATGTCTTCTTTTATAAGACTTTATTAACTTAACCAAGTGTCCCTGCTTCAAGCACTGCTCACTCCAGATGCTCTGTCTGCCCCTAGCTTACGGCACTCCTACAAGCTACATCCTATGTCTCACATGTTACCAAAGGTGCTGCCATTATGAATAATAATGAGTTCAGTTTAAGGAGACAGAATCACATTTCTCTAAACATTACACCAGTGATAGCAAGTCTTCCGGGGGGGATTCAAGGCTTTAAACTGGGCAGTGTTTCTGAGATGGTAAAAAACACTTCAGACTACAGCCGGCACCTGAGCTTTAAATGTTAACTTCTCATCTGGAGTGACTCCCAGAATCTTCACCTTAGCAGAGGTTACCAAACTAGAGGAGTCAAGCACTAGGGCCACCACCTGCTTGGTGATCTCTGCGCCCCACAGGCGACCAGGCTCAATCATCAGTACCTCCATCTTGTCTGGGTTAAGTCTGAGCCAGCTTGATAACATCCAGTTCTGAATCTCGGCAGCGCACAAACTTAGCACCTTGACTGTGTATGGTGTCCAGGGTGTAGAAGACAAATATATTGGGTGTCATTGGCATAGCATGAAAACCCAGACTACGGTCTAATGATCCCTCCTAAGGGCAGCATGTACACCATAAACAGCATGGGAGAGAAGATCAAACTTTGAGGCATGCCACAAAGCAGAGGCTTCAGGAGTGAGGAGAAATTCCCCATCACCACTTATCTCTGAAGAAGGACTCAAACCAACCAATGACAGTGCTGGTGAGTCCACATTGCTCCTGAACTGCTCCAACAGCAACACATGGTCCATGGTGTCAGAAACGAAAGGGAGATCAAGAAGTACGAGAACTGACCACTCTCCTCTTTCTCTCACCCTAGGAAGGTCATTATGCACCCTGATCAATACAGTCTCACTGTGCTTTGACCTAAACCTTGACTGGAGAAGTTCATAGATGTAAGAAGCCATGAGGTGTTCCTCAAGATGTAGTACCACTGTCTTCTCAATAACATTCCCCAGAAAAGGGAGGTTAGAGGCAAGTCTATAATTCACAAAGCAGTCCAGGTCCACAGTTTCTTAAGGAGTGGCCTGACCAGCACTGCTTTCAATGCACTGGGAAGGTCCCCCTCAGAAAGGGAACACTGACTGGCTCAGTGAACACTGGACACAAAAAACCCTACGCACCCCACCACAGGGCACGTCTGGCCTGGGTCCAGCTCATGGAAGGTGGGCCATAGCTCTGAGATAACCCTACAGACTTCAGCCACTGAAACGAGCTTAAACTCTTCCCAGATCAGTGAAGGGACCCCTTTTCACTACCAGCACAAACATGCCAGATTGCAACAGCCCGGTCAGAGAAATTCCAGACCAAACTGAACAAAATGAAGAAACCCTGTCAGAGAAAAGATGAAGAAAACCCTGTCAGAGAAAAATTGAGCAAACTCTTCACAACGTATGGATAAATCTGCTTTTACCAGTTGCAGACAGATTGGATGAAGTAGTCTGTCTACTGTCCAGAGGAGCTGAGCTGGTTGATTTCTCTCTGTCATAAAATCCCTGGATAGAAATGCTGCCTTCTTATGGGAAATTGCCCTTTGATATTCATCATAGTGAGTCCTGAAAGCTAATCTGTCCTCATCAGTCCACAACTTCCTCCAACAATGTTCTAACCTCCGACCCTCAGACTTCAACTCCTTGTGCTACCTGTTGAACCATGGGGATCTCAAGCACAAAGTCCTGTGTCATATATGAACTGATGCAACTGTAGTGAAGGTCAAGGTAATAGCCCTATTATAGGCCACCACTGCCTCCACCAATCTTCTTGCACAAGCAGCCATCATTCCCAATAGATCAATCACCACCTGGAGTTCTTCTCAGGAGAACCCCTTCAAAGAGCAGTAGTGAATCATCTCCACAGGGGGTGCACTACAAGGAGGGCTCTGAGTGAGAACTGCACCGTACAATGATCCAGCCAACTGACCAGAACAATCTCAAGATCATTTAAGTCGAGTCCCAGTGAGAAGATTAGGTCTAAGTCATGACCATGTTGATGGGTTATAGAGGTAACTACCTCTACTAGGCCAAGAGATTCCATCAACTGGAGGAAATCCTGACCAAACTGTGAGAGTTCATCATTGAGCCAGGCATTGAAATTATCCAGAACCAACTATCTGGGTGACTCCAACATCCCCTTGGCGATGAAGTCCACAATTTCCTGCAGGAATTCTCTCTTATACACTCGAGGACAATACACAAGAAGAATCCTGTCTTTGTCTTGCCCTGAACATCATTATTTTTGTCTTTCTCATTCAGTATAAGTTTGCTTCCTAGGAACCAGTTTTGTAGCTTATCATAGGTGCCCTTCAGGCTTCCTTCAGGCTGCCCTGTTTTCCTGGCACAGTACTGTGCCATATCATCAGTGTTCATAATAGTTGACACTTCACTGCAGACAGCCGGCAAATCATTAACAAAAATTAATAACAGGAGTAGACCTAGAATGAAATCCTGATGGACACCTATGTGATATCCACTCCTGGACATATACAGTACCTGGGACAAGGCTGATATGTTTATAGCCACAATACATACACGGGCAGAGTTATTTGTGAACAGGTTCCCAATATCGTGGTGAGTCAAGTCAGTAAGAGACTGGGAGAAGCACCCTTGACATAGCTCCCCACCTATATATCCACCACCCTCAGTCCCACCAATGCTATTTTAATAGGTCATTGGGCATGATGAGGAAAGCAAGTTGAGAGATGCAGTAATATAGTCTCAAATTGGGGAGAGCCCCATCATCCACTGCCAGGGAGAACCGTAGGTTTGTTCTTTTTACATGGGTGGGTTTGCTATGCTATAGAACTCTATGGATAATTAAGTCTAGGGATTAAAAGGGTGCACCTGGTATTTTCATAGGAAGGATTTGAAACAAATACAGGCACTTGAGCAGAGTAAACATTTTGATCTCATAATCTGTCCCAGTAGGGATAGGGGTAGAAATCCCCACTTTTCACACAGTTTCAGTGCCTGAAGTAGGGGTTTCTTGTTACTCTTGTACACTGTTGCCAAGGAAGAGATAATTCAGACCCTCAGGTACTTGATACTGTTCACCACCACCAAGCCGAGCAGATTACTGATCAAGTACTCTGTCCAATTTAGCCACAGGAAGTTTTTCACTTTTTCCCCAATTTACATTATGACCACAAAGGGTCCCATATTCCTTCAATAAAGTATGCACTTCTGGAAAATCATCTTTGTATTTAGGAGGTATATAAGTATGTCGTCTGGCAATTTAAGTTCAGCTCCCCCCCTCCCTCTTCCAAGCTCCAAATACAAGGGTTTCCCTGGGCTACCACTGTCAGGGGCTCAAGAGCTAGTATATAAACAAGTGGGGACAATAAGCAGCCCTCGCGGGTATCCCTAATCAAGGGGAACAGCACAGTTAATAAAATTTGAGCAGCAGGGAAATGACACAGAGTGCCAACCCAACATATTATTTGCTCACCTAGATGAAATCTATGCAAGGTCTTGACTATGTTGCCCCACTCAACGAGGTCAAAGGCCTTCTCCGCATCCAGATCAAGGACCACCACCCTATGTTTTGTAGAGGTTCTCACCTACAGTTGAATGATATTTAAAGCATGTCTTACATTTGATTTACCCTGGCTCCCCTTCACAAAACTTGAATGACCAGGTGAATAACCTCCAGCAAGACAGGCTCAAGTCATGTGTCAATAACTTTAGCCCCAATTCTATAGTCAGCAGTGAGTAGAGAGCACATAGGGTGGGGTCCTTTTCCGGTCTGGGGAGGATTGTGATGGTTGCAGACTGTGTGTGGAGGGGGGCATGAGACCAGAATTTAAGCTTTCCTGGACCATACTGAAAAGCAGGTCACTTTTTGTAGGTCCCAACTAAAGGTTTAAATAAACAGTCAAAAGGTAGGCTGTCAGGCTCAGGTGCCTCCCCATCTCTGAGTGCACACATGACTCCTTCTGGCTCATTTTTAAATAAAGGTTGCTTGAGGGACTTTCTCATGCCTGATTCAATGGGCACAACTGGTACCTTGTCAAAGCACACATGGTATTGGGCAGGCTTGGATGATACCTCTGTAGTGTAGAGCTTCTTATAAAAATTGCAGAAGGCTCACCTATTGTAACCTTATCAGAGATGAGTATGCCCTCCAGTTTCTGGATTTGATCTGTAGTCCTGGCACTTTCACGGCTCTTAAGTTGCCAAGTGAGGAGTTTCCCTTCCCTATCCCCACAGAAGTACTGACCTGCATGTCCCAACAGAATCACTCCCTCCAATGCTGCACTGCTGATAGTATTAAATTTCCATTTAACCCTTTGTAACCTGCAGTGTAGTGCTAAATTGGGATTTGCCAAATGGTCTTCCTCAGTTTGCTGTTTTACCTTCTAAGTACTCAACTGCACCATGCTAGATTTTTCATGAATGCTTACAAAGGACATTATTAGCCTTCTCAGGTACACCTTAAGTGCCTCCCACCAAGTGGTGTGAGTAGTATCCCCTCTTTGTTTTTCTCCAGGAACTCTTTTATCCCTTTAGAGATACCGTACTGAAATCCCTTTTCCCACAGGGTGTATGTTCCAAGATCATTGGGGGGGGGGGTTGCAGTGAGGGACAGGCACAGCACCAATCGGCCATTGTCAGAGAACAGCATTGATTTGTATGACATCGAGACCATATCTGAGACCAAGGATGAGGAGGCTAGTAATCTATCAGTCAGTGCATAGAAGGTGTGCGAGTGTGTGTAGAAGTTGGGTTCTCAACTATATGGCCGTTCCTTTAGATTTAGCACTGTAGCACAAGCTCTTCCAGGTTCCCCTCCAACACTCAGCTATGCATGCCACTTTGGCCTTGGTCATGTGCATTTCCTGGAGGAGAGGCACATTGGTATGCATTTTCTTAACCCTCCTTAAGGCCTTCTTATGCTTGATGACATTTTTGAGGCTGCTGACATTCCAAGATACCACCCTAATTCTTTCAACCATTGTCTGTATAGCAAATTGTGCCCCACATCAACTTCCAAGAATCAAAACACACAAGTATACACTGTATGTACAACAGATCAATAGTTATCCTATCCATTCCATCATATAATTGAGCCTCAGAAATGACACAAGTTTCTAACAAACATTTCCCCCCTTTATTTATTTAGTTTTTGTTAACCGGGTAGGTGCACTAGCCAGCAAGTGACTATTTTCAGGCACGACCCGGAAGGTACAATTACAATACAAGTAGAACGGTGCAGTTTATACAGTACAAGTACAGGTACATAGATACAAGCATACAATTTTTTATAAGTAAGCAGAGGGTACTGGAGGAAGGACAGATTTTGGATTAGATTTGGGGAAACTGATGGGGGATGTGGGCAGGAAGGGTGAGTGCACAGCTCAAGGTAGTTGGAAGGTGGGGCTGGAACCAAGGTAAGAAACTCTGCCAACTGTTTTGGCTAAGAATCTTAGGAGAGTGTAGGTGGGACAGCAAAAAGGATTACGGCTTTTGCAGCAGGAGGCAGAGTCTATAACTGGCTCATGGAACCGATTCCCGCATGAGAGGCTCAGGGTGGGGGGGCCAGGAGTAGGCTGGCCGGGCGATGGGTAGGAAAGAAAGTGTATAGACTACAGGGGCTGGAGACAGGGAAGGGTAGGATTACATAGAGTTGTGCTGCTAACGGCAGGAGCAGGCGGAGTATGGCTGGATGCGGGGAAAACATGGAACAGCAACGAGTCACGGGAACCTTGGGTCGGAATGAAAGGCAGGGGCCCGGCTGGAGGGAGCCCAAGCTGGGCAGGGTTGGCATTCTGGATGAGCGAGGGTTTCCAAAGCTAGACTGGTTTGTTCACGAGCGCGGTGACCTGCGAGGAGGTCGATATAGGGGGGAAGGCTGAAAACCGGTGTCAAGGAAGGGATCAGGGAAGCGGGAAGATACGGCATTAGCGGTAGAATGCTGCAGTCGGTGTCCGGGCTTATGGAACTGTAAGCCGGCAGGGAAAGTAGGGGGACTCGGTCACCAGGGGGAGAGTTACGGCTACATACAGCTTTAGCGAGAAAAGGTGCGGTAGCGACCCAGTGCTGCGGAACTGATAGCCGGCAAGAAATACCAGGGGTAGTCGTGTGGGGGGGAGGGAAGATGAGGAGAGACCAGTACCAGTTTTCAATAAATACATACGTCAAAAGATTAGTGCAAAACAGCAGGATTTTTCAATACATACGTCAAAAGATTAGTGCAAACAGCAGGATGGGAAAGCAGGTACCACAATCATATAGTAATTGGCAATTGTTACACACAACGATTGTAATAATAAGGTGAATGAAGACATTTGTAATACATAACACAGTAAGTAAAATGGTAATTGTCATAACACAAGGTTAAGAAAGGTAGAGTGATAGAGGCATATATAATACATCAGACAGTAGAGCCATATAAGTTTCTTTGTGATCATAAAAGAAAGTGCAAGCAGTCCAAATGACCAGTATGCAAGGCATCAAGTAGGGTGTAGGTAGATGAATGGGCATGTAGATAGGAGGAGGGAGAGGTAACATGAAGAAAAGATTTAGGTAGGATCAAAACAGGCACATTTATAGAACTGTCGAGTACCTAGAGGCCAGAGGGGCACAGGACCCAAGGCAGCATGGATTCACAGCGGGAAGGTCATGCCAGACGAATCTAATAGATTTCTTTGACTGGGTGACCAAAGTAGTAGATCGGAGAGGGGCTGTGGACATGGCCTACCTAGACTTTAGCAAGGCATTTGACACAGTCCCACACAAAAGATTAATATACAAGTTAGCCAGCCTGGGAGTGGGTCCCAAGATTATAGCCTGGGTAAAGAATTGGCTGAGAATAGACACAGAGGGTAATAGTAAATGGAGTCCACTCTGAAGAAAGGGGGTTACTAGTGGGCACCCAGGGTTCAGTATTAGACCTGTCCTCTTCAATGTCCTTATAAGCAACATTGCAGAGGGACTGGAAGGAAAAGTATGTCTCTTTGCAGATGACACAAAGATCTGCAACAGAGTTGATGCACAAGGTGGGTGGAAAGGATGAGAAGGGACTTGAAGGGTTTGAGGAATGGTCAGATGTATGGCAGCTTAGATTCAATGCTAAGAAGTGCAAGGTAATGCACCTGGGAAACAAAACCCAGGGAAGAGTACAATGGGGGGTGAGATACTAACAACAACAAAAATGGAAAGGGACCTGTGGGTAGTCATATCAGATTACTTAAAGGTGGGCAAGCAATGTGATAGGGCAGTAAGGAGGGCTTGGGGGATACTGGGATGCATAGGGAGAGGCATCACCAGTAGAAAACAGGAAGTTGTTATTACTCTGTACAGACAGACTAGTGAGACCTCATCTGGAGTACTGCGTGCAGTTCTGGAGACCCAGTCTCCGCAAGGACATAGACAGGATGGAAGCTGCCCAGAGGAGGGCAACTAAAATGGTGCAGGGTCTGCACTGGAAGACGTATGAAGAGAGACTAAAGGAGATTAATATGTATAGTCTCGAGGAAAGGAGGGAGAGGGGGGACATGATAGAAACTTTCAAGTACCTCAAGGGAATCAACAATGTCCGAGAGGGTAGCATCGTTCAAAAAAAGAGGTGTGCAAGAACAAGGGGGCACAATTTGAAGATGGGGGGCGGCTCAGAGGTAATGTAAGGAAATATTTTTTCACAGAGAGGGTTGTGGATCCATGGAATGGCCTTCTGGAGGAGGTTGTGGAGTCAAAAACAGTGGTTGAATTCAAGAGTGCATGGGACAGTCATAAGGCAATTCTAGGGGGTGGGGGTAGGAAGAAGTAGGCTGCTGGTTAACTAGGATCTGCAGCTTATCCATCGAGGAAATGGGCAGACTGGGTGGCCAAGCGGTCCTTATCTGCCATCAAATTCTATGTTTCTATACAACACCTCCAGCCCCTCCCTCCCCACCCTATCCCAACAATCATAACTGTAAACAAACTCTCCCCTTCCCCCTCCTCCATCTTGCCAAGCTAAACACAGCGCAGAGCATCTTCCCCTTGAAATATGGAGTTTTTCAAAATCAGTGACTAGGCACCTAATCGACCATCATTAAACAGTAACAGTAAAAATTACAAATCAGCTGAACTTAGAACATCTACCCCTGCTGGAGGTGGTGGGAGAGGAAACAAAGAAAAAAGACCATGCTAAGGCTTCTGCTAAAGCTTCCGTTTGTAAAATAATCACAATCTTGGTTGTCTGATTCAAAAACTTTAATCAAATAGGTAAAAATGCTGGGAGCAGGGCTGGTCCAATGTCGTTAAGGGTTGTGGCGCTGGACGCCACACCTAGCGCCATGCTGGTGACCTGTCTCGGAACGACTCAGGACGCCAGGGTTGGCAGGGTGAGAGGATTGTGCATCCAATGGACTGCCTCTCTCCTGGGGTGGATGTTGGGATGCATCGCTCTGTAGTAGCCTCCGGTGGAGATCAGTGGCACTACCAGAGCGAAGCCAAAGTAGGGGGTGGGATGCGGTGGTCATCAACAGTGCATGTGCATAGACATCATTGCACATTCGTGTCCCAGTAGAACACTTTCCGAGAAAAGAAACCTCCAAACATGAAGGATGATGCCTCTGACGGGGTCCTGCCTGCTTCCCCCCAAACAAAGCAGGTCTCGAGAGACAGGTACGCAAGGGTGATGCGGTCTCTCTCCCCACTGTCCCCTTCTGGGAGGCCCTCCATAGGGGACAAGCCACGGTCCTCCCTGCTTCAGCCGAGATCGTGGCAGAGGCTGGTGGGGTTGGCAGAGCATGAGACCCCGCATAACAGGGCCAATCTGGGGAACTCCCCTGTCATGTCTCAGGGAGATAATGAGAATCTACAAACAAAAAGTGCTGGGAGCAGCACTCACTAACCACGCTGAATGTTTTCGAGTGAACCTTGTGCTCTTTTTCAAGGCATGCATTGAGAAAGAGCATGAGGTTCACTTGAAAATGTTCAGTGTAGTAGGTGAGTGCTGCACTTAACATTTTTAATCATTAAATTAATGGTTTTTGAATCAGACAACCAAGATTGTGGTTATTTTACATGCAAAACCCTTACCACAGTCTTTTTTCTTTGTTTCGTGCATTCCAGTTATGTCCGGGTCTTGGATTATCCTTCTGGTGGCCACCTGTGTTTTGGGAGTGGCAGTAGAGGTACTGTGCTTATAAAGATAACTTCTGTTCAAATTACGCCCTCGTTATCATTGGAAAAGGTTATGAACCAGAGTAACGTAAATGTATAGTACTGGGTAGTTAGTGGGTAATTAGTCAAATAACTGGGGACACAGCATATTGACCCACCCCACCAAATTTGCAAAGCAGTGTCAGAAACTGTACCCAATAACTTGCTCTCAAGTTCAAATTGGACATGGCCTGATCCCCACTGGTACCCAATGTAGTCGGGAATAGGCATCATCTTGAAGTCGGAGTGGCCAATCAGTGCGACTCATCGAGAACAAAATGTCATTCAATCTCCTTTCTCGGAGTAGCCAGTCTTGAATCTCTACTATAACATAGCCCTCCCCGTGAGGTCTCATCACAATACATGTGGAGATGAGCAGTAACAGCACCATTATAAATAGCAGCAAGCAATTATCTTCTTGTTCCAAAACTGTCTCAATACAGATACTTTATTACCACATGCTGCTGTGGCCGTAGGGCCTTGCAAGTAATCGTGGGGAGACCTTCTGAAACAGGTCCAGCTTGTGGCAAATATAGTACCTGGTATTGGGAGGTGCATATGGCAGTCTCTCTGTACATGAACCTGTGGTATCATCACAGCGAGAGTTAAAGCCAAGTTTAGATGTCATTACAGGCACCCAGTTACTCGGGGCATCACCTCCCTCCACCTCTGCAGCTTCCCAACTCCCTTCCATGAGGGTATACTAGGTCATGACAACTGAAGCAGTGCACCTCTGGGTCTGGCTATGAACATCACGCAGATATCTTTTTTTTAAAATTTGCATTTTTACAGGTTTTTACCCCCGTTTTCTCCCCATTGTACCTGGGACCCCAGCACATGGTCATGTGTGCTCGTGGAGTACACACACACACCATGGCACTGGCTCTGTCCCTTTTGATGCCCCCTGGCAATTGCCAGGCTCCCCTGTAGCCTGAACTGCCTTCTGTCCTCCACCAGGTGGCAGCCAAGTGACGGGGAAACCTCTCATTCCTTCCCGGGAGAGGAGAGTCACCTCGCGGTAGCTCAATCCTGCTCCTCACCCCCCCATGACCCCCGGCAACCCAGGCTTATTCCTGAACTCAGGTTGCCAGTGTGGCTGTGGGTGTAGCATCCAGCGCCTTAACCCTCAGCGCCACTGGGCCAGCTAGATACCTTTGTTTTTACGTTTTAAGCTGAAGTGTGTCCAGATGCTGCCAAGAGCCCCACAGTGTCACAAGTGAGACCCATCAAGCTTGTTGTAGACATGTGTGGAATCAAGGCCTATGTGTTCAGCATGGGGTGGAGTCAGCCACGATAAAGGGAAACCCAGGACTTAGAGAAGGGAACTGTCACAAACAGCGATTTACAGGTCAGAGTTTCAAGTGGCTGGAGCTGTCATACTGACCGAGTTGCTGCCCTCAGCTGCCACATCCCTGACATTGACAAAGTTCTCTGCCTCTAGCAGGTCAGTGAAGTAACAAGGTGGGTGACCAGGGCTGTTGATATGCAAGTGAAATAGGTGGAGATGAGCAATCTCCAGCCTTCTCTGGTGCAGCTTCTCCTTGACGCTGGTAAAGTGTTGCTACAGTTCTTGTAGGTCGCGGCTATAATCTTGAAAAAATGCATACCTTCTCCTCTGTCATGGTGATCAGTCCATATGCATTGTTGGCCCACAAGACCACTTCTTTATCAAAATATCTTACATATTTTATCAGGAAATGATTTGATCTCTCGCCTGGCTTTGGTCAAGGGCCCATGTAGTGCACAAGCTCTATTTTGAGACTGGCAGCCTCCTGTCCTAGATTCAGTTTGTTTGAGAGTCATTTTTGAATCAGTGGGCTCAGTGTCTTGCCCTCAAGGCCCTCCAGCAGGCTGACCAAAAGGAGGTTGGGGCAGCGGGCCCTGTTTTCGTGATTGTCTGCCCGCTCCTGCACTGCTGTAAAAGATTTCCTCAGGAGGTCCCAGTTCCTGGTTAGATTAGCTTAAAAGCCCTTTATTTCACCTATGCAGTCCTCTGCCTTGTTAAGGCACCCACAGTGTGTGTTAGTGGTTCCAGTGAAACCCATAACAATGTTTGGAATATACAACATCTGTGCTGCTGTGTTTTGGAAACCATCTTTACCTTAATTTTGCAGGTTAACGATCATTAATGGTAAGGCTGCTAGTGACCTGTTTGGATCCTCTGCTCTGGGTTTCTCGCCCAATGCCATTGTGCTTATCCTGGTATAGCCCTCCTGAGGAGTGGGTGTAGTTTTAGCAGTCCCAGCCTGCTCAAATGTGAGTAAACATTGCTGTTTTTGTTGTTTCTGAGTAGCAATGTGTATCATCAATATCAGGACCAGGGAAAACCAGTTAATGCTCAAGGGTGATAACTTCAAAACAAAGCAATGTAGGCACTCCTTCACACAAAGGGTGGTGAATGTTTGGAACAGCCTACCAGAGCAAGTAGTTAACTGTGCAACTTTAAACTCCTTCAGAATTCAATTATTTCCAGGTCGCACCTGGAAACGAGCCTTTCCCAGTTACCAAATTTAAAATAAATAAATAAATAAAATACAAATTAGATAAACATATGAGGCTGCATAACATACAAGGATATAAATGTTGAGCAGTGGGGGTCAGCTTCAAAGGACTTATTGCCTGCTCCTGACCTTTCCTTTCCTTTCTTTTACTGTATTCTTATCGGGGGGCCACCAGACTACCAGGGCCATAGGATCATAAACATCTTACCGGGATCAGGGCGGAGGGGTACCACTTGCACCAGGAAGTAAAATTATCATTTTACCGGTGTTAGGTGAGGGAAGAGGGAGCCACGTGCTGTTTTTGTCTTATTTGGACAACATGCACCAGAGACATGTAGGGGGGGAGAGGTTGGACACTACTGTTCATGTTTGTAAGAGTTCGGAATCATTAAACTGAACTATGCAAACAGCCTATTAGTGCTTCCAAAACCATTTGAATACACCAGTGTACACTGAATGCATGCCAGCCCAACTCATTTGCATGTGCATTTGGTACATTTGTTATGCATTAGCGCTCATGGGCTAACAGTTTAATGCCACACAGACTGTACCTTTTAATGTGGCACTGAGCATGCTAACAGCCTGTGCAGCACACAAGGCACAGTTACCATTGCAATAACTATCTGAATATGGAAACCCTGGAGTGCAAAATTGCCCCTAATTCAAGAAATAAGCTTTTGAAAAAATATTTTGCTTCTTGGCATGTTTCTCACAAGATTGGAACAATAGTAATGTTTTTTTACTTCTAAGAATCACAGCCTGGGGAAAAAAGCAGAAATTGATTTCAATACACGCCCTACAGCATTTCCTTCTTCGGCTCTGGTATCAAAATATGAACTGCATTGAGAGCACAGGTCATTAGTTAACAGTCTCCATTTGTAAAAACACAGACAGACACTCTTTCCCACCCTCATTCCAGCTGACTGTATGTTAGGTACACTCTGCCATTGAAGAAGGTGCACATCCTTATGAGTTGTACGGATGCATTTGCTCAGGTTTCATAAAGGGTGATTCAGCAAGGCAGTTTTATTTTTAGGCACCCTTCCCTGGAGGCACAGGGTACCATAAAAATTTCAAACACAAAGTCAAATAATCAAATAACTAGATCAAAGAGCCGGCCTAGTGGTGCTGAGGGTTTAGGCGCTGGACACCATACCTTGCTCCATGCCAGCGACCTAGGTTAGGAGCGACCTTGGATTGGCAGGAGTTGGCAGGGAAGGGAGAGTATCGAACGTCTGATGGACTGCTCTCCTCTCCTGGGGAATGTTGTCATCCCACTCCTTGGTTAACCCCTGGTGGAGTCAGAGGTTGGGAGACACAGCAGTGTGGAGACATGACGTGCGCATGCCTCCACACATGCACGTTCATGCCACAAGGGGAAGGGGGTGTATGGGGAAGACAAATGGAAAAACACACAGAAAAAAGCAATATGGAAAAAAAAAATTGATCAAAAATAAATAAATGAATGAATAACTAAATAAATAAATATAGAGGATAATGTATGGCTGCCATACACAACAAGCCTGTGTCTGCATCAAGAGGTCAGTATGGCAGTCAGAAACCTCAAGAGCGAAGCTCGAGAGGTTTGCCAGTTGCCATAGAAGACTCGAGATGAAGACACCGGCTTGTTTATGTATGAATGCCCTTACATTATTTTTTACAGTATATCGGTATCCATGCCCATTTCAGACAATCCTCTTACTTCCAGTGAACTGGCAGTTGGGGGGGGGGGCACTTGAGGGTTGGTGGTAGAATCAAATTACAGATTGAACATGTTGCTAACAACCGCAACTGCAGCTGTTTCTTTAAGTTCAAGTTTTAAAGTAGCTGTGTGGTGGCATTCTAAGTTGCTATGCCACAGTAGTGACATCAGTACTGCAGCACAACAACCCTATAGTGTATGGTGGAATGCGGTTGTGTATGGAAATCCATACACCGCAAAAAGTCATTCTGCTTCAGTAGTGATGTCCTCACTAATGCAGAACAACTTTTCATTCTGTGTTAGTGAGGGCATCACAATGCAACAGCCCGCTCCAGCGCCATTCATAGGACGGGGGTAGTTGGCAAGTCCTGTTCGTGAGCTGGCAGGCGGGATGAAGAGCAGTGTGGGTCTCCGGCAGCAGAGAGTGTCTGGAAAATGTAAGTGATCCTGTTTTGGGGCACCATAAACTATATAGAACAGTGTATGGCCTCCCAAACAACTCGGCAACTCTTTCTTCCTTGTGTTTTCTATGACGGGTTAAGGACCTCTGAGCTCGCTCTTTGGAGGTCATCAGTCACAGAAAACACTGGAGAAGAATACCTTGTTGTGTCTGGGAGGCCATACACTATCCTATATATTCTAGGTATGGATTTTCAAGCAGAACAGAATTCCACCATACATACATACATACATACATACATATATATATATATACAGTACATACATAGTTACCAGCCGATTAGGCCAAATGGTCTATCATGTCTGCCAGAACACAGCTCCCTGATAAAATATAGTAGCTGCTCCACCTCCCTTCTTTAACCCAATGTCCCCACTCACCCCCACCCACCCCTTCCGCTCTCCATAACTCCAACCTTCACCAAGCCCTTGTGTCTGTCTCATCCTCTCTTGAACCCAGCTACGGTATTCAGTATTATCAGCTCATCCGGTATTGCAATCCAGGGTTCTACCACCCTCTCCATGAAATAATGACCCCACACCTACCCTCTGTACCATCCTCCTACCAGCTTTAGACTGTGTCTTCTCATAGCCCCCTCCCCCTTCAATTTTAACAGTCCCTCCGCTGCCACCCTGTTGACTTCCTTCAGATATTTGAAGATCTCTGTCATAGCCCCACTTCCCTCCTGTCTTCCAGGGAGTACATGTTCAACTCCCTCAGTCTGTCTTCATATGCCAAGTCCCCAAGCCACAGATCACCTTTGTCACCCTTCTTTGAACCTTCTCCAGCAGTGCAATGTCTCTCTTTAGGCGAGGACGCCAGAACTGAACACAATACTCCATTTGTGGCCTAACCAATGAGTTGTATAGGGGAAAAATAACCTCCCTGCTCTTGGATGATACATCCCTAGATACATCCCACCATAGCATCTTATTCGCCTTAGCTGCTGCCCTCTTGCGCTGCTCAGAATTGTTCCATTTGGCATCAGTCATCACCCCCCCAAATACTTCTCCATCATGGTGACTGCCAATTGAACTCCTCTCAACTGGTAGCTATACCGAGGGTTTCTAATATCCAGCTGCATAGTACTGCATTTACTCACATTAAACCCCAATTGCCATGTACGTGCCCATTCTTCCAACCTCTTTAAGTCATCCTGTAATGCCCTTCTACCATCCTCACTGTCCACCTCTACCCCCACTTTGGCATCATCAGTGAACAGGCTCATCTTACTCCCAATTCCCTCCCTTATGTCTGCAGTGAACAAGTTGAAGAGGATAGGTCCCAAAACTGAACCCTGTGGGACCCCACTGATGACCCTTCTATGAGTCGAGACTGCACCCCCCCACTATCACCCTTTTCTGTCTATTCTCAAGCCAGTTAGCCATCCACCTCACCAAATTTTCACCCATCCCTAGGTTTCTCAGTTTCAGATCAGTATATAGAGGATAATGCCTGAGTAACAGTGGTTAACCATGATGTAATCACCTCAAGCAGTTGCCAGGACAACACAGTAAACCTCGATATCATAGCTTGAGAGGTTAACAGTTGTCACGGCAACTGTGAGAGGTGATTACATCCATGGTTGACCACCGTTACTCAAGCATTGTATTTTGTAGTGTATGGAAAAACTAGCCACTGTGGAGGAAAAATACAGTTTTTCTCAATGTGCATTTTTTCTCCTGCTCGGCTATGAATGCCTCCTGGTTTGAATGTTGAGCAACTGAAGTACTGAAATTAGCCATTGCGTTTTATACTGCAGCTGGTCTTTAACTGTCTGACTGGAATGTGTGTGTTTTGAACAAATGTCCAAGCAGCAGATTACATTTCCTTTCCAAGAATTTTGACAGGTGGTGACATTCTATCCTGTAATCCCATCACTATGACATAGTTAACAGAGGTTTACAGCCTACTGATGTCATAACAATGGGATTATCAGGTTATAGTGTATGGTTGAATGTTGTTATGGATAGAAATCCATAACTAGAATGGAGTTGTTATGCTGCAGTAGCTATGTCATCACAGCTGTTATGCTGCACTAGCTATGTCACTACTGCAGCATAACAACTTGGAATGCTGCCAGATAGTTGCTTTCCTCAATCAAGTTAAGTTGGAAGTTGCTGTTTTTTTTTTTTAACTTGAACTTGCAGAACATCTGCAGCACACTGTGTCAGTTAAAAAACAGAAAATGATAACATTTCTGTTCTCTGTTGTCTTCTCCAGCTGGTTTTGTGCGATTTTCTATGCTGTGACTGCCTATACATTATAAAGATTGTATGAGCAGTCATACACAAACAAGGAAATTCTTGTATCTTGAGGTTCCCTTGGTAACAGAGTACCTCTCGAGCTGCGCTCTCGCTGTCATCTGTTACCAAGGAAACCTCTCGATACAAGAATATCCTTGTTATGTATGACTGCTCATGCACAATCCTCTATAAAAACTGATTGAAAATAGGGGTTAATAGACACTGTCCATACAATATAAATAAATAGCTTCAGTGAACAGAATACCTGCAGCAAATTCATGGGCATCAGGTCAAGCCGTATGCCAGTTTGAGCGGTCGAAGTGAGTGTGTACTTGCACATAATATCCAAGTAAAGTCTAAACTGAAAAACATAACTAAATACAGCACAGTGCTTTAGGGCCCATTTGAAGGTCTCCACTGTGCTGACAGATTGAGTGGAACAACGCACGGAGTTCCATAGTAGTGGTGCGGCCACCATAAATGCTTTGTCCTCAGATAACTTCAGCCCTGACATATGAGCCAGTTCATCAAAAAAACACCATTCACCTGCCATTTAGTTTGTTTGCCACGCTGATAGTATAGCACTATGAAGTACAAGGTATACACATAATGCACGGCAACAGATGTGGGTCCATTTGGTAAACCTCTGTCAAGATGGTGTTGCTAAGTGGAAAACACATTTAAAAGATAAGAGGCAAGATGTTTCCTTTTAAAAATGTAGCCACTTAATTTGCCAGTGGAGCTTCCCAGAAGGAAATGCTGCATGACTCCCTGAACTCCAGGGGGGAAAAAAACACGGATGTACTTATTAGTTACACAAAAGTAGAGAAAACTTTTTCAGGAGCAATTTATTTTTAATAACAGAAACATAGGTGCATGGTTTGGAACAGAATACAGCATCTTTAGACTTCTTAAATGCTCCAAAGAGCAATTAGGTTGCAAAGCCCTGAAAAATCCCACCATCTGTGAATGGTTTGAATAAATTAGACCTGTGTCCTGCCAGGGGTTTCACAGGGCTGCATTTTAATCATGTATCATACAGGAGCAGCAGTGCCTGTGTATTAGGGTTGACTAATCATTTCTATATTAAATCTTGATTTTTGTACCTTAATAACTCTGAGTGATTCAACTGATTTGCCTGAAATTTGGTAGAATCTGGGACTGGGTCTCTGCATCCTGGAAATTTTGTGTTAGTTGGTTTAGTGAAGTGGGGTGGGTGGAGGGGGGGCAAAGTTACAAAGGTGCAAAAACACTAAAATTCCAGTTTTGTGACCATTTTTTTACTCACCTGTAACTTATTATTCTTTTTATTGACATTTAGAGGATGATATCACAATGTCATTTACAGTATAATTCCTAGAACACCATACTTGTCATAAAAGCTTAACTATTGTACACCAGAGAATGGTCCTATTATGTTTTCAAGCAGATCAGGAAGGGTGACCAGATCTTGTTGAATTGACCCATTTTATCTATTTAAGCAACAATGCACAACAGGGTGTGTGTCATGCTGGGATAACGTCACGCCTTGGGTAGTTTATTTATTAGCTTTTGGTAACCACGTAAGTGCGCTAGGCAACAATCCTGCCTATTTTCAGGCACGACCCGGAAGAGTACAACATTGAAAATAGAGTGATGACAACAGTACAATTCAGAAACAAGTAGATAGGTACAATCATTTACAATCAGGGTGGTAATACATCAGAGAATAGGGCACACTTTATTATTCAGGCACAGATAAAGGTAGACAATAATGTAACAAATAAGAAGAGAGATAGTCGAGAGGAGGAGCACACTCTTCTCAGTCATTTAGACAAGCTCAGGGTAAAAGGAAACACAATAACAAGATACATCTAGTAAGTTATACTTAGGCATCTACATAACATGGAGATGTAGGAGGAAACTCTGTTACTAGCAGTTACAGTTACCTAGGGCATATAGGTGAGAAAACAGAGAATGCTTGAAAGAAAGGTGGGAGGAGGAGTTTTTAACCTGTGGGGGGAGTGAGTTCCAGAATTTAGGAGCAAAATAGGGAAAGGCCTGTTCTCCCATTTTTGTAGCACAGGGCCATTCTGAGAGCATGGGGACAGAAGAGGACATGAGTGAGCGGAAGTGAGAGACCGGGGTAAGCATGGCACCCAGGGAGACTGGACTAGAGGGTCTTGTGAGGGAGTTAACTAGACACCCTAGAGTGTAAGACCAGAGGTCTCTGGGAGACAACCAATGCAAGCTACAGTAGAGCAGGCAGTGATGAATAAGGTGAGGAGCTGATAAGGCGAACCTACAGATATTATTATAGGACGTATCCCATTTGCAGAGCACACTAGCTTTGGCTTGGTAGAGAACTGGGAGGGCATAAAGGAGTTGAGGGAGTAGTACACCTCTGGCTACGGATATCCTTGCTGTGGGAGTGAGTGAGCATGACTGATAGGCTGCGCCAATTCTGGCATCGACAAACTGACACATCTCGTTGACATGTGTTGAGAAGTCAAGAGCTGGGTCAAGCATAACTCAGAGATATTTGAAAGTAGAGGTGTTAGTGACAGCCGTTCCTTCCCAACAGTGGATAAGGAGCTTATGGGACTCAGAGAGCACTTTTCTTGAGGTTCCAAACAGCATGGCCTGAGTCTTACTTATGTTTAGAATTTACTGGTTAGCCATGAGCCGGGATTGAAGGGATTGAAAGTCATGTGAAAGGTTTAGGTTAATGCTGGCAATAGACTTGGAGGAATAATAAAACACAAGATCATCAGCGTACATGAGTAAGTTGCTGTGAAGAGAAGGACTGGGAATATCATTTAGAAAGAGGGAAAAGAGTAGAGGACCAAGTATAGAACCCTGTGGAACACCACGGGTGATTGGGATAGGGGAGAAGAGAACCTTACAGAAGGAAACTGCCTGGGAGCGGTTATCCAGGTAACTACTGAACCAGGATTGGGTAGAGTCAGTGGCTCCTAAGGCTTGTAGCTTAGCCTGTAGAAGTGGGTGGTGAACCATATCAAATGCCTTAGAGAGGTCAATGAACATGGCTCCTGTGAGTACGCCCTTATCCATGTTGCCTCTGACATCACTAGTAAGCAGGGTCAGGGCAGCGGTAGTGCTGTGCCCAGCCCTAAAGTCATGTTGAGAAGGGGATTGAAGATTAAACTTAAGAATGTACTCAGAGACCTATTGATGGACTAGTTTCTCTAGTAGCTTGCTGAGCATGGGGAGAAGTGAGATAGGGCGGTAGTTGGACAGCAACTTAGCATCTCCATTCTTAAAAACAGGTATAGTTCTAGTCATTTTCCAGATCAGGGGGACAGAGGCAGAGGTAATAGAAAGGTTGAAAAGCCTGGTTATTGGTCCTGCAAGCCAGGCAGCAAACAGCCTAAGAATCCCAGGATGAATACCATCAGGACCAGGGCTACCACTAGCCGGAACAGTTTTGAGTAGATCTAAAACTTCCAGGTAAGTGACCTGAGTCAGCTCAAGAATAGGTGGAGTGGGGAACTGGGGGAAAAGGCAGACCCAGTTTTAGGGAGCACGGGGGGTTAAGAGTAGGTAGAGTGGAAAAGAAGGAGTTGAAAGCATTAGCAATTGTGAGTGGGTGGTTACAGTGGACATCATTTATGTACATATCTGTTGGAGTCATAGGCTTGTTGTTCCAAAGAATTTCCTTGATTTGAGACTGATACCTTTTAGGAGAGGAAGCAGAAGAACTTAGGAGGATCCTGTAATAGGAGCTTTTAGCCAAGCAAATCTCTTTTTTATGCAGGAGTTACATAAGGCTTTGTAGGCTTCAAAGTCAGTAAGTAGCTGGGAGGTTTTCCAAACAGACCACATTTTATCCCTGAGTTTCAGAAGATGGAGCAGGGGACGCTTGAGTCATTTGGTGATTCTCCCTTTAACCCTTCTTGTGGTGACAGGGATGTGTCTATTTTGTAGTGAGAGTAGTGAAGAGTTGAAATAGCTCGTGGCGATGTTTATATCATCAGTATAGTATAGGGGGGACCAGTCAACTTGGTTAAGATCATGAATGAAAGTATCCGGATTGAGATTGGAGAGATTGGAAAACGTTAAAACTTTGGAGGGGGGAGGTATCCCCATATACAGTAAACAGGATAATGATCACTTGTGGTATCCGGAAGAACACTGGCCAAGGTAAAGACCTCCTTTCTATTAGTCAGGATCCAGTCTAGGAGAGTAGCAGTGGTTCCACCATGGGATATCCTGGTGGGTTCCTAAATGAGCTGTGAGAGATTGGCCTTGCTTGTCAAGGAGGATAGGAGTGCAGAGCTAGGACTAGCCCAGTCAAGATTAAAATCCCCAAGGCTGATTATATCATTATTCCCAGTCACCAATAGCAGATATTCCATGAACTCCTCAAGGCCAAGCCTAGAGTTTCTGGGAGGTAGATAAATACAGAAGACGAGGAGTTTTTTTTACACTCCCAAGCAGTAGGAGAGAATGGAGAACTTCACAGTTAGCTAGAGGGGGATCATGCAATAAGGTAATGTTTGGTGAGCTTTGTAGTAAAGTGCCAGGCCTCTGCCTCTTTTAGCAGTAGGGCGATCCACCTGAAGCATGTTATATCCCTGGAGGGAGCACAGGGAATCAGTAATGGAAGGCTCAAGCCACGTTTCAGATATGGCTAGGATATCAGGATTGTTAGCCCCAATCCATGCTTCAGGGTCAGGGAGGTTGGCCAAGAGGCTCCTGGAATTAATGTGAGAAAAGGAGTGGCCAGATGTTTGGGGCAGACAGAGAGAGTGGTGTGACTGGGTGGGATTATTGGCCAGAGTAGGGCCTGGATTTTTCTCAACATCCCCCGCAAGAGTAAGGGATAGGGTAAAGATCCAGAGAGTCACAATAATGTAAGCCCGAGCTGCACATCCAGGGGAGAGAGAGAACCTACACTGGATATAGCTGAATAATAACTCCAGTTGTTTAAGAATGAGCCCAGTTATGGGGAGTGAATTAGGGATGGGGTCAGTTAGGAGGTTAGAGAAGCAGAAATTATCAGGTGAATATGCATAAGTGAGTGACATAATCGGTACAGGACCAGATAGAACTAGAGTACCCAAAACAAGAGTCCAAAAGTGAGCAGGATAAATATAGGTATGGAAGTCATAATGAGCTTGGAGTAAGGCAAGGGGACAACAAAAGGGGGGAAGAGAGTGGACAGAAAGATGAGGAGGAGCAAAGGGTGAAGGTAGGAAGGATGTAACTAAACAGAACTGTGAAAAGAGAGAGGATTAAGGAGCATATAAACAGGAGTGGCGACCTCTAGTGGCTAGAGAGTATAAGGAGCAGATGGGAGTTAGAAAAAAAAGAAATTAGAGCACCCAGTAATGCGGGATGGACCAAGTAACGCGAGACACTCCTATATGTATATAAGTAACACTGCCAAGGGTGGGGAGAGTATTGGGGGGCGGGTGGGGGTAGTCGTTGCCAAATCATGTGCGCTAGCCAGATCTGGGACCAGCTCTCTTCATGCGAGTTGTGGTGCAGTAACTCCATACCTGTTTTTGTTTTGGGGTGGGGGGAGGCCTTCACCAGCAGTGCCCTCATGACCTGGACCCACAGAGGATCCCACCTTCTGAGGAGAAAAAGAGGTAGGAGTATTTATATCAAGCCTCAGAGGTTATTACAAGTGATTTAGCCGAACTGTTCTTTATTTTATTTTTTTTCACTAAGCTGCAGCATAGGGAAGGACCTAGATTGTGTAGGGAAGGACCTAGATTGCACCACAGACTATGGGACAGAGTTGAGCATGAGGCTGAAGGCTGAGTGCATCCGATACCCAAGAAGTGATGTTATCCCAGCACGACACACATCCTGGAGTGCATTGTTGTTTTT
This sequence comes from Neoceratodus forsteri, assembly GCA_016271365.2. Lineage (NCBI taxonomy): Eukaryota > Metazoa > Chordata > Ceratodontiformes > Ceratodontidae > Neoceratodus > Neoceratodus forsteri. The sequence continues at coordinate 1,287,245,284 of CM028132.1, forward strand.
ATACAATGGCTTGTTTTTTAATAAAACAAGAAGATAAAAAAATATGTTTTAATGTTTTTTTTCCCATTTTTTTGCAGTGTGGAGGTATATGTTTTCAGAAAAAAAGGCCACAGTTTCTGTTTTGGCCACTAGATGGTGCTGACAGTATGCACTGCATTGTGCTTCCCTCACTATAGCTTTTTTCTGTTACCACACACAGGTCTGACTCTGTCACTGTGTTACATACAGTGCCATAAGAGATGCTGGCTCAGTTTTTTTTGGTGGTTGCTTTTTGAGTCATACATTTAAAATGCAAAGTGCAGTCTCCAAGGCAATCAGAGAGTGGAGCTGCCAAGGTGCTATTGTGTGAGTCATGGAGTGTGGCTGACAAGCTGATTGGGCAGTAGAGCTGCTGTGGCGCTGTTGTGGGGAACAAAGTCAATTACAGGTATGGCTTTGTTTTAATTTGTGTTTATTTGCTTTCTTTCTAGAGGAGTATTTTTTTTTACTTTGGGTCCACAGGTATGGGCAGGTGAATGAGCACAGTGCTGTTATTCATACATTACAATGGATGTACTTCCGGAAGTTACAGGGACTTAGAAGCCACTGATATGCTTTATGGAATTTTTCTTGTAAGAGGTAATTTCCCTAGTTTTTTTTTAAATAGGTTGCAGTGAAGAGAGCAGAAGAGAAGGAGGACAATGGCATGGTTACATCATTGGGGGCGGGGTGATGTCCTTTACAGTGGCAACTCAGAGTGGTCATAACTTGTGGAGGGGAGTCATGATTCATGAGCCTGTCATGTGGTAATGTGTGTGCCTAGACTTGATACAGTGATCTTATATTGAGATAACATCACTGTCCCAGGCACACACTGACCAGTCAGAGTCCAGGAATTTTTCTTGCCATTGTATAATAAAGAATAACTGACACATTCATTCTGGGCCAGTGTACTTATGTTACATCACCAATCTTCAATTAGTGTTGGCTGACTGCTCTTCTGGTTGCTTAGTATCAGCTTTTGTAAGCATAAGGAAGCAGGTAGAATCCAGATTTGATGGAAGTACGGAATACAAGGAATTATTTTGGTGTTACCAAGAATTCATAATTCCGGATTAAGAGGTACATTGGAAGAGATGATGTTGAAACAAATTGAACAAATGGTAATCCAAGTGCATTTAGTCAAAGGACAGTCCCACAAAATATGACTCTGTGGAACATGATGAACATTATATTTCTAACACTGGCCATCTTGAAAAAGGCTCATCTTTTCCAACCTTTTTGGGTTATGACAATAGCAATAGTGTAAATTTTTAAACTGTATTAGGCGACCTTTAATATCCTTGCAGGATTTATATGCAAAATACCAAAGTTTGAATCATGTGCCAGTAGACAGTTGTGCATTAAGCTTTTACCACATTTCTGTTTGGATTCTTGTAGGAGGAACTCATCAGTTTCTGTTAGGTATTGTGGTGTTTTGGTTTGGTCTGCCACTAAAAGACCCTTACCGGCTCTCTGGTCCGCCAGACCCATCTGTTGCTGCTGGTGAGAACCCCTTGCTGGACTGTGCAGATAACTGATGGGTGCATAAAATAAAGAATAATGGTTTATTCTGTACTGCAGACATGTTCTCTTCCAGAGGTCTAGCCCCAGACTGACAGTCAGAACTCCAAAGGTTTTTTTAGGAGCCCCTGCTAAGACAGCAATTAGCATAATATTTGCTACATAGTTCTTAGAGCACTTAAAGGGATGGCAGCTGGCTTAGCCCCATACAAAAGTACATAAGTGTACTCCACTTCACCCCCGGGACAGTTAATGTGAGCACCACTCAAACAAAGCAATATCACACTATAAACAGTAATGTAAGAGATTTTAAAGAAAAACATGTTCATGCATTTCAAGACATTACATTTAAACAAAACAGTACTCCACTGCAGGGAGGGGGCAGTAAAGAATCTGGACTACACTGGGGACTGGTCAGAGTAGCACCAGAGAGAGGGGAGCACCATAGTACTAGAAGCTTGGACATGCCACAAGCACTAAAGCATGAGGGAAGAGAGGAAAGGGTAGCAGCTGGAGTATACCCAGAATGCAGGATAACACTTTAATAACAGTTGCATAACAATACTAACAGGTGGACTGTCCATTGGAAGAGACATTCCTAAGGGGGGGAAAATGTTAAATGCAGGTATGCAGTACTATCAGAAACAGTTGCATAAGATACAGTAGGTACAAGAACATTTACTGCAAAACAATTAACCTAGTAAAGGAATTAGTCCCAAAACACAGAGTCTGGTAGTTAAAGTTCAAGACCTCCGTCAACTTTTTTGTTCAGTGGGAATGGAGGCATGCGTGGATTGCACCAGTTCCTGACAGGATGGGGTCATGTCATTAAAAGTGACAGAGGAGTTCTGCCCACTGTCAAATCCATGCTATTTGACTCTAAGTCTAGGATCAGTTAGTGTACTTCTTCCATAAGATCTTCTTGATCTGGTACACTGGTGTGTGTAGAAGAGAGCCCTGAGAAGAAGAAGAAGAAGGCTGAGAAGAAGAGGAAGTCCCATGCAAATCATCTTGCAAAACAGAATCCGGCTGGAGAGTGTCAAGAGTGGGAAGATCTGTAGGAACTAGTTGCAAGTTGTCTGAAGGGATCTCAGCTTCAGAGAGGATGGCAGGCTCAAGTGCAGCTTCATTGTTAGGTGGACTGGGGTTGTCAGAAAGTTGTTACTCAGGTACCCATGTTTCTCTCGGGTGGTGTGGACTTTGTTGCGTACCAGCTTCCCATTGGACTTGCGGCGTAAACGAATGTGCACCAGAGGAAGCTTTTCTACTATGTAGAAGGGACCAGTCCAGGGGCAAAGCAGTTTCTTGGTGGTGCATGGAACAAGGACAGGTCGGTACAAATACATAGTGTCCCCAATGGAGAATGAAGTCTCATGAAACTTGGCTGCTGACATTTTCTGCTTGGCAGATTTTCTCTGGCCCAACATGTTGATTGCAACATGTCTAGCAAGTTCAAGCTATTCCAGTACCGGGATAATGAAGGAAGAAGCTGACTTAGGAACTTCCAGCAGTGAGAGATCCCTGTCCAGTGGAGTTCTTGGGTGATGTCCATGGACTAAAAAGAATGGTGTGTACTCTATACTTTTGACAAAAGGGCTAGTATATATTTTTTTAATTCTCTTTATTCATCCTGCTGCTCTGGGCATCCTTCCGGGGTACCCACACAGTGGGGTCTCTACTCCCTGCCTGAACCCCCCCATGCCAGTGACCTACCCCGACAGCCCAGGCAGGTCATGCCCTCCGGATCACCCCCTGGGGTGGGTCCACCCTCCCTTGGTGGCCAGTACCAGGATTAGAGGGACCTACCTGGCATCGGGTCGGCCGTGGTATCTACTGGTGCACTGGGCCAGTGGTGGGATGTAGATCTGCCCCTGGGGTCCCCATCATCTCCACGGCTCTGCAGAGGGCTTTTTTGGTGCTGTGTTGCTCTGGGTATGAATGTGAAATGGCGTCCTGCTCACATCAGGCATGCTCCCGTACCCAGATGAAAGACACCTGCCATCGCCCTACTCCCTTTCACATCCCCACATTGATTGCAACCACGCTTTCCTCCTCCAGATGTCACTAGTGCAGTGTGTAGGAGAGCCCACCCACCCACCCTCGGAGGGGAGAGCTGTCCTCCAAATGCTCGATCCTACCTCCCCTGCCGACCTCGACAGCCCAGGCTTGTTCTTGAACTTGGGTCACCGATGTGGTGTGAGGTGTGGCATCCAGCACCTCAACCCTCAGCGCCACTGGGCCAGGACAAAAAGGCTGGTATTGTAGGCAAATTGCACAAAGGGAACAAAACAGACCCAGGTGTTGTGAGTCTTATCCAGGTACTTGGAGAGTGTATTAAGAATGGTAGACATCATTCTTTCACTCTGTCCATTGCATTGTGGATGGTAACTTGCTGTATGTGTCTTTTTTATGTGGAGAAGTTTGCATGTTTCTCAGACAATGGTAGAAAGGTAGTTAGTGCCTCTGTCTGAATGCAGGTATGATGGGGTACTGTGATGACAAATGACTGTGTTACACAGATGCACAGATACACAGAAATGTGATGGTAGAGAAAGGCCCCATGGCCCATCTAGTCTGCCCAATACCCTACCTCGCCCCTTCTGTTATGCTTCCACCCTCTTTTCCCAACCTCTTAAATCTATCCCAAGCCTTCTTGAACCCCTCCACCATTTCAGCTGCCACTACCTCCTCCGGCAGCTTGTTCCAGGCCTCCACCACCCTCTCCATGAAAAACTGCCCCCTGACATTACCTCTGTATTGCCCATCTTCCAGTTTGAGGCTATGTCCCCTCGTGTTTGTTCCCTTCTTCAATTTGAACAAGCTATCACCCCCCACCTTATTTATTCCCTTAAGATACTTAAAGGTCTCAATCATGTCCTCCTTACCCCTCCTAGTCTCCAGAGGGTACAAATTCAGCCCTCGCAATCTTCTCTCATAGGGTACATCCTGCATCCCTCATACCATTTTGGTTGCCCTTCTCTGTACCCTCTCCATCAACTCAACATCTCTTCGTAGGTGAGGCCTCCAGAACTGTACCCCATACTCCAGATGCGGTCTGACCATGGTTCTGTATAATAGCATTAGCACCTCCCTCTTCCTGCTATTAAAGCCCCTCGCACTGCAGGCCAGCATTCCATTTGCCATTCCCACCACCCTGCTACACTGGCTGCCCACCTTGAGGTCACGTGATACCATAATCCCCAGGTCCCTTTCTGTTTCCTTCTCTTTAATCACCACTCCCTGAAGGGATTAAGTTTCTGTCCTATTCCTCCTCCTCCTCAGGTGCATCAATGAGCACTTTTGTACATTAAACTTTAATTTCCAGGTGTCAGACCACCTCTCCAGCCTCTCCAGGTCCCGCTTCATGGCTTGCACCCCACTAGGTGAATCCACCCTATTGCAGACCATTGTATCATCTGCGAACAGGCTCACCTGTCCCTCCAGACCCTCCACTAGGTCACTAACATAGATGTTAAAGAGTATTGGTCTTAGCACTGACCCTTGTGGCACCCCACTGGTCACCGTCCATTCCCTGGAATGTGTCCCATTTACCACCACTGTTTGACTCCTTTCCTTCAACCAGTTTTCCAGCCACCTAGTAATCCTGTGGTCAACCCCTAGTCTGCTCAGATTATGCACCATTCCACCATTTGGAATGGTGTCAAAAGCCTTATTGAAATCCAGATAGGCCATGTCCACTGCTCCTCCCTGGTCCACTATTGGTGTCACCCCATCGAAAAACTCTATCAGGTTAGTCTGACAGGACCTTCCCTTGGTGAAGCCATGCTCCCTGTCATCCTGCATGCCATTCATCTCCAAGTGTTCTATCAAACTGATCTTAAGTAGTGTTTCCATCACCCTTCCCACCACTGAGGTAAGACTAATGGGACAGTAGTTTTTGTCCTCATCCTTCCACCCCCCCATTATGTAGTGCGACCACCTCTGCCCTCTTCCAGTCCATTGGCACCACCCCTGTGACCAAGGACAAGTTAAACAGCCTCGCCAGATGCGGCGCCAGTTCATTCTTCACCTCCTTGAGAACTCTTGGGTGTATTCCATCAGGCCCCATTGCTTGTCCACCCTAAGTCTGCCCAGCTCTTCCTTTACCCTTCAGCTGTGATTCTGCCACAGCCACCTGCCTGTGGCTGTCACCCTCCCTAACTCCTGTCCCTGGTCCCCTGCCCTCTTTTTCCTCTTCAGGAAGATTGAGGCAAAATAGCTATTTAATGCCTCTGCTTTTTCAAAATCCCCTTCCAGTATTATTCCACTTTCCCCCCATCCTTCAAAATCCCATGCTCTGCCCTCCTCCTTTCTCCAGTGTACCTAAAGAAGGTTTTATCCCCCCTCCTTGCCTGCTTTGCTCTCCTCTCCTCAGTGGCCTCCTTAGCCCTCCTTATCTTTTGCCCTGCCTCCTTTCTTTTTTCCCTGTAGGTTTCCCTGTCCTCATCCTTTTGTGTCCTCCTGTACCTCTTGGATGCTCTAGTCTTCTCCTTGACCCCTAACGCCACCTCTCTAGTGAACCATAGAGGTCTTTTCTGTCTTCTATTCTTTCTTACCCTTCTTATACATGAGTCCATAGCTTTAAATACCCCTTTCTTGATGGCTGCCCATAATTCCTCCACCCCCTGCACATCCCCTATCCTCAACATTTCTTCCCTAACTACCTTCCTCATTCCATAAAAGTAAGCCTTCCTGAAGTCCATTACCTTGGTTCTCATCCTCAACCTCTCCCTGCCCGCTCTCACCCTGAATCTGACAGCCCTGTGGTCACTGCTGCCAAGCTCTTCCCCCACCTCCACCTCCTCCACACTGTCCCCATTTGTGAGGACCACATCCAACAGGTTTACACTCCTAGTGGGCTCACTGACCCATTGCTGCAAGAATATGCCCTGAAGATCCTTTAAGATGCCCCTGCTCCTTGTGGAGATTGCTGTCTGGGCCTCCCAGTTCATGTCTGGAAGGTTTAAGTCCCCAGGTAGCACAATTTCCCCTTTCTGTGCCATCCTCGCTACTGATTCTACAAAATATCTATCCCCTTCCTCCCCCTGCATATGAGGCCTATATACTACCTCAACGTGCAGGTTTTCCCCCTGTCCCCTGTCTAGGGTGATCCACATTATCTCTGTTTCTCCCTCCTCATCCTGCCCATCCATGGCCCCAATCCCTTCCCTGACATATAATGCCCTCCCTTCCCCTCCTGATCCTTCCTAAACAAATGATACCCTGGGATCACTGTCTCCCAGGCGTGGTGCTTGTTCCACCAAGTCTCACTCACTGCTACAATGTCTAGGTTCTCCTCCATCATGGTGGCCTCCACTTCTCCCATTTTGTTCCCCAGGCACCTGGCATTTGCAACCAAAGCCCTCCAACATGTAGCCCCATCCCGTCCTTCCCTGCTGCTAAGTGTTCCCCTGACGAGTGTTGTGACTTGGGGGGAGGCTGATAGCCTCTCTGCTCTGCCTCATGTAAGGATGACCCTGTCCTTAGCCCCCACCCCTTATTTAGTTTAAATTTAACTTTCTTGCCATGAAGTCCCCCAGTTTACTCTTAAGTTCAGCTGTCCCTGAAGAACTCAGGTGCAGCCTGTCTTGGGCATATAGCCCCTCCTCCTCCCATGTAGAACTCCAGTCTCCTATCCAGCTGATCCCCATCCGACTGCACCAGCCTTGTAGCCAATTGTTGAATGCTCTTATCTTTTCCTTTCTGGGTGTGCTCGTTCTTGGTACTGGCAACACCTCAGAGAAGGAAATGGAAGGAAAAACAGTGTTGCTCCTACAGAGCCTAGCAAGTTCTTCGAACCTTGCCTGTACCTCCATCAGACTGTTCCCCTCCAAGTCATTTGTGCCCAGGTGAAACACTAGATGTGTCCTTTCATCCTGCTGCTTACCTCAGGAAGGAATATGATGCCTCACCTCTAGCGCCATCATCCCTGGCATGCACTGTACCCATACTGCATTGTTTTTTGTTCCCTTCCTTCCCCATTTTAGCCCCTTAATTATTGAGTCCCCCAAGAGTGCCACTCTACTGCCCTCTGCTTCCTGGGTGTCCTTTTGGCTTCTAGCTTTGTGTCACGGGGTTTGGCTCCCTTTGAACTCCTCCTCATGCTCCATCCTGACTTGGTTTCTGCCTCTGCTCATCTTTTGTTCCCTATCACCTAACCTGATTTTTACCCACACCCAGCATCTGTCCCACCTTACCCTCTCCCTTTAGCCTTTCCTCAGACCCCCCTCCTGTACCTCTTCATCCCTTGTACTTCTGCCTGGCTTTCTTCATCCCTGCAACCTCCTCCTGCATCACTGCTTGAGCATGAGCCAACTTCACCTGACCCCCCTCTATCTGCTCCTGGCCTTCCCCCATTTGCCTCACTGTGTGAGATTGTGCCAACTGAGCTTGATCCCCCTCCAACTGTTCCTGTCCCACCCATCTTTGCAGAAGGTTTTGAGCACTGTACCCCACTTGGGGAAGTCTTCCTCCTCACCACCTGCCCTGTCTGCATATCTCCCCTCTCCTGCACCATGCCTGGTGCATGCCCCAGCCTCCTACTGCAGCTCCTGCCCTGCAGGGTTTCCTCCCATTCATTTTCAACCTCCAGGGAGCTCAACTCCAGCTCTTCCAGTGCTTCCTTCCTGCCCCTTTTCTTATGCCACAGTTCCCCTAATGCCACCATCTGGTGTGTCCCTAATGTGCCCGTCCCCTCCTCCACCCCTTCCCCTGAATGCGATGTGCCCACCCCCCCTTGCCCCTTCCACTGCACCTGAGATCTTCCCCCTATGTCCCCCAGCCGCTCTGCTCCCCCTTCTCTGATGGCCCCTGATGGACCCCTTCCTCCCCAATGTCGTCAACTAAAATACCTGGGGGAAAACTATTTGTTGCTTCTGCCCTCTGGCCCATTTCACCTATGCCTGCATTGTCTTTCATTCTGGGCATCCGTCTGCCTTTTCCTGAGCCTACTGTCTTCCACTCCTCCTGATCCCCGGCTGACCCATTTTCTCTAGCTTCAGGCATCATTTTTGTGCCTCTAGACTTCCTGCTGTCAGTTCCCACTGACCCCTTTCCTCCTGTCTCGGGCATCCCTGTCCCAACTCTGGACTTGCTGCTGTCTGTTACCACCTCTGGTCTATCCCCTCTGGATCTCCTTCCATCCTCTCCCTCCCAAGCCCTTGACTTCTGTAACAGTGTATCTGATCCTCCAGTGAATCCACTCAGCCCTTCCCACTACTTACTTGGCTTATACCATTCCTGTCTCTCTACCCCCATTTCCCAGCTTCCTCCCCATTTAACCCCCACCTTAGCCTCGCCACTTCCTCCCTCAGCTGAGTGAGCTGCTTACACATCATACAACCCCCCCATCCTTCAAGCCCAATTTAGGATCATAGCCGTCCCACAGTCACTGCACCCCACCAACCTGCCAAAGATGCCCCTCCCTTGGTCACCCCTTCCTCTGTGCTGCCCTATCATTTCTTCTGTGATACTCAGATACAGTCCTAAAATCACACCTTATGTATTTTTGGGCCCCTGGCCCTCACCCCCTCCTCAGCCCCAACCCACAGTCAAGACTTTTTAGAAATAATAAGGCATGTGCAAATCACAGGCATCAGGAATTAATACCCATAGTCACCAAGTTCAAGTCCAAGTCACCAAGTTCAAGTCCAAGTCCCCAGCACCTCCAGCGTCAGTAGTCCAAGATCAAGTTCCCAGCACCTCCATTGTCAGTAGTCTCGACCCAGTTCATGTCACCTCAATTTCAGCTCTTTTGTGAAGGATTTCTTAGTGTCTGTGTCAATTTCTTATATCCAGCAAGGTTGAAGTTCAAGTCCCCTGTGGAGAAATGCAGGACCAGTTCCTTTGCTGCAAACAGCTCCTCGCAGTGATTTCCTTAGCTCAGGACCCTCCTTGCTCCCACTTTCAGTCCTTCTACATACTCAGCCACTCCCCCTTTAGACCAGCCTGTCAGCTCCTCCACTTCATATATGCCTCCTCCTCCCGTCTGTATTTAATAGAGGCTAGGGTCAGGGAGAGAGGGTGGAAACAAACACAGCTCTGAGTTCTGCGGTCTGGTTGGCTTTTTAAAGCCTGATTGCCTTGGCACCTCTCTTCCTGATTGGCCCAATCCTACAACGCGGACTGTGGTCGGCTGGACGTCCTTGCTTCAGTCGCCGAACTACGACCTGCGCCCCTTGCTAGTTTAGCTCCAAACAGCTCAGATCTCCTTTCTCTGGTCGCCGACTGCGACCCCGCTGCCGACTGCAGCCACAGCTCCATGCAGCTCTCCACTCTCCTGTCTCTGGTCACTGACTGCAACCCACTCCCCTGCTGCCAACACAGCTAACAAACACAGAAATGTGTTGAGGAAGGCACTTGCCACTGTTGCAGCTTTAATGCCATTTAGGGGGATTAGTTCCAAATATTTTGTTAGGTAGTCCACAAAAACAAGAATCTATTTGTTACCAGAATCAGAGCATGTAGGTAAAAGCCCAAGAATGTCTGTGCTGACTCTTTGGAATGGTTCAGTGGCTACAGGCATTGGAATGATGTGTGCCTTTGTTGGTTTGGCAGGAGGCCTTCTTTGGGAGCAGGGCTGGCTGGATTTTAAAAATTGGACAATGTCCTTGTTCATGTGAGGCCAGAAGAAGTGAAGCCTTGTCTTTTCAAGAGTTCTGTGTATAGAAATACAGAAACATAGAATTTGATGGCAGAGAAGGACCGCTTGGCCCACTTAGTCTGCCCATTTCCCTACCTAATGGATAAGCTGCAGATCCTAGTTAACCAGCAGCCTACTTCCTCCTACCCCTCACTAGAATTGTCTTCTTGAATTCCCCCACTGTTTTTGACTCCATGACCTCCTCAGGAAGGCTGTTCCATGCATTCACAACCCTCTCCAAGAAAAAATACTTGCTCACATTACCTCTGAGCCGTCCCCTCTCTATCTTCAAACTGTGCCCCTTGTTCTTGCACATCTCTTTTTCTGAAAGATGCTACCCTCTTGGACTTTGTTGATTCCCTTGGGGTACTTGAAAGTTTCTATCATGTCCCCCCTCTCCCTCCTTTCTTCCAGGGTATACATATTAAGCTGCTTTAGTATTTCTTCATATATTTTCTGGTGCAAACCCTGCACCATTTTTGTTGCCCTGCTCTGGACAGCCTCTACCCTGTTTATGTCTTAGCGGAGATATGGTCTCCAGAACTGCACTCAGTACTCCAGATGGGGTCTCACCAACTGTCTGTACAGAGGAATAACAACTTCCAATTTTCTACTGGTGATGCCTCTCCCTATGCATCCCAGCATCCCCCAGCCCTCCTTACTGCCTTCTCACATTTCTTGCCCACCTTTAGGTCATCTGATATAACTACCCCCAGATCCCTTTCCATTTTTATTGTTGTCAGTATCTCACCCCCCATTGTGTACTCCTCCCCAGGGTTTTTGTTTCCCAGGTGCACTACTTTGCACTTCTTTGCATTAAATCTAAGCTGCCATACATTTGACCATTCCTCCAACCTTGACAAGTCCCTTCTCATCCTTTCCACCCCACCTTGTGTATCAACTCTGTTGCAGATCTTTGTGTTATCTGCAAAGAAACATACTTTTCCTTCTAGTCCCTCTGCAATGTCACTTTTAAAGACATTAAAAAGGACCAGACCCAGTACTAAACCCTGTGGTACCCCACTAGTAACCCCCCTTTTTTTCCTGTGGACTCCGATTACTATTACCCTCTGCGTCCTGTTGTCCAGCCAATGTTTTACACAGGCTACCACCCTGGGACCCACTCCCGGGCTGGCTAATTTGTTTATTAATCTTTTGTGTGGGACTGTGTCAAATGCCTTGCTAAAGTCTAGGTAGGCCATGTCCACAGCCCCTTCCTTGTCTACTACTTTGGTCACTCAATCAAAGAAATCGATTAGATTCATCTGACATGACCTTCCCACTGTGAATCCATGCTGCCTTGGGTCCTGTGCCCCACTAGCCTCTAGGTATTCAACAGTTCTTCCCTTCGGAAGTGATTCCATCATTTTCCCTACCACTGAGGTCAAACTGACAGGTCTGTGGTTTCCTGCCTCTGTCTTGCTTCCACATTTGTGAAGGGGAATTACATCCGCCCTCCTCCAGTCCTCAGGTACCACACCATCCTCCCCTGATTTGTTAAAAAGATTAGTCAGTGGTGTTACTAGCTCTCCCCTTAGTTCTTTTAGAATTCTGGGGTAAATCCCATCAGGCCCCATTGCTTTGTCCACCTTCAGTTCTAGGAGTTCTTTCAGAACTCTTTCTTCTGTGAAATGACTGATATCGACCCCCCTATCCAGAGTGCTTCTATTTGTTTATTTGCATCACACAAAGGCTTGTTGCCTCTGTGATGGCAGTTTTGATGTTTCCCCATTGTTGCTCCACCCCTCCTTCTTGCCTGTTTGCTAGTGCTTTTCTGAGGCACTCTCCCATTTTGACAAAGTCAGCCCTCCTGAAGTCCAGTACCTTCACTTTTGTATGGCTTGACTGTACAGCTGAGTTTATCATGAACCATACTGTTTAGTAGTCACTTGTTCCTAGATGGCTACCCACTTCTAGATCTGAGATCCTCTCTCTGTCCCCATTTGAGAGTACCAGATCTAAGATTGCTCCCTCCCGAGTGGGTTCCAACTCTAGCTGTCTGGGGCATGCCCCTTGTAGGGCATCGAGAATGGCCCTGCTCTTGGATGTGGCTGCAGCAAAGGTGCTCCAGTTAACATCTGGCACATTCAGGTCCCCATCAGCAATACCTCCCCTTCCTCTGCCATCCTAAGGATGCCGTCTATCATTTCCTTGTCCATTTACTCCCCCTGAAATGGGGGTCTGTATACAACCCCTGTGCAGATTGTGGTGCTATCTTCAGTCTCCAGGGTGACCCACAGTGCCTCCTTTCTTCTCTGTTTACCCTGTATTCCCATATGACCTCCGGAAAGTGGAGAGGCATGATTGGAGAGAAGAACTTGATTGATTAGAAAGGCTGGCATAACTAGCTCTACATGAGTGCGATCACCTTTGCCTTCCTTGGTCCAAATGTGGGAAAGCACACTATCATTGAGGAAGTATTGCGAAGCAAAGACAAGTACATCCTGGCAATGCTTCTTTTGTTGCGGTAAGGTTCCAGACTCTAAGTATGAGATTATGTCTGTGAATTGAGGGTCTGTTCATTGTTGCATTTTGACAGTTGCCAGGGGATAGATTAGAAGTAGAGGTAATGAGAAGCTCTTCTGCTGCTTGTAGTAATTGAGGATTTGTGTGTCTTTCTGTAGAAGCAGTTGGTAGCAGCAAAGCAACTTGAGGTGCTGTAGGAGTGTCCACAGGAAGCACATCCGTGGTGTGGAAGGGAAGAGTTTGTAAGCAGGATTCTTCATCTGTTGAGAATGATACAGAGGGATATCATCTCTGACTTACACCATTGGCATTTGAGTGAACTCGACCTGGTCTGTACTGAATTTCAAAGTTTTAGCTTTACAGCATGGCAATCCATTGGGTGAACTTGCCTACTTACTCCTTCATTTCGAATAACCATCTGAGGGCAGAGTGATCAACAATAACTGTAAAGAAGGAGTAGCAAGGGTAACAGTCAAATTTCTTTATGGCAAATACCTAGGCTAGACATTCTTTTTCTGTGATGCCATAGTTCTGCTCAGCTGAGGAAAGAGAGTGCCCAGCATAGGAGACAACTCATTCTGTTCCATCTTGAATTTGACAGAGCACAGGACCCACTGCAAAGGAACTGACATCTGAGCAGAGTTTGAAGGGCTGGTCGAATCTTCTGTAGGCCAATACTGGAGAAGAGATTAGGTTTTGTTTCAAGGCTTCAAAGGCCTCTTTACATTTGGAAGTCCATGTATAATCACATCCTATTTTAGTGAGGGCATACAATGGAACTGCAATCTTGGCATAGTTGCAAACAAACTTTCGGTAGTAGTCAGACAAGTCCAGGAAAGCTTGAAGGTTTTTGAGATTGTTAGGTTCTGGATAGTCTTTGATTGCTGAGAGCTTGACTGGGTCTGGAGATATGCCTTGAGAACTAGCAACATGTCCCAGGTAATGAATTTGATGCAGTGTAAAACAAAATTTCGCTGGGCGAAGCTTATGATTGGCTTGTCTGAGATATTCAAACACTTCTTTGAGATGTTGTACGTGCTCTGGCAAAGTTCTGCTGAAGACAATAATATAGTCCAAGTAGACTAGGCAAGATTTCCAAGACAACCCACATAGTATGGCTTCCATAACATGCTGGAATGTGGCTGGACTAGTTCGAAGTCCTGTAGGCAGATGTTTGAATTGAAAAAGTCCCAAATGGCACTGCCATGCTGTGTATGGATAAGAAGCTGGATCAATGGAAACTTGGTAGAACCCACTCTGAAGAGCTACAGTAGAATGGTGAAGTAAGCAGGACTGGCCACACCAAGACTCTTTAAAGCATCTTTGGTTGTAGGTAAGGGATGAGCATCCTGCACCTTGTAGGCAATGAGTTTTCTAAAGTCTGCCATGAAGCGATACCCTTTGTCCTTCTTTACCACCAGCAGGCAAGGTGCTCCCCAGGGAGTTGTAGACTCTTCAACAATGTTTTGTTCAAGCACGTCATTGATTATGTCCTCTAGGACTTGTTTCTGTTTGTATCCCACTTTGTAGGCTCACTGACAGATTGGTTTCTGGTTGGGCTACACCTCGATGTTGTGTTGCAGGATATCACAGCATCCAAGCTTGTTATTTGGACCCACAAAGACATCCAGGTAATTCTTCAGGAATTTCAAAAGTTGTTGCTTTTCTGTTGGAGATGCTGGAAGTTTTGAAGAGGATAATCGCTGACTGAGGGGTAACTCTGCTGAAGCTGGAGTGGTCATGATAGTACTGAGAGGACTAGAGTTGGTGGAACCAGGCTGAGGTTCTTGCATGAGATGGAACTGGTCCCCTGAAGACAAGCGGATGAACTTTCTGATGTTGGCACCCTTTGAGATGACTACAGGCTCATCTGGGAAGTTGCAGCATTTTTGGAAGACTGTGCCACCATGCACCACTGATAAGGTATTTCCTGGAAAGAGACCTGATGAATACAGCGGGGGGTATCCCGTGACAATTCCAACAACACCTTGTGGAAGTGGTTCACCTTGAATCTTGGCAATCAAAACCATCTCTGACTTAGAAGGAACGGTGACTGAGTCTATTGCTGCAAGTTGCCTCAGATGATCTAGTGACAGTTTATTTGAGGCAAAGTCTAGGATGGCTTTGTGAGCTTTGAGGAAGTCCAGGCCAAGAATTATTGCAGGTTGAAGATCAGCCACTGTGTAAAACTGGATGGTAGCTTGCTGTGAGCCAAAGTGGAGCTTGAGATTGACCATGCCTGTGATAGGTACTATAGCTGTATTGGCTGTGATAATGTACTTTAGGTCAGCTGGAGAAACATTAGGTATATGATGAATAGTTGGGTTGTCCAGAATACTATTGTTGATAACTGAGATTTCTGCTCCAGTGTGGACCAAGGTGTGCGTGGACCAATCTCTGATGGTTACAGGGACATAGTTGGCTAGGAGAGGTGACATGATGACAGGTACCTTTGTCCCTGGAAGTGACAGTGTTCCTGAGTTCGCAGTTGGAGGGTGCACTTTGTTTGAATTGTGAGAGTCAGGGGGCAGTCAGTTGCTGTGTTCCTCTGATCCTGGGAGTAGTTGTCGTTATCTTGCTGACTGTTTGGCAGTGGGTGCCTTTGGTTCTCTTGAAGTCTGTGGTGGTGCTTCAGCTTTTGGCAGACAGAAGCAGCAGCAGTGTGTCCTCTGAATCCACACCACTGGCAGATCGCAGGATCTCATGAAGGCAGAGGTGGATTAGGTCGCTGTTGAAATGGTCGAAGAGCATTGACAGAGGTAGCAGAAGAAGCAGTTAAACTGCGCTGCAGACTATTGACAGTTGTGGTGAGCATCTCTATCATTGATTGCTGCTGCTGCTGGACACATGTTGTGAGTGTGGCTAACTGTGAGAACTGAGGTGCTTGTACACTGGTGGCCTGGGACATTAATATGAACTCTTATGCAAACCATGCAGCTTGGATTGTGTTCATCCAGGTTGTTGGTTTCTGTTGGATTATATAAAGATGGAGTTGAGGAGGCAGCCCCCGGACAAAGGTTGTGATTTGCTCTTTCTCAGGTTTCTGAAAATGTTTGCAGTGAGACTCAATGTCCACAATAAAGGCTTCTAGAGACTCAAAGGGTTGCATAGTGCGTTACCACAGCTGTTGTTACAATAACCAGGATGGATGTGCTTGGAGAAAATGGTGCTTGAAAGTTGCATACAGAGTGGCAGTATCTCCTTTGACTTCGTCTGGAAGTGCATTGAACCAGGAAATGGCAGTCCCTCTCAGAAACAAGTGCAAGCATTGGAAATACCCAAAGGATCAGTCCAACCATGCATGGAAATCCAGGCTTGGAATTGTTTGAGCCAGTTGATAGCATCTTCATGAGACAAGGCTGAGTAGGCCACTAGCTGTAGGCTGGTATGGATTGAGATGAAATAGTCTTAATGTAGGCCAGGTCATCTTGAATGGCTTGCATAGCTGGTGCTCCTTGAGCAGAAATAGAAGACTGGATGTCATGGAGGATGGTTTCTAGTTTGTAGCCCCATGCCCTTGAGGTGAGTGAAGATAGCTCTCCGGATGCTCCGGCACCCATATCGGTGTCTTTGTCAGACATTGTGGTTGGAGATGAGTGTTGTTTCATTGAATGAAGGTTGCAAGGATAAGAAGGCGTTGCCATTGTGCAGGTGATGGGATGTCATGGAGTAGATGAAGTGCTGAGAAGAAAATATTTTTGTAGACAAAAGTAAAATTATTTGTAAACAGAGTACATCAGTTGACATCTCATTCAATAATTCCCACTCAATTCTGTGTTGTCTGTTATTTAAATAAAGGTTTCATTGCAGAAATCAGCTATTTGTTGCAGTGTCCACTTATTTGAATAGGATTGCCAATGATTTCTATGGAGTGAGGCCAATTTGTGCCCTTCACAAAATGGCTGCCGAACTTTGACATACAGTTCCTGTGGGTTTGACTGGCCTGACTGTAGCAAGATGGCCACCGCTGGGGGGGGGGTAAGGATAACTTCCTGTCTTTACTGTGTTTTGCTGTGCACAAGATGGATGCTGCTTGCCATGAGGCTGCTATGCTGCTCTGCAATGGCCAAAATGGTGATTGCCGTGGTGAGCCCCTTCTTCTTCATGAACTGGAACAGAAAATGGTGGGCTTTTTATTTTGGTAAGTGCAAGAAAAACTGGGGAAAACTCTGTACTTATTTGCTGCAGTTTGTCTCATGTATGGAGCTTTATTTCATTGTCCCTCATAATGTCCACCATTTATTTTATGTTTTTGCATATGTAATTCATTGCATGATTGCTCGTTTTATTCCTTTTCATTTCACCTTCCCCTGCCTCCATTGTACGTATGTGCTGCACCCCACTGAATAATATTTTTGTATGGTCCCTGTAACTGAAGCATGGCCTCATGGGGAAAAGATTGCCCCATTGTGGTCTTAGTTTTATTTATGTATTTATTTATTTTGTTTTCTTTCACTGTGCGGGGGTCTTTTGTAGCATGGGCAAGTGGTGGCTTTGTTGCAGCGTGGAGTCTTTTGGAGCTGTTCACTCCATTTAGCAGTTGCAGCCCTGATTTCTTTTTTTTTTTTTGTAGTTATTTACGTGTGTGGCTGCTTGTAGTGTGGCCGAGTAGAATAGAGGACCGCTCTGTTACAGCCCTGGTTTATTTTTATTTCTTCCATGGCTGTGGGGAGCAGAGGCTCTGCATAGCTGTGAGGAGGGCAGAGCAGGAGTGAGTGGGTTGTGTGGAGCTGCTGAGTGGGCAGAAAGCTTGCAAACAAATGCCCCTTGGTGCAGCTAGTAAGCTTTGAGCCACAATTGCGAGGTGCAAAAGGCTAGTGGAGCACAGTCCTTGCAGAGCAGCTACTGAGCCGCGTAGTACAGAGGAAAGCTGGAGGACTGAGGTGCTTTTCATTTTTTTTTTTTCTTGTTCTCCCTTATTAGTGAGCACCCTGTTTGAAGTGCGGCCCAGCAGGTAAACAGCAGCTCTGAGCAACTGCATTGTAGTGGCAAGAGGGGAGCTGCAGGAGAGAGTAGGGCAGCTAGTGTGAAACTGACAAGAGGACGGAACAAGGAACTCTGTACTATATTTCTATTTATTTTGCTGTGATCCTCACTGGAAAAGGCCCTTAGTTGCTAGCTGCAGCTGGGAGCAAAGAGGGAGCCTTCCAAAATGGAGCAGTTCTGAAGCAAGCCCTGCCATGAGGTAGCGAGGAGGGGGGGTGTTGCAGTTTGGAGCTCTGATGGTGCTAGGGCTGAGCAGCATTTGCAGTGCAATAAATTAATTAGTTGCTCTGCATATGATGTTCCACTGTTGTTTCAGGCTCTGTATTGCAAGAAGGACTGCTAGAAGGGTAGGAAACAAATCTTTTGCTGCCAGGGCTGGAGTGCAGGTAGCAGGCAAGCTGTTTAGGCATACTGGGAGAGATGACTTGGGGTACCCAGCGATGCAGACAAGCGAGATGGGGTCTGGACAGAAGATGGGCCACATTCTCCACCATGTGTGGCATTTTGGTTTGGTCTACAACTAAAATACCCTTACCATCTCTCTGGTCTGCTAGACCCATCTGTAGCTGCTGGTGAGGACGCCTTGCTGGACCGTGCGAATAACTGACGGACGTGTAAAAGAAAGAATAATGATTTATTCTGTACTGCAGACATGTTCTCTTCCTGATGTCTAGCCCCAAACTGACAAACAGACAGAAATCCAAGGAGTTTCTTAGGAGCCCCTGCTAAGACAGCAATTAGCATAATATTTGCTACATAGTTCTTTGAGCACTTAAATGCCAGCAGCTGATATTAGCCCCATACAAACGTACGTAAGTGTACTCCACAGTATCTATAAATAAGGCCCAAGTCTTTGGCAAGATTGATCAGTTTCACAAACTCATCCCATTCTGGTGTTACCAGAATAGAGAAGTTTGCTAAAACTTTTTAAGGTTATCAGAAATCTGAAGATAGCTACTAAATTCAAATTTGTGTAAGCCGTATTTGAGTTTTATTTGTTCATAAGAACACAAGGTATTAGTATTACTATCAACCATGTCCCCAATATTACCAATGGCAGCTTTCTGCCAAGTTTCTGTATTAATCATGTTGTAGTCTAAAATTAGCTCTGGGTTACACCATAAGGGCATACATTTAATATTTAGGGAATCCCACTTTTGAATTTCTTTTCATTTTTAAGAGCTCATAGTGTGCTGCAAGATTTATTGGTGTTTTAATAATAAGAAGTCTGGCATTCTTTGTGGGGATGCAATCTGTTGTTCAATCATTGCATATAAGGGGGAGCGTGAGTTGCCCTTAAATGGGAACCAGAATTTTGCTTACTTTAATAGAAATGTAATGTGGTAATATTGCTACCAAGGCACTCCTATACCTCCCACTCTCCAGGGTCTTCTTAGCTTGGACAGAATTAGCCTTGGGGTTTTGTTGTTCCCTACGAAATTAAGGAATAATCTACCCAGGCTTTTAAACCAATTAAGTTTAATAAAAATTGGAAGATTGTTTTACGTATAAAAGATCATAGGGCAATAATCAATTAGGCTGAAGTAATTTTTCTCCAGAGGGAGAAGATCAAGTTTTCTCATTTGGTAAAGTCATTTTGGATTTCCCTTAATAATGAGTTTAGGTTGATGGAACTAGTTTGGAGAGGTTTGAGTGAAAGTTTATGCCCAAATACTTTAAACTTTCTCCAGATTAAGTGACCAGAATTCTCTCTCTGAAGAATACAAAATGTTATAACATTTTTTTTATTAAGAAGAGGTCCTCAATATGTACTCCCTGGAAGACAGGAGAGAAGGGGGGGGTATGATAGAGACATTCAAGTACCTCAAGGGTATAAATAGGGTACAAGAGGGCAGCATCTTTCAGAAAAAGGATGTTCAAGAACAAGGGGCCGTGATATGAGGATAGAGGGGGTAGGCTCAGGAGTATAGTGAGAAAATATTTTTTCATGGAAAGAGTGGTGGATGCATGGAACGGTCTCTCAGGGGAGGTTGTAGGGACAAAAACAGTAGGAGAATTCAAAAATGCATGGGATAAGAATAAAGGAACCCTAGCGATAGAAAAGAAAGGATAAGCTGCAGGCCATTTAGGATCTGCGGTATGTGATACAGGCAGGGAAAATGGGAGGACTGGGTGAGCCAAGCGGTCCTTATCTGCTATCCAATTCTATGTTTCTTTGTTTCTAAGTATATCGTCTGATTTATTCTAATTTATCTTGAGCCCAGTTAAATTTCCAGATACTAGTAATGTGTATCTATGGGAGCTGAACAACGGTATAGAGTCCTTCAGATTGAGTAGCAACTCATCTGCATAAGCATAAATTTTATTGACTGATTTGGCAAATTGCACTCCCTTGATTGCTCTATTATTCAATAATAATGAGGAAGGGGAAAGTGGTCAAGCATGTCTTGTACCCTTTTGTAGGGAGAAAAGGGCAAAACAACTCCATGTGTTGTTACTGCAGAAATAGCTCCTTTATAAAGTGTAGAAATCCAAGATCTGAAAGTCTCTTCATAGCCAAAGCATTTAAGGATACAGTCTCGAAATTCCCAGTCAAGAGAATTGATTGCTTTGCTCATGGAATGAGACAAATCAGTTATGGGGGTTTTCTGGATTTAGCTGTCCAAATTGTTAAAATTAATCTATGGACATTGTCCACTCCCTATCTGTTTTTGACAAATTCCACTTGCTCCTTCCCTATAATTGAAGAGAGAAGTTGGGAGCCTAATCTGTAGGAGTTCAGCTAACATTTTATACCCATCATTCAAAAGAGAGATGGGTCAATAGTTAATATAGTATATGGGGTTTTATCTTTTTTGTGAATGACTGCAATCACTGCCTCACACATGGAGGGAGGAAGATGTCCTTGTTGTAACGACTTATTAAACAATTTAGTGAGAAATTCAGCAAATTCTTGATTTACTGATTTGTATTTTTCATTTAAGAAACCATCTTGACCCAGAGAAAACCCCATGGGTAAATTACCAATTATGCTCTCAATTTCCTATGTAGTGATTGGTTTATCCAGAGTTAATTTACTAGTTGAAAATCAAAAATAGAGGTTGCACATGGAGACAGGTGCAGGGATAAAAAGGCATGAATATAAAACAGGAAAATCCTGCACTCTGCCACCTCTTGCCTGTTCCTGTGGCTGCTACAACCACTCAATTACTTGCCATCAGAATTCTGCTTGGTGCCCAAAATAAGGCACTTACTGTGGCATCCATATACATCCCTCCAAAAGAGCAAGGCAGTGGTTTCAACTCGGTACTGGACTTCACACGTAACCAGCCACCTGGGTCGGAGTCAATTCTGATGGAAGACTTCAATATAAACTGGCTTGCACCTGAAAATCAAAGCATTAAGGACACCATTTCTGCTGTAAATTTTCCCAGCTGGTTGACACCCCAACCAGATCCAATTACAAAATGGGGACTAAAAGCCTTTTGGACTGGGTCCTAACCAGTCATCCAGACTGCATTACTAACACCACTGTCCTCCCGGATACGCTCGGTGTTCATTCCCCTGTCATCTGCATTTGGACAAACACATTTTGAAAACCACCACCATGGACAATTACCAGCAGAGTCCTTGCCCAGGGTCACCTGGAACCTCTTAAATCCCCCCTTAGAGTGCAAGACTGGTCTCCAATCTACAGAGCAAAGGGTGTTGACACAGCATTTGAACACTTCATCAGCACCTATAATTCTGCCTGCAACTCTCACACACCCCTAAAAACATGCAAAATCAATGGCCCTTGCAACCCCTGGCTCTCTGTATAACTCCTAGCTCATATGAAAATAAGGGACCACCTCTGGCACCGTGCCCAAGCCACTGGCACACAATCTGACATCCAGAACTACAAAAGAGCGTGAAATGACTGCACTAAGTCCATCTGTCTAGCAAAAATGAAACATTATCAGAAGTGTTTGATACTGGGGCAAAGCAAAAGCTTTCTGGGATAATATTAAAGAAATCACAGGTAAAACCTCAAAATCACCACCTACCATACTGGACTTAGATGGGATCACTACCCTTGACTCTGTAACTATTGCCAATACTTTCAATAACACATTCACGGACCTCAGCAGTGTTCTCCCACCAGACCTTTTTGATGCAGATGTCACCTTGCCCACCTCTGATACCATTCCCACACCTACTACTGTAGCTAACCCCCATTCTACTTTAAAGTTATCTCACTGCAGGAAGCCCATAAATAGATCCTCAAGGCAATTGGTAAATCTAGACACAGCGGGGATTCCCTCAATCTGAAACTGTTGTCCCTCACACTAGAAGAAGTGCTAGTTCCTCTTATCTG
Organism: Neoceratodus forsteri; assembly: GCA_016271365.2. Classification (NCBI taxonomy): domain Eukaryota; kingdom Metazoa; phylum Chordata; order Ceratodontiformes; family Ceratodontidae; genus Neoceratodus; species Neoceratodus forsteri. The sequence continues at coordinate 1,287,267,237 of CM028132.1, forward strand.
GATTTTTAATCTCTTACTTAGCCTTGCCCAGTTCCCCAAGAGGTGGAAATCAGCCATGGTAACACCAGTACACAAAAGAGGTGACAGGTCTTTCCACGTGAACTACCGGCCCATCTCCATACTTCCGCCCCTCTCCAAGGCACTTGAATGCATTGTAGCTGACCAGTTTACAGATTATCCTGATAAACATAAGATCCAATGTACCCAACAACATGGATTCAAAAAAGGACAGAGCACCTCCTCAGCTCTCATGGAATTCCAATTGTTTAACCAGCGAGACACACTAAGCTGAAAGCTTGTTTACAGGTGCATCCTGGAAGCACAGGGAAGTTAAGTGACTTGCTCAGGGTCACACAGTGTGCAAGTGGGGGCTGTGGGATTGAAACCCAGGTCTTCAGATTTGCAGCTCAGAGCCTTAAACCACTGCACTATACTGCCTCCCAAATTCACTGGTTTCATACACAAATCTCTGGACCATGGACAGATAGTTGGGGTCATATTTATTGACCTGACAAAAGTGTTTGACACAGTGCATCACCCCCTACTACTGGAACAGCTAAGCAACACTGAAATTTCTGCCGACTCTAATGCCTGGTTTAAAGGCTATCTGGAGAACTGCATTCAGCAAGTCAAAATTGCCAATGTCATTTCAGACTCTAAACCAGTTCACTCAGGTGTCCCACAAGGGTCCATCCTGGGCCCTATACTATTTAGTCTCTTCTTAAACAATCTCCCAAGATCCTGCCCTGAACAAATCCTACTATACGCGGACGGTGCTGCTATCTACACAAGTCACATAGACCACATGCCTCTTGAAAGCCAGCTGCAACTCGGATTTGCATCAGTAGAGAAATGGTTCAGTGATCACAAACTGATGCTAAACTACAAAAAAAACTAAGCTCATGCTCTTCAGCAGTTCCCACAATAAACACAGGCATCATCCCCTGACTATCTCTAACCGCCTTGGGACCGCTCTTGAACAGGTACAATATTTAAAGTATCTCGGCATCACCATTGACAGCAACTTATCCTAAGGGGTGCATATTGACAACATTGCCAAAGCAGTCAATACTCACATTGGCCTCCTCTACAGACATAGGAACTCCCTTACACCAGAAGCCTTAAGGTTGGCCATACAGAGCTGTGTTACCTCCATTATTGACTTTGGATTGATAATCTATGGATCTGCCACTGAAACTGCCCTCCGGCACATTTCCACTGCTCTAAACAAGGCGTGTCGCCTCATCTCAGGAGCCCACTGTCTCACCCACTCTTGTGACCTCTATGCCCAAACTGGTTGGCTCCAGCTCAAAGATTGCATCAAATATCAAACATGCCTGATAGCCAAGAAAACAGTCCTAGACCTCCTACCACCTGGAATTCAAGGTCTTCTCAGCCTCTCTCTTAATACCTGCCATACCCGTGGCTCTGAATCCCAGCACTTTCTGGTCCCTTGCTGCAGTACCTCCCAGGGACAAAGATTCTTCACCTACAGAGCCTCTCTTTGGATGAATGCCCTCAACTGTGACATGTCCTCCTAATCCAAATTGGGCCCTTTCAAATCCAAGCTACAGTGACTACTCTGTGCCTCTCACTCCTGTGACTGTTTCTGCTAAACCTTTTTTGGCAATCTAAAACCCTAGCACTTGATTACTGTTAAATCTCCTTAGCACCATCTCTGACCCCCGCGCTACCCTGCCCCCTTCACCTTTCCTCCCCTCTACATAATGCCACCCCCTGTCTGTCCTGACAAGGCCTGTTGGCTGATTTCAACTTACATTATGACTTTACCAGTAACTGACAAAGCTTGTTTTGGCTGATTTTTCATTTACTCTATGCATTCCTGTGCATGAAACTGCTTAGCGTTACTTGTTTCTATTATTTAATTCACTGTGAATGTCAACTATTGCTTCTTTTCTTATTTACAATTATTTTACCATACCCTGTTTAGTCTGTAAACCTGTTGATCTCCTTTCTCTATGTATACTGTTTTGCCATACTTTTTGTTCCGTTAATCTGCCGTATTATGCTGCTGATGTGGAACCTTTGTAAAAGAGCTCTAAGCTCAAAGGTATTTGTAATCCGAGATCTAAATAAATAAAATAAATAAATAAAAATTAAAAGACTGCTCTCCACAAAATCAGATAAGGTGCTTCATTTTATTTCAGGTGCTGTGTGCAAGGCGCTGATGCATTTCAGAACCAAGTTCCTTCATCAAAGGCCCTTTGATGAAGGAACTTGGTTCTGAAACATGTCAGGACCTTGCACACAGCACCTGAAATAAAATGAAGCACCTTATCTGATTTTGTGGTGAGCAGTCCCTTTATTCTGTTGGCAGAGTGCGGGATTTTCCTGTTTTGTATTAATTTACTAGTTTCAGAGATCGAAGGGACATCAATTTTGGATAGATATTCTAGTACTGACTTTCTAGAGTTTTTTTTAGAAGAAGTTTAAAGGGTCTGAAATTTATTTGACTTGGTTGTTTATCTCTAGATGGGTGTTTGATATCTTACCATTATCCAACTGAATTCCAGCGATAGTATTACAGGTATGCTTGCTTTTCAATCTGCAAGTGAGAAGTTTACTAGCCTTCTCTCCTGGCTCCCAATATTTCTGTTTTTTTAAGGACATATTCAGTTGTATAGCTAAGAATGCAGTTAATATATTAGAGAGAAAAGCATTTTTGAAATAGATGAGAACTCTTATCAGGGATCTAAATTTTGTTCAAATTCTAGTTTACCTAATATTTCTTATTTTTCTTAAAGCTCTTCTAGTCTCTTTTTTCTTGTATGAGGAGTAAATGATAAGAAGCCCTCTCAATGAGACTTAAAAGCTTCCCAAATTATTTCATTGCTTGTTTCTCCATTGTCATTGATTTAAAAAAATAATTTAGTAGCCAGGTTTTAAAATTAGGTCTTTCATGAGGGAAGTATTAAATCTCTATCTATGGTTAGTACTATTTTGTAGATCTAGATCAAATGTTAATTTTGCACATTATGGGAGTCTGAAATTATGAGATTAGCTATTTCAGATCCAGTCATCGAGTTACATAAGTTAGGAAATATAAATAAATAATCAGTCTGGCTGTAATTATTATGGCAGTGAGAATCAAATGTGTAGCTGCAGTCTTTTGGATGTAATAACCTCTATGAATCACATAATTTTAATTTTTTAATGAAGACTCTAAGAGTTTCAGAATTCTGGAGACCAGCATTTGTGTTGGCCAGATTATTCCTTTCTAGCATTGTGTTCATAACCAAATTGAAGTCTCTCCCTGTTATTAACTCATGGTTATTGGTTGTGTCCACTTCCAACAATAGTTCAGAGAAGAATTCTTGCTGTTGTGCATTAGGGGCATATACATTACCGACAGCCACTTACACCCCATTAACCGAACTGATTTTATTTTTGCCATCTACATTGTGTATCAACAAGATGTTCTGAGTGAACAAAAAGAATATCTTTCTTTACCAGAATCATAACTCCTCTCTTTTTATGTTCAACAGGCATGCACACGCAGTGAACATTTTCTTAGGAGAGTGGCTTTTGAGGGATGTGACACTGTCAGTCCAATGCAGAGTGGTCTGCAAGGGGCTTGTCAGTGTCAAATTAATCATCAGCCAGGCTGATCATGACAGTATTCTGGCTTGCTGGGTGGAAACTTTGTGTATTGCAAAGGAAAGGGATGACTCAATCATAGGTTGGCTCTTTCCTTTGATCTACACCACCCAGCAAGCACAGCTGATCTGTCAAGATCAGCCTGCTGAGGAATTACACCCTGTAACAAAGAAAACCATCCATCGATGTCTGTCCCCTATAACTGTCATCCCCACCTGACCCTCCCTCTCACCACCCCCCACAAACATAACACTGTCACCACATGAAACAAAGAAAACCATCCTTCATATTTATATATGTGTGTGTTTATATATATATATATATATATTATGGTAGCATGGTAGTGCTACCATAGTTAGGGTTGAGGAGCCATTTCTATGTTAAACCCCAAATTTTGCACCTTAATAACTTTGCAACAATTTGATGGATTGGCCTGAAATTTGGAATACATGATCAAGACCCATGCGCCTTGGGATCTGCCAAGTTTCATACTGGTTGGATACACGGCTGCAGAGTTATTAAGCATGATTCATGGTGCTTATGCTTTTTCTAGAATTCACGTCGCTACCACAAGTTGCCAGAAGGGTTTGCACTGCCCGAATCTTCAGGGAACATGCAGCCAGGGTCCCTGATGTGCCTTTCAAAAATTTCATGAAAAAATATTAAATGGTTCAAAAGTTATTCATAAAACAATTTCCCATTATAAGTCAATGGGAAAAGTTAACAAAAAGTTCGACAGTGCCGCAAATGCACTTTTTACTGTCACAATTGGCCCTGTTACTGTCGCAAATCTGCCATTTTGTTTTCAGTTACTGATCAGAAAAATGTTTGGCATTTAAAATTGAGACCCTCTAGCAACCTAATTCTTTTTGTATTCATCTAGTCGGACCCTGAGGATGCTAGCCATGTCTTTATTTTGGGGTAAAACACCCCAGAAATATGTTTTTCAGATTTCTGGAAAAAGTACTTTCGCAAAGTAGTGTCGAACTCACGAAAGTGTCATAATTTTTGCAGCTTTATAAATCACACTACTTTACACTATGACCAAAATAACAGTGATTCTTTGGCACTCCGCTGCAAAAGAACGGTTGGGAGTTTTGGCTGAAATTTATGGGGAACGAACTGACATCTCACAGATGTGCCTTTCAGTGTTGTGTTGAAAAAATATTACATGGCGGCAAAGTTATGGCACTCCAAAGCTGACGGTTTTTCCCATAGAATAACATTACGGTGCCCGACGCAGTACAGGAATCCTTTGGCACCCTGCTGCAAAATAACGGTTTGGTCTTTTTTCCTGAAATTTGGAGGGAAGACAGGCAACAGCCCACAGATGTGCCTTTCAGTAGTTTGGTGAAAAAATATTACAGGGAGGTGATGTTATGGCACTTCGAACTTCTCTTTTTTTCCCATAGGATAACATTACCGCATTCGCCACGCCTTTCAGGGCCCGTATCTCGGAAATGGTGCGAGATATGGACTTTTCGTCGGAAAAATCTTAGACCCCCAATGGGGGCTAAGTACAAAACTAGCCAGGACAGTCACAAATCCTATGACTTTTAATTTTTTTTTCTACGTCGTACGGTTCCTGAGATATAACCTAGTTAGTATTCCAAGTCCTCGTTTTCTGCTCTGAGACCCATTATTATGCATACATTCTTTGTACTCACTGTCTTTCTCTATGCAGCTTTGGGAAAACCAGCCTGTGTGCTTACATTACTGTTACCGTTGTTCTTTCGCTGGGTTCTGCAGCTCCGCTTCAGTTACCGTTGGACGCTCACGCCACCATGTGCGCTATCCTTTTACGTTTTCATTTGCACTTGCGTTTCTGTTATTTTTTGTTATTTGTATCTACAGTACTGTTTCTTTTCTGTTTCACTTTGCGTCACCATGCCCATTGACATTTCCGTTTGCAGGCATCATGTTACTATGTGACAACACATCATGTGGCAGACCGTTCCCGTCTACGCCACCATGTGCGTTAACCTTTCTGTTCTCATTCGTGCTTGTGTTACCATGTGTGCCACTGTTAGCACTTCTGTTTGTGTTGCTGTTCCTGTTACTATGCCACAAGACATCACGTGGCGGGGGCCCCCGCGCTCCCACCGCCGCATTACAGTTACTATTTCTCATTATCATTCTCAAAAAGAAGGGAAATCAGAGGCAAAAAACTCCATTTAATGCATTAGTTAGGGTTGTTCCACAGCGACAAAAGTGAGGAAATTCAGTGTTAGGGTTGAAAACCCCTTGACCCCAACCCACCCCCAACCGGCATTGGGGTGCACATTGCACAGTTGTAGCAGGTGTAGGCGTTCAAATCGTGCTCATATACCATCCACCGGGAGATGGAGCGTTTCTTACAGGAAGTAGCAGACTTCCTCGTCGACATGTCGTTTGAGTCACCCAGATTGACTGGGTGACTTCAACGCCTGGGTCGACGATGAACTCTCTAATTTTGGTAATCACTTCCTCCAATTGATGTCTTCTTTGGGCCTCACACAGGTGGTTTCCACTGCTACGCATAAATCTGGACACTCTTTAGACTTAGTCTTCCTTCTAGGGATCGACGTATCCGACATGGGGGTGGAACCAGTCACTTGGTCTGATCACTACACAGTGAGGTTCAATATTTGCACCCCCCTGAGAAGACCAGCCCTGTGGAGATGGTCAGGTACCGCCCATTATGGAATGTTACTCCACAAGGTCTAGCGGCGGTCCTTGACCTGTCATCCTTTGTTTCGGTGTGCGATAGTCCAAAAGCATTGGTGTTGGCCTATAATAAGGCCGTCACGACGGCTCTGGATTCTATTGCTCCTGTTCATGAGCGCCCCCTATCCCTTTGCCCCATGGTTTGACGGGACCTTGAGGGAGATGCGGAGACAGGGGCGAAGGTTAGAGCGTCGCTGGCGCAGGTCCGCCCTTGATGCCGACCACTCTAGATTGATGGAACATTATGTTAGCTATCAATCTGCAATCACCCATAAGAAGGCAGAATTCCTGTCCAGGGAGATTGCAGTTGCTCAGAATCGACCGGCTCAGCTGTCCCGAACTGTAGACAGACTGTGTAACCAGCCTGCCTGCAAGTTCGGAAAGCTTTTTCTCAAGTAGAGTGCGATGAGCTTGCTCTATACTTTGCAACTAAAGTGGCCGACATCAGGATGAACCTGGGTCCGGTAACCTCTAAGGGTGATGCTTTTGGACAGCAGGAGATCACAGTGCCTCACCTCTCCTGGAGTTCCTTTCGGCAACCTGAGTTCATGGACATTATCAGGATCATCCATTCTATGCGCCCCACAAGTTGCGGTTTGGATCCCGGACCGACCCCCCTCATTTTGGGTTGTTTTGATATCATCGGTCCGGTCCTGGCGCAAATAGTCTGGTGCTCCTTGGACTTAGGTGAGTTTCCCTGCTCCTTGAAAGAGGCAGTGGTGACTCCTCTTTTGAAGAAAGCTTCCTTGGACCCAGACTGATTTTCAAACTACCGGCCTATCTCTAACCTCCCCTTTATTGGGAAGGTTATTGAGAAGGTCGTAGCGGCCCAACTGGATGACCATTTAACCATCCATAATGTCTACGAATCCTTCCAGTCTGGCTTCCGGAAGAGACACAGCACCGAGACTGCGCTGGTTCGGGTGTTAAATGATCTTCTGATGGCGAGGGATCAGAAGAGACGCTCCATCTTGGTTCTTCTTGATCTCTCTGCAGCTTTTGACACTGTGGACCACATGGTGTTATTAGCTCGCCTGGGGCAAGTCTGTGGAATGTCTGGAACCGTTTTGCAATGGTTCAGGTCATTCCTCACCAGGAGATCACAAAGAGTTGTGTCAGGGATTTTTTCCTCTGACCCAGTTCCTTTGTTGTGTGGAGTGCCCCAGGGATCTGTGCTGTCACCCATGTTGTTTGCAGTGTATATGCTGCCCCTCGGAGGTATCATTAGACGATATGGGTTGAGGTTTCACTGCTTTTTAAAAGGGCCGATGACCTCAACGCACACCCCGATGCCTGTTGGTGGGGGCAGGCTGGGGGTGGGGTGCAAGGGGTGGGAACCCTAAAGTCGAATATCCTCACTTTCTTCACTGTAGAAGAACCCTAACTGATGCAGTAACAAAGTGTTTTGCGTAGAATATATATATATATATATATATTGGCACGGGTTCATAATGTCGCAAGACATTATGCTACATGCATAAAGCACACTGCCAATACAGTGCAATTTCTTGTATGCGGCATAAGTCTTTTTTTCTGTGGGGGCTCTGCCCCCGCACCACCTGTTAGGGGGGGCTGTGCCCCGAACCCTCCCAATTAAGATTACTAACTTTGGGGGAAGGGGTTACAGTAAATATCACACAAAGTGTGAAAAACAAAATTACCATGCGTCTGAGACTGGGAATCAAACCTGGTCCCAAATGCTCTGCTTCCATCCCTTGCTGCCAGTGGCTCATCCCGTTGAGCCATGGCAGCTGCTTAGTGGAAGCCCATTGCAACAGAGGTCTTATCCTCTGCCTGAGACAGTGATAGGGTGCAGTACCATGCACAGAACCATTCACGATATTGCACCCTCTCGCTGTCATGTACAGTGCTGTTTCTGTTTCGTGCTTGTGTTGTATGCTATTAAGCAAATGGCATATTGACCTGGTACCTATATATACATAGCCTGCAAGAAAGAAAATGATCTCTAGATGTCTGTTTCTGCTGCCCTTTACTCTCCACCCAGCAGACTGTCCCACTCAGCACCAACCCCCCCCAAACCTCGGGGTCTCATCCAACCCAAGTGGTGTTATGCAATGCCAGGTCTATTAAAAACAAGACAGCAGTGATGGCTGATCTTGTTGGATCATCAGACCTAGCTTGCATCACCAAGACTTGGCTGGATGAAAATTCTGGCCCTATCTTGGAGTCAGCAATTCTGGCCGGGTTTTCGGTGATACACTGCCATGGTTAAATAGCAGGGGTGGGGGAGTGGCCATTGGTTTTAGATCAGAATTGAGCCTTGTGGAGGTGCCAGTAGGGGAGACTCAGTCCTTTGAATGTATCATGGGCGCAGGTGTGAGGTGCAGGATTCTTCTTGTCTACTGTCCACTCGGGGGTGAGAAGCAATTCCTGCAGGAAGTCATGGACTTCATCATCAACATGATGTTGGAGTCCCCCTGATGGGTGGTGCTGGGGGACTTCAATGCCTGGGTCAATGATGAACTCTCACAGTTTGGTCAAGACTTCCTCCAGTTGATAAATTTGCTGGGCTTCTCACAGGTGATTGCCTCTGCGACCCATAAGCACGGTCATTCCTTGGACCTAGTCTTCCTTCTGGGTATGGAGACCTCTGATTTGGTGGTGGAGCCAGTCAGTTGGTCAGACCATCACACCATAAGGTTCAATTTTCAGGCCCTCCCCCATATAGGCCTACCCCTACGGAGATAGTCCTGTACCACCCTTTAAGGGGTTTATCCCCTGAGGGCCTACTGGTGGTATTGGACTGATTGGGGCTGCCGAGAATAGCGGTGACCAAGATACCTTAGTCCGGGGTTATAATGATGCTGTGACTGAGGCTCTGGATTGTCTCGCTCCTGTCCGTGTTCGTCCCCTTACCCAGCGCCCTCGATCCCCTTGGTGTGATGGGACCTTGGGAGAGCTGAGGAAAGTGGGACGAAGGCTGGAGCATCGCTGGTGAAAATCGGGCCTCGATGCTGACAGACTTAGATTGTTAGCCCATTCTAAGGATTATCAATTGGCTATCTCCCGTAAGAAGGCAGAGTTCCTGTTCAAGGAGATTGCTGCAGCAAAAAATCAACTGGCTCAGCTCTTCCAAACTGTAGACAGACTGTGCAATTCAGTCTGTCTGCAGTCTCAGAGAGCATTGTCACAAGGGAAGTGCAATAAATTTGCTCACTTTTTTGCCAATAAGGTTGCTGACATCAGGTCTGAGATTCGCACAGGACGCCCCAACGGGACAGATGGTGGTCGGTGGGAAGTGGCAGTTCCTCGGTCTGCCTGGTCTGACTTCAGCTGGCCGGTGATCGGGGATGTCGTGAAGATCATCCAGTCTTTCCGACTGACCTGCTGTGGTTTGGACCCTGGCCCAACATGCCTCCTTGTGGGGTGTGTCGAGACCATCAGCCCGGTCCTTGCTGAGATAGTCAGGTGTTCATTAGAATCCAAGGTGTTTCCAAACACCCTGAAGGAGGCAGTAGTGGTACCCCTTCTTAAGAAACCATCTCTCGACCCAGACTGTCTTGCTAACTACAGACCCATCTCTAACCTTCCCTTTGTGGGTAAGGTTATTGAGAAGGTGGTGGCTGCAGCGTAACATCTACGATCCTCTCCAGTCTGGTTTCCAGAAAAGGCATAGTACTGAGACAGCCCTTGTTCAGATTCTTAATGATCTCCTAGCAGCAAGAGATTGGAGGAACCGTTCATCTTGGTTCTTCTTGATCTCTTGGCTGCATTGGACACTGTGGACCATGGGTGATGATTGGGTGCCTGCAGTCAATCTGTGGACTGTCTGGTACAGTACTCAGATGGTTCTATTCTTTCCTCACTGGAAGATTTCAGAGAGTTGTCTGTGGGGTTTACTCCTCTGACAAGGTCTCCCTGCCACGTGGGGTTCCGTAGGGCTCTGTACTGTCCCCCATGTTGTTCACAGTGTAAATGCTGCCATTGGGAGACATTGTAAGGTGGTATGGGCTGAGTTTTCATTGTTATGCAGATGATACTCAGCTCTATCTGTCCTTTGTGACCGATCAGGGGGAGCTGTCTCATGTTTTAACGACTGCCTTTCCGAAGCTGAGGATTGGATGAGTACCAGCTGGCTGAGGTTGAACCCGGATAAGACTGAGGTTTTGGTGGTGGACCCAGGCCATTGGGTAGAGGGGCCATCAGGGGGGCGAGCCTCAGGACTTTGGCTTTGTGGTTGCCAGCTGACAACCTCTGAACAGGTGCGGGATCTGGATGTGATCTTTGATGATGGATTGATGCTTAAACATCAGGTGTCATCCAATGTCAAGACTGCCTTTTACCATCTAAGGAATGCAGCCCGGATCAAGTACCTAGTTCCGCCCTATGACCTACCAGTTTTGGTTCATGTCTTTTTATCCTCTCGCCTTGATTACTGTAATGCCCTGTACCTAGGGCTACCAGGCTTTGATATCTGCCACTTGCAGCTGGTGCAGAATGTGGCAGCTAGGCTGTTGACTGGGCTGCCTCGTTGCTGTCATGTCACGCAGGTGCTGCATGATCTGCACTGGCTGCCTATTCAGTGGTGGATCACCTTTAAGGTCGGTTTACTGACCTATAAGGCCCTACATGGACAGGGACTGAGTTATCTGCAAGATCTTCTTCATCCCTATTGCCCCTCCCGTCTGCTTCGCTCCACTGACAAGGGATTGCTAGAGATTATCACGGTTCATTTAAAGTCATCTGGGGCCCATGCATTTGAGTTTATGGCCCCATCCCTGTGTCATTCTCTATCTCGTCGGATTTGACAGTGCCTGTCAGTGGAGAGCTTTAAATCTGCATTAAAAAACCCATTTATTTACTTTGATGTTTTCTGATTTTATGTGATATGCTGCAGATGTTTTTGTATGTGTAGTTTTATCTTTTTATGGATATGTACTAGTGCTATGGTTTTGGAATAGCACTATTTTATAAATAAATGATGATTGCTTGATTAAGTGATTGAAATATAACACCAACATCAGGGGCGTCCAATACCCAGAGTCACCAGCTGAAATAAAGAAAACCACCCCCTGTCATTTTTTGTTGTTTGTTTTAAAACCCTGTTTAAAAAAACAACATCCATTGATATCTGTTGCACAGTTAGTCCCTCCTCCGATATCCCCCCCACTCAGCTACCCCCCCAAGACCTTACTTACTTACTGGGGGTCCTACGCCATAATCCTGCCTTGACCGCAGACATGTCTTCACTCTTCAAAGCCAGACTAGGAAATGAGGAAATCAGGTATGTGGTTCAGTGCATTTCAATGGGGTTTTGAACTTACTGGCATAACTTGGCCATTTTTGAATATTTTTGCCCCAAATTTTCAACATGCCTTTTGTGAGAACCCACTTCATGAAGAATGGCAGTGGAATTAGGCAAATGTGTCCCAAAAGGTGATTTTGTGGTTGCTGTGTGAAATCTCCTTTTGGGCAGGAGCTGAAAATTGTCTCCACCCTTGTTCATGAGGTGGTGTAATAAGAAGGCTATGTTGAAAATCTGTCGTAACAATATAAAAAAAACAACAAAGTTATGAGCCTACATTGAAATTTTTGAATGCAGGCTTGTAACTTTGGTAATTTTCAATATTTTGACTGCAAATTTTCAACATAGCCATTTCTTCATAGCACCTTATGAATGTGATAGCTGCCATGTTTCAAATCCTGGCCAAAATGTGGTTTTGTGTTACAAAAGATCCTGAAAGGTGATTTTGTGGTCATTGCACGGAATCACTTTTTGGACAGGAGTTGAACATTTTCTCTGCCCTTGTTCATGAGGTGGCGTCATAAGAAGGCCATGTTGAAAATGTGGGGTAAAAACATTAAAAACAGCAAAGTTATTAGCCAACATTGAAATTTACGAATGCAGGCTCATAACTTTGGTAATTTTCAATATTTTGACCCCAAATTTTCAACATAGCCATTTCTTCATAGCACCTCATGAATGTGACAGATGTCATTTTTCAAATCCTGGCCAAAATGTGTTTTCACACTTGTGGTGCAAAATCACCTTTTGAGCAGGATTTGAAAATGTTCTCCACCCTTGTTCATGAGGTGGGCTCATAAGAAGGCTATGTGGGCTCATAAGAAGGCTATGTTAAAAATATGGGGTTAAAATATGAGAAAATAACAAAGCTATGAGTCTATATTGCAATTTTTCAGTGCACGCTCATAAGTATAGTAATTTTCAATATTTTGATCCCAACTTATAGCTATCTTTTCACATCATATCATTGATGTGACAGCTGTCATTTCTCAAATCCTACCCAAAATGTGTTTTAACATGTGTGGTGCAAAATTATGTCTCAACCATTGTTTTATAAATAACACCTGTCATACTCAGGAGTGGTCATAAAAAGATCAAGTTGAAAATTTGGGGTAAAAATGTAAAAAACCAACTAAGTTATGAGGAAATGAATTGTTCCAACACTTTTTCAAAACTCTATTTTTTGCAGTTTTTGGCTCCATGATGTTCAACATATCCCTTGTGTTACCTCACCTCCTGAACATAGCCGGTGCCATTTTTCAAATCCCCTCTAAAACTTGTTTCCACAGTTGCACAGTGAAATCACCTTTCAGACGGGATTTTAAAAATTCCACACGTCTTGTTCATGATGTCAGGTCATAAAAAGACTGTTATACATGTGCAGTCAAAAAGTGGGAGCCCACTTAAAAGTAGATATTGCCTTTCAACTGTCCTATCCTGAGTAATTACAGTCTAACAATATGTCAAAGCAGGACAGCACTAAAAATGAGATACTGCATCTCATCTGCTCTATCCTGCGTAAATATATAGTAAAAATGTGTACAAGCAAGACGTGGTACAACAGCAATACCAGTGATGAACATTTGGCATTGACAAATACTTGTTTGAGTTGAAACAGCTGTAAAAAACCTCAACTACCCATTCTTACTTCCATTATAATAACTGGTCAGCAATTTTTTCTGTGTGCTGAACCAGTTATAATTTGCCATTATAACCCATGGGTTATAATGGTGAGCATGCGCCCAGTCAGTCAAGAACAGCTGCTCCCTTATTGGCTGCCCACCTCCTCCTGGGCGGGCTAATCACATTCAGAATCATGGCAGCTCCTTTTCCCCCTGAGCAGTGACGATCCGCCAGACCACAAGTATTCATCATGATGTGTTCTGTTTCTTTTTTTTTCAAAAATAAACTGTTAGTTCCTCCTGTTGAAAGTAAAAAAATGTATCTGGTTGATCCTGACGACTGCAGCGGACAAGAACTGCCTCAGCGAATGGCTCCACTCTCGATGACTGGTGAGCAGTGATCGCAAGTGAGATCTAAACTGTAAACTATGCTAAAACAAACTACAAGTTAAAATAAAAGAAATATAAAAGCAGCTATACCAAAAAAAATTCTAAAGCAGGGAGAAAAGAAGACTGTCAGAGAGAGAGAGAGAGAGACAAAGTGCGCGTGTGTGTGTGTGTGTAAACCTTCTAAATAATGCTGGAAAAAATTGCTGACCAGCAATTATAATAATAAAGATGAAGTGTGTTAATTTGAAATTAATGTTGTTCTTGGTGGATGTTTGATAAACCTGGTCACCTCGGGTTTATGTAGCATCCCACACCTTGGGCAACCATTAATTTCTCATTAAGCACACTTCCCCATCCATTATTGTATATTTATAGCTTCCTCAAATATAAGATGAATATCTTGTATAAGGGCAATATTAGTCTTTTTGGATTTTAAGTAATTAAATACCTTTTTCTTTTGATTGGGGACCCTAGGCCATTCACATTTCAAGTTACTAAGTTACAGAACATTCATTCTATAATCTCTTGAAAGTTATTATTAGCCAGAAGTTGAGAATGTAATGATTACTGTCATCGAAGCACAGGTCAGGAAGCATAGGAAAACCAGGAGCAGTTGTAGAATTCACCAAAAATATTTATTTATACTAGCAGTAACATAAAAAATAAACTTGTTCAGTACAACTATTTACAAAGGCAAAATAAAATAGAGAACATCCATCAGAGTTTTCCTTCAATCTCTGTGTCCCTCTTCTCCTCTTCAGGAATTGTAGCTCATCTCTCTTATAAGTCCTTCCAACCCCCATTCTTAACAAGCATCCTGTTCTTGTATGTTTCAGGCAGGTGCAAGGCAGGAACACAGTGTGCCTGAGCTGAGACCCCTTTTTCCACAGCTGTTCTGCAAAAGGCTTAAAAATTTGCACTCAAGTAACCTCTCGAGTTTCCATTAGCTTTTTGCAATCATCGCAAACCACCATTATATATATTTCAAAAATTAACACTATATAATTTCTAAACAAAGGGATCCCAATATCAGTTACATTCTCACATAATGATTTGCATATAGTTTTATATCAGCAGATATGCAAGGCAGAAACAGACAGACAGCAAGGGAGAACTGAGAGACAGTGAGAGGCAAAGAATTGCGAGACTGTCGGGGCAATTAAGTCCTAAGTTTCACAAGAACATTTGGTTGCACAACCAGACAGACAAGTTACAGAAAAGGAGAATAAAACATATCCCTGCATTCAAACTCTTTCCATAACAACTGGGACAGGGTCCTATTCCACCCTGTCACAATTACCAAGTAAAGCGTAAGACTGGGTCCAATTCAAGACTAGGTTTGCTGGCCAAGGCACCTAGCTTCACCTGAGCTCTTTTCTTCTAGGTTGCTTGAAAGGACAGAGCAAAGAACCGTACCAGAGCAACAATAAGGATTAAGGCTTATTTTGGCTAGGCAGGTTTACTGTATGTTGTTATTTTTATTTTGTACTCACAAGGTATTGTTACTGCTTGTTGCTAACATTTTATTGCTTTATTTTTCTCGGATTCAAATTGTTGTTGCTGGGTATACATTCTGCTGCATTATTACAGGGTGTGCCTACAGGTGTGTGCTTACAGATTACTGCTGAAATCTTCTGATTCAAATTGTCTTTTGCAAGGTATATCTTCTGTTATTGCTTTATTTTTCTCTGTAGCAAAGGGTTTCTTACAGGGTATATCTTCTGTGAAATTATTACAGGTGGTACTTACATTTTTGTGACTTTTTATCATTAGGCTAAGCAAAATTAGTGTTTGCCACTATTTTATTTTATTTTGTTTTTATTTGCTATAAGTTTTTTTTTTGTCTCATGGATGTTGCAGTTTCCTTCTCACACTGAAAGAGTTAATTGCTATCCTCCCACAGCTCTTCCAGGGGATTAGGTGTGTATCTGGGGGTGGAGCTGACAAACTGGCAGTCCCTTCCAACAGAGGGAAGGGTTAAAAGGTCAAGTTAGTTGATATCTTGGAGGTGGAAGACTAGGTTTGCTGGCCAAGGCACCTAGCTTCACCTGAGCTCTTTTCTTCTAGGTTGCTTGAAAGGACAGAGCAAAGAACCTTACCAGAGCAACAATAAGGATTAAGGCTTCTTTTGGCTAGACAGGTTTACTGTGTGTTGTTATTTTTATTTTATACTCACAAGGGATTGTTACTGTTTGTTGCTAACATTCTATTGCTTTATTTTTCTTGGATTCAAATTGTTGTTGCTGGGTATACATTCTGCAGCATTATTACAAGGTGTGCTTACAGATTACTGCTGTAATCTTCTGATTCAAATTGTCTTTTGCAAGGTATATCTTCTGTTACTGCTTTATTTTTCTCTGTAGCAAAGGGTTTCTTACAGGGTATATCTTCTAAGAAATTATTACAGGTGGTGCTTTACAGGTTTCAGTTGTATCTGTCATTAGGATAAGCTTCCAGGGCTACTGCATTTGTTACTGGCTGATTATTTCTGCTCTTACCTCCTTGTTTCTTTCATCCATGGTTCTTCTTTTTCAGCAGGGGAAGGGCCCAGCCACCCACCCCCATCCCTAACCACCCAACACTACACTCCTTTTATAGGGTAGCACAGTTGTGACATTTCCTGTAGCAAAGCAGGAATGGGCTATTCAGAGGGGTATCCACATAGTGACCTCATTTACAGGGGCACTTGTAATTTAACTTGTTATAACAAGTTATACAAAAACAAACAAACAAAACACAAAATCAAACTTTTGCTTTCATTTTCTTCCTTCTAATTACTCTGACCAGGTTATAAACCCAGAAACTTACCTGGAATGGATATCGTTAACTGCAGGTACTGTGGAACACTTTTCAGAAGGGCAGTTTTACAGGATTTAGGACACTTTTGTACATGCTGGGCCATTGGAGATCTAAGGACTCAGCTCCAGGCAGCATGGGCAGAGATTGCACACCTCAAATAGCATATTCAGGAGGAAATATATTATAAGAACCGCCATTTCCCCAACATCCAACAGAAGCACCTCGACCGCAGAGGGTAGTTGGTCTGGGAGGTTGACTGGTGGTTAGGAGGGGCAAATCGGGTGCCCCATCACTCGGTGCTCTCCAACATATCACCTCCACAAACCACATAAAAACTGCAAACAGGTATCTGCCTCTATCTCCGAAATCAAACAAAGGGGCAGCACAGGAGCTAGCACAACAAAACGTGCCCAAAACAGGAACCAAAACAAAAAAAGCAAAAAAGAAATCCAAAAAACCTTTTATCATAGGGGACTGCATGATTCGGGGAGTTGATACATATCTCCAGCTAGGGGTAATGGTCAGATGTCTCCCAGGTACATCAGCATGGAGAGACACTGGCCGCATTGTTAAATTTGTTCTGGAAGCAAGAGAAAACATTGATGTCCTGGTACACATAGGGACTAACAATCTTGCCAGCCGGTCAGTTGTGGAGACCAAGGAACACCTGACCAGGCTGGGGGACAAACTATCATCCATTTCACCCAGCATCCCCTTCTCTGAGATCCTGCCAGTCTGGGAGAGGAGGACAGATGGACGGAAGGTCAGGGAAGGGGAGATACGGGAACTAAACATGTGGCTCAAGGGCTGGTGTCAGGAAAAAGGACACAAATTTGTAGGGAACTGGCAACAGTTTTGGGAGCGAAAGTTCTTTCAATTTGATGGACTGCATCTGACTAAGGAGGGAGTCAGTGCATTGGGGCAGAAGTTTGATGTCTTTGCAGACTATTTAAACCAGAAAATGGGGAGAGGGGTGCAGCATCTGAAACATCGAATGGGAAGAACACCCCTCTCCCCTCAGATAGTGGTCAAACAGGAGTTCAGCACGTTTGTAGTTCATTTGCATCACCAGGTAAACAAAAAGGTTTGGCTCCCCATACGATGCACAGGGGAAATGCTGGACCTCGCCCAACAACTAACACACCAAAATCTGACAAATGGAAAATCATGTACACAAATGCTCACAGTCTGCAAAACAAGATTCCAGACCTGCAGGCAACAGTGATAGAGGCTAAACTGGACATAGTAGCCATTAGCGAGACATGGTTTACCAGTAATCACACTTAGGAGACTTCAGTACCTGGCTAGGTACTGTTCAGAAGAGACCAAGGTACAAAAGGGGGGGTGGAGTGGCCCTTTTATGTCAATGAAAACATAAAATCTACAGAAATTCTGAATTCACGTAAGGTGCCAGAAGAAATGTAGGTCACCCTGGAAACAGGAAATGGGACAGCCATACGAACTGGGGTTGTGTACAGGCCTCCAGACCACCAGACCAGGGGGAGGACATAGACACGTTATTGTTAGAAGATATACAAAACATGACAGCTAAAGGGGAGGAGGTTCTTAAAATGGGAGACTTCAACATGCCAGATACAGATTGGTCAATACCAGCAGGGACATCTGCCAGAACTAGACACATGGTGGATTCCCTGCAGGGGGAGGGCCTCAAACAACTGGTACAACAACCTACTAGAGACAGGGCTACCTAGATATAGTACTGATTAACAGGGAAAGGATCACAGATCTCCAGGTAGAAGGTCACCTGGGAGCCAGTGACCATCACTTGGTATGGTTCAATTTGGCCACTAGTACAAAATCATCCCATTACAAGGCAAAAATATGGGACTTCAGAGGAGCTGACTTTGATAAGATGGCCAACAGAGTTAAGCTAGTGGGGGGTAGGAGAAAGTATGCTGTTGGTTAACTAGGATCTGCAGCTTATCCATTAGTAGGGAAATGGGCAGACTTGGTGGGCCAAGCGGTCCTTATCTGCCATCAAATTCTATGTTTCTAAGTTTCTGAGCAAGCTAGCCATGGCAAAAAGAAATACAGGTGAGGGGGTACAGGCAAAGTGGGCAAGCATTAAAGATGCACTACTTGAAGCAACATCCCATTGTGTTAGTGAGAAAAGGAAGTGCAAAAGAAGAAGGAAGCCACTTTGGTACTCACACACAGTAGCAGTAAAGGTCAGAGCCAAAAGGCTGGCCTTCAGGAAATATAAGGGAACACAGCAGGATGAAGATAGGGAGGCATACCGAACATCCCTAAGGCAAGCAGGATGGCAGTAAGGCAGGCAAAGGCCCAAACTGAAGAAACACTAGCACGAACGGTAAAAGAAGGTGACAAGTCTTTCTATAGATACATTAGTGAAAGGAGAAAGTCCAGAGGGGGTATTGCTTAGCTCAAAGGGGATAAGTGGGCATGTGAGGAGAAGGACCATACAAAAGCATCTATCCTAAATAGATACTTCTGCTCAGTACTTACTGAAGAGAAGGCAGGGCAGGGCCCACAGCTCAGTACCATGGACACGGGGGAGGGAGGTGTGCACTAGTCCCTTCACAAAAGAAAGGGTCCTACAAGAGCTCGATAAGCTCAGGGTGGACAAGGCAATGGGACCTGATGGCATATGTAACCCCCCTACAAATGGGGGTTCCTAAAAGCTCCTCGGAGCGGGGGCGACTGCTCCGTGCCTGGTTGGTGTTCAGCGTTAAAGCCGTTTAAATGTGTTACCAGTAAGCGCTTTTGAAGCCTCCATATTTGTCTCTTTAAGGGCTGCCTGTTGCAGCCATAATTAACTGATTCGGAGGGGGGCTGTGTGGTTGTATGCCCGACTCCCGTGTGGGCCACTGAAGAAATAGCTCTTTGTCTGTCACCGCTAATGGTGCAGGGGGAGCTCTGCAAGGGGATGTGATTGTGGTGAGAAATAACATATGATAGCAATGATAATGTAGTTGTTCTAACCTGCCTTTCTTCACAGTAAAGATTATTTTGATTGCCTCCTCCATTTTGGCCCAGAACTGTTGAATTGGACCAATCAGTACCTTGGGACCCTACCGAATCGGCTGACCAATGGGGAACCTGCTCGTTCTTTGAGAAAGGTATTATGGGCTATGGTGCTTTTTTGCACCACTGAGAGGCGGAGAGAGTGACTGGCATGTGCCGCCGGCCAATAGGAGCGGGTAGCGCCCGAACTGAAAGAAGAGCCCCTTGCTGCTGGGGGCAGATGTGTGTGACTGAAGAGAAGAGAGGAGCTCTGTGCTTCTGCGCTGTGTGAGTGCTCATGCGGGAAGCGCGTGAAGGCCTGAGTCGGCCGTTTTTCCTTTCAGCAAGTCGGACAAAATCCGTCGGCGGACGGTCAAAGGAGGCAGTGTCCAGCACAGCTACCCACCAGGCTTGACCTGTTTGGAGGACTGGAGAAACTGCTGAATTGCGCTGGGTCTGAGGGAAAAGTGGAGGCTGCCGATGCAGTATCTCAGTGGCTGTGAGTTTGTGGGAGCCTTGGAAGCAGCTGCCTGGTGTGGTACCCCTCTGTTGTTGTCGTTTGCCATACAAGTGTGTGAGGAGACTGGTAAAGTTCAGGCTCAGCCCTGCTAGTGTGGAAGGAATCCGTATTTGCTGGAGTTTGTGAGTACTGAATCAGGATAGCTCCTGGCTAAGTGTGCAAACAGAGTTCTCCAATTGTATTTCTATACTGCGACTGCCTAACTAAACTTTCTTTCCATGTTGACTTGCTCAGGATTTTGATGGTTATCTGTGTTAAGGGCCCCAACCAGCTGCCACGTTTGGACTAGCCGTTAGGGCTTGGGTACCCAGGGACAGCAAATCTTAGGGTTAGGCCTGTGCACAGAGTCATAGGTATATAACTATAGAATAAGCCAATTAACTTGATTTCCCCCCTTTCCTTGTTATCTGCCCCTTTAATAAATCAGATTGTTGTGTTGCAATTACATCCTGGCTGGTTTGCGCATCCCTAATGAACTGCTGCCTAGTGACTGTGATATAATTGTACCTTACTTTACAGGGGGTCCCCAGAGTGAGCCGAAAGACACTACCCGGGGGGTAAGTGTACTGGTGAGACGAGTTACTGGTACCCAGGGTGAGCCACTAGTGGGACGAAAGGGGGGTTGCAGTGGCCCAGAGGGCTGTAACCGAGGCAGTTTCAACTGTATTAACCCCGACCTCTGGGTGGAGGCACCCGTCCACGGATCTGGGCCCCTCACCCTGTCTTATTGGAGGCAGGCAGGGGTAGTAGCCCTAAGGGTAGCGCCCCCTGGGGGTTACACATACATACCAGGGTACTAAAGGAGCTAAGGATGGAACTAGCAGAGCCTTTATCAGAACTGTTTAGTGAGTCTCTGAGCACAGGAGAGGTCCCAGAAGACTAGAGAAGGGCTCATGTGATCCCGCCTCCAAAAAGAGTGGTAGCAGGGAGGAGGCAGGAACTACAGACCAGTCAGTCTTACCTCAGTAGTGGGCAAGATTATGGAGATACTCCTTAAGGAAAGGATAGTGCAACACCTGGAAGCCATAGGAGCACAGGATCCAAGACAGCGCTGGTTTACAAAAGGAAGGTCCTGTCAAACTAATCTCATAGATTTCTTTGACTGGGTAACCAGAGTGGTGGACCAAGGGGGAGCAGTTGATGTCACCTACCTTGACTTCAGCAAAGCTTTCGACACTGTTCCATATAGAAGATTGATTAATAAGCTGGGTAGGCTCGGGGTCAGTCAGACGTTGGTCAACTGGGTGGCAAACAGGTTGACGGGCAGAAAACAGAGAGTGGTGGTAAACAGTATACAGTCAGAAGAGATGCAAGTCACAAGTGGGGTACCTCAGGGATTGGTCCTGGGCCCAGCCCTCTTCAATATCTTCATCAGTGACATTGCAGATGGACTGGAGGGTAAGGTTTGTCTGTTTGCAGATGACACCAAGATCTGCAACAGAGTAGATGATCCAGATGGTGTGGGCAGAATGAGAAGAGATCTGGATAAACTAGCAAAATGGTCAGAAGAGTGGCAACTGGGGTTTAATGCAAAGAAGTGCAAGATCATGCACATAGGGAAGAGAAACCCAGAAGCTACCTATAGGCTGGGAGGGGAGTTGCTGATAGTCACAGGGGAAGAAAGAGACTTGTGCGTCATCATCACCGATGACCTGAAATCATCCAAGCAGACCTCTAAAGCTGTAGGTAAGGCTAGAGGGATGTTGGTGTGTATTAGTAGGGGCATCACAAGTCAGAAGAGGGAGGTAATAATCCCTCTTTACAAGACACTGGCTAGGCCCCATCTGGAGTACTGCGTGCAGTACTGGAGGCCACACCTTCACAAGGACATTAACCAAATTGAGGCAGTCCAGAGAAGGGCAACCAAAATTGTACAGGAACTGCATCAGAAAACATATGAGGACAGATTAACTGAACTCAATATGTATACCCTACAGCAAAAGAGGGAGAGAGGTGATATGATTAAAACATTCAGACACCTTAAGGGCATTAACAAGGTGAAAGAGTCTTACGTGCTTCAATATAAGAAAAACAGCAGGACAAGAGGACACAGCATGAGATTAGAGGGAGGCCGATTAAGAGGTAATGTGAGGAAGTTCTTTTTCACGGAAAGGGTGGTGGATGCATGGAATGGCCTACCTCAGGAAGTGGTGGATATGAATACAGTGCAGGGCTTCAAACAGGCATGGGATAGGCATACGGGAGCAATACAGATGAGTATGAATAGATAGACCATTGACAGAGCAAAGGCCTATGGTACACTCATAAGGTAGAAAAAGAAATGGGCAGACTGGATGGGCCTTGTGGTCCTTATCTGCTGTCAACTTCTATGTTTCTATGTTAAATTAGGTGTAACAGTAAATAACTAATATTTGTTATGTTACAATCAAAACTTAGAGACAACACTAGTAGTGATAGACTAAAAGTGTACCCGATTTCTTTAAGATTTTTGGAAGAATACAGTTCTAGGTTTACTTACTGGTAAACAGTGAACAATAAATGTGTTCAATGGAAATTAACTAATTGGTTATCAATACAATACTCTCTGACTATAGTTAATAGTGGTGGAGAAGGGCTGGTACATCCAATTAATTATGAAGACATATCCAAGCACTAAAACTAACCAAATTACATATATACAGTATATTATCTAGGAATAAAGAAGTAAAACTAATAGAACTGCTTCTGATGAGCACTCTGTTTGTAGTTGAACCAATATTAAGTTCTCAAGTTTGCAATACTAATACTACTGTAGCAAGGGCAACCAAAATCTGTTATCAGCGCTATGCATTTGCCTCATTCAGAACACATCAGGTTGTCAATTAAATGTAAACTTTACATAAATTGTTAGTAACATAGAAACATGGAATTTGACAGCAGATAAGGACCACTTGGCCCACCCAGTCTGCCCATTTTCCTTCCTATTGGATAAGCTGCAGATTCTAGTTAACCAACAGCCTGCTTCCTGCAACCCCCCACTACAATTGCCTTATGTCTGTCTCATGCATGTTTGAATTCCCCCACAGTTTTAGACCCAACAACCTCCCCAGGAAGGTGGTTCCATGTATCCACCACTCTCTCAATGAAAAAAAATTTCCTCACATTACCCCTGAGCTGTCCCCCCTCTATCTTTAAATTGTGCCCCCTTGTTCTTACACATCTCTTTTTCTGAAAGATGCTACCCTCCTGGACTTTGTTGATTCCCTTGAGGTACTTGAACGTTTCTATCATGTCCCATCTGTTCCTCCTTTCATCAAGGGTATACATATTAAGCTCTCTCAGTCTCTCTTCATATGGTTTCTGATGCAGACCCTGCACCATTTTAGTTGCCTTCTTCTGGACTGCTTCCATCCTGTCTATGTCCTTGTGTAGATGGGGTCTCCAAAACTGCACACAGTATTCCAGATGGGGTCTCACCAACTGTCTGTACAGAGGGATAACCACTTCCCTTTTTCTACTTGTGATGCCCCTTCCTATGCATCTCAGTATCCCCCTGGCTCTCCTTACTGACTTCTCACATTGCTTACCCACCTTTAGGTCATCTAATATGACTACCCCCAAGTCCCTTTCCATTTTTGTTGTTGTTAGTCCCTCCCCTGCTATTGTGTACTCTTCTCCTGGGTTTTTGTTTCCAAAGTGCATTACTTTGCACTTCTTTGCGTTGAATCTGAGTTGCCATATGTCTGACCATTCCTCCAGCCTTGCCAAGTCCCTTCACATCCTTTCTACCCCCCCCTTGTGTGTCAACTCTGTTACAGATCTTTGTGTCATCTGCAAAGAGGCATACCTTTCGCTCCAGACCCTCTTCAATGTCACCTATAAAGATGTTACTGGACCCAGTACTGAGCTCTGAGGTACTCCACTAGTAACCCCCCTTTCTTCGGTATGTGTTCCATTCACTATTACCTTCTGTGTCCTGTTGTGCAGCCAGTTTGCTACCCAGGCTACCACCCTGGAACCCGCTCCCAGGCTGGCTAACTTAATTATTAGTCTTTTGTGCGGGACTGTGGCAAATGCCTTGCTAAAGTCTAGGTAGGCCATATCCACAGCCCCTCCCTGGTCTATTACTTTGGTCACCCAGTCAAAGAAATCAATTAGATTCATCTGACATGACCTTCCTGCTGTAAATCCATGTTGCTTTGGGTCCTGTGCCCCGCTGGCCTCTAGGTACTCAACAATTCTTTCTTTCAGAAGTGATTCCATCATTTTCCCTACCACTGAGGTCAAACTTACAGGTCTGAAGTTTCCTGCTTCTGTCTTGCTCCCACTTTTGTGAAGGGGAATCACATCTTCCCTCCTCCAGTCATCAGGTACCACCCCATCCTCCCATGATTTGTTAAAAAGTGTGGTCAGTGGTGTCACTAGGTCCTCTCTTAGTTCTTTTAGGATTCTGGGGTGAATCCCATCAGGCCCCATTGCTTTGTCCACCTTGAGTTTTAGGAGTTCTTTCAGGACTCTTTCTTCTGTAAATGGACTGGTTTCAATCCCCCTACCCAGAGTGCTTCTATTGTCTGGTTTAGGTAACTCCTCCTCATCCTCTTTTGTGAATACTGAGCAAAAGTATTCATTCAGTATCTCTGCCTTTTCACTGTCTCCCTCTGCCCACTTCCCCACTCCTTTATTAATCTTCACTATCCCTCCCTTAACCTTTCTATGCTCCCTAATGTACCTATAAAAGGTTTTATCCTCCTTCTTAACTGAGTTGGCTATTTTTTCCTCTGTATGGGCCTTTGCTATTTTGACTGCCTTCCCCACTTCTTTCTACTTTAATTGATACAGTTCCCTGTAGTGCTCCTTCTGTGATTCCTTATACTTTTTGAATGCAGCCTTTTTCTCCTTAACCTTCCCTGCCACCTCTTTTGAAAAACATGGTGTTTTTTTACTCCGCTTTGTTTTATTTATTTGTTTCACACAAAGGCTTGTTGCCTCTATGATAGCAGTTTTGATTTTTCTCCATTGTTCTTCCACCTCTCCTTTTTGGCCATTTGCTAGTGCATTCCTGAGGTATTCACCCAATTTGCCAAAGTCAGTCCTTCTAAAGTCTAGTATCCTTGTTTTTGTATGGCTTATCTCCATGGTTGTGCTCCTTGTGAAGCACATTGTGCAGCGGTCACTTGTTCCCAGATGTCTACTGACTTCTAAATTTGTGATCCTGTCTCCATTTGTGAGTACCAGGTCTAGTATTGCTCCCTCCCAAGTGAGTTCCAACACTAGCTGTCTAAGGCCTGCCCCTGCAGGGCATCAAGAATGACCCTGCTCTTGGATGTGGCTGCAGTACATGTCGTCCAGTTAACATCTGGCATATTCAGGTCCCCCATCAACAGTATCTCTCCTTTTTCAGCCATTTTGAGAATGTCATCTATCATTTTCTTGTCCATTTCCTCCCCTTGAGATGGGGGTCTGTATACAACCCCTGTGCGGACTGTGATGCCATTCCCTGTCTCCAAGGTGACCCAGAGTGCCCCTTGTCGTCCTCCTTTACTTTTTAGTTCTGTAGCTTTGATCCCTTCCCTTATGTATAGAGCTACTCCACCTCCTCTTTTACCCTCCCTGTCCCTTCTGTAGACTGTGTACCCCGGTATGTTGACATCCCAGTCATGGTTCTCGTGTACCATGTTTCCATGACTGCCACAATATCCAATTGTTCATCTTCCATTAGGGCTACTAGCTCAGGAAGCTTGTTTCCCAGACTACAGGCATTGGTACTCATTGCCCTCTATTTAATGTTGGCTTTATCCTTTTTTTCCCCATCTCTTCTCTTATTGCCCTTGTCTATTTTTCCATTTACCCCTGTCCTGCCCTCTGTTGAGCTCTGTACCTCAGTGTTTACCTTACTACCTGCCACGTTTTGTGGGGGGAGGCTTGAAATTTCCTGCCTCTTATCAGCACCTCCCCCCTTGGCTAGTTTAAAAGCTTGCCAAGGAAGCATTTAAACCTGTCACTTAGGAGCTTGGTTCCCTTTGTGGACAGATGAAGACCATCGTGACAGTATAGACCTTCATCTCTCCAGGTGTACCCCCAGTTCCCAATGAAGCCAAAGCTCTGTGCTCTGCACCAGTTTTGCAACCATTCATTAAACTGCGTGGTGTGCAGTACCCTAGCCTCACCCCTGTCATGGACTGGCAGCACCTCTGAGAAGGTAACCGCACTTGCTACCTGTCTGAGGCCCCTCCCCAGCTCCACAAATTCATCCTGCACTGCAACGATTCCATGCCTAGCTAGGTCATTGATCCCAAGGTGGACAATGATATCTAGTTCCCTCTCCTGTGATGCTTCTTCTGCAATCCTGAGGATTAGCTTCTTGTCCCTCGAAGCAATGGTACCAGGCAGGCACCTTACTTCCCTCTCTTCTCCTCTCCTCTCCCTTCCACAGTTCTACCCCCCTAACAATTGAGTCCCCTATCAGAAGCCGTTTCCTTCCCCTGTGGTGTCTCTTGCCACCCTTTTGTGGGTCTCCCTTGTGGATGTCGTCAGCATTTTTCTTGGTCTCCACTGAGGGTGCCATCATAGAGGAACCTTGCTCTGCCAGACTGGAGTATGATTTATGTAGAGGTACAACTAGGGGGCTTCGCCTCTGTTCCACCACCCACACCCTCCCAGAATCCACTGTGGTCCAACTGCTCTTCATGCTTGGCAACCTCTGAGGCAGTGGTTGTGGCAGTGGTGCTCTTTGGTCAACTATCTCACATCTGATCAAGATATGAAAACATGAGCAGTTTGTAAATAATATGTGTATATTAAGAAATGAAATCAGATCTTCATCAATGTTCCTACTTTACCAGTAATAGTTTTATGAGTCGGATTTTGTTTGTTGTGTTTGGGGGTGAATGAGGTAGAGGATATAGATATCTAAGATTTGTGCAGTCTATTAACATGTGAATCTCAGGCTATGTTTAGTTAGGCTGGAGTGGCATTGAGGACATAACTGTATTATTTCAGGGAGAGCCACAGTTTATATCTCAAATACTCTATTAAGAGCTAACAGTCCTACCCCATGCTAGAGTGGATATGGTCTGCGAGGTTGAGCTAGTTCTTCCATGCTCCCCACTAGAACATTATGTGGGCTGAACATTGCTATCCACCTTCTTAAAATGTCATAATTTTGTTATTGTTCACTTGTCAGGAGTCTGTGTCATACAGCTATAGTCAAGAAGTTCACACTCCCCAAGCATATAGAATGGCAATCAGGTTCTTACGGTCTAATAATTGTTATTAACCATGTGTCATAGGCAAAAGTTGAGAGAGAGTGAGAGAAAAAAAGGAGGGGTGTGGATGGATGGAAGGGTAGGGAGTAGAGGGAGAGGAAGAAAGGGATGAAGTTAATACAGCAAGGGAATAACCAGGCAGTAGTCTGGAACCTTGAGGGTTAAAACACTGGTATAAACATTTCTGATAGGCAAACCTTTCCCTATGAGAGGGCCGATCAGATATCGAGTAATTAGCAGATCATCCTAACAAGATTTATCTAAAATGCTGAATATTGTCAGAGCATCACATGCATCAGTGATAAAATGACATGCAGATCCTTCAAGGGATTAGGGAATCAGGTAGGTAACTTTACGTAGAAACATAGAAGTTGACAGCAGATAAGGACCACAAGGCCCATCCAGTATGCCCATTTCTTTTTCTACCTTATAAATGTGCCATCGGCCTTTGCTCTGTCAATAGCCTATCTATTCATACTCATCTGTACTGCTCCCATATGCCTATCCCATGCCTGTTTGAAGCCCTGCACTGTATTCATAGCCACCACTTACTGAGGTAGGCATTCCATGCATCCACATCCCTTTCTGTGAAAAATAACTTCCTCACATTACCCCTTAATCAGCCTCCCTCTAATCTCATGCTGTGTCCTCTTGTCCTGCTATTTTTCTTATATTGAAACATGTTAGGCTCTTTCACCTTGTTAATGCCATTAAGGTGTTTGAATGTTTTGATCATATCACCTGTCTCCCTCCTTTGCTCTATGGTATACATATTGAGCTCCATTAATCTGTCTTCATACAGTATGTTTTCTGATGCAGTCCCTGCACCATCTTGGTTACCCTTCTCTGGACTGCCTCAATTTGGTTAATGTCCTTGTGAAGGTGTGGCCTCCAGTACTGCACGCAGTACTCCAGATGGGGCCTAGCCAGTGTCTTGTAAAGAGGATTATTACCTCCTCTTCTGACTTGTGATACTTCGCATTACAATACACCCTAACATCCCCTAGCCTTACCTACTGCTTTAGTGGTCTGCTTGGATGATTTCAGGTCATCGGTGATGATGACGCCCAAGTCTCTTTCTTCCCTGTGACTATCAGCAACCCCTCCCAGCCTATAGGTGGCTTCAGGGTTTCTTCCCTATGTGCATGATCTTGCACTTTGCATTAAACCCTAGTTGCCACTCTTCTGACCATTTTGCTAGTTTATCCAGATCTCTTCTCATTCTGCCCACCCCATCTGGATCATCTACTCTGTTGCAGATCTTGGTGTCATCTGCAAACAGACAAACCTTACCCTCCAGTCCATCTGCAATGTCACTGATGAAGATATTGAAGAGGACTGGCCTCAGGACTGATCCCTGAGGTACCCTACTTGTGACTTGCATCTCTTCTGACTGTATACCATTTGCCACCACTCTCTGTTTTCTGCCAGTCAACTAGTTTGCCACCCAGCTGACCGACTTCTGACCCACCCTGAGCCTACCCAGCTTATTAATCAATCTTCTATGTGGAACAGTATCGAAAGCTTTGCTGAAGTCAAGGTAGGCAACATCAACTGCTCCCCCTTGGTCCACTACTCTGGTTAACCAGTCAAAGAAATCTATGAGATTAGTTTGACAGGACCTTCTTTTTGTAAGCCCATGCTGTCTTGGATCCTGTGCTCCTATGGATTCCAGGTGTTACACTATCCTTTCCTTAAAGAGTGCCTCCATAATCTTGGCCCACTACTGAGGTAAGACTGACTGGTCTGTAGTTCCCTGCCTCCTCCCTGCTACCACTCTTTTGGAGCGGGATCACATGACCCCTTCTCCAGTCTTCTGGGGCCTCTCCTTTGCTCAGACACTCACTAAACAGTTCTGATAATGGCTCTGCTAGTTCCATCCTTAGCTCCTTTAGTACCCTGGGATGTATGCCATCAGGTCCCATTGCCTTGTCCACCCTGGAGCTTATCGAGCTCTTTGTAGGACCCTTTCTTTTGTGAAGGACTAGTGCTCACCTCCCTTCCCCCTGTGTCCATGGTACTGAGCTGTGGGCCCTGCCCTACCTTCTCTTCAGTAAATACTGAGCAGAAGTATCTATTTAGGATAGATGCTTTTACATGGTCCTCCTCCTCACATGCCCCCTTATCTCCTTTGATATTTGCAATACCCCCTCTGGACTTTCTCCTTTCACTAATATATGTATAAGAAAGTCTTGTCACCTACTTTTATTGTTTATGCTACTGTTTCCTTGGTTTGGGACTTTGCCTGTCTTACTGCTGTCCCTGCTTCCCTTAGGGAAGTTTGGTATGCCTCCTTATTTTCATCTCGCTGTGTTCCCTTATATTTCCTGAAGGCCAGCCTTTTGGCTCTGACCTTTTCTGCTACTGTATTTGAAAATCAAAGTGGTTTCCTTCTTCTTTTGTACTTACTTTTCTCTCTAACACAATGGGATGTTGCTTCAAGTATTGCATCCTTAATGCTTGACACTTTGCCTTTACCCCCTCACCTGTATTTCTTTTTGCCATGGCTAGCTTAACTCTGTTGGCCATCTTATTAAAGTCAGCTCCTCTGAAGTCCCACTTGTTTGCCTTGGAATGGGATAATTTAGTTGTAGTGGCCAAATTGAACCATACCATGTGATGGTCACTGGCCCCCAGGTGACCTTGTACCTGGAGATCTGTGATCCTTTCCCTGTTAGTCAGTACTAGATCTAGGATAGCCCTGTCTCTTGTGGGTTGCTGTACCAGTTGTTTGAGGCCCTCCCCCTGCAGGGAATCCACCATGTGTCTAGTTCTGGCAAATGTTCCTGCTGGTATTGACCAATCTGTATCTGGCATGTTGAAGTCTCCCATTATCAGAACCTCCCCTTTAGCTTTATACTTTCTGTATGGAAATGATGACAGTGGGTATAGGTAGGCAGTTGCTCTGGAACACATTAGCTGAGTCCATTGAGTCAATGTCTGAGAATGTAGCTGTCTAATAACAATCAATATAAAAGTTAGCTGGCCCAGTGGTGCTGAGGGTTGAGGTGCTGGATGTCACACCTCATGCCACTCTGGCGACCTGATTTCGGGAATGAGCCCAGGTCATTGGAATCAGCAGGTGGGGGGAGGGAGAAGCCGTTGATCAGCTGCCGGCTGGCAGCCGTCCACCTCGGGAGGGTGGATGCGGTCCCCTCAGAGCTTGACTGCCCCCTGGTGAAGGTCAGATGGTGGCACCACATCCAAGGAGCACTTGCACTAGGTTGAGGCAGGGAGGAAGAGGCGATTCTCTGGAGCTGTGGTTTGCATGCGCGCCTCCACGTACATGTGTCACCACTTCCGGGGCCTCGGGTAACAGAGGGCACAATAATGGAGGAAAAATCGGGGATCACCAAGGATGAAGCCTCCGGGCTGGTTCCAGGGGTTCTGCTGGTGCACACATAGTCCTAGAAGCCCCCGAATGACCCCTGAGACCGGTAGGTTGGCTGACGGGTTGGTGACCTGCCATGGTGGGATAAAAAGAATTAACAAAAAAATAAATATATATAAAGGGTTAATCAGTCTCCAAACCAACATCTGTACATCATATAAGAACAGTGTTCAGAACAGAGATGAGGCACCAAAACCACTGCACAATTACAGCAAATGGTGGTGGTAAAACTGGAAGAGTGAGATTAAAAAAAACTCTTTTTTTTTTTAGTTTTTGGTAACTGGGTAAGGCCCACTAGGCATAGGTGCCTGTTTTCAGGAGTGACCAGGGAGCACTGGGGAGGTTAAGTGACTTGCTCAGAGTCACACAGCATGTAAGTGGAAGTTGTGGGAATCAAATCCAGGTCTGCTGAATGTACCAAGCTCATTCAGAGCTCATTACTCTAACCTCTAGGCTATACTGCCAGCCCCTGGATGTCATGAGTGGGGTGCTACAAGGATCAGTCCTTGGTTCTGTACTCTTCAATATGTTCATCAACAACATTGGAGAGAACATTTGGGACAAGTTGTGTCTTTTTGGAGATGACATGAAGCTCTGTGATGGGGTAGACAGCAAAGAAGGGACCAAGGAGCAAAGGTTAGGGAGGAAATCTGTGGTTTGGCAGCTGAAATACAATGCCAAAGAATGCAAGGTTATGCACCTAGGGGGAAAAAACAGGACAGAGCACTGGATGGGAGGGGTTGAAATGAACACTAAGGTAGAGGAAAGGGACCTGGGAGACATCATTAGTTACTCCCTGAAACAATCAAACCTGTGTAACAAGATCTATAGTAAGGCTACTAGGATGGTGGGGTGTATCAGAAGGGGTGTTGACAGCAGGGGAAAGGGAGGTGCTACTACCTATATATACTGGTGAGGCCACATCTGGAAGCTAAGGAAGGTTGGAGACAGTGCAAGTCAGGGTGACTAAGATAATTTAGAGCTAGCAGAGCAAATCTTACGAAGATCATCTGAAGGCACTGAACATGTACTCACTGAATACCAGGTGACAGAGGGAAGATATGATAGAGACCTTCAGGTTCCTGATGGGTATAAACAAGGTGAACTGCAGGGAACTATTTAGCAGAAGTACAGAGTCAAGAACCTGTAGTCATGATTTTAAACTGACAGAAGGGTGGGTGAGCCATGGAACAGTCTGCCACCAGAGGTGGTAGGTGCCAAAAGAAAAAATTACTCACCTTAGTAATGTTGTTTCTTCTAATGGAGTCTTGCTATATTATGACATATGCAGTTTGTCCCAGCCTTAGAACTGCTCCGGAGGTGAAAGAGTTAACTTCCATGCCAGGTGTAAGAGGTCTAAATCTCAGTTTCAGGTTCTTGGCAATATTGGAGATGCAAATAATCACAAACAAGTTGCATTCAAGTAATAAACAAGTTTATTACTACAAACAGGGATGAATCACAGTTGCCCTAAGCAGTTCTTACCAATTCGAACCGGGAGCCAGTGCTAAGCGTTCCCTACACCTCGAGGTTTCTTTGTAGTCTCTTGGGATCTCTCGGTCTCCGAGGTGTAAAACCTGCGCATAACATTATATACCTATGATAATTACTATGGTTACTGAAAGATAGAAACATTTCTAGTTACAGAGATGAGCCCTATTGGCTAAATTAGAGGTGGCTCCACAGTCCAAGATAACATTATATAATTCTGTAAAGTCATCAGTTTTAGAACAAAGACGTTCTTATACAAAGTCTTACATAACAAGGTGAAGTGGTGTCCATCACCAAAAGATGGCAATGTTGCCTTACACATTATAATTACTTCAAGGTCAGGTGTCTTGGCATCTGACAAGTAAGAAATAGACAGAAAATACATGGTATAATGTGTGTGCATTAGCAAGCAAAGTGAGTTACAATAATATGTATTCATATCCTGACATCTACTCTTATACGGTAGATGCCCTATGTATTAGTATAGCCTATGCCTAAACATTAGCTGTCTATGGTGTACCCCTGAGGGTATCAATTAGAGTGCAGGGACCTCGTGTAACAATTCTCCCCCATTGTTGCCTAAAAAGGGCAACACAGGCGAATGTAAGATGTGGACAGAAGCAGTGGTTCTTTACAATCCGGAGGCATGAGCCTTGTAAAGAAACTCAAGCTGCTCACGGTGTTGGCAAGGAGTACGTCGTAGGCAGCAAAGCATAATAATCAAAGTAAATATCAAAAATGCTTGTATTATAACAAAACCCTTAAAAGTAATCTCTAACCAAGTGTTAGGCAATGCTTATTCATGTCTCCTTCATCAGGTCAAGAATGGCTTCATTGGCTTTGGTTATATTATTGCTGATGTGGATGAGGTGCGTGTCCTTTCTATCTAAAAGTGATTTCAGTGTAAGTGTCAGTGGATCTATGTGTACATTAAAGTAGGGTAGGTATTCTTCAAGTAGTAATAATCTGGATTACCATCAATAATATCTGCTTCCATAAGGGGAACGGGGTTATGACAGTGTGTCCAATAACAGTTTTCTGATGGGAACAAAACAGAAGTTGGGGTAATCAATTGCACAAATAACATAACCATAAGAATAAGTTTTCACATTAGTAACTATGCAATATTCACCATCTGAGTTGTACTGTGATCGTACCGTAGGCAGTCTCCATTTTTGCAACTGGACAGGGCATGTGTAGGTCGTCTTGGAAATCCGTGTTGACAGGCGATGAGCTTCCTCACAATAGGACTGGTAGAGCTGATCCGGTGACTGTGTTGACTCAAAAGAGTAGGTGCCATTGTCAGTGATGTCATTATCCATAGTGAAAGTCCAGTCAATGCTGTCTGGAGAGTAGCCACAAACAGGGCATATAACATCAAACACATCACATCGGCACAGGTAGATGTATTGCTTTTTTGCACAACAGTCCGTGTGCGGTGCCACCCAGGCATCCAGGAAGGAATGGTAGACCAGTAGAGGAGGTAGATCCAGGCGTTCTGTGCAGATGTCTTGTCCAAATGCCCTATGGAATGCGCCAGCACCAGCTTGTCGAACAAAGCTGTAGTGGGATCAAAGCGTGGTAAGGAGACAGTAAAGAGACAAACATGGTATCTGTTATAGAACATTTCTTGGCAGAAAAACAAGGACCAGTGTTTGGATGTCTGGTCACAAACCCCAAATTTCGAGCTGTGGAGAGAGGAATGGACAGAGTCTGTTGCATACATAGGGAATACAAGATGGAGATTTACATTTAGGACAATACCATTTAGATAGACGCCTGTCATGTATAATATCAGGAATCCTACCAGTTTCTAGGTCTCTGAAAAGGTTGTTAATGGTAGTGGGTATGTATGAACCATATGCAGAACAAAGTATTTCCCTACCAATGTATTGTCTATCAGCTTCCTATTGTTTTGTTGTATGAGTTGTTAATCTTTCTTTGGAATCAGTGAAGGCTTTTGCATATGTGCATATTGTATACAGTGTAGCTTTCTTCCTGGCTAAGACCATCCACACACTATGCAATAAAGGTGGTAAAACATCATTAACCAAAACCAGTGGAGAACTTTTGCAGAATGACTTTATAGCAGCAATGTCTGCTTTGTTCCAAATGGACATAGCAGTACTAAAAGACCTGTGACAGTTCCTGTGGCACCCGTGACATCAGAACTGTCAACTTCACGCTTAGCATGCTTATGAGTAAGAGTACTAGGAGAAGGTTTCCTCCTAGAATTACCTCTGTGTTCAGTAGAATAAACCCAGTAAAGGGTCTTTGGTAACGTATCGAAATGCAGCTAAACTATCTAGCAAACAAAGTACTGTAAATGCGGAGGTATTGGTATTGTGACACATACCAAATTCTTTCATATTCTAATAAGTAAGGTTAAATAAAACAGGTATATGCATAAACTGTAAATTGTTAATCAAAGAACCTGGGAGGGCAGTGGCTGTGAGACCACTACGGGGACCAGGGGTATGTTTTAGACATTCCAAAAGCTGTTTCTCAGTAGGAGGTAGCACAGATAGCTACATGGCAGCAGAGGCCATGTGGTGTACAGCACAAAATCTGCAGGCAGAATCCTGAGAAAGAGAGTTACAATAGGAAGGGTCAATTAAAACAGTAATGTTATACAAACCAGAGTGTCTTAATGCAGTTTGTAACCAAGGACAGTGAGCCATTCAGGGACACTTATAAGGGGCAACCCTGGAAAGTTCCCTTAGAGAGTTTGGCCACAGGGAACTTGTCCTTGTGATGTGGTTTGCCACTCAATCTGAAGGGTGGATTTGTCAGGAGCAACGACCGAGGCAGTGAGGTATGCATCGAACCTTCCTGGACAGTAATCATAGTGTCTGGAATTTTGATGGAAACCTCTGTAGGAGGTGCTGGAGGATCAAGGTGTCAAAGGAGGTCTGGTACTGTGCCTTGATGAAGGAGTACTCCTGCAAGGAGTAGAGATAGGAACAAGATAGCATCTTGTCAATGTATCTGAAAAGAAGATGAAAGATTAGTATATTAGTACAGTTCCACCCAATGGAGTTAGGAAGAGTAAGTTTTAAGCTCTTTTGTACAGTTTCAATTGGTTTGCATGTAACCATTTGTCAGTCAGTTTATTGTTGTGGAGGAGTCTAACTTGATAGACTGCTGGACTGAGCTTGTTGACAATGGGGTAAGGGCCTTCCCACTTGTTGGAGAAGGAGGGTGGGATGTGCAAATCGAGTACCATTTCTGATCTCCAACTTGCCAATCCACATCTTGTGCATGTTTGTCAAATTGTATTTTGACTGTTGCTGGCTCGCCCATGCAATTCTGCGGTATAAGCAAATGTGTGTATGAGGTCTTCCTAAGTTTTTCCACATACTGAGCTACAGGACACGCTGTCCGCAGTGGGGTGTGGTAACAAGAGCAAGTGTTCAGGTAGTCTCATTTTGTCTGCCAAATATTACCTCAAAGGTGTGTTGGGTAGTGGCTGAGGGCGACTTCAATTGCCATAAGGAGTAATACAGTAGGGAATCCCAGGTCTTGGGATTGTCCTCACGAATTTGGAAAGCATTTGCTTAATCCGCCTATTAGCTCTTTTCTACTTGACCTGAGGATTGAGGGGTGATAAGGTATGGAACTTTTGTTGAACTCCTGAGAGTTCAAGGACTCTTCATCAACTCACCTGTAAAACTGGTTCCTTTATCGAGTCTACCTTGAGAGGCAGGCCCACCTGGAGAAAAATCTCGTTCTACCAGGATTTTGGCAGTTGTCTTTGCAGTGTAAGTCTTGTGGGGAAAGCCTCAACCCACTTAGAGAATAGATCGGTCACTACAAGGGCATACTTGTTGTTTCTACTGTTATTGGTCAAAGGACCAATAAAATCAATTCTGGGATGGCATGCCAAGGGCCAGTATGTCTCGTGGTAAAGTTTGGCATTCTGTTTTGTAGGTATGGGGATTGTTTTGGCACAAACAAGGCAATTATCAATGTACTGTTTAACATCTTTGGTAATCCCAGGCCACCAGGTGGTGGTTTTGAGGCGTTGGAGGGTATTTTCTGCCCCTGGTGTCCCCTGGGTGTGTCATGTACCTGGTGCAAAATTCAGATCTCAAATGTCTAGGGACCACCCACAATTTGGTGGTAGTATCCTCTGGCTGGAACCAAATGAGTTTATCATCAGGGATAAGTGCACTTACCTTCGGCCTGTGTGACGTGGGTTATGTGTAGGGTTTCTTCAGTACCCTTGTCCAAGAATCTGAACACTTCCTTGAGTTCAGTGTCCAAATGCTGAGCTGCTGAGAGGTCCAAGGGGGAAAAAGATTCAGATTTCTTTTTAAGAGCTGCAACCTGTACAGCTGCGTTGGCCTCTGGATGTTCCATCACCCAGACATCCCCCCCTCGGGCCCCTTCTTTAGCAAAGGTGTCTGCTGTGTCATTGAATGTGTGGTAGGGATCATGTAAGGAGTGAGCTTTAACCTTCTGTACATAGAGTTTGTGTGGGTATTTCTGACCTAATGTGTGTATGTAAATCACCAATTCTTTGTATTTTACTGAGCTGCCATCAGAAGAGAGGAAGGAGTTCTTCTGCCAGAAAGGGAGAAATTCTGTAAGGGAACAACAAACCCAATTAGAGTCAGTAAAAATGATGGTGTCTTGAGTTCCATGTTGGATAAACTCTAATGCACAGGCCACTGCTGCCAGCTCTGCATACTGTGATGAAGCTACAGTACAGCGTTTAGATATCCTGACAGTGTTCCCATAAGGATACACCACCATGATACCCATCCCTGCAATTTGTTTACCTTGATAGTATGATGCTGATCCATCGGTGAAAACGTGGGCACAAAGAGGTATTCTCTAATACCTCCGGAGTAGCAGGAAGAATGGACCCAGATCTGGGAGATCAGGTGACTGCAAAGCGCAGGTCGGGGCTCCCCCGGAAGAGGAGGCCATGTGCTAGTAGAGATGGAACTTTAGTTTGATGGACCTGAATATCCTTATCCTGGAGGAGGAGGACCAATGTGTTAGCCTGGTGTTAGAGACTGACCCATCCTTCACTCTGTCTGAGAGCAAAAAGGTAGTAGGAGTATGACTGGTGTTAGAATCAGTGGAAGTACCCAATATACAGGAAGTGCTTGACCGCCCAATAAGTGTGAAGATTCCTTTCACAAAGCCATACTTTGTTCTAGGGTCAAGAGCTGTGATGCATATGCAATAGGTCTCAAAGTGCCATGTACCTTTTGGTAACACTGCTGACATAGTAATGTCAGAGGTGGCACACTCTAGATGGAATGGTAATGTTGGATTAGGGTTTTACCAGTGCTGGGGCGGAGGCCAAGGCCTGCTTTGTGACGTCACAGCCTGGGTATGGATGAGGCCCCAATCCATGGAACGCCCTTTTGAGTAAATCGTACAGTGGAGCGGTCTGTCAAAATTCACAAATAAAATCTCTGGAGTAGTTTACCATACCAGAAACCTCCTAAGAGTTGCCACACTGGTAGGTAATGGTAAGTCTTGCAACCCTGAATCTTTTTCCAAGTAGGACTCACCTTGATCTGTTATCTTTCAAACCCAGAAAGAGTACTTCTTCTGACATAGTTGTGCTTTGCAGGATTACACTTCAAGCCTGCCTTTGAATAAGAATCAATAGTTCATCAAGAGATCCAGATGTTGTTCCTTGTGTGGCAGTAAGCAACAACAGGTCATCTACATACTGTAAGAGACATTGGGGGTTGAGAAACCTTGTAGGGCATCCATCATATGGAGATGGAAGAGGGATGGCTGTTATGGAACCCTGTGGCAAGCAAGTCCACGATATTGTCGCCTCAAAAGTGAAGGCAAACTTATATTGACTTGAGGGCCAATGGTAATGACCAGAAACCATTGGAAATATCCAGAGCAGTGAACCATTTCGATCTGGTGTTAAAAGTCTAAGCACATCCGTGCAGACGCTACAGTTGAGGAACAGCTGGGAGTGACCTGATTCAGTTTCCTGTAGTCAATAGTAAGTCTCCAGGTACCTGTGGGTTCTTCGTGAGCCAAACAGGAGAGTTGGCAGGAGACACAGGTTCTGATTACTCCTTGTTTAGGAGTGACTTAATTGTTTCTTGAAGAGAAGGTAAGGCTTCAGGGGGAAATGGATATTGCCTTTGTCTCTCATGTGCCGGGCCTGGCACCTCAATGACGGTATGCATTCTGCCACAATTGTGTTTGTTGACTGCAAACGCTTCCAAGTGTCATTGCAGGATAGGTAAAAGTTTTGGGAAAAGTTCATGATTCTTGAATAAATCTATGACGTCATACTCTTTGTTGTTGATGGATATCATTGCCACAGCATGTGAGTCTGGAATTAAAACAGTATGGTATTGACCCTGGATCTGTATCAACAGCATATTTATAGATCCACCACACAGCCGTGGTGGTAAGGAAGTCAACCGGATGATGCTAGGGTGATCGTGGCAACACCATCAGTTGGAAAGCATGTGAGGCCTTCAAATGGCCTAGTTCTACAGGTAAAGGCAGAGAACAGTATGCAGGTAACCCTGACCATCAACTCCTGACATATTGGTCTTCCGTCCGGTAGACCATGGGGACGTTTCAGGTGTGGTCATCTTGTAACAGATACAGCTGCACCTGTATCTAATAAGACACTAATTGGCGGCCCCGACCTCAGCCTATGGTGTGGGGCCTTCCGCTTTGTATCCAAGACCAGCTTTGTTTACAATGCGGATCAGCCTGTAATTGTCAATCCATATTGTTGGAGGCATGCAGAGGTTGGGCTTGGCTTGCATGAATGACTTCACCGTGTTGCACTGATGCAATGGGCATGGGCTTGGTTCAGGCTGGTATGGGTCTGCACACTTCCTCTGGTGTCTCCATAGCCAGTAGTGTCATGGGTCGGCAGTTGTACTGCTGCAGAGTGTTTGTGAGGGCAGCATCCGCTACAGAGCGCACCCCAGGAGATCTCGAAATTTTCAGTTTTCTTCAGCTATCTCTTTGCTATGAGGACCCGACCTTGTAATGGCTTCCTTGCCTTTGCACCTTCTGTTCTTAGGTAATTCCGGTTCCCACCTCCCACTGTTGTTGTTGTTGTTGGGGTTTTGCTGGTGCTAGCTGAGGGGCGAAGGAAGTTTGTTGTTGTTGCTGGGCCTGCCTTCCACCGCTGTAGTGTCGTGGTCCCAGAAGCGGGTTCCATGGTGGCAACCTTTTGGAACCGAACCCAAATCGCGGATGTACAATGGTACACTTCTTGGTTTCCAAGAATATCGCAAACCTATCCGGTATTGGATATGTGGTTGGCTCTACTTTCTCTCACGGTTGATCATGCGTTTCTAAGGAACAGAGTCTATATTCAATAAGATCTACATCCGCGTTTGTTGTGCCAGATGTTTCTGCTCGATAGGCCATCCAGTCTCTGATGGTAAGTCGCTGGACTTTCTTAGCATTCTGCTTCATGGGGTATGCTAGTATTACTCCAACCACACCAGGGCTGTGAGCGGAAATGAGCTCAGCTGCACTTCGTCAAAGGTAGCATTCCCATCTTGGCTAACTATCAGGAGTTTTGCCCATAAACCAGGATCAATGGTCTGGCGTAGTATTTGGACCTGGTATTCTGCGGCAAGACTAAGCATCTCACACTTGAGCTTACTCTTTCCAAATGGCAGCTGAGATTGTCCGATGGGTTCTATCCGATCGATGCTGTCAGCAATTTGCTGAACAGAGTAGGCCATTTGCAGGATTAGTTGGTGGTTGATCAGGCAAGGTAGTGCGTCTGGTGCACCATCCAATGCTGCACGAAGCGCAGCTTCAGCCAGTCTCCAACAACACCTTCTTATGCCAGCTTCTGAAAATTTGCTCAATCTGACTTTAATGGCTTTCATACTTTCTCTCAGGAAGAGGAACATTTTCCAATGCCCTATCAATCATGGTTTCAATCTCTGCCTGTCTTCCACACTCAATAACGGCCATTGAAAGCTGCCGACCAGGGTTGGCTCAGCCTCCCATCATGGGCGCCCCGCCTAGATGGCGCTTCTGCCACGTGATGAGCGCCACAATGTCGCTTCACGTGGACCTGGGGAGTGGTGGGGGACCCGCCATGCTGTGGATGGCTGGGTGGGGAATCGGGCCAGTAGGGGCGTGACTGGGCGCTAGTATCATGGTCATCGCCGGATATTCTCCGATGACTTAATGAAAGGTGGGCTACGCCCACCCATTGCCTTAACATGGCCAGTCAAAACCTCTCGCTGATGGCGCAGTTTATCCATCTTAGCTTTACATTCATCATGACTCACACTTGTAACATCCATATCAACCTGATCCTGTTTCTGTTTCTGCAAAACACGGCACGCGGCGCTCAATTCGCATCGCTCCTATAAGTTGTTTTCTAACTCTCTGCATCTGATTGATCTCGTTCTGCACTTCACCGATCTTATCACTCAATTGTATTCGCTGCACTCAACAAATCATTCATTTGTACTACCTGACTCTTATCCTGTCTTAAACTTTCGCACTTATGCTTCAGAGTACACATTTTGTTCACCAGCCTGTGCAGAATGATGCAATAGTGAATCCTTTTCATTACACAGAGTTTGGAGTTCTGACCCAAGTTCTGCTGTATCTGAATATATTCTGTTTCCTGCACCCATCTCTTGCTTAAGAGATGCGATCTGCAGGTCAAGGGTTCGAACCGCCTGGAGGCTTCCAAAGCAGCGTGAGAGCAGAGACCATCAACCCTCAGTACAACGCTATTATTGATTGTCGCGGCTCTGTGTACTGGGTTGAAATCCTGTAATAGGGTTTCGGATTGACTTGCGCCCCGCATAAGTCAGCCCATCCTCCATGGGAGTAAGAAAGTTCGAGACATTGAGTCTCAGTTCTGGGCGATATCTGATACGGTGGCCATCTATGGTGGGAGGAATCGAAAATTCAAACTGTGAAAAGACCACGCGTTACGTATCGATCCACAACACGAGTACTTTAAACACATGTCGTTACTGTATAGTTGTAGGTTTGCAATTCAAAGTTGCTATGGAGTGGTCGAGACGGCACCGACCACACCCAAAAAGTCAGCCAGACCTTGCAGTATCTACAAACTGGTAGAGAAAATGGGAGAGGTGATACGGAATGTACACTGCAGTCCCCGTGGAAAAGGGAAATTTACAGCAACAAGTGAAACTTATAACACCCAATATCACGCTGCACACGGTCGCCAATTGTAAGAGGTCTAAACCTCACTTTCAGGTTCTTGGCAATATTAGATGCAAATAATCACAAACAAGTTGTATTCAAGTAATAAACAAGTTTATTACTACAACAGGATGAATCACAGTTGCCCAAGCAGTTCTTTTTAACACGAACCGGGAGCCAGTGTTGTTGCCCTCACACCCCCAGGTTTCTTTGTAGTCTCTTGAGATCTCTCGATCTCGGTGGTGTAAACCTGTGCATAACATTATATACCTATGATAATTACTTATGGTTACTGAAAGACAGAAACATTTAGTTACAGAGATGAGCCCTATTGGCTAAATTAGAGGTGTCTCCACAGTCCAAGATAATATTATATAATTCTGCAAAGTCATCAGTTTTAGAACAAAGATGTTCTTATACAAAGTCTTACATAACAAGGTGAGTGGTGTCCATCACCAAAGATGGCAATGTTGCTTTACACATTATAATTACTTCAAGGACAGGTGTCTTGGCATCTGACAAGTAAGAAATAGACAGAAAATACATGGTATAATGTGTGCATTAGCAAGCAAAGTGAGTTACAATAATATGTATTCATATCCTGACATCTACTCTTATAGGTAGATGCCCTATGTATTAGTATAGCCTATGCCTAAACATTAGCTGTTTACGTAAAAATTCTGAGGGTATCAATTAGGTGCAGGGACCTCGTGAACACAGGCATGGAATCTTGAGCGCGTTTGTTGAAAAACTCTGTCTGTTTGTCAAACTGAAACTGTCAGATCTTTACGAGCAAAACTCCTCAAAAGTTCTGTGTGGAAGCTGTAAACCCACACTAGCCAACTGGCTACTAAAATATTACATTTTTCTGGTCCCAAAACCAAGACTCAAGTCAGGGATCCGAAAATAAAATAAAATAAAATACAACACCCAAACACCTCAAAAAGAGGGGTAAAACACAAGGTGGGCATCATTGTTAACACTGCACTGCCCACCCACATCCCAAGAGCAGAGGTTCGGGAGGAGGTAGAGGTTGTAATATAGAAGACTCATTAGAAGAAACAAATATACTAAGGTGAGTAATTTTTTTCTTCAAACAACATGAAGTCTTGCCATATTATGACATATGCAGACTACACAGCAGTACCTCCAAGAGGAGGACAGAACTCACTTAGGAATAGGCTCTAAGCACAGTTGTGTTAAACCGAGCATCCCCTAGCCTGGATGTCCAGGAGTAATGCTTGGTGAAAGTGTGTACTGTTTTCCAGGTAGCTGCTTGACATATCTCTAAGATAGGATGTCCCTGGCCGCAGCTAGACGCAGCTGTACCTCTGGTAGAGTGAGCCCTCAGGCCTGAAGGGGAACCCTACCCAGTTTTTGATAGCAAATTGATACAAGAGACAATCCATCTGGCAATGGATCTTTAGTGGCAGGTTTCCTTTACTAACCTCACCATAAGTGAGGAACAGTTGAGGAGTCAAACCTGTGACCCTTTGATACGCCTATGTAGTAACTAGGTTCTTTTACATCTAAACTGTGCAATCTCCTCTCGCCAGAGGAAGAATGGTCAGTGAAGTACGCTGGAAGAGATAGGATTGATTAAGGTGAAATCTGAAACCACCTTAGGCAAGAACTTCCTTTAGTCCTGAGGACTACCTTCATCTCTGTGAAAGGAGATAAAAGTCAGGCTCCACTGACAAAGGTTGTAATTCACTTATGCGCCTGGCAGAAGTGATGGCTACTAGAAACACAGTTTTCCAAGTCAAGTACTTAAGCTCTGCTGAAGACAAAGGCCCAAAGGGGGGGTTGCATTAGCTGAGCAATGCAAACATTAAGATCCCAGGCAGGAGCAGGGTCCCTGAATGGAGGTTGGTGCTACAACTTTGAAAAACATGGAGAATACAGGGTGAGCAGAAAGAGAAGAGGGCTTTCCTGCTGAAATAAAAGCAGAGACAGCTGCCAAATGCACTTTCAGGGTAGCTGGCCTCAGTCCCAAAGTATTTATATGGACCATATAGTCCAGGACTGTGGGCAAATCAGCAGATTCTGGGAAATAAGCTTCCAGAGCACCATATGGAAAACCTTTTCCATTTAGAATTATAAGTAGCCCTGGTGGAAGGCTTTCCGAAGCTAAGATATCGAGTACACCTTGAGAAAGGTGTAGGTCAGCAACTTCTAACTCCTCAAGAGCCAGGCCTGAGGTTGAGGGACGAGATTCGATACCAAACTCTCCTGGCACAGGTTAACAGATTGTGATTCCTGGGGAGACACAGGGAAGGTAGACTGCTAAGGACAGAAGGAGGGATACCAGGGCTTCTGGCCCAATCTGGAGCAACAGAATCATCTTGCAAGGTTGAGATCTGATTTTGACTAGCACCTTGAACAAGAGAGGAAAGGGGGAAAGGCATAGAGGAACTCCCTTCCAATCGAGAAGGAAGGCATCCAGAGGACTGAGCCCAACACTGGGGCCTGCAACAAAAAGTGGAAGTTGGTGATTGTCTGGGGCTGCAAAAAGATCTATCTGAGGGTGCTCCACCTGGCAAATACTAACTCCAGTACTAGGGGATCCAGTGACCATCGTGATGGCCTTGGGAAATCCTGCTGAGAGCATCTGCCAGGACATTGTCCTTGCCTGGGAGGTGAACTGCCATGAGGAGGTGTTCAGGAATAAGCCAGAGACCACAACTTCATTGCCTCGTGCACAAGGTCAAGACCGAGTGCCCCTTGCTTGTTGATGTACCACATTGTAGTGGTGTTGTTCTGTTCTGACCTGTACCACTTTGTTTTGAACAGATGCAGAAAAAACCTGAAGTGCTAGAAAAACAGCTCTGAGTTCCAACAGATTGTTGTGGAACAGAGATTCCTGAGGGGACCACAAATTCTGGGTGGTGAGGTCACCCATGTGAGCTCCCCATCCCAAGAGGGACACATCTGTAGTAAGGGTCAAGGAGTGAGATTGAGGGATGAAAGGAACCCCATGTCTCAGATTGCTCTGATCCTGCCACCACTGCAGGGCCTGGATCAGGGTTCGAGTTACTGGGATCAATTTGGTTAGAGGTTTGGTTTGGTGAAGGGGGGTGGGATGGGAGAAAAGGCTGTCAAGGGGGTGCCGATAAAGGAGGGACTCTGTCTCCACCCCCCTGGGGACTAGGAGGATTGCAGGAAAAGGCCAACTGGCAAAGTGCAGACCAGGGGAAAACAGAATCCCCATGGGAACACGAGCAGGGGAAATGGAACTATAGGGAAAGGGTGGAAGGTAGTCCTGCTAAATGCCAGGAGCTTGGGCAATAAAATGCCTGAGCTCCAGGCGATGCTAACTGAGGGAGCAGTGGATGTGGCAGTGGTCACTGAGACTTGGGCCACTGCAAGACATGACTGGGACCTGAACCTGGAGGGATACACTATGTTCAGGAAGGACAGGGGGAGGAAGGGGAGGAGGGGTAGCAATGATAGTCAAAAACTGCATTGGCATAGGGGGAGTAGAGGAGGTGGAGG
This sequence comes from Neoceratodus forsteri, assembly GCA_016271365.2. Lineage (NCBI taxonomy): Eukaryota > Metazoa > Chordata > Ceratodontiformes > Ceratodontidae > Neoceratodus > Neoceratodus forsteri. The sequence continues at coordinate 1,287,311,893 of CM028132.1, forward strand.
GAACCGTGGAGGCGATTTGGTCACCTTGATAACAAGGGGGGGAAGAGAGTAAAATAGGAGTGGTGTATAGACCCCTGCTCCTGGCGGAGGAGCTGGAGGACAGTCTGGTGGCAGATGTTGGGAGACACTGCAGACTGGGCAGAGGAACGTGGTGGTGTTGGGGACTTAAACATACCAGGAACAGACTGGGAGACTATGACATCCTCTGGACCAGGGAACAGAGGTTGTTGGATGTCTTCAAGACGCATTCCTAACTCAGCAGGTGAGGAACCGACCAGGGAGGCACAGGTACTGGATGTGATCCTGGCAGACAGTGACCAGATTGGGGGCCTGAGGTAAGGGACCCATTGGTGGGAGTGACCATGCCACGGTCTGGTTCTGCCTGGACCTAGGAGGGGTAGAAGGCTGCACAAAGACGAAGTAACCGACTTCAGGGGGGATTTTTAAGGAAATGGGAAGGATCCTTAAGGAGCATTTGGATGGGATTGGGTCAGACATGGACGCTGATAGTAGGTGGAAATCATCAGGAGAGGGTGCAGGATGCTACCAGCACCTGTGCAAGAGTAAGACAAAAATGCGGTGGGCCCAAAAACCCTGTTGGTGGACCAGGGAGGTCCAGGAGGTGGTGCGGGGAAAGAAAGCAGCCTATAAGCAATTCAAGTGCTCAAGGAGTGAAAGGGATTGAGGGGAGTATGAGCTGATGGCTAGAAGGACCACTACAGTGGTGAGGGCGGCTAAGGCAAGGAAGGAGCAGAACCTGGCCAGGGAAATTAGGAGAGGGAACAAGGGGTTCTTTAGATACATCGGGGAAAAACGAAGGGTGAAGGGGCAGATTAGCAGGATTAAATCAAGGGAGAGATGGGCACAAGACCCGGGGGAGCAGGCTGAGGTACTAAATGAGTACTTCACCTCAGTTTTCACCAGGGAAAATGGGGGTGCTGCATCATACATGGGAGGAGACAGAGATACTGAGGAGGGGGGGACCCTACCGATTGGCAGGTCTGGGGAGAGGGGAGGCATCACTGGCAGGTGGGGAGGGCTAGGCAGGAGAAGGGTACGGAAGTGAAATCACAGCAGAGAGGTGAGGAAGCCCTCAGCTCCTTAAGATGGAGAAAGCACCGGGGCGGATAAATTACATCCCAGAGTGCTGAAGGAACTTGCAGATGTCCTGGCAAAACCCTGGCAGAGCTTTTCACCATCTCTGAGGACAGGGTGGTGCCCCAAGACTGGAAGGTGGCATATAGTGCCTATCCACAAGGGGGATCAAGGGAGTGTAGGAACTACAGGCCTGTCAGCCTGACATCGTGGTGGGCAAGGTGATGGAGGCATTGTCAAGGAGAGGCTGGGGACCTGGATAAGTCAGGGTGCCTGGACGATAGACAGCATGGATTCATCCGGGAAATCATGTCAGAAAACCTGGTGGAGTTCTATGACTGGGTGACAAGTGCCTTGGACCTGGGTAGACCAGTGGATGTCCTCTTTCTAGACTTCAGCAAGGCATTTGACTCTGTTCCTGTGTGGGTCTGTTGGATAAGCTGGGAGAAATGGGGTGGGGAACCAGATGATCAGATGGATAGGCAATTGGCTCCAGGACCGACCCAGAGGGTCGTAGTTGGTGGGATAGTCTCTTCCCAAGGAGGGTCATTAGTGGGGTCCCACAGGGATCAGTCCTGGGCCCTTCTGTTCAACACCTACGTATCTGACATAAGGACAGGAATCGGAGTGAGATGAGTCTCTTTGCAGATGACTCGAACTGGGGCGGTGGTGGATGGGGAGGAGGGGAGGGTGGCCCTACAGGGGGACCTGGAGGCTCTGGAAAGATGGTCTAGAAAGTGGAAGCTGAGGTTCAATGCAAGGAAATGCAAGGTACTCCACCTGGGGGCCAGAAACCCAGGCCAACTGTACACCCTGGGGGGGGGAATGCTACAAGTCTCGATGGCTGAGAGGGACCTGGGGGTGGTGGTGGATGTCAAGATGAACAACTCTGAGACTTGTAGGAGGGCAGCAGCCAAGGCCAACAGGATGCTGGGCTGCATCGCTAGGGGATCACCTCAGAAGGAAGGAAGTGATACTCCCTCTGTATAACTGCTTGGTGAGGCCGCACCTTGAGTACTGCATGCAGTTTGGAGGCCACACTTAAAGCGGGACATTAACCTCCTGGAGAGGGTCCAGAGGAGGCAACCAAATGATTTGGGGCTTGGGGACAGGACCTATGGGGAGAGGCTCGAAGAGCTAAATATGTACACATTGGAAGAGAGAAGGGACCGGGGGGACATGATAGAGGTCTTTAGGTACATGAAGAGGATAAATAGGGGAGGAACAGTAGGGATGCTTCGAAGGAAGGAGGAAGGGGCCACTGGAGGGCATGGGTGGAAGCTGGAGGGGGGAAGATTCAGGGGAGAAAGGAGGAGGTGCTACTTCACTGAGAGGGTGGTGGAACCATGGAATGCACTGCCTAGGGGGCTAGTGGAGGCAGAGACAGTGGAGGGGTTCAAGAGGGGGTGGGACAGGTAGGAGGGGAAGGGTTCTGGAAACAAAATCCAATGCAGCAAGAATATCCGGAACTGGGAAGGGAGAAGCCAGAGAAGGCGAGAGGGACAGCAAGGTCAGCACCCAGGCTGGAGACTGACCAAACGAGCAGATACGAAAGACCGTTAGGCCTATTCTGCTGGCATTTTAGTATGTTAGTATGTTAGAATCTCTCCTTTGAGACCAGAAGGCTCTCAAATGGAACTGGATGTCCCTCATCTGAAATCTTGCTCCTTGCACTACAGCTGTGGAAGCAGCCATGTGGCCAAGGAGCTGTAGAAAGTGCCTTGCTGGTCGAGAGACCTGCAGAGTGAAGGAGGAGGCCAGAGCCACCAGGGTCTTTACTTTTCTAGAGGAAGGAAAGCTCTGGCCTGCTTTGTGTCCAGTTCTGCACATATGAAGGTGAGTAACTGAACAGGCTCTAGAACTGACTTTGGAAGATTGAGAAGAAAACCTAGAGATGTAAGCAGCTGCTGGGTAACCTGAAGGTGTGATTTGATTCTGGTCTGGAGACTGACCCACTATGAGCCAGTCATCCAGGTAAGGAAAGATGGCAATCTTTGCCTTCTTAAGTGAGCAACTGCTACTGCCAGGCATTTGGTGAATACCCTTGGGGCAGAGGTGAGGCCGAAGGGCATTGCTCTGAACTGGTAATGGCCTGAGGGCAGTCTCGAATCTGAGGTACTTTCGGTGTGGGAGCTTCTGATGAGAACATGGAAGTAGGCATCCTTGAGGTCCAGGGACGCTAGCCAGTCCCCTGGCCTTAGGGAGGGTAAAATAATTCCCAGAGTCACCATTTTGAATTTTGGTTTTAAAAGGTGCTTGTTTAGGTATCTTAGATCCAGGATGGGCCGCCATTCTCCTGTCTTTTTTGGGGTAAGGAAGTACCTGGAGTACAGTCCTTTGCCCTGGTGTAGGGAGGAACCTTTCTATAGCTCTGAGAGCCAGGAGGGTTGAAACTCTGTTTCCAAAGCAAGAGCCTCTAATGGATTTGGTGGAAAGGATCTGGTTCTCATCTTTGGAAATTTTTGAAGCTGAGAATCCAGTCCTGGCTTACTACTTCCAGGACCCACTTGTCTGATGTTAAAGACTCCAGTCCTGGACGGCAAGCCAGCCTGCCCCTACAGGTAATGGAGAATCGGCCCTGGGCATCCCATCAGGGTGCCTGTTTGGCAGGGGCTTTAGGCTGAGGGGTGGGAGCAGACCTTGTACCCCGGCCTGCCTCCTCCTCTGAAGAACCCCTCTGGGCATAAGCTGAAGAGGAGGCTTGGGCTTGGTAAAAGGCTCTGTGAAAAGGCCTGCCCTGCCCCTGGAAAGCTGCCTCTGAGGAGTGGCTTGCTTCTCCTTGGCCTGTGCACTCCTATAAGTGGTCCTATACTCATCCATTTTCTTCATGTAATTCTCTGTCTGCTCCCCAAAAAGAGAATTACCCACAACAGGAAAATCCATGGCCTTAGCCTGGGTATCCTGTGACAGGGTAGTACACCTAAGCCAAGCCATTCTACGAAAAGCCACAGATGTAGCCATGACTCTTGAAGATACATCATTAGAGTCCACTGCAGCATGGAATTGCACCTTGGATGCCTCAATACCATCAGTAGCCACCTGTTCCAGCTCCTTGGCAAGCTGGCCAGGGACCTGTTTCGCTAAAGCCATAACAGTATCCCATCTGGATTTCTGGTATCTTGCAACATAGGCCATATAATTTGCCTGAGTCCCAAGGATGCTGCCATGTATTGTTTCTTTGCCATGGCATCAATCCTCCTGGAGTCCTTGTCAGGGGAGTGTGAAGCCAAGGGAATATTTGCCTTATCACAGGCTGCAGCCTGCACTACCCCAACGTGGCTGCATTGTTGTGAAAGGAACTCCATATCAGAGCCTGACAATGTGTACCTCTGTCCATCTTTTTATCTACAGGAGGTAAAGAATTAGGAGCTTTTAAAATTTTTATTGTCTGTAAGATTTATGTACAGGAATAGACAATCTCCTGGACTCTGGGATATCCATCATTTCCACATAGTCAGGCTCTTCCTGTTCATCCACAGTTTCTTCCAAAGGGAGCTGGAGTGTTTCAGCAACTTTTTTATAAAACAGAAAATGAGAAGGGGACTCAGAAAGCCTAGGGGGAGACATTCCTGAAGGTCTGTCTGGGGAGATGTCCGGTTCAATGGGCACATCCAGACTTTCAAAATCACATTCACTCTCTTCATAATCCTCCTCCCCCTCCTCCGGTTCATAAAATTCCTCTATATCATATTCTTGAACCGGTGGAACTGACCGAACCGACCGTTTACCTGATGGTGCCGGTTCGGACGGAACCGGGGAAAGCGACTGGACAATTTGGATCGCTTTGGCTATCTCTGCAACGGTTGGAGAAGGAAATTTTGGCTCCACATCTGCTGATTTTCTAGTCCTCTTTGCTGGAACTGGCTCCTCCGAGTCAGCTCTTCGCTTGCCCGAGGAAGTACGCCTTTGGTCGGAGGGCACTTCCAGTTCGCTGGCATCAACCGGGCTGGCCATCCGCCAGCGGACTTTTGGCTCTCTGCCCCTGAGCCTACCAACTCTCTTATCCAGGGTAGCTGCAGGAAATTCTTGCAAATCTGGCAGTCTGCATTGAGGTGGTCAAACCCCAGACAATAAACACATGTGGTGTGTGGGTCAGCCTTGGCAAAGGCTTCCCCACAGACACTACAGTGCTGAAACCCAGTGGGCCCGGTTTTTCTTTTGGGTTTCTCAGACATAATGCCAGCCTAACCAAAAACTTGCCCTTTTCCGGCAAATCGCCAAGTAAAACACCCTTATCGGTTCCCAACCGTGTCACGGGTCGTGGAAAAAAACGTAATGAAATCCGTTTTTTTTAGAATCGATAAGAACCGGGAACCGCACTCTAAATGTAATTTAATAAGTTTTAACAACAACCTGATCGGTTCAAACCGAACCGATAACAACGTTTGCAAGTTTCACACAGAGAATGTAAAACCTATCTATTACTTACGATACCACAGACAGAGCTTGAACCGACCGGTTGCGGTTAAAATATACAAATGCGGTTTAAAAAAACCGCGAAATCACACTTTTTTAACCGACAAATGAAGCGAGCAGTAGGAGGAATCTCCGGAGCGACTGTTCAGTGAGGCGTAGTAAAGAATCTGACAGTTTCAGTTTGAAGAACAACAGACAGAGTTTTTTCAACCGAGCTCGCGCTCAAGATTCTATGCCTGGCATGGAAGTTAACTCTTTCACCTCCGGAGCAGTTCTAAGGCTGGGACAAACTGCATATGTCATAATATAGCAAGACTTCATGTTGTTTGAACCATAAATGGTTTCAAGATGGGACAGAGTGAAGGGACAGAGGGGACAGTGGTTGCTCAGATCAGTAGCAGTAGGAGGGGAGCAGTGGCATAGACTGGGAGGGATAAAACCCTGTATGGATAATAGGTCTCAGGGCAGATAAGGAACTCCGGGCAGACTAGATGGACCTTTGCCTTTTTCTGCCATCACTGTGTTTGTTTCTATGATTAGCAATATTTTCAGGACCATCTAGTCAGGGTCACATGACTGATAAAAAGCTGATGAGAGTTCTGAGGCTTTAGTTTACAGTCCACTTGATGATCTTCAAGAGTCACATGATTATTTCTGAGGATTAAGGGGTCTTTTGCAAAACATTTTCCAAATGAGTCCAAACTGCACTTCTGTGAGGGAAATAATTTCTCCAAGTCTAAAATTTGGGAAGCTACCACATTTTGTAAGAAGTTGAATGGTATTTTAAAGGGACACTGTCAACCCCTTTAGGCTTCATACCGTCCCTAGTTTAACAAGCATTTGTTCATGCCGAATGTTTGCTTGCTGATATTAGCACTTGATGTGCAGGAGTTAGATGGATGAAGAATAGGAATGGCAGTGAAGTATTTAACTCACGCTATCCCCACCTCCACCCTGCGGAGTTGGACAAGCATTGGGGTGTGTCTTTGGGTCATCGCCCATAACGCTCAAGGCATTTCATCACACCCCTACCTTGCCGACACCAACAGGTGTCGAGGTGTGTCTTGAGGTGTTCAGCTTTACAGTCACCCCATTTCATAAGGATATATGGTGAAATGGGTGCAGCATAGGAGAATGGGGTGAACTCTGAGGCCGAAGAGTCCAGGGCGCACCTCTATGCCTGTCACTGGCTTCAGGGTGGGGGTGGAATGGCATGAGCATTATAGCCGGCAATCCAAAGGCACACCTCTGATGCCTGTCAGTCTGTACAGGGTGGGACATTATGGTTAGAAACCCTAGTGCCCTGGGAATTTGTTGATATTTGCACTACTAATTTTCAACATGGCCTTTTTGTGACCTCCCCACCTCATGAAAGCATTTGGGACCTCTGTTCATGAACAGTGGCACTGTGATTTTGTTAGTCTGTCCCGAACGTTGATTTCCCACAGCGACCGCACCATTCTGCACCGCATGTGTGAAAACAGATCAGGCAGGATGTGAAAAATGACAGCTGTGCCACTCATAGGGAGATGTGAAGAGATGACAATGTTGAAAATCTGGAGTAAAAATATTAAAAATGCTTGAACTTATGAGCATACATAGAAACTGCACAATGCACACTCGTAACACAATCAGTTTTTAAACAAGGGCTTGTTTGAGGCCTGATGTTGGCTGACCGTGTCCCTTAAAGGCTTAGCTTGGTTTCTGGGTTGTGTACAACAATTTGCATCTGTTCTGACAAAGGTGCGGGGATGTTGTAGTACAATAGTAGTAAAATAAATGTATTCACAAAAATTCTGAAAGGGAAAATCCCAATTGAACCCAGGCTCATTTCCAGTGGAGTCCCACATGCTTTCACACTGCTATAAGATACATTCACATATGTTTGTGATATAAACTTCAACTAGTGCAGCAATCACTATTTCATTCACTGTATAATAACATTTTTGTTCCAAAGTCTGCAACTCTGCATAAGCACCTGATTAGCCCACCATTCATTTATTTACTTATTTCAAAGGTTTTACCAGGAAAGACACACTGAGCCATCTTTACCTTTCTAGAGAGGGGACAGGCCCTGGCTAGGAACTTCTTAATCTTTCTACATGTATTATTAGGAGAGATGTATATGGTGCAATCTGCATTACTGAGCTACATTCGGTACATAGGGGTTCTGAGGATGTTGTCCAACTGCTCAGGCATTTATGGGTGTTAGCAGAACCACACAATACCAAATATAGCCCCATAATACAGCTCCCTACATAGTATCCTCTCCATATGATTTTTCCAAACAATATGTAAACCTTTCCAAACAGATTCAAAGCCTTTAAGTTGATTGATCACAAAATTCTGTTATACAAATTGGCTAAATTCACCCATGATAGTCTCCCTCTGTTCTGGATTCATACTTATCTGGTTAAAGATGTCAAGTGGCATCATTTGCATGTGCCAGTTTTGATCTGCTCCCAATATCCAAAGGGGTTCCTAGGGCTCCATCATGATATGTGGATTGTAATTTTAAAAACATTTCAACATCTTTATATGCAGATGACACCATACTATATGTCAGCAAAAGTCAGCTATCTGAAGTTCAGTTTGCACTGTGAGAAAACTTTGGTATCTTGCAAGATTATCTAAAAAGTAAACATCTAGCTCTGAATGCCAAAAACCCACGTTATAGTTTTCTGTTCTGTCCCAAACAAAAAATAAAATATAAATGCAGTTATTTAATTATGTCTTATATCATTTAAACTGACAGCGAATTTCGTTTGATTTAATTTTAGAACCACATAATATCAAACATTCCAGATTATAAAATGATTACTTCAAGTTCAGAATATGTATCTTTTCCCCTCCTACATGTCTAAGGACCCACACTGAGCCAGACAGGGTTTGTTTTATGCAGACAGTTATTTAAATATGAAAACTCACAACAAACACTACAACAAGCCAGGAACCATGAGAAATGGAGCAGCATTGTGACCATCTTGCTCACAGGGGAACCTCTGATTTGCAGTTCTGGGGGCTTTGTCACTCACAGGCTTGCTGCCGACTTAGAGGCCGCATCATCGGAGAACCCCCTTAGCCCCCCCTGTAAATTCTCCATACGTGCCGAGACCGGAGGAGCGGGCGGCAGCACGAGGGAGGAGGGAGGGTTCACTTTGACTGGAACTGGATGAGGAACGGAGAGAGCGGGGCAGGCAGCACACAGTGGGAGTGATTGGGAGGGTTCACTTTGACTCCGGGTGCCAGGACGAGGAACTGAGGGAGCGGGGCGGGCAGCACACAGTGGGAGCGAGTGGGAGGGTTCACTTTGACTCTGGGTGCTGGGACAAGGAACATAGGCAGCAGGGTGGACAGCACACAGTGTCGGGGGTGTTACTTGCACTCCTGGTGCTGCTGCTGCAGTGGAGGGAGTGGGGTGAATAGAAATTTTTAGGCACACAAGGCACGTCCTGCAATGATTGGGCACTCCCTCATTGCAGTGGCAGATTCCTTTCAAGGTGGTGGCACACTGGCTGAACTAGTATCAGCAGCAGCATGCCACCGCATTGGGGAAAGCAGGCCGAGCCTCAAAAGGCACTGGGGCCATTGGCCCCCACAGTGCCTCACCTCCAAAACCCTGCTTCTCTCCTAAGCTGTGCCGAAATGTTTCTTGCGCATGTGCGCAAGCAAACATAAAAATTAAATTTGAATTTAAAATCAAAATGTTTTACTTTGCCGAATATTAGGCAGATGTAAGACAATTCTGGTGGGGGGTAGGAGGAAGTAGGCTGTTGGTTGACTAGGATCTGCAGCTTATCCAATAGGTTGGGAAATGGGCAGAATGGGTGGGCCAAGCGGTCCCTATCTGCCATCAAAGTCCATGTTTTTGTGTTTCTATTAGAGCAACAGTTCTTAGACTTTGTCACAGTGAGCCTCCCCAAATCCATGGAAAAGATTTTGAGCCTCCCTAAAATTGAAATAATCTTGGGGCCCCTAAAGAAAAAATAACATACTGTTCTCTGCTGCACAATCATGAATATATTGAAACCCTTTAGAGTATTTGGCTTATATTCAGTTCTTTGTCTTATACTGATGTGAAACCTATGAAAAAGAGCTCCTGTGTTTAAGGTGTTATCTGAATAACAAAATAAACAAATATTGTTATTCACCTTATTATTTTGCTCCTTCCTGCTACTGCTTTTAGCACTTCTATGCTCAACCTTGTATTTGGGCTGTTCTGCCATCAGGCTACAAATTGATCAATTGCCACCACTCATTATTAGTTTATTGTTTGTATTTGTTTGCACTATTGTTCACTGTGTATTTCTTGATTGTTTTGCAGTTACCTTTTGAAATGTATTCACTCCCTACCCTTCCCTGGGTACACCTGGAGATGAGCCTTGGCTCATTCACCTTTCCTTGTCACCTATTAGTAAATAAATACATTAAATTCACCTACTATTATCCTCTTTCAGTTTGTTTCATCTTTTCACTGAAAATACATAAAACTCAAAATTTTAATACAGTACTTTTTCAGACTTGCTCGAGCCTCCCCTTGAACAGGTTGGGGCCTCCCCAGGGAGGCTGGCCTCACCATTTGAGAACCCCTGTATTAGAGAATCTCTTTTGAGAAATGGACTTTGCCAACTGAACTTAGAACTTCAGAATCGTAGAACTATGTGCTTGAGACATTCGATTACATAGCAATATATTTGTCTTTTTTATGTACTTTTTGTGTGGTTCTTTTCATGATTATTAGGCTCCAGGTCAGGGTGGGGGATTTCTATGGTCTTTTTAATGTTGTTGTTATTACATAATGTTTTTTGACTTTTGTACAATAATCCTGTCAATTTCTTTCATATGTTGTGATTTGTAGAAGTTAATAAAACATATTCAATAAAAGAAAAAGAGTCAATAAAGACTAGAATGGAGGTCTAGCTGCCACGTATACTCACAGGTGCAGCTTACGCTACTTTGGTAGGTACAGTTCCAGGCTGTGTGTGAGTCAATGGAAGTGGAAACATGCCTTGGTATTTAGTGGTTCAGCATACATGCACATCAGCTGATCGAAGAAATAGGAAGTTTCCATTCCACTCTTTATTAATTTTATGCTCACTTATGGTTATAAGATTCCTGGAACATTTAGAAATAAACAATCCTGACTAAGAATAATTTTGTGTTTTATAATTTAAATGTGAGAAGGCAGTAAGGAGGGCTGTGGGTATACTGGGATGCATAAGGAGAGGCATCACCAGTAGAAAACAAGAAGTTGTCATCCCTCTGTACAGACAGTTGGTGAGACCCCATCTGGAGTACTGCATGCAGTTCTGAAGAGTCCATCTCAGCAAGGACATAGGCAGAATGGAGGCAGTCCAGAGGAGGGCAACTAAAATGGTGCAGGGTCTGCACCAGAAGCCATACGAAGAGAGACTAAAGGAGCTTAATACGTATACCCTTGAGGAAAGGGGGGGGCATGATAGAAACGTTCAAGTACCTCAAGGGAATCAACAAAGTCTAAGAGGGTAGCATCTTTCAGAAAAAGATATGTGCAAGAACAAGAGGGCACAATTTGAAGGTGGGGGGACGGCTCAGGGGCAACATGAGAAAGTATTTTTTGTTGATGGAGAGGGTGGTGGAGGCATGCAACGCCATTCCTGAGGAGGTCATGGGGTCAGAATTCAAGAATGCATGGGACAGACATAAGGCAATTCTTGTGGGGGGTAGGAAGAAGTAGGCTGTTGATTAACTAGGATCTGCAGCTTATCCAATAGGTAGGGAAATGGGCAGACTGGGTGGGCCAAAACGACCTTATCTGCCGTCAAAGTCTATGTTTCTATGTTTAAATAAACAAATAAGTAAATACAATGTGAAATAAGGCAAACAGAAAATGGTTCCCCTGCCCCGTAGGTATGCTTTTTATATTCTCCCAGTCTGATAAACTAGCATTTTTCAATATACTGTATATGTACCTCCACAAAATTCCTCATTATTCCATGCAGATGTCTGGTCAAAATCTCATGGTCAAATCATAGCCTTTAGGTAGGGGATTTTTAACCTCAGAACAAGTAGTTCTGATAATTTTGCTGAAATTATTATTGATAGTGTCAAGGAGTTTGGTACTCTTCCTTGAGTGTTACTATATATATATATATATATATATATATATATATATATACTATATATAACAGCTCTCCAGATCTTAAAGGACATCATCACTAATGCTCTCAATACTCATGCACCAATCACCAGTATCAGAACTAAAGTAAGATCTTGTCCTTGGTTCACTGCTGACCTTACATCAGCTTTGTTAGCCAGAGACAAACTCTGGAAAAAGGCAAGAAAAACAAAGGATATCAAAGACTGGCTTCAATTCAGAAAGGCAAGAAATTCATGTACAAAACAAATAAGAATTGCCAAAGCTGCCTATTATAGAGCTGAATTAGATGCTTCCTACAATAACCCATCCAGACTTTGGGGTACTATAAAGGGAATTCTGGGCCAAAACTCTACCCCTGTCTTACCCTCCAAACTGCTATTAAATGACACAGAAATCACGGGCAAGCAAGAAATCTTTAATACCTTCAATGACCACTTCACCACAGCTGGCCTAGCATTCGACTCCTCACCTGCAAGTCTCTTGAGATCATCTTTAAACCTTCAATCCACTGTGGGACAAAAGGCTACTTCAACGTTCTCCTTCAATCCAATATCCTTGAAAGAAGTAGAAGACCTCCTATCTAATTTAGATACTTCTAAGAGTGCAGGTACAGACTCCTGGATCCCTACTTTCTTAAAATAGCATCACACGCCTTATCTGCCCACTCATCTCTTCAATCTTTCTAGCTACTGGATCCATTCCTCCACTTGAAAACAGCTCAAGTAGTTCCACTACTTAAATCAGGTGATCCCATGGACCTTAACAATTATAGGCCCATTTCCATCCTACCGGTACTATCCAAGATGCTTGAAAAATTAGTGAATTCACAGTTAAGGGCCTATCTGGATAAAAACAACCTCCTAAATCCAGCACAATCGGGATTTAGATCAAGGCATAGCACCATTTCCGCCCTAGCCAAAGTAACTAACGATTGGCAGATTGCTTTGGATAAGAAGAATAGTACCTGTGCTGTGTTCCTGGATTTGAGTAAAGCATTTGATACAGTGGATCATGAATCATTAATCACCTCCTTAGCTCTCTAGGCCTGGATTCTCTCTCACCAATTGGTTTAAGTGCTATCTATCTGATAGGTCACAATTGGTAAAATGAAAAGTACCTATCCACCTCTAAACCACTGCTAAAGAGGTGTACCGCAAGGCTCTATTCTTGGCCCCATCCTCTTTGCCATTTATATTAATAATATCGATGCTAACCTCTCTCAATCTAACATTCATCTGTTTGCTGATGATACTGTATTATATGTCAGCAATCCCTCATTATCAAAAGCCTGTGAACTGTTACAGTCAGAATTCTCCATCCTACAACACAATCTATTGGAAAAAAAATTACTTCTAAATGCCAAAAAAACAAAAGCTATGTTCTTTGCCACAAAGAGTTGCTCTGCCATTACCCCATCACCCATCATCCCACAATTATCCACCTTACTTGGAGAGAAGCTGGAATTTGTGGACAAATTCAAATATCTTGGAGTCTGGATTGATAATAAGCTTGACTACTCTGCCCATATTGAAGAGCTACTAAAAAAGTTGAGACAAAGGCTTGGCCTATTTTTCAGAATAAAACACTACCTTACCAGAGACTCCAAACAAAGATTAATCCAGGCATAATTCCTATCCCTCATTGATTATGCTGACTTTCTCTATGGCCATTGCTCACTTTCCCTCTTAAATAAGCTGGACACCCTGTATCATAGATCCATCAGATTTATTACTGACCTTCCCTCCAGCACCCATCATTGCTCTCTTTACATGGCAGTTAATTGGACATCCCTACAACACAGAAGAAATAGGAATACTGCAGTCTGGATCTTCAAAGCTTTATCATGCAAACTCCCCTCCTATATCACAGATTGTTTTACCTGAATTACTTCTAGGCCATACACCTTAAGGATCAGTAAACTCATCATGTTAAAGGTTCCCAATGCCTGCACCCGGTTTGGGAGGGCTGCTATCAGCTACTCCCTAGCAGTTACTTGGAACTCACTCCAAAAATCTATGAATCTAAATATCCTCTTACCCTTATCATCCTTCAAAAGATTATTCTCCACCCTATTTCCAGAGTCCTGCAATTGCTTCCATAAGGCCTAGTCTCTCATCCAACCTACATTCCCCCCTTCCGTATTCCATTCTGTTTAGTTCTCCTTCTATTATCCAGTCAGTTGCTATATTCTTATAAAAGCCATAAAGACCCTATTATTTGTACACTATCCCTGCTATATCTATTATTATCTTCATTTTTTTTTACAGGTTAAGTGATTTTTATTGTTCCTTGTATATATGTACATTTTTGTATATTCTCAATTTATGTCATTGTACTATTGTTTATGTTATTATCTTGTCCATGTAAAAAATATTTGTACTCTTATTTGTATGACCACTCAGGTCCATCTTGCAAATGAGCTACGCTCAATGATGTTCGCCTGACTAAATAAAGATTTTGATTGATTGATTGATTGATATAAACCTGAAAATCCTAATTTTTCCAAGCTTACAAACTGACCTTCAATTTTAAACATGAAATCTGTCTTACTGGCAGATCTCCACATGACTCCCCTCAGTAGGTTTGCACATTTTTTGCTTGCAACCACTGCCAGCTCTGCAGTTTATTATATTTTCATGGGTCTAGTTTTCTGGCATTGTCTGTAAATTATGAAATAATTTCCAGACCTGTGAATTATTATTTTTCCTTAATGGTTAAATTTATCTTGAAAAAAATCATTATGCACAGTCAGGTTCTATTTCTCAGTGATGCCAGCCCTCTAAAATTAATTAATAGGAAAAGAATAGGATGGTCACCTTACATAGAGACTAAATTACACTCAGAGCTTTTGGCAAATTATAATTTAATTTCCTTTGGATAACTTGTTCTATCAGAAAATAACCTGATGGCGATACAAACTTATTGTTTAGTTCTTAATGTAGTTTCTTTTCTGTCCTTTTAAGCCAACTCCCCCAACCACTAAGCCCACTTAGCATCTTTTACAAAACTGGTTTAAAGGGGCACTGTTCGCTTTTGTGACCATTTTCATGATGCATGTAACGGGTATGCCTGGAAGAGGTACTACCAATATAAAATGCATAAATGGTAGATTTGCACACTAGTGCAAGATACTCATTATATCTGTACAAAGTATATTTCGGTCAACCTGACCAAAATGTCAGTGGCACACATCCATGAGTGGGAATGCTGCTGAGCCACGGGTAAACTTGTTCGTGAACAAGTTAATTATTTCTTGTCAGATGCCAGTAGGGATTCCCACAAAGATATTCACCTTGAGAAATGAGCACTCTAATGCATTTTATTTTCTGTCAAAAAACCTGAAGCTGTGACTCCGGGTGTATTCAAATGCTTAGTGCTGCGTTAGCAGGATTACCACTGCGCTGAATGGATATAGTGTAACTGACAGCCTGCTTGCATAGCCACTTCTATAGGCCCTGTAGAATGATGCTAAATGATTAGAGTAATTGTTTAAATACAACACTGTGCCCATGCAAATAAGGGAAACTTCTTGCATATAGGGCACAGTCATATATTGAAAGGATTGAGGAAGTGCTAAAAGGCTGCTGTGCTGTGCTATTTAATACTTCCAAAACCCTACTGTAAACAATGTGCACAGTAATGTACACCAACACCCCCCCCAGCACTGGTGCCTAAAGTAAAATAAAGAAAGATAAAAAAAAATCCCCCTTTTTCACCTAACCACCCTTACGAATCCTGGGTCATCTAGTTGTACTCCTCTTCTTCACTTGACTCTCAATCATTCCCTCTCCCTGGTGCTAGTGGTATTCCCCCAACCTCTCCTGTTCCCCTTATCAAAGTATCTCTGGTGCACTGTTGCCCCCTCTCTAACCCACTCCCCTTATCACTGAGTTCGCTGGTGCCAGTGATACCTCCTCCCTCACCGTATTCCCTTATCAGTGTATGTCCCTGATGCTCTCGGTACCCCTTTCCTCACCCAATCTCCCTGGTGTTGCACAGTTCCTTCCTGGTACTCTAGTGGCTCTCCATCTCTAGGTGCCATCCTCTTATGCCCACACCCAAGGGCTCACCCTCTACTCACCTCCACTGTGGGTTGCCATCTCATTCATGTAAGTTAGTCACTTGGGTTAGAGAAGTAGGTGTATCTAGACACTTACTTCAATAGTGCATATGACTGATTTGTGTGAATGAGAGGGCAGCCAGCACTGAAGGTGAGCAGAGGGTTAGCAGCAGGCACCAGGCATCTGTCCAGGAGGGGAACCAGGATCCTAGGTGATAGGTTTAAATGCTTCACTGGCAAGCATTTAAACTAGCCAAGGGGGGAGGCACTGAAAAGGAGCAGGGAAATCATATCCCCCCCAAAAAATCAGGGTAGTTAGTGAGGTAAACACCAAGGTAGAGACGTCAATAGGGAGAAGGGCAGGTGTAAATATAGGAAAAGGCAAAGGCAGTAAGGACAGGGATTGGGCAAAAAGGGGTAAGGCCATCAAAAAATGGAGGGCCTGAGATGCCCCAACTAACTGAGATGCTACCTAAACATTACGACTTGGGCAGAGCACAACTGTGCTCATACTCCTCCTGTTCTCACAGCATATATAAAAATGGACCATTTAGGCCAACTGGCAAAACAGGGTGAGCACTATAACTGTGCACTCCTTTCTCTTGCACTGGGCCCACTCTATCCCAACTGTGACTCCTCCTTATTCTAACTGCTAACTTTACAACTTGCTGCCTGGAGCGATGAATTCACACTGCACTTCTTCCTACTGATTGCAATGTTTAATACTGTATTGTAATACCTGATTTTGGTATTGTTGTCTTACAATGTCCCTGTGTTCTGGTCACTTTATATTAACTCTTCACTACTATTTGCCTGATGAAATCTGATGCTTGTAAAGTCCCTGTTGTGCTAATTCTATGTAATGCAATCCTCCACTTGTATTTGCCTGATGTTCATGTATGTACCTTGTAATGTACCTTGTAATCTCCTGGGTCGCACCTGAAAATAGGCACTTTGCTGTCTAGTGTGCTTACCCAGTTAACAAAAGCAAATAAATAAATAAATGATACCAATGTCCGCAGTCTAGGTAACAAACTCCCTGAACTGGTGGCCTTGATGGAAGAAGGATGCCTGGATATTGTGGCAGTCACAGAAACATGGTGCACAGACAACCATGACTGGGATGTCAACATACAAGGGTACACAATCTATAGGAGAGACAGGGAGGGTAGAAGAAGATGAGGAGTAGCTCTCTATATAAGGGAGGGGATTAAAGCAATGGAACAAAAGGGTAAACAGAGAGGAGAGGAGGAGGCACTGTGGGTCACCCTGGAGACTGGAAATGGCACCACAATCCACTCAGGGGTTGTGTACAGACCCCCATCTTAGAGGGAAGAAATGGACAAGAAAATGATAGAAGGCATCCTTAGGATGGCAGAGAAAGGGGAGATATTGTTGATGGGGGACCTGAATATGCCAGATGTTAACTGGAGTACCTTTGCTGCAGCCACATCCAAGAACAGGGCCATTCTCGATGCCCTACAGGGGGCATGCCTCAGACAGCTAGTGTTGGAACCCACTCGGGAGGGAGCAATCTTAGACCTGGTACTCTCAAATGGGAATGGTGAGAGGATCTCAAATCTAGAAGTGGATAGCCATCTGGGAACAAGTGACCACCAAACAGTGTGGTTCATGATAAACTCAGCTGCAGAGTCAAGCTATACAAAAGTGAGGGTACTAGACTTCAGGAGGGCTGACTTTGTCAAAATGGGAGAGAGCCTCAGAAAAGCACTAGCAAACAGGCAAGGAGGAGGGGTGGAACAACAATGGGGAAACATCAAAACTGCCATCACAGAGGCAATGAACCTTTGTGTGAAGCAAATAAACAAATCAAAACAAAAGAAAAAAACACTATGATTCTCAAAAGAGGTAGCGGGGAAGGTTAGGGAGAAAAAGATAGCATTTAGGAAGTATAAGGAAACACAGAAGGAGCAGGACAGAGAACTGTACCAGTTAAAGCTGAAGGAAGCAGGGAAGGCAGTCAGAATTGCAAAGGCCCAAACCGAGGAAAAGATAGCCAACTTGGTTAAGAAGGGGGATAAAACCTTTTATAGGTATATCAGGGAGCAAAGAAAGACAAAGGGATTGATAGTGAGGCTGAATAAAGGGGACAGTGGGTGGGCAGAGAGGGACAGTGAAAAAGCAAGGATATTGAACAAATACATTTGCTCGGTATTCACAAAAGAAGAGGAGGGGGAGGCATCTAATCCAATCAATAGAAGCACTCTGGATAGGGGGGTTGATTCCAGTCCTTTCACAGAAGAAAGGGTTCTGAAAGAACTTCTAAAACTAAAGGTGGACAATGCAATGGGGCCTGATGGGATTCACCCCAGAATTCTAAAAGAATTAAGGGGAGAACTAGTGACACCACTGACTAGCCTTTTTAACAAATCATGGGAGGATGGTGTGGTACCTGAGGACTGGCGGAGGGCAGATGTGATTCCCCTTCACAAAAGTGGGAGCAAGACACAGGCAGGAAACTACAGACCTGTCAGTTTGACTTCAGTGGTAGGGAAAATGATGGAATCACTTCTGAAGGGAAGAATTGTTGAGTACCTTGAGGCCAGTGGGGCACAGGACCCAATGCAGCAGGGGTTCACAGAGGGAAAGTCATGTCAGACAAATCTAATCGATTTTTTGGACTGAGTGACCAAAGTAGTAGACTAGGGAGGGGCTGTGGACATGGCCTACCTAGAATTTAGCAAGGCATTTGACATAGTCCCACACAAAAGAGTAATAAACAAATTAGCCAGCCTGGAAGTGAGTCCCAGGGTGGTAACCTGGGAAAAACATTAGCTGGACAACAGGACACAGAAGGTAATAGTAAATGGAGTCCACTCTGAAGAAAGGGGGGGTTACTAGTGGGGTACTGCAGGGTTCAGTACTGGGTCCAGTCCTTTTTAATATCTTTATAGATGACACTGCAGAGGGACTGGAAGAAAAAGTATACCTCTTTGCAGATGACACAAAGATCTGAAACAGGGTTGATACACAAGGGGGGTGGAAAGCATGAGAAGGGAATTGGCAAGGTACGAAGAATGGTCAGAAATATGGCAGGTTGGATTCAGTGCAAAGAAGTGCAAAGTAATGCACCTGGGAAGCAAAAGCCCAGGGGAAGAGTACAGAAGGGGGGGCTATTAACAACAAGAAAAATGGAAAGGGACTGGGGGTAATCATATCAGATGACCTAAAGGTTAGCAAGCGATGTGAGAAGACAGTAGGGATGGCTGGTGGGATACTGGGATGTATAGGGAGAGGCATCACCAGTAGAAAACAGGAAGTTGTCATCCCTCTGTACAGACAGTTGGTGAGACCCCATCTGGAGTACTGCATCCAGTTCTGGAGACCCCATCTCTGTAAGGACATAGACAGGATGGAGACAGTCCAGAGGAGGGCAACTAAATGGTGCAGGGTCTGCAACAGAAGCCATATGAGGAGAGACCAAAGGAGCTTAATATGTATACCCTTGAGGAAAGGAGGAAGTGGGGGGACATGATAGAAACTTTTAAGTACCTCAAGGGAATCAACAAAGTCCAAGACGGTAGTATCTTTCTGTCACAGAAGTGACTCTGTGATGGATTAGGGGGCCTGGAACTTTTGGGCTTGGTGCTTTACTTAAAGCCTTTCGATACTATAACTATGTAAAATCAGAAATTAAATAAATAAATATCAGCTTTAAAAGTAGAGGCTAAGTTAAAAGATAGTGTAGTGGAGACTAGCAAGGTAGAAAAAATAAAAATAAAGCAAAGGGGAGGACCAAAGTAAGAGTGAGTCATTTAGTAACCCCCCCCCAGGTAATTCAGTTAAAGAGAGAGGGAGAACTGAATCCCTTGTGTAAAGGCAGTTGGGATTCTTTACATGGTAACTGAGTTAATTTGGAGCTTAAATGAGCAGCACCAGCAATCTGTTTCTACTTGGGTTGAAAGAATACTTTTAGTCCTTCTTTTTAGAGGTGTTTTGTAGCACACCAGAATACAGGAGCTGCTTGACTAAGAGGAAGAATGGGTTGCAAGTGAGGGGTAATAAAGTCATGTAAGTCACTTGGTAACTTGGTAATTGTAGACAAAGTAGGCCTAGGCCCATTTAATTGTCTCCCACTCATAGTGGGCTTATCTGTTAATATATTTTCTAATATTCGTAAACAAAAATTTATCTAACTCAATTTTGAACAAGTCAAATGACGTTTTTTCAGCTATATTTTTTGGCAAGTTGTTCCAAATTAAGGGTGTTCGTATATTATAAAAATTTAAATGCCTATTAGTTCTTGCTCAGTTTATAAAGATTTGTTTATCATGTGATCTTGAATTTAAGGTTTTGGGATTCCATATTAGGTTGCATTGAGACATTAAAGTTTTGTCCTCCAAAATACGATGTAAAAATAGTAGATCTCCCCTAATGCATCTTATTTCCAAGGGGTACAAGTTAAGTTCTGATAATCTATCTACATATTCCACATTCTGTAAACCTTTTATTGATTTTGTTAGACATTTTTGAATCTTTTCTACTCTAAATATGTCTTTCTTTAAATATGGACTCCATATAGGAGAACCATAGTCAAGATTAGGGGGTACATAGGTCTTATATAATTTGAGTACACACTCTCGATTCCTTGATATAAAAGCTTTATTAATAGCATAAATGATACTGTTACATTTACCTATTGTTTTTAAAATATGCGTATTAGATGATAGTCTGGAATGTATCCAAACACCCAAATATTTTTCACTATTACTATTTTTTATTTTCTTTGTATTTAGAAAATATGAATGTTTTGGGTTGTTTTTTCCAAAATGGATTACCACACATTTATCTTCATTAAATTTGATACCATTTCGTACACCCAAATCTTCTATTAAACTTAAACTGTTTCTTAACTCCATATAGTCACTAAAAGTTGTAACTTCCCCCCTATTTTAGTATCGTCCGCAAATTTAGTTATATGAGATTTGACACCTTCACTCATATCACTGATATAAAGTCCAAATAATAAGGGGCCCAGCACCGATCCCTGAGGGACCCCGTTAGTAACTCTCCCCTCATCTGATAAAACGGTATTTATACGCACCCTCTGAGTACGGTTAAACAACCAATTCCCAATCCATCTAATGGTGTTTTTTTCTAAACCTAGCTTAATTAATTTATTTATCAACTGATAATGAGGGACTGTGTCGAACGCCTTCCCCAAATCCAGAAAGATTACATCCATTGGTCTGCCACTATCCAACTTAAGATTGATATGGTTGTAAAAAGCTAATAAGTTGGTATTGCACGAAAGCCCTCTTCTAAATCCATGCTGGGTAATGTCCTGTAGATCTAATCTTATGATATCTTCATCAATGCTATTTTTAATTAATCTTTCCAATAATTTACAACAGACTGATGTCAGGCTGATTGGTCTATAATTTGTCACACTGGATTTGTTGCCTTTTTTGTGGATAGGCACCACTATAGCCTTTTTCCAATCCAGTGGCACCACACCAGTCTCAAGAGACTTATTAAATAATTTTGTGAGAGGATCCATTAACACTTCCACGAGTTTTTTCCATACGATCGTATCAATATTGTCGGGACCTGTGGAGGATGATGTCTTTATTTTTAATAATTTCTGTTTGACTAATTCCTGACTAATATTAAAGGATGTCTCATTTTTTACCTCAGTAATACCAATATTAGTATTATGAACCTGATATATAGATGTAAAGTATTTATTAAAATTATCAGCTATATCTTTATTGTTGATGATAGTTTCTCCTTTTACTATTACCGAAGTGATTTTTTTTTATCTTCGTTTGTCACCATTTATACAGGCATAAAAGGCCTTTTGGTTTTTACTCGATGCTAGATTATTTTCAGATTTAATTTTACCTTTTTTTATAATAGTCTTAAGCAATTTCTGCTGTTTTTTGTAGTTAATATGATTTATTTCAGTAAGATTTTTTTATACTTTTAAAAGCTTTATTCTTCCTTCTAATTTGTTTCTTAATGTCTATATTAAACCAATGGGGGATGTAACCTTTACTGTTGGCAATTTTCCACTTTGGAATGTAATTAACAATTATTTCTTGAATTTTATTTTTCAACTTTACCCACATATGATTAGCCCCTAATCTGCATTATGTCTGCCCCCAATCCAGTTTATTAAATGCTTTGATAATTTTATTCCAATCTGCTTTTTTCTAATTAAGGGATTGTGTATAATTTTTAAATTTAATATTTCCAATGTTGAATGAACATTCAACAATATTATGATCACTATTACATAAGTGGGGTAGAATATCTATTTTATCAATTTTATCAATACTATTGGTAATAACCAAATCTAAAATACTTTTGCCCCTAGTTGGGACATCAACCGCTTGATGGTAACCTTGAGATGTTATAGTATCCATAAATGTATTTTCAAAGGCAGTTGTTGCTTTGCGCTCCACCCACATGATACCTGGGGCGTTGAAATCACCCAGAATCAAAAAATCCCCAAGATTTGATACTTGAATCATTTCCTCTAATAAGTTATTATTATAAACATTATTACTGTTAGGGGGTCTATAACAGATTCCCAGATTTAATTTAGGTAAGTGTGGAAAAAGTATGCTTACCCATAGGGTTTCAGGAATATTATCTGCAAAATTACTTATTTTAATTTCCTGACTTTGTAGAAACTCTGACACATAACAACATACTCCCCCACCCTTTCTCCCAATACGATTTTTAGTAAAGAGTTGAAATCCCTCAATATTGTTTGACCAATTATTTGATTCATCCCACCAAGTTTCTGTCACGCATATAATGTTTATATTATCCTGCTTTATTCATAGTTTGAGTTCACTTAATTTGTTTTTACTTAGGCTTCGTGCATTGATATTCCAAATTTTTAATCTACTTATACCTTTGTTGTTTAAATTTGGCAGTTTTATTAATTGAGTGGCATAATTTAATTTAGGTTTTAATTTGTCACCCTCATCCCCCTTGTTTTCTAGTTTAAATTGGTCTTAATGATATTTTCAAAAATCCTACCTAATTTGTAAGCTCCTTGCCTACTCAAATGTAATCCATCCCAACAAAATAGTGAAGGCGTGTCATTAAAGTTTTACCAATGTGGTATGGTTTTATAACCTGACATGAGTGTCCATTTTCTTATCCATTCATTTATAACCTTAATTTTACATGATATATGATAATTTACTCTTGGAACAGGGAGTATTTCAGAAAACCATGTTTCATAATGAAATTTGTCCAGTGTTTTGCCAATATCTATAAATTCCTGCTTGATTTCATCTACTGAAAGTTTTTTTAAGTCATTTGTTCCTACATGTAAAATAATAAGTGGATTATGGCCAGAATTTTGTAAAATGTCTGGACACATTTTATTTATGTCTTTAATACTGGCTCCCCAAAAGGATGAGCAAGCTATGTTATGCTTGTCAGTTCTACACACTATTTTATCTGTATATCTGATTATTGAATCACCCAAAACATAGAATTGTCTACTCAAGCTATTTATAGCCTTTGGGGGGTTGTCCTTAACTGAATTTGGTAGAACTCCTTCACTTTTATTATTCTGATCATGAATATGGACAGAGTCAAATATGGACCCTTGTTCTTGACCATTCATTTTATTTGATACTATGTCAGACATAGAATCAGTTATGGACTCCTGGATTTGTGCACTAGTCTCCTTTATTATGGTGTCTGATCTGGAATTATTTACACTAACTGTAGGAATTTGCTTTTGAGGACAACCATCTTGTGTCCTCTCAACTAGTGAATCTGTATTGTCCAGGATAATTAGAGGGTCATATCTACTGGATAGACTAATGTAGTTACCAATAGCCCTTCTTCTAGATTTTGACTTGTGACCAGTAGTCACAGTAGTCCATTCTTCAGCTTCACTATTTAAACTAATATCATTTGATTCACATCTCTTCCTCTTCTCATAAATTCCTGTACCTTTACAAGATTCAGTAACACATTCCCTTTATTTAGTTCCACATTGTCCTTAGTGCTGATTTGCGAGGAGTTTCCTAATGTTTTTGTTTGATTTTCTTGATATCGTTCAATTACTGACAATCTCTTATAAAAATGTTCTATGTCTCCCCTCAGAACACGATTATTTGTGCATTTATCACATATAAAAAAGGTGGTCCAAGGGAGGGAGACGAATAAAGCATACATCAAACAAGTATTACATTTAATACCTGTTTCACCATCCAAGGTAATAATTACATCCCTCATAGTGGCTTTGTTTATTGTTTTTTAATTAACACACACATCTGATGTAGGCTCAAAAGTAATTAGATCAGCCATACTCTTGCTACACATTTACTTAGCTAAATTCTTTCAGGAGTTTATTGATTATACTTACACGCTGGAATACGTATTTTACCCTCACTCTGTCACTCTTCCACTCTTGACACACGTGACATGCAACACGCGTGTCATAGCGCGCATCTTCGCGTACACTCGCCCTGCTCGCTGCAGGGCTATTTAAATAGCGAGTGATACCCGGAAGTAGCTCGTGCTTCCTGGGTATTCCTCACTACTCCAAAAGCTCCAAAATTAAGATTTTGCACTACAGTAATGTTTAGAAGTGAATTTGGTCCCCCTGGCAGTGCTTCTCTCCAAAAAAAAAAAAACAACTAATAATCTAGTGAGTAGTAGATCGGAAGTGTCTTCATGAGCTACTCTCCTCTGCCTAGGATGTCTAGGGCTCCAAACCTCGAGAGACTACAAGGTGTACAACAACACAGTTATTTCAAGTGTTAACAGTTTAAAGTATACAAAGTACATAAAGTTTCATCAAGAAGTGTTTTCCACAGGTTTAAAATAACAGTTTAAACAGTCAGTCACTGTTCTGTTTATGTTTCAGTCTTTAAGGGATGGTATTATTTGGAAGTCATTCCTTCTCCAGTGGTTGTAAATATTAACAGTAGCAAAAGTATTGAAATGCACCATGTGCTTATTGCACATTTAACTTCCCCTGGCAGAAGGTCAGTGTAATGTTAATTCATACACATGTCCTCTCCTATCTTTTGATAAAATAAAGACTAGGGACAAGGTACTTGTAGTGGGCTATAAAACCTTTTGTAAAAGGCTGGTTAGTTTAAATTACTTCCTGTTCAAAGCTCCTTGTTTGAAACAACCAGTTAAGGCACATGTTGGTAACAGCCTAGCAGTTGTGTTTAAGTAGGCAGGTTATGAAACTATATGGGGGATTGTACACCTCAGAGAATAACTATACATTTAGCTAAAGTCAGTTTGCTGTGTGAGACTCTGCTCTGCACAGTTGTAGCTCCCACTGATATACCAAAGTGCTTGTGCAAAGTTTATTTCTGTTAATTTGGTGTAACTAACTGAGCCCTGCTGTAATCCTTACACAGGAAGAGGGACTTGTGGTCCAAATTCATTTTTAAACATTACAGTGACACTAAAGTGCTTTTATTCTGTGTTTCAAGTTGGTTCTTCTTTTAACAGCACTACAATATCTGCAGCAGCTTACAGATCTTCAGCTTTGTCATTAATTGCTTAGAATTTCAGGGTGGGGATACTATATAATTGAAGCCTACAGCGAGCAGGACATTTTGCTAAAGTCAGTTTGCTGTGTGAGATAGAGATGCAGCGAATTTAAAATTCGCCAACGAAGTGAACGCGAAGTGGGCACTTTGCATTGCTACACCGCTACGTGGAGTGGGCAATGCAAAGTGCTCATTTCGCCTTGT
This sequence comes from Neoceratodus forsteri, assembly GCA_016271365.2. Classification (NCBI taxonomy): domain Eukaryota; kingdom Metazoa; phylum Chordata; order Ceratodontiformes; family Ceratodontidae; genus Neoceratodus; species Neoceratodus forsteri. Next base: position 1,287,337,319 of record CM028132.1, read on the forward strand.
CACTACTACTTTGCATTAAGGCAGAATGGCAACGCGAAGTAAGGCAAAGTCATTGTTTTTAATGGACTTTGCGTTCCTCATTAGGATTCTAAGTGATCCACTTGGTGTTTCAGATTTGGCAGCCCCCCCACACATCACATGGCTTACAGTACTGTAAGTCACATGCTCTTTAGCTAGGCAGGAAGAAAGTGAGTCATACAAGCAGACACTTTTGCTTTCTCCTGTGCAGACGGAGAGAGAGTAGTGATTTAGACCCAACATCTTTTTTAAAAGCTACATTTTTTTTGTCTTTTCTGTACTCTTTTTTACTTAATTTGTTCCTTCTGTAAATGTAATTTTTCTTACCTTTATAAGTAGTTGTTTGTCTTTGTCTGTGTGACTGTGTGTGCATGTTGTGTGACAGTGTGAGTAGTGATTGCTCAGACTGAGGGAGCTCAGTAGGAGAGATGGACCAGGGTGAGGGAATGTCTTGGACGGGGCAGCTTTGGGAGAGCGTGGTTGTGGTAAGCATCGTACCATGCGCATGTGTGGAGGGCATGGGCACCCATTCCTGTTGGACCGCTCAAAACTTGTGAGTTCCCCCCCAAAGCAGGACCAGCACCGCCTCTTGTCCTGACTCTGAGGCAGTTAAACCACCACCACCAAGTCCAGCACCAGGTCCTCTGGAGCAGGATGTGCCTGTTCCCCCGGGCCAAGGTGTGGATCCCATCCCTGTTCAGCACCGCGACCAGCAGGCATACAATACATCCAAGTTACTATTAAAAAAAATGTATGTTTTGATTATATGATGAGATCATAAAGCATGATTTGAAACTGCATTTGTGACTGTGATGATGAAGAAATGTGAATACCTATGGCTGTACTTCCCTGGGCCCCGATAAGCTGTAGCTTAAAACTTCCAGACTTAAAAACACGTATCAATGAGTACAATGGTGGGGTGGTGAAGCCTGGAGAGATACAACAAAACAGGCATACGATACATCCTCCAAGTAACTAGAAAAAAATGTAATGTTGTGATTTGTAACGTGAATGATCGCGAATCGTGATTTGTGACTGCATTTGTGACTGATGATGAAAAAACGTGAATGCTTACCGCCTATGGCTGTACTTCCCTGATGAGCTGTAGCTTAAAACTCCGAGACTTAAAAACACGTATCAATGAGTACAATGGCGGGGTGGTGAAGCCGGGAGTGATACTACAAAACGGGCTTACAATACATCCAAGTAAATAGAAAAAAAATTAATGTGATTCGTAACATGAATGATCATGAATCGTGATTTGTGACTGCATTTGTTACTGTGATGATGAAGAACGTGATTTGTATCACGAGTGACTTGTGATGATGGTCCTGACTTAAAAACATATTAATGAGTACAATGTTCATGCAGAATTAAGCACCACACCTGTCCAGTACTCTGAAGGGAAGCCAAAGAAACAACTGTGACTTAAGTTACAGATGGAGATTGGGCCCTAAAGAGATGCAAATGCACAGACAGATTAAGATTGCGCTGTGCACTGAAGAGATGCAGACACAAAGGCACAACACCTAACCAGTGCTCACCATCAGAAATTCAAATCTGGAAAAGAATACCTTTACCGGTTGGGGCGGGCCATGTGGGTGGCAGTGTACTGTACTGCTGCAGTAACAGTCACTAGTACTAGTACCAGTACCAGTAAAGATACCACAAAGAAGTACAAAAATCACACAGCTGCAGTGGATAGCAGCTTCACATTGCTGAAATTATTATGTGGCACAATAAAAGGAGTCTGATTTAATGACACACGTCACACACATAGTCACACACACACTAAGTAATGCATAGCAAATTGAAAACTTCAGTAATATAACCACATGTTTTAAACAAACTAAAATTATGCACTGCTGCACCACAACAATCAGCAAAAAAATGGCAAGAAATATTGAAAATATTACTGTTTGTACATTAACACAGTTAAAGAAGAAAAATATCACCAAAACAGAAAGCACTGTCTTTTTCTCCAAGTTAATCTACCTACACCACAGATACACCCCTCCTCTGAAGCACACTTCCACTGTCTCTCAGTACACAGACTGAATGTTGTACATTAACATTCAAAATCCACACACAAACAATAAACGCTTGATGATATGAGCACAGGAGGGTTTTCTATAATCGATGAACTAAAGTTTCAGCAAAAAATAATTACTCAAAAAGGCTTTTTTAACAGCTTTTTGAAGGTTTGAATTGCAGAGAACTCTCAGAGCAGATTGTCTTCTACAGCTTCCTACACACACAATCTACCCCAAACTGAGGCTGTGCAGAACAATCTAGAGTCCATGTGACCTGAAATCCCATGAAACACTGCAAAATTCACCTTTGGAGCTTAAAAACAAGGTGAAGTACATTGTTTTCAATGTACTTCATCTTAAGAATTGGTGGAGTAGTGGTTTGGGAAGGCAAAGTAATGCAAAGTCATTGTTTTCAATGGACTTCACGTTACCCATTTGCAACGTGAAGTACTCCGCTTCACGTTGCGGAGCACTCCACAAATTCACCTTCACTCCGTGGGTCACTTTGTGGAGCGAATTGGGACCACTTCGCCCACCACTAGTGTGAGACTCTGCTCTGCATAGTTGTAGCTCCCACTGATATACCAAAGTGTTTGTGCAGAGTTTGTTTCTGTTAATTTGATGTAATTAACTGAGCCCTACTGTAATCCTCACACAGAAAGAGGGACTTGTGGTCCAAATTACAGTGACACTTAAGTGCTTTTATTCTGTGTTTCAAGCTGGTGCTTCTTTAAACAGCACTACGATATCTGCAGCAGCTTACAGAGCTTCAGCTCTGTCATTAATTGCGTAGAATTTCAGGGTGGGGATATTATATAATTAAAGCCTACAGCGAGCAGGGCGAGCTCAGGCAGAGCGCATTCACCGTGTGCAAAGATGCGCGCATGTTTTGCGTGTTTAGCATTGTTTAAGTATAAGAGGGGGTCTCTAGCAAAGCAGTCATAAACACAAATCCTCTGTAGTCAAGGACGGTTCTATGATCACTCAGCTTGTAGGTAATATCAGGGGCTACTAGACATCATATTGTTTGCTGTATTTCTTAAAGTACTCGGCCAATACAGATCCTGCCCTGCACATTTGAGTATCATTATAAAGCACTAAAATTAAATATTTGCTCAAGGAAGCAGACTATAGAATAAGTAATTAACATCTATATGCTTTTATCTGATTTCAGCGTGTGTTTTCTTTGTTTGTGATACCATTTCTAGTAGCTCAGAGTTGCTGAAAGCTCAGTCAGAAACAACAAAGAACTAACAACATCTGTCTTTAAAATCTTTAATGTTGCCTACTGTGGTGAAATTAATTTGAAAAATTATCACATTTTGTGTTAAATTTCAAATATTAAATTATTATTTCTGGTAAACAGTACATAATACTATCAACAGACTTCTTCTTTGGAATTTGGAACTTTGTTTCCAAAACGTAATCAGGAAGTTGAGTCTTCTCTGGGTATCTTAAGAACTATAATTACCAAATCTGGTATTATTTTTTTCACACCTCTTTTCTTGTTTCCTTGTTTGTGACTTTAACAGCTAGGATAGATACCATGGAAACATTCACACAAACCAAAAATGGTGAAAAAACTATACTATGTAAAACATGCAACATATATATGATAGGACCTGATTATCCATTAGACAGCTTATTTACATGTACTAAATGTCTTGATAATCATGAAATGTCAATCCTTTTAGAGCAGTTTAATAAAAGGATAAGTGAAATTGAGACAAGTCAGAAGGGATATGGCATCATTCTTTCAAGCACGACTTCAAACTGACATATACCAATCTAACTCCACTACTATGCCTGTACTAAAAAATAAAACCTGCACTGATGTTCTTGTACCTATAAATAATACCCCTCCAACTAAAAAAAGGGTAAGGGAAGAAGAAGAAAGTACTGACCCTGAGGATGCTTGATATCGAGTCCAACACTTGAAACATCAAACAAAAAGGGGGGGAAGGAAAGCCAAACAATTCGACCTTGAAATCACTAACTCGTTTGACCCCCTAAATTTAGACATCACTCAAGAAGAGTCAATAGCTATGACTACTTCTGTTAAGGAAGTGATAATATCAAACTGTACTACACTATCATATAATGAAAATCAATTTACCTGCATGAATCAGAATATTAATTTAGACCCACCCTTAATATCTTTTGATACTACTTCTATCATTCCACAGCAAGTTGAGCAAAACATGGAAATCCAGGTTTCTCAGACTAATGAAACTGAAATATATGTCTTAGGTAACTCTATAATTAAAGGACTTGACTGTGCGCTATGTGATACAGACAAAGCACATCATACCCTATCATGTTTTAGGGGTGCTAAAATATCAGATATTACAAAAATGATTAATAATATTGTTTCCCAAAAAAATCCTAGAAAATTAGTTTTAATTCACGCAGGAGCCAATAATGTTCTACATCAAAATCCTCAACAAATTAAGCAGGAATTTGTTAATTTAACAAACTAGCTGGTAGACTTGGGCTGTGACATTTTATTTTCTGAAATACTTCCAATTCCTAGAGCAACATACAAACAAAACTGTATATTAAAAGAAACAAACAATTGCCTCAGACAATGGTGCCTGAGGCAAAATCTTAAATGTATAACACATTGGGAAGAATACAATGGAAACTATGACATGTACTGTCAAGATAGACTACATTTAAATAAAGTAGGGTCACAATTTCTCAGCCTCCAGTTTAACAACACAATAGATGCCAATTTAAACTATTAAATGGGGGGAGGGTGCAGCTGTTATACACAAAGTGCATTCAGCAGAATATACTTCTGTAAGCAATATGTGAAACAGTAATAATGATTGCAAAAACAATAAAAAAACAAAACTAAGAAAAAAAAGGAGAGGATATCAAAACCTGATTTGAATAATCAAAACAATCCCCCAAGTCAGGAAGATACTACACAAAGTGAAATTGATAATAACAAAGCTAAAGTTAAGGGAATACGAATTCTACTAGCTAATGCTCGTAGCTTAACAAATAAATTAGATGAACTAAGATATATGCTTGCTAATAAGGTAATTGACATCTGTTGTATTACAGAAACATGGTTGACTGAAAATGATTGGAATTCTGATATAAGTGGTTTTACAAAATTCTTAAAAAACAGACAAAATGTTAAAGGAGGTGGGGTTAGCTTTATACATATCTAATAAATACAATTGTCGTGAGATAATATATGAGGACTCTCCAACTGAGATACTTTGGGCCAAAATTGAATTAAGCAATGAAACCTTAACTATAGGCCTTTGTAACAGATCACCTAATTTAAACCAGGAAGATAACCTAGTCTTCTTGAAGACAGTTAGACAATATTGAAGCGAAAGAAGACTTAATAATTTTGGGTGATTTCAATTTCCCAAATATAAACTGGGAAACACTTGATATGCACAGTACTACTGAACGGCAGTTTTTAGAAATTACATTTAAACATGGACTGGATCGGTTAGTAACTATACCCACTAGGAATAATAATATACTTGACCCTTTTTTTTTTACAAACAATGCTGACCTTCTCTCCAACCCTGTTATCATACCCCCTGTGGGTGACAGTGATCACAACGTGATTGCATGTGACATCTTAAAACAAACAAATTATAACAAAGGAATAAGTAAGTTTAAAAATTATCATAAAGCCAATTATAAAAACATAAAAAAGTACCTGACTTCATGGGAATAGTTAAAAGACCTAGGTAATCTTCACTTTGAACATGTGTGGGAGACAATACAGACCAAAACAGATTACTGTATAAATACCCGGGTACCTGAGAGAACAAAATATGATAATAATAGCAAACAAAGAGTTCCCATGTGGTGGTCTAAAGATATAAAGTGTATAATAAGAAAGAAACATTGTGCCTATAAAAAATACAGTAAGACTAAAAAGGCTTCTGATTGGGGCAAGTTTAAGATACTTGCCAAAAAAACTAAACAAATAATTAAAAAATCAAAACAAAAAATGGAAAGAAATTTAGCTAAAGACATCATAGACAATAAAAAACAGTTTTATAACTATATAGGTTCATTGAAACAAACATACAGGAATTAGACCAACAAAGGTAAATGATGACTTAATAACTAACGAAAAAGAAATGGCTACTAAATGTAATCATTATTTTACAAGCATATTTAATCCAATGGATTTTACTCATCAAGATACATTACAATCATCAAATATTAAATTATTCTTTCTTGAGCAAGACACATTAGAGGCCATTAACAAAATCAAATGCAGTACATCTCCAGGCCCTGACAGTATTCACCCCAAGTTCTTAAAAGCGGTATCAAAGGAACTTGCTGGACCATTTACCTATTTGTTCAATATGTCTGCAAATAATGAGAAAGTTATTCAGTCTTGGAGAGAAGCAAATATAACCCCTATACATAATGGAGGTAATAAACAGTTAATATCTAATTATAGGCCTATCAGCCTTACATCACTTGTCAGTAAAATTATTGAACAGTTAATACATGTTAAAATTTCCAATCATCTTAAAATTTCCAATTGTACTGACATTTCCCAGCATGGCTTTACTACTGGTAGGTCATGTCAAACACACCTTATTAGTTTTTCGAACCTGTTAGCGATGCCCTAGATAAAGGCCTTCCAGTGGATATCATATTCTTGGATTTTGAAAAAGCATTCAACACTGTTTCCCATAACATTTTGATCAAACAACTTCATAATATAAATTTGGACATGTACTTAATTAAGTGGATATCGGCATGGTTATACAACAGACATCAAAGGGTGGTTGTACAAGGGCATAAATCCAACTGGAGCCCTGTCACCAGTTGAGTACCGCAGGGATCTGTTCTATGGCCTTTACTTTTTAATATATTGATAGCAAGTATGCAAACAACAAAAGAAGTTTGGATAAATAAATATGCAGATGATTGCAAATTGGGCTGCATTGTGAACACTACTGCATCTGCAAACACTTTCCAAAATAATTTAAATAAATTAACATCATGGGCAGTAAACAATAAAATTAAATTTAATCCAGCAAAGTGTAAGGTAATGCATATGGGGAACAATAATAAGACACACCCATATTTTATTCAAAATGTGAAATTAACAATCACAAAAGAGGAAAGAGATTTAGGTATAACTATAACTGATAACCTAAAATTTAACACCCATACCAATAAAACTGTTAAAAAATGTCACAAGATTATAGGTTGTATATTGAGACATATCAAAAGTAGGGAATCATCTGTCATCTTGCCCCTATACATAAGCCTGGTTCATCCACATTTGGACTATTGTTTTTCATTTTGTGCTCCAATTTCCATTGGCTATTTAAACATGACAGAAAGAGTTCAACAAAGAATAACTAAAAGGATTGTTTATATGTCCAAACTTGATTATGGTTCTAGATTAAAATCTTTAGAGCTTTACTCTTTGAAGTACAGAATACTAAGAAGTAACTTAATCTATACTTATAATGCATACAATAATGATTACTTGTTAAACACAATAGGATTGGAAAAGTTTTCAATAAGTAATCCCACTAGATCCCACAATTCAAAACTAAAATCATCGTTATGTAAAACCAATAAACGATCTAGATTTTTTACACAGAGAATTCCTCCAATCTGGAATACGTTGTCTAGTAATATTATAAACAGCGAAAACATAGAACAAGATAAGAGAAACCTTGATAAATATATGGGTGACAAGAAATTTTCCTTCCACTGCTAATTTAGCTGGTGGCGAGTTCATAAATGGGCATGTGCCTTCTGAACTTGTATCGATCTATGAATCTATGAATATAAAGTTCTCACTTACAGAAAGGGCACCTGTTCATGTGTCTTTGGCTTTTCGGCTTCTGCTTCTGACTCTCCTTGCACCACTCCTTTCCAGGACAGCTATAGTGCTGACCAGCCCTTTGTTCCTTTGTTTTATGCTGTCTCTTGTTGGGGGCGGTGCCTGATGGTCAGAGCTGTTTGTAAAAGAGCCAGGAATTGAAATAAAATATCTGAATATGTGTATAAATGTATGTGAATTATAAACTGTTTAGTTAGATAGTTAAAAGAAAATAATTATGTTTAAATAAGAAGTTTTACTTTAGCATTAATGATGTGGGTGGAGTTAGGGAGAACACATGATCATTTCCCTGTATAAAAGGACTGTCATTTCAGATTGTTAGTTTAGATTGTGCTCCTGGGTCTGGAGGTGAACTCCAGGGAGCTCTGTGAATTGTTCCAGCAGGTGTTAGGAGAAGAACACCTTTCAAGCCATATAAAAGTCATGGGATAAAGTTTATTTGCCATTCTGATTATTTTATTTTGTTGTCGTACCAGTCCGCTGATGTTATATTTGTCCTGTTATGAAGTAATTTTGAGATAGAACTGAATAAATTTAATTCATTTACAACTGCAACTGTGTCACGCTACCAATTAGTCCACAAAGAGACCTGCGCCCTCTCACACTTTCAGAAAAAGATATGTGCAAGAACAAGGGAACACAATTTGAAAAAGAGGGGATGGTTCAGGGGTAATGTGAGGAAGTATTTCTTCACAGAGAGGGTGGTGGGCACATGGAACGGCCTTCCTGAGGAGGTTGAGGGGTCAAAAACAGTGGGGAATTCAAGAATGCATGGGACAGACATAAGGCAATTCTTGTGGGGGGTAAGAAGAAATAGGCTGTTGGTTAACTAGGCTCTGCAGCTTATCCAATAGGTAGGGAAATGGGCAGACTAGGTGGGCCAAGCAGTCCTTATTGGCCATCAAAGTCTATGTTTCTATGTTTCACCTCCTTGAATATTGGAATTATTTTACTTTCTTTCCAAATCGGTGGAAAATGGCCCATTTTCAGGCTCCAGTTGAAGATATAGGTAACTATGGGTGCTATTTGATATGCTGCCATCCTAAGAAATGTTTCATCTACTGTATATCATCCGGACCTGTTGACTTATGAATTCTTGTATTCTTTAGTCCTTGATAGACCTCTGATTGAGAGTGCGAAAAATGGAAAGGTCTCAGCTCTGAGAAGCCACAGCTTTGAGGAGAATGGAAATATTTCAGCTCTAAGAGACCCATAATTGAGCATCTTGACAATGGAAATGTCTAAGCTCTGACAGGCCCCAGGATGGAGAGTGCAGAGAATATAATTCATCTCTGAGAGGCCCAGTATTGAGTGTGAATAATATAAATGTCTTCAGCTCTGAGAGGTCTGGGATTGAGAGTGTGAAGAATGGACATGTCACAGCACTGAGAGGCCTCAGGATTGAGAGTGTGGAGAATGGAAATCGTTCATCTCTGAGAAACACAGGATAGAGTGTGGATAATGGAAATGTCTCAGCTCTGACAGGCCTGGGATTGAGAGTATGGAGAATGGAAATGTCTCACCTCTGAGAAGCCTCAGGATTGAGAGTGTGGAGAATGGAAATAGCTAATCTCTGAGAAGCACAGAATAGAGTGTGGATAATGGAAATGTCTCAACTCCGAGAGGCCTGAGATTGAGAGTGTGGAGAAAGGAAACATTTCATCTCTGAGAGGCCCAGGATTGAGTGTGGTTAATGGAAATGCCTCAGCTCTAAGAGGTCTGGGATTGAGAGCATGTTGAATAGAAATATCTAATCTCTTAGAGGCCCCAGAACTGAGACCAGTGATGTAGCTAGGAAAATACAATTTTTAAGACAGAACCCTGAGGTGCCTCTTTGCTGCCCTCATTGTGGACATGCCCATATTTGTTCCCCAGATCCCTTGTACATCCCATAGCGTACTTTAGGAACTGCATTATAAGAACCAAACCTACAGTGGTACTAAGTTTCACGTTGGGTCTTGCGCCACCTGGAGTCCAAGCTCTTCTTTACCCTAGCAGCAAGCATAGATCCACAAGAGTCTCTGCAAACCAACACTTTCAGGTCCCCCGCTGCTGTATTTCCCAAGGTCAAAGATCCTTCACCTATAGGGTGCATAGCTGGATGAATATGCTCAGCAGTGACCTCTCATCTGTGCCAATGCTTGGATTGTTCAAATCCAAACTCTGCCTATACCTCACTGCCTCCAGCACCTGTGACTGCCACACTTAATTGGCTACCACCCCCCTACTCCCTACTGCCTTCTTATCCCACCTCCCCCCCTTCTTAGCTGCCTCTGTAGTCCCCTCCTTGCACTTCTGCTACTCCCTGCCCCCCCTTCTTCTTTCTTTTCTTACTTTCTTTCATTTTTTTCGACTCCAGCACTTCTACCTGTATTATGACAATGCCTCTGGCTGCACCCTCAGTTAGTCCCCATTGCTCTGTTCTCTTACTACTGCTGCTCTGTGCTCTATCGCTCATTAGCCCGAATGTACATGACCACATATTTGTACTTGGTGTTATGCTCTTTACCTGCCTATGTAACTGAATGTCTTGTCTACTCTGTATTGTACCTCCTTTGACGTGTAACCTTTGTAAAAGAGCCTTGGCTCAAAGGTACTTGTAATCCTAGAATAAATAAATAAACAGAGAGCACAATTTTTGTTATAACACCAGTAGGTGTGGATATCAGACAGTAGGAATAAACAAAATCAATGGTTAAGGTACAGAACACCACCCTCCTCTCCATTTAACTTGTATGCAACGACTTTCTTGGTGTATGCTTTCCTACACCACTAACTAAGAGTGAGGTGAATGAAAATGTCTCCACTGTGAGACTGAGAGTGTGTTCAATGCAAATGTCTCAGTTCTGAGAGTCCTGGGATTGAGAGTGTGGTGAATGGAAATGCCTTAGTTCTGAAAGGATCTGGGCTGAGACTGTTAGAGAATGAATGAGTTTGACCTTGAACAGGCCCCATCAGAGGAGAGCTATAGTGTCTTTATTCTGACAGATCAGGGAACGTAGCATGGTTTGCATACATGGCAGATCACATTTTGGCTCCTGCATACTCAGCCCCCTCAAATGCTGTCAGAAAGACCTCCTGGTGCAAGAGTTCCAAGATTTCTCCATGAACCTAGCAGGGGCTAATGGCAGTGAAACCCCAAAATTGGTAGCTGTTCCCTTTCATGTGGAGTGGCTCAGTGTCATGTGCTCCTTTGCACAGTTTCAGACTATCACCATGTAGCATTCTGGCCCATCTCCTCTGCCCTATGGGTCTCTTGCCAATCCCAAGCCCAGCTGGCTCTCCCCTGGCCTTTGTGGCTGGTGGAGATCCATTTGGCATGACACCCAAGGATCAAGGAGACCGTCATATTTGGAGGTCATGGTACCTAGGGTTTTTGTGGGTTTCTCCTGCTCCCTGATCCCTACCCACCATCCCGTGATATTGGACATAGTGTCTGTCGGCCTTGGACATCTGCAGTGTATATTGGGATGATGCCACCCCCCCAACAAGGGAGCAGGCTCCCCAACTTGCCACAGGGGGCCACAGCTGCACCAGGTCCTGAATGTCTCCCTCCCTGGCTGGCTCATGCTTCTCTCTGTAGCACTCCTCAGCCTGGCCACTTGATTCTGATGTACCCAGGCTCGCTTCTGAATCTAGGCCACCAGTCTCAGACTATATGAACTCCAAGAAGCTCTATGAGTAACAGTCTAGAGAGTAGACATATCTGAGCTTTGGGAGGCCTATTATTAAGAGCATGGTGAATGACAAACTCTCACGCCTAAAGGGCCTCTTCATGATAATAATTTGGAGAAGCATGAACTAGACTAGATTAGATTAGAAGATTTATAGGGTGGACAATGGAAGTGTCAGCTCAGAGATGTCTAGGAAAGAGAGTGTGGAGAATGGAAATGTCTAACCTCTAAGAGCCCCAGGAGTGCCAATACAGAGAATGAAAACATCTCAGTTATGAGTGACACAAGATAATAAGTAAGGAGTATGAACATTTCTTGGCATTGAGAGGCCAAGACTATGAGTGTGGAGACTGAAAATGTCTTGGTTCTGAGGCATTTCCAGATTATAGTGTGAAAAGGAATCTCAGGTCTGGGAGACCCAGGACTGGAAGTCTAGAGAACTGAAACATTTCATCTCAGTTTGTAAGAAATTATGGCAGCCTTTCCAGGAGAGGGAACCCTTTTGCAAGTGAGGGCCTTCACCTGAACAAAAAAGGCACTGTCCCTCTGGGTAGTTAAATACTGAACACAATTAGTGGAAATTTAAAATAACCAGGAAGGGAACAAGGGCATGCAGAAGGATTAGTAAAGCAGGGTCCATCTAGATGGCATGTGAATCAGCCTTCCAAGTTTCTAATAAAATAGAAGGAAAGAGCTGGCCCAGTGGCACAGAGGTAGTGCTACTGCTTGCGACGCCGATGACCTGGGTTTGAGAATGAGCCTGGGGAGTCAGAGGGCTGACTGGGGGGAGGAGACTGATCATCCTTGGGACTGCTCACCTTCTCCGGGGAGGGAGGGGTATAAGGCTTGGCACTTGACTGGCCCCAGGTGGAGGCTAGGGGTATGGCAAGCACCTAGCCAGTCACAGGGGGAGAGACATGATGGATAATGGCAGTCATGCCTTGATGTCAGGGTGCACGTCACACCCATGGAAAAATAGCTCTCTAGGTGCTGAGAAGATGGAGCGCTCGGGCAGACCCCACAAGCTTGCACCTGCCTGTCCCTGCCAGGATCTGACAACACATGAATAGTTCGGGATGTGGAGGCCCCACCTTATCCCCACCTGGGAGAAGAACCACAGCACCATGGGGGTACTGGAGGGTGCCAGGTAAGGTGTCAGAAGCAGGGGCAGACACCATAAGTGCTCCCGATGGTGCGAGGCTTGGAGAAGCTGGGAAGGAGGAATAAATTATGATTTATAGAAAAAAAATAGAAAGAAAGTTACTTAGGAATGCGGCAATTGGGTGGAACTGTATTCTTATAAATGCTTGTAGCCTTAATAATAAAAATGAAGATATGGAAGCAATAAGTAATCAATCATACTAGGCCAGAAGTAATTTGTATAAGTGAAACATGGTGGGAAACAAAAATAATCATTGGATACCACAACTGATGGTTATAAATTGTTTAGGAAGGACTGCATGCATATGGTAAGTGCAGGGAAGTATTGCATTATACATTAATAAGGGCATCAAGACTATAGACATGAGCCACAAAATGAAACAAGATTGTAATGGAGTGGAATCATTATGGATAAGAACAAAATCAAGGGATAATAAAAACGTCATAATAGGACTATGGTATAGACCTCCAAGCTCATCAGAATCTGAAAACTTAGCCCTGTTGAAGGAAATCCAAGCAGCTTGCGATGAGGGAAGGACTGCACTCCTAGGTGGTCTAAACATACCAGTGACCTCCTGGAAAAACTGGAATGGAAAGTCAAGAAACTCTAAAATTTTCATTGAACCTGTCAAGCAATGTGATCTGTATCAATATGTGGATCAGCCAACTAGGGGTGATAACATCCTAGATCTTGTCCTAACATCTGCAGGCATACGGATTAAAAACTGGGTAGTGACGGAGCCGCTTATCAATAGTGACCATTCAGAGGTCAAATTTAAAATTTCCTAGACAAAATCAAAAAGACTGGGTGTACAGAAGTCTTTAAATACCAAAATGCAAATGTGGGTGAAATTAGAAAAGCAATGGATAACTTCAAATGGAAAGAAATGTTGGAACATCTCAGTGTGGAAAAAGTGTAGCACATTCTCAAAACTAAAATTACTGAAATCTTTAACGACCACATCCCCAAGGTCAAAAATTAACAATAAGGGAAGAAAACACAGATGGTTAAACAGAAAGGTAAAGAAAGAATTAAACAATAAGTGTAAGGCAGATAAAAACCATGAGGTCAATGATACACAGAAAAAATGGTTCAAGAACAAGGAAACATTAAAAGAAAATATAGGAACCAAATTAAAAAAGAGAAACATAGAATGGAGCACAACCTAGAAGAACCTGCTTCCAAATCAAACAGCAAAACTTTTTAGGGGTAAATTAACTCACTAAGGAAGTATAATTCCATTGTGGGCCCGCCGCAGGTAGAGGACAAAATCACAAGCACACCTAAAGAGATGGAAAATAAGTTCAGTAATTACTTTGCATCAATGTGCACACACATATGCACACGCGCACGCACACACACACAACTAAGCAGTACCTAAGCCAAAGGATAGGGGTAAATTAACTCACCATATTAAGATGGGTCACAAAAGAAAGGATAAGAGAAAAAAAAAGGATAAGCAGCCTTAAAAACAATTGTGCCCCAGGAGCTGGTAACATAACGAGCAAAGTGCTTAAAATGTTAGAAGAATCAGTTGTCAAATCATTGGAGACAGTCTTGGAAAAGTCATTGAGAGAAGGGAAACTGCCACAAGACTGAAGAAGTGCCCATATCACCCCCCTCCTTTTTAACAAGCATTTGTCAATGTCAAATGTTATCTTGCTGGTGTTGGCATTGGTAGTGCAGGAGTTAGGGAGACGCATAATAGGAATGGCAGTGAAATATAGAACCGACGTCAACCCCACACCGCCCTGCAGAGACTGACAGGCATTGGGGTGTGCCTTTGGGTTGTTGGCCACAACGCTCATGCCATTACACCTCACCCTACCCTGCAGACCCTGACAAGTGTTGCATTGTGCCTTGGGGTCATCTGGCCTTATGCTCACACCATTCCGTAAGGAAATATGTAAAGATAGGTGCAGTATAAGAGAATGGGGTGAACTTTGGGACTGAAGAGTCCAAGGCACACCTTGACGCCTGTTGCTGGCTGCAGGGTCAGGGTGGGATGGCGTGAGCATTACAGCTGATAATCCACAGGCACACTCCTGACACCTGTCAGTCTCTACAGGGTGGGACATTATGGTTAGAAACCTTAAAGCGCCAGGCATTTGTTGGTATTTGCACCCCAAATTTTCAATGTGACCTTTTTGTGACCCCACCTCATGAAAGCATTTGGGATCTCCGCTGATGAACAGTGGCACTGTGATTTTGTTAATCTGTCCCGAATGTTGATTTCCCACAGCGACCGAACCATTCTGCGCCAGATGTGCAAAACACATTTGAGGCAGGATGTGAAAAATGACAGCTGCACCATTCATAAGGAGGTGTGAAGAAATAGCAATGCTGAAAATCTGGAGTGAAAATATAAAAAATTCTCGAACTTACGAGTGTGCATGGAAACTGCGCAATGCATGCTCGTAACACAGTCATTTTGTGGAATTTTGTCACCAAATTTTCAACATAGGCATTTTGGCACCTCCACTCATGAACAGTGGCACTGTGATTTTTGTAATCTGTCCCAAACATTGATTTCCCACAGTGACCACGCCATTGTGCGCCAGATGTGTGAAAACACATTTCGGGCAGGATGTAAAAAACGATAGCTATACTGTTCATAAGGAGGTGTGAAAAATGACAATGTTGAAAATCTGAAGTGAAAATATTAAAAAGTCTGGAACTTATGAGTGTAAGTGGGAACTGTGCAATGCATGCTTGTAACACAGTCATTTTTTTGAATTTTTTCAACAAATTTGCAACATAGGCTTTTTGGGAGTCCACCTCATGAACAGTGGCACTGTCATTTCATTAATTGGTCCCAAAAGGTGATTCCATGCAGTGACCACGCAATTACCTTTTGGGACCAAATAATGACATGACAGTGGCTGAGTTCATGAGGTGGGGTCCCAAGAACCCCATGTTGAAAATCTGGAGCTAAAAGTCACAAAAATGGCCAAGATCTCCATCTAAGTTGACCCCCCCCATGCCATTATACAGCTTACTGGCATTTCTTCAGTTTGCAGTCAGCTTTGAAGAGTGCAGATGTATTCCCGCTCCACCGAAGATCATCACGCCGGGCTCCAGAGGTAAGTATGGGGTGAGGGGTGAAGGGAGATGCCTTGAAAGGTGGGTGCGGGTTGGGGGAGGGGCACCAGAGTCAACGAGGGACTGTTTTCTCTTTTACAGGTAAAAAAAAAGACATCGTGGGAAGGTTTTTTTTTTTTTTTTTTACAAGTTTGTCTTGGCACACTAAGGTGGGCTCCCAGTGTGCCACCTGTGTTTTTTTGGGAGGGGAACTGAAGCCGATGGGGATTGAGCCCCCCCCATTGGCACAGAACATGTGTCTGTGTTTGGGGGGGTGCATGATGCTGAGGGGGATTGGACACTCCCCACGGCAGACAAATTAAAATAGGGGGACATTATGCCAATGGGGACTGGGCTCCCCCATTGGCAAATGAACTGGGGAGAGGGCAATTCTGACAAGGGGATTGGGCACCCCAGATGTTGGCTTTCAGATGGGACTGTGAAAGGAGGACCGTGACAGCCACCGCCATGTTTGCTGAAATGTTACTCCAGGCAAGGCACGCCCTGCAATGATGGGTCACTCCATCATTGCAGCGGTGAAATTGTTTCAAGTTGGTGGCACGCTTTTGCAGCGCTGTCATAGACAACGTGCTATTTCATTGGTGCCACAGAGCCCAGCCCGAAAAAGCAATGGCGCCATTGGCCACACCATAACTGCACCTCCAAAACCTGCTACTCCAAGCTACCACTATATGTTATTTGAGCTTGGACGCAAGACAGCATAAAAAGGGGTCCAAAGCAGAAATGGCTAATTACAGAACAATTAGTCTGACTTCCATACCAGGGAAAGTAAAGTACTGGAAAGCGCCATCAGAGGGGAAATCCAAGTACATAAAGAAATCATAACCCACAAAGACAGAAACCAGCATGGATTCCGAAAAGGCATTTCATATCTAACAAATCTATTGTACTTTGCTTCTATGAGAATGTAGATAGGGAAATGGACAACAGTAAATCAATAGATGTAGTCTATTTGGGTTTTAAAATGGCATTCAACCCTGTACCGCAGAGAACAATACTACAGATCATGGGGGTAATACTAATATAATATACTGGATTATAGTTTGGTTAAGTGACAGAACCCAAAGAGTAAAACTGAATGGTTATTTGTCAGGGGAAGAAATGATGTCTAGTGGGGTATAGCAGGGATCAATTCTGGTCACAGTTCCATTTGATACATTCATCTCAGATCTGGATACAAACATAACTAGTCTGTGCAAAAAATATGCAGACGACACCAAGATCGGTGATGTGAGTGCATGAGAATACAAACCAAATGAAGACCATTCAATCAGATCTAGATAAAACTGGAGAATGGGTCATGAAATGGGGCATGAGTTTCAAGCAGGAAAAATGTGCAGGGATGCACTGTGGAAGAAAGAATAAAAGTCATGCATATACACTACAGGGAAAGGTACTGCGGAGAGCTGAAACTGAGAAAGAACAGAGTATAATAATAGATGGCAGGTTTAACTCAGGTGACCACTATAACAAAACTATCCAAAGCGAATAGGACTTGGTGGAATAATAAGACGGCAATTAAGAGCAGAAGGACACAAGTTATTATTCCACTCTGTTGAGCTTACTTGCAGCCTTTGCTAGATTATGGCAGTCAGTTCTGGGCGCCATATCAGCAAGGCCATATCAGATCACTTGAGGTGATACAGATAGAGGTAACAAAATCAATCAATGAAATGAAGGGTTTAATTTATGAAGAAAGGTTAGAAAGTACAAAACTAATGTTACAGTTGAGGAGGGCAACAGGTGATCTATTGTTTATATACAATGTTATCCAAGACTCGGAACCGATGACATCCATAGACATCAGTTCCAAGCAAGAGCACATGGGCACCATTACAGATACAAAGAAAAATGCTCAAAAGTAAACAAAAAGAACATTTCTTTAAACACAGAGAGTAGTAGATATGTGGAATGAATTACTGCTGGGATCCATTATAAATGAAAATAGGACAACACTGAAAAAGAACCTAGATTCCCATATTAACTCTACACGTACATTGCATTATTACCACTGAAATAGTGGGGGAGCAGTTCACTGAAGAGCTGTACATAAAAACAAGCATTTGTCAATGCCAAATGTTTGCTTGCTGGCATTGGCATTGATAGTGTAGGAGTTGCAGAGCTGCATAATAGGAATGGCAGTGAAGTACTGAACTGAAGCAAACCCCACCACCACCACCCTGCAGATACTGACAGGCATTGGGGTGTGCCTTTGCGTCATCAGGCATAACGGCCACGCCATTAATACTGACACCCCACCCTGCAGACACGATGCGTCAATGTGTGCCTTGGGGTCTTTGGCCCTTATGTTCACCCCATTCCATCAGGAAATATGGTGAGATGGGTGCTGTATAGGAGAATAGGGTGAACTTTGGGGCCGAAGAGTCCAAGGTACACCTCGATGCCTCTCACTGGTTGCAGGGTGTGGGTGTGGGTGGAATGGTATGAGTATTACAGGCAACAGTCCCAAGTCACACCCCTGATGCCTGTCATTCTCTACAGAGTGGGGCGTTATGGTCAGACACCCTAACGCCTCAGGTGTCCGTTGGTATTTTCACTCCAAATTTTCACCATGTTTTTTTTGTGACCCCCACCTCATGAACAGTGGCAATATCAGTTTGTTAGCCAAAAGCTGCTTTTGCACAGCGACTACGCCATTTGGCACCACAGGTGCGGAAACACATTTTGAAAAGGATGTGAAAAATGACAGCTGTACTGTTCATGGGGAGGTGTAAAAAATGGTAATGTTGAAAATCTGCAGTGAAAATATTAAAAAAACTGGTGAAGTTACGAGCATGCATAGAAACTGTGCAATGCACACCCATAATGCAATTAGTTTGGGGATTTTTAGCAGATTGTCAACACAGGCATTTTGGGACCTCCTCATGAACAGTGTCACTGTAATTTTCTTAATCTGTCTCGAACAGTGATTTCCCACAGCGACCACGTATTTCTGCGCTGGAAGTGTGAAAACACATTTCGGCCATGGTGTGAAAAATGACAGCTGTATTGTTCATAAGGAAGTGTGGAAAAATGCCAGTGGTGAAAATCTGGACTGAAAATATTACAAATTCATAGACTTACGAGGGAGTGTGGAAACTGTGCAATGCTCACTCGTAACACAGTCATTTTATGGACTTTTGTCACCAAACTTTTAACATAGCCATTTTAAGACCATTGCTCATGAACAGTTTCACTGTGATTTTCATAATCTGTCCTGAACATTAATTTTGCACACCAACTGCGCCATTGTGCGCTACATGCGCGGAAACACATTTTGGGCGAGATGTGAAAAATGACAGCTGTACTGCTCATAAGGAGGTGTGGTAAAATAGCAATGTTGAAAATCTGGAGTGAAAATATCAAAAATACGCGAACTTACAAGCATGCGTAGGAACTGCGCAACGCATGCTCATAAATCAGTCATTTTTGGAAATTTTTCCACCAAATTTTCAACATAGGGTTTTTGGAGGCCTACCTCATGAACTGTGACACTGTCATTTTGTAAATCAGTCCAGATAGGTGGTTCCATGCAGTGACCGCAAAATCAACTTTCGGGGCCGATTAACACCATGACAGTGCCAGAATTCATGAGGAGGGGTCCCAAAAACCCCATGTTGAAAATTTGGTGCCAAAATTCCAAAAAAAATGCCTGAGATCTGTATCAAAGTTGAAAAAACTCTGTTTATTCCATTATACAGCTTACCGGAATTTCTTCAGTTCGCGGTTGGCTGTGAAGAGTGCAGACGTGTTCCCGGTCCACCGAAGATCATCTCGGCAGCCTCCGGAGGTAAGTATGGGGTGAGGTGGGGGTGTGGGGAGGTGGATGCGCAGAGGGTGGGTGCAGGTTGAGGGGCAAGACAATCAATGAGGGGCCGTTTCTTTCTTTTCAGGTGTTTCTTTTCTTTTTAGGAGGATGACGCGGGACTTGTGCCACGCTGCGGTGGGCTCCCAGCATGGCAGCTGGAAGATTTTAGGGGGGGCAGTGGTGCTGAAGACTATGATGTGGGACTTGTACAATGCCGGGGTGGGCTCCCAGCGTGGCAGCTGGAAGATTTTGGGGCGAAGTCGACGGGGATTGGGCATCCCAGTCAGCCATACAGACGTCTGCCACACTGGTGTGGGCACCCAGCATGGCAACTGGAAGTCTGTTTCTTTCGGGGAGGTTAATTGAGCCGACGGGGGATTGGGCACCAATGAAGAAAAAGAAAGAAAAGAAAGGAAGAGAAAGGAAGAAGTATACAAGCAGGATTGCTGGCAATATGCTAATCAGCACTATCTTATCGCTGCTCACTGAAGCAGAGCTCTCCCTTTCAAGTGTACAGCACTGCATTTTCAACCGCTGTCACAGATAGCTGCAGCATTCATTGGTGAACTGCAACTGCAAACACACTGATTGAATTGGAAGACAGGGTGCCACACCTACAAAAACTCGAATGATGGCACTACGTTTCTTGCACATGTGTGCAAGCAAACATAAAAAACATGTTTTATGACTGTTTGCATTCTGTAGGATGTGCTGATGTGGCTGGTAGTTTGACTCTGTTTTTTCCTTTCTTTTCAAAAGTGAAAAACAGACTGCTCACCATACTGGTGTTACCACCCCAAAATGTGTTTGTTTACATTCCTCAGTCAACTCCCACAGCATTGTTCCTGGACTTGGGAAAACTCTAACACAATCTAACCACACAAGACTCAATGGGAGGAGAAGAGACTATGGCATCATGAGTGGCTGCACTGCTTGGGGTGTTCCTAATGTTCAGGAAGTGAGCAGTAAGACTAGATCAAGGATTTGAAATAAAACAAGGTTGGGTTTAATTTACACGATTACCATGTATTTTAGTTGTACTATGAAAGGAGGCAGATTAAACTACAAGCAACACCAATGAATTTTATAGAATGTCAGCAATCATAAAATGTGGGTTTTCAGCTTGACATAGTATGATGCATAAGGGGTTGACAGTGTCCCTTTAATATCAGCCTCCATTTTCTTGCAGAGATTTTAAATCTAGAGCATCATGAACAAGATATTTGGTGCAATTTGCACACATCTGTAGAACACTGTTTTATCAGATGGTTGAGATAAGTGCAGACACTGGTAGTGAGTTAAGTGTCCATGACAGCATCATGGATCAGGGCTATTACAGCCCTGATCACTAATAAACATAGAAAAATAGAATCTGATGGCATATAAGGGCCACTTGGCCCACCCAGTCTGCCTATTCTGTTTATCAAGCAGACTAATAAGAAGCAAGCTTGCAATATATATTAATGATTGTACCATGTGTTTATCTTGTTCCAACCAGGTCGCTATGCTGGGAGGAGATTAATAGTGATATATCACTCCATGAAGCAAAGCTGAGGCAACGAGTTGTAGCATCTTAGGAGTTTGTGCTGTGGAGCTGTTTGTACAAGTTTTATAAACTACCAGTTTCCCTGATTTGCAACTGATGTGAGGAAAACCATTGACTGCAGCAGTGCAAGAATTCAAATCAATCATTTCAACTAAGCATATTGCAGAAGTACTCTGGGAGTTCTATTATCAGAGGTATTTGGCAGATTAATGGTTTGGGGCAGTATGGGAGAAAGCAGCTTCCATCTTAAGTCTGAGTGAGGACCACATCCAAGGGTGATGAATTTAAGTATAATTGTTTTTTTTTAATTAGATAAAGGGCTCTGAGAGAAGTGCAGTGACACAACTAAATGAACTTGAGTTCATTAATACAGATTGAATGTCTGAGCTCTTAGAGGCAGCTTAAATAATGGATACACTGGTTGGGGGGAGCTGGATTTTTTTTAGAGCTTCTCTTGCTAAATCATAATTGGGAAATTATCGTTTGCTATTTTCTGAGCTCAGATTGATACCAGCCAGTTTACTTTTGTGGACATATGAAATGAGGTCGCCTGGAGCTGATTACTGATGTTAATTATTTCATTCTGGCTCTGACTCCTCAAACTGCAAGTCTATTAAATTTTGAAATGTGTGAGGTGTAGACATGACAGACTTAGAGGGGTAATAAGTAAGAGACTGTTTACATTCACTTTCTCTGTGTCTGCTTTGTTTCTGGGGGGTTTCAGTTGTGGGGAACTTTTCTTATCATTTTCGGCATTTGAGAAGATCAGTAATGGGTCATTTTCAGCATTTGAGGAGTGCTGTAATGGGTTCTAATTCTTCTGGAAAACTGGACTTTAGCAGTGTATAATACTGGCAGTGACAGGGAGGGTGATCAGATGTTGTTGCCTCCTGTGGTTTGACAAGGATTTGTGCCTCCTCTGTGAGTCCTGGCTGTGAGGGGGCAGAAGGACCGGACTGAATGTTGCCCCTCCCCAATTTAGGCAGTGGTTGACAGCAAGGTCTGAAGATGACCAGAATGTGTTAAAATACCTGCAAGGCCTCTCCTGGTGAATTACAAGCATGATAGACTCCCACTTTTCTGCTTACCTGCATGGCTGGGTACTACATAGTATTGGATACCATTTTTCTGGAGTTCAGCTCTCACTTCATCGAAGGCTTTCCTTTTCTCCACTAACTCTAAAGAATAATCTTGAAAAACAAAAATGCTTTCATTTCTTCATGACAGGTATCTGTGCTCTCTGGCATTCTTTAATATCTCCTCTTTTATGGAGAAACAAAGGAAATTGACTATTATAAGCCTAGGTCTTTGACCAGGTTTAGGACTGGCAGATTGAGATTGGTGTGCTCAATCAATACTAGTAGCTGAGAATAGAAAACAATACATTTTGAAGGAAAACAGTCATGTTTTCACCCTCTGACCTTTCAGGTACTCCAACCATGTACAAGTTGTGCCTGCTTCTTTTAGTTAGTAACGAGTTTATTTATGAAGACCGTAGGTTAAGTAAGTAAGGTTTTATTTTTTTAAGCATCCTTTCCCTGGGGCTCAGGGCGCTGTACAGAATATGGGCAAATGAAATAGAATTATAATTGACTTAAAAACATGTAAAACACCATCATTAAATATAACAAGTAAAAACAGAAAGAAAGTCACTGAATTCCAAAAGGTTCTCTAAAAAGATGCACATTTTCAGTTGCATCTTCTAATTTAGTGAGTGAATCTTCGACAAGTGCAATCCTCTTCTCAGCCATCTCTGTTCTGTCATAAATTTCTTTTACTAACATTTGTGACGACATGTTAACTTTTATACCTGTCAGCCCTTTTCTGAGCAGTATTAATAAATCTTTTATTGCAAATTTCAATTGCTAATCCAGTTTGGTGATAGTGGAGGACTTCAGACCCATGTATGATGTAGTGTAAAGTTATGGCAGTAGAGCAGTTTATGCTATACTACTGTTATGCTACTTGCGTTGTAACTTCCTGACCCAAATTGGCTCATAACTCAGCTTGTGTGTACAGCTGTCCGTTCCTAGCAGATGAAGATTTTTCAGATATTTATATGATAAATAATGCCAAGAAAATTAGTAAGTGAAGGACTAAGTACACATCAAATAAAATAAAGCACAATACAACACTTACAATTTAGTAAGTTACTACGGTATGTGAAGCACTATTTACTCGTAGCTGTTCATTTTAACATGGTGAATATTACAGATGAGCCCCCAAAAAACAAATAAAGAAGGGTAACCTACAATAGAATGCTTAAAGAATGTTATTGCATTTAAAATAAAACTGGAATTTTTCTGCTACTACTTTCCTGTATTGGATGTGTTTTATGAAAAATAGAACCTGTTACAGTCTTCAAAATTGGAGCTATCTACATCATTAATGACAGTGTTTCTGTTCCTGCAGGCAAGGAGGAAAACTGCAACTGTAGAAAACTGCAAAAAATGTAGCGCAAAAATGTGTCTGATTTCAGACACTTCTGCAGGGAAAATGGCAAGGATGGTACCAAAATAGACAACACTGGTAGAAAAGCAAAAACAAACAAAAAAAAAACCATGTGCTGGCACACATATTTTCCCAACACAAAGATCCAGCTATAGAAATTAGTAATGCTGATTTATTAGTATTATTTATTATTGGGCTTCAAAGTCACCAA
This sequence comes from Neoceratodus forsteri, assembly GCA_016271365.2. Taxonomy (NCBI): domain Eukaryota; kingdom Metazoa; phylum Chordata; order Ceratodontiformes; family Ceratodontidae; genus Neoceratodus; species Neoceratodus forsteri. The sequence continues at coordinate 1,287,361,184 of CM028132.1, forward strand.
TAAATATTACAACAGAGCAACTGGCATTAGACAAAAAAGTAATTGACTGGTATTCATTCATGAGGGATATTTGTAGCTGAAAGCTGCTCCAGGAATTGGAATGACCAGGTGGTAAAAGCAAGGTGGTTCAAACTGACAGAGCTATCTACAACAGAGGACACAAGGACACAATACACATACCCAAGACAGTGGGGTGTTGGCTTTTATGATGTACAGTGGTCCATTAGGTTCTTAACTTTTGTGGAAAAAAAGGTTGCCGCAGCACTTCTCCCAATAATAGAAAAGTATGTTAAAGCTGGGTCGAAGATACACAGCGATCAATGAGCTGCATATCATAGCATACCTGATATTCCAGACAAACATTACAAACATAAAACTGTGAACCACTCACAAAATTTTGCAGACCCACTAACTGATGTGCACAAAAATTCTGTAGAAGTTTACTAGACAAAAGTCAAAAAACATTTCAGAAGCATGACTGGTACACAAACTGTAATGCTGCCATCTTATTTGGATGCATTAATGTGTTTTGAAAAGTATGAATGTTCAACCACAGAGGCTTTTATTAATATCCTTGAGCATATCACAGTATACTAAGAAGCAAAAATTGCAGAGCAGGAAGATGATGGCAATGAATTTCCTGATGAACATGAGCCTCCTTTGTAAGTACACCACTTGTTTATCACATCTTCTAACAACAAAAGTGGGATGGGGGGAGCATGCCATCCCTATAATTAAAACAGTGTAATTAATTATAATTAATGTTATTATCATCGGGACACAGGTTAGGAGGCTTAGACAAACTAATAAAAGTCATACAATTCACAAATAGCATTTTATTATCAATAACAGTAAAATAAAAAAAATAAAATTGTTCAGGATAGCTCTTTAGAAAGTCAGTACAAACAGAGAAAACAAAGTCCTTCATCTGGGGATTATTTTCAATTTCAAATCTAATTTTATTTATTTATTTAAAAGTTGATAACCGGGAAAAGCACCATGAGCCGAAACTCATTTCCACGTGCGACCCTGGGAGGGGAACAAAAGGAGAAAAAAGGCACAAAATGGCAGTATAAAAATACGTAGAAGATCACCACATGAGTCAGGGTTATAGACCCAGTAAAAAAGTTGCAAAGCCACACAACAACAACAGCTACAATAATATAAAGAACAGGCGAGAGTCTGATATGCTAAAGTGGGGGGTTAGGTTATACAGTACAAATCTCTCTAACAAAAGATTGCTCTTTTTATAAGAAGTCTTTGCCTGTCAATTAATTTCTACATCCTGAGTTCAATAAGAGACATCCTGTTTCTCACAAAATGTATCAGAACTTTGTCAATTTTTTTCATTGCAGGTGCAACAAAATAGAACATTGTGTCCCAGAACTAATCTCCTATTGACAGCTCCACAAATTAGCTTGTGGAGATCAAACTGCATCTCAAGGTTAACCCCCTGAGTTCCAAATAGCTTTTTTTAATCATTTCTAAATATGATTATATACATTTTCAAACCAAGGGATCCCAGTAGCACATAAAGATTAATGTATACTTTTATAACCACAGACAAGCAAGGGGAAAGAAAAGACAGAAATTGCAAGAAACAGCAAGTGAAGGCAAGAAGATAGCTGAAGGGGGAAGGGATTGTGAGACCATTAGTGTGATCAGTTCCTAGATCTCACAAGAAAACCCGACTGTGCAATCAGACAAGAGACAGAAAAGGAGAGGATAGAACAGATCCTTGCACTTAACTCTTTCTGCAGAACAAATGTGACAGGGTCTTAATTAACCCTGCCACAGTTACATATTGGGGAGGCTATGCCCCTCCAAACACCTCCTCACCACAGTCAACAATCACACAATACTCCCCCTTAGTGAAAGGAGGTTTGTGGGGCATAGCCCCCACTCCATAAAAACATAGAAGTAATTATACTGCATTAAATGGGAGGGGCTCCACCCATACCCTCTCTTATTTCCATTTTTAACACCAGCCCCTCTAGCCATCAGTAAATATGCTTTGAAATCTTTTTTTTAGATTGTATTTTATTATTTAAAAAAAATTGATACAGGCACAAAATATCAGAGAGACAATTAATTATTAATATGCATCATATGTTAGCGAAACAGTGTATGTTAGTCTCCTATCTAGTGTTACTACATATGGGGGGAAATACATAAAACTTTACAAAGATCTTTAACAGTATAAGCCTGCAAGTGGTCAAACATGGGGCAAAAATTAAGTGGAGAGTAATTATCATATTCAGATATGTCATCCACTAGTGGGAAGGGTTTAGCACCAGTACAGTATCTATTACCTATAGAGCAATTCCCACAGGCTTCAAGTAATAACAAACAACCACCCAAAAGGCTTAATGCTTCTCAGCCACTATACTTGAGAAGGTATATGCTTAAAAGTAAAAATAAAAACTGTCTTTATATGATCTTGGAATATGAAGCTACTATATATAAAACCAGATATGAAGTATAGAACATAACAATCTGAAATAGCAGTTCTTGAGTGTAGAAATATAACAATCAAGTGCAGTGCATTTCTAACGTGTCCAAGGCGGGAGAAAATCAGAGTTCCAAAAAAGAATCTTCAGCACCACTTTAGGAGCACGCAAATAGAAGAGAAACCTAGAAGTATATAATATTCAATAAACTTTATGCTCCCAATATTGTGCCTGAAAGTCAACAGTGTCCCAATTCCCCACCCAAAAAGACATGTATTTAAGAATACAGAATATGCAATAAGAAAGCACTGCTATAACTTGAAACATTTAGTTACAGTATATAAGAAAGAAGTTATGACCACAGTCACAGTTCAGTAGTTGCCTTGTCATCTACCAACTCATCCACTTTTCTTTCGAATTCCTGTGTAGTCTTCACAGCCCACTTCCCAGCTGCAGCTGGATCTTTAAGTTGAAATGTCTTATCTCCATACTGGATACAGAGCCAGACCGGGAGTAAGGAGTGAACAATTCCGAGGGCTCTCAATTGATTTCACACTCCATCAGATTGCTTCCTCCAAGTGCAGGTGACATAGCTAACATCTGGGAAAAGGTGCACTGGCTGACCGTCTTGTTGAAGAGGGTAGCATTGTCTGGCCGCAGCAAGAGGCATGTCCCATGTGGTGCCACTATCTGTGACCACCAAAATGGTTCTACTGTAGTTAGCAATGGCAGGCTTAATATGGGGAGAGAAAACATGGTAGATTGCATTTAAATAAGGTGCTGCTTCAAGGGAGGCAGTATAGCATAGTGGTTTAAGGCTCTGAGCTGTAAATCTGGGAACCTGGGTTTGAATCCCATAGCCCCCACTTACATACTGTGTAACCCTGAGCAAGTCACTTAACTTCCCTGTGCTCCCAGGTTGCACCTGTAAACAAGCTTTCAGCTTAGTGTGCTACTCCTGGTTAAACAATTGGGGGGGAAAAAAGTTGTTAATGTTCCATTAGTCAAATCTCTATAAATGAAATGATATGAGCACCCTCAGCCTGTTCCAGCAGCCCCATGAGTCTGATGTTCACCGATTGAAGTTGGTTTTCTAAATTCTTCATTCGGTGCTTAATGGCAGTATTTTCTTTAATTCACCCTGTGGTAGTGCCAAGGACTTTAGTAGCTCATTCATCTGCTGTATCGACTTTGTTTTGAAGGGCATCCAGAAGCGCTGAATTAGTCTGAACTTGAGCTAAGATGGAATCAACTTCCTGATCAGTCTCTCAGACCATGCGCAGAATAGCTTGCATGGCTGGCTCCACATCTGCCTCGCCAAGTTACAGGGACCCCCTGCTGCTGGGGCCTACCTGCTGCATAGTTGGCTGTTTTGGAGCACAGCCTCCTGCTGCTCTTTCTGATGTCCCATCCTCTTTAAGGGTTTACAGGGTTTGATAGAAAGCATAAGCTGTCAAATAAATCAAAAGTAACCAAGATCTGTACCACTTATGATAGTTATAAAGTTCAATGATTGTTAGAAAATAGAAAGCCGAAGTGTAGATGCGTCTTGTCTCGACCACTGCTCTCTGGCACTCTATGATCTGAAATCTTGAAATCTGAACTTTTTAAGTTCACTTTAATTGCATATCTAATGCATTTTATCCTGGATTTTTTTTCAGACGCTGATTATTATTTTAGATCACATATGTCAACTGATTTAAAATAGGGAAGTTGTTAATAATTAATCAGTTTTTAAAATAATAAAGAAGTTGTCTCTGTTATTTTGGTCTATTTATATACCTAACCTAATTAATGTTTATGAATAGAATTGTTATAGCATCTGTTGTTTTCTGTTTTAATTTTTTCTGACCTGTTAATCCCTTCAGTTAAGAAAATACTGTAAATCATGTGTTGGTAGCAGTTTCAGTAATGTAATGTAAATCAGTAATGTAAATCTTTTCTAATGAAAAACTTTCATGAAATGAAACGATTCTAGTGGGCAGAGCAGTGGTTTAGCAGGCAGAGCACGGCTGTGTTAGAGGAAGACTTAAGGCATCAAAGGGAGTGTCTGAAGGAGCGTTGTGACGTACTTTGACCGTAGAGTATATAACAGCGTAATGCAGCTGAGATAGTGGCATAAGTGGGCCTGGAGTCCTCCACTAACACCTCTGATTAACCTACTGAGGGGCTGCTGGACTTTTCGTTTGGATTTGAGGTGCCTGATTTATTCATACACAGCCCCATCATGGATCGTGGCCAGAAAACAATGAATTTTCAACTGAAGCTTAAAATAGTAAAACATGGTAGAAATTTGCCAATATTTAGAGATTTCATTAGCTTAAAATGAAAATAAATTCTGTAGCTAGTCGTTCAAAAACCAAATGAACGAACCACTTTCAGTCTACGTTTAATGCTGAGCAGACCACGGATTAGTTCAAATTTCAAAGTTTATTGTGAAGGGATAATTCTGTTGAGCAAGCTCATTTGCAAGGTGGTCCCTTGTAATAACATACAACAAAGCAGGAACAACAAATGATACATATAAAACATCAGTCTGTTATAGTACAACATCCAACGAGTGCCACAACGCAGTTACAAGATGTCAGATTAAGACATGGTATAGCAATACCAGACGAATCATTGGTATATGGCAAAAAATAGATAATAAGTGCACAAAAGCAATATACCTTATATGGATGAAACAGAAGATGGGATTAGCCTGTCATTTTCTTCAGTGCCAGCATGCACTGTGCTCATCTGTAACTGAAATGTTTTTTTTTTTTTTGTGAAAGCTAAAACTTACAGATTTTATAGAGTTTGGCCCAAGGTGCATGATTTTGCAAGTTTGCAAGTCTGAAGTTTTTAACTTACATAATTTTCAAAGTATAAGTTGAAAACTGTGCTGGTTTCTGAGTATGCTCACTTGAAAAAATGAGCATTCTAAGGATAGCTAGATTCTTGCATTCAAAGGCATCAAAAGTGTTTTTTTATTACCCTTTTATTTCACACTGTGACAAAAGCAGTATGCAAGAAATCACTTTGAATCACACCACCAATCACAGCTGTCTTTAGAACAGCCCTCATTCTTTGTTTAGAGCTGCTGCAGTGGCCTTACAGTCTGCTTGCAGATAACTCTGTACTGTGAGAAACTGATAGCAGCTTTTCACATTTTCCCGCTGCTGATATCACTGTTCTCCTGTCAGTTTTTTTCAGTTTTATCTTTTTGCAACCAGTGGCATGTGGACAGTCCTGCTGCCAATATTGAACCCCCCTCACACACAGATTTCTATACCTGGCAGTGGATGTTCAGTCCTGATGCTGTTATGGTGCTTGCCACTGACAATATACACCAACACTGGTGTGCCCAATTCCATAGCCGGTTCCAGTGTAACCCCCCCCCCTTACTAATATGTACAACACCAAAGTGACCACCCCCGGTGCCCCTATCATTCTTCTTGGCTCCCCTTTTTAATGCCCCCTCACTTCAATATGTCACAACAATGAGTTATCCAGCCCCAGTGCAAGTACCTGTAAAAGAAAAAAACTGCCCTTTGTAGTATTTTTTTATATTTATTTTTTAACGGAAATCATGAAAACCATCCATTGATGTCTTCTGCAGCACTGCCCTTCCCCTCACTCACTTCCCCACTCAGCAACCACAACCTCCCCCACCCCAACACCCCTCACTTACAAAACCTAGCACGAAACTGAGCCTCCCTGAATCGCTGAACATCTTGCTGCTCTGGAGCCCGACCCCGAACTGACAGTGTGAGGTTAAAATTCTTAATGTATTTTCAATGCTTTTTTAACTTCTACCCATAAATTAGTCATTTTTAATATTTACTCCCTCTTTTCAACATGGGCCTTTTTTGACCCCACCCCATGAACAGTGGAGTTGGAAATGTTCAAATCTTACCCAAAAGGTGATTTCAATGTCACTCTGCAAAATCACCTTTCAGGCTGGAGTTGAAAATTTTCACCTACCAGGTTCATGAAGTGAGGTCATAAAAGGACTATGTTGAAAATTTGGGATTTTGACCCCAAATTTTGAGCAGAACCATTTTTGGACCCTACCTAACAAATGTGACAGGTATCAGTTTTCAAATGCTGCACAAAATGTGTTTTCTCACTTGTGGCATGAAATAATGTTTTGTCAGTATTTTACAAATGACACCTGTTCATAAGGTGGTCATAAAATTACTATATTGAAATATTGGGGCCAAAATGTCAAAAATAAAAAAAAGTTACAAAGAAATGTGTGCACACCTGGCTGTTGGACTAAGGGTACCATGTTATGCTCCCATGCCAGTGAACTGAGTTTGGGGGCAAGCTCAGAGAACAAGCTGGATTGGCTAAGACTGCTGCACAACTCCCAGCCTGAGCAGGGATGATGCAGTGTTGTGCTGCATGGGCAACAAGTAACTAGACTGAATCTGTGACTCCACAGAAGCACAGGGCCCAGAGGGCCCTGCACTTTCACAGCCAGATGGACTCTTGCCCCTGTGTGTTTGCATCTGTAGCGACATGGGAGCACAGGGCCCATAGGTCCCTGCACTCCTCAGCCCCCAGACAGCCCCATGGATTATTTGCATCCATAACCATATGGAAGTGTAGAGCCCATAGGGCCCTTCACTTCTGAAGGCAGACAGGCTCTTCCCTTCATTAAGGGCCCTATGTGTCTTCATCTGTTCACACATATCCCAAAGGGACCTGTGTGAATGAGGATAAAATTCCACTATCACAAAAAGTAAGGAAATTCTTTGCAAAAAACTATGTGAAGTCTTCCTTGGGATTGTCAGCCCTAATGCTTACCCCTCCTCCAGCTCGTAGCCTCCTATACAAATCACAAGGTAGAGCTCTAAGCCAGTGCCTCATAACGATACACCCTTCAAAGGTGGAGATGTTTTTCTCACCATATGTTACCAATAAAATCTGTTGTAGCTTTCTGTAGGCCCAACATTAAGAAAAGAGATCATATCTGACCTTGTTTAGTACAAGTACACATTTTATTAAACGATCAGCTACAAGTCTTTACATTTTAAAAGCAAAATCACAAACATAAAATAGCACAGTTTCTTACAAACACCACACTTCTACTTAGATCATTAGAGTGTTTACAGTACAGATTCTACATGAAACACATTGGTCACAAATAGATAGTTGCCAAAAAAGGCTGGTAGTATAGCCTAGAAGTTAAAGTAACGAATTGTGAATGAGCTTGGTCATCCAGCAGTCCTGGGTTTGATTCCCACAACCTCCACTTGCATAATGTGTGACTCTGAGCAAGTCAGTTAACCACCCAGTGCTCCCAGGTCACACCTTAAAACAGGCACTTGTGCCTAGTGGGCCTTACCCGGTTACCAAAGACTAAAATAAAAAGCCACTTAATTTACATAGTATTACAGAATTTTCTGAAGTATACATAGGTAATATTTGCCCAGAGGCCTATAATATTCATTTTCTTGAGGGTTCAGACTAAAAAATGTGTGCAATAGGCAATTCAGATGCCTTTGAGATTGCCCTAATACAGTGTTAAATGATTTAAAGTCTCAGTTTCAATCGCTACATCTTTTAAAATACTCTGTTTATACTGTAGGGGGTTTACATACACTTACTCTTACAAGAGATCGTAGTGAGCTGACTATAACCAAGATACACCACCAGCTGTTAAATTTCCACTAGGATTTGCTCTTGCAGAAGAGCAACCTGGTGGAATAGTCATCAAATTTCCCACGTAGTGGGTCAAGGACAGTGTTCCCCTAGGGTAGGGCACAAACCCAAACAACAGGCCACACAGCCAGAACAGGGTTACTACATCTGTTACTCTGACCCTCTCAGATGCAAAAGGGCCCTTACTGGTACAACCACCATGAGTCCACCTGTACTATCAGTCAGAACTTCGCCACAATGTGCACTTATTCCAGGCTGAAATGCTTCGCAGGATCCAAGTGTAAGATCCTGGAAGCAGGTCTGCACTCTCACTTAAATTCATTTGAAACCATGTTTCACCCAAAATTCAGCATTGAACCTATTCTGTTATTTAAAATCCCCATCCCTGTGTTAAAATGACCTAAGCCATTTCTAGCGTTTACAGTAAAACATAATGCATAAACTCTGACCAAAATACACCAGCAACTGACAGAATCCTACTAAAATTAATTCTCCAAAAAAACATCCTGGTGCAATAGTCAGCAGACTCCCTGCTTAATGGGTCAAGGACAGTCCTCCCCTGAGGCAGCCACAGGGCCCAAACCCAGGTATCGGGTCATACAACCAGAACAGAGTTACTAAATCTATTACTCTGACCCGGTCAGATGCAAAATACCCTTACTGATAGAATCATCAAGAGCCCACCTGTACTATCAGTCAGAATTTCTCCACTATGTGTGCTTATTCCAGACTGAAATGCCTCCTGGGATCCAACATAGGATCCCAAGAATAGGTCCGCACATTTACTAACTGTAGGTCATTTGAACAAACCCATGTTTCACTCAAAAATTCAGCTATTATGCCTATTCCATTGTTTAAGGTCCCCATTCCAGAATGAAACTGATGTAAGCCATTTATAGGGATACTGCTTATCCACAACATCACTAGTATTCTTGAAATTACTTTGGGCATTCTACATACCTGAAGCCACAGCAGGCAACCTTCTTCGTGGGCCTTGATAAATTAAAATTTGGTCTATTCCTGGCCAATATTCCAGCCCCCAAGATGTTAGAGAATAGATTATTATTATAACCCCCGCAACAAGTCATACATCATTTCACAATATAAATAATTTACATATCACCAATAAAAGTTTAACATCTTCTAAAGTATCTAATTAGAAATCTAATTAAATCTCATTAAATTCCATTAGGTCTTCCAATGCCACGTGATTGAAATACTGTGGTCCAAATGTTTTTGGTAAGGAGTTTGCCCTGAAATATAAAACTAAGAACTCCAAGCAAACCATGTTATTGGCACAGGTCAGCATTGTTCTAATGAGTTATTAAATAATTAGGCTCCTTAACTCAGACCAACTGCCAATAAACATGCAGATCTTTAGGTTGGACCTTGAATTTATACTAAAGAGATATCAATAGCACTTTTCCAGTATGTGCTGTATTAGCCAAGTACCATAACAGTTATACCTTGACATCAATAAAACACAAATACATGAAAGAGCAAGTTCCAAAACTCAATGAAACAGTATCAGGGCATTGCTTTAAGGAAGACTGAGTTTGCCTAAGGGAAGGTTACCTTTAATCAATGACTACCTGTTGCTGAGACAGTGTTACAGTCGGACAGTATAGCGCAGTGGTTTAAGACTCTGACCTGCAAATCTGGAGACCTGGGTTTGAATCCTACAGCCCCAACCTGTATACTGTGTGACTCTAAGCAAGTCACTTAACTTCCCTGTGCTCCCAGGTCACACCTGTAAACAAGCTTTCAGCTTAGTGTGTCTCTCCTGGTTAAACAATTGGAATAAACTACATCAGGACAGGGTTACAGGCTACTTCTCCAGAACTGCTAACTGCCTCCTTAGAGGAACTGCCTGGTTAAAGATTTACACATTTCTATGCAAACACATCTCCATGGACTAAGAGTCCATTAGTCACACCGATGTTCCATGTCTCTTCTTCCCTCTTCATGGCTGCAGAGTTAGATACTCCTCTTCTGGGGTGGGGGGGGGAGGAGGCAGACATCTTAGCCTTGCTTCTCTGTCTCTATGGAACTCAGACCTATTAAGGAAACAAAGAAAAAAAAAACACTCCTCTGAGCGTAATAACTTATTTATTCAGTTTTTGTTGACAGGGTAAGTGCACTAGACAAATCCTGTCTATTTTCAAGCACAACCTGGGGGAAGGGGATACAGATGAATGCCAACTGACCTTGAACCAGATTAATCTGTTGGTGGTATTTTTCATGAATGGAGGAAATTTAGCCAGGACACCAGGGAAATTCCCTTGCTCTTTTCGAGAAGTGCCATGGGATCTTTAACATCCACCTGAACTACCATCAGAATAGGCAGATGGGACCTTGGTTTAGCGTCTCATCCAAAAGATGGCACCTCAGGAGTGCAGTACTCCCCTCATGCTGCACTACAGTGTCAGTATTGGGATATTAACCCAAGTGCCTGGTGTGGGGATAGAACCCACAGCCTACTGATCTCCCAGCCTCAGAGGTGAGTGTGCTACCTGCTGAGCCACTGACACTGGTACTGGTACTGGTACTGGTACTGGACAGTGGTGACACTGGTTGAAACTTCAATAATTCATGATCATAAAACTGCCCCAAATCCCAGGTAATACTGGCATACCTTTTATAAATTGCAGTAATGGCATATCAGCAAAGTATGCTACCAAAGTGTCTGCCAGCCTCCTTTTTCTTTTTCTTTGGTATCCTTCAGGTTCCTGGTTCCATTATCAAATAGTCAGATGAAGGGCACATCAAACATACAAAGCAAGCAAAATCAGTTCAGCTCGAAAAGCCAAGGCACCAGCTAGGTTCTGTGCTCAACACTCCGGCTAGTTAAACCAACAAAACCAACAAAACTGGGGAGGGTGTCTGATGCTACTCACCGGTGGCAAGCTATCACCGAGTTCATCATCGCAGGTCCGGTAACAAAATAATGTTAGTCTCATTCAGGAGTTAGTGGAACAAAACTGAAAATAAAAAAGGCCTTGTTTAGTCAGGAAAGAGGTGGGAATTAGGGTTGACAACCCTAAGGAAGACCCCACCACTGATTCACCAAGACTCCAGAGACCCAAAACCATAATGATTTTCCTTTGTTGCTTGGTGGGTGGGAATAGGAGATAGGGTTGGAAATTTTAATGCAACATTTTCTGACTTTTGTGGCATTAAATTGAACCCTAACTGGTGCATTGGCACAATATTTTTTGCAAAGAATGTCCTTTCTTTTTGAGATCCTGGCACTGTATCCCTCATTTATGCAGGTCCTTTCAAGACCTGCATGAACAGATGCAGATGCTCTGTGCTCTTTCGGCCCTGCACCAAGGGAAGACACCATCCACCTACAGAAGTGCAGCAACAGATGTCAAGAATTCATGGGGCTGTCTTGTGGACTGCAGAAATGCAATGCTCTCTAAGTCCTGCATTTCCATGTGGCCACAGAGACAGATGCACAGGGAAAAGAATCCATGTCTCAGCTGAATCACAGGGCTGTCTGGCACCCACGGGTGCAGATGTGCAGGGCCCTATGCCAAGAGAAGAGTTCTGTTGACTATATGGCACTTGGGCCTTTGTGGGCAACCCTGCACCTACCCTTCCCAAGCTGGGGATGGTGTTGCATGACAGCACCTTCTCCCTCAGCCTGAGCCCATCCAGCTGAGTCACTGAGCTCAACCCCAAACTCAGCTCAGGCTAGTACTACACACATCATTTCTTAACAAATGTTTTTTTTTTATTATTTTGACCCCAAATTTTCAAGATAGTCATTTTATGTCTCCTTTTTATAAACATGATACATGGTATTTATAGAATACTGGCTGAAATGTAATTTTGCATCACATGTGTATAAACACATCTTGTCCAGGATTTGAAAAAAAAAACAAACACCTGTGATGTTTATGAGGTGGGTGAAAAAATGGCTATGTTGAAAGTCTGGAGTCAAAATATTGAAAATGAGTAAATTTATGAGTAAAAGTTGAAATATTTCAATGTTCACTCATTACTTGGTCATTTTACCATCTTTTTACACCACATTTTCAACATAGCCTTCTTATGACCCTATCTCATGAACCCAGAAGGAAAAAATGTTAAAATCTTGCCTGAAATGTGATTTCATGCAGCAACTGTGAAATCCCCTTTTGGGACACATTTGAAAAAGTTCACCTGCCTCGTTCATGAGGTGTGAAAAATGTCAAAAATGAACATGTTTATGAATGAATGTTGAAGTATTTCAGTATTCACTTATAACTTGGTCATTTTAACATAGTGTTATACCAGATTTTTAACATAGATGTCTTATGTCCCCACCTCATGAACCCGGTAGGAGAACATTTTCAAATCCCGCCTGAAAGATGATTTTGCACAGTGAATGCAAAATCACCTTTCTTGCCAGACTTGAAAAACTGCACCACCCTTTTTCATTAGGAGGGGTCTCAAAAAGGCCATTTGAAAATTTGGTGAAAAAATATAAAATAACGACGTTATGAATAAACGTTTAAATTCCACTGAAATACATTAAATTGGACATACCTTTTTTTCTCATATTGAAGTCGACGGTTCCAGCGGCAAGATGTGCTTTTTATCAGAGAGTAGATCTACACCATGGGTCATCTTCAGGTGAGTGAGGGTATGGGGGTGCTGAGTGAGGGTCGGGGTGGTGTGGGTGGTGGTTTGGAGATCAGATCTTCGCTGGACCATTTTCTTTTTTTTGCAGGTTACTTTAAAAAAAGAAAATAATCAATAAGGAACAGTTTTCTTTATCTATAGGGAACCCAGGGTGTAGCTGACACTGGGGACTGGGCACCCCAGCATCAGGATAATTTTCCACAGCACTGTGGGTGGCTAACCCACTGCTACGACCTATCTGGGGGGGACTTGGAGGGAAGGGAGATAGGTGGTAAGACTGGGTGGGCACCCAGACTGCTTTATTAATTACAAATACTTCAAGAGAGGATTAGGGTGGGCTGGCTGAGATTGGAGAGGGAAGGAATAAAAATAAAAAGAGATAGATAGATAGATAGATAGATAGATAGATAGATAGATAGATAGAGATAGACAGATGGGCAGACAGACAGACAGATAGATACAGAGACAATGATCAAGCGATCACCAGCTCTCTACTGGCACTCAAGCCAGCAGCAGCCCTCCATCTGCAGCTGCAGGAATCAAGAACTTTCCACTGTTCTTATACAGAGAACATGGGCAAATGGCTTCTCTCACTAAGCTGGGCACCCTGGATTTTGGGGTGCCCAGAAAATATATTTCTATTTGTTTTTTATAAACAAAACAAAAACTAGCATCCAGCTAAACAGGAGCTAGGTTCAGGTGTTCTTTTTTTAAATAATTTTTATGTATTTTTCATGTTTTCTCCCCATGTTTTTAGTTTGGGGGAAAAAAACAAGACAGTGGCTGTCATGACACAACATTTTTTTATTGTTGTGAGAAATAAGTGGTAAGAAAGTAAAAAGCTCTCACAACACAAAATTTTTCGTGTCATATCAGAGGCTTATCCAAAAACCCTACTGGGCATACTCAGAAAAAAACCCCCACATAAATCCTTATACTCTGTAACTGTTTAACATTTTTTCAGGAAACTTTGAAAGGCACTACCTTGGCACAGGTCGCTTCTACCATGAACATTTTGAAAAAAAATCTGTTCCATGTAGGCTGCACATGAGAGCAAAAAAAAAAGTGTGTTAAGCACAGGAAAAAAATTTAGCCGATAATGTAAAAATGGCAAATACGGATCTCAGAAACTGCAGTAGCTTCCATCATGAAACTTTCTACATATTGAGACCTTGCCTCCTAGACAACACATGCCAAATTTGGGTTGATTTCATCAAATGCCGCAAATTTTATTAAGGTGCAAAGATAAGGGTTTAACATAGAACCTCTTGATCAACCCTAACTATACTGGCACTACCATGCTAGTATAATATATAGAATAATATATGGGGTAGTGTGTATAATAAGAATTTTACACACACCTGAGGTGTTGGATGCTGCATAAACTTCAAGAGCTAAGTTCGAAGAGTTTAAACATAGAAACATAGAAAGTTATGGCAGAAGGAGACAAAAGGTCCATCTAGTCTGCCCAAGAGTTTCTGAGATCTACTGCTGGTCCCAGGATCTAGCACCCCCACCCAGCTTTGTCTCTTCCTGATTCCATGGTTTCTACCTGAGCCCTTGCTTTATCCCACCGTCACTTAAATGCTGTCATGGTCCTTGCACCCACCACCTCAGCTGGCAGGCTATTCTATGGTTCCAAGACTCTTTCCATGAAATAATGCTTCCTTGGATCCCTTCTTAAGCTCCCTCCCCCTAGCTTCCACTCGTGCCCTCTAGTGGTTGAGCTGGTTACCCTATTGAATGACTCTGAATAGGGCACCTTATTAATGCCTCTTAAGAACCTGAATGTCTCGATCATATCCTCCCCCAGTCTCCCGTAAGTACATGTTTAATGCTCTTAGACATTCCTCATACAAGAGTCCTTGGAGACCTTGTAACATCTTGGTTGCCCTTTTCTGCACAGTCTCTAGCCTATCCTTGTCTTTCTGAAGGTGCAGATTCCAAAACTGGACACAGTACTTCAGGCGAGGCCTCACCAAGGACCTACAGAGTGGGAGGATCACCCCTTTGTTCCTACTGTCAAATCTTCTCTCTATACACCCTAGCATTTTATTTGCTTTGCTGTAAGCTTTATTGCATTGGCTCAGTTGCTTTAGGGTGACATTTATGATGATTCCTTGGTGTCTTTCTTCCTGTAAGGTGTTGAGTTTGACCCTACTGTGAGCCAGTAATCTGTCCTAGGATTTTCTTTACGCATATGAAACACTTTGCACTTCTTTGCATTGAACCTCAGCTGCCAGATACTAGATCATCTGTCAAGCCTTTGGAAGTCTTTTTGCAGGTCCCTGATCACCTCCTTACTGTCAATTCTACCACCTAGGTTAGTGTCATCTGAGAAGAATTCAAGCTTGCCCTGGATGCCTACGACAATGTCACTAATAAACATGTTAAACAGGACCGGGTCCAAGACCAAGCCCTGGGGTACACCACTAGTGACACTTCACTCATTTGATCACACACCATTGACTACTACTGTCTGACTTCTCCCACTGAGCCAATTTTACAACCACCTGACAATGGTCTTGGCCGTGACCACGTTCACCAACTTTTTCAACAGGCAGTTGCGCAGCACTGAGTCAAAAGCCTTGCTGAAGTCAAAGTAGAGGAGGTCCACTGGGTGGCTTCTGCCCAATGCTCCGTGCCCATGAACTTAGCTCTCACCACCCCCTCAGGGTGATATAGACAATACCTCCCCCTGAACAGGATAATCTTCATGCTGCTTATGCTATCTGGGAATGTACACCCCAACCCAGGCCACCACACCACTGGCCCACCATGCTTACCCCCTGTCTCTGGGCTACATATCACATCCATAAATATATGCAGCATTCTAAAGAAATCTGCTGCACTACAGTGCTGGGTCACACAACACCAACCAGACATCCTTGGACTAATGGAGACCTGGCTCTCCAAATCCACCCCCAACTTTTTCATCTCCATCCCTGGATACTCCTTCTTCAGGGAAGATAGGATAGGAAGGTGGGAGTGGTGGCTGTGCAATATTCTTGCATGACATCTTACTTGGCCAACCCATACCCCCACCAAAACTAGATCACGGTGCCCAAGCTATGTCCATAAAAATCACCCCGACCCCTCGAAGACACCCCTTATCATCACAGCGGCCTACATTCACCCACGGAAACAATACTCTGCACTCCTCTCCCTCACGAAGTACTTCACTAGCCTCCCCCACAAGTTTGAGCACATCTTACTGGGTGACCTCAACATAAACTGGCTCGCCAGCTCTGCTGCCTCAGCCAAGGATACTTTTGCAGCCCTGGACCTCTCCCAAGTGATAACACAGCCCACTAGATGCAACCCCTCTACTGTCACACACACCCTACTGGACATCATCTTGTCCAACCAACCTCACAAAATCATGGACATCCAGGTCCTACTTAACACCCTCAGTGACCACTCCCCAGTGATTTTCATGTGGCCCGGTAGACTACCTAAACTCACACCCAAAGTCACAGTCAGATGACACCTCCATGCAGGTAACATCACCAAATTCAAACAGCATCTTGCCCAGTGGGATTGGTCTCCAATATATCTTTCCCCCAGCATTGATGCTGCTCTTGACTAGTTCACCAGCTCTTTCAACCATGCCTTTGACACTTTTGCCCCACTCAAAAAGACCCACACTAAACAACACAATGCCCCCCTGGATTACCCCATCCCTCCTCTCTCTACCAAGGAAAAGAGATGATCTCTGGCACAAAGCCACTGACTCCAACTGACTGGCTGACATACAGGCATACTGAGCCAAATGAAAGAAGTGCACTTGGGCCATTTGAAAGGCAAAAGCTGCATTCTACAGATCTACCCTAACTGCCTTCTGGGGGTCATCCCACAAGTTTTGGGATAACATCAAGCTGGTAAATGGCAAATCCTGGGCCCTTCCCCCCCTCAGTTTGCCTTTAATGACAACATCACCACTGACCCAAAGTGTATAGCAGACAGTCTCAATGCAACCATTACTAACCCAAGCTCGGTGCTTTCCAACAATTTCTTCGACCCAATAACAAGCTCCCAACCGCCCACCAACTATTGCCCCCCTTTCTACTTGCGGACAATAACCCCTCAGGAAGCCAAGCCATACCTCACGAAAGCCCTCAATGGGTCTAGCCCCCTAAATGACCTCTTGGCTGTAAGGCTCCTCTGCCTGGCCTTAGATGTGCTGCTTCTCCCGCAACTGGCCTGATCAATCAAACCCTCTGTCTCGGACAATTCCCAAGTGGCTGGAAGACTGCAGTAATAACTCCCATTCACAAAGGTGAGGACAACCTAT
The DNA here is from genome assembly GCA_016271365.2 of Neoceratodus forsteri. Lineage (NCBI taxonomy): Eukaryota > Metazoa > Chordata > Ceratodontiformes > Ceratodontidae > Neoceratodus > Neoceratodus forsteri. Next base: position 1,287,378,212 of record CM028132.1, read on the forward strand.
CTAACAGGAACTACCCACCAATCTCCATTCTCACCCACCTCTCCAAAGCCCTGCAAAAGGTAGTGGCGGACCAACTTGCCAGCTACCTTGCAACCCACAATCTACTCTGCAAGGAGTAGCACAGTTTCCACCCAGGCCATAGCACCACCATGGCACTCCTCGAATTCTCTAATTTCCTCCATGACGTGCTCAACAAAGGCCAGCTAGCAGGAACTGTGTTCATGGAACTATCCAAGGCCTTCAATACAGTCAGTCACCCCCCCTCCTCCTTGACTCCCTCCAGCAACTGGGTTTCTCACAGGGCTACCTAGCTTGATTCACAAGCTACCTATTCTCTAGAACACAATGTGTCAAGATCAATATGACACTCTCCAGTACCCACCCTGTCCACTCAAGGGTCCCACAGGGGTCCATCCTGGGTCCACAACTTTTCAGTTTATTCCTCAGTGCACTACCAAACTCATGTGACAACAATGTTCTACTTTATACAGATGGCACCATCCTCTGTGCATCCCACACCAACCCCACCAATCTGCAGGCCTCCCTTCAGCACTCTTTTAGCCTGACCGAATGCTAGTTCATGGACCACTTATTTGGAACCCTTGATATTTGCCCACCACCAAAATAAACTAAGAAACTCCCTACTGCGGATACTCTCCAGCTCCCTCCATGCTCTCACATCTGTGACTAACATACACACTGGCCTCCTCTACTGCCACAAAGACTGCCTACCCCCTGAAGCCCTCCGGCTAGCCATCACCTCAGCAGTACTATCATTAATTGATTATGGCCTAGTGATCTACGCAGCTGCAGACACCACTGCCCTCAGCACAATGAAAGTGTCCATCAACAAGGCATGCAAGTTCCTGTCTGGTGCAGACCGGCTAACCCACTCCTGCACCCTCTACTCCCTCACTCAAATACTCAGCTTTGAGGAAAAGCTACTATACCAGTCCTGCCTTATGGCCCAAAAAGACCCTCCTCAGACTAACGCCACCAGGAGTTGCATCCTCTCTCCACCTTTTGACCTCCACTGTCACCACCCGCAACACCAATAAGTCCTCCCTAGCAGTCCCATGGGTAAGAACCTCCCTAGCACAAAGGACCTTCTCATACAGTACCCCATCCTGGTTCAACTCCCTCCCTGCAAGTGTCACCAGCCTCCTTAAAATTGGTGCATTCAAAATCACCCTCAGGAACCACATACTCACAACCCACACCTGTTGATGCCCTCAGTGGTGAGCTGCTAGCCAGTGGGCCGCCACCGACCGAGAACAGTATCTATTACCAAAGTTGCAACTTAGACAAAGTCTTGTTCCTAGACTGCCTTGAATTGTTTTCACACAGTAATGTTCTCTCCACTCCAGAATGAAAATGCCTAGCAAACCACTGTATAGGCTGCTCCACAGGCTTAGCTGAACCATTGTACAGGCTACTGCATAGGCTCACTACCTCCTGTTTACTTTTCTTATCTCACATTACAATATCATGTATAAAACGCTGTAACTCATGAATTGTACTGCTCTCACCCACAAAACCTGATGTAGCAACTGAATGTATGTATGTATGTTATGTTTTTAACCCTGCTGTATCTAAATGTGTACTTATGATGTGGAGCCTTTGGAAATGAGTCTCTGTCTTAAAGGGTTGTAATTCTGATCTCTAACAAATAAATAAATAAAATTCCCTAGTCACTCAATCAAAGAATGCAAAGAGGTTTATCTGGCACAACCTGCCCTGCATAAACCCATGCTATCTGTCGTCCTGTAGTCCGTTCCTTTCTAGATAT